>CM057830.1:48132254-50934754 GCA_030068075.1 Paguma larvata | reverse complement strand
TGATTATTATCCTTTTTATTAATGCAGTGTATCACGTTGATTGATTTCTGAATATTGAACCAAACTTGAAGCCTAGGAATAAATTGCACTTCATCATAGTGCATAATTCTTTTAATTACTGTTTAATTTGATTTGCTGGTATCTTGTTGAGAATTTTTACATCCAGGTTCATCAGAGATGTTGGCCTGTAATTCTCCTTTTTAGTGGGATGGATGTCTGGTTTTGGAATCAAAGTAATGCTTGTCTCATAAAATGAGTTTGAATGTTTTCCTTCCATTTCAATTTTTTGGGACAGTTTAGAAGAATAGCTATTAAATCTTCTTTAAATGTCTAGTAGAATTCCCCTGGGAAGCCATCTGGCCCAGGACTTTTGTTCGTTGGGAAATTTTTGGTTACTGATTCATTTTTTTGCTGGTTTTCAGTCCGTTCAAATTTTCTATTTCTTCCTGTTTCGGTGTTGGTATTTCATATGTTTCTAGGAATTTGTCCACTTACTCCAGATTACTCAGTTTTTTTTGGCATATAATTTTTCATTTTTTTAAAAAATATTTTGTGTATTTCTGTGGTAATGATTGTGATACCTCCTATTTCATTTGTAATTTTATTTGTTTGAGTCCTTTCCCATTTCTTTTTGATAAGTATAACTAGGGGGTTATCAATTTATTCATTCTTTCAAAGAACCAGATCTTAGTTTTTTTTTATCTGTTTTACTGTTTTATTTGTTTCTACATCATTTATTTCTGCTTTTAACTTTATCATTTCCCTTCTTCTGTTAGTGTTAGACTTTTCTTGCTGTTCCTTTTCTATACCCTTTAAGTGTAAGATTAAGTTGTGTATTTGAGACTGGATTGCTTCTTGATGTAGGCCTTTATTGCAAAATACTTCTCTCTTAGAACTGTCTTTGCTGGGTCTCAAGGGTTTTGGACTGTCGTGTTTTCATTTTCATGTGCTTCCATGTACTTTTAATGTCTTCTTTAATTTCCTGGTTTATCCATTCATTCTTTAGTAAGATGTTTTTTAACCTCCATATATTTGTGGTCTTTCTATGTTCTTTCTTGTGGTGGACTTCAGGTTTCATAGCGTTGTAGTCTCAAAGTATTCATGGTATGATCTTGAGATTTTTGTACGTGTGGAAGGCTGATTTATAACTCAGTATATGATCTCTTCTAGTGACAGTATATGATCTCTTCTGGAGAATTTTCCATATGCACTTGAAAAGAATGTATATTCAACTGATTTATAGATTTATATATTTGTGTTCTCCCAAGTTGGGAGCATAAATATTTGCAATTGTCAGATCTTCTTGATGGATCGACACCTAATCATCATATAATGTTCTTCTTCATCTGTTGTTACAGTATTTGGTTTAAAACCTAGTTTGTATAAGTATGGCCATTCTGGCTTTCCTTTGACATCCATTAGCATGACAGATTGTCCTCCATCCATCACTTTCGATCTGCAGGTGTCTTTAGTTCTAAAATAAGTCTCTCGTAGATAGCATATAGATTGGTCTTGTTTTTTCATCCATTCTCATACCCTATATCTTTTGATTAGAGCATTTAATACATTTACTTCAGGGTAATTATTGATATATATGAATTGAGTGCCTTCGTGTTACCTGTAAAGTTGTTTCTGGTAAGGTTCTCTGTTACTTTCTAGACTTTGTTGCTTTTAGTCTTTTTTTCCCCACTCAAAGAGTCCTCTCTAATATTTCTTGCAGGGCTGGAGTATTGATCACGGACTCCTTCAGTTTTTGTTTGTCTGGGAAACTTTTTAGCTTTCCTTCTATTCTGAATGACAGCCTTGCTGGATAAAATATTTTCGGCTGCATATTTTTCACATTCAGCATGTTGATTATATCATGCCCCTCTCTTCTTGCTTGCCAATTTTCTGTGAACAGATCTGCTGCAAACTTTATCTGTATTCCCTTGTAGGTTAAGGACTTTTCTTGCCTTGATGCTTCAGGATTCTTTCCTTCTCTATGAATTTTGTGAATTTCACTATTATTTGTCTTGGCGATTGCCACCTTTTGTTGAATTTAATGAGATTTCTCTGTGCTTCTGGGTTTTGATGTATGTTTCCTTCCCAGGTTAGGGACGTTTTCAGGTATAATTTGCTCAAATAAACCTTCTGTCTCTTTTTTTTTTTCTCTCTTCATCTTCTGGGTCTACTATGATACAAATGTTATTACACTTTAAGACTTGCTGATTTCTTTAAATCTCTATTTTTGATCCAATACCTTTCTTTCCAGCTTCATTATTTTCCGTACTTTTATCTTCTATATCACTAATTCTCTTTGTCTATCCTCATTTTCACAGCATCCATTCAGGTTTTCATCTAGGTTATAGTATTTTCAATTTTGTTCTGAGTAGTTTTTATTTATTTTATCTATGTAATAAGGAATTGTCTGGTGTATTGTATGCTTTTTTAAAGCTCAGGTAGTATTCTTACAATTATTGTTTTAAAGTCTAGTTCAGACATATTACTTATATCTATATTGATTAAATCATTGTCTGTGGCTTCTTCCTGTTTTTATTTTGGGATGAATTCTTCCATCTTGTCACATTGACAAAGTTAAAAAAAAACAAAGGACAACCTAGTCCCTAAGTGTGTTTGGTCTTCTGGTTAAAATATGCTAGACACCCAAAAGATAAAAATAAAAAAAAAAATAAATGAAATTTAAATAAAAAATAATAAAAAATTAGGCTTTGGGAGACCTAACAGAAAACCAGGGGGGAGGGATAGAGGGGAAGGAAGGGGGAAAAAAGCCCCAGAGAGGAAGGAAGACATAATATGGGAGACTCTCAAAGACTAAGAACAAACTGAGGGGAGAGGGGGGTGTTGGGGGGGGGAGAGTGGGTGATGGGCACGGAGGAGGGCACTTGTTGGGATTATCACGGGGTGTTGTATGGAAACCAAATTGACAATAAATTATTCAAAAAAAATTTCTTTTCTGTATCACGAGAAATAAACAACAAAAACAAAAAACAGAGAACAAAACAAAACAAAACAAAAACAAAGAAAGCTAGATCATATTTTCCCTAAAGCTGAAACTTTGTAGCACTCTATGATGAGTAGACTTGATGCCTGTAAGTGGTTTGCGTTGCCCATCTGGAAATGGGGACTGCTGCACTGATTCTCATGGGAACTTGCCCCATTGAATATACACTTGCAAGGTGCAGATGGGTGGGGCTTAGTCTATGCAGCTCTGGCCACTATTGGTGACACTGTTTTGCTCACTAAAATCAGTCATTGCTAATGGGCAGGGTGAAAATGGTGTTACCCTGCTCTCCCTCCCTGGAGCAAGAAGCCCATGACCACCATAAGTAAAAATTAATCCCAAATGGATTAAAGACTTAAATGTAAGTAAGGGAACCATTATAATCCTAGAGGAATTCATAGGCAGCAACCACTTTGACATCAGCTATAGCTAGTTCTTTCTAGATATATCTCCTGAAGTAAGGGAAACAAAAGCAAAAACATACCATTGGGACTTCATCAAAATAAAAAAGTTTCTGCATGGCAAAGGAAACAATCAACAAAACTAAAAGGCAACCTATGGAATGGTAGAAAATATTTGCAAATGACAGATCTGATAAAAGGTTAGTATCCAAATTATATAAAGAACTTATAAAATGCAACATCCAAAAATGAATATTCCAATTAAAAATGGTAGAAGACATGAATAGACATTTTCTCACAGAAGACATGTATATGGTCAACAGACACATGAAAAGGATGCTCAACAGCACTGATCCCCAGGGAAATGCAAATCAAAACTACAATGAGGAACCTCCACAGAGTTCTCCAAAGTGGCTGCAACAGTTTGCATTCCCACCAAAAGTGCAAGAGGTTGCCTGTTTCTCCACATCCTCGCCAGCATCTATAGTTTCCTGATTTGTTCATTTTAGCCACTCTGACTGGTGTGAGGTGGTATCTGCTAGGAATCTACCTAAGAGATACAGGAGTGCTGATGCATAGGGGCACATGTACCCTAATGTTTACAGCAGCACTTTCGACAATAGCCAAATCATGGAAAGAGACTAAGTGTCCATCAACTGATGAATGGATAAAGAAGCTGTATATATATATATATATATATATATATATATATACACAAAAGAATACTATGCAGCAATGAGAAAGAATGAAATCTGGCCATGTGTGGCAACATGGATGGAACTGGAGGGTATTACGCTGAGTGAAATAATTCAGTCAGAGAAAGACAGATACCATATGTTTCCATGCATAGATGGACTTTGCGAGACCTAACAGAAAACCAGGGGGGAGGGGAAAAGGGGAAGGAAAAAAAAGACACAAAGAGGGAGGGAGACAAAACATAAGAGACTCTTAAATACTAAGAACAAACTGAAGGTTGAGGGGGGTATGGGAGGAACATGAGTGTGTGATGGGCACTGAGCAGGGCACTGGTTGGGATGAGCACTAGGTGTTGTACGGAAACCAATTTGACAATAAAAATTAAAAAAAAACTACAATGAGATATCAACTACCTCTGTCAGAATGGCTAAAATTAACAACGAAGGCAACAACAGATATTGTTGAGGATGTGCAGGAAAAGTAATGCTCTCGCCCTATTGGTGGGAATGCAAATTGGTGAAGCCCCTCTGGAAAACAGTATGGAAGTTCCTCAAAAGGTGAAAAATAGAACTACCCTGCAATCCAGCATTTGCGTTACTAGGTATTTACCCAAAGAATATGAAAATACTAGTTCAAAGGGATACATGTGCCCTGATGTTTATAGCAGCATTATCTACAATAGCTAAATTATGGAAACAGCCCAGGTGTCTATTGACTGATGAATGGAAATCTATCTATCTATCTATCTATCTATCTATCTATCTATCTATCTATCTATCTAGATTACTCAGCCATAAAAAATAATTAAATCTTCCCATTTACAATCACATGGATGGAGTTAGAGAGTATTATACCAAGCAAAATAAGTCAGTCAGAGAAAGATAAATACCATATGATTTCACTGTATGTGGAATTTACAAACCAAATCAAATGAGCAAAAGGAAAAAAAGAGAGAGAGATAGTCAAACCAAGAAACAGACTCTTACCTATAGAGAACAAACATCATTATGAGAGGGAAGGTGAGAGGGGGGAATGGGTGAAATAGGGGATGGTTATTAAGGAGTGCACTTGTGATGAGCATCGGGTCTTGTATGGAAGTGTTGAATCACCATATTGTACACCTGAAGCTAGCATTACACAGTATGTTAACTAACTGGAATTTAATAAAAGCTTTAAGAAATTAAAAATAAGATAAAAATAAAAAAATAGAAAACATTATTAAAATCAAGTGGTGAATCGTAGGAAAGATAAACAAAAGTCTTCTTCCTAATCTTGTGCTTAGAGTACAGGACACCTGCCACCCTTGCCACCAGGTCAACATTCTGGGTCTTAACTCATGAGTTATGTATCATTGGACACAGTATGGCAAAATAGAAAAAGTCCTACATACTGGTTTTCAATACCAGATGCAATTTACAAGCTTGGTGACCTTAGACAAATCACCTCTCTTCTCAAAATTCAGATATTTTATCTGTGAAATGGGGACAGTACCCAACTCTTAATTCCCTTTATTCCTCAACTTTACATTTTTATATCATTTCTCACTTTTCTGCATACTTATATTTCCTTTGCTTATTGTTTTCCTAACTTGCTTTTGGAATATCAGCTCATTCTTAGCAGGGGTGATCTTTGGCTGCTTCATTCACTTCTGTATGCCACCACCTAAAACAGTGCCTGACATATAGTGTGTTTTCAATGAAAATCTGTCGAATGAATGAATGAGAATTATACAAGAGAATAAGTGGGATTGCCCAGTTTACAGAAAGTTCTTATCTTGAGAATTTTCTTGGTCTTTTTATGTGCTGAGCTTGTAAGTTTGTGTGGTAGCTGAATACCTGTTCCTTTCATTGACCTGCCTTCACAACTGCTGCCTGTTCCCCCTACCCCATGCTAAAGAGAGGTAGTGGTATTTCCAGTTGCAAGATTGGTAGACATGTCCAAGGGGCAGGCTGGGAGCTGGTACAGGGGGTCAGGAGGCTAAACCAGTATATGCCTCCCCTGGATAGTAAGATCCCTGCATGGGTGGAGGTGGGGGTTCCTGTGTTCTCTTCCTTGTGTAAAAAAACAAACAAACAACAACAACAAAAACAAAAACAAAAACAAACTTAATCACCAAGGACCATATATGGCAGATTTGTTGACAATTGAGCCCCCTTTGGTGGAATGAATTTAGAAGTAATCAGTATGTAGCTCCTAGAAACTGAGAAGCACTATTAAGCACACAATGGTGACAGCTTTGTCATTGTAATGAAAAACCAATTAATGCACAATTTCAGCAGTCTGGCCTCTTCTGTTCACTCTCCACCCCTTTTCTTATCTGCTTCACCCCCTTCATGTTGTATGTGTCTTGTCTGTCTGTCTGTCTCTAAGCCCACCACCTCTCAACCTGCCCTTTATAGGTGACCTGATCATAACATTCATCTAATTCTTTTCATTTTTCTCTGGTTTTCAGTCCCCATCCTCAGAAACAGTTTGTAGAAGACTTTATTTTGGTAATTAAGAATGGCAAAGCAGCTTCAACAGTAGATAAGACCGCACATAAGCTTCTGAACTCCCAAGGGAAAGGCTGTGGAGTATGCCACAGAATTTCTTCAAGGATAAGTTGGTATCTAAGTCTCTATGAGCTATTAGACACAGAGGGTATGGCTGGGCCTGTTCAGAGAGAATTATCAGCAAAACAGAGTCCAGAAAACTAGACATATATGGCTGGGAGAAGACTAAGAGGCCACTTAGACTACTTCAATGCCTGTTAGCTGACACATATGTCTTTCTTTTTTTTTTTTTTTTTATAAGAAACACAGTTTATTTTATTTTATTTTTTTTAATTTAAAATAGTTTATTTTCAAATTGGTTTACATAAAACACCCAGTGTTCATCCCAACATATGCCCTTTTTTAATGCCCATCACCTCCTCTCCCCCGCCATCTCCCTCACCCTCAGTTTGTTCTTAGTCTTTGAGAGTCTCTTATGTTTTATCTCCCTCCCTCTCTGTGTCTTTTTTTTCTTTCCCCTCTTCCCCTCCCCCTGGTTTTTGCTTAGTCTCACCAAGTCCACCTATTCGTGGAAACATATGGTATCTGTCTTTTTCTGACTGACTTATTTCACTTAACATAATACCCTCCAGTTCCATCCATTTTGCTACGCATGGCCAGATTTCATTTTTTCTCATTGCCACATAGTAGTCCATTGTATATATGTACCACATCTTCTTTATCCACTCGTCAGTTGATGGGCACTTAGTTTCTTTCCATGTTTTGGCTATTGTTGAAAGTGCTGCTATGAACATTGGGGTACACGTGCTCCTATGCATCAGCAATCCTGTGTCTCTTGGGTAGATTCCTAGCAGGGCTATTGCTGGATCATAGGGTAGCTCTATTTTCATTTTTTTGAGGAACCTCCACACCGTTTTCCAGAGTGGCTGCACCAGTTTGCATTCCCACCAACAATGTAGGAGGGTGCCTACTTCTCCACATCCTCGCCAGCATCTATAGTTTCCTGATTTGTTTATTTTAGCCACTCTGACTGGTGTGAGGTGGTATCGCAGTGTGGTTTTTCTGCAACATCCTGAAAAAGCACTTGTCTAAGCCTTTCCTGAACATCTCCCATGAGGAGACCTCCCATAAGGATAAGGAGCTCACTCCATCTGATGACAATTATATCCCATTCAGATAGAAGGTTCTTCCTACTGTTGAGCTAAAATCTATCTCCTAGTGACTTGCACCTATGGGTATGAGGTCTGCTCTCTGAGGTTTCCTGACCCCATCTGCTCCCTCTGACCATGTCAGCTCCTTAGAGGTATGAATGCAGAGACCGCTTCCCTTAAACATTATCTTCCCCAGTATGAACAGTCACAGTTCTAACTTTTTCAACTTCCTCCCCTGACTATTCACTTCCTTCTGGACTCATTTCACATATGACCCTTAATGTATGATACTCAGGACTGGATACAGCCATTCAATAAGAGTCGGTCTAATCAAGGAAGAGTGAAAAGGGATTGTTACTTCTCTTGATCCGGACACTATACTTCTATTAATGCAGCCTAAATCCTCATTATTTTATTTTATTTAGTTTTTGGCTGTAGCATCCTAATGGTGATGCCTATGAGGCAAAGTCTCAAGTCCCTTTCCTGTAAACTGTGTACAGGGCAGTCTCTTCCATCCTATGTATAGCCAGTTGGTTTTCTGCATCAAGTGAAGGACCTCCCACTTGTAACTGTCAGTAATTTGGTCAGGTTCAACCACTTATTTCCATCTGTTGACATCTTTTTGGAGCTGCTGTGGCTTGAAATATACTGCATCTTCCTTTCAGCTTTCAAATTTCAGCAGTGATCTCCTCTCTCTATGTAAGCCCATTTAGGTATTTTGTTGGAACATCCAGTGTCTCATTTATTCCTTTAGGAGGGTGGTGCCACTTTCTCCAGGTATTCCAGGAGACAGTTCTCAAGGACTATATTATGGGAATGGCCTTGATCAGTGAGTACCAGTACAATATTAGCTGAAAAAGCAGCTCTAATGACAACCTTTCCCCTAACGTAGCTGGGTCTCTGTCAGGGAGAACCACATGCATTAGCTGGTTCATTCAGGAGTGGATAGAGTAATATTTCCAGTTGGCTGCCAGGGAGTAGGTTCTGGAATTTCAGAGACCAGGCAAGGGCATACCGACACATCAACAGGACTCTTTATGGCTCAAAAGTTATCAGGTCTAATGAACCTCCAATAAGCTAAGTTTATGACCCCTTTTCTGTCCCAGAGGCTTGGCCCAACTCTAGTCTCAGCCCTGAGCACTCAGCCTGTTTTTTTTTCTCCTCTTTAAAATTTGGCCTATATATGACCTCCTGGACAAAAAACTGATTACAGCGAGGGACGTGGTATCCTCAACCACTTCCTTATTAGCCCCTTAAACAGTTTATTTCCTTTTATGTTAATACATTAATTTTAACTTTTTTGAAATATATTTGAAATGTAACACTGTATAGATTTAATGTGTATGGCATGTTAATTTAATACACTTATGTATTGTAATATGATTATGTTTCCATCAGTTACATAATTATAATTTCTTTTTAGTGGTTGGAATAATTAAGTACTAGTTTCTTAGCATGTTTGATGATTATAATACAATATTTTTGTCTGTATTAACTATACTGTGCATTAGATCTCTGGAACTTATTTACTATTATGACATTTGTCCTATCCTCCTACCCCTCACTCCCATCCCCTGGTAACCACCATTTTACTCTCTATTTTTATGAGTTTGGCTTTTTTTTTATTAGTATTTTATTATTGTGTTTAGGTAGGCTCCACGGCCAACATAGGGCTTGAACTCACAACCCAACGATCCCAAGATCAAGAGTCACATGTTCAACTGACAGAGCCAGCCAGGTGCCCCTGAATTTGGCTTTTTTAGATTTCATATGTAAATGATACACGGGATGTGTCTTCTTTTGTATCACTTATCTCACTTAGCATGATGTGTTCAAGGTCCATCATGTTATTACAAATAGCTAGATGTGCTTTTTTCTCATGACTGAATAATATTCTAGTGTGTGTGTGTGTGTGTGTGTGTGTGTGTGTGTGTGTGTGTGATGCTTTCTTTATTGACTTATCCATTGATGGGCACTTAGGCTGTTTCCCTATCTTGATTATGGTGAATAATGATGTAATAACCATGAGTGCAAATATCTCTTCAATATCCTGTTTTCATTTAGTTTGGGTATATACTCAGAAGTGAGATTGCTGGATCATATGGTAGAACAATTTTTTTGGTGAACAATTTTTTTTGAGAGAGAGAGAGAAAGAGAGAGAGAAAGATTGAGACAGGGATGGGTCCAGGGACAGAGAGAGAGGGAGAGAGAATCCCAAGCAGGCTCTGCAAAGTCAGTGCAGAGCCCCATGTGGGGCTCAATCCTACCAACCGTGAGATCATGACCTGAGCCAAAATCAGCAGACCGAGCCATTCAGACACCCCAAGGTAGAATAATTGTTAATATTTTGAGGAATCTCCATAATATTTTCCATAGTGGCTGCACCAATTTACATTCCCACTAGCAGTATATGAGGGTTCTTTTTTCTCTAAATCCTCACACCTGTTATCTCTTGTCTTCTTGATGATAGTACTATAACAGATGTGAAGTGATATACCATTGTGGTTTTGCTTTGAATTTTCCTGATGATTAGTGATATTAAGGACTTTTCCATGTACTTGTTGGCACTTTGGGTGTCTTATTTTTTTTTAAAGTCTATTTAAGGGCACCTGGGTGGTTCAGTCAGTTAAGCGTCCAACTTTACCTCAGATTATGATCTCGTGCTTCATGAGTTCGAACCCCACTTGACAGCTCAGAGCCTGGAGCCTGCTTCAGATTCTATGTCTCCTCCTCTTTCTGTCCTTCCCCCACTTGCGTTCAGTCTCTCTCTCTCTCTCTCAACAATAAAAACAATAGAAATAAAGAAAGAAGATAAAAATAAAAATAAAAATAAAAATATCTATCTGGTTCCTCTGTCCATTTTTAACTGTTTTTTTTTTTTTTTTTGCTGTTATGAGTTGTATGAGTTCCTTATAGATTTTGTGTTTCTTTTATTTTGTTATTTTATTTTATTTTATTTTATTTTATTTTATTTTAATTACAGTATAGTTAACATACAGTGTTATATTAGTTTCAGGGATACAATATAGTGATTCAACAATTCCATATATTACCTAGTTCTCATCATGGCAAGTGCACTCCTTAATACCCATCATGTATTTCACCCATTTCCCCACCTACCTCCCCTCTGGTAACTATAAGTTTGTTCTCTATAGTTAAGCATCTGTTTCTTATTTTTTTTCTCTCTCTCTTTTTTCCCATTTACTCTTTGTTTCTTAATTTCCACATTTGGGTGAAATCATATGGTATTTGTCCTTCTCTGACGGAGTTATTTCATTTAATATTATACTGTCTATCTCCATTCGTGCCATTGAAAATAGCAAGATTTCATTCTTTATATGCTTGAGTAATATTCCATTGTATATATAATCACATCTTATTTATCCATTTGTCAGTCGATGGACATTTGGGCTACTTTCATAATTTGACCATTGTAAAGAATGCTGCTCTAAATGTAGGGGTGCATGTATCTTTTTGAATTCTTGCTTTTGTATTTTTTGGGTAAATACCCAGTAGTGAAATTACTGGATCATAGGTAGTTCTATTTTTAAATTTTGAGGACTCTCCATACTGTTTTCCACAGTGGTTGCATTAGCTTGCATTCCCACGAATGCAAGGGTACTTTTACTTCCACATCCTCGCCAACACTTGTTTCTTGCAATTTTTTTAGCCATTATGACAGGTTAGAGGTGATAGATATTTCATTGTAGTTTTGATTTGCATTTTTCTGGTGATGAGTAAAGTTCATTAATATTTTGGATGTTAACCCCTTATCTGATACATGGTTTGCAAAAATGTTCTCCTATTATGTAGGTTCTCCCTTTTCATTTGTTAATTATTTCCATTGCTGTGCAGATTTCGATTTTGGTGTAGACCAATTTGTTGATTTTTGTTGTTTTTGCTTTTGGTATCATCTCCAGAAAATCACTGCCAAGACCAACATCTAGGAGCTTCTTCCCTAAGTTTTATTGTAGGAGTTTCATGGGGTCACGTCTTATGTTTAAGTCTTTGATCCATCTCAAGTTAATTACTGTGAGTGATGTAAGGTAGGGGCTCAATTTCATTGTTTTGCATGTGTTTAACCAGTTTTCCTAACACCTCTTGTTGAAGAAACTATCATTTCCTCATTGGGTGTTCTCAGCTCCCTTGCCAAATATTAGCTGGCCATACATGCAGTGGTTTCATTCTGGGCTCTCCATTCTGTTGCACTGGTCTATGTGTCTATTTTTATGCCAATACCTTACTGCTTTTGTTACTATAGCTTTATAGTATAGTTTGAAATCAGGAAATGTGATACTTCCAGCATTGTTCTTTTTTCTTCCCGGTATTGTTTCAACTATTTATGTTCTTTTGTTCTTCTCTATAAACTTTTTCTATTCCTGTGAAGAATGCTATTGGTATTTTGATGATGACTGCACTGAATTTATGGATGGCTTTGGGTAATATTGACATTTTAACAATATTAGTTCTTCTGATCTATGAACATGAGATGTCTTTCAATTTGTGTCATCTGTGAATACTTCCAACAAAGTCCTGCAGTTTTCATCATACAGATATTTCACTTCCTTGGGTAATTATTTTCTATATATTTTATCATTTTTGATGTATTGTAAATGAAAGAGTTTTATTTAGTTAGTTTTATTTAGATTTAGTTAGTTTTCAATTGTTTTATTTTTTTTGTGGTTGAACCTTTGTGATTTTCTCTATACAAAAACATGTCACCTGAAAATAGTAACAAGTTCACTTCTTCCTTTTTTATTTGAATGCATTTTATGTCTTTATCTTGCTTAACTGTACTAGCCAGGATTCCAGTACTTTATTAAATAAGGGTAGTGAGAGTGAGCATGCTTGTCTTGTTTATGATTTTAGGTTTTTTTTATTTATTTTTTTTTATTTTTTAAGTGTATTTATTTATTTATTTATTTATTTATTTATTTATTTATTTATTTTGTTTATGATTTTAAAGGAAAAGCTTTTAATTTTTTGCCACTGAGTAGTATACTGCTTGTGTGGGTTAATTTCTCATTTTAAAAGAATACATATATATTTTAAAACACTTAAAAATGAAAGTTCAAAATGCTTACAATCTCACCATCCAGGCATAACCCACTTTTTGACATTTTGTTGAAAATATCCTCAGACAGACAGACATGTACACATACATACATAGAATGTTTTTTTCAATAAAATGGATCATGTTATACATGCTTTTTAGTCTACTCCTTTCAAGCAGTATTATATACATTAATATATTATATAATATATATATATATATATATAACCTATGTTTTGCATATATATATATACACAAAAACATATAGATCTAAAGCACTACTGCTAATGACTACATTGTATTCCACAGGTACCACTCTTGGGGGTATATTTAAGTTTCTTTTAATTTGTCAATAGTATAAACATCATATTTAGTATCTTTGTGCTTAAAATACACGTTTTCCTGCTTTTATTTATTCAACAAGTTATTATTGATTGAATGCTTATCGGTACTTATCATGCTAAGTAGGAAAATATGGTGAACAAAACAGCCCTAGTTCCTGTCTTCTTGAAGGCTGAAGTCTAATAGTCTGTTTGTCTCCTTAGGTTCAGTTCCTAGAGATGAAACTTCTAAGGCCAGACGACTTTCCAAAAATGATGTAGCAATTATATATATATATTAGAACAAGAGCCACAGGGGGAGAGAGAAACTTAAGTAGACTCCACACTCAGTGCAGAACCTGATGTAGCGCTCAATCCCTTGACTCTGTAATCATGACCTGAGCCAAAATCAAGAGTTGGACACTCAACAGACTTAGTCACCCAGGCACCCAGAGTATTTTTAAATTAAGCTATGTACCTTGCATTTTTAGGAATAATGATATTGAACACTTAATAGACTACAGTATAGTGTAAGCATAACTTTTATATGCACGGGGAAACCAAAAATTTTATTTGACTGTTTTATTGTGATACTCACTTTATTGTTGTCATCTAGAGCTGAACCCACAACATCTCCAAGGTATACCTGTGCCTGTATTCTTACTCCATCATTTAATTTCTACACCATCTCTTTAATTTAATTTAATTTAATTTTTTTTGCATACCTTAGTTTTATTTAAATTTTAGTTAGTTAATATATGGTGCAATATTGGTTTCAGGAATAGAATTCAGTGATTCATCATTTATATACAAAACCCAGTACCCATCAAACAAGTGCCCTCCTTAATACCCATCACCCATCTAGCCCGTCTCCCACCCACTTCCCTCCATCAACCTTCAGTTTGTTCTCTATCAATAAAAGTCTCTTGTTGTGCGGCACCTGGGTGGCTCAGTTGGTTAAGTGTCCAAGTCTTGATTTTGGCTCAGGTCATAATGACATTGAGCCCGAGTTGGGCTGTGGGCTGACAGTGTGAAGCCTGCTTGCGATTTTCTCACTTCCTCTCTCTCTGCCCCTCCTCTGTTCATGTGCACATGCTCCCTCTCTCAAAAATAAGTAATTAAACATTTTGAAAAGTCTCTTACGGTTTTCTTCCCTCTCTCCTCTTCTCCCCATATGTTCATCCGTTTTGTTCCATATGAGCAAAATCACATGGTATTTGTCTTTCTCTGATTATTTCCCTTGGTATAATACATTCTAGTTCCATTCACCACCTTGCAAATAGCAAGATTTCATTCTTCTTGATGGATGAATAATATTCCATTGTGTATGTATATCACATCTTCTGTATCCAATATCAGTCAATGGACATTAGGGTTCTCTCCATAGATTCATTTTTGTTTTTTTTGTTTGTTTGTTTGTTTTTTTAACTTTATAATAGTTTATTTTCAAATTGGTTTACATATAACACCCAGTGTTCATCCCAACGTGTGCCCTTTTTTTAAAAAATTTTATAATAGTTTATTTTCAAATTGGTTTACATATATCACCCAGTGTTCATCCCAACATGTGCCCTTTTTAATGCCCATCACCCCCTCTCCCCCCTCCCTCATCCCCCTCACCCTCAGTTTTTTCTTAGTCTTTGAGAGTCTCTTATGTTTTATCTCCCTCCCTCTCTGTGTCTTTTTTTTCCTTTCCCCTCTTCCCCTCCCACTGGTTTTTGCTTAGTCTCACAAAGTCCACCTATTCGTGGAAACATACGGTATCTGTCTTTTTCTGACTGACTTATTTCACTTAACATAATACCCTCCAATTCCATCCATCTGGCTACACATGGCCAGATTTCATTTTTTCTCATTGCCACGTAGTAGTCCATTGTATATAAGTACCATAACTTCTTTATCCATTCGTCAGTTGATGGACACTGGGTCTCTTTCCATGATTTGGCTATTGTTGAAAGCGCTGCTATGAACATTGGGGTACACGTGCTCCTATGCATCAGCGTTCCTGTGTCTCTTGGGTAGATTCCTAGCAGGGCTATTGCTGGATCATAGGGTAGCTCTATTTTCATTTTTTTTTGAGGAACCTCCACACCGTTTTCCAGAGTGGCTGCACCAGTTTATATTCCCACCAACAGTGTAGGAGGGTGCCTACTGCTCCACATCCTCGCCAGCATCTATAGTTTCCTGATTTGTTTATTTTAGCCACTCTGACTGGTGTGAGGTGGTATCTCAGTGTGGTTTTGATTTGTATTTCCCTGATGATGAGTGACATTGAGCATCCTTTCATGTGTCTGTTGGCCATCTGAATGTCCTCTTTGGAGAAGTGTCTATTCATATCTTCCGCCCATTTCTTCACTGGGTTGTTTGTTTTTCGGGTGTGGAGTTTGGTAAGTTCTTTATAAATTTTAGATATTAGTCCTTTATCCGATATGTCATTTGCGATGATCTTTTCCCATTCTGTTGGTTGCCTATTCGTTTTGTTGGTTGTTTCTTTTGCTATGCAGAAGCTTTTTATCTTGATGAGGTCCCAATAGTTCATCTTGGCTTTTAATTCCCTTGCCTTTGCAGACGTGTCGAGTAAGAAATTGGTGCGTCTTAGGTCAAAGAGGCTTTTTCCTGCTTTCTCCTCTAGGATTTTGACGGTTTCCTGTCTCACATTCAGATCTTTTATCCATTTAGAATATATTTTTGTGAGTGGTGTAAGAAAGTGGTCTAGTTTCATTCTTTTGCACGTTGCTGTCCAATTCTCCCAGCACCATTTGTTAAAGAGGCTGTCTTTTTTCCATTGGATACCTTTTCCCGCTTTGTCAAAGATGAGTTGGCCATATACTTGCGGGTCCATTTCTGAGTTTTCTATTCTATTCCATTGGTCTATGTGTCTGGTTTTGTGCCAATACCATACAGTCTTGATGACTACCGCTTTGTAGTAGAGGTTAAAGTCTGGGATTGTGATGCCTCCCGCCTTGGTTTTATTCTTCAGTATTATTTTAGCTATTCGAGGTCTTTTGTGGTTCCATACAAATTTTAGGATTGTTTGCTCTAGCTTTGAGAAGAATGCTGGTGCAATTCTGATTGGGATTGCATTGAATGTGTAGATTGCTTTGGGTAGTATTGCCATTTTAACGATATTTATTCTTCCAATCCATGAGCATGGGATGTTTTTCCATTTCCTTGTGTCTTCCTCAATTTCCTTCATAAGTTTTTTATAGTTTTCAGTGTAGAGGTCTTTCGCATCTTTGGTTAGGTTTATTCCTAAGTATTTTATGGTTTTTGGTGCAATTGTGAAAGGGTTTAGATTCTTTATTTCTCTTTCTGCTGCTTCATTGTTGGTGTATAGAAATGCCACAGATTTATGTACATTGATTTTGTAACCTGCAACTTTGCTGAAATCATGAATCAGTTCTAGGAGGCTTTTGGTGGATTCCGTCGGGTTTTCCATGTAAAGTATCATGTCATCTGCAAAAAGTGAAAGTTTGACTTCCTCCTTGCCAATCTTGATGCCTTTTATTTTGTTTTGTTGTCTGATTGCTGATGCTAAGACTTCCAATACTATGTTAAATAGCAGTGGTGAGAGTGGAAACCCCTGTCGCGTTCCTGATCTCAGGGGGAAGGCTTTCAATTTTTCCCCATTGAGGATGATATTAGCTGTGGGCTTTTCATATATGGCTTTTATGATGTTTAAGTATGTTCCTTCTATCCCGACTTTCTCGAGAGTTTTTATTAAGAAAGGATGCTGTATTTTGTCAAACGCTCTTTCTGCATCTATTGACAGGATCATATGGTTCTTATCTTTTCTTTTGTTGATGTGATGTATCACGTTGATTGATTTGCGAATATCGAACCAGCCCTGCAACCCAGGGATGAATCCTACTTGATCATGGTGGATAATTCTCTTTATATGCTGTTGGATTCGATTTGCTAGTATCTTGTTGAAAAGTTTTGCATCCATATTCTTCAGGGATAGTGGCCTGTAATTTTCTTTCTTTGCTGGGTCTCTATCTGGTTTGGGAATCAAAGTGATGCTGGCTTCATAGAATGAGTCCGGGAGTTTTCCTTCTGTTTCAATTTTTTGGAACAGCTTGAGGAGGATAGGAATTAATTCTGTTTTAAGTGTCTGGTAAAATTCCGCAGGAAAGCCGTCTTGTCCAGGGCTTTTATTTGCTGGGAGGTTTTTGATAACTGATTCTATTTCTTCACTAGTTATGGGTCTGTTCAAATTTTCTATTTCTTCCCGTTTGAGTTTTGGTAGCATGTGGCTATTTAGGAAGCTGTCGATTTCTTCCAGATTGCCAAGTTTGGTGGCATATAATTTTTCGTAATATTCTCTGATGATTGCTTGTATCTCTGAGGGACTGGTTGTAATTTCTCCCTTTTCATTCACGATTTTATCTGAGTTCTCTCTCTTTTCTTTATGAGAAGCCTGGCTAGAGGTTTGTCTATTTTGTTCATTTTTTCAAAGAACCAGCTTTTGGTTTCATTGATCTGTTCCACTACCTTTTCTGTCTCCATATGGTTAATTTGTGCTCTGATCTTTGTGATTTCTCTCTTTCTGCTGGGCTTGGGTTGTTTTAGTTGTTCTGCTTCTAGTTCCTTTAGGCGTGCTGTTAGAATTTGTGTTATTGATTTTTCTTGTTTCTTGAGTTGGGCCTGGATTGCAATATATTTCCCTCTCAGGACTGCCTTTGCTGCGTCCCAGAGCATTTGGATTGTTGTATTTTCATTTTCATTTTTTCCATGTATTTTTCAATTTCTTCTCTGATGGCTTGGTTGACCCAGTCATCTTTTAGTAGGTTATTTCTTAGCCGCCATGTTCTTGGATATTTTCCAGGCTTTCTCCTGTGGTTGATTTCAAGTTTCAAAGCATTGTGGTCTGACAGTGTACATGGTATGATCTCAATTCTTTTATATTTATTCAGAGCTTCCCTGTGCCCCAGAATGTGGTCTATCTTGGAAAATGTACCGTGTGCAGTTGAGAATAATGTAAATTCCTTTGCTTCTGGATGAAGGACCCTAAAGATGTCTGTGAGGCCCATCTGTCCTAATGTGTCGTTCAGGGCTATTGTTTCTGCGGAGATTTTCTGTTTTGTGGATCTATCCAATGCTGGAAGTGGAGTGTTGATATTCCCTACTATTAGGACGTTTTTATCGATGAGGTTGCTAATGTTTGTAATTAGTTGTTTTACAAATTTGGGTGCCCCCGAATTTGGTGCGTAGATATTTACAATTGTTAGCTCTTCCTGCTGGATGGTCCCTGAGACTATTATATAATGTCCTTCTTCATCTGTTATTACATCGTTCATTTTAAAGTCTAATTTGTCTGATACAAGTGTGGCTACTCCGGCTTTCTTCTGACTTCCAGTAGCATGGTAGATAGTTCTCCTTCCCCTTACTTTCAATCTGAACGTGACTTCAGGTTTAAGATGAGTTTCTTGAAGAGAGAAAATAGATGGGTCTTGTTTTTTAATCCATTCTGTTATCCTGTGTCTTTTGATTGGCACATTTAGTCCATTTACATTCAGTGTTAATATTGAAAAATATGGGCTTACAGTCACTGTATTATCTGTAAGTTTCATGTTTGTAAGGCTGTCCCTGCCAGTTTGTGTTCTTTGCAACCTTGCCTTCATAGAATGCCCCTCAGGATCTCTTGCAGTGCCGGCTTATTTGTCATAAATTCTTTCAGTGTTTGTTTGTTGGGAAAAACCTTGATCTCTCCTTCTATTCTGAATGACAGGCTAGCCGGATACAGAATTCTTGGTTGCATGTCCTTCTTGCTCATCACATTGAAGATATCCTGCCATTCCTTTCTGGCTTGCCAAGTTTCTGTAGATAAGTCTGCTACTACCCTTATATGTCTCCCTTTGTATGTTAGGGTTCTTTTGTCCCTAGCTGCTTTCAGGATTCTCTCCCTATCTTTGAATTTTGCCAGCTTCACTATGATGTGCCGTGCAGAAGGTCTATTCAAGTTCCATGTGAGGGGAGTTCTCTGTGCCTCTTGGATTTCCATGCCCGTTTCCTTCCTCATGTTGGGGAAGTTCTCAGCAATGATTTGTTCAAGAACCCCTTCGACTCCTTTCTCTCTCTCTTCTTCCTCTGGAACTCCTATGATACGGATATTGTTTCTTTTGAGTGCATCGCTCAGCTCTCGAATTCTCCTTTCCTGTTCCTGGATTAGCTTCTCTCTCTTTTTATCTGCTTCCTCTTTTTCAATGATTTTGTCTTCTAATGCACTAACTCTTTCCTCTCCCTCTTCAATCCGTACTGTGGCTGCTTCCAGTTTCCCCTGTATTTCTTCCAATGTCTTCTTTAATTCTTCCTGACCGTTTTTAAGGTCCTTGAACTCTGCTGCGCGGGACCCCTTGCATTCATCTAAGCTTTTTTCAAGGCCAGCGATTAGTTTTATGATTATCATTCTATATTCATGTTCTGTTATGTTGCTTATATATGTTTTCATTAATTCTTGGGCTGTCACTGCTTCTTGTAGATTCTTCTGAGGAGAATTCTTCTGTCTCCTCATTTTGGCTGGATGTGTTTGGGTTGTTTCTTGAAGTTGCCCTGAGAGATGGAGCCCCGGCTCGCCCGTGTGCAGAGGTAGTGAGCCCAACCCTTCCGTCCTCCCGGGCTGTGTCTTCCCCGACGGTTCCCTCCGTGGAAACTTCAGCCTCCTCAGGTTTTCAGATGAATCTACAAAGAAAAGTCTACAGCGTAAGTTCCAGTTCAGGCAAACACCTGAAAGGAGCACATGCCACTGTGGTGACCATCATCGCGCGCCGTCCCGTTCCCTCCCTGGGGACCAAGGCCGCCGCCACCGAGCAACTGACACTAACAAGTAACTAACTACTCGCCACCTCCGAGTGGGCCGCGCGCTCCCGGCCGCCCGCCCAGCCCACCAGCCTGCCCTCCTCCTCCTAGCCCCACGTGCCGCCCCTCCGCGCACACACTCCCCTTGATGA
Organism: Paguma larvata; assembly: GCA_030068075.1. NCBI lineage: Eukaryota > Metazoa > Chordata > Mammalia > Carnivora > Viverridae > Paguma > Paguma larvata. The sequence continues at coordinate 50,914,690 of CM057830.1, read as the reverse complement.
GCGAGCACGCGCCCGCACACCAGCCTTCGGGACTCGGCCGTCTCCCATTTTTGTTGATAATGCTGCTGTAAACATTGTGGTGTATGTACCCCTTTGAATTTGTATTTTGTATCCTTTTGGTAAAAACCTAATAGTGCAATTGCTGGATCATAGAGAAGTTCTATTTTTAGTTTTTTGAGGAACCTCCATACTGTTCTCCAGAGTTGCTGCACCAGTTTGCATTCCCACTAACAGTACAAGAGGATTCCTCTTCATCCACATAATGACCTACACCTGACGTTTCTTGTGTCGTTAATTTTAGCCATTCTGACATGTACGAGGTGGTATCTCATTGTGGTTTTGATTCTTATTTCCCTGACGATGAATGATGTTGAGCATCTTTTCATGTGTCTGTTAGGATTCTGGAAGTCTTTGAAAAAATGTCTGTTCATGTATTCTGCCCATTTTTAAACTGGGTTATTCCTGTTTGGGGTGTTGAATTCGGTGTTATTTATAAATTTTGGTTGCTAATCCTTTATCAGATATGTGGTTTGCAAATATCCTCTCCCATTATGTTGGTTGCCTTTTAGTTTTGTTGATTGTTTCCTTCACTGTACAGAAGCTTTGTATCTTGAGAAAGTCCCAATAGTTCATGTTTGTTTTAATTTCCTTTCAGCAACTTGTCTAGTAAGAAGTTGCTGCAGCCAAGGTCAAAGAGATTGCTGCCTGTGTTCTCCTGCAGGATTTTGATGGTTTCCTGCTTCAAGTTTAGGTCTTTCATCCATTTTGAAATTATTTTTGTGTATGGTGTAAGAAAGTGGTCTGGTTTCATTCTTTTGTATGTTGGCATCCATTGTTCCCAACACCATTTGTTGAAAGACTGTCCTTTTTTCATTGGATGTTCTTTCTTGCTTTGTTGAAGATTAGTTGAGCATATAGTTGTGGATCCATCCCTTTAATTTTAATTTGAGTCATTATATTTAAGGTGGGCTTATTTTTTTATCCATTCTGACTACTTTTGTCTTATATTTACTGTATTTGGACCACCTTTAAAATAATTATTTATATTAGTTTCAGGTGTGCAACTTAAGATTCAACAAGTCTATACATTACTCAGTGCTTATCACGACAAGTGCACTCCTTAATCCCCATCACCTATTTCACCCATCTTTCCACCTACCTTCCCTCTGGTAACCATCAGTTTGTTCTCTATAGTTAAGAGATTGTTTTTTGGTTTGTCTCTTTTACTTTAACTATACTGGAATTGATATTTAAAATGTTTTCCCAAAAATGATACAATAAGAAATTAAAGTGATTATTGATATAGTTGAATTAGTTTCTCTAATGTTTGTAAATGTTTTCTATTTGTTGCATTCGTTCTTTATTTCATTTTATTTATTTTATTTCCCTATATTTTTGCCTTCTCTGGTTATATTTCAACATTTTACGTTAAGCATTTTATATGATTTAATTTTATCTCTTCTCTTAAAACATTAATTGCACTTTTTTTAACACAGTGATTTAGGCTGTATGACAAAGTCCACTTTCAACTAATATAAGTTGAATTAACTTAGAACTAATCTAAGTCGACTTTCAGATAGCAATATACCACTTTCATGTAAAGTTGGTGTATCTTAGAGTATTCCCAATTTTTCCTGCCATCCTTTATAACACTGCTGTCATTCATTTCAACTATCCATATGCTAAAATCACACAGTACATAGTTAATAGTATAACTCTAAACAGTCTTAGATTAATTAATAATAATATTTTATTTTACTTTTATTTATTTTCTACAATGATCTTTCCTTTCTTTATGTACATCCAAATTTCTGTTCAATACGGTTTTACTTCTTGAGTAACTTCTTCAAAATTTCCTGCAGGAAAGGTCTGCTAGCAATAAATTCCCTCAGTTCTTGTCTAAGAAAGTCTTTATTTCTCCTTTACTTTTGAAAGATAATTTTGTGGGATGTAAAATTACATGTTTATGGATTTTTTTGACCCTTTAAATTGTTCACTTTCTTATTGCTTGTATGGTTTCTGATGAAGAGTCTGCTGTATTTCTAACCCTTGTCTCTCTATAGATAAGGTATTTTCCATATCACATCATCATCACCCCTGGTTTCCTTCAAGATTTTCTCTTTGTCTTTGGTTTTCTACATCTTGATTTTGATATATCTAGATGTGCATTTTTATAAGGCATTTGTACTTCTTAGGTCTGTGGTTCAGTATTTGTTAATCATTAAAAAATTTCTCACCCTTTAATATTTCAAATATTATTTTCTGTTCCACTCTTTCTTTCTTCTTCCAGTATTCCAAGTGAGCATATCTTACACCTTTTGGCATTATCTCATAATTTTTGGATATTCTGTTTTTCTTTTCCTCTTTGTGTTTCACTGTGGGAAGTTTCTATTGACATATTTTCAAGCTCACTATATCTTTCCTTGATTGTGTCCATTCTACTGATTCTTAATTTCTGTTGCAGTGTTTTTATTTACAGCACCTATTTTTGCTTCTTTATTAAAATTTCCATCTCTATACCTCCAATATTGATCTCTTTTTGAATGTTGTCTACTTTTTTCATTAGAATTTGTTACATATTAGTCATAGTTATTTTAAATATCCTGCCTAATATTTCAAAACTCTGTGTTATATCTGACCCTGGTATGATGCTTTCTTTGTCTCTTCAGATCATGCTTTTTTTCCCGTCTTTTATTAATGTAAATAACATTTTGTTGTAATATTTTGTTGAAAGCAGGAAATGATTTATCAGATAGCAATGATGGAGATAAACAGCTTTAGTGTGAGGTTTTATACTTATCTGGCCAGGAGTTGGGCTATGTTTAATATTTTCTGTAGTAGTAGGTTCCAGTGGCTTCAAAATCCTTTTTTTCTCGTTTCCCTCCCCTGTTTTTAGGTTTCCCAAAGCTCTGTGTCTAGCAACTCTTTTTACTGTAATCCACTGTTATTATACTGAAGACTTGTTGTAGCTCTAAGGTATGGAGAAGGGGAAGTGTAATATATTCTTGTGATTACATTTCATTTACATTAAATTACATTAAATTACATTACATTTTATTGGTACCGTGTTACTGGGGTATGGCCTTCACAAGTGTTTTTTGTTTTGTTTTGTTAGCTTAAAAAAACCTTTATGTTGAACAAAAAGGCTTGAAGGGACTGGAGTTGAGTAAATGCCCTTCCCTATAAGTAGGATAAGGCTCTGGTAAAGTCTTTTCCCACGGAGAACAGGTCTTTGTTGTGAAAATGCTCTAGGTGCATCTTAAAATGTTTACTTTTGCCCTACCCTGCCAGAGCTGCAAGGGGGATTTTTATTGACTTTCCTCCCTGAGAAAATGATGGAATTTTTGGAGATAAACTCCATAAATTATAAGTTTCCTCACTAAAATTGAGGTTCCAACTCACACTAATACACATTAAGACTCCAGCAATTTGTCAAACTTACCATTTATGTGTTCTTACAAGTTTATGGCTCCAAGGACTGCTGCTCTAGATCTGGGCAGAGATTCTGTAGATTCACCTGTTTTTCCAGATTTTGGTGTATTGGTTTGCGCTGAAATATCAATTCTGATGGGTCCAAGAAAAGTCATTGATATTCAATTCGTTCATTCTTTTGTGTTGCTAGAATGAGATCAATATTACATCTGAAACTAGAAGTCTGTAAAAACACTTTAATTATGTATTTTGGCCCATACGACAGCCTTATGTGGTGAATATTATTGTCATGCCAATTTTCTTTTCTTCTTTAAATTTTTTAATGTTTATTTATTTTTGAGAGTGAAAGAAATAGCATGAGTGGGGGAGGGGCAGAGAGAGATAGGGAGACACAGAATGCAAAGCAAGCTCCAGTCTCTGAGCTGTCAGCACAGAGTCCGATGCAGGGCTCGAACTCATTAACTGCAAGATCATGACCTGAGCTGAAGTCAGACGCTTGATCGACTGAGCCACCCAGGCAACCCGATGCCATGCCAATTTTCTGGATGAGGAAATTGAGTCTCAGAAATGTTAAGGAATTTGTTCAAGATCATTCAATAAGTAGTGGAACGTGGTTTGAACTCAGCTCTGAGTCTGTTGGCTAGGACTTGGCAAACACAGCTAATAAATGAGTCAGCTGGTGATGAGAATCATAAGGGGACAGAGAAAGTATTATGACACTATTTAGAATGGCGATGTCACTTCAGGATGGGGGAGAGAAATTTTATTAGATGAGATAGAAGCTATGTGGATCTTGAATTATTTGAACCCAGTGGAGACCAGAACAGAAGCCTTGAACTATAGAGACAGGGAATGATGATATCAAGACATTAAGATTACCTTACCTGAATGTCCCATAATTTCTAACCCTGACATTGCTTACACTTCTCCTCTGTGGTAAGAAACAAGTAATGTCATTAAGAGCCTGACAGAAGTGAAAGTTTATTGGCCATTCTCCATCACTAGGCTAAAATGATATGTTAGGTATCTGAAATTTGATTATTTTTATTTTCTTCAGAGGTTCCATTTTGGGGAATTTTCTTAACAGTCCTAACAGTCACCAATGTCCTCTCCATATGGGAAGGCCAAGAAAAGAAAATGAGTTCCAGTGAATCAAGTCTTGAGAGGATTAGGAACTGCAACAACTAGCTTGCCATTTCTACTCACTTCTCTCAGGAAAGCTTTTCATGCCTGAATATTATTTTTCTTTCTAACCATGTTCTTAGCATCCTCTCACTTGCAGAGATGCTGATGGCAATCCCATTCCATATAATACAGGAAACAGAATTGATTCTTTATTCCCTATTGGGTTTGAAAGATTCCCTCTTCTTGTCCAAAAAGGAATCCATGAAAGACTTGTACACTGAAAACTATAAGACATTGAATACAGAAATTGAAGAAGAAAATAAATAAATGATGAATGAATGAATGAATGAATGAATAGAAAGATATCCCATGCTTGTGAATTGGAAAATTAATATTAAAATGTCCAAACTTCCCAAAGCTATCTACAGATATAATGCAATTGCTATCAAAATTACAATGGCATTTTTCACGGAGATAGAAAAAAGAATCCTAAATTCTGTATGGAACTACAAAAGACCCCAAATAGCCAAAGCAACCTTGAGAAAGAACAAAGTAAAAGGCATTATTCTCCTTCGTTTTTATTATTATTATTAGTAGTAGTAGTAATAGTATTTACTTTTCAAATTTTTATTTAAATTCTAGTTAGTTAACATATAGTGTAATCTTGGTTTCTGGAGTAAAATTTACGGATTCATCACTTACATATAACGTTCGGTGCTCATCACAAGTGCTCCCCTTAGTACCCATCACCGATTTAGCCCATCCCCCACCCACCTACCTCCATCAACCTTCTATCCTTAAGAGTCTGTTGGGCACCTGGGTGGCTCAGTCAGTTGGGTATTAGCTCAGGTCATGATCTCACGGTTCATGGATTTGAACACTGCATCAGACTGTCTGCTATCACCACGGAGCCTGCTTTGGATCCTCTATCTCCCTCTCTCTCTTCCCCTTCCCAACTCATGTTCTCACTCTCTCTCTCTATCGAAAATAAATAACATTAAAAATGTTTTTTAAAAAAAGAGTCTCTTATAGTTGGATTCCCTCTTTTTTCCCCTCCCATATATTCATCTCTTTTGTTTCTTAAGTTCTACATATGAGTAAAATCATATGATATTTGTTTTTCTCTGCCCAATTTATTTCACTCAGTATAATACACTCTAGCTCCATCCACATCACTGCAAATGACAAGATTTCATTCTTTTTGATGACTGAATAATATTCCACTATGTATACATATATACACCACATCTTCCGTATCCACTCATCAGTCAATGGACATTTGGACTCTTTCCATACTTTGGATATTTTTGCTAATGGTTCTATAAACATTGGGGTGCATGTGCCCCTTCAAATCTGTATTTTTGTATCTTTTTGAAAATACTTGGTAGTACAATTGCTCACATTCCCTGATTTTAAACTATATTACAAAGCCATAATAATAAAAATAGTATACTATTGGCATAAAAGCATACATATATCAATGAAGCAGAATAAAAAGCTCAGTAATAAGTCGACACATATATGGTCAATTAATTTATGACAAAGGAACCAAGAATATACAAAGTAGAAAAGACAGTCTCTTTGATAAATGATGTTGAGAAAACTAGACAGATACATGAAAAAGAATGAATCTGGACAACTATCTGACACCGTTCACAAAAATTCAAAGACTTGAATGTAAGTTGTGAAACTATAAAGTTCCTAGAAGAAAACATAGGCGGTAAGTTCATCGACATCAGTCCTGGTTATGTTTGTTTTTTTGTTTGTTTGTTTGTTTTGGATCTGACCTCAAAAGCAAAGGCAAGAAAAGGGAAAGTAAACAAACAAGTGGGACTATATCAAACTAAAAATATTCTGCACAACAAAGAAAATTATCAACAAAATGAAAAGGCAACCTACAGAATGAGAGAAAATATTTACAAATCATATATCTGGAAAGGGGATAATACCCAAAATATATAAAAAACTTACACAACTCAACAACAAAAAAAGCAATATAATTAAAAATGGGCAGACTATTTGGATAGACATTTTTCCAAAGAAGACATATGGATGTCAAGAGGTACATGATAAGATGCTCAACATCACTAACTAGCAGGCGGATGCAAATAAAAACCAGTATGAGCTATTACTTCACACCTGTTAAAATGTCTATTATCAAAAAGAGAGAGAAGGAAGGAAGGAAATATGGAGAAATGGAGAAAAGGAGGGAAGGAGGGTGGAAAAGAAAAGGAAAAGAAAAAAAAGAGAAAGAAAAAGCGTTGTTGAGGATGCGGAGAAAGAAAATCCCTATGAATCTAAAAATTCCCTTGTGTTGGTGCTAATGTGAACTGGGGAAGCCACTATGTAAAACAGTATGAAGTTTCCTTGAAAAATTAAAAATAGAACTACCATATTATCCAGCAATTCCTCTTCTGGGTGTTTATACAAAGAAAAATGAAAACTCTAACTCAAAAAGATATGCTCACCCCCATGTTTGTTACAGTATTATTTACAATTGCCAAGATATGGAAACAACAGATGAATGGATAAAGAATACAATGGAATATTATTCAGTCATATAAAGAATGAAATCTTTCCTTTTGCAAAAACATGGATGGACCTTGAGAGCATTATGCTAAGTAAAATAAGACAGAGAAAGATAAATACTGTATGATCTCACATATATATGCAATCTGAAAAATAAAAACAGACAAACTCATAGACACAGAGAACAGATTGGTGATTGACAGAGGCCATGGGGATTGTCATGAAATGCTTGAAGATAGTCAAAAGGTACGAACTCCCAGTTGTGAAATAAGTAAGTCATAGGGATCCAACAAGTAGCATGATGAATATAATTAATATATCATATATTTGAAAGTTGCTAAGAGAGTAGATCTTAGAAGTCCTCATAATAAGAGAAAAATTTTATAACCTATGTTTGGCGAGGAATGTTAACTAGATTTATTGTGATCATTTCACAATACATAGAAATATTGAATTATTATGTGGTACACCTGTCACATATCAATTATATCTCATTATAAAAAATAATTTATCCTCTGGGAACTAGGCAGACACAGGAAGTGTTAGAAGACCCTGTCTAGTTTATTCACACTTGGCGGCATACCAGGGTGAGTGGATCCTAGAGGCAAACACTGAGGAACAAAGATGGAAGCCCCAGTTTACCAATTCCAGAAGGCCTAATTTCTCTTTTCTGCTCCTAAGTATGTTTCTGTAGTAAAAGACTCCCCGAATACACTCATTGTCTTGGTGGGGAGGCTAGAACTACATAAACTGCACCAAAACTAATGTACAAATAAAATCAGAAGATTCTACAGTTAACAAAGAAGGTTGCTACCTTTATTTGAGAAGTGCTGAATCCCAAAAGACCTCTGCCCAAAGTTATTTCCCCCAATATCTGCCTATAGCTTATCTCTGTCCATCTCCCCTATTTAAGGCAGTGGCTTTAAACATTTCTTACCCATTGATCCTTAGTAAGGAAGACATTTTATTGTATGACCCAGTAAATGCTTTCACTTATGTGTGGATTTGTGTGTATATTCACATATATTTTCATGTATATATGAATTATAGTTCTTATATGTCAAAAATTGGTAAACATTGGCAATTTCATATTGTTCAAATATAAAAACCAGTTTCACTAAATAATGAGGATCTTAGGTATATGTAATCACTGTGATATATTCTATTTTGTTCTCTTTAATTTTTAACACATATCAGTTGTTACCCACTAAATCGATTTCATAATTTACTAGTTTGTTGTGACTCGTAGTTTGAAAAACACTGGTTTAACATGTTATCTCCTAAAGTCTTTTCTTAAAATACACAGGAGTTTTCCTTGGGATAAATAATCCCACAAGTTAAGGCCAGAGGTTCCTCCAGAGAACGTGCAGATCAGAGAAGAGAGAGAGGGAGAAAAGAGAGGGAAAGACAGAGCTAAGGCTAGAATCTGAGGCTTTTGACCTAAACTCTGGGGCTTCTTCCTGCCAAGAGGAATCCTGGCAATACAGGACTTAATCCCATAGGCATAGGTATCCCTAAATGCCAGAGCTGGCACTAAGTACTCACAAAAATTTGTGTCCTAGCACATGAGCCAAGGGCCAAGATTTAATCAGTCTCCTGTTGGATTCTGTACACGAGGATCAGCCATAGCCTGTTTGAGATGCTTTGTCATCAGCAACCTATTCTGCTGCTGACAGCTCCTGTCAGCAGAGTCAGTGTCCGGTTACTTGCTCATCCTATCTAAGGCAAGGACAGGGAAGAGGAATGCAGCCCACGTGCATAACTGTCCTTCAAGCCAGCTCTATGGTTTGGGCAAGGAAGAGGTGGCTTATGGGCTAATGGGAGCAGCTACAGACAACTGGGTGTCAGGAATTTTCTTATTAGACCCTACCTGGATTCCAGTCCCTGCCTCCCTTCTCCAAGAGTAGTTAGCACTCTTTAATCCGACCAGTAAGCTCAGACTATTTTTAACTGAGTCTTTAGTACAAGTTCCAAATAAGTGCTACTTGCCTTCCTTTTGCTACTACTATGGTACTATCTTGGGACCCCCACTCTGGCATTTAATTTCCTTCCTGGGTCACCTACCTTGTGCCTCCAGCCTAGGAGCGGGGTCATTCAGTGATTATAAGCCTGGCTAGGTAGCAGGTTACTCAGTGATTATGATCCTGATTAGGCAGCATGTTTATAATGACTGGATCCAGGGGATCTGAATTCATCTCTAAGGAGTTGGGCTGATATAAAGTTTCTTAACCCAGCCACAAAAGGTTCAGTGAAACACATAAGCATCTGTTGGAGGCTTGGTACTGGGACCTTCAAAGAAGAGCAGCAGAGGAATCAGGGCTCTTCTGATTGGTAGTTCTTAGAACAATACCCCGAACCTAACTGTTTTTGTTGAATTATTATACAGTTACCTCCAGAAAGCTTCCCCCTGAAGAGGTATTTCATCATACCTCATCTAACCATGGTTAGATAAGAACCATGAGATTCTGAGGAAGTCTTCCATTTTTCTTCCAGCCAAAGCAAAGAACTTGATGCCTGGTTCCTTCTATGAGAATCTAGGTAGCTCTCCTGCAGGAAAGGCTAAACTAGTACCCGATGAACTTAATTTATATGCATCCTCCTGGTGGTGGTACTCAGTGGCACATTGTAGGGTTATCAAACTCTGCTCATAGTGCTATACCCACCCAGAATGAACTCCATTGTGTACTGGGACTGCCCAAATAGTTTTTTTCTAATTTATACTGTATAGTCTAGGGCAACACTGATGAGACTCTAGAGATTCTCTTGAAAGAAATATTTAAAAAACTCTGGGCTGATCAGAGTTCCCAAAAGAGAGGCCTCTGTGAAATAGGTCCTCCCTTCCCACTCATTGTAACCATCTGGCATCCTCTACTTCAAGGCACCAAGTCTTACCTATATACTGATCTGTCCTTAATTCAGTTCATCAGCCCTAACTTCACTCCTGAACTTCAGGCAGGTATGATCCAGCTATCTACCTACCATCTCCACCTGGAGAATACAGACATCTCGGAGTACTTTTCAAACCACCTCCCCATCAATATTCCTTATCTGCACTGGTCATTTTCTACTTACTCCTCCATATGCACTCTCCAATCTTCTCTCATACTGCACTGTTTCCTGCAACTCTGACATATACCTCCTTATTGCCTTCTCTGTTTCTCCTTTCTTCCCACATGGAGGTCAGAATCCATGATCCTTCTTTCTCAGCTTCCATAAAACTCTGAATGTGAGATGAACAAGTTGTGTACATGAATGTCTCCTCTGCTAGAAAGTGATCCCTTTGACAGTAGAGACCATGCCATGTTCATCCAGTACCTATCAGAGGGTCTCCCACATAGTAAGTACCCAAATAATTGATTAAAGTTTATTTTTACCTTTCTTTTTCTTTTTTTTAATATGTATATATGAATACACATATGCTAATAAAGGTGGAGGAGAGAAGAATCAGTTTACTTAAGATCACAACAAGTGAGGAGAAAGAGTTTAAACCTAAGGTACAGAATGGAAGAGAGTGCTAAAGAAAGAAGGAAAGGGCAGAAAGGAATTCAGATTTAAGGAGCACCTATTGTATTACAGGCTTCTTAGTCTCTGAAACATAGAGCTAACTTTCTCAAAATCACAGGATGAATAAGCCCCTTGGAGAAAGTAAAAGGGAAGAGTAAAGAACATCAACAGGTTTGGGAGAACTGTGAAAATATAGAAAGAGGATAGGAGGAGAGGAGTCCGTGACTGGAATGGAAAATGGTATAGATTTGGGGTTACAAATAAGCCCAACAAGTAGGTAGAAGCAAGCTGGAGTAGCCAGGTAACTTATTAAATATTCAAATTCCTGGTGACTATTTTTTAACAATCCTGATTCAGTAGCATAGGGTGGAGCTGGGAACATAATATTTAACAGGTGCCTCACAGTATGGAATGGGGAGGATTCATAAACCACACTTTGAGAGACACTGTGTTAGGCAGCAGGATGCACTGAAGACTGAGTTAAAAAGTTTTTTAATGTTTATTTTTTAGAGAGAGAAAGACACAGAGCATGAGTGGGGGAGGGTCAGAGAGAGAGGGAGACACAAAATATGAAGCAGGCTCCAGGCTCTGAGCTGTCAGCACAGAGCCCGACACTGGGCTCAAACCCCCCGAGCCGTGAGATCATGACCTGAACCAAAGTCAGATCCCCAACCAACCGAGCCACCCAGACATCCCATTTTTTAAACATACCAAATAAATCTCAGAGATGAAAGGAACAAGAATCACTTTTACAATATACCTGCTAAAGGGTCTTCCTGTCCTTGTTCCTACACCATAATGTGAGACCATCCCCACGTTACAAGGCAGTCTACTCAGTCTATTGCTAGACTGACAACCCAAATTATTGCAAAATTCCTTCTTAAACTGAATCTAAATTGGCATCTCCAATGCTCTCTCTCATTTGGCATTATTTATGCTTTTTGAAGTAGCACAGGTTAGCTCTCTCTGTCATGGGCTAGAAAGGCAGGTAGCCCCAACAGATAGTTAATGAGGGTACATTGGGAATAGCTGCTGTGGGAATGCAGCATTAAGCTAAAAATGCTCTGTATAAGGTTCCATCCAAAGAGTGGAACTCTCTCAAGAGAGTCCGACAATTCTGCAGATTTCATGGGGTAGAAAGAACTCAGAAGATTTCACATGGTGGAAAAGGTTCAGAGGTCATGGATATATATGTCTGATCCAGTGACTACTATATGGAAGATAGTCTTCCAGGACAAGGGTTTGGTTTTCTGCCCCGACCTCTAATATCCTGGGTAAAACTGAAGGATCTAGTTTACAGGGTTTCCTGGGGATTTAGGTGGGCAGAGGTGCTTGAAAAGGAATATGGGAAAGGGGTTCTCAGAAGGAACTCTTTTTTTCTTTCCAAGTTGTTATTTAAATTCCAGTTACTTAACATACAGTGCAATATTAGTTTCAGGTGTAGAATTTAGTGATTCATCACTTACATACGTCACCTCGTGCTTATCACAAGTGCCCTACTTAATCCCCATCACCTATTTAACCCACCCCCTGCCCCGCCTCCACCAACCTCCCCTTTGGTAACTATCCAGTTGACTATCAGTTAAAAGTCTGTTTCTTGGTTTTCCTCTCTTCCTGCCACCCCACTATGTATATTTGTTTTGCTTCTTAAATTACACATAGGACTCTGAGAAGGAACTCTTGAGCAGAGCTCCTTCCTGACTTTTGACCTTCTAATCTTTCCCAGTTTCCCCAAAGAGATGGTTTCATCAGCTGTGACCACAGCATATTGAGTTAAAGCAGTTCTAGTAAGATGAACTTTAGCAATATAATAATATAATGTGTTATATACAACAAAAGCAATATAATAATAACCAACATTTATTAGGTATTTTTCTGTGAGCGAAGAGCATTCTAACTGCTAAACATGTATGAACCCATTTAATTTTCACATTTGACCAGTGAGTTAAGTACTATTGTAGTCCTCATTTACATATGAAGAAACAGGAATAGAGAAAGCCCTAAAATTACCACAGTTAGGAAGCAGAAGAACCAAGGTTTAAATTCATGATGTCTGTTGCTTTGTTGCAGAACAAAGTCTTGTCTGAGAATTTAAAAAATTAGAATTAACCCCTAGTTCTTCCATTAAGTCGCCGATTAATCTTCCCTTTTCCTAATTTCAGGTTCCATATTTGTAATACAATATGTAATGAGATATGGACCAGGGGTTTCAACTATATTGACTCCAAGTTTCTTCCACCTTATTCATTCAGTTAATCCAAATATGGTCACTCAATGACAGGCCCCACATAATCAAGACACCATCTATCCTTCACAGAACTCCCACTTTATCAAGGGCAGGAAGACCACACGAACCTTCTCTGGGTCTCAGGCAGGTGGAGAATAATCACTTGGCATCTGCAAGCCATAAGTGCTACTGAATCAAGGCTTTTAAATGGGCCCAGGGTGGGGAAGGTGAACTGGAGACACACATTGATGGCACAAAAGAGATACAGCTGGAGGTTTTGGTAGGAAACAGCATAAAAGAAGTCAGAGACACAATTGGATACAGGAGGGAAGAGGTGATAAAGGTGGATAGTAGGAAAGAAAGGAAGGAGGGAAAGGAAGAATAGGGGAGAGAGGGAGGGAAGTCTTCTTAGCTAGTATGTAGAAACTGAGTTGTCTATACATTCTCCACAGTCATTTTGTTTTTGACACTTATAGACATCAGGTGACTTACCTTAGAACATGACATGATTTAAAGGACCAAGATGAGAGTTAACTCCAAATCTATCGCCTTTCTGTAAGTGACTTCTAAAGAGTATGAGGACCCAAGAAGGCCCAGAGGAGAATGAACATGGCCTGCAGAATGGAAGTCTCACTTCTCTTCTATTTCCTGAACTTTCAGCAACCAGTGTTATCCTATATGCCACTACCATCATGTTCCAGCTACCTGCCAATCAGTTACTGCTATCAGTCTAGGCCTGCTAACAAGCCTCAGATTGTTCCCTTGGCCCCTCCAAGAGGTATTAAAAAAGAATGGTGGAATTCTGGGCTTTAGGTCAGGTGGTGGGAAGATATATTACAAGATCTGGAATAATAATCATGCAGTGAAAGTACCACCATTCTTCCATTCTGCGCTTGAGCACAAATCAGTAATTGAACATACCATTTTCTTCTGCATAACTTAGATACTGCTTCAGGACCATCATCTGTCAATGGACAAGCATTGGAATAAAAAGTTATATCTATTTGCAACCCTGATTAGCTTTATCAGACCATACTAAAAAGGCAACCAACTGTTCCATGCATGCAAGCAGTCTATAGGGGTTAACTCAGTGTATGCTCTTCTATCTATATCAAACACTATCATGGAAAGAACTAGAAAAGACAACCCTGAAAGAGTCCTTAAATATCATCTAGTGTAACTGAGGCACTTATACTGCTTGCACTGAGGAGTTTAGTGCTTGAGCTTCCTCCAGGCTAGAGGGGAAAAAAAGGGAAATATGGTGGGCTATATAATTTCTATATTTGAGAAAATAAAATGAGTTGTTTTGGAGAAACAAAGGTTGAACCTGAATTAAATAGGAAAATAATTTATGCAGGAAAAGTTTTGCTGCATGCTTCCTCTGTTTTGACATTATGGTATAAATCTTGATATTAATTATTTCCTTTTGACTTTGTGACAATCCTATAATAATTATTAGTTCTACTTTGAAGATGATGAAATTAAGTGTTAGGTAAAAAATCCTGCTTTAGGTCAATAGCTAGTAAGTGATAGAGTTAAGATTTGACCAGGATTTGGTCAATTTGATTCTAAAGAACCTTTCCAACATACTATGTTGCCTCCAAAAGTAACACAGAATGACATAATGGAATTTTATTCCATTTATTCCACAAATATGTTGTGTCCTATGTGCCAGGCACTGTTCTGGCATTGAAAGGAACAAGGTAGATGGGGTTTTTGTACTCATGGAATTTATGGTCTGGAGGCCAAGCAGTTAAGGAGGATACTAGCAGTACTCAAATTATTAATTAAAATATGTTATTGTAAATTATGGAAATATTAATAAAGGAAAATGCAGAGAGCTTGGAAAGCATATCATGGAGTTTGATGTAGTCTAATAGGTTTGAATTGAATCTGTAGTAGAAAAATGGTAGCGAGAGTGCTAAATCATCCCAAGCTAAAGGAAGGGCTTGTGCAAAAATCCTATGATGGGAAGACCTTATGAAAGTACAATATGTCAGGAGCACAAAACAGGAGGAGGGTAACAATTGGTGAAGAAGACTCAATGAGGAGTTTGGATTTTATCTTATGAACAAAGGAAGCCAGCCATTGGAGAATTTTAAGCAAAAAGGTAAAATGATTTAATGTATAATTTGAAAATATATTTTCCATTATTATTTATGGCAATATATACAGAAAACTGCAGAAAACTTGATAACATTTTCAATGAATATTTATGAAGTGAAATGCATATAACTATCACCCAAGTCAATAAATTACACATTGACAAAACCACAAAAGTACTTCCATCTAAACTTCCTTGATTATATTCCTCTCCCTTCCCCCACAGGTAATTTATTATCCTGACTTTTGTGATACCCATGTATTTTTTTTTTTTGTAAAATTAAACTTTCTATTTTATGGTAATTGTAGATTCAGGTGCAGTTATAATAAATGACATAGAGATAAACGTCTACCAAATTTCCCTCAATAATAGCAATTTGCAAAACACAGTGTCACAACCAGATATCATATTGGTACAGTCAAGATACAGAATAGTTCTGTCACTACAAGGGTCAACCCTGTTGCCCTTTTATAACCACACTTACTGCCTTGCCCTCTGATCTACCCATTCCTATACCCTGGCAACCACTAATCTGTTCTCTATGTTTTCCATTTTTATATTTTTTCCATTTCAAGAATGTTATATAAAAGGAATCATATAGTATGTGACATTTTGGAATAGCTACTTTCACTCATCATAATTCCCTGGAGATGTCCAAATTGTTGCGTACATCAATAGTTTGTTCCTTTTTATTGGATTCCATGGTATGGATAGAGCATAGTTTGCTTAGCCATTCACTCATTGAAACACATGTGGGTTGTTTCCAGTTTGGGGTTATTAAGAATATGCACAGTAGTATACAGGTTTTTGTGTAAACATAGTTTTAATTTCTTTGGGATAAATGGCTACAATTTCTAGGATGTATGGTAAGTACATGTTTATTTTTTTAAGATATTGTCAAACTCTTTCCAAAAAGTAGTTGTATCATTTTCATTCTCACCAGAAAGGCATGACTTATCCAGTTTGTTCATCTCCTCACCAGCATTTGGTGCCACTTTTTAGTCTAGCCATTCTAATAGATGTGTAGTGGTTTCATTGTGGTTTTAGTTTACATTTTCCAAACGTCTAATTATACTGAACATCTTTTCGTGTGCTTATTTGCCATCTGCATATCCTCTTCAGTGAAATGCCACCTCATGTCTTTTGCTCATTTTCTAGTTGGATTGTTTGTTTACTGTTTATTGTGGAGCTTTGAAAGTTCTTTATAGATATTATTCTTTGTTATATATATATGAGTTGATTGTATTGTTCAGTTTCTTTCTGTTTGGTGGTTCTATAAATCTCTGAGAGTAGGGTGTTGAAGTCATATACTACAGTAGTAAATTTGAGTATTCTTTTAGCTATTTCATTTTTTTTTTTCATTCTGTGTTCTGGTGCAGAGTTGTTTGATACATAAACATTTAAGAGTGAGTGTCTTTCTAGTGGACTGATCCTTTTATCATTATGTAATGAAATTTTTTGTATCTAATCATTTTTTTTACTCTGACGTATGTTTTATTTAATATTACTATATATATTCCTGCTTTCTAAACTAATGTTGGTATGGCATATCTTATCCATTCTTTGAGTTTGAACTTAGCAATGTTATTGTATATAAATTAGTGTCTTATAGAAAACATTTTGTTGGATCAGTCATGTTTTTCATAATCTGTGAATCTCTGTCCTTTAAATATATTGGGGACATTCATATTTAAGGTAATCATTGATATGATAGTTTGTCACTTTTTTCCTTTTGGAATTTTCTGTTTCCTGTTATTCCGTTCTTGGATTAAATTCTTCTGGATGATTTGAACATTTTTAAGGATTCTATTTTGATCTGTTTGTAGTGTTTTTTTTTTTTTTTAGTATGTTGCTTTGTATCATTTTTCTTAGGGTTTTGCTCTAGATATTACAGTATACCTACATAAATTATCACAAATTTCTGGTATTGGCTTTTTTTTAAAATTATTGTCAAATTGGTTTCCATATAACACCGAGTGCTCATCCCAACAGGTGCCATCCTCTGTGCCCGTCACCCATTCTCCCCCACCACACCACCCGCACCCCTCAGTTTGTTCTTAGTCTTTGAGAGTCTCTCATGTTTTATCTCCCTCCCTCTCTGTGTCTTTTTTTTTCCCCTTTTCCCCTCCCCCCTGGTTTTCTGATAAGTCTCTCAAAATCCACCTAAGCGTGGAAACATATGACATCTGTCTTTCTCTGCTTGACTTATTTCACTCAGCATAATACCCTCCAGTTCCATCCGTGTTGCTACATATGACCAGATTTCATTCTTTCTCATTGCTGTGTAGTATTCCATTGTATATATATACCGCCTCTTCTTTATTCATTCATCAGTTGATGGACACTTAGTCTCTTTCCATGATTTGTCTATTGTAGAAAGGGCTGCTATGAACATTGGGGTACACATTCCCCTATGCATCAGCAGTCTTGTATCACTTGGGTAGATTCCTAACAGTCCTATTGCTGGGTCATAGGGTAGTTCTATTTGCATTTTTTTGATGAACTTCCACACAGTTCTCCAGAGTGGCTGCACCAGTTTACATTCCCACCAACAGTGCAAGAAGGTGCCTTTCTCCACATCCTCGCCAGCATCCATAGTTTCCTGATTTGTTCATTTTAGCCACTATAACTGGTGTGAGGTTGTATCTCAGTGTGGTTTTGATTTGTATTTCCCTGATGATGAGTGACATTGAGCATCATTTCATGTGTCTGTTTGCCATTTGGATGTCTTTTTGGAGAAGTGTCTGTTCATATCTTCTGACCATTTCTTCACTGGATTATTCGTTTTTCGGGTGTGGAGTTTGGTAAGTTCTTTATAGACTTTAGATACTAGTCCTTTATCTGATATGTCATTTGCGATGATCTTTTCCCATTCCGTTGGTTGCCTATTAGTTTTGTTGGTTGTATCTTTTGCCGTGCAGAAGCTTTTTATACTGATGAGGTCCCAGTAGTTCATTTTTGCTTTTGTTTCCCTTGCCTTTGGAGACGTGTCGAGTAAGAAATTGGTGCGGCTTAGGTCAAAGAGGTTTTTTCCTGCTTTCTCCTCTAGGATTTTGATGGTTTCTGGTCTCATGTTCAGATACCTCATCCATTTTGAGTTTATTTTTGTGAGTGGTGTAAGAAAGTGGTCTAGTTTCATTCTTCTGCATGTTGCTGTCCAGTTCTCCCAGCACCATTTGTTAAAGAGGCTATATTTTTTCCATTGGATAGTCTTTCCCGTTTTGTCAAAAATTAGTTGGTCATATACCTGCTGGTCCATTTCTGAGTTTTCTATTATATTCCATTGATCTATGTGTCTGTTTTTGTGCCAATACCATACTGTCTTCATGATTACCGCTTTGTAGTAGAGGTTAAAGTCTGGGATTGTGATGCCTTCTGCCTTTGTTTTATTCTTCACTATTACTTTGGCTATTCGGGGTCTTTTGTGGTTCCATACAAATTTTAGGATTGTTTGCTCTAGCTTTGAGAAGAATGCTGGTGCAATTTTGATTGGGATTGCATTGAATGTGTAGATTGCTTTGGGTAGTATTGCCATTTTAACGATATTTATTCTTCCAATCCATGAGCATGGGATGTTTTTCCATTTCCTGGTGCCTTCCTCAAATTCCTTCATAAGATTTTTATAGTTTTCAGCATAGAGATCTTTTACATCTTTGGTTAGGTTTATTCCTAGGTATTTTATGATTTATGGTGCAATCGTTAATGGGATTACCTTCTTTATTTCTCTTTCTGCTGCTTCATTGTTGGTGTGTAGAAATGCCACTGATTTCTGAACACTGATTTTGTACCCTGCAACTTTGCTGAATTCATGGATCAGTTCTAGTAGGCTTTTGGTGGATTCTGTCAGGTTTTCCATGTAAAGTATCATGTCATTTGCAGAAAGTGAAAGTTTGACTTCCTCCTTGCCAATCTTAATGCCTTTTATTTTCTTCTGTTGCCCGATTGCTGATGCTAGGACTTCCAGCACTATATTAAATAGCAGTGGTGAGAGTGGACACCCCTGTCTTGTTCCTGATCTCAGGGGGAAGGCTCTCAGTTTTCCCCATTTACGATGATATTAGCTGTGGGCTTTTCATAAACGGCTTTTATGATGTTTAAGTATGTTCCTTCTATCCCGACTTTCTCGAGGGTTTTTATTAAGAAAGGGTGCTGTATTGTGTCAAATGCTTTTTCTGCATCTATTGTCAGGATCATATGGTTCTTATCTTTTCTTTTGTTAATTTGATGTATCCCGTTGATTGATTTGCAAATATTGAACCAGCCCTGCAATCCACGGATGAATCCTACTTGATTGTGGTGAATAATTCTTTTTATATGCTGTTGGATTCAATTTGCTAGTATCTTGTTGAAAATTTTTGCATCCATATTCATCAGGGATATTGGCCTCTAGTTCTGTTTTTTGCTGAGTCTTTATCTGGTTTGGGAATCAAAGTGATGCTGGCTTCATAGAATAAGTCCGGGAGTTTTCCTTCCGTTTCATTTTTTTGGAGCAGCTTGAGGAAGATAGGTATTAACTCTGTTTTAAAAATGGTAAAATTCTGCAGGGAAGCCCTCTCGTCCAGGGCTTTTATTTGTTGGGAGATTTTTGATAACTGATTCGATTTCTTCACTAGTTATGGGTCTGTTCAAGTGTTCTATTTCGTCCCATTTGAGTTTTGGTAGCGTGTAGCTCTTTAGGAATTTGTCCATTTCTTCCAGGTTGCCGAGTTTCGTGGCATGTAAATTTTCATAGTATTTTCTGACAACTGCTTGTATTTCTGAGGGATTAGTTGTAATCACTCCCTTTTCATTCGCGGTTTTATCTATTTGGATTCTCTCTCTTTTCTTTTTGAGAACCCTGGCTAGAAGTTTGTCTATTTTGTTTATTTTTCAAAGAACCAGCTCTTGGTTTCATTGATCTGTTCCACTACTTTTTCTGTTTCCATATGATTAATTTGTGCCCTGATTTTTATTATTTCTCTCTTTTTGCTGTGTTTGGCGTGTCTTAGCTGTTCTGCTTCTAGTTCCTTTAGGCGTGCTGTTAGAATTTGTGTTAGTGATTTTTCTTGTTCTTGAGGTGGGCCCGGATTGCAATATATTTCCCTCTCAGGACTGCCTTTGCCGCATCCCAAATCATTTGGATTGTTGTATTTTCATTTTCATTTGTTTCCATGTATTTTAAAATTTCTTCTCTGATTGTTTGGTTGACCCACTCATATTTTAGTATGTTTGCTGAGGTCTGCCCTGCGAGGAGGCCAGCTCCTACTTCAGTGCTTCCTGCTGGTCCAGGGTTTCACCTGTATGAGGATTGGTCTAGGCGCGAGAGATGACGCGAAGTCAGTCTCTCGGAGTCAGCCTTGTATCAGGACAGGTCAGGGCTCCCTATGTAAGGGCTGAAACATAAAGACAAATCAAGACAAAGACACACAAACGACATGGAGACAGCCTCTTTTCCAGACTGCTCAAAGTTTATTTTTCTTCCTGGGTTTTTATGAAGTTTTTGAAGCAGTACAGATGTATATTTCATAATGATTAACAAAGTGATCTCAGCCCCCCTTGATTGTTCCCATGATTTACAATAGAAATGTTCAAAGACAATTTCGGTTGAAAGGTTAAAAACAATTTACATGTAAGCAAGGTATAACGAATGGGCACATTCTAATAAGTGGTATAGGTCGAAAGAGGAAGTACAGAGTACAAAGATTTTAATCATAGATTACCAGTTACAGTTGAAAGATTACATGAAAAACATCATAATTTTCTTAAAACATTATTCTAACTTCTATTCTCTATTACGATTTTGTTTCAAGACTCACAGCAATAATCACATTCCTGAGGGTCTGACATTAGTCTAAATAGATAAAAATATATTCTAAACTCTCTTGATTTCTTAGAGATTTTATTTCCTTGATTCTCAACATTATTTTACTATTAATAAAGTGTGGCAGCATATGCTGGTTTAATAGGGGAGGAAACTATGGAGCCACTCCTATTTTTCTATGGCCCATCTTCTTCAGGAGGAAATCAGGATGAATCACAAATCAACACAGAGGCCCAGTGACCCTCTTGCCAGGTGTCGTGGTGACTCTTACTGCGACTGTGCCTGTCTTAGGTTGTTTCTCCCTGAGGAGTCTTACCTGTCTCTGGCTAACCAGACGTCCTTCAGAGTCAAACCAGCCATAATTATGTTCTTGTTGTATTATAACCTGGTATATGCTTCAGGGCACCCCCATCCTCCAATGAAGACCCGGGTCTAGGGCACTGTCTTATGGCCCTGAGTCTTCTCCTTAGGTAGTGTTACCAGAGCCAATGTTTTTTGGTCTCCAACATAGGTTGTTCTTTAGCCTCCATGTTTTGGGGGATTTTCCAGACTTTTTCCTCTGGTTGATTTCAAGTTTCAAAGCATTGTGGTCTGAAAGTGTACATGGTATGATCTCAATTCTTTTATATATATTCAGAGTTTCACTGTGCCCCAGAATGTGGTCTATCTTGGAAAATGCACGATGTGCAGTTGAGAAGAATGTAAATTCCTTTGCTTCTGGATGAAGGACTCTGAAGATGTCAGTTAGGCCCATCTGTTCTAATGTGTCGTTCAGGACCATTGTTTCTGTGGTGATTTTCTGTTTAGCAGATCTATCCAATGCCGAGGGTAGAGTGTTAAGGTCCCCTACAATTAAGACATTTTTATCGATAAGGTTGCTTAAGTTTGTAATTAGTTGTTTTACAAGTTTGGGTGCCCCCGAATTCGGCACGTAGATATTTATAATTTTTAGCTCTTCCTGCTGGATAGTGCCTGTGATTATTATATAATGTCCTTCTTCATCTCTTATTACATCGTTCATTTTAAAGTGTAGTTTGTCTGATATAAGTGTTGCTACTCCAGCTTTCTTCTGACATCCAGTTGCATGGGTGATAGTTCTCCATCCCTCACTTTCAATCTGAAGTTGTCTTCAGGTCTAAGATGAGTCTCTTGAAGACAACAAATAGATTGATCTTGTTTTTTAGTCCATTTTATTCCCCTATGTCTTTTGATTGGAGCATTTAGTCCATTTACATTCAGTGTTTTTATTGAAAAATATGGGTTTAGAGTCACTGTGTTATCTGTAGGTTTCATGCTTGCAAGGATGTCTGATAGTTTGTGTTCTTTGCATCCTTTCTTTCATAGAGTGCCCCTAAGGATCTCTTGTAGTGCTGGCTTATTTGTGATGAATTCCTTCAGTTTTTGTTTGTTGGGGAAAACCTTGATCTCTCCTTCTATACTGAATAACAGGCTGGCTGGATACAGGATTCTTGGTTGCATATCCTTCCTGTTCATTACATTGAAGATATATTGCCGTTCCTTTCTGGCTTGCCAAGTTTCTGTAGAGAAGTCTGCTACAACCCTTATGTGTCTACCTTTGTATGTTAAGGCCCGTTTTTCCCTAGCTGCTTTAAGAATTCTCTCTCTGTCCTTATATTTTGCCAGTTTCACTATGATGCGTCACACAGAAGGTATATTCGAGTTACGTCTGAGGGGAGTTCTCTGTGCCTCTAAGATTTCCATGCCTGTTTCCTTCCTCATGTTGGGGAAGTTCTCAGTCATGATTTCTTCAAGTACCCCTTCGACTCCTTTCTCTCTCTTTTCTTCCTCTGGAATTCCTATGCTATGAATATTGTTTCCTTTGAGTGCATTGTTCAGCTCTCAAAATCTCCTTTCCTTTTCCTGGATCAGCTTCTCTCTCTTTTTCTTTGCTTCCTCTTTTTCCATAATTTTATCTTCTAATTCACCTATTTTCTCTTCTGCCTCTTCAATCCTTACTGTGCCCACTTCCAATTTCTTTTGCCCCTCATTTAAAGTATTTTTTAATCCCTCCTGAATGTCTTTAAGGTCCTTGATCTCTGCAGTGAAGGACCCCTTGCATTCTTCTATGCTTTTATCAAGCCCAGCGATTAGTTTTATGTTTATCATTCTATGTTCATGTTCTGTTATGTTGCTTACATCTGTTTTCATAAATTCTTGAGCTGTCACTACTTCCTGTAGTTTCTTTTGAGGAGAATTCTTCTGTTTCGTCATTTTGGCTAGGTGTGTTTTGGATTATTTCTTGAGGTCGCCATTTCCTGGAGCGTTTTCTGGGTTTCACTTTCAGTTCCTTGTAGACTGCAACACATTTCCTCCCAGACTCTAGGGGTTGAGTGTCCTCTGGTGTCAGTCCTTTTTAGTTTAAAGGACTCTGGGAATAATTGGTCCCCTTACTTCTCTGCCATTTTGGCCCCGACCTTGATAGTTCTCTTCTTTCAGTATTCAAAAAATGTATCAGTTTCTTTTATTCTTTATTTCATAGATTTCGATGATAGAAATGTTGGATCTTTTGTTTTTTTTCCACAGGTTACCAATGTTTTGTTAATTTTTCTTTTGCTCTATTTTCTCTCTGTTATTCATATGGTGTGAATTTTATTGTGTGTCCTCAAGTTTACTGATTCCGTCTTCCGTCATTTCAGTATTTTTTATAAGTTATTTTTCTTTGTTGAGAGTTTCTGTTTTTTCTTTTTTTTTCATTTGATCCAAGGGAAACTTTGATTGATTATTGAAATATTTTTGATGGGCACTTTGAAATCCTTGTTAGATAATTCCAACATCTGAGTCATCTCTATGTAGGTGTCTTCTGATTGTTTTTCTCATTCAATTGTAATTGTTCTTGGTTGATATGATATGTGACTTTTAAATGATTCTGCATGTTTTGGGCATTATATAATGATATTCTGAGTCCTTTTTAAATATTTTATTTCATTCATCTTTTTTTTTTTCAAATGGACAACTCTCCTCCCCTTTGAGGTATAGTGCAAGGACCAGGAGGGTGTGTATGTTCAGCATTTCCTGGACCCTGATGACACTGCCTCTGCAAATGTGATGCACTACCTCATACTGCTTTATTGCAGATTGATGGAGTAGAGTTTTACATCTCTGATATCTTCCCATTGAAAGCGGGGCACATCTTCGTTGCCTCCAAATGAGGTGTAAGGACAGCCCCTGACTGATCCACTAACCTCATGGAGGACTGATTCAAATTTCTCTATTGCTACAGGATGGAGGTGGAAGCTCAGTTCCCAGTAAGAACCTGTTGACACAGAAGGAAGTGCAGGAATAGGGCAGGAGTGAAACCTAACTCTGCTTTGCATTACTTCTTTAAGATTCATTGTTGATGTGCCTGAGTGGCTCAATTGGTTGAGTGTACAACTCTTGGTTTTGGCTCAGATCATGATCTTACAGTTCGTGAGTTCAAGGATTCTCTCTCTCTCCTTCTCTGCCCTTCTCCTGCTCACAATCTTTCTTCCAAATAAATAAATAAAAGTTAAAAAAAAGAGTCATGATACCCTCCAGTTCCATCCATGTTGCCACACATGGCCAGATTTCATTCTTTCTCATTGCCGCATAGTATTCCATTGTATATATGTACCACATCTTCTTTATCCATTCGTCAGTTGATGGACACTTAGTCACTTAGTCTCCTTCTATGTTAAGTGAAATAAGTCAGCAGAGAAAGATAGATACTCTATGTTTCCACGCATGGGTGGACTTTGAGAGACTTAGCAGAAAGCCACGGGGGAGGGGAAAGAAATAAAGACACAGACAGGGAGGGAGACAAAACATAAGAGACTTTTAAATACTAGGAACAAACTGAGGGCTGAGGGGGATATGGGGGGGAGAGTGGGTGATGGGCACTGAGGAGGGCTCTGGTTGAGATGAACACTGGGTGTTGTATGGAAACTAATTTGACAATAAAAAGTTAAAAAAAAAAAGAGTCATTGTTGCTGGTGTGCATAAAGGCTCAGTCTCAGCCCCACTAAGGCTACTCTATTTTGGCAGAACCATAATTATATCTTTTTGAATATAGTTCTACGAGCTGCATACACATCCATTAAGATATCACTAGATTTGCCTTTTGACAAACTATATTAATGTAATCATATGGTATATATTCATTCTTCTTTGATTTCTTACTTTTTTAAATTTTTATTTCTTTTCCATTTTAAAAATTATTTTTTATTTCAAATTCAAATTAGTTAGCTTATAGTGTAGTATTGGTTTCAGGAGTAAAATTTAATGATTCATCACTTACAGATAACACCAAGTGCTCATCGTAACAAGTGTCTTCCTTAATGCCCATTACCATTTAGTCCATCTCCCCACCTACCTCCCCTCAAGCAATCCTAGTTTGTTCTCTGTTTTTAAGTTTTTTAAGGGGGCACTTGGTTGGCTCAATTAAATGTCCGACTTCAGCTCACATCATGATCTCACAGTTTGTGAGTTTGAGTCCCACATTGGGCTCTCTATTGTCAGTGCAGAGCCTGCTTTGGATCCTCTGTCCTCTTTTCTCTGCCACTCTCCGACTCGTGCTCTCTCTCTCAAAAAATAAATAAACATTAAAGGAATTTTTTTTTTAGATTTTATTCTGAGTGACGATTTTTGAACTGAAGCCTGACTTGAACGAGTAGTGTTTTAATTTTTTTAATGTTTATTTTTGTTTTGAGAGACAAAGAGCAAGCAAGAGCAGGGGAGGGGCAGAGAGAGAGAGGGAGACATAGACTCTGAAGCAGGCTCCAGGCTCGGAGCTGTCAGCACAGAGCCTGACGTGTGGCTCGAACTCACGAACTATGAGATCATGACCTGAGCTGAAGTTGGATGCGTAACCGACTGAGCCACCCAGGTGCCCCATAAACATTAAAGGAATTTTTTAAAAAAGAGTCACTTATAGTTTGCCTCCCTCTCTGTTTTATCTTATTTTATTTTTCCTTCCCTTCCCCTATGTTCACCTGTTTTGTTTCTCAAATTCCACATATGAGTGAAATCATACGGTATTTGTCTTTCTCTGAATGACTTATTTTGCTTAACATAATATCCTATAGTTTCATCCATGCTGTTGCAAATGGCAAAATTTCATTATTTTTCAAATCTGAGTAATACTTTGGTTTCTTTCATTCAGTGTTATGCTTGTAAGATCCATACATGTTTTTGCATGTAACTATCAGTTCATTTGTTTCCATTACCACATAATATTCTATCATACAAACACAGTATAATCTATCCCTTCTACTCTATATTAATGTTTAGAATGGTTCAAAATCTGTTATTGGTTATAATGAACAATATTATCATGACCATTCTGGTACATGTATCATAATGAACAGAAACATTAGTTTTCAAGTCGTACCAGTTGTGGAATATCTGGGACATGGAGTATGCATATATCCATCCATAGTAAAAAAAAAAAAAAAACAAAACAACAAAAAAAAAACATTCACAAAATGGTTGTACCAATTTACACTACCACCAGCAATGTATGAGAGCTCCCATTACATTGAGCTCTACACTGATGGAATACTACTCAGGATTCTCTCCTTCTCTCTCTGCCCCTGTCCCTCCTGTGTATTCTCTCTCTCTCTCTCTCTCTCTCTCTCTCTCTCTCTCTCTCTCTCTCCCTCTCCCTTTCTCTCTCCCTCTCAAAATAAACAAATAAACTTAAAAGATAAATGCTATGCTTAACACAGGTAGGTAGGTAGATAAATAGATATATAGGTAGGTACATAGAGATAGGGCTAAAGATAGAGGTTTTATAAACATATATTCATAACTGTCCACAGATGAAAATATTAAACTTTTAAATATTCTCATTAAGAAAGGCAGAGAAAAATTCAGAAGCTAGTTAATAGAATCTTAGGGTTGTAGGGCTCCTAGAGACACTCGAGCCACATTACAGATGAAATACCAAAAAGTCAGATTCTATCAGAGTGGGACACAGCATCAGGTTCCAAGTCCTTGTTTGCTAAGTGAGAAAGCATATAACAAAAATTTTAAAATTAACTTTCCTTCGTCACATGGTCTTGCTTTACATTGCAACTTTTAAGATATCTTTATTAAAGTCTTAGAAAACAAAATGTTAACATATTATCTTTTTTAAAAATTAGAAAGCTTCCATTTAAGGAGAATATATTCAGGAGGGAGTTGCTATACTTCTGGGAGTTTCTGAGACCAAAAGAGGAAAAAGACTGTTCAAGGACACACACTTAGGACTAGGACCTGTGGCTTCTGACAGAAAGGCCAAGGCTCTGTCCAGTCAATCCTATAGTCCTGTCCTTATTCCCAGAACTATGGGTCAGGAAAACTATGATCTGAACTTGTTTTCTGAATTTCTGTGGCCTGGGGAACTCCTTAAGTTCAGGCAGTTTGGCTCCTGCATTTGATTTCAGGCTCAATGCCAAACTTGCTGTGCTTGGAAACTTCCCAGACCTGTCTGAGGCTCTTGGTTTCACTACCTGAGAGCTCGAGGGAAGGGGATGGGTGAGTCCCTTGGGGTGGTTGGGATTTGCAGCCCATCTTGGAGGCCTATTGGAATGCTTGCTCCTAGCTAGCTCTGGAAGGAAATAAGAAAGGAAAGAGAAAGAAAATGGGGAAGGAGGTAAGGAGGCAGAGAGGCAGGGAGGTGGTTTCTCCAACTAATCCTCCCAGTAGGTACTGACCAGGACCATTAGGCCCAACACTTGTGGCCTCAAAGAGACAGGGATTTGAGGATTGTTTGCTGGCTGGGTTTTCTTCCTCCCTTTTTTCCCCTCCTTCTCCTCTTTGGGTTATGGTGACCTGAAATGTGTTTCACAGTGAATTCTGAGGCGGCAGTGTCTGAGAATAGCTCACAGAGCAGCAGCAGTCTTTCCCCACCCTCTGGAAAGACAAGCAGGAGGAAACTTTAGCAAATTCTGCCTGTCCCGCCCCTAAGTGATTTGGGGGGCTGAGCACTGGAGGTTGGGGCAATCATGACCTTGTGTTCCTTGATGTTATTTGATGTTGGTTTTGGCTCCATTCAGGAAGTTAAAAAGCACATAAAATGAAGCTAATAAAACTGCAGGGATAGGGAAAGGGCCAGACACAGGTTGTAAGCTCATAGAGCAGCTGTGGCCAAGCTTTCAGGTCTGGCTGGCTCACCATCCTTTCAAGGTACAGATTTGGGCCAGTCCTTAGCCACATAGCAGAAATTAGTCGACTTTGGTGGCCTGACTAGCTTTGTACAAGGAAAATAATGAGGGGCATGAGATGTGCATCTTTAGGCTCCATTTCTGGCATCCATGGGCACAGGACTGAGGTTGCTTCCTTTCCAGGGAGCATTTACTCTATCCAGGCTAGAACAATCATGGTGCATCATACAGTCTGCCTACAAGAATACTCTCGGCTAAGAATAAGAGTGAGATCTGGTCTTACCAGGGAGTAATGGCATCTGGATGAGAATAAGGAAGAGGGGGTGCTGGTCTAGGCCAGGAAGGTATGGTATTCATGAAGATGCTGAGAGGTTGAGAGATTCATAGGGGGGCAATGAAAACAGGAGTCATTAGTACCTACTCCCTGATTACCTGGGATGAGGCATGATAATTAAAATAATGCCTAGTATTATTTTATAAGTGAGTAGAAGTCACTTATAAATATCTTTTCATCCCTACCACATATGGCGGCCTAAATATATATAACAAGAAGGGGAGACTGCCAAATAGACCTGACTGAGATAGAGACATCAGGTTAGACTTTCCTAAGAGGTGCTAATGGTGGCAAGGACATTGGATTTGGAGACAGAAAGTCAAAGTCCTAACTCTGTTACTTCCTATCTATGTGATTTTGCATGAGTATATAGCTTTCTTCTCAGCCTTAAGTTTCTCATCTATAAAGTGGTTGTAGGACTTCTGCACTGATTAAATGAGACAACAAATGTAATGTATTTGGCAGTGTATCTAGCATATGCTTAGCACTCAACAAATTCTAGTCCCTGCTGACATCTTCATTTACTAAAGTCTAGGCTAAAAAGACAAGTGCAGGGGTTTGAAGCCATGTGTCTTCCCTAACAGCCATAAATGTTGGTACAGAGAATGGAAATCTGGAGGCCGGGCAGAGCCCCACAGAGGATTGTTCCCGTAGCTAATCCAATGAGTGGGAGTAAAATCAGGGAAGAGGAAGGGAGAGAGAAAAGAACAGTGGAAAGATTTGAGCTAAGAGTTAGGACCTAGATGATTCAGAAAAGGATAGCTCCTGCCTAATGGAGATCAAGGACACTTTCCACTTCAGTGTAGGAAGTTGTAAAGATGGGTAACTGGTAATAGATGATCTCTCAGCTGCATTGGGCATCCTTATAGCTGACATCCTCTCTCCACTTCCACTTGAGAATAGTATAACTCTGGTAATTTTTCCATTACCCTGTCATCCATCCTATCCTCAACCTGGCAGAGGTCAGTAGACCCTTGTTCCACTCGTCTAATGGAAGAGTCAGCTGGCCCATGGCCCAGACCACCCAGCAGCAAAGAAAGGGTAAGTGGTGTGCTATAATATTGAGATTTACTGTGTCTGCCTTCTCATGGTCAGCAGGAGAGAGTCAGAGCTGCATTAAATTCACTTAATTCTTATATTGAGAAACTTCAGTGACAATATTGTGAAATTATGTTTAGTTGCAGAAGGGGAAACTGAGGGTCATAGAGATAAAGTGACTCATCAATAGTCATCTGATGATAACTCAGGTATGTCTGATTATGATGAAAACTTATAGGGGAGTCTTAAAATAGAGAGCTCCATATGGAAATAAAAGTCGAGAAAATATCCCCCATCCTTTTTCTCTTTAACACCTGAATCTTTAAGCTCTTATTAATAAACTCCCCTTTGACTAGAGTTTTGGTAGGCAAAGCCAGGGTCTTTTGCACCAAGAAGGAAAAATCCTCATCTTGTGGTGACCCACATGTATTAACTCTGAAAGATAATTCAAACCAAATTTCTGGCTACAAAAACACTAAAGTCTTATTTCTCATTTCCTCTATCTTTAGTTCATTGTTGAGGTCAGCTCACTTGCCCCATTTTATCTTGAAAGAAACATGGTTCCTTCTGGGATGTTTGGATACCAGAGTCAAAGTTCTGGCTACATCTGCCCCTCATCCCCAGGCAGCTCTTCCACCTCTGATTTGTATGCTATTCTCTCTATTCTCCATGCCCAGTATTCCTCCCAACTCATGTCTTTCTCAGACATCTGCCACAGTCTATTTCACATTCTGTTCTCATCTCACTCCTGCTTTAACCAACATAGTCATTTCCCTTAAGTTCACTTTTTGGCTGTTCTGACTAGAGCTCTCTGTTTAGTTTCCCTCTTGGGATTCCCAGTTGTCTGCCCTTAGCTCTATTGACACAAAAATATCTGTGCTCCTCTGCTTGTTGGTTTTTTTTCCTTCTTTTCCTTCCAGGCAACACTTACTCCTTATAGACTAGTATGATCAGGATACTTCTGCCAGCCAGCCAGCCAGCAGGGTACTCTTGGCTAGAAATAAGGCTCAATGGCTCCATTATATTTGTAAGACACTTCCGTGTTTACACTGAATATACTGAAATACTAAACTTGCATCAAAAAGGGTTCATTATGTAAACCATCATAAGGGAAGAAGAAATCTATTTCTACTGTCCTGGGACGCTGAAAACAGACATCTCAGAGAGCTGGGTCCTCCTGTGACTGACTCTAAGATTATGGTGCAAGTGGGTGGGTGGCAATTATTGCAGTAAGAGGTGTATGTTGGAATCATTATGCTTCAAAATGAAATATTTGTATGACATTTTCCTCCCATTTCCAATAAAATTAAGAGCTTTGGGGTCTAAATGCTATAACCTTCAAAAGATACAGTCTGAGCACTGCAGTGTTTGTCTATGCACCAGAATAAAGCTTATAAATTAGAATCTGTCAGTCAGAGTTCCTCATGGAAAGGTTATGCTGTACTTGAAAAATGTGTACTACCTAATTAATTCCACTCTGGATTATGGCTGTAGAAGCAAGATAATGTGATGTGGGAGGAGACCAGGTTCAGGCCTTTATTTTAAGGCTAAACTCAGATTTCTTCATGACTCAGTTACAAGAATTCCAGGTTCCCTAAGACCTTGGTAACATGGGCCTGGTGGGGAGAAAGCCTGGGGTAGACTATTCTGACTGCAGTGTTAAGGTCCAATAAATGTAGTTAGCTCAGCCAGTGCAAGACAAGGCAAGGAAGAACTGCAGGCTACTTTACCACTCAGTTGGTGGTGTGAGATCTTGTTATGGGTAACAGATGGGAGGAGTGGGAGGCACAGGAGTGGAACCTGTTCCTAGAGGAGGAAGGCTGAAATGGGAGATGACTATAAGCCCCAGGACTAGAGCTACATGAAAAAGGATACCCAGGCAGGAAACCAAGCTTACCCACTTGACAAGCATGAGGTGAGGGAAGAATACTGAAACTTAAGGGCTATATAGTTGCTTATGTCTCACTTCTAACTCACCAACCAAATGTCAGGTACTAGGTCTGAGGAGTATAACTTCTTTCCAGACTGCATTGACTGAAATGTATAAAAATTGTAAGATTCCTTCCACCTTGAACAGGACAGGCTCAGGATCCGTGGGAGGGAAAGGTCTGAGAAAGAGGTCCAGAGTGTGGCAAATTTGAGTTGGAAAACTGAGCAGAGGGAAAGCTAAGATTTATAACCACCAGGACATTTTTCTCCTTTCCAACCCTTTCTCATACCTACCATCCACTTCTACACTCGATTTCAAGATCTAGGAGTAGATGTTAATCATCCTCAGCTTGGTACAGTTCCAAAACATGGAACCAGAAACAAACCTTAATCCTACATTTTCCTAGTAAGTAATTTTAGTCATGCCTCCTTTTCTTCCCTGAACCTCAATTTTCTGTTCAATTTCCTCATCTGTAAAATGGAAATAATAGCCCCTTACTTCTTTGCAAACTTGTTGTGAAGAGTCAAAAAATTATGCATAATGAAATCAGGCATAATGTCTGATACATGTGGTTGCCCTATAAATATTTGTTGAATTGGAATATCTGAGGCAAATTTTAAGATCTATTTGATGTAAAGATTGACCTTAATACAGTTCAAAACTGACTGCATTCTCTGAGTTGTTTTGCATAGCATTATTATCTCTAGCTCCATACATGTTGTTGTAAATGGTGAAATTTCATTCTTCTTATGGGTGAATAATATTCCATAGTGTATATATGCGCCAATCTTCTTTATTCATTCATCAGTCGATGGACACAGGCAGCTTCCATAGTTTGGCTATTGTAAATAATGCTGCTATATTGTGGAAATGTGGAATGACTAAATTGTACACCTGAAAATATATTACACTGTATGTTTAGTAACTGGAATTTAATAAAAACTTAAATAAACAATGCTTCTATAAAGGGGTGCATGTAACTCTTTGAATTAGTGTTTTTGTAGTTTTGGAGTAAATACCCAGTAGTGGGATTACTGGATTGTAGGGTAGTTTTATTTTTTCAATTTTTTCCATAGAATTTCATTCATATGTGGAATTTAAGGAATAACAACAACAACAACAAAGAAACAAAAAGAAAACAAGCAAAGGGGGAAAGAGAGAGAGAGAGAGAGAGAGAGAGAGAGAGAGAGAGAGAGTGAACAAAACCAAGAAACAGACTCTTAGTCATAGAGAACAAACTGATGGTTACCAGAGGGGAGGTGGGTGGGGTTGGGTAAAATAGGCAAAAGGGATTAAGGAGTGCACTTGTCATGATGAGCACTGGGTGTTGTATATAAGTGTTGAATCACTAATTTCTACATCTGAAACTAATATCATACTGTATGTTAACTATACTGAAATATAAAATATAAAATAAAAAACTAAATAATAAAAATCCTAACTGCATTCTTTGGATTGTTTTGCACTGGCACTGAGGAGCAATTGGCCAGAGCTTAAAAGACAAGATCTAGGAGAACTCAGAGCTGAAGAGTAGGGGAAGGGAGAGAGACAGATTGAGATTGGAGAGAGTGAAAGAGACTAAACAGGGAGAAAAGAATGGGGCAGTAGAAACGAGAAACAACAAGAGCATCGAGAGAAGAAAGAAGGGAAAGCAGAAAAGAGAGAAAGGAAAGAATAAAAGAAGACACAGGAGGGAAAGAAGCAAAAAGTTCAAGAGAGAGGCAGGACAGAGATAGGAAGAAGAGAGAGACAAAGAAAGAAAAAATATGAGAAAAATAAAGAAAATGAATTAGGGCTTGGAATTAACCGAATTAAGTTCTCACATGGGCACAGTTGCCATGTGACTCAGAAATTCCACTCTTGGGTATTCACCCAAGAGAAATGAAAACAGATGTCCAGGCAAAATCTAGTGCACGGATGTTGATAGCAGTTCTATTCATAATAGCTAAAATATATAAACAACCTAGTTGTTCATCAACTGATGAATGGATAAAAAAAATGTAGTATGTCCATGCAATTGAATATTATTTAGCAATAAAAATAATGACTAGTTGGGGCGCCTGGGTGGCTCAGTCGGTTGATCCTCTGATTTTGGCTTGGGTCATGACCTTGAAGTTTGTGAATCTGAGTGCCTCATCAGGCTCTGTGCTGACACCTCAGAGCCTGGAGCCTGCTTCAGATTCTGTGTCTCCCTCTCTCTGCCCCTTCCCTACTTACACTCTGTCTATCTCTCTTAAAAAATAAATAAACATTAAAAAATAATGACTAGCTGACACAGTCTACAACATGGATGAACTTTGAAGACATTTGGCTAAGTGAAAGAGTCAGTCACACATAGGACAAATAATTTATAATTCCATTTATATGTATTGTCCAGAATGGGCAAATCTATGGAAACAAGTAGATTAATGGTTGCCTAAAGCTGGAAGAAGTGGGTATGGAGAGATTGGGAGGGTGATAGCTAAGAGGTGTGGGCTTTCCTTTTGAGGTAAATTGTTTTATAATTGAGTAGTAATTGAAGCACAACTCAGTAAGTATACTAAAAGCTACTGAATTATACTCTTTAAATGAATGAAATGTGTGTCGTGTGAATTATATCTCAATAAAGCTATTTAAAAGGGAGAACCAGATCAGGCAACAGGCTGGATTTTGCCCAAGGGCTATAATTTTTCTGGCTCCTGGCCTAGCACATGAACCATTTTCAAAAATGTTTGATATGTGCTTGAAAAGAATATGTACTCTCCAGTGTTGAGTCTAAAGTTCCACATACAAAGAAGACGAAAGCTTGCTTAGTTTTCCGTTCAAATCTAAACCTTACTATTATTTGGGTTTCCTTAATTTATCAATTCCTGAGTGAAATATGTTAAAATCTCCTTCTATAATGTTAAGTCTGTTAAACTCTTTTTTCAAACAACGTGGGTTTGAACTGCACAGCTCCATTTATATGTGGATTTTTTTTACTTATATGTGGATTATAGTTGTGTAAATATATTTTCCTATCCTTATGATTTTCTTAGCATTTTCTTTTCTCTAGCTTACTTTACTGTAAAAATACAGTATATAATGCATATAATATAAAATATATGTGTTAATCCATTATTTATTTTTATAGTAAGTCTTCTGGCCAATAGGAGGCTATTAATAGCTAAATTTTGGGGAGGTCAAAAGTTATATGTGGATTTTCAGTAGTATGGAAGGTCGGTACCCCTAACCTCTCCATTGTTCAGGTGTCAGCTGTAGTTTCACATTTTGCATTATATATTTTGATACTTTGTTATGAGAGGCATACGAATTTGATATATTGTTATCTTCTAGGTAAACTGGATACTTTATCATCACAAATTGATTATCTATTTACAGTAATGCATCTGTCATAGGTTTATTTTCTCTGTTACTAATATAAACAAACAAGCTCTCTTTAGTTGGTATTTGCCTAGAATATATTTTTCCATTGTTTGATCCATTGTTATTTTAACAATATTATTTTAACAATATTTTTACAATATTATTTTAACAATATTATAATCTTGTTATTTTAGCAATATTATGTAGACACTTAAGTCTAAAGTTAATGAGTAAAATTCAACATTCATTCATGAAGGAAACTTTCAACAAATTATATAAAAGTATATGGAAGGAATAAAAGGAATGTAGCTGAACATAGAAAAAGCTCTGTATGAAAACTCCATAGCTAACATACTCAATGCTGAAAGGTTAAAAGTCTTTCCTCGGCGAAAGGTGGAGAGCCACGGGGACGGGGGGAGAGAGGGCAACTTCAAGAAACAACCAAAAACACATCCAGCCAAAATGACGAGACGGAAGAATTCTCCTCAAAAGAATCTACAAGAAGCAGTGACAGCTCAAGAATTAATGAAAACATATATAAGCAACATAACAGAACATGAATATAGAATGATAATCATAAAACTAATCGCTGGCCTTGAAAAAAGCTTAGATGAATGCAAGGGGTCCTGCGCGGCAGAGTTCAAGGACCTTAAAAACGGTCAGGAAGAATTAAAAAACACATTGGAAGAAATACAAGGGAAACTGGAAGCAGCCACAGCACGGATTGAAGAAGTAGAGGAAAGAGTTAGTGCATTAGAAGACAAAATCATTGAAAAAGAGGAAGCAGATAAAAAGAGAGAGAAGCTGATCCAGGAACAGGAAAGGAGAATTCGAGAGCTGAGCGATGTACTCAAAAGAAACAATATCCGTATCATAGGAGTTCCAGAGGAAGAAGAGAGAGAGAAAGGAGTTGAAGGGGTTCTTGAACAAATCATTGCTGAGAACTTCCCCAACATGAGGAAGGAAACAGGCATGGAAATCCAAGAGGCACAGAGAACTCCCCTCACACAGAACTTGAATAGACCTTCTGCACGGTACATCATAGTGAAGGTGGCAAAATACAAAGATAGGGAGAGAATCCTGAAAGCAGCTAGGGACAAAAAAACCCTAACATACAAAGGGAGACCTATAAGGGTAGTAGCAGACTTATCTACAGAAACTTGGCAAGCCAGAAAGGAATGGCAGGATATCTTCAATGTGATGAGCAAGAAGGACATGCAACCAAGAATTCTGTATCCGGCTAGCCTGTCATTCAGAATAGAAGGAGAGATCAAGGTTTCTCCCAACAAACAAAAACTGAAAGAATTTATCACAAAGAAGCCAGCACTGCAAGAGATCCTGAGGGGCATTCTATGAAGACAAGGTTGCAAAGAACACAAACTACCAGAGACAGCCTTACAAACATGAAACTTACAGATAATACAGTGACTGTAAGCCCATATTTTTCAATATTAACACTGAATGTAAATGGACTAAATGTGCCAATCAAAAGACACAGGGTAACAGAATGGATTAGAAAACCAGACCCATCTATTTGCTGTCTTCAAGAAACTCATCTTAAACCTGAAGACACCTTCAGATTGAAAGTGAGGGGATGGAGAACTATCTACCATGACACTGGAAGGCAGAAGAAAGCCGGAGTAGCCACACTTATATCAGACAAATTAGACTTTAAAATGAATGATGTAATAAGAGATGAAGAAGGACATTATATAATAGTCTCAGGGACCATCCAGCAGGAAGAGCTAACAATTGTAAATATCTATGCACCGAATTCGGGGGACCCAAATTTGTGAAACAACTAATTACAAACATTAGCAACCTCATCGATAAAAATGTCCTAATAGTAGGGAATCTCAACACTCCACTCTCAGCATTGGATAGATCCACAAAACGGAAAATCTCCGCAGAAACAATAGCCCTGAATGACACATTAGAACAGATGGGCCTCACAGACATCTTTAGGGTCTTTCACCCAGAAGCAAAGGAATTCACGTTCTTCTCATCTGCACACGGTACATTTTCCAAGATAGACCACATTCTGGGGCACAGGAAAGCTCTGAATAAATATAAAAGAATTGAGATCATACCGTGTACACTGTCAGACCACAATGCTTTGAAACTTGAAATCAACCACAGGAGAAAGCCTGGAAATATCCAAGAACATGGCGGCTAAGAAATAACCTACTAAAAGATGACTGGGTCAACCAAGCCATCAGAGAAGAAATTAAAAAATACATGGAAAGAAATGAAAATGAAAATACAACAATCCAAACGCTCTGGGATGCAGCAAAGGCAGTCCTGAGAGGGAAATATATTGCAATCCAGGCCCATCTCAAGAAACAAGAAAAATCAATAACACAAATTCTAACAGCACGCCTAAAGGAACTAGAAGCAGATCAACCAAAACAACCCAAGCCCAGCAGAAAGAGAGAAATCACAAAGATCAGAGCACAAATTAACCATATGGAGACAGAAAAGGTAGTGGAACAGATCAATGAAACCAAAAGCTGGTTCTTTGAAAAAATAAACAAAATAGACAAACCTCTAGCCAGGCTTCTCAAAAAGAAAAGGGAGAGAACTCAAATAAATAAAATCATGAATGTAAAGGGAGAAATTACAACCAATCCCTCAGATATACAAACAATCATCAGAGAATACTATGAAAAATTATATGCCACCAAACTAGGCAATCTGGAAGAAATGGACAGCTTCCTAAATAGCCATGCGCTACCAAAACTCAAACGGGAAGAAATAGAAAATTTGAATAGACCCATAACAAGTGAAGAAATAGAATCAGTTATCAAAAACCTCCCAGCAAATAAAAGCCCTGGACCAGATGGCTTTCCTGCGGTATTTTACCAGACACTTAAAACGGAGTTAATTCCTATCCACCTCAAGCTTTTCCAAAAAATTGAAACGGAAGGAAAACTCCCGGACTCATTCTATGAAGCCAGCATCACTTTGATTCCCAAACCAGATAGAGACCCAGCAAAGAAAGAAAATTACAGGCCACTATCCCTGATGAATATGGATGTAAAAATTTTCAACAAGATACTAGCAAATCGAATCCAACAGCATATAAAGAGAATTATCCACCATGAACAAGTAGGATTCATCCCTGGGTTGCAGGGCTGGTTCAATATTCGCAAATCAATCAACGTGATACATCACATCAACAAAAGAAAAGATAAGAACCATATGATCCTGTCAATAGATGCAGAAAAAGCATTTGACAAAATACAGCATCCTTTCTTAATAAAAACTCTCGAGAAAGTCGGGATAGAAGGAACATACTTAAACATCATAAAAGCCATATGTGAAAAGCCCACAGCTAATATCTTCCTCAATGTGGAAAAATTGAAAGCCTTCCCCCTGAGATCAGGAACACGACAGGGGTGTCCTCCCTCGGCACTGCTATTTAACATAGTGTTGGAAGTCTTAGCATCAGCAATCAGACAACAAAACAAAATAAAAGGCATCAAGATTGGCAAGGAGGAAGTCAAACTTTCACTTTTGGCAGATGACATGATACTTTACATGGAAAACCCGACAGAATCCACCAAAAGCCTACTAGAACTGATTCATGATTTCAGCAAAGTTGCAGGATACAAAATCAATGTACAGAAATCGGTGGCATTTCTATACACCAGCAATGAAGCAGCAGAAAGAGAAATAAAGAAGCTAATCCCTTACACAATTGCACCAAAAACCATAAAATACTTAGGAATAAACCTAACCAAAGAGGTGAAAGACCTCTACACTGAAAAGTATAAAAAACTTATGAAGGAAATTGAGGAAGACACAAGGAAATGGAAAAACGTTCCATGCTCATGGATTGGAAGAATAAATATCGTTAAAATGGCAATACTACCCAAAGCAATCTACACATTCAATGCAATCCCAATCAAAATTGCACCAGCATTCTTCTCAAAGCTAGAGCAAACAATCCTAAAATTTGTGTGGAACCACAAAAGACCTCGAATAGCCAAAATAATACTGAAGAATAAAACCAAGGCTGGAGGCATCACAATCCCAGACTTTAACCTCTACTACAAAGCTGTAGTCATCAAGACTGTATGGTATTGGCACAAAACCAGACACATAGACCAATGGAATAGAATAGAAAACTCAGAAATGGACCCGCAAGTGTATGGCCAACTAATCTTTGACAAAGCGAGAAAAAGTATCCAATGGAAAAAAGGCAGCCTCTTTAACAAATGGTGCTGGGAGAACTGGACAGCAACATACAAAAGAATGAAACTAGACCACTTTCTTACACCACTCACAAAAATAAATTCTAAATGGATAAAAGATCTGAATGTGAGACAGGAAACCGTCAAAATCCTAGAGGAGAAAGCAGGAAAAAGCCTCTTTGACCTAAGACGCACCAATTTCTTACTCGACACGTCTCCAAAGGCAAGGGAATTAAAAGCAAAGATGAACTTTTGGGACCTCATCAAGATAAAAAGCTTCTGCACAGCAAAAGAAACAACGAACAAAACGAATAAGCAACCAACGGAATGGGAAAAGATCATCGCGAATGTCATATTGGATAAAAGACTAATATATAAAATTTATAAAGAACTTACCAAACTCCACACCGGAAAAACAAACAACCCAGTGAAGAAATGGGCGGAAGATATGAATAGACACTTCTCCAAAGAGGACATTCAGATGGCCAACAGACACATGAAACGATGCTCAATGTCACTCATCATCAGGGAAATACAAATCCACACTGCGATACCACCTCACACCAGTCAGAGTGGCTAAAATGAACAAATCAGGAAACTATAGATGCTGGCGAGGATGTGGAGAAGTAGGCACTCTCCTACACTGTTGGTGGGAATGCAAACTGGGGCAACCACTCTGGAAAACGGTGTGGAGCTTCCTCAAAAAAATGAAAATAGAACTACCATATGACTCAGCAATAGCACTGCTAGGAATCTACCCAAGAGACACAGGAATGCTGAATCATAGGAGCACGTGTACCCCAATGTTCATAGTAGCACTTTTGACAATAGCCAAATCATGGAAAGAGACCAAGTGCCCATCAACTGACGAGTGGATAAAGAAGATGTGGTAAATATATACAATGGACTACTACGTGGCAATGAGAAAAAATGAAATCTGGCCATGTGTAGCAACATGGATGGAACTGGAGGGTATTATGTTAAGTGAAATAAGTCAGTCAGAAAAAGACAAATACCTTATGTTTCCACGAATAGGTGGACTTTGTGAGACTTAGCAAGAACCAGGGGGAGGGGAAGAGGGGAAAGAAAAAAAAAAGACACAGAGAGGGAGGGAGATAAAACATAAGAGACTCTCAAAGACTAAGAAAAAATTGAGGGTGAGGGGGATGAGGGAGGGGGGAGAAGGGGTGATGGGCATTAAAAAGGGCACATGTTGGGATGAACACTGGGTGTTATATGTAAACCAATTTGAAAATAAACTATTATAAAATTAAAAAAAAAGGAGAAGACATTCAGATGGCTAACAGACACATGAAATGATGCTCAATGTCACTCATCATCAGGGAAATACAAATCAAAACCACACTGATATACCATCTCACACCAGTCAGAGTGGCTAAAATGAACAAATCAGGAAACTATAGATGCTGGCGAGGATGTGGAGAAACAGGCACCCTCTTACATTGTTGGTGGGAATGCAAACTGGTGCAGCCACTCTGGAGAACTGTGTGGAGGTTCCTCAAAAAAACGAAAATAGAACTACCCTATGACTCTCAATAGCCCTGATAGGAATCTATCCAAGAGATATAGGACTGCTGATGCATAGCGGCACGTGTACCCCGATGTTTCTAGCAGCACTTTCAACAATAGCCAAATCATGGAAAGAGACT
This sequence comes from Paguma larvata, assembly GCA_030068075.1. NCBI lineage: Eukaryota > Metazoa > Chordata > Mammalia > Carnivora > Viverridae > Paguma > Paguma larvata. Next base: position 50,874,332 of record CM057830.1, on the reverse strand, counting down.
AAGTGTCCATCAACTGATGAATGTATAAAGAAGATGTGGTATATATATACAGTGAAATACTATGTGGCAATGAGAAAGAATGAAATCTGGCCATGTGTGGCAAAATGGATGGAACTGAAGGGTATTATGCTGAGTGAAGTAAGTCAGTCAGAGAAAGACAGATACCATATGTTTCCACGCATAGGACTTTGCGACACTTAACAGAAATCTGGGGGGGTAGGGAAAGAAGGGAAAGAAAAAAGCCACAGAGAGGTAGGAAGACAAAATGTAAGAGACTCTTAAATACTAAGAACAAACTGAGGGTTGAGGAGGGTATGGGAGGGGTGAGAGTGGGTGACGGGCACTGAGCAGGGCATCGGTTGGGATGAGCACTGGGTGTTGTATTGAAACAAATTTGACAATAAAAAGTTTTCTTTAAAAAAAGCTGTTGCTAAATTCTTTAATCTTTCTTATTTCTCACATATTAGACATTACTTTTTTAGTCAATATATTCAATGTATTTTTAGATTTATTCACGTTTATCAGTATCTTTGCTTATTATTGCCTCTTGTATCTCAGACCTCCCATTCAAGATCCTTTACCATCTATCTGAATTATATTACTTAGAATTTCTTTCATTGAGAATCTGGTTAAAAATATCTTTATTTTAACTTGAAAGATAGTTCTAGAAGGTAGAAAATTCTTTTAGTACATCAAGGTTAATTTTTCACTGTTGGCTATTCCCATTATTATTATCAACAAGTTAATCTTTTTTTATTATTTTCAAATGTTTATTTAAACATTTGAGAGAAAGAGAGAGAGACAGAGCATGAGTATGGGAGGGCAGAGAGAGAGTGAGACACAAAATCTGAAGCAGTCTTCAGGATCTGAGCTGTCAGCCCAAAGTGTAACGTGGGGTTCAAACTCACGAACCATGATATCATGACCTGAGCAGAAGTCACATGCTTAACTGACTGAACCACCCAGGTGTCTCTCGACAAGTTAATCTTAAGTGTAACTGGCTATCTTCATAATGATCTGGTTTGTTCCTGTTCTCTCCTCCTTACTTACTGCTTTTATTGTATATATTTTTTCTTTAGTGTTCTGTAAAATCACTATGATACGTCTAGGGTGGATTTATTTGACTACCTTGGGACTTGTCAGGATTCTAGGTCTTAGAAACAAATATGTGTCAACAATGTTGAAAAAAAGTCTCAGCTATTGTGTTTTTTTTTTAATTTAAAATAGTTTATTTTCAAATTGGTTTACATACAACACCCAGTGTTCATCCCAACATGTGCCCTTTTTTAATGCCCATCACCTCCTCTCCCCCGCCATCTCCCTCACCCTCAGTTTGTTCTTAGTCTTTGAGAGTCTCTTATGTTTTATCTCCCTCCCTCTCTGTGTCTTTTTTTTCTTTCCCCTCTTCCCCTCCCCCTGGTTTTTGCTTAGTCTCACCAAGTCCACCTATTCGTGGAAACATATGGTATCTGTCTTTTTCTGACTGACTTATTTCACTTAACATAATACCCTCCAGTTCCATCCATGTTGCTACGCATGGCCAGATTTCATTTTTTCTCATTGCCACATAGTAGTCCATTGTATATATGTACCACATCTTCTTTATCCACTCGTCAGTTGATGGGCACTTAGTTTCTTTCCATGTTTTGGCTATTGTCGAAAGTGCTGCTATGAACATTGGGGTACACGTGCTCCTATGCATCAGCAATCCTGTGTCTCTTGGGTAGATTCCTAGCAGGGCTATTGCTGGATCATAGGGTAGCTCTATTTTCATTTTTTTGAGGAACCTCCACATCGTTTTCCAGAGTGGCTGCCCCAGTTTGCATTCCCACCAACAATGTAGGAGGGTGCCTACTTCTCCACATCCTCGCCAGCATCTATAGTTTCCTGATTTGTTTATTTTAGCCACTCTGACTGGTGTGAGGTGGTATCGCAGTGTGGTTTTGATTTGTATTTCCCTGATGATGAGTGACATTGAACATCGTTTCAAGTGTCTATTTGCCATCTGAATGTCCTCTTTGGAGAAGTGTCTATTCATATCTTCTGCCCATTTCTTCATTGGGTTGTTTGTTTTTCGGGTGTGGAGTTTGGTAAGTTCTTTATAGATTTTAGATATTAGTCCTTTATCCGATATGTCATTTGCGATGATCTTTTCCCATTCCGTTGGTTGCCTATTCGTTTTGTTGGTTGTTTCTTTTGCTGTGCAGAAGCTTTTTATCTTGATGAAGTCCCAATAGTTCATCTTTGCTTTTAATTCCCTTGCCTTTGGAGACGTGTCAAGTAAGAAATTGGTGCGTCTTAGGTCAAAGAGGCTTTTCCCTGCTTTTTCCTCTAGGATTTTGACAGTTTCCTGTCTCACATTCAGATCTTTTATCCATTTAGAATTTATTTTTGTGAGTGGTGTAAGAAAGTGGTCTAGTTTCATTCTTTTGCAAGTTGCTGTCCAATTCTCCCAGCACCATTTATTAAAGAGGCTGTCTTTTTTCCACTGGATACATTTTCCCGCTTTATCAAAGATTAGTTGGCCATATACTTGCGGGTCCATTTCTGAGTTTTCTATTCTATTCCATTGGTCTATGTGTCTGTTTTTGTGCCAATACCATACAGTCTTGATGACTACAGCTTTGTAGTAGAGGTTAAAGTCTGGGATTGTGATGCCTCCCGCCTTGGTTTTCTTCTTCAGTATTATTTTGGCTATTCGAGGTCTTTTGTGGTTCCATACAAATTTTAGGATTGTTTGCTCTAGCTTTGAGAAGAATGCTGGTGCAATTTTGATTGGGATTGCATTGAATGTGTAGATTGCTTTGGGTAGTATTGCCATTTTAATGATATTTATTCTTCCAATCCATGAGCATGGAATGTTTTTCCATTTCCTTGTGTCTTCCTCAATTTCCTTCATAAGTTTTTTATAGTTTTCAGTGTAGAGGTCTTTCACATCTTTGGTTAGGTTTATTGTGTTTTTTGAATAATGCCACTTTCCTACTCCATGACTATGTTCTGAAAGTCTAGTTAGGTATATATTAGATCTGTTCTAACTTCATATCTCTTAATCTCTCATAATTTCCAATTTATTGTCTTTCTGTTCTACATTATGGATAATTTGTTCGCATATCTCTTATTTTCCTAATTCCCTTTTCATTTATATTTAATCCTATCATCTATTCTTTATTTCTAGAAATACTATTTTATCCCTTTTCACATTTTGAAAAGTTTGGTTTGGTTGTTCAGTATAGTCTCTTGATCTTTGCTTATATTTCAAACATTTTATAGATATCTTTAATCACTTTAAATAAAGTTAACTTTAGGGGCGCCTGGGTGACTCAGTCAGCTAAGTGTCTTGACTTTAACCTCGGTTCATGATGTCATGGCTCGGGTCATGATCATTTGGTTCGTGGGTTCAAGTCCAGCGTCAGGCTCTGTGCTCACAGCTTGGAGCCTGGAGTCTGCTTCAGATTTTGTGTCTCCCTCTTTCTTTTCCCCTCCCCTGCTCATGCTCTGTCTCTCTCTCTATCAATATCTCTCAAAAATAAATCAATATTAAAAATATACACTTTATATTATATCTCCCTCTTTCTTTTCCCCTCCCCTGCTCATGCTCTGTCTCTCTCTCTATCAATATCTCTCAAAAATAAATCAATATTAAAAATATACACTTTATATTTATATGTGTATATAAAGACTACATTCTTTAGTCTGTGGGTCTGATTCCGATGTTTGTTGTTTCTGCTGGCTTTTAGTAAGGGTGTCTTATTGTGTGTGTGTGTCTGTGTGTGTGTGAGAGAGTGTGTGTGTGTGTGTGTGTGTTTGTGTGTGTGTGTGGTTGCAACTTTTGACTGTGAGATGCTCATTTTCTTTGGATCTCTCTATATAGGAAGTTTTGAGGCCTGTATGCAATCTTACAAGGAGCCTTTGCCTTTGTCATCACATACGGGGACTGCTGATCTGAGATCTCATCTTTTAGTTTTTCAGACCACATAAGTATGTTGAATTAGGACTACAAAATTCTATGAAGACCACCTATGGTTATGAATTCTCATGAAAGGTTTATTTTTCTTCTCCACCCAGTGCCAAGTTCAAGTGAGGCAGGAGTCGCTATCTCCAGTGAGACAAAATAATTCTTCCTTACTCTTACATTAAAGGGTATAGCACGTTAGAGTACCAGCCTTATGTGGAATTTTCCTATGAGATTTCTCATATTTGGCAAGCCCTAGTATTTATCTCCTTTTTTTCTCTCATCTCTTACACTCATAAGCATAGAAATTCAGTCTCTCAGGGCAACGTTGGCTTTGACACTCATTTACCTCCAGAGTTTCTGCCTTCATTTCCTTTCTGGCTGTGGATTCTTTACTATCATACTAGTTCAGCAATAAGTTTTAGAATATTATTATTACTTCTTAAAGTTTTTATTAAAATTTGATACTTCAAATATATATAGTGTTTAAATATAGCACTATATAGAGAGTTAATATAGTGTAATATTAGTTTCAGGGGTACAATGTAGTGATTCAACACTGTATTTCACCTTATATCTTAGTTGTTTTCATTAGGTGGGTCATACAGGGAAGCTAGAAGACATACTGCTAGAAATAGAAGTCTCCAGGTAACTTTTATTTATGTAAATAATTAATTAGTTTATATATATATATATATATATATATATATATATATATATATATATATATGTGTGTGTGTGTGTGTGTGTGTGTGTGTGTGTGTGTGTATGTATATATATATATGGAGAGAGAGAGAGAGTCAGCGGGGAAGAAGGGAAGAGGGAGAGGGAGAGAAAGAATCCCAAGCAGGCTCCCTGCTCAGTGTGGAGCCCTATGCAGAGTCTGATCCCTCTGGAATCATGACCTGAACTGAAATCAAGAGTCACTGAGCCACTCAGATGCCCCTTTATTTATTTATTTATTTATCATTTATTTATTTTATTTTTCTTTTTTTTTTATTTATTTTATTTTTTTTGTTATAATAGTTTATTTTCAAATTGGTTTACATATAACACCCAGTGTTCATCCCAACATGTGCCCTTTTTAATGCCCATCACCCCCTCTCCCCCCTCCCTCATCCCCCTTACCCTCAGTTTTTTCTTAGTCTTTGAGAGTCTCTTATGTTTTATCTCCCTCCCTCTCTGTGTCTTTTTTTTCTTTCCCCTCTTCCCCTCCCCCTGGTTTTTGCTTAGTTTCACAAAGTCCACCTATTCGTGGAAACATATGGTATCTGTCTTTTTCTGACTGACTTATTTCACTTAACATAATACCCCAATGTTCATAGCAGCACTTTCGACAATAGCCAAATCATGGAAAGAGACCAAGTGCCCATCAACTGACGAATGGATAAAGAAGTTATGGTACTTATATACAATGGACTACTACGTGGCAATGAGAAAAAATGAAATCTGGCCATGTGTATTTATTATTTATTTATTTATTTATTATTTATTTATTTATGTTTAGCTAACTCTTAAAATAACAATGCTTTCTTCCTATCATGTAGTTAACTGGGATATTAATAAATCCTGCCCTGCTTTCCTTATAGGTTTCCTGTGTGTCTCCAATGAGATAGTGGATATCAAAGTGCTGTAAGGTATAAAGCATCACTTAAATGGCCGTGGGTTGTTATTATAACTAACTGCAATGCAAACTAGTGATTTGGGCTTAGGAGAAGGAGATTCAAAGTTTATTGTCAGCATTTTTTTTAATTTTAATTTAAAATAGTTTATTTTCAAATTGTATAAAGTAGACAGAGCTTATTTCTAGTTGAGGAAATCAGAGGAAACATTCAAGAGTTAGCTTCTGAATCGAGCCTTAATTGGTGGAAAAGACTTGCCTAGGCTGAAATGAAGGAGACGTTTTATATGAAGGACACCACATGAACAAACGCTAGTAGAATGTGCCGTATTATCAAAAGGAGACTTTATGTCTGGTTTCTTGTCTATTAGTGCTTATATGATGGTATTACCTATGTTGTGGTTACTGATTTAGATCATTAATGGAGTCCATATGCCCTGACTTCAGAGACTCCCCAAGAAGACACAGTTGCCCACATTAATTCTGGATAAGAGATGTCTTTGGCCTATGTCAAAATTGTCTAGGTACAGAATGATTCAAGAAGCATTAGTAGAAATATAATCTCACCAAGATTGACAGGTGTGTGTGAATGATAGGCAAGATGGCATGCAGTAGAAGTGGAGGCTGTTGTGGAACAACAAGCAAGGTAATACTGGGTGTGTTGTCAAGGAGGCTGGTGAGTAGAAATATGCAGGTATAGCAAACTCTATCATTGGATTTTTGTATGATACAGATCTTAAAATGTACACCTAAGATTATAGGCATTGGAGTGAGATGATGGTGGAATTTCTGAGATTGACAAAATTCTGGTTTTAGCCAAAAGTTTCACAGAATCTAAGAAGGCATGTTAGAGCAGGAGGAAACTAGCCCAGTCCTTTTTTCCCTTCCTCTACAAATAGGGATACTGAGGCTGCTAGAGTTTACCTGCCGATTAGTGGCAAAGGTTGGTATTTTGCTTCGTTATCCCATAATCTTTTCCCTTACTGGACAAATACATTCATAGATTCTCTGAACACTCAGTAAATTGCTGTAGCCCAGGTACCTCTAAGTAAAGATAGGAGAAGAGAGCAAGAAACTTGGCAAGACACTTGGGAAATAGTAGGGCTGGAGAAGACCATTATTTGTCCCCAAAGGGCTCATCTAAAGTTTTGGGAGGAGGTAGTTGCTCTGGTAAATCATGGGTTTGTGTACACCAGACATCACTGTCACTCTTGGAGTGGGTGGTTGTAAAGACAATTTTATTGTGATATAGTACCTTCTTTATTCCTATGTATAATGCTGCATGGTTTTGAGTTCCTTGAACCTCTTTGCCAAGACCTAGAAGATAAATCAACCTTTCGAAAAAGAAAATATAGTACAATGATCAAAATTTTAGGCTTTAGCAACAAACACACTCTAGTTTGAGTTCAGGTTTTACTACTTAGAAGTAACCTTGGGCCTGAGCCAGAAATAATGTTGGGTCAGAGCTTCAGGTTCTTTATATAATGAGAGTAACTATGCTCAACTCATTGGGTTGTTGTAAGGATTATCTAAGACACAGTATAAGAAGTTTAGCTTTAGAATTTCTTGGCACATGGTAAGTCCATTTTATTATTATCGTTATTAACTTGAATCAATTTCTGTGTTATCCTTTATTATATTCTTATACAATATGTTTTAGCATAGCTTTCATCTCCCAAAACTAATTAGGTTACATTTTTGTTTAAAAAAATCCTTAATTATCTGAAATGGTGTTCTGTAATCAGTTGTGAGATGTGGCAGAAAGAAAATTGTTGATAATACCTTAAACATTGAAGTTGGTGGATAATATTCTTAAAAATATGCTATAAAAGGTTCACATTTTTCCTTTCAATACTGTCAGCCTTATCTGTATTTGCTTTCTTAAGTGGGAGGGAGGGGCTAAGCAATAGCTGTGTGTCAGGAATGACATAGAACACTGGAGGCTCCCTTGAGAGTTTGCCACACATGGCCATTATCTTTTACCTGTGGCAACTGAGAATGACTGACCTACAGAAGAAGTTCCACTTCTTAACAAGATGCACAGGCTTTTTACAATGGGATTTAGCCCAGACTCACCTCCAGCACTTATTCCCCACTGGTTCCATTTTTAGTATTTATGTATGTATGTATATATGTATGTATGTATGTATGTATTTATTTATTTATTTACTTACTTATTTTTAGAGAGAGTGTGTGCAAGTATCGGGGAGAGGCAGAAAAAGAGGGAGAGAGGCTCTTCCTCCAGGGAGGCTCCAGGCTGTCAGTGAAGAACCAAATACAGGGATCGATCTCATGAACCGTGAGATCATGACCTGAGCCAAATTTGAGTCAGGATTCTTTTTTTTTTCTCTTCAGCCTGCATAGATTTTATTTATTTTATTTTTAAATTTATTTTTATTTTTTTATTGTCAAATCGATTTCCATACAACACCCAGTGCTCATCCCAACCCGTGCCCTGAGTCAGGACTCTTAACCGACTGACCCACACAGGCACCCCTCCTCACAAGTTCTTATTTGTTTTGTCTCAAAGCAGAAGCCATACTATTTCTGTCTCTTTAATATTTACCTATGTTGTTCCCTCTGCTTTGGCGGTCTGCTCAGCTACCTTTCTCTCCTGTAAAATTTCCTCTCATTTGCTCAGCTACCTTTCCCTCCTATAAAATTTCCTTTCATTGTTCAAGGCCTGAGTGTGGACATGTTATCTCCTCTAGGAAGGTGGAATGTTCTTTCTTCTTCTTCAGCATTTTTTATGAAATCCTTTTTGGATGAATAAATGACACTTCACATTCATAGAGCACCAATTTGGCTGGCTTCCCACAGCCTGCATTATCCTTTACAATGCTGCTACCACTCCTCTCAGGGATGCCCTGTCTGCTATCTAGGAATCCTGTTGCAATGAATGTCATCTCAGGAAAACAATGGTACAGGTGAGATAGCATGACATACTGTCACCACAGAGACCATTAAGCACATTAAGGATTGTATTAGGTCTTGAAGTTTTTGATACATTGGTCTAATGTGTAAAGCCTGAGACTGTAAATCAGGAGATTCAGTTCTTTCAGTTCATATTTAGGTCCCTTAATTATTCAGGAGCAGCTTTGCCAATTTACCGTACACAGCCTTAGTTTCCTTATCTGCAAAATGAGTTTGATCTCTAACCTGGCTGCCTCTACAGGATGTTGTGAGGTTCAAATGAGATCATATGTTCTGGGAATTGAAATGTTGGCAAGAATTTCTATGGCTCCCCTTTAACCTTGGGATAAAGGCAAAAATTCTTTTGTGACACAAAGGCCCTCATTGGCTTTGCTTGTGCCTCCTCTCTATCCTCTTCTCTCACAGCCATACCCCTCTTCCAGCTTTTACCTCAGGCTAAACTATTTGCTGTCTCTTGCCTGAGGAAGAATGCCTTTTTCTCTGCCCTCATTCCCATCTTCTTTCAACTTGGGTCGCAGCCTAGACTGTTCTAAAAACGCTTCCCACTAGTCTATGTGAGGCATTCTTCCATACTCCGACATAATCTTGAACTTTCCTCATCATAGTACCCATTATATTATATTATAATCGTCTGTGTCTTTGCCTATCTCTCTCACTATACTGAAAGCTCCATGCAGATAGAAACCATGTCTGTCTTTGGGGTACATAATGGTTACACAAATAGTTTGTGAATAAAAGAACAAATGAATAAGGGAATAATTGGATACTGTGCCCCTGTGAAGAGTCCTTGCAGTCTTTTGAGATGTTGGGATTCTTTCACAAATTTCATCCTGACATTTTCCACTCTTAGAACTATGTATAAGCACCAAAAGGGCTTATTTATTTTGGGGAAAATTGTCCTAGGTGGCAGGTGATGTGCTTTTCATAGTATCTGCTGCTATGTTGGCCTATTTTCTGATATGAGATTTGAAGTGCCCAATGGGGGCAGGGGGGGGGGCTATTTGCATAGAGTCTAGGTTAGGTCAGCTTTTTTGGTAGTCTTCCTGGTTGGCAGCAAGTCCAAGTTCTCTAAATGGCCTTCTCCTTGTTTGAAGTACCCTGGAAAGTAGTTGACAGAAGGGAAGTTGTCGCCTGGAAAAGAAAAAAAAAAACGGTGGCAGGAGAATCTGAGAATTTGAGTCATCTGGATCTGCCTGTTAACTCAAAACCTACATTCACATATTTCAGTGTGTTTAAATGTGTCTCATTGTTTCTGTAGTTACTTCTCCAATAATTCTCTCCTTCTCTCACACCACCCCCTGCAGTGACATGAAGAAAACCTCTTGGAGTGTATGGTAGGTGAAGTATGTGCTGTGGTTGAAATAGAGATCCTTGAACTGTACACATGGGAAACACAGATGAGAAGTGGAGGCTCTCACCACAACTCTGAACCAGTGTGCAAATGCATGGTGAAAGTTTTTACATGCCATTCTGGTATGCTGCCTCCAGGCATATGAAGGGACCATAAGTTGGGTGCTCTAGGGTTAGTCCCTTGCCCCCAAGTCCTAATTCACAGTAACATTCAATAAAGTTTTTGGCCTGGATTCCTCATGTGAAGAATGCTTGAGTTAGATGCTAAGATCCCTTCTAGCTCAAAAATTATCAAAGGTTAGCCTAATCTTGCCTGAAAGATGGATGTGAGAAGGTTGGGTGTGGATATGATAGGTTAAAGTCCCAGACAGTCCTGGCCTAAGGCATTTAATAGGCTGTAAATTCGCTGAAAGCATGGACCATGGTTTACTTAACTCCTAGTTATCTCTGCTATTTATGAAATCATCTAAATAGTAAACAAATTATTTCACTTTTGAGCCCTTTCCCCACCAATCAAGGGGTTGACAGCATCTAGAACACAGGACTTGACTGTTGTTTTGACCCCCTGCTCTCCCAAGGGTTCAGTAAATTTTTGTTGAGTACAAATATGAGAATTTTAGTTCTAAAACTATGTGCTCTAAAGATAATAAAAAGCTCTTTCCTTTCCCCTTTATGTCATTATTAAGAAAGGTGTTACAGTAGTTTGCAATAACCATGGTTTCCATATTAGAAGGTGCTTTCCATTTCATCTAGTCTTACTGCACATCTTCATATATACTCATTTCATAGATAAGAAAACTAGATCCAAAAGAGGGCAGAGAGTTGCCCAGTACCGTATAGTGAATTGGCAGGTCAGAATTATAGGTATACCTTATCTATATGACTATGAGCAAGTCACATATTGGGCTCCGGCCTCCAGGTTCTTTTTAATCCACTTGATGTCCTTGTCCCCCTGACCTCTGTGCTTTGCTACCACTTGAGAAATTTATGATGGGTGCTAACTACCTTGTTACTTTAAGCAGGAGCTAAGTAGTAAATAAAACCAAGTAGAGGATTTTAGACCAGTCTGTGCAGGTAGCAGAGAAGAGAAATAAGCAATGGTGATCAGAAGGGTCTTCTGGAGGCAAACTCTGACACACATAACCCACAAACATACATATTCACTATTACTTGGACACACAGATGCCCAAAATGTCTTGTTTTCTTCTCTCCATCAAGCACTGTGTTCAAGAAAAATTTGAGAAATCTGTCCACTCTGAGGTGGTCAATGACAAATACAGCTCAATGTGGGATCCTTCTTAAGGGTTCTTGCATTTTAACAGGGAACAAAGCAAGAACAATAGCCTTATTGGCTGGGTCACGTACATTCTTATCGAATCTCCAGCCTGGCCCAGTACAGAGATATTGTGCAACCCCTATTACAGGTGAGGACACTAAGGCATAGAAAGCTTCTGCATACCTCATCTGTCACCTCACCTGCATTTGTCACACCTCATTGATGTCTATATCTTAGGCTCAGAAATTCAACCTGGGATCTCATTTAAGTATCCAAACTAGGAGGAGATAGGAGGCCACCTTGTCTAAACCTTTAAAAGCCCCAAATAAGGCTGGTTCAGATTTTACCTTGGTGGTCCAGGGTGATAGGCTTTTGAAAAACAGTAAGAATGTGAACATGCCCATTCCTTATCTGAAACTTGGCAAGAATTGGGTAGTGAAGCTCCTAATAATTTTATGCTCCTATAAGAATGAGGATGAGGTGAACAGCTGTGTTTGTGTGCCTTTCTCCTGGTTGACAAGCTCAGGGTTTATTGATGAGAGGTTGTAATGGGTCATCAGGATCCATCTGTACTTTCTAGCCCAGACTCTTTGATATTTTGGTGGTCCCAGCTCAACCTATGCTAGCGCCAATACGGGGAAAATTTATAGCCCCTGTGCAAAGATTTTTTTTAAATATGTAAAAATCAACATAGCATAAAAGGCCACTGGGCATGATACCAACTCTGACTTCAATAAAGACACCCAATAAAAAAAGAGCTAATTAAAAACTCTGATGATATTCTCCTGAAATTTTAGATGGTTTTGTTTTAACAAATTAACAATGGTGATAAGAGAACATTAGCAGCTTTTCTTGAGCCTCTTTGTTAACAATAACTTGAGCCTGCAGCCACAACAGGGGCTGTGGCCAAGTTTTAGCTGGCAGACCAGCAAGCCAGTATTTTACACAACGGATGACATTTTTGAAAGCAGAGACAGAGACAAACTCAGAGTCACACATGGATTCCAACAAACAAGTTTCTGCCATTTTTAATTGTATTTAGAGCAACAAAAGATTCCAAGATTACAAAAAAAAAAAAAATAACAGAGCACAAGCGCTTGGGGCTGGCCCTGCTGCCCAGTGGAGGCCAAGTGCTGTTTTAAGTACTGAAGCCTCGTCAAAAGAACTTTCAAGCGAAATTAATGTTTCTTTTTTTTTAAATAATTACATGATGCGTTCTTTCTTTTTTTCTTAACTTTTTCCCTCAACATTGAAAATTAATTCTTACATTTGATTACACTGTGTGCTCCCTCTTGCTGCCAAATTAATCTCAAGGATAGCACAAGAATATCAAGTCTGAGGCACTCCCTAATCAATATTCCAGTCTAGGGAAAAGCAGAAAGATGTCACTGAGTGGTGAGGGGACTCTTTTTTTTTTTTTAACCTTGGGTTATCCCAGTGGTGGCTACTCTCAGCACCTGAGTGGCTTATGGGATAGGACAATCCCACAAGCACTTCACTGCAGGACAGATAGCACCAAGGGCTAAGGTTGGGAAAGACTGCAGGCCTAGCCTGCCTGTGGTGCAAGGAACAGAATCAGCCAGGGAGGGCACCACCAGAGAAAAAGCAAAATTTTAGGATTTTCTTTCCTTTGGGGTATGTGTGTGTTTCAGTTTTCAATGGCCAGTAGAATCTCCAGCCATATGATAGACAGCCTCATTAATTAGTGCTTATAGGGACTGTTTTAGGCTAAGGGGTACTGAATCCATAGCCTCTCATTTAATTCTCTAAAGGCTAAGAGACAAGTGAGGTAAGGAAAGGTATCAGCACCCCTGCTATACTGAATTGGGGTTGCTAAGCAATCCATATATATTACCTACTTTCTGGCCAAATCAAATGGGGATGAATCAAAACTAAATCAAAGGCTGTTTTTCCTTTTAAAAGGCTACCTGCTAAATCTAAATATTTAACACTTATTTCTGGGGGCAGAAACATTCAAAATGGTTTGTTACTTCATCCTAAGCATCTGAAGAGGAAGAGTGACTAATGTGCATTTTTCTGTCTTCACCTAGAAATGGTTGAAGTTTGGGAGGCTCTGGGCAGCAGACCCCATTGTCGATTTCTTAACTGAAGAAAAACATCCCTACCCATGGGCAGAGATGAACCTGCATTTACAGAAATACAACTTCTAGTACACTGACAATTTTTTAACAGATAAAAACACATTTTCATTGTCAAAATCTTTACAGAACATACCCCAAACCAAAATTAGAGCACACAGACACCCAGTAGCAAGAGCACCTCAATCATAGGTGAGTGAATTGTGTGAAATATGGAGCACTTGCTCCAGGTTCCCAAGTGCAGGAAACTGCCCTTTTCTCACAAGGTTGGTGAAGAACAAAGAATACCCTCCTTCCAAATCTCAAGTCCCATTAGGGGGCTACTGGTTAATAATTTGGGTGGGCCTTTGGCCCCAAGTCTGGGCCTCCCTTATGGTAAATCCCAGTTGATTCCAATGAGTCTTCACCACCCTTTACACATTCATCTGTCTTGGGCTAGTAAAGTGCAATACATCATGTACCCTATCCTTTTCACCCTCTGCTCCTTTGTTAGGCCGATGGGTAAGGCCCCAATAGAGGCAGAGATATCTTAGTTATCTGATTAACCCAGGTATCTTTTCCATTCTGAGAGAGCTTCCAAAATGTAACTGTGGCCTCTCTCACAAGTACATGGTATCAATTATGACCTGGAACCAAATATAAAGGTGCAGAGAAAGATAAAGCTATCAGAACACATTATATCTATACATATATAATTCAATTTTGAAACAAAGATACAAATACTCATTTACAATATATTTTAACCTTCTGCCTTAAACCCCAGAGAGCTTTTTGTGCTGTCCAAAGTGAGCAGAAATGAGGATTTCTGCCTGCTGTCCCTTTAGTGCAAAATCTAGTCCTTTAAATGCTCCCCTTCTCAGCAAGGGGTTAACATCTTCAGATAAGATAACATGGGCACTAGCAAACACAGTAGGCAAGACATCTCCATTTCCAGCCATGCAATAATGGAGCTTTAATAATTTGCTCAACAATACTAGAGAAAAAGAAAGCTAGTTCTGCTTATAAAATCACTTAGTGAAGGACCTATAATCCATTTTTTTTTTCAAAATTATCTTCACTTTTATAAACATGTGTATTGTTGGGGGGAAACTCACAAAACTCTTATATATGTCAGTCAACAACAAAAGTCCTTTAGTCTGTCTTTGGATAGTTTACCAAAGAGGCACTAATGCTTGCTCCCTCCCCGATCTTAAAATTTTGGTGTCTTAGCAGATACAGTGTAATCTTTGGTTACATAATGTGATGCTTTCATCTCTTTGTTTTTTTTTAAACTACTTTCAAAGATTTTCAAAGAGATTAGTGGTAAGAAAAAGACCTGCCTACAAAAGGCAGCAGGGGTAGAAACTTCCTTTTATAAGAAAATGCACATGCTAAATGGATTATTTTGACTTTAAGTTTGGGATTTGATTCTGTGCTTTAGCATTCATGGTTCCCATGACTCTTTACAGGGATTGAGCACAAAGGCCACTCCTTTGGACCAATGCCCTCTCACCTGGGCAAATGGCACAAGACAATTAGTAGTCATTCTCTTGTTTTCCCAGGGCCATGCAGGGATAGTTACAGGGCTGTCTTGAGAGAGTCTCATGAAGTGCAGCCCTGGCACAGGACTGGAAAGGGGTTAAAGGGAGTGGCTTGGGCTTTTGAACCCTGCCAAATATCAAGGGAGAAAAGAGGGCAAGGAAGGCTAGGTCTATGCTTTGGCTAATGAAACAAACAGAAGGTTATTGAAGCTCAAAGTTAGGTCATTTGTGTAGTGTCAGTATCATGTGGATGATGAAACTATTTTCTTTTAAAGTGCAAATTGAATACTTCTTGCTGTATATGCATATATGTGTTTAGAAGTAGAGTATGGACAGAGAGGGACTCTAGCATCAGCACATTATTTCTCAACCTAGAATCTCCTCAGCAACTACCCAAAGGACAGAGTGAAGCTTTTTTTCTTCTTCTTTTTTAGTTCCAGTGAACATATATAAAAATATGTGTATTACTGATTTTCTTTTTTCAAAGATATGTGACAGAATCCTTCAAAAACTTCTGTTCTCATTAAAAAAATAATGAACTCTCCAAGAACAACGATACTGTCTGTGGCACAGAAAAGCTATGAAACAAAGAACTCAACCCCCATGTCAGCTCAGAGGCCAGGCCTGGGATTGCTGCACAATGAACAAGAGCTGAAACTGCCACACGACTCTTTTCTTTGACCACAGAGTTGGTGACCCTGACAGCTGTCTGCTGCCTAGCACAGATGGGGCCTTCTCCCTGATTTTCCTTCTTTTTCTCTTCCTCATTCCATCCTCATTGTACACTGCAAACCTCTTTGGAGACAGTTACCATGACTTCTCTGGTGAGTTATTCTCATCTTTCAGCTCACCAGGTGAGTGGATCTGGGTGGCCCATCCTTTATGGGTGACCAGAGTGTGCCAATTACATCAACTCTGTACAGCAGAGTGCAGGCAAAATGAGACTTTTGTCAATTACACTGCTGGAACATCAACGGCCAAAAGAAAAAAAAAATCCCCCTTTTATCTGTGGGAGAACAAAGCTAAGCTAAAATCTCCTTAACTCACTGAAACCTCTGCAAAGACACTATGCCTAAGGCCTTGGTTAGGCCATTTTTCCCTGGTCTTGCCATTCAGAAATTCAGAGTAATTCAGTTGCTGCTTTTAATTACACTCGTGTTTCACTGATTTTTGGCTTTCACAAATGTAAAACATATATTCATAAAGACAAGAGTCACAATTCGGAAATCCATAAAGATGCAAAATTTTGTAGTCAGAGAAATAAAAAGGAGAGCATCTAGTATTTACAAAGAGAGGTATTAGAATGATATAATCAAATCTATGTACCACAAAAGATGAAAATCATTTCAAAACAGATGTGAAGGAACTATTAAACTATAACCTAGTTTAACTGAAAAGAGTGATGGATTTTTTTTTCTTTAAAACAGCTAGAAGTAATCTTGTGAGTTTATATAAGCCAAATGATGTCATAACAAAGAAAACCAGAATTTGTGTTTCCTACCTCAGAAAGAGAATCTATCAACTTTAATTTTGTCCAGCAGTCTTGGACTGATATGTCACCCATCTTAGGTTCCTCTTTCCCTTGTTATTTAAAGAAGCTGTTTTGAAAGTTCATTTGTCTATTAATATCAACACAGAAATCAAAGGAGGAAACCCATGTAGATAATAACATGTCACTCAGAAACTATCTTCTCAACAAGTAGAGTGAACCAACTGGAATGGGTATCTTGGTAACATGCCCCTAATTTCTTGAGTTTAACAGATGACTTTAAGAGCTAAGTGACGAGGCAGTTGCCAAGATGAGAAAGTAGGTGGACATACCCCCTGAACTCAGGATTGGGGGACAAAGTCAATAAAATAAAGGCGTGCCAAAGGACTATAGAAAACCAGTGTCCCAGGAGCACACCCTGAGTTCATGGATGGCAGCCCATTGGGGCCACGCCAACCAGACCTTTCCAAAAGAGGTTGTGATTCTGTAGTATAAATGTTTCAGCCTTCCTCTGACTGAGAGGCAGCAACAAAGGTGGGAAGTCTGAGTATGGCCAATGTCAGAGCCCAGAATCAGCAGCAGAGGATGATGATAAGTAAACTGACCAGATGGTGTCCATCTGGCTTTAGATTTTGCCTCTGAATACTTTAATTTAGTAGTCAGTCTCCTCTTAGTTTCTTCTCTCTTCTTCCCATGACTTCTGCAGGTGGATATGCTGGGTGGCAAAGATAGCATTTACAGGATTTCTGGTTAGAGTGCCTTCATTCTTCTCACTCTGTTAATTGAGTTTTCTCTTTAACCCTGACCTGCACAGCCACTTTATCTTCTGTGAAGGAAGAAGTAGGTATTTATCCACTTGGTGGGAAGGTATCATCTCTAGGGGACAAGGGCAAGAAGTCCAGCTTGTCCAATCCCATCGATGCCTTCTTTCCAGTTTGTCTAAGGGCTCCAGAGATCTGATAGTTGACGAAAGACATTTGGTTAGAGTCTTTGAGCCTACAGGCATCTATAGATAGATGTCAAGACTCTTGGCTTGCTAGCCTTCTTGGTGGTAAGAGCTCTTAGCAGAGAGTCTGTGAACATGCCCAAATAAATGGGCGAAGATCACCACCATGGCTGTAACACAGTCTAGTTAAGTCCAGGCCCACGAAACACTGAAGGGAGGGTAAGAGGGAACTTGAAGATGCATGGCATCAGGCAGAAAACATTCAGGTATTTTAAAGTTAAGGGCAAATATTGATCAAACCTTCAGTGTCCTAAGCAGGAAAACCACCAAGCCATCAATTTCTTTTCCTCTGACTTCAGCCTCAGCCTCCTCCCTGATCCACAAATGGGAAAACAGACCTGGATCTGGATAGGGCCTTCCAAAGGGTCAGATCTTTCCTTTCTTTCTTACTGGTCTCTTTAGCAGAAGTGACAATGTTTTGGCTAAACAGAACATTCAGTTCAAAGCTCTTAGAAAGGCTTACTGAAAGTCGATTTGAGGGTGGAGGCAAAGAGTGAGAGAGACAAAGGATTGGTTGTAGGGGAGGTATTCACATCCAGACACATTTTCAAACAAGAAGCAGATTTTCTGTACAATGAATTGTACTGCAATTAAGCATTCCAGCCATCAGGGGCCAAGGCTGTGGGTAGGTACTGGTGATCCATTTGGCTTCTTCCTCCCATCCTCTCTAAAATCTGTTTCCTTCTCCACTCCTAACTCATTTTTGGGGTCATTCTGCCCTCTAATGGCAATAGCCATTGGCAGAAAAGCAAGTTTCCCAGGAGGCTGAGTTTGGAAAAAAATCAGTGACTCCCCATGGGCTTGCAATTTTCACCTTACTCTAGTCACTGTTGGTCTCTTTGAAGAATTCTGCTTGTTTTTATATCTTTTAAGAGGAAAAAAACCTACAAGGATTTTTGGTTTCAGGGGCATATTTTGTTTTTGTTTTTGTTTTCCCAGATACTCTTAGCTCTCTAAACTTCCCGTGGCATTAGGTGAGTAAATGTTTGCGTGGCTGGCACACAGTGCAGTGCTATAAACAAGCACAACTTGACACTAGGCCACATGAGGATCATCACAGATTTAAAGAAATACAACACCATTCAAAACACAGATAAGAGCCATAGCAGGGAGAAGAGTCTGAAAGAGCCATGGGAGGGTCAGATAGGAAGGGGGAAATAAAGAAAGGAGGAAAAGAGAAAAAAAAGTGCAGCAAATAGAACATCTTCATGACATACTGTACATCAAAAGAGGAAATTCCCCAAGGCACCGCAGAGAAGTAGTGCAGAGTTGTAACAGACAAAAGATATCTGAAAAGGGGAGTGGGATAGTGTGAGAAAATGGGGGCTTCCAAAGCTTCACTGTGTGTGGAAATAGATGGGCTTGACTTTCCCAGAAAGAATCTTGGGCACTTGCACAGAGATGATTTCTGCCATCATTTCTGGAAAGTCCACGCTCACCATGTGGGACTTGA
Organism: Paguma larvata; assembly: GCA_030068075.1. NCBI lineage: Eukaryota > Metazoa > Chordata > Mammalia > Carnivora > Viverridae > Paguma > Paguma larvata. Next base: position 50,855,632 of record CM057830.1, on the reverse strand, counting down.
TTAGCAGGTCAAAAGTGAACTGATGCAGCTCTCGTGCAATCTGTAGAGGGAACAATAAAAGGGAGAAAACAGGCTTGACAAGGAATTGGCTTCTGTCAGGCTCTTCACTCCATCTTTGATTTCCTCTTCCTTCCCTGTCCTTGGTCTTCCGTGTGTGTGTGTGTGTGTGTGTTCACATATATGTACACTAAATGGTCTCCAGGGAGTTACTGAGGGCTCACAAGAGATCTCTTATACCATTGCAAGTTTCCAAACTCAGGACTGCCTGTTCCTTTTCCTAAGCACATGCACTCTAATGCACACACGCGCGTGCACACACACACACACACACACACACACACACACACATACTCTTCCTCTCTCTCTCTCTCTCTCTCACACACACACAAACACAAACACACATACATGATTCAAGGAAGAGGGGAAAAACATTCAGGTCTGTTTTGTCTGCCTAGAAAACTTATCCGCTCTAAGCCATTTGCCTGAGTCCCAACTGCTCTATTCTCAACTCCTCCACCTCTTTCACAACTTCCAGGGGCATTGTGACCTGTGTTCCTTTCCTCTCCATTGCATTTTCTTCCTGGACCACACTCAAAGCCAGAGGGGAATGGAAGAACCTCCTAATAGGTGGTGCCAGATCCTATAAGGGCATATTATCGCTTGGCTCTATCAAGTTGCTTCTCCCTGATGAAGCACCCTCCATTGTTTGCTTACAGGTTGCACAGAGTCCAGGAGCTTGGTGAGCTGGTAGAAGCGCCTTGAGCAGGATGTGGGATTTTTTCTCTTGCAAGCAATGATACGATCAAGTTCCTTGATGTAATTCATTCGAAGTTCATCAAAGAATTTTTGATTTTTCAGCCCATCCACTGGAACTGATGTGGGATGAAAACAGAATGGGGAGGGAAGGCATGCCCACAAATGAGCATTAGACAAAGCACCAAGTTTTCTGACCGCAAACTTGACCCCCACCCCCACAGGGAGGGAACCATCTACTTGGTTTCCTGTCAGTTGAAGTCTGTATGCCTGGGTCCTTCAGTCTGCCAGGAAGTTCACAGAGAAAAAGCTAGCTGGACCCGGTCTAAAAGGCATCAAGTGAATATAATTTACTTAGCCTTTCCTTTTTCTAGTCTTCTAATCTACACATCTTTTATGACCTGTGGTTTTATGTTGTCACAGTCCACCACTGACTTAGACAATTAAAATATATAGATTTGAATATCGAAATTTGCCTCCTTTTCCCTTCACAGATGCTAAGACAGCATTCTGCTTAGAAGAGACATTAAAGAAAGATTACTTGGCTGCCTAATAAATCCTATCTGAGTTGCTTATGTAGACCTTCTACTATTGCTCTGCAATAAATATTAGGTTGTTCTTGCCTGTTTATATGATAGAAGCTATGGAAAAGTTCAGAGACATATTACAGCCAGCTCCAAAAGCCTTGTTCCAAAGAAAGATTAGAGGTAGGTGGGGATCTAACAGAGACTGTGTTCTAGCAAAGACAACTTTCTTTGGTAAGGGAGAGTGGAAGATGGAGGGTAAATGAAGAAGGGAAATGCCTAGGAGCTGGCTTCTCTCTGATATATCTTTAGTGGAAAAAGTAGCTCCCTTCTGAGTCCCTATGACACCAGGAGCATTTTTTGTCTCTCCAGGTACTTACTAATGCTGAATAGCAGCAGTGCCTTCATGCACAAAAATTCCTGGGGGGTGATTTGGAGCCATCCAAATTCTTGAGAGAGGTGTCTCATTCGTACACACTGGCTGTACATCCTGGACTTGTGCATGCGGTACCTGGGGAGAAGACATACAGAGAAAGGAAGGGAGTAAGGGAAGGTTTAACAATAACCTCAGAAAGAATGTCTTTGGTTGCCCTCCCCAACCCAGGTTTTCCAAAAAGAGCTCCCTGTTTCTCTTGCGGTGCTTTATTGATAAGGAACAAGGTTGTTTTTTGTTTGTTTGTTTTGTTTTGTTTTGCTTTGTTTTCCAAAATCCTGACATCCTGATAACTACTCATCTTCCCTGGCCAGGATATGGGTTAGTGCATGGAATTTCCAGGTCCCCATGGCACTCCCGTTTCCTGAGACAGAGACAGGAAAGCCAAACCAAATGAACACAATGGACTAGGCACATGGTCTCCCTGACTACAGTTCTAATATTCCAGCTACATCCATAGCCAGAACTTGCCTTCCAAGCATCCTAACTTGGAGAATTTCTAGAAGATAAGCTTTAGAAATTCAACTCCTAATATAATGACACCAGGATTCCCAAGTGACCGCAGTAGTTTATCCTGTCAATTCCCCTGTCTCTTTGTGTAAATGCCATTTCCCTTGCTAGAAATTTTATCACTTAAAAAAGAAAACAGTGAAGATTCACCATATCCCTTCAAAATGAGTTCCAATGCTTATCAAATCAGCTAGGAAGTGTTTCTGCATGTCCAATATAAATACCTCCTGAAGGGGAGTCTATTCCTGCATATACTGGCCATTCTTTATCACAGTTGGGAGTTATAAACACATGTAAGCTGCTTTTATTATAGTGACTTGTCAACAGATTATCACATTATCACCTATAAATTATATAGAGAAGTGGCCAAGGCTTGAACAGTTTCTCGGGGCAGGGGGACAAGCAATATCTCTGTTTTATGACCAGCCATGGGAAGCCTCTGAGAAGATACAGCATCTTCTTGCTAGTTGGCCTTCCTGATTTTCAACATTTCAGAAATCTTGTGTGTGTGTGTGTGTGTGTGTGTGTGTGTGTGTGTGTGTGTGAGAGAGAGAGAGAGAGAGAGAGAGAGAGAGAGAAAGAGAGAGGAGAGAGAGAAAGAGAGAGAGAAACTGATTTTGTATCTTGTAAAGAAAGGAAATAGAAGTTAACACCCACTTAAGTAGTGAGGAAAAAGACCTCCTGGATTGGAATTGAAGGCTGTGGTTTGGCATTTTGGTCCCCAAACTGCTAGCCTTGTACACAGGCTAAACAGCCTTAGTACTATTTAGGTGGAATCCCAACACCCTATCTCAGAAAGATCTGGGTTGGCCTAGAGAAAAAGGGAAGGGGGAAGATGGTGTATTCAATTCAGGCTGGATACCAGCTACAAACAGGAAGTGTTTAGATAGTATCGCAAGTCAACTGACCAAAGCAGTGTTGCTCCAAGGCCTTTCACACTCCAGAGAACTTTTTAATAAGATCTGTTGACCCTGGGACCTAACCCTGCTGCAGTCTCTACTGTACTTCCAAGCTTCTGTTGATGATAACACTACAGTCTTTTTACCACTAAAATTGTGGTTTTAATGTGGAGGATTTATATAACAATGCTGCAAACCCCAGGGACAGAGAAATGCGGAGAAAAGAGAGAAGAAAAGGGGGAAAGGCAAGGGAAGGAATTCAGAGTGGAAGGTAACAAGAAGGAGAAATAACAAAAAGAATTAAGGAAAGAGTTAATGGGAAGGATAAGGAGAAGAGTGTGGAAGGTAGAAAAGGGGCAGGGATGGAATTCAGGAAGAAAGCAGAGGTAGATGAGAATAAATAACAGTGAAGAAAAGAAGAGATAAAAATTAGAAAACACTGAGCACAGTGCTTGGCAATTAGTCAATGTTCAATAAATTACAAGTAAGAAGGTGCCATTATACTATTCACCATTCTACAGATGAGAAGACTGAGGTTTAGAGAAGTTATGTAATTTATTCAAGGTCACACAGCTAGGGTTCAAAACCATTACCCTCGCAACATGTGTTCTCCACAAATAGGGGAGGAGGAAAGAAGAAATCAGAGCTTACAACAGGGTTTGGTGTCAGAGATATCAGGAAATGGGTTGGCTCAGAGTTCTTGTCTTTCTTTTTGGGCTTCAGTCTCCGTATTAGTATCTTGAGGAGGCTAGCAACAATTAATGGCTAGCAACAATTAATGGCTTTCAACTAAAGGGTACCGCCTCCCTCCTGGGTGCTAGATATAGAGCACCCAGTGGGGGAAATTTGGGCTTTCATAGTAACCGACATCCTATTTGGTATTTGGTAGGCAGGTACCAGGGATGTTAAACATAAACATATACCAACATGCAAGAACATCCTACACAATGAAAAATTATTCCTCTGAAAATGTCAATAGTATTCCTGTTGAGAAACATTGGTTTAGATGTTTATAGAGACTCTAAGAGCTCTAACATAGTGCTTCCTACATGAGGAAGGAGGCTCTGTTTCAAGAGCTCTGGGGCTTGATGGGCCTAAGACTCTGCCCCTGTGGTGCCTTCTTAAGAGATACATGGGAGTGGGCTAGAGAGCTGAGAATGGGTGCCACATTACTTACACAGAGGCATAAAAGGAAATAAGGATTTATAAAACAACAATTATCACCTTGCAAAGGTTCAAGACCTCTAGATGAGGTGGGTGGTGCAGAGGCCCAGGGCATTAATTCAATCCTGGAGGGCAGCAGAAGGGTAGGGGTTAGAGTTAAACAGGAAGAGGGATTTTAAAGGCCTGGCCCAGAAGATGGCATCATAGGTAAGTTTTTGGAGATCTGGAAACCAATAAGCAGGCTGTGCCAAAAGCCCAATGGCTATTCTTAGCTTCTGGCTAGCAGGGATGGCTGGGCTGGAAGAGGGCAGCTGGGGATACTCATTTTCCCCCATATGGCCCTGCTGTACTGGAAGGAACCAGTAGCCCGTACATTTTATTTTAAGGCTCTTCTGGGTTAGAGGGTTGGAGGGAAAGGAAGGTCAACTCCTGCTCTGACCAAAAGGATTCTCTGTGGTGAAACTAGCTCAACGTCCTTGTGAAGGTTATTTTTGGCCAGTTCCATGCACAATGCTATCAAGGGACCTCAAACAGCAGACATAGAGAAGATTATCACAATTAGGGAAAGAGTATCAGAAAGGTACTTCTCTTATTTCTTGTCTATTATTGGCCATGCACTTTATATCCACTAGCTCCCATTTTAGTCATCATAACAAACCATTTAAGAAAGTTATATTTTATTAACAGACATGGAAGCGGAAGGTCAGGGAAGTTATGTCTTGCCCAAAGACAGTGATGCAGGATATTATAGAGCAAAGATTTTAGCTGAGAAAAGTGTAATTCCAAAATCTGAGCCCTTGGCCTAATTCATAAAGGTTAAATAGAGCTAGTGGCAGGGCAAGCATTAATTAAACCTGTTTTAAAGAGAAGGGAAGTAGCTGGGCCAATGTTACATGTCCAGAGAATTGCGGAGCTGCTCCTCCTTGTCATCCACCACCATGAGGCAGTACAGGAGCTGTGAGTTATACAGACATACTTTGAATTCTGCCACGAACATGCCTTGGGTGGGTCACATTATTTTGTTGAGCCTAATTTTCCCCATCCATTAAAAAATGCTATCCTCTTTTTTAAAAAGAACCATAGCCAAAATATACTAGGTTTTGAATGGGAAAGGAATCGCTCAGCACAAACTCCCCCCCCCCATTGCTTCCCACTAGGTGGCCTTTCAGCAGGGCAAAGCCACCTCAGATTGAGCAGGCTGGCTGGAGCCTCTACTGCCTCACCTATAGGTCAAATAGGCCACCCCCCACCATTACTCCCATTACCATCATCACCACCAACCAGGTCTGGTCAGGATGTTATATTTATGTGAGTTCTGGGCCTATGAGCACTTACTCATTGAAAACCAGGTCAGGGGCGAAGTAGAGCATCCTGGAGTTGACATTGGTGAAGGACCGCCAGCCCATGGCAAACACCATAAGCCCCATCCAGGAGTACTGAATGACTGCCATCTGGTCATCCACGTGAAGGTTGCGGAAGCCTGAAGATGGGAGAGAGGCAGTGATCAGACTGGGCAATGATTGGCTGAGTGAAGTCCCAGCCATCTGCTGGGCTGAGAATCGCTGGAACTCAGGCAGTTCCTGAGAATCTCCGGGGACCATCAATACTGAGGAACAGGGTGGGAATAAACTATACAGAGGGGATAATGTTCCTTGCTCTCTCTACCTCACTGAGCTACTCAAATGAGATGATGATGGAGGCAAAATGGTACTGTTCGTTGGAAGAGAATACTAATCTAACACTGCTTACAGTGAGTGAACTCTTTTATATTACTTATATTAACTCATTTAATCTTCAGAACAATCCAATAAACTAGGTTCTATGAGTAGCCTCATCCTGTGAATCAGTAAATGTGAATCACAGAAAGGTTAAGAAACTTGTCTAAGGTCATAAGGCTAGTAACTGGCAGACCACATTTCAAAGCCAAGCAGTCTGACTCCAAAGTCTGTCCTCTTGATTACTATGCCTTTCTGAAGATGTGTAATAATCATTTATCCTATAAGAACAGCACTTTTCACTTTACAAAGATCTTTTCCAGCTATAATATTATTTTTCCCTTCTAAAAATCCTGGGAAATGGATATTATTACATATCAGCATGCATTGGAGGGCATTTGATAGCCACTGCCTTCTCTATACCACCTTCAGGCTCTCTCTCTTTTCTCTGATCCTCTTTTGGACTCCCACTTCCTGTCCATTATTTTCTACTCAACAAGTAACCTTGCTCTGCTAATTTCCTACTCTACCATTTCTGCCCTACTATCATTATTATACACAAATAAGTTCTTTATGACCTGCCTCCTTAGACTAACTTCTTTCCACTTATCTTTTCATAATTCAGGTTCTAGTTATTCTGAAAAACTTAGTTTGCTGAACACATCATACCTTCTCATGCCTCTGTATGTCTGCTATCTCTGCACAGTCAGTTGCCTTTGTCTAGAATGTATTCCTCCCTCCCTAGGCTTTCTATATGATAAATACCTACTCATCTTTCAAATTTTCACTGAAAACTTATTTCCTGTATGAAGCCCTTTCTGACTCATCTAACCAGAAGACTTAAGGATTCTTCTTTCACCTTCTTACTGAGCTTTGTGTAGCTCTATCCAATTACAACACTTATCACACAGTATTGGAATTTACTTATGTACACATCTATCTCCTCCACAAGACTTGTAGATTTCCTGAAAAGAGAAACCATTCCTATTTCATGTTTTCTCCTTAGTACATAGCACAGTTCAGAGAGTTGAGTACACATTTTTGAAATATTAATTTAGTATTTATTATATACTTTAATAGTCATTAAGAGGACTAAGGACTCTCAATTTTTTTTTCATTTTATAAAATAAGATGATCTCCAAATTATCTCCCTTAATCTCAGAGAACAGAAGCTTCTAGATGCTGCTTCCACAATACCACACAGATAGATGAGATGTAGCTATATTCTTCTGGTGGTTTCCAGACAGTTGGGTGCTTAGAGAATCACCTCATAGCTCATCTCCTACCAGTATCTAAATTCTCTTTTCTCCAAAAGATCCAGAATTATCAGAAATTTTGTTTTGCTATACCTCATTATGAATGCTTCCATTAATTTAGATAAAGCTTCTAAGTTTCCTGTTGATGACCTCATTTAACTCTCACAATAACCATAGAAAGCGGAAAATGTGACACTTATTTTGCTAACAAAGAATTTGAAGGCTAGAGAAGTTAACGGACTTCCCCAAGGTCATATAATCTATGTGTGGCTGAACCAGGACTAGAAACTAGGTGTTTTGATTCTCTTCAGGGCTTTTTCCACTCTACTGATGAAATACACAGCTCAAGAACTACCAAGTTCATAAGCTTTTTGTAGCCATAGGGTGAGGTCTGAAGTGTACACTATCAAGATATGCTTTTCTTAGTTGGTCCTTGCCCACCCCAAAACCCCATTTCCCATATTCTCTTCTCTTCTATTTTCTCTTCTTCTCTTCTCTTCTCTTCTCTTCTCTTCTCTTCTCTTCTCTTCTCTTCTCTTCTCTTCTCTTCTCTTCCCTTCCCTTCCCTTCCCTTCCCTCCCCTCCCCTCCCCTCCCCTCCCCTTCCCTTCTTCTCTCTTCTCCTTCCAAGTCTACCAGACATCAGGGATTCTAGAGTCCTCATATCACCACCATTGCAGCTCAACTGATTGACTGTAATCTTAGCTCCCAGGCCTGAGCCTCCCACCTTCACTGTAGTGATATGCTGACAGACTAGCTGAAGCCTCAGACCCCAGAGTATTTCCTGACAGAAGTCACTCTGTAGCACAGAACTCTTGGTACTGACTCTTCCTAGTAGGACACAAGAAGCAGGGATTGAGCATGGAACATCTCTTGGGGAAAGGGCCCAGGAGCTTGAAACCTGAGCCTCTGGAGGGAAAGCAAGCCGACTTGGCTGCTGAGTGTGTGAAAAAGAGGATGTTTAGGAAGAATGAGGATTAAACTGTACAAGTACTAAGGAACCTGTCAACACTGATGCTTTTTTCACTTCTCGAGATGCCAGAGAGCTAACAAAGAAGAGAAAAAAGGGAAAGTTTAGTTTGGCTGTAATACTAACTAACTGTAATAATACTAATGGTCTTTAGTGAGACCTACTTAGCACTCAATCCGAATTACTGTGTATACATTAGCAACAGAGCAGGCATATTTTCCTATAGGTCTAATATGATTACAATATCTAACTCTGTTTTATAGTGCCCAGCCTTTAAAGTTGGCTGCTCTTATAGTATGACTATTAAGTAAGGGATGATTTGAGGAAACAATAGTTCCAGCCTATAGGTTTCCTTCAGCATACCTTCAGTTAACACCTATTTGGTACTGTGTTAGGCTATTCTGGAAAAATGAAGGAGTTATTCTCAGGTTTTGAAACACACCAAACAGATTAGGGAGCAGTGGTAGTTTCACTGAGATTCTGTTTTCTTGATAAAATTTAGTTATAATTTCTTAGCAATTTGTATTGGAAACCGATAGTCCCACATCTAGTCTATGAGAATATGTTCAAAGAAAAGCCAGCTGGGAAATCTTTGGTGTGCTAGTGCATTAAACAACTAAGGTCTTCAAATAAGAAAATTCATCCCTGGGACCCATGCAGGAGCTTCTAGGCAAGGCTGGTGGCAGCTTACATTGATTTTAGTGAAAGCAGTGGCTTTAGCATTCAAGCCTCATAATAATGACCTATCGTTTACACAGCATCTTCTATTGTTTCAGCTGCTGTACTAGGTCCTCTTTATACTTAATCCGAATGTTGCTAACAATTTTCAAATTAGTGATTGTTCTACCATGTCCACAAATGAAAAAACAGAAGCACATGTAGACATGTGATTAGCTCAAAGTCACACAACTAGTATATAGTTAAGATTCCAAATCAGAATCATCTGATTACAAATGTACTGAAAACAATCTACTAACCCACCCACAATTGATAGTTATTGTTTATTAAAGTCCAGGTACTGGACTCTGGGCAACATGGCGGAGGAGTAGGGGGCTCCAGTATTTTGCTTGCCCTTTAAAGGGGGACGACTGAAACCATTGTCTCTCTCAACTTCAAAAATCGGGGGGAAAAGCGGCTACAGCTGACAAGAAACGTAGGCGAAAACAGACACGGCCCAACTAAACTTTTTCCTTTCCAGGGCAACTTCAAGAAACAACCCATAACACATCCAGCCAAAATGACGAGACGGAAGAATTCTCCTCAAAAGAATCTACAAGAAGCAGTGAAAGCTCAAGAATTAATGAAAACAGATATAAGCAACATAACAGAACTTGAATACAGAATGATAATCATAAAACTAATTGCTGGCCTTGAAAAAAAGCTTAGATGAATGCAAGGGGTCCCGCGCGGCAGAGATCAAAGACCTTAAAAACGGTCAGGAAGAATTAAAGAAGACATTGGAAGAAATACAGGGGAAATTGGAAGCAGCCACAGCACGGATTGAAGAGGTAGAGGAAAGAGTTAGTGCATTAGAAGACAAAATCATTGAAAAAGACGAAGCAGATAAAAAGAGAGAGAAGCTGATCCAGTAACAGGAAAGGAGAATTCGAGAGCTGAGTGATACTCTCAAAAGAAACAATATCCGTATCATAGGAGTTCCAGAGGAAGAAGAGAGAGAGAAAGGAGTCGAAGGGGTTCTTGAACAAATCATTGCTGAGAACTTCTCCAACATGAGGAAGGAAACGGGCATGGAAATCCAAGAGGCACAGAGAACTCCCCTCACATGGAACTTGAATAGACCTTCTGCACGGCACATCATAGTGAAGATGGCAAAATACAAAGATAGGGAGAGAATCCTGAAAGCAGCTAGGGACAAAAAAACCCTAACATACAAAGGGAGACATATAAGGGTAGTAGCAGACTTATCTACAGAAACTTGGCAAGCCAGAAAGGAATGGCAAGATATCTTCAATGTGATGAGCAAGAAGGACATGCAACCAAGAATTCTGTATCCGGCTAGCCTGTCATTCAGAATAGAAGGAGAGATCAAGGTTTTTCCCAACAAACAAAAACTGAAAGAATTTATCACAAATAAGCCGGCACTGCAAGAGATCCTGAGGGGCATTCTATGAAGGCAAGGTTGCGAAGAACACAAACTGGCAGGGACAGCCTTACAAACATGAAACTTACAGATAATACAGTGACTGTAAGCCCATATTTTTCAATATTAACACTGAATGTAAATGGACTAAATGCACCAATCAAAAGACACAGGGTAACAGAATGGATTAAAAAACAAGACCCATCTATTTGCTGTCTTCAAGAAACTCATCTTAAACCTGAAGACACCCTCAGATTGAAAGTGAGGGGATGGAGAACTATCTACCATGCTACTGGAAGGCAGAAGAAAGCCGGAGTAGCCACACTTATATCAGACAAATTAGACTTTAAAATGAACGATGTAATAAGAGATGAAGAAGGACATTATATAATAGTCTCAGGGACCATCCAGCAGGAAGAGCTAACAATTATAAATATCTATGTGCCGAATTCGGGGGCACCCAAATTTGTAAAACAACTAATTACAAACATTAGCAACCTCATCGATAAAAATGTCCTAATAGTAGGGGATCTCAACACTCCACTCTCAGCATTGGATAGATCCACAAAACGGAAAATCTCCGCAGAAACAATAGCCCTGAATGACACATTAGGACAGATGGGCCTCACAGACATCTTTAGGGTCCTTCATCCAGAAGCAAAGGAATTTACGTTCTTCTCATCTGCACACGGTACATTTTCCAAGATAGACCACATTCTGGGGCACAGGGAAGCTCTGAATAAATATAAAAGAATTGAGATCATACCATGTACACTGTCAGACCACAATGCTTTGAAACTTGAAATTAACCACAGGAGAAAGCCTGGAAAATATCCAAGAACATGGCGGCTAAGAAATAACCTACTAAAAGATGAGTGGGTCAACCAAGCCATCAGAGAAGAAATTTAAAAATACATGGAAACAAATGAAAATGAAAATACAGCAATCCAAATGCTCTGGGACGCAGCAAAGGCAGTCCTGAGAGGGAAATATATTGCAATCCAGGCCCATCTCAAGAAACAAGAAAAATCAATAACACAAATTCTAACAGCACGCCTAAAGGAACTAGAAGCAGATCAACCAAAACAACCCAAGCCCAGCAGAAAGAGAGAAATAACAAAGATCAGAGCACAAACTAACCATATGGAGACAGAAAACGTAGTGGAACAGATCAATGAAACCAAGAGCTGGTTCTTTGAAAAAATAAACAAAATTGACAAACCTCTAGCCAGGCTTCTCAAAAAGAAAAGAGAGAGAACTCAAATAGATAAAATCGTGAATGAAAAGGGAGAAATTACAACCAATCCCTCAGAGATACAAGCAATCATCAGAGAATACTATGAAAAATTATATGCCACCAAACTTGGCAATCTGGAAGAAATGGACAGCTTCCTAAATAGCCACACGCTACCAAAACTCAAACGGGAAGAAATAGAAAATTTGAACAGACCCATAACTAGTGAAGAAATAGAATCAGTTATCAAAAACCTCCCAGCAAATAAAAGCCCTGGACCAGATGGCTTTCCTGCGGAATTTTCCCAGACATTTAAAACAGAGTTAATTCCTATCCTCCTCAAGCTGTTCCAAAAAATTGAAACGGAAAGAAAACTCCCGGACTCATTCTATGAAGCCAGCATTACTTTGATTCCCAAACCAGATAGAGACCCAGCAAAGAAAGAAAATTACAGGCCACTATCCCTGATGAATATGGATGCAAAAATTTTCAACAAGATACTAGCAAATCGAATCCAACAGCCTATAAAGAGAATTATCCACCATGATCAAGTAGGATTCATCCCTGGGTTGCAGGGCTGGTTCAACATTCGCAAATCAATCAACGTGATACATCACATCAACAAAAGAAAAGATAAGAACCATATGATCCTGTCAATAGATGCAGAAAAAGCATTTGACAAAATACAGCATCCTTTCTTAATTAAAAACTCTCGAGAAAGTCGGGATAGAAGGAATTTACTTAAACATCATAAAAGCCATATATGAAAAGCCCACAGCTAATATCATCCTCAATGGGGAAAAATTGAAAGCCTTCCCCCTGAGATCAGGAACCCGACAGGGGTGTCCACTCTCGCCACTGCTATTTAACATAGTGCTGGAAGTCTTAGCATCAGCAATCAGACAAGAAAACAAAATAAAAGGCATCAAGATTGGCAAGGAGGAAGTCAAACTTTCACTTTTTGCAGATGACATGATACTTTACATGGAAAACCCGACGGAATCCACCAAAAGCCTACTAGAACTGATTCATGATTTCAGCAAAGTTGCAGGATACAAAATCAATGTACAGAAATCGGTGGCATTTCTATACACCAACAATGAAGCAGCAGAAAGAGAAATAAAGAAGCTAATACCTTTCACAATTGCACCGAAAACCATAAAATACTTAGGAATAAACCTAACCAAAGATGTGAAAGACCTCTACACTGAAAACTATAAAAAACTTATGAAGGAAATTGAGGAAGACACAAGGAAATGGGAAAACATCCCATGCTCATGGATTGGAAGAATAAATATCATCAAAATGGCAATACTACCTAAAGCAATCTACACATTCAATGCAATCCCAATCAAAATTGCACCAAGTCCACCTATTCGTGGAAACATATGGTATCTGTCTTTTTCTGACTGACTTATTTCACTTAACATAATACCCTCCAGTTCCATCCATGTTGCTACGCATGGCCAGATTTCATTTTTTCTCATTGCCACATAGTAGTCCATTGTATATATGTACCACATCTTCTTTATCCACTCGTCAGTTGATGGGCACTTAGTTTCTTTCCATGTTTTGGCTATTGTCGAAAGTGCTGCTATGAACATTGGGGTACACGTGCTCCTATGCATCAGCAATCCCGTGTCTCTTGGGTAGATTCCTAGCAGGGCTATTGCTGAATCATAGGGTAGCTCTATTTTCATTTTTTTGAGGAACCTCCACACCGTTTTCCAGAGTGGCTGCACCAGTTTGCATTCCCACCAACAATGTAGGAGGGTGCCTACTTCTCCACATCCTCGCCACTGTGAGACTAAGCAAAAACCAGGGGGAGGGGAAGAGGGGAAAGAAAAAAAAAGACACAGAGAGGGAGGGAGATAAAACATAAGAGACTCTCAAAGACTAAGAACAAACTGAGGGTGAAGGGGATGAGGGAGGGGGGAGAGGGGTGACGGGCATTAAAAAGGGCACATGTTGGGATGAACACTGGGTGTTTTATGTAAACCAATTTGAAAAGAAACTATTTTAAATTAAAAAAAAAATTGCACCATCATTCTTCTCAAAGCTAGAGCAAACAATCCTAAAATTTGTATGGAACCACAAAAGACCTCGAATAGCCAAAATAATACTGAAGAAGAAAACCAAGGCGGGAGGCATCACAATCGCAGACTTTAACCTCTACTACAAAGCGGTGGTCATCAAGACTGTATGGCATTGGCACAAAAACAGACACATAGACCAATGGAATAGAATAGAAAACTCAGAAATGGACCCGCAAGTATATGGCCAACTAATCTTTGACATGCAGGACAATGTATCCAATGGAAAAAAGGCAGCCTCTTTAACAAATGGTGCTGGGAGAATTGGACAGCAACATGCAAAAGAATGAAACTAGACCACTTTCTTACACCACTCACAAAAATAAATTCTAAATGGATAAAAGATCTGAATGTGAGACAGGAAACCGTCAAAATCCTAGAGCAGAAAACAGGAAAAAGCCTCTTTGACCTAAGACGCACCAATTTCTTACTCGACACGTCTCCAAAGGCAAGAGAATTAAAAGCAAAGATGCACTATTGGGATCTCATCAAGATAAAAAGCTTCTGCACAGCAAAAGAAACAACCAACAAAACGAATAGGCAACCAACGGAATGGGAAAAGATCATCGCAAATGACATATCGGATAAAAGACTAATATCTAAAATTTATAAAGAACTTACCAAACTCCACACCCGAAAAACAAACAACCCAGTGAAGAAATGGGCGGAAGATATAAATAGACCCTTCTCCAAAGAGGACATTCAGATGGCCAACAGACACATGAAACAATGCTCAATGTCACTCAGCATCAGGGAAATACAAATCAAAACCACACTGAGATACCACCTCACACCAGTCAGAGTGGCTAAAATGAACAAATCAGGAAACTATAGATGCTGGCGAGGATGTGGAGAAGTAGGCACCCTCCTACACTGTTGGTGGGAATGCAAACTGGTGCAGCCACTCTGGAAAACGGTGTGGAGGTTCCTCAAAAAAATGAAAATAGAGCTACCCTATGATCCAGCAATAGCCCTGCTAGGAATCTACCCAAGAGACACAGGAATGCTGATGCATAGGAGCACATGCACCCCAATGTTCATAGCAGCTATTTCAACAATAGCCAAATCATGGAAAGAGACCAAGTGCCCATCAACTGACGAATGGATAAAGAAGTTATGGTACTTATATACAATGGACTACTACGTGGCAATGAGAAAAAACGAAATCTGGCCATGTGTAGCCAGATGGATGGAACTGGAGGGTATTATGTTAAGTGAAATAAGTCAGTCAGAAAAAGACAGATACCATATGTTTCCACGAATAGGTGGACTTTGTGAGACTAAGCAAAAACCAGGGGGAGGGGAAGAGGGGAAAGGAAAAAAAGACACAGAGAGGGAGGGAGATAAAACATAAGAGACTCTCAAAGACTAAGAAAAAACTGAGGGTAAGGGGGATGAGGGAGGGGGGAGAGGGGGTGATGGGCATTAAAAAGGGCACATGTTGGGATGAACACTGGGTGTTATATGTAAACCAATTTGAAAATAAACTATTATAAAATTAAAAAAAAAAATAAAGTCCAGGTACTATACTAGGCAATTTACTTATATGATCACCATCACAGAAAACTTAAAACAACAAAATTTATTTGAGTAGATGTCTACCACATTGGCTCGCTCATGACAGGAACTCAATCTGCTGAATGAGCAAATAACTAGAACTTATCTTATTATCAATAATATGGATAACAACAGTTCTTATAAATGTGATAATTTGCTTCTTTTGAAACTACTATTTTAAATGACTCATAGTCAGAGATCGTTTCCTTGAATGAGCTATGGTGAACTGATACTGACTTTCAGATTTGTTAATGTTAAGGAGAGGGCGTCCGATTCTGGGGGTTGGGCTGAGGAAAGCCCATGACTCCTAGTCATACAAATTCTGCCATAATAATTTGCACTAGGTTATTGTTAACACCAACAAATTAGAAATCAGGGAATGTGAGCCCAAATTCTGGCTCTGATTTTTTAAGTAACCAAATGGAATAAGTTACTTAACCTCTCTGAGGCTTGTCATTTGAAATGGAAATAGTAGCTTCTATGATTAATGGGACTGCTCTGAGGATTAAGTGGAATCACATCTATGAGAAGTTTGTCTCTCTTATAAAATAGGATAATTTAGGTGTTTGGCAACAACTAGGAAAGACTAAACTGATTCTTTGTTACACACATGATATCAAGTCATCCTGCTGAATAAGTAATAAGAATTAAAGAAACTTTCTATTTTATTCCTTTTTGTATTTTTCCTCCCTTTGTGAACTCTCTGTGTTGGCACAATGCCTTCACAACCAAAGTCCTTAGGTCTTCCTCCCAGTGATCTTATTGGCTAGTTGAGACCTTCTCAAGCAGTGAAGGTCTTTGACTAGGCCTTGTGAGTTAAAAAGACAAAACAGAGGCTTGATAGCCAACATGCAATGTCTTCAAAGGCAGCATCTAGGTGGGCTTAGATGAGGCTTTGGCCCCTCACTGTAAATCCCATGGCTTCAGAACTGCAGGGACACTACACTCACAGGTAGAGTGGGATGAGGAGATTTGGAATTAGGAGGGAACCCGGGCTTAAGTTCTGGCCCTGCTACTTTCTGTGTAGCTGTAGGCCAAGCATGCCACTTCTTAGAGCTTTAGTGTTTTTATCTATAAAATAGGAAAAAGAATCCCTACTTTATAGGATTGCTATGAAGATCAAATCAGGCAATACAAATGAAACTACTCTGTTCGCCATAAACTTCCATCTGAATGGCAGTTATTCTTAGAAAGCAGGTTAATCTTTGACTCCATAACAAGTTTAGGTTACCGATATTTCAAAAAGAATCTTTGAGTTATAGAATTCTGGGATTAAGACAATCGTTAAAGAGTTTATTCTTCATTGATTTCCAAACTGTGTTTCTTAGAGCCCTAAGATTATGTAAGAGTGACATAAAGCTTCTCTCGGGGTAGTGAGGGAAAGGCACTGGCTTTAAATCAACCAGTTCTACTTGGATCTGTATACAATGTTTTAAGAAATAAAGAGTTTGGCTGTTAAAGGAGAGTTTGTGAATCATTGGATAGAGAAGCTCTGAGGTTTCTTCAAGTTCTAATATTGTAATAATCAGACCTGTTCAAATTTCAGATGGCCTAGGTAGAAAGTGAGTTCTTCATCACTGGAGGTAACCAACCAGAAGGTAGACAGACACTTTGTATTTCTTTCACTGTTACCTAATATTTCCTCCCACTATAATTCCTATGGCAGTTTA
Source organism: Paguma larvata (assembly GCA_030068075.1). Lineage (NCBI taxonomy): Eukaryota > Metazoa > Chordata > Mammalia > Carnivora > Viverridae > Paguma > Paguma larvata. Next base: position 50,838,754 of record CM057830.1, on the reverse strand, counting down.
AAGAGCACTAAGGGTTCCTTGAAGCAAAATTTGAAAACCATCAATTCAGTCCAAACTACTCCTCACACAATATAGATGAAGAAACTGAGACCCAAAAACGGAAAGGGTCTCACAATGAGTTACCAGCACAGCTAAAACTAGAACCTAAGTGTTATAACTCTCAATCCTTTCTTTCTACCATGTCATATTAGAAGAGTTCCTAAAGGTAATATTGAAGACAAAGTATCAGACAGGCTCAAAACTATCTTTGCAGGTGAACCTGTGTGTGCACATGTAGAAGAGTATCTTAAGACATATAAGGGTATGTCCACATGATCTGTGATTATGGGGAAATTTGCTGACTATGTATGTGAGTTGAACATGCAAATGTGATTGCTGTATGCTGATGTGAGGAATATGGGATACTCCACAATGCTACTCTTCTCCTTGATTTATTAATTTTCCTTATTTTTAAAATGGAAATTATACCAATCTCTCCCCTCCATAGGGTTATAGTGAGGACTGCATGAGTTAATTGGCAGAGAAGGACCAGGCATGACACTGGCCCATAGGAACAATTCACTAAATGTGATCTCCCTTATCACATGCTCCCACTTTCCATTTCCTTACCAGGCAAGGCCTTGGCCCACTTGACCACATGTACAAGTTGTCTTTCACCCAATTCATTAAGGCTAGAGAGCAAGGCTGCAAAGGAGTCGGGCTGGTTGTTGTCATGTCCAGCACACACCACGCCTGGCTCAATGGCTTCCAGGACGTTCAGAAAGATGGGCTGACATTCATAGCCTTCAATGTGTGACACTGTCAGCTTCTGGGTTGGCTCCTCAGTGGGGCTGGTGGCATTGGAAGCCTCACCTTCCTCCTGTAGTTTCAGATTACCAAGTTTCTTCAGTTTCCGGGCTATTGTGAAGGAAAGAAAACTTGGATTTATTATCAATGGCCAAAAACACAACTCAACTACCCTGTTAGAAAAGTTAACTAAGTTAAGAAAATAAGGATGTTCATTACCCCTGGTCATAGAATCTAAACTCCATAAGGACAAGTGCTCAGTTTAAACACTGGTTGAATGAATGAATAATTCATCATTGCAAATCCCAATCCAATCCCTACTAAACCCAAACTTTCATATCTTGCTTTCTCCTCAGTCCCACTATGGATTTAATAAATGGGAATTTTCTTGTGTTATACCATTTCCCACAACCTCAGATATTGTCAAACGTTACACCCATGGTTGAACATAAACTGTAATACACATATTGATTTTCCTCTTTATCAAAGAGGAGATTGGGAAGCTAAAAGGCTGAAATCCCCAATATTATCCAAGAACTAACAGAATGTCCCTGACTCTATACCCTATAAAATGTGAACCATACTAAGAGGCAGACATCAGAAAGTATGATAGAAACAGCATTATTTAAAACATAATAATCTCAAACTCAAACCTGAAGAGTCAACCTCCCCCTGTGCCTGCATACACATAATTTAGATAGAGGTCTTTGGGCATCCTGATGCTTATTTTGCGTTATTTTCCCTAGCATTTATATTGGCAGAAATATAAATAATTGAAAAGGTCATACCTTTGAGGCCTAGCATAGACAGTTGTACTGGGGAGAACCATAAACCACTTTATGTTTAATCCCTTTAAAATAATAATAATAATCAGTAAAAAATCAATAAATTGATTGCTCAATTTAAATGGATAAATAGAACAAAACCTGTTGTTTATGTTTCTGGATCTTATAGAAAAAGATCTGGAACTGACTTCTGGAACTGACTTTCAGTTCTAATTAGAAAAATAAGTCTTGCACACAGAGAGGGAGGGAGATAAAACATAAGAGACTCTCAAAGACTAAGAAAAAACTGAGGGTAAGGGGGATGAGGGAGGGGGGAGAGGGGGTGATGGGCATTAAAAAGGGCACATGTTGGGATGAACACTGGGTGTTATATGTAAACCAATTTGAAAATAAACTATTATAAAATAAAAAAAATAAGTCTTGCCAACTCCAGTCATAGTGCAACTCAGTAAGTCAATGCAAGAATGCATCAAATGTTTGTTTGGATCAACAACTAGGATAGAGGAGGAGAAAATGTTGGGGTTGGTGGTGTAAGAGGAGTACAGAGAACTCAGGGTAAAATAATAGGCGAGACTGGAAAAGAAACCCAGAGTGCAAGATGACATGGTCTAGCAACCATTTCTGCAGGACTTGCACAGTCAGTATTAAGGAGACATGCACGCACAGTCAACTCCCATCCCCCACCTCCACCAAGGGCACAGGATGGAAGGTATGGGCCCATACTCCCAGGTCTAGAGGCCTGGCCTCCCAAATATCTTGTCATGTGGTGAACCAATTGGTGACATGCGTTCTTGTAGGCATTTGCACAGTTTGGCAGTGTCTCCTCAATCTGTTCCCTTGGTACAGTTTCTAAAGGTAGACCCCATCTTTCCTATTACTAACAATTTTTGGCTTTGAGCTCAGGAGCTGCCAGACCATGTCTGCCCCATTCCAGCCTGAAAAGGGACAGAGATTTAATTAGCCCTATGCCCGAGGTAACTAAGAAAAATAAAGGTAACTATTTTTCAGGGTCTTCTATATGCCTCACTTCATGAACACATTACATCATTTAATTCCACATGATTTTAGGTAGTTAGGTGTAATTTCTACTCCTGTTTTATAAGTGAATAAACTTATGAAACACAGCTATCAAGGAAGAGAATCCAATAATCTGTACCTGGTTTACTGACTACAAAGCTTATGCTCGTTCTACTGTATTATGCTGCTCCTTAAGGTATCTGAAGCCTGAACCCTACTTCTAGCCAAACAGCAAAGTCGTGGAGTGGGGCTGGGTTTATATTCCCTATGACTTCCATCCTCTCCCTTGACTACAAACTTCAGTAACTAGCATCAAATCCAGAAGGGAAAAGACAGAAAACTATGAAAATATTCCAGACATGTGCCCAAAGTAGAAACACGTTTGGGGCACTATAATGGCCTAAAAATTCACAGCATGACAAAGTAGGAATGGTCTACAGAAATCATCTCATCCAGGAGCCACAGATTCAAAAAACCTTCAGGGTCTACATAGGCAAAAGAGTGGTGTGTGCTTGTCTGTCTGTGTGTATGCGTGTGTGTGTCTGTGTGTGTGTATGTGTGTGTAAATGACTACTGGCCTTCCTGCCCCTGCCATGCACATGCATGTACACACACATACACATAAAGCTAGAAGGCATTTGCGCAACATTGAAAAATCTTCCTGGAACTCCTCTGAATTCCAAAGTTAAATTCAGTACTTAGCTACCATTTTGGGACTTCTGACATTAATCCAAGCTTTCAAGTCAAAGATGGGGAGGCTGAGTCCAGAAAAAGTGGTCACCTACTGGCAGAGCTAAGACTAAAATCAGGGCTTTTATTCTCCATCCAGAGTTCTCTGTGCCACATCAGCTCTCTTTTTACTAACTTGTTTCCACTCCATCACAGTACTTGCCTCTCTGAGTTTCTTCTAGATATGCACTGTCCAATACAATAACTAACCACATGTGGCTACTTACATTAAAATTAATTAAAATTAAAGAAAATTAAAAATACAACTACTTAGTCTCACTAGCTACATTTCAAGTGCTCAACAATACAGACAGACTATTTCCATCATCCCAGAAAGTTCTATGGAATAATGCTGTGAATCTAGATTGTTCTTTGGGGCAGCTGTCTCATTTGTCATGTCCTACTCATGCTATTGATAAAGAAGAAAAGAATCTAAATAAATTTTATACAGATGAATCCACAAGCTTTTCTAAAAGGTACAGGGACAAAGCAATTTGTGCTAGTGCAATTAGTGAAGCACACTCTGTCACCTCAACTCTCCCACCAGTGAGTCAGATCTCAGTAGGGTGATGACGCGTGGACCTAAGTAAACTAATTACAAGCAAGATAAATATGTGCAGAGACTGTAGGGAGAATCCATCAACATGAAATAATTCCATTTATCTACATAGTGCTAATGAGAACTTGGCTGGTATTTTCACATCCTCCTCCTCTAGACCTATATGGCATCTGCTTGAGGAGAAGAAGCTGCATTTCCACTTGCCTCTAAGACCTGGGTAATGTGCTGTCCCTGCAGCCACACTGGCCTAAGCTGCACCAGGTGTTCTGGCCTCTCTGCCTGAAGAGGGTGGCTGTACTGAATGTAATTGAAATCAGATTCCACTCATTCTGCCAGGGGATCCTCTGTTCTCTTTCTGCAGCAGAGACCAGCATGTTGCTAGACAACTTGGAATGCTGGACAATGAGGCTTGCTAGTCTCAGCTGTTACCCAATGCCCAAGGCCTTGTTTTCTTCCATGAAGGCCACCCCCACACCCCTCCTTCCTCCTGCACCTGAGCCCCAGAGTCAGATATAACTCTTTCATGTGAGGTACAGGCCTGCCAACTCCTATTATGGCAGAGACCCACTGGTTTACGTAAATCGAATGGTGAATCCAGGAGAAAAGGGATAGTAAAGGTGGATAGTCTTAATAGTATTTGTTGTTTTGCATCTCTTCTCTGCATTTCAGTCTCAGGTTAAATCAGTGACAACAAAGGGCCACTGGCAAGTTACTTCCCTGTCCCAACTTTCTCTGTAAGGGACTGGAGTACCTGACATGAAGTCTGGATCCTGCTGCCTGGATCCTATGAAGAACTCACTTTTCAGCCTGGTGGTATTAGACCCCTATGAGGGCTGTCTCTAATAGCACCAGAAAAAGATTTTTCAGCTCAGGTTCCACAGTGCATCCCTAAGGGGAGATAGATGTGATTAATGTGTATCTTCCATAGCCACTGTGACCATTAGGTACTGTTCCAGCCTCATTCCTTGCCACCTCAAAATAGAGGCTTTCTTATCCATGGGCACTGACAAGACAAAGTGAGGTCAAGTTCCCAAAGTTTTAGAAAACTGGGATCACTCTCCCTAAAGTCAAGGATGTTTCTCTTCTTCATACCTCACCATAAAATTTGGAGCACAGAGAGGGAGGGAGATAAAACATAAGAGACTCTCAAAGACTAAGAACAAACTGAGGGTGAGGGGGGTGAGGGAGGGGGGAGAGGGGGTGATGGGCATTAAAAAGGGCACATGTTGGGATGAACACTGGGTGTTATATGTAAACCAATTTGAAAATAAACTATTATAAAATTAAAAAAAATTTGGAGCAAAAAAATCACTTTCTGTGGTAGGTGGACTTTTGAGATGGCACCCAAGAGTCCCAATACCTGGTAGTATACACATATTTTTCCAGTTATTTAGTCAAATACTAATATACTTGTGATTACGAAAGGATTGGGTAGATGTAATTAAGCTCAAAATTCAACTGAATTTGAAGGTTGGTTATCCTTGATGGGCTTGACCTAATGAGATGAGACCTTAAAAGAGATTAGGTTCTTTCTGGAAAGACATTCATGGAGTCAGAGGGATTCAATATAAGGAAGAGTCTCTGTTGCAGGCTTTGAAGGTGGAGGGATCAATATGCCAAGGAATAAAAACATACTCTAGGAGATCAGAACAGCCTCGCTCTGGCTGGTAGCCAGAAAGAAAATGGGAACCTTAATTATACAACTGCAAATAACTGAATTCTGCCATAATCTCATGAACTCGGTTGAGAACCCTGAGTTCCAGAATAAAGTGCAGGCTGGACAATACCTTGATTTGATACTTGTGAAACACTGAGCTGAGAAACCAACATCAGACTTCTTTTTTTTTATTATTAATTTATTGTCAAATTGGTTTCCATACAACACCTAGTGCTCATCCCAACAAGTGCCCTCCTCAGTGCCCGTCACCCACTCTCCCTTCTCCCATACCCACCATCAACCCTCAGTTTGTTCTCAGTATTTAAGAGTCTCTTATGTTTTGTCTCCCTCCCTCTCTGTGGGTTTTTTTTTTCTTTCCCCTCTTCCCCTTCCCCATGGTTTTCTGCTAAGTGTCTCAAAATCCACCCATGCGCGAAAATATATGGTATCTGTCTTTCTCAGACTGACTTATTTCACTCAGCATAACACCCTCCAGTTCCATCCATGTTGCTACACATGGCCAGATTTCATTCTTTCTCATTGCTGCATAGTATTCCATTATATATACATACCACATCTTCTTTATCCTTTCGTCAATTGATGAACACTTAGTCTCTTTCCATGATTTGGCTATTGTCGAAAGTGCTGCTAATAAACATTGGGGTACATGTGTACCTATGCATCAGCACTCCTATATCTCCTGGGTAAATTCTAGCAGCAGCATCAGACTTCTGATTTACAGAACTATGAATGGATAAATATGCACTGTTTGAAGTTGCTAAATTTGTGCTGATTTTTTAAAAATTTTTAACATTTATTTATTTTTGAGAGACATAGAGACAGAGTATGAGCAGGGGAAGGGCAGAGAGAGAGGGAGATATAGAATCTGAAGCAGGCTCCAGGCTCTGAGCTGTCAGCACAGAACCCGACGCGGGGCTCAAACCCACAGACCGTGAGATCATGACCTGAGCCGAAGTCAGACGCTTAACCAACTGAGCCACTCAGGCGCCCCTGTGCTGATTTTTTATGAAGCAATAGAAAGCTAATACAGTTTCCTTACAGGAGTGTGGTATATGGCAAGATAAGAGGCTTCAGAGTCAGACGATCTTTAGTTTAAACCCTAATTCTGTAAATTACTAGCTTAATAACTTTGAAGTCTTTGCTCTCTCAGTTTTTCTAAGATTCGGTTTCCTCATTTGTAAAATAGGAGTACTACCGCCTAGTACTTAGGACACTTATGAGAACCAAATGAGACTGTTTGGCACATAATGAGCCCTCCTTTACTCTCCATCCATTTCTAAAGAGTAGAGAGTGAATGGCTTGCAGGTGACCTAACTCAGGCATGGGGAAGAAGGAACAGCAGGATTAAGATAACCAAATACAGCAGAGAAGGGAAGAGTATAGCACATTTATGAGATGAAAAACAGTAACTGAGTTTTTTCTGCATATAATTGGCTGTAAAACTGAATTCAGAATTCAGATCTTAAGTGTAATTCTAAGTAAACATAAAGATATGTTCGGTGCAGGGCTTCAAATTCTTTGTGAAACCAGACTAGGCCATACTTACATGAATGTATTTGAGTATGTGTGTATGCAGGTGCTTGTATATTACAGTGCTTAAATATAGGGATTATGACCTCAAATATCTGCACTAGTCAGGCAGATATGTAAATGAGAAAAATAGGCTAGTGAACGTAAACAGGGTAGGCCAGGGACAGTGAAAAGTAATTGATGCCCTGCCTAGGGGCAGTCTATGTCATTTTCTAAACAAAGACTGCGCTGGGCAAACACAATCTTGTAAGTGAATATTGGCCTAGGGAAAGCCAGTTTGTGGCCTCTGACTTAAATCATGCCAGCCATCTTTTCAGCCACTGGGACTGTAGTCAGGGGATCTCACTGTATGACATTGGTGACATCCTTTTCCTTCTTTTGCACTTAGTTTCCTCATATATATATAACAAGCAACAGTTACGAGCAAAGAATTGGGAGCCATACCATCTGTTGTAAGCCTGACTCTACTGCTTACTAGTTGTGTGACTTTGGACAAGACCTAGCCTTTCTGTACCTCAAATTCCTCATGTGTAAAGTGGGGATAATATTAATACCTAATTAATAAAGTTTTTAATGAAGAATATATAGACACTGTGGTGGGTGCATATGAGTAGACAGATAATTCTACACTACCAGAAGGACTCTTCAAGACTGAGACATGATGAAAAAATGCACCCTTCTTAAGGAGGCACGATACAATGATGATATCAATGTTATAAAATATCAATTTATTTACAATAAAGGGCTTTTATTATTGTTGTGGTATTCAGAGTCTTATGGGATGTGTGACCTTGAACATATCCTTTGACTTCTCTTACACCTCAGTTTTCTCAACTACATATTGGTTCTTATCTGTGCTGACTACTGCACAGTATTATTATTAGAAGGAAATGAGATGATTTCAGAGAAAGCCCTCTGAATACAGTAAAAGTGTACGCCAATGGGCAGGCTATGACATTTTCCAATAATGGATCTTTAGTTAGAAAATATTCTTAAAAACTGCTTAGGGTGGCAATCTATAAGAGGTATTGTCTTCCCACTTGGGCAGCTGGTCTCAAGCAAAGGTCAAGGGCCAAACTAAAAGGTTTCAGAATCCTAAGATAATAATAGGATCTATCTTATAGAGTTGTTTTAATTTTTCCTAAGAGAAAGTAAGCTAAGACAAAGGTGCTTACAACAGAGTAAATTCTTTAAGTCAATAAATTATGCTTTTTATTTGCTAACTGCTAAGCCCCACATTGCTCTGCTTCATCCCCTTTATTTTTTTAAGTTTTTAAATTTATTTTGAGAGAGAGAGAGAGAGAATGAGCTGGGGAGGAAGGGCAGAGAGAGGAAGAGAGAATCCCAAGCAGGTTTTCTGTTGTCAGCACAGAGCCCAATGCAGGGGCTTAATCCCACAAACCATGAGATCATGACCTAAGCCCAATCCAAGAGTCAGTCACTTAACCGACTGAGCCACCCAGGCACCCCCATCTCCTTTACCTTAAGCAGGTAAACTTCTTTCTGAATAAGGTAACTGATGAAACATAGAATTAATTTCCACAGGGATTAAAATCAATTAGGAGAGAGAATCAGAGTTGTAAGGGCACCAGACATCAAATCTACTATAATAATAGGGACTTAAGCATTCTACAAGTTCCTTTAAGGGCCTCTTAGAAGAGGCAAAGTGGGCCTGAACATATGGTTCCTTCTATCAAACCAGAATAACAGTGCTTTAGTTTGTATCTACATTTGGGACTCTTTGTCAGATTTTGTTTGAAGAAAAGGTTACATTTCCAAGAAAATATTTGAAGGCCCCAGATCTTGACTATCCCTTCCTCTCCCATCCAAACCAATCCTTATTTAAAATGTGATTAGACTGAAGGCCAAGCTAAGTTTTTCCCCAGGTCACACAGTTAGCAGATCACAAAGACTCAGGTGCCCTGACTTCTAGGGTGGTACTCTTTCCATTTCATCAGGCTGAATAGCATGTGAATGGGGAGAAGAGTCAGTTGGAGATGAGTGGGCAATAAGTAGGGTAGGGGCAAGAGACAGGGAACAAAGCCAGTCCTTGGCAGGCATGGAATGAAAGATTAGTAAGGGGTGCATCCAAGTATAAGTGTACACTAATAAGTGTAGGCCAAAATTTCTCAGACAAGAAGCCTCCTTAGTCCTCTCCCCCATGCCTCTATTCTCCCAATCCCAATTTTGAGTCAGAGAAATAGCTGGCAAAAAGAGTATCAAATTTTATCTTTCAAGGTTTATGTTGGACTATTTAGTCTAATGGTTTTTAGTTCATGGAGGAGTAAACGTAATTAATAATAGAATGATACGCAATGCTGAATATCCTTGCCAAAGCACAGGATCTGGCAGAAACTATTTCCAAGTCTCTCTCTGACTAGTGAGCCAGAATAAAGGGGGTCACTGTCCAGATGCCATCCTGGGTGAGGGGCACAAAGTCATTACCAAAAATCTGCTCATGTGAAACTTCAGAGCCTGGAAGTGCTTTCACATACCAGGCTTTTCCACTGGAAAAAGTAACTACATGAATTTAGAGCATACATGCTTTTACAATTACATTTAAGCTGACATTAAAAACAAATGTGAAACAGCCCAAGCTGAACAGGTCAGCATGACCTGGAAAGCAAACGAGAGAGGAGAAAAAAAAAAAAAAAGTAAAAAAGGCCCAAAGTTAGCAGCATTAATTCTGTCAGTCTGTTGTAAATGAGGAAATACCATTGGTGTACTAATGACTTTATTAAGGAAATTTTGCTAGCAGAAATATGCAACATTCAAATAGAAAGCAGTTAAAAAACAAACTACATTAGCTTTTCAATCCACATTAGGGAACCTCTTGTTGACCTAGAGATTCAAATTCTGTCCCAATAAATGGGAAACTCCCCTCCCTCCTGAAGTCTTTCCTTGGCTTTTTTCCAGAATGTTGCTGACTCAGGGGAAGGAACAAGAGGAGAGGGGGAGAGAGAGAGGGAGAGGGAGAGAGAGAGGTGGGGGAGAGAGGGGAAAGGAGGAGGGAGGGAGGGAGAGAATGTGGAGACTGGAGAAGGAAGATGGTGGGAAATGCAGGCCCCAGGCAAGGCAGAAAGAGTGCTCAGACTCTCATATTTGTCTGCCCTTGGTCTCACAGACTCCACATCCACCAAAAGGAAACTGATTTCAATATGGAGCCTTGGGGCTGAGACAGAGAATAGCAAGATATTACAAACTCTAATTGCCTCTCCACTTAGAACAATGCAAAGTTGGAGGCTGGCTTGAGAGAAGAACAAGACCTCACACCTGATGGAGAGGCAGATGGATGATGTGAATGAGTAGAGGGGGATTATGGAGTACTAAGGAAGTAAAAGGTACAGTATGATCCACTTTCCTCCATCATAACTTCAATAGGAAATAAGAGAAGTAGGCACTGGTTTTTAGATTTTGCCTTCCACCCTCTTCATGGAAGAGTTAAGAGTATGTGCTTCTGAAAACAGAATCACCTTGACTTTGGGAATAAGGAGAAAATAACTGACTCTAGTCTCCTGGTCTATTTGGAGAGAGGGGCCAGCTGGCTTCTCAGGGCTGCTCCTTCAGGAAAAGTAGAAATCTCGGCCTTGTTTACTGAATTTATATGGATCAGCTTTTGCCTTCACCTCTGTGATAGAGGCCAAGGTTAAAATCTAGGTGCTTGGCAGTGATCCAGCAGAATGGAAGTAAGGAGAAACTCATGAGCTGAATAATGACCAAGCAAAAATGGTCACAGGAGCCTCAGATAGGCACAGTGACTTCTTGTTCTAGAAAGCACCTTCTTCCTGGCAGTGCACTGTGGAAAGTGAGCAACCAAGCCAGAGCTTCACTGCATCCATCTACCTGAGTGCCATCACATATGAGCCAAAATAATCAAAAAGCACTCTGCTAATGTCAAGTGATATTACAGAAATCAACAATCATGATACTACTACATGAAGGATAATTGATATTACTTCTAGAGCTAGTCCTCACAACAGCCCTGTGAGGTAGGGAAATGATCAGTTCCATTGCAGGGAGTCATTAACCAAGAGAGTAGCCCCTATCCCCAATGGTGGAGTCTGTGTTGAGGAGTAAGAGAAACAGGCCCTAAGCTTCAGATTTCAGGTACTTTCAAGTTATCCATTAGAACCTTCTAGAGCCCTCATTCTGAATGAAGTTGGTCAGCCTTTCTTCGGTGTATGGTTGTTTTGAGATGCCTGCAATTGTCAACTTGGAATTTTTCTAATATGAAAGAGAGACTCTGTTGAATGTAGCACCTTAAAGGATGGGCTTGCACCTAGCAGTCCCCATAATCAGATGCCAGAGTGAGGTCCTCTGATATAAGAGGCAGCATGCAAAATTTGGGAGAGGGGGTGGCTGCCATTTTAGACTGGGGGTTTTCTTTTCTCTTTTCCTACTTACTTTTAAGACAAGCAAGATGAAAAAATGGAAAATTCTTTACTTAAAGAATTGTTTCCTCCCCTTTTTTTTCTGCTTTATTGGCAAATATACTAAAGTTTGTATATATATGTTTGTGTGTGCCTCTTTGTACACAGCAGGCAAGAGTGGAGGATGCGGAGGAAAAGAAGAGAGGTAGAATTTAACAGCCTCATTACAGCTACTCAGAGCCCAACAAAGACTCCCTATTTGGTCTTCTGAATTTCTTACAGCAGCCAAACAATCCCATAATATTAAAAGCATTATTATTCAGCCTGGAGATGGGAATGCTTCGAAATTATTGTCTCTGTGCCTAACAGCTGACTAATCAAAGCTTGCATGCCTCATTTTGCACTCTGGGGAGAGTCCTCAGTCTCTTTTAGTTTCATTGTGACCAGCATGCTGGCCTGTGCAGGCCTGGGCTGGTGACCTTTTATCTTGATCAAGATTCAGATTTTCTTCTTAGTTCCAAATGCCAGTCCAAGTTTTCTGCAGGTGATTTCCTCAGGATTTGTGCTGAAATTTTTTAAATTGCTGACTGCTAGAAGGCTGAAGTGTCAATTTTCACTTCAGTCACAGAACCATTAGTCCAATGGGGTTTTAAGTGGGGTAAGAAACATATTTCTTAAGAGATCTAAAAAGTGCAGCCAGGATTAACTAGACTGAGGAAAATGGAACTTGATTCTAGAAACATGTGACCCAGGGTAATGATGCTGTTTCTAATTTACTTCCTAGATACCTGTTGTCATGGAAATATTATCAATTATAGAAATCTGAAGGCTCTACTGATTTCTGAGTGGCTGTATACTTTTTCCCCTTATTTCTACTTCACACAAACATGATCCCAAAGGATGTGCAAAATTCTCTAAAAAGGCATCTTGCTCTAGTAAATTGTCTATGTATAAGTTCAGTTCAATAAGAAAATATCTTAAACACTTTTGTGATCTTGAGGGCTACTTTCTATAATTTGTGAAAACAGGTGGTTATCTTTTAAAATTTTTTCATGTTTATTTATTTTTGGGAGAGAGAGAGAGGGGAAAGAGAGAGGGAGAAAGAGCATGAGCCAGGGAGGGGCAGAGAGAGAGGGTGACAGAGGATCTGAAGCAAACTCTGTGCTGACAGCAGAGAGCCCAATGCAGGACTCGAACTCACAAACTGTGAGATCATGACCTCAGCTGAAGTCAGACACTCAACCAACTGAGCAGTTGGCTATCTTTTTAAATCAAAAGTAATTTTTTTTCAAACAAGCAGTTATGTTATTTCAAATAATTTGTTTCTAATTGTTATATTTAGAAAATACTTGCCTTTGTATATATGACCTATTGTGTCAGCATTGTGTGCTGTGTACTCTTAGCTTTCTGCCTATTGCCTTCCAAAAATATTGCCTATGACATCATTTTACTCTCTCAAGAGCAACTGAGGAATTTTAGAGCACTTACAGCAAAAGTAAACAGCAATAAAATCTTTCTGCTCTTATTACACTTTAAAATCTCAAGGATTTTAAATGGAAATTTTACAAGTAAGATACTCATTGAAGTACCAGATATGGGTAATCATCAATTTTGATGACTAGAAAAATTATTTACCAAGACAGACTATAACATGTATGTGCCGTCCCAGATAATTCAGTTTGAAGGAATTATGAGATACAGTCTCTGGTTTCTCCACATATAAGTTTGCTTGAGAACTATAATTAGAGAGAAGTATAACCTTTTCCCTCCAATGTATCACCATAGTATATTTATGTAATAAACCATGGAGAGCATGGCAATCTAGACCATGGAGAACAGATTTCAAGAGTTGATTCAAAGGTGATACAGAGACCAGAAAACCAAGGAACCAGTACCAAAGGCTACACTGTAATAGCAGAGAAAGAACAGGTCCCATTAGTGACTGAGAGCACACTCATCTGAAATAGGAGTGGAAGGTACAGTGACATATGTTGTGTGCCTACTATGTACCAGTTTCTTTATAAACTTACAACATTTATGTAAGGAAGACTTTATTATTCCCATACTACAGTTGGGGAAACTTAGGCTCAGATATCTAATGATTTGTCAAAGGTCATTAAGATAGTAAATGGTAAAGCCGGGACTAGAAATGAGGCCTGTGTGTATCCGGGTGCATTACACTATTTCCACTATACCACAGGACTTCTTAAGTCGAAAAACATAAAAGAAAGAAAAAAAGCGGTTGTAAGTGCTGAGTCACATGTGCACATTGTTATCAAAGTTCATGGGGCAATTCTGCTCCTCAGTTATGCAGATAGTAGGGCACTCAGGTCTCTAAGAATTGTGTGTGGGAGTAGCACACTTAGCACTGAAACTTACCACTTGTATCTCCAAGATGAAAATTTTGAGGGTTCTGGTGGGAAGTGGGACCCAAATTCTACAAATCTGATTTCTAGGCTTCCTACTTTAGCAGAAAGGTTATGTGGTAGCACCACAATGAAGTTCTGGGTAGATGTTGAAATGCTGGTCAGAAAGTGCACAAAAGGATTATTAAACTTTTTAGGTGAGACTATCTGGATATCCAAAATATTTAGTGATCATTCTGTGTGATGCTGGAAGTAATTATATTTCTCAGAAATAACTGGTCTAGCATGCTTCTTGAGTCAGGAAGCTGTAATTTGTGACCATTAGATGACTTCAACAATAATGCTGCTTTAGCTAGGATTACATCCTGACCTTTTCGTATGAAAAGAATATCACAGGCCCAACATGGTTTACTTTAGTGGTTTTAGTGGCCTCTGGTGCATACTCCTGAGATGTGGTGAGGATGGTCTACTCTTGGTCATGAAGCCATTCTTGATTGATTCTCCTGCTGAGTAATGGCATACATATCTACAAAATAGAAGATCTGGGCTAGGGGTGTTGTCTGTTTGTAGGATAAAGTATTTATCTATACCCAAGTTTTTCAAAGTGTATTCCAGAAAACAGTGGTTTTCGAGGATATTAACAGCTGTTATATGAAAAAAAAAGTGTTACTGTGGTTGAATTAAACTAGGAATTCTGTGTTACCAAGCTCCTCAGGTTACTTTATTGCAGTACTTGCCAAGGTCTGTGTTATGCTAAAATATACTGTAAATCTTCCTGAGCAGGACCGTAATATATAGGTTTGCATAAATTATGTGACCTTAAAAATCATTTTTCATGGACCATGTCTTTGAACTAGTTTTCTCAGAACATGCCAGGAAACACTCGCCTAGACCAACCCAAGAGATTGTATAAGGGAAGGACTTCTGTACATGGTCAGTACTTGCAGGCATCAAACCAAATGGAGGCAACTAACACAGGAACCAAGGCTGAAATCCTTGGTGTTTAGCAAAATTTGGTGCTAGACTTTTTTTTTCTTTCTCTCTCTACCTGGCGTACTATAAAGTTTAAGTCCTGACCTATATACCACACTTACAACCCACTAATTGTCTTCAAAAAGCAAACATGCAAAGTAAGTCAGTCAGAGAAAGACAGATGCCATATGATTTCACTCACATGTGGAATTTAAGAAACAAAAACAGATGAGCATAGGGGAAGGGAAGGAAAAATAAGATAAAAACAGAGAAGGAGGCAAACCATAAGAGACTTTTAAGTATAGAAAAAAACTGAGGGTTGTTGGAGGCGAGGTGTTTGGGGGGATGGGCTAAATAGGTGATGGGCTTTAAGGAGGGCATGCGTTGGGATGAGCACTAGGTGTTATATGTACGTGATAAATCACTAAATTCTACTCCTGAAACCAATACTACACTATGTTAACTAGCTTCAATTTAAATAAAATCTTGGAAGGAAAATAAAAACATACAGACACGCAAAATGATACATGGATAGGTCTACCCCATGTCATAGATCTTCAGCTGCCTGAAATGCAAATCTTTTAGCATAATAATGGAGTCCATTTTCAGTGTTTTTTAAAAATAATTTATTGTCAAATTGGTTTCCATACAATACCCAGTGCTCATCCCAACAAGTGTGGTTTTAGCTTACCATTCCCATTTCCCCAGATTTGGCCCTTTTAAACTACTTACTATTCTTCAAACTGTCAATATACTTCTCTTATGTCTCTGTGCCTCTATTGAAACTGTGCCTTTTGCCTTGAATGCCTTTTCCCTTCTGTCTTATTCAACTTCTTCCTAGTCATTTCCTCCTTATCCTTTAAGATGTATTCATTATCACCGTCTGTCTCCCCTTGCTTAAATTTTTGAGGTCAGAGATTTGCTCCCCAAAATGGCCTACTATAGTGTCTGGCACAGAGTGAACACTCAATAAATTTTTGCCAAATGGGGACACCTGGGTGGCACAGTTGGTTAAGCATCCAACTCTTGATTTTGGCTCAGGTCATGATCTCATGGTTTGTGAGCTCAAGTCCCGTGTCTGGCTCTGCGCTGACAGTGTGGAACTTGCTTGGAACTCTCCCTCTCTCCCTCTCTCTCTCCCTCTCCCCCACTCATGCATGCTCATGCACATGGTCGCTCCTGCTCTCTCGCTCTCTCTCTCAACAATAAATGATCTTAAAAATATTTTACAAATGGACACATAGATGAGTGAATTGATGGAAAGATAAAAGGACTAGCTAGTTGGCTAGTTGGAAGGATGAACAGATAAATAGATGGATGAATAAATGCTATGAAACTTGTCTTCCAAAGACCCATGCCTGAATAGTGTTCATCACTGGAATCATTCTCTTCTATACAGGACATATGATCCAGAAGCAGCAATTCGGGGCTGCTCTTGAGCATAGAGAATGATGAAAGAGCTGACATCAAGACTGTCTTCAACACTGGAACCACAAGGATGTTCATAGTGTCTACGATGACATCAGATCAATACCTTGGGCTTCCTGAGCCATTTTCTCAACTAAAGAATCCTGAATGTTGTTTAAAACCTGCAGATCTGTTAACAGTTTTGAATCTCAGATGTAAAGTTCAGTATTCTAGTAGGAAGGAGACTTCTCAAATATGCTAAAGTAACCTCTGAAGAAAATGTTGGATACTCTAGGTTCTCACATGTTCCAGGTTTCTTTTCCACTTCTGGGTTTGGCTGCTACATGATATTCCTGAAGGTCCCACCATCTTCCATGATCCAGGAGAAGAGGGAGTAAGCGGGCACCAATGCCATTTATTAAAAGCTGAGAACTCAAGAGTTGCAAAACGCGAAAAGAAAAATATTTGGGGAGGAATAGGAGGTTTAAGTGAGAAGGAGGGGAGGTTAGGAGAGAACATGGAAGGTCAGGGAAATTCTTTCTTTCTCATTACACCTTGGAAACCCAAAGTATATCCTTGGGAAATGTAGACAAAAGTGAGAGATGGCTGTGCACTTATTCTAATTATGGTCTGTGAAAAATCCACAGTTAATTCACCAGAGGGAAGGTCATTTTCTGGGACAGTTATATTTGTAACTATTTTCTTACACTAAAAGTAGGAAAGAGGTTTAGATTCTTGAAGCAGTTGGAAATGTGCACTTTTCTGAAAGCAGCCAGAAATGAACCAGGTTCAAATAAAGGCCTATCCTATTTGTGAATGGGCAGTTAGTTAATAGTCTGAAGGTAGTCTTTAAGGGATACACCCTGAGAATCCAACCACCCCTGGAAACATCAAGAAACACCAAAAGCTATTAAAAAAAAGAAGCAATGAACATGTAGATGGGCCTAGAAGCAGAAAGGAAAAAGTTATGTACTTTAGATATCTCTGAGTTATGGAGATCCCATCACCAAACAGTAGATGGAACACTACAGAGAAAGCAGGTTAGAGATTTTGAGGCCTCAAGACCAAGCAAGCATCAGCTGTAGTGTGAAAGCTTCTCTAAGATATAAGGATAACCCTTCTGCCCTCCACTCCTTCAATAATCTCTACATCCAGTCTATTTTTGGACACATAATATATCTTACTTAGGTGTAATCTGAGGTAGCTAAAATTACTATTCAAGTCAAAATACTCAAGTCTAGACTATCTATACTTCTGAGAGCAATGTATACATAATCTGTGAAAAAGGCTAATAAGCTTTTCCTATGACTTTAGACACAGAGTCACAAAATGTAACTCCCATAAAGGTCTTTGGTAAATCTCATTATCTCAATTTTATGATGGGAAAACTGAGTCTCAGAGGGGAGAAAGGACTTGCCCGAGGACACATTCCTAGTTGCCATTTCAGGATACCATTTTGAGTTAGCTCATGGAAAGAATAAAACAATATTATATGAATTTTCCTTCAATGTGATCAGAATGTCTATACTAAACCCAAATCTTATTAAAAGGGAAGTCTATTGCTAAAGTATTTAAAGGGCCACTCTTCATTTATGTTTTCAATCGTTTTTCCATTGTTTTGAGTAAAGATGTAGAGTACACTGAATTTGCAAGTTAACCATAATCTTGAGAAGGGTTTGCAGCAGATAATCAGGGAATGTGGAGGTAACTTTAGCAAAATGGAAAGGTTTGTTTTTCTAACAATGGTGTTTAAGTGGGTAAACACTTGGGATGTTACTGGCATGGTACTTGAATATAATATATGATTCCCTTAATTATTAGTTGGCTTCCAAACAGGATTTTGATGGTAGTTTTAGTCTCAGGTTATCAGAAGTGATTTCTGGTGATGCTCTGCCTGTTGGAATTATTACATGTTATAGGGCATGACAAGTAATTCAGGGTAAAAGCCAACTGGTAAGTGCTTTGAATAGCTTACCATCTAAATTACTAGTGACCTCACTGTCATAGTAAGCCCTCACATTTGTCTAGCATGTTGTCATTTACCAAAGATGTTCACATTCATCATGTCTCTGAGAGAGTGATATCTCTAAATTACAGATGAAGAAATTGAGGCCTAGAGGGGGCATTGCAAATAATGGAGCTGGCCTTTAACTTAGGTCAGCCTGACTCCAAAGGCAAGACCACTTACACAATATCAAGAATCTTTGTATCTTGTAGAGACTTCTTCAAGTTTGCCAGCCTGAACTCTATTACCTACTATGATGCCTTTGTATACCATACACATTTAATAAATATCATAGAAATGGAATTGAAATGAAAGCCATTCACAGTACTTCCTATCTTCTTTTCATTGTGCTAAGCCCATTCAAATTTTTTAATTTTTTTTAATGTTTATTTACTTTTGAGACAGAGAGAAACAGAGCATGAGTGGAGGAGGGGCAGAGAGAGAGGGAGACACAGGCTGTGAAGCAAGCTCTAGGCTCTGAGCTGTCAGCACAGAGCCCAAGGCAGGGCTCGAACTCATAGACCGCGAGATCATGACCTGAGCCAAAGTCAGACGCTCAACCGACTGAGCCACCCAGGCACCCCGCAAATTTGAGCACTCAATCCAATAAATTAACTTGAAAACTTACTGTTTCTCTCCATGAAATTTACAGATTTATGCCTGACTGATATATGGAGAAGTGAAATTATCTGATATATACAGACTCCTTTTCCAAAAAGGTTCACTATAATCACGTCCACAGACTGCTTTATAATGGAGGATGTTGGCTGAAACATGAAACTAATTTTAAGATTTGAACCCAAATTTTATGAGGACTTTTATTACCATTAAACTTTACCTGCATCAAAGCAGGCATGCAATTCATATCATCAGATTGAAAAATGAGAGGTTCTTTACTTGGGAGTCCCCATTTCTTACACACAATTCACAGAGGGCTAAATACTGAGTGCTGAGTGTATCGGAACTCTCACCATGGGGTTGTAACATTCATATGAAGAAAACTTCCTCTTATGGGTCCCTTTGTCACCTTTCCTGGCTTTCCTTCTGCACTTCTCCACCCCAGTGCTGCTTCTTCCTCCCCACCAGAGACCACAATTGTTGGATTTTTCTGGAGTATAACAAGCAAACAAGAACAAGGTTGGTCTTTATCAGATATTTGAGTCTCATTTAATGTGACTGCTTGGAAAACTACTCACAGAGCATCTGGCTGCCATGTCTTGGAGTAGTAGCCGCTATTTGAGATGGTTCTGTTACAACTGTTTCAAGTTGAACCTGGGTTAATTTATTTGTAGGACTTTTGTCTGTGTAAAGACTATTACTGGCCTGTAAAGGAGGGGAGGATACAGCTATCAATATGAAGACCCACACATAGAGAACAAGCTGGTTTATATAAACAGGTACATGGATAGAAGTGTTGAGCACTTCACAGAAAGCCAGAGATGAACAAGTGCTCTAAATTAGCTTTGAGAGGGGGAGGGGAAATGGCAGAATTCTAGGAACTTGGGTTTTCCAAGCTGATAATGAGTAATCAGGTAGGAGGCTACAGTTTCAGGCATTCAGAAATGAGCTTGCTTTTCAAGTTCCATTTCCAAATCAAAGTAGACTAATGTGCTTGCTTTTCTCATGAAAGGTGCTTCTTTTTGGAAGCAGCAGGCAGCAGAGAGCACCCTGCCACTGTGCAGATATAAACATGAAGAAATGATGAATTTGTAAGGGGATACATAAGTGTAAGCCAAGCCTTTCTAGTATAGTGACAATGCTCACAGTAGACACAGACTAGGGGACAGAGAGCCTTATGATAAAGGGCTGTCCTTGAAAAAGCTGTATCTTCCTTCTGTCAAGCTATGGTGCTATTGAAAAAAATCCTTTTGGAAATTATCAATAGATTTGCAAAGAAAAGGAAATGATTAAAAGGCCTGCTCAACCCTGGGAGATACGGGATAGGAAACTGGCTCTGCTTGGCAGTCTAGTCATAGGCTCCAAAGAGAAGCTGCTTCTCATTCCAGATGGCCAGCCCTACAATATAGGAGTAGTTAACTGAGGATATTCCTGGTTGTTCGGGGCCAGCCTGTGCCTGGGTCATCCTGCACCTGTGACTATTCTCAATTCCATAGTTCTCTCATCCTAGCCATCATTCAATAACACAAGGCCAATATCATTGTGTCCCCTGACTCCACACTCAGTCATCATCTGAGGGGTCTTGATCTCTGCTTCACATCTTCTCCTCCTATGCTAAGTCCCAGAGTGGGGTGTGACATCGTTAAGGATAAATAAAGGCACCAGCTGGCTGATGGGCGGGCACATTGGATATCAAGGGGTCAGCCTGTATCTAGAGTGTGGCTGACCTCCTAGGAAGCACCAAAGAGGAAAATCTGGTTTAAAGAGAGAACAAGAGAATGAGGGAAGGAGAGGGAGAAAGACAAAGGGAGAAAAGTATCATACCTCCCAGAGTCATCCCTGCCTCATAGCATTTCCGCAGGCGACAAGATGGACAATTTTTCCTTCGGAATTTATCGATGGTGCAATCATTTCTGCTGGCACACAGGTACTTCTGTTTCCCTAGGAGAACAAACAGAAGAGTAGACACCCTGTTAATGCATTGCCAGAGTCTTTTGGCATACCAACTCCTTTGGTATTTCTGAGCAGAAAGGACATAAGGATAACCCTGTTAGATGAGAGAAGTGAAAAGAGAATGGCCCCAAACAATTCAATTACACAGAATTACACAGGCTAGTTTAATTCAATGCTATATTGTTCGGTTTTCATAGGTATTTTTCGAGATGAACAATTGAGGTCCTGTTGATACTTCCTTTCGTGATAAGGACTACTTAATGGTTTTTAAATATAAGACATTCTACCTTTACTAAAAGCCGAGAATGCCCATGGGAAAATGATCAATGGCAGACATTACCATGGCACAGCAGAGACTTGGGCGTAGGCAATATTTCTTCCTCCTGACCCCTGTAATCATGCAAAGGATCCAAAGGATCAAACTTGAACCAACAGAATGCTTCTTTTTCATAATAAAAATACAGGTAAAACTTCTATGAAAGAGAACTCCATGAGTTTTTTACTTGTTTTTAAATTGCTAGTTATCGTTACCCAATCCTGCAGGTAATAAAAATCAGAGATAAAGCTTACTCTTTGTGAAGTGAATCATACCAGGTGAAAGGAGGTCTTCTGAAGCCAGCGGAAGAAAAATAATTGCTGTTGTGTATACCTGGAGTTATCACACATACACAGAAACATATACACATGCTCAGACTCAGAGATCCTCAGGATCACAGCTGCTCAAATAAAGACATGGAGGTCCATTCAAAAATACATATTTTACTCAATACTTTTCCTCCTTGCTCCTAACATAGGCCTGGCATACAGTAGGCCCTCAATAAACACTGACTGAATGAATACACAAGTGGAACAGAGAGATCTATAGGCATACAGAGTAGCCAGCAGAAATAGACAGACAGACATACCCCGCTGCTCTGAAACATGCAAGACTTCTTTATGCAAGTCCTTCTCATTTACTGCTGAGCTTTAGTTTATGTAAGAGACTGTGATTTTAGGGAGGCTTCTTTTGGCAGAGGAGACATGTTTATGGTAGGCAAAAGGAAGAAAAACTGAAGAGCAATTGCTATTTGATAGCAAGAGAAAAGCACATAAATTTAGCTATAGCTTGGCTTTTCTCTCTCTTTTCAGCCTAAAATGTATAGATCAGGCACAGAAAACACTGTATTATAGTAGGTTATTTTATGTAGGAGACTCAGTAGAGGCCAGATCAGCAAAACCTGTCTCTTCCTTCCTTCCTCCCTTCCTCCCTTCCTCCCTTCCTCCCTTCCTTCCTTCCTTCCTTCCTTCCTTCCTTCCTTCCTTCCTTCCTTCCTTCCTTCCTTCCTTCCTTCCTTCCCCTCCCATACTTTCCTCCCCACCCCATTACTCTCTCATTCCCTTCTCCTTGTTAAAGGACTCTGAATGCTGGGCTTCAAAGAACTGTTAAAAACTACCCCAGTATAACCCTTTCATTCCAAGGATAAGTTCTGGGAAGGTGACTTGCCTGAAGAACACTCAATTGGAGACCTATGAAGGAAGAATATTACTATTTAATAGGCACTTGCTACGAACCAAGCCTATGCTGGCAAGTTTACATATGCCACTTAAATGAATAACTTCAGGAGTGTTTTCACTTTTGCTTAACAGATGAGAAAACTAAGGCGTCTAAACCAGTACTCTTTCTACCATACCCCAAGAGTTTATTTGTATTAAAAGAACACATAATTTACTAACAGTCCTTTTCTGCAACAAACTTCAGATTGCTATTTGTGCACAGAAAGGATGTTGCTGTGAGTGCCATTCAGTCTTTGAGTATCAACTCCTAGAAGGGAGGCCCTGTATCCAATTCCAGTGGGTTCACTTCCAGTGCTGTGGGTATTCTAGAATGGGGAAATACCCACAGTTTTTGGCCACTGCAATCCTCAGGACTAGTTTGTCACATAATTAGTAAAATAGGGTCAAGTTATGAATACTTATTTGAGGAATCTCTTCTTCCACAGGAAAATACTAGCTCCTAAACCCAAGTTTGCAAAGGAATGGTTATAGAGCCAATGGATTAGGGCTCCCAGAGGAGTTCTAGATTCCATTACTAAAAGTAAACCATCCTGGGAATGAGGAAGATTATAGTGGAAAAAGCATGATTTTTTTTTTCAATTTGGAGCTCAAATCATCTCCCTAGCTATAGTTCATATTTTGTCCCAGAATGTCTTTTGGCCTAAAACACAGACATCCTTTATAATTTACCTGGGGATAAGTGCAAAGCCCAGTACAACCAATGCCATTGTGTATTAATTTAACATTTATTGAGCATTTAATATGAGTCAGACACTGTACTAGCTGTTGAGGTTACAGAAGAAAATCTCTGCTAAACAAAAATGTTTAAGTCCCAGATAACAGAGAGAGCACTAGGCTGGAAGTCACAAGATTTAAACCCTTGTTTAGGGGCGCCTGGGTGGCTCAGTCGGTTGAGCATCAGACTTCGGCTCAGGTCATGATCTCACGGTCTGTGAGTTCGAGCCCCATGTCGGGCTCTGTGCTGGCAGCTCAGAGCCTGAAGCCTGCTTCAGACTCTGTGTCTCCTTCTCTCTCTTCCCCTCTCTCGCTTGTGCTCTGATTTTCTTGCTCTCAAAAATAAAACATTAAAAAATTTATATCCTTGTTCAGCCTTATTACTAACTCACTGTATGACCTTGGACAAGTCCTTTAGCCTCTCAGTTCCATTGATAATATGTACATTTAGCTCTCAAACTCCACTGATAATATGTAATAGGTTGAACTGGAAAATCACTAAAATCTCTT
This sequence comes from Paguma larvata, assembly GCA_030068075.1. Classification (NCBI taxonomy): domain Eukaryota; kingdom Metazoa; phylum Chordata; class Mammalia; order Carnivora; family Viverridae; genus Paguma; species Paguma larvata. The sequence continues at coordinate 50,815,201 of CM057830.1, read as the reverse complement.
CCGACTCAAGGAGTCTTTATTTTTTTACTTTATTTTAATTCAAGTATAGTTCACATGCAGTGCTATGTTAGTTTCAGGTGTACAATACAGTAATTCAAGAGTTCTATATCCAGCTCAAGTAGTCTTAAAGGATATCTGGATTTTATCCAAAACATATTTATAGAGTCTTTCATATAAAGGTCACAGGTATTACCAATAAGCTAGAATTTAAACAAAATAATGGTCTCTTCACCCTCAACTCCCTCCTTTTAGGATAGTAACTTGCCATAACATTACCTCTTATATCTACAGTCATTTGGTCTTTTCTCTTTGTTTTCTACAGCCCTTCAAACAATCAAGGCCCTTAACATAATATTAGGCACTGCTATTGTGAGCCATATGCAATATATGTATAAACAGCATGATCACGCATGTATGTGTGACTGCATGTGTATGTGTGTGTGTACACCCATAATAGGGTTTCTGAATTACCTTTGTGTATATGTGTATGTGTGATCACATAAAATATATAGCATATTAAATCATATAAATTCATACATATGACATGTGTGTTTCTTTCAAGCAGAATAGTGACTCTAAAGTTTGAAATGACACTTAATGCTAACAGAAGTGATAAAGGTACCCAAATATGTATATGGAAGTAATCTAAAAATGGAATTGTGACTCATCTGTACAGTTTGGATTAGGAACAAAAATGGGATGGAACAACCTATCAAGGTTGTTTCCAATTTAATTCTCCTGCCTGAATTACCAACTTCTACAAATGATGGCAGAGCCAATGTATAATCAATGGGTTGCTATTACTTCTTTCCTATTTAGCTTCTCCAATATGGCTGAAGTTATCAGAGTTCTTAATAATAACAATGAATTAAAATACAGTATGTAATAACATGCATATTATACATGTTTATTTATATATAACAAATATAAAACGAATAATAACAAAGTTACAATAAATCAAAACATAATATAAAATATAGTAACATAAGATTAAAAATGTCTCCCATTTGATTAGCTTAGAAAAGTTAGCAACAATCTTGCACAAAGTAGTATAATAGGAATTATTGTATACATCACTATATAGCTGAATAAAATGATAGTCACTAAGATGAAACTGAAATGCCTGACATCACACTGTGATAGTTTGCTCCAAATCACAGTCCATAGGGCTATGAATCTTCAAATTGGAGACAATTTTATTTTTTTATTTTATTTTTTTTTTGTTATAATAGTTTATTTTCAAATTGGTTTACATATAACACCCAGTGTTCATCCCAACATGTGCCCTTTTTAATGCCCATCACCCCCTCTCCCCCCTCCCTCATCCCCCTTACCCTCAGTTTTTTCTTAGTCTTTGAGAGTCTCTTATGTTTTATTTTAAATAGTATTTGGTCACAACACACCCACTCCTCTGTACAAGGCTTGCATCCACTCTGTAACATCCCTGTAAAACGTTGCCCCAACCTTTCTTGAATTGAAACCCATTCCATTTCTGGACACTGTTATAAGGCTCTTCCTCCCAGGACACTCAGCATTTATCTCCTTGTAGCTCTGACCCATTGGGTCTAATAGGAATTACCTCATCTTTGGACTGTAAAGGATATTGAAAGCCTTATAACAAAATGTCCCGATGTGATGCCTGACTCTTCAGTTATGAAAATGGACACAAAGTATTGAAATTTCATACCCCAAGCCATAGGAAGTTGGTAGTAGAGCCAGAGAAAAATCTGGCAACTGCATCCAATGGCGATGTAGTGTGGGTGCATGTAGCCTCAACACAGAGCACTCTGTAGGCTTTAGGTATCCTTGTTCAATATTTAGTAAGTATATGGTCCTATGAATACCTTCTCAGTATTCAGTTGACAGAAGTATAAGTGAGATCTGGGTATGCTCCAAGGTGGTCCTAGAAAGTCCTCTATTCTCATGCATTAGCTTAGATGACTGGATAATTAACACAGACAATACAAATTCCTATCCATCTCCTCCTTCTCAGATTCTACAAATATTACACCTAACTCTTCTACATTATGAAGCTACCGAATTGAGTTAAGAACACTGGGCTATTTATCCTTTATTTATTTATTTATTTATTTATTTAATGTTTTATTTATTTTTGAGAGAGAGAGAGACAGAGTATAAGCAGGGAAGGGGCAGAAAGAGAGGGAGACGCAGGTTCCAAAGCAGGCTCCAGGCTCTGAGCTGTCAGCACAGAGCCTGACATGGGGCTCAAACCCATGAACTGTGAGATCATGACTTGAACTGAAGTCAGACCCTTAACTGACTGAGACACCCAGGCACCACAGGACTACTTATCCTTTGTAACTAGAGTGTGAATAAAGGACCTATATGAACAAAACTATACATACATATATATATATATAGAGAGAGAGAGAGAAAGAGAGAGAGAGAGAGAGAAAGAGAGAGAGAGGTATGTAAAAGAGGACCTAAATTAAATGGAAAGATGTATAGTATTTCTTGATGAGATGATGCAATACTGTAAAGATATCGGTCCCCTTCTCCCAGTGAAATCTACAGACTTGAAACAACACAAACAAAATATTGACAAAATAATATCAAAGCTTACCTGAAGGAGTAAAATGTGTGATACTGCCAAGATACTTTAAAAAAAGAGTATTAAGACTTTTCCTATCAGACACTTAAAATATTGTAATATCATATTAATTACAGCAGTTCGATATTGACTCCAGTACAGATTGAGCAGTGGAAGAGACCAGAAAAGCCAAAACCAGACTCTATATATGTAATATGTTATTCTAAATCTGTGAAGAAAGGACGATTTATTCACTAAATGGTGTCAGAACTGACTAAGCATTTGAATAAGAGAATAAAGTTAAAGTACTAGCTGAAACCAAAACAAATTCCATATGGATTAAGTATGTCAATGAAAAAAACAAAAACAAAAGGAAATAATTAAAGTACTGTTAGAAAGTATAGGTAATTTTTTTGAAGGTGGAAAGGGCTTTTTAAAGAATGACAATAAAGAAACATAAGTGAACATTTTGATAGACTTGACTAGAAAATACTAAACTTTTTTTTAATCAAACTTAAAGAACCACAAACTAAGGAAAACATAATGGCATCAAGTATGTAAAAACAGTGGTCGATTTCCTTGATATATAAAGACGAAAAGTGCAGTAGAAAAATGTACAACAAACACAAAAATTCAATTAGAAGAATAGAAATCATCAATAAATATATGAAAGTTGTTAAATTTAACTTCACTAGAAATCAGAGAAATACAAATTAAAGACTATATCATTTTCATAAGTCAGATTGATAACGATTAAATACTAGTATTGGCAAAATACCCCAAAAATGTAAATACACATAACCTTTAACCAGATATTCTACTTCTTGGAATGTTTAATAAGAAAACAACTATGTAATTACAAAAAAGAAGTCCAATATAGCATTATGTAAACAGAGATTATTGGAAAAACTTAAATATCTAAGACTATGTAGATTATTAAATTATTCCAAATTTATGCAGGAGAATGCTGTGCAATCCTTTTTTTTTTCACTTGGAATGATGTTCACAATATTATGTTTTGTTAAAACAACAACAAAAATGAAGTTACTAAACAACATATTTTATTAAATCTCACCTTTTCTTTAATACCTGAGGCTTTAGAGCACATTTATTCAAGTTTTTTTCTATTGCAATGAATCTTTTTTACAAGTGAAATATTACATAAATGCTCTAATATATAGAAAACAGATAAAATTAAACCCAATTTGCCTGAAGTAGGCATAGGAAACTTAGAACTCACCCTGCTACACCTATCTTCCCCCGCCCCCTTCTCTGCAGCCTTAGTATTGTAGTACACTTTAGAGAAACTCTAAGAGTTCCCAGGGCTTTGTGGAAAAGTTGAGACTTACTTATTTAGTCCAAACCCCATCTCTCCTATTTTACAGATTAAGAAACTGAGATTTGGAGAATGAGGGAAAAACTTAAAGTTATGTGCATGAGTCAATGTCAAAATAGGGACAAGGATCTAGGCCTTTTTATTCTTAGTCCAGCAGTTTAGTGCTACTTCCATATGAGATAATAAATGTGAAAATAACATAAAAGCATAAACATATACAGATCTTATCTATTATTATTATTTAAATAATAAACTCCTTGAATCTCAGAAGAGGCAAGGACCTCTTCAGAGATCATCTAGTCAAAACACTCTCATTTTACAGAAGGGGAAACTGAGATCCAGAAAGAAGAATGGATAAGACCAAGATTAAACAATCAGTCAATTACAGTGATGGGATTAAAACTGAAGTCTTACCAACTATATTCTCTGCACATTTGCTTTATTATTTCAAAAATAATTTTCATATTCATTATCTTTCTGAGACTTTTGTCAAAGAAGAAAAGGTATAGACCACTATTCTCAATTTATATGTGAGGAAATCTGAAATACAGAGTGATTACTGATACTAAAAATATAGCTCAGTTTCAATACAGAGTGCATATGCTTTCTATTTAACCACTATAACCGAGAAAATATCTTATTTGCCCCTATCCTGACTTATGAGCCCTGAATGTTCTACATCTACCCATACTGCCTTTTCTAAGTGTGAAAGAGGAGTAACACTTGACTTCCTGGGGGAGAGCAAAAGAAAAAAAGGGGGGTTCCCACTATGCTTTGATTGGGTCCAATTAAAGGTGATTTCAAAGAAGTTACTTCTTTTAATTCCTATCAAAACTCTTCCATGTAGCTACTATTCCTATTTTAGAATAGAGGAAAATAAGGTTTGGAGACACTGGATGAGCAGGATCAGAAACCAAGTCTGTATGAACTTTGATGTTGATGCTTGCCCTTGTCAATGTAATATCTCTTCTCGAATGGGCCCTAACACTATGCTTCAAAGACAAAGAGTGCAGAACAGTAAAAGAGCACAGAGGAAGAAAGAAGACCAGAGGACCAGCCCTTCTGTTTCACTGAATCATTATGTGACCTGGTGTGTTATCTCTACTTCTTTCTTGACCTTGGTTCTCCTAACTTAGGAGGGAATGTGGTAGGCCGAAGAAAATAGTAGCAACCTAAGGAAGGTGGATTCATAAGTCTTCAAACAATCCTAAAATTTGTATGAAACCACAAAAGACCCTAAATAGCCAAAGCAATCCTGAAAAAGAAAAACAAAACTTGAGGCATCACACTTCTGGATTTCAAGCTATATTATAAAGCTGTAGTCATCAAGATGGTATGGTACTGGTACAAAAACAGACACATAGATCAATGGAACAGAATAGGAAACCCAGAAATGGACCCACAACTATATGGTCAACTCATCTTTGACAAAGCAGGAAAGAACATCCAATAGAAAAAAGTCTCTTCAACAAACGATGTTGGGAAAACTGGACTACTTTCTTATAACATACACAAAAATAAATACCAAATGGATGAAAAACCTAGATGTGAGACAGGAAACCATCAAATTCTAGAGGAGAACACAGGCGACAACTTCTTGACTTCAGCCACAGCAAATTCTTTATTTTTTATTGTTTATTTTTGAGAGACAGAGCATGAGCGCGGGAGGAGCAGAGAGAGAGGAGACAGAATCCAAAGCAGTCTCCAGGCCCTGAGCTGTCTACACAGAGCCCGACGCGGGGCTCAAACCCACAGACCGCGAGATCATGACCTGAGCCAAAGCCGGACGCTTAACCGACTGAGCCACCCAGGTGCCTCAGCAAATTCTTATGAGGCACGTCGCTAAAGGAAAGGGAAACAAAAAACAAATATGAACTATGGGGACCTCTTCAAGATAAAAGGTTTCTCCACAGAGAAGGAAACCATCAAGAAAGCTAAAAGGCAGCCTATGGAATGGAAGAAGATATTTACAAATGACATATCTAATAAAGGTTTAGTACCCAAAATCTATAAAGAACTTACCAACTCGAACCCAAAAAAGGAATAACCCAGGTCAGAAATGGGAAGAGATGAATATACTTTTCCAAAGAAGATATCCAGACTAAAAGACATATGAAAAGATGATCAACATCACTCATCACCACGGAAATGCAAACCAAAACCATGATGAGATCCACCTCACACCTGTCAGAGTGGCTAAACTTAACGATGCAAGAAACAACAGGAATTGACGAGGATGCAGAGAAAAGGGAGCCCTCTTGCACTGTTGGTGGGAATGTAAACTGGTACAGCCACTCTGGAGAACAGTACAGAGGTTACTCAAAGAACTAAAAATAGAACTAACTCAGAATCAAGCAATTGCACTCTTAGACATTTACCCAAAGGATACAAAAATACAGATTTGAAGGGGTACATACACCCCAACGTTTATAGCAGCATTAACATCAATAGTGAAGCTATGGAGAGAGCCCAAAATATCCATCGACTGGTAAGTGGATAAAGAGGAGTTGTATATACATATATACAATGGAATATTACTCATCCATCAAAAATAATTAAAGCTTGCCATCTGCAATGACATGGATGGAGTCAGAATGTAATAAGCAACATAGGTCAATAAGAGAAAGATAAATACTGTATGATTTCATTCATATGTGTAAATTAGGAAACAAAGCAGATTAACATATGGGAAGGAGAGGAAGATACAAGAGGGAAACAAACTGCAATGGACTCTTAACGATAGAAAACAAACTGAGGGTTGATGGAGGGAGGTTGGTGGGAGATAGACTAGAGGGTGATGAGTATAAAGTTGGGCACTTGTTGTGATGAGCACTGGGGGCTGTATGTAAGTGATGAATCACTGAATTCTACTTCTGAAACCAATATTGCACTGCACATTAACTAACTAAAATTAAAAAAAAAAAAAAGAATTCTTTTCTCCATATTGGAATTTATGATGGGGGTCTCAGAGTTCTCCTGAGCGTGACTCAAGGAGGACTGAAGCCAGTCTGCATTCTTATCTTGTTTTTCCAATCTCAACTCTCTTTACTCTAAGGGCTTCTCCTGAAAAATAAAAACACTACAGAAATAAAGGAGCTAAACGCCTCTCCTTTGAGTGACCTACATAGACTGGAACAAACCCAAGGCCTGTTTAGGGTCATGCATCCTATAGATATAACTTTTTCTGGAGCTAAGACAATCTAGAACCTCAAGGCTAACCACCCAAGGAGGGATTCTTTCAAAAGAGTTTCAAGCACTGTTGATTCCTAGTAATTTTTCCCTCAAGATGCTGTTTTTGGGCTTGTGGAGCAGGCTAGAAAATACCAAGCACATAGACTGTTCCCTGCCAAAAGGAAAGTCTTCTGTGATAAGGACTTAAAAATAGGAGAGTCCCTGTGATTCCAAGAATGTGACCATTTCACCACCTGTCCTACCCACACAGAAACACAGATGTCAGTTAATCCAATACCATGGATGGGTCCTCAGCTAATGCTTTACAAGGAAGCTTCTTAGGAGTGTTTATAAAGCTATAATAATTCTTATTTCTTTTTACTTAATGGTTAATTCTAGTGAGAGGGGACAGGAATAAAGCCCATATTCCTCTTCTTTGCTTTCAGTAACTTCCACAATCTGGCCCAAGTTCCACAAAATGGAAGTGTAAAGACCACTGACTGGACTGACAGTCAGAAGGGCAGGTGTCAAATCCCAGCTCCAATTGCCCTCAGCATCTTTAGACTTCGATTACTCATCTAAAAAATGAGGATAAACATAATGGCATTATCTACTTCATAAAGTTATACAAAACAAATGGTACAGAATGCATGTGCAAGTGATTGGTAAAAGGGGAAATGTTAGATACATTAGAAGAGTTATAAGTAATACTACTGAGCTTATCTTGTCTTCTATTTCCCTCCATCAATGAACATTTTCTGACCATGCTGCTCTCTCTCTTCATTGGTCCCTGCCCTGGTCACCAGAAACATTCCATCTTCTTCCTGCTTCTAACACACACACACACACACACACACACACACTTCTCTGCTAAAACAAACACTTCAGTGTTCAGTTCCAACCTGCCTTCCCTAGCCACTGCCATTCACATGCGTCTCCTGCTTCAAGAGGACAGGAAGTAGAAGAAGGTAGAACTGACAAGTTAGATGGTGGTTAGATCATGACTAGCCCTGAATGCCATGCTATGCAGTTTAATTTTTTTTTAATAATTTACTGTCAACTTGGTTTCCATGTAACACCCAGTGCTCATCCCAACAAGTGCCCTTTTCTGTGCCCGTCACCCATTCTCCCTCCTCCCATACCCCCCTCACCCCTCAGTTTGTTCTTAGTCTTTGAGAGTCTCTTATGTTTTATCTCCCTCCCTCTCTGTGTCTTTTTTTCCTTTCCCCTCTTCCCCTCCCCCTGGTTTTTGCTTAGTCTCACCAAGTCCACCTATTCGTGGAAACATATGGTATCTGTCTTTCTCTGACTGACTTATTTCACTTAGCATAATACCCTCCAATTCCATCCATGTTGCTACACATGGCCAGATTTCATTATTTCTCATTGTCACGTAGTATTCCATTGTATATATATATACCACATCTTCTTTATCTAATCATCAGTGATGGACACTTAGTCTCTTTCCATGATTTGGCTATTGTCGAAAGTGCTGCTATAAACATTGTGGTACACGTGCCCCTATGCATCATGGGAGTGCAAACTAGTGCAGCCGCTCTGGAAAACGGCGTGGAGGTTCCTTAAAAAATGAAAATAGAACTACCCTATGACATAGCAATAGCACCACAGTTTAAATTTTAACCTATGGAAGTATTTGAATCTCTCCACTGGGTTCTTCCATAGAAGGTGTTTAATAACTATCCTCTGATGAATAATGAATAATCTTCGGGTATACACCTACTATGTTCCAGGCACTATTCTAGATAGCCAGGGAAACAGCAGTACATAAAACAATCAAAAGTCTTGCCTGCAAGTTGAGTGATCTTTTGATGAAAACAAGCAAGTAATATTTAAGTGGTAAATAATAAATATTTTCAGATGGTGATACATACAATGAAGAAAATAAAACAAGGTACTATGATAGAATGGGGAAATAAATTGAGGTAGAGTAGGGAAAGAATCTATGAGGATATGGCATTTGAGCTGACACCTGAATGAGTAAAGGAGCCAGACATGCAAAGAGCCAGAGAAGCAACATTCCCAGCAGAAGGAATAGCAAATTCAAAAATCTTAATGTCACAAATGAATTTGGTGCATTCTTGGAATAGCAAGTTAGCTAGTGGGGCTGACATATGATAAAGGGAGAGGATATGGCAGGGAAAGTTGATTGCGTGGCAAAGGCAGGTTGTACAGGGCAGTAAGTCTTAACTGTTGCTACAAGTCAGAAACACCTGCAGAGATTTTACAAAGTATCGATGTCTGGTTTCACTCCCAGTAGTTCTGATTCAATTGATATGGTGGGGGGTGGGGGGTAAGGGTGGCCGCTGTGATTGTTTAGGATTCCCTCTCATTCCTTCTAATGTGCAGCTAGGGGAGGGAACTGTTGATACTGGATCTTGCATGTGAATTAATGGTTTATGGACTTTTATAGCTGACACCAGATTAATAAAAGGACAAATGCTTGACACTGGAATAACATTTATGGTTTACAAAGGTCCTTGCTGTTTTTGCTCCTCTGGAGTCTTGTGAGGTTCAGGCCACTCAGATAAGTACTTCAGGGAGCACCAAAGAGACGATGTTATTCAGATGGGATCTGGAAAGACCATCTGGGATAAGTACAGGCTCCAAACTCACCAACGAAAACACCAAAAGGAATAGCCAGCTCACTTCTGCCAAGGTCTTTTGACATTTGGTCAGACCCAAGTTTTATGTTCTCAAGCTGTGTTGTGCTGGAGTTGGCTTATAGTGACTCACAAAAAACAATCTGAGCATCTCTTCCCAATTTCACATTCAGTCCTTTAATATTGGTAGCTGTATATCAGTCCTGATAGGAGTATCTACATCATGGAAATTAGCGAAGACTAAAATATCAGGGCTTCTCACTGACCCTTGCTCCATTCTAGGCAGAGATCCAGTTTACTGACACACCACTGGTTCTACCTTAGTGGTAGCTCTGACCCTCTTGTTTTTTTATCCCTACAATTTCACCCAAGCACACCTCTGAGGTTTGGTGATATAATTGGAATCACAGCTTGTGTAGTAGATTCAATTGCGTTTCAGAGGCATTTTGCTGTCTTCACATGTGTTACCCAATAGATGTTTTCCTGAACAGTAGTGTATAAATAACATTTCTTTAAACTGAATTCACATTTAAATGCAAATATGGAACATTTAAAGAAACTCTGTATTGAACACTTCTACAAGGTTGTAAAATGAATAGTCACTAATTCATTTGTAAATTTTATCAGATCCAAATTTTAAATAATAATGATCTTACAACATTTGTAGAGAACAATTTGGAAAAAGCCTTCAAAATTAAAATATACATATGTTTTGACCCAACACATGAGTGACATGGCATTTATACAGGAACATTCACTGCAACATTATTTATGATAGCAGAAGACTGGAAACAACATATAAGCCCATTAATACAGTCATACAATACAGCCATTAGTGGAACAATCTCCAAGATATATTGTAAAGTAAAAAAAAAAATGAAGATGCAAAACAATACAGAACACTAGTTTTGGGAGAAATATTGATATATTAATATGTTTAACATATATATTATACGGTTTAAAAATGCTCATACTATGTCTACATGGGTATACAAGAAACTAATAAATAGTGGTTACTCCTGAGAGAGAACTGCATGCCTGAGGGATGGGGTTCAGAATTATATTTTACTCTTTAATCTTTTGTGATTTTGAAATTTTGTATCATGTACATGTATTTCCCACTCCAAATACATTCTTAAAATAAGCACAGCTCTGTGATAAATTTCCCATTGACTTTGATACAAATACTCTCCCCTATTTGGGTTTCAGTATCCCTATCTATACAAGGGGATTATATTCCATAATATAATAATAACCCAAAAAGGGTTCCCAGCAGATCCTATTTCCCAATTTTAGGGTCACTATTCACAACAGGTGTATTTTCTCTCTACCATACCGTGTAATTAGGGAAGATACTCCTCTAACAGACTCAGAGAAAGTATGTCTGTTATTAGCAACAACAACAAAATTTGTCAGTTAACCAATGCCCACTAAAATCTCAATTTTCAACCCTGTGCTGAAAATTCAAAAGCTACATATCAAGATGATTATAGTGTAGACTTTACCAAAACACATGTTGTTGACAAGATTAAAGATCAGAGAGGATGAGGAGGAGGAAGAGGAGGGAGAGAAGAAGAAAAGGAGGAGGAGGAGAAGGGGGTAGAAGAGGAGGAAGTTGAGAGGAAAATAAAACAAAAAGGAAAAGGAAAAAGGAAAGGAAAAGGTACGTAGAAAGAAAAACCCAAGCCTGGGCCCCAATAAAGATCTATTGAACTGTGTGACAGCTTCAAGAAAAGCTGGAGAAGCTTTTAGTGTCACCCCTAAATGCTGCATCACTGAGGTCAACGTTGCATGTGGTGTCACTGCCATCCTTACTGAGGGCTGAAGCATTACTGATTGGAGGAGGGTAAATGTGAGCCTGCATCCCAATTATTTCATAGCCACCGTCTTCAAGTCTCTCCCAAGGACTATTTTGAGTGACTTCCACTTAGAGAGTCACATTCTGATGGATTTGTAGAACTACATAGCTGAAATTTCTTCCTGACTCTAGGAAAGCCCTACGAAGGTGCTGATAGTTTGAGATGGGGCACTCATGGAGGAATTAGGGGAAACTATAAAGAAAGGAGCCAGTGTAGTACAGTAGGGAAAAAAATGGGGCATCGTAGTTCCACAGATTGCATTCAAATCCTTGATCTGCCTCTTACTATTTGGAACTTAGAGAAAGTCACTTGACTTTTCTGGACCTCAATTTAGTTTACTGTAAACTAAAAATAACAACTCATAGGTCTGGTAGGACATATAAATGAAACAATGTATGAAAAACAACTAACACAAGGTTTGGCCCTCATAGGCAGTCACTAAATATTGAAAGAGAAAGAGAAAGAGAAAGAGGAGTAAATGAGTGGGTTTTTAAATATAAGACCCAGGAAAAGATATACATTGAGCAAAAGATAATGTCATCAGAAGACAATATAGTAGTATGATAATAATTTGTATAGTAAGAGAAATGCTAACACCCTATAAATGTTAAGTCAACTCCAAAGATAAAAGAAGTTAGGAAAGTTGCATTTTACAGGAGTAATCTTGATGGAAAACATAAGCTTTTACTAGGTGAACAAAGCATAAGTAAAGCATTCCAGACAGAGGAAATGATATATTTGAAAAGGCACAGAGGTTGAAAAGAGCCAAGATTGATGAATTTAACGGCCTGTAAAACTGATGATTTGCTTGTCATCAAAAACTCTATAATGCCATAAACACGTTGACTCCATCGATTTTTCTCTCCTTTTGTACCAACAACAAAGGCTTTTCTTTTTACCGCTACCTTAAGACAGCTGAACAGGTTTGACTATTCCTTTCCCCAACCTCTGCTTAGGCCTTCATTTGGTGATTACTATCTGAAATGCCAGTAACAGACCATCATGTATGGCTGAGAAAATGACATCTGGAAACAAGTGGGGTGGTAGAATGAACTGCTAGCATGGTGACTGCTTAGTTAAACCATTTTGGAAGGATTTACCTTCCAACCATCAAAGAATGAGGCAGGGGAACTGGATTCATTGAAAAAAGGTCCACCTATACCATCCATCCATGTGCCATAAATATAATGTATTTTCCTGTTATACATTTGAGTTATACAAAAGTATTCTCACCAAAAATGTTTAAATCAACTAAATTATGAACAAAAACAATGGTCAATGACAAAAATGAGAAGTCTCTCATTAATTTTAAAATTCCTCTAATGTACACCCCCCCAAATATTTTTAATAAATTATTCCTTTCCATTTCTGTTTAGGAAAAATTAGGAAAACTTAAAAGTGCATGTTGCTAGGCTTTCTTTAATGAAAAACAAACAAAACCAAATAAAACACCCAGGCCAACTGGAGGAACATCAGCTGACAAACAGGTCTAAAGTCAACTGTTATTTTTTCACTGTCCCAAAGGTCCCTAGGTAGTTGAGTGTCTATGCATTTTGGAGTACATTTTACAGCACTAAGGGCACAAGTAAGTTTCCTCAAAACACAAGAGTCATCCTTAGTAATCCAGGACAAGGAGACCTGCAAAATTACAGCTTTGAAGGAGACCTATTCTTGAACATTAGGAATGTAAAATTACCTCCAACCAATGACAGGCAATGCTAACGTTATTCAGGCTTAGCCATTCTCATATTGAGTGTACCTCTTCTTTGTTCCCCAATAAACACCCACCGGTAGAAATCAGTTCATATATACTCAGCATCTTCACAAATAATAAACACCTCCACCTTGCATTTGTAGGTAGATTTACAGTTTACAGATAGTGTTCCCATGCAACTGTCTTCTGTGAATCTCACACAATGATACGTGAGCTATTCGGAGGAAATTATTATCATTTTACAAATGATGAATCTGAGGTTCAGAATGGTTAACAGAATTTTCCAAGCTCATGCAGTTAAGAGATGAAATAATTGCCACGACCAGGTATTTTACCTCTTCTTCCTATTCTTTTTCACAAAGTATTCTTATAGCAACAAAAATGTTAAATTATAGTCACTCTGCTATGGTTTGGAACGTATGCAAACCATTTTACTTATTCCATTAAGAGATATAGAAAAATCCTAAAACCTATACTTTCTCAAAATCGGTTATCTGGGAAAGTTCATTTAGGTGGAACAATTCATTTACCTGACAATAAGGAATGGAAATGGGGATAATACTCATTATGTCACCCAATGAAAAATTATTAAACACCTATTAAATGTCAGAATCTACACTAGGCACTGGTTTCTATTCCATAAAAAAGAGAAAATTATAAGAAAAATTTGGGGAGGGGGTCCAACAAAGCAGAGGAGTAGAGGGACTGGGTATTCCCTGTGTCTTTCAAACTAAGAAGAAACGACACCAAAGGATTCTCAACCCCAAGAGTCTGGGAAGAAAGGTGTTGGAGTCTACAAGGAATAGAAAGCAAAATCCAGAAACGTCGCAGGAAATGGTGACGTCAGGAAACAAATCAAAACACACCCAGCCAAGATGACAAAACGGAAGAATTCTCCACAAAAGAAATTACAGGAAGTAGTGACAGCACAAGAATTGATGAAAACAGATATAAACAACATAACAGAACGTGAATATAGAACGATAAACATAAAATTAATCGCTGGGCTTCAAAAAAGCATAGAAGAATGCAGGGGCGTCCCTCACAGCAGAGATCAAGGAACTTAAAAACGGTCAGGAGGAATTAAAAATGCTTTAAATTAGGTGCAAAACAAATTGGAGGTGGCCACAGAGCGAATTGAAGAGGCAGAAGTGAGAATGAGTGAATTAGAAGATAAAACTATGGAAAAAGAGGAAGCAGAGAAAAAGAGAGAGAAGCTGATTCAATAACAGGAAAGGAGAATTCGAGAGCTCAGTGATGCATTCAAACGGGACAATATCCGTATCATAGGAATTCCAGAGGAAGAAGAGAGAGAGAAGGGAGTCGAAGGGATACTTGAACTAATCATTGCTGAGAATTTCTCAATGTGAGGAAGAAAATGGGCATGGAAATTCAAGAGGCACAGAGAACTCCTCTCAGAGGGAACTTGAATAGACCTTCTCCATGACACATCATAGTGAAACTAGCAAAATCCAAGGACATAGAAAGAATTCTAAAAGCAGTTAGGGAAAAACGGGTCTTAACATACAAAGGTAGACACATAAGGGTTGTAGCAGACTTATCTACAGAAACTTGGCAAGCCAGAAAGGAATGGCAGGATATCTTCAATGTGATGAGCAGGAAGGGTATGCAACCAAGAATCCTTTATCCAGCCAGACTGTCATTCAGAATGGAAGGAGAGATCAAAGTTTTCCCCAACAAACAAAAACTGAAGGAATTCATCCTAAATAGACCACAACTACAAGAAATCCTGAGGGGCACTCTATGAAAGAAAGGCTGCAAAGAACACAAACTATCAGAGACATCCTTGCAAGCATGAAACCTACAGATAACACAGTGACTCTAAACTCATATTTTTCAATATTAACTCTGAATGTAAATGGACTAAATGCTCCAATCAAAAGACATAGGGTAATAGAATGGATAAAAAAACATTCCCCATCTATTTGCTCTCTTCAAGAGACTCATTTTAGACCTGAGGACATCTTCAGATTGAAAGTGAGGGGATTGAGAACTATATACCACGCTACTGGATGTCAGAAGAAAGCTGGAGTAGCCACACTTATACCAGACAAACTAGGCTTTAATGTAAAGGATGTAAAGAGATGAAGAAGGGCATTATATAATAATCAGTACTACCCAAAGCAATCTACACATTCAGTGCAATCCCAATCAAATTGCACCAGCATTCTTCTCAAAGCTATAGCAAACAATTCTACAATTTATATGGAACCACAAAAGACCCCGAATAGCCAAAGTTATACTGAAGAATAAAACCGAGGCGGGAAGCATCACAATCCCAGACTTTAACCTCTACTACAAAGCGGTAATCATCAAGACAGTATGGTATTGGCACAAAAACAGAAACATAGACCAATGGAATAGAAGAGAAAACTCAGAAATAGACCCGCAAGCATATGGCCAACTAATCTTTGACAAAGCAGGAAAGAGTATCCAATGGAAAAAAGACAGCATCTTTAATAAATAGTGCTGGGAGAACTGGACAGCAACATGAAGAAGAATGAAACTAAACCACTTCTTACACCACTCACAAAAATAAACTCTAAATGGATGAAGGACCTGAATGTGAGACAGGAAACCATCAAAATCCTAGAGAAGAAAGCAGGAAAAAAAGTCTTTGACCTAAGATGCACCAATTTCTTACTCGACACATCTCCAAAGGTAAGGGAATTAAAAGAAAAAATGAACTATTGAGACCTCATCAAGATCAAAAGCTTCTGCACTGCAAAGGAATCAATGAACAAAACTAATAGGCAACCAACTTAATGGGAAAAGATAATTGCAAATGACATATCAGATAAAGGACTAGTATCTAAAATCTATAAAGAACTTACCAAACTCCATACCCGAAAAATGGATAATACAGTGAAGAAATGGGCAGAAGATATGAATAGACACTTCTCCAAAGAAGACATTCAAATGGCAAACAGACACATGAAACGATGCTCAAAGTCACTCATCATCAGGGAAATACAAATCAAAACCACACTGAGATACCACCTCACACCAATCAGAATGGCCAAAATGAACAAGTCAGGAAACTATAGATGTTGGTGAGGATGTGGAGAAACAGACACCCTCCTACACTGTTGGCGGGAATGCAAACTGGTGCAGCCACTCTGTGAAGGTTCCTCAAAAAAATGAAAATAGAATTACCCTATAATCCAGCAATAGCACTGCTAGCAATCTACCCAAGAGATAGAGGACTGCTGATGCATAGGGGCACGTGTACACCAATGTTTATAGTAGCACTTCCAACAATGGTCAAATCATGCAAAGAGACTAAGTGTCCATCAACTGACAAATGGATAAAGAAGAAGTGGTACATATATACAATGGAATACTACGCAGCAATGAGAAAGAATGAAATGTGGCCATGTGTGGCAACATGGATGGAACTGGAGGGTATTATGCTGAGTGAAATAAATCAGTTAGAGAAAGACAGACACCATATGTTTCCACACATAGGTGGACTTTCCAAGACTTAACAGAAAACTAGGGCGGAGGGGAAGAAGGGAAAGGAAAAAGCCACAGAGAGGGAGGGAGACAAAACTTAAGAGACTCTTAAATACTAAGAACAAACCGAGGGTTGAGGGGGTATGGGAGAGGGGAGAGTGGGTAACAGGCAATGAGCATGGCACGGATTGGGATGAGCACTTGGTGTTGTACAGAAACCAATATGACAGTAAAAAACTTAAAAAAATAAAATTAAAAAGTAAAATATCCCATTCTAAAAAAAAAGAGAGAGAAAGAAAAATTTGGGCAGAGTTAATTAATTAATTAATTAATTCAAATAAATACATATTAACTATCTACTCTATGCCAGACAGTGTTTTGCTTGCTTGCAATTTGTAAGTGAACAAATAATTTAAAAAGTACTACCATAACAAATATTATTTTAATGTGCCTGAGGAGGTGCACAGGGAAGGAAATCACCAATAACCAATAGGCTTGATTAATTAAAATATTAAGTAGTATGTTAGTAGTGACAAGTGCTATGGACAAAAAGCATGGACAGGCGATGGAGAGTGTTGGAACAGATTGATTTTAAATTGAGTGGTAGAAGCAGACTTCACTGAGATGCCACTCAGGAAAAAACTTGAACAAAGTGAGGGAGTGAGCTACACAGATGCCTCAGGGAGGAGCATACAAGGCAGAAGGAATAGTTGATGCAAAGGCCCTGATGTGGTAAAATGCCTATCATGTTCTGGGACTGACAAAGAAGCCAGTGTAGCTACAGGAAGAGGAAAAGTGGTAGAATATGGGGTCTGAGATATAACAGTACAGATCATTTCTGATCTTATAGGCCATTAATTTTTAGGTCAAAGACTTTTATTCTGAGTGAGGGGGAGAACTGGAGGACTCTAGGAGAGGGGAGGGGATGTGGCCTGGCCTACATTTTTATATGAATCACATGTGAAGAACAACATTTTTCTTCTTGCTTGCCAAACAAAAAACAACATTGGGGGTGAAGGACCTTCGGAATAACTGAAGGACCCTGAAAATTCAATTAACTTTCAGAGTCATTTTTCCTGGACACGTTAGATATGCACTTTTTATAGGTTGAGAAGTGCTCAATCAAAATATCTTAGACTGGAGTAATATCAGAGAAAATGATGGAGGGAGAGATTCCTAAAATTCTCTACTCCATAAAGGAAATTAGAAAATTGGGAAAAAATGGTCAGAATAAACATTTTAAGAACTCTAAAAATTGACAAAACACTTGTAGCCAGGGAGCATTTATTCAAAACTTTGTGATGTTTAAATTTACAATATTCCCTATCAGTCCTTCCCCAGTCCCATAATAAGCATGAAAAACAGCCTATGTTGATGGTGAAAACCAATAGCCCAGTAACTACTGGAGGAGACAGAATGGTGTTGGGACTTCTTCAAAGACTATTTCTTAGAGAATTGTCATTATTTGACCTGTCTGGGGATTTCCCTGAAAGATTCTACTCTCAAGACTGTGTTTATTTAACCTGATTTATAGCCTTCCCAGTACAAACAGATTTTTCCCTGTGGAAATTTCTAGAAAATAATAAAAGACAAATGTTGAACATCAGCTTGGCTCAAGTTGGTAGATAACAGTTGTGGCAAATAAGGAGCTAACCAAAAAGCTTTAAAAAAGTGGGGAAATGATGGGGGACCTGGATGGCTTAGTTGGAGGAGCATGTGAATACTGATCTCGGGATTGTGGGTTCAAGCCCCACCTTTGCTGTAGATGCTACTTAAAAATAAAATCTTTATCTATTTACAAGACCTACAGCTATCTCACCCCTGACCTTTGGAAAAAGGCTGTGTTCACTAAGTCTCCCTATCAGGAATTCACTGACCATCTTGTAAAGACCCATACGAATCTCTGTGTAAAGGACCCAGGGTCTAGCTGTGGCCATCATATAATTTTATACAAGAAAAATAAAGTGGACTAAATCTTGTTAAAAATAAAATAAAATAATAAAATAAAATCTTTTTTAAAAAGTGGGGAAAGCCTCACAGGAGGCTTTGAAAACCTTCAATATATTTCTAGGCATCTTGAATCAGTTCCAAAAGGTCAGTAAACAAGCAGACAACAGAAAAAAAAACCCACAATAAATAGCAATAACAAAAAAACATGAGTTTTTACAGGTATAAATTCTACCTTTTAAGTTAATTATGTTAAATGTAATGGTAGGTAACACTGCTATTAAAAGACAGAGATTTGCTGAATGGAATGAAGCAACAAACTGAAACTATGCTGTTTATAGGAGGAAATTTTAAATTCAGGGACAAAAATAGATTGAAAACAAAGGGACTGAAAAAGATGTTCCATGCAAACAGTAACCAAGGGCGAGCTGGAGGGCTATACTAATATCAGATGAAGTAAACCTTAAGACAAAAAATGTGACTAGAAACAAAGATGGATGTATTCTAATGGTAACATATTGAATCTACTAGGAAGAAATACAATTGTAAACATACACATCTAATAACAGAGCCTTCCCCCAAACATAAAGTAAAAACTGGCAGAATTGAATGGAAAAATAGATGATTCAATCATAAAAAGCTGGAGACTTAAATACCACACTTTCAATAAAGAATAGAACGAGTAAGAAGATAAGAAAAGGAAAGTCATGAACATCATAAACAAATTAGACTTAACAGACATCTACACATCACTCCACCCTAAAACACCACAATACATATTCTTCTTAAGTGCACATGAAATATCCTCCAGGAGAGAGCATATTTAAGGCCATAAAACAAGTATCAATACATTTAAATCGATTGAAGTCATACCAAGAATGTTCTCTGATAAAAATAAAGTAAAATTATAAACCAATAACAAAAGAGAGTTTCAGAAATTCACAAATATATGAAAATTAAACAATGCAGTGTAAATAGTGGTCCAAATAAGAAAACATAAGGGAAGTACGAAATTATAAAATGAATTGAAATGAAAAGACAACATGCCAAAATTTATGAAATTCAATGAAAGCAGTGCTTAGAGGAAATTTACTGCTGTAAATCCTATGTTAAAAATAAGATCTCAAATAAATAGTCTAACTTATCTTAAAATGTAAGAAAAGAGAGAGCAAACTAAAAACAAAGAAAGCAGGAGAAAAAAATGAGAAAAGATTAGAACAGTAATAAATGAAGTAGGGGCACCTGGCTGGCTTAGTCGAGGAACATGCAACTCTTGGTCTCACGGTTATGAGTTCGAGCCCCACACTGGATATAGAGATTACTTAAAAGGAATAAATGAAATAGAAAATAGGAAACAAAAAAATGAAGAAAACCAAATCTGGCCCTTTGGAAAGATCAACAAATGGATAAACCCTTTAATAAAGTAACCAAGATAAAAAAGAAAGAGGGCTCAAATTTTGAAAATCAAGAATGAAAGAAGAGACAATACTATTGAAATAAAGACAATTTATTGAATCATCTTAACTGAAATAAATTTTATTGAAATAAAGATTATTAGAGAATACTACAAAAATTTTTATGCCAACAAATCGACTAACACAGACGAAATGAAGATATTCCTGGAAAGATGCAAACCCCCAAAACTAATTCAGAAAGTAAATAGAAAACCTGAATAGACCTATAACAAGTAAAGTTATTGAATTAATAGTAGTAGTAACAGTATAATAATAATAATTAATAATAATAACAATTTCCCACAAAGAAAGGCCCAGGAACACATGGCTTTACTAGGGAATTTTACTAAATGTTTAAAGAAGAATTAATGCCAATTATTTACAAATACCTCCAAAAACTAAGCGAATATTTTCCAATACATTTTACGAAAATATTATTACCCTGATAATAAAAGAAGAATAAGACAATTCAAAAAGAAAAGTAAAGACTACTATCTCTTATGAATATAAAGGTAAAATCTGAACAAAATACTTGCAAATCAAATCCAGTAATATATAAAAAGGATTATATTCCATAATCAAGTGAAATTTATCCCAGGAATGTAAGGATGGTTTAATGAATAAAAGAAAAACAGATGGTGATCTGCATTTGACAAAACCCAACAAGCTTTCATGATAAAAATACCACAAGTAGATTGAAACTTCCTCAACTTGATAATAGATATTTACGAAAATCCCAAAGCTGGTGGTAAGAGACTGAAAAAACTTCTTCCTTAAGATCAGGAACAGTGCTCTCACCACTACTAGTCAACATTGTAGTGGATGTTCTAGTTGGGGCAATTAGACAAGAAAAAGAAATAAAAGTCATGCAGATTGAAAGGAAGATGTTTTCTTTTCACAGGTAATATTATCTTGTATGAAGAAAATTCTAAAAAATACACAAAACTATTAGAGTTAATAAGTGAATTCAACAAGAATGTAGTAAATAGATCAATATACAAATATTAATTGTATTTCTATGAATTGCAATGAATACTCCAAAATGAATTTAAGAAAAGAAACTCCATCTGCAAAAGCATCAAAAAGAATAAAATATTTAGGGGTAAATTTAACAAAAGAGCAGTATGCCTTATATGTTGAAAACTATAAAACAGAACTGAAAGAAATTGAAGGACAATTAAGTAAATGTAGAGACATCTTGTGTTGATGAATTTAAAGACTTAATATTTTAACATACAATGCTACCCACATTGATCTACAGATGCAATATAATATGTACCAAAAGAAAAAAAAAACAGGTAGAACTTTTCCTGAAATTGACAAAGTGTTTCAAAAATTTATATGGAACTGAGAGTGTCATGGAATAGCCAAAACTATCTTGAAAATGAAGGACACATTTGGAGGACTCACACTTCCCAATTTCTAACCTTACTACAAAGCTATATTAATCAAAATACTGTGGCAGTTGTGTAAGGATGGACATACAGTTCAGTAGAATATAACTAAGAGTCCAGATAGAAGTTCATACATTTATGATTACTAGTTTTTCAACAAGGATAATAAGACAACTCTACGGAGAAAGACATTCTTTTCACACATGGTGCTAGGACAGCAGGATATTTGCATGTAAAAGAATGAAGTTGGGTCCCCACCTCACATCATACACAAAAATCAACTCAAAATGGATTACAGACCCAAACATAACAACTATACCTACAAAATTCTGAGACAAAAGCATACGTGTAAAACTTTTTGACCTTGGATTAGAAATTTTAGATAGGACACCAAAGCTAGCAACAAGAGGGGAAAAATGATTCACTGGACTTCATCAAAATTAAAGATTCTGTTCTTTAATGGACACAACCAAAAAATAAAAAAAACTTATATAATGGGTTAGGATGTTTGCAAGTCATATATCTGATAAGAGACTTGTATCCAGAAGTTGTAAAGAACACATACAAGTCAAAAGTAAAAACAGGAATAATGCAATTAAAACATGGGCAAATATTATGAATAGTCATTTATCTGTAGAAGATATACAGATACCCCACAACCACATGAAAAAATGCATGACACCATCAGCCATTAGCAAAATGCTAATTAAAACCACAATGAAATACCATTTCATACTAAGAGGGAGTTAATAACAATAATAATAATTAATAATAAAGTAACAGATAATGTGTTGGCAAGGATGTGGAGAAATTTGAGCTCTCATATACTGCTGATGAGAATATAAAACAATGCAGTCTCTATAGAAACACTTTATCAAACCCTCAGGAATTTAAACATGGAGTTACCATATAGCCCACCAATTATTATTTGTCTAGAAAATTGAATGAAGTACTGATACATACTAAAGCATGGATTTAACCTCGAACACATTATGCTAAATGAGAAAGGATTCAGATAAAAAGGCCACATAAAGTTGTTCCATTTAAATAAAATGTCTAGAATTGATAAATCCATAGAGACAGAAAGTATTTTAGTGATTGTCTGGGTCTGAGAAGAAGGGAAATTGGGAGTAAGTGCTAATAGGTACAGGGTATCTTTTCAAGATGATGAAAATTCTCTGGAATTAGTGATTTTTGCATGACTTCTTAAATAAACATACTAAAAACAATTGAATGGCATACTTACAAAGGGTGAATATTATGGTATATGAAATTTATATATAGATATATCTATATTTATGAAAGAAAGAAAGAAAGAACGAAAGAAAGAAAGGACGGAAGGAAGGAAAGAAGGAAGGAGGGAGGGAGGAAGGAAGAAAGAAAAGAAAGCCAAGTTTGCCTTTTGTTGCCAATAATTCTTAGTCTCTGAGAGAAGAGTCAGAAAAGGAAATCAAGAGTACCCTATAAGTTGTACCACAAATGATTTAATTTAAAAGCATGAAAAGGTCTTTAGGGGTGCGTGGGTGGCTCAGCTGGTTAAGTATCTGACCAGCTCAGGTCATGATCTCGTGGTTCATGGGTTTGAGCCCTACATCGGGCTCTGTGTTGACAGCTCAGAGACTGAAGCCTGCTTTGGATTTTGTGTCTCACTCTATCTTCTGCCCCTCCCCTGCTTGTGGTGTCTCTCTCTCTCTCAAAAATAGACATTAAAAAAATTTAAAAAAAAGGTCTTTAAAGCCTCCAAGTCACTGATGAAGGCAGGTCTACCAACATACATAAGGTCCTAATAACAATCTCATACATTTGTAAGATATGTTAACATTAGTAAATCCCTTCACATACATGGTCACAACATACCCATGAAGTAGCAAGGACAAATACCATTAACATCTTTGCAGAAGCAGAAATCTAGAGAGCTTCAGTGACTTCCCTGGGGTAACATGTTAGCTTTCTTTTTTCAGTGATGGTTTTACTTTGCATTGATGCATGTAGAAAGTATACTCTTTTATAAAAGGAAATGAACTCTAACTCTTCCCAATTTCTAATCTCATTTATTACATTCTGTAACTCGTTTTCTTGCCTCCAGTGACAGCAAGTTTCTATTGTCTGCAGTGCCATGGAGTGAGATTGCAAAATAGTCCTTTGAAACTGCAATCCCAATATTTCAAAATGGAACCTTGAGAGTAGGTAGATCCACACTCAGTTCTTCCACAACTTCTCTTCACTTTTCAATCATTCCTTTATGTCATTACCATATGAAAATATCCAGCAGTGAATAAAATGTAATAGATCATTATAAAGTGAAAGGACAGAGGCGTCTGAGTGGCTCAGTCAGTTAAGCATCAGACCCTTGATCTTGGCTCAGGTCATGATCTCACCCTTCATGAGATAAAGCCTGGCATGGGGCTCTGCACTGACAGCATGAAGCATGTTTGGGATTTATTCCCTCTCTCTGCCCCTCCCCGGCTCATGCTCTCTCTCCTTCTCTCAAAATTAATAAATAAACTTTAAAAAAAGAATAGATATCTTCCTCATTACATTGTGAAAGAGACATCATAAGGATGAAGCTTATTCTTTTTGTCATTCCATCTTGGAATGAATGGAAAAAAATCTCAATATACATTAGTTGAATGCATAAATGAATAAGTGATTGATCTTTTAATTTTTTGTTGTCCAAGAGAGTTCTCTGTAATGTGCTTCTTAAGGAACCAGCCCAGGTCCCGGACAATCATAAGGTTTTGATAGTTTCCTATTGAAGAGTAATATCTTTCTGGAATGAAAATAATCAACGAAGAGAGCACTATCATTTTACAAACTTTAAGTCTCATTCCTTCCCTTCAAAATGACTGTTTGAAATCCTGGTTTCCCTTCAGTCTCAATGAATTCTGTGAGGCTGCTCTGTGGAATACTGGCTTAGAGCCCCCCCCCTCCTCAGATGATGGATAGAATGGATCAAGGAAGGCCAGAGGACACAGATTACCTTACTGCCACCTCATTTTCAGCCTACCACAGCCACTACTGAGCCTGGAAGTTTGGGCATAAAGAGAAAAAAGAAAAGAAAAAGACCTTGAAATCAGTTTCACAAGGTTCATTTGTTAGGCAAGAATGCTCAGCAAAAAGAAAACATATTAAAGACAGAGAAATTGCTCTATTGGGGAAAACAGATAAAATTTTGAGGGTGATGGAATTGAAAAAGCCCATGTATTTACAAATTACAACAAATAAATTCATTCCAATAATGTCACTTGTTTTCTACAATGTGTATACAGCACAGAAAACTGCCCTGTTGCCAAATGCCAGATCAAAGCCATGTCTGCTGGGAATTAAAAACACTAGGCAAAGAAACAAGAGATTTGTCTTAGAGTAAGTTTTGGTTTTTCTATAAACCCTGCAACTTATCTGCACAGGATTTTAGTAACCTTGCAACTGAGGCTGAAAGCTGAGCTCTGATGGGAAGGCACTCTTTATGGCCTTTCTTGGGTATTTTCTGGCTACTGCTCACTTGCTGGGAAACAGTATATCCATAAATAAAATTATATATTTGCTTATCCCTATATCATGCAAAAGTGGTTGGATATATTGTCAATCAATTTATAGGTTGTCTTTGTAATAAACTATTGGAGGGTGGTAATTTCACTTTGAGAAATGATTCAGAGGTAATCATTGTGATGTAACTGCACATTGGAGGAGATATGCTTGATGACCTTGTACATAGAAAACAAGCAATTGAAGAAGGAGAAGAAGAGGAAGGAAGGAAGGAAGGAAGGAAGGAAGGAAGGAAGGAAGGAAGGAAGGAAGGAAGGAAGGAAGGAAAGAAGAAAGAAAGAAAGAAAGAAAGAAAGAAAGAAAGAAAGAAAGAAAGAAAGAAAGAAAGAAAAGAAAAGAAAAGAAAAGAAAAGAAAAGAAAAGAAAAGAAAAAATAAAAGAAAAGAAGGGAGGGAGAAAAAGATGCCAGCCATGAAATGATTTGCAAGTAAGGCTGTTTCCCATATAGGCAACTCTACAAAAGGTTCCAGGGTGGGCAGAGGCAAGTACTTATTTAACAACAGCCATGATTGTCCAGAACAATGGTAATGAGATCCCTTGGAAAATAAAAACTGATACACATTTGACACTTTGCAATTTATACAGTGATATTATAAGCAGTAGTTCCTTTGGTTTTTCAGCCACTACATTATCTCCAATTTATAGATGAAGAAATTAACGCTTAGAGAGATCAAATGAATTTCCTCTACCACATCCTAGCTGCTTTAAAATCTCTGAAGCTAATCAGAGGAAGGCTTTTCTTCAGGACCCATGGTCTATACATATCCCTGATGTGAGTTACCCAAATCTGGATTATATTTCCCAGGACACTGAGGGTCTCCTTGAGGCAATACATCAATCAAATTCTGCTCCAAAAAGGGATCAGTTGACATGACTAAAGGAGAACCACCCAAAGAAAGCTCGTTATTGTTTGATCTGGGATTCCAAGGAACAGATTCTTATTTTCTATACTGTATATCCAGGTTTTTCTTCTTCGGTATTTACTAACATGCATTTTGATGAATAATAGCTCATCTATTTTGTTTTGTAGGAACCCAAAGAATGTGATCTATTCTTACGCTCCTGGTGAAGAGGGCAAGAACAGTGGGTGGTAGCACTAGGAACCAAAGTAAGAGAAACTGAGTCCCAATGGGAACCAAAATATAAAAACCCTAGGGGACAGAACTAGAAAATGAAGTTTGACTTTTTACAGAGCCTCTCCATCTCAAAACACAGATGGTTCCATGTTCTATTGTAACTTGGAGAGACTGTCTTTTTTTTTTCCATATTGAATTTACAGCTCTTCAATACATTTTGCAGTCTCCAGCTAAACAAGAAAACTGGAGTATCTGGAAGCTGCATCCCCAATCCATGTTAGTGAAGTCAAGCAATAATTTAATATAGCCACTTGCCTCCCTCTAATTCCTCAAATGTACCTACCATTTCTAAAGATTTTCCCATCATACAAGGTAGTGGCAGCGGGCCTCTAGCACACATTAGTAGTTATAATCCTGTGTGATGACTGGTGTGAACTTACTTCTATGTGCTGAGTCTGCTATGCTGTCCTTAGTTCTCCTGCCCTGCTGGTTTTCTGACATCCAAAATCCTCATGGTTTTCTAATGTTCATAGACACTAATTTGGACTTGGATGTCCCCTGAGGCCATCACCCCCTGCAATTTTACCTGAAGTCAGCTATTGATTTGCTCAGAACTCATTCATTTGTCCCTCATTTAAAGTGATCTCATCGCTACTGTTTTAACCTAACACAATTCCAAGTCCTGTTAAGTGAAACATGTTTATATCTCTCCACAACTCTTCCTCTACTTCCCTCTTCCCCTTTTTCTCTTTCATTCTGCCAAATGCTCAATTCCTTCATTTGACCCTTGACTACTCAGAGCTTTCCACTTCGATGCTTAATCTAAGCCTTCTTGTTTCAGATAACAGATGACAGAACATGTTGTGAATCCCCTATGTCTTTCAAAAGTTATGAGACTGGTGTTTCGTGCCTTCAGAGTCCTGCCAATGGATATACTATACTGAAAACCTAATTCCCAATAGTGTTTTCTGAGAATGGCTGAATGTGTCCCAGAAAGTCAAGTCTTCCAAAACAGTTCCACATATGGTCGGGGGTATCAGACACTGTGACAGATCATGCATGGCAAGATACTTTCAGGCAGAGGGGACTTTCATAAATCTCTAACACATAACACATGATTTTGACTGTATATATAGCCACCTGCCTCCTTCTCCAATATGTCTACCATTCCTAAAGATCTGCCCATTATATGCTCCCACCCCCAACCCCTGCTTTTGACTCAGACAAATGTGTCTACCACTCCACTGGTAGAAATGGGCCCTAAGGAAATTTTAAAAATAAAAAAAAATAATGTGCACGAATATAACCTAAGAACATGTAAGCAATCTAAATATCTAACAACAGATGCATAAGAAAAAAAAAAACTACAAATTATGCAAGCATGAAGGCAAGACCTAAAACAATGACATACATTTTGGTCAGTTGTTGTGTGAAGGTGGTGGGCATTTAAAAAGCCATTAGTAGAAAATATAAATCTCCAGATAGGTGATGTAATTTCACATGTTTAACATTGAAGGGTGACGCCCATGAGGCACAACACAATCTAAAAGAGGTTTCTGATGCGTCTACAAAAAAAATAATAGTTTCATCAAAGTGAACCTTCCGCTAAGGAAATCAGTTTAGCAGAGGGAAAAATATGGGTAAGTACATTGCTGAGGTGAATCAGTAAGTGGTAAGAACCACAAGAGAGGGAGTCATGAAGTGCTGTGGGAATACAGAAGAGTGTGGGATGTCTTTTGATTGGATGGAGGCTTCAAGGAAGAGGCATTCGAATGAAGCTGTGACAGATATGGAGATGTGGAGAAAAAGCACTTGTAGCAGAGGGAGTAGCCTGAGTAAAGGCGAGGGAGAAAACAGTGTGGGTATGCAATAGGATAACACAATAGTTTAACTATATTGTAAATGCAGCTCCTGTTGTGCTTTGTTATCTTTGGGAGCAAAACAAATATTGATCATCCATTTTAGGAATAGAATGAAAAATGTAACACAAATGACCAAGCTGACATAAAATTACATAACAGTTTTTGGGGAGCTTTGATTTAAATCAATTAGTTTCTCCATAATTCTTTTTTTTTTAATTTAAAATAGTTTATTTAATAACATTGTTTCTTTTGGTCTTTGATTTAAACCAATCAGTTGCTGCATAATCTGTCCCATTTTTTATTTACCTCTTAAGACACTTATCAGAGCAGTATTTAATGTTTGTTTTCGCATTGTTATCCCCCACTAAACTCTGAGATCTTTGAAAGAAAGACGGTGTCTCATTCATCACTGAGTTTTCAGTATCATGCAGAATGCCTGGAATATGCTTGCCTCACTGTGTGCTGATTCGTTGCTTCTGCTAGACTCAAATGTTTTACTCATCTCTCTCTCCCCAGCTTTTAGCACAAGATCTGACATATAATAGAGACTGAATGTGTGTTGAACTGAGTTAGTTCCCTTACTGCTCTCAGTTCTCTGTGCCTCAGTTTCCTTATTTGCAAGTATCTACTACCTCAGGTTAAGTAAGTACTTAGTGGTGTAGTGCATAACACAGAGAAAATGTTCAGTAAATATGAACTGCTATGATTGTCATCATCATTATTGTTTGTTGTTGTTGTTAAGGCTTCCCGACCTGCTGATAGGGATAGGCCCCTCAAACTGTGCTGGCCTTGGTCAGGGTTGTCTTTGGGAATGGAGCAAGGGTGCTATGACTGTAGATTTTTTTCTCACCTGTCCATCACACTGCTTCTGCTGTACTTAGATACTCTGTGCAGTATTAAAACCGTAGCTGACTTCAGAGGGCATGTCCACCAGGCTAGAAACTCCCTGACAAGGGCCAACTCACACTCATCTCTGGACCTACACATGGCCTGAAATAATACTTGTTGAAAAAATGAATGAGTAAAAGCTACTCACCTCCAGCCCTTCTTCCTTGCCACTAGACTATGAGAATACAAATGCCTAAAATCTAGTTCCCTCTAACTAGGAGACAGGGCCTAAGGAGCTCTGTGCTGCCCACCACTGCTCTAGCTAATTCCTTTTGGATTTTTGAATCATGTATGCAAAACTGTCATATTCTGAATCATGTCTGAAATATGCCATCTGTCTGTAAATAATTACTATCAAGTTATCCATGTGAATAGCAACAGGTGAATTATTTAATTAACACTAGCATCTCTAATAGTACAATCATGGCACACCTGGAAATATTCTATAATTTGATATGGGGCTAATTTCTCATTCTTGCAGCAGGAGGTGTTGTCCACAGTGTCTAGTTCACTTTATTTTTGAAAGTCTGGCACTATGCAAGGAAACTTCCAGTTGCCTAAGTCATGTAATTCTTACAACTTCTCTGATGGTGGTCATCATTGTCCCCATTTCACAGGTGAGAAAATTAAAGCTCAGGGAGGAAATGTTATTTTCCCATTGTCACACAGTTAACAAATGTTGTACATAAATGAAGTATTTAACCCCTATATCAATAGGGATTCTAGATAGAGAGCATTCTAGTATCTTTGTAGGGCTCTTAAGTAGATGAGAAATCATTCCATATATTTTTTGTTTTCTACATCTATTTCTGCTCCCATGTAACCATAATCTGAACCTAAATTTGCTGGCTAGTCCTCATTAAGTTGCAAAAACAACAAAGAAAACTGTTTTTGGGGAGTCATGAAGGCTACATAGGTAGTGTGTCAGAAAAGACCCATGTAGGACAGTGGGAAGCAGGAGGCATACCAAACACAAATAAAGGACCAACCTGTCTGTATTCAGAAGCTGAGCAGAACTAAGGGACCTGAATAACTGGATACCCACCTACTGATGGGATCTAGGGGCCTCTGGCAAGGTACTAACCATCTCCCACACACATAGAATTTTGGACAAGATATGGAGGTGATTCAGGTAGGAATTAGAGATAAGCAGTATGCTACATGTTGGCTTTGGTTGGCTTATTATTAAAAGAATCGACATTGGAGAGTTAATGGGGATAGAGGGATGTACAGTCAATCTATGGGAAGCAGAATGAATTCCAGTGTATCACTAGTGTTCTATTTTAAACACAGTAGAGTCATAGCTCATACCAAGACATTATCCTGTTTTTGAAAGAAATGCCACTTAACCCCCCAAAAACCAAATGAACAAACAAACAGTACTACAACCAACCACATTCCTCCAAGAAGTCCAAAGCACCAATGATATACAAGGCAAAACTCTATATAAAAGACAACCTGGCTTGGTTTCAAAAAATATCCATCCAGCTTCAGGAAAAGGAACCTTAAAAATGTATTTACACAGGTGCTGGCTCAGGTTTCTATTGAATCTGGCCTCAATACACTTTAAAACACGCCTCCGGCTGGACAAGAGGAACCAATGGCTGAAGGACATGGAGGATAATTTATGACTTTTGCTAGCTTTTTTCTTCCTGGCCTGTGTCTGTGGACCTGAGTTATCAGGGAGGTCAGACAAGTCTTGAGGATGAAGACACACAGAGAGCTCTGACACCTTCAAGTCCAAAGCCTGGAATCCAGGAGAAGCAATGAAACATGTGCTTGCTGTGCTGTCTGGGGATGTTACACACAGTGTCCTGGGAGCCAAAGAAGGAAAAGGAAGGGACTGACTTTTGCTATATTCTTATACAAACAGTACCGTCCATTAATTGAGTAACACTGAAGAAGTGTGTGTGTGTGTGTGTGTGTGTGTGTGTGTGTGTGTGAGAACCTTACATTAATCAGGGACTAACACAAATACCATTTCCCATCTTCCCTTTCTGCCTACCCTGGGGACACCATAAGTATATGTGTGCCAATGATTAAGGCTTCACTCCAGAAGGAACCAAAACTTACTGGGCACCAGGAGCTGTGCTACACATCATTTAGTTCTTACAATAGCCATGTGAACTATTACTCTCCTGACAGAAGCACAAAGAATACTTGGGACTAAACTTGGGTCTGCCTATTTCCCATAGCTGATGCATATAAAGTGAACCACTGGCAAGCAGATACATCTGGAGTACCCATAAAATTTCAGAGATTTATTGTTAAATATTTAGACTGTTAGAGATTTACTGCTGAATTCTTCAAAACCATGCAGTCCCACCACTTTATTATTCAGATGGAGATTTCTAGGTGCAAAGATGGAATGAGACATGGCTAAGGCCACATGATGAGACAATGACAGAACCACAAGCCCTTTGGTGTTCTTGCATTGCATCTTGTTTCACTACCTAGACCACAACCTGCTTCCAAAAAGCCAAAAGGTTAGAGTAGGACAGGAATGCACAGCTCAGCATGGGGTGGGGCAGGCACAAATGGCTGACTGAAGGCTGGTCAAGGGACCTGCTGCATGTGATAAGGAGAACTCAGCTACCACTGCACTCCATAATGTTCCTCAAACAAGTCTCCTGCTTTCATGCAGCCCTGCCTTTGGTTTGTCTTTTCTCTCTTCCTGAAGTTCCCTTCCTACGTTTCTGCACCTAGCAAATTATTATGCATCCCTCAGGACCTAAGTCGACCCTTAACTTTTCTGTGAAGCTTTCTCAAACTTTCCAGGTAAAATAACTCATTCTCTTATTCTGTATACTCAGAGGATTGCATACTTACTTCTAGTACAGCACTTATCTCACTCTGTTATGTTGAGAACTCTGTCATATTCACTCCACAGCCACTAACTAGTTGTATGACTTTGGGCAAGCCACTTTAACTCTTCTGTGCCTCAGTTCCTCTTGGAAAGTGGGAGTAATAATAATACCTCTATCATAGGGTTATTGTGAGGATTGAATGAGAAACTGTCTGTAAAGCAATATTGGGTATACTGAGTGCCCAATAAATAGTTTTTGTTACTATCTCTCATTCCAGTGCCTGGTATAGTCTGGCGTACACATTTATTAAGTACCTATGAATAAATGGACACTATGTGGGGAAAATGCTTATTGTCAGTCATTTTGGATATCTCTGTAGTTAGGATACTCCTCTGAGTGTTAATAAATTCCTTATCAAAGACTAGACTAGATTAGTGGTCTGTAGTCTTTTCTGTGTTATTCAACCTCTGAAAATCACATGAAAGCTATGGAATGCCCCCTAAAAGATGCATACACATTTATACACGCAAAACCTTGCAAGAGTTTTTGTACGATAAAATGTCTTATCCTTTCTACCATAGTACTCATTCCCCTGCTAAAGGGAAAAACATAAAGTTACAGAAGTAGAAGGGACTCACAGAAGCTGAGTACTTTCTGGAAATCAAAGGCTGTTCTAAATGTTTATTATTCTGCCTCATATAATTCTTCAGGGTTTCAGGGTAACAATCTCTGTAGCTTTGCTAATCAGCTTCGAGGCGGGAGAGCCCCACAGGTAAGAAACAAAAAACATCTCAAAAAAGCCCTAATATCTGCCAGTTATATGTTCTGTGAACCTGAAAGAGTCGTTTCCTTTCTCTGAGCCTCAGTTTCCTTATCCATAAAATGCCTTGGCCAGATTTTTAGGTTTCTAAGTTTCTTTTTTTCAAGATTTAACAGATTAGTATTTTAAAAACATGTAATTGCAAGCACTGCAAATCTTTTAAGTCTCTTTATTAAAAAGCTCATGACTCAGCTGTCCAGAAAGTGAAAGAGCTTGTACCATGGGCCTGTAGGAATGTATTTATATCTAACTTATGGAACTGTGAGAGTCCCATTCTTCAGGGTACACAAGCAGATACCACAATGAAATCAATGTCCATCCATTTTATGATGCATCCCAAGAGAGAAAGGAAGATCAAAATTTTCAAATACTGATAAAGGACAAGACTTTGCGACTTTTAACATCTGTCCTAAAATACAGCATTTTCTGTTTTGACATCAAAGAGGAGGAAAATAAATTTCTCTTGCTCCTGGCCCTATGGAAAACATTCTGTGGTATACTTTGAGAAGGCTCAAAGCCAAGGGTCAAGGAACCAGGGATCTACCATTTGTATGTATATGCTCTATCTCTTAGCTTTTCCATTAGCTTGTAATGAGCAAAATTCTCTTGATAAAAGGTGTTAAATTATGCTTTCTGTACTGTGATTGTGTGATGAGAGTGAATGAAGAGGTACCAATGCTGGTTTTATCAGAATCAAAATTTTCCCTATGAAGAGTAGGAGGTGGTGGAAGGACTATGGCTCACATGTCCCTAGCCCTACCTAATGAAGAAACTGCTCTTTTCACCACCAGCTCTTTTAAGTATTTGGGGCTTTCTTAGGAAGACACACTCCATGTCAAATTAGTGCTACTCAGTGTCTCCTTAGTTTCTCCCCATGGCACTTTTATCTTTCTTAACGTCTGTCATCTCTTCACTGTGGCTTTCTTATTTGCCTAGGCATAACAAGCCTTTCTTTCTACTTTGGTATAGTATGTTTATATATTTGAAGGGCAACTGTATTATAGCAGAGTGACTGTTACCTTTGGACTCAGAACACCTGGGTTCAAATTCCAGCTTTTCCACTTACTACATGTTGATTAACTGTCAAAGCCTTGGTTTGCTTATCTGGAAAACCAGAAGGATGACTTTGCTTTTTGTCTCAGACAGTTGTGAAGTTCAAATGGGCAGTGGATATCGTGGCCCTGCATTCATTGAAGAGATTTAAAGATGTCCAGGATTATGATCACCAAGCTCCTTGAGGCAAGCTCTGTATCTTGAGAATGTGAGCCTAATACCCCACATGTAGTAAGCACCCTGTAAATGTTTATTGGCTGAATGCATGAGCAGATTACTACCAGGCCTGTTCTAGGTACTGGTCTTGTCAGGAACTATGGTGATCCCACTGGGGAGTCTCAGGAATAGCAACAAAGACTGGAAGCAAAGGAACTGAGATTCTAATCTTTATTCCCTTTATTAAGAGTCGTTCACCTCCAAATCTCAGTTTCCTCTTTTTTAAATTTATTTTTGAGAGAGAGAGAGTGCAAACAGGGGAGAAGCACAGGGAGAGGAGGACAGAGGATCTAAAGTGGGCTCTGCACTGACAGCAGAGAGCCCAATCTGGGGCTCAAACTTGTGAACCATGAAGTCATGACCTGAACCACAGTCAGAAGCTCAACCGACTGAGCCATCCAGACACCCCTCAGTTTTCTCTTTTGTATAGGAGGAAGTTTCCTTTTCTGTGCCCTCTTCTGGCATGTGCAAAGCTCACCTGCCTACTTGGAATGCTGAAAGCAGTTGACTAGCCATGAAAAGGAGCATGAAAACACCTGAACAATAGGCTCCAGAAGTATCCACACATAGCTATTATAACTGAAAAGACTGTTTTTAGAAATAATGGCTCATCACAGATTTTGGTCGTTTTGAAGGATAATGTATTTCTTGCTATGGGACTAGAGCCCATAAAAAGAAGTAAGAAGCAAGAAGTAGAAGATATAAGTAAGAAGTAACTCTTACCTTTGAAGGAAAAGTGGTTCTAACATTTACCTTTGCAATAGCAGCCAACTGCAAAAATCTACTACACACCGTTTCACAATTACCAAGAGATTCTGTGAAAGATTGAAAAAAAGTTCTAGCTGCAGTACATGGTATTTAAAAATGTAACATATTAGGGAAGAGTAACACAAGGTAGAAGCATGCAATGGACTCAGAAGATCTTGGAAGTGACATGACAACTTCTTGTTAATCATCACTTTCATAAAATGCACATGCTATAAATAAGCAGGCACAGGGCACAGTATAGAAGCAATGGCAAATTCTTAACCTGGCTCCCAAATTGGGCACTAACAAGAGACGCAAGTGGGTGTCAACTGCAATGGGCTACAGAGCTGAATTATTTATTCTGCAGGCCTATGGTCGAGTCTTGTGGGGACAACAAGAATTAAGCCAGCAAATGCATAAAGACAAAGAATCATGGGGAAATATATGGCAGATGCATAACTCAGCTGACCACCTTAGCCTTGCTTTCTATCAGACAGAAAGTTTTTCCTCAACACTTAATACCAGAGAATCCCCAAAGTCCTTCCTCTATACCATCTGTGGTATATGTGACATCTAGCAAAACTCATTCATATAGATTTCATAGTCATCCACATGTTTTCAGTGCCAAAGTCTAGAAAACATGAAATATTTTCAATTTCTCTGGGTATTGCAAAGGAGAATGATCTACTAGATCATTAGAAAAAAATGTATCTTCTTCTAGCATTCCTATATTAACTTACGGTTTTCCTGTTTAGTAAAGAAATCTCAATACCTAGAGGCTACTAGACCAGGCATTTTGGAAAACCAAGATATGTAAACTCTGGTCACTCAGAAGAATGTTTAAAATTGGATGATCTAGAGAGTTACTAAAATACCAGAACACTGAAAAGTGTTAAATTTACTCTGCAGATTTGCAAGGACATAAGTGACCATCTAAAGCAAGAGTCAAAGATTACAGTTCACAAGCCAAATCCAGTGTATCAGTTGTTTCTGTGTGACTTAAGAGCTGAGGATGATTTTTAGACTTTAAATGACTGAAAAATATCAAAACAAAAATAGTAGTGAATGGCATGTGAAAATTAAATGAAATTCAAATTTCAGTGTCTATAAAATTTTATTGTAATACAGCCACATCCATTAGCTAACATATTGTCTAGGCCTGCTTTCTGGCTACAAAAGCAGAGTTGAATCGTTGAGTCAGAGGCCATATGGCCTACAAATCCCAAAACATTTACTACCTGGTCCTTTACAGAAAAAAAATTGCTGACCCCTGATCTAAAGCCTGGCTTTGACATTTAGAAAAACCAGAGACAGATAAAAGATAAGAGGAACTTTGTGAAAAGATACCTAGGATCAGTGCAATCAGGATCAGTCAATTCCTTGGCTAAAGACACCTGATCAAGGCTGTGTTGAAGCTGCAAGCAGATCCTCCTAGCATAGTTAATTTGCTCCTGGGAAATGTTACTCAAAAAGCCAGGGAGTCAAGAGAACACTGAAAAGCACAAAAAACTTACTGCAAGACTCCAAACAAGAAGTAACATTCAATTCCACATGAGTTGAGGTGGGAAAGAGTGGATTTAAAGGACAGAAAGAGTTCAGTGAGGGTTCACTTACATTTCTTCCCTCACAAAAACCTGGGGTGAGAGAGGGAATCAAAGCCATACTTACATAAAACTTGCCAAGAATACTAAATTGGGACATATTGTAAACATCAGTGAGGATGGTGTAATTCTTTGAGTCCAGAATGTAAACTACAGTTTCAATTTTATGATGTGTACCAAACTGCACTCCATGTGTACAAAACAAATGGATGTACAATCTCCAATGTTTTACTAGAAAATGTCTGAAAAATAGTAAATTCTTGAGCACACAGTGTACATGATAAACTAATTAACCCTCTTTGAAACATGATGTGGTAAAGGTGGGGATTTATATTCTGATTTTCCAGATGAGAAAATGGAAAAGAAAGGAAGTTATCCAACTATGGTCACAATGCTGGGGGAAGGGGGAATCTCGGAGTCCTGAATTTTAACCTAGCCCATCCATAGTGCACTTTCCCAGCTGGCTCTATCCTCATATGAAAATTGACTCTTAAAAGAATGGGAACTAGGATTCACCATCTGTTCGGAAGGCAAAACCAAAAGTGTATATAGGTATAAATGCATGTTTGTTTGCTCAAGTAATAGTTTTGATATTGACAATGGTTTGAATTTGTAGAACTGTCATGAAAACCTACACTGGAAGAGAATATTAAAAATATCTAGTTTAAGTTCCTTAATTTTACAGTCAGAGAAAATTGAAACCAAAGAGGAAAATTAATTATCCAAACCCAGACAACTAAAACTCCTCTTAGCTTCTACTCCTATGTATAGGCATCACCTTCCTTTGACTTCCTGGCCTTTTAGATAGCATCCTACCACCCTACTCCTCATACCTGTTCCCTGCCCACAGATTATCCACAAACTGATGTGTGTGTGTGTGTGTGTGTGTGTGTGTGCATATGCAAGCACGCACGCGCGCACACACACACGCACACACACACACACACTTTCACTGAGCTTTCATCAACCAGAAAGCTTTTAGTGATTTTACCCCCATGGCCTAACACTATTATTATTTTTTTAATCTCAAAATATGCAGTTACGTCCCTGACTAGCCTAATCCTCACCCTCAAACTCCCAGAATTACTGACAATGAGAAAATATGAGGCTCTCTCTTCTTCTTCCTCAATAGGAAAACCTGGCTAGATTACAACTGACTCTGTGCTGAGCCTTACACCAATGACAGCATTAAAGCCTCATGCTTTATGAACTACCAAAGCTAGAAATGGATTTCTGTCTGACATGCCAGGCTTTTAAGTCTTGTACCTGTGCCCAGTCCAGAGATTTCTGAAACCATGAATAAAGTGGTAATCAACACTCTGAATACTCAGTCTGACTTAACTGACAACAACAAACAAATGAGGAAAAGAAAGATTTGTGCTCCGCTCTCTCCAAGACAGGTGAAACTTGGAAATTTCAATAAAGTGGATTCAGAATCACCTTCATAAAGGCCATTTGGGCAATAACAACACATTGTGAAAGTGGGAAAAACAATGGAATCAATAAATATTTTCTGTGGATAATAAGACAGCCCCCTGCCTTCAAACAGAGATAATGACAGCAGTAGACTACAGCCACTAAGCCTTCCAGATGAGAGAAAGAAAGAAAATGTCATTTTTTTTGCTTTGTTTTATGTGTTTTTTTTTTAACCATCTTCTCCTATCCCTCAAAGGGCTCAGGACTGGAATCTGGGGTTCATATTTCAAAGGAGCCTAAGGGGTTTCACAGTTTTGCAAGAAATCCATTTGTGATTTTTTTGTATGTCAAAGAGTCAGGAGTATTTGGCCCCATGAGCCCATGGAGGCTCATTTTCTCAAAAAAAAAAAATACCAAGTTTCTCTAACTTAAATTATTTTAAGGTCTAGAGCATTTTGAGACCTTGCTGGACTTCCAAGTGCTCTGCAAGTTGAGTGATTACCCCTCTCTACTTCCCTGTTCTCAAATAGTCCAAGATCCACATCATAGCACAGCTCCTCCCAGGAATTCCTGCCAGCTGCCATTCTGCCTTCCTCCCTCCTTCAGCTCTAATTTCTGCACAGAGCTTCCATGTGGAATATGTTATGACAGCAAAATATTCCCTTTTACAATATGTTTGATCACTTTCCCTGTTTTCCAAAATAACAGTATTGTGACCCAGATCTGTAAAACCCAGAGGCAGCATCAAATATAATCTAATGTATTTTTCTTGAATTTGCTTATTCAGTTGCTTACTTGAACTCTTTCCCATCTGATATGGCTACTATTACTGTGATATCTGGTCTTTCTGACACACCATCTCTATTTGGGTGCCCTGGTTTATTCTCTGCTCTACAGACAAGGCCTACTGGATGATGGGGTAAAGGGAGGAAGAAGATTTCACTGGGGAAATTGGGGTGAGGTGATCTGAAGTCGTTGGGGGCTATTTCTTGCTTTCTTATCTGATAGTCATTCTTCTGTAAGTACTCTTAAGAAGCCAGGAACTGTTCTCTGTGTTTCTTTCCAAACTACCTAGGCCTAGGTACTGGGGCCCTGGACCTCAAAGTATCCCAGCAAAAGCAGTAGCAATAGGCCACTTGGGGGTATGGAAGGAATATGCAGCATATTTTCAGTAATAGTAAATTATAGCTGTCTCCTTGTTGCTTTGGGGACTGGAAGAAAACAAAATAATGACTTTCTATTTTATAAGTAATCCTGCCATCTGGCTAAAATGATGAAAAGGCAATCATCATTCCAGTTGGCTATCAATGAAAATGCCAGTAAAAGATACTTGCTTTGCACCTTTTCTCTAGATGCCCAAAGCTTTCTGATGCTTCTGTTTTCCTCTGGTGAGTGTTATAACGTTTCTGGTGAAAGGTGTGGCTTATATACCTTCCACTTTTAAGACTGTCCTCAGGGTTTATAGCCCTTACATAAGGGAAGTCTGCCTGTTTGGGCTCCGACTTAGAATTCAATACTTCTAGGCTGGTGAAAGAGAAGGATAGGTTTTGGAAGGAACTATTCCCTTTGTGGAAAATGAAGGCAGGAGTGAAAAAGAAGGATAAATTTTGGAAGGAAGTATTTCCTTTGTGGTATTTGGCAACTGGGTCTACCCCCAAGCACAGTATCTCTGTCTGTGGGGTGCTTACTAGTGTCGCTTTGTGAAAAGAAGCCCTTAGTACAGGATAGGGAAGGAAGTGGATGAATAAGAGGTTTGAGCCCAGGTTGATTGGGAAGGAAAAAGTCACTATCATATATAGGAGGACTGGAAATGGAATTTCTTGCTGTAGGACGTAGGCTGAGCACCTCTGGTAGCTGATCACACATGAATTGTTCTAAGCTAAATAAAACTAAGAAGTCAGGGCTTGAGCAAAATATAAGATGCAACTTAGCTTGGGATGCTGGGCCAATGGACATGCCCTGAGGACAAGTCTATGGAGAGAATAAAAGTGTTTCATCACTCTGGATCCCTACTTATCTAGGGGCTATTAATGCAAAGAGGCCCCAAAAAAGCAGCAGAAGAAGGGAGCAGGTGCAAAGACTGATGTTCTGCTGAAGAACAAGAGCGCTTCATTTCTGGGGATGAGGCCAGGGAGACTTTGTGAAGGAATATTCCCATATTCACTACAAAGAATGGGTTGGGGACTCAGTTGGGGTAATTTTCTACTTCTAACTTCTCTAATAAAGACAATTTTTCTATCACTACACAATAGAATGGAACACAAACAGGGAAGAAATTGTATCTATTCAAATCATTAATTTTCTTCTATTCGTAGGACCCTCCCAAGCTGTAAGCACCAGATGGGACCGCCTTCACTGAATACTTGCCTGTATTACCAAGGCTGCTGAAGCCAGGGGACCAGCAAGTATTAAACTTATTTCTTTAGGCTCTTAGGTTCTTTGAGAGGGTCCCACCAGTGATCTTATCTCTGAAATGATACAATCCTGGGTTCTGGAAGATTGGCGTATCTCTATATAAGATAAAGGAGAAAGGCAAATAGAAGTTAGTGTGCAAGACCCCTTACCTTCAGCAGCTCTTTTAAAGAACACTTTGCAGCTTCCACAAGTGAGAGCTCCATAGTGACAGCCCGAAGCTTCATCACCGCAGATCAGGCAGGTCTTCTGGGGTGGAAAGTAATAGTCAATGGGTAGGACATGGTCCCTGGCAGTCTCCAAACTGGAAAGACACATGAGAAACAATGCAACACATGTCAGTGCCTGGCAGAAATAAAAGGATAGAAAGAAGTCTCAGGTCTTCCGGAGCAAACTTACATATGTAAATTATTATTATTTATAAAACAAGATTATTTCTTGCTTAATTGAGTCAGTGCAAAGCTGATTTTTCTGCTACTTCTAGTGATGATGTCTTGGGGTTTCCTGTCATGTGGACAGAGCCTTTTTAGGTCCTGCTAAAGAATTCAAGAAGTTCTCTTGAGTCAGCCATTCTCATAGGCTATGTTTACATGAGGGAAGGATGAAGACAGAAACCTGAGGTTAAGGTATCTAACTTAAAATGGTGGCCAGACAACAATTTTAAAGCAATTAAATGGTATGAACCCAGTTATATGGCATTGCCTTATCCAAAGGGAGACCTATGGCCAAAAGAGACTAAGCAACAAAGAAGTTTGGAATTCCTTTGCTCTAGTTCTCTAAGCCTCACTTTCACCTGTAAATAGGAATAGTATTGCCCATCCTATGGAGCTACTGTTGTGAATGGCAGTATAAATTATATAAAAAGATAAAAAGCCTTTAAAATGAATACACAAGTGAGGGATCATGATTAGTGTTATCATACCAGCCTTCCTCAGTCTCTCCCCCGCCCCATTTCCTCACTTTCCTTAGTCATCTCTCTAAATCATGTGGACATACTCTCACTTACATTCTACAATATAAAGTAGAAAAATCCTTACACCTGAGGTTCTTGTTGGGAAATGATACACAGTGATGCTGGAAATTTCTCAGGTGACCATCTCAACACTTGGCCACTAAAATACTCATAGGGTCCTTGGGACAGGATGGAGCTCCAGGGGTCATCTAGTCTGAACTTTCTATCTCTAAGAAGATCTGTGTCTGAGTCCTTTCAGATGGATGTGAAGGAGAAGGTCAAAAAACCAATCCTAAAACTTTAATGGAAGTATAATTCTGAGTCTCCCATAGTAATTAATTCAAGTTTAGACAAATAAAATATTGTTCTTACTAATCAAAGGTCCAATTATTTTTCTCTCCTATGCCCTGTGTCTAAGCATTAAAAAAAAAACAAAAAACAAGTGACATCCTGGATTAATCTGCCTCAGGTAGATGAAAATTGCCCGTATTCTCATCCACAGGAATGTAGCCATATTTTTTTTTCTGAGCATTTCTTCCTTACTAAGGAAGAAAGGAAAATAAGTCTTAGTGGCAGCCTGTTTGCTGTGTTGGGTGATTTATACACCTCAAAACAACTCTGAGAAACAATTTTGTTGTTGTTATTATTACATCGGATGAAGAAAGTCAGATTCAGAGAGGTGAAGCCCAAAGTGATTTGACAGCAAGCTCAGGACTTTCTGGCTCCAAATCCAACATAGTTTCCATTACATTATTATCTTTCTGCTACTCTCTTACTTTCTACACACATGGCTCTTTGATTATCAAGCTCAGCATAGTTGTCAGAATCCGAAAAAGCATGAAATGTTATCTTTCCCTCAATAACCAGGGATCAGCCCTGTGAAGCCTGACACTTGACAAGCACTTTACCTCTAAGACACAAATATTAGCCTTTACTCAAGTCTCAAGTACTGCAGGAAGCATTAAAAACTTTCGGCTGATATGTAAACCCAGCAGCTGGCTATCTTTTTTTCCCCTACAAGCTCTCCCTTTCCTACTCTGACTGGAAAGTCAGCAGGACCCTATCAAACCAAGATTAGCAGGACCTCAAGGTCCAAAGGAAAATATCTCACTTCCCATATATAAATGGGCCAAATGTTAAGAACATCATCGCTTTGACTAAAAATTTCACTTTCTTGGGTAAAAAAAATGTGTTCCTATCCTCATTCACAAAACAAGGAGAAGCAGCAGAAGTTTTTCA
Organism: Paguma larvata; assembly: GCA_030068075.1. Taxonomy (NCBI): domain Eukaryota; kingdom Metazoa; phylum Chordata; class Mammalia; order Carnivora; family Viverridae; genus Paguma; species Paguma larvata. The sequence continues at coordinate 50,773,042 of CM057830.1, read as the reverse complement.
TTTTCATAAGTGAAAATCCTTTTCCTTTTCATCCTTTTCCCTCTTTTTTTGACTTCTAGAACTAATGCAAGACATTCAAATAAAATAAAAAAGACATGTATTTAGGCACTTTATGTGTTAGGTCATTTCATATATATCATCTCATTTAATCTTCCCCCAAACCCTGCCAGGTAGCTCTGTATCATCTGTATATAGTAGGAGAGGAAACTGATGTTCAGGAAAATTAAACTTGTTCAAGACCACTCATGTCATAAATGGGAATGTCAGATTCCATCCTAGGTAAGTCTGCTTCTGAAGTGCTGATTCATAACCCATGACTAACCACATTATAAAATTGAAAGTTGAGATTAGATAGATGGATTCAACTCAACTCCTAGCACCTAGCCTTATGAACCTAGCAAAGGATTAGGTGCTGGGGATATTGTGATGATCAATATATTATTCTTCCCTCTAAGAAACTTACTATCTAGTGCAGAAGAAAGACAGGAAGCAAGGAACTGTACACAACATAGTAGATGATATAGTAAGGCAGAGTGCAGATTGTTACAGATGAGGAAGCACCTCAAAGACAGGAATGATTTTTGAGAGGCATAAAGGTACATTTGGATAAATGAGATGATAAGGATAATGACAGTAATTTTTATCATATGATTGGAAAATAAATATTAAATATACAACATGGAAACCTGAGTAAATAATAGGTCTTTTTGAAAAGAGACTTTATGAAACAGAAATTTTCATCCATATTACAATTTAAAATATAGTTCAAATTGTTCAAAATAATCTAATTAATCAAATTTATAATCGATGTTTAAGACTGAAGAAAGTCATCAATATTTTGTTCATTAGATATGAGTTCAATAAAACACACCACTTATAAAAATAAAGTTAAAAAAGAGGAAGAAGAGGAAAAATAATAAAAACAATTTTAGAATTTGAACTTTTCCCAATTACAACCCACTTTGACTAAAGGCCTGAGGTATCTGCTAACCTCACTAGGCTGGTCTCTGCCTACGTACCCTTCCTCTTTCTGGAAAAATATTTTGGACAGCACTTCCACTGACCCTGGTGTAGTGTAGACAGAAGTCAAAAAAAGAGGGAAAAGGATGAAGACACTTGTGAAAACGAAAAAGGAACATTTCAGTTCTGCCTCATGTGCTGACCTTTGGACATTAGAAAGGAAAACTGTAATAAGAATTCCAATCCCAGGTTTATATCCTAGAGAAACTCATGGACATTTGTACTAGGAAGCATGTACAGGAATGGTGTCATAGCAGCTGTATTTATAAAAGCAGAAATGATAAACATCCACTAAAAGGAGGAAGGATAAATAAATTACAGCACACTCATTCAATATAATACAATTCAGCAATAATGAGGAACAGAGTACAGGTACACATCGGTAAATCTTACAATCTAATATTGCATAAAAGACATAAATCACAATAGCCTATATATTATGATTCCATTGCATACATATCCCAAAAAAGGTAAAAGTAAACAAAATATAATTTGGTAATATATATGTGAAAAAGCATAACATGCAAGTGAATAATAAACCCCAAATATAGGACTGTGGTTACTTCTAAGGAGAGACTGTGGTTAATGATATAAGGAAGGAGGATACAAGTATTTATGTGTTCATTTAAAAACATTTATTAAGTGTCTACTCCATATCAAGCACCATTCTAGGTCCTGCAGTTAGAGCAGTAAGTAAACAAAAATAAATGGTGTAAAAGTTCTTATTCTTTAACCAGGGCTCATGAGTGTTCATTTTATTACTAAGCTGCATAACTAACTTATATGACACATGCATGCTTCGTATGGTTACAACAGCATATAGTGAAAGAAAAAATGTAAACCTGAGAAGTTTGTAACATCTTCCTAAATAACATTCTAAGTGCAAATATAGCTTTGAGAACAAGTAAGTTCAGAATTTGCATGGAACACTTGTATTTCTTCCTGCCTACACTGGAGTACATGCTCACTTATTATCCCTATGCAGTGCATTCAGTTTTATGGATCTGAAGGAAAAATGCTGCTACATAAAATGGAAGTTTCCTAAACCAGAATACCACTTCAACAGTTTCACAATTAATTAAATAAAAGTGGATTTCTAGAAGCTATAGGTCTATAAATGCCAGCTCAACTATGGAGAAGTTGGGCTCAGAAATCTTCAGCACCTACCTATAATCTCAGTCAGTCTGTCTATCTGTTTGTCTGTCTGTCTGTCTCTCATACTTGAAAATACTTTAAAGGGTCTGACTACTTTAAACACGTTCTCCAAGGATTGTGGAACCAATGCTATATGTAGAAGTCACAGACTAGTGTTCCTTGTTTGAAGGATGAATGTCAATTCAACAGGGCTTTGGAGCCAGGCTGATGTGGGCTGGAATCCTGCATCCACCACTGAATCTTGGTCCCAGTCTCTGAACTCTACTTGTCTCATCTGGAAGGTGGGGATACTCCATCTAGAAGGCTTTTGCTACAATTACATTAAAGAGTACATGTTAAACCCTTCCCCCTGTGCCTGCCACATGATAGCTGCATTGTATGTTTAGGTTGCCTTCACCTTTTGCTTTACCATAAAAAGGGGGGAGATGTATAATATCCTTAAAAAAAAAAGACCATCTTTCTTGGCTATCCAGCACATTTAGGGAAAGGTAAATACAAGTGGATAGATAAAAGGAAAAATTATAGATGTGCAAAAGTGTATCTTTTTGATACATATCTCTGCACTTTTCAAACAAGAAGAAATTTAGAAAACTACCAAACATCTTTATGAAAGCATCATATTTTTCCTGATGTTTAGTAACTTAAAACATATTGTTTTTTAACCACATCGTGGGATATAATGACAACTCTACATGAATTTTTACAATAAAATTCAAGAGTTCAAAGTTATTGTCTCCTCATAGATCTATTGTACCTACTTCTTTGTGGGCACAAGGGTTATTTCAGTGGAGAAATTGACAAAGTAACGACATAAGTCTGGTAGCTTCCTTCCCCTCTTGCAAGTCTGAGATTTGAAATTTGATGACTGTCTGTCCAAGAGGACAGTTATGTTTTCTTTTAAAAGTACTACCTGACTTTACATTATAGCTCTCCACTTCTCCTATTTAATAATGCCTTGTTGAAGTGGAAAGATGTAATAGGTAGAAGATCTGGTTTTCATGCCCATCTTTCCCACCTTTTTTTTTTTTTTTTTTTTCTTTTAAAGTAGCCTAAGTTTCCTTCGGTCTTTAAAAAAAAAAAAAACATTTATTTATTTCTGAGAGACATAGAGACAGAGTGTGAGCAGGGGAAGGGCAGAGAGAGAGGGAGGCACAGAATCCGAAGCAGGCTCCAGGCTCTGATGAGCCATCAGCACAGAGCCCGACATGGGGCTCGAACCCACATACTGTGAGATCTGACCTGAGCTGAAGTCGGCCACTTAACCGACTGAGCCATCCAGGTGCCCCCCATCTTTCCCACCTTCTAACAGAATAACCTTGAACAAGTCATTTTCTTCACATGTAAAATGGGTATAAAAATATAGAGTTCACAAAATTGCTATGAAGACTCAATGAGATTTTGGAGATTAAACAGTCCACTCTGTTGCCAGCACACTGCTTAACAAAAGGCCATTACTATAATAATCTCACGAGAAAGTGATAGGGAGGAGATATTGGAGGAAAACTCAGTTCTAAAAACCCAGCTCTGAGGTAGGTGTAATTACCATTCCTTTGAAGAAAATGCAAACTGGGACTTAGATAAGGTAAATTACTTGTTTGAGTTCATATGGCTAGTAAGTGGCAAAGCCAGGATTCAAACCAGGCATTAATTCTCCCCCCTAATCCATATTCTCCTGCTATTCTAAATTGCCAAGGACATATAACACTTATGTTATAGCCTAGGTTTAATTTGATTAGATTTTTAAAAATAGTTTATTGTCAAATTGGTTCCTATACAACACCCAGTGCTCAATCCAACGAGCGCCCTCCTCTGTGCCCACCACCCACTCTCCCCCCTCCCACACCCATCTCTCCCCTCAGTTCTTTCTTATTCTTTGAGTCTCTCATGTCATGTCTTCCTTCCTCTCTGTGGCTTTTTTTTTCCCCTTTCCCCTCTTCCCCTCCCCCCTGGTTCTCTGCTAGGTCTTCCAAAGCCTACCTATGCGTGGGAACATATGGCATCTGTCTTTCTCTGCCTGACTTATTTCACTCAGCATAATATCCTCCAGTTCCATCCATGTTGCCACACATGGCCAGATTTCATTCTTTCTCATTGCTGCATAGTATTCCATTGTATATATATACCACATCTTCTTTATCCATTCATCAGTTGATGGACACTTAGTCTCTTTCCATGATTTGGGTATTGTCGAAAGTGCTGCTATGAACATTGGGGTACAAGTGCCCCTTATGCATCAGCAGTCCTGGATCTCTTTTTAACAAATTTATTGATATATGATTCACATACCATACAATTCACCTGTTTTAGCATATCCACAAACTAATTTTACTAGAAACTATTACCATAAACTAATTTTATAATATCTTCATGACTCCGAAAAGAAATCCAGTACCCATTAGTAGTCACTCCCCATTCCTTTCTTCTCTCGGACCCTAATTCAATTTCTGTCTCTAAAGATTTGCCCTTTACAGATATTTAACATAAATGGAATTATACAACACAATCTTTTGTGACTTCCTTCTTCCATTTAGCATACTTTTTTTTAAGATTCATCTACATTGTAGCATGTATCATTGCCTCGTTATTTCTGTGCAATATTCCATTTCATGGATATTCCACATTTTATTTATCCATTCATCAGTTGGACAGTTGGGTTGGTTTCACTCTGGCTTTTATGGATAATGCTGCAGTGAATATATATATATTATATATATGTGAAATTACTATGTCAATGAATATATATATTATATACATCTGTATGTAATATATATGTGTGTGTATATATATATATATATATATATATATATATGAAATTGCTATTTCAAAAGTCAAATGGTAACATTTTCAAAAACCTCCAGGTTTGTTCCCAAAGTGGCTGCACCATTTTAAATTTGTATCAGTAATGTATAATGGCTCTAATTTCTCCACATCAAAGGTATTTGTCTTTTTTTTACTACAGTCACCTAAGTGAGCGTGAAGTGATGTCATATCTTGGTCTTGATTTGCATTTCTCTATTGAGTAATGGTGTTGAACATTTTTCATTTGTACATATTCTTTGGAAAAGGTCTATTCAAAGTCCCTAAGTCTCTGCACATTTTATTTTATTTAATTTTTTAATGTTTTATTTATTTTTGAGAGAAAAAGAGAGAGAGAGAGAGAGAGAGAGAGAGAGAGAGAGAGAGGGAGAGAGAGAGAGATTGAGTATGATTAGGGGAGAAGCAGAGAGAGAGGGAGACACTGAATCTGAATTAGGCTCTAGGCTTTGAGTTGTCAGAGCCCAACGCAGGGCTTGAACTCATAAACCGTGAGGTCATAACCTGAGCCAAACTCAGACACTTAACTGACTTGAGCCACCCAGGCGCCCCAGTCTTTGCACATTTTAAAACTGGGCTGGCTATTTGCCTTTTTATCATTGAATTGCAAGATTCTTTATATATTCTAGATTCAATACTCTTATATCCATAACTTGCAAAGATTTTTTCTCAATGGGTTGGAGTTTTACTTTCTTTATTGCTTGCAACATAAATGTTTTAAAATTTGAGGAAGTCCAATTTTTCATTTTTTCCTGTTGTTTCTATGCCTTTGATGTTGTAAGCTAAGAAACCATTGCTTAACACAAGGTCACAAAGATTTACTCCTACATTTTCTTTGAGGTTTAAAGCCTTAGCTCCAGCATTTAGATTCATGATACATTTTGACATAATTTTTGTGCATGGTACAAAGAAGTGGGGGCACCTGGGTGGCTCAGTCAGTTATGCATCCGACTTCAGCTCAGGTCATGAGTTCACAGTTTGTTATTTCGAGCCCCACACTGGGCTCTGTGCTGACAGTTTGGAGCTTGCTTCAGATTCTGTGTCTTCCTCTCTCTCTGCCCCTTCCTGCTTGTGCTCACTCTCTCTTTCTCTCTCTCTCTCTCTCTCTCTCTCTCAAAAATAAATAAATAAACATTAAAAAAAGACATTCCTATTTAAAAAAAGAAGTGGTCTAACTTCATTTGTTTGCATGTGAAAATACAGATGTCCTATTTGTTGACGATACAATTGTTTCTTCCATTGAATGGTCACGGTATCATTGTTGAAAATCATTTAACCATAATGTAAGGGTTTATTTGGGGAGTCTCAATTGTATTTCATTGGTCTATGTATCATACTTATGCCAGTTCCACATGGTCTTGATTGTTGTAGCTTTTAGTAAGATTTGGAATCAGGAAGTGTGAACCCTCCAACTTTGTTCTTCTATCTCGAGATTGTTTTGGGATTTTTTGTTTGTTGATTACATATGTTTTAACCAGTATAATTAACATACAATGTTATATTAGTTTCAGGTGTACAATACAACGATTCAACAACTGCATACATTACTCTGTGCTCATCACAGTAAGTGTGCTCTTAATCCCCATCACCTATTTCACCATTCTTTCACCACTTCCTCTCTGGTAACCTTTGTTCTGTACAGTTAAGAGTCTGCATTTTTGTAAGTTTGTCTGTCTCTTCTTTTTTTTCTTTGACCATTTGTTTTGTTTCTTAAATTCCACATATGAGTAAAATCATACGGTATTTGTCTTTCTCTGACCGACTTACATTACTTAGCATTATACCTTCTAGATCCATCCATGCTGTTGCAAATGGCAAGATTTCAATCTTTTTTATGACTGAGTAGTATATATACCACATCTTCTTTACCTATTTATCTGTGGATGGACAGATGGGCTACTTGTTCACTGGAATATATTGGCTATTGTAAATAACTTCAATAAACACAGGGGTGCATGTATCTTTTTGAATTTGTGCTTTTGTATTCTTTGGGTAAATACCCAGTAGTGCAATTGCTGGATCATAGGGTAGTTCTATTTTTAACTTTTTGAGGAACCTCCATACTATTTTCCATACTATTTCCGTACTATTTTTTGTTTCTCGTGTTGTTGATTTTAGTCATTCTGACAAGTGTGAAGTGACATCTCATTGTGGGTTTCACTTTAATTTCCCTCATGATGGGTTATGTTGAACACGTTTTGATGCATTTTGACTATTCTAGTTTTTTTGTATTTCAATATGAATTTTATAATTGACATTTCTATTTATGCTAAGAAGCCAGCTGGGATTTTGAGAGGGATTTCCTTGAATCTATGGGGAATACTGTTGTCTTAACAATATTAAAGTTTATGATCAATGAAAATGGAATGCTTTTCCATTTATTTATATCTTATCTTTCCACAGTGTTTCATAGTTTTAACTAGAAGTCTCGCACCTTTCACTAAATTTATTTGTTAAGTATTCTATTTGATGCTATTATTAATGAATTGTGTTCTATCACTTTTAAATTACTCTTTGCTAATATACAGAAATACAACTGATTTCTGCACACCAATCTTGTATTGAGCAACTTTGATGAACTAAATTATTAGTTCTAATAGTTTATTATGTATTCTTTAGGGTTTTCTATATACAAGATCACATGATCTGTGAGTAGAGATATTTTTAATTCCTTTCCAATACAGATGATTTTTAGCTCTTTGTTTGTTTGTATTTGCTGTTTTGTCTAATTGGCCTGGGTAAAATCTCCAATACAATGGTGAACAGAAATGGTGAGAGCAGACATGCTTGTCTTGTTCCCAATCTTCCTGGGAAAGTTTTCAGTCACTTAAATATGATATTAGTTATGGGTTCCACATAGGTATCCATTTTCAGTTTTAATATGTTCCCTCCTATTCCTGTTGTGGAATGTTTTAATTGTGAAATAATGTTAGGTTTTTTGTCAATATTTTCTACATCTATTGGGAAGATCATGGGCCTTTATTCTCTGAAACACAGTGCATTATATTAATTAACAGATTTTCAGAAGTTAAACCAATATTACCTTCCTGACATAAATCTCAATTTTACATTATTGAGATAAATCCATCTTGTAATTATAATCCTTTTTATTTGTTGCTGGATTTGGTTTGCTATTTCATTGAGGATATTTTAATTTATTGATATTCAAAAGTAATATTGGTCTCTAGTTTTTGTGTGTGTGTGTGTGATATCTTTGGTTTTGTTATCGGGTAACATTGGTCAACAGAATTAGTTGGGAAGTGTTTCTACCTCTTTTATTTTTTGGAAGAATTTGTAAAAGATTGATATTAATTCTTCTGTAAATGTATGATGGAATTCACCAGTGAAGACATCTAGATTTGGGCTTTCCTTTATGGTGAGTTTTTTTTTTTTTTTGTTTTTTTCTTTTTACTTACTTTCTTCTTCTTCTTTTTGTTTAATTGAAAGGCAATGTTTGTTAGTGTGTATAATTTCTGGTACTCTGGTAGAAGTAGATACTTATAGTTATTTCCATTCTACAGATTAAGGTGGAGGTACAAAGAGTCTTGGTATCCCCCTTCCAGAGTTTGAACTCTTCATACTGTATTGGCTCTCTATGCCCCTGTGGTTTTGTTTTGTTTGGGTTTTTAGTTTTTTTGAGTATAGCTGACACACACGTTACATTCACTTAAATGTACAACATAGTGATTCTACAAGTTTATACATTATGCTATGTTCACCACAAGTGTAGCTACCCACAGGCTTCCAGTTATGGAATGAATAAGTCATGGGAATAAAAGGCATAGCATAAGGAATATAGTCAATGATACAGAAATAGGGTTATATGGTGGCAGACAGTATGGAAAGTTTATTATATTACTAATAAAATGAAGTAATACTATATTCTCTTTACTTGATACCATTAAGATTTTCTATTTCTGCTTGAGTCAGTTTACATAGTTTGTGTCTTCTTGACAATTTCCCATTTCGTCTAGGTTATGTAATTTGTTGGCATATGGTTGCTTGTTCATAGTGTTCCCTTTTAATCCTGTTTTATTGTTTTAAGGTGGGTAGTGATGTCCCCACTTACACTGCTGATTTCGTGATTTGAGTCTTCTATCGTTTTCTCTTAGTAAATCTAATGGTTTGTCAATTTTGTTGATCTTTTCAAAGTAACTTTTGATTTCAATGATTCTATTGATTATTCTTATTCTCTATTTAATTTATTTCCATTTTAATCTTTATTAATATTTTTCTTTTCTTCTAGTTTCCTAAAGTGGAAAGTTATTGATGTGAGAATTTTCTTATTTGTTAATATAGGTGTTTTAATCTGTTCTGGCTTGTCTAACAAAATACCACAGACTGGATGGCTTATAAACAACAGAAATTTGTCACAGATCTAGAGGCAGGAAGTCTGAGATCAAGGTGCCAGAATTGTTGTGTTAGGGCCTTCTTCCAATTGCAGACTTCTTGTATTCCCACATGGCAGAAAGGTAAGCGAGCTCTAATCACATTCTTTTATAAAAGCACTAATTACATTCATGAGCATGCCACTTCATATCTAAGTACCTCCAAAAGGCCTCACTTCCTAATACCATTATATTAGGCATTAGGATTTCAACATATGAATTTGCAAGGAGAACACAGACATTCAGACTACAGCAATAGGTATTTATAGTTCTAAATTTCCTTTCAAAAACTGCTTTAGCTTATCTGTATCCCACAGGTTCTGGTATGTTACATTTTTGCCATTATTCATGTCAAAAATTTTCTCATATTTCTTCTGATTTCTTCTTTGATCCACTATTTATTTAGACATGTATTATTTAATTCTCGACATTTGTGAGTTTCACATATTTCCTTCTGCTATTGGTTTCTAATTACTTCCACGTGACCAGAGAACAAATATCCATTTTTCTTGAATAACTGCACCTCAGATTTTTGCTAGCTTTTTTTTTCCTTTACAGAATTCTGAAGAAGTTGATTTTCATAATTTTTGCTAGTGTGTTTGTTGCTTTTATAAAAGGGTAGCTTTAAGGCAGTCTTCACTCTATCATAGTGGAAGCTGTTCTTATATTCCAAGCCAGGTTATATAAAAATCACTCCCACCCTTAACACACACACACAGTAATCTTCATCATGTGTCATGAAGGGAGGAAGAAGAGATATCATTCATACCATTCATTTATCCATTCAAAAATTTATATCATTCATACATTACAAAGGAAGAGCTCTGCCAAATGATGGGTACATAAAGATGAGAAACACATAGCCCCTGTTTGCAAAGGAGTTTTCAAGGGCTTGTTTTGGCCTATGACGAGTGTGCAAATGGTTAATGCTATGTATAGCAAGAAAAATACTATTAAAGGGTCCAAGATTGGTGGTTACTAAAGGAAGAGAAATTTGTGTGCTTTGCCTGGGGGTACTAGAAAATAATGCCCATCATGTACTAAAATCCTATTACTAACCTAGCTAGGCGTTTTACATAACTTGTCAAGCATTTACTCTGGGATAGATCAGATGAGGATCCCCACAGTTCTAATGTATACTCCTCAACCCTCAAACCTGACACACTGCGACAAGTAGTTATAGGCCTACTGTTGATTTACATTTTCCTGTAGTTTATATCAACTGACAGACATGCCAAGACAGCTGGAAGTGTGGTAGCAAGACTTTTTATCAGTGTGTCCCACCAAAATGACCAAGCTGTCCTTTTCTTTTGGAATCACTTTCAGAAATGGGGCTGAACAGATGAATCCTTATTATAGTCATGCCCTTACATCTCCCAAGCCACATCTGCTATACTCTGTGAGTCAAAATCTTTCCTATGGTTTCCTAGTCATCTCAGCCAATCAGCCATGGAAGAACTAGACAGATTCCTTTCTGCATTGTCATCAAATCTGAGGGCTGAGAGATGTTTCCATATTATTTGTTTCCAGAATTCATTACCAAAAAACAGGAAATGAGAAAACAACTTGTTTTTGATTTACATGTTAAATCTTACTGGACCAATCTTTTCTTCACATCCTTCATTTAAACTTCTGATACTAAAGAGACTGAGAGCTAAGTATATGTTAAGCAGTGTCAAAGGTGCTTCATTCTGACAACTACTACTGCAGGATACACAGATTATCTCCATTTTACAACAAAGAGCCAGAGGTTCAGAGCCATCAAATAATTTTTTCAAGATAACAGAGCTAGTTAAACTACAAAAGCAAGGGTTTGAATGCATGTCTGGCTAACTCCAAAACCTGTGCTTTGTCTACCATGCTATATGGCATTTCCTCTCATTGACTGTCAGGGCTAGATGACTCTCAGAGATAATCTAGCTGAGTGTTTTTCGCCCTTGTGTGCATGGTAAAATCACTAGGGGAACTTTCCACCCCCAATTCTGATTTAATTAAATTAAGATGGGGTCCAGGCATTCAATTTAAAAAAAAATGATGTTAATGATAATGCCCAATCAGGGGTTAAAACCACCATTGTCCAGGGGAAAATTTGGGGCCCACAAAATTATAGAAAATTGACCAGAAGAAATAGTTTTCCAGAGATAAGCCTGAGAGTAGAAGCCAAGTGTTATAATTCTTATGCCAGAGTTCTGTTGTAAACCAATATTTTTAGTCACATTCTGTATACTAACTTTTCCCAGGGTCTAGAATATGCAATAGTCAACCTCTGAAATATCTATATAATGACCAATATCAAACAGCCATTCATCTATAGCCCAGGAACTTTTGAAAAGACAGTAATAGCATTAAGTAGCAACCATAAAAATGGATCTCATCCATTACAGAACTACCCTCTTTCTGGAAAGAAATTTACTGAGTGCCATACTATGTGTTAGGCACTGTGAAGGGCACATAGAATACATTAAGAACCTAAAGACACAAATATCATTGTCCTCTATCCAAAGTCTGGTCTGAAGAGATTTATTGCCATACAGAGAAAAGGTTAGAGTCTCATTTTACAGATGAAACAAACAAAGGTCAGAGTTAAAGGTATTTTCTAGTAAATTGCAGCATTACTATTGCAAAAATCAAAGGCTTTGGGGGAAGAGATACTCAGGTTTGAACCCCACCACTACTGATTACCAGTCATGTAATGTTGGGCACAAGATGAAGCTAACCTCCCTACCATCAGTTTTCTTATCTACAACATGAAGAAGACAATATACCAGCCTCAAAGGGGTTTTGTGACAAATGCATCAGAAAATACATGAGAAAGAGTCTAAGGCACTCAAAATAAATGGTCGTTTCTCCCCATTTTACTAATTCCACTCCAACTTCCCACTAGGACTAAAGTCCAGGGCATCTGAATCCCAATCTAGTGAGCTCTGCAATACACCATATTACCTCCTCCTCTTTTTTTTTTTAATAAAGTATTTTTAAAGTTTGTTTATTGTGAGAGAAAGACAGAAAGAGAGTAGGGGAGGGGCAGTGAGAGAGGGAGACAGAGAATCCAAAGCTGGTTCCGTGCTAACAGTATGGAGCCTAATGTGGGGTTTTATCTCACAACTATGAGATAATGACCTGGGCTGAAATCAAGAGTTAGATGCTTAACCATCTGAGCCACCCAGGAGACCCTACCTCCTCTCTTTCAACACATGTTGTCAATGTGTTTCATCTATCATCACCTTTCAGTTAATCAGTGACTAGTATTTGTTAATGTACTGCCTAACTCGCATCCCCCTACCCAAACAGTCATGCAACCTCACTTTAAAAATAACTGCAACTCTCTTACTGAAGCCCCTCTACTTTCTGTATGATCCTCTCCAACCCAGAAATTACACATGACCTCACAGGAATTCTATCTAAAACATCTCCATAACCCTTCCTCTTAAGACCATTTAATAACTCCCTATGGTCTACAGTAGTGGCCTAATTCACTGATCCATCAGAATCCCCTGAGGAGTTACAGAGCTCTGATCCCATTCTAACTTACCCTAAAGTCTTCTGAATCTGAAGCTATAGATAGAACTTGAGGATCTGTAATTTTATTAAATATCTAAGTGATCTTATGCAGGCACTGAAAACCACTTGGCCTACAGTATACAAATTCAAAGTATTAGCTTGGCATTCAATGCCTATCTCTAGTTACTTATTTCTTCCTCAACTTTTCCCATATGATATTCCAGTAGTACCACTCTGTTTCAGTTCTTCAGTCTTAACCCCATTTCACCTCTCTGTCTCCTTGCTTACATGGTCATTCCTCAAACTGGAATAACCTTGCACTGCTCCCAACCATTTTTCGCCCTTGCCACATTATCTCATAATTCAAGATTTAGCACAAGAGGCCATAACCTACTCCATGAAGCCCTTCTTGACTCTGTATCCCTTAGGTAGAATATGATCACTTTGCCAACTTGTATAGTCTCCTGTCAGAGCATGTATAATGTTCCATATCACAAATAATCTATGTATGTGTATGTTTCCCATCCATTATGTGGCCTTCAGTGATGAATTTCCAGTGTCTAGCCCAGATACTGCCTAAGCAATTCCCACTCAACTCGTTTGCCTCTTTCTTTCATCCTTGACTTACTCTTAAACCAAACAACAGAGTTTGAAAACACCCATGTTGCCTTTTAAAAAACATCTCAATTTGAAGGTCAAGATAGATCCCGAACAATTTATGAGTCCCAATTAGGACACTGCTAAACTATATCAGATAAATGAAAACTTCTCTTAAAAAATACCTTGCCAATTTGTATGCCTTTTATTTTTTTTTTTTGTCTAATTGCTGAGGCCAGGAGTTCCAGTGCTATGTTCAACAACAATGTAAGAGTGGATGGACATCCTTGTCTTGTTCCTGACCTTAGGAGGAAAGCTCTCATCTTTTACGCATTGAGGATGATATTAGCTGTGGGCCTTTCAAATATGGCTTTTATGATGTTTAGTTATATTCCTTCTATCCCTACTTCCTTGAGGGTTTTTTTTTTTATCAAGAATGGATACTATACTTTGTGAAATGCTTTTTCTGCATCTATTGAAATGATCGTATGGTTCTTAACCTTTCTTTAATTAATGTGATGTATCATGTTGATTTGAATCGTGAGTATCGAACCAGTCCTGCAGCCCAGGAATGAATCCCACTTGATCATGGTGGATAATACTTTTAATGTAATGTTGAATTTGTTATGCTGGTATGTTCCCTAGAATTTTTTCATGAAGATTCATCAGGGATATTGGCCTGTAATTCTCCTTTTTAGTGGGGTCTTTGTCTGGGTTGGGAATCAAGGTAATGCTGGCTTTATAGACTGAGTTTGGAAGGTTTCCTTCCATTTCTATTTTTTTGTAACAGTTTGAGAAGAATAGGTATTAATTATTCTTTAAGTGTCGGGTAGAATTCTCCTCGGAAGACTTCTGGCCCAGGACTCTTATTTGTTGGGACATTTTGGATAACAGATTCAGTTTCTTTGCTGGCTATTTGCCTGTTCAAATTTTCTATTTCTTCCCGTTTGAGTTTTGGTAGTGTGTGAGTGTCTAGGAATTTGTCCATTTCTTCCAGATAGTCCAGTTTGATGACATATACTTTTTCATAGTGTTCTCTTATAATTGTTTGTATTTCTGTGGTGTTGGTTGTGATCTCTCCTCCTTCATTCATGATTTTATCTACTTGGGTCCTCTCACTTTTCTTTTTAATAAGTCTGACAAGGGGGTTATAAATATTGTTTATTCTTTCAAAAAACTAGCTCTTAGATTCATTGATCTGTTCTACTGTATTTTTTATTATACATCATTTATTTCTTCTCTAATCTTCATTATTTCCCTTCTTCAGCTGGCTTTCGGCTTTAATTGCTGCTCCTTATCTAGCTCCTTTAGGTGTAAGCTTAAATGTTAGATGTAAGGTATTCTGTGTGTTTGTTTCTTTAGATAGGCCTGAATTGCAGTGTATTTTCCTCTTAGGACTGTCTTCTAAAGGGTTTGGACTGTCATGTTTTCATTTTCATTTGCTTCCACGTATTTTTTAATTTCTTTTTTTTAATTTCCTGGTTAACTCATCATTATTTAGAAGGATATTCTTTAACTTCCATGTATATGAGGGGTTTCCAGATTTTTTTCTTATGACCGATTTGAAGTTTCACAGTGTTGTGATTTGAAAATATGCATAGTGTGATCTCAATCTTTTTGTGCCTGTTGAGGGTTGTTTTGTGACCCAATATGTAATCTATTCTGGAGAATGTTCCACCAAAAAACTGCTAGATCTGATACATGACTTCAGCAAAGTCGCAGAATTCAAAATCAATGTACAGAAATCAGCTGTATTTCTACACACCAATAATGGAGCAGAAGAAAGAGATATCAAGGAATTGATCCCATTCACAATTGCACCCAAAAGCATAAAATACCTAGGAATAAACCTAACCAAAGAGGTAAAAGGTCTACATGCTGAAAACTATAGAAAGCTTATGAAAGAAATTGAGGATGTGAAGAAATGGAAAAATATTCCATGCTAGTGGATTGGGAGAACAAATATTGTTAAAATGGTGATAATATCCAAAGAAATTTACACATTCAATGCCATCCCTATCAAAATAACACAAGCATTATCCACAGAACTAGAACAAACAATCTTAAAATTTGTATGAAAGCAGGAAAGACCCTAAATAGCCAAAGTAATGTTGAAAAAGAAAACCAAAGCTGGAGGCATCACAATCCTGGAGTTTATGCTGTATTACAAAGCTGTAATCATCAGGACAGGATGGTGCTGGCACAAAAACACACATATAGATCTATGGAACAGAATACAGTACCCAGAAATGAATCCACAAATACAGGACCAATTAATGTCTGACAAAGCAGGAAAGAGTATCCAATGGAAAAAAGATAGTCTATTTAGCAAATGGTGCTGGGAGAACTGAACAGTGACATGCAGAAGAATGAACCTGGACCACTTTCTTTCACCATACCCAAAAACAAACTCAATATGGATGAAAGACCTAAATGTGAGACAGGAAACCATCGAAATGCTACAGGAGAAAACAGAGAGCAACCTCTTGGAAATAGGCCACAGCAACTTTTTTACTTTTTTACTCTGGACACGTCTCCAGAGGCAAGGGAAATAAAATTTAAAAAATGAACTATTGGGACATCATCAAGATGAAAAGCTTCTGCACAGCAAAGAAAACAATCAATAAAACTAAAAGGCTACTGACAAAATGCAGGAAGATATTTGCAAATGACTTATCAGATAAAGGGTTAGTATTCAAAACCGATGAAGAACTTACCAAACTCAACACCCAAAAAAAACCAAACGATCCAGTGAAGAGATGGACAGAAGACATGAATAAACAATTTTCCAAAGAAGACCTCCAGATGGCTAACAGACACATGGAAAAATGCTTAACATCACTCATCATCAGGGAAATACAAATCAAAACCCCAATGAGATATTGTCTCACACCTGTCAGAATGGCTACAATTAACAACTCAGGTAACAACGGATCTTGGAGAGGATATGGAGAAAGGGGAATACTTTAGCATTGTTGGTGGGAATGCAAACTGGTACAGCCACTCTGGAAAACAGGACGGAGGTTCCTCAAAAACTTAAAAATAGAACTACCCTATGATCGAGCAATTGAACTACTAGGAATTTATCCAAAAGATACAAAAATGGTGACCTGAAGGGGCACATTCACTCCAATGTTTATAGTACCCTAATCAACAATAGCCAAATTATGGAAAGAGCCCAAATGTCCATCTACTGATGAATGGGTAAAGAAGATGTGGTATATACATATAATGGAATTTATCTTGCCATTTACAACAAAAAAAGAATGAAAAAGAATGAAATCTTGCCATTCACAACAACGTGGATGGAGCTAGAGGGTTATTATGCTAAGCGAAATAAGTCAGAGAAAAAAAGATAGTATATGATTTCACTCATTTGTGGAATTTGAGGAACTCAACAGATGAACATAGGGGAAGGGAAAGAAAAATAAGATAAAAACAGAGAGTGAGGCAAACCATAAAAGACTCTTAAATACAGTAAACAAACTGAGAGTTGCTAGAGAGGAGGTATGTAAGGGGATGGATTAAATGGGTGATGGGGATTAAGGAGGGCAGGTTTTGGGATGAGCACTGGGTGTCATATAGAAGAGATGAATCACTGAGTTCTAATCCTAAAGTCAAGGCTATACTGTGTGTTAACTAACTTGAATTTAAATAAAAAAATAAATCAAATATTTGACAATATCTCTTTCATCATAATAAATCTCACTTCCTGGCTATAAATTCTTCCTCATATCAAACTCAAATCCCTGAGATTATTTTTTCCTTCTGTCCTCAACATAAGTGGGGAACAACTCCTTGACATACTCTTGCTTTGCCTTACTGTTTCTATATTACAGTTAAACACAGAGTTGAACAAAATGTAATCTAAGTTATAACATGAGAAGAAACATGTGTCATAATTGGCATCTTTTTAAACTAGGTGAAAGTGAAGTGGTAAAGAGCTGGTGGAACTGTCATTTTTAGATAAACATAAATAAATTGGTCAACTTGATGAACAAGCTCTTTCAATTCTGTAAAGGGATCATGTGAATGAATGAATGGGAAAACAAATTAACAGCTTGAAGAAAACTAGGTTGGTGTGTTCCTGGAAAGGGGAGTTAAACTACCCTCAACTTTCTCCCAGAAGAAAGCTTCAGCTGCTTTCTTCCAGGAACAAACAAAAAGACAAAAATATAGGTGAGAGTTAGCATCTAAGGGTGAGGAAAAGGGAACATTATACTACAAGAAGTATAATTAGGTAAGTTGAAAATGAAATGTTCCTTCTAGGAAGTAGTTAAGAGAGGATAGTGATATAATTTTATCCCTTTGTCAGCTCTTTATATTTATACTTTATTTTCCATACTTCTTAGGCAATGAAGAAGTAGTGGATCTGAAATATGGTTCTTGCTTTCTGCACAGTTTGGAAGCTGAAAAGGGCAGTATTCTATCTAATGAGGACTAGAGTGGTCTAGGGAAATTTCGCTGAGCTAAGTAATACCGGTCAGCCTGGGGGCCTGTGCTCCACTTTCATTAAATATCCTAAACAATTTGCCTACATACTTGTGCTATACACATATAAAAACAGAACGCTCTCATGCTCACTTCAGCAGGATATATACTAAAATTGAAATGTTACAGGATGCAAGGATGACATGCAAATTCGTGAGGCGTTCCATATTAACAAAACAAAACAAAACAAAACAAAACAATGGTCTCTGGAAATCTGCAACTGACTCGGATGGAGACAAGAAAAATACCCATGTAAAGGAAGAAAACTAGTATTTACTTAACAGCACATGCCAGCACTGTGATACCTATAGTCACATTTACCTAGAAATTACAGTTCCCTTCTATGAAGTGGAGTTAGTCACAGTATCTACCTATCTAATTGTTAATGTGGATTAAGTGAGCTAATTCGTCTTAGGTGTTCTGCAAGCTTGTGGTATATAATATACATTGAATAGCAAAATAAGCTGCTGCAGCACACCACCACCATCGTAATCATTATTATTGTCATCATCACCATAATCTATGTGCAGTGTATATTTTAGGTGCTTTCATAACAATTATCATAATGTATTCTCTCCACAACCTTGCATGGTAGAAATGATAGATGGGGAAACAAAAGCACAGTGAGACACAGTAACTTGTCTAAGGTTCTGCAATTGGGAAGAAACACATCAAGAACTAACAGCTACAACAATTTGAATATTTCTTCAAGGTCAAAGTAAACCTTTCTGACAACTAACAACTAGTCATAGATGTTTAGAAATCCTTAGGGACACCTGGGTGGGTGAGTTGGCTAAGCATCTGACAATTAAGTTGGAGCCCCACATTGGGTTCCGCCCTGAGAGTGCAGAGTTTGCTTGGGATTCTCTCTTTCCCTCTTTTTCTCTGCTCCTCCCCCCAAAATAAATCAATAAACTTAACCAAAAAAAGAAATCCTGAATCATTTACACTAATTCCATTTGCACACCAGTGTTGGAAGCAAATGTAATTATATCTTAAAACCCCATTTTTATTCCTAGATAAGCAAATTGTGTGGCTAAAGCTGAAAAAAAAATCAAGTATATTGTTTGAGATTTGGAAGATAAAAACATCCTTTTATAAAAGTAAATCAAACTTGGAAGTTTTAATAAAAGATACCCTAAAAGACAAAGCACATTTTCTATAATGGCACCTCTAACCATAGAACTGGTCTCTTAAAGATTTGCACGTATGTAACAAAATCGTCACATTCTGTATTTGCTACAGCTCATTATATTTATCAAACCCTCCACACCCATTGAAAAGGTGGCAGCTGAATTCTTCTATAGACCAGGGACGCAGAAAGAAGCTGGCAGCAGACCCTGTTTCTTGAAGCCATCCCAGGCAAACTGCTATTAAAATATAATTTGAAAAAATTCATAAGTGAAAATAATACAGAGAGATGTAAAGACATGGTACTGGGGAAAACCACAGCCTTTTTATAGCTTCATCAAGATGTAATTTATGTACCATGAAGTTCACCATTTAAAGTATGCCATAAAGTATACATATAATTCAATGGTTTTTAGCATATTTATAGATCTATGCAACTATCACCACTATCTAATTCTAGAATATATCATTACCCCAGAGCAAAACCTCATATCCATTAGCATTCACTCCCATCCTCCCCTCCCTGGTGCCCCTGCAAACCTCATTTACTTTATGTATCAATGCATTGGCCTATTTTGGACATTTTACATGAGTGAGATCATATAACATATGGCCATTTGTGACTCTGGCTTCCTTCACTCAGAATGATCCCTTGAAGATTCATCCATATTGTAGCAAGTTAATTAATAATTCATTCCTTTTTATGAATGAGTAATATTGTACTATAAGGAAATACCTCATTTTATCTATTTATTCATCAGTTCATGGACATTTAGGTTGTTTCTACATTTTCGCTGATATTAATAAAGCTGCTATGAATGTAGACAAGTTTTCATGTTGACATATGCTTTCAATAATCTTGGATATACACCTGAGAAAGAAGTTTCTATAAACCTATACCTATATATTTAAGAGTTAACAATCTATGTTTAGCTTTTTGAAGAACTCACAAAGTGTTTTCCACACCAGGTGCAACAGTTTATATTCCCATTGGCAGTATATGAGGATTCCTGTTTTCCTGCATTATGCTGAAACTTGTATTATTATTATTATTATTATTATTATTATTATTATTAACCATCATAGTGGGTGTCAAATTTAATCTCATTTTATCTCATTGATTTTTTTATTTCTTTAATGGATAGTGATATCAATCATCTTTTCTTTCATATATATTCTTTTTAAAAATTTTTAAAAATATTTATTTTTGAGAGAGAGAAGGAGAGACAGAGTGTGAGCAGAGAAAGAGTAGAGAGAGAGGGAGACATAGAATCTGAAGCCAACTCCAGGCTCCAAGCTGTCAGCACAGAGCCCAACGGGGACTCGAACTCACGAACCATACCATGAGATCATGCCCTGAGCTGAAGTTGGATGCTTAACTGACTGATTCACCCAGGTGCCCCGCATTTGTATATATTCTTTAGACAAATGTCTATTCGAATCATTAGTCCATTTTTATATTGGGTTATTTGTCTTTTTATTATTTGTGCATAAGAGCCCTTTATATATTCTGCATACAAGGTCCTTATTAGACATGATTTTCAAACACACTCTCACTTTCTTGATTGTAAACTTTGGGATACAAAAAGCTTATTTTGTGACCGATTATATGATCTACTCTGCAAAATGTTTAATATTTACTTGAGAAGACTGTGTTTTGCTATGGTTGAGTGGAGTGCACAACAGAGGTCTATTAGGTCTATGTAATACTCTCTAGCTCCATCCACGTTGTTGCAAATGACAAGATTCCATTCTTTTCATTGGCTGAGTAATATTCCATTGTATATATGTACCACCTCCTCTTCATCCATTTATCAGTCTATGAACATTTGGATTCTTTCCATAATTTGGCTCTTGTAGATAATGCTGCTATAAAAATAAGAGTGTATGTATCCCTTTGAATTAGTATCTTGTATTCTTTGGGTAAATACCTAGTAGTGCAATTACTGGATCATAGGGTAGTTCAATTTTTAACTTTTTCAGGAACATCCATACTGTCTTCCAGAGTGGCTGCCCCAGTTTGCATTCCCACCAACATGGCAAGAGTTCCTCTTTCTCCACATCCTCGCCAACACCTATTGTTTCTTGTCTTGTTCATTTTAGCCATTCTGACAGGCATGAGGTCATTATCTCATTGTGTTTTGATTTGTATTTCCCTAATGATCAGTAATATTGAGCACGTTTTCATATGTCTGTTAGCCATCTGCATGCCTTCTTTGGAAAAGTGTCTATTCAGGTCTTCTATCTATTTTTTAACTGGATTATTTGTTTTTTGGGTGTGGAGTTTAATAAGCTCTTTCTATGTTTTAGATACTAACGCTTTATTTGATATGTCATTTGCAAATATCCTCCCCCATTCCATAGGTTGCTTTTAGGTTTTTTTTTTTATTTTTTTATTCTTTCCTTCGCTGTGCAGAAGCCTTTTATCTTGATAAAGTCACAACAGGTTATTTTTGCTTTTGTTCCGCTAGCCACAGGAGACATACTAGAAAGTTGCTATGGCTGATGTCAAAGAGGTTACTGCCTGTGTTCTCCTATAGGACTTTTATGGTGTCAAGTCTCACATTTAAGTCTTCAATCCATTTTGAATTAATTTTTGTGGTTAGTGCAAGAAAATGGTTCAGTTTTCCCAACACCATTTGTTGAAGAGATGCTTTTTTTCCCATGGGATATTATTTCATGTTTTGTTGAAGATTAATTGACTATATGGCTGAGGGTTAATTTCTGGGTATTCTATCCTGTTCCAATGTTCTATGGGTCCATTTTTGTGCCAGTACCAAACTTTTTTTTTTTTATCACTACAGCTTTGTAATATAACTTGAAGTCTGGAATTGTAATGCCTCAACCTTTGCTTTTCTTTATCCAGGCTATTCAAGGTCTTTTGTGGAACCCTCCAAATTTTAGGATTGCTTATTCTAGTTCTGTTAAAAATGTGGCTGCTATTTTAACAGAGATTGCTTTAAACATGTAGACTGGGTGAGGGGCCAACATGGCAGAGGAGTAGGGGGACACAGTATTCCCCTTTTCTTTCAAACTAAGAAGGACTGAAACCAAAGGACTCCTAACACCAAGTGTCAGGGAGGATAGGTGGTGCAGTCTACAAGGAATGGAAAGTGAAACCCAGAAAACTCCCCAGGAACCTCTATTTTCCTCTCAAGGGCGACTTCAAGAAACAATCCAAAACACACCTAGCCAAAATGACGAAATGGAAGATTTTCCTCAAAAGAATATAGGGAAGTAGTGACAGTTCAAGAATTGATGAAAACAGATATAAGCAACATAACAGAACTTGAATATAGAATGACCTTCATAAAACTAATTGCTGGGCTTGAAAAAAGCAAAGATAAATGCAAAGGGTCCCATGCGGCAGAGTTCAAGGACCTTAAAAACGGTTAAGAAGAATTAAAAAAGTCCTTGAATGAGTTGCAAAACAAATTGGAGGCAACCACAGTGCAGATTGAAGAGGAGGAAGAGAGAGTAAGTGAATTAGAAGATAAAATCATGGAAAAAGAGGAAGCAAGAAAAAAAGAGAGAGAAGTTGATCCAGGAACAGGAAAGGAGAATCTGAGAGCTGAGTGATGCACTCAAACGAAACAATATCCATATCATAGAAATTCCAGAGGAAGAAGAGAGAGAGAAAGGCATAGAAGGGGTAATTGAACAAATCATTGCTGAGAACTTCCCCAACATGAGGAAGGAAACGGGCATGGAAATGCAAGACACACAGAGAACTCCCCTCAGATGTAACTTGAATAGACCTTCTGCATGACACATCATAGTGAAACTGGAAAAATATAAGGATAGAGAGAGAATTCTGAAAGCAGCTAGGGATAAACGGTTCTTAACATACAAACGTAGACACATAAGGATTGTAGCAGACTTATCTACAGAAATTTGGCAAGCCAGAAAGGAATGGCAGGATATCTTCAATGTGATGAGCAGGAAGGATATGCAACCAAGAGTCCCGTATCCAGCTAGCCTGTCATTCAGAATAAAAGGAGAGATCAAGGTTTTTCCCAACAAACAAAAACTGAAGGAATTCATCACAAATGAGCAAGCATTACAAGAGATCCTAAGGGGCACTCTATGAAGGAAAGGTTGCAAAGAACACAAACTAACAGAGACAGCCTTACAAGGATGAAACCTATAGATAACACAGTGACTATAAGCCCATATTTTTCAATATTAACACTGAATGTAAATAGACTAAATGCTCCAATCAAAAGACACGGGATAACAGAATGGATTAAAAAACAACACCCAACTATTTGCTGTCTTCGAGAGTCTCATCTTAGACCTGAGGACACCTTCAGATTGAAAGCGAGGGGATGGAGAACTATCGACCATGTTACTGGAAGTCAGAAGAAAGCTGGAGTAGCCAAACTTATATCAGACAAACTAGACTTTAAAATAAACAATGTGATAAGAGATGAAGAAGGACATTATATAATACAGGGACCATCCTGCAGGAAGAGCTATCAATTATAAATATCTATGCGCCGAATTTGGGGGCACCCAAATTTGTAAAACAGCTAATTATAAACTTAAGCAACCTTATCGATAAAAATGTCCTAATAGTAGGGGACCTTAACACTCCACTCTCAGCATTGGATAGATTCACAAAAAAGAAAATCACCACAGAAACAATGGCCCTGAATGACATATTAGAAGAGATGGGCCTAACTAACATCTTCAGGGTCCTTCATCTAGAAGGAAAGAAATTTACATTCTCTGCAACTGCACACGGTACATTTTCCAAGATAGACCACATTCTGGGGCACAGGGAAGCTCTGAATAAATATAAAATAATTGAGATCATACCTGCACAATTTCAGACCACAATGGTTGGAAACTTGAAATCAACCACAGGAAAAAGTCTGGAAAATCCCCAACAACATGGAGGCTAAGGAACCTACTAAAAGATGAGTGAGTCAACCAAGCAATCAGAGTCGAAATTAAAAAAATACATGGAAACAAACGGAAATGAAAATACAACAATTAAAATGCTCTGGGATGCAGCAAAGGCAGTCCTGAGAGGGAAATATATTGCAATCTAGGCCCAACTCAAGAAAAAAGAAAAATAAATAACACAAACTCTAACAGCACGCCTAAAGCAACTAGAAGCAGAAGAACTAAGACAACCCAAACCCAGCAGAAAGAGAGAAATAACAGAGATGAGGGCACAAATTAATCATATGGAAACAGAAAAAGAGTGAAACAGATCAATGAAACCAAGAGTTGGTTCTTTGAAAAAAATAAATAAAATCGACAAACCTCTAGTCAGGCTTCTCAAAAAGTAAAGAGAGAGAACCCAAATAGATAAATTCATGAATGAAAAGGGAGTGATTACAACCAATCCCTCAGAAATACAAGAAATCGTCAGAGAATACTATGAAGAATTATATGCCACCGAACTCAGCAACCTGGAAGAAATGGACAAATTCCTAAATAGCCACATGCTACCAAAACTCAAACGGGAAGAAATAGAAAATTTGAACAGACCGATAACTAGTGAAGAAATAGAATCAGTTATCAAAAATCTCCCATCAAATAAAAGCCCTGGACAAGATGGCTTCCCTGCAGAATTTATCAGACTTTTAAAACAGAGCTAATTCCTATCCTCCTCAAGTTGTTCCAAAAAATTGAGATGGAAGGAAAACTCCCGCACTAATTCTATGAAGCCAGCAACACATTGAATCCCAAATAAGATAAAGACCCAGTAATGAAAGAGAATTACAGGCCAATATCCCTGATGAATATGGATGCAAAAATTCTCAACAAGATACTAGCAAATCGAATCCAACAGCATATAAAAAGAATTATTCAACATGTTCAAGTAGGGTTCATCCCTGGGTTACAGGGGTGGTTCAAAATTCACAAATCGATCAATGTGATACATCACATTAACAAAAGAAAAGATAAGAACCATATGATCCTGTCAATAGATGCAGAAAAAACATTTGACAAAATACAGCACCCTTTCCTAATAAAAACCCTCGAGAAAGTTAGGATAAAAGGAACATACTTAAACATCATAAAAGCCATTTATGAAAAGCCCACAGCTAATATCATCCTCAATGGGGAAAAACTTAGAACCTTCCCCCTAAGATCAGCAGCACGACAGGGGTATCCACTCTCGCCACTGCTATTTAACATAGTGCTGGAAGTCCTAGCATCAGCAATCGGACAACAAAACAAAATAAAAGGCATCAAGATTGGCAAGAAGGAAGTCAAACTTTCACTTTCTGCAGATGACATGATACGTTACATGGAAAACCCGACGGAATCTACCAAAAGCCTACTAGAACTGATTCATGAATTCAGCAAAGTTGCAGAGTACAAAATCAATGTACAGAAATCGGTGGCATTTCTATACACCAACAATGAAGCAGCAGAATGAGAAAGAAGGTAATCCCTTTCACAATTGCACCAAAAACCATAAAATACTTAGGAATAAACCTAACCAAAGATGTAAAAGACCTCTACACTGAAAACTATAAAAAAATTATGAAGGAAATTGAGGAAGACACAAGGAAATGGAAAAAGATCCCATGCTCATGGATTGGAGGAATAAATATCATTAAAATGGCAATACTACCCAAAGCAATCGACACCTTTAATGCAATCCCAATCAAAATTGTACCAGCATTCTTCTCAAAGCTACAGCAAACAATCCTAAAATTTGTATGGAACCACAAAAGACCCTGAATAGCCAAAGTAATACTGAAGAATGAAACCAAAGCGGGAGGCATCACAATCCCAGACTTCAACCTCTACTACAAAGTGGTAGTCATCAAGACAGTATGGATATTGGCAAAAAGACAGAAACATAGACCAATGGAATAGAATAGAAAACTCAGAAATGAACCCATAAGCATATGGCCAACTAATCTTTGACAAAGAGGGAAAGAGTACCCAATGGAAAAGACGGCCTCTTTAATAATTGGTGCAGGGAGAACTGGACAGCAACATGCAAAGAATGAAAGTAAACCACTTCCTTACACCACTCACAAAAATAAACTCTAAATGGGTAAAGGATCTGAATGTGAGACAGGAAACCATCAAAATCCTAGAGGAGAAAGCAGGAAAAAATGTCTTTGACCTGAGCCGCACCAGTTTCCTACTCGACACATCTCCAAAGGCAAGGGAGTTAAAAGCAAAAATGAACTACTGGGACCTCATCAAGATAAAAAGCTTCTCCATGGCAAAAGAAACAACCAACAAAACAGATAGGCAACCAAGGGAATGGGAAAAGATAATCGCAAATGACATATCGGATATAGGACTAGTATCTAAACTCTGTAAAGAACTTACGAAACTCCACACCCGAAAAATGAATAATCCAGTGAAGAAATGGGCAGAATATATGAATAGACACTTCTCCAAAAAGACATCCAAATGGCAAACAGACACATGAAATGATGCTCAATGTCACTCATCATCAGGGAAATACAAATCAAAAGCACACTGAGATACAACCTCACACCAGTCAGAGTGGCTAAAATGAACAAATCAGGAAACTATAGATGCTGGCGAGGATGTGGAGAATCAGGCACCCTCTTGCACTGTTGGTGGGAATGCAACCTGGTGCTGCCACTCTGAAGAACGGTGTGGAAGTTGATAAAAAAAAATGAAAATAGATTTACCCTATGACCCAGCAATAGCTCTGTTAGAAATGTACCGAAGTGATACAGGACTGCTGATGCATAGGGGCACGTGTACCCTGATGTTCATAGCAGCACTTTTCACAATAGCCGAATCATGGAAAGAGACTAAGTGTCCATCAACTGATGAATGGATAAAGAAATGTGGTGTATATATACAATGGAATACTATGTGGCAATGAGAAAGAATGAAACCTGGCCATGTGTGGCAACATGGATGAAACTGGAGAGTATTATGCTGAGTGAAATAAGTCAGGCAGAGAAAGAGAGATGCCATATATTTCCACGCATAGATGGGCTTTGGGAGACTTAACAAAAACCAGGGCATAGGGGAAGAGGGGAAGATTAAAAAAAAAAACAACAAACCAGAGAGGGAGGAAGACATAACATAAGAGACTCTCAAAGACTAAGAACAAACTGATGGGTGAAGGGGGTGTGAGATGGGGGAGAGTGGGTGATGGGCACAGAGGAGGGCACTTGTTGGGATGAGCACTGAGTGTTGTATGGAAACCAATTTGACAATAAATTATTAAATAAATAAATAAATAAAAATAAACATGTAGACGGACCTAGGAGTACAGACATTTTAACAATATTTGTTTTGCTAATCCATGAGCATGGAATGTCTATTTCTTTGTGTCATCTTCTATTTCTTATAGTTTTCAGAGTACAGGCAGATCTTTCAGCTCTTTGGCTAAGCTTATTCCTAGGAATCTTATAGTTTTTAGTAGAATTGTAAATGAGATTGTTTTCTTAATTTCTCTTTCTGCTGCTTCATTATTTTGTATAAAAATGCAACAAATTCATATATATTCTGTTTTATTTATGCCGACAATGTCACTTTTTGATTTAACTTATTCTCATTTAATGGTATTGTTGCCATAGTTAAATGACCTCTTCCATTTTGTAATTTTGTTTTCTATATTTCTCATTACATCTTTGTTCCTCCATTACTCCTTTGCCACTTTTTTTGCTAAAATAGGTATTTTGTAGTGAATATTTTAACTATGTTTTTAGTTTTTGTAATCTATATTTAATTTTTTTCTCAGTAGTTTCTTTGGGGTTTCTAACATGCATCTTACATGATCAGAATCTACCTCAGGTTTATTCTAAATTCCAAGAGACTTTAAAAATTTTATTCTTCTACAGATCCATATTCTCCCCTTGGTATAGTAAATGTTATACCATTTAACAACCAAATGATGCTTGTTTATAATTTTTGCTTTATATAAGCATCGGTTTGTTAAATAGGCTAATAAAGAATTCATAGTTTATAGAGATTTTTATATTAATCATAATATTTACCATATTTTTTTCGTTTATTTCTGTGGAGTTCATTTACTATCTGATACCATTTCCATACTCCAGTTTAGCTTAATTCTCACTCTTCTCCTTTGCATTTTATTATATTTACATATCTCTTTACAAACATATTTCTATATGTCACAAACCCAACAGTATAATTTTACTGATAATGTTTCATGCATAATTTTTATCAAGAGAAAAAATAAAAAGAAATATTTAATTCTACTTTTTTTGAGTTTTTTTAATGTTTATTTATTTTTGAAAGACAGAGAGAAAGCAGAGCATGAGCGAGGGAGGGGCAGAGAGAGGGAGACACAGAATCCAAAGCAGGCTCCAGGCTCTGAGATGTCAGCACAGAGCTCAACGTGGGGCTTGGACTCACGAACCGCCATGACCTAAGCCGAAGTCAGATGCTTAACTGACTTAGCCACCCAGGTGTCCCTGTAATTCTACTTTTTATCATTCTCTACACAATTCCCTTTAATCTGGCTCTTTGCTTCTTCATGTGGATTGAAATTATTGTCTGGCATCATTTCCTTCAAGTAATTCTAACAAGGAGTGTCAGCTACCAACAAGTTCTTCCAGTTTCTAATTACCTGGAAATGTTTTTATTTCACCTGCACTGTTAAAAGTTAGTTTTACTGAATATTAGATTATGGGTTCACATGGTTTTTTTTAAGCACTTTGAATGTGCCATAACACCTTCTTCTGCCCTCATTCTTTTTGACGAGAAGTCAGTTTTTAATATTATTGTGGTTCCCTTGTCATTTCCCTCTTGCTAATTTCAATATATTTTCTTTATATTTAGCTTCAACATTGTGATTATGATGGGTCTGGGTGTCAATCTCTTTGCAATTTTTCTGCTTGGAGGCTTTGAAATTCCTTGATATGTAGATTAATGTTTTGGATCAAATTTGGGAATGCAATACTTATTATTTCTTGAAATATTCTTTCTTCTCTTTCTTTCCCTTCTTTTCTTTGGATACTCCCATTACATGTATGTTGGTGCACAACTAAGGTGTCTACTCTGAGGTTATTCATTTTTCTTCACTTCTTTTTTATCCTTTCTGTCCATCAAACTTCATACTTTCTATTGATCTATGTTCAGATTTTCTAATTCTTATGTCTGCCAACTCAAATTTATTCTTGAGACCCTCTAGTGAATGTTTCATTTCGACAACTATACTTTTCGATTTGACTCTTCTTTAAAATTTCTATCACTTGACTGATCTTCTTTATTTGATAAGAAATTGTTCTCATGCTTTCCTTTAGTATTTTAGAAATTATTTCCTCTAGTTCATTGAATGTATTTAAAGTAGCTATAAATATATTACTTTGTGTAGTAAGACCAGCATCTGGGCTTCTTCATGGAGAGTTTTTATTGATTATTTTTTTCCTGTGTATGGGCCATACTTTCTCTTGTTTGCACATCTCATAATTTTTTATTTTTTAAATTCATTTTTATTTTTCGAAGTTTTTATTTAAATTTCATTTAGTAAACATACATTGTAATATTAGTTTCAGATTATAATATAGTGTTTCAGCACTTCCACAGAGACAAACCAAAAAGCAGATGTCATAATTTTTAGTTAAACCTGGATATTTCAGATAGTATATTATAAAAACTCTGGATGCTGACCTGCCTTTTTCCGGAGCTTGTTCTTTTTTAAAAAAATTAATTATTTATTTATTTTGAGAGTGTGAGTGAGGGAGAGGCAGGGAGAGGCAGGGAGAGAGAGAGAGAGAGACAGAGAGAGACAGAGAGAGACAGAATCCCAAGCAGGCTCTGTGCAGTCAGTGCACAGAGCCTGACATTGGGCTTGAACTCTCGAAACCATCAGATCATGACCTGAGCTAAAGTCGGACGCTTAACTGACTGAGCTACCTAGGTGCCCCTGGAGCTTATTCTTAATTTGTTTGGTCATGTGTTTACCTAGTGACTACTGAATTAATTCTGAGAATTCTGATTCTCCCACATTGAGAAGCCTCTGATGTCTCTGCTCAGATATGTTTCCTTGTTTTTAATCTTTTAGACTGGCTTCCCATATGTCAACCCAAGATCTACATAAACCACTTTTTGATTAAAGGTTGCACTTTAAACCCCCTTAGCCAGTTAGATTTTTACCCTTTACCACTGGACTTGCATATGTTTTGAAGGCTATTTTAAGTTCTTGGAGTTTAGAATTTTCCCCCACATTCAGCCAGGGAAATGTTCCTCGGAGGTTCTCTATCTGGTTACTCTTCAAAATCTGTGACTCTGGGCACAGTCTTCCATTCTTCTAGAGACAAGTAGGGTTTTATTATTAAGCCTTGCATAATATGAGTTGCCCCAGGGTCAGAGTAGCATATTGTTCAGGCAATGCATTGATCAGAGATTGTGCTCAAATATCTTCATCCTTAAGCCCTCTATATTTTATTGATGCATCTGCGTGTGGCTTGAGAAATGCTTTAGAGTCATTGTAACCTCATTTCTCCTTAGTGGGTACGGTCTTACTCATGTGTGCATCACTCCATAGACTCAGAAATGAGTGAAATCCCACAAGTCCTCTTTTTGTCCTTCTATTTTCCTTGTTCTCTTTGTTAATCTTCCAGCTGGTTTAGTAGTTAGATTGCTACTACTAGTATGATGGAGCTACCAATCCCATCTTAATTGCTAACTTCCAAGATCTCGCTGTTTTTTTTTTTTATTTAAATAGTTTATTTTCAAATTGGTTTACATATAACACCCAGTGTTCATCCCAACACTTGCCCTCTTTAATGCCCATCATCCCCCTCCCCCCTCCCTCACCCCCTCACCCTCAGTTCATTCTTAGTCTTTGAAAGTCTCTTATGTTTTATCTCCCTCCCTCTCTGTGTCTTTTTTTCCTTTCCCCTCTTCCCCTCCCCCATGGTTTTTGCTAAGTCCACTGTTTTTGATAATGTCCATATGTATGAACTTTCTCTTGCTCTGTTCCAAATAAAGTCAGTCCCATCAGGCAGACCTGCGGGGCTCTCCATACTAATGGCCTGTTTTCCACCCTTGGCAGAACCTCTGTGTCACTGCAGTAGAGTTGGGGACCAGGGATAGTGATCTCGATAGTGTTCCTAAGTGTCTCCTCTGCTCAAGAAGTGGATTCTGGGTAGTGATGGTAGACCCTAATCCTCTTGGGTTGCCTTTCCTGGTATGGAACCTTCACCCTATATATGAGTTAGTTCAAGCAGAATCAGTTACCCAATATTCTTGGCTTACAACCCCTAGTACAGAGCCTTCATGAGTAGAAACTAGAAGGGATCTCCAGTCTTCTCAGTTGTGTCTTCCTAGAATAGTGCTTCTGAAGTACAGGGCATAGGAGCATAAGAGATGCTGATGTTCTGTCCCTGTGGAAGTGAAGACATAGCTCTAGGGTAGGAGTGGGAGGAAAAAGAGCGCTTATCTTCTTGGCCTCACTTGACTGGAGAATAGTTTTCATCACATAGAGCAAGGGGTGAGGATGAAAGAAGATTACATATGGTTCAAGTAACAAACTCCTGCCATTCTTACTGAGATTTAATTTTAATTTTTTTTAAATTTCTTTTTAATTTTAGATTTTCTTGAATAACTATTTCCCTATTTGCTTTATGCCCTTAGGACAATTCCCAGAGATTTTAAATGGTTGGTTTTTTTTTTATATAATTTTTACCAGTTGAGTAGCTGTTTTGTTGGGAAGAGGATCCACCTTGATCCTTGAGTTTCCACTCCAGAAGGAACACTTAGTTTGGATTGTAAAGATTGGCAAGGGCTTCATAGAAGTAGCAGAAATAATGTTTATTTAAAATGGTTTTGTCAGGCAGGCAAATAGACAAGAAGACAGTTGCCCCAAATAGAGAAACAGCATGTATAAATGGAAGTAAAAATAAGTAAAAATAAGACTGGAAGACTCAAATGCTAGAGGTCAAATGATGGAAGTCAGTAAGCTAGACTAAGGAGCTTGGACCTTATTCTACAGGCAATAAGGAACCATAAAAGAGCTTTAAAATGGGGGATGATCTGGACAGGTCTACTTTCAGAAAAGTCATGCTGGCTAAGGTTAGAAACAATTTAAAAGGAATTAGATTTAATCACAAAATTTGCAAAAGCAAATTAAGTTAGCATCCAAACCAATGCTTTTCAGTTCTCATTATTTATTTATTTATTTATCAGACCAAAAATCTACTTAATTTCTATTAAAATAAATCAACATTTCACACTCACAACTAAAATAATTAAGAAATTAAAAAGAAAGTTATGCTTCTTTGGTTAGAATATTTGCACATTTATTTAACTAAATACTTAAACACATACATCATTTATGTTTAACAGAACATATGCTGATGTTTCTCTATGTAAAAATTAACCCGAAAAGTAAAAATAAATATTTGTTTTAAAATGTGTTTTGTACTTCCTTAAAATAAAACTATCTTTGAGTTGTTTAAATATGTATTTTTTAAAGTAAGAAAACTTTTTTTATAACACAATCTGGCTAAACTGGCTGATCGCTGGAACGGGCATCAGGAGCATAGATTTCCAGTCTACATTTTCACCATTAGCTTGCTATGGAATTTTATAGTCCATTCCCTTCACTGGGACTAAATTTATTTTCCTCTGCAAGAAAAAATTTAAAAGATATGAGGAGAAGAAAGTTGAGTTATGCAATGCCTAAGATCCTTTTTAGCTCTTCCATCCATAATTGAGTCTTTTTGGCAACAAGACTTCTATTATAGGATTTAAATCAAATCCATCTAGAAAAACCTTTGAAGCATGGACCTCCAAACTCAAAATCCATAAAGGAAAAGAATGATTACTTTAACTATATAATTTAAGACTGCTGGACTAAAGGATATAAACAAAGTTGAAAGTTAAATTGGGAAAATTATTTGTAACACATTTGACAAGGAGCCAAATTCCTTTATATACAAAGAGCTCCATAAATCAATAAGAAACAGATGAAAAGCCAAACAAAAACAACAACACATGGGGCAAAGCCAAGAACAGCCAGTTCACATGGAAAGAAATATAAATGACCAATAAACATGTGAAAAGATACTCATGCTCACTCATGATTAAAGAGAAGAAACTTAAAATAATGATAAGGGTTTTTTTGACCTATAAGATTTACAAAGATTTAAAAGTTTAATAGTATCTAATGTTTGCAGTATTTTTTGGCAAGGTAAGAAGAAATATCTAACAGATTTAAAATGCATGCACTGTTTTATCTATTTAACAACTAAGAATTTACATTTTCTTTCTTTGTTTAGAATTTACATTTTCAAAAGTATGCTAATGATGAATGTATACAATCATAATAACTAGTAATTGTTTTATTTTCTATGTGCCTTCCACTTAATGTATAAATACTTAAGTTCTTTATTTTATTTATTTATTTTGACAGAGATAGAGTGTGAGCAGGACAGGGACAGAAAGAAACGGAGAGAGAGAATCCCAGGTAGGCTCCACACTGTTAGTGCAGATGCAGGGTTCAAAGTCACGAACTGTGAGATCATGATTTGAGCTGAATGAAGTCAGGTGCTTAATTGAATGAGCCGCCCAGGAGCCCCTAAATACTTAAGTTCTTAATGTGTAGTATTAACTCATCAAATCTTCATAATGGTCTTATGGGATAGAGACCATTATTATCTCAATGTCTTTATAGGAAGACATCGAGGCACAGAGATATTAAATAACTTGTCCAAAACCATACAGTAAAAAGATGGTGGCATAAACAGATCAAAATAGCTTTAGAGCTATTCCCCTTAAACACTCTATATACTGCTTCTTGAGGATGTTAATTGCAGCACTACTTTTAATTGCAAAAGAAAAGGAGAATAACAAAATATCCATTAATAGTGGGAGATTACAAAATAAATTACAACATATTTATGCTGTTAAATATTGTGAATCCTTCAAGAAAAAAATATAATATTGATACAGAAAAGTGTATGGAAAAGTACAAAAGATCTATTAATAAAGTGAAAAAATCAATTTGTAGAATAGTAATTGTAGTGTGATAGACATTTGTGAAAATTAATATTCATGTATTTAACTATATAACATGTTCCATATGCATAGAAAATATATGAAATATTATATAAACACTGGTTACCATGCTTATCTCTGATGAGTGAAAAGGATGGGGAGAGTGCGGAGAATGGGCAAGGTG
The DNA here is from genome assembly GCA_030068075.1 of Paguma larvata. NCBI lineage: Eukaryota > Metazoa > Chordata > Mammalia > Carnivora > Viverridae > Paguma > Paguma larvata. Next base: position 50,738,821 of record CM057830.1, on the reverse strand, counting down.
ATGACTAGGACTTTTATCATTTCATACTCTTTTGCATGGTTTGATTTTTTTACCATGAAAATGTATTACTTTTATTTAGTTAAAAACAGCTAATAAAAGACATTAAGCCAACTTTAAGCACTCTACCAGAAGTTCTAATGTGCTGTTTTTCCCTTCTATTAGGAGAGATATCTTTGATAAACTAGTTAGTGTGATATATGAAATGCTCTAATACTTAGCTAAAATTCCACTGAATTCCCCTTTGGGTTTCACAGACACCAATCTATGACCTCAAAGAATTTAGGATGCTCTCAGAACTGGCCTCTGTGAATTAACACAAACACATTTTTTTAGGTCGGTGTCTCAGTGTTTTCAGATAGGCCTTAGATGGAGGGAGCAACCAGAGAAGCCTAAAAATATTTAAAAAACTGGAAGGTGGTAAGTCTCATTACAGGTCAGGTGTTTGGGGGAACATACAAAATGATAAATTCCTCCTTTATTTCTGGTCTATAGAAATTTACCTATCTTCCATGTGTCCCATAAGTTAAAATGCTCTTTTACTGTAAACAATTCCCTTTGTCTCTTTTTATAACCTTTAAATCAATATTTAAAAGCGGACCAAATATACTTTTTTCCAAAGAAGACATCCAGATGGCCAACAGTCACATGAAAAGATGTTCATAATCACTAATAATCAGTGAAATGCAAATAAAAACCACAATGAGATGTTACCTCATACCTGTTGGAATAGCTACTATCAAAAAGACAAGAAATAAGCATTGTCAAAGATGTGGAGAAAAGGGAACCCTCATGCAATGTTGGTGGGAATGTAAATTGGTGAAACCACCATAGAAAATGGTAGGGAGGTTCCTAAGAAAATTAAAAATGGAAATACCATACAATCCAGTAATTCCACTGCTAGGTATTTATCCAAAGAAAATAAAAATACTAATTCAAAAAGATATATACACCCCTATGTTTGTTTTAGCATTATTTACAATAGCCAAGCAATGAAAGCAAAGCAACTCAAGTGTCCATCAATAGATGAATGGATAAAGAAGACGTGGCACGCGCACGCGCGCGCACACACACACACACACAAACACACAAACACACACACACACAGGAATACTACTTGGCCATAAAAAATGAAACTTTGCCATTTATGACAAAATGGATGGACATCAATGATATTATGCTAAATGAAATAAGTCAGGGAAAGACAAGAGCCATATGATTTCAGTCATACATAGAATATAAAAAATAAAACACATGAACAAAAAAAAGTAAAACAAACAAACAAAAAAGTCAGATTCATAAATAAAGGGAACAAACCAATGGTTGTTTGTTGTAGGGGAGTGGGGAGGCACAAAATGGCAAAGGGAATTAAAATGTACAAACTTTAAATCATAAAATAAATTAAGTCATAGAGATAAAAAGTACAGCATAGGAAATATAGTCATTAATATTGTAATAACATTGTGTAATGATATATAGTAACTATACTTATCGTGGTAAGCACTGCATAATGTACAGAATTGTAAAATCACTATGTCATATACCTGAAACTAATAGAACACTGCATATTAACTAAACTTCAATTTTAAAAATCATGAGAAAAAGTGATATAAAAGCAGTCTTGAAAAAACTTCAAACACTTTGGTGCCTATTTAAATTTTTGTTAGTATTTTGGAGGATACATTAGGATATATTGTATAAAAAAAAACCAAAATTTCGTTCTTGTGATGAGAAATTTTAAGATTTATTCCTTGGCAACTTTCAAAAATGCACTACAATAATATTGACTATAGTTACCATGCTATACATTATGTATCCATGACATTATTTATTTTATAATTGAAAGTTTGTTCCTCTTGACTCCTTTCATCCATTTTACCCACTCCCCAACCCCCCTTTCCCTTGGCAGCCACCATTCTGTTCTCTGTATCTATTAATTTTATATTGTTTTGTTTGTTCATTTGTTTTGTTTTTTAGATTTCACATATAAATGAGATCATATAGTACTGTTTTTCTCTGTGTAGTTATTTCACTTAGCATAATACCTCCAAGTCTTAAAAGTTCTCAACACAGGGAAAAAAATTGTAACTTTGTATGGTGACAAATGGTAACTAGACTTATTGTGGTGATCATTTACCAATGTATAGAAATTTCAATTCATTACATTGTACACCTGAAACTAATATAATATGTCAATTACATCTAAATAAAAATATTAAAGTAATGGAACATATATTTGTCACATACCAATATATTATATGTCACCACTAAAGGCAGAAATACAATACTTTAAAATATGCAGGGAATATTAAGTTTGGTTTTTTTTGTTATAATAGTTTATTTTCAAATTGGTTTACATATAACACCCAGTGTTCATCCCAACATGTGCCCTTTTTAATGCCCATCACCCCCTCTCCCCCCTCCCTCATCCCCCTTACCCTCAGTTTTTTCTTAGTCTTTGAGAGTCTCTTATGTTTTATCTCCCTCCCTCTCTGTGTCTTTTTTTTCTTTCCCCTCTTCCCCTCCCCCTGGTTTTTGCTTAGTTTCACAAAGTCCACCTATTCGTGGAAACATATGGTATCTGTCTTTTTCTGACTGACTTATTTCACTTAACATAATACCCTCCAGTTCCATCCATGTTGCTACACATGGCCAGAGGAATAATTTGCTAAGTTCTTTTCTTCTTCAACAGCCCTCAATGATTTTTGGTAAAATATAAATTCTAAATGCTAACGTTCAAGAAATGGTAGTTAACATTTTATTATATATTGAGGTGCCTTCTCAAAAATAATCTTATATACTAATATAGTACTACTTATGTTTCATGAGACGTAAAGGAATATATAACATATGTCATGTATTATGTTATTCCTCTAAATTTAAAACTAGTTAAAATTGGGGCACCTGGGTGGCTCAGTTGGTTGAGCTTCTGACTGCAGCTCAGGTCATGATCTCGTGGTTCATGAGTTCTTGCCCCACGGGCTCTGTGCTGATGGCTTGGAGCCTGGAGCCTGTTTTGGATTCTGTGTCTCCATCTCTCTCTGCCCCTTCCCTGCTCACACATTCACACACTCTCTCTCTCTCAAAAATAAATAAAACATCAAAAAGTAAATTTATCCTAAAATTCTTAAAGAGTATGTTGGTGGGAAATTTGATATATGCTACTTACAAATATCTTTTTAATATTGATAAGGAAAACATTATGAATCAAAATAGAAATGAGTAAAGATGTAAATATGCAGTTTCATGCCAGAAAAAGTAACACTAGGTAGGAAACTACATCATTACCAATAATAAAACGAAATGCAAATTCAATAAAACATGAACTACCTGTTTTTAGCATTAACTATCTTTTAATGAAAACCAGGGTAGAATAAAAAATAATAAAATTGATAAGGTCAATGTTGTTGAGAATGCAGTAAAACTGGTATATTTATATGCTGCTCAAAACATTTAAATTTGATATAAACCTGTTTGAAATAACTATTACAATGCACTACAGGGTTTTTGTTGTTTTTATTTTAATTCAATTTAGCTGACATACATTGTTAAATTAGTTTCAGGTGTACAATATAGTGATTCAACACTTCCATACATCACCTGTTGTTCATCACAACAAGTGCACTCCTTAATCCCCATCACCTATTTAATCCATCCCCCCACCTCCTTCCCTCTGGTAACTATCAGTTTGTTCTCTGTAGCTAAGAGTTTCTTTCTTTGTTTGCCTTTGTCGTTCTCTCTCTCTCTCTTTCCCTCTTTGATAATTTGTTTTGTTTAACTTCCACATATGAGTGAAATCGTATGGTAATAATCTTTCTCTGACTGACTTATTTCACTTAGCATTATACTCTGTAGCCCCATTCATGCCCTTGCAAATGGCAAGGTTTCATTCTTTTTATGGTTGAATAATTATATATATATATATCTCATATCTACTTTGTCCATTCACCTATCAGTGAACACTTGGGCTGTTTCCATAATTTGGTTATTGTAGATAATGCTGCTATAAACATCAGGGTGCATGTATCTCTTTGAATTAGAACTTTTGTATGTTGGGGGTAAACACCCATTAGTGCAATTGCTGGGTCATAGGGTAGTTTTATTTTTAACTTTTTGAGAAATCTCCATACTGTTTTCCAGAGTGGCTGCACCAGTTTGTATTCCCACCAACAGTGCAAGACGGTCCCCTTGTCTCTACATCCTCGCCATTACCTGTTGTTTCTTTGTTATTTTTAGCCATTCTGCCAAGTGTGTAGTGATATCTTACTGTAGTTTTGATTTTCATTCCTTGATGATGAACGATGTTGAACATCTTTTCATGTGTCCATTGCCCGTGAGGATATCTTCTTTGGAAAAGTGTCTGTTCATGTCTTCTGCCCATTTTTAATCAGATTATTTGTTTCCTGGGTGTTGAGTTGTATAAGTACTTTATATATTTTGGTACTAACCCTTTATCAAATACTATGTTATTTACAAATATTTTTCTCCCATTCTGTAGATTGCCTTTTAGTGTTGTTGATTGTTTCCTTCACTGTGCATAAGCTTTTTATTTCAATGCACTCCCAATGGTTTATTTTTGCTTTTGTTTCCCTTGCCTCAGCTGACATAATCTAGAACAATTTTAACTACCATCAATATCAGAGACATTACTGCCTGAGTTCTCTTCTAGGAATTTTATGTCTTCAGGTCTCAGGTCTTTAGGTCTTTAATCTACTTGGAGTTTATTTTTGTGTATGGTGTAAGAAATGGACCGTTGTCATCTTTTTGTATATAGCTGATTAGGTTTCCCAACACCATTTTTGAAGAGACTTTTTCCCATTGAATATTCTTGCATACTTTGTTGAAGATTAATTAATCATAGAATTTTGCATTTATTTGTCGGTTTTCTGTTCTATTGATCTATGTGTCTATTTTTGTGCCAGTACCATAATGTTTTGATTACTACAGCTTTGTAGTATAATTTGATGTCTGGAATTGTGATGCCTCCAGATTCACTTTTTTTTTTTTTTTTCAAGGTTGCTTTGGCTATTTGGGGCCTTTAGTGGTTCCATATAAATTCAAAGATTGTTTGTTCTACCTCTGTGAAAAATGCTGTTGGTATTTTGATAGGGATTGCATTAAATGTGTAGATTGTTTTGGGTAGTATAGACATTTTAACAATATTTTTTCTTACAATCTATGAGCATAGAAAGTCTTCCACTTATTTGTGTCATCTTCATTTTCCTTCATCAGTGTTTCTTTCACCTCCTAATTATTTTTGGTCCAATTGTAGTTAGGATTGTTTTCCTAATTTCTAATTCTGCTGCTTCATTATTAGTATATAGAAATGCAAGGGATTTCTGTACATTGATTTTGTATTTGAGACTGCTTTTTTGGTGGAGTCTTCAGGGTTTTCTCTATATAGTATTATGTCATCTACAAATAGTGAAAGTTTTACTTCTTCCTTACAAATTTGCATGACTTTTATTTCTTTTTGTTGTCCGACTGCTGTGGCTAGGACCTCAAGTATGATGTTGAACAAAAGTGGTAGGAATGGACCTCCTTGCCTCTTTCCTGACCTTAAGAGAAAAGCTCTCAGTTTTCCCCATAGAGGATGTTTGCTGTAGGTTTTTCACATATGGCCTTTATTTTGTTGAAGTACGTTCTCTCCAAACCTACCTGTTGACGGATTTTATCATGAATGGATGCTGTACTTTGTCAAATGCTCTTTCGGTGTCTACTGAAATGGTCGTAAGGTTTTTACCCTATTTTATATTGATATGATGTATCACAGTGATTGATTTGCAAGCCACCCTTGCAACCTGGGAATAAATCCTACTTACAATGGTGAATGACTTGTTTAATGCATTTTTCATTTGGTTTGCTAGTATTTTGTTGAGGATTTTTGCATCTATGTTCATCAGAGTTATTGGCTTGTAGTTCTCTTTTTTGAATACACTACAGGTTTAAAAAAAATATGCTCATACTCTTTGACCCAATACCTCAGCTTTTGAAATAGATCCAAAATGATAATTCGACCAAAACAAATAGCTACATACACAGTTATATTCACTGTCAAGTTATCCATAATATTTAAAAATGAAAAACAACTCAATGTCCAACAACAACACAAAAAAATGGTTCAGCACATTATGGCACATTTACTCTATGGCTGTGCTCTCCAAAATAGGACTTTCTGTGTTGATGGAAATGTTCTAGATCTGCACTGTTCAAAACAGTAGTCACTAGGTACATGTGGCTATTGAATCCTTGACGTGTGGCTAATGAGATTGAGAAATTAAATTATTGTTCACTTTAATTTTAGTTAATTTAGCTTAAATCAAATACCCACATGTATAAGCACGGCTCTATGATATACCAAGAAGCAATTAAAATGAAAAATAATGTATGTTAAGAGAAAGAAAAAGACAAAATATAAAAGAAATAAACCATGATATAAAACCAAATATAAAAATGCAGGTATATAGGTAAATATAAAAATAAAAATGATTAAATATACAAATATTAAAACTAATTTTGATAGTAATTAATTGTACTTTTTACTTGTGTTTAATATTATTTTTAATTCTTTGATGTTAAGCCTTTGTAAAAGATTACATTACGAGTTTGAATTTCAACTTTTATGGTACAAGTTTCTCAAATATCCATTATATTCACTAATACCAATTCACCAACTCAGTCAATAAAGCATTTCTTCAACTGATTCTAATCTTCTTTGCCAAGAGCAAAGAGATAAAGAACCAGGCTCTTCCTAATCGTCTTGTCCTCAGAAACAACACTTTGATAACATGACAAGGTCCATGAAAACCAAAAGCCAGAACATCTTAAACTGGCTCCACTGAATTTCAAAGAGAGTGAAGAGAGAATGACTATGTAGCTCAGAACATACTTCTGTTGATAAAATAAATGGAATAGAAGGGTCTGAAGGAGTCTTAATCTTAGAAGTTTGAGGGTAATGGTCAGAGCTGCTCTAATTTCTCACTTCTATCCTCCATTTCTTAGATACCAAAAGCAAAATTTCCATATGACTTTCAGTTAACTCCACTGGAAGAAGCAAACTGTGTGTGGTGGGGTCGGCCTGCTAGGTTATATCCCCTGACTACAAGCAATATGAAACTAGATTTACATATCACACCTAGTTTTATGATGATAGCTGGCCTTTGAAAAAGCTATGGCCCTGCTGAGCATAGAACATGAAGACTGATTTGTCAGGCCAGTTTGAGTAAGGGGAAACCTGTGGTTCCTGTTAGATATGGAGGCCTGTGCCCAAATTCAGTATGCATATGGGTAAAGTAACTGAATATGAGTGTAAGTCTGGTGACAGCTCATGTAAAATGGGTGTTCTGTCAGTCCTACAGCCAAAATTTCTCAGGGGAGAAGCCAATGCATAGAACCTGGTCCCATTTGATTCTGTTACATGTGGGAATCCAGTCTGAAAATTACATGGAGTTTCATCTGCAGTTCTGAATGAGTATATGAGTCACAGTGGAGAGAGAACATCCAGATGCAGAATGAATTGTTCTCTTTTATTATTTTTACTAATACTTATCATTTGAATCACACTTTAAAGTTAACAAAGTTATTTCAAATCTATTATTCCATTTTATGCTCAGAACAACTTCATGAGGTAGGCACAATACCCAGAACATTAAATAACAGCTGCCTGAAGAACCAATATTTGTATAGCACATTGTCTTTCATGTGTATTATCTCAGTTGTTCTCCATAACTCTAGGAAGTAGCCAAAATATTTCAAATACCCATTTTACAGTTAAAGAAATTGAGGCTCAAAGAAGAATAAGTTCCCTATGGGTTCACAACTAATTATGCAATAGCGCCAGGGCCTTAACCCTAGTGTTCTAATTTCAAGCTTCGAGATCCTTCCAAAACACCATGTAGTCTCTTTGTATTCATATACATTAATGATACTCACAAAGAGCCAATAGAAGGCCTGGACTGTTTCATTCAAATTTTATGCATTTGCAATCTCTACAACCATCCAATAAACATACTGCTCACCCTTTTCTGCCATAGCCTTTTCTTCCCCCACTCAAAAACAGCCTCTTGAATGCTCTCACTACTTCTAGATTCACCACTTTGCATATTACTCCCAAAGAAATCATTACAAAATGCAAGCAATCTGGGTCATATCTCTGCTTAAAATCCTCTAAAGACATACAAACTAATAACTGCCAAGTTATGGGGAAAATAAGGATGGAGATGGTAATACTCATTTCATGTACTGTGTCTGGTATATAAGAAGTATACAAATATAGCAAATTATTATTTTAAATCCTTCTAAGATTGTCCACATGATAAAGTTCAAAATCTTCAGGAAGACATTCAAGGCTCTTCATAACCTAACACCTATATTACCAACTACTTGCATTTTGCTTAAGCAACACTGGACTATTTGCCGTTCCCTCAAACTCAATGTACTAGCATGCTTTTGTGCTAGTCCCTTTGTCTAGAGTGCCTGTCTTCCCTCAACTTGACCTTCTCTGAGAACACTCCATTATCACTCTTTTTCCTCAGAATTAATCACACTTTCAGAATTTTATATTCACTATACTATGACATTTTTAAAGATAGCAATTTGCTTTTATGTTTGTGTTCCCTGTTAGACTACAAATAATGAGAGGACAGAAAATTGTGTCTCCTCTGTTAACAGAATGCCTAGCACAATACCTGGCACATAGCAAGCATTAATACATGCTTACTGGATTAATTCACTTGAGTGAAGGAGTACCTATGATCTATTATGTTATCTGAAAAACAGAATATTACATGTCCAGTTTGGGGCAAATACAACCAGTAAACCTTAGATTTGATGTTCTTGTCCAGTTCCTGAACAGACACATGGAAGGAAATAATATGGTTTCCCTGAGTTACCCCTCTGCTGCTTGGCAGCCATGAAGATAAGAAGGGAAAACTGCTTTTCTCAAACAAATAAAAAGGCCAGATGACCATTTAATAGGCTGCAGAGTGGCTATAAAACAAAATGGAAAACCACTGAGCAAATGTTTTCTCATAAAGAACCCCTAGGATGGAATGAACACACATGCACACCAAGTTGGCCCTCCAAAACGACTGTCCATAATGAAAGTGGGACCATGCAAGCAAAAAGGGTGAGTCATCTCACAACCATGTACATATCTCCTCTCAAAACTACCAGGCAATTCCAATAGTGTCCTCTGTAACATAAGCCACTGGGACGATCCTTGGGAATGACTGAGGCTGAGACCTTGGTGCTTTCCAATGCACTGAGATTCCTACTGAACTCATTCCCTGAAAAGAAAGTACTAGAATAATTATTTTTGTATTTCACTTAACCAGCTCCAGACCATAAAATTTCCTTTCTCACATTGGTCACTGAAAGATCAAAGTGAAGGAGACTGTTTCAAGGAAGGCTTGACAATCAACTTTGCAAAGGTTCAAAAAACATTCTAAGGTCACCATCACCAGGTCAAGTCCCCTCCTCTGGAGGCACACAATGGTGGCTTGTAGTGAAAACTACTCTACTACCAGAATAAAAGATTCAAAGAAGAAAGAGAAATGCAAAGATTTTTTTTTCAATTTCCTTTATGAGGAACAAATTTATTTAGGCAGTGGTTGAATATGCTAGTATTATTTTTTTTCTTTTTAATGTTTATTTACTTTTGACAGAGAGAGCGTGAGCGGGAGAGGTGCAGAGAAAGAGAGAGACACAGAATCCAAAGCAGGCTCCAGGCCCCGAGCTGTCATCACAAAGCCCGATGCAGGGCTCACACTCACAAACCCTGTGAGATTATGACCTGAGCCAAAGTCAGTGCTCAACCAACTGAGCCACCCAGGATCCCCGGAATATGCCAGTATTAAAGTTGACTTGGTGTTATCTCATCACAGCCACACGCAAGTTGTTGAGAGTCAAGAGAGAATTTTTAACAACAGTAGGGAACTCTAGTTTCATTCTTCAGGTTAAGACTGGTAAACATCAAACAAGGGGGATGTGGGTATATATCAGAATTTCTGGGAAAGGGTGTCATTTAGAGAAACATATTCAATACCATAATTGTTTTGATTAATCTGCCATAACTAATTTACTTGAGGATTTCAAACACCACATAAAAATAAATAAAACAACTACTTTTTATATTTATTGAAAAAGGACCCATGTTTATTAGGAATATTGATTCTTGAGACTCAATAAATCTGAAGTGGCCCATGAATCTGCATTTACAATAGGCACCCAAAAGAACTCTATATAGGTGGCCCTGAGGTCACATGTTACAAATCTGCCGTAGACTATCTGGGAAGCCTCCCAAACACCTATTCTGTAAGGGCTAGATTTTCCCCATCGGATCATGTTATACACACCAAGGATAAGAAAGAGGGACATATAGAAACTTAGGAAATCTTTAGAACAGACTCATAACAAACAAATGGAGATTCCAAAAGTTATCTTCAGGCATTATGAGATGGAGTCACCCTATTCTTTCAGAGAATAATGAGTATGTAGAATGTGGTGATGTCTCACATAGTCCACTTCAGCAGTCTTGCCTATTTTTATTCCCAGAAGCAGCACATGTGTACACACACACATCCACCCCAACTCCTAGCCTTTAATCCAAGATCAGCTGCAGGGTGGATGGGAGTACTGCTCATGCCACATTGGATATAAAAGAGCTCTTTTTCCTGACTTTTGTTGTTGTCGCTGTCCAACCCTCTCACAAGTGAACTATAATGGATAAGCAAGAGCTCCACAGTCAGGCTGCCTAGCTACTAATCCTGACTCTGATACCTCTGATACTTCCTACCTGTGTGACTTCTATTGATCTCAGGACCTTACAAACATCATGAGTCTTACCTCCTTGCCATACTATGTCCATCTTACTCTGTGAACTCCCCTAAAACATCATCTCTCTTGTCATTTCCCAAAATCACCCTCTTAAAGTCATGGCTTTGACATCTTTCTCTTTCTTTTCTCCCTAAATGATCTCCCTATCTCCAGTCTCTTCCTTGTCACTCTTCACATCTCACCACCAATACTTATCCATATCGCTGCCAGAATTTTCTTTCTAATTACAAATCTGGTAAGTTCACCCTTCTGTTAAAAAACAAATGATAATGTCCAAACTCCTTAATCTAGAACTCAACATCTCCTATTATCTGGCCCCAATCTATTCTTTCAAACTCATTTCCTATTACACTTATGCATCCTACAGTTCAGTTATACCGAAATTGTTATTTCTTCATGTGACCTTATATATTGTTAACAGCTGTTTGTTCCGCTTTCTCTAACTGGAATGCTTTTCCTTCTCTGTCTCCTGTTATTCAAATTTTAACTATTTGTCAAGGCCCATTTCACAGGCAACCTCCTCTGAATTCTTCCAAGCTTTATTTCTTCATCTCAAGACATAAAGCACTTCCTTTGTTGGAGACAGTTAGTGCAACCCCATATTTTCTCTCTTCTACTACATTATGTGTTACTCGAAGCCAAAGGCCATGCCTGATTTTTTTCCACTTTGTTCAATCTACAGAGATACCATAGCACTAGATACAAAGTGAGTTCTCAATAAGTATGTGATATAAATGGACAGTTTAACAATCTCTGTATTTTCTCTGCTATAGTAGAATAGCAGGCATACGACCTGGGTATTCAAGTTCACATTGTGGGAAAGTCACACAGGGCCAAATAATATTCTTTTATTTTCTTATTTCACTGTCAAAATGATTTTTATAGGTTTGGGAGAATCAAAATCATCATTAGTAATATCACCAAAATTAGTAACATATGTCCTCTCTTTCTGTGGAAGCTATATTTTACAACTACAATTTCAAAGCAGTTACTTCAAATTTCAAAGTAGGTTACTTCCATTATGACATCCAAAAGGAAACTCAGTCATAATAGACTTGATAAAGTGCTTATCTTAGAGCACATGGTAAGTGTATTAGTATGTTTACTGCTACATAACAAAATATCACAATCTTAGGAGCTTAAAATAACACTCATTTATTATCTCACAGTTTTGTATTTCAGAAGTCATGGTGGGTTCAGTTAGGTTTTCTGCTTACAGGTCTAACAAGGACAAAATCAAGGTGTCAACCAGATTAATCTCTTACATGGAGATATTGGGTGGAAGAATCCACTTCCGGGTTCATGGTTCTTGACAGAATTCAATTCTTTGTAGTTCTAGGCCTGAGGACCCCATTTTCTTGCTGACTCTCAGGTGGGGATCACATTCCTAAAGGTCATTCTCCATGTGGCTCTATCCATCTTCAAGTCAGTATTGACATATCAAATCTCTCTTAAGCTTCAAATTTTCTATTCTGTTACCAGGTGATGAAACATCTGCTTTTAGAGAGCTTTGTGTGATTAAACATCTTTTAAAGTTAACCATGTCATATAATATAACATAATCACGGGAATGATATCATATTCACAGGTTCTACCCATATTCAAAGATAGGTTATCATACAAGGAAAAGGGTCACTGGGGTAATTTTAGAATTATACCTACTACAGCAAGGTATTACTGAAGCTAGGATTTTAACTATGTGGGGAAAACTTTAAACATTCTGGAAAAATGTAAAAATTCACTCTGGGTAATAAACTGTTGTATTAAAATGGACTGGTATATGGGGTGCCTGAGTGGTTAAGCACCTAACTCTTGATTTCGGCTAAGGTCATAATCTCATGGTTCATGAGTTCAGACCCAGTGTCAGGCTCTGCACTGACAGTGCGGAGCTTACATGAGATTCTCTGTCTTCCTCTCTGCCCCTCCCTCGCTTGCTCTCTCTCTCAAAAATAAGTAGACAAAAAATTAAAACGGACTGGGTATAGATAGTTTAGCTCATTATTCTAAAACTGAAAGATAAATATGAAATAAGGATTATCCTTTCTAATTATATTAATTATCTAATTACATTATCTATGACCATGTAAAAAGTCTAGAAAAAAATTTAGAGAGATCATGGACCTGGTTCAACTTAATATATTGCCATATTTTTCAAGATACATTATTATGGTTAAGCCATAACTGCAAAAGGGAATTTGACACTGGTGTGAATATTAGCACAGGTAGCTCACTAAAATGGAAGGCAAGAGACAAAATTTGGTCCTACACTGACTTGCTGTGTGACTCAGAGCAAGTCTCTTCCACTCTATGGGCCTCAGTTCACCCATGTGTAAAATGAGGGGGCTGGACTGAATTATCTACAAGCTCCCAATTATTTGAAACAGTCTAGAGTTCTATTTCTCATTCATCTCTCTATTCTATCCTTCTGGGTTAAAGATAAATCTTTCAAGAATCTGTATTTGCTGACAGGACCTGACAAAAGTGAAACCAACATAGGAGTCAATCCTGTAAAATCTGAATCTGAAAGAACTTTCGTTTTAATAGTTTTCTTTAGGCCTATAAATAATAAAATAATAACTCTAAAAGTGCCTACTGTATAGTGAGACTCAAGAACATATCCTTTCTGAACTATTATATAACTACATTGTTGACTGCCTACTCTTATACTTAGTATTTCCCATTGCAAGGGGATTTCAAGCATCAGAAGACAGGTTGGATTGAGTAGTGGCATTGAAGATTTCTTTCAACACTTCAAATCTTAAGACATAAATTCTAAGATACAAGATACATAGCTTTTACTATCAATCAACTTCAAACTGTAATGGAGACAGAATGAATTATTTGGGAAGTAAAAGGGCCAAACATGTTTTTTTTCTTCCTCAGTTTATGAATAAACAATAAAAAGTACACACTGTTACCTGCTGCATAACCCCTTATCCCATGGATTTTCATGATGATCTGGATGAAAACATCCATTTAGTTTATTTTAAAAGCACAAAAAAATTATACTTGAAACTTTAAATAACTAAAATATAAAGATACATCTTTTTACCAAAAGAATCATATGTGCAAACGTACTTTTAGAAAAATTATCAGAAAGAACTAAGTAGAATTTGTTGAAGATTTTTCTTTCTCAAGTGATCATTGCTGAATTAATAAATATGTCTCCAAAATACCCAACTTAATTGGACGGTTTTCTCATAACCACTTTTGTTTTGTTTAACATTTGTAGTGACCAGCTCTAATGTAACAGAATTTTAAAATAATTTTCTAAAAACTTACAAAAGTAATTAATAATAATCATTTAAAAAAGTAATTAATAATCATCATTTTAAAAATCAAACAATGCAGGGTGTATAAGATAAACACTGATGCCCAACCATCCCCAATCTCACTCAGGAGAATCCATTTTTACCAAACTGAGGTATATTCTGCCATCGTTTTTTTTTCCTATGCACATATAAATACATGCATATATGTATATTCAAATGTGATTTCTTTTTACAAAATCAGAGAACACATTGATTTCGAATTTGTTTTTTTCACTCAACAGTATGTTAGCATATGCATATCTTCCTATGCTTTAGTCTCAAATATATTTTAAAATAAATTAATCAATATTGTGAAATTGCTAAACCCAATACCTACATGTATTTCTAAGTAGTAACGATTACCTTTAAAATTATATTCATTTGTCAAATAGTTTGACAAATCCTTATTATTTATACTGTAGAATAGATATTTATTGAGCACCTGTTTTTTGCCGGGCACTGGGCTAGGCACAGAGGAGAGGGACAGTCACAGGTTCAGAAATTAATAAAATACCTATCTTATATTCTAGTAACTGGAAGACAAGTATAGGCTGAAATATCCAAACACAGTATTAGTGATATAAATATTGCTCAAAATGGGCTTTTTGAACTAAGTGAGCTGAATCCAGTTTTCTACCCAGTCATGTAAATCAAATCCATTCTCAAGGCCATTTTTCAGTCATGAGCTCATTATGCCATCAATCTATTCACTAAGTACCTTGCACTTTTTATGTAGCAAAAGAAGCAAATTATCCCCCACTGTCCTGTTCTCTTATGTGAGTAGATATTCAGTCTACATTGCCAAAATACAATATCAACATAGCAATATTACCTATACCAGTTTAACCATAAAATATTAGTTTAAATATTATTTTAATAATATGGAATTATTTGGCTCTAATAGAGACACCATTCTGTTCTTAGCCGACCATCTCTCACCTCCCGCCTTTTTTTCCCCTCAGAGCACAGTTTGAGGCAAGGAACGTCTTCTAGTGATCCTAACGCAAGCATGATGGTAATTTACTTACCAACCATTTCCTGAGTGTCTCACTGTGTAATGAACAGAGTAGAATCCTTAGAGCTGAGACTATATCCACCAAAGCCACAAATACATAAAAAGTAGAGAATATAGGATGAAGTAATGCCACACACACACTACTTTCCTGTTTAACTATAAATAGTCCTCTTCTCCTTCTTCTCTAATTAATGCCCATTTATGGTCTATTTGATATGTGAGTACCTTCTCTGGATAATTTCTTCCACTTCTCACTCCCTCTCTCACATTTATATTTGAACTACTGACATTTCATGTGTTCCATAGTCACATGTGGTTAGTGGCTACATATTGGACTGCATGGATCTAGACTGAGCTCTCTGAGGTCAAGGATTCTATTTCATTCATTACACAGTGAGACACTCAGGAAATGGTTGGTAAATAAATTACATTCACACTTGCCTTAGGATCATGAGAGAACATTCTTTGCTTCAAATTTTGCTTTGAGCAAAAGTGGAAAAAAAACTGAGGTGAAAGAAGGGATGGGGGCAGCTAAGAACAGAGTGGTGGTTCCAATAAAGCCAAGTAATTCCATATTACTAAAATAATATTAAATTAATGTTCTATGGTAAACTAGTAACCTTATTATATGTAAACTCAGCAAAGAATCAAAGGTGACTTTTCTGATCAGAATAAAAACTAATTGCTACAAAGTGCTGCAAAAAAGTAGTAAGAGGTGCATCTTTCAGCAGTGGATTTTCAGCTCTGCTCCCTCAATGGTCCACTTATATCAGTTCTTTCCTCATTTTTACATGTGACAGAACAGGGCACTTTAACCTCCATTATCTCTTTTACTTCTCAAAACCCTGAGAGATAATTACGATTATTATCCTCATCTCAAACATGAATAACCTAAGCCTCACAGAGGGGAAGTGACTTGCCCAAGGGCATAAACACTATGGTAGTAAAGGCCACTAGGATTTAAAAATCTTGTATAGGGGCACCCAGGTGGCTTAGTTGATTAAGTGTCCAACTTTGGCTCAGGCCGTGATCTCACAGTTCATGAGTTCGTGCCCCACATCGGGCTCTGTGTTGACAGCTCAGAGTCTGGAGCCTGCTTCAAGTTCTATATCTCTCTATCTCTCTGCCCCTTCCCTGCTAGCATTCTGTATCTCGCTGTCTTTCAAAAATAAATAAACATTTAAAAAAATTTAAAAAAAATATTGTCTAAGCCTTCTGTGCCTGCAGTAGTATACTTACCAAAAGTGTATTTGGTCACCAATTATTTTTATCCAGAAGGAATTCATGTCCAATTACAAGATGGCAGGTGGATAGTTCTATTTCTCCTCTTCCAGCCAGCCCTGCTGAAACACATCTATCTTTAAAGTGAGGGATACCTACAATGTCTGTGCCATAACTTCCAAAAAAAAAAAAAATTCTCTGTAGAAAGGATAGGACACTCACTCACCTGGGAAACAGTTACCAGGACAGTGCGCAGATAGTTATAGGCCATTCTGAGCCAACTGTTCTGTATTAGTATAGAATAGGATTCTGGAAACTCTGAGTGTCAGCTTTTGTGAAGGGGCTAAAGGTGGAGCTAAAATAGAACAAATTAGAGCAGTGCCTAGGCTGCTGTATAAGAATTCAGGAGGTTAGTTTCTGGTGATCCGAGGATTTTAGTTTGCTCTTACTACAAGTATATAATGCAATTTTTCATTCAGTTATGGTCCCAAAGGATGGAAAGGAGGGCAAATGGAGATACCAAGCAGGGACATGGGACCTTAGGGAATGTTCGTTCAAAGGCAAGGATGGACAAACTATGGCTTGCATGCCAAATCCAGCCTGATACCTTCTTATGTAAACTTGTATCGGGACATAGCCATAGCCATATATATGTACTGCCCATAGCTGCTTTTGTGGTACAACAGCAAAGTTGAGCAGTTGTGACAGACCACATGGCTCAACAAGCCTAAAATATTTACTATTTGGGTTGTTGCAGAAAAAGTTTGCTGATCCCTGCTCAGGAGAGATTAGAGAGATTTTTTTCCTACACTTCAATGAAATGACGTTTTGAAGAAGTTTCCACACAGAGCAAACTACTTCCCAGCTATGTAATTTAGGGCCAGTCACTTACCTCTCTGTTTCTTTCCCTGCAAGATGGGTATGATGTGGCTGTATGGCATAGTATAAATCCTAGCTATTGTTTCAGTTCATAGAGAAATGCTTGTTATTCTACTGAGAGAGAGAGAAAGAGAGAGAGAGAACAGAACTACTCCTCTTAAAATAATCATTACTTTTCAATACAAATTAAGGACTACTTTATTGTTTGAACTGTCTGAAAAACATCTTAACATAAGGCCTTTCAGGTGAGATTGCTGCAGGGATGACACAACCAGTTCCTCTAGAAAAACAGCACATAATGTTTGGTGCTAACTAATCTATGTATGTGTGTGTGAGGATCATGTGTCATGATAATCCAATTATCCATCTGACTAGCTTCTTACAAGAGTATATGGGAGAACTGAATACACATAGTGTAAACAGTCAGAATCTTCAAAGTAAACAATATGCATAAAGTGTGTTTTTTGTTTAAAATTACATATGGAGGCCAAGGTAGATTTTTAAACAATGTTTTTAAAAATATGATATTCAAGCTGTTTTGTCCAGGCCGTCAACAGGCCATCCAGACTGAGGAAAACCTGGATACTTTGAGGCCACATGAGTCACAGCCACAGCCCCATGGGCAAGCACAAGAAGCACCCAGGCTGCCATGGTAATACTGGGAACTTGCATCACCACATGATCAACTTCAACAAATATTGCCCAGGTAACTTTGGAAAAGTTCTTATGAGGCATTACCACTTAAAGAAGAACCAAAACTTCTGCCCAACTGTCAGCCTTGATAAACTGTGGACTTTGGTCAGTGAGCAGACACTGGTAAATGCTGCCAAAAACAAGACTGAAGCTGTGTCCCATCATTGATGTGGTGTGATCAGGCTACTACAAAGTTTTCAGAAAGGAAAAAGCTCCCAAAATAGTCTATTATTGTGAAGGCCAAATTCTTGAGTAGAAGATTAAGAATATATGTGTGGGGGTGGGGGTTCCTGGTAGCTTGAAGTCATGTGGATGGAGGTTCATTAAATACTAAAAAGTGCTTTTCAAAAAATAAAGAGAAAAAATCAGATATTCAAAATAATCTAAAATAAAACTTTTAATTTCAACTTCTTTCTGTAAAATAGATTTTTAAATGTTTCTAAGATAGATACACACACACATATATACATATACATATCTATATACACTATATATATATATATATATATAGTTTAATACAAAAAATTGACAAACTAATAAAATACTACGTTACTGAAACTAACGTTAGAAAACTTAATTTAAAAGATTTTTTAAAAATTAATTGAAGCAAAAACAAGTAAATAAATATAATACATAGAATGCCACACACACACACATACAAGTAGAGTCACCGAGGGCACTCTCTCTCTGATAGGAAAGAGACCATCATGAGGTTTCATAGGTCTACAAGCTTTTGGTGATGTAGTAGGGTCCCCTCTCTAGGGAGTGAAAAAAAAAAAAGCAACTCAAGGCAACCTGGCTATAGGCATACGTGACAACATCCCTCAGGACCTTGTAACATGAGATCACTTAATTAGACTGCATGTTTGTGTGTTACCATATATGGGAGACAAAGAAATAGAAAATGTACAAAAAAACTACTCCACGTGGAGTTCGGGGCTCAGTTTTTTGGGTATGAACCCAACTAAGCCATGCCAGCATGAATAAAGTTGCTTCCTGGAAAGAAAAGCCTTGGTGTCACGCCTCTCTGTGTGAGAATCCTGCTACAGTGATGAATGATTCTTTAAAAATTATGTAATTCAATCTCTCATTTTGCAATAAGGACACTGAGGCCCAAAGAAATGTTAAATGACTTTGTGGTTAGTGGTAATGTTAAGACGAGATTCCAAGTTTCCTGGATTTCATTATCCCAGGGTTTCTCAATCTTCACACTACTTTGTTGTGGGTGCCTGTTTTTTGTATTATAAAATGTCTATCAGCAGCACCTTTGACTTCTACCCTAGATGTCAGAAGCACTTTCCCTATCTTAAGTTGTAAAAAAAATGTCTCTAGACATACCCAAAAGTCCAGAGAGGAGGGGGTGCAAAACTGACCTCAGTGAGAACCACTGAGCTACATTATGCTTGTAGTAATTTTTCCCCAGGTTTATTCAGATATAACTGACATATAACATCCTATATGCTTAAAGTCCACAACTAATTGTTTTGATACCTTGTACATATGCTGTACATATTGATACATTGTACATATGATTACCACAATAGGGTGAGTTAACACCTCCATCACTTCACATAATTTTATATACATATATTGTGGTGACATTTAGGATCTACTCTCTTAGCAACTTTCAAGTATATAATACAATATTGTTAACTATAGTCATCATGCTGTACATTAGATCCTCAGAACTTATTCAACTTATAACTTATTTTTAATGTTTCATTTATTTTTGAGAGAGAGAAAGAGAGAGACAGAGCATGAGCGGGGGAGGGGCAGAGAGAGAGGGAGACACACAATCTGAAGCAGGCTCTAGGCTCTGAGCTGTCAGCACAGAGCCCAACGCAGGGCTTGAACTCACAGACCACGAGATCATGACCTGAGCCAAAGTCTGATGCTTAACCGACTGAGCCACCCAGGCGCCCCTCAACTTATAACTTAAAGTTTGTACCCTCTGCACAACATCTACCCATTTCTCCCACCCACTGGTAATTACCATTCTACTCTGTCTATGAATTCAGCTCTTTTAGATTCCACATATAACTGAGATCATGTGGTATTTGTCTTTATCTGTCTGACTTATTTCAATTATGCTGGTAGTAACTTAATAGTGTTTTATTCCTCTTCTTTATGTTTTGAAGAAAAAAGAAGAGACATTTAAAAAAGAGTACTCAGAGCAAAACAAGGAAAAGAATGAAGGTTCTCTAGATCCCTAAGATTAGTAAAGCACAAGAAAATACAAGATACAGTAATTAAAATAAACGAAATCTTTCACTGTTTGAATGTAAATGAATGATGAAACAATCACCAAATTCTCTCTGAAATCCATCACTGTATCAAAAATTTCATGACTTAGGGGCGCCTGGGTGGCTCAGTTGGTTAAGCGGCCGACTTCGGCTCAAGTCATGATCTCACGGTCTGTGAGTTTGAGCCCCGCATCGGGCTCTGTGCTGCCAGCCTAGAGCCTGGAGCCTGCTTTGGATTCTGTGTCTCCCTCTCTCTCTGCCCCTCCCCTGCTCACGCTCTGTCTCTATGTCTCTCAAAAATAAATTTAAAAAAGTTAAAAAAATTTCATGACTTAATGAAGTCAAGAGTCCTTCTTGTGAATTTTGTGAATTCCATGAGAAACATACAATAAAAGAAAAAAGAAAAAATCATTTAGATGTAAAATAGTCTTCATCTGAAGTAGAATTAAGTATGAATATAGCTTTACAAAATTAAGTTTATACCTTCCATCATATATTATTTACAGATACTATGACCCCATAACTCTTCTATAATTTTTTTTTAAAGTTAGCTATGGCAGACCATGATTATTTTTTTCAAGATTATTTTATAGATAAAATTTTCAATATTCAGTATGAGGGGTTTCTAAATCTTTAATTACTAAAGAAAAGCTAGCTGTGACACAGCATTCATCAACAATCCTTTCACAATACTTTCTTAAATGTTCAAGCTAAGACCTTTTAGATAATCTGTTTGCTCAGAATGTTTTGAGGTAGGTAAATTTAAGCACTGGTGAGGCTCACTTTAATTTAGCAGATAGTCTAATCTACATCAAACCACATCTTGTGAAGATCTGAAATGGTAACCTCTTCCTTTTGGAATCTATTGCATTCTATATTGGGAAATCGTGTAGGAGTTGAAAAAGTAGGGAAGATTTTCATTCTCTTATCATTACGAAGTACTTAGGAAGAGGAAGATGAAGACTGAAATCAGGTCCCATAAGTCAACATTCTAAGTTTTTCACATTTATTTGGATGAAAGTTTATGTAGTGATATTTTGTTGTTGTTTTAGTTGTTTAAAAAAAAAACACTACTGTATTGGTTGGCTGGGTGGCTCAGTCTGTTAAGCATCTGTCTTGATTTTGGCTCAGGTCATGATCTCACTCTTGGTGAGTTCCAGGCCCGCATGGGGCTGTGTGCTGACAGCATGGAGCCTGCTTTGGATTCTATCTCCTCTCCCTGTCCCTCCCTCACTTACTCATGCTCTCTCTCTCAAAAATAACCACTACTGTCAAAAAGTAAATAAATATAATTAAAAAAAACTCTACTGTACATTTTTTGTTTAGTTTGATTTGTTAATGTTAAGCTACATATCCTTACCTGGTTAAAACATTTATATTTGTTGTTCAAGATAATTTTTTCCATTTTCATTAAATAAAAATATTATAAAGACCTGCTTATTGGTGGGAGTTGTTGTTTATCACATATATTATGGCAAAACAGCTCCAATTAGGTATTTTGTCCATTACACTGGAAACAGTTGTCTTTCAAAAGCTTAACAAAGGTTAAAAAAAATTATTCCTCAGTTCTCTGTAATTAAAGGCTTTTAATGCCTGGAGTTATGTGACTAGGCAGAAACAGTCACCTTTCCAAGAAATTAATATGAAAAAATTAATTACTGCTTTAAATGTATCAGGTGCCTCTTAAAATTAAAATCATCTGAGTTCCAAAAATATGTTCAATGTTATGAAGACATTAGTTCACTTTTTTAATGCTCGTCACCCCCTCTCCCCACTCCCTCACCCCCCTCACCCTGAGTTTGTTCTTAGTCTTTGAGAATCTCTTATGTTTTATCTCCCTCCCTCTCTGTGTCTTTTTTTCCTTTCCCCTCTTCCTCTCCCCCTGGTTTTTGCTTAGTCTCACAAAGTTCACTTTTTGAGGAAAAAAATATTTATACCTAAGGAAGAATCCATGTGAATATGCCATTGCTTTATGAAATAGCTCAACATTATGTTGCCTAACCAAATAGTCTGGATCTTTAAAAAAATAAGATTACTAAAAAATCACTTAAGGAAAAGTTATTACTAGAACCATTTATGGAAGACCCAAAGCTACCAGTCTCAGAAGTTCAGAAATTCAGGTAAAGCAAAGAATCTAGAGAATAAGGTAAAGATAAAAGTCTATTTCAGAAAGATGATTTGGGCTTCAAAAGCAGATGCACAGTTCAAAAGAAATCATATATGAAGTATACTGTCTAGGGGAATTTAAGATGCTCTGTCTTTTAAGATCTTAAGTGAGAAGTAAAACACAATAGCTTTAACATTGATGGAACATTGGAACTTTGATTCCTAAATCAGTTAGGAATGGACTGAAGCAGATGGAGTTAAAAGAGCATTTTCAAAGTAAAAGAGTTATATCGTAGACTTTTTGGGTAGTTATATATTTTTTTCCTTGGCACTACTTTGTTGTTGCTGTTGTTTAATAGAAATGCTAGTGTAGCATTTTCTTGGGTTTTCTTAGTTTTCTACTTCTTCACATTTCAATGCTATAAAGACAGGAAGCACCAGTTTTTAGTATTGACTCAATGCAACGTGGTTTGTATAGGTAACTATTCTCTTTAGGATATGCTGAAAGCTCTACTGTTATAAAAATATCACAAAAATTTTTATTTGTAGTTGATACTGGCATCATTTAAATATATTCATCTTTAGCCTTACCCATTATACCTAGAAGATTAAGAAAAAAAGTTTTCCCTAAGAATATTGCTAAAACAAGAAGTCAACAGAAACGATGATGTGATATGCAATCAATGTATTTATAATCACTAAAAGAATGCCAACTGTATGAAGGGAAGCACATTTCCTCTATTAGAATTATGTGTTTTCTTATACAGTTGCTAGAAAGTGCATGTATATAAATCCCACTGTATTTGAAATGTATCCAGGGAGCTTCCTATTTAAAAGAAATCTTACTCAAGATCTTTTAAGGAAATGAAAATGAGAATAATGGCCCTCTAAGTAATCCTTTGTGTAAATCTGGATTTTCCTATATGGTGTTTGCTTAGTGTGAGAAATATCTGTAGAGTTTACACTCTTACCTATTGTTTACTCTATGTCTCTGCCAGCTCCAACCTGCACTGATAGCTGCAGTTAGTTGACAAAGATGCTCACATCTCCACATAAACCTAAGTGGCTAATTTCAGTGCACACCCAAACCACAAGTTCTTTATTAATAAACCTATCTATAGCCTGTCAAACAGAACAGAAGGTTTTCTAGTGGGCCCTATATCAGCAAAGAATCACTCTTGAATCCATCATCTTAGTTTCATATTTAGATAGAATATTGTGTTTTAAATTCAGCATATATAGCATAGCTTAATTATACCTCTTCTCAAATATTCTACCGTATGTCTGTAAAAACAATCACCACTTAAATGAAAAAAAATACTCCCAGTGAGAGTTCTTCTAGAGAGCTTTCTTTTTTTTCTTTTTTTCTTTCTTTCTTTCTTTTTTTTTTTTTTGTCACTTGCAGGATTCTATGTCTTGCTTATTTAAAAGAAGAAACTATTTTTTAAGTGATGTCGGGAGTAGAAACAAAGGAGGGGGCAATGAAAACTCAGAGGAAAATTGGGGTGCCACTGCTGTGAAGTTGCCTTTCCAGCCTGGGGTTTTCATCTCATGGTTCTTCAAGAGGTATTCCATCAGGCACCTTGGAGGATTTTATGTTTACTTACTCAATTCCAAGAGATTATTTTCCTTACTTATCTTCATGTAATAGACATGTATCCTCAGGAGCTTGCCTCCTCAGAGAGCCTGTTAATAATCCTTACTAGGGTTGCAGAGGGGGCACAGTGTTCACCAAGGAGCACAGACTACCCAACCAAAATCACCCTAAGGATTTAACTTTTATCTGCCATGGGAGCTGGAGCTGGAGAAAGTAACTAAGCCTCTTGCATTTGGCATCAAAAAGGATTTGTTCAGGACAAATCAAACTCTTCAATTTATGTCTCACATTCTAGCATGTGATAATCCTATTACCTCTAAACTCATTTCTATGTGTTTTATTTTACTTTATTTTCTTTTATTCTCAGCTTTACAAAGACACGTGTTCTGGTCCTATTCTCTCTATTCTCTTCCACTTAGCCAGGCAGCAAAAACTTCCACTAAACCATCCCACACTTATTGGTGTCAACTGTGACAAGCTGACAGGTCACTTTTTCAGATGCAGAGCTGTGGTCCTAAATTGTGTTTTTAGTAGTATACTTACCTCTTGCCCACAGCTCTGACTTTTTTTCCTTCGAGGGCTAATCTCCTTTGGGCCCACTGCCCATGCAGATACACATGGCTGCCCTAAATTTAATCTGATATCTGGATGGTACTCCAACATAAAATGCAGAAGCAGAAGGAGAATTCTGGGATAAGTGCAAGGTTGCAGAAACAGCAAATCAAAGGTCACTGTGACCATTACAGGGTTATTGTTACTCCCAAGCAAAAATAAGGTTCAGAATCTAGCCAATTTCCTGTCATTTGCATTTTACTATTTATTTGAACAATGGTCAGATACCAGAACTTAATGGAGGAACACTCTCTCCAATCACACTTTAAAAGACATTATCAAGACTGATAAGTTCCAGATTTCTACTCTGCCTTAAAGATGATTTTCCTACTTGGGATCATCTAGAAGGGTGGGAACCTCTTAAATTGGAAGAGAGCTTAAGAAGTGTGTACATCCCTCTGTATAGAATCACATCTAAATCATCCATGCTGCACAAAAGGCTAGAACATGGAAGTGTTCGGAGAACAGAATATGAAAGGAAAGTAAGAATAGCTTTTTTATATCATAGTATCATTTTACCATTTACAAAATGCTTCCCCATTCTATATCTGACATTTCTTCCTACTGAGGTAGTTATTATCATCAAATCCTGTGAGGGAATTATTATTGTCATCAATTCTATTTCACAGAATAAGAAAACTGAAACTCGAAAGAGGTCAAATCACATGTCTGATATCATTAAATAGTGTATCCAGGCCTTGAACCCAGATCTTCGGATGAGAAGATATGTGCAATTGGTATTATTGCAAAATTATTCTTTGCCTATGATACATATATGTGACAATTCAAGGCTTTTGCTCTGAGTTCTAAGTTCTCTTTTCTTCTTAATCCGAAAGGGAAAAAAATACTGTCACCTCTCCCACCTCAACCTAGTCACTGAGTTTCCATATTTTTAATGACCTAAACCAAACACCTGGCTCCATACCTGGTGAGGGGGAGCAATTAGGAAGCTCTTGCTCATCATCAAATACCGAGGAAGAGGAAGGAAATAAACAGAGTTTTGGTAGTTCAGCAACTGTAGCTTTAAAAAGCTCAAAAATCAACTTAAGGGGGGTAACAAAGGTTCCTCTTTTTAAAATATGAAACTGCAAATGAGGGTGCCAACTCCAATGTATTCTAAGCTTCTCTATGGAACCAGCATAGTTAATGATCCCAGGTAAGGAACCACAAGCTGCATGATTAAGCTCCTCCCCCAAAATCTCAGCTCCACCCCTCAGCTGTGTAAGCAATAAAGGAAAAAGAGGAAAAATTGTCTGATTGTATCCCATCACCTGAATACCAAAAGCGCAACTGCCATTTCTAATTTTAGGCTTCTCTCCCTTGAGAGCACTCCTATAGCTCTCTTTTTAGAAAGGCACTGACAGTGAACTCTAGGAGACAGAGAAGAAGGGTGCAACCTACCCAGATTGAGTCTGCCCTCAAAATGTATATCAGTGACAAATTTCCCCCTATGGGATTCCCAAGGGACACATAAGTGACTACAACAGGAAAAGAAGGCTCTATTGGCAGTCAGAGAAAAGCCATTCAAGTCTCCTCTCAAATTGAAACCATATTAAAAGGCCTAGGGGAGAAGAGTTAATTTCATTTTAATGCACATAGTATTTACAAGGACTTAAGCTAAATTTTCTTCTGGAGTGGAGGGATAAGGAAATGAACGAGGTAACCTACAAATGGGGGGTCAGTTGCTTACAACCAAGTCAGGAGATAAGATACTAGCAATGGAGTTCTTAAGTACTTATTAACTTATAGTTAAACATTTTTTGTGGGTTTACTATGTGTGCCTGCCAAGCAAAGATAGAGAGGTGAGCAAGACAGACACAGTCCTTAACTTCATGAGCCTTGGTGGAATAAGAAAAGTTGAACAAGTAGTTACAAGTGTATTGAGTATTACTAAAGCAAAAGAAGCCCAGGGTGCTATTGCAGTGTCATTTCCAAAACTTTCCTTGCTTAAAAGAAATGGTGTGATGGTAAGGAGTAAGGAAGGTAGACAACATAAGGATGGCCCTAAATGTACACAATATCCATACCTTGGCTGACCTCTTCCTGAGAATAGCCTGGGGATTAGAAGGGTGAAGAACAAGAAAGAAAGGGGAGAAAAGAACGGAACGGGGAAAAAGAGGTGGAGGACAAAAACCAATTGTGAGGCTATGCCTATTTGGTCAATATCCTGAGGCATCACCCTGGCTTGGCACCATCTCATTCTACTTTTTGATAGGGGCAAATTTGCCTGAGCTGGTTATTCAGGTGAAATTTGAAGAGCCAAGGGCATTTTCATAAAGGGTACATAGGGAAACTGCCAGCTAACATTCCCTCCCCCTTGGCTCTTCCAATAAAAACAGGCTTGATGATCCCAGGCTGGGCATGACTAATTGTGAAGTGTTGGGTGGTGACTGCTGCACTGGTCTGTGGGGCATCAATGCTTGTCACATTGCCTTGCAAAGTGCTTTGGGATAACTTCATAGAAGACACCACCAATCACTCTAATTCTAGTCTATATAAATAAAGCCCAATACGTTTAAAGTGCCCCCCTTTTAATAAAATTGTGTGGGGACAAGAGCAGCTTGGGCAATCTATTCCCTGGACAAGTCTGAGCCTGGTCTTTTCACCCTTGAGGTGGATTTAGGTACAAGAGGCAGTGCAATGCATGATGCATATGTGGGCTCCAAGACCTGGAATGTGCCTTTATATGAAGCATGCAAAGAGCAATTGGGAGATCTGGCCAGGAGATTGAGTAACAGCCTCTGATACCCTACAGAATGTCCCATACCTGCCCACTTTGGAAGCCCCCAGAATTAGGGGGGAACAAAACATAATGGGAGTTGGAAGAAAGAAAATAAGATAACTAGTTATTGCAAAAGCTGTGGATTTCAGCATGGAGCAGTAAGAAGACTTATAAATTCATGCCTGTGTGTAACTAATGGCTTGGAGGACAGGGCAACAGGGCTGGGGTTCAAGGAAGGAGAGAAGGAATATTTACTGAGTGGCTTCTATGTGCCTGGTGCTGTATCTCATTTTTATTATATAACAATCAGGCAAGATGGGATTTTCAAATTCCACTTCAAAGGACCGGAAAAGTGAAGTTCAGAGAAGTTAAATAATTTGTCTAGGGTCGTGCTGTGACTATAACCCAAATCTAAGCAATTCTAAAGTCCATTCTATTTTAGCATTGTACCAGGCAGCCTTCCCAGAAGCATTCTAGTAGAATTCCCTATTATGCCAAATGTGATGATGCTCAAGAGTGTGTCTAAATCAGAAAATATTCTGGGACCTACAAATATTTTCAAAGAAACTTTGGATGTAGTCATCCATGTAGATGTAGTCATGAAGAAAATCTATACTACGGACACCTTCTGTCACCAAGAAGTGTGTTTTATTCAAATAATCAGCCCCATTTTGAAGGAATTATCCAAACTTTATGGCTGTTTGTCTGTACTTGCCCTAGCTTGCCTTTCCCCTGGGAAGCATATGAGTAGCCAAATAAATGAAACAAACATTACTGAATACTTATCTAGCATAAATCATGACTGCCTTCCGGTAATGATGTGCACATTTAGGCAAACATCTCACATGGCACTCCATTCCATGCCTGATTTTACTGCCTACTGACTGATTCAATGCAGTCCAGTACAAAGACCAATGAACTAGGAGCTAGGAAGGCCTGGGCTAAACTCCTGCCTCCTCCATTTCCAACTTCATTATCCGAAACAAGTAACTTTATCTAGCTGAGCCTCCATTTACTCATCTTTAAAATTCAAATACCTACTTTATAGGGTTGTTCTCAGTATTAAATATTATAATGGGTAAGGAAGGATCTTGTAAGTGACAGAACTACAGAGAATTGTGGGAAGTGGGGTGGGGGTGGGGGTGGTAATATTCTCACTAGGCAAACCAAGAAAATCAACAAAAGAACTGAAATTGACAATAGTGAATTCCCACACTTTTAACAAGACATAAATTAGGGCAGTGTCATTTCTTAGACCAGCCTTAAAGAGAAGGAATATAGCTGGGTTCAACTCTATAACAATTGAGTCTGGAGCGGGCTTTACTATGTGGGATCAGTCTTACACCACACTCAACAATACAATAATTATATAACTTTGTAATGCCTTAGTAAAATATGGTTTCTGCATGCACCTATTAACCATCTAACTTCATCCTCCAAAAGTAGGAGTTTTCATTTGGCTCTCCTTTTCAGAGGGAAAACTGGGAGCCTGAAAGAGTGAAGGGTCATTCATTAATTTATTCACTCAACCTTTAAACATTTACAGAGTGCCTACTAAAGGTATAAAAGATAAGTGAATACACTCAACACAAATGAAGGTATGATGGAGTATGGACAAAAATGGTATACATAAGTGAAGTTACGTTGAATGGAGATTTTTCCAGGTGAAAGAAGAGAAAGAGCCATCTAGGAGAAGAAACATAACATGCAAAGCCACAGAGAAGGGAAAGGAAATAGAAGTTCTGTGTGGCTAAAGTATAGAATGTATATATGCTTTTGTTTGGGGGGAGGGAGGAGTAATTGACAGGGAATGAAATGTTCTTATATGAAAGTGGAAAAGGCTATAACCTCCAGCCACAATTTGAGAGATATACGGAAGATTCTCATCTCCCTAAATCTCTACTCTCACTGTACTGTGGGCTAATCACTGTCTATGGGCTGCCTGATCCATTCGCACCCTCTCCCTATCTCTAAACACGTGGGACCAATACTGAAATGTAATTTACAAAGCTTCTTACTGTTGGGAGGAGCAGGCTGTGGTCATGGAGCAAAGAGGAGTGATGTGTCTCAAGCAGGGCTCAAATCCTTAAATGACCCTAGCCTGATTAACCATTGTACTGTAACATCAGTGCTAAGTAACCCCACTCTTCTCATTTCAGGGATACGTCTTTATGTGGATAATGAACAGACCAGGCCAGTCATTTGGGTTATATTAATGCACACCATGGATTGCCAAGTGATTGTTAGAGTTGAGGTAATTGATAATATTTATAAAAGAAACCAAATGTCTAGTTTTATCACACCGTGATCCATTTTGCTGTTCCACCTGACAGGAACTCAATTTATACTGCTTATTGCTGTTGCTAATAATGCTGACATTAAATAATCAAGAATTTAAAAGCTGTAATATGAAGAAATATTTTTCTCTCAACTCCTGTTCTTTTTCATAGGGGAGATAATTTCTCACTGGTAAGGTTATCCCAGTGAGACTACTTTGAGTTCATGCCCTCCAAAGTTGTCTGAGAACTAAAAAATAATTGCTGCTCACAGTCTAACTCAGAAATGGGTATGGCAATAAAAGAAGAACATTTTTCTATCCAAAAAGACTTACATAAGTCAGTGTTGAAAACATAGAATCCTGAAAGTTGGAAGATAATGTAAGAAAATAGAAAATATCCATCCCTTTTTGTTTCTTACATTTTCCCCAACCTCTCTACAACCTGATTCCTGAGAAAAGATTATCAACAGTTTCCAAGTTATTCCATGAAGGATGACCATCTGACAAAAGAAAAAACAGAGCAGTTAATTTTCCTACATTCAATCACTTATTATGTTTGCCCCATAAATGGTCTGATTTTTTTAAAAAATCCTTACCCAAGATTTTTTAATGTGTTATTTGAGTATAGTTGTTACACAATATTACATTAGTTTCAGGTACAGCACACATTGATTCAACTTATTCATACATTATGCTATGCTCATCACAAGCGTAGCTACCATCTGTTACTATACAGTGCTATTACAATATCATTGACTATATTCCCTATGCTGTGCCTCTTATTCCCTTTTTCATTCCATAGCTGGAAGCCTGTATCTCCCAGTCCCCTTCACTCATTTTGCCCCTTCCACCCAGCCCCTCCCCTCTGGAAACCATTACTTTGTTCTCTGTATTTATAGGTCTGATTCTGCTTTTTGTTTGTTTATTCATTTGTTTTTTTTTAGATTCAACAGGAGTAAAATCATATGGTATTTGTATTTCTCAGTATGACTTATTTCTCTTACCCTAATAGCCTCTAGGTCTATCCATGTTGTCATAAATGGCAGATTATCATCTTTTTATGGATTCATGATATTCTATTGCATGTATATACCACATCTTCCTTATTCATAAAGAACTTTTACAAATCAACACCAAAAAAAAATAAAGTCATATTTAAAAATGGGCAGGGGACCTGAAAAGATATTTTTCCAAAGAAGACATACAAATGGCCAATGGGTATGTGAAAAGATGCTTGACATCACTAATCATGAGGGAAATCCAAGTTGAAACCATAATGATATTACCTTATACATGTCAGAAGGGTTAATCAAAAAGACAAGAAACAATGATGTTGGTGAGTATGTGGAGAAAGAGGAAACCTAATACACTGCTGGGGGGAATGCAGGCTGGTGCGTCCACTGTGGAAAACTGTATAGAGATTCCTCAAAAAATTAAAAATAAAAATACCATATGATGCAATAATTCCACTACTGGGCATTTACTCAAGGAAAATGAAAACACTAATTCAAATATATATATTTTAACATATATATAAATGGAAAATAAAAGTACCATATGATGCAATAATTCCACTACTGGGCATTTACTCAAGGAAAATGAAAACACTAATTCAAATATATATATTTTAACATATATATTTTGAACATATATATATATATACACATTTGAACATATATGTGTGTGTGTGTGTGTATATATATATATATATATACACACACATATATATATATATATATATATAGTGTGTGTGTGTGTGTGTGTGTGTGAGTGTGTGTTTGTGTGTGTGTATTCACTTCTGTGTGTCTTACCCAAGATCTGTTAAGTGGCAAAGCCAGGAGTCAAATGCAACCTGTCTGAATTCAAGTCAAGCACTCTTTCAACAGAGTCAACAGGAGGTCCCTGTGGTTCAAGTTTCCAAACTACTTTTCTACAATGTTAACTCCATAAGTCCTTAATCAAAGTCTCCTCCAGAGCCTACCTGATTCATTTTCCTCTATAAAGACTATAGCTAGTCTTGTCTTGAAATCCAACTCCATTCTCTAAGATCTAACTCAAGCTCTCTCTCATCCATAACTGTTCCCTGGCTCTATGACTGTGGAGAGTGATACAGATAGGAGTTTTTGAGTGGGGATGAGGTCTGCATGAATAGTGGGCACATACACTATGTATTATTTTCCAGGATCCCCAATAAGTAGCATCTGCTATATAGTTATTGAACATTCAGCTAATATTCATGGAGCGAATAGACAAGAGAACTGGCTCCTTTTCCATTTGTGTTGTATCTATTAATTTACTCTTCCTTGATCATTGAGACATACTAATCCTATGCCTTTTTGTTGCTATACAAATAGGCAGAAATTAGCAATAATCTGAAGGCATATCCTAAACTTTAAAATGAAAATAATACCAGAAAAATTCCACCAGAATTGTCTAGTGGTCAGTCAATACCTCAAAATGTACAGGTAACATGTGCATTCCTAAATTCCACCTCACAGATGTAGGATGCAGGTACTGAACAATGTACTGTTCCCCCATTCTTCCTTGATACTTCCTTAATATAAAACCAATGACTACAATTTGACGCACTACTTGAACCTTAATTGTTTTCATTGTGTGCAGATCACTGCCTTATAAATGAATACCACTTGAGGAATTTGGGTATTTTTATATAAATCAAACTTAAATGGATCATTTAAACAGAATATGTTTCTTCTGGAGGTAACAGCAATAGAAAAAATAATAAGTGTTTCTGTAGAAAAATGAATAATTCTCTTACTCTTCAAGACCTCCAGCTGAGGATGGATATCCCACAGTGGTCTATGGCTCATAATTAACCTAACTTTATAATGATGACATTCTTTATCAGGAGAGAGGTGTATCAAAATTTCTACACAAAGGAATTCAAAGTTGATGAGCACCATCTCTTTTCCTTTATCCATAAAGAGACGCTGCAGTTTGCTATGTTCTAAGATAAAGCTTCCATTTCTCTTCTTGGGGGAAAAAATCCAAATTCTAGCTGATCTTATTTTTGCAGATCTTTCTCCCAAAATGTGAAAGTCTATGTGGAAAGTCTTCACTTTCTACTCATCTTTGCATATTCAGATCATTATCTGTTCTTCAATATCAAACAAATGCCACCTTGGAGAAGTATAACAGGGGGTAGGGGGAGTGGACAAGTTCAACTACAGGTATTCGACTACAGCTATATATCAAAATCTCTGAGTACATTTAAAAGATATAGATCATGGCCCTCATGTCAGACCAAATGAATCAGAATTTCGAGAGACAGGAACCAGTATAATTACTTTTGATTCCCTAGCAGATTTTGAATCAGTCGTGACTGAGAACCAGCATCTTCAGTTTTGTATAACTGACCACAAAGTAAATGGAAAGGCCTAAAGTGTCCATTCCTTCAGGAGCACCTGAACATGAAGAATAACAGAAACAAACGAGGTCTAATATTACTCTGTCTACTTAGAGTTGAGTCCACAAGCTTTCGCATGTCAAGGTCCACATATCATCAAGCACTTTTTTCCTATGTAGAAAATATCACCTACTACTTACTGATAACCAGGAAAAAGTTCTCATCCTAGGGCTCTGGAGATGCCAGATTTCTTGATCAAAGTGATGCAGAGATAATGTTAGAGACAAAAGCTCTGGTCATCAGCTAAGAGTCAGGGACAAAAATAAGGAAGCGGCCCATGGATCAGTAAGTATATTGTACCTTTACTTCACATTTGCACAGCCAATACATTATAATCAGAGTAAGAAGAGATTCCACATGTGTAAAAATACAGACATTTATCACTACCCTTTTACAAAATGGATGTAAAAGTGAAAGTCTGAAAGGAAAGTAAATTTTAACTGAATCTAATCTTGACTTAAAATTAAAAATTGTAAATACATTCCCATGTTAAGATATCAAACAAATGAGATCAACACTTAGGGTAGCAAAAGGGTTAAGATGAGTAGGCTAACCTCCAAGGCAAACTTAGTAGTGCTACTCTGGCCCTTACTCCAGTAGCTGGAAACTGTACCCTTTACATTCTCTCTTCCAAGAGTCTTGTAAAAATGGACTATATCTTTAACAAATCATTTCCATTGCCTCTAGTGCACAGGGTAGGAAAAGGGAAAACTTCATGGAGGGTAATTTTTTATTTACAAACTTTCACTTCCACCCTGCCTTTAATCTAGGGTCAGTCACATACTGGCTACATAAACTAACCTCTCTAAGATCAGTCTCTTCATTTACAAAATAAAATAATATTAACTACCTTGAAGACTGTCTGATTGTGAGAAGAGAAGAGGCTTGATTTTTATTGTTTGGCACTAATACTCAGCAACTGCCTGCTATGTGCCAAATAAAAACAACACTGTGAGCTATTATCATTTCCATTTTACAGATGAAAAAATACTGGAGGCAGAGATAAAGTGATTTGTCTAATGTCATCCAGGCAGTAAGTTGATTTTACACTGTTTAATAACTGATTCTTTGCCTTGGTTATGCACTAGAATCATTTATGATCTTTTTTTAAGGTTTATTTTTTTTTCTTAAGTATAATTAACATACAGTGTTATATTTGTTTCAGGTGTACAATATAAATATTCAACAATTCTATACATTTCTCAGTGCTCATCCAAATGATCCTTTTAAAAAATATACATGCTCAAGTTTAGACCTGGAGGTTATAAATGGTAGATTGGGGTGGCCTTGGCATTGTCTTTAAAGTTCCCTTAAAGATTCTCACATGCAACCAAGGAAGAGAATTCCTGGATTAGACTTACTAAGAGTTAGAATATGAACTCTTCCTGGCGCACCTGGGTGGCTCAGTCAGTTGAGTGTCTGACTTCGGCTTAGTTCATGATCTCACAGTTCATGAGTTCAAGCCCCACATTGGGCTCCATGTTGATTGCTCTGAGCCTAGACCCTGCTTCAGATTCTGTATCTCCCTCTCTTTCAGCCCCTCGACCACTCACGCTCTGCCTCTCTCTCTCTCAAAACTAAATAAATAAACGTTTAAAACTAAAAAAAGAATATGAACTCTTTCTTATAATTTATTCATTCAACAAATATTTACTGAGCATTTCCTATGTGTCAAGCACTATGGTAGTATTGGGAATGTATATAACAGTGAACAAAAGGTCATTGTATCTGTCCTCACAGAACTAAGAGTCTAGTAGAGAAGATAGATAATGAGCCATTGAACAAATTTATAATTAGAAATTGTATTAGATGCTTCAAAGGAAAAAAAATAGGAAGCTCTGACAGGTATTAATGAGAGATCCCACTTATAATAGAGTGGTCAGGGAAGGACACTCTAAAGAGGAGCTTTTTAAGCTGAGACTAGAGTCAAAAAGATAAACCAACGGAATAGTTAGACAAAGATGCCATCTTCAGGTTCAGCAAAAACCTGAACATTCAGGTTATAGATTAGTAATTAGGGAACAACCCTCCATCCCTTGGCCAGACTAATAGTAACATTTGAAGAAAATTTAATAAATTTCAAAATTAAAGGGAAAAATTTATTATTTATTATAAAATCCATTTCCTTAGCTTTCTTAAACCATAGTCGAGAGGTTATAATAAAGAAATCCAAAGATCTGTATATTTTGACAAAAGATATAACTATTGTTAAAGTTTTTATTGTATGTAATATAATCACTATTATTATGTTATATATCTCCCCTGTAAACACAATGAAAGGCAAATGGAAGGAAATGTTTTTTTGATTAGCATTTGGGGAAAAAAGTGTTAGGACTGTGTGGCACTAAATTTTCCCTGAAGATGTCTTTTTTTTTTTTTTTTTCCCTTGGGGATCTTTAGGTAAAACATAGACAGCTATCTGCTTAAGATGAATTAAGAGTTCCTGTGGAGTTATGGAAGCAGGCTCTGACAAGTACGTGTGAGAACTGCTAAGTGGTAGCTGAGTAAAGGCGAAAATGACAAAAAAACATAGACATACTGCCTTTAGTGTCAGAGCCATGTGCCAACTGGAAAAAAGAAGAGCAAACCAATGCAAATGGCACCACTCACAATAGAAACTAACCCAACCTTTTCAATCTCCTAGGTGCTACTATTTTGTTTTGCAAGGGGCTGATCACAAGAAAAGTTACAAATTTTTGCAGTGATGATATCTGAAGGAAAACAAATCTATTTATTGTTTTAACAGAAAAAAAAACAAAAACAAAAACAAGAGCCAGAGCGAGAGACAGAGAGAGAGAGCTAGCACGCACACAAGAGCAAGTACGAGCTCTAACCAGATTAAATATGTTTTGTTTAATAGCTATGTAAAAGCCTGAAGCTCATAAATTTTCCTTCATATGCCTAGGAGGACAGAGAATTGCAGATTTATGAGCTTAGTGTTGGAAATCTGTAACAGTATCTTCTACATTATACAAGGTTTGTTGAAATAGCATTCCAAAGACTGCTTGCTGGACATTAAGGAATCATCTACCATATTTTTCACTCATGATCACAGTCCTTCCTTCATTCAAAGTATCTTTTCTGATCTCACAACACTCTTCTTAGATAGTACTTTTAGGTAATAGCTTGCAAATGCTTCAGTAGAAAGTCTACCCACCTAAAAGTTATCTATGCACCCAATCTTCTGCAGTCCCTTCCACAATTTTCAGTGTCCTTCTAAAGGCAAAGCTATTCACCAGGACCACCTGGAGTAGCAGGATAGCCAATGACAATGCTATAGGCACAGTGAAGTACATAGAACCATGAAAAATTTTGCCCAAGATAAGTTACTGAAAGGACATTAAAAATAACAAACAAAATAATACATTTCCACAATGCATGACATAATGGGAAGAAAAGAGCTACCTAGAGTAATGAGAACTGAGCTGTGGCTCAGACTCTGTCACTGAACTTCTGTATAAGTCCAGACAACTCACTAAATGTCTCTGGGCTTCAGGTATCTCATCTAAAAAATTAAATTGATACAGATCGGCCTACCTGCTCCAAAGGTTATGAGTAGACCGTGAAATCAGTGAAATAAAGGGCATTAAGTACTTCTAAAGAAACAAAACAGTTTATAAGAGATTATTATAGGAAGTTTCTGTTGGGTAACAGTCTCTTCAAAAAATTCAGATAACCAGGAGTAGAAACTATCAATAGCTACAAAGCACTATGCATAGATAAAGAAGAAAATAGAAAGTCAAAGTCCTTTCATAATCCTAGCCAATTCTATGTGCTCTCTGATACCAACCCAGATTAAACTGTACCATTACTATATAGTTTCCATTAAAAAACCCGCATGTGTCTATCCTCAAATTCAAAAATAGTAGCTAGCTTATTGAGCAATTATGTGGCAGACACTTTATTTACATCATCTTATTTAGTCTTCACAACAATTTGAGAAGGTAGATTCTTATATACCTCACCAATAAAGAAATGGAGATTCAGAGAAGCAAAGGCATACAACCAAGAAATAGAAAAAAAGTTACATATTTCAAACTCAGGCCTGTGGGATCTTTTTTAAACGTTTATTTATTTTTGAGAGACATAGAGACAGAGTATGAGCAGGGGAAGGGCAGAGAGAGAGGGAGACACAGAATCCGAAACAGGCTCCAGGCTCTGAGCCATCAGCACAGAGCCCGACGCGGGGCTCGAACTCACAGACCGTGAGATCATGACCTGAGCCGAAGTCAGGCGCTTAACCAACTGAGCCACCCAGGCGCCCCGCCTGTGGGATTGTTAAAACTTGTTCTTACAGTGAGTTCCATGACTTTCCAGTTTGTGTATTTTATTTTATTTATTTATTTTATTTATTTTATTTTATTTTATTTTATTTCATTATTTTATTATATTTTATTTATTTTATTTTAAATAATTTATTGTCAATTTGGTTTCCATATAACACTCAGTGCTCACCCCAACAAGTGCCCTCCTCTGTGCCCGTCACCCACTCTCTCCCCTCCCACACCACCTTCACCCCTCAGTTTGTTCTTGTTTTTCAGAGTCTCTTACGTTTTGTCTCCCTCCCTCTATGTGTCTTTTCTCTTTTCCCACTTTCCCCTCCCCCATAGTTTTCTGCTAAGTCTCTCAAAATCCACCTATGCGTGGAAACATATCGTATCTTTCTCTAACTGACTTATTTCACTGAGCATAATACCCTCCAGTTCCATCCATGTTGCCACACATGGCCAGATTTCATTCTTTCTCATTGCGGCGTAGTATTCCATTGTATATATATACCACTTCTTCTTTATCCATTCATCAGTTGATGGACACTTAGTCTCTTTTCATGATTTGGCTATTGTCGAAAGTGCTGCTATGAACATCAGGGTACACATTCCCCTATGCATCGGCAGTCCTATGTCTCTTGGGTAGATTCCTAGCAGTGCTATTGCTGGGTCATAGGGTAGTTCTATTTTCATTTTTTTTTTTGAGGAACTTCCACACCGTTTTCCAGAGTGGCTGCACTAGTTTGCACTCTCACCAACAGTGCAGGAGGGTGCCTGCATCTCCACATCCTCGCCAGCAACTACAGTTTCCTGATTTATTCATTTTAGCCACTCTAACTGGTGTGAGGTGGTATCTTAGTGTGGTTTTGATTTGTATTTCCCTGATGATCATTGAGCATCATTCCATGTGTCTGTTAGCCATCTGGATATCATCTTTGGAGAAGTGTCTATTCATATCTTGCGCCCAGTATCTTCCACTGGATTATTTGTTTTTTGGGTGTGGTGTTTGGTAAGTCCTTTATAAATTTTAGATACTAGTCCTTTATCCGATATGTCATTTGCAATTATCCTTTCCCATCGGTTGTTTATTAATTTTGTTGGCTGTTTCCTTTGCCATGCAGAAGCTTTTTATCTTGATGAGGTCCCAACAGTTCATTTTTGCTTTTAATTCCCTCGCCTTTGGAAATGTGTCACATAGGAAATTGCTGTGGCTCAGGTCAAAAAGGTTTTTTCCTGCTTTCTCCTCTAGAATTTTGATGGTTTCCTGTCTCACATTCAGATCCTTCATCCATTTAGAGTTTATTTTTGTGAGTGGTGAAAGAAAATGGTCTAGTATCATTCTTCTGCATGTTGCTGTCCAGTTCTCCCAGCACCATTTGTTAAAGAGGCTGTCTTTTTTTCCATTGGATACTCTTTCCTGCTTTGTCAAAGATTAGTTGGCCATATGCTTGTGGGTCCATTTCTGGGTTCTCTATTCTATTCCATTGGTCTATGTGTCTGTTCTTGTGCCAATACCATAATGTCTTGATGATTACCGCTTTGTAGTAGAGGTGAAAGTCTGGGATTGTGATGACTCCCGTTTTGGTTTTCTTCTTCAATACTACTTTGGCTATTCAGGGTCTTTTCTGGTTCCATACAAATTTTAGGATTGTTTGCTCTAGCTTTGAGAAGAATGCTGGTGCAATTTTGATTGGGATTGCATTGAAAGTGTAGATTGCTTTGGGTAGTATTGCCATTTTGACGATATTTATTCTTCCAATCCACGAGCATGGGATGTTTTTCCATTTCCTTGTGTCTTCCTCAATTTCCTTCATAAGTTTTTTTTTATAGTTTTCAGCATAGAGATCTTTTACATCTTTGGTTATGTTTATTCCTAGGTATTTTATGGTTTGGTGCAATTGTGAATGGGATTAGATTCTTTATTTCTCTTTCTATTGGTTCGTTGTTGGTGTAAAGGAATGCAACCTATTTTGTACATTGGTTTTGTATCCTGCAGCTTTGCCAAATTCATGGATCAGTTCTAGTAGGCTTTTGGTGGATTCTATCGGGTTTTCCATGTTAAGTATCATGTCGTCTGCAAAAAGTGAAAGTTTGTCTTCATCCTTGACTATCCTGATGCCTTTTATTTTTAAATCATTAATGTAAATTGTTAAAACAAAGTTGGGGCACTTTTCATATCTGCTGTTTCACACACAAGTTCATAGAGCCCATAAATAGAGCAAATACATTTTTGAGTAAGTCTTACAAATACTTCTAAGAATCTTAGAGCTTAAAATGAGAGATTTATTCAACCAAGTGTCCCATGACACAGGCCACCAAGTATAGGCTGATTTGAATAAGACTTACTAACTTTTCTATCACAATTTCATGTGCTCTTCCTCTCCTGTCACTACTGAAATATGCATAAGGCAGAACAAAAGAAAAATGTCCCAAACCTAGAAAATCTAAAGTAAAAACAACAACAACAACAACAACAACAACAACAACACAGACCTTAAATGTAGATTCTCTTTGTCCCAGATAAGAGTGGGGGTGGGGGGCTTAAATGGTAAATTTCTGATACATTTCTGATAAATTTTCGTTCCTGGGCTGCATTCTCAGCAGGGAAGCCAAGGTCACTCAGAATCTGTTGGCATTGTTACCCAGCAAAGCGGCTAATGCAGCTGAAATATGTAATGTTAGTAGAACTAAACAAATCCTCACTAGAAAACATCATATAACTATAAAGTGTCATCCTTAAAAGACAATCTATCCAGAATATATTTAACACTCTGACAACTCGATAATAGAAATATAAATAATACAATTAAAACAGCATAGGATCTGAATAGACATTTCTTCAATTGATATGTTCCTCGTTGTTTTTAAAAAATGTTTTATTTTTTTTAATGTTTATTTATGAGAGAGAGAAAGGCAGAAGATGAGCAGGGGAGGGGCAGAGAGAGTAGGAGACAAAGAAACTGAAGCAGGCTCAGGCCATGAGCTGTCAGCGCAGAGGCCAACACAGAGTCAAGATCATGACCTGAGCTGAAGTTGGAAGATTAACCAACTGACCCACCCGGGTGCCCCTCAACAGACCTTTAAGTACATGAAAAGATGCTGAAATCATTAGTTAAGGGAAATGCAAATCAAAAGCACAATGAGATAATATTTCAAACCCACTAGGATAGTTATTATTAAAAAAATAAATAAGTAAATAAATAAATAGGACAGTAACAAAGTGATGCCTAGGATTTGGAGAAACTGAAATGCTCATATACTGCTGGTGGGAATAGAAAATGTTGCATTTGCTATGGTAGTTCTTCAAAACATTAGACACGGAGTTACCATACGACCTAGCAATTCCATTCTTAGGTATATAACTAAGAAAAATGAAAACACATGTCTACACAAAAAGTGGTGCATGAATGTTCATAATAGCATTATTTATAAAAGCAAAAATGTGGGAAAAACTCAGATGTCCAACAACTGATTAACAGATCATACACAAAAATATCATTCAGTCATAAAAAACTATAATTCTACAATGTGGATCAATATAAAAGCATTATTCTATGTGAAAGAAGAGAGATGCAAATGGCCACATATTGCGTGATTCAATTTATACATGAAATATCCAGAATAGACAAATATAGAGAGGATGCCTAGGGGTGGAAGAGATGGGGGAAAATGGGAAATGACTTCTAGTGGATAAAGAGTTTCTTTTTAGGATGATGAAAATATTCTAAAATTTATTTTTGGTAATAGTTGCATAATTCAAAATATCAAAAAATACTGAATTGTACACTTTATTTTTTAATAATTTATTGTCAAATTGGTTTCTATACAACACCCAGTGCTCAGTCCAATGAGTGCCCTCCTCTGTGCGCATCACCCACTCTCCCCCCTCCCAGACCCATCTCTCCCCTCAGTTCTTTCTTATTCTTTGAGAGTCTCTCATGTCATGTCTTCCTTCCTCTCTGCGGCTTTTTTCCCCCCTTCCCCTCTTCCCCTCCTCCCTGGTTCTCTGCTAGGTCTTCCAAAGCCTACCTATGCGTGGGAACATATGGCATCTGTCTTTCTCTGCCTGACTTATTTCACTCAGCATAATATCCTCCAGTTCTATCCACGTTGCCACACATGGCCAGATTTCATTCTTTCTCATTGCTGTGGAGGTTCCTCAAAAAAATGAAGATAGACTTACCGTATGACCCAGCAACAGCACTGTTAGGAATCTACCCAAGAGATCCAGGGCTGCTGATGCATAGGAACACGTGTACCCCAATGTTCATAGCAGCGCTTTCGACAATAGCCAAATCATGGAAAGAGACTAAGTGTCCATCAACTGATGAATGGATAAAGAAGATGTGGTATATATATACAATGAATTGTACACTTTAAACAGGTGATCTTCATAATATGAAAATTTTATATTAACAAAGCTATAAAAAAGAAATATGCCTCATATGAAAATCTTTATTTTTCCCGGATAGAGAAGAAAAATGGAAAAGAAAAGAAGAAATATGCAGCTAGGTCTCAAAAGAGTGAATTACAGAAGAAGGACTCTGCCATCTCCACCAGAAACTATTTCCCTTTAACATATATACCTGAGAAAAGCCCTCTCTACTGATTCTCAGCACACCAGCTCCAAAAACCAAACCCTGTAAAACAAAATCTTTCACTGCGTGGAGACATTTTGCTGAAACCATGACCTCCAAGACTAGGACCATGGTATCACAATTTGGATAAGTATAGAGAGGAAAGGGCTTTCCAGCCTGTTTTCCTACATTTATATCCTTTTCTTTTCAAAGAGAAACTTCATTAAGTGAGGGAAATAGCAAATATTTAAATGATGACTCCTGAGGCACCAACTCATTAATTTAAGAACACAATTCCCTGGTCTTGTTGTACACATACACATTCAATATGGTAATTCATCCATAGGCACAGCAGAAGATGCCAAGGAAGTTTGTGCAGAATTAAAAACAGTGAACTCTATCAACTATACAATGGAAACAAACAGGGGCATGACCGTTACTGCTCTTAGCACCAATAATTAAAGAGAAAAAGAATATTTAGAGGAGAACTACTGAGAGCCTGAATTAAAAATCTGTTCTAACCCATGATTACAAAATGCCCATATTCCAACTTGCCAGTCATGAGGACTTCATGGTCTGCAGCCATGCTGCTAACATGGGAAAACAATCATTTCTTTTTCTGAACAAAGAGCACTTTTTTTATATGTATTCTAAGTCTCCTGGCCTTTATGGTTTAACAACTAGATGATAGAAAATCTTTCCTGTACAATATGCATAAAACACCAGTTTCTTGGACATTTCAAATATATTCCTTTGGTTATATTTTTTAATACTCTTTCTGACAAGGTGGTTTTTCCTTTTTTTTTTTTTTGTCTCTTCATATGAAACTTAAATAAAGTTTTAGTTGAAAAATGAGCTGATATTTACCAAAATAAAATATGCCAGTGTCCTATGCAAACAAAACCATAATAAAAACAATAATTAGTATCACAGACCACCCCCAAATAGACACCCAAAACACAATGGGAAAATGAGAAAACATCTGAAGTTACTAGCAAGCTAAGATTTTAACAATTACATTTCTGAGATGTTAATTGTAATTTTGTTATTATTTTTAGTCTGACTTACAGGGAGGGGAGAGATTGTGACTCTTCCATAAACCCTTCTCATAATATCAGTATAGCACTTAAAATTTGAGTTTCTGAAGTCCTTATTGCTTTAAGTACCTGATTTTGGTACCCCCACAAACATTTTATTTTTTCTTTTAAACAAAAGCACTATTACTTACAAAGCTGTTCCATTTTGATAGCCCATGGACTATTTGGTATAGTTACATATTATAACTCCAAACAGATCTTAAAGGCACAGTGCAAAAGTTCTGACCACAGCCAGAGCTAAGCTACGTATAATTATTTCTATAACCTCTCAACATTTTGCAATAGAAAAGAGAACTCTCTGACCTCTACCATTGTCAGGGAGAAAAAAATCCAAACAAACACTTATCACTTTTAAGAAGTCAAGAATTTCTAAGGATTTGGGGATCTCTTTCAAGATTTCTTCTCAGTGGATGGATATCCCAGTTTTTTCTTTTCTCTCTCCCTCTCTTTTTAAAAACTAATTGAATATATTACCTCACTATCCTTACCCTGCCCCCTCCACGGTCCAGTACATTACTTTATGGAGCTTTGAAAACGTGTTAATTCTTGGTCCAATTCTCATACCCTCAGCTGACCTGTATTTCTCATTTACATACATTCAATGCACTGGAAGGTAGACTCAAATCTCATAAGGACCCTGTGAGTACAAGGAGCAGAGATCACATGTTCTGTCCACACTTTTTAGATTAAAAAAACGTATTTCTTTTACCTTTCCCAATGTCATTAGCCAGAAATCACCCTCAAAGAAAGAAAATTGGCTCTGCTATTTGAGTTTATCTTTACGGTTGCTTAATATTGCTTTACTTTGCTTAATATTGTTTGGTGTCATCAGAAAGTCAGAAACTTAAGCTTATAGTCTTTACACAGTATTGAGAAGTAAAAAAAAAAATCAGGTGTGAGTTTTTCTTGTAATCAGATGTCCTCAGGCTAATTACTTCCATCCCAGCAGTTGCCACTCATCTACAAGAAGGAAAGCCCTATTGATGTCTCTTCTTCTACCTGAATTGTAGTTCTTCTTCTCTGAGACAGTTTATCTTATAAGTTGGGGAAGTGTTTGAGAGATCTATAGAAATACTACATTTGATCCTGCTTTTTAAACTTAGCACTACTGTCAAGGTTCTGTAGAGATGAGCCTCTGCTACGAAGCCAGTGAAGGAAAGCTGAGAGGCAATAGAGTGAACTATGATGACAGTCATTCCCCAGGTTTCAGGGCTGACATAAAAGTCCCCAGCAGGTTAGGAATTGGGCCTATGCAAAACCCGAGAGCCCAGAGTACATACATGTCCAAATTAGCCCAAGGTCGTCAGGGCACTTGAGTATATTTCCATTTTGACAAGAGGTGTTTTCAGAAATACTGTATTAAGGGAAAGCATACAAATGGGTGCTGCCTCTGTCGTTTGAGAGGGTGGGTGGAGAAGAAGAATAAAAGCCAAATCCAACTCTGAGACAATGCTGGAACTCATTACCTTCTAGAAGACATGTCAGGAAGGAACACACTTAGTCACTAGTATTTTTTCAAACTACTTTCTACGGGTGGTGTCCAATAGACCTTCCATAGCTAAAGTGAAGTAAATAATCACTTAGAAGAATTCTATGTCTTACTATGTTGGCAAGAGCCTTAGAGATCATCTACTCTTATCTTTCCTACATGTCCATTCTTTCTTTACAGATGAGGAAAATAGGACCCAGAGAATGGAAAGGAATGTTATCCTTTTCAATAGCTGTAATAGTCAAAGCAACTCCCCAACTGTGAAATGTATACT
The DNA here is from genome assembly GCA_030068075.1 of Paguma larvata. Taxonomy (NCBI): domain Eukaryota; kingdom Metazoa; phylum Chordata; class Mammalia; order Carnivora; family Viverridae; genus Paguma; species Paguma larvata. Next base: position 50,694,179 of record CM057830.1, on the reverse strand, counting down.
GCCAGTGAGATAATGAGTTAAGGCAACACCTTAGTAAATTTTTAACAGTTATTCATTTATTTTAATCAACATTCAAAAAGTACAGGTTCTCACAGACACGGTGTTAGATAACATTTGAAGATTATTATTTATTTTGGTGCGGTGTAATGGTGATTTATGATTATGTTGAAAAGAGAAAATCCTTACTTGTTAGACACATACACTAAAGTATTAACAGGTGAAATATGTCTGGAAATGCTTTAAAACACTGCAGCAAGAAAAAAATGAGTAGGGAACAGATAAAACAAGAATTACCAAATGTTGATAATTTTTGAAGCTTCTAGCTTCATGCCATGGGCACATGGGGTGCATTAAGTTGTTCTAATTTTGTGCATTTCTGGAATTTTCCATAATCAATTTTTAAAATAGGAAAAGAAATTTTGGTTTCTTGTGTACAACACCGATGCAAAAGTTTCTTTTTAAAATAAATGTATTAAGTGTAAAGAGAAAGTCAATATAAAGACGAATATTAAGTATAGAGCAGTAGAGATGGTATGTAAGAGTAAAAAATTGTGAAGGTTAAATTCATTGGGAATGAGTAGAAGTTCAGGAAACACTGCCCTAATTCAACAGTTCCAAGAGAAGTATGAGGCAGGAAAGTATTACTGACAAGTACTATGGAAATATTTGACAAGTATTCCTCAAAGTGCTCTTAGATGACTAACTTTAACTAGATCTTCTGTCACTAATTGAAGCATTTTCTGTCACTAATTGAAACGATTACATTTTAAGTGCTACTTCTTTTTTAAATATTTATATTTTACTTTAATTCCAGTATAGTTAATATACAGTGTTTCAGGTATACAGTATAGTTATTCAATAATTTCATACATCACCCAGTGCTCACAGGACAAGTGTATTCCTTAATCCCTATCACCTATTTTACCTCCCCCCCTACTCCTTCTCTGGTAATCATCCGTTTGTTCTCTATAGTTAAGAGTCTATTTCTCGGTTTGTCTCTCTTTTTTTTAGTGTTATTTCTAATTATCCTTTCTAAAACTTTCACAATAAACTAAAATGCCAGGTATAAAACCACCCATTCTGCAAATTCCAAATAGATATTTATTCAGACAATAACTAGCTGTGTGACCCTTGAAAAGTCCCTTTGCTACTCTCAGCCCCAATGTTATCTATATAAAATGAGATGGTGTTAATAACACCTTGGAACTGTAGGTCAAAACACGGTGGGGCAGAAGCCTCAGTCACACAATTAGGTCAGCTTGAAGCCTTGTGCTGTTAGTTACAGAGACAATAGAGATGATATCACAAATGAAGGCTTGGTATCAAATGACCCTGAGAAAATGTCACAGATATGAACAGTGTGGAGGGAATTTTTTAAGTCAGCCAGTACAGCCCTCATGTGATAGTTCAGTCACCCAATCCACTCTTGCCAAATCTGCTGTCTTCAAATGGAGAAACATTATGGAGCTATTCAGAACAAATAGAACTGTTGGCCCAGACTTTACAGGAGCAATAGAAATAAGTACTGATGCAAGGGAGTACAGTTTCCTCCATCCTATTCCACTGTCCTTACTCAAAGTCAAATTATCTGTGGCTAAATGTTTCATAAGTACTTTCTGAAGGATTCAGTATTTCAATAGGCTCTGTTTGCTTTTCCTAAATTTAAGCATTCTTAATGGCCTTCTGAAAGTGTAAATAGTTCATTGAATGGCCTTCCAGTCTCTGCTTTATAGAATGGTTAACTTCAGACAGCAGAGTCGATGGTTGGTGAGCAGACTCCCTAGAATTCCTAGGGAATAACAAACAATTATTTTCTCATTAACTCAGTTAATTTATGTCTCTGAGTCTCAATTTATTCTTCTATAAAATAGGCATTTTGATTCCTACCCACCTCGTTGGGCTGTTATGAGTTTTAAAATGTCAGAGCACTTAACATATATATAATAACTTTGCAATAAATAAAGTAGGCTGGTCCTGAAAAACATTTAAGCACAATGGAACAAATTTTAGAATGTTGATTTAGGCATTTAAACTCTTTTTGACTACCCATGATATTTTAACTAGCCAACTACTTGACAGAGTTTCCCACTTGAAAAATGATTTGATAGACTGGTTTGATCACTTTTGTTCCTCAAAACTCAAGGCTCACCTTGCAGACTCATGATCTGCTAACAACTTGAAATCCAGGTTCCATCAAATTACTAAAATAGAGAAAATAAATTTGAATAGATGTTTCATAATAAACTCCAAAAAGCAGTCCTTTTTCTCTTACATACTAGAATATTTTAATCTAATATTCTATCAATAAATGGGCCAATATATAGGACGTCCTTTCTTTTAGAGGATATATAAAGCATATTTATAATAATACTGGTTTCAATGAGATTTTAACTAATATTCTGATTTGGATTTCTTTTTTTTAATAATTTTTGTCAAATTGGTTTCCATACAACACCCAGTGCTCATCCCAACAAGTGCCTTCCTCTGTGCCCGTCACCCCCTCTCCCCCCTCCGACACCCCTCTCACTCCTCAATTTGTTCTTAGTCTTTAAGAGTCTCTTATGTTTTGTCTCCCTCCCTCTCTGTGTCTTTTTTTCTTTCCCCTATTCCCCTCCCCCACGGTTTAAAAAGAAAATAAGAAAGTGTAGGGGCACCTGGGCAGCTCAGCCGGTTAAGCATCTGACTTCGGCTCAGGTCACAGTCTCACAGTTTGTGAGTTTGATCCTACATCAGGCTCTGTGCTGACAGCTAAGAGCCTGGACTCTGCTTAGGATTCTGTGTCTTTCTCTCTCTCTACACCTCCCCAACTCACACTCTGTCTCTCTGTCTCTCTCTCTCAAATATAAACATTTAAAAAAGTCTTTACATACTTAAGGTCATTATTGTGGCACTTAAATATTTCTTGACTAACATAATTGGACATTTTGTGCTACATATATAAAACATTATTTTTACCATAGATGTATCAACTCAGAAAAGTCATGACTTCCCCTGAACCCAATAACTACTCTCCCTCCCCAGAAAAGGCTGAATCAAACCTGATCACTAATTTCCCAAACAAAACATAATGGCGAGTGTTTGCAGCAAAAGACAATCTCAGAATATTTCCTTAAATGAAGAAATATTGTTTTATAAAAATTCTACTCCTTTGTCCTTATTTTTTAAAAATTTTTCCCTAAGTAAATTAAAAATTTGTCATATCCAATCATTTGGCAGCTGAGATAGACTTTATTATGACCATTATATGGATGAGAAAATTGAGCTTTGAAGTTACAAAGGTTGGCTAGAATGTGAAACCCATATAGAAACTTCTATCTTCTAACTGGAATCCAGCACTACAGACTCCTCTGTATTCAAATCAATGTAACAAAAGAAAATCTCAACTCAACTCTCTGAATTACAAAATGTGATAGATTTTACTCATGAGTTTTGTTATTTGTATTCTACACTCAGTAATTTAAATTAAGACAGTCTATTTCTTAAATTTCACATATGAGTTAAATCATAATATTTGTCTTTTCTGACTAATATTTATTTTCTAAAACTTTTTAATGTTTATTTTTGAGAGAGAGAGAGAGAGAGAGAGAGAGAGAGAGCACAAGTGGGGGAGGCGCAGAGAGAGAAGAGGGAGACACAGAATCTGAAGCAGGTTCCAGGCTCTGAGCTGTTAGCACAGAGCCCCATGTAGGGCTCCAACTCACAAGTTGTGAGATCATGACTTGAGCCAACGTTGGATGTTTAACTGACTGAGCCACCCAGGCACCCCTTTGACATTTCACTTAGCATTATATTATGGCTCCATCCAAGTCATTGCAAATGACAAGATTTCATTCTTTTTGATGCTGAGTAATATTCCAATATATATATACACCACACATCTTCTTTATCCATTCATCTATCAATAGACATACAAAACTATTTTGTTAATAAAGACACAACATGTACAATGCTTAATTGACTCTCTTGACATCATACGCAGTTATGTACACCTAAGTATGAACACACACCTAAGTATCATGGTGGTCAGCAAGCCAGAAAATAAGCAGGAAGCTCAAGACATCTGAGGGATCTCACAAAAGAATCTAATGGATCCTTCAGAAAGCAGGTTCTTGTGAGATCCATGGGAACATATGCACAAGCATACAGCCAACAACACAAAAACAGACAGAAGCTGACACAGAGAGAGCTACATGGAAATATCATGTTACAGAGAAACAGAAAGATACATGGACAAGTATACTTATGGTCAGATACACACACAGAGACAACCAACACAACTGATAACAAGCACAGACCATTCTTCCCAAAGCTGATGCACACAAACTAAAAGGAAGACATGTGTACAAGAAAGATGAAGAGGCCAATTCCAGTGAATGTATACAGAAACATAAATAAGCTAAAAATTACAATGCACAGAAAAGCAACACACAAGGATACAAAGTCAGAGAAATACAAACTAAGGTAAGCAGACAGATGCATCAAAATAGAGACATAGAAGTATAGAAACAGAGACAGAGGGCAAAGAAAAAGACACAAGAGAAGCAGTCACAAAAAGAGCAATGAATACACAAACAGAAATAAATAGTCATCCCAAAGCAGGTTTGCCTAGTAAGACAAATAAAGACCCAGCAGACATAGAAATCCATACACCAACAGAAACAAAGAACTGTATACACAGACACAGAGACACATGGGATTGGAGTGAGAAATGTTCACAAACATAGAAACATGCCCAAACCCAAAGGAAAAAATACAGAAAAGCACAGAGACACAAGGACAGAAAAATGAATAAAAAGAAACAAGCACAGTGACTTGGTAGGACACATGATTACATACAGACACAGGTACAAAAGAAGAGCCATGATCCCATTAGCAAAGCACACAGAGTTAGACTCTGTTCACAAATAGATTCATATAAACTGACACATACAGTCTAGTATGCAATTATATGGAAACATCAAGCCAAGACATATGTGCAGAAACACACAGCTATCCTGTGCAAAAGGGTTGAAAACCAGAAGACAGCAATTATGTTGCTTAATGTCACTAGGGGTCTTACAGGCAGGCTAATGTGCTTAAGAAAAGCAGCCTTGGTTTAGTGGATTAAGTACCTTGTTCATGTTAATAATAACAAGTTGCTCAAGCCCCCCAACACAATCCCCCAACCATACTATACTCTGCTCCAAAGCACTGAACACTAAAACAGCTTTATGAGCAAGATGATTGAGATACCTAGCAGCTAGTGCTGTAGCTACATCCCATACACCACGGTCCAAATCTTACAACACTGGCCACTGAGTCCTAAATTTTAAACCAAAGAACCTGCTACCTGTGAGGCCAGAGTATCATGGAGAAAAGACAAAGAACATGTGGAGAACTATGCATTCATTTCCCTGATAGCCTGTACAAAGCCCTGTTCAAAGCAGGCCTCCGGCATCTTGGGGGCAGACTTTTGCATAGGCAGAAGGTGAAGCAATGACTTCTGAGGAATCCCTCTCTGCTGTCAGCAGCTATAGTAGAAGAGAGCAGCTTAGGAAATCAGAGCTGATAAACTTTACTGCTATGTACAATGAGAGTGAGAAGGGGCAGTCAGATCAGCAAACATGCTCTCTCCATACTAATCATTTCTTTGTTAATTAGCCGAATTCACAAGTGATTTTAATGAGGACAGTGATTATAAGTGATAATCACACTCCCTTCATCCACCAGGCCCCTAAAAAATAAAGGAGGGGAGGGCACATATTCCCACTTTAGCCAGAGCTGGAATCTCAGATCTCATTGTCCCCGTGTATAGTAAAAAGGGTCAAAATCATGGCTATCACAGAATATCTGAGCTGGAAGGGGCTTTAAAGAGCATCTAGTACTGACCTTGAAGTAGAAGCCCTTGATGTCCAATCTGAATGTGCCATGACAGATTTTGTGAACTTGGATCTAAATCCTTTTCCTGCCTGGATTTCAATTGTGCAATCTATACAAAAAAGGAGTGACCTCCAGGATCCCTTCTAAATTCCGACCATCTCAGATTCTTTGGTATAAGCTTGTTTGTTACCTTTCAACTTGCTGTTTGGAATTCATGTCTAGAGAAGTACAATTAGTCCTTGAAAATGGAAAAGAGAGAAGTGTTTTTTATCAAGTCAACAAATACACAAAGAAGGGGAAAAGACCAGATATAGACATGCCTACTTGAAACAAGCCTCAAATGTTAAGTCTGAATAAATAAGAGGGGCTTTGAGAGGGTTAGAGCGGGACTTTGAGGGTCTGCTCTGTCTGCCATCTGCTGACCCCTGAATATATAACCTTCTATTCACACTTGCTCAATGTATAAGTAGTCCATTGCCCTCAGCCCATAGTTGCTACCATTGTAATGTGGCCGATACAGGGGCAAAGCCCCACTCCTTATGCTACACATGTTCAAGTGTTCATGAAAAAGAAGACAAGGTTTCATCACTGAAGCATAGCATTTACTCTGTGATCATAAAAAAGCAATACTTTTAATCTATAAGCCCTGTCTGAGTTTACACAACACTTTTAGACTTATCTTTTCATCTGTAAAGTTAGAATTTATGTTCTAATTTACACATGAGGAAATTCTCACTCACAGCTGTTAACCTGTCAAAGGTTACACAGATAGGAGCTAAAAGAGTCTGGACACAACTGGTATTTTAAGCATACATTCAGTGCTCCTTCCTATACTCCAGTCTTCTTCACTCATGATCTCCCTGGTAGTCATTCAACTTCTCCTCCTACTTTAGTCCAGCCAGAGGAAAAGAAAACCCTGTCATGAACTCAGGGCCAAAAAGAACTCATGTCTAGTTCCCACCTCCACGTCAGTACAGTAAATAGGGAAGCAGGAGGGCGTGTGGCACTTGGCTGAAGGGCTCTTGGAAAGGAAGAAAAGGAAGACTTTCCCCATCATCCTCATTACTCCTAGTTCTCAGAGAACATTGTGGGTAAGTTTATAAAGTGAAGGAAGTAAAATAAAGATGACAAGTTGCCCAGGAAATTCACATCCCAAACTCATTTTTCCTAAATTAGCTATGACCTTGATTATCCATTTTACAGTTAACCAAGGCACTTAGGAGCCTGTATTAAGACTCTGGGTCACAGTACCCATGAAAGTTGTAAAACCTTTACTGAGGATTACTTAAGAACATGCTAGAGAAGAATAATGTTGAAGTGAGGCAATAGGCTTTGGTTAATGGAGGGTAGATTTAGTGGTCTGTATGAAATATTAGGGGCGCCTGGGTGGCTCAGTCGGTTAAGTGGCCGACTTCAGCTCAGGTCATGATCTCACGGTCTGTGAGTTCGAGCCCCGCGTCAGGCTCTGTGCTGCCGGCTCGGGACCTGGAGCCTGCTTCGGATTGTGTATCTCTCTCTCTCTCTCTCTCTCTCTCTCTCTGCTCTTCCCCTGCTCACACTTTGTCTTTATGTCTCTCAAAGATAAATAAAAGTTAAAAAATTAAAAAATAAAATAAAATAAAAATGAAATATAAGAATCAAGTGGTGTAGAATAGTGAAAATAGCAGTGAAGCCAGAGAACAAAAAGTCAAAAATATAAATTAAATCCCAAATCCACCAAATTACTCATTGTGTGATTGTGAACAAATCATTAGCCTCTCTGAAGTTCAGTTCCTCATCTATAAAGTGAAACTTGTAAGGGTTACCTAAGATTAGGGGTGCCAGCATGGCTCAGTCAATTAAGTGTCTCTAGATTTCAGCTCAGCTCATAATCTCATGGTTCGTGAGATCCAGTTCCATGTAAAGGTTTGCACTGATGGCACAGGCCTGCTTGGGATTCTCTCTCCCTCTTCTCCACCCATGCATGCACTCTCTCTTACTCTCTCTTTCAAAACAAATAAATAAATATTTAAAAAAAAAACCCGAGAGGAGGGACAACATGGTGGAGGAGTAGGGGGCTCCAGTATTTCGCTTGCCCTTTAAACGGGGACGACTTAAACCATTTTCTCTCTCAACTCCAAGAATCGGGGGGAAAAGGTACTACAGCTAACAAGGAACGAAGGCGAAAACAGACACGACCCAGCTAAACCTCTGTTTTCCTTTCCAGGGCAACTTCAAGAAACAACCCAAAACACATCCAGCCAAAATGACGAGACGGAAGAATTCTCCTCAAAAGAATCTACAAGAAGCAGTGACAGCTCAAGAATTAATGAAAACAGATATAAGCAACATAACAGAACATGAATATAGAATGATAATCATAAAACTAATCGCTGACCTTGAAAAAAAGCTTAGATGAATGCAAGGAGTCCCACGCGGCAGAGTTCAAGGGCCTTAAAAACGGTCAGGAAGAATTAAAGAAGACATTGGAAGAAATACAGGGGAAACTGGAAGCAGCCACAGCACGGATTGAAGAGGTAGAGGAAAGAGTTAGTGCATTAGAAGATAAAATCATTGAAAAAGAGGAAGCAGATAAAAGGACAGAGAAGCTGATCCAGGAACAGGAAAGGAGAATTCGAGAGCTGAGCGATGCACTCAAAAGAAACAATATCCGTATCATAGGAGTTCCAGAGGAAGAAGAGAGAGAAAAAGGAGTCGAAGGGGTTCTTGAACAAATCATTGCTGAGAACTTCCCCAACATGAGGAAGGAAACAGGCATGGAAATCCAAGAGGCACAGAGAACTCCCCTCAGACGTAACTTGAATAGACCTTCTGCAGGGCACATCATAGTGAAGCTGGCAAAATACAAAGATAGGGAGAGAATCCTGAAAGCAGCTAGGGACAAAAGAACCCTAACATACAAAGGGAGACATATAAGTGTAGTAGCAGACTTATCTACAGAAACTTGGCAAGCCAGAAAGGAATGGCAGGATATCTTCAATGTGATGAGCAAGGACATGCAACCAAGTATTCTGTATCCGGCTAGCCAGTCATTCAGAATAGAAGGAGAGATCAAGGTTTTTCCTAACAAACAAAAACTGAAAGAATTTATCACAAATAAGCCAGCACTACAAGAGATCCTGAGGGGCACTCTATGAAGGAAAGGTTGCAAAGAACACGGACTACCAGACACAGCCTTACAAACAAGAACCTTACAGATAATACAGTGACCGTAAGCCCATATTTTTCGATATTAACACTGAATGTAAATGGACTAAATGCGCCAATCAAAAGACACGGGATAACAGAATGGATTGAAAAACAAGACCCATCTATTTGCTGTCTTCAAGAAACTCATCTTAAACCTGAAGACACCTTCAGATTGAAAGTGAGGGGATGGAGAACTATCTACCATGCTACTGGAAGGCAGAAGAAAGCCGGAGTAGCCACACTTATATCAGACAAATTAGACTTTAAAATGAACGATGTAATAAGAGATGAGGAAGGACATTATATAATAGTCTCAGGCACCATCCAGCAGGAAGAGCTAACAATTGTAAATATCTACGCACCGAATTCGGGGGCACCCAAATTTGTGAAACAACTAATTACAAACATTAGCAACCTCATCGATAAAAATGTCCTAATAGTAGGGGATCTCAACACTCCACTCTCAGCATTGGATAGATCCACAAAACAGAAAATCTCCGCAGAAACAAAAGCCCTGAACGACACATTAGAACAAATGGGCCTCACAGACATCTTTAGGGTCCTTCATCCAGAAGCAAAGGAATTTACGTTCTCCTCAACTGTACACGGTACATTTTCCAAGATAGACCACATTCTGGGCCACAGGGAAGCTCTGAATAAATATAAAATAATTGAGATCATACCGTGTACACTGTCAGACCACAATGCTTTGGAACTTGAAATCAACCACAGGAGAAAGCCTGGAAAATATACAAGAACATGGCGGCTAAGAAATAACCTACTAAAAGATGAGTGGGTCAACAAAGCCATCAGAGAAGAAATTTAAAAATACATGAAAACAAATGAAAATGAAAATACAACAACCCAAACGCTCTGGGATGCAGCAAAGGCAGTCCTGAGAGGGAAATATATTGCAATCCAGGCCCATCTCAAGAAACAAGAAAAATCAATAACACAAATTCTAACAGCACGCCTAAAGGAACTAGAAGCAGATCAACTAAAACAACCCAAGCCCAGCAGAACGAGAGAAATAACAAAGATCAGAGCACAAATTAACCATATGGAGACAGAAAAGGTAGTGGAACAGATCAATGAAACCAAAAGCTGGTTCTTTGAAAAAATAAACAAAATAGACAAACCTCTAGCCAGGCTTCTCAAAAAGAAAAGGGAGAGAACTCAAATAAATAAAATCATGAATGAAAAGGGAGAAATTACAACCAATCCCTCAGAGATACAAGCAATCATCAGAGAATACTATGAAAAATTATATGCCACCAAACTTGGCAATCTGGAAGAAATGGACAGCTTCCTAAATAGCCACAGGCTACCAAAACTCAAACGGGAAGAAATAGAAAATTTGAACAGACCCATAACTAGTGAAGAAATAGAATCAGTTATCAAAAACCTCCCAGCAAATAAAAGCCCTGGACCAGATGGCTTTCCTGCGGAATTTTACCAGACATTTAAAACAGAGTTAATTCCTATCCTCCTCAAGCTGTTCCAAAAAATTGAAACGGAAAGAAAACTCCCGGACTCATTCTATGAAGCCAGCATTACTTTGATTCCCAAACCAGATAGAGACCCAGCAAAGAAAGAAAATTACAGGCCACTATCCCTGATGAATATGGATGCAAAAATTTTCAACAAGATACTAGCAAATCGAATCCAACAGCATATAAAGAGAATTATCCACCATGATCAAGTAGGATTCATTCCTGGGTTGCAGGGCTGGTTCAATGTTCGCAAATCAATCAACGTGATACATCACATCAACAAAAGAAAAGATAAGAACCATATGATCCTGTCAATAGATGCAAAAAAAAACTTTTGACAAAATACAGCACGCTTTCTCAATAAAATCTCTCGAGAAGTCGGGATAGAAGGAACATACTTAAACATCATAAAAGCCATATATGAAAAGACCACAGCTAATATCATCCTCAATGGAAAAAAATTGAAAGCCTTCCCCCTGAGATCAGGAATGCGATAGGGGTGTCCACTCTCGCCACTGCTATTTAACATAGTGTTGGAAGTCTTAGCATCAGCAATCAGACAACAAAACAAAATAAAAGGCATCAAGATTGGCAAGGAGGAAGTCAAAATTTCACTTTTTGCAGACGACATGACACTTTACATGGAAAACCTGACAGAATCCACCAAAAGCCTACTAGAACTGATTCATGATTTCAGCAAAGTTGCAGGATACAAAATCAATGTACAGAAATCGGTGGCATTTCTATACACCAACAATGAAGCAGCAGAAAGAGAAATAAAGAAACTAATCCCTTTCACATTTGCACCAAAAACCATAAAATACTTAGGAATAAACCTAACCAAAGATGTGAAAGACCTCTACCCTGAAAACTATAAACAACTTATGAAGGAAATTGAGGAAGACACAAGGAAATGGAAAAACATCCCATGCTCATGGATTGGAAGAATAAATATCGTTAAAATGGCAATACTACCCAAAGCAATCTATACATTCAATGCAATCCCCATCAAAATTGCACCAGCATTCTTCTCAAAGCTAGAGCAAACAATCCTAAAATTTGTATGGAACCACAAAAGACCTCGAATAGCCAAAATAATACTGAAGAATAAAACCAAGGCGGGAGGCATCACAATCCCAGACTTTAACCTCTACTACAAAGCGGTAGTCGTCAAGACTGTATAGTATTGGCACAAAAACAGACACATGGACCAATGGATTAGAATAGAAATCTCAGAAATGGACCCGCAAGTATATGGCCAACTAATTTTGACAAAGCGGGAAAATGTATCCAATGGAAAAAAGACAGCCTCTTCAACAAATGGTGCTGGGAGAATTGGACAGCAACATGCAAAAGAATGAAACTAGACCACTTTCTTACACCACTCACAAAAATAAATTCTAAATGGATAAAAGATCTGAATGTGAGACAGGAAATCGTCAAAATCCTAGAGGAGAAAGCAGGAAAAAGCCTCTTTGACCTAAGACGCACCAATTTCTTACTCGACACGTCTCCAAAGGCAAGGGAATTAAAAGTAAAGATGAACTATTGGGACCTCATCAAGATAAAAAGCTTCTGCACAGCAAAAGAAACAACCAACAAAATGAATAGGCAACCAACGGAATGGGAAAAGATCATCGCAAATGACATATCGGATAAAGGACTAATATCTAAAATCTATAAAGAACTTACCAAACTCCACACCCAAAAAACAAACAACCCAGTGAAGAAATGGGAAGAAGATATGCATAGACACTTCTCCAAAGAGGACATTCAGATGGCCAACAGACACATGAAACGATGCTCAATGTCACTCATCATCAGGGAAATACAAATCAAAACCACACTGAGATACCACCTCACACCAGTCAGAGTGGCTAAAATGAACAAATCAGGAAACTATAGATGCTGGCGAGGATGTGGAGAGACAGGCACCCACCTACACTGTTGGTGGGAATGCAAACTGGTGCAGCCACTCTGGAAAACGGTGTAGAGGTTCCTCAAAAAAATGAAAATAGAGCTACCCTATGACCCAGCAATAGCCCTGCTAGGAATCTACCCAAGAGACACAGGAATGCTGATGCATAGGAGCACGTGTACCCCAATGTTTATAGCAGCACTTTCGACTATAGCCAAATCATGTAAAGAGACCAAGTGCCCATGAACTGACGAGTGGATAAAGAAGATGTGGTACATATATACAATGGACTTCTACGTGGCAATGAGAAAAATTGAAATCTGGCAATGTGTAGCAACATGGATGGAACTGGAGGGTATTATGTTAAGTGAAATAAGTCAGTCAGAAAAAGACAAATACCATATGTTTCCACGAATAGGTGGACTTTGTGAGATTATGCAAAAACCAGGGGGAGGGGAAGAGGGGAAAGAAAAAAAAGACACAGAGAGGGAGGGAGATAAAACATAAGAGACTCTCAAAGACTAAGAACAAACTGAGGGTGAGGGGAGTGAGGGAGGGGGGAGAGGGGGTGATGGGCATTAAAAAGGGCACATGTTGGGATGAACACTGGGTGTTATCTGTAAACCAATTTGAAAATAAACTATTATAAAATTTAAAAAAAAAAACCACCTAGGATTAAAGAAGAAAATACCTTGACAGCATCTAACACAGTATGTAGCACTGAAGGGCAGATGCTCGAAAAAATATAATATTTGATCAGAATTAGTTTACTCATGGTAGGAAGAGGCTTGGGTGTCAAGTTTTCAAAGCAAGTGGAATACTAATGCTCTAGACCTGCTGACCATTTGTTTGGAAAAATCTAACATCAATTCTTTTTTTTTTAAAATCAATTTATTGTCAAATTGTTTTCCATACAACACCCGGTGCTCATCCAAACAAGTGCCCTGCTCAATGCCCGTCACCCTCTCTTCCCCCCTCCCATACCCTCCTCAACCCTTAGTTTGTTCTTAGTATTTAAGAGTCTCATGTTTTGTTTCCCTCCTTTTCTGTGGCTTAATGCTGATTCTTTATATAATACATATATATAGGATTGGAACTTACAAGGACAACCTAAGTCCCCATAGTTCCAACTTAGCAATCCCTTAGCTCCCATCTATCATCATACACCCGACCATTCACCCACCACACACACATACATTCAGGCTGAAACATTTCACTTCTGCTCTTAGGAACACAGAATTTGGTTGAAAGGCAGTTTATTCAATAAAGCTTCACAACCATGTACTCAAAATAAAAGACATCCCCATTTTTAGGGGGGGGTGTACTCACTATGCAAAGAGGGATATGACTGGAGATTTTGGTAATGGCATTTCATAAGCAGCTACTTTTATGTATACTATTGAGATGGTTAGTCCCCAGTCTGTGAGATCTTTGGGACCTGAGATGATGTCTTATTTCTCTTTGTATCCTCAGAATCCAGTACAAAGTCTGGTATAAAGTTGGCACTCAGGAAATATATCAGTGAATAAAAGAATGAATTAGTCAATTAATGAATGATATGTTTATAACATAACCAGACTGATATTGCTAAGAATTAAAATGCTCCACAAAGGGCAGATCAAACTCTTAACTTGAAGATGAAAATAATGTTCTGAAATCAAGTAGGTTTCATTCATTCATTTATTCAATAGCAAATCTGTGCAGTGAGGTTGAAAAAAATTAGACCTACAATAAAAAAAATTATGGTCCAAGTCCTGGTTCTCCATTTACTGTCTAAATTACTATGGAATGTCCCTTAACAGCCTCCAGTCTAAGTTTCCTCATCTGTGAAATGGGGATGTTGATCTATGCTGAGCCTATCTCCAAGTTGGTTTTGAGAAACAAAGTAGATAATGTGCCTGAAAGTACTTGGTGAACTTTCAAGCACCTTATACTTCCTAGGAATTTGAATCATTTATTGTTAAACAAGTCCAATGGCTCCACTCCCATTTTCCAATGCTCTACCTTTTTTTTTTATATCAATTGGCTATAACAAAGCCAGCCACCATACCTCCTGAAAACCACCTAAAACAGAATGCAAAAGGGGAAGGATATACAAATATCAAAACATTATGTTGTACACTGAAACTAATATAATACTATAAGTCAATTATACTTCAATAAAAAATTGAAGGGTGAAGGAAGGAGGGTGAAGGAAGATGATCTTGTCAGCTTTAAGCAACTTTTGGCTTACCCGATTTCTTCTACATCCTGGATATGGTTGCCTGAACAAGTCTCTGCTTCCACTGATAAAAAGATATTAAAATACCTTTTTAAAGTGTTCAAAGAAACAACTTTTTTGGATTCAGTCTGGCCTTTTTTGGTTTCAGTCAAGTGAGGGGCTGTGAGGAAGTTTGATGGGAGGGAGATGACATGGTAAGAAGTGGAGTGGGATACTGTGCCAGTCATGGGAGACACGCTGAGGAACTAGAAATGGCAAAGTCTAGATGAAGGGAGGTAACAACAGACAGACAAAAAAGAGCACAGTTGCCTTGAAAAAGAAAAGAGGTTTGAAGTCTGTGGAAAAGCGTTCAAAGAGGCCAGAATGAAGGAGAAACTCAAGGCTTTGTCAAATTTGGGGGCTACAGATTTATAGGATGAAAATGAGGACAACTGTCTCTAAGGAAGCTCCATTCTGTACCTACAATGGATACTTACTAACTGGTAATCTCTCCACTAATAAATTCAGAACTGCGATGGAGAATAAAGTAGAAAAAAATATATATTACTTTCCAACAACCGGCATGTGCCATTATAACAATGCATGTGACCAGCTAAAAAGGAAAGAGGGAAATGAATATACGGAACTGACACTTTCATGCTACTCTCAGCTACCAGTAGCAGACACATTACAATTCCAGACAGCTGACCCACGGGTGTCAGAGTTCCTTCCCTTTCACTCTTACTCTTTTATAAACTGAGAAGGAAACCAAAAGTGATAGAACAAGAAGTCTTAATAGATGCTCTCTAGAATCGTGGGGGCTAGAAGTGGGTCACTTTGTCCTTCCCCATGGGAGGAAGCCAAATAGACTTCACCTATCATCTTACTCCTCCATAGACTGGGGTATAGTCCTTGTCTCTTGTGATTGGCCAGTTTGCTCTTCAATGACTCAGCAGATCTTTAAATATACCCAGGCAAGGAGCTGCTCTGCGACATAGTTTAAAAAAAAAAAAAGTTTTAAACTGTTTGGGGTATTGAGAATGGGTGAGGAAGGTCCTTTGTAAACATGAGGTTCCCAAGCAAATTTCACACTGCTCTGAAGCTCTCTCTTTATGCTAAGAGGCTTGTTTATATTCTGCTGACTGCCATTTGCCAGATGTATGGAGCGCAAGGATGAGAAGGTTCCGGACCATGGAAGGAGTGAAAAAAACAATCCTGCCCGATGATTTTGTTGGGGAAGGGTACCGATGTATGCAATGGAGGGACTGGTTTAAACGTAGGGGCCTTGAAGTCAACAAGGGCCCAGACACTGCACTAAATCATTCTGTTCCCTGTGGAAGACCATGACCTTTGGCTGAGAGGAAGGATCTTCTCACTCTTCTTCTTTTCTCAGACCAGCTCAGTCTTGCACTTTGAAACAACCATCAACTAGTGAAAGATTGCAGCTGAGCTGAGGGAAGTAACTTAATAACTTGCATTATCAAAGCAAATCACACTTTCTGTTATCTGCAATGACCTCACGCTTACATTCCAGCCAAAGCATTTTGGAGACTTGGAGCTTTAGTGGAGGGAAGGAACGGGCAACAACAGACTGAGGAAAGGCCCGTGTACTTCAGTTAGAGCTTAGCTGTGCATTTTCTCAAGCTCGGCTTATCTTGTATAATAATACTAACAAAAAAATCCCAACAATAATAGGTATTATTTATCAAGCTTTTGTTCTGGGCCAAGCGCTGGTCCAAATGTTTTGCATTCATTATATCACTCATCCTCACAAGAACACAACAAAGGAAGCATTAGGATCTTCATTTTAGAAATGAGGAAACTGAAACTAGAAAAGATTAAGTGGCCCAGAACACACAGTTAATAATTGTCAGACAGGATTTAAACCAAAGTCTGTCAGATGCCAAAGCCTATGCCTGAACCCCAACACATTATACTTTAGCCCTGACTCCAACTTCTCTCCCGAGAGCCCTCAGCCTTCCTTTTGATTATTAAAAATCCCTAACTCTACAAGATGTCTAAAATCATCAAGATGGGAATTTTGGAATCATTCATAGCCTTTAAATTATTAAGAACCAGCTGTGGAAATCACCTACTGTGAGTTCAACCTGTGCCCTATATACATAGTTGCCAACAATTCTACCTTCTTTTTGAATGCATTCAATGAGGATTAATTTACTACTTGTGTAATACTATCATCAGTGGACAAAAAGGTGTGATGAGTAAGGAGGGATCTAATACTTCACCATCTACTAAGTGACATGCCCTTTATATAAGTTGTTCCTTTTTAGTTGTTTAACATTTATTTATTTTTGATAGACACATAGAGACAGAGCATGGGCAGGGAGTGGGGAGCAGAGAGATAGAAAAACACAGAATCCCAAGCAGGCTCCAGGCTCTGAGCTGTCAGCACAGAGCCCAATGCTGAGCTTGAACTCATGAACTGAGAGTTCATGACCTGAGCCGAAGTCAGAGGCTCAACCACCGAGCCACCCAGTTACCCCTAAGTCGTTTTGTTTAATAAACACAATAACACCATAAGGGGAGCCTTCTAGAGACAAAGAGGTTGAGGCTCAGAGAGTTTAAGGTACTTATCCAAGGTCATACAGTTGGTAAATGGCTGTGCCAGAACTGAAAGCCAGTTTTAATTCTGATTGAAACCTTCTTTGTACTATTTCTTAGTCTGTCCTCTGAGGAACAAAAGCTTTGGAGGTAAGGAAGGCTCTCATGATTTGCCTAAATCTCTGATCTTACAGGGATAGCAAATTCAGATACTTAGAAGAGTTAAACAAGTAACTTAAGTATATAAAGCAGGTTGTTGGCATGTAGGCAAACTGGAAAGTGTACACCCTATCTGGAGGAGCAGTTGCTCCTTGATTCTGCCTGGTTATTGCCATGTAGGAATATAGGCTCATTAATGCCAGATATTCATTTCTAAAGTTGGAAATATGTTTTTCGTTTTATGTGAAATGTTGGCTAATTTTATAAACATACATATACACACACACACGGGCACAAAGAAAACTCATCTGGCCCATCTTCGCAACTTCTTTCTTTTTTTTAATCAATTTATTGTCAAATTGGTTTCCATACAACACCCAGTGCTCATCCCAACAAGTGCCCTCCTCAGTGCCCATCGCCCTCTGTCCCCACTCCCATAACCCCCATCGACCCTCAGTTTGTTCTTTGTATTTTTAGTCTCTTATGTTTTGTCCCCCTCTCTCTCTATGGCTTTTTTCCCCCTTCTTCCCCTCCCCATGGTTTTCTGCTAAGTCTCTGAGTCAGCAGAAACTACTCTGAGAAAATGTTTTCTTTTCTTTTCTTTAGTGTACTTTTTTTGTTTTTAATTTTTTTCATGTTTATTTTTGAGAGAGACAGAGAGGCAGAGTGCAAGAGGGAGAGGGGCAGGGAAAGAGGGAGACCCAGAATCCTAAACAGGCTCCAGGCTCTGAGCTGTCAGCACAAGGCCCAACGCAGGGCTCAAACTCACAAACTATGAGATCATGACCTGAACCAAAGTTGGACACTTAACCAACTGAGCCACCCAGATGCCCCAAAGAATGTATTCTTTATACTAATCTGCAGTCTATCCTCATTGGCTTTGTCCTTTGGGGTACTACAGAAGAATGTCTACCTTATTTATTACATAACAGTCTTTCAGATATATTGGCGCAATATTTATACTTACTTACTGCTCCCTGCCTCCCATCCCGCATCCGAACCAGTATCTCGATTTCTCCAGCTTTACAAGAGGAGATGCCCCATGAATACTGGGGTTGACTGCAAATATAGCCTAACCAGAATTTAACTGAGCAACACTATAACTTCCGTTACTCTGGATCTCATATTTCTATTAATGGAACTTATGATCTATCAGTTGTTTCTGGCAGTCACTTAATACTATTGATCCAAAACACTTAATAAAAAAGTACTTATGGAATACCTACTATGTGCTAAGTGTTAAGCTATGTGTTTTGTATATTTTACACAAAGATATCCATGAAATAATTTTTGCTCTAAAAGAGGGTATAATTTAGGGGCGTCTAGGTGGCCCAGTCAGTTAAGTGTCTGACTTTTGATTTTGGCATATGCTATGATCTCACCATTCATTAGTTCGAATCCCCATTGAACTTCTTGCTGAGTGTGGAGCCTGCTTGGGATTCTCTCTCTCCTTCTTTCTCTGTTCCTCCCCCATTTGCTCACATACACTCTCTCTCAAAATAAATAAATAAACTTTAAAAACAAATAAATAAGGGTACAATTTAGGAATATATATAAGACATGTACACAAATAATTATAATTTAAGGAACTAAGTACCATATCTATGGAGAAGGAAAAATGGGATAAATGTAAAAGACTCTTGACTTGTACCTAACATCCACCATGTCATTTGATCCTTTCCTGCTCCAAAACTTATAAACTAGAGATTTTTAGCGCTAGTTTACAGATGAGGAAAGTAAAGCCTACATTCTTTCAACGGTATTATGTCATAGAGACCACTTTTTAATGGGTTAGGGGATGAGAAATTTTATCTTGTAGAAGACTGTATTTGAGCTAAGCTTAAAAGAATGAATGATGTTAATATTGGGATAGCCTCAAGGCCAAAGGAATTATGGGAAAAACATCAAGTTCAAAAAAATAAAGGAATAAGGATGGTTTAAGAGGACAGTGACTCGATCCATTTGGCTGGAGTTGAAGATTTTGTAAGGAAATTATAGAAATTGAGGCTGGAACAATAAACCGGATCATGAAAAGCCTTAAACACCAGACTTAAGGAATTTGGACTTTAACCTATAAGCAAATGAGGAGGAGATACAATTTCAAACATGCATTACCTAACTGTGTACCAAGGCTTCCTATGTGCTAAGCATTGGGAATAAATAGATAAATTGAACTCCACAGAATTTCAATCCTCAAGGAGCTTATAGATTAATGGATAAAATAATACTTATAATACTATAGCTGAACTTTGAGAAAGTTAACATGATAGGATGAATACAATATGAATCAGAGAACCGCAGGGAGGACTAGAAGGACCAGGCAAGAGGTCACTGTACTAATCCAGGTAAGAGGTGGTGAGGATCTGAACTCAGGTAGAAGGAATGACAGAGAAGGATTTGGGAAACAACAATACACAATTTCAGTACACTAATTCCCAAAGACTCTAATCCAGCTTGCCCTGGACACTGTGGGATCATCTCTGATAGGGAACTTTGTGCTTGGAAGAGTAGAGATGTCCCTAGAGAAGAGCTCATGGTATTCAATTCCACATCTGACCAGGCATATTTTGAGTCAATCTAGCACCTCAGCAAGGTCCAGCAAGTGTTCAAAACAAACTACATACCATCTGAAAATATGAGCCTGGTTATGATTTTTTGGTCTAAAATTAGATAGTTGATGACTGAAATGAATCAGTCTAACCTGGTCTTTTTTTCTTTAAAAGGCTGATCAAACAGATTTTTCAAATGAACAATTGGAAACTCCCACAGACTACAAATTTGTTAACCTTTGTATTTTTAAACAAAGATGAAAGAGAGGGGGAGTGGGCCGAGTAAACAGATCCAAAACATTTGGAGTCCTTTCTGCACCCAAACATCAAATATCATCTTTACTCCCAACTCTTGGTTTATGCAATCTCTTCATCCAATTAGAAATTAGGCAATGCTTTCAGAGAGGTGGTACAATATGGAAGTTTTGGAAAAATGGTTCTCTCATGTACTGACAACTTTCAAAAGAAATGCCTGAATAGTTATCTCTTATATGAGTGGTAAGACTGCACCTTCTTTTTTAAAAAAAATCTGAAGAGAAGCAGATTTTTGTAGTAGCCTGCTTCTGTTTTCACAGTAACAAAAATGTTATCTGACAACAACATTCACGACTTCCCAGGGATCCTACACTACTCATTTGAGCCTAGAATGACAGAAGTAGCATCTTGTTGTATTGTGAAGTTATTTTTATTTAGGGAAAATGCTATAGGTTGACATTTTTTCCTGACATTTTTGAGTTTCTTTTGCCCAATGTCTGGAAGGGGATGGATTCTGAACATTTTCCCCATTCTCTGTTCAATGTTGGTGATGCATAAAGTTTTTTTTTTTTTTAAGTAAGGAGTAAGGCGATACAGAAAAAGGAATAGAAGGATGTAAGTGTCCGTGTGAGAAGACAGCCAGAGTGATACAATGCAAAGAAGTCTGGCAGTCTGGAGTCTCAAGTTCAAGCTCGGGTTCTGCTATTTACTCACTATTTGACCTTTGGTAAGTACCTTTCCTCCTAAGAGCCCTTAAAAGAAGCTGGGGGCACCTGGGTGACTCAGTTGGTTAAGCGTTCGACTTCAGCTCAGGTTATAATCTCGCGGTTTGTGAATTCGAGCCCCGCGTCAGTCTCCGTGGTGACAACTCAGAGCCTGAAGCCTGCTTCAGATTCTGTGTCTGCCTCTCCCATGCTCATGCTCTGTCTCTCTATGTCTCTCAATAATAAATAAACATTTTTTAAAAAGAAGCTGGTGTTTTGTAAGGATAAAAGTTGCACAATGTTTGAATTTCAGGCACTATGTTTTGTATTAAAAAATGTGGTATGACTCGTACTCTTTTCCCTAAATATATTAGAAAAGAATATAAGCTCTGTAGAGCTAAACTGCCTAGGTTCTAATATACACTCTTCCACTTGGTTGTTCTATAACCTTAGTCATATATGTTACTTAAATATTCTGTGTCTATTCTCTCTTCGGTAAGATGGGAATGATAAAAATACCTACTCCAGGGAGTTACTTTGATGACTAAATGAATTAACACATGTAAAATGTATGAAAAACAGTTCCTAACTCCAAAAATTCAGCTATTTCTTTTTTTCTTAACTTGGCGGCCCTTCTATTTAAGCAGGCATTGAATTCCCCGGGTTTGTACTGGGCTTTGAGGTTTTCAACCACCTTGGTATCTCTAGGCCTTTTTCAATAATTTCCATAGTTCTGCTTTCCGATTCCTATTGTAAATGATCAACTTCTTCCCATGACCCCTTGTGTCCCTCCACCTCCACTTTAATCCCCAGGCACTTGGCTATTTGGTGAGGATCAGTAGACTATAATAGAGGCGGTACATAATTAAGTCACCCAGGAACCAGTCTTTTGGGATGGTAGCAGTGAATGACTGGCTAATCCGAGAAGCTTCTGGTATTACACAGTGGTTAGAACCTCATGATTATAAGCCAGATTTCATGGGCGTGCACACAAGCTCTGCTACTTCCTAGCTGTATGACTTTTGGGCAAGTTACTTAACCTTCCTGGGACTATTTACCAAAGTTGTTGTGAGAATTAAATGAGTTAATCCGTGTAAGGCACCAAAATTTGGCACACAGTAAATGCTATCATTATTTTTGCTATTATTATAATTCTTCGTTTTGAGTGGGGAGTAACTTTTCCAGTAAAAACTTTTCCAATGAACCAAAGATGGTTAACCCTCAAAACAGACTATGATTAAAGGGCACCAGCTTTGTATGTAACTATGGACAAGTTTCTTCCCATCTCTGTGCCTCAAACACTTCATACATAGAATGATCTAGCTGGACAAGATGGGTTCCATGAATTCTAGTATTCTATGATCTCAAGCCATTTCTGCTCAGATTCTTTGTAGGTTCCAGATATGATCAACGTTCAGTAGTCTTTAAAAGTCTGCTTACTGTGTTTTTCACAGATAAATTATTTTGTTATATAGTTCATTGAAAACATAATTATAGTATTTTGGTTTGATTGGAAGAAGCAGCCAATTTATGTGGTGTTCTGGTTTTGTATAAACTACTTAGTTTAATTTTCTGGTTTAAGGTTTTGGTAGGAAGAAGAGAGACTCTCTACCCCAAATGAGGTTCACAATAACACTAAGAATAGAAGCACATAGTTGGAATCCAGGAGAACTGAGTTTGTGCTCTAACTCTGTTGTCAGCTTGTTGTTTCACTCCAGATAAGTCTCTACCCTTTTCTAGGCTTCCATAAAGTTAAAGAAGAGGGAATTGAGGACACCAAAGGTCTAGGTGATCTTTAAAATTCTAATTAATCATGAAGAGCAGGAAATCTGAAGGCACTGTGTGAAAACTGAAAAGAAACCATCAGGATGTTCGCCATATAACTTAAGCTTTATACATCCAAAATTAAGCTCTTGATTCCTATTCCCCTCACATAATACCTGCTCTACTTACGTTCTTCACCACCTCAGTAAATGGTAATCATATTTTTCAAGTTGCTAAGCTCAAAATTTTGGCAACAAGCCTTGACTCCTATTTTTCTAATATCTAACTAGAAAGAATCTTATGAGAATATTATCTAAAATCTAATGAATATATAATCTGTCATTAAATGCTGTTGATCCTCCCATCAAAACACATCCAGAATCCAGCCACTTCTTATTTCCTCCACCAATACCACTCTGCTCTAAGCCACCATCACCTCTAACCTGGATCACTGCAGTGAATTTGTCTCCCTGATGCCTCCTTGCTCCCACAGTCTCTTCTCCATACAGACAATAAATAAGCAAACAAATGTATATACTATCAAAAAGTGGTAGATGTTATGAAGAAGGATTCTGTTAAAATAAAAGTCCTATTACATTACTTCTTTGCTCAAACCACTCCAATGAATCCCCATGTCAGAGTAAAAAAACGAAGTCCTAATTAAGACCCGTGATGCCCCTAATTAACTCTGATCTCATATGACCCTCAACTAACTTAAATCACCCATACAGGCCTCCCTGATGTCCTCCATAACACTAAGTACATTCTTATTTCAGGCCCTTTGTATTTGTGGTTGTTTGTGTCTGGAATATTTTAACTCCAGATATCTCTGTGGCTCACTCTTTCCTTCCTTTATGTCTCTGCTCAAATATCATGTTCTCAGTAAGGCCTTCTCCAATGAATAAATATAAAATGGTCTTTCCCACTATGAATCTCTATCTCTCACAATATGTTAAGTTATTCTCCATGACACTTATTATGTCTCCTCTCACTGCCACAGTAAACTCCACAAAGGGAGGAATTTTTGTCTGTCTTGTTCATTGTTGTATCATCAGTGTCTAATATACACTTTGGCATATAATAAATGTTTCATAGGTACATGCAGATTATAAATTAGGATGTCAAGGTTATTCGTAACCAGAACTCTTATACAAACCAATCCAAACTCAGTCTGGTGAGTGAATAAGAGATGCAAAAGTTTTATAAGCTTTACCAGTTTCTATTACTAATACCAATTAAGGTTATTTTGCCTCTCTGAATATGTTATTTCCTATATGTGACATGACAGAGACATATAATAAAAAAGGAACACTTGATTTAAAGAAGAAAGAGTGAGACTGAGAACCTAGCTCTGCCACTGTTGAGCTGTTTGACTTCAGACATACTACCTAATGACTCTGAAAATAATATTTATAGTGGGAATAACAACAGAATAAGAGTATGAAGAGTACTATACCTAAAATCTGGTTACATGTGCAGGGCAGAAAAGAGGATGAAATGCAAGAGTGGGATATGAAACTGTCTGTAAAGTGTAAAGTGCTACTGGAATATCCAATGTCACTGCTCCCAGCTTCACATTCACAAAGACGTGTTAAGGAATCACTGTTACTAAAAATGTTTTGCACATTGGGAAGGGACATCCCAGATAAAATACTAAGTGCCACAGTAACTTCTTTACTGTTTGGTAGTAGGTGACTCTGGCCCAAGTTATCCTATATAATGTGTTGAATCCACCAGAGGATGCCGACTATTCCCCAGGGAAATTCTGCCACAGGACACTTGAAGTCCCCTAGCGGCCAGATAGTGGGACTACACTTCCACAAGTAAAGAATCTACTCAATAGGAAAAAACAGAATCCATGATTTAAAAGGTGGGCCGTTTCAAAAAGCTACATCATATAATTCAACAATGCCCTTATAAAAAAAGTTTTCATGATCCCCTTACTCCCAGAATTGTTTGGTTTGTACTTCTCACTTCCCTCCCTTAACCAATACCCTGAAATCCCATTTATACGGAAACTCAAAGCAAGCCCCATGATCAATGGAAACCTTGAGAGCAGAATAATAATTCTTAATGTAACCACTACATTAGATATCTTCATTGGCTGTCACCCCAAAACTAGACCCATAAATCATGCTCAATTTTAATTAATTCCTCATATCATTACAAACTTGTAGAGTCAAAGACATAAAACCTGTTCCTTTTATGTACAATAATATAACCAAAGGCACTGAGGAAGAAACTAGTAACTAACTTGACTGTACCATACGATCCAGTATCTCATCATGTTGGCATCAAGCAGAAATATATTTCAACCCTTTATTTGAGTTCACTCATCAGTATCTTTACAGAGGTACCATTTCCTGGTATTTGAAATATCCATCAAGACCTATATATCTACTGCTAGAATTCAATCATGTCTCCACCTAATCCATAAAGGATAAGAGTCAGCCTACATTGATCCATTTCTTTTTCAAATGCCTACCTTTTAAAAATCTGTACCATACAATCCAGTATCTCATCATGTTGGCATCACAATGTTGCCATTCTGTTTTGTTTTTGTTGTTGTTTTTTAATGGGTATAAGCTCCTTGAGGGAAGTGACTTCAAGATTCTTCCTGAATTGTGTCTCCTTTACCCTGATCTCCTTATAGCACACAGGTAAGCATATATTAGATGCTTAATGAAAAGTGGTTGATTGATGCTTACTTTTAAAAAAGCACTTTAATAGCATCATCTCTAAAGACAGCTAGGTCATGATAGGACCTTTTGTTCAGTGACCTGCAGTTTGCACACCATTATCAGGACACAATAGCTGTAGCTGACTAGATATGACCTCTAGCTTAGAGGGTTAGTGAGGCCAAAGTTAAGTCACTTTATAGGTAAACTGTATCTCTGCTTCATGGTTACAAAATACCTCCCTGAAAAGAAGCCCAAATTGTAGGAGAATAAATGAACCGTTTCCTCATTTGGAAATACACACAAGAAGGTAGGGGTGGCATTTACTTTATCCGAAGGACAACACATAAAAACATAAAATTATGACTCCAGGTGTTTACACAAACCTAAACATAAGCCAAATATAGCTAGTTATTTCTTTGGCCTAGTTTGCATTTGTTACCTCTTCATGTTAGTTTTGTATGTAGAAATTATTATTATTATTTGTCATATCCTTGCTAATAGTTTACAAATCCAAATACTATAAAGAAGACTGTTAACTACATAAACCTTATTATGTTTCTTTCCTACTGTTCTCTAAAGATCTGATAACTTTAGAGACATTCTTCTATTCATCTAGAAAAAGGCTGGCATTACAAATTTCAATTTACAGCTGAGGAAAATTGAGAACGGTGTACCTATTTGGCCTTCATATATAATGAAACAAAGTATACTTTAACATTAGTACAGCAACAGAAACTTTCTGCCTCTTAAGTCCCAGAGGTGTTCAGAACTCAGGTACTTTCAGCAAAGTTGCATGATACAAGGTCAATATACAAAAATCAATTCTCTCGCTATACATTGGCAATGAACAATTTAAAAAGAATATAAAGAAAAGGATTTCTTTTATAATAGCATTAAAATGTAAATATTTAGGAATAAATCTAGCAAAAGTGTAAAATTTACACTCTTAAAAACTACAAAATATTGTTGAAGAAGAGCTAAATAAATGAAAGTTATCCGATGGTCATGTATCAGAAGATTCAATATTGTTAAAATAGCAACATTCCCCAAAATCATCTACAGATTCAATGCAATCTGTTTCAGAACCCCAACTGGCTTCTTTGTAGAAATTGAAAAACTAATACAGAAATTCATTAAAAATTAATTAAAAGTTAATTCACTAAAAAATTAATACAGAAATTCAAGAGACCCAGAATAGCCCAAAAAAGTCTTAAAAAGAGCAAAGTTGGAAGACTCCACTTCTTCATTTCAGAACTTACATATATATAACACCTACAGTAATTAAGACAGTGCAATACTGGTAAAAAATCAGTGGAATAAAGTTCAGAGACAAGATATGAAACCTCACATTTATAGTCAACTGATTTTACACAAAGGGTTCCAAGACAGTTAAATGAGGAAAGATTTAGCAAACATGCTGTGATGACTGTACCATTTGTTGAAATCTACATGCAAAGAATGTGAACGAACCCCTATTCACATCTTATGAGTTATACAAAAATTAATTCAAAATTGATAAAAAACCTGAATTTAACAGTTAGGAAGGAAACCTAGGGGTGAATCTTTGTGACCTTGGATTAGGCAAAGCTTTCTTATATATGACACCAAAATCACAAGCACCTAGGAAAATAATAGAATGGATGTTGTCACGATTCAAAATGTTTGTGATTCAGTGGATACCATCAAGGAAGTGAAAAGACAACCCACATAATGTGATAAAATATTTACAAATCATAATTTGTTACAGGCCTGTATCCAGAGTACATAAAAAAACTCTTACAACTCATAATTAAAAGATAAATAATCCAATCAATAATAAGCAAAAGTTCTGTATAGATATATTTTTCAAAGAAGATATACGAACAGCCAATAAGGACATGAAAATATGGTTAATATTATTAGTCATTAAAGAAATGCAAATCAAAACCATTTTGAGATAACACTTAACATACACTAAAAAGAGTTATTATTAAAAATACAACACATTTTCAGGATATGAAAAAAGTGGAACCCTCATATATTGCTGGTAAGATTGTAAAATAATGCAGCCAATTTTGAAAACAGTTTGCGAGTCCCTCAAAAAGTTAAACACAGAGATACCATACGATCCTGAAACTCCATTCTTGGGTATGTGCCCTAAAGAACTGAAAACATTATGTTCACACATCCACACTTTTTTTTTATGAATTTTCATGAATGGTCATAGCAGTATTGGTTATAAGAGCCAAAAAGTGTAAATAAATGTAATGTCCATCAACTGATGGATAGATAAAATGTGACATATACATATAATAGAACATTTATTTGGTTATAAAAACGAATGAAGTACTGACATGTGCTTCAACATGGATGAACATTGAAGATTTTTTTTTATTTTGAGAGAAATAGAGACAGCGCAACTGGTGAAAGGACAGAGAGAGAGGGAGAGAGAATCCCAAGCAGGCTCCATGCTGCCAGGGCAGAGCCTGATACAGGGTCAAACTCATGAACCCATGTGATCATGACCTGTGCTGAAACCAAGAGTCAGATGTTTAACCAACTCAGCCACCAAGATGCCCCCAAAATATTATTCTATATGAAGGAAGCTAGTCATGAAAGATCACATATTGCATGATTCCATTTTTATGAAATGTTAAAATAAGCATAGAGACCAAAAGTAGATTGGTGGTAGATAGCTCCCCAGTGTTTGGAGGGGTATGGTGACCACTAAGTGATTACAATATTGTAAAATAGTGGTGATGGTTGTCCAATTCTGAATACCCTAAAAACTATCAACTCTACACTTTTAATGGGTGAATAACATATATGTGTGTATATATATATATGTATATATATATATATTGAATTAAATATATGTAATGAATTATGTATGTATATAATGCATACATATATATTACATATATATTTAATTATGTTTCAATTGTAATGATTTATGTATATATCTAATGCATATATATATATATATATAATGAATTATGTTTCGATAAAGCTGCTATTAAAAATGTAAAATAAAACTCAGGTACTAACTGATTTAAATTGGCAGCATTCTCAAGTAATCAACCTTTAGAGCTTTCAGCTTAGCTTATTTTGGATGAGCCACTCTCAACCCTAACGTGGCCTGCAGGTTGGCAGCAGGAAATAGTTTAAGAGAGAAAGGGTGGCAGCACCCATAAGTGTGCACAATTCACAGTCTTATCATTTCTGTGCAACAGCCACTGAAAGTAACCCTTAAAGAGCAACAATATAAAACATACTCAAGTGGGGCACCTGGGTGGCTCAGCCATTTGAGCATCCAACTCTTGATTTTAGTTCAGGCCATGATTCCAGGGTGGTGGGGTTAAGCCCCACATCGGGTTCCATGCTAAGAGTGAAGCTTGCTTGGGATTCTCTCTCTGTCTCCCTCTGCCCCTCTCCCCTGCTTCCTCTGTTTCAAAAAGTAAATAAAAATAAAATAAAATAAAATAAAATAAAATAAAATAAAATAGGGGTACCTGGATGGCTCATTTGGTTAAGCGTCAGACTTCAGCTCAGGTCATGATCTTGTTGTCCATGGGTTTTAGCCCCATGTTGGACTCTGTGCTGACAGCTCTGAGCCTGGAGCCTGTTTCGGATTCTGTGTCTCCCCACCTTTCTGCCCCTCTCCTGCTCACACACTCTCTCTCTCTCTCTTCCTCAAAAATTAATAAACATTAAAAAATTAAAAAAAGCAAAGTAAAATAAAATAAAACATCCTTTAACAGGTGGAAATCTTGGAGAAAAAAAACAAAGAAGTGCTGCTTTAGAGAGGTTTTTCCACATGGTAAACAAATGTTATAAAAAAAAACTATTTCTATACCCTCAAAAAAGTGTTCACTAAGCATTCTCCCAGTTTACTCAAACTTCCATGAGTGCCAATGAATAAACTATAAGACACTGGGTATTTTCTTTGAAAAGGGTGCTATAAATATGAGATTTCTTAATTCTCTTCAATATGACAAATGCCAACCAATACTGATAACTGCAGAGAATTTTACGAACAATGAAAAGAATAGTGTTGTGTTTATAGGATGAGGATAACTTAACTCTGAAATCAACATTTCATAACTTGGTGGAATGCTGGTAGGGGAGGTCTGAGGTAGGATAGTTTCTTCAATATCTATCTTTTTTTCCAAATGATTAATTTACATATAGCATCAGCATATTTATTAGCCCAGCTAGCAAGCACCCTTACACACAGATTAGGTATTTCTTGTGAAAGTGTTGTGGGGGCGCCTGGGTGGCTCAGTTGGTTGAGTGGCCGACTTCGGCTCAGGTCATGATCTCACGGTCTGTGAGTTCGAGCCCCGCGTTGAGCTCTGTGCTGACGGCTCAGAACCTGGAGCCTGCTTCAGATTCTGTATCTCCCTCTCTCTATGCCCTTCCTCTGCTCATACTCTGTCTCTATATCTCTCAAAATTAAATAAACATTAAAAAATTAAAAAAAAAAAGTATTGTGGATGTCTGACTCAGCACTGTCTCAGACAGGAGAGGGTCCAGTTATTTTCAGGCTTTGTGAAAAGGTTGCCAAAATGGCCAGTAAACAGAGACAGAGATCAAGAGAGAGGGACAGCAGCTAGCAAAATATTTCATTAAATCACCAAGTCCTCAAGCCTTCTAGTTCAGCTCCCGCAGCAACTGTTGAATCAGACTCTAACCTCAAGCTTAAAAAGCCCTGCTATTAATTTTGCAATTCTCTCAGGTCATCTGGCCTTAAAAGAGAGGTGCTAGGGTTTACCTGATTGGCTACTCCCCAGATTAAAAAAATAATCTTTAGGAGCATACCACAGGTGTAGTGAGGAAAATGTCATGTAAAGTAGAATGAAGTATCTATGTTTCCATTTAGTTAAAAGCATGAAAGGAGAGAAATGAAAGAAAATCCGGGACAGGCTGCACTTGAGGAAGCTGCAGACAAAGAGAAAATGGTGGAGGTAGGGGGTGGGGAGAGGTTTCCTTTTCCCTCTCTGAACAGCCTCACAAAACTTGATTTTTGTTTCCTTTTCATTTTTCAGAATAATAATTTAAGGTTTGGTTATAAAACAAGTGTCTTGCTTGCCACACTCAGCCTACATTCTGCTCCCTATTTGAGCAGACTTCCAAATGAAATTGGTGGTCTTGATATCAACATGGAAAAAATAGTCAAAATAGTACATGTCCCTAATTCCAATTCATAATCCCACCAAGAGTAGCCACAGTACAGGTAAGAGTCAGAGACCTAAGGATTCCTTGTTTAAAATGTGTATATGGGCAACAGATGAGAAAATTATTACAGGAAAGAAAAAGAAAATTAAATGTGCCAGCAAATTCAATATATTATATTAAAGCTTACAACTCGAAGAATGAAAATCTAATGAGGTAAAATTAGCACTAGCAAGAAAGTGCCCCAAAGTGACCCTGCAATTGGAAGGCTACAAGCTTCTTGGAAAATATCTCTCACTGATGTTAACCTTTGGCCAAGCTAAAAGAGATACTCTGTAGACAACAAAGAGAAGCCTTCCATCAGTACATCTTGCACATATTTCTAAATGGAGTACCACCCAGTGTAGCTATTTAGTCCTCTGGTTCTGATCACTGGTACCCAGATAGAACTCTCTAGTTATTTGCTGACAATGGAGAAAGGATGCTTTTTTCCAACATACTGACTCTCATGGCCTATGGGCAGAAAACGTCAGACTATCTTGGTCCTGAAGCAACATTTGGCTTTACAAAACACACTGCTCCTTGCAAAATAGTCATAAAAATCTGTTTGATAACTGAAGAAGGGAGAGGAGATGGAAAGGGGGTTAATAAAAGTTCTTTTCTTTTTAAATAGCTAATAGAGAAAAGCAAGATTTGCCCATCTCAAAGCACTACTAAAACACCACTTATTATAAAGACCAGAGAAAATTACCAATAGAAAAATTAAAATGTTCTTTTTGCATCTGGATAATTAATTTAAATCTCAACTCCAATTCAAGCGGAGGCTTCCTTAGGCCTCAACTCCCAAGAATAAATATTTTTTCATATTATTGTTCAGCTTGCTGGAATATAAAGAGTCCTACTTCTTTCAAGTGGGCAGGTGGTCAATTGTTCAGCTTGCTGGAATATAAAGAGTCCTACTTCTTTCAAGTGGGCAGGTGGTCAATTAACAAAGTTGTAGTCTTGTTTGATCTCTGAAAAAAGACAGCTCCTTTAAATATTATCAGGGTTGCACACTAGCCCAATCACTTTTTATTATTCCTTCTGTTCAAACCACATGCTAAGTTAAGTTTTTTTTTTCAAGCTTCTCTCCTTCTACCTCTCTCTTTTCAGCAGAAACATAGATGTATAAGAACGTAGTCATTCCAAAAGTTACCAACCAACTAATGTGTATGAATACACACACACACACACACACACACACACACATAATTGAAAAAGGAAGGAATCCGACAAATTGGAAGCCTCTAGAATTTTTAGATTTTTTAACTAAAATCTGGCATGCAAAACAGACAGGGTAGAAGTTCTGGCTTTGGCTTACAAAATCCCTTGCCTTTCACCAAATTGTGCCCCAACCAAGTGAGGGAAAGAAAGATAAAGTAATAAAATGTCAACTTTTAGATTAGCATTGGTTGTAGTCTGATGAAATTGATACACTTTCAAAAACTGACTCGACAATTTTCTATATCCTAGAGATGAAAATTCTTTCAAGTCTTTTTTCTCTTTTACTAGCTCTCATAACCAGTGCTGCAACCACAAACCAGAAAAAATTAATAACCTTTTACTTTCTTTGAATATTGCTAAAATCTCACTAGTTAAGTTCATTAATTTCAGCAAGTCTTTCTAACAGAGAAATGTTTCCACTAAGAGCTAGAATAAAATAACCTTACTGCACACTTTATGGGAAGAACTGTTTGCTTTCTATAGCTACTTCCTAAAAATCTCAGGTTATGTTTACAAAAAAAAAATCCCTTAACAAATATGTGGAAGCTTCCTTTCCTCCCTATTAACTGAGTTAGTTATTGGGTGAGTTGGGGGGGATACAGAGGAAAGAAGGTTTCGGTTTAGCATGATGGTATGTCAAGAAGCACCTTAGACATCCACATTCCTCAAAAAAAGTTAACAGTAGAACTAGCTAGCAACAACTCTAAGGAAAATAAATTAACCCTATCAAGTAAATCAGTTTTTATAAAATGAAGAAAACCTGTTATACCACAGTATAACCACAGTGCAAATATATCCTTTTTAATCCAAACTAAGTGGAAAATGTTTTGATGATATACATAAACCTTTGAAGATCCTGTAAGCCAAACATTAAAAATCAAATAGTAGGATGTAAAGCCTGATAAGAAGCTGTTTCTTCAATAGCCCAGAAAATAGTGTTTTATTAAATCCTATCCTCTTCTTTCTTTCCTAACACTGTGCTATCAACCTTCCAAGAACAGAAGCATCGGTGAATGGAGGCAAATTGTTGGATTTAATCCGCCAAAGACACTAAGGCTAACAAAGAATTTTGGAAAAGTCACAGATAAAAGAAAACAGCTAAAGAAAAAGAAAAACAGAACAAGATACAAGTCGATGGGAACGCCAGAATATCTGAGGAGTTAGTTCCTTAGTCAGTATTCCCTCTCTCACTGAGATAAACTAGTATCTCCATTTCCTGGGCGGGGGGGTGGATCTTCAACATGATCTCTAAGAAGCTCAATAAATGTGGGAAGAATTTTTAATAGGTGAAATTGATCACTTTTCTTATGTCCTAATTAAAACTCATGGGCAAGATTATGGCTCATAGATCCATAACAGTTCTTACCAAATTTGTTAGAGGTAACAGCTCATGTTTTAAAATGCAAGCATGTCTAAGTAACATTGTATGTCAACTATAATTTAAAAAATGCAAGCATGTTCTTAAAATGAAGGAACATATTGAAGATCTCCACTCCTCCCTCCCAAAAAATTTTTCTGAGCACATGGATATATCAAGAAATCCTTAAAAAAATTTTCCAACACTTTGTAAGTCAGTCTCAAGTCTGGCTATATTATTCATTAAAAGAATATTCTTTTTATGGGTCTGATGCAAACTTGAAATAGGGAACTGTATATCTGCCATAGTCCATAGAGAAAAATAAACACTTTACAAGAGAAAATCAACCCAAGCAGCTACTTCCAACATGGTCAACCTGTGAAAGTAGATACTGCCCAGTGTTTACCAAGAAAGTTGTCCTTTGGTTTTCCTCTACTTTCGCCTGCTCTAATTGTGCCTGGTTGTATTCTCTCTGCTGATGTCTAGCTCTGGAGCAAGTCCTCAGTTATTGCCAAAGAAGGGACTTCACTCCATCTTCACACAGCAGCCCTGAGAACCCAGAGAACTCAGACTTTCTTCCCCTGACCTAGCACTTCCATTTTATCTCTTTTGAGGAGGCAGACTGAGAAAAGTTTGGGCTGGTATTTTTGCCTTTAACCTGCCAAGACGACCACAAGCTGGAGGGCAAACCCTAACACACTCTAAGAGATAAAACTGCCCATATTTCCTGTCCAGGTTTTCAGATTTGGGAAGAGGGAGGAGAAAAAGTACTGGAGGGTTTAAGAGCTTTATTTCTGAAGGTAGCCCTTGCTCTTGGATTTGTTTGGATATGGTGCTCCATGAGGTATAAAGGATTTTAAGAGGCTGAGGGAGGGAGAGTTTTGTTAAGGTATCTGAAAGAGCACACACCAGCACTCAGGGCTCTCAGTGGCGGGGACTGGGTCACACAGTGGGGGTTCCGAGCACAAAGGTCAAATCTTTGGCAGGCTAGGAGCACCCAGAAGGCTCCAGATTCAGGGCGGCCCTTTTTATGGAACACTGTTGAGCTCTAGCAAGGGCAGAGTGTTCCCTCAAGTAGGAGAGGATAGATATGCCAGAACGCCCGACTAACTCTAGGTTCAAAGACATTTCTAGAAGGAGAAACTTACCGCATGTCCCCATAGGGTCCGGAGTAGCTCTCCATCCAGGGGCCCATCTCGCTTTTGACACAACTGGGACTTGGATAGGGCATTCTGCTCACCACACCGCCAGGATACCACATATCAGGTGGAGGGAAGTCACCTTCTTGCCCCGTCAACCCCTGCGGTGGCCTAGTGTAGCCATAGGGGGCCACAGACCCTGACTCGCCTGTGCTGCCGCCTCCACTCCCGCCACAGGGCCCATACAGCTGGCCTTCTTCCGCAGTGAAGAGAGTATGCCAGGAAGAGGAGGCAGTGGCTGAGGGTGAGCTTGAGCCGGGTCCCACTGCACTCCCGCCATGCAGGCTCGCCAGGTCCCCATAACGGCATTGTGCAGCTGCAGCTGCCCAGGCGCTGCCATAGTCCAGCGGGTTTTCCAGCTTGATGCGGGCGTGAGGATGGGGAGGCTGCGGAGGGTGCGGTGGCCCGGCCAGGGCGAGCTGAAAGTTGTAGTAGTCGCGACTCTGATAAGCTGCAGCTTCATCTAGTGCTCCAGTCTTGTAGAGAGACAAGGTAGAGGGCATCTCAAGTGTTCCGGAGCCCCCCGCTTCACTGCTGCCAGAACAGCCCAGGCTGTCGCCGTCCAACCCTTTGGCATAACCTGCCTTGAAAGGGGAATACTCAGCAGTTTCTTCAGTGCCCTTGCCTGGGCCGTCATCCAGCACAGAACCTTTACATTCGGCCAGTGGGGCGCAAGGACGCACAGCGGGTGGACCTCCCAGGAGCGGGGCGTACATGCAATCCCCCCGAAGCTGCTCCCCAGGACTCAGATGTTCCAATGCCTCCACGCCCAAGCCCATGGACACTGACACTGCCTTACACAACTCCTTGGCGCTGTCTGAGATGGTTGAACTGCCCCCTAGGTAACTGTCCTTGGAGGAGGTGGGAGCACCAGCGGCCTCCCTTGCTCTCCCACTGCTGCTGCCTTCGGATACCACTTCCTGCTGCTGCTGCCGCTGCTGCTGCTGAAGGAGTTGCATGGTGCCGGTCTCGCTCAGGATGTCTTTAAGATCGGTGGAACAGCTACTTAAGCCCGGGAAAGTGGGGCCCAGCAGGGACAACGTGGATGGGGCAGCTGAGTCATCCTCGTCCGGTGGTGCTGGCTGCTGCTGCTGCAGCCCCTTGCCGGTGGCCGAAGCAGCTCCAGGCTCTGGAACGCAGCCACTCTCCGGACGGCCCTTGGGGGCTGACTGCTGTTGTGAAGGCTGCTGTTCCTCGTCCAGGGCCAGGTAGCCTGTGGGGCCTCTGCTCTGGGCTTGGGGAGAGTCATCCTCAGGCTGCTGCTGCTGCCGCCGAGGACTGGTTTCCTGCTGCTGCTGCTGCTGCTGCTGCTGGTGCTGCTGCTGCTGCTGCTGCAAACGGGCGCCGGGAGGTGCTGCGCTCGCGGCTTCAGGGTGCCTGGGGCCCGGGTTCTGGATCACTTCGCGCACGCTCTGGAACAGGTTCTGGAAAGCTCCTCGATAGGTCTTGGACGGCGGCCGGGGGTAGACCCTCCCTAGCCCTAACTGTACTTCCATCCTTGAGCCTGCCTGACTCTTTCACCTAATTCCTTTATCCTGTTTCCCCTTCTCTAGCTGGTAAGAGTTCAACTGGCTGGGATGCGGTAGTCGCTGCAGCTAGCTGCCCACCTGTGGGAAGCTCTTGGGAAGGAAACTTGCAGGAATAACCACGCAAAAGCACTCTGACAGCTTCAAAGTCTCCTGAACAGGAAAACACGCGCTGGACACGATCTGCCCTGCTAGTCTCACAGTCTGTTACTGAAATCTTGGGAAGGTTGATTCAAAAGATGCCCAAGTCTTAAAGGAAACAAAACAAAAACAAAACAAAAACAAGGAAAATCCTCTGCCTTCCAAATTCAATATCCACTGAAGCAGGTACAAATAAGAACCGGGTTATTCTCTTTTTCTTTTATTTTAGGTTTGGGGGTTTGTTTTGTTTTGGGTTTTGTTTTTGTTTTTCTACTGAAGCCCTGACTGCCCTTCCATTGTTTGGTCTCAGGCCCTACAAACTGGAGGCGGTGGAGATGG
Source organism: Paguma larvata (assembly GCA_030068075.1). Taxonomy (NCBI): domain Eukaryota; kingdom Metazoa; phylum Chordata; class Mammalia; order Carnivora; family Viverridae; genus Paguma; species Paguma larvata. The sequence continues at coordinate 50,657,867 of CM057830.1, read as the reverse complement.
CTGCTGAGTGCAGAGGGAGCTGGAAAGGGAATGAGGGGAACCTGGGGGCCCACGCAGTGTACAGTCTAACTAGCCAGGTCCCAGTTGCAGTGCTGAAGCCTTTCACCTTTCGCCTGTCTCCCCAGAGCCGTCTTTGTAACGTGCAGCTAGCTTGCCTGCGCAAAGTCAAAGGGAGTTACCTCTGTGCAAACTCGGGCTGGCAGCGCAGGGCCAACGGGGGGGTGCGGATTAGGGGAATGGCAGAGAGGAGCGGCCAAGCAGCAACAGGAGAGGAGACCCAGGAGGGGGGTGGGGCGGGGTGGAGGGGAGGAGGACAAAGGCAGCCGTAAGTCCTACCCGGCACTTTCCTTGCTTCCTCCGAGTCTCTAGCTGCTTTTAAAAACTTCACCGAAGAAGAGAGGGCAGCTCTGGGGCGGCGGCTTCAGCCACCGAGCTGCAAGAACCGTTGGCGGTCGCCGGAGCCCTGCTAGGGTTGACGCGGTATGTCCCTTCAGCTCCTGTCCCGAACTGGAGCGGCTAGCTAGGTCGCTTTCCTCTTTTGCCTCTTCTGCCTCCCGGCTTGCTCGGGACCCTCCAGCTTTCCGGGCACGCTGGCTCCCTGGGATCTCGGAAGGGGCGCTGGGAGGTGGAGAGCAAATGCAACAGTTTGCTAGTCGGGTCCCGCCCCCGCCAGGCCGGCCTCCTTGCCTTCCCACCTCCTTTCTCCCTCCCCTCCCCTTTTTTTTTCTCCCCTCCCCTCTCCGCTCCGTAACGCCGGGTTGCTTTGGAGAAATGAGTGCTGGCGCAGCGTGGGTGAAGGCAGGAGAGGATTGTTCTAGCTCGAGAGGACCCTAGCTCCCTGAATGCCTCCTACTTTCAGGGACGAAGCTTTAGGTGCAGGAGCCGAAGCTTTAACCCGGAGCTTTATCTTGAGGACAGGGCTAACTGGAGCTCCCGGAGGCCAGCACTAACAGATCTAGTTCCGAAGTCCAATCTCGAAACAGACTCTGTTTGTGTGGAAGGGGGAAGGGAGTAGGTAGGGGGCACTAGGAGTACTGAAGCTTCAGGCGAGGGACTTTGTTCAGAGGAGACAGAGAAGCACAGAGGGGCTTACATTCCTACAAACTGAGGAATGAGCTATGGCCAAGTCACCTGATACTTGCTGAAACCTTTCAAATTTCTCCTTAGGGGTAGTTTAGGCCTCAGGGAATGATGCCAGTTGCTCTAGGAACCTTCTGCCTCATAACCAGAGGTCATCTCTACCCTATTATCTTCCTGTTTTCCTGTCTAATTGCCTGTACACTTCTCATTTATCCAGATTTGCAAAGGTAAAATCACCCACAGAAGAGGCAAACACACAAACACCAGAAACGCTGGTCATGTACAGACGGATTTTGTCCAGAGTTTTGCAGACGTTTGCTTATATACAGGCACTTGCTTTCACAAGTTGTCTTTGCATATTTTAAGTTTGCAAACTGCACTTTTCAAGGAATGGAAATCACATAGGACTTCTTTTACTCCTTTTGGTGAACAGCCAGGAGTGGAGGGCAAAGTGGGATATTGTAATTGTTCCTTTATGTAGAATGTACCATAATCTCTCTGTAAAGATGGAGAGGCAGATGGGGATGGAAGAGTAGAAATGGAAGGGTAGATCTATGGGAAAGGAGGTTCTCTTTCTGTCAGCAGGGGCCCTGAGCCTCCCTTGGGTCTGTCTCTCCCAAAATGCTGGTGGAAACTTTTCCCTGGGTCTCTTCTACTTTTTACAGGCTTCTACAGAGTCTTATCTTGTTCACAGCCAAGCATCATGGGCATTTACTTACCATGACCAAAGGAGGTAATTTAATCCTAAAGGCAGGGAAGAGTGGACATGATCAGCTCTATTTTCCAGATGAAGACATTGAAGCAAGGACATAATTGTTCTATGTTCCACCTTAGTAGAACCTAAACTAGTCTTCCATCTCATTGCTATTTTGGCTAGATTAATAAATGCCAAGGGCTCTTGGACAAGAGCCATAAATGAACCTTCCAGAACACAATGGCCTAAGGAGCTTTTTTACTTGAGGTTGTGAAAATTATCCCCTGGTATGTTAACGGCTTCACCCCTGCCTCAATATATCCCAATTATGCTCCCCCACCCTTTGTTAGTGAGAAATCTCACAAATAACCCCTTATGGTAAAGAAGCAGGCTTATTCTTAGAGATGTCGAATTGTAACAAGGCTAATTTTCAATTCCCTATTATAAGAGGAAAGAGGAATATGTAATCAAAATGAACTGATACTTTGAAAATCTTATTTGAATAGTCATCACAACCTCTAGGTCCACCAAAGCTTTTAAGTAGGGTTGCTTAAAGGGAATTGAATCAGCTGGGAAAATGAGAAAGTAGAATGGAAATAACAGGTCTCAGAGCCAAGAGAACTGTCTACAGACTGGCAATGAATCTCTTCCTATTCCTCAGGTTCAGTTTCTTGCTCTGTGAAGTGCGGAAAGAAGAAGGTAGTGAGGCTGGGACAGGTGGTCTTTCTAATACTGACAATTTAGAGTGCTGTGACAGACTTAGGTTTTCTTCTTATTTATACCCAATAGAGGGTGAGTATGGAAGAGGTACTAATGATAGTGAAATGAACAATGGATGGGATAAAGAAGGTAGTTATAAGCAAAAAGGCCTTAAAAAATTAACTTGTGAAATAATTCGCTGAAGTTTCCCATTAAATAAATGGCAGCCCAACAGACGTTTAAACCCAGGTCTGAAGGATTCCAAAGTTCACGTTGCTTCCATAGTGCCAAAATTATCTTCACAGTTTTTTCACCAGAAAATTGTGGCCAATAATACCTACCTTTAGAAGACTGAAGTGGTAGTTAAAGAAGATGATGGAACAACTTTGTAAAGAGAAAAGTACTCCACAAATCTGAAGAATCATATTGTTATGTTTTATTTTTAATTTTTTTAACGTTTATTTACTATTGAGAGAGAGAGAGAGAGAGAGAGAGAGAGAGCATGAGCATGGGAGGGGAAGAGAGAGGGGGAGACACAGAATCTGAGGCAGGCTCCAGGCTCCAAGCTGTCAGCACAGAGCCCGACATGGAGCTCATACTCACAAACCTCGAGATCATGATCTGAGCTGAAGTCGGAAGCTTGACCAACTGAGTTACACTGGTGCCCCTTTATGTTTTATTTTTAAAGGGGTGCTTTAAACATTTATATTATTATCAGGAAGGCTAACTATTGCAAACATAATAGAGCATCCACTTTAAATTTCTGATCTCCCATCTCATTTTCCTTCCATCACTTTAATAAAGATCAAGAGACACTGTTGAATATTACATACATTATGTGCTTGTACCATCTTTTTTCCTTCTTTTCCTGTTCTCTTTCTTTTCCTTATTCTTCCTCTTTTTGTTCCTCTTTTCCTCCTTCTTTGCAATTTCTTAGCGACCAAATTAGCATTCCATGGTGTCCTCTCAGGACATTTGAGGTGAGATTAAGTTTTTACCATGCCTCTGCATTTTAAGGGAGTTTTGTTAATGTAATTTTTCCTACATCCTTGCTTTGGAAAGCCAGGATGAACTGACCTTTGGAAAATGGTGGACATTCTCCAACTCTTATTTTATTTCCTAAATATCTCACAAATGCCTTCGCTTTTCTTCATCTCTGCTACTGCCAACCTAGTTCAAGGCACTTTCCTTTCTCACCTGGACCACTGTAAACGGTCTCTCTGTTTTCACTCTTACTTTCTTAGAAGTCAGTTCTGCTTTGAGCAATCAGCAAGGTTTTTTAAATTAAGACATAAGTTTTTAGAGTAAGTTAAGGTTACCTATATGTACACCTCCTGCACCCACACATGATAGCCTCCACCATAATCTACATCCCCAACCAGAGCAGTGCGTTTGTAACAATTGATGAACTTACATTGATACATCATAATCATCAGAAGTCCATAGTTTACATTAGGGTTCACTCTTGGTGTTGTACATTCCGTGGGTTTGAACAATTGTACATTGGCATATATCCATCCTTATAGTATCATACATAGTATTTTCATTGCCCTAAAAACATTTTCTCCAAATATTTATCCCCTCTATCCCTCGCTGGCAACCACTGATCTTTAATACTGTCTCCATAGTTTTACCTTTTCCAGAATGTCATTTAGCTGGAATCATACAATATGTGACCTTTCCAATTGGCCTCTTTCACTTGGTAATATGCATTTAAGTTTCCTCCATGTCTTTTCATAACTTGATAGCTCATTTCTTTTTAGTATTAAGTGATATTCCATTGTCTGGACATACTACAGTTAGTTTATCCAGTCCTCTACTGAAATACAACTTGGTTACTTTCAAGTTTTGGCAATTATGAATAAAGTTGTTATAATTATCATATGTTGACTTTTTGTCAACATGTTTTCAACTCCCTTGGGTAAATGCCAAGGAGCACGATTGCTGTACCATATAGTAAAAGTATGTTTAGTTTGGTAATAAACCACCAAACTACCTTCCAAAGTAGCTGTACCATTTTACATTCCCACTAGCAATGAATGAGATTTTCTGTTGCTCCACATCCTCACCAGCATTTGCTGTTGTCAGTCCAGATTTTGCCCATGTTTTGTCCAGATTTTTGTCATTCTGGTAGTGGTATATCATTGCTGTTGTAATTTGAATTTCCCTGATGACATATGCTGTGAAGTATATGTTTTGATATACTTATTTGCTATTGATTATCTTATTTGGTGAGGTGTCCGTTAAAGTTTTTGGCCCATTTTTTTTAATATAGTTGTTTGTTTTCTTATTGTTGAGTTTTAAGGGTTTTCTTTTATATTTTGGATTATAGTCTTTCATTGCAAATATTTTATCACAGTCTGTAGTTGTTTTCTCATTCTCTAAACATTCATTGTATTTCACAGAGCAGACATTTTTAATTTTAGTGAAGTCCGTTTTATCAATTCCTTTTTACATGAACTTTGCTTTTGGTGTTGTATCTAAAAAGTCATCGCCATACCCAAGGTTATCTCTGGTTTCTCCTATGTTATCCTCTACGATGGTTTTGTATTTTACATTTAGTCCAGTGATCTATTTGAGTCAGTTTTTGCAAATAGTGTAAGGTTTATCTAGATTTTTTTTTTTTTGCATGCGGATATCCACTTGTTCCAGCACTATTTGTTGAAAAAAATATCTTTACTCCATTATATTGCCATTATTTCTTGGTCAATAACCAGTTGACTATATTTATGTAGGTCTATTTCTGAGGTTTCTTTTCCAGAGGGATTTTTTTTTTAAAAAACAGCATAATTAAGGTATTAATGACATACAATAAAATTCACATATTTAAAGTTGTACAAATTGATAATTTGGGGCATATGCATATACTTATGGAACCATCACCTAACCAAGATAATGAAAATATGTATCTCCCCAAAAGTTTCTGTTGTGTCCTTTTTTACTTTTTCTCTCTACCCTTCCTCACACTCCTCTTCTGGCAATCAATGATCTGCTCTTTGTTTGTTTTAACAAACTAATTTTTTACTATAAATTAGTCTTTATTTTTCAAAATTCATATTAGTGGAATCATCTATTTTTTGGTCTGACATCTTTCAGTTAGCATAATACTCTTGATATCCATCCATCAGTAGTTTTTTCTACTTTATTGCTAAGTAGTATTGCATCATATGGATGTACCACAGTTTATCCATTCACTTGTTGATGGCATTTGGGCTTTTTACAATTTTGGGCTATTACAGAGAAAGTTGCTATGAACATTTATAGATACCTTTATATTGACGTATGCTTTCATTTCTCTTGACTATATATTTAATAGTGGATTGAGTAGGTCACAGAGTAGGTGTATAGTTACCCTTTTAAGAAACTGCCAAACTTTTTCCAAAGCGATTGTACCATTTTACATTCTTACCAGTAGCTCCTCCATACCCTCACCAATACTTGGTATAGTCAGTACTTTTAACAATGTGTAGGTGTTTCTCATTTAATTTGCATTTAGCCAATGAATAATGATGTAGAGAACTTTTTATGTGCTTTTTTTTTTTGCTATTTGTATATTTTCATTGATGAGGACTCTGCTCAATTTTTTTTTGCCTATTTTTAAAATTGTGCTGCTTGTATTTCATTATGGAGATTTTAGTTATTTATATGTTCTGGATACAAGTTCATTATCAGAAATATGATAGCATTTTCTTTCAGTTTGTAGTTTGTCTTCATTTTCTTACCAGGATCTTTTTAATAACAAAAAAATTTAATCCTGATGAAATTCATTTTATCAATTTCCTCATTTATGGATTATGGTTTTGGTGTCATATCTCAGAAATCTTTCTTTTTAACCCAAGATCTCAAACTGTGTTTTTAAAAATCTGTGATTTGTTTTCTAGAAGCTTTACAGTTTTCAGTTTTACCTTTATTTAGGTTTCTGATCCATTTTGAGTTAAGTTTTGTATTTGGATATCCCTTTATTTTGTATATAGATGTCCTATTGTTTAAGTACTATTTGTTGGAAAAAAACTATCTTTTTTTTTTCGTAATTGCCTTTAGACCTTTGTTAGTAATCAATTGTCCACATATGTTTGTGTAAAGGGCTCTTTTTAAAAGTTGCATCTGGTCATATTATTCTTTTACTTAAACTCTGTCTCTGGGTTTCTACTGTTTTTAATATAATTATCCAAATCTTTAAACAGATCCTACATGATCTAATATGTCTACCTTTCTGATTTAATCTCATACCACTTTTCCTTCCTTCTTTCTTTCTTTGTACCTATCTATCTATCTATCTATTTCTCATCTATCTATCATCTATCTATCTATTTTGCAAGCTGGTGCAGCTTCTCTGGAAAACTGTGGAAGTTCCTCAAAAAATTAAAAATTGACCTACCCTACGACCCACCGATAGCAGTACTGGGAATTTATCCAAAGAATACATGGGTCCTCCTGCTTTCTTAAGTCCACTCACACTGGGTTTTATTCAGAGTTCTTCAAATGTCTGATAGTCCTTCCTGCCTTCGCATATCCTGTTCCCTATACCCAAAATGCTAGTTCATCCTTCTCTCTGTTCATTAAGTTAATGCCTATGCACACAGTACACTCAGAAAGACTTCCTGGACCTCCTAGGCTAGCTCGGGTTGCCCACTAATCCACCTTTTAATATGTTTTAATAGCACCCAGTATTTTTTTTTGTGGAGGACTTTTCACAAATACAATTAATATTGATTATGCATTTACTAGTTTAATATTTATTTTCTTTACCAGACTGTAAGTGTGATTCATAAGAAAAAGAACCATACTATTTTTGTTCATCATGGGGTCCTTAACACTTAGCTTGGCATGGCACATGGTCAAGTTCCCAATAAATAGCTATTGAATAAAAATATGAATTCTATTTCCACAAAATTAAAATTCTGTTTCCAAACTAAGAGTTTGGCTTCAAGGGTGGGGAGATGGTTGCAAAAAACACCCTGTAGTTTCAGCATGGGGAGGAATTCAGCATGCTTTGCTCTACCTTTAAGTAGAGAATTCCTCCAAATCATGCATTGAATGAGTATTAGGTAATGGGACTCACTGATACATTGTAGACTGTCTTTGGGAGTTATTCTGAGTCGAGGAAGGAGAGTGAAGAATCATCTAAAAATGTTTGAAGTGAATTAGAAATGAGGAATGGAGCTTATGAAGAAACCCTCAGAGTTCTTCTCTCTGCTAAATTGTGAATGTTTGCTATTTCTTCCACTTAGAAGGTTATTAAGGATTACAATCACATCCTATATGATCTTCCTTCTCCTCAATGTTGGAGCCTCCAACATCCTTTCCCATTGCTCCCCTCAGTTTGTTCTTAGTCTTTGAGAGTCTCTTATGTTTTGTCTCCCTCCCTCTCTGTGGCTTTTTTCTTTCCCCTCTTCCCCTCCCCCCTGGTTTTCTGTTAAGTCTCGCAAAGTCCACCTATGCGTGGAAATATATGGCATCTGTCTTTCTCTGCCTGACCTATTTCACTCAGCATAATACCCTCCAGTTCCATCCATATTGCCACAGATGGCCAGATTCCATTCTTTCTCCTTAACACATAGTATACCATTGTATATATATGCCACATCTTCTTTATCCATTCATCAGTTGATGGACACTTAGTCTTTTTCCATGACTTGGCTGTTGTCAAAAGTGCTGCTATAAACATCGGGGTACACGTGCCCCTATGCATCAGCAGTCCTATATCTCTTAGCTAGATTCCTAACAGTACTATTTCTGGGTCATAGGATAAATCTATTTTCATTTTTTTTGAGGAACCTCCACACCGTTCTCCAGAGCGGCTGCACTAGTTTGCATTCCCACCATCAGTGCAAGAGGGTGCCTGTTTCCCACATCCTCGCCAACATCTATAGTTTCCTGATTTGTTCATTTTAGCCACTTTGATTGGTGTGAGATGGTATCTCAGTGTGGTTTTGATTTGTGTTTCCCTGATGATGAGTGACTTTGAGCATTGTTTCATTGTCTGTTTGCCATTTGGAAGTCTTCCTTGGAGAAGTGTCTATTCATATCTTCTGCCCATTTCTTCACTGGATTATTCGCTTTTCGGGCATGGAGTTTGGTAAGTTCTTTATAGAATTTAGATACTAGTCCTTTATCCGATATGTCATTTGCAATTATCCTTTCCCATTCCATCAGTAGTCTATTAGTTTTGTTGGTTGTATCCTTTGCAGTGCAGAAGGTTTTTATCTTGATGAAGTCCCAGTAGTTCATTTTTGCTCTTAATTCCCTTGCCTTTGGAGATGTGTCAAGTAAGAAATTGGTGCGGCTGAGGTCAAAGAGATTTTTTCCTGCTTTCTCTAGGATTTTGATGGTTTCCTGTCTCACATTCAGGTCCTTCATCCATTTTGAGTTTATTTTTGTGAGTGGTGTAAGGAAGTGGTCTAGGTTCATTCTTTTGCATGTTGCTGTTCGGTTTTCCCAGCACCACTTGTTAAAGAGACCGTCTTTTCTCATTTGGATACTCTTTCCCCCTTTGTCAAAGATTAGTTGGCCATATACTTGCGGGTCCATTTCTGAGTTTTCTATTCTATTCCATTGGTCAATGTGTCTGTTTTTGTGACAATACCTTACTGTATTGATGACTACAGCTTTGTAGTAGGGGTGAAAGTCTGGGATTGTGATGATTCCCGCCTTGGTTTTCTTCTTCGGTATTAGTTTGGGTATTCGGAGTCTTTTGTGGTTCCATACAAATTTTAGGATTGTTTGCTCTAGCTTTGAGAAGAATGCTGGTGCAATTTTGATTAGGATTGCATTGAATGTGTAAATTGCTTTGGGTAGTATTGCCATTTTAACGATATTTATTCTTCCAATGCAAGAGCATGGGATGTTTTTTCCATTTCCTTGTGTCTTCCTCAATTTTGTTCATAAGTTTTTTTATAGTTTTCAGCATAGAGACCTTTTAAATCTTTGGTTAGGTTTATTCCTAGGTATTTTAAAGTTTTTGGTGCAATTGTGAATGGGATTAGATTCTTTATTTCTTTTTCTGCTGCTTCATTGTTGGTGTATAGGAATGCCACCAATTTCTGTACATTGATTTTGTACCCTGCAACTTTGCTGAAATCATGGATCAGTTTTAGCAGGTTTTTGGTAGTTTCTGTCGGGTTTTCAATGTAAAGTATCATGTTATCTGCGAAAAGTGAAAATTTGGCTTTGTCCTTGCCAATCCTGGTGCCTTTGATTTTGTTTTGTTGTCTGATTGCTGTTGCTAGGACCTCCAACACTATGTTAAATAGCAGTGGCAAGAGTGGAAACTCCTGTCGTGTTCCTGATCTCAGGAGGAAGACTCTCAATTTTTCCCCATTGAGGATGATATTAGTTGTGGGCTTTTCATAAAAGGCTTTTCTGATGTTTAAGTATGTTCCTTCTATCCTGACTTTCTCGAGGGGTTTTATTAGGAAAGGGTGCTGTATTTTGTCAAATGTTTTTTCTGCATCTATTGACAGGATCATATGGTTCTTATCTTTTCTTTTGTTAATGTGATGTATCACATTGAATGAATTGCGAATATTGAACCAGCCATGCAACCCAGGGATGAATCCTACTTGATCATGGTGGATAATTCTTTTTATATGCTGTTGAATTCGATTTGATAGTATCTTGTTGAGAATTTTTGCACCCAGATTCATCAGGTATTTTAGCCTGCAATTCTCTTTTTTTGCTAGGTCTCTATCTGGTTTGGGAATCAACATGATGCTGGCTTCATAGAATGAGTCTGGGAGTTTTTCTTCCGTTTCAATTTTTTGGAACAGCTTGAGGAGGATAGGTATTAACTCTGTTTTAAATGTCTGATAAATTCCCCAGGGAAGTCATCTGGTCCAGGGCTTTTATTTGATGGGAGGTATTTGATAACTGATTCACTTTCTTCACTAGTTATGGGTCTGTTCAAATTTTCTATTTCTTCCCATTTGAGTTTTGGTAGCGTGTGGCTATTTAGGAATTTGTCCATTTCTTCCAGTTTGCCAAGTTTGAAGGCATATAATTTTTCAGAGTATTCTCTGATAATTGCTTGTATTTCTGAGGGATTAGTTGTAATCACACACTTTTCATTCATGATTTTATCTATTTGGGTTCTCTCTCTTTTCTTTTTGAGAAACCTGGCTAGATGTTTGTCTATTTTGTTTATTTTTTCAAAGAACCAACCCTTGGTTTCATTGATCTGTTCCACTACTTTTTCTGTTTCCATATGATTAATTTGTGCCCTGATCTTTGTTATTTCTCTTTCTGCTGGGTTTGGGTTGTCTTAGCTGTTCTGCTTCTAGTTCCTTTAGGTATGTTGTTAGAATTTGTGGTAGTGATTTTTCTTGTTTCTTGAGGTGGGCCTGGATTGCAATTTATTTCCCTGACAGTACTCCCTTTACTACATCCCAAAGCATTTGGATTGTTGTAATTTCATTTTTATTTGTTTCCATGTATTTTTTAATTTCTTCTCTGATTGCTTGGTTGTCCCACTCATCTTTTAGTACATTATTCGTTAACCTCCATGTTTTTGGGGATTTTCCAGACTTTTTCCTGTGGTTGATTTCAAGTTTCAAAGCATTGTGGTCTGAAAGTGTGCATGGCATGATCTCACTTCTTTTATATATATTCAGAGCTTCCCTGTGCCCCAGAATGTGGTCTGTCTTGGAAAAGGTACCATATGCAGTTAAGAAGAATGTAAATTCCTTTGCTCCTGGATGAAGGACCCTGAAGATGTCAGTTAGGCCCATCTGTTCTAATGTGTCATTCAGGGCCATTGTTTCTGTGATGATTTCTGTTTTGTGGACCTATCCAATGCTGAGAGTGGAGTTTTTAGGTCCCCTACAATGAGGACATTTTTATTGATAAGTTTACTGACGTTTGTAATTAGTTGTTTTACAAATTTGGGTGCCCCCGAATTCGGCACATAGATATTTATAATTGTTAGTTCTTCCTGCTGTACAGTCCCTGTAATTATTATATAATGTCCTTCTTCATCTCTTATTACATCGTTTACTCTAAGTCTAGTTTGTCTGATATAAATATGGCTACTCCAGCTTTCTTGTGACTTCTAGTGGCATGGTAGATAGTTCTCCATCCCCTCACTTTTAATCTGAAGGTTCCTTGGGGTCTAAGATGAGTCTCTTGAAGACAGCAAATAGATGAGTCTCTTTTTTTAATCCATTATTTTACCCTACGTCTTTCGATGGAAGCATTTAGTCCATTTACATTCATTGTTAATATTGAAAAATTATGGGCTTATAGTCACTGTGTTATCTGTAGGTTTCATGCTTGTATGGATGTCTCTGGTAGTTTGTTTTCTTTGCATCTTTTCCTTCATAGAGTGCCCCTGAGGATCTCTTGTAAGGCTGGGTTTTTTGTGATGAATTCCTTCAGTTTTTGTTTCTTGGGGAAAACCTCAATCTCTCCTTCCATTCTGAATGACAGGCTGGTCGGATACAGGATTCTTGGTTGCAAAGCCTTCCTGTTCATCACATTGAAGATTTCCTGCCATTCCTTTCTGGCTTGCCAAGTTTCTGTAGATAAGTCAGCTACAACCCTTATATGTTTACCTTTGTATATTAAGGCATGTTTTTCCATACCTGCTTTCAGAATTCTCTCTCTGTCTTTACATTTTGCCAGTTTAACTATGATATGTTGTGCAGAAGGTCTATTCGAGTTATGTCTGAGGGGAGTTCTTTGTGCCTCTTGGATTTCCATTCCCATTTCCTTCCTCATGTTGGGGACCTTCTCAGCAATGATTTTTACAAGACCCCTTCGACTCCTTTCTCTCTCTCTTCTTCCTCTGGAATTCCTATGATACAGAGATTGTTCTGTTTGAGTGCATTGCTCAACTCTCTAATTCTCCTTTCCTGTTCCTGAATCGGCTTCTCTGTCTTTTTTCTGCTTCCCCTTTTTCCATAATTTTATCTTCTAATTCACCTATTCTCTCTTCTGCCTCTTCAATCCACACTGTGGCCGCCTCCTATTTCTTTTGCACCTCATTGAAGGCATTTTTTAATCCCTCCTGGCCGTTTTTAAGGTCCTTGATTTCTGCTGCGAGGGACCCCTTGCATTCTTCTATGTTTTTTTTAAGCCCAGCAATTAGTTTTATGTTTATCATTCTATGTTCATGTTCTGTTATGTTGCTTATATTTGTTTCCATCAATTCTTGAGCTGTCATTACTTCCTGTAGATTCTTTTGAGGAGAATTCTTCCATTTTGTCATTTTTGCTAGGTGTGTTTTGGATTGTTTTTTGAAGTCGCCTTGGAAAGGAAAACAGGCCGACAAACAGAAACCAGAAAGACTCAATCATACCGACAGATGATACAGACAAGCGGTTCACAACAGAAAAAAAAATATAACAAATGACACTCTGAGGGCATGTGGCCTGAAGTACCAGCTACACATTAAGAACAGGGTGTGCACTGTGCTAATGGCAGAGCATATACAGAGAGAATAATCACAGTTGCAGGGGGAAGAAGAAAGTGAACTTTGACCAGGTTGAGCGACTGAAGGGCTTAATCCAGACAGAGAGAAATCAAAATAAAGATGGATGCAAGAAAAAAAATGAAGATAGATGTTGTCCAGACGAACTTTGTGGCCTGGTTATTCCAGAGAGAGAGATAGGAAATTACAGAAGTAGGTGTGGAGCATGCCTTTAGAGAGTGGATTAAAATTCTAATTAAGCCAGCCAATACCCCGGGTGGCTAGCTCAGGGGTGGGGATTGGTAAGAAAGAGAAAGGGGAACATATATCCTAAAAAGAAGACATGACCTGGAGTTACTCCAGGCAGCAGTCTGAACTGTCTGTAGCTTCCGCTGAAAGGTGCCTTTCCTGTGAGGAAGGGCATGGTTTAGTGTATGGAGTCCCACCTCAACTGCTGCACTGGGATGGCTTTCTGTGGCTGGTTTTTGTGAGCTTGGGAGACAACAATGGCTTCCCCCCAGTTCTTTCTTCCCAGTCCCTGGGACTCAAATCCCCCCTTTATATCTGTCCTCAGTCTGCAAGGGGTGCCAGAGTAGTGAGGTTTGCTGGGTGGTCATGTGCCCATGCACTCTCCAGCCGCTACATTGTTTCACTGTAAACTGTACCGCTGGGTTAGAAGGGATCCACAGGTGGCTCTCACCTCTGCATGACACGGACTAACTGGGCCGCCGCTGCCAGCCTCAGTATGAGGAGAGTTCTGTTGAGATTTCTGCTGTTAGCAACGGAACTTCTCTTCAAAAGCCCTGCACTTAAGGACTGGATGATGGTCTCTCTCTATATATCCCATTTTTCTCTCGTTTGGTTGTGGCCAGCTCCGCACTTTCCCGGATTTCTCCGAAGAAGGCTCTCCCCTCAGCTCTGTAACCTGCAGTCCATTTTTTTTTATCCACCTCAGATTACATTCACTTTTCCTGGGACGTTTTCTGGGTTTCACTTTCTGTTCCTTGTAGACTGAAACACCTTTCCTCCCAGACTCTAGGGGTTGAGAGTCCTTTGGTTTCAGTCCTTCTTAGTTTGAAAGACCTGGGGAATAATGTGTCCCCCTACTCCTCCGCCATGTGGGCCCCGACATCTCAATTAGTTAAAAACATCATATAAACCAATTTTTTTCAGCATCTCCTCAAAAAAAAAAAATGTCCGTGGACAAGAATCAGTTTGTAGGCTGCCAATCTACAACCTCTGGCCTGCAAGTTCAAGTCCAAATTTGTAGCCTAGACTTTAAATTCTATCACACTTAGGCCCTAATGCTTATCTGTAGCCCTTTCTTCTGTCTTGTTCTCCTGTCAACCACCCACCTCTTCAACCACATCAGACTTTCTGAGCTCCCTCTGAGCATATCCTACACTCTCAGGTCTACCTACCTTTGAGTCATGCTGTTTACTTTTACAGAAATGTTATTCCCTCCCTTCCCTCAAGACCAAATTCAATGTATTTTTCAAAAAACAACTTAAGTATCGAGTTCTCTGGGAAGTATTCCTAGATTTGTCAATCATAATTTACATAACACTTTATTTTTATCTTTTGAAGACACTTATAACCAGATATTATATACATATATAATATCCTATAAACCTTCCTCCTCTACCAGGAAGTATTCCCCACTTTGTGCATTGCCGTTCATTAATTTTTCATTTGTTTAACAAATGTGTGGAACTCCTAATATGTGCTGGGGGGCACTCTACTGGGCATTGGGACTAAGAGCTCTAAATGTTCCATTTAACTAAAATATAGGTATAAAATGTTAAATGCAAGCAGATTACAAAAGTGGTATGTGAGAGAGATTTGTCCACATCTCCGGTTATCTACTGCTAACAATGACAATTAACTAGGAGCCCATGGTGATACACTGGCATTACAGGTCTTTAAGAATTACTCACCTTTGTACAAGAAACAAGGTGTACAAGTCCTCTATTTCATAGAGGGAGAAACTGAAACTCAGAAATATTAAATAATTTGTTTAAGGTCAGACAGCTGATAGGAGGTAGGGCCAGTACTATGAATCTAGACGTTTTACCACAAAACAACTGACCTCTTACCACTGTGTGTCAACTGCCTCTCTGATGCTCTAGTGAGGTGCCCTGTTCATCTATTACATGCAGACTCAACATTAGATAAACAAGAGCAGGATTGAATGTATGGTATAGCAAAGCATTTTGTAACAGATTTTACAGTTACATCTGATGAAGAATAAAAATACTTTCTACTTCTATTTAATGTGCTATGTGACCTCTGGCTAATCTCCAAGTTCGGGCCTTATTTTACTTTTTCGTAAAATGGAGATAATAATAATTTCCTTCTTGACGTTTTTTTGTGAAAACCACAAACAAAATAATGCAAAGAAAATGTGTAATAAGGACTAGCATAAAAATTTGTCCATTATGTTCCAAAATGTGTATTATTTGTAATGCTTACAACAGTTCTCCAGAAAAAGTATTCTTGTTTGTCAATATATCCATTTGAAAAATGACCATGTTGAGATGGAATTAGAACTTGAAGCCTGCTTTGTTTGACATAAAACAGAATGTGCTATTGCCTCTCAGGCGTTAGGCAACAGTTAATTACTGGTATCATTTGTATAGTGCTATTTACTTTTCAAAATGCCTAAGGATATTTGACCCCAAGTTCAGGTGCCAGGGATAACATTTGGAATTCAAAGTTTAAACTCCGCACTTAAAAGATTTCAAAATATATGAAGCAGAGGTCAACAGTTGGAATTCATTTCAGCAAGACCCCTTTCTGTCCCCACCCACATCTTATGCTTCCACAGCGGAGAAGCCCCATCCCATCCTACTCTAGAAATGTCCTTGGCAGCACTTGTTACTGAAAAACACATTTGTAGATGGCAATGTACAGAGAATCTTGGCTCATATTTGTTTCAACTTTACCAGGTACTGAGGAGAGAATCAAGAGCTACCAAAAGGGAAAATGATCACGGGAGTACATATGTCACTTATGGATCATTAAGAATGCAGTGTTATAGGTCAAAAGACGTATTTGAGATCACTATTATCGTCCATAGTAGCAGAGCCTCCCTGTAGATTTCAAATCTAGGAGAGGCGAACCACTGAACAACTGTCATCATATCTATGTATTTCTTTGGATTAGCCAAAAGAGGGGATGCCCTCACCCTATCTCTGTGATGTCTTTACAGCTTCAGGCTATGGCAGCAGTCCTTTGCATAGGACAATGTGGCTCAAAAAGAATATTTGGATATAATACCTCAGTCCGTTCACAGCAACTTTTGGAATTAAGCAGAGTGTACATGATTAGCTATGTTACACAGAAGAGGAACCTACCCTCTGAACCTGTTGTGACTTGCCCAAGGTCATTCAACTATTCAGATGCAGACAAATATGGTCCAGCATTCTCTTTTGTTAGAGTTCTTTTTTCCATACCAGAATTTTCAGTGATTAGCCCCCTCAACAAGTGATACCCTGTCCCCAGAGACACAGATTATGTGCAGCTAACTGAAAACTTTGGTTAAGCTTGGACTAGCTCTGCCTGAAATTTGAGATAAATTCTCTAGAGTCATTTCCCAACAGCTGCTTTTGGGCATGGGCGACAGTGAAGTCACAGGGGGTAGAGCTGAGGATTTGTTATAGATGGAGTCATACACTGCCTTGCTACTGCTTTCCTCTACATGACTTCCCCTCAGAGAAGCATGACAAGTGTCACAAGTCTCTGAGAAAATGCCCCCACCCCATAGTTTCCACCCTGACCCAGGGTAGCTAATTCCTTAGAATATCATATATCAATCTGTAAACATCAAATATGTCTTTAATTTCTGAACGAGTTAAAATGTAAATTAATGGAAGGAGGAGGCATCATTGTCATACCTTTGAAAGTAGAGTTATTAGTAGAAATTTTTATACTTTACCTAATGAATCACAAATTATATTCTGGTATTTGTCAGTTGAAAATATGTTACTTTATTTAAGTAGATGATTCAAGCTCGTGTATACTGGAATTGTGAGTTATTATGATCAAAGCCATAGAGAAAAGCAAACAGTATTTTCCAACAGACCCAAACTGGTTACGTTGTCATGGAAGTGCAGAGGATACTTATTCTGGTTGTTTTTCTTCCTGAATCAGCTTAAACCTGGGATTAAAGCATATTCAAATACAATGATCAAATACTAGCTTATCACCAATAACCCCTTTGTCTCCTCTCTAACATTACCATTCCTTAGTCACCTGCCTTCCAGTGCTGGCCAAACTGCAGTTACATGCGGTATGGCAGTGCCCAGAAAACCTGTTGCAAAACTGTTAGAAGCAGCTCTTGTCACAGATAGCAAACCAGGACAGGGATATGAACACAAAAGTAATTCAGTATTGCAAGAGGCACCCCTGTGCCTCAGTTTCTATAGGTTTCTTTCCAGTACCGTATGGCCAACAAATTCTATCATTAAAAAATTATATGTGATCCAGTTATAATATAAATAAAAGCAAAAAAATATACCTACAATGGTAGGAATGTGCGAATATAAAAGGTCAATGATGAATTGTCTTTGGTTTTGATAAGTATGGGGCTTTTACTAGGTAGAGTTATGGTTGCAAGTAATGGAATCCAGTTGAGCTCACTCCAGCAAAAAGAGAAATTGAATTATTTAAACTACACAGCTATTTCTAATTAAGCTTATAAGGCTGTCTCACAGAACCAGAATTCTGCTCAGTCTCAGAAACAATTAGAACAAGGTACTCAATGCTGTCAGGACTCTCTCTCTCCCCCTCTACTGCCTCTCCTTCTTTTGGAATGTCTCCTGCTTCTCCTCTTTTACAGGCCATTTTCTCCATTCTAAGTCCACATGGGAGAAAATGGCCACTGATAATATCTATACAGTTCAAGTTAGAATGGGCTGGAAACTCTTCATTCAAAAGACCAGATAAGAACTCTGATTGTACAAGGTTGAGTCACATGTCCATCCTTTGGCCATTTGATTATTGCCAGGAAAAGATCACATTGTAAAAACATAGTAGTTCTCAGTAATCATGTGAATAAGGAGATTCCTCTGAAAAAAAATTGAAGGACAGGTTTCTTCAAAGGGGGCTTCTGGGAAGACAATGAAATAAATAGTTTTGTTCTAGAGAGGCAAAGAATGTATATTCTACTAGTGAGATTTGGAGATGGATACCCTATCCGATGGGTACCAACAGATCTGTGCTCTTCCCCAACCCTAACAATGGTTCATAAAAGATCTGTGCTTTGAGGCTACTGGAAAAGATGTCCAGGGATATTGACATTCACTTTATCCTCTTCCTTTCTAGAAGAGTAGATGAATGATTAATTTTCTTGTGAACATACTTTGAAAAGTCTTTTAGCTATGACATTTTATGGTTCTATTATTGTCAAATCTCCTATAGTTGGACCAGTCTTCATTCACTTGTTAAAATTTCAGAGGAACCTGAACTTTACTAATACTCCCCAGCATTCTATCATTAGTGTTCTGTTTCTTTGTCTTAAGATGAAGCCCCCAGTTCAATGCCCCTTTCCTTGGGAGTGGTCATTCATGAAATGTTTTCAATCATTGACACATTAATATGAATTAGTTGACCAGATAATTTTCTTAGAGTAGATTTATTAAGAGGAGGGAGAAGGGGAAAAGTTAATAAGGCAATGGAAATATGGGCTTCCTGTCAGGGAAGTGGGAAGTTGAGTACAAGATGGAATGACTAGAAGTCAAAAAGCGAAGGCTTTCTCTTTCAGTATATCTTTTTCAGATCCCCCTGGCTGTACAAACTGCCTTGATACCTCCAGTATGTGGGCCTAGATGTTGACAATATTCTTAAATTCACTCCAGTCTGGCCAGGACTCTGATCAGGATTCTGTGATAATATGCTCTTTGGTATCGACAGCTGACAACTCATTATTATAAACCCACTTGTAATCAAATAGGAACACAGCTACTAATAATTTCATTGGTAAAGTTATTTGCAGTTCACAAGAATGCTTCTATGTGCATTATCTAATCTGATTCTTGCAACTTCTTGATAAGGTATTTTGGGCAATGAGTATCATTCCATTGAGTAAACTGAGGCTCAGTGGAATTAAGTATTACAGGCACACAGCTATCATATGTCAGAAAAACCATGACCTGTACACTCTATAAAAATAGAGTTCTTGTTTGCTTTGTTCAGTGCTCTGTCCCTGGGCCCTAGCACTGAGCCTGGCACTTAAGAGAAACTCAATTGCATTTTCTTGAATAAATTTACTTCACTTGGGTCGATATCTTCTCTGACTCTCAAACCTATGCTCTAAATAATGCCAGGGAACCAAACAAGAACCGATATTTGAGGAACTCGTCAGGTCCTACATATACAAATTTTATTTAATCCTCATGGGAATTCTGAAAAGTAGGAGTTATCCTTTCTCTCTGAGACTCAGAGAAGTATACATTCTCACAGCTAGGAAGTGAAAGAACTGAGATTTGAAACCAGTCATCTTGGCTCCACAGCCTTCAAAGTGTAATACCAGTTCTCCTCATTTCCCAGAGTCAGAGTGAAAGGAAGGAGTCCACATAAGTCACTAAAGAGATAAAAATGCTGGGCAAAGTGAGATACGATAATTAGTATTGCTGGCACGCTCAGTCAAACTGCATTTATTTTTTCTTAATAAAAAACCACTTTCCCCCTAACTCTTCTCCTCCAAGAAGCTCACATTAAGTTCAAAGGACTAACAGAGCCTGAAGCCTGCTGACTGAGGTCCTTCTCAACTTGGAATAAACTCAATACAATGCAAGAAGAAAGAAACTTTCCCATTTGTATATTATCTGCCCTGTCTTTCTTGGCAAAGTTTTACTCTTGATTGGTTTATAGAAATGGCCACCTCTTAAGGAAGAAACTCAGCAATGATTAAGTCAAGCCACTTACTGTGCAGCAGGGTAGCAATAATAAAAACAACAGTAATACTTTGCATTGTTTCTATGTGCATTGTAAATTGCAGTTTGAAAAGTTCTGTAGCTCCCGGTAACTTATTTCAGGGCTTTGGTCTCCTATTCTCATACTTTTTTATCACTTTCTTTCAATATTCAAAATCAAATGGGTTTTAACTTATCACATTTTGTTCAGAAGTTTATTTATTACTGTTTTTTAAAAAAAACAGTGATTTCCGACCTGGTCTTGAAACATCTTGGTAAGCTTTTGCTCATGTTATTTCCTCCCCTTGAATTGCCCTTCTTCTTCTCTCTTTATCAGAAGCTTACTACGTATCTTCCAATGCTCATCTCGAAGCTTACCTTTCCTTCAAAGTTGGGTCCACCCCATGTCACAGTGCTCTTCTCAGAAGGCCTTGGATACTTCTGCCATTCACTTGGCACTTAACAGAGCATGTTTAATGTTATTCCTACTTACCCAGCAAACAAGTGCTGCCCAATGAATGTTTCTTGATAATATTGCTAATGTTCCAATGACATACGAAGAATTCTCCCAAATATATAAAAATAAAATTTATTTTATTTCAGTTAAGAAATATTGAATGCTTACTCCAAAGAGATATAACATGTAATAGAAATAAACTTGGATGTAGAATGATAAGCCTGAGTTGGAGCTCTAGATTAGTCATTTTTCAGCTGTGTGAATTTGAATAAGTCCCTATATATCTCAAAACTTTCAGTATTCTCATCTGTAAAAAGAGGTGAGAAATGGCGTCCTTGTATGGTACCTGGCAGACAGCAGATAATAAATATTTTGTAAAATAGGGAATCAATATTTATTTCCTAAGGTCAGTGTGACTGTCAAATGGGATCATGTATTCGGGAGTGTTCTTCTAACTACCTCTGCAAAGGAAATAATTAGTGATCATAATTACACAAATGAAGAGGGGTTGGTCTGGGGGCCTGCCAACCAAGTCACTGATAAACTCCTCCAGGGAGATGAAATCAACACACAAAACATAACAACTAGAAAAATACTAGATAGATCAGAGTAGTATAAAAAGACTTCATGAAGTTGTGAAACATGAGCAGAGTAGGGTGAAGAACAGGACTCAACATAAAGAAAAGTTTGAAGGAATGCTGAAGATGGTATGGATGGAGTACAGAGTGTGAAGAGGATACACTGGCTAAAGAAAAAGATGTATAAAGGAAAGCTGAGAGAAAAAGTTGGCTGTATATGATAGGAACAGATTATGGAGGGTCTTGTAGTGTTTTGGAAAGAATGATGTGGAATTGATATGGGGAAGGACAGGAAGCTTTTATGTTTTTTGAGCTGTGGAGTGATATGTTTTGGGTCGTTTTTAGAAAGATAGGTTAGAAAAAATTGGAAGATGTAGGAAAACTGGACTCAACAAGACCCTTTAGTCAGATCTTGATTTGGTTCAGGGCTAAGGTCTTTCTTTTTCTACCATATGACACTATATTACAATTGTTAGTTTTCTGGTATCATGAAAAAGGGTATTAGTTGACAAAAATTTGAGTATTGGGCTTGATTCTGAAACAGGCAACCTAAGATCCAGGAAAGGAGCTTTACCACCCACCAACTTCTACCAACTCCTGTCAGTGGCTTTCTGTTCTTCATTTGTCACTAATCAGGTGTCAATAACCCCCAATAGCCAGGATCCTGAGGCCATCACCACCTAGTAATTGTCACCTATGAGGGATATTAAAGTGAATGTTGGTGTTTCTGAAATCCTGTGGTTTTCTCATTGGCAGAAGGTGGCTTTGGAGTATTACAGTGGGAAGAATAACCATTTTGTAATCTAGGAGACCTGGCCTCAAATGAAAACTGCTGCTTTCTATCTGTGCAACCTTGGGTACATTATTTAACTACTTTGATCTTCCTCTGTAAGGATGGGGAAGATAATAACTTTCTTTAATAAATAGTAATTACATACTTAATATGTTCTTAACTCTGTTCTAGGTGTTTAAAATAGAATGGGGAATATGTTAGGGTGAAATATCTGATATAATAAACCTTCCGAATTTCCGTGGCTTAACATAAGTTTATCTCTTGCTCGCATGAGAGCCCAATAAAGATATTCCTGCTCAGCAAACAGAATTTCTCCATAGTGTTTCAGAGATCCAGAAGTCATCCCTAGGCAGTGGTCCTTATCTTTTCCTACCCATTAGAATCTTCTAAGGAGCTTTAAAAAAAAGTGATGCCTGGATGTTTACAAAGAGATTTAACTGACTTGGCGTTCAGAAAAGTTATCAGATTTTTTTAGTTCCTAGGTAATTCTAACATGCAGTCAAGTTTCAGAACCACTGTCCTATGGCCTCCAAAGCCTCTGAACCCAGGCAGGAGAAGTATAAAGACAAGATAAAGAAGGGACACCTGCTTTTTAAATGTGGTGGCCCAGGAACGACAAACATTAATCTGCATAAGAACTGGTCATATGTCACCTTTCCCATCCCAGACATATTAGGAGGGCTGAGAAATATAGTCTCTATCTGGGCAGCCACTTCTCAGCAACAACTTTATATTATAAATATATCATAATTAAATAATCATGTCCACACATGTAAAATTGCAATTATGATAAGACAAAGAAAGGTATCCATGCCATGAGTATGTAACAGAGAGACTTGACATGAGTACTGAAGTCAGGGAAGTGTACCTTGTTTAAAGTGATCAGTGAGTGGAGATCTAAAGTATTAGTAGAACTAGGCAAAGATAGGTGGGAAGAACTGTCCAAACAAAGAGAAAAGCACATGCAAAGGCCCTGAGACTCACTAAGAATCACTTAAAATGATTTTGCAAAAGAGTATTATAAAAATAAAGCGCTATGTAGGGGCGCCTGAGTGGCCCAGTTGAGTGTCCAACTCTTGACTTTGGCTAAGGTCATGATCCCAGAGTTGTGGGATCAAGCCCTGAACTGGTCTCCATGCTAAGTGTGGAGCTTGTTTAAGATTCTCTCTCTCTGTCTCTCACTCTCTCTCTCCTTGCCCCTCTCCCCTGCTCACACACACTCTCTCTCTAAAATAAAAAAAAATAAACACTATGCAAATATTATAATTTTAGATTGTCGTCATTATTTATTTTCATACTGTCCTGGAACCCTGACACTTATTTCTCTGGGCTCGGCCAACCCAACATCGTTTAACCTTGGAAAAACAAATGAGCCAAGGTTACAGAACTTTGGAAATTGTGATAAAGGAGTCAGAAAAGAACATGGGTTTTATTTTCATATTATACTAAAAACATGGAAATTAAATACTCACTGAATGACACATTTTATTAGCTATCATTTTGTAGATGTTGTAAAGCTTTTCCCCTTTGCTGCCAGGTAAAAGGGAAACATCTGTTAACATGTTTAATTACTTTATTTTTCTTACCAGACTTATGCTATTGTGACTTTGGTTTTAGAGCAAAATTCAGGGAAACATCTTTTTTTTTCAAGTTTTTATTTAAATTCCAGTTAGTTAACATGTAGTGTAACATTACTTTCAGGTGTAGAATCTAGTGATTCATCATGTAAATAAAACACCCAGTGCTCATCACAACAAAGATCCTCCTTAATACCCATCACCCATTTAATATCTGATAACAGATCTCTTGGGATATAAAGGCTGCAGTGAGAGGCGCCTGGGTGGCTCAGTCGGTTGAGAATCTAACTTTGACCCAAGTCATGATCTCACATTTGGTGAATTCCAGTCCCACATTAGGCTCTGTGCTTACAGCTCAGAGCCTGGAGCCTGCTTCAGATTCTGCGTGTGCGTCTCTCTCTGTCCTTCCCCCGCTCATGCTCTGTCTCTCTGTGTCTCACAAAAATAAATAAATGTTAAAAAATAAAAAAAAATAAAAGCTTCAATGAATGAGTATGTACCTCATGGAGTTTAACTTGAGAGGCTCACTTTGTGAAATATTTGTCTGGGCTCTAATGGGCTACTAGGACTAGGCAGAGTCAGGGCAATGCAATTCTAAATGACACCATTCCCCATTCTTTAAATATGAGAGAGGGGCTCCTGGGTGGTTTAATTGGTTGAGTGGCTGACTTTGGTTCAGGCCATGATCTCTGTGAGTTCTAGCCCTGCATCGGGCTCACTGCTGTCAGGGCTCAATGCTGTCAGCACAGAGCCTGCATCAGAACCTCTGTCCCACTCTCTTTATGCTCCTCCCCTGCACCCACTCTCTCTCTCTCTCTCTCTCTCTCTCTCTCTAAAAAACAAAACATTAAATAAATAAACAAACGAGAGAGAATGAGAGAGAGAGAGACAGAGATGGAAGGATATTTCTATTCTGAGTGAGGAGTTCTGTTAAGTGTCTCTTAGAGACCTTTTCCAGTATTAATCTATCACAGGGACTTGGCATTTTTTTCTTCTAGTCCCAAGTACTTTATATATCTCCTTGCCATATCATCTATACACCTCTAGGAGATAGAAATGTGGACAAAATGACAGTCAGAAAAAGACAGATACCATATGTTTCCACGAATAGGTGGACTTTGCGAGACTAAGCAAAAACCAGGGGGAGGGGAATAGGGGAAAGGAAAAGAAGACACAGAGAGGGAGGGAGATAAAACATAAGAGACTCTCAAAGACTAAGAAAAAACTGAGGGTGAGGGGGATGGGGGAGGGAGGAGAGGGGGTGATGGGCATTGAAGGGGGCACATGTTGGGATGAACACTGGGTGTTATATGTAAACCAATTTGAAAATAAACTATTATAAAATTAAAAAAAAAAGAAATGTGGACAAAATGAATAATATAATCCTAAATAAGTGGATCTGGGATGAGAGAGAGATTGATAAACTTTTAGGAGGTCAGTTGGACTAATAGATAGGTTGAGACAGTAATGCACAGAGGTACTGAGTACTGACTGCAGTAAATCAGACAAGACATGGACTAGAATCTCATGTCCTGTCTCACCCCCGACTCTTCAGCCTGATTTGTGCTCTTTCTACTACAGTCTACAGTTAAGCTCTTCCAGAGCCAAAATGACTAGAATGGTCTGTTTTGAACCTACATAAATAAGTTGATTCTTAGATTATTTCAACCAACATTTGTTGAGTGCTGACTATGTGAATTCTCAGTAATGTAGAAATAAATAAGATATCTTCTTTGCTTTCAAGAAGTTCATGACAAACGTGGGATACTCAGGAAATCAAAGATGTTACAACACTGTGTGATAAAAGCTATAAGGCATGAACGGTGTGCTATGAGAAGACAGGAAGAATGGAGTAATTAGGGGTAAGAGAAGACTTCTCAGAGAAAAAGATAATTGATATTTTTTTATCTTGTTCTCAAATAATTATTATGAATTCACCAAAGAAGTGAAGGAGAAAGGAAGTAATTAGGAATAGGGAATAGCATGAATTTTAAATGAGTGGAGAATGATAAATTTTATGTGGCTAGAGAACATAGTGAGTTGAGAATATAAATTTAGGATAGAGTAGCTTAAAGAGAAAAAAAGAACAATGAATTCTTGCTTTATTTTGTAGGCTTCTGGAAAAACATTACACATTTTAAAAAAAAAAAAGTGTGACATAGATTTGTTTACTCATTCATATATTCACTGTACTCCAAGTGATATTTCAAATTGATAAATCATCTCTGCTTAAAACTCCTAACTGGCTCTCCATTGACTTTAAGATATAAGAAAGCCTCCTTAATGTGACATCTAAGACTCCAATGACTACTTCTCTATCTACCTCCCTCTCCATGCTCATTTATCACATCACAATCCTTGTGCTTAAATTTTTAATTATTCTGACTCTTCATAGTTTCCTGAACAGGGAGTGCTGTTAGACACTACTTTCCATTTGCTCTTTTTCATTCTTTGGCACTAATTTTTCATTGTTTTCCCCTTAACTAACTCTTTTATCCATTACCTATTGACCCCTCCTCCAGGAAGTTTTCCCGATGCCCCTAGGCTGGCTTGGGTGCTTCTCCTCAGTGCTTTCAAGACATCAAGTTCTCATCCTTTGCCTATCATTAATCACATTATATTGAAATCATCTGTTTACTCCTCTGGCTTTGTAAACAGGCTGTGAACTCCTGAAGGGCAGAGACTTCAGTCCACTTTATACCCCTAGTTTTTAGTACTGGCCTGGGACAGAGTTATTGGCTCTGTAAGTGCAGTTGAACTGGACTGAGAGTTGGCTAATTAAAAGTTTTTGGTAGCCTACCTAGGTTCCCATGACTCTAAAATCAATTCAGATTTCCTACGCCCCAGAGCCAAGGGCCAAAGACAACACAGAACCTTAAGCCATGCCTGAGGGGCTTCTGAAATCAGATTATTTTAAGAGTCAACTGGTTTTGGTTAAGGTAAGGTCGAAAGCTAAATTTCAACAGTATGCAGACTGTCAGACATAGCTAAAGGCCAGGAGTTGGAGAAACATCCTCCCTCCCTTACCTTTCTTCTCTGACACAAGTATTGAGGTGGTATGGTTTAGCCTGGCCCACAGTTCACTCAGGAGGCAGGTCAGGGAGGTGGAACCAGCCAAAGGATTGACTGGAAATGTTTCCAGTCCCTGGCAAGCCCTAGCTGGCTTACACTGCTGCAGCTCCTCATTGTCATAATGCTACTGCAAAAAGGGACATTCTAAGCAGTCCGCAGTTATATTTTAAGGTGGAATTAAAAGTATATACCCCTTCCAACTCCATTTTAGGAGAGAGTAAAGTCCCCTCAGAAGCCCTGGGGAAAAAAGCTCAGAATGAACTCACTTGTCAACAACTGCCACTTCCAGCTGAGGCCTTCGCGGCACCAGAAAAAAACAGAATAGAAAATTCTAGAAAATTAGTTAAATTAGTTATTTTGCCCTAGAAACAAAATGTATGCATAAACTACTGTGATTATTATTTTCCACCTGTGTCTGTTTATTTATTCCAGATTTCAGTCAAACCGGTTTCTGTGTATAGACAAAGTCTAAATGCCAGCCCACAGACAAGGTATTGCTGAGCATGCTTCTATTAATAATATGAAATGCTCCCCTGCTAAGCACAATCTTCAGAGTATGGTGTGTGTATGAGGGCAGAGAGATGAAACAGCCATTACTTCTAGCACATTCAGTATTAGAGCTGGGCAAAATCCCACCAGATGTTGTGGCCTCTTTATTTGACTTTTACTATTTTACCAAAAGAAAAGTACAGCCACTCAGCTACTGCAGATCTGTCAAAGATCACATTATGTGGTAGTGGCAGTTCTGAGAGAAGGTCCAGACCCCACAACTACCTATTCTATCCAAGTCCAGTGTTTTTTCTACCCACCAAGGATCTCATCTTCAAAGTATATTTTTATAAATATTAACCAGTGAAGGCTCTGACCCAACTGTGTGGGATGTAAGGAGCAGTCATGCACTGGTCCAATGAATAAATGTGAAGTGGCAAGAAGCCAATATGCGTTGTTAATTTTGGTTAAAAGATATTCTGGACTTTTTTTGGGAAGGTCAGTGAGAGTCACAGAAATAGTATCCTTTTAAAAGATTGATAAAATCCATCGAGTCAATTCCTCTGTCTCTAGGAAATTATCATGTAAACTAGTAAAGTCTGGTTCTTTAGCATCATTAGGAGACTTATTTTCTCTTTCTACAGCATTCCACAATGCGATTATCGCATATGGTTGCAGTTTAATAACCATTAAATTTATCAGGCTTTCTGACAAAGGACAGTTTAAATTTGAAAATCACTAGTGTGTTCCGGTCTCTGTGTAAACAGGGAACAGAGATGGCTTCATGAGCATGCAACCTGTACAGTCTCACAGAGCCCCATAACTAGACAGAACTGGGGTTTGGTTTAATGATTTTCTATCCCCATCAAAAATTTTTTAACAATTTTAAATTGCAAATTACATAGCCAACCCTGACAGTTTCACATCCTGCCTGACCCTATGCATGTCTGCATTTCTGAAACATACACTACCAATTCTGAGCCAATCTAGCTTGGAAAATATAAGAGGTGGTATTATGAAATTTTAAAGACATGTCAGAAGACATTGCAAATCTGAAATTTCTCTCCTCGATTTCATGCTGCAGAGAGAACAGGTGTTAGTGATTTCCATTTAGGCACAACTTATGGAAGTGTGGCCAGAAATGAGGATCTTTTAAAACAAAGAAACAAACATTTGTGATTATCTTTTCCCATTCCATTGGTTGCCTATCAGTTTTGTTGGTTGTTTCTTTTGCCGTGCAGAAGCTTTTTATCTTAATGAGGTCCCAGTAGTTCATTTTTGCTTTTAATTCCCTTGTCTTTGGAGACCTGTCGAGTAAGAAATTGGTGCATCTTAGGTCAGAGAGGTTTTTTCCTGTTTTCTCCTCTAGGATTTTGATGGTTTCCTGTCTCACATTCAGATCCTTTATCCATTTAGAGTTTATTTTTGTGAGTGGTATAAGAAAGTGGTCTAGTTTCATTCTTTTGCATGTTGCTGTCCAGCTCTCCCAGCATAGGGGCACGTGTACCCCAATGTTCATAGCAGCACTTTCGACAATAGCCAAATCATGGAAAGAGACCAAGTGCCCATCAACTGACGAATGGATAAAGAAGATGTGGTACGTATGTACAATGGACTACTATGTGGCAATGAGAAAAAAATGAAATCTGGCCGTGTGTAGCAACATGGATGGAACTGGAGGGTATTATGTTAAGTGAAATGAGTCAGTCAGAAAAAGACAGATACCATATGTTTCCACGAATAGGTGGACTTTATGAGACTAAGCAAAAACCAGGGGGAGGGGAAGAGGGGAAAGGAAAAAAAGACACAGAGAGGGAGGGAGATAAAACATAAGAGACTCTCAAAGACTAAGAACAAACTCAGGGTGAGGGGGGTGAGGGAGGGAGGAGAGGGGGTGACGGGCATTAAAGAGGGCACATGTTGGGATGAACGCTGGGTGTTATATGTAAACCAATTTGAAAATAAACTATTATAATAAAAACAAACAAACAAACAAAGCAAACAAACAAAAAGTACTCCAGCACCTCATGTTTAACTTTTAGCCATTCTCATTTTGAATCTACTCAGGGTACATGTTGAAACAAGGAGAAGTATCTAAGTGCCAAGCTTCTAGGCTCTGTCAGGCCTATGAAAAGCACTCATGACTCTTTCCCATTTGTACTTTAATTGGTTGGAAACGTTCTAGAAATTGGTGTTGGCAAAGCTTTAGACTGGTGCAGGAGGCAGAACAAAATCCAACTCACTCTTTTCACAGCTTTTCTGGCTCCTTCCTGACAGCTGCAAAAGTTAGTTTTTGTGAAGTATGTAGCTCTGACTCCAAACAGGTCTCAGAAGTAACAGGTCCCTGAGAAGTCAATTGCATAGTGTTTAGTTCTTGACAACAAAGTTTCTTGAAGGTTCATAGTTCTTCACCAGAGAATGTTCATTCTAAATTTGACAATTAAACTGGTACTGCTTGGCTTGTTCCCTAGGGTAACAAAGTAGCCGGCTGAGAGGCTAGGGGCAAGACACAATTGACTCTTGTGGAGGTGTGAAGTCACTTTTTTTCCCATAGAGTGTACTATCTAGGCTTTAGTCCATATAGAACAAAAGGGGAGGAGAATCAGCCAGCACTTGCACAACTTGCATTTTCTATCACTTTTATTTTACAATTTTTCTATTTACAAACTTGTCCTAAATAACCTTGAGAGTCTTTTCTGGCCATGAAACTCTGATATAACTGTAAAAAGTAATTCCGAGAAAACACAACCTGGCTTGAAAAGTTCCTGAGTTCACACCCATGTTTTTCTCATTGAGTTTCAAGCTATATCTCCAACAGTTAAGGAGATCTATGGTCGCCTGAGTGGCTCCGTCATTTAAGTGTCTGACTCTTGATTTTGGCTCAGGTCATGATCTCATGGTTCACAGGATTGAGACCCATGACAGGCTCCTCACTGATAGCATCCCTCTCTCTCTCCCTCTCTCTCTGCTCTTACCCTGCACACACTCTCTGTCTCTCTCTAAAAATAGATAAACATTAAAAAGAATAAGGAGATCTGGTGTATGTTCAGGGCTCTAGAATAATCTTGACAAAGGTTATGTTGAAGAAAGAAATCTTATTTCTATTCATTTTCCAGATAGAGTAAAAGGGAAAAACATGGCCACAGAAGTGGCTCAGTTGGTTAAGAATCCAGCTTGATTTTGGCAATAGCACAGTCACTAAAGCCAGACAGCAAGTGTTTTCATCCTAACATTGTCATTGCTTAACTTTGTGACCTTACACAAGTTATATAACCAATCTTGTGCCTAAGTTTTCTTATCTTTAAAAGGAGGATAACAATAATGCTTGTCTCATAGAGTTGTTATAAGAAATAAATTAAGCATTATGTGTAAAGTCTATAGAATGGTGCGTGGAATATAGTAGGTGCTATATGTATTAGATGTTATTATTAATATTTGTTTAGTAACTAAAATAACAGATATATTAAGTCTCTAGTGCTTATGGACTTAACATCAAGCCTATAAAAATCATAATATGTTAAAAAGTGTGGACTAGCAATGATTCGAATAACTTCTAAATTCATCAATGGGAAAGATCCTTTAGCCCAAGAATTCCTCAAGACTGACTTAAATTTCCAAAACCTGAGCTGTGACTTGTTGAGAAACAGCAAGTCAAGTAATGGGAAAATAAAATTGTGTGTGTGATTCTTGGAGCAAAGGTCTAGAGCAGTCCAACTATTGAAAATGTGCTCTGTGAGTAACTATGGTTGGAGACCAAAAAATAGTCTTCCCATATGCTCAGAAGACAAGAAACTTCCTAGCTGTTCAACAGATATTTTGTTCACTCATGAAAAGCAGTGATTCTTAAAAGTGCTATAATTTTATTTGAAGGATGAAGTATAGATGCAAGTGTTCTTTATCCCCTTCTTCCTAATGGATTTCTAAATGATTATTGTTATATCTTTTTGGGGGACAGTGTTTTTTAGTGGAAAGGCCAGGGACTTTGTAATTGGATTCAGATCCTAGAGCCATCACTTACTATCACCAGAGAGCCCTTATGCTTATTGATCCTCAGTTTTACCACTGGTAAAATGACAATAATAAGATGCATTTCACAGATGTGCTATGAAAATTGAAGTGGTGTGATAATTGAATACTATGATTTGACTGTATTACACAGATTAGTGGTTAATTACTTTAGAGTTTATACATCCAGGCAATGGGAAATGTGCTCTACATGTAGTATCTCATCTAACCATCATAGCAATTCAATGGAGGGGTGGTGCTATTATTATTGTATTTAGAAAAAATATATGAAAATATTAACTTGTAAAAATAACAAATTAGGGAGTGATTATTTGCTTTCCAAAAATAAGTCTATCTTTATGAAT
This sequence comes from Paguma larvata, assembly GCA_030068075.1. Taxonomy (NCBI): domain Eukaryota; kingdom Metazoa; phylum Chordata; class Mammalia; order Carnivora; family Viverridae; genus Paguma; species Paguma larvata. The sequence goes on along the minus strand of CM057830.1, from coordinate 50,626,739 downwards.
AACTGTAGCCAAGACCACCCTCCCAATCATGCAATTTTCTTCATAGAGAGTGGGACCCAGAACTGTGCATATAATGCTAGTATGGTTGATTAACACAGAAGATGTAGCTTTCTTTCTGGATGCTCTATTTCTGTTGAAATGGCCTAATGTCACACAAGTTAGCTGACAGCAGCACGTCATTAATTAACAAGGAGTTTACCATCATTGACTAAAACCACTAAGTCATTTAATATGTATTGTTGTAAAGTATAATCTCTAATCATCTTATACAAGTAGCTATTTGGAATCCTTGACAAAATCATACATTTATTCCTGTTAAATTTCATCTTATTAGATTTAAATTTGTTTGGATTCTCATTTGGTGATATTTATTTATTATCTATTTAATGGTCATCTATCATTTACTTAGCTGCCTATATTCCTTTCTTCTTCCTATGTGTTAATATTAATCAAGCACCTACTATATGTTAGGCATTCTTGATAAGAATATTAGAGAACAAAGAGTGAATTAAATATGTTCTGTCCTCAAAGACTCCCCATGATCTCAGGAAAAACTCATTATACATAATAAATTTGGGAACACTGTCCAGGGTGAGATGTGAAATCAGAGATAACTTCATAAAGCAAATGGTGTTTGAGAAAGAATTTGAGAATGATAATAATAGGTACTATTTATTCCTTTAATTTTCATTAAAAAATATTGACTTATTTATCTGATCAGTTATGGAATATTAACTATGATTTCTGGCACTATCCTGGGCATTGGAAGACACAGTAGTAAGTCACGCAGGCCTAGAGCTTGTATTCTACTGTAATTACATAATTATAAGCTGTTAATTAATTTACTAAAAGTGAGGGGAAGCATAGTATAGTCCTTAAGAGCTTGGATTCTGGGACTTGACTTCCTGGGTTCAAATCTTCAGCTCTACTACATACTAGATGTATGGTTTTGTATAAATAATTTAACCTTCCTGTGTTTCAGTTTCTTCATCTATAAAGTTGGAATAAAAATAGCACCCACTCCATAGGATTGTTATAAGAATTACATTGTACATCAATAAAAAGTGCTTAGAAGAGTTCCTGGCACATATCAAGTCCATATAAATTTTTGTTGTTATTATAAGTGCACAAAGTGCACCAAAGAAGGACTACTGGGGGTCTTGGAAGCATATGACATATAACAAAGGAGGAGAGGCAAACTTGTTTGGAGATTCAGGACAGGCTTCACAAGGAATTGACAATCAGGCTAAGACCTGGATCAGGGAAAATGTCTCAGAAGAGGGACACCAAAATTGACACATCTGAAAAAAACAGTAGGAATGTGTGATACCTGGTCCTTGAAAGATGGTTTAAAAGAGACTGGTGTTTGTCATAAGGAAATGGAAAGTCACTGACATATTTTAAATAAATGAATGATATGATAAACTTTGGATATTGGAAAAGTCACTTCTGCTATATGAAATAAAAACAGATTAGAGTAGAGGAAAACTACAAGTACAAATACCAATTTGGAGGCGGTGTCAAGATCCAGGTGAAAAATGATGATGCCTGGGACTAAAGTCCTATCAATGGGAATGAAGAGACATGGATAGGTCTGAAAGATATTCAATAGGTAGAAATTGTAGAAATAACGACTAAGTAATTCAATGTGTGTGTGTGTGTGTGTGTGTGTTTATCAGCGATAGAGGGAACAACGAGAGGGAGGAAGAAAGTTAAGATGATATTCAAGTTTTTTGCTTTGAGTAATTGGGTGAATGGTGAGGCCATTCACTGAGGAAAGAACTGTGCTGGAGAAGCAAATTCATAAGGAAAAGAGATGAAGTGTTCTGTTCCTTGAGTTTTATTTATTTATTTATTTATTTATTTATTTAGAGAGAGAGAGAGAGAGCACGAGCAGGGTAGGAGCAGAGGGAAGGGGACAGAGGATCCAAAGCGGGCTTTTCAATGACAGCAGTGAGCCTGATGCAGAGCTCCAGCTCATGAGCTAGGAGATCATGACCTGAGCCGAAGTCAGACACTCAACTGACTGAGCTGCCCTGGCACTACTCTTGAGTTCTAATATGTGCTAGATATCATGTCATACACTTTATATGCATTGTCTTTTTCAATATTCAGTAGCCCTGTGAGATAAGCATTATAACTTTACATTGCCGTTTTTCAGTTTAGGAAATTGAACCTCAGAGAGGTTAATATAACTTGTTCAACATCACACAATTTAAGTAAGTGGAAGAATTGGGATGTGAACCAGGGTTTGTCTGACTTCTAAGGTCATTCTTTACACACTTTCCCATAATCTCAGCGAGTGACTTATATCAGCTTATTAAACTCCGATCAGCACCAAACACCTGACCTCTTCCTTGCCTTATTTCTTAACGTCTAACTCAATGACTAAAATAAAGTCCTTATATATAAGTAAATTGTCCAAGATTATTGTCAACTCTGATTTTACAACCTAGAAAGGTTGGAAAACTTGAGAAACCAAAGTAATGACTTTTCCGAGCAGAGAACTCAATACAAATAGCTTTCACCCCACCCAACATTGTCCCATCACTGCTAGCAGGCACTTCTGCTCCTGTTTTCTCCTTCCATACAATTGCTGCCACAATCATGTTCCTTACGAGTGTTGATGTTTTCCTAATCCTGAACTGGCACACACAGTCTGACAGAAAGATTTTGTGCTGTGTTCATTTGTAAAAGGAAGTCAGTAGATATATTTTAATGCCAAAATTTTGGGATTTGGAGGATATTTTGACAATTTTGATGGTGTCTGGAGGCACGGGGACAAAATATTTAAAGTCAGTTCTGCTCTTAAAAAAATCCAGATCTCTTGCTTTCCCTTCCCATATCCATAACTTCAAATTAAAATAGTATATCCTCTCAGTTTTCATCCAGATCTATGATAAATCAGTGAAAGGGGCAAGGCAAAGATTTTTTAGCCAGGTTCATGTCGGCAAGTTATTTAATTACTCATTACCTTTCATGGTTGGCCCTTAGTCAGTTGTGAATCCTAATGGTGTTTCCTTGTAGCCTCTATCTAAAAAGATTAGCATGAGAGTGCTTGCCAAATGCCTTATTGAAGTTCCACAGTATTCTCCTGTGTGGGTACCTTTGTTAAAAACACAAACAAAAACAAACGAGGTTGGTTTGTCATCAATTGCTCTTCGGGAATACATGTTGGCTTCAAGTATACACTTTTTTGTTTTTTTAAGTCCTCAATGATCATCCTTTGAATCTCACATGAGATCAGGAAGTTCATTTGTGGTCTATCAAAAGCACCCTCTTCCCCTTTCTAATAATAATTCTTCTGTGAAATTATCTTCGACTTTCAAGTTTCTCTGCCATCCTCCAGGGCTGCTTAATACCTTCTAATTTGACCTTTACTCATAACTTTTGATTTATGACTTTTCTGATTTAGGAGTCTTGTATTCACTTAAAGCAATTACATCCTGTTTTACAGTCTCCTCATATCATTTGTGTTTCAAGTACTTCTAACCAGTGTTCATTTCACTGTATTTAGGTCTGAGAACCATTCTTTTTTGTCACTTATTTAACACTTGGTAGTAGGAATTAATTTCTCAGGTTAGCTAGTTGTCTCCCAGAAGATAGAAATGCCTTGAGAAGTGAGATAGTGTAACAAATCTGTAAAAGCTCTGAGAATGGCTTATCATGGTCCATCAGTAGGGCAGCTGTCAGCTCATGCAGCAACTTTGTGTAATTAGCAACAGTCTTTCCCATCTCTTACACCCCAAACAGTCCTAGCTCTTCAAATGAATGCTTTGGTGAGTAGACTATGCCTTTCTGAAAACTGGAACAAGATGTCCTTCCTTTGTGGAGATGCAGCTTGAAACCAGGGCACATAGGGCAAGTGGAAAGGAGTCTGGGTTTTAGCCCTTGTACTCTTCACCAGGCCCTCTTGTGTATGAATAACTGCAACACTGCACATGGTGGGTTCTTTCTGTGAGGATAGAAAGAAATGCCAATAGATAGAGTAAGGTAACTGTCAAAATTCTCTTATATCAATTTTGCACAAAATTTAGTTCCAATCTTAATTTCTTGAAATTATATCTATGCTTCCAGAGAAGTATCTCTATGAGGGATTTATCTTAAGGAAATTTATAGAGACATTAATTTCTAATAAAATGGATGAACTTATTTTGATTTCAAAACAATGATCCATAAGAGGCCCTTCAGCCATTAAAAAAAGAGAGAAGTTATTTAATAGAGCCATATTGTCGTATCTGAGCAAAATGTGTCCTAAAATTTCTCTGGCAAATGACTGGAATGGAAGAGATGGCCCCTTCTAGTGGGCTCAGTGATTCAAACCATGGGCTCTTGAGTCAAACTGCCTGGGTTTATAACTTGTCTCTGCCACTTCATAACTGTGCAAACTTGAGCAAGTCATTTGATCTCTGTTTCTCACTCTCCTCATGAGTCAAATGAGGATCATAATAGCACCTACTTCATATATTTGTTGTGAGAATGAGATCAAATAATCCATGTAAACTGCTGAGTACAATGTCTGGCATATGGTGAACATGTAATAACTGTTAGTTGTTAATATTAGGCAGACGTTTTTATAGAAGTACATATTATTAGACTCGGAACAGAACTCAGAAAACTTTAGTCCACTCCCCTATATGTAGATAGAATGGAATTATAGATAATCTGAATGTCTGAACCAGAAAAACTCCAATTGTGTAGGAAGCTATGGAAAGAGACTTATCCTAGGTCACTCAAAGAGTAGTGTGAGTAGAACTAAATATTCCTGCCTCCTAACCCAATATGTCTGTTCCTACAAAGTTCTGAACTGGAACTGACTCCAATCATGGACCTCCCTTCATTCCCTAAAGAAATTCACAACCACTAATGACTTAGTGGTTTCATTGACTCAGAGGTGACTAGCAAAGCAAGCATGGGGTTCGATATCTAGAGTCATGAATTCTAGTCCTGATTTTGTTACTTAACCAGCTATGTGACATTGGGGCAGGTGACATGCCCACTTAGAGTTTCAGTCACTTCATATGAAAAATGTGGATAAAAATAGCTGTCCTATTTTCCTGACAGAGTTCTTGGAAAACTGAATGCAATAATGTATGTGCATGCCAAGTGCTATCCAAATGTTGATTGATATTTTTATTGATTGTATCATGTTAAATCTGGTTGTTTATGACATTTCCCAGAGTGTGTTATTTAAAGTGCTTTCCAGGGGGGGAGGAGGAGGTAGTTGATTTGCTTTTCTAATTCTATAAACATTCTTCTCCTCAACTTGGGGGAGCTATGTTTGATTTTCCCACTGGCTGTATCCAGTCATTGGAGATGTGTGTTCCCAGTGTTTGTGAGGGACCAGTAAAGTCTAGTCTGTCTTTGTATGGTCTACATAAAAAATTTGGATTCTGAAGCACAGGAATCCAAATATTTTGTTGCAAACATGTGTAAAAGCATTTCCTGCATATAATCATTGTTAACAAATTGGAATATTTTCTTCAGACATGTTTTATTCCTAACATATATAAATATGTGTAGTCTATATATTTGCCTAGAGAGCATTTAATTTTTACAAGAATTGGGTTATACCATTATCATATGTTGTTATTTCCTTTGTTCACTTAATTGATTCTGAATACATTTTCACTTGAGTACAAAAGGTTGGCTTTTAACAATGGCATTGTCTTCCATTTAATAAGACCCTTGTTGATTTATATTTAGGTTGTTTCCAAGTTTTCATGACTTCAAATAATTTTGCAACTGGAGATTACCTTATGTCTTTCCTCTCTCTCTCTCTTTCTCTCTCTCTCTCTCTCTCTCTTTGTGTGTGCGTGTGTGTGTGTGTGTGTGTGTATCTTTCTGCAATTATCCAGAGATTTCTGTAGGATAAATCCCTATACAATTTTTTGGTCAAAAAGTGTGCACATTTCAAATTCTGAATAAAAACTAGAATATTGTCTATACTCCAATCGTCAGTTAATGGGAGAACTGGATTCCACACATATTCTTCAATCTATGCATTTAATAGGTAAAAATATTATTGCTGTTTTAATTTAAAATTAAATATATAAGCTGAGCCTATTTTCCTATATTTAATGGCTATTTCTACTTCTTCTGTCAAGTTCCTGTTTCTGTCCCTTGTCCATTTATCTTTAAGAGTATTAATCTTATTTGTAATATAAATTGCAAACATGCTAAAAACAAAATTAAGGCCTGTCCACGTGAGAGAGAAGTGACCCAGACATTAAATAAAGAGGTTTTGGGGTGTCTGGGTCGCTCAGTTGGTTAAGTGTCTGACTTCAGCTTGGGTCATGATCTCAGTTTGTGGGTTTGGGACCTGCATCGGGCTCTGCACTGTCAGCTCAAAGCCTGGAGCCTGCTTTGGATTCTGTGTCTCCCTCTTTCTCTCTCTGTCCTTCCTCCACTTGTTCTCTCTCTCTATCTCCTCTCTCTCAAAAATAAATAAACATTAAAAATTTAAAATAAAGAGATTTGGGTTGTTAGCTCCATTTAGACACTAACTTGCTGTGCAATCTTGGACAAGCCAGTTAACTTCTCTGTGTCTCATTTTTCTCAATTCCAAAATGGAGTAATAATGACTATTTTATTTTTTTAGCTAATAATATTTCTACAAAGTTCAAATAAGACCTTTTACAAATACTTTGTAAACATAAAAGCCCCATGAATGTATAAATATTGGCAAATAAGACCACCGGCCTGAAAATTAAAAGAATAAACAGAAAAGTGCAATTAAGACTCAAAAAATCATAATATTTAAAAAATATTTTATTACTTAAAAAATCTGTGACTTAGGGGCTCCTGGGTGGGCAGTCAGTTGAGCATCTGACTCTTGATTTGGGCTTAGGTCATGATCCTAGGGTTGTGGGATCGAGCCCTGTGTTGGGCTCCACACTGAGCTTGGAGCCTGCTTAAGATTCTCTCTCTCCATCTGCCCCTGTCCCTCATTCTCTCTCTTGCTAAAATAAAAAAAGTGATCTGTGAGGTAAAACCAATTAATCTCAAGAAACAGTTGCACAAGTTCAAAAACATATACGTATATGTTTGTATGCATGTATATAAACATATATGTATATAGATGTTTAATGTAGCATTCATTTTTATGAACAATTTGTATTCTCATATTTATTACTTCAAGTTGATCAAATATAAATTTTCACACGATGAAATACTCTGTAATCACTAAAATGGAATAAGATCAATCTATATCTGTTGAACAAGGAAAGATGTCCAGGATGTATTAAGGTGCAAAAAGTAAATTGTAAAACATTAAGTTGTATGATCATACATATATAATATAAACAATAATATGTGAATTGGCATATATATAAATATATATAAATATAAAGTACACAAATGAAAATAGATTATATAGTTACACATATTATTTGTCCATATTATTATATTATATATGTTATATGCTATATTTTGTCTTTAATCTAGAGCAGGTTCATCAAATGACAGCCTATGGGCCAAATTGCCCTCTTGTGTTTGTAAATAAACTTTTATTGGAACAGGGTATTGCCATTTGTTTATAAATTGTCTCTGACAGCTTTCATGCCCATAAAACCTAAAATATTCACTGTTGACTACAGAAAAAATCACTGAGGCCTTATCTAGAGAAATGTATGCTGTACCATTAACAGTTTTTTACCTCAGACTGATGAAACAATGAGAGATCCTCATTTTCTGAGGTATATTTCTTCAAAGGAAGACTGTACTCTTCATCTCATTTCTTTCATGGTTACATCTTACATAATTAGAGTATTGATATCAAAACCAAGAATTTGACATTGGGAAAATGTATTAATAGTTCTGTATTATTTTATTGCATGTGTAGATTTGTGTAATCATCACTGCAATCATGATACAGAACTTTACATTACTACAAGGATTTCCTTTGTATTGCTCCTTTATAGTTACACCCAGCTCTCCTAACCCCCTTATCTCTAACTCATTGAAACCACTCATCTTTTCCCCATCTCTATAATTCTGTTATTTCAAGAATGTTATATAAATGATACAATATGTAACCATTTGAAATTTTCTTCTTCCATTTGATATTATGCCTTTGAGACTCATATAAGTTGTGTGTATCAACAGCTCTTTATTTTTATTGCTCAGTGGTATTCCATTGTATGGATGTGTTATAGTCGATAGTTGTTTACACATGGAAGGACAGTAGATATATTTAATTTTTCCAGTCTATTCAGAATTAATATTTTAACACTTTGGGGGGCGCCTGGGTGGCTCAGTTGGTTAAGCGGCCGACTTCGGCTCAGGTCATGATCTCACAGCCTGTGAGTTCGAGCCCCACGTCGGGCTCTGTGCTGACGGCTCATTAGAGCCTAGAGCCTGCTTCAGATTCTGTACTTCCTCTCTCTCTGCCCTCCTCCTGCTCACGCTCTTTCTCTGTATCTCTTAAGAATAAATAAACGTTAAAAAAATTAAAAAAATATTTTAACACTTTGAGTGTAACGTAGAAAAGTTATCATCATACAGGCCCTTTTACCCTTCCTTTTTATCTTTTAGTTATCATATATATTACATTTACATACTTTGAAAACTCCACTAGATTGCGAGTGTTATCGTTTTTGCCTTTAATCATCATGCCTACTTTAAATAAAAAGAGAAAAAAATGTCTATTATATTTACAGAGATACTTACCATTTTGTTGCTCCTTCTTCATCCCTGATATTTCAAGTTACTTCCCGAAATAATTTTATTTCCATCTAAAGAGCTCCCTTTATCATTCCTTTTAGAGCATGTCTGCTGGTGCTGCTTTTATTTTTCATTCATCTGAAAATGCCTTTATTTCAACTTTATTCCTAAAAATTATTTTACTGTATATAAAATTCAGGTTGACAGTTGTCTCAGTACTTTAAAGATGTCTTCTTGCTTCCATTGTTTCTGATGAGAAATTTCCAGTCATTTGATTCTATTTCCCCATATTAAATGCATTGGTTTTCTGTAACTGAATTCAAGATTTTTGTTGCTTTTGTTGTTGTTGTTGTTGTTGTTGTTGTTGTTGTTACCTTTGGCTTTTAGCAGTTTTTTAAAAATGCTTATTTTTTGAGAGAGAGAGAGAGAGAGAGAGAATAATCAAAATATGTCAGAGAGAGAGAGGCTGCAGGCATGTGAGCGGGGAAGGAGCAGAGAGAGAGGAGGACAGAGGGTCTGAAGCAGGCTCTGTGCTCACAGCAGAGAGCTTGGTGTGGGGCTCAAATTCACAAACCACAAGATCATGACTTGGGCCAAAGTTGAATGCTTAACCAACTGAGCCAAACAGACACCCTGGTTTTTAACAGTTTGATTATGATGTGTCTAGATGTGGATTTATTTGACTTTATCAGTTTGAAATTTGGCTGAGTTTCTTGAATCTCTAAGTTTATGTCTTTCACTAATTTGGGAGTTTTCAGCCATTATTATTTCACACATTTTCCTCCATAACATATATTTTTTTTCTTTCTGGGACTCTGAAAACACAACTATTAGACATTTTACTATTGTTAAATAATAGCTGAATGTCCACTCATTTACTCTTCTTCAGAGTGGACAATTTATATTGCCCTGTTTTCAGGTTTACTAACTCCTTCCTGTGATCTCAAATCTGATATGGAATGTTTTTTAGTGAATGTTTTATTTTAGTTATTGTATTTTTCAATTCTAAAATTTTGATTTCATTCATTTTATAGCTTCTATTTCTCTGCTAAGATGTTCTATCTTTCCATTAATTTTCAGTGTTCCTCCTCACTTCCTGGTTATAATAGCTATTTTAACGTGTTTTTTTTTGGATCATCTCAGGATTGACATATTTTGGTTATTTTTTCTCTTGAGAGTTGAGATTCCTAGTTCTTTGTATGTTGCCTGATTTTTATTGTAGACTGGACATTTTATTTTATTTATTTATTTTTTTAATTTAAAATAGTTTATTTTCAAATTGGTTTACATAAAACACCCAGTGTTCATCCCAACATGTGCCCTTTTTAATGCCCGTCCCCCCCTCTCCCCCCTCCCTCATCCCCCTCACCCTCAGTTTGTTCTTAGTCTTTGAGAGTCTCTTATGTTTTATCTCCCTCCCTCTCTGTGTCTTTTTTTTTCTTTCCCCTCTTCCCCTCCCCCTGGTTTTTGCTTAGTCTCACCAAGTCCACCTATTCGTGGAAACATATGGTATCTGTCTTTTTCTGACTGACTTATTTCACTTAACATAATACCCTCCAGTTCCTTCCATGTTGCTACGCATGGCCAGATTTCATTTTTTCTCATTGCCACATAGTAGTCCATTGTATATATGTACCACATCTTCTTTATCCACTCGTCAGTTGATGGGCACTTAGTTTCTTTCCATGTTTTGGCTATTGTCGAAAGTGCTGCTATGTAGACTGGACATTTTAAATATTGCGTGTGAGACTCCAGGTCTTGTTCTGATTTTATTGAGAATGTTACTAATATTTTGTTTGTATTGGCAGGCTTCAGTTCTCAAATTCTAATCCACCTTCTGTGGATTGTGGTTTGAATATAAATTCAATTTTCAAAGCCTTTAAAATACTATTCAGATCTCTCCCATATGTCTACAGTCCATGGATATACTGGCCCAGAGGCCAGTCTGGGACCCAGGTAATAGTCTTCTGTATAGTTCAGTTCTGAATGCCTTTCATGTCCTTTTTAGCATCAAATCTTCGCATGTGCATCTTGGGAGTAAGCCCACAAATTCATAAACATCTTTATGTTGACTGTTTCATAACTTTTCTCTTCTTTGTGATCAATTTGACACTTTCTGGATCCCAGAGACCTCTTCCTTGTCCTCTGGCTAAAAACCAGAGCTTTTTAGTGTCCTCACTAGGCCACACACTTCCTATGACTGGGTCTGCCTCCAAGCTAAGCCACCAGAGAAAAGGCAATGGAATTTCCTCCCACATTCTTTTGACTGAAAAGAATGCTTTACTTTTACTTTACTTTTGCTCAAAGTAAAGGAGTCTTCTCTCTAAGTATTTTAGTTTCCTGCCTGCCTATCAATACTGTTACCCCTACCTTGACTTTGCACCTTATAAGTTGGAGCTTGCCTGAAGGTTGGAGATAGAAAGAAAAATAAACAACAGCAGATTTCTTCCACTTTATCTCTGTAAGTGTTATTTCTGGTACTTGGGTCAAAAAATATGAGGGTTTTTCTTGGAGTTCTTTTTGTCTATACTTATTGTGCAGCTCTGGACTTCATGACGCCCTTGAGTCCAGACTAGAGCATATATAAGGAAACAACTAGGAAATTTATTGGTGTATTACTTGAACTTTAGTTTTTGTTTTCTTTTTACAATTTACCAGCTAACATTTACTCTATAGAGTTCTTGGATATTTCCTCCTTGGCTTCTGTACAGGAATTTTAGTTGCATTCAGTGGGAAAGACAAATTGGAGTGTAATTCTCCACCTTAACCAGAAAAATAACTTAATTTTTTCTCTTCATCAGAAAAAGAACTTTTTCATTATTTACTACCACTAATAAAAATATCAGAAATAACCTAAATATCCAACGTAAATATCATTTGGCATACCAACTAAAAGGAATAATATGCAACAATTACCATTTTAATTATATACAATGGAGTACTACGTGGCAATGAGAAAAAATGAAATCTGGCCATGTGTAGCCAGATGGATGGAACTGGAGGGTATTATGTTAAGTGAAATAAGTCAGTCAGAAAAAGACAGATACCATCTGTTTCCACGAATAGGTGGACTTTGTGAGACTAAGCAAAAACCAGGGGGAGGGGAAGAGGGGAAAGGAAAAAAAGACACAGAGAGGGAGGGAGATAAAACATAAGAGACTCTCAAAGACTAAGAAAAAACTGAGGGTAAGGGGGATGAGGGAGGGGGGAGAGGGGGTGATGGGCATTAAAAAGGGCACATGTTGGGATGAACACTGGGTGTTATATGTAAACCAATTTGAAAATAAACTATTATAAAATTAAAAAAAATAAAAAATAAAAAACAAAAATGTTAAAAAAAATAAAAAACAAAGAAAGAAACTTGTGCTAAAGGAAAAGTGATAAAATAAAAATTGTGTTTGATCTCAAAAAAAAAAAAGAAAGAAAGAAAGCTGCAACACTATGGGCAAATATTTCCAATATGGCATTAGCTTTTTTTTTAAGTGAAACAAAATTACATATATATTAAAATTACAAATGTATAAAATAGGTATAGATACAAAAGGTAAATTTTGCTTGAGAGGGTTCAGAGGATTATGGTTTTATGTTTATGTTTTTTTATTGTTGAAAATATCCTTTTATGTTGTTAGAATGATAAGATTATCATTGTTATGTTATAAACTATTTCATACTGTATCATGAACTGTATTTATTTAAAAAGTTCTTTAGATCTTTAGGAGAAAAAGATGCATTCAGTTGTTAGCTCCATATGGAGCTTTTTAAAACTCATATTTATTTATAATTTCTAAGTCTTACATTTGTTTTTGTTTTGTTTTCTGAAAATTGTCTGGTTTCTGTATATAACTTTAACATAAATGACCAAATCCGCTCTGTAAATTCTGAAGCAAACCATGTACATTTTGACAAGATAACTCTTCTTCATTTGTGTGTCAGTCTGAATGAGTGAATTTTACGAAAGCTTCTTTAGGATCAAGTCTGATAATTAATCGAGGTAGCTTGGTTTGGCATACTGGAAGAGTTGTCTTACTTTGTTATTACTGTTCACCCTTGAGTGTCAGGAAGGGCAACTGAGTCTTCTGGCTAGGACAAGCTCCTCTGGCCAGCTGCTTCTCCATCTTGATACTTGGTTTACACAAGACCGTACTCTCTCAGGGTTGCCCCTTCTGAAAATTTTGACAATTGAATTCCATATATATGCTGATGACTTTGTAAACCTTAAGATGTGGGTTCCAATTGTTATTCACCACTTAAAGTATAATTTTTTATTCCCTTCCTTCAAAAATATCCCATTTAAAGTGTATTACTTTGGATGTATCCCTGGAGAAGCTTGGGAAGATGGCAGAGTATGGAAACCCTAAGCTCACCTACTCCCAGGTTTACAACTAGATATCACTTTCATCCAAGTAAATAAACCAGAAAGTAATCCAAAGACTTGTAGAACAAACTCCACAACTAAATGTGGAGAAGAAGCCACATGGGAAAGATTAAGAAGGGCAGAAACAGAGGTCAGGAGCTGCCTTCAAAAGGAAGGGAACTGTGATCACGAAGAGGGAAAAGTACCAGGAGCCCACATAGGGAAAATGAATCCCCATAACACCTGGCCTTGAAAACCAGAGGGGTTGAATACCTTGAGATATTATAACCAATGGAACTTGGAGCCTGGAGCTTTAAAGGTCAGGTGACACAGCACTAGGTGAACCAAGAGAGTGAGTGATATCTGGTTTCCCTCGTTAAAGAGACAACAGCCCAAGGAGAGGCAACAGAGAAGCAAAAGCTTGCACAAAGGGAGGGAGATCTTTTATACTGGTTTCAGGCTATGCTGGGGACTTCTCTGGGAAAAAAAAGGGTTGCTCCTACCCCATACCTTGGCATAAACACAGAACCACCTGCAAGAGGCACCTCTGTGCAGACATTTACTACCTAACCCATTAGCAGGGGGCCCTGCCCAGGAGCTCTGAGGACTCACTCACTCCAGGTGAGGATTCACTGCTGGCCTTGGCCCTAAGCTCAGTGCCAGATTTGCTAATACCATGCTTACACCCTGCCCAGCTACTGCATGCACAGATGCAGAATGTCCCTGGCTACCACCACCACTGCTATGTGCTTTGCTTCCAGTGGTCACTGGGCTTGAGAGATCAGGCCTGGGACTAGAGGCTCAGTGAAAATTTTATTAACACTACTCCCTCTCCCTGCTCCTGAGCTCTTCTACTATCATGTGCCCTCAGAGCTAAGCTGCCTGTTTCTCACAAACATTACTGAGAACAAGCACAACCCACAACAGGCAAAGAGTCAGTGCAGACTTTAGGACTGAAAGGAAAAGCAACTCAGACAAAATAACAGGACATAGGCAACAAACTAAAAAGTCTTCCCTAAAGTGCCAAGTTCTGGAGAATGCGGGACACTGCACTGCAGTACACTATTGGACTTCTTCATAAAGCCACTGCTTTCAAGAGCAGAAGACATAGCTGAATTTCCTACAGAACAGACCCAGGGAGGTAGACAAAATGGGGAGACAGAGAAATATGTCCCAACTGAAAGAACAGGACAAAATCACAACATGAGATCTAAACAAAAGAGAAATAAGTAATATGCCTACTACAGAATTTAAAAAGAAATTGTTTTCATAAAGATACTCACTGATCTTCAGAAAAGGGTGGAGGATATCAGTGAGACCTTTGACAAGGAGATAAAAAATAACATAGCAGACATGAAGAACTCAATAAATGAAACTAAAAATAAAATAGATTGAATAAATAGTAGGCTATAAGAAGTAGAAGAATGTATTAGTGACCTGGAGGATAGAGTAATGGAAAAGAACCAAGGTGAACAAGTGAGAGGCAAACAAATACTACATAAAGAGAGTAGACTTAGAGAACTCTGTGACTCCATCAAGCATAATTCACATTTTCATTATAGAGATCCTAGAATGATAAGAAAGAGAGATGGGGGCAGAAAATGAATTTGAAGAAATAATAGCTTAAAACTTCCCAAATCTGAGGAAGGAGACAGAGATTCAGATCTAGGAAGCACAGAAAACCCCCAACAAACTTTACCCAAGGAACCAAGGAGGTCCACACCAAGACACTTATTAATTAACATGGCAAAAGTTATAGTGATAAATAAATAATTTTAAACATTGTAAGAGTTATAAGCAAAGTAAAACCCATAAGGCTATGAACTCATTTTTCATCAGAAACTTTGCAGGCCAAAAGGGAGTTTCATGATGTATTCAAAGTGCTAAAGGGGACAAATCCGCACCTAAGAATACTTTATCCAAAAAGGCTACAATTCAACATAGAAGGAGAGATAAGTGTTTCCCAGACAAACAAAAGTTAAAAGAATTCATGACAACTAAACCAGCCCTATAAAAAAATAAGGGGAATCTGTGACTGGAAAACCAAAACCATAACTAAAAGTAAGAAAAATAGGAAGTATGAAAACAAAAGGCATTAAGTATATCTGTATAAATCAATCAAGAGAGGCAAAACATAAAATGATATGAAAGATGAAACCAAATATCTTCTAAAGAGGAAGAGACAGGAATAAATAATGGGTTCACAATTAAGCGACCGTCAGCTTAATAGAGACTGCTACATAATCTTTAAACTGAATGGTAACCACGAATTAAAAAATAGTAGGAGATAGGCAAAAAAAAAAAAAGTGAGAAACACAAGTATATTACTAAAGAAAACCAGCAAACCATGAAAAGAGAGAGAGAGAGAGAAGAAAGGATCAGAGAAAAACTACAAAAGTAACCACAAAACAAGTAACAAAATGCCAATAAATACATATTTATAAGTAATTCCTTCGAATGCAAATAGACTAAATACTCCAGTCAAAAGACAAAGTATGACAGAGTACATTATAAAAAAAAAAGACTCACCAAAATACTGCCTACAGGACACTCATTTCAAAACTAAAGAAATCTAGGGGCACCTGGGTGGCTCTGTTTGTTAAGCGTTTGACATCGGCTCAGGTCATGATCTCATGGTTCATAAGTTTGAACCCCATGTCGGGCTCTGTACTGACAGCTCAGAGCCTGGAGCCTGCTTCAGTTTTTGTGTCTCCCTCTCTCTCTGCCCCTCCTCTGCTCGCATTCTGTCTCTTTCTCAAAAATGAATAAATATTAAAAAAAAACACTAAAAAACCTGCATACTGAAAGTGAGGTGATGGAGAAATATTTGTACAAATGAATTTCATAAGGAAGCCACAGTAGCAATACTTACATGAGACAAAACAAATACTTTAAAAAGAGACAAAGAATAATACTATATAATAATTAAAAGAAAAATGCAGTGGCACCTGGGTGGCTCAGTCGGTTGAGCATCCAACTCTTGATTTTGGCTCATGTCATGACCTCAGGGTCCTGGGATCAAGCCCCTTGCTGGGCTCCATGCTGAGCATAGAGCCTGCTTATATTTTCTCTGTCTCCCTCTGCTGCTCTTTCCTCCCTCTACAAAATTAAAAAAAAATTAATTAAATAAAATAAAAAGTTGGAAAATCCAACAAGAAGATATAACAATTGTAAATATATATGCAACCAAAATAGAAGTATCCAAACACAAAAAAAAGCAATTAATAAGAAACATAAAACAACTAATCAATAATAATAGAATAATAGTAAGGGGCTTTAACACTCCCACTTACATCAATGGAATCCAAACATAGACAATCAACAAGGAAAGAGTGGCTTTTGATGACACTATGGACTAGATGGACTTAACAGATATATTCAGATCATTTCATCCTAAAACAGCAGAATACACATTCCTTTCAAGTACACATGGAACATTCTCCAGAATAGATCACATATTAAGCCACAAAATAAGCCTCAAGCAACTCAGAAAGATTGAAGTCATATCATGCATCTTTCCTGCCCACACTGCTATGAAATTGGAAATCAATAACAAGAAACAATCTGGGACCACAAATATGTGGAGGTTAAATAACATACTCCTAAATAATGAATGGATTAACCAAGAAATCAAATAAGAAATTAAAAAAGTACATATAAACTAATGAAAATGAAAAGACAAAGGTCCCAAATCTGTGGGATGCAGACAACGTGGTTCTAAAAAGGAAGTTTATAGCAATACAGGCCTACAGTGGGAAGCAAGAAAAATCTCAAATAAACAACCTAATCTTACACCACAAGCAGTTAGAAAAAGAACGAACAAAATCCAAAACCAACATAAGGGAGGAAATTGTAAAGAATAGAGCAAAAATAAATAGTATAGACACTAAAACAAACAAACAAGCAAGAAAACAGAACATATTAATGAAACCAGGACATAGTTCTTTGAAAAGATCAAAGATCAGTAATATTGATAAACTTCTAGCTAAGCTTATAACAAAAATGACTCAAACAAAATCACCCAAGAAATAGAGTAAATAACCAATGCCACACAGTACAAACAATTGTAAGTGAATTTTATGAAAAACACTATGCCAACAAATTGGACGATCTAGAAGAAATGGATCAATTCCTAAAAACATATAAAGTGCCAAAATTGAAACAGGAAGAAATAGAAAATTTGAACAAATCAAAAGCCAACAAAGAAATTGAATCAGTAATCAAAACGCTCCCAACAAACAAAGTCCGGGAACAGATGGCTTCAAGGGCAACATTTAAAGACGAGTTAATGCCTATTCTTCTCAAAGTATTCCAAAATATAGAAAAGAAAGGAAAACTTCCAAATTCATTCTATGAGGCTAGCATTACCCGGTATCAACACCAGCTAAAGATCAGTAAAAAGGAAGATCTGTAGGCCGATACCCTTGAAGAATAGAGATGCAAAAATCCTCAAAAAAATACAAATCAAATTGAACAAAACATTAAAAAAAATTATTCACCACGATCAAGTCGCATTTATTCCTGGGTTGTAAGGGTGATTTAATATTTGAAAATAAATCAGTGTGATACATCATATCAATAGAAGAAAGGATAAAACCACATGATCATTTTAATAGATGCAAAAAAGCATTTGATAAAGTACAATATCCATTCATAATGAAAGCCCTTAACAAAGTAGGTTTAGAGGAAACATACCTCAACATAATAAAGGACATATATGAAAAACCCACATTGAACATCATACTCAGTGGGGGAAAACTGACAGCTGTCACCCTAAGGTCTGGAACAAGGCAAGGATATCAATCTCACCACTTTTATTCAACATGATACTGGAAGTCCTAGCCACAGCAATTAGATAACAAAAAGAAATAACAATCATCCAAATCAGTAAGGAAGAAGTAAAAACTCTTACTCTCTGTAGATGAGATGATACTATACATAGAAAACCTGAAAGACTTCACCCAAAATTTCTAGAACTAATAAAGTAATTCAGTAAAGTCACAGGGTGCAAAATCAATGTGCAGAAGTCTGCTGCATTTCTATACACTAATAATGAAGCATGAAGAGAAATTAAGAAAACAATCCCATTTATAATTGCACCCAAAACAAGATACCTGGGAATAAACCTAACCAAAGAGGTAAAAGATCTGTATTCTGAAAGCTATGAAACATTGATGAAAGAAACTGAAGATGACACAAAGAAATGAAAGGCATTCCAATATTCATGGATTGGAAGAACAAATATTGTTAAAAGGTCGATGCCTCCTAAATCAATCCACAGATTTAATGCAATCCCTATCAAAATACCAATAGGATTTTTCAAAGAACTAGAAAAATCCTAACGCTCCATTTGAACAACAAAATGCCCTGAATAGCCAAAACAGCTTTGCAAAATAGAAGCAAAGTTGGAGATAGCACAATTCCATAAGAATGGTATGGTACTGGAACTAAAATAAAAACATAGATCAATGGAACAAAATAGGAAACTCATAAATACCCCCCAATTCTATGGTCAATTAATCTTCTACAAAGCAGAAAAGAATATCCAATGGGAAAAAAGAGAGGCTTTTCAACAAATAGTGTTGGGAAAACTGGTAATCTACATGCAGAAGAATAAAATTGGAACACTTTCTTACACCACACACAAAAGTAAATTCAAAATGGATTAAAGACCTAAATGTGAGTCCTGAAATCATAAAAGTCCTAGAGGACAACAGGGCAACAACCTCTTTGATGATGGCAGTAGCAACTTCCTTCTAGATATGTATCCTGAGGCAAGGGGAAAAAAGCAAAACTAAAGTATTGGCACTTCATCAAAATAAAAAGCTTCTGCACATTGAAGGATACAACAAAACTAAAAGGCAACCTACAGAATGGGAGAAGGTATTAGCAAATGACCTCTGACATAGTGTTAGTATCCAAAATAACACAAAGATCTCATAAAACTCAATTACCCCCAAAAATGAATAATCTAATTAAAAATGGGCAGAAGACATGAATAGACATTTTTCCAAAGAAGACATACAGATGGCCAACAGACACATGAACAGATAATCAAAATCACTCACCATCATAGAAATACAAATCAAAATACAATGAGGTATCACTGGACTCTTGTCAGAATAGGTAAATTAAACAACAAAATTCTTGTTGGCAAGAATGTGGAGAAAGGGGAACTCTCTTGCACTGTTGGTGGGAATACAAACTGATGCAGCCACTCTGGAAAACAGTATGGGGGCTCCTTAAAAAGTTAAAAATGGAACTACCCTACAATCCAGTATTTGCACTACTTGGAATTTACCCGGAAAATACAAAACCACTAATTCAGAGGGATACATGCACC
This sequence comes from Paguma larvata, assembly GCA_030068075.1. Taxonomy (NCBI): domain Eukaryota; kingdom Metazoa; phylum Chordata; class Mammalia; order Carnivora; family Viverridae; genus Paguma; species Paguma larvata. Next base: position 50,607,378 of record CM057830.1, on the reverse strand, counting down.
CCTATGTTTATTGCAGCATTGTTTACCATAGCCAAATTGTGAAAGCAGCCCAAGTGTCCATCAACTGATGAATGAATAAGGAGGAAGTAGTATGTATATGTGTGTTTGTGTATGTGCGTGTTTATATATATGTATTTATAATTATATATATGTATATAATTATATATGTATATGTATATAAAATTATATATGTATATATATGTAATTATTATTCGGCCATAAAGAAGAATGAAATATTACCATTTACAATGACATGAATGCAGCTAGGAAGTATAATGTTAAGTAAAATTCATCAGATAATGAGAAATACTGTATGATTTCACTCACATGCGGAGTTTAAGAATCAAAATAAATGAGCAAAGGAGAACTACTGAGAGAGAGACACCAAGAAACAGATTCTTAACTATAGAGACAAACTGATGGTTACCAGAGGTGAGGGGGTGCGGGGATGGTTGCAAGAGGTGATGGGGGTTGAGTGCACTTGGTGCGATAAGCACCAGGTGATGTATGAAATTGTTGAATCACTATATTTTACACCTGGAGCCAATATAATACTCTGTTAACTTCATTGTAATAAAAATAAAATATCATAAAATAATTTTAAAAATAACAAATACTACTTTGGCAATTAAGATGACTAAGACAGAAGGTACCAATAGACTTTCTAGAGATATGATATAGTTTCTTTGCAAAAAAAAATAATTTACAACTTGAGTTTTGCTCTTCCAAAGACACATTTTTGTTAGTTTTCTTTTCTTTACCTTGTTTTGTTTTAATAGGTATCAGTTAGTTTTATTTTCCCTTTGTCCAAGATGTTAGCCTCATTCTGGTTCTGAGAAGTATAGACAATTTTGAATTCTGTGAATCTCACACTTCTCTCGTATTATCTCCCAAATATGAGGGCACCTGGAATTTTTCATAATCTGCCATATATTATATGGATCATGTTTCTATTTCATTTTATTGTAAGCTTCTTTAGGATAGGCACTGTACCTTACTGCCCTTTAGAAAATCTGGGCACATCATATATGTTTCAATGGGCAGGACTCATTTGTGGGTTTAGGTTAACTTAATTTTTAATAGACGTTAATTTAAAAAAAATAATAGACTTTTTAAAGAGTTTTAGTTTCACAGCAAGATTGAGCAGAAGGCACAGAGATTTCTCATATACTCCCTGATTCCATTAGACTTTATTTTTAAAACTGTTTTAGATTTACAGAAAAATTGTGAAGATAGTATAGTTACTATATATTTTGTTCCTATTATAGTCTGTTAGTGTTAGCATCTTACATTAGGAAGATATATTTGTTACAATTAATGAACCAATATTGATACATTATTATTGACTAAATTCCATAGTTTATTCAGATTTCCTTAGACTTTTTGCAATGTTTTTTCCTATTACAAGACCCCATCTAGGATGTCACATTCTGTTGTACCTATACACCACATCTTTTTTATGGATTAATCAATAGATGGACATAGGGTCATTCCATACCTTGGCTATTTTTTTAGTGTCCTAGGACTATTTTTATTGAATAAAATTAACATACAGTGTTATATTGGTTTTAGGTGTACATTATAATTATTCAGCAATTCTATACATTACTCAGTGCTCATAAAGATAAGTGTACTCTTAATCCCCATTATCTATTTCACTCATTCCCTCCTTTTCTATTTGTTTTTTAAAGTTTTAATTTAAATTCCAGCTGGTTAAAATGCAGTTTTATTAGTTTCAGGTTTACAATATAGTGATTCAACAAATCCATATCACTTGGTGGTCATCATGACAAGTGCAGTCCTTAACCCTTATCACCTATTTGACCAATATCCCTACCCACCTCCCCTCTTATAAACTTTTTATTTGTTCCCTATAGTTAAGAGTCTGTTTCTTGTTTTCTTTCTCTTTTTCCCTTTGCTCATTTGTTTTGTTTCTTCAATTCCACAAATGAGTGGAATCATATGGTAACTGACTGATATGTTTTAATTATCATTATATCCTCTAACTCCATTCATGCCCTTACAAATTTCAAAATTCCATTCATTTTTATGGCTGAATAATATTTCGTTGTATACATGCCTAATACAAAGGCCAAATTATGGAAACAGCCCAAGTGTCCATGGATTGATGAATGAATAAAGAAAATGTGGCATGAGTAATATGTAATATTACTCATAATATATGATATATAATATTGTATACACACATATATATCTCACTTCTTTATCCGTTCATCAGTTGATGGACACTTGGGCTGTTTCCATAATTTGACTTTTGTAGATAATGGTGCTATAAACATCAGGGTGCATGTATCCCTTCAAATCAGCATCTTTGTATTCTTTGGATAATACCTACTAGTGCAAATGCTGGATCATAACACTGTACTATATTTAACTTTCGGACCAACATCCATAATGTTTTCCAGAGTGGCTGTATCAGTTTGCATTCCACCAACAGTGTAACAGGGTTCGCTTTTTTCCACATCCTCAACAATACCTGTTGTTTCTTGTTAATTTTAGCCATTCTGGCAGGTGCGAGATGATATTATAGTTTTGATTTGTACTTCCCTGATTATCAGTGATGTTGAGGATCTTTTCATGTGTCTGTTGACTATCTGTATATCTTCTTTGCAAAAATGGCTATACATGTCTTCTGCCCATTCTTTAACTGGATTATTTATTTTTTGGCTGTGGAGTTTTATAAGTTCTTTCTAAATTTTGGATACTAATCCTTTGTCAGATATGTATTTTGTACATATCTTATCGCATTCCGTAGGATGCCTTTTAGTTTTGTTAATTGTTTCCTTCACTGCGCAGAAGACTTTATTTTGATGAAGTCTCAATAGTTTATTTTTTCTATTTCCCTCCTTGCCTCAGAAAGCATATCTAGAAGTTTATACTGCTGATGTCAAAAACGTTATTACCTACATTCTTCTCTAGGGTTTTTTTGGTTTCAGGTCTCATATTTGGATCTTTAATCCATTTGAATTTACTGTTGTGAATAGTTTAAATGGGATATTAAATTCTGTTTATGTTTTTTCATTATTAGCATATAGAAATGCAACAGAATTCTGCACATTAATTTTATATCCGGTGAATTTACTGAATTCCTTTATCAGTTCTAAAACGTTTTTTTGTTGCAATCTTTCAAGTTTCTACATATAGTATCATGTCATCTGCAAATAGTGAGAGTTTTACTTCTTCCTTACCAATTTTGATGGTTTTTTAAATTTCTTTTTGTTTTCTGCTGTGGCTAGGACTTCCAGTACTATGTTGAAAAAAGGTGGTGAGACTGGATATCCTTGTCTTGTTCCGACCTTAGGGGTACAACTCTGTTTTTCCACCTTGAGTATGATGTTCACTGTGGGTTTTTCATAAGTGTCCTTTATTATGTTGAGGTACCTTCCCTCTAAACCTACTTTGTTGAGGGTTTTCATATGAATGGATGCACTTTGTCAAATGCATTTTTTGCATTTATTAAAATGATCACATGGTTCTTATTCCTTCACTTGTTGATGCAATGTTTCACACTGATTGATTTTTATATATTGAACCACACTTACAACCCAGAAATAAATCCCACTTGATTGTGGTGAATGATTTTTGTAATGTATTTTTTTATTCATTTTGATAGTACATTATTAAGGATTATTGAATCTAAGTTAATAATGGATATTGGCATGCAGTTCTCTTTTTTACTGGTGTCTTTATCCGGTTTTGGTATCAGGATAATAGTGGCATGCTAGAATGAATTTGGAAGTTTTAATTCCTTTTCTTTCTTTTGGAATGGTTTGAGGAGAATAAGTAATAACTCTTTTTAAATGTTTGGTTGAATTTGCCCGTGAAGTCATCTATTCCTGGACTTTTACCTGTTGGGAAATTTTTTGATTATTGATTCAGTTTCTTTGCTGGTTATTTGCTTGTTGAGATTTTCTAAGTCTTCCTGTTTCAGTTTGGTAGTTGATATGTTTCTAGGAATTAATTGTACAATCTGTTGGCATATTATTTTTCATAATATTCTCTTACAATTGTTTGTATTTCTGTTGATTTGGTTTTTAATTCTTCTTTCTCATTGTGGTTTTATTTATTTGAGTCATATCTCTTTTTTTCTTGATAAGTCTGGCTCGAAGTTTATCAGTTTTATTGATTTTTTTTCAAAGAACCCACTCCTGGTTTCGTTTATGTGCTCTATTGTATTTATTTTCTATATCATTTACTTTTGCTCTAATGTTTACTATTTTCTTCCTTCTGCTGGTTTTACATTCTGTTTGTTGTTCTTTTACACCCTTCTTTAGGTGTAAGGTTAAGTTGTTTACTTGAGATTTTTCTTGCTTCTTGATATTGGTCTTTATTGCTATACACTTCCTTCTTAGAACCACTTTTGGTGCATTCCAAAGGTCTTCAACTATGGCATTTTCGTGTTTTCATTTTCATTTGTTTAGTAGTATGTTATTTCAATGCTTAGTAGCATGTTATTTAACCTCCACGTATTTGTGGTCTTTCCAGATCTTTTCTTGTGTTTGACTTCTAGTTTCATAGCACTCTGGCCAGAAAAGATGCATGGTATGACTTTGATTTTCACGAATTCATTAAGACTTGTTTTATGGACTAGTATGTGATCAATTCTAGATAATTGAAAAACTTGAAAAGAATGTGTATTTTGCTGTTTTAGAATGGGATGTTCTTAATATATCTCTTATGTTCACCTGTTCCCTTATTTCATCCAAAGCCATTGTTTCCTTATTAATTCTGTTTAGATGAGGTGTCCATTGATGTAAGTGGGGATATTAACATCCCCTACTATTATTGTATTATTATAAATTCTTTTATGTTTGTTATTAGCTGCTTTATGTATTTGGGTGCAAAAATATTTGCAGTTGTTATATTCCTTGTTGGATTGTCCTTCTTATTATTATACAATATTTTTCTTTATATTTTCTTACAGTCTTTGTTTTAAATTCTGTTTTGTATGACATAAGTATTGCTACTCTGGCTTTCTTTTGACATCTATTTGCATGATAGATATTTGTCCATCCCCTCACTTGTAATTCGCAGGTGTCTTTAGGTCTAAAATGAATATCTTATAGGCAGCCTTTAGATGCCTTCTGTTTTTGCATGCGGTCTATCACCCTATGTCTTTTGGTCGGAGCTTTTAGTTCTTTTACATTGAAAGTATTGATAGATATGTGTTTAATTTCATTTTATTATTTTCGTTGTAATTGTTTCTGAAGATTTTCTTGGATCATTTCTTGTCTTTGTTTCCTGGTTTTCTTTAGTGATATATTTCGATTTATTTTTCTTTATTTTTCACATATTTATTAGTGACTTTGATTTCTGGGCACCATTAGATTTGTAAATAGCTTCTTCTGCACATAGCAATGTACATTGATGGTCATTTAAGTTTGAAACTAATATTTATTCCTCTTCTCTGCATGGTGTAGGTCTATGGTGTCATATATTTTTTAAATGAACATTTGGAATTTTATGCAAAAAATAAAACCCGCGAAAAATATTAACATTGTTGCAGTTAGATGCCCTCATTGGTTCTCCACAATGATACCGAGCATGCTTACAAGGGGTTTCCATCGTTTAGTCTTAAACAACCATCTTTAAAAGAAGGGGAAAAAAAACTTGGCATTACATTATTTAACCCGTTTTAATGTTTCTTCATAAATGGTGAAAAATACTAAAGTATAGACAAAGAATAATAATTATTTTGTGGCCAGCATTATAAGTATGGAATTATAAATATCAAACGTTTTCTGTTTAAAAAAATAATTCTTATAGTCAATGCAACTCTTCAGGATCTCTGCAGGGCCAGTCTCTGTGTTCCTGATATTGCTTGCCTTTTTCTACTTTTCCAGGTCCTCAATGCCCACCTCTTCTTACTCTCTCATTTGTTCCATCAAAGGTCCATGGGTCCATCAGGGCCACCTCGTGTTCCTGCGCCAAACCCACTTCAGTCCATGCCCTGGCCAACGTGGCCACCTCTGAACATTCCACCTGGACTACCATGGTCTATGAAGACACCTATTTCCCCCAGTTATGCCACCAGGACTGCCTCTGCCATGGTTGCCACCTGGAAGTGGAAAGGATAATAGAAGGAAACATTCAGCCTCTAGGGCCTTAAATAGGTTGGAACCTGTTCTCCCGGTAATGTTCTGATTTTCACACCCCAGATTGGGAAACTGTCAGTCTCCAGCATGGTGCTGGATGTTTCCTCCTCTGCATGCCCTCTTGGAACCCTGCAGCCCTCTTGGGAAGAAGCCACTTCTGTTTCTTCCACAGACTCCCATGCTTCTCATAGGGCCCCCAGGACTTCCTGGGTGCCCTGGACCTCCCCAGAGTGGTGGCAGAATCCCTCTACCCTCAAGGGAAGCATACCACCCTGCATAATGTTCATGGGAGGCTTCTGCTGAGAAAGAGAAACCTTAAGTTTTATCACTAGTTGGTGGGTCTTTGTAGGACACTGTAGCATAGCTTTGAGCTTTTCCGTTTACCTGTCCAAGTAGATATGAATCATGGGATGTCTTCTTCCCTTATTCATCTTAACAACTCCACACCTACTTAAAGAAGTCTGCCAGATTATCTAGAGTCACATCGTCATTTAAAACTTGCACAAAAATTGCACTATTATCAGAGTCTACATCTGTGTCTTTAAGTGGGTGTAGATCAAGGTCTGGTCATTCCTGCATGGGTCCACAGGCTTTTTTAAGACTCCTTGCTTTCCAGCGCATTCATTCCACCATGTCCTCTTCCCCGTCTGCCTCTGCTTATGCCTCCATAATCAAATCCCCCTCTTACTCTGCCCAAGCTATCAGGGTCATTCATGCTCTGTTTCTCTTCTGGTCCAGAAAACCCTCCAGGCTTCTGCCCATAAACACCCATGCTACTGGGGTGGTCTTTTTGAAATGAACTCTCCTGCCCTTAGCTGATGGTCTGTTGGCTATATTGACTTGAAGACTGACTGTAGGATCCAGTTTGGTGGTAGTTAACTAGTGGATGGCTGATTCCCATAGATACTTTGTTGACCATAGCTACTCTGCTGTACATAGCTGCTTGACTGCCCATAGGTGTTCTGTTGAGAGTAACCACTCTGATCATAAGTAGTTAGCTGTACAGAGGAATAGCTGGTAGGAGGATAAAATGGTGGTGCCATGACTGGCTTCCTGGGTAACTCTCAGGTACCTGGGGATAACTGTAGCTACTCTATTAATATCCTAGGCTGGGATGGTTGTGCTAGATTGAGGTTGACTAGTTTTAGCAGGTTTGCTACAATCTTGCAGGTATGGCTTTTGGCTGCTGCCTATAGGCTGGGTAAGCAGGCTGAGTGCCATATGCAGACTGAGCTACATAGGAGGCCTGGGTGGTAGTGACCATAACAGAGGTGTTATCATAAACACCTGTGCCATACCCCTGGGCAGTCTGACTATGCCCAGCGGGCAGCAAGAGTAGTATAAGCAGTGGAAGGCTGTCCATAAGAAGTTGAATATGCAGTCTGGCATATGTCACAGTGGGTTGAGTCTGGGTATAGATGACATTTGCAAGCTGTCCATAGCTTCCATAACTTACTGCCCATATGTCTCAGTGGTCAGAGCATATATTGAGGGGGCTGGGTGGTTTAATCACCGTAGTCCTGCTGGGCTGCTTCTTGGCTGTAAGTAGTGTAATCCATGGATGCCATTTTCTGTTCTTCCTTCCTGTTCTGTCAACAACCTTCTTTCTCTAGCTTTTCCTATGGTGTCATATTTCATTCTTTTATTTTGTGAGTTCTTGACTTATTTTATAGAAACATTCATTTTTATTGCTTTTGCATTATCTAACTTCATACTGTCACTTTTGGTGTCTCCTTTCCACTCAAAGTGTGCTCTTTATTATTTTTTACTGGACTGGATTAGTGGTCATGAACTCCTTTAGGTTTTATTTCTATGGAAAATTCTTTATCGCTCCTGTTCTGAATGATAGTCTTGCTGGGTAGAATATTCTCGGCTGAAGATTTTTCTCCTTCAGCACTCTGAATATATCATGGAATTCCCTTCTGGCTTGGAAAGTTTCTCTTGAAAAATACCCTGCTAGCCTTATAGGTTTCCCTTCGAAGTTGCTGTCTTCTTTTGTATTCGAGCTTTTAAATTTTTTTCTTTATCATTATATTTTGCCACTTTAATTAAAATATGTCTTCGTGTGGGTCTACTTTTGTTGATTTTGATGGGAGTTCTCTGTGCCTCCTGGATCTGGATGTCTGTTTCCTCCCACGGATTAGGGAAGTTTTCAGCGATTGTTTATCCAAATAAATTTTCTGCTCCTTTTTCTCCCTCTTCTTCTTCTGGGACTCCTATAATACATATATTATTACATTTGAGTGAGTCATTGAGTTCCCTAAGTCCATTCTTATTTTGCATAACTCTTTTTTTCTCTCTTTTGTTCACCTTGATCACTTTCCATTACTCTGCTCTAGTTCACAAATTAATTTCTCTGCTACTTCCATCCCGGTGTACATTCCATCAAACGTGTTTTTTATTTTGTTTTTTGAGCCTTTTACCTCAGTTATGTTATTCTTTATATCTGTGTTAAGAGTCTCATTCATGTGTTCCACTTTTTTCTCAAGTCTAGTGAGTGTCCTTATGATTGTTGCTTTAAATTCTCCATCAGGCATGTTACTTATATATATTCCACTTAGATCTCTGGCTGTGGCCTTGTCCTGTCCTTTCATTTGGGATAAATTTCTCTGTCTCTTCTTTTTGTCTGGTTTTCTGTGTCTGTTTATGTGTGTTAAGAAAGTGAACTATGTCTTCTGCTCTTGAAAGTAGTGACTTTATGAAGAAGAGATCCTGGAGTGCCCTGCAGTGCAGTGTCTCCTGTTCACCAAAACCTGGCTTTTCAGTAGCGTATATCCTATGTGTATTGCTAATGTCCTGCTGTTGTTTCAGAGTCACTTTTCCTTTCAGTGCAGTTGTCTACAACTGACTCTGCCTTTTGTGGGATATATTAGCTCTCTGCGGTGTTAGTGGGACCAAGGTAGGCCAACTCTGAGGTGGTGTGCACAACTGGGAATTTTGGGAGGCAGGGAACTATGTTAGCAAAATTTGAACCTCGTTTCATGTGTGTTACCAATCTGAATGTCTTCTTTGAAAAAAGTGTCTATTCATGTCTTCTTCCCATTTCTTCCTTGGATTATTCATTTATCAGGTGTGAAGTTTGATGAGTTCCATATAGATTTTGGATACTAGCCCTTTATCCCATATGTCATTTGCAACTATCTTTTCCTATTCCATCAGTTGCCTTTTAGTTTTGTTGATTGTTTCCTTTGCAGTGCAGAAGCTCTGTATCTTGATGAGGTTCCAATAGCTCATTTTTGTTTTTAATTCACTTGTCTTTGGAGATGTGTCAAGTAAATAATTGCTGCGACAGAGGTCAAAGAGGTTGTTTCTCCTCTAGGGTTTTGATGTTTTCTTGTCTCACATTCAGGTCCTTCATCCATTTAGAGTTATTTTTGTCTATAGTGTAAGAAAGTGGTCTAGTTTCATTCTTCTGCATGTTGCTGTCCAGTTCTCCCAGCACCATTTGTTAAAGAGACTGTCCTTTTTCCATTAGATGCTCTTTCCTACTTTGTCAAAGATTAGTTGGCCTTGCATCTGTGGGTCCAATTCTGGGTTCTCTATTCTATTCCATTGGTCTATGTGTCTGATTTTGTGACAATACCATACTGTCTTGATGATTACCACTTTGTAGTAGAGGATAAAGTCTGGGATTGTAATGCCTCTAGTTTTGGTTTTATTCTTCAATATTATTTGGCTATTCAAGGTCTTTTATGGTTCCCTACAAATTTTATGATTGTTCTAGCTTTGAGAACAATGCTGATGCAATTTTGATTAGGATTGCATTGAATGTGTAGATTGCTTTGGGTAGTATTGTCATTTTAACAATATTTATTCTTCCAATCCATGAGCATGGAATGTTTTTCCTTTTAATTGTGTCTTTTTCAATCTTCTTCATAAACTTTCTATAGTTTTCAGCATGCAGATCTTTTACCTCTTTGATTAGGTTTATTCCTGGGTATTTTATGGTTTTTGGTGAAATCGTGAATGGGATTATTTTCTTTACTTCTCTTTCTGTTGCCTCATTATTGGTGTATAAAAATGCCACCAATTTCTGTACATCGATTTTGTACCCTGTGACTTTGCTGAATTTATGGATCAGTTCTATCAGACTTTGGGTGGATTCTGTTTGGTTTTCCATGTAGAGTGTCATATCATTTGTGAAAAGTGAAAATTTGATTTCATATTTTCCAATTCTGATGCCTTTTATTTCATGTTGTTGTCTGATTGCTGATGCTAGGACTTCCAACACAATGTTAAACAACAGTGGTGAGAGTGGACATCCCTGTGGTGTTCCTGATCTCAGGAGGAAAGCTATCAGTTTTTCCCCATTGAGGGTGATATTAGCTGTGGGCTTTTCATAAATGGTCTTTATGATGCCTAAGTATGTTCCTTCTATCTTGAGTTTCTCGAGGGTTTTTATTAAGAAAGGGTGCTGTATTTTGTCAAATGCTTTTTCTGTATCTATTGACAAGATCATATGGTTCTTATCTTTTCTTTTGTTAATGTGATGTATCACATTGATTTATTTGTGAATATTGAAACAGCCATGCAGCCCAGGAATTAATCCCACTTGATCATGTTAAATAATTCTGTTTATACGCTGTTTAATTCAATTTGCTAGTATCTTGTTGAGAATTTTTGCATCGATATTCATCAGCTATATTGGCCTGTAGTTCCTTTTTTTTTGCTGGGTTTCTGGCTTGGGAATCAAAGTGATGCTGGCTTCATAGAATACATTCGGAAGTTTTCTTTCCATTTCTATTTTTTGGAACAGCTTGAGAAGGATAGGTATTGATTCTGCTTTAAATGTCTGGTAGAATTCCCCAGGGAAGCCATCTGGTTCAGGACTCTTATTTGTTGGGGATTTTTGATAACTGATTCAATTTCCTTACTAGTTATGGGTCTTTTCAAATTTTCTATTTCTTCCTGTTTGAGTTTTGGTCGTGTGTGAGTGTTCACGATTTTTTCCATTTTTTCCAGGTTGTCCAGTTTGTTCGCATATAATTTTTAATAGTATTCCTTGATAATTCCTTATATTTCTGAGGGATTGGTTGTAATAAATCCATTTTAATTCATGATTTTATATATCTGGACCTCGCTCTTTTTTTCATGAGAAGCCTGGCTAGAGGTTTATCAATTTTGTTTATTTTTTCAAACAACCAAATCTTGGTTTAATTGATCTGTTCTACTGGTTTTTTTTTGTTGTTGTTGTCGTTGTTTATTTGATTCTATATTTTTATTTCTGCCCTGCTCTTTATTATTTCTCTTCTTCTTTGGGGTTTGGGGTGTATTTGCTGTTCTCCTTCTAGCTCCTTTAGGTATGCTGTTAGATCTCATATTTGGGAGTTTTCTTGTTTCTTGAGATAGGCCTGGATTGCAACGTATTTTCTGTAAGGACTTCTTTTGCTGCATTCCACAGGGTTTAGATTGTTGTATTTTCATTTTAATTTGTTTCCATATTTTTTTTTAAATTTCTTCTCTAATTGCCTGGTTGACCCATTCATTCTTTCGTAGGTAGTTCTTTAATCTCCATGCTTTTAGAGTTTTTTCAGTCTTTTTCTTTGGTTGATTTCAAGTTTTATAGCATTGTGTTCTGAAACGGGCACGGTATCATCTCAATTATTTTATATTTATAGAGGGCTTTTTTGTGACCCAGCATGTGATCTATCTTGGAGAATGTACCACGTGCATTTGAGAAGAAAGTGTATTTCACTGCTTTGGGATGTAGAGTTCTAATTAATATCTGTCAAGTCCATCTGGTTAAATTTATCATTCAGGGCCATTGTTTCATTACAGATTCTTTTTCTAGATGTTTTATCCATTGCTGTAAGTGGAGAATTAAAGTCCCCTGCAATTATCACATTATTATTAATAATATTGCTTATGTTTGTGATTAATTATTTTACAGATATGGGTGCTCTCGAATTCGGTGAGTAGACATTTATAATTGTTAGCTGTTCCTGATGAATAGACCCTGTAATTGTTATGTAACACCCTTCTTCATCTCTTGTTACAACCTTTAATTTAAAGTCTAGTTTGCCTGATATAAGTATGGCTACTCCAGCCTTCTTTTGACTTCCAGTAGCATAATAGATAGTTCTCCATCTCCCCACTTTCAGTCTGAAGGTGTCCTAAGGTCTAAAATGAGTCTTTTGTAGAGAGCAAATAGATGAGTCTTGTTTTTTAATCCATTCTGATACCCTATGTCTTTTGATTGGAGCATTTAGTCTATTTGCATTTAGTGTAATTATTGAAAAGTATGGGTTTTGAGTCATTGTGTTATCTGTATTTTTCATGCTTGTAGTGGAGTCTCTGGTAGTTTTCATTCCTTGCAACATTTCACTCACAGAGTCCCCATTAGGATCTCTCGTAGGGCTGATTTAGTGATGATGAATTCCTTCAGTTTTTGTTTGTTTGGGAAAACCTTTATCTCTCCTATTCTGAATGACAGGGTGGCCGGATAAAGAATTCTTGGCTGAATATTTTTCTTGTTCATCACATTGAGGATTTCCTGCCATTCCTTTCTGGCCTGCCAAGTTTCAAAAGATAGTTCTGCTACTACCATTATGTGTCTAACCTTGTATGTTAAGACCTGTTTATCCCTAGCTGCTTTCAGAATTCTTTCTTTATCCTTGTGTTTTGACAGTTTCACTATGATATGTCATGCAGAAAATTGATTCAAGTTACGTCTGAGAATAGTTCTCTGTGCCTCTTGGATTTCTATGCCTGTTCCTTCCCCATGTTGAGGAATTTCTCAGCTATAATTTGTTCAAGTACCCCTTCAGACCCTTTCTCTTTCTTCTTCTTCTTCTGGAATTCCTATTTTACAGATGTTGTTCCATTTGATTGTATCACTCAATTCTCTAATTCTTCTTTCATGATCTTGGATCATTTTATCTCTCTTTTTCTAGGTTTCCCCTTTTTCCATAATTTTATCTTCTAATTCACCTATTCTCTCTTCTGCCTTTTCAATCCGTGCTGTGGCTGCCTACATTTTATTTCATACCTCATTTATAGCATTTTTAAATTCATCATGACTATTTTTAAGGTCCTTGATCTCTGCAGCAATTGAGTCTCTGCTGTCTTCTATTCTTTTTTCAAGTCCAGCGATTAATTTTATGTCTATTATTCTAAATTCCTGTTCAGTTATGTTTCTTGTATCTGTTTTGATCAATTCATTAGCTGTCACTTCTTCCTGGATTTTCCTTTGAGGATAATTCTTCCGTTTCATCATTTTAGCTAGTTTTCTGCCCCTTGTACGTTTTTAAAGCTTGTTATGTGCTCTGCATCTGCGAGCACTGCTATATTAAAGGGGTGTCATACACTGTCCAGGGCCTGGCCATTCAGGAAGTGTTTTTTTGGAGAGTGTTAATTACCCTCTGTTGTTGTGACTTTGGTTATTTTATTTCCCTACTCATAGTGATGTTTTGGACCCTCCACCAGGTGTGCTTTGATTTGTTCCTTGAAGTAGCCCCTCCGTGTTCTGTCAGGTCTCAGAAGCAGCTGCTATCTCCTTGCCTCCACCACAAGTCATTGCCACCATACTAACTGCCGTTGCCTCCACTGACAGGGTTGAGTCAGCTGACTTTTAATGCTCCAGGCTTCAAGTCTCACCGGTTTTACAAACTCAAGGAATTCATCCCTTCTGTTTCTTAAAGCCAAATGTTATGGGGGATTAGTCTTTCATGTGTGATCTCTCTAGTGAGAAGACCTGTTTCTCTGCCTTCTTTGAGTGCACAGCTCCCTCCCTCCTGTAGTCAGCTTTCCTTCATGGTTCTGAACTTCTTTTTTTTTTTTTATTTAATTTTTTTTAACGTTTATTTATTTTTGAGAGACATAGAGACAGAGCGTGAGCAGGGGAAGGGCAGAGAGAGAGGGAGATACAGAAACTGAAGCAGGCTCCAGGCTCTGATGAGCCATCAGCACAGAGCCTGACGTGGGGCTCGAACTCACAGACCGTGAGATCATGACCTGAGCTGAAGTCGGCCACTTAACCAACTGAGCCACCCAGGCGCCCCCTGAACTTCTTAACCTTTCAGATGAAGCTGCTGCTGCTGCTGCTGCTGCTGCTGTCTCTTCTTCTTCTCCTTCTTCTTCTTCTTCTTCTTCTTCTTCTTCTTCTTCTTCTTCTTCTTCTTCTTCTCTCTGTCTTTTAGTTTTGCAGTTTGTTCTTCCTTTCTTCAAATCATTCTCCAGTTTATTGACTTGGATATGGGTGATATATAGTTGTTAACATGGGGTGGGATAAGCTCAAGTTCCTCCTGCTCTGCCATCTTCCCAAGCTCCCCAGATTAACTTTTAAAAACATGTTTTGAAATAAATTTAAGTTTATAAAAGAATTGCAAAGACATTCACATGTATGTATTTCTCTTAGCTTCTCCTAATGTTTAAATCTTTTATTATTGCAGTGTAATAATCAAAACTAAAGAATTGACAGTGGTCCAATACTGCTAACTTAATTAGAAACTTCTGGAATTTCTCCAGGTTTTCTATTAATGTCCCTTTTATATTTCAGTATCCAACTGAAGATCCTACATTATATATATATATTCATCATGTATCATTGGTTTTCTCCACATCACTTCAAAGTACTAGGTGGCCTGGGGTGTCCTCTCACCATGGATAGACATCTATGTGTATGAGAAACTCATCTTCTAGCTTCATTTTGAGGTGAACTTATGGCCTAAAGCATCACAATAAACTACTACTCAGAAATTGAGAATTATGATTTGGGATCTAAACATCTGCTCAAGTAGGGATACCACAAACCCACCATACAAGGGCAAGGTCTATGCACATTTGGGAATCTGATGTTTTCTTTCATAAGAAAGTCCTAATATATTTTGATTGAATCATTTTACATTCCCATCAACAATTCATGAATCCTCTAGTTTATCTTCATTCTCATCAGCATTTGTGTCAAACTGTTTTATTTTAACTATTCTGAGAAAGTGTATATTGATATTCCATTGTGGTTTTAATTTAAATTTCCCTTCTGGCTAATGATGTTGAACATTTTTTTCCTGTTCTGATGTGCCATTTGTGTGTCCACTTCAGCAATATGACTGCTCCTGACTTTTTCCTTTTTTCTAATTAGATTGTTTAAGTTTTTGTTTTTATTTTGTACTATTGAATTTTGAGTGTTGACTATATAATCAATATATTAGTCTTTTTATGTATACGTAGTTTGTAATTTTTTATGTATCCTTATAGCATATCTTTTTATCCACTTTCCATGGGCTTTCACAGAGCAAAAGTTTAAAATCTTCGATGTGATCCATAAATGGTTTTTCCGTTATGGATTGTTTTGTTAGACATGCATGGCATATCTATGTTTTTGAACTTGGAGTGAGCTTCTTTCATTTTTTAAAAGATTTTATTTAAGGGGTGCCTGGGTGGCTCAGTCATGATTTCTGTTAAGGTCATGATCTCGTGGTTCATGAGTTTGAGTCCCATATCGGGCTCGGCACTGGCTGTTCTTTCCTCTCTTTTTGCACTGTGATTCTCTCTCTCCCCTCTCTCTCTGTCCCTATCCTGCTCACACTCTCTCTCTTCCTCAAAATAAATAAATAAAAACTTTTAAAAAGTTTCAAATATTTTATTTCAATTCTAGTTAGTTAATATACAGTACAATATCAGTTTCAGTTGTACAGTTTAATGAACCCTAACATACAACACCCAGTGGTCGTTATAAGTACACTCCTTAATACCCATTACCTATTTAACTCATCTGCTCTCCCCACCTCCTCTCTAGTAACCATCAGTTCATTCTCTATAGTTAGAGTCTGTTTCTTGGTTTGCCTCCCTTTTTTTCCCCATGACCATTTATTTTGGTTCTTAAATTCCACATGTGAATGAAATCATATTGTATTTGCCTTTCACTGACTGATTTATTTCACTTAGAATAATACTCTCTAGCTCCATGCATGCCATTGCAAATGGCAATATTTCATTCTGTTTTTTTTTTCTTCTTTTCATTCTGTTTTATGACTGAGTAGTAGTCTATTGTGTGTGTGTGTGTGTGTGTGTGTGTGTGTGTGTGTGTATTCTTTACCCATCCATCACTAGATGGACATTTGGGCTTTTTCCATAATGTGGCTATTGTAGAGAAAGCAGTTTGCTTTCCCACCTACAGTGCAAGAGATTTCCCCTTTCTCTGCATCCTCAACAACATCTGTTGTTTCTAGTGTCATTGATTTTAGCCATTCTGACAGGTATGAAGTGATATCTCATTGTAGTTTTGATTTGTATATCCCTGATCATGAGTGAACAGAATATAGTTGGATCATGCTTCTTATCCACCCTACCAATCTGTTTTACTGTTTATTTAGATGACTTACATTTAAGTTCATCATTGTTACATTAGGCTTAAGTCTGCCAGTTTTTTCTTTGTTTTCTTCTTTTTTTTCTTACTCTTTTATGAGTTACTTCAATATTTTTAACATTTCACAGTCATTTATTTATAATATTTTTAGTGTTTTGCTTTGTATCATTTTCTTAATGGTTATTCTGGTTATTTTTTTAAAATGTTTATTCATTTTTGAGACAGAGAGAGACAGAGCACAAGTGGGGGAGGGGCAGAGAGAGAAGGAGACACAGTATCTGAAACAGGCTCCAGGCTCCAAGCTGTCAGCACAGAGCCCAACGCGGGGCTTGAACTCACAAACTCTGAGATCATGACCTGAGCCAAAGTAGGACACTTAACCAACTGAGCCACCCAGACGCTCCTATTCTGGGCATTAAAATATATATGACTTATCACAATTTGCTAGAGTCAAGTTGTCACTACTTTGAGTAAATTGTGAAAAAACTTACTTTCCTTGAGGTCATTTTAACATACCCATTTTTAAACTAATTATTTTATTCTAAGATGATGTTATGATTTTTATTTTAACAATAACAAGTGACTTAGATAATTATAATGGAAACTATAGTTTCTGGTACTTCTCCATAGTTTTGCTCTTTCCATTGTTCTTTTTTACTTATTTTGGTTACAAGATTTCTTCTATAATTTCTTTTTTGTTGTCTGTTTAAAAAATTCTTTAAGCATTTCTTTAGAGGTACGTATGCTAGGGTCAAATTCTTTTAGTTTTCCTTCATTTGAGGATGTCTTTATTTCTTCTTCATTTCTGAAGCAAAGTTTTCCTGGATACAGAATTCACAGTTTTCAGTTATTTTCTTTTAGTATTTGTGCTACTTTCTTTTGGCTTTCATAGTTTTTGATAAGAAAGTTACTGTCATTCAATAAATAAAGTTCCTTTACAGGCGTTGTGTCTTTTCTTTTTGGTTCCTTTCACTACTTTTTTTGTCTTTCCTTTTCAGAATTTAATTATGATATGTCTAGGCATGAGTATCTTTTAATTTATCCTGTTTTGAGTTTGCTTAGTTGCTTGATTCTTTAGGTGTATTCATTAAATTAGGATATTTTTCAGCAATTGTCTCTCCAAATTCTCTTTCAGCACCCCCCCCCCCTTTCTCCTTTCTTTCCAAGACTCTGATTACATGAATGCTGGATATTTTGTTATTCTCCCACACGTTCTTGAGATATGTTTATTATTTTTAGTCTATTATTTTCTCTGTAGTTCATATTTTATACATTCTATTTTTCTCTCCTCAAGTTAATTGATTCTATTCTCTCTTGTGTCCACTACACTATTGAGTACATGCAGTGACTTTATACATTATTCAGTTACTGTATATTTTAGTTCTTCAATTTATAACTGGATATTTTTAAACTTCTATTTCTTTGTGGATGTTTTCTATTTTTTAATTTGTTTCAGTATAATTTATAATTGCTTGTTGAAGCATTTTATGATGCTTGATTTAATATCCTTGTCAAGGGGCTCCTGGGTGGCTCAGTTGGTTAAGTGGCCGACTTCAGCTCAGGTCATGATCTCACGGTCTGTGAGTTCGAACCCCGCGTCGGGCTCTGTGCTGATGGCTCATCATAGCCTGGAGCCTGCTTCCGTTTCTGTATCTCCCTCTCTTTCTGCCCTTCCCCTACTCACGTTCTGTCTCTATGTCTCTCAAAAATAAATAAACGTTAAAAAATAAAAAAAAAAACCTTGTCAAGTCATTGCAACATTTGATTCTCTCAATGTTAGTGTCAGTTGATTTTCTTTGTCATTCAAATTGTAATTTTCCTGCCTTTTTTTGTAATGGGTATTTTTTTCTTGCATCTGGGACATTTCGTTTATTATATTAGGACACTTTGGTTCCTATATATATCTTGTATTTTAGTAGGCAATCAAGTACAGTATAGTATAGTGTAGTATATCATAGTATAGTATACTAATCCTGGACTACTTTTGTGGGCTATGGTCCAATGACATTCTAATTTTTCTGAGACTTTATAGTAGTATTCTGGTCTGTTTGGTTAATCTCATAGTTGTGGGGCTTCTACTGGTCCCCAATGATTCTGTTTTATAAGGTAAAAAGTGTTTCCACACATTTATGCTTCTAAGTGTGAGAAAAGAGTCTCCTTCCTTTGGGAAGAAGGCATACTTTCTAGAGTAGAAAATTACTGTATGGCTACCTCTTGTCTTTGGGTAACAGGGAGCTTTCCTGAGTTAGAGTCACTATTTTTGGTATGGTATCTCTTTCAGTTGGCATCCCCCCACACACACTTAGCACTCATATCTCTGGGTACATGAGAGGAGTCAGACCTTGGTAGACAAGATAATTTCCCTGGATGAGGTTGATTTTTGTGCCTTTGTACCCTGTGCTTTTGCCCCTAGTTTTGTGTGTCTAGGTGGAGGATGGAGAATTCAGAACCTGTAGAAAAGGAGATCACTTCCTGAGTTAGCACTTGTGATAAGATCACCTCTGATGGTACCCACAGTCTCTGGGAGCTCTTTGTGTGCAGGAAGAGCCTTCATATGTCTTTGGGAAGAAAAACAATATCCCAGACCCAGCAGGTAGAAAAAATACTTCTTTATTGTTCACAGGGAGAATATTTCCTTATTGCTAACTGGGATTCCAATTCATTTCTTTTGCCTAGTATATTAGGCAAGAACTCCTTTAGATATGGGGAAGGTACCTACCTGAACCACTTTCTATTGCTAGATTTGGGGTAAATAAATGCCAGGCTTAAGTTACCTTCTCCTATGTGGGAGGTTTCTAACCAGTTTTTCTTCCTCTTTCTATTTCTTAATCTTTTTTATTGTCTCTTGAGTTATTTCCAGAATTTATAATTGTACTTAGTGGGAAGGAGAATGGAGAGAAAAGTTTATGCCATCATCTTGTCTGGATCAGAAGTATTAATTCTATGGGTTTTGGCAATTACGTAGAGCTGGGTGTCCATTATCACAATTCTATACAGAACAGTTCCATCACTCTAAAAATCCTCTTGTGTTGCACCTTTGAAGTCAACGTCTCCTTCTACTCCTAACCTCTGACAACCACTGATCTGTTTTCCATTTCTATAATTTCACATTTTTCAGAATGTCATATGAAGAAATATTCCAATGAGCAGCCTTTTGGATATGGTGTTTTTCACTTAACAAAATGCTTTTAATATTCATTAACCTTTGGATAGTATTCCATTATATGGATGTACCACAGTTTGTTTCTAAATTTCAGATTAATTTTATTGTTGTTGGAATTTGTATGGTCAGTTCTTAGTAATGACATATGCTTTGCATCTTTATGATGCTTTCAAAGTTATTATTTAGATACTGCTTCACTATTTTGTTTCCTTTAGATGGGCAAAGCTCTCTTCTAAACCATATGCAGCATAGAAATTATTAGCCTCCCGTTGCAGCTGAGGTAATTGTGGCCAAACGTTTAAATAACCCCCTCAAAATAACACAGAAAATTAGTGGAAAAGTCAGGACTTAAAACTTTGATTTTCTGATTCCCAGGTCAGTACTGGAAAGCATGCAGGCAGGAATAAATATGACTAACGGGCTGGAAAATAGAACTTTCGAGAGACTAAATACTGAAGTATTTGGCCTGAAGAAGAGAGAGCTTATAAAGAGATTTGGAAAATCTCTTTAATCATATACAGGGTTTGTGGCTGAGGTTAAAAGACCAGAGAGTCTTTACACTGCAGGAGAAGAGTGCTCAATTAGATCCTATGTGTAAAATAGAAGACCTGCAGTTATTTTGCCTATAAAAGTAGCTTAGAGAAAAATCAAGATTGTGTTATAGAAAGTCATTTGCCTCCAAATGACTGGACAATGGTCTAGATGAGTCCTAACGACCTGTCTATGCTTTTATGCTATAGCATCTTTGGTTTCCTGAGAAGGTTCTAAAAGATAAATGAATGTTTTTGATGACCCACAACAGTGTGTAAAATCATTAGTGCCTAGAAATGTCACAGCTAGGAGAAATCTTAAAGGTTATCTAGTCCAACCTAGAATGAGGAAACTGAAGTCGTGAGAAGGGAAATAATTTACACAAGGCTAAATAGGGGAATTGGGATCAAGATCTCGTATATTTAGATATTCATATTGGTGTGTTCTGATGCTCATCTTCTGAGACCCATCCACTTGTTAATCACTTCATTAAACAAATGTGTACTGACCAATGTCTGCCAAGGTCCTGGATTTCTTTAGCCTCACCAACTTGTAACATTAAATATGGGCACATGAAGATTATAGGATTATAGATTTAACTGATTTTTAAAAAATAAATGTTTATTTTTTTGACAGAGATAAAGATAGAGAGATAGAGAGAGAGAGCATGCAAGCAGGGGATAGGCAAAGAGTGAGGGACACACAGAATCTGAAGCAGGTTCCAGGCTCAGAACTGTCAGCACAGAGCCCTGACACAAGGCTTGAACTCATGATCATGAGATCATGACCTGAGCTGAAGTCAGACGCTTAACTGCTTAACCTACTGAGCCATCCAGGTGCCCCTAACTGATTCTTGACCCCACATGGTCTTTAAATATTTCCAGGACTCTCACATAGTTTACATGTATTTATATCCACTCTTCCTCTTCACTACCTCTGTTATACCTAGTCCTGCAGGCCCCTTGTACGACAACATTGGGGCTCTCATTATTCCAAAGCTATCAGGAGATCTATGTCAAAGAAGAAAGTACTTTTCCTTCACTTTCACTCTACTTTATCAGAGATGTCCCCAATCATCACTACTGAGCTCTTAATGATTCAGTTTGTAGCAAAAGAGCTCTTTCAATAGCTCTTCAAACCTGTCACCTTCTTCCTTCAGAATGTCTGATTTGAGGAGACCTTCACCTTGACACTTGACCCTCTTGCACATAGGCTTCTGTCAGGACAGCCCACCACTTCACCAGACATGCTACACCTGTTTGAATTCCAATTTAGATTCAAACCTAAAACTCTCTATATCCCTTTCCCTCTCCTCCTCACCTAGAATTGAGAAACCGGTACCTAAAATGAAGAAATCAGCTACCCGGGAATGTGGAATTTTTTTTTTCATATGTTTGGTTGGAGTTTCAATCCTCTTGGAAATCTTGAAATCTTGCTGTGATTTCAAATTAGCTAGCACATTTCATTGTCTTTTGGTATCCCTTTAGATCAGGAGTTCTTAATGGGAAAATTTTGCTATACCAAGGAATATCTGTTAATGCCTGGAGATACTTTTAGTTGTCATACTTGAGCAGGGAGAGCTACTGCTGTCTAGTGAATAGAGACCAAAGATGCTACTAAACATCCTACAATACACAAGGCAACCCTCCTACCTCCTACTCACTCACACACAATGAAGAATTATATGACTAAAAACACCAATAGTGCTGAGGGTGAGAAATCTTATTTTGGAGTAGGGCCAGAGTCAAGAGAGGCCCGACACTCACTCATCCATACTGTCTATAATCTTTGGATTATTCAGAAAAACTACATTCGAGCTACCTTCTCTGGGAATATGTGTACTAATAGTAATAATAGCTAGACTACATAGCACTTTCTTTTTTACCACACAATCTCATTACAATATTATTATGTTCACTATATACAGGACTTTTTATATGTCAAACATAAAACATTTATTGGGGGCCCACCATGTTGTAGGCACTATTCTAGGCCAGAGGTGGGCAAATGTTTTTTTGTTAAGGGCTAGATAGTACATATTATAGACATAATGGGCCATACTTTACATAGATTATCTCATTTAATTCACACATTAACTACACGAGGGAGTTCTTAACAACGCCATTTTACATTTGAACAGAGAAGTTTCTAGATGTACAATATAGGATTCTGACCTAATCTGAAAGTCATTCAATACTCATTCTCTAAAGAAAGGCCTGTATTTGATGTTAATATTACACAAACAAATGATACCCAGTCCCTTGCTGAAGGTCATGTGAACGATAAGGGGCTGCTTATTTCAATTAAAACATCTATAAGTCTATACTAAAGTCTACCAGGTCCCACCTGATCTGACCTCTGATTGATGCAATATATTGCCCTAATTTCCAACACCATAACTTGAGAGATGTAGAACTCATGGTCTCCTGCTCTGACATTTTAACATTTTATGTCCCGTCATCTATTTGTATCAAGTGTTATCGTCACGGCCTATAAATTACCTTGTGGAAGGGACCTGAGTATTAATTTGGTACAGAGCTTACACATAGCTAGGTTCAAATTATAGTTTTTGATAATAATAGCAGCCATGTAGTGAGTGCATATCAAGCAATGAGAGAATAAGGAAAAACATGGGAAGCAAGGAGATGGCTAGTAGGAGCCAGTGGCTAGAATTTAGTGGCAAATATTTGGAATTGCTTTTGGGGCCTTTTTTTTTTTTGCCATGTGGAATTTTTTTTCATATGTTTGGCTGGAGTTTCAATTCTCTTGGAAAGAGGAAAATGGCCATAGGCAAGTTTCTTGGCATCACTGGTAATTAGATTAGAGAGAAGAGAACAAATGAAGATAAAATGGAGTAGGAGAAAATAGAAGAAAGATAAGAGAGGATACGAAAGTAAGAGAGGAAATTATGAAGGAAAGGGAGGAAACAGAAGAGGAGACAAAGACATGATTAAAGATGTATATATATACAATGGAATATTACTCAGCCACAAAGAAGAATTAAATATTGTAATTTACAATGACATAGATAGAGCTAGAGACTATTATGTTAGGTGAAAAATCTAGTCAGAGAAAGACAAATACCATATGATTTCACTCATATGTGGAATTTAAGAAACAAAACAAATAAGCAAAAAAAAAAAAAAAAGAGAGAGAGATACAAAGCAAAAACTTGACTCTGAACTATAGAGAGAAAACAGATGGTTACCATAGAGGAGGTGGGTTGGGGAATGAGTAAAATAGGTGATGGGTATTAGGGAGTGCACTTGTTGTGATGAGCACCAGGTGTTGTATGGAAGTGTTGAGTCACTATATTGTAAACCTGAAAATAATAGTGTACTGTATGTTAACTAAATGGAATTTAAATACTTTTAAAAAGACAAAGAATAAAGAAAAGGAAAGTATAAAAGTAAAGGAAAGGAGATGAGAAAATGCGGAGAAGTAGTGTCAATGAAAAGGAAAAGAAACAGAAAAAATATGAGGAGAAGCAGTGGTGATGAAAAGGAAAAGAAACAGAAAAGTGGCTAAATGGAAGAAAGAAAATATAAATCCAGTCCTTTGTAACTAAATGATCACTAGGTGCCTAGAAAAAAATCCTAATTGTTGTTAGTAGTTTCAGATGCTGACAGGTCTATGGAATAATGTCCTGTTGAACTTTACACAATTTCTCATGGAATGGAATTGGTATTGGCAACACAGTGTGCCAGAAAAAATGGCAGTGTTTCTCTGTGGCGTTTATATGTATCAGCGTCCTTCCTTGCTGGAACAAACACTCCTGGCTCAGACAGATAAGCTCAAAGTCCTGAGCAGCTGCATTGTCCCGGAATAGTTACAATAGTTTGAATGTTTGTCTTTCTGGGTACTTTAAAAATTTAAATGAGTCATTCCTTCAAATGTGTTCACTTTCTTCTTGGTCTAAAGCATTCAGAGCAGAATCTCTTTAGTGTCTACCATGTGTTTCATACAAGTCACAGTCTTCTCTCAAGGAAGAAGTGTCTAGTATCCTAATTCTGTGGAATAAATGACATTCTCATCAGATTCTAGTTTTGGTTACAGTCTCGAAATCTTAATAAATATGGGCCAACAGTCTTTTGACTTATGAATCATTTTTACTAGGAGAACGTTAAAAACCATCTATTTCAATGCAAGCGTGATCAATACCCATGTACACAACCACCTATTTCATAGTGATGGGGATTGATTTATCTAAGGCCTCCTGACTCCTGGTCCTGTAACTTTTCCATGGCCCCATGTATTACCAGTAATATCAGTATGAGCTACAAGGAAATAGAGAACTTTCTCAAACTAGCTTATCTGAGAGTTCAAATTCAGGGATTTGTTCCTCCCAAGAATCTAAGGCCCTAAATGACACTTGTGGATAAAATTATCATATATATATATATATATATATATATATATATATATATATGTAAAATACACTCCATCTCCCTCACTTTGGTAATCTAGACTTTTGAACATAATTTGACCTAAGCTTGACCTAAGCTACTTATTGCTGGACCTTAAAATCTAAGGCAGAGGACACAAACCCTTTAGAAA
Organism: Paguma larvata; assembly: GCA_030068075.1. Classification (NCBI taxonomy): domain Eukaryota; kingdom Metazoa; phylum Chordata; class Mammalia; order Carnivora; family Viverridae; genus Paguma; species Paguma larvata. The sequence continues at coordinate 50,582,705 of CM057830.1, read as the reverse complement.
TTATTTAGTCCAATTTACTCATTTCAGACAGGAAAATAGGCCTAGGAAATGGAAAGAATTTGCTCAAAGTCATACAGCTCATAAATTTATAAGTTGTTAGAGTTAAAGGCTTTGTGAAAAACTTATTAAACTTAAATGGAGAAGAGAAACTTGAATCAAGTACTGGCTCTGCAGGTGACTAACTTTATAGTAGAGCTATACTGATTGGTTATTTAGCCTGTATTATCCTTGGTTTTCTTAAGTGTAAAAAGGGTATGTTAATAGTACTATTCTCTCAGGGTTCTTTTTATAGGTCACAGAAATGGCATATTACCATACTTTGCCTATAAAACACTTATATACTATAGATTTTAGATGAGAGAATTGATGCCTAAGAAAGCAGAGAAACTTATTTACTGAAATATTGATGGATATTCTGAAAAACATTTCCTATCTTTGTCATTTCTTCTGTAATCTTGGTTAGATCCCTCCACTTTTTTGAACCTCAACTTCTTCAGTTATAAAATAAGGGTAATATGCCTACGTTATAGGGTAGGTCTAGACTAAATGAGATAAAGTATTCAAAACACCTGGTATATAGTAAGCCCTCACACTTTTGGATTACCTTAGAGAAATCTCATCTTCCTATCCACTTTCTCTCTCTTTTTTTCCCCCCACGGGCTATCTCACATTTAGAACCTCACACATCATGCTGGAGAACAGCAGAGTTCCTATATTAAAAGGTTACTCTCTGGTTCCCTAGTATACTTGTTTCCCCCTTGTATCCACTTGTAGTATAATCCTTCCACTTGACCAATGACAGGTAGAGCAAAAGAAAGTTGGGGTCCATTCAGCAGGCCAAACTTCTGGTCTGAGTTGTAATAGGCTTTTCTCACTCAATTCATTTACAAACCAGATACTCAGTTATCAGCAGAGCCCAGTGCACTGACTTTCTTGTTGAAGAGGTTGAGAGTTGAACGACCTTTGGCAGACATTGAAATTTATCTTTCTTATTCATCTGAATCTTACTTCCTCTTCACACATCTATTTCTCTCCCTCTTCTTCCCTTGAACCAGAATAGTACCTGTCTTTGCCCTCTACATAATCATAGGGCAATTCATCCATCAAGTGGGAATAATTACAGCCAACCCAAGTTGGGTATTTGTCACTCTTGAGCTTCTGATTAGAAGTATCTTCTGGTTGGCCTATTGAATACAGTGTCAAAAAAGGTATACATCTAAGTATCTGAGAGATCAGGAGTTGTCTGACATTAGTCAAGTCTCAGATACTGTCTTCACGAAACTGGTTCAGACTTCTTGATATCATCCTCGTACTAATGCTTCCTTCTGAACTTGAGACATGATCTGAATTTTTCCTCAGTTTCCTAGACCCTGTGACTGAACATACTCAGCAATGTTCTCAGAACTTTTGGAATCCAAATCCAATGCCCCAGAGTAGGAGAAAGCGAGCTCTGAGCTCATTCACCTTTTGTGGACAGTTTTCCTGGCAGCCAGAGCCTTGTAGGTCAAACCTGTCTTGCCTTAAGGGCAGTTTCTAGCTGGAGATCTGGAGGGTATTTAATTTATTCAGTAGTTCTCTAAAACTTGATCAGCTCTGTGCCAGATGGTTAATAATAATTAAGTGCTTTTTATGTGCCAAGCACCACCTTAAGCATACATAGTCTCCTGTAACCTTCATAAAGTTTTTTTAAAACATTTATTTATTTTTGAGAGACAGAACGTGAGCAGGGGAAGTGCAGAGAGAGAGGGAGATACAGAAACTGAAGCAGGCTCCAGGTTCTGATGAGCCATCAGCACAGGGCCCGACGTGGGGCTCGAACTCACAGACCATGAGATCATGACCTGAGCTGAAGTTGGCCGCTGAACCAACCGAGCCACCCAGACACCCCTGTAATCTTCAAAACAAGTCTGTGAGGAGGCACACATTTTTTTATTTCCATTTTTAAAGTGAAGAAACTGAGGCCTAGGGAGGTAAATGACTTCCTGAAGGTCACACAACCAGTAAGTTTCATACTATTATACTAATTGCTTTCAAGATGGATCATACATTGTCTCTGCCCTTATAGTGATTCTCGAGTATGGGGGGAACACACACAAATGTGATCCGAAGTTGGTCCTCAAATATCCAACACCTTCCTCCTCATATCATCTCACCTCTCTCCATCCTAATACCAGAGTGACTAACCTGCCTGCCTCTCTACCCCACACACTTTGCCTTTCTTTCTGATACTCTATTGGATAGAAGTTAACCTCTCCAACTGTGTTCTGGATCTCATCTGCTTTAAACTTCTTAAGAAATCCCTTTTGCAGTAATCTCTCTACTTCTCATCCTATTTCATACTGGATTATTTCCATCACCTATTAACGTGTCCTGATACCTCCGCTTTGTACTTTGTTAGCGGTGTCTTGGTTATTCTCAGTCCGTTATTTCTCTATAATCAGCTGTGAACTTCTATAAATAACTGGGTGGAGTTTTATAGGAATTACACTTAATCTATAGGTATATTGTGTAGATTTGGCATATTTTATGAGAATTTTGACCTCAACTTTAATAGCAATGACCAACTGTCACGATGAATATGGTTATTATCTCTCAATTTGTTGACATTTTCTGCAATGCCTTTTAATAAAGTTGAGATGTATATTAACAAAATTAAAATAAAATAAAGGACATTTCTAAACTAACAGTCTTTTTTTTTTCTTTTTTTTTTTTTGTTATAATAGTTTATTTTCAAATTGGTTTACATATAACACCCAGTGTTCATCCCAACATGTGCCCTTTTTAATGCCCATCACCCCCTCTCCCCCCTCCCTCATCCCCCTTACCCTCAGTTTTTTCTTAGTCTTTGAGAGTCTCTTATGTTTTATCTCCCTCCCTCTCTTTTATATTTTTGTTAGATTTTTTTCTTTAGGTAACTTAAAATTTTTGTTGCTACTCTAAATGGTATATATTTTTAATTAAACTTCTTACTTTAAGATAATTGTAGATTCATATTAAGTTTTAAGAAATAATAGAGATCTCATATTACATTTACTCAGTTTCCTCAATGGTAACGTTTTGTAAAACTATAGTACAATATCACAAACAGGATACTGGCATTAATACACTCAAGATAGTGTATTAGAATAGTTCTATCACCACAAGTATCCCTCCTGTAGACCATTTATAGCTATACTCACCTCCCTTTTCCTAACCCCCATCCCCACCCCATTCCTAATGTCTGGCAATCACCAATCAGTTCTCCATTTTCATAAATTTATCATTTTAGGAATGTTATATAAGTGTAATCATAGTGTGTGACCTTTTGAGATTGCTTTTTTTTCAGTCAGTATAATTCTTTGGAGATTCATGCACATCATTGCATGTATTACTAGTTTTTGTTGCCAAGGAGTATTCAATTGTATGGATGTACCACAGTTTGTTTAACCATTCACTTGTTGAAGGATATATAGTTGTTTTTTTTTTTTTTAAGTTTTTGGCTCTATAAATAAGGTGTTTATGGACATTTATCTATAGGTTTTGTGTGAAAAGCGTTTTAATTTCTATGGAATAAAGGCCTAAGAGTTCAATTACTAGATTATATGGTAAGTGCCTATGTGTTTATTTTTTGATAAACTGCTAAACTGTTTTCCAGAGTAGCTGTAGCATTTTATATTCTCACAAGCTATATATGTTTGATCCAGTTTCTCCTTATTGTCATCAGAACTTTGTATTATCAATGGGTTTTTATTTTGCCATTCTATTTGGTGTATAGTGATGTCTCATGAGTTTAATTATCATTTCCTTAATGGCTAGTGGAATGGAAAATTTTGATTATTAGTAATTCGTGTATTCCTTTTAGTAAAATGATTGCCTTTTGCCCATTTTCTAATATGATTGTTTTAATATTTTGTATTTTATTTTGACTGTTGAGTTTTGAGACGTCTTTATATAGTCTAGCTACTAGTTTTTTTGTTAGATATGTGGTTTGCAAATATTTTCTTCTAGTCTGTAGTTTATTTTCATCATCCATACAAGGACTTTCACAGATCAAAATTTTGTAATTTCGATGAGGTCCAATGTATCAAGTTTTCCTTTTAAGGATCCTGCTGTTGGTGTCATGACTCAGAACTTTTTGCATAGCCCTAAATCCTTAAGATTCTCTCCTATTTTTTTCCTAAAAGTTTTATAATTTTGTTTTTTATATTTACATCTATGATACACTTGAGAAATTTTTGTATAAGTTGTTAGACTGAGGTTCAGATTCTTTTATTATATCTATGGATGTTCAATTGCTCCAGGACCATTTGTGTAATTGTTAAATGATTTCTGCATCTTGTTTAGTTTGTCATACTTGTGTGAGTCTATTTCTATATTATATATTCTATTCACCTGATCTATGTGTCTTACGCACCCAGTAACACCATACTATAATGATTACTATGGCTACATTATATGTGTTACTGTGAGTTAAAGTGATCCCAACCTTTATTTTTCTTTTTCAACATTGTTTTACCCATTCTAGGTCTTTTGTATTGCCATGTAAATTTTAGAATGAATATGTCTATGTTTCAAAATATCCTTTCGGGAATTTTCATGAGGATTTCAGGAAACCTATAGGTCTTTTTGGGTAGACAAATAACATCTTTATATGTCAAGTCCTTCAATCCATGAATAGGGTATATTTCTCCATTTATATAGGACTTCCTTGATTTCTTTCATCAGTGCTTTGTATTTTTAAGCATAAACATCCTGTACATGTTTTGTTCAGTATAAACTTAACCCTTTTATTTGCTTTGCAATGGTTATAAATGGTATTATATTTCTAATTTCATTTTCTGCATGTTCATTGTCACTAATCAGAAATGAGATTGACTTTTATGTATTGGTCATATATTATGCACCTTTACTAAATTCACTCATTAGTTCTAGATGGAATTTTGTAAAATTCCTTTGGATTTTCTTTTCTTTTTTTTTTTTTTAAACATGTTCAAATTTTTTTTAATGTTTATTTATTTTTGAGAGACATAGAGGCACAGCGTGAACAGGGGAAGGGCAGAGAGAGAGGGAGACACAGAATCAGAAGCAGGCTCCAGGCTCTGAGCCATCAGCACAGAGCCCGACGCGGGGCTCGAACTCACAGACTGCAAGATCACGACCTGAGCTGAAGTCGGCCACTTAACCGACTAAGCCACCCAGGCGCCCCCCTTTGAATTTTCTACATAATTATATCATCCACAAGTAGGAACAGTTTTATTTTTCCTTTCCAATCTCTATCCCATTTATTAAATATATATATACACTCCTTATTGTTCATTGCCAATTTTTCCAAGTGCAATTGGAATTGCATCAGGAGTCCTCAGATAGGTCTCTCTTCAACTTTGATAATTTGCTTTTTCTCAAGCCAGATAGAGACCCAGCAAAAAAAGAGAACTACAGGCCAATATCCTTGATGAATATGGATGCAAAAATTCGCAACGAGATATTAGCAAATATAATCCAAGAGCATATAAAAAGAATTATCCACTATGATCAAGTAGGATTCATCCCTGGTTTGCAGGGCAGATTCAACATTCGCAAATCAATGTGATACATCACATTAACAAAAGAAAAGATAAGAACCATATGATCCTGTCAATTGATGCAGAGAAAGCATTTGACAGAATACAGCATCCCTTCTTAATAAAAACTCTCGAGACATGTGTCTGTTGGCCATCTGAATGTTCTCTTTGGAGAAGTGTCTATTCATATCTTCCGCCCACTTTTTCACTGGATTATTTGTTTTTCGGGTGTGGAGTTTGGTGAGTTCTTTATAGATTTTAGATACTAGTCCTTTATCTGATATGTCATTTGCGATTATCCTTTCCCATTCCGTCGGTTGTCTATTAGTTTTGTTGGTTGTTTCCTTTGCCGTGCAGAAGCTTTTTATCTTGATGAGGTCCCAATAGTTCATTTTTGCTTTCAATTCCCTCGCTTCTGGAGATGTGTCACATAGAAAATTGCTGCGGCTCAGGTCAAAGAGGTTTTTTCCTGCTTTCTCCTCTAGGATTTTGATGGTTTCCTGTCTCACATTCAGATCCTTCATCCATTTAGAGTTTATTTTTGTGAGTGGTGTAAGGAAGTGGTCTAGTTTCATTCTTCTGCATGTTGCTGTCCAGTTCTCCCAGCACCATTTGTTAAAGAGGCTGTCTTTTTTCCATTGGATACTCTTTCCTGCTTGGTCAAAGATTAGATGGCCATATGTTTGTGGGTCCATCTCTGGGTTCTCTATTCTATTCCATTGGTCTATGTGTCTGCTCAAAGTCACTCATCATCAGGGAAACACAAATCAAAACCACACTGAGATACCACCTTACACCGGTTCGAGTGGCTAAAATGAATAAATCAGGAAACTATAGATGCTGGCGGGGATGTGGAGAAGCAGGCACCCTCCTACACTGTTGGTGGGAATGCAAACTGGTACAGCCGCTCTGGAAAACGGTGTGGAGGTTCCTCAAAAAAATGAAAATAGAGCTACCGTATGACCCAGCAATAGCACTGCTAGGAATCTACCCAAGTGACACAGGAATGCTGATGCATAGGGGTACGTGTACCCCAATGTTCATAGCAGCACTTTCGACAATAGCCAAATCGTGGAAGCAAACCAAGTGCCCATCAACTGACGAATGGATAAAGAAGTTGTGGCACATATATACAATGGACTACTACATGGCAATGAGAAAAAATGAAATCTGGCCATGTGTAGCAACATGGATGGAACTGGAGGGTATTATGTTAAGTGAAATAAGTCAGTCAGAAAAAGACAGATACCATATGTTTCCACGAATAGGTGGACTTTGTGAGACTAAGCAAAAACCAGGGGAAGGGGAAGAGGGGAAAGGAAAAAAAGACACAGAGAGGGAGGGAGATAAAACATAAGAGACTCTCAAGGACTAAGAACAATCTGAGGGTGAGGGAGGTGAGGGAGGTGAGGGAGGGGGGAGAGGGGGTGACGGATATTAAAGAGGGCATGTGTTGGGATGAACACTGGGTGTTATATGTAAACCAATTTGAAAATAAACTATTATAATGAAAAAAAAAATAAAAAAAATAAAAACTCTCGAGAAAGTCGAGGTAAAAGGAACATACTTAGGCACCATAAAAGCCATTTATGAAAAGCCCACAGCTAATATCATCCTCAATGGGGAAAAACTGAGAGGCTTACCCCTGAGATCAGGAACACGACAAGGATGTCCACTCTCACCAGTGCTATTTAACATAATGTTGGAGGTCCTAGTATCAGCAATCAGACAAGAAATCAAAATAAAAGGCATCAGGATAGGCAAGGATGAAGTCAAACTTTCACTTTTTGTAGACAAAATGATACTTTACATGGAAAACCCAAAAGAATACACCAAAAGCCTACTATAACTGATCCATGAATTTGGCAAAGTTGCAGGATACAAACAGAGAGGAAGGGAGATAAAACATAAGAGACTCTAAAAGACTAAGAAAAAACTGAGGGTAAGGGGGATGAGGGAGGGGGGAGAGAGGGTGATGGGCATTAAAAAGGGCACATGTTGGGATGAACACTGGGTGTTATATGTAAACCAATTTGAAAATAAACTATTAAAAATTTAAAAAAAATAAAAAAAATAAAATTAGAAGTTTCCAATAGAAAAAAAAAAAAAGAAATCGGTTGCATTCCTTTACACCAACAATGAAGCAATAGAAAGAGAAATAAAGAAGCGAATCCCATTCACAATTGCACCAAAAACCATCAAATACCTAGGAATAAACCTAACCAAAGATGTACAAGATCTGTACTCTGAAAACTATAAAAAATTTATGAAGAAAATTGAGGAAGACACAAGGAAATGGAAAAACATCCCATGCTCATGGATTGGAAGAATAAATATTGTTAAAATGGCAATACTACCCAAAGCAATCTACACATTCAATGCAATCTCAATCAAAATTGCACCAGCACTCTTCTCAAAGCTACAGCAAACAATCTTAAAATTTGTATGGAACCACAAATGACCCCAGGTAGCCAAAGTAATACTGAAGAATAAAACCAAAGCGGGAGGCATCACAATCCCAGATTTTAACCTCTACTACAAAGCGGCAGTCATCAAGACAGCATGGTATTGGCATAAAAACAGACACTTAGACCAATGGAATAGAATACAGAACGCAGAAATGGACCCACAAGCATATGGCCAACTAATCTTTGACAACGCAGGAAAGAGTATCCAAAGGAGAAAAGACGGCCTCTTTAACAAATGTTGCTAGGAGAACTGGAGAGCAACATGAAGAAGAATGAAACTAGACCACTTCTTTACACCACTCACAAAAATAAACTCAAAATGGATGAAGGACCTGAATGTGAAACAGGAAACCATCAAAACCCTAGAGGAGAAAGCAGGAAAAAACCTCTTTGACATGAGCCGCAGCAATTTCCTACATGACACATGTCCAAAGGCGAGGGAATTTAAAGGAAAAATGAACTATTGGGATCTCATCAAGATAAAAGGCTTCTGCTTGGAAAAGGAAACAACCAACAAAACTAACAGGCAACCGACAGAATGGGAAAGGATAATTGCAAATGGCATATCGAATAAAAGACTGGTATCTAAATTCTATAAAGAACTGACCAAACTCCACACCCAAAAAATGAATATTCCAGTGAAGAAATGGGAAGAAGCTATGACTAGACACTTCTCCAAAAGCGGAGATGTTGGATATCCAGATGGCCAACAGATACATGAAACGATGATCAAAGTCACTCATCATCAGGGAAATACAAACCAAAACCACACTGAGATACCACCTCACACTGGTCAGAGTGGCTAAAATGAACAAATCAGGAAACCATAGATCCTGGCGAGGATGTGGAGAGACAGGCACCCTCTTACACTGTTGGTGGTAATGCAAACTAGTGCATCCGCTCTGGAGAATTGTGTGGAGGTTCCTCAAGAAAATGAAAATGGAACTACCCTATGCACTGCTAGGAATCTACCCAAGAGACACAGGAGTTCTGATGCATAGGGGCACGTGTACCACAATGTTCATAGCAGCACTTTCGACAATAGCCAAATCATGGAAAGAGACTAAGTGTCCATCAACTGACGAATGGATAAAGAAGATGTGATATATATATAGAATGGAATACTACGTGGCAATGAGAAAGAGTGAAATCTGGCCATGTGTAGCAACATGAATGGAACTGGAGGGTATTATGTGAAGTGAAATAAGTCAGTGAGAAAAAGAGAGATGCCATATGTTTCCACGCATAGGTGGATTTTGAGAGACTTAGCAGAAAACAATGGGAGAGGGGAAGAGGGGAAAAGAAAAAAGTCACAGAGAGGGAGGGAGATAAAACATAAGAGACTCTCAAAGACTAAGAACAAACTGAGGGTGAGCGGGGTGTGGTAGGGGGGAGAGTGTATGACAGGCATTGAAGAGGGTACTTGTTAGGATGAGCACTGGGTGCTATAGGGACACCAATTTGAAAGTAAATTATTAAAAAAATTGCTTTTCCTTGGATTTTCTGTGTAAACAGTTAATATCCTGCAAATATTACCAGTTTTTCCCCCTATTTTTCCAATTCCAATTCTTATTAGTATTGTTTATTTATTTTTGTCCTATTGTTCTTTCAGTACAACAAGAAGAAAGTGGTTAGTAGTTACCGTTGTCTTGTTACTAATTTTAAATATTAGGGTTTCATTGTTGATATGATAATTGATGTAGATTTTTTTCTAGATATTTTCCATAAGGTGTAGAATCTTCCACTCTTCTCCTTTTTTTCCTAAGAGGTTTCAACCATAAATAGATTAAATTTCACCAAGTATATCTTCTACATAATGACATACTCATGGTTTGCTCTCTTTAATTGATAATGTGGTCAATTACAGTAACTTTTTAAATGTTGGAACCACTTGCATTTCTAGAATAACTCCAATATGATTTACTGTTAGTGAATTGTTAGATTTTGATTGGGTTTCTTTTTGGTGATTTTTTTATGATTTTCTTTTATTTTTGAGTGAGAGAGAGAGAGCGACAGAGTACGAGTAGGGGAGAGGCAGAGAGAGAGGGAGACACAGAATCGCAAGCAGGCTCCAGGCTTCGAGCTGTCAGCACAGAGTCCTATGCAGGGCTGAAAACCAGGAACCATGAGATCATGACCTGAGGTGAAGTCAGACACTTAACTGACTGAGCTACCCAGGCGCCTCTGATTGTTTTTTAAAAGTTATGTTTATAAATAAAAATGGTTGAAATTTTCCTTTTAAAAAGTTGACGTCTGTATTTCTGGGATTTTTTTTGTTTATTTCTTATTATTTTTTTTAATTTCATAATAGTTTATTTTCAAATTGGTTTACATATAACACCCAGTGTTCATCCCAACATGTGCCCTTTTTAATGCCCATCACGCCCTCCCCCCCCTCCTTCATCCCCCTCACCCTCAGTTTTTTCTTAGTCTTTGAGAGTCTCTTATGTTTTATCTCCCTCCCTCTCTGTGTCTTTTTTTCCTTTCCCCTCTTCCCCTACCCCTGGTTTTTGCTTAGTCTCACAAAGTCCACCTATTCGTGGAAACATATGGTATCTGTCTTTTTCTGACTGACTTATTTCACTTAACATAATACCCTCCAGTTCCATCCATCTGGCTACACATGGCCAGATTTCATTTTTTCTCATTGCCACGTAGTAGTCCATTGTATATAAGTACCATAACGTCTTTATCCATTCGTCAGTTGATGGGCACTTGGTCTCTTTCCATGATTTGGCTATTGTCGAAAGTGCTGCTAGGAACATTGGGGTACACGTGCTCCTATGCATCAGCATTCCTGTGTCTCTTGGGTAGATTCCTAGCAGGGCTATTGCTGGATCATAGGGTAGCTCCATTTTCATTTTTTTGAGGAACCTCCACACCGTTTTCCAGAGTGGCTGCACCAGTTTGCATTCCCACCAACAGTGTAGGAGGGTGCCTACTTCTCCACATCCTCGCCAGCATCTATAGTTTCCTGATTTGTTCATTTTAGCCACTCTGACTGGTGTGAGGTGGTATCACAGTGTGGTTTTGATTTGTATTTCCCTGATGATGAGTGACATTGAGCATCGTTTCATGTGTCTGTTGGCCATCTGAATGTCCTCTTCGGAAAAGTGTCTATTCATATCTTCCGCCCATTTCTTCACTGGGTTGTTTTTCGGGTGTGGAGTTTGGTAAGTTCTTTATAAATTTTAGATATTAGTCCTTTATCCGATATGTCATTTGCGATGATCTTTTCCCATTCCATTGGTTGCCTATTCGTTTTGTTGGTTGTTTCTTTTGCTGTGCAGAAGGTTTTATCTTGATGAGGTCCCAATAGTTCATCTTTGCTTTTAATTCCCTTGCCTTTGGAGACTTGTCAAGTAAGAAATTGGTGCGTCTTAGGTCAAAGAGGCTTTTTCCTGTTTTCTCCTCTAGGATTTTGACGGTTTCCTGTCTCACATTCAGATCTTTTATCCATTTAGAATTTATTTTTGTGAGTGGTGTAAGAAAGTGGTCTAGTTTCATTCTTCTTCATGTTGCTCTCCAGTTCTCCCAGCAACATTGATTAAAGAGACCGTCTTTTCTCATTTGGATACTCTTTCCCCCTTTGTCAAAGATTAGTTGGCCATATACTTGCGGGTCCATTTCTGAGTTTTCTATTCTATTCCATTGGTCTATGTGTCTGTTTTTGTGCCAATACCATACAGTCTTGATGACTACCGCTTTGTAGTAGAGGTTAAAGTCTGGGATTGTGATGCCTCCCGCCTTGGTTTTATTCTTCAGTATTATTTTGGCTATTCGAGGTCTTTTGTGGTTCCATACAAATTTTAGGATTGTTTGCTCTAGCTTTGAGAAGAATGCTGGTGCAATTTTGATTGGGATTGCATTGAATGTGTAGATTGCTTTGGGTAGTATTGCCATTTTAACGATATTTATTCTTCCAATCCATGAGCATGGGTTGTTTTTCCATTTCCTTCTGTCTTCTTCCATTTCCTTGATAAGTTTTTTATAGTTTTCAGTGTAGAGGTCTTTCACATCTTTGGTTAGGTTTATTCCTAAGTATTCTATGGTTTTTGGTGCAATTGTGAAAAGGATTAGCTTCTTTATTTCTCTTTCTGCTGCTTCATTGTTGGTGTATAGAAATGCCACCGATTTCTGTACATTGATTTTGTAACCTGCAATTTTGCTGAAATCATGAATCAGTTCTAGTAGGCTTTTGGTGGATTCCTTCGCGTTTTCCATGTAGAGTATCATGTTATCTGCAAAAAGTGAAAGTTTGACTTCCTCTTTGCCAATCTTGATTCCTTTTATTTTGTTTTGTTGTCTGATTGCTGATGCTAAGACTTCCAACACTATGTGAAATAGCAGTGGCGAGAGTGGACACCCCTGTCGTGTTCCTGATCTCAGGGGGAAGGCTCTGAATTTTTCCCCATTGAGGATGATATTAGCTGTGGGCTTTTCATATATGGCTTTTATGATGTTTAAGTATGTTTCCTCTATCCCGACTTTCTCCAGAGTTTTTATTAAGAAAGGATGCTGTATTTTGTCAAATGCTTTTTCTGCATCTATTGACAGGATCATATGGTTCTTATCTTTTCTTTTGTTGATGTGATGTATCACGTTGATTGATTTGCGATTATTGAACCAGCCCTGCAACCCAGGGATGAATCCTACTTGATCATGGTGGATAATTCTCTTTATATACTGTTGGATTCGATTTGCTAGTATCTTGTTGAGAATTTTTGCATCCATATTCATCACGGATAGTGGCCTGTAATTCTCTTTCTTTGCTGGGTCTCTATCTGGTTTGGGAATCAAAGTGATGCTGGCTTCATAGAATGAGTCCGGGAGTTTTCCTTCCGTTTCAATTTTTTTGGAACAGCTTGAGGAGGATAGGAATAACTCTGTTTTAAATGTCTGGTAAAATTCCGCAGAAAAGCCATCTGTTCCAGGGCTTTTATTTGGTGGGAGGTTTTTAATAACTGATTCTATTTCTTCACTAGTTATGGGTCTGTTCAAATTTTCTACTTCTTCCCGTTTGAGTTTTGGTATCGTGTGGCTATTTAGAAAGCTGTCCATTTCTTCCAGGTTGCCGAGTTTGGTGGCATATAAATTTTCATAGTATTCTCTGATGATTGCTTGTATCTCTGAGGGATTGGTTGTAATTTCTCCCTTTTCATTCAAGATTTTATCTATTTGAGTTCTCTCTCTTTTCTTTTTGAGAAGCCTGGCTAGAGGTTTGTCTATTTTGTTTATTTTTTCAAAGAACCAGCTTTTGGTTTCATTGATCTGTTCCACTACCTTTTCTGTCTCCATATGGTTAATTTGTGCTCTGATCTTTGTTATTTCTCTCTTTCTGCTGGGCTTGGGTTGTTTTAGTTGATCTGCTTCTAGTTCCTTTAGCCGTGCTGTTAGAATTTCTGTTATTGCTTTTTCTTGTTTCTTGAGGTGGGCCTGGATTGCAATATATTTCCCTCTCAGGACTGCCTTTGCTGCGTCCCAGAGCGTTTGGATTGTTGTATTTTTATTTTCATTTGTTTCCATGTATTTTTTAATTTCTTCTCTGATGGCTTGGTTGACCCACTCATCTTTTAGTAGGTTATTTCTTAGCCGCCATGTTCTTGGATATTTTCCAGGCTTTCTCCTGTGGTTGATTTCAAGTTTCAAAGCATTGTGGTCTGACAGTGTACATGGTATGATCTCAATTCTTTTATATTTATTCAGAGCTTCCCTGTGCCCCAGAATGTGGTCTATCTTGGAAAATGTACCGTGTGCAGATGAGAAGAACGTAAATTCCTTTGCTTCTGGATGAAGGACCCTAAAGATGTCTGTGAGGCCCATCTGTCCTAATGTGTCATTCAGGGCTATTGTTTCTGTGGAGATTTTCTGTTTTGTGGATCTATCAAATGCTGAGAGTGGAGTGTTGAGATCCCATACTATTAGGACATTTTTATCGATGAGGTTGCTAATGTTTGTAATTAGTTGTTTTACAAATTTGGGTGCCCCCGAATTTGGTGCGTAGATATTTACAATTGTTAGCTCTTCCTGCTGGATGGTCCCCGAGACTATTATATAATGTCCTTCTTCATCTCTTATTACATCGTTCATTTTAAAGTCTAATTTGATATAAGTGTGGCTACTCCGGCTTTCTTCTGCCTTCCAGTAGCATGGTAGATAGTTCTCCATCCCCTCACTTTCAATCTGAAGGTATCTTCAGGTTTAAGATGAGTTTCTTGAAGACAGCAAATAGATGGGTCTTGTTTTTTAATCCATTCTGTTATCCTGTGTCTTTTGATTGGCACATTTAGTTCTTTTACATTCAGTGTTAATATTGAAAAATATGGGCTTACAGTCACTGTATTATCTGTAAGTTTCATGTTTGTAAGGCTGTCCCTGGCAGTTTGTGTTCTTTGCAACCTTGCCTTCATAGAATTCCCCTCAGGCTCTCTTGCACTGCTGGCTTATTTGTGATAAATTCTTTCAGTTTTTGTTTGTTGGGAAAAACCTTGATCTCTCCTTCTATTCTGAATGACAGGCTAGCCGGACACAGAATTCTTGGTTGCATGTCCTTCTTGCTCATCACATTGAAGATATCCTGCCATTCCTTTTGGCTTGCCAAGTTTCTGTAGATAAGTCTGCTACTACCCTTATATTTCTCCCTTTGTATGTTAGGGTTCTTTTGTCCCTAGCTGCTTTCAGGATTCTCTCCCTATTTTTGTATTTTGCCAGCTTCACTATGATGTGCCGTGCAGAAGGTCTATTCAAGTTCCGTGTGAGGGGAGTTCTCTGTGCCTCTTGGATTTCCATGCCCGTTTCCTTCCTCATGTTGGAGAAGTTCTCAGCAATGATTTGTTCAAGAACCCCTTCGACTCCTTTCTCTCTCTCTTCTTCCTCTGGAACTCCTATGATACGGATATTGTTTCTTTTGAGTGCGTCGCTCAGCTCTCGAATTCTCCTTTCCTGTTCCTGGATCAGCTTCTCTCTCTTCTTATTGCTTCCTTTTTTTCAATGATTTTGTCTTCAAATGCACTAACTCTTTCCTCTACCTCTTCAATCCGTGCTGTGGTTGTTTCCAGTTTCCCCTGTATTTCTTCCAATGTCTTCTTTAATTCTTCCTGACCGTTTTTAAGGTCCTTGAACTCTGCCGCGCGGGACCCCTTGCATTCATCTAAGCTTTTTTCAAGCCCAGCGATTAGTTTTATGATTATCATTCTATATTCAAGTTCTGTTATGTTGCTTATATCTGTTTTCATTAATTCTTGTGCTGTCACTGCTTCTTGTAGATTCTTTTGAGGAGAATTCTTCCGTCTTGTCATTTTGGCTGGATGTGTTATGGGTTGTTTCTTGAAGTTGCCCTGGAAAGGAAAACAGACTGACAGACACACAAAACACAGAAATACTCAAATGTACCAACAAATGGTCTAGACAAGCAGTTCACAACAGGAAAAAATAACAAGTGACTCTCTGAGGGCAATGTCCTGCAGAAACAGCTACACGTTAAGGACAGGGTATGTAGTGTGCTGGTGGCAGAGCATATATAGACAGAATAATGACTGGTGCAGGGAGAGGAAGGAAATGGACTTTGCCCAGGTAGAGCGACTGAAGGGTTTAATCCAGACTGATAGAAATCAGAATAAGGACAGTTGCGAGGGAAAAGGAATAAAGATCGATGTTGTCTAGATGAACTTATACGTTCTGATTATTCCAGGAAAAGGGCTAGGGAAGTAAAGAAGTGGTTGTAGGACATGTCCTCAAAGAGTGGGTTAAAAAAAACAAAAAACAAAAAACAAAAAATAATGATTAAGCCAGTCAGTACCCTGGATGACCAGCTCAGGGATGGGGATCGGTAGGAATGAGAAAGGGAGGGATAAATTTAAAAAGAAGAAATGACTGGCGTTACTCCAGGCAGCAATCTCCACTTGGATCAGTCGCTCCTGCTGAGAGTTTGGGAGGGGTGTGGTTTAGTGTAGGTGGGTCCGGCCTCCACTGCTGCAGGGATGGCTTCTGGGGTGACTTCCTGGCTTGTGAGACAACAATGGCGTCTCTCCAGACCTGCGCCACCAGTCCTGGAGTATTTATTCGCCCCTTTATTTCTGTTCTGTCTCCACCGCCAACACCAGCCTAGTGTGGTTTACTGGACGGTGACCCGGCCGTGTCCCACAGGAGCCGCCGCCTGGGGCTGCCTGGGTCCCTGCTGCCAGTCCCAGTGGCGGAGTGCGTGCCCGGAGGTGCTGGGTGAGGGTGGCGCGGTGACGCGGCCGTCTGCTACCCCCGATTTGGCTGTAACTGTGCGGGGGTTAGAGGTGCTCCGAAGGAGCCGCCGCCTGGGTTCCCGCTGACTGTCCCGGCAGCGTGCGCGTCCCGGAAGCGCTGGGGGAGGGTGGCGCGGTGAGGCGGCCGTCTGCCACCCCTTATTTCGTTATAATTGTGCCGGGGTTAGAGGTGCTCGGCTGGTAGCGCCGCCTGCGTCCCTGCTGCCAGTCCGCCCGGCGTGCGGGTCCCAGTGGCTCAGGACGGGTTAGTGCAGTCCCAGCAGCGCGTGGGTAGTGCTGCTTCTTTCCACTGAACTTCTCTTCAAAAGCCCTGCATTTAGGGGCTGGATGGTAGTGGTCTCACCCGCTCTGGCCCTCTCGTTCAAATGTTGTTTGATCAGCCTTTCCCAGCTATCTCCGAAGACGCTCACCCTCCCCTCAGCTCAACTTCCCGAGTTCGAGTTCATTTTATCCGACTCAGATTAAACTCACGGTTTAGTTGGGCTGTGTCTGTTTTCGCCTTCGTTTCTTGTCAGATGTAGCACCTTTTCCCCGCAATTTTTGGAGTTGAGAGAGACTATGGTTTCAGTCGTCCCCCTTTAAAGGGCAAGCGAAATACTAGAGCCCCCTACTCCTCCGCCATGTTGCCCCTCCTCCCCCGTTTCTTATTTTAATTTCAAGTTTTTATTTCAATTTCGGTTAGTTAATTTACAGTGTAATATTAGTTTCAGGTTTAGAATTTAGGTTTACATACAAAATCCAGGGCACATCACTAAAAGGGCCCTCCTTAACCTATCATACATTTAGCCCATCCCCCCATCCACCTCCCCTCAAGTAACTCTTAGTTTGTTTTTATAGTTAAGAGGTTGTTTCATCATTTGCCTCTCTTTTTCCCCCTTATATTCATCTGTTTTGTTTCCTAAATTCCACATATGAGGAAATCATATGATATTTGTCTTTCTCTGATGGATTTATTTCACTTAGCATTATAGTCTCCAGATCCATTAATATCATTGCAAATGGCAAGCTTTTGTTCTTTTTAATAGCTGAGTAATATATATATATATTCCACATTTTTGTCCATTCGTCAGTTGCTGGACATTTGGGCCCTTTCCATTATTTGGCTGTTGTTGATAATCCTGCTGCAAAATTAGGGTACATGTATCCCTGCAAATAAATATTTTTGTATCCTTTGGGTAAACACCTAGTTGTAATTACTGGATTGTAGGGTGGTTCTATTTTTAACTTTTTGAGGAACCTCCATACCATTTTTCACAGTGGCTGCACCAGTTTGCATTCCTACCAACAGTACAAAAGGTTTCCCTTTCTCCACGTCCTCACCAACATCTTTTGTTTTCTGAGTTGTTAATTTTAGCCATTCTGACAGGCGTGAGGTATTATCTCATTGTGGTTTTGATTTGTATTTCCCGGATGGTGAGTGATGTTGAGCATCATTACACGTGTCTACTTTGGAAAAATGTCTGTTCATGTGTTCTCCTAATATTTTTAATTGGATCATTCATCTTTAAGTTGTTGAGTTTTATGAGTTTTTATAAATTTTGGATACTAACATTTTATTCAATGTGTCATTTGCAATTATCTTCTCTTATTACATAGGTTGCCCTTTAGTTTTGTTAATTGTTTCCTTCACTGGGCAGAAGCTACTTACTTTGATGAAGTCCCAATAGTTTATTTTTGCTTTTGTTTCCCTTCCCTCAGGAGACACATCTAGTAAGAAATTGCTAAGTCTCGGGGCGCCTGGGTGGCTCAGTCGGTTAAGCGTCCAACTTCGACTCAGGTCATGATCTCACAGTTTGTGAGTTCGAGTCCCATGTCGAGCTCTGTGCTGACCGCTCAGAGCCTGGAGCATCTTTCAGATTCTGTGTCTCCCTGTCTCTCTGCCCCTCCCCTGCTCATGCTCTGCCTCTCTCTGTCTCTCAATAATAAATTAAAATGTTAAAAAAAATTAAAAAAAAGAAATTGTTAAGTCTGATGTCAAAGAAATTACTGCCTGTGTTCTTCTCTTGGATTTTGATGGTTTCCTGTCTCACATTTAGGTCTTTAATCCATTTTGAATTTTTTTTTTTGTATGGTGTCAGAAAGTGGTCCAGTTTCATTCATTTGCATGGTTCTGTTCAGGTTTCTCAACATCATTTGTTGAAGAGACGGTCTTCTTTCCATTGGATATTCGTTTCTGTTTTGTTGAAGATTAGTTGGCCATACATTTGTGGGTCTATTTCTGGGTTCTCTTCTGTTCCATTGACTATGTGTTTGTTTTTGTGCCAGTACCCTACTTTCTTGATTGCTTTGTAATATAACTTAAAGTCCGGAATTGTGATGACACCACCTTTTTTTTTTTTTTTCCAAAATTGCCTTGGCTATTTGGGGTCTCTGCTGTATTTTTTTTATAATAGTTATATTAGACTTACAAAATGCATTGCAGAATATGACTTCTTTTTTCTGTTTGTGTAAAATTGGCATGATCTATTATTTAAATGATTGATAAAATTTGCCTGTAGAATTATTGACACCTGATATTTTCTTACTAGGAAAACATTTTAACTGCTCATTCCATTTATTTGTCATAGAAGAATTCAAAATTTTAATTTAGTCTCTTTTGTTCTTTGTATTTTTCTAAGAATTTGTTCACTATATCTAAGTTTTAAATTTTCATATGGTTATTCATAATATTCTTTTGTTGTTTTAGTCTCGTTTGTCTCTATGGTTATGGCTTCCTTTTGATTCCCAATATTATTTATTTCTACCTCCTTTATTTTCATGTATATTTTCACAAAGACTTATCATTTTTAGTAGTTGTAGTAAAATGCATCTTCTGTTTGGTTGACCCACTCTATTGTACTGTTCTTTCCTATTTTATTACTGTTCTAATGTCTTATTTCATTAATGTTCTTAAATTATATTTATAATTTCCCCCTTTTTCAACTTATTATTTTTATATTTAGCATTTTAAATCTAACGCCAAAATCACTAGTTTTCAGTCTGTACTAATTTTTAACAGAAGTTTTTATGGCTGTAAATTTCAGCCCAAAGACTGCTTTATCTGCATTCCACATATTTTGATAAGTTTTATTTTCATTATTATTCAATTAAATATGTATAATTTCTATTTAATTTCTTCAATAATTTTATTTAATTAGAAGTGTGTTTTTACATTTTCAAATGTAAATTAGGTTATTTTAAGTTATCCTTTTATTATTGATTTTTATTTTAATTACCAATTTAATTAACCATCAGAAAATGTGACCTGCATGATACTAATTTGGTATATATTGAAACATGCTTATGGGCTTATGGTGTAGTATGTTTTTGACTTTTGTAAATATTATGTATATGCCTAAAAATAATATAAGTTCTGCAATTCTTGGACTCTGTGCTCTAAATATGTCCAGTAGGTCAAGTCAGTTAATTGTGTTGATCCAAACTCCTGTACCATTACTCAGTTTTTTTCACTTTTACGTTTTATTAATTGGAAAACAGGTGCTGGTAGACTTTTAAATTTACTTTGCGTTTCAGCCAATTCTTGTTCGTGTATTTATAAAACTTTAGAATTCTTTTTTTTTCAAAAGTATATTTATTTATTTTGAAAGAGAGGGCACGTGTATGAGTGGGCTAGGGACAGAAAGAAAGGGAAAGAGAGATAGCACAGAGCCCAACGCAGGGTTCGATCTCAAGTACAGTGAGTTCGTGACCTGAACCAAAAACAGGAGCTGGATGGTTAACCGACTGAGTCACCCAAGGTGCCGATAGAATTCTTAATTTTGTAAATTTAATATTTTTCTAACATGTTATGTCCCTCTTAAGGCGTCCTCTTGTGATGAGCACCTGGTGTCGTATGGACCCTTTAGTTGAAACACTAATATGTACACCTTAAACTTATAGTACACTGTATGTTAACAAAATATATAAATATGTATATATTTAATATATATGCATATTTAATATATATGCATATTTAATATATATGCATATTTTATATATATGCATATTATATATATATATATATATGTGTGTATATATATATATATCTTATGTCAGAAGTGTTATCTTTATTTTTAATAGTATTTTTCTGGTATATATACTTCCCCACCTTTGACTTTAAATCTTTTTGTCCCTATGTTTTATGTGTTTCTTTTATAAACATCATGTAGATGGATTTTAAATACATAAAAATCTTAGAATTATTGTATTTTAACTGGAGTGCTTATTAGATGCACATTTATTATGAATAGTTATATTTTTAAATCTTTTCTACCATCTATTTTGTGCCTTGTTCTTTTATCTTTTTTTTCTATTAATACCTTTAACTGTGGTAGCCCCCTCCCCATATTGCTTTATTCTCTACGTGTTTGGAAATCATTAAATGCATTTCTATTATTTTAGTGGTTGCTTTAAGAATTTGAACAAGCATATTTGAGTAAAAATTAACTAATACTAATAAAAGAATAACACAATCGAAATATTTAAACTATACTCACTCTTTCCTGATTTATTTGCCTGTAATGTCCAGAAATTTAATTCTATTTTATTGTTTTTATTAACAAATTAAATATCATTATAATTCCTTGTGCAATTATTGTTTGTTTAAATTTACCAAATGATTATATTTGTCCCTCTTCATTCTCTTTTTGCTCACTATATCTTCATGCATTCAAACCTCATTCTCTGATCATCCCCTTCCTTCTGAGTATCTTTTATTTTCCTTTTATTTGTTCTTCGTCTTGAAAGATAGTTTTTTTTTAATATATACAATGTTAAGGTGACAATTTTCTCCTGATGTCTCTTCTTGCTTCTTTTGTTGGGCCTAAGACTGTTATTAGTCTAATTATCATTACTCTTTAGGTAATATGCCTTTTCTTAGGAGGTTTTCCATATTTTCTCTTTATACTTAAGGCTTTTCATTTTCACTACAATGTGTCTATGTGTGACTGTTGTTTATTCCTTTAGGGATTTTTTGTGGTCGGTGGGTGTTTTCCAAATCTGTGTATTGGTGTCTTTCAAAACTTTTGGGATATATCAATTTATGATCTCTGAATATACTGTCTTTAAATCATTTTCATTATTGTCTCTTTTTCCCTTGGACTTTTGATTAGATATATGTTACACCTCTTATTCTATCCACCATGTTTTTTAACTTCATTTTCTTATATTTTACCTCTTAGTCTTTCTGTGATTCATTTTCGATAATTCACATGTAAATTTCAGTTTACTAATTATCTTTTCATTTTTGTCTATTGATTTCTTATTTTAGTTTTTTTTTTAAAGTTCTCTTTTTCTTGGGGCACCTGGATGGTGAAGTTGGTTGAGAATCTGACTCGATTTCGGCTCACATCATGATCTCACAGTTTATAGGGTAGAGCCCCACATTGGGCTCTGTGCTGACAGTGCGGGGCCTGCTTGGGATTTTCTCTCTCTTTGCCCTTCCTTTGCTTCTGCATTCACTCTCTCATAAAAAAAAATTAAAAAGTTCTATTTTTATTTTAATAATACCTGCTCATTTTTAATAGTTTTCTCTCATGATGTTTCTATTTTTCCAATTGATTTTTTATTCAATTTATTGTCAAATTGGTTTCCATACAACACCCAGTGTTCATCCCAACAAGTGCCCTCCTCAGTGCCTGTCACCCTCTCTCCTCCCTCCCATATCCCGCTCAACCCTCAGTTTGTTCTTAGTATTTTTATTCTCTTATGTTTTATCTCCCTCCCTCTCTGTGATTTTTTCCCACCTCTTCTCCACCCCCATGGTTTTCTGCTAGGTCTCTCAAAATCCACCTATGCGTGGAAACATGTGGTATCTTTCTTTCTCTGACTGACTTATTTCACTAAGCATAATACCTTCCAGTTCCATCCATTTTGCTACACATGGCCAGATTTCATTCTTTCTCATTGCCACGTAGTATTCCATTGTGTGTGTGTGTGTGTGTGTGTGTGTGTGTATACCTCATCTCATTTATCCATTCGTCAGTTGATGGACACTAAAGTGATGTTTCTATTTTTTAAACATATTAAATCTACTTATTTTTTTTTTATTTCCAATAAGTCTAGTATCCAATATCTTTGTGAATCTGAACTATAGTTTATTGCTTCTACTGAATCTTGTTCATGATAGCTTGTATTCCTGTTTTATATGATTTTTCTGAAAATCAGGAGTTAATGTTCCTTGTAACTTTCCTTTTAATGTGAATTCCTTGATATCAGATTATATTTATTTTATTTTTTAAAATTTATTTATTTAAATTCAAATAAGTTAACATACGGTGTAGAATTGGTTTCAGGAGTAGGGTCCAGTTATTCATCACTGACATAACACACAGTGCTTACCCCAACAAATGCCCTTCTTTTTAAAAATTTTTTAAGGTTTATTTAGTTTTTGAGACACAGAGCATGAGTGGGGGAGGAGCAGAGAGAGAGGGAGACAGTATCCAAAGCAGGCTCCAGGCACTGAGCTGTCCGCACAAAGCCCGACGCGGGGCTCGAACCCACAAACCGTGAGATCATGACATGAGCTGAAGTCAGATGCTTAACTGATTGAGCCACCCAGGCACCCCCAAAAAATGCCCTTCTTAATGCCCATCACCCATTTAGACCATCCTCCCCCACCTCCCCTTCAGCAACCCTCACTTTGTTCTCTGTATTTAAACGTCTCTTATGGTTTGCCACCCTCTCTCTTTATATTATTTTTCTTCCCCTTCCTCTATGTTCACCTGTTGAGTTTCTTAAATTCCACATCTGAGTGAAATCATATGATATTTGTTTTTCTGTGCCTGACTTATTTCGCTTAGCATAATACACTCTAGTTCCATCCATGTTGTTGCAAATGGCAAGATTTCATTATTTTTGATGGCCCAGTCTTATTCCATTGTACATATATACTATATCTCCTTTATGATTCATCCGTTGATGGACATTTGTGCTCTTTCCATAATTTGACTATTGTTGATAGCTCTGGTATAAACTTGGGGTGCATGTACCCTTTTGAATTAGTATTTTTTATTCTTTGGATAAATACCTATCAGTGAAGTCGCTGGGTTATAAAGTAGTTCTATTTGTAACTTTTTGAGGAACCTGCATAGTGTTTTCCAGAGTGGCTGCACCAGCTTGCATTCCCAACAGTGTGTTTTTCCAAACAGAATTTGCATTTGCTCTTCTAGGTAGAACTTGCTGAGAATAAGAGGAAAGAGGGATGATATAGGAAAAAGAACTTGTCAATGAATGGTTGTGGTTTTACTCACACAGGCTTGAATTTGGTCTCATAACTATACTATATAAGAATGATCAAAACAGTAAAATTTCTACTAAAATATTCAGACATGCCTGAGCTGCAGATACATTAATATCATTGATAATTCTTCTATTTCCATGTCATATATCAGCAAATTTGAATTGCAAACGCTTACAAGCATTAACTGTAAGAAAAAAAAAAAGACTGCAGTTAGTGAGCTTGTATGCCAAATGAGAGTATCTTTATACTGTATTTTCCTAATGGCAAATAAGAAAAATAAAAAAACATACAATCAAAGACATGTTAAAATAAAAATTTATAATTAGCTTGGAATTATTTTTCCATATTGTTATTACTATCAGAATAAAAATGATCAATGTCATATACATATATATGTACATTTTATATCTTCATATGCTGTAATAAATTAACAGCTTTATTTCAATTTTCTAAAACTTGTTTTTGTGACCCTTTCGTTTATATTTGAAGTCTTCTCAGTGTATGAGTCAAAATTCTAGTAGTTTTGGAAGTGTTCCACAAACACTGACTTTTTTTAGGAACACTGAAGGACAGTTTGAAGTCCTTCAGCATGTTTCAAGTTCAGCCTTTTCCTTGCACTGAGGAAAATGTGAACAAGGGAGGTAACTACCCTCAGCCTCCAATTAGCATCAGGTTATTTAATTCTGACTAACAGAAAGGTTAGTTATTAACATTTTGTAAATGCAAAAACAGAGTGAGAAAGAAGACGTGGAACCAAAATTTGTACCAGGTCTAAAATTCAGGTTAATGTGTGTTTAAGAGGGAAGAATAGGATAGAAAGGGATTTTGTATATTACCAGAGCATCCTGCCAAATTTATCTAAATTTTTCCCAACAGTTTTTTCATCTACTGATAAGAATTTAAAAATAAAACTAGAGGGGGAGGGGCCAACATGGCGGAGGAGTAGGAAGACTCGCTGCTCTCAGGTGTCTTTTAATCTAAGAAGGACTGAAACTGAGGAACTCTCAAACCCAGAGATCTGTAGGAAGAGGAGTTGGAGGCTACACGGAAGAGAACGTGAAATCCAGAAAATCCTTGGAGACTGAAGAGAAATAGGAAATAAACCAATACACACCTGGCAAAATGAACAAACGGAAGAACTCCCCTCAAAAGACTGTACAGGAAATAGTGACAGCACAACAAATGATGAAAGCAGACATAAGCAATTTAACAGAATAAGAATATAGAATGATAAACATAAAAATACTCTCAGGGCTTGAAAAAAGCATAGAAGAAAGCAGGGGGACCCTAGAGGCAAAGCTCAAGGTCCTAAAAAACGGTCTAGAGGAATTTAAAAATGCTTTAAATGAGGGGAAAAGCAAATCGGAGGTGGCCACAGTGCAGATTGAAGAGGCAGAAGAGAGAATAGGGGATTTAGAAGATAAAATTACGGAAAAGGAGGAAGCAGAGAAAAAGAGAGAGAAACTGATACAGGAAAAGGAAAGGAGAATTCAAGAGTTGAGCGATGCAATCAAACGGAATAATATCGGTATTATAAGAATTCCAGAGTAAGAAGAGAGAGAGAAAGAAATCAAAGGGGTACTTGAACAAATCATCGATGAGAACTTCCCCAACATGAAGAAGGAAATGGGCATTGAAGTCCAAGAGGCACAGAGAACTCCCCTCAGATGTAACGCAAAAAGACCCTCAGCACGCCACATCATAGTGAAGCTGGGAAAATACAAAGACAAAGAGAGAATTCTGAAAGTAGCTAGGGATAAACGGGCCTTGACTTATGAAGGCAGTCACACTAGGGTAGTAGCAGACTGCTTCTTGGCAAGCCAGAAAGGAACCGCAGGAAATGTGATGAACAGGAGGATATGCAGCCAAGAATTCTTTACCAGGCCAGCCTGTGATTCAAAATGGATGGAGAGATAAAGGTCTTCCCAAACAAACAAAAAGTGAAGGAATACATCACAAATAAACCAATGGATGGAGAGATAAAGGTCTTCCCAAACAAACAAAAAGTGAAGGAATACATCACAAATAAACCAATCTTAAAAGAGATCATGAGGAGGACTCTATGAAGGAAAGGTTGCAAGGAACACAGACCATCAGAGACTTCCTTACAAGCATGAAACCTACAGATAACACCTTGACTCTAAACTCATATTTTTCAATATTAACGCTGAATGTAAATGGACTAAACGCTCCAATTAAAAGACACAGGGTAACAGAATGGATTAGAAAACAAGACCCACCTATCTGCTGTTTTCAAGAGACCCATTTTAAACCTGAGGACACCTTCAAATTGAAACTGAGGGGATGGAGAACTATCTACCACGCTATGGGAACTCAGAAGAAAGCTGGAGTAGCCACAATTATATCAGAAAAACTAGACTTTAAAGTAAAGAATGTAATAAGAGATGAAGAAGGGCATTATATAATAATCACAGGGACTATCCAGCAGGAAGAGCTAACAATTATAAATATCTATGCACTGAATTATGGGGCACCCAAATTTGTAAAGCAACTAATTACAACCGTAAGCAATCTTATTGATACAAATGTGCTAGTTGCAGGGGACCTTAATACCCCACTCACAGCACTCGATACATCCGCTAAACAGAGAATCTCCATAGAAACAATGGACCTGAACGACACGTTGGAACAGATGGGCCTGACAGATATCTTCAGGGCCCTTCATCCAGAAGCAAGGGAATTTATATTCTTATCACATGCACATGGTACATTTTCCAAGATAGACTATATTTTGGGGCACAAGGAAGCGCTGAAGAAGTATAAAAATTGAGATCATACCGTGCACAATTACAGACATAATGCTTTGAAACTTGAAATCGACCAGAGGAAATATCTGGAAAACCCCCACAAACATGGAGGCTAAAAAACAATCTACTAAAAGACGAATGGGTCAACCAAGCAATCAGAGAAGAAATTAAAAAATACATGGAAACAAATGAAAATGAAGATACAACAATCCAAACACTTTGGGATACGGCAAAAGCAGTCCTGAGAGGAAATATATTGCGATCCAGGCCCATGTCAAGAAACAAGAAAAATTCCTAACACAAATTCTAACAGCAGGCCTAAAGGAACTAGAAGCAGAACAGCTAAGACAATCCAAACCCAGCAAAAAGAGAGAAATAACAAAGTTCAGGGCAGAAATTAATCATATGGAAACAGAAAAAGTAGTGGAACAGATCAATGAAGCCAAGAACTGGTTCTTTGAAAAAATAAACAAAGTTGACAGCCCTCTAGCCAGGCTCCTCAAAAAGAAAAGAGAGAGAACCCAAATCAAGAAAATCACGAATGAAAATGAAGTGATTACAACCAATCCCTCAGAAAGACAAGCAATCATCAGAGTATATTATGAAAATCTATATGCCATCAAATTGAACAACCTGGAAGAAATAGAAAAATTCCTAAACAGCCACATGCTACCAAAACTCAAATGGGACAAAATAGAAAACTTGAACAGACCCATAACTAGTGAAGAAAGTGAATCAGTTATCAAAAATCTCCCAGCAAAATAAATTTCCAGGGCCAGATGGCTTCCCTACGGAATTTTACCAGACATTTAAAACAGAGTTAATACCTATCCTCCTCAAGCTGTTCCAAAAAATTGAGACGGAAGGAAATCTCCCAGACTCATTCTATGAAGCCGGCATCACTTTGATTCCCAAACCAGATAGAGACCCAGCAAAAAAAGAGAACTACCGTCCAATATCCTTGATGACCATGGATGCAAAAAATTCTTAAAATATATTAGGAAATAGAATCCAACAGCATATAAAAAGAATTATCCACCATGATTAAGTAGAATTCATCCCTGGGTTGCAGGGCTGGTTCAATATTCACAAATCAATTAATGTGATACGTCACATTAACAAAAGAAAAAATAAGAACCATATGATCCTGCCGATTGATGCAGAGAAAGCATTTGACAAAATACAGCATCCTTTCTTAATAAAAAGTCTCGAGAAAGCCGGGATAGAAGGAACATACTTAGGCATCATAAAAGCCACATATGAAAAGCCCACAACTAATAACATCCTCAAAGGGGATAAAATGAGAGCCTTCCCCCTGAGATCAGGAACACGACAGGGATGTCCACTCTCACCACTGCTATTTAACATAGTGTTGGAGGTCCTAGTATCAGCAATCAGACAAGAAAGCAAAATAAAAGGCATCAGGATAGGCAAGGATGAAGTCAAACTTTCACTTTTTGCAGATGAAATGATACTTTACATGGAAAACCCAACAGAATCCACCAAAAGCCTACTATAACTGATCCATGAATTTGGCAAAGTTGCAGGATACAAAATCAATGTACAAAAATCGATTGCATTCCTTTACACCAACAATGAAGTAATAGAAAGAGAAATGAAGAAGGGAATCCCATTCACGATTGCACCAAAAACCATCAAATACCTAGGAATAAACCTAACCAAAGATGTAAAAGACTTTTACTTTGAAAACTATAAAAAACTTATGAAGGAAATTGAGGAAGACACAAGGAAAGGGAAAAACATCCCATGCTCATGGATTGGAAGAATAAATATTGTTAAAATGGCAATACTACCCAAAGCAATCTACACATTCAATGCAATCCCAATAAAAATTGCACTAGCATTCTTCTCAAAGCTAGAGCAAACAATCCTAAAATTTGTATGGAACCACAAAAGACCCAGAATAGCCAAAATAATACTGAAGAAGAAAACCAAAGCGGAAGGCATCACAATTCCAGATTTTAACCTCTGCTACGAAGTGGTAGTCATCAAGACAGCATGGTATTGGTACAAGAACCGACACAGACCAATGAAATAGAATAGAAAACCCAGAAATGGACCCACAAGCATATGGCCAACTAATATTTGACAAAGCAGGAAGGAGTATCCAATGGAAAAAAGATAGCCTCTTTAACAAATGTTTCTGGGAGAACTGGACAGCAACATGCAGAAGAATGAAACTAGACCACTTCCTTACACCACTCACAAAAATAAACTCAAAATGGTTGAAGGACTGAATGTGAGACAGGAAACCATCGAAACCCTAGAGGAGAAAGTAGGAAAAACCCTCTTTGACCTGAGCCGCAGCAATTTCATATGCAACACATCTCCAAAAGCGAGGTAATTTAAAGCATAAATGAACTACTGGGACCTCATCATGGTAAAAAGCTTCTGCACGGCAAAGGGAAAAACCAACAAAACCTATAGACAACCGACAGAATGGGAAAGGATAATTGCAAATGATATATCAGATAAAGGACTAGTATCTAAAATCTATAAAGAATTTACCAAACTCCACAACGGAAAACAAATAATCCAGTGAAGAAATGGGCGGAAGATATGAAAAGACACTTCTCCAAAGAGGACATCCAGATGGCCAACAGTCACATGAAACGACGCTCAATGTCACTCTTCATCAGGGAAATACAAATCAAAACCACACTGAGATACCACTTCACACCGGTTAGAGTGTCTAAAATGAATAATCAGGAAACTATAGATGTTGGTGGGGATGCAGAGAAGCAGGCACCCTCCTACATTGTTGGTGGGAATGCAAACTAGTGCAGCCACTTTGGAAAACGGTGTGGAGGTTCCTCAAAAAATTGAAAATAGAGCTACCCTATGACCCAGCAATAGCACTGCTAGGAATTTACCCAAGAGGCACAGGAATGCTGATGCATAGGGGCACGTGTACCCCAATGTTCCTAGCAGCACTTTCGACAATAGCCATATCATGGAAAGAGACCGAGTGCCCATCAACTGACGAATGGATAAAGAAGTTATGGTACTTATATACAATGGACTACTACGTGGCAATGAGAAAAAATGAAATCTGGCCATGTGTAGCCAGATGGATGGAACTGGAGGGTATTATGTTAAGTGAAATAAGTCAGTCAGGAAAAGACAGATACCATATGTATTTTGAGAGACTTAGCAAAAACCAGGAGGGAGGGGAGAGGAAAAGGAAAAAAAGACACAGGGAGAGAGGGAGATAAAACATAAGAGACTCTCAAAGACTAATAACAAACTGAGGATGAGGCGGATTTTGGGAGGGGGGAGAGGCGTTAATGGGCATTAAAGAGGGCATTTGTTGGGATGAACACTGGGTGTTATATGGAAACCAATTTGAAAATAATCTTTTAAATAAAAAAAATAAAATGAAAAATTAAGTGTCTCTGAGTATCTAAGACAATTAGCAAAATATAGCTTATTTCCAAATGGCTAATCTAAATGGGATACTAATCTTTAGTCAGAGACATTGCTGTTCAGGAGGCAGCATGACGTAGCATTATTAAGAGAAAAGAACTTGTAATAAACAGTCATAGGTAGAAATCTCAGCTCTGCTTCTTACCCTGCATGAATATCCTTCAATAATTTTTCAGTTTCTGGACTTCAATATTCTCACCTGTAATATGGTGCAAAAAATAATTACCTCTTAGGGTTTTTGTGAGGATTAAATGAGATAATGTCTTTAAAGCATAGTACTTGCCAAGTTGTAAGTATTTGCTAGATGTTACTTTCTATTATTATTATTAAGAAGATGATGCTAATTATGGTGATCATTATGAAAATGGACACACAATTTTTAGCATTATTTTAATGATGGTGGACAAGTCAACCATTTAGTGAATAATTGTAGAGGGAATCACGATTTAGCCTGTGGTAGGGGAAAACATAAAATTTAGTGTCAGGAGGCCAGAGTTTAAGTCCTGAATCTACTGAATCTACTACTAGGTATTTCAGTTACCTTGTTAACTCTGTGCCTCAGTTTCATTATCTGTGAAATGGGTCTTTTTGGAAAGAACAAATGAGAGCATGGACATTGAAACACTTTGCAAAGTGATAACCAAATGGAGGTTATTATTAAAATGAGGAAGGACTTAACTACATGAGTTCAATTCTAAGTTTCTATCGGTCTCTGAATCTTTTTCTATTTGCAACCATCCCTTTCTTAGTGAGGGCACAGACCTTGGTAAGGAAAGGCCCAGAATAAGGATCATAATCTAGGTCCAAATGGAAGAGAGCTGAGATGTTAGGAATCGGTTAACATAGAAACAGAGGCAACTGTTCCATGTAGAAATTAACTTCTTTGTTAAAACTTATTAACTAATTTAACCTTCTCGATAGTTCCATAAAGTAACAATAATAATGGATATTTTATTTCTTTGAAAACATTCTTCTTGTTATATCTTGTATAAATATATACATACATACCTCAGGAACATGCAAAATGGCTAATTCCAAATAGAGAAAAATATTTTCTTGCTGCTGCATTTCTTTTTTTATTTCATCCATTGCACGTCAGAACAAGTGCCCTCCTAAGTATTCACCTTCCACCCAACTCCCTCTGTCAACACACAGTTTGTTCTTTACCATTGAGAGTCTCTTGTGGTTTGTTTCTCTCTCTTCTCTCCACTCCCATTCCCATACGTTGATATGTTTTGTTTCTTAATTCCACATATAAATGAAATCATATGGTATTTGTCTTTCTCTGATTGACTTATTTCACTTAGCACAATGCATTCTAGCTCCATCCACGTAGTTGCAAATGGCAAAATTTCATTCTTTTTGTTGGCTGAGTAATATATATATATATATATATATATATATACACACACACACACACACACACACACACACACACACACACACACACATGTATATTATATATACCACGTCTTCTTCATCCAAGCATCGATCAACGGACATTTGGGTTCTCTCCGAAGTTTGGCTATTGTTGATAATGCTGCTATATAACATTCGGGTGCATGTACCCCTTTGAAACTGTATTTTTGGATCCTTTGGGTAAATACTTAACAGTGAAATTGTAAGGCACTTCTATTTTTATTTTTTCATGGAACCTCCATACTGTTCTCCAGAGTGGTTGCACCCATTTGCATCCCTACCAGCAGTGCAAGAGGATTCTCCTTACTCCGCACCCTGTTCAACCTGTTGTTTCTTGTGTTGTTAAATTCAGCAATCAGACAACGAAAAGAAATTATAGGCATCCAAATTGGCAGGAAAGAATTCAAACTTTCACTATCAGCTGCATTTTTGGGGGGATATTGTGATTGTTCATATATAGGTATTAATAAGATGTGCTTTGATAAGGACATATTAGAAAAAGGAGAATATAGAAGGGATATCATCCCAATTCCATCTCATTAAGGCTATTGTTAGGATAAATATATATTTTCTCCCAGGTTTCTTGTATATAAATATTTTCACATAATTTCAATTATAGATACACCATTTTGAATTCCACTTTTAACGTATTCAGCATTGTATTTTCCCATTTTGATACATAGTTTTGATATTCTTAATATCGATGACTAAAGAGCATTTAAACAAGAGATTGAAGTGGAATTTTTTGTGCTATTCTTTATTTTTTATTAGTTCCACTTGCTATACAGATGAGGACAATGAGACCTAGAAAAATCAAGCAATATGTCAAGGGTCACATAGTTAGTGATAAAGTCACAAGACAAAGCCAGATGTTTGTTTTAAATACTGTTTTCCTTCCACTAGACCTCTCTGCATCTGTTTTAAACAAAATTAAATAATGATAAACTATGAAGAAATGTGCATATTATAATGAGAGGAGCAAGGAAAGGAGTATGGGGGAAAGATTGGGGAGAGAACAATACTCAAGGCACCCATCTGGCCAAAATATCTGGATTTTCATCCATAAGAGAAGTCTGCATCTTCCTTGACATTCCAAAATATTTCCTTTCTGTCTATTCCAATCAAATTCTGGTGTAATGGACACGATTTGAAAAATACCATGAAATCCAATCTGTGCACCAAAGGCATTTCTGTTTTTCCTCTTTTATAGGAAGAGTATAGTTGTAATGTTTTCTTCTGACACTCAGTTCTACTAACCCTCTTTGGCTATTTCATCTTGTCCTTTGAATTTCATGAAGTAGTTGCTCTGAAATTCTAGAATAAATATAATTACAGGGTCACAGGACCCTAGTGTTGAGAAATTCCAGTTCATTCTGAGGGTGAGGATTGTCAAGGATGTACCAGCAATGATCAAGCTCTGGATCCAACTTACTGGGTAGAATACTTTTGAACAGCATGAGGAGTTTGTTCAAGGAGCTGTTACTCTGGCTGAGCTAGGCTAAGCCCACTCTTTTGTTCCCAGAGACAGAGAAAATTACAGAGGAACAATCCGGGTCTACTACCTCTTGTAATTTAAGCAGATATAATACAGTTTTGCAAATAACTACTTACTGTTTGCTAGCCAATAGTAGTTAATTTCCAGCCTGGGTTAGAAAAGAAGCAAAATGTATATGAATCCTGCTGAAAAACCTAAAACATCAGTGCTTACAGAGCTCTCTGAAACCATCTGGTTTTTACCTCTCACACTACATATGAGGAAGCTGAGAAAGAGACAGGGAAGAATGCAATTTAAATGTTTTGAGTCTTGGTCTGGTACTTTTAACATTGTACCATAGGCTCAATATTGATAAATATAAGTGGAGTAGTGGGTAGGAAAAAAAAAAAAAGCAAACCTTATTCTATCTATACAATGTTTGCAACTCTACATATATGATCACCTCTCATTGCCATAACTAATCATCTTTAAATGGGATGATAATATCTACCTCAGAGTTATTGTCTGGATAAAATGACTCAATATTTGAAAAGCATTAAAAAGAGAGTTTGGTAAACAGTTTCAGCACAATGGTACACTTGGAAGTGCCAAGTTCTTGTCCCATTGAACATTGAAAAAACAACTACCACATCGAAATCAACTTTATAGGACTTCTGAAAACCAGCAAAAGAGTAACACTAACCAAACAAGCACCCCCAGTCAAGAAACATCTTTAAAATGATAGAAATGCTTTGTGGTGTTTTTGCCTGTCCTTGCTCCACATCCTCTCCAATGCAGCAGTCTTTCTCTGGAGCAAGAGGTAGTTGGGTTCCAGTTCCCTCCCTGGAACCAGAGGGCACAGAATATAGACTTTCATCTGTTTTTATAGTTTTGGTGACTATGAAAAAGAATATTGCAAGGTGTTTTTATCTGTATTGCATAACTCAGAAAACCTGTAGGAAACGCTGCAGTAACTGATCATTAAAGATACAAGTCAGGGGGCGCCTGGGTGGCTCAGTCGGTTAAGCGGCCGACTTCCGCTCAGGTCATGATCTCACAGTCTGTGAGTTCGAGCCCCGCATCGGGCTCTGTGCTGATGGCTCAGAGCCTGGAACCTGCTTCAGACTCTGTATCTCCCTCTCTCTCTGCCCTTCCCCTGCTCATACTCCGTCTCTATGTCTCTCAAAAATAAAATAAAAACGCTAAAAAAAAGAAAAAAAATGTTTAAAACGAAAGATAAGTCAGACCATAAATCTACAGATGGTTGGGACAAGAGATTACAGTTGAAGACATATAATGCACAATCTGACTCTTGTAGGAAATGCTGGGATGAAATTCCTTAGGTAATTAATACATTCAAAATCAGACATATATATTGGTGTATATAGAAAACCATAAGAAAACAGGATGCAAGCCCAGAAAAATCCTGAAAAGACCTTAAACTTCTACCTCAGGCTGATTCCTGGGCTCAGATAAAGCCCAAATAAGTGGTAAAGGAGTGCTTCAACAGAGATCCAATCTGTAGACTGTAAGAGGTGTTTTTTTTTTCCATTTTTTTAATGAGAGAGAGAGCATGAGAGCCAGCCGGTGAGAGGGGCAGAGGGAGAGAGAGATAATCTCAAGCAGCCTCCACACACAGCATGGAGACCAACATGGGGCTCGACCCCATGACCCTGGGATTATGATCTGAACTCAAATCAAGAGTCACACTCAACCAACTGATCCACACAAGCACATTTCCAATTTGTTCCTTTTTGTTTGTTTGTTTTTTTCCTGGATTTCAAGGAAATCTCTGTCAAAACAGTAGCTTAGATGAACTAAAATCCAGAAACTTAGTGATCATACATGACAAAGAATAATCTTTGCAAATATAGTTTGGAGAATAGAAAGAGTGGATTAACAATGAAAAAAAAACAGCGAACACTGAGGAAGCATGTGAAGCTGATTTCCATTGTCACCATATTATAACAGTCAAATCCTCAATTTCAAAATCAGAAAAATTACAAGGCATACAAAGAAAGAAAAACATGACTCATTCAAATGTACAAATAAATTGATAGAAAATATCCATGAGAAAGTCCAGATATTAGATTTATTTGATAAAAACTTTTATTGTTTTATTTTATTTTATTTTTTAATTAATTTATTGTCAAATTGGTTTCCATACAACACCCAGTGCTCATCCCAACAAGTGCCCTCCTCAGTACCCGTCACCTGCTCTCCCCACTTCCATATCCGTCTCAACCCTCAGTTTGTTATTAGTATTTAAGAGTCTCTTATTTTTTGTTCTACTCCTTCTCTGTGGCTTTTTCCCCCTCTTCTTCTCCCACATGGTTTTATACTAAGTCTCTCAAAATCCATCTATGCGTGGAAACATATGGTATCTATCTTTCTCTAACTGACTTATTTCACTTAGCATAATACCCTCCAGTTCCATCCATGTTGCTACACATGGCCAGATTTCATTCTTTCTCATTGCTGCATAGTATTCCATTGTATATATATACCACATCTTCTTTATGCATTCATCAGCTGATGGACACTTAGTCTCTTTCCATGATTTGGCTATTGTCGAAAGTACTGCTATAAACATAGGGCTACACATGCCCCGATGCATCAGCATTCCTGTGTCTCTTGGGTAAATTCCCAGCAGTGTTATTGCTAGGTCATAGGGTACTTCTATTCCCATTTTTTTGAAGAAACTCCACACCGGTCTCCAGAGAGGCTGTACCAGTTTGCATTCCCACCGACAGTGTAAGAGGGCGCCTGTTTCTCCACATCCTCGCCAGAATCTATAGTTTCCTGATTTTCTCATTTTAGCCACTCTGACCGGTGTGAGGTGGTATCTCAGTGTGGTTTTGATTTGTATTTCCCTGATGATGAGTGACGTTGAGCAACATTTCATGTGTCTGTTGGCCATCTGGATGTCTTCTTAAGAGAAGCGTCTATTCATATATTCTGCCCATTTCTTCACTGGATTATTCATTTTTCAAGTGTGGAGTTTGGTAAGTTCTTTACAGATTTGAGACCCTAGCGCTTTATCTGATATTTCATTTGCAATTATCTTTTCCCATTCCATTGGTTGCCTATTAGTTTTGTTGGTTGTTTACTTTGCCAAGCAGAAGCTTTTTATCATGGTGAGGTCCCAATAATTCTTTTTCGCTTTTAATTCCTTCGCCTTTGGAGATGTGTCTTGTAGGAAATTGCTGCTGCTCAGGTCAAAGAGGTTTTTTTCCTGCTTTCTCCTCTAGGGTTTTGATGGTTTCTTGTCTCATATTCAGGTCCTTCATCCGTTTTGAGTTTATTTTTATGAGTGGTGTAAGAAAGTGGTCTGGTTTCATTCTTCTGCATGTTGCTGTCCAGTTCTCCCAGTACCATTTGTTAAAGAGACTGTCTTTTTTCCTTTGGATACCCTTTCCTGCTTTGTCAAAGATTAGTTGGCCATATGCTTGTGCGTCCATTTCTGGGTTCTCTATTCCATTGGTCTATGTGTGTGTTTTTGTGCCAATACCATACTGTCTTGATGATTACCGGTTTGTATTAGAGGTTAAAGTCCGGGATTGTGATACCTCCCGTTTTGGTTTTATTCTTCAATACTACTTTGGCTATTCGGGGTCTTTTGTGGTTCCATACAAATTTTAGGATTGTTTGCTCTAGCTTTGAGAAGAATGCTGGTGCAATTTTGATTGGGATTGCATTGAATGTGTAGATTTCTTTTGGGTAGTGTTGACATTTTAATAATATTTATTCTTCCAATCCATGAGCATGGGATGTTTTTCCATTTCCTCGTGTCTTCCTCAATTTCTTTCATAAGTTTTTTATAGTTTTCAGTGTAGAGATCTTTTACATCTTTGGTTAGGTTTATTCCTAGGTATTTTATGGGTTTTGGTGCAATTATGAATGGAATTAGCTGCTTTATTTCTCTTTCTGTTGCATCATTGTTGACGTATAGAAATGCAACTGATGTCTGTACATTGATTTTGTACCCTG
The DNA here is from genome assembly GCA_030068075.1 of Paguma larvata. Lineage (NCBI taxonomy): Eukaryota > Metazoa > Chordata > Mammalia > Carnivora > Viverridae > Paguma > Paguma larvata. The sequence continues at coordinate 50,546,125 of CM057830.1, read as the reverse complement.
CAACTTTTCTGATTTCATGGATCAGTTCTAGCAGGCTTTTAGTAGATTCTGTTGGTTTTTCCATGTAAAGTATCATGTCGTCTGCAATGAGTGAATGTTTCGCTTTATCCTTGCCAATCCTGATGCCTTTTATTTTGTTTCGTTGTCTGATTGCTGATGCTAGGACCTCCAACACTATGTTAAATAGCAGTGGTGAGAGTAGATATCCCTGTCGTGTTCCTTATCTCAGAGGAAAGGCTCTCCGTTTTCCCCCATTTAGGATGATGTTAGCTATAAGTTTCAAAAATGGCTTTTATGGTGTTTAAGTATGTTCATTCTATCGTGACTTTCTCGAGAGCTTTTATTACAAAAGGATGTTGTATTTTTTTAATGCTTTTTCCTCATCTACTGACAGATCATATATTTCTTATCTTTTCTCTTGTTAATGTGATGTATCACATTGATCGATTTGTGAATATTGAACCAGCCCTGCAATCGAGAGATGAATCCTACTTGATCATGATGAATAATTCTTTTTATATGCTGTTGGATTCGATTTGCAAGTATCTTGTTGAGAATTTTTGCATCCATATTAATCAGGGATATTGGCCTGTAATTTTCTTTCTTTGTTGGGTCTCTATCTGGTTTGGGAATCAAAGTGATGCTGGCTGGCTTCATAGAATGAGTCTGGGAGTTTTCCTTCCGTTTCAATTTTTAGGAAGAGCTTGGGGAGAATAGGAATTAACTCTGTTTTAAATGTTTGTTAAAATTCCTTAGGGAAGCCATCTGGTCCAGGGCTTTTATTTGATGGGAGGTTTTTGATAACTGATTCAATTTCTTCACTAGTTATGGGTCTGTTCAAATTTTCTATTTCTTTCCATTTGAGTTTTGGTAGCGTGTGGCTATTTAGGAATTTGTCCATTTCTTCCAGGTTGCCGAGTTTGGTGGCATATAATTTTTCATAGTATTCTCTGACAATTGCTTGTATATCTGAGGAATTGGTTGTAATTACTCCGTTTTCATTCACGATTTTATCTATTTGATTTCTCTCTCTCTCTCTCTCTCTCTTTTTTTTTTTTGAGAATCCTGGCTAGAAGTTTGTCAATTTCGTTTATTTTTTCAAAGAACCAGGTCTTGGTTTCATTGATCTGTCCCACTAGGTTTTTGGTTTCCATATTATTAATTTCTGCCCTGATTTTTGTTATTTCTCTCCTTCTGCTGGGTTTGGGGTCTTAGCTGTTCTGCTTCTAGTTTCTTTAGGCATTCTGATAAAATTCATGTTAGTGATTTTTCTTGTTTCTTGAGGTAGGCAAGGGTTGCAATATATTTCCCTCTCAGAACTGCCTTTACCGCATTCCAAAGCGTTTGAATTGTTGTATTTTCATTTTTATTTGTTTCCATGTATTTTTTTAAAATTTCTTCTCTGATTGCTTTGTTGACCCATTCGTTCTTTAGAAGGTGGTTTTTTAGCCTCCATGTTTTTGGGGATTTTCCAGACTTTTTCCTGTGGTTGATTTCAAGTTTCATAGCATTGTGGTCTGAAAGTGTGCATGGTATGATCTCAATTGTTTTATATTTATTCAGAGCTTCCTTGTGCCCCAGCATGTGGTCTATCTTGGAAAATGTACCTTGTGCATTTGAGAAGAATGTAAATTCCTTTCTTCTGGATGAAGGACTCTGAAGATGTCAGTTACACCCATCTATTCCAATGTGTCGTTCAGGGACATTTTTTCTTTAGTGATTCTCTGGTGTATCTCTCCAATGCTGTGAGTGGAGAGTTAACGTCCACTGCAATTAGCACATTTTTACTGATAAGGTTGCTTATGTTTGTAATTAGTTATTTTACAAATTTGAGCGCCCCTGAACTCAGCACATATTTATTATTGTTAGCTCCTCCTGCCGGATAGTCCCTGCGATTATTATATAACGTCCTTCTTCATCTTACTACGTCATTTACTTTAAAGTCTAGTTTGTCTGATATAAGTGTGGCTACTCCAGCTTTCTTCTGACATCCATTAGCATGGTAGATAGTTCTCCATCGCCTCAGTTTCAATCTGAAGGTGTCCTCAGGTCTAAAATGAGTCTTTTGGGGCGCCTGGGTGGCTCAGTCGGTTAAGCCTCCGACTTCAGCTCAGGTCATGATCTCGCGATCTGTGAGTTCAAGCCCCACGTTGGGCTCTGTGCTGGTATCTCAGAGCCTGGAGCCTGCTTTGGATTCTGTGTCTCCCTCTCTCTCTGCCCCTCCCCTGCTCACGCTCTGTCTCCAGGTCTCTCAAAAATAAACATTAAAAGGAAAAATTAAAAAAAAATTAAAATGAGTCTCTTGAAGACAGTATATATATGCATCTTGTTTTTAATCCATTCTGTTACCCTATGTCTTTTAATTGGAGCATTTGGTCCATTTACCTTCAATGTTAATATTGAAAAATATTGCTTTAGAGTCACTATGTTATCTGTATGTTTCATGCTTGTAAGGATGTTTCTGGTACTTTGTGTTCCTTGCAATCTTTCCTTCATAGATTTCCCCTCAAATCTCTTATAATGCTGGTTTATTAGTGATGAATTCCTTCTGTTTTTGTTTGTTTGGGAAAACCTTGATCCCTCCTTCCCTTCTGAATGACAGACTGGCCGCATAAAGGATTCTTGGCTGCATATCTTTCCTGTTCATCACATTGAAGATTTTTCTGCCATTCCTTTCAGGCTTCTCAAGCTTCTATGGATAAGTCGGCTACAATCCTTATGTATCTACCTTTGTATGTTAAGGCCCATTTATCTCTAGCTGCTTTCAGAATTCTCTCTTTTTCTTTGTATTTTCCAAATTTCACTATGATGTGTCATGCAGAAAGTCTATTCAGGTTATGTCTGAGAGGAGTTTTCTGTGCCTCTTGGTTTTCCATGCCCATTTCCTTCTTCATGTTGGGAAGTTTTTGGCAATGATTTGTTCAAGTACCCCTTAGACTCCTTTCTCTCTCTTCTTCTTTTGGAATAAATATGATACGGATATTGTTCCATTTGATTGCATAGCTCATCTCTCGAATTCTCCTTTCCTATTCCTGAATCAGTTTCTCTCTCTTTTTCTCTGCTTCCTCTTTTTCCATAATTTTATCTTCTAGTTTACCTATTCTCTCTTCTGCCTCTTCAATCCGCGCTGTGGCCATCTCCAATTTGTTTTGAACCTCATTTAAACATTTTTTAATTCCTCCTGATCGTTTTTAAGGTTCTTGATCTCTGCGGTTTGGGACCCCTGCATTCTTCTATGCTTTTTTTAAAGCCCAACGATTAGTTTTATGTTTATCATTCAATATACATGCTCTGTTATGTTGCTTATATCTGTTTTCATCTATTCTTGAGCTGTCACTAATTCCTGTAATTACTTTTGACAAGAATTCTTCCGTTTCATTATATTGGCTAGGTGTGTTTTGTTTTGTTTCCTGAGGTCACCAGTGGTAGTGGACCGGAAGTGCTGTGGCAAGTCAAGAATGGAGGCAGGGAAGCAGAAGACAATCAAAATGAATGCTGTGGTCTTCCTCACCACTAAGAGGCCCAGCTCTGTGAACCTTTTCCTGAAGACTCAGTCAGAATTCCCTCATTCTTTATATTCCATTGTTTCTGCACCGCAAAAGATGTCTTTGGCATTTTTGGATTATTTCTAGGTGCTGACTTTTAAGAAGCACCAGACACTCTTATTTATTGTTTTAATTTACTGTTTATTTATTTTTGAGAGAGACAGACCATGAGTAGGGTAGCATGCAGAGAAAGAGGAAGACACAGAATCTGAAGCAAGCTCCAGTCTCTGAGCTGTCAGCATATAGCCCGATCAGGAGCTCCTACTCAGGTCAGAACATGACCTGACCTGAAATGAAGAGTCAGATGTTTAATTGTTTGACCCACTCAGGCATCCCCCTATACAAAAACTTTAAAATTTTGTTTTAAATATGGTCAAATTGCTAAGAGAAAACTAAAAGACTTCTGGAAAATAATATATGAGGAAAATTAAATAATATATGGGGAAAGTGAAATTATATTTTTTATAATTTGCCTCTTTGGCAAATAGAAATTATAGAGATGAAAATAAAATAACCAAAACTAAATTAATTTTAATTAATAGAGGTTAAACGGCAAATTTGAGCAAACAAAAGAATAAGTTTACTTATATGTAGAAAAATTGAAATTCTTGAATCTGAAGAAGAGAAAGAACAAAAAGAAAGTGAACAGAGCACAAAGAAGTATGAGATTATGATGGGAACGAATGCACATTATGAGAGTCCCAGAAGGGGAGTAGAGAGATATATGGCAAAAAGATTATATGAAGAAATAGGGATTTAAACAACACAGGTTTGTTGAAGCACATGAGTCAACAAGTCCAAGCAGTTCAACAAACTCCAAGTAGGATAATTCTAAAAGATAGCTACATTGAGATACATTATAATCAAACTGTCAAGAGCCAAAAACAAAGAAAGAATACTGAAAGCAGCAACAGAGAAATGACTTATCCTGTATAAGACATCTTCAAAAAGATTATGATCCAATTGTTCATCAGAAACATTGGAGGCCAGAAGGCAGTGGAGTGATATATTAAAAATGCTGAAAGAATCAGGAATGGATCAGTGATCTTGAAGACAGAGTAATACAAAGTACTTTATTTAAACAAAAAAAAAATTAAAATGACACATTGAGAGATCATTTGGACAACATCAAAACAGTAATCAGAACAGTATGGTAATGGTACAAATAATAATGCTGCAAAGGCCAATGCCAATGAAATTACTGCCTATAATTTCTTCTAGGAGTTATGGGTTCATGTTTCTGTTAGGTCTTTAACACAGTTTTAGTTTAACTTTGGGTATGGTGTAATTAAGTAATCCAGTTTCACTCTTTTGCATGTAGCTATCTAGTTTTCCTAACACCATTTATTGAAGATACTATCTTTCCTGCACTTTATATTCTGCTTCCTTTGAAGTAGATTAATTGACTATACAAGGATGTGCGTATGTCCAGGCTCTCTATTCTATTCCATTGACCTATGTCTATTTTTGTGTGAGTACCATATTGTTTTGATTACTACAGCTTTGTGGTATATCTTGAAATCTCGGATTGTGACACCTTCTGTTTTGTTTCTCTTTCTCAAGATTGCTTTAGCTTTTCAAGGCTTTTTGTGTTCTATGCAAATTTTAGGATTATTTGTTCTCGTTGTGTGAAACATTCTGTTGATATTTTGATAGGGATTGCATTGAATCTTTATACTGGCTTAGGCAGTACGGACATTTTAATAAAATTAAATTTTCTAATCCATAAGCAGAGTATATTTTTCCATTCATTTGTGTCTTCTTCAATTTCTTTCATCAGTGTTTCATAGTTTCCAGAATACAGGTCTTTCACCTCCTTGGTTAAGTTTTTTTTTTCTCTCTCAGTTCTTTTATTGTTTTTGTTCAAACATAAATAGACTTGTTTCTTTCTTTTCCTGCTACCTCATTATCAGTGTATAGAAATGCAATTGATTTTCATAGTTTGTGAGTTCGAGCCCCTCATTGGGCTCTGTGCTGACAGTGCAGAGCCTGCTTGGAATTATCTCTCTCCCCTCTCTCTCTGCCCCTCCACTGCTTTTGCTGTCTCTCTCTCTTTCTCTCTCTCTCTCTCTCTCTCTCTCTCAAAATAAGTAAATAAACTTAAAAAAAAGAAATGCAATTGATTTTTGTGTATTAATTTTGTCAATAAAAAATTACTGAATTTTTATCACTTCTAATAGATTTTTGGTGGTCCTTAGAGTTTTCATGTATATATCATGTAATCTGCAAGTCGTGACAGTTTAACTTCTTCCTTACCAATTTGGATGCTTTTATTTCTTTTTCTTGCCTTATTGCTGTGGCTTGGGCTTCCAGGACTATGTTGAATACATGTGGTAAGAGTGGACATCCTTGTCTTGTTCTTTGTCTTAGAGACACCATTTTTTCACCATTATTTATAATTATAGCTTTATAGCTGTTTTTGTTTGTTTGCTTCTTTGTTTTACTATTTTCTATGTTCATAGCTGTGGGTTCCCTCTAAACACTTTTTGTTAAGAGTTTTTATCATGAATGGAGTTGAATTTTCTCTAATACTTTTTCTGTATCTATTAAAATGAGTGTATGATTTTTATTCTTCACGGTTTTACTGTGGTATATCATGTTGTTTTAATTGCTGAAATTGAATCTACCTTTCATGTCTGGAAAAATCCCAATCAATTGTGGTGAACTATAACTTTAACTTATCATTGGATGCAGTTTGGTAATATTTTGTAGAGAATTTTTACATCTATGTTTATCAGGGATATTGGCTATTAGCGGTGTGTGTGTGTGTGTGTGTGTGTGTGTGTGTGTGTGTGTGTGTGTGTGTCTGGTTTTGCTTTCAGGGTGATGGTGGCTTCATACAATGTACTTGGAAACTTTCCTTTCTCCCTGACATAGTTTGAGGGGTCAGGTATTAGCTCTTCTTTAAATGCTTGGTAGAATTCACTTATGAGTCTATCTGGTCCTGGGCTTTTATTTTTGGTAGTTTTTTTGAATACCAATTCAATTTTGTTACTAATAATTGGTCTGTTCAGATTTTCTATTTCTTACTGATTTCATTATGGAAAATTTTATGCTCCTAGGAATTTATCCATTTATTCTAAGTTGTCCAGTTTTTTATAATATAATTTTTGTAGTGTTTTCTTAAAATCCTTCATCCTTCTCTGGTGTCCTTGCTATTTCTCTTCTTTTATTTTTGATTTTATTTATTTGTGTACCCTGATGAATCTGACTAAAGTTTTATCAATATTTTTTATTTTTTAAGAAACCCAGCTCTTGGTTTTATTGATTTTTCTATTTTTTAAAATCTCTATGCAATCTCTTTGTGCTCTAATCTTTATTATTCCCTTCCTTCTACTCACCTTGGGCTTTGTCTTTTTTCTAGTTTCTTTAGGTGTATGGTTAGATTATTTACTTGAGATTTTTCTTACTTCTTGAGGTAGGCCTATATCAGTACATATTGTCCTCTTAGGACTACTTTTACTTGGCCCCAAAGATTTTGGACCATTTTTTAAATTTTTTATTTGTCTCCATGTATTTTTTTAATTTCTTTTTTGCCTTTTCTTCTTTGTTGATTCATTAGTTGTTTAATAGCATGTTGTTTATCCTCCATGTGTATGTTTTTTTTTTCTTGTTATTGATTTATAGTTTCATAAGTTGTGGTGAGAAAAGATACATGTTATTATTGTAATCTTCTTAAATATATTGAGAGTTGTTTTGTGGTCTAACATGTAATAGTTCCTGGAGAATGTTCCACGTGCACTTGCAAAGAATGTATATTCTTTTATTTTTGGATGGATTGTTCTGAATATATCTGTTAAGTCCTCTGGTCTAATGTGTCATTCAAAGTCATTGTTCTCTTGTTGATTTTCTGTCTGTATACTCTATCCATTGATGTAAGTAAAGTGTTAAAGTCCCCTACTATTATTGTATTACTATAGATTTTTTTCTTTGTTTATGTCTACTAAGAGTTGCTATATATATTTGAGTGCTTTTATTTGGGGTGCACAATTATTTACAATTGTTATATCTTCATATTGGATCGTTACCCATGTCATTATGCAGTGTCCTTGTCTGTATCTTGTTACGATCTTTGTTTTCAAGTCTATTTTGTCCAATATAAGTATTTTTATCTTGGCTTTGTTTTTTTTTTTTTTTCACTTCTATTTGCCTACAATATCTTTTTCTTTCTTTTCACTTTCAGTCTTTATATGTTTGTTGGTTTGTGGTGAACATAACTATAGAGAGAATATAGATAGTGTGCGTGTGTGTTTCTTTTTACCCATTAGTCCATACCATAGAGCATCTAGATCCTTTACATTTAATGTAATTGTTTACCATTATGTACTTACTGTAATTTTGTTAATTGTTTTCTCACTGTTTTTATATTTCTATCTTTATTCTTCAGTTGCTCTCTTCCTTTGGAATTAATTACTTTCTGTAGTGTTATGCTTGGCTCTCTTTATTTTTTGTGAATCTATTATTATTTTTGGGTTTATGGTTACTATGAGGTTCATAGAAATGATCCTAAGCATATAACCATCTCTATTAAGTTGATGGCCATATAACTTTGAACACATTTTAAAAAAGACATTTTTATCCCTCCTTTATATTTTATGTATATGCTGTCATATTTTACATTGTTTATTCATAATTTTCTTACATATAATTATGTGTTTCTCTTTTTCCACTTAATGTCCATTCGACATTTCTTATAAAGCCAGTTTTTTTTTAATTTTTAACTTTTATTTATTTTTGAGACATAGAGACAGAGCGTGAGCAGGAGAAAGACAGAGAAAAAGGGAGACACAGAATTCGAAGCAGGCTCCAATCTCCGAGCTGTCAGCACAGAGCCCGATGCGGAGCTCGAACTCACAGACTGCGAGATCATGACCTGAGCCGAAGTTGGCCACTTAACCGACTGAGCTACCCAGGCGCCCCATAAAGCTAGTTTTATGGTGATGAACTCCTTTCACTTTTGTTTGTCTGGGAAACGTTTTTCCCCTTCAATTCTAAATGATACATTTGCCTAGAAGAGTGTCTTTGATTGTAGTTTTTTTTTTTTCCTTTCAGATCTCTGAATATAGCATGCCACTCACTTATGTACTGCAGTGTTTCTGTTGAAAAATCAGCTGATAACCTTATGGAGGGGTTCACATGTATATAAATTTTTGCTTCTCTTTTGCTGCTTTAAAATATTTCTCATTATATTTAACTTTTGGCATTTTAATTGTTATGTGTATTTAATTATTGTGTGGACCTCCTGGGATTTATCTTGTTTGGAACTCTCTGTGATTTCTGAAACTGGATGTCTGTTTCCATCCTCAGGTTAGGAAATTTTTCAGCTATTATTTATTCAAATAAATTTCTGCCCCATATGTCTCTTTTTTCTTCTTCTGGGACCCCTATTAAGTGAATGATATGATTTTTGGTTGATCTTGTCCAAGAGCTCCCTTAACTTATCCTCATTATTTTAGAATATTTTTAATTTTTCTGTTCGGCTTGTGTGCTTTCCATTACTGTTTTTCAGATTGCTGATCCATTCTCCTGTGTCTTCTAATCTACTCTTGATTTCCTCTGTTGCATTTTTTATTTCAGTTATTGAATTCTTCAACTCTGATTGTTTTCTCTTTAGATTTTCTCACTTTTTGTTGAAGTTCTCACTGAGTTCTTCCATTTTTCTCTCCAGCCCTTTGAACATCTTTATGATCATTGCTTTCAACTGTTGATCTGGCATATCATTTATCTCTGTTACATTTAGTTTATTTTTCTGGGGTTTTGTCTTGTTCTTTTGTTTGAAGCATATTTCTCTCTTTCCCCATTTTGCTTCAGTTTGTGTTTTTCTTATGTATTAGGCAGAAAAGGTACTTTTCTTAAACTTGAAGGAATGCTCTTATGGAGACTGTGTATGCCTGGTGACTTTGGCTGGCTGCTTGGAGTTGTGTCTGTCATGGCCTGGGTTTCCTGGGGTACTCCAAGATAGGGCGACCCTGAATAGTTGGAGCCGAAGTGAGCATGATCCTGGGGCACTGTGTGCAGAAGGCACCCCGACAGGACAGCTAATGCTAAAGTGGGGGCAGGTTTTGGTTGTCCCTAGGTTCTCTGTGCTGAGGGCACACTTGCAGGAGAGTTGAAGCTAAAGTAGGCACAAATCAGGGTGTTCCTCTGTGTACAGAGAGGGCACCTTAATTAAGTGGCTGGAGGTGATGCAAAGCATGGGCCAGGAATTCTTTGGGTTCTCTGCATGAGGAGCACCATGGCAGGACACCAATAGTTGATGTGGGCTTGATCTGCAGTGGTCCCAGTGCTCTCCATGTAGAAGGTGCCCTGGGATGACAGCTGAAGATTAATTGGATGCAAGCCATTGTGTGTCCCAGGCTGCTTAGCACAGGAGGTGTCCTGGTGGGGTGATTAGAGCTGAAACTGGTGGGTTGTCACAGAGATTTTCATGCAGGAGGCACTCTAGTGGGATGACTAGGGCTGAGGTGGAGCAAAGACTAGAGGCCCTTAATTGTATCACACAGAGTGGTTGGAACTGAAGGAGACATTGACTACAGTTTCCTGAGGTAATCCATGCAAAGGCCACGTTAACAGCATGGTTAGAGTCAAAGTAGGCAGAAGTCAGGGGGTTCCAGATTGCTCTGTGCTGGGGCTCTTTACAAGCCCTCTGAAGCCAAAGTGGTTTAGGCTTGGAGTGTTCTGGAGTGCTCTGTACCTGTTTTTCTGTACCTCCGGCCATGATGGCTGGAGCTATAGTTGGTACTGATCAGGGATGTCCTGACGTGTGCTACACTTAGAACGCCTTGGTAGGATGACTAGGCCTGTTGTGGCCTAGGGAACTGGGGTTCGATGAGGTGGTATGATGGTAATGTCACTCAGACCCTGTTCCCATCCACCAAATCAAGGAGGAGTGGGAATGTAAACCATGGTGCTCACCAGACCCTCCAACTCAGAGTTCCAACAACTACCCTGCCATTTGGAGGAGTTCAAGGGCTGGCTCTTTTATGTTCTAGTTGCCTTTTAAAGTAGTGGCTTTTATTCTTTGCCCCAGATTGTTTACAGCTGGTATGGGCTAGGGACTCAGACTCTCTGAAGTAGCAGGCTAACTATGGTGCCGGAAATCTTGTTCTTACTTACACTTAATCAAGGTGGAGAAGGAGTGTAAACCATGGTGCTTGCCAGCCTCTCCGACATAGAAAGAGTTCTAGCAACTCCCTTGCCATTTTATAAGGTTCTAAGGATAGTCTATTTATACTCTAGTTGTTCTTTTAAACAGCTGCATTTTGTGTGCCCCAGAGAAGATGAATTCACTCATAGTCCCTCATTACTATCCCTTTTCCCTTCAGTTCACAGTGTTAGGGTGGGAATTCTCTTTGTTACCATGATTCCATCTCTCTTGCCATTCTCTATGTGGCCTCTCTATCTTTTGTTATGCAGAAGCTGTTCAGTCACCCGTCAGTTCTTCTTCAGGAGGAATTGTTTTACAAATAGTTGCTGGGGCACCTGGGTGGCTTAGTCAGTTAAGTGTATGACTCTTGGTTTTGGCTCAGATCATGGTCTTGCAGTTCATGAGATGGAGCCCCATGTCAGGCTTTGCACTGACAGCACAGAGCCTGCTTGGGATTCTCTCTTTCCCTCTCACTCTGTCCCTCCCATGCTCATGCTTTCTCTCTCTTTCTCAAAATAAATAAATGAACATTAAAAAATTAGTTGTTGACTTGGTGTGATAATGGAGGAAGTAAGTTCAGGGTCTTCCTCCATTGTCATCTTGGGCTGTAGTTTTTATCCTCCACAGTTTAATAACAGCTTTGTTGAGAGATATTTAAAAATGTACTCTACCAAAGTGTACAATTCTGTGGCTTTGACTGTATTTACAGAGTTGTGCAACCACAGCCACCATTAACTGTAGAACATTTTCTTCCACCCAAAAAGAAACTATATACCTCTAAAAATCACGTCCCATTTCCATCCATCCCCTCCCCAACACAGGGCAACTACAAAACTGTTTTGTGTTTCCATAGATTGGCCCATTATGGACAATGCATGTAAATTGAATCATAAATATGTGTTTTTTGCAACTGGCTTCTTTTACTTTGCATAATATTTCCGTAATGCATTCACATTGTAGTATATATCAGCACCCTATGCCTTTTGATAGCTGAATAATTATTCCATCATTATATTTTTTATCCACTCACCAACTGAAGGACATTTAAATTTCTTCCACTTTCGAACTATTATAAATAATTCTATGAACTTTGAGTGAAACTTTTAAGTCAAATATAAGTAACATAAAGTGTTATATTAATTTCAGGTGTGTGGTATAATGGTTTTACAATTCTATAGATTTCTCAGTGTTCATCAAGTTAAGCGTACTCTTGCTTCCATTTACCTATTTCACCCATCTCTCTCCCATCTCCCCTCTGGCAACAACCAGTTTGTTCTCTATTTAAGAGTCTGGTTTTGTTTGTTTGTTTGTCTTTTTTTTTCTTTGTGTTTATTTCTTTTTAAATTCCACATATGAGTGAACTCATATGGTATTTTCCCTCTCTGACTGACATATTTCATTTAGCATTATATCCCCTAGATCCATCTCTGTTTTTGCAAATGGCAAGATTTCATTCTTCTTTAAAGCTGAGTAATATTCCATTCTGTGTGTGTGTGTGTGTGTGTGTGTGTGCACGCCACATCTTTATCTATTCATCTGTCAGTGGACACTTAGGTTGTTTCCATATCTTGGTTATTGTTAATAGCACTGCTGCAGATGTAGGGATGCATATATATTTTTCATTAGTATTTTCATTTTTTCGTAAGAGAGTAAATGCCCACTAGTTGAATTACTGGATTTTATGATAATTCCATTTTTAATTTTTTGAGGAATCTCCATAATATTTTTCACAATGGCTGCACCAATTTGCATTCCCACCAACAGTGCATGAGTGTTATTTTTATTTGTATCCTTGCCAACACTTAATTTTTTTTTTGTTTTTGGTTTTAGCCATTATGACAAGTGAAAGTAATATCTCACTGTGGTTTTAGTTTGCATTTTCCTGGTGAATAATAATGTTGACCATTTTTCATCTATCTGTTGGCCATCTGTATGTCTTCTTTGGAAAGTATCCCTACTACTCAAAGCAATCAACGGATTCAATTCAAACCCTATTAAAATACCAACAATGTATTTTATAGAACTAGAGCTAATAATCCTAAAATTTGTGTGAAACCACAAAAGACCTTGAATAGCCAAAGCAGTCTTGAAAAAGAAGAAAAAGCTGGAGGTATCACAATCCCATTTTTCAAGATATACTACAATGCTGTAGTAATCACAATAGTATAGTGCTGGCACAAAATAGACACATAAATCAATTGAATATAATACAAAGTCTAGAAATAAGCCCACATTTATATGGCCAATTAATCTATGACAAAGAAGGCAAAAATATAAAATGGAGAAAAGACACTCTTTTCAACAAATGGTGCTACATGTAAAAGAAAGAATCTGGATTACTTTCTTACCACATACACAATGATAAAATTAACATGAAATAAGGACCTAATGTGAGGTTTGAAACCATAAAAATCCTAGAGTAAATCACAGTCAGTAACTTCTCTGATATCCACGCTAACAACATCTTTCTTGATATTTCTCCTGAGAGAAGAGAAATAAAAACAAAACCAAAGTTTTAAGACTACATCAAAATGAAAACCTTTTGCACAGCAAAAGAAACAATCAGCAAAACTAAAAGACAACGTCCTGAATAGGAGAAGGTGTTTGAAAATGACATATCTGATAAAGCATTTGCATTCAAAATATATAAAGAAGTTATACAACTCAACACTCCCAAACCAAATAACCCATTTAAAATGAGTGCTTTTATTTGTGAGTCCATGTCTGGGTTCTCTATTCCATTGATCTATGTCTCTGTTTTTGGGCCAATACGATACTATCTTGATGATTACAGTTTTGTAATATAGGTTAAAGTCTGGGATTTCGATGCCTCCAGTTTTGGTTTTCTTTTTCAACATTACTTTTGCTATTCAGGGTCTTTTGTGGTTCCATACAAATTTTATAATTGTTTTAGCTCTGTGAAGAATGCTGGTGGTATTTTGATAGGGATTGCATTGAATGTGTAGATTGCTTTCGGTAGTATAGACATTTTAACAATATTTGTTCTTCTAGTCCATGAGCATGGAATGTTTTTCCATTTCTTTGTGTCTTCTTCAATTTATTTCATAAGCTCTCTATAGTTTTCAGCATACAGATCTTTTACCACATCTGTTAGGTTTATTCCGTGGTATCTTTGTGGAATTTGAGAAACAGATGAATACAGAGGAAGGGAAGGAAAAATAAGATAAAAACAGAGATGAATGCAAACCATAAGAGACTCTTAAATACAGAGAACAAAATGAGGTTTTATTGGGGTGGAGGGGGAGTGTGTGATGGATTAAATGGGTGACAGGCATTAAGGAGGGTACTTTTCAGGATATGCACTGGGTGTTATAAGTAAGAGTTGAATCACTGCGTTCTACTCCTGAGGCACAACTACACTGTATGCTAACTAACTTGAGAATAAAAAAAAATTTGAGTGTAAATTTTTGTGTGATCATTTGGTTTTAATTGTCTTGGGTATATATTATGAGTGGAATTGCTGGATAATATGAGAACTCTTATGTTTATCCATTTGTTGAACTGCCAAGCTATTTTCCAAAGTGGCTGCTACATTCTGCCTTCCCACAAGAAGTATGCAATGTTTATTTTTTGAGTTTATTTATTTATTTTGAGAGAGAGAGGGAGATAGAGAATCTCTGCACTGACAGTGCAGAGGCCAATGCAGGGCTAAAACTCATGAACTGTGAGATCATGACCTATGCTGAAGTCAGACACTCAACCGACTGAGCCACCCCGGGACACTTAGAAGTATACAAGGTCTTTATTTCTTCACAATCTCACCAACACTTGTTATCTCTCCCTCTCTCTCCTCCCCCCCTCTTTTAATTATAGCCATCCTAGTGAATGTGAAGTGGTAGCTCCTTGTGGGTTTTTGCATTTTCATGATGGTAAATAATATTTAGCTATTTTAATGTGTTTATTAACTATTTTTTACCTACTTTGGAGAAATATCTAATAAGATGCTTTCCTTTTTAAAAATTAGATTTTTGGTTTTTATTATTGAAAATAATAGCACCTTACATATTCTACATATAAGTTCCATATCAGGTAAATGGATATTTACAAAAAATATTGTAATTTTTTTTCATTGTGTGATATGTTATTTCATTTTCTTGATCGTGTACTTTGAAGCAATTTTTCCCCAAATTTTGATGACCCTAGTTTAACTATTTTTTCTTTAGTTGCTTGAGCTCTTGGTGTCATAGTTAAGACAATATTGTATAATCTTAGGTCATGAATATTTACACTTATGTAGCCTTTTAAGAATATTATAGTTTTAGGGACGCCTTGGTGGCTCAGTCAGTTAAGCATCTGACTTTGGCTCAGGTAATGATCTCATGGTTCATGAGTTCGAGCCCGGCATAGGGCTCTGTGCTGGGCTCTGTGCTGGGCCACATACTGGGCTCTGTGCTAACACCTCAAACCCTGGAACCTTCTTCAGATTCTGTGTCTCCCTCTCTCCCTGCCCCTCCCCCACTCACGCTTTTTCTCTGTCTCTCAAAATTTTATAAACGTTTAAAAAATTAAAAATAAAGAATATTATATTTTGGGGGGTGCCTGGTGGCTCAGTCGGATAGGTGTCTGACTCTTGACTTAAGCTCAGGTTATGATCTCATGGTTTGTGGGATTGAGCTCCACATTGGATCTGGCTCTGTGCTGACAATGCAGAGGCTGCTTGGGATTCTCTCTCTCTCCCTCTCTCTCTGCCCATCCCTGCTCATTTGCACTCTCTCAAAATAAATAAACATAAAAAACAATATTATAGTTTTTGCTGTTGCATCTAGGTCTTTTATACATTTTTATTTAATTTTGTATATGATATAAGTGTTCAACTTCATTCTTTTGCATGTTATCCAATTGTTATAGCCCTATTTGTTGAATAGATTATTATTTTTCCCTTTAATTATATTGAAGAAAGTTAATTGATTATAAATTTGAGGATCTATTTCTAGACTCTCAGTTCTATTCCACTAAACTATGTCTATCTTTCTCCCAGTGCCATGCAGTTTTGATTACAGATGCATTGTAATAAGTACTGAAATTAAGAAATACGAGTTCACCATATATTTTTTTTTTAAGATTGGTTTAGTGATTCTGGGTCCCTTGCATTTCTCTAAGAATTACAGTACAAACTTTCAAATTTTTTCGAATAAATCAGCTGGGATTTTGATAAGTATTGCCTTGAATCCTTAGAAAACTTTGAGAAGCATTGCCATCTAAGTGATATTATCTTCCAACCCATTAACACGGGATGTTTTCCCCATTTTTTTCGATTTATGTAGTATTTATGTTTTTATTTGAAGAATGTTTTGTAGTGTTCAGAGATTTAGATAGCATTACTTAAATGTTTTCCTGAATATTTTATTTCTTTTGATACAATTATTATTTTTTATGTTTTTATTTAAGATCTAGTTAGCTAACATACAGTGTAATATTAGTTTCAGATGTAAAATATAGTGATTCAAAACTTCCATATAATACCCAGTACTCATCATAAGTACATTCCTTAATCCCCATTACTTATTTAAACAATCGTAATGAAATAATTTTCTTAAATTCATTTTTGGTTTGCTCATTAATAGCATTGATTTTGTATATTGATCTTGGTTTCTGCAATTTTCCTAACCTCATTCATATGTCCTAATCTTTTTTTGATTCCTTGGTCTATTTTATATACAAGATTATGATATATGCAAATATGGATTGATTCACTTCTTTCTCAACAATCAGGGTTAATTTTATTTCATTTTGTTCCCAATTGTCCAGGCCAGAAGTTCTAAAACACTTTTGAATAGAAGTGACAGAAGAGAGTATCCTTGTCTTTGGGGAAAAGCTTCAGTTTTTTTACCATTAAATTAAATATATCAGCTGTGTGTTTTCCATAGATACTCTTTATCATGTTGAGGAAATTCTTTTCTGTTTCTGTTTTTTTACATTTTTTTTTCATCATAAAGGGATATTGAATATGGTCAATGTTTTTTTTTTTCCTGCCATATAGTAAAATGGTCATGTGATTTTTCATTTTTATTCTATTCGTGTGTTGCATTATATCAATTGGTTGTGGATATTAAGCCAACATTGCATTCCTGGGAGGATAAACTCCCCTTGGCAATGGTGAAAGTCTTTTACATTGCTGTATTTAGTTTGTTGGTTTTCTCTCTCTCTCTCTCTTTCTTTCTTTCTTTCTTTCTTTCTTTCTTTCTTTCTTTCTTTCTTTCTTTCTTTCTTTCCTTCTTTCTTTTTCAGAATTTAGGGTCTATGTTCATAGGAGATATTGGTCTGTGTTTTTGTTTGTTTTTCTTATGATGTCTTTGTTAGATTTGGTATGATGGTAATATCAGCCTCATTGAACAAGTTTTGTTATTCCTCTTCTATATTTTGAAAGCTCACAGGAGTTAATATTAACTTTCTTCAATTGTTCAGTAGAATTTGACAGTGAATTCATCATGTCCTGTGCTTTTCTTTGGGGAAAGTTTTCTGATTATTAAGAAAATCTCTTCACTTGCTATAACCTTACTTAGATATTTAATTTCTTCTCAGGTTCTTTTTCATATATTGTAATATTCTTGGAATGTGACATTTTTATCTAAGTCAACTGATTTTTTCGCATATATCTATTGTTCATAGTATTTCCTTAATAATTCTTTTTATTTCTGTAAGGTTGGTAGTTATGACGGTTTTTTACGATTTTAGTATTTTGAGTCTGATCTATTGTTTTTTCATCAGTGTAGCTAATGATTACCAATTTTGTTGATTCTTTTAAAGAAACAAGTTTTAATTGATTTTCACTTTTGCTTGCCTAGTGTATATTTCAATAACTTTTTACCCGATTTTATTTGATCCTTCATTCTACTTGTTTTTTAGTTTGTTTTTTTCTTCTTGTTCCAGTGACTTAAAATGGAAATACAGATTAAGGATGAGATCTTAATTCTTTCTTATGATAGAGTTTTACTTGTATAAATCCCTAGGTAAGCACTACTTTTATAGCATCTAATTTTGTCTTCTAACTTTCTTATGTTTTTTTTTTTTTTCCAACTTCTTTCTCTTGCATTAAGTAAATATATTCTGGTGTAATGTTAGTTTTCTTTTACACTGTATATTTTTGAGTTATTTTTTCTTTTTTTTTTCTTTTTTAATACTGTGTCTATTTTCCCCTATTGCAACAGTCTTGAGTAAAGTCTATTGATTCCTTTTAAAGTAGCTCTGGTTTTTATTTGAAAACGTTTAGCGTACAAGTGAACATCTGAATCACTTTAGATTTTTTAAATAATTTTTTTATTGTCAGATTGGTTTCCATACAACACCCAGTGCTCATCCCAACCCGCGCCCTGCTCAGTACCCGTCACCCTCTCTCCCCCATCCCATACCTCACTCAACCCTCGATTGGTTTTTAGTATTTATGAGTCTCATGTTTTGTCTCCCTCCCTCTCCATGTCTTTTTTTTTCCTTCCCCTCTTTCTCCCCCTCTGGTTTTCTGTTAAGCCTCTCAAAGTCCACCTATATGGAAACATATGGTATCTGTCTTTTTCTGCCTGACTTATTTCACTCAGCATAATTCCCTCCAGTACCATACATGCTGCCACACAAGCCAGATTTCATTCTTTCTCATTGCCACGCAGTATTCCATTGTATATATATATATACCACATCTTCTTTATCCATTCATCAGTTGATGAACACTTAGTCTCTTTCCATGATTTGGCTGTTGTTGAGAGTGCTGCTATAAACATCGGGGTACACATGCCCCTATGAATCAGCACTCCTGTATCTCTCGGGTAGATTCCTAACAGTGCAATTGCTTGGTCATAGGTTAGTTCTATTTTCAATTTTTTTTGAGGAACCTCCAAACAGTTCTCCAGAGTGGCTGCACCCCACCAACAATGCAGGAGGGTGCCTGTTTCTCCACATCCTCACCAGCATCTATAATTTCCTGATTTGTTCATTTTAGCCACTCTGATGATGAGTGACGCTGAGCATAGTTTCATGTGTCTTTTAGCCATTTGGGTTTCTTCTTTGGAGAAGTGTCTATTCGTATCTTCTGCCCATTTCTTCACTGGATTATTTGTTTTTCCGGTGTGGAGTTTAGTAAGTTCTTTATAGAGTTTAGATACTAGTCCTTTATCCAATATACCGTTTGCAATTATCTTTTCCCATTCCTTTGGTTGCCTATCTGTTTTGTTGGTTGTTTCCTTTGCCATGCAGAAGATTTTTATCTTGATGAGGTCCCAGTAGTTCATTTTTGCTTTTAATTCCCTTGCCTTTGGAGATATGTCCAGTAAGAAATTGGTGCGGCTTAGGTCAAAGAGGTTTTTTCCTACTTTCTCCTCTAGGATTTTGACGGTTTCCTCTCTCCTATTCAGATCCTTCATCCATTTAGAGTTTATTCTTGTGAGTGCTATAAGGAAGTGGTATAGTTTCATTCTTCTGCATGTTGCTGTCCAGTTCTCCCAGCACCATTTATTAAAGAGGCTGTTTTTTTCCATTGGATACTCTTTCCCACTTTGTCAAAGATTAGTTGGCCATATACTTGCGGGTCAATTTCTGGGTTTTCTATTCTTTTCCATTGGTCTACGTGTCTGTTCTTGTGCCAATACCATACTGCCTTGATGATTACCACTTTGTACTAAAGGTTAAAGTCTGATTGTGATGCCTCCAGCCTTGCTTTTATTTTTCAGTATTAGTTTGGCTATTAGGGATCTTTTGTGGTTCCATATACATTTTAGGATTGTTTACTCTAGCTTTGGGAAGAATGCCGGTGCAATTTTGATTAGAATTGCATTGAATGTGTAGATTGCTTTGGGTAGTATTGCCATTTTAACGATATTTTTTTCTTCCAATCCATGAGCAAGGGATGTTTTTCCATTTCCTTGTGTCTTCCTTAACTTTCTTTTGTAAATTTTTTATAGTTTTCAGCGTAGAGATCTTTCACATCTTTGATTAGGTTTACTCCTAGGTATTTTATGGTTTTTGGTGCAATTGTGAATGGGATCAGCTTCTTTATTTGTCTTCCTGCTGCTTCATTGTTGGTTTATAGAAATGCCACCAATTTCTGTTCATTGATTTTACTGAATTCATGGATCAGTTCTAGTAGGCTTTTGGTGGATTCTGTCGTGGTTTCCATGTAAAGATCATGTCGTCTGCAAAAAGTGAAAGTTTGAATTCATCCTTGCCCATCTTGATGCATTCCATTTTGTTTTGTTTTCTGTTTCCTGATGCTAGGACCTCCAACATTATGTTAAACACCAGTGGCGAGGGTGGACACCCCTGTCGTGTTCCTGACCTCAGGGGGAAGGCTCTCAGATTTTTCCTATTGAGGATGATATTAGCTGTGGGCTTTTCATAAACAGTTTTTATGATGTTTAAGTGTGTTTCTTCTATCCCAACTTTCATGAGGGTTTTTATTAGGAAAGGGTGCTGTATTTTGTCAAATGCTTTCTCTGCATCTATTGACAGGATCATATGGTTCTTATCTTTCCTTTTGTTAATGTTATGTATCACCTTGATTGATTTGTGAATATTGAACCTGCCCTGCAACCCAGGGATGAATCCTACTTGATGATGGTGAATAATTCCTTTATATGGTTTTGGATTCGATTTGCTAGTTCTCGTTGAGAATTTTTGCATCCATATTCATCAGGCATATTGGCCTGTAATTATCTTTTTTTATAATTTTTCTAGGTATTTATCTGGTTTGATAATCAAAGAGATGTTGGCTTCATAGAATGAGTCCAGGAGTTTTCCTTCTGTTTCAGTTTTTTTGAACACTTCAGGAGGATAAGTATTAACTCTGATTTCAATGTCCAGTAAAATTCCCCAGGGAAGCCATCTCATTCAGGGCTTTTATTTGTTGGGAGATTTTTGATAACTGATTCAATTTCTTCACTGGTATGGTCTGTTCAAATTTCCACACTGGTAGTGTGTTCCTGTTTAGGAATTTGTCCATTTCTCCCAGGTTGTAGAGTTTGGTGGCTATAATTTTCATAGTATTCTTTGATAATTGCTTGAATTTCTGAGGGATGGGTCATAATCACTCCCTTTTATTTCGTGATTTTATCTATTTGGGTTCTCTCTCTTTTCTTTTTGATAAGCCTGAGTAGAGGATTGTAAGTTTTGTTTATTTTTTTCAAGAAACAGCTCTTGGTTTCATTGATCTGTTCCCCTACTTTTTCGGGTTTCCATGCTATTAATTTCTGCCCTGATTATTGTTACTTCTCTCTTTATGCTGGGATTGTGGTGTCTTAGCTGTTCTGCTTCTAGTTCCTTTAGGCGTGCTGTTAGAATTTGTGTTATTGATTTTTCTTGTTTCTTGAGATGGGCCTGGATTACAATATATTTCCCTCTCAGGACTGCTTTTGCTGCATCCCGAAGCAGAGATTGTTGTATTTTCATTTTCGTTTGTTTCCATGTATTTTTGAAATTTCTTCTATCATTGTTTATTTAACCCATTCGTTTTTTAGTAAGTTGTTCTTTAGCTTCCATGTTTTTGGGAATTTTCCAGACTTTTTCCTGTGGTTAATTTCAAGTTTCAAAGCATTGTGGTCTGAAAGTGTGCATGGTATGATCTCAATTTTTTTATATTTATTAAGATTTTCCTTATGCCCAGAATGTGGTCTATCTTGGAAAATATTCCGTGTTCTCTTGAGAAGAATATAAATTCCTTTGCTTCTGGATGAAGGACCCTGAATATGTCAGGTAGGCCCATCTCTTCCAATGTGTCAGTCAGGGCCATTGTGTCTTTAGTGATTTTCTGTTTAGTGGATCTATGCAATGCTGAGAGTGGAGTGTTAAGGTCTCCTCGATTAGGACATTTTTATCGATAAGATTGCTTATGTTTGTAATTATTTGTTTTATAAATTTAGGTTGCCCCAAAATTTGGCACTTAGATATATAATTGTTAGCTCTTCCTGTTGGATAGTCCCTGTGATTATTATATAATGTCCTTCTTCATCTCCTATTACATCATTATTTTAACGTCTAGTTTGTCTGTTATATATGTGGCTACTCCAGCCTTTTCCATAATTTTATCTTCTAATTCACTCATTCTCTCTTCTGCTTCTTCAATTCACGCTGTGGCCACCTCCAATTTATTTTGCTCCTAATTTAAAGCATTTTTAATTCCTTCTGACCGTTTTTAAGGTCCTTGATCTCTGCTGCGAGGGACCTTATGCATTCCTCTATGCTTCTTTAAAGCCTAGAGATTAGTTTTATGTTTATCATTCTATATTCATATTCTGTTATGTTGCTTATATCTGTTTTCATCAATTCTTGCGCTGTCACTACTTCTTGTTATTTCTTTTGCAAGAATTCTTCCGTTTTGTCATCTTGGCTAGGTGTGTTTTGATTTGTTTCCTGAGGTAACCATTTCCTTGGGACGTTTCTGGATTTCGCTTTCTATTCCTTGTTTTTTTTTTTGTTTGTTTGTTTGTTTGTTTTGTTTTTTTTCTTAGCTGCTATTTCTTTTTTTTTAATTTTATAATAGTTTATTTTCAAATTGGTTTACATATAACATCCAGTGTTCATCCCAACATATGCCCTTTTTTTTTTCTTTTTTTTTTCATTTATAATAGTTTATTTTCAAATTGGTTTACATATAACACCCAGTGTTCATCCCAACATGTGCCCTTTTTTAATGCCCATCACCCCCACTCCCCCCCCATCCCCCTCACCCTCAGTTAGTTCTTAGTCTTTGAGAGTCTCTTATGTTTTATCTCCCTCCCTCTCTGTGTCTTTTTTTTTCTTTCCCCTCTTCCCCTCCCCCTGGTTTTAGCTTAGTCTCACAAAGTTCACCTATCCGTGGAAACATATGGTATCTCTCTTTTTCTGATTGACTTATTTCACTTAACATGATACCCTCCAGTTCCATCCATGTTGCTACACATGGCGAGATTTCATTTTTTCTCACTGCGACATAGTAGTCCATTGTATATATGTACCACATCTTCTTTATCCACTCGTCAGTTGATGGGCACTTGGTTTCTTTCCATGATTTGGCTATTGTCGAAAGTGCTGCTATGAACATTGGGGTACACGTGCTCCTATGCATCAGCATTCCTGTGTCTCTTGGGTAGATTCCTAGAAGGGCTATTGCTGGATTATAGGGTAGCTCTATTTTCATTTTTTTGAGGAATCTCCACACCGTTTTCCAGAGTGGCTGCACCTGTTTGCATTCCCACCAACAGTGTAGGAGGGTGCCTACTTCTCCACATCCCCGCCAGCATCTATAGTTTCCTGATTTGTTTATTTTAGCCACTCTGACTGGTGTGAGGTGGTATCGCAGTGTGGTTTTGATTGGTATTTCCCTGATGATGAGTGACATTGAACATCGTTTCAAGTGTCTATTGGCCATCTGAATGTCCTCTTCGGAGAAGTGTCTATTCATATCTTCCGCCCATTTCTTTACTAGGTTGTTTGTTTTTCGGGTGTGGAGTTTGGTAAGTTCTTTATAGATTTTAGATATTAGTCCTTTATCCGATATGTCATTTGCGATGATCTTTTCCCATTCCGTTGGTTGCCTATTCGTTTTGTTGGTTGTTTCTTTTGCTTTGCAGAAGCTTTTTATCTTGATGAAGTCCCAATAGTTCATCTTTGCTTTTAATTCCCTTGCCTTTGGAGACTTGTCAAGTAAGAAATTGGTGCGTCTTAGGTCAAAGAGGCTTTTTCCTGCTTTTTCCTCTAGGATTTTGACGGTTTCCTGTGTCACATTCAGATATTTTATCCATTTAGAATTTATTTTTGTGAGTGGTGTAAGAAAGTGGTCTAGTTTCATTCTTTTGCAAGTTGCTGTCCAATTCTCCCAGCACCATTTATTAAAGAGGCTGTCTTTTTTCCATTGGATACATTTCTCGCTTTGTCAAAGATTACTTGGCCATATACTTGCGGGTCCATTTCTGAGTTTTCTATTCTATTCCATTGGTCTATGTGTCTGGTTTTGTGCCAATACCATACAGTCTTGATGACTACCGCTTTGTAGTAGAGGTGAAAGTCTGGGATTGTGATGCCTCCCGCCTTGGTTTTATTCTTCAGTATTATTTTGGCTATTTGAGGTCTTTTGTGGTTCCATACAAATTTTAGTATTGTTTGCTCTAGCTTTGAGAAGAATGCTGGTGCAATTTTGATTGGGATTGCATTGAATGTGTAGATTGCTTTGGGTGGTATTGCCATTTTAACGATATTTATTCTTCCAATCCATGAGCATGGGATGTTTTTCCATTTCATTGTGTCTTCCTCAATTTCCTTCATAAGTTTTTTATAGTTTTCAGTGTAGAGGTCTTTCACATCTTCGGGTAGGTTTATTCCTAAGTATTTTATGGTTTTTGGTGCAATTGTGAAAGGGATTAGATTCTTTATTTCTCTTTCTGCTGCTTCATTGTTGGTGTATAGAAATGCCACCGATTTCTGTACATTGATTTTGTATCCTGCAACTTTGCTGAAATCATGAATCAGTTCTAGTAGGCTTTTGGTAGATTCCGTCGGGTTTTCCATGTAAAGTACCATGTCATCTGCAAAAAGAGAAAGTTTGACTTCCTCCTTGCCTATCTTGATGCCTTTTATTTTGTTTTCTTGTCTGATTGCTGATGCTAAGACTTCCAACACTATATTAAATAGCAGTGGCGAGAGTGGACACCCCTGTCGTGTTCCTTATCTCAGGGGGAAGGCTTTCAGTTTTTCCCCATTGAGGATGATATTAGCTGTGGGCTTTTCATATATGGCTTTTATGATGTTTAAGTAAGTTCCTTCTATCCCGACTTTCTCGAGCGTTTTTATTAAGAAAGGATGCTGTATTTTGTCAAATGCTTTTTTTGCTTCTATTGACAGGATCATATGGTTCTTATCTTTTCTTTTGTTGATGTGATGTATCACGTTGATTGATTTGCGAATATTAAACCAGCCCTGCAACCCAGGGATGAATCCTACTTGATCATGGTGGATAATTCTCTTTATATGCTGTTGGATTCGATTTGCTAGTATCTTACTGAAAATTTTCGCATGCATATTCATCAGGGATATTGGCCTGTAATTCTCCTTCTTTGCTGGGTCTCTATCTGGTTTGGGAATCAAAGTGATGCTGGCTTCATAGAATGAGTCCGGGAGTTTTCCTTCCGTTTCAATTTTTTGGAACAGCTTGAGGAGGATAGGAATTAACTCTGTTTTAAATGTCTGGTAAATTCCGCAGGAAAGCCATCTGGTCCAGGGCTTTTATTTGCTGGGAGGTTTTTAATAACGGATTCTATTTCTTCACTAGTTATGGGTCTGTTCAAATTTTCTCTTTCTTCCCGTTTGAGTTTTGGTAGCGTGTGGCTATTTAGGAAGCTGTCCATTTCTTCCAGATTGCCAAGTTTGGTGGCATATAATTTTTCATAGTATTCTCTGATGATTGCTTGTATCTCTGAGGGATTGGTTGTAATTTCTCCCTTTTCATTCAAGATTTTATTTATTTGAGTTCTCTCTCTTTTCTTTTTGAGAAGCCTGGCTAGAGGTTTTTCTATTTTGTTTATTTTTTCAAAGAACCAGCTTTTGGTTTCATTGATCTGTTCCACTACCTTTTCTGTCTCCATATGGTTAATTTGAGCTCCGATCTTTGTTATTTCTCTCTTTCTGCTGGGCTTGGGTTGTTTTAGTTGATCTGCTTCTAGTTCCTTTAGGCGTGCTGTTAGAATTTGCGTTATTGATTTTTCTTGTTTCTTGAGATGGGCCTGGATTGCAATATATTTCCCTCTCAGGACTGCCTTTGCTGCATCCCAGAGCGTTTGGATTGTTGTATTTTCATTTTCATTTGTTTCCATGTATTTTTTAATTTCTTCTCTGATGGCTTGGTTGACCCAGTCATCTTTTAGTAGGTTATTTCTTAGCCGCCATGTTCTTGGATATGTTCCAGGCTTTCTCCTGTGGTTGATTTCAAGTTTCAAAGCATTGTGGTCTGACACTGTACACGGTATGATCTCAATTCTTTTATATTTATTCAGAGCTTCCCTGTGCCCCAGAATGTGGTCTATCTTGGAAAATGTACCGTGTCCAGATGAGAAGAACGTAAATTCCTTTGC
Source organism: Paguma larvata (assembly GCA_030068075.1). NCBI lineage: Eukaryota > Metazoa > Chordata > Mammalia > Carnivora > Viverridae > Paguma > Paguma larvata. The sequence continues at coordinate 50,520,389 of CM057830.1, read as the reverse complement.
TTCTGGATGAAGGACCCTAAAGATGTCTGTGAGGCCCAACTGTCCTAATGTGTCATTCAGGGCTATTGTTTCTGCGGAGATTTTCTGTTTTGTGGATCTATCCAATGCTGAGAGTGGAGTGTTGAGATCCCCTACTATTAGGACATTTTTATCGATGAGGTTGCTAATGTTTGTAATTAGTTGTTTTACAAATTTGGGTGCCCCTGAATTCGGTGCGTAGATATTTACAATTGTTAGTTCTTCCTGCTGGATGGTCCCTGAGACTATTATATAATGTCCTTCCTCATCTCTTATTACATCGTTCATTTTAAAGTCTAATTTGTCTGATATAAGTTTGGTACTCCGGCTTTCTTCTGACTGCCAGTAGCATGGTAGATAGTTCTCCATCCCCTCACTTTCAATCTGAAGGTGTCTTCAGGTTTAAGATGAGTTTCTTGAAGACAGCAAATAGATGGGTCTTGTTTTTTAATCCATTCTGTTATCCTGTGTCTTTTGATTGGCGCATTTAGTCCATTTACATTCAGTGTTAATATTGAAAAATATGGGCTTACAGTCACTGTATTATCTGTAAGTTTCATGTTTGTAAGGCTGTCTCTGGTAGTTTGTGTTCTTTGCCTCCTTGTTTTCATAGAATGCCCCTCAGGATCTCTTGCAGTGCTGGCTTATTTGTGATAAATTCTTTCAGTTTTTGTTTGTTGGGAAAAACCTTGATCTCTCCTTCTATTCTGAATGACAGGCTAGCCGGATACAGAATTCTTGGTTGCATGTCCTTCTTGCTCATCACATTGAAGATATCCTGCCATTCCTTTCTGGCTTGCCAAGTTTCCGTAGATAAGTCTGCTACTACCCTTATAGGTCTCCCTTTGTATGTTAGGGTTCTTTTGTCCCTAGCTGCTTTCAGGATTCTCTCCCTATCTTTGTATTTTGCCAGCTTCACTATGATGTGCCGTGCAGAAGGTCTATTCAAGTTATGTCTGAGGGAAGTTCTCTGTGCCTCTTGGATTTCCATGCCCGTTTCCTTTCTCATGTTGAGGAAGTTCTCAGCAATGATTTGTTCAAGAACCCCTTCGACTCCTTTCTCTCTCTCTTCTTCCTCTGGAACTCCTATGATACGGATATTGTTTCTTTTGACTGCATCGCTCAGCTCTCGAATTCTCCTTTCCTGTTCCTGGATCAGCTTCTCTCTCTTTTTATCTGCTTCCTCTTTTTCAATAATTTTGTCTTCTAATGCACTAACTCTTTCCTCTACCTCTTCAATCCGTGCTGTGGCTGCTTCCAGTTTCCCCTGTATTTCTTCCAATGTCTTCTTTAATTCTTCCTGACCGTTTTTAAGGTCTTTGAACTTTGCCTCGTGGGACCCCTTGCATTCATCTAAGCTTTTTTCAAGGCCAGCAATTAGTTTTATGATTAACATTCTATATTCAAGTTCTGTTATGTTGCTTATATCTGTTTTCATTAATTCTTGAGCTGTCACTGCTTCTTGTAGACTCTTTTGAGGAGAATTCTTCCGTCTCGTCATTTTGGCTGGATGTGTTATGGGTTGTTTCTTGAAGTTGCCCTGGAAAGGAAAAATGACAGACACACAGAGCACAGAAATACTCAAACGTACTGACAAATGGTCCAGACAAGCAGTTCACAACAGAAAAAAATAACAAGTGACTCTCTGAGGGCAATGTCCTGAAGTAAAAGCTACACGTTAAGGACAGGGTATGTAGTGTGCTGGTGGCAGAGCATATATAGACAGAATAATGACTGGTGCAGGCAGAAGAAGGAAGTGGACTTTGCCCAGGTAGAGCGACTAAAGGGTTTAATCCAGACTGATAGAAATCAGAATAAGTACAGGTACGAGGGAAAAGGAATAAAGATCGATGTCGTCTAGATGAACTTATACGGCCTGGTCATTCCAGAAAAAGGGCTAGGGAAGTAAAGAAGAGGTTGTAGGACATGTCCTCGAAGAGTGGGTTAAAAAACAAAACAAAAACAAAAAACAAAAAACAAAAAACAAAACAAAAAAAACCCAAACAAAACAAACAAACAAACAAAAACCAAAAAAACAAAAAACAAAAAGAACGAAAAAAATGATTAAGCCAGTCAGTACCCTGGATGACCAGCTCAGGGATGGGGATCGGTAGGAATGAGAAAGGGAGGGATAAATTTAAAAAGAAGAAATGACTGGCTTACTCCAGGCAGCAATCTCCACTTGGATCAGTCGCTCTTGCTGATAGTTTGGGAGGGGCGTGGTTTAGTGTAGGCGGGTCCGGCCTCCACTGCTGCAGGGATGGCTTCTGGGGTGACTTCCTGGCTTGTGAGACAACAATGGCGTCTCTCCAGACCCGCGCCACCAGTCCTGGAGGCTTTATTCGCCCCTTTATTTCTGTTCTCTCTCCACCGCCCACGCCAGCCTAGTGTGGTTTACTGGAGCCGTGCCTGGGGCTGCCTGGGTGCCTGCTGCCTATCCCGGCAGGGTGCGAGCCCGGAGGCGCTGGGCGAGGGTGGCGAGGTGGCGCGGCCGTCTGCTACCCCCCGATTTGGCTGTAACTGTGCGGGGGTTAGAGGTGCTCCGCAGGAGCCGCCGCCTGGGTCTCCCCTGCCTGTCTGAGCAGCGTGCGCGCCCCGGAGGCGCTGGGCGAGGGTGGCGCGGTGGTGTGGCCGTCTGTCACCCCCCGATTTCGTTATAATTGTGCCGGGGTTAGAGGTGCTCCGCAGGCGGCGCCGCCTGCGTCCCCGCTGCCAGTCCCTCCCGCGCGCGTCCCAGTGGCTCAGGACGGGGTTGGTGCGGTCCCAGCAGCGCTCGGGGATTGCTGCTGTTTGCCACTGAACTTCTCTTCAAAAGCCCTGCATTTAGGGGCTGGATGGTAGCAGTCTCACCCGCTCTGGCCCTCTCGTTCAGATGTTGTTCGATCGGCACTTTCCCAGCTATCTCCGAAGACGCTCACCCTCCCCTCAGCTCAACTTCCCGAGTTCGAGTTCATTTTATCCGACCCAGATTAAACTCACAGTTCAGTTGGGCCGTGTCTGTTTTCGCCTTAGTTTCTTGTCAGCTCTAGCACCTTTTCCCCCCGATTTTTGGAGTTGAGAGAGAGACAATGGTTTCAATCGTCCCCCTTTAAAGGGCAAGCGAAATACTGGAGCCCCCTACTCCTCCGCCATGTTGCCTCGCTCCCCTATTTAGCATTTTTATGTGCTTACTAAAGCATGTGTATATCTACATTGGTGAAATGTCTATTCATATTTTGTCTAATTTTGAATGGGGCATTTTAGGGATTTTATATGGACCTGTGAGAATTCTTTATATATTCTAGATACCAATTCCTTATTACATCAATTGTTAGCAAGTATTCGTCCATTATTTGGGTTTTATTTTTACTTTCTTCTAAATTTTACTTTCTTCATGGGATTCTTAGAAGAACAAAAATTTGTAATTTTGGTAAGTTCTATTTATCAATTTTTGTTTTAGCACTTTTATTTTTGTCTAAAGAACGATCATCTAATGCAAGCGTACAAATAGTTACCCATGCCTTCTTATAATAATATTTTTAACTCTTTCATTAAGTCAATGAAGTACTTGGAGTTAAGGTTTTGAATACGGTAAGTGGAAGAGGTACAACTACCTTCTTTTGTACATAGTCTTATTGAAAATAATATTCATTTTTATCTAATTGTTTTAGCACCTTTGTCAAAAAACAGTTGAAAATAAATATTAGAGTTTATTCTGGACTCACAATTCTATTCCATTAACCTATATTTCCAGCCTTATGTGACTACTAAACTATTTGGATTACTATAGCCTCATAGTCAAACTAGACATTGGGTAGAAATCAGTTCTTCAACTCCTTTTTTAATACTGTTTTCATTATTCTTAGTCATTTACTTTCACATATAAGCTTTAGTATTACTTTATCCATATCCACAAAGTAAATGTGGGCATTTTGATTGAGATTGCAACCAAGTTTGTACTTACTGTAGAAAGTTTTAAAATTGGGCACTTTGAGCCTTTCAATTTTGTTTTCCTTTTGAAGACAGTATTTCTGCAGTTGTGGGTTCCTTTAAATACCATATAAATTTTAGAATCAGTTTTTAACTTTCTGCAAAATTGGCATCTGGAATTTTGATAGGCATTGCTTTGAATCTATAGATCAATTTGAGAATCTAAAAATATTATTTTCCAGTACATGAATATGTGATGTCTGTCCACTTATTTAGATCTTCATTGTTTCAACAATGTTTTATAGTAGTCCATATACATCTTGCACTATTTTAAAATATGCATTCCTGTTTTACTTTTTGATGTGTTGTAAATGTAATTGTTTTCTTATTTCATTTTTTAATGTTTATTTTTTGAGATAGTGAGAGTCAGAATGTGAGCAGGGGAGGGGCAGAGAGAGAGAGGGAGACATAGAATGTGAATCAGACTGGGCTCTGAGCTGTCAGCATAGAGCCCAATGCAGGGCTTGAAATCTCAAACCGTGAGATAGTGACCTGAGCTGAAGTCATACACTCAACAGACTGAGCCACCCAGGTGCCCCTTATAATTTCATTTTTGAGTTTTCATTGCTAGTACATATATACAATTGATTTTGTTATATTGATGTAGTATCCTGGAACCTTGATGAACTCAAGTTAGTTTATACTACTTCTCACATTTTCTATTTTGGTGATCTCCTGCCTAGTTGTTCTTTCTTTTATAAAATTGTAGTATTAAATTTTCTAAATATTGTTTACTTGCTTATTTTTTTTCCATTGTCAGTTTTTGCCTCATATACTTTGAGGTTCTGTTATTAGATGAATACATATTCATTGTTATGTCTTCCTGATCAAGTGACCCTTTCATACATATATTCTACTAAAAATTTTTGTCTCAAAGTCTATTTGGCTGATAATATGATGATTACACCAGTACTCTTGATTACTGTTTTCATGAGATACCTTTGTTTCATCCTTTAGATTGAATCTATTTGCGTCATAGAATTTAAATGTGTCTATTGTAGGCAGTATATAATTGGATTATCTTTTATTCCTTCTGCAAATCTCTACTTTTAATTTTAAGTGTTTAATCCACTTACATTAATGTTAATATTGTCAGAGTAAGATTTATTTTGTCAGTTTGTTACTTGTTTTTGATACGTCTTGGGTTATATTTTCATCTATCCTTTCATTATTGCCTTGTTATGACATTTTCTTGTGGTTTCTAATTTTTAAATTATTTCACCTTATTATTTTATGTTAAAATTAATTTAAGAGTTTGAATGATGATCTTTTCCCATTCCGTTGGTTGCCTATTCGTTTTGTTGGTTGTTTCTTTTGCCGTGCAGAAGCTTTTTATCTTGATGAGGTCCCAATAGTTCATGTTTGCTTTTAATTCTCTTGCCTTTGGAGACGTGTCGAGTAAGAAATTTGTGCGTCTTAGGTCAAAGAGGCTTTTTCCTGTTTTCTCCTCTAGGATTTTGACGGTTTCCTGTCTCACAAGTCAGTCAGAAAAAGACAGATACCATATGTTTCCACGAATAGGTGGACTTTGTGAAACTAAGCAAAAACCAGGGGGAGGGGAAGAGGGGAAAGGAAAAAAAGACACAGAGAGGGAGGGAGATAAAACATAAGAGACTCTCAAAGACTAAGAAAAACTGAGGGTAAGGGGGATGAGGGAGGGGGGAGAGGGGGTGATGGGCATTAAAAAGGGCACATGTTGGGATGAACACTGGGTGTTATATGTAAACCAATTTGAAAATAAACTATTATAATAAAAAAAAAGAGTTTGAATGAATAAATTAGAAATTACGATTTACATTTTATTAATCTATTTCAGGTTAATACTAAATTAATTTGAATAATATAAAAATTTGTTCTACCAGATTTACTACCTCTCTCATTATTATGCTATTAATTTCAAAATATATGCGGGCACCTGGGTGGCTCAGTCGGCTAAGCTTCTGACTTCGGCTCAGGTCATGATCTCACAATTTGTGAGTTCAATCCCCACATTGGGCTCTGTGCTGACAGCTTGGAGCCTGGAGCCTGCTTCAGATTCTCTGCCTTCCTTTCTCATGCTCTGTCTCCCCTACTCATGCTCTCTCTCTCTCCCAAAAATAAAAATGAAACGTTAAACAAATTTTTAAAAAAACATGTTTATCCATTACAAGATTTTTAAGTTTTTTAAAGGTCTTGTATTTAAATTCCAATTAGTTAACATAGAGTGTAATATTAGCTTAAGGTATACAATATAGTGATTCAAGATTTTCACACAATACCCAGCGCTCATCACAAGTGCACTTCTTAATTCCTATCACCAATTTAAATTACCCCCCACATCCCTTCTAGTCACCATCAGTTCATTCTCTATAGTTAAATGTCTGTTTCTTGCTTTGCCTCTTTCTCTTTGCTCCTTTGTTTTGTTTTTTAAATTCCACATATGAATGAAATCATATGGCATTTGTCTTCCTCTGAGTTATTTTGCTTAACATAATATTCTCTAGCTCCATCCATATCATTATAAATGGCAAGATGCCGTTTTTATTTATGACTTATTAATATTCTATTGTAAAAATACAATATCCTCTATATTGTATATAATTATATATACATTATATACACATATTCTATTGTCTATATATCCCATTATATATTACTGTTTATATATATATAATGTATATATGTATGTGTATATATATGTATATATGTGTATATATATATCAACAATTCCTCAGTTGACAGACACATGCGCTGTTTCCATAATTTGGGGATTTTAGATAATGCTATGGTAAACATCATGATGCATGTGTCCCTTTGAATTAGTATTTTTGTATTCATTGGGAAATACCCATTAGTCCAGTTGCTGGGTTGTAGGGTAGTTCTAAAATCCCAAGATTTTATTTAAATTCAAGTTAGTTAATATATATTGTGTAGTATTGGTTTTAGGAGTGGAATTTCGTGATTCATCACTTCCATATAACATACAGTGCTCATCACAAGTGCCCTCCTTAATTCTCATCACCCATTTAGCCCATTCCCCACTCATCCTTCCTCCAGCAACCGTCGGTTTGTTCTTTATAGTTAAGAGTCTCTTATTGTTTGCCTCCCTCTCTGTTTTTATATTATTTTACTTCCTTTTCCCTATGTTCATCTCTTTTGTTTTTTAAATAACACATATGTGTGAATTATATGGTAGTTTTCTTTCTGTGACTGACTTAGTTCGCTTAGCATAATGCATTCTAGTTCCATCCATGTCTTTGCAAGTGCAAGACTTCGTTATTTTTGATCACTGAGAAATATTCCATCATTTGTATATATGTGTGTGTATATATACACACACACACATATCACACCTTCTGTATTCATTAATTAGTCAATGGACATTTGGGCTCTTTCCAAAATTTGACTATTGTCAGTAATGCTGCTGGTAGTGCAATTGCTGGGTCGTAGGGTAGTTCTACCTTTAACTTTCTGATGAATATCCATACTGTTCTCCAGAGGGACTGCACAAGTTTGCATTCCCAATAGTGTAAGAGGGTTCTCTATTCTCTGCATCCTCACGAAAATCTGTTGTTTCCTGAGTTGTTAATTTTAACCATTCTAACATGTGTGGGGTGGTATATCATTGTGTTTTTGATTTGTACTTCCCTGATAATAAGTGATGTTGAGCATTGTTTCAAGTGTCTGTGGTAATTTATATATCTTCTTTGGAGAAGTGTCTGTTCATATCTTTTGCCCATTTCTTAACAGATTTATTTATTTTGGGAGGTGTTGAGTTTGATAAGTTATTTATTGATTTGGATACTTTGCCCTTTATCTGATATGTCATTTGCAAATGTCTTCTCCCATTCTTTAAGTTGCTTGTTAGTTTTGTTGATTGTTTCCTTCACTGTGCAGAAGATTTTATCTTGATGAAGTCCTAATAGTTCATTTATATTTTTATTTCCCTTGCTTCTGGAGATGTATCTAGTAAGAAGTTGTTTCGGCCAAAGTCAAAGAGGTTGCTGCCTGTATTCACTAAGATTTTGATGGTTTCCTGTCTCACATTTAGGTCTTCCATCCATTTGGAATTTAATTTTGTGTATGGTATCAGAAAGTGGTCCAGTTTCATTCTTCTGCATGTCGTTGTACAGTTTTCCCAACACCATTTGTTGAAGAGACTCTTTATTCCATTTGTTATTCATTCCTTCTGTGTTGAAGATGGGTAGTCTGTATAGTTGTGGGTGGCTCCATTTCTGGGTCCTCTATTTTCTTCCATTGATCTATGTGTCTGTTTTTGTGCCAGTAACATACTTTCTGGATGATTACAGCTTTGTAATACAGCTTTGTCCAGAATTATGCTGCCTCCTGCTTTGGTTTTCTTATGCAACATTACTTTAGCTATTCAGAGTCTTATCTGGCTCCATACGCATTTTAGAAGTGTTTATTATAACTCCGTGAAAAATGTTGGTGTTATTTTAATAAGGATTGCATTGAATGTGTAGATTGCTTTGGGCAGTATAGACATTTTAACACTATTTTTTCCAACCTATGAGTATGGAATGTTTTTCAATTTGTGTCTTATTCAATTTCTTTCATAAGTGTTAAATAATTTTCAGAATACAGATCTTTAACCTCTTTGGTTAGCTTTCCTAGTTATCTTACTTTTTTAAAATTGTTTAACGTTTATTTATTTTTGAGACATAGAGGCAGAGCATGAGCAGGAGAAGGGCAGAGAGAGAGGGAGACACAGAATCCGAAGCAGACTCCAGGCTCTGAGCTGTCAGCACAGAGCCCGATGCGGGGCTCGAACTCACAGACCACGAGATCATGACCTGAGCTGAAGTCGGCCGCTTAACTGATTGAGCCACCCAGGCGCCCCTATCTTACGATTTTTGATGCAATTGTAAATTCCTTGATTTCTCTTTGCTGTTTCATTTTTGGTGTGTAGAAATGTAATCAGTTTCTGTATATTGAACTTGTATCCTGTGACATTACTGAATTCATGTATCAATTCTAGTGATTTTATGGTGTAGTCTTTGAGGTTTTCCACATAGAGAAAGGTGTTGTGAAAGTTTGACTTCTTACTTGCTGATGTGGATGCCTTTATTTCTTTTCACTGTCTAATTGCTGATGCTAGGACTGCTAGTGCTATGTTGAACAACAATGCTGACACTGGAAAAGCTCTCAGTTTTTCCCCATTGAGGATGATAATAGCTGTGGTCTTTTGTATATGGCCTTTATGATGTTGAGGTATGTTCCTTCCCTCCTTACTTTCTTGACGGTTTTGATAAAGAAAGGATGATTAATTTTGTCAAATATTTTTTTCTGCAACTATTGAGAGGATCATAAGGTTATTATATTTCTTTTATTAATGTGGTGTATAACATTGATTTATTTGTAGTTATTGAACTACCCCAGGAATGAATCCCAATTGATTGTGGTGAATAATTCAGTGTACTGTTGGTTATGATTTACTAGTATCTTGTTGAGAATTTTTCATCCATGTTCATTAGGAATATTGGCCTGTAATTCCCCTTTTTAGTGGGGTCTTTGTCTGGCTTTGAGTCAAGGTAATGCTGGACTCAGAGAATGAGTTTTTATGTTTTCCTTCTATTTCTATTTTTAGAACAGTTTCAAAAGAATAGGTATTAATTCTAGTTTAAATCATTAGTTGAATTCCCCTGGAAACCATTCACGGATGGTCTCTTCTTTGTTGGAAGATTTTTGATTACTTATTCCATTTCTTTACTGGTAATGCATCTGTTCAAATTTTCTATTTCTTCCTGTTTCAGTTTTGGTAGTTTATTTTTTTTAAGGAATTTATCTATTTCAGATTGACTAGATCTGTTGCCATATAATTGATCATAATATTTTGTTATAATTGTTTGTATTTATGTGGTGTTGGTTGTGATTTCTCCTTTTTCATTCATGATTTTATTTATTTGGGCCCTTTCCTTTTTCTTTTTTTAAAAAAAATAATGTTTATTTATTTTGAGAGAGAGACAGAGTGTGAACAGGGGAGGGGCAGAGAAAGAGGGAGACACAGAATCTGAAGCAGGCTGCAGGCTCTGAGTGGTCAGCACAGAGCCTGACGTGGAGCTCGAACCCACAAACTACAAGATCATGACCTGAGCTGAAGTCGGACGCTCAACCAACTAAGCCACCCAGGTGCCCCTCCTTTTTCTTTTTTGGTAAGTTTGTCTAGGGGGTTATCAATTTGTTAATTCTTTCGATGAACCCTCTCCTGGCTTCCTTGATCTGTTCTTTTTTTTTTTTTTTTTTAATTTAGATAGTGTTGATTTCTGCTCTACTCTTTGTTATTTCCCTTCTTCTACTGGTTTGGGCTTTATTTGTGGTTCTTTTTCCAGTTTATGTCTAAGGTTAGGTAGTGTATTTGAGAATTTTCTTTCTTCTTTAGGAAGGCCTGGATTACTATATACTTCGCTTTTATAACTGCCTTTGCTTCTTCCCAAATGTTTTGGACTGTCATGTTTTCATTTCATTGGCATCCATATATTTTGTTTATTTCTCTCTAATATCCTGGTTAAGTCATTCATTGTTCAGTAGGATGTTCTTTAATCTTCATGTATAGGTGGTCTTTCCAAATATTTTCTTGTGGTTGACTTCAGGTTTCATAGCATTGTGGTCTGAAAATATGCATGTTATGATCCCAATGTTTTAATACTGTTTGCAGCCTGATTTGTGATCTACTCTAGAGAATGTTCCATGTACACTTGATAAAACTGTGTATTCTCCTGTTTTTTGGCTGCTTCAGGTGAAATGCTTTGAAAATATCTGTTAAGTCTATCTAATCCAGAATGTCATCAAAGCCATTGTTTCCTTGTTGATCTTCTGCTTAGATGATCTGCCCATTGCTGTAAGTGGGGTCTCATATTATTATTGTATTATTATTATGAGATTCCTGAAGTTTGTTGATAATTGTTTTATTTCTTTGGCTGCTCCCAAGTTGGGGGAAAATATTTAAAATTGGTAGATCTCCATGCAGGTTGACCTCTTCGTTATGACAGAGTGTCCCTCTTTATCTCTTATTAGTCTTTGATTTAAATTCCAGTTTATCTGATGTAAGTATGGCCACTCCAGATTTTTTTTTTGGTGTGTCCATCAGCATGATAAATTGTTCTCTGCCTCCTAACTTACAATCTGGAGGTACCTTTGGGTCTAAACTGAGTCTCTTGAAAGCAGTATATCAATGGGCCTTTTAAAAAATCCATTCTGATATCATGTATCTTTAGACTAAAGCATTTAGTGCATTTACAGTCAGAGTAAGTATTGATAGATACGAATATAGTGCTATTGTATTACCTGCAAAGTCAATATTCTTGTAGATTGTTTCTGCTCCTTTCTAGTCTTTGATGCTTTTGGTTTCTCCTTTTAGGGTCCCCTTTAATAATTCTTACAGAGCTGGTTTAGTGTTCATGAGCTTCTTTAGTTTCTGCTTACCTTATAAACTCTTTATTTCTTCTTCTATTCTGAATGACCGCCTTGCTGGATAAAGTATTCTTGCTTGCATATGTTTCCCACTTAGCACATTGAATATATCTTGCCACATCCTTCGAGCCTGCCAAGTTTCCGTGGGCAGTTTTGCTGCTAACCTTATGTGTCTACCCTTATAGGTTAAGGACCTTTTGCCCTAGGTGCTTTCAGAATTATCTTTTCAACTGTATTTTGCAAGATTCACTCTGATATGTATTGGGGTTAACCTGTTTTAATTGACTTTTATGGGAGTTCTCTTTGCCTCTTGGACTTGAATTCCTGTTTCCTTCTGCAGATTGGGGAAGTTCTCAGCTATAATTTATTCAAATAAACCTGCTCCTTTTTCTCACTCTTCTTCTGGCACTCCTATGATATGGATATTATGTGCTTCATAGAATTACTGATTTCCCTAAGTCTATACCTATGATCTAATAGATTTCTTTCCCTCTCCTTACCTTTATTATTTTCCATAGTTTTATGTTTTATATCACTTATTCTATCCCTTGCTTCTTCCTTCCTTGTTGTAATTACAACTGGTCAGTTTTGCATCTCAGTTATAGCATTTTTTTTTATTTCCACTGGACTAGTTTTTAGTTCTTTCATCTCTGTTGCAAGGGTTTCTCTGGACTATTCTATGTTTTTTTTTTTTTTTCAACCCCAGCTAGTATTCTTATGTTCTTATGAGTGTTGTTTTAAATTCTTTTCTAGATATGTTACTTATATCTGTTTGGAGCAAATCCCTGGCTGTGGTTTCTTCTTGATCTTTCTTTGGGGGATATTTCCTCTGTGGTGTTATTTTCTCTAGACTTCTGTCTTTTGTATGTTATGAAAGCTTGTTGCACTTCCTGCTCCTGAGTGTAATGCTATGTTAAGAAGAGGTAATACATTGCACAGAGGCTGGATCTTCAGGAAATGTTTCTGGTGTATGCTGTATGCATTCTGGTGTTGTGATGTGGCTGCTCTTACCCCCAGGTCAGTCTTCTGCAGAGTGCCTCCTTGCTTGCAGTAGGAGTGTTTAGAACTTTAGCTTTGATTTGTTCTAGACATATCTAGACAGAAGTTGCTACTGCTAATGTCAAAGAGTTTACTGGCTGTGTTTTCCTCTAAGACTTTGATGGTTTCAGGTCTCACACATAGCTCTTTAATCTATTTTGAATTTATTTTTGTGTATGGTGTAAGAGAACATTCGAGTTTCATTCTTTTGCATGCTGCCATCCAGGTTTCCCAACAGCAGTTGTTGAAGACACTGTGTTTTTCCCATTTGCTATTATTTCCTGCTTGGTTGAAGATTATTTTACCATGGAGTTGTGGGTTCATTTATGGCTTTTCTATTCTTTTTCATTGATCTATGTATCTATTTTTGTGCCAGTAACATACTGCTTTAATCACTAAAGCTTTGTAATATAACCTGATGCCCAGAATTGTGATACCTCCGGTTTTACTTTTATTTTTCAAGTTTGCCTTGGCTATTCAGGGTCTTCTGTGGTACATATAAATTTTAGGACTTTTTATTCTAACTCTGTGAAAATGCTGTTGGTACATTGATAAGGATTGCATTTAAAGTGTAGATTACTTTGGGTAGTATAGACATTTTAACAATATTTGTTTTGCCAATTCATGACCATGAAATGCTTTTCCATTTCTTTCTATCAACTTCAGTTTCTTTCATCAGTGTTGTGTAGTTTTCAAGTACAGGTTTTTTATCTCCTTGGTTGCGTTTATTCCTAGGTATCTTATGTTTTTTGGTATAATTGCAAATGAGATTGATTCCTTAAACTCTCATTCTGTTGCTTAATTATCGATGTATAGAAATGCAACTGATTTTTGTACATTAGTTTTGTATCCTGTGAATTTGCCGAATTCATTTTTCAATTTTAGTAGTTCTTTTTTTATTTCTTTATTTCTTTTATTTTGCAATGTTTATTTATTTTTGAGAGAGAGAGAGAGAGTGAGCAGGGGAGAGGCAGAGAGACAGGGAGAAACAGAATCCAGAGTCGGCTCCAAGCTCTGAGCTGTCAGCATGGAGCCCAATGCAGGGCTCAAACTCATAAATCACAAGATCCTGACCTGAGCCAAAGTTGGACGCTCAATCAACTGAACCACCCAGGCATCCCACTTCTAGTAGTTTTTAGTGGTGTAGTTAGTGTTTTCTATAAAGAGTATCATGTCATCTGCAAATAGTGAAAATCTGACCTCTTCCTTGCCAATTTGGATGCCTTTTATTTCTTTTTTGTTGTCTCCTTGCTGTGACTAAGACTAACAGTATTATGTTAAATAAAAGGGGTGAGAGTGGACATTGCTATCCTGTTCAAAACCATCAAAGAAAAGCTTTTAGTTTTTCCCCATCAAATATGATGTTTGCTGTGGGTTTTCCGATATGGTCTTTATTATATTGATGTATGTGTCCTCCAAATCTGCTTTATTGAGAGGTTTTATTCATGAATGGATATTGTATATTGTCAGATGATTTTAAATCTAATGACATGACCATATGGGTTTTACCTTTTGTTTTATTGATGTGATATATCATATTCATTTATTTGCAAATATCGAGCCACCCTTGCAACACAGGAATAAATCCCACTTGATTGTGGTTTCTAACTATTTTAATGCATTTTTTGAATTGGGCTTGCTAGTATTTTCTTGAGGATTTTTGCATCTATGTTCTATGTTTGTAGTTCTTTTTTAGTAATTCTTTTATCTCATTTTATTATCAGGATAATGCTGGCCTCATAGAATGAATTTGGAAGTTTTCCTTCCTTTACTATTTTTTGAAATAGTTTTAGAAGAATAGGTATTAAGTATTTTTTAAATGTTTGGTAGAATTTGACTATGAAGCCATCTGGTCTAGACTTTTGTTTTTTGGGGGATTTTTTTTTTTTTGATTACTGATTCAATTTCTATGATGGTTTTTTTTGTGTTCGAGTTTTCTATTTTTTCTGTTTCAGTTTTGGTAATTTATGTTTCTAGGAATTTATCCATTTATTCCAGGTTTTCCAATTTGTTGGTATATAATTTTTCATAATATTGAGATTTTATTTATTTATTCCTTTGTCTTTTCTTTTTGATAAATCTGGCTAGAGATTTAATAATTTTATTAAGTTTTTCAAAGAACCAGCACCAGCTCTCATTGATCTGTTTTATTGAATTTCTTTTTTAATTTCTATATCACAAATTTCCACTATAATATTTATTATTTTCTTCTTTCTACTGGCTTTAGGATTCGTTTTTTTTTTTTTTTTTTTTTTTTTTTAGCTCCTTTAGATATAAGGGTGAGTTGTTTGTTTGAGATTTTTCTTGTTTCTTGAAGTAGGGCTATATACTTCTCTCTGGACCAATATTGGTGCATCCCAAAAGTTTTGGACCATTGTGTTTTCATGTTTATTTGTTTCCAGATATATATATGGAAAAATATATATTTTTATTAAAAAATTTTATTAAAATATATTTTTTTAATTTATTATTTGATTTTCTGTTTGACTCATTCATTGTTTAGTAGCATGTTGTTTAACCTCCATGTATTTGTGGTGTTTCAAGATTGTTTCATGTAGTTGACTTCTAGTTTCATAACAGTGTGGTCAGAAAAGGTGCATTGTATTACTTCAATGTTTTTGTGTTTGTTGTGGTCTGTTTTGTGATGTAATATTTGATCTATTCTGAGAATGTTCCATGTGCACTTGAGTGTGTATTCCAATGCTTTACGATGAAACTTTCTGAATATATCTATTAAGTCCATATGGTTCAGTATGTCATTCAAAGCCATTGTTTTCTTATTGATTATCTTTTTAGATGATCTGTCCATTGAGACGAGTAGGGAGTTAAAATACTTTACTATTTTTTATTATCTATTTGTTCCTTTATATTTGTCATTAATGATTTTATACATTTGCATGCTTTACATTAGGTGGATAAATATTTACAATTGTTAGGTCTTGTTCAATCGTCCCCTTTATTCTTATATAGTTCCTTGTTTGTCTCTTGTTACAATCTTTGTTTTAAAGTCTAGTTTTTCTAAAATAAGTATTGCTCATCTGGCTTTCTTTTGACATCCATTAGCATAATAGTCTTTCTCCATCCCTTCATTTTCAATCTGCAGATGTCTTAGGCCTAACATGTATCCCTTGTATGCAGCATATAGATGGGTATTTTCTTTTTTTAATCTATTCTGACACATTGTGTCTTTTGAATGGAACTTTTAATGCATTTATAATCAAAGTGATTATAGATAGATGTGTATTTAGTGCCATATTATTAGTTCTTCTGGCATTGTATCTGGAGATATTATCTGATCTTTCTTGTCTTTGTCACTTTTGGTGTCTTCTTTGCATTCAAGACATCCCTTTTAATATTTCTTGCAAGACTAGTTTAGTGATCATGAACTCCTATAGTTTTTGTTTCTCTGGGAAAATCTTTACCTCTACTTTTATTTTGGATGATAGCCTTGATAGTATTCTTAGCTGCAGATATTTCTCATTCAGCACATTGAATATATCATGCCACTCCCTCTGGCTTGCCACATTTCTGTTGAGAAATCTCCCGGTAGCCTTATTGGTCTTCTTTGTAAGATAAGGGCTTCTTTGTCTTGCTGCTTTTAAGATTTTATTCTTTATGATTATATTTTGGAAATTTGATTACAAATATGTCTTGGTGTTGGTCTGTTTTTGTTGATTTTGATGGGAGTTCTCTATGCCTCCTGGATCTGGATGTCTGTTTCCTTCCCCAGATTAGTGAAGTTTTCACCTATTATTTTTCAAATAAATTTTCTGCCCCCTTTTCTTTCCCTTCTTCTTACGGGATCTCTATAATATGAATTTTATTATGTTTGACGGAGTCACTGTGTTCCCAAATATATTCTATTTTTACATAATTCTTCTTTCTTTTTTTGTTCTGCTTCATTACTTTCTAATACTTTGTTCTCTAAGTCAGTAATTCATTCCTCTGCTTTCTCCAGCCTGCTATACATTGAATAAAGCTTGTTTCTAATCTTGTTTATTTCACCCGTCATCTCTGATTTTTTAAAACTCTTTTATCCCTGTGGTATTGGTCTCACTGATATCTTCTATTCTTTTTTCAAGACCACTGGGTATCCTTATTATAGTTGCTTTGAATCCTCCATCGCGCATTGTTACTTATATCTGTTTTGTTTAGACATCTGGCCATGACCTTGTTCCTTCATTTGGGATAAATTGTTCCACCTTCACATTTTTCTAAGTCTCTGCTTTCTTCTCTATGTTAGAAAAGCTAGTTATGTCTCATAATTCTGAAATTAATGACCTTATGAAGAAGATGTCATGTACTTCCCAGGGCCTGGTACTTCTGTGAGTGTTTCTGGTGTGTATTGCAAATGCTGTGCTGTTGTGATTTTTCTGCTCTGTCCTTCAAGCCAGTCATGTTCAGAGGCTCTCCTTGCCGGCTGTGGGCAGTGTTTGGTTTCTGACCTTAATGTGGTGGGTTTTAACTAGGTGTGCTCTGATATGAGAACTGTCATCTCCTGAGGCCCTGCAGAACTCTTTGGTTGGCAGTTGTGGTGTGGGTAATGATTTGTGCTGGTATCCTGGGGGAGGGTCCAACTGCACTGAGACTGAGGCATTTGTGACCCAGAAGGGCAGTTCCACCAAACCGCAGGATCGTGAAACTTGATACAAGATTTTGAACACAGCGTTAAAATTTTTGCAATTTTTTAATAATTTATTTTAAATGAGATCATGGAAAACAATTACCAGCAAAAATACATTCGTATTGCATTTTATATTTACCTATGTAATCACCTAGTGCTCTTCATTTTTTCTTGCATATTTGTTTGTATTTAACATGAACTGTCATTGCATTTAATTACTTATATGTTACTAGATAAGATCTCTTTCAACTTTTTTTGTAGTTTATTGAGCATTTTATATGTATAAATTAAAGTTTTTGGTTGAATTTCTGATGCGTACAGCTTTTATTCCCCCAAGTAATTTTTGCTTTTCTCTTCTCTTTTTTTTTTTTTCTGAGCCTTGAAGCTTCTATTAATAAGCTTTGTGGTGTTCCACAGATGTCTGAAGATTTGTTCGTTTTTTATCATTCTTTTTCTTGTGTTTCTTAGCTTAGATTACCTTAATGGAATTATTTTCAAATTCTCTAGTATTTTTCTCATCAAAACCGCAAAGCAGCCCATGTTTAAATTTATTTCTTAGGTTATTTTATGTTTTAACTACAAGATATCTGTTTTATTATTTTTAATAATTTATTTATCTTTCTTAGTATTATGTATTTGGGGACACATCATTTTTAATTTTTTAAAGATTTGTTTTAATTTCTTAAATCATTTGTTTAAATTCTTGAAAATTTTAAGTCCTGTAAAATGTAGTAATATCTGATATATCAGGTTTTGTATATTAAGTTCAACATCTAGGCTTTCTTCTAGACAGTTTCTTTTGACTGCCTCTTCAAGCCCTTGTGTTTGGGTCATAATTTCCAGTTGCTTTGTATATATTTTAATGTTCTTTTTGGAAAACTAGACATTTTTTTTAATTTATTTTATTTTATTTTATTTTAATTTTTTTTTAACATTTATTTATTTTTGAGAGACATAGAGACAGAGTATGAGCAAGGGTAGGGCAGAGAGAGAGGGAGATACAGAATCCGAAAGCAGGCTCCAGGCTCTGAGCCGTCAGCACAGAGCCCGACGCGGGGCTCGAACTCACAGACCGTGAGATCATGACCTGAGCCGAAGTTGGCCGCTTAACCGACTGAGCCACCCAGGCGCCCCAAAACTAGACATTTTAAATAATATATTGTGATAACACTGGGAATCAGATTCTCCTTCTTCCCCAGTCTATTTTTATTGTTGCTGTTTGTTATTGTTATTTCTCTTTGTTTACTGACTTCCTGGATAAATTCTAAAGTTTTTCCGTTTTGTATGTCCGTTGAAGTCTCTGCTCAACAAGCTTTGTAGTCAGATAATGACTTAATATATTTCCTTACACGTCATGAACCAATAAATCTTCAATTCTTTGCTGAATGGCTGAATGCGTGTGCACGTGTGTGTGTGTGCCCATGTGCATGCACATGGTGTAGAAAGATTCAGTGGTATGGCAATTTAAACCTTTGCTTTAAACATCACTTATTACTTGTGCGGGGTCAGGCTCAGTCATAGTTGGGAGATTGATGCTGTATCAAGTCTCTCTTGAGCATGTGAACAATTCTGCATATGTGTGTGGTCTTCTAGATCCTAAGGAATGTACGGGAGTATTTCTTTTTTTAAATTTTTTATTATTTTTAAATAATTTATTGTCAACTTGGTTTCCATATAACACCCAGTGCTCATCCCAACAAGTGCCCTCCTCTGTACCCGTCCCCACTCTCCCCCCTCCCACATCCCCCTCACCCATCAGTTTGTTCTTAGTCTTTGAGAGTCTCTTAGGTTTTGTCTCCCTCCCTCTATGTGTCTTTTTTCTGTTCCACTCTTCCCCTCCCCCATGGTTTTCTGCTAAGTCGCTCAAAATCCACCTATGGGTGGAAACAAATGGTATCTTTCTTTTTGTGACCGACTTATTTCACTTAGCATAATACCTTCCAGTTCCATCCATGTTGCTACACATGGCCAGATTTCATTCTTTCTCATTGCCAGGTAGTATTCCATTGTATATATATATATACCACGTCTTCTTTATCCATTCGTCAGTTGATAGACACTTAGTCTCTTCCCATGATTTGGCTATTGTCGAAAGTGCTGCTATGAACATCAGGATACATGTGCCCCTATGCATCAGCAATCCTGTGTCTCTTGGGTAGATTCCTAACAGTGCTATTGCTGAGTCATAGGGTAGATCTATTTTCATTTTTTTGAGGAACCTCCACACCATTTTCCAGAGCGTCTGCACTAGTTTGCATTCCCACCAACAGTGTAGGAGGTTGCCTGCTTCTCCACATCCTCGCCAGCATCTATAGTTTACTGATATATTCATTTTAGCCACTCTAACTGGTGTGAAGTTGTATCTCAGTGTGGTTTTGATTTGTATTTCCGTGATGATGAGTGACTTTGAGCATCATTTCATGTGTCTGTTGGCCATCTGGATATCATGTTTGGAGAAGTGTCTACTCATATCATCTGACCATTACTTCACTGGATTATTCGTTTTTCAATATGGAGTTTGGTAAGTTCTTTATAGATTTTAGATACTAGACCTTTATACAATATGGCATTTGCAATTATCCTTTCCCATTCTGTTGGTAGTCCATTAGTTTTGTTGGTTGTTTCCTTTGCCAAGCAGAAGCTTTTTATCATGATGAGGTCCCAGTAGTTCATTATTGCTTTTAATTCCTTCGCTTTTGGAGATGTGTCACGTAGGAAATTGCTGTGGCTTAGGTCACAAAGGTTTTTTCCTGCTTTCTCCTCCAGGGTTTTGATGGTTTCCTGTCTCATATTCAGGTTCTTCATCCATTTAGAGTTTATTTTTGTAAGTGGTGTAGGAAGTTGTCTAGATTATTTCTTCTGCATGTTGGTGTCTAGTTCTCCCAGCACCATATGTTAAAGGGACTGTCTTTTTTCTATTGGATACTCTTTCCTGCTTTGTTAAAGATTAGTTGGCCATATGCTTCTGGGTCCATTTCTGGGTTCTCTATTCTATTCCATTGGTCTATGTGTCTGTTTTTGTGCCAATACCGTGCTGTCTTGATTATTACATATTTGTAGTAGAGGTTAAAGTTTGGGATTGTGATGCCTCCCGCTTTGGTTTTCTTCTTCAATATTACTTTGGCTATTCGGGGTCTTTGTGGTTCCATATAGATTTTAGGATTGTTTGCTCTAGCTTTGAGAAGAATGTTGGTGCAATTTTGATTGGAATTGCATTAAATGTGTAGATTGCTTTGGGTAGTATTGCCACTTCAACAATATTTATTCTTCCAATCCATGAACATGGGATTTTTTTCCCTTTCCTTGTGTCTTCCTCAATTTTGTTCATTTTTTTATAGTTTTCAGCTTAGAGATCGTTTACATTCTTGATTAGGTTTATTCCTAAGTATTTTAAACTTTTTGGTGTAATTGTGAATGGAATTTGCTTCTTTATTTCCCTTTCTGCTACTTCATTGTTGGTGTAAAGGAATGCAGCCGATTTCCTTACATTGATTTTGTATCCTGCAACTTTGCCTAATTAATGGATTAGTTCTAGTAGGTTTTTGGTGGATTCTGTCGAGTTTTCCATGTAAAGTATCATGTCGTCTGCATAAACTGAAAGTTTGAATTCATCCTTGCTTGTCCTGATATATTTTCTTTTGCTTTGTTGTCTCTCTGTTGATGTTACGACCTCCAGCACTATGTTAAATAGAAGTGCTGAGAGTGGACAACCCTGTCATGTTCCTGAATTCAGGGGGAAGGCTCTCAGTTTTTCCCCATTGAGGATGATATTACCTGTGGGCTTTTCATATATGGCTTTTATGATGCCTAATTATCTTTCTTCTATCCCGGCTTTCTTGAGAGTTTTTATTAAGAAGGGATGCTGTATTTTGTCAAATGCTTTCTCTGCATCTATTGACAGGATAATATGGTTCTTATCTTTTCTTTTATTAATGTGATGTATCACGACGATTGATTTGCAAATATGGAACCAGCTCTGCAACCCAGGGATGAATCCTAGTTGATCATGGTGAATAATTCTTTTTATATGCTGTTGGATTCAATCTGCTAATATCTTGTTAAGAATTTTTGCATCCATATTCATCAAGGATATTGACCTGTAGTTCTCTTTTTTTGCTGAAACTCTATCTGGTTTGGTAATCAAAGTGATGTTGGCTTCATAGAATGAGTCCAGGAGTTTTCCTTCCATTTCAAAATTTTGGAACAACTTGAGGAGGATAGGTATTAACTCTGTTTTAAATGTCTGGTAAAATTCCGAAGGGAAGCCATCTGGCCCTGGACTTTTATTTGATGGGAGATTTTTGATAACTGATTCAATTTCTTCACTAGTTACGGGTCTGTTCAAGTTTTCTATTTCTTCCCATTTGAGTTTTGGTAGCGTGTAGCTGTTTAGGAATTTTTCTATTTCTTCCTGGTTGTTCAATTTGACAGCATATATTTTTTCCATAATATTCTCTGATCATTGCTTGATTTCTGATAGATTTGTTGTAATCACTATATTTTCGTTCGTGGTTTTATTGATTTAGTTTCTCTCTCTTTTCTCTTCTGACTAGAGGTTTATCGATTTTCTTTATTTTTTCAAAGGACCGGCTCTTGGTGTAATTGATCTGTTCCACTACTTTTTCTATTTCCATATGATTAATTTGTGCCCTGATCTTAGTTATTTCTCTCCTTCTGCTGGGTTTGGTTGTCTTAGCTTTTCTGCTTCTAGTACCTTTAGGTGTGCTGTTAGAGTTTGTGTTAGTGATTTTTCTTGTTACTTGAGATAAGCCTGGATTGCAGTATATTTCCCTCTCAAGACTTCTTTTGCCGCATCCCAAAGCATTTAGATTGTTGTATTTTCATCTTCATTTGTTTCCATGTATTTTTTAATTTCTCCTCTGATTGCTTGTTTGACCCATTCATCTTTTAGTAGGTTGTTCTCTAGCCTCAATGTTTGTGGGGGTTTTCCAGACTTTTTCTTGTGATTGATTTCAAGTTTCAAAGCATTGTGGTCTGAAAGTGTGCATTCTATGATCTCATTTTTTTTTATATTTATTCAGAGCTTCCCCATGCCCCAAAATATGATCTGTCTTGAAAAAATACCGTGTGCATTTGAGAAGAATGTAAATTCCTTTGCTTCTTGATGAAAGGCCCTGAAAATATCTGTCAGGCCTACCTGTTCCAATGTGTCGTTCAGGTCCATTGTTTCTATGGTGATTCTCTGTTTAGTGGATCTATCCAGCGCTGTGAGTGGGGTATTAAGGTCCCCTGCAATTGGCACATTTTTTATGGATAAGATTTCTTACGTTTGTAATTAGTTGCTTTACAAATTTGGTTGTCCCAGAATTCAGTGCATGGATATTTATAATTGTTAGCCCTTCCTGCTGGATAGTCCCTGTGATTATTATATGATGCCCTTCTTCATCTCTTATTACATCTTTTACTTTAAAGTCTAGTTTGTACGATGTAAGTGTGGCTACTCCAACTTTCTTCTGAGTTCCCATAGCATGATAGATAATTCTCCATCCCCTCACTTTCAATCTAAAGGTGTCCTCAGGTCTAAAATTGGTCTGTTGAAGACAGCAGATAGATGGGTCTTGTTTTTTAATCCATTCTGTTATCCTGTGTCTTTTAATTGGAGTATTTATTCCAATTACATTCAGCGTTAATACTGAAAAATATGGGTTTAGAGTCACTGTGTTATCTGTAGGTTTCGTGCTTGTAAGGTTGTTTCTGGTGCTCTGTGTTCCTTTCGACCTTTCCTTCATAGAGTCCCCCTCAGGATCTCTTATAAGATTGGTTTATTTGTGATGTATTCCTTTAGTTTTTGTTTGTTTGGGAAGACCTTTATCTCTCCATTCATTCTGAATGACAGGCTGGCTGGGTAAAGGAATCTTGGCTGCATGTCCTTCCTGTTCATCACATTGAAGATTTCCTGGCATTCCTTTCTGGCTTGCCAAGTTTCTGTAGATAAGTCTGCTACTACCTTAATGTGTCTGCCTTTGTAAGTCAAGGCCTGTTTATCCCTAGCTACTTTCAGAATTCTCTCTTTGTCTCTTTGTATTTTCCCAAATTCACTATGATGTGTTGTGCGAGGGTCTATCCGAGTTATGTCTGAGGGGAGTTCTCTGCGCATCTTCGACTTCAATGCCCATTTCCTTCTTCATGTTAGGTAAGTATGCAGCGATGATTTGTTCAAGTACCCCTTTGACTCCTTTCTTTGTCTTTTCTTCCTCTGGAATTCCTAAAATTAATCCAGGAAATGCTGCAGTATTTGTTTCTCTGGAGCTATCACTCCTGCAGAAGGGCATCTCCTGTATGAGGAGAGGCGTGGCCTAGTGTAGGAGGTTCCCACCTCCACTGCTGGGAGTGGAGTACTAGGGTTTGGTTTTGTGGGAATGCATGACAACAATGGCGCCCTCCCAGCCCCCTCTTCACAGAACCAGAGTCTCAGATCACTCCTTAGTTTCTGTTCCTCAACTCTGTCCGGGTTGCTGGCACAATTCAATTAGCTGGGCAGTCGTGTGCCCCACGCTCATCTGAGTTCCTGTAACTCGCTCAGACTGCCAAACATTGAGTCTCTGACTCAGCACCAGCGCGACCACAATGGCGTCCTCCTAGCCTCCTCTTCACGGACCCAGAGTCTCAACATACTCCTCTATTTCCATCCTCAACTCTGTCCGGGTTTCATGTGGCACATTGCAATTTGCTGGGCAGTCGAGTACCCCAAGCTCATCTGAGTTCCAGCAACTCGCTCAGATCTCTGCACCTTATGTACACTGAGTCTCTGACTCAGCACTGGCGCAAACACAATGGCGTCCCCCTATCCTCTTCATGGACTTGGAGTCTCAGAACACTCCTCTGTTTCAGTCCTCGACTCGGTCTTGGTTGCAGGGGCAGTACGATCTGCTGGGTGGTTGGGCGCCCCTTGCACACTCAGTTTTCCCTATGTAAATTGTGTCCCTGACTCAGCACCAATCCAGTGATGGTGCGGAGCCTCTCTGTGTCACAGGCTGAGAGTGTTGCTGGCTCCAGAGTGAAGAAAGCTCTGCCAGGTCTGCTGTGAGCAACGGACCATCTCTCCAAAAGCCTCACAGTTAGGGACTGGATGATAAGCTCCCTCTCCGTCCCAGTCTGAGGTACTTTCCCCCCTGCTCTTTATCTTCCCCTTGTCTTTCAGTGGAAGGGGCCCAGAGCCTGGAGCCCGCTCCCCGCAGTCCGCACCTCTATGGTTCTCTTTCTTTCTTCCAAATTGCACTCACTCAGTCTCACAGGTTTATCTGGATTTCGAGTTCTCGTCCTCGTAGCCTCCAACTCCTCTTCCTGCAGATCTCTGGGATTAAGAGTCCCTTGGTTTCAGTCCTTCTTAATTTGAAGACACCAGAGAGCACCAGTTCCCCCTACTCCTCCGCCATGTTCTGTACTGGCGTATTTCTACCCAGCTACATATATCTCATTTTGCATATTTTCCTAGGTACGATGACTCCAATCTTTGTTGCCCAAATTGACTTTACCACCTCAGGCAGCCTCAATGTTAATTTGCCAGGAATCATTTTCTTTTTTCCCATTTTTTTTAATTGAAATTTAAGTTAGTTAACATACAGTGCAATATTGGCTTCAGGTGTAAAATTAAGTGAATCATTACTTACATACAACACACTGTACTCATCATCCTTAGTACCCACTATCCATCTAGTCCATCTCCCTTCCACCTCCCTCCATCAACCCATAGTTTGTTCTCTATCATTGAGGCTCTTGTGGTTTGATTCCCCCTCTTTTTTTTTTCTTTTTTCTCCACCCATTAATCAGTTTTCTTTTTAAATTGCACATATGAGTGAAATAATATGGTATTTGTCTTCCTCCAATTGACTTATTTCGCTTAGGATAATCCATTTTATATCCATCCATATCATTGCAAATAGCAAGATTTCATTATTTTTGATGGTTGAGTAATATCCAATTGTGTGTGTATATATATACCACATTTTCTTTATCTATTCATCTCTCCATGGACATTTGGGCTCTCTATTTAATGTAGAAATTGTTGATAATGCTGCCGTAAACATTGCAGTGCATGTACCTCTTTGAATCTGTATTTTTGTATCCTTTGGGTAAATACATAGTAGTACAATTCCTGGATTATACAGTAGTTCTATTTTCAACTTTTTGAGGAACCTCCAACTGTTTTCCTGAGTACATGCACCAGTTTGCATTCTCATCAACAGACCAACAGTGTAAGAGGATTCCCCTTTCTCCGCAGCCTCATCAACACCTGTTGTTTCTTGTTTTGTTCAAGTTAGCCATTCTGACAGGTGGAAGGTGGTATCTCATCATGGTTTTGATTCGTATTTCCATGATGATGAGTGGTGTTAAGCATCTTTTCATGTGTCTGTTAACCATCTGGATGTTTTCTTTGGAAAAATGTCTATTCATGTCTTCTGCCCATTTATTAACTGGATTATATATTTTTTCATTGTTGACTCTGATAAATTCTACATATATTTTGGATATTAACCCTTTATCAGATACGTCGTTTGCAAATATCTTCTCCCATTCCATAAGCTGCCTTTTAGTTTTGCTAATTGTTTCCTTCTCTGTACAGAAATTTTTATCTTCGTGAAATTCCAGTAGTTCACATTTACTTTTGTTTCCTTTGCATCTGGCGAAGTGTCTAGTAAGAAGTCGCTCTTGCCAAGGTCAAAGAGGTTGCTGCTTGTGTTCTTCTCCAGATTTTTGATAGTTTCCTGTCTCATATTTAGGTCTTTCATCTATTTTGAATTTATTTTTGTGTATGGTATAAAAAATGATACAGTTTCATTCTTCGGCATGTCGCTGTCCAATTTTCCCAACACCATTTGTTAAAGAGACTGTCTTTTATACACTTGATATTCTTTCCTGCTTTGTCAAAGATTAGTTGACTATATAGTTTTGAGTCCATTTCTGGGTTTTCTGTTCTGTTCCATTGATCTATGTGTGTTTTTGTGCCAGTACCATACTGTCTTGATTTGGATCCCGAATCATGATGCCCCAAGTTTTGTTTTTCTTTTTCAGGATTGCTTTGGCATTTGAGGATCTTGTGTTTCGATACAAATTTAGGATTGTTCTGTGAAAAATGCTGGTGGTATTTTGATAGGAATTGCATGAAATGTGTAGATTGCTTTGTGTAGTATGGACATTTTATCATTGTTTGTTCTTCCAATACTTTAGCATAGAATGTTTTTGCATTTCTTTGTGTCCTGTTCAATTCCCTTCATAAACTTTTCTATACTTTTCAGAGTATAGATCTTTTACTTCTTTAGTTACTTTTATTCTTAAGTATCTTATTTATTTTTTTTTCAATTGCAAATGGGATTGATTCCTTGATTTCTTTTTCTGCAGTTTTGTTATTGGCGTATAGAAATTCAACGGATTTTGGAAGCTTGATTGTATATCCTGAAACTTTGCTGAATTCATTTATTTGTTGTAGCGGTTTTTTAGTGGAGTCTCTCACGTTTTCTACATAGAGTATCATGTTGCCTGTAAATAGTGAAAGTTTGCTTTGTTAATGATTCAGATGTCTTTTATTTTGTTTTGTTTGCCGATTGCTGTATCAAAGACTTCCAGTACTATATTAAATAGTAATGGTGAGAGTGGACATCGTTTTTTGTTCCTGAAGATAAGGGAAAGACTTTCAGGTTTTCCCTTTTGAGGATGATGTTAGCTGTGGGTCTTTTGTATATGGACTTTATGATGTTGAGGTATGTTCCTGCTATCCCTACTTTGTTGAAGGTTCATATTAATAATGGATGGAGTGTTTGGTCAAATGCATTTTCTGCATTTATTCACAGGGTCTTATGGTTCTTTTATTTTATTAATGTGGTGAACTATGTCTATCGATTTGCAGATATTGAACCAGCCCTACAGCTCAGGAATAAATCCCACTGATCATGATGAATAATTCTTTTAATGTACTGTTGGATGCAATTTGCTAGTATCTTATTGAGAATTGCGGCATCCATGTTCATCAGGGATTTTGGCCTATAATTCTCTTTTTTAGTGAGATCTTTGTCTGGTTTTGGAATCAAGGTAATGCTTTTCCGGTAGAATAAGTTTGGGCATTTTCTTTCCATTTCATTTTTTGGAAAAGTTTGACAAAAATAGGCATTAAATCTGCTTTAAATGTCTTGTAGAATTCCCCTGGGAAGCCATCTGGCCCAGAACTCTTATTTCTTGGGACATTTTTGATAATTGATTCAATTTCTTTCCTGGATACAGGTATGTTCAAATTTTCTATTTCTGTTTCAGTTTTGGTAGTTTGTAACATTCTAGGAATTTGTCCATTTCTTACAGATTTCCCAGTTTTTTGTCATGTAATTTTTCATAGTATTCTCTCTCTCTTTCATAGTATTCTCTTTTATATGTAAAAAAATAATTGTTTTATTCCTGTGGTATTGGTTGTGATCTCTCATCTTTCATTCATGATTTTATCTATATGGGTACTTTCTCTTTTCTTTAATAAGTCTGGCTAGGCATTTATCAATTTCGTTAATTTTTTCAAAGAAACAGCTCTGATTTTCATAGATGTGTTTTACCTTTTTTGTTTCTTTATCATTTATTTCTGCTCTAATCTTTATTATTTCCCTTCTTCTGCTGGTTTTAGGCTTTATTTGCTATTCTTTTTCTAGCTCCTTTATGTGTAAAGTTAGATTATGTATTGGGGACCTTTCTTGCTTCTTGAGATAGGCCTGAATTGCAATAAACTTGCCTTTTAAGACTTCTTTTGCTGGACTCCATATAGTTTGGACTATTGTGTTTTCATTTTCACTTGCTTCCATGTATTTTTAAATTTCCCCTTTAATTTCCTAGTTAACTCATTCATTCTTTAGTAGGATGTTCTTTAACATCTATATATTTGTGTTCTTTCCATTTTATTTTTCTTTTGGTTGACTTCAAGTTTCATAGCTTTGTGTGCTGAAAATATACATGGTATGATATCAATCTTTTTGCACTTGTTGAGGGCTGATTTGTGACCCAGTATGTGATCTATTCTGGAAAATGTTCCATGTGCCCTTGAAAAGAATATGTTTTCTGCTGCTTTAGGATAAAATGTTCTAAATACACCTGTTAAGTCCCTCTGGTCCTCTGAGTAATTCAAAGTCATTGTTTCCTTGTGACTTTCTTATTACGTGATCTATCCATAGCTGTTAATGGGGTGTCACATTCCCTGACTATTATTGTATTATCAACAATGAGTTCCTTTTTGTTTCTGATTGTTTTATGTATTTGCATGCTACCAAGTTGGGAGCATAAATATTTATATTTGTTAGATCTTCTTGATGGATAGAGTTCTTTATTATGATATAATGCCCTTCTTCATATCTTGTTACAGTCTCCTGTTAAAAATCTTGTCTAATATAAGTATGGGTACTCTGGCTTCCTTTTAATGGCCATTAGCATGATAGATGTTTCTTCATCTCCTCACTTTCAACCTGCAGGTGTTTTTCAGTCTAAAATGAGTCTCTTGTACACAGCATATAGATGGATCTTGTTTGTTTTTTATCCATTCTGATACCATATATATTTTGATTGGAGCATTTAATCCATTTACATTCAGAGTGATTATTAAAAGATATGAATTTAGTGCCATTGTGTTGCCTATAATATAAGTGTTTCTGATGATGATCTCTGGGCCTTTCTAGTGCTTGTTGATTTTGTTCTTTTTCTCTCCACTCAAAGATTCCCTCTTAAAATTTATCGTAAGTGTGTTTTAGTGGCCACAAACTCCTTTAGTTTTTATTTGTCTTGCAAACGTCATCTCTTCTTCTATTTTGAATAACAGCCTTGCTGGATAAAGTGTTCTTGGCTGCATATTTTTCCATTCAGCACATTGAATATATCTTGCTTCTCTTCCTTAGCCTGCCATATTTCTGTGGACAGAACTGCTGTGAAACTGATCTGTCTTCCTTTCTTGGTTAGGACGTTTTCCTTTGCTGCTTTTATGATTCTTTCCTTGTCTGTGTATTTTATAAATTTGACTATGGTATATCTTGGAGATGGCTGACTTATGTTGAATCAAATGGAAATATTATGTTCTTTGATTTTAATGTCTGTGTCCTTCCCCAGCTTAAGAAACTTTTCAGCTATAATTTGGTCCCACGAACCTTCTCTGCATTTTTTCTCTCTTAATCTTCTGGGATTCCTATGATATGAATGTTATTACATCTGAAGAAATCACTGAGTTCCCTAGGTCTGTCTTCGTAATCCCTGACCTTTGTTTGTCTCTTGTTTTTAGCTTCATTATTTTCCTTAATTTTATCTTCTATATCACTAATTCGCTCCCCTGCCTCGTCCATCCTTCTTTTTATGGCCAACATTTGTGTTTGCATCTCAGTTATGGAATATTTTAATTTTGGCCTGACTAGATTTTAGTTATTTTATCTCTGCAGTAAAGTATTCTAAAGTGTTTTCTATGATTTTTCCAAACCCAGCTAGGATTCTTATAATCACTGTTTTAAATTCTAGTTCATACATCTTACTTATAACTGCATTGACTAAATTCATGGCCATCATTTCTTCCCTTTTTTTTTTTTTTTGAGGTAATTTCCCCTATTTTGTTATTTTTGAGGAAGAAAAACACTAATAATAATTATAGAATGAAATAAAAAAATAAAAAAAAATTAAATAAAAGGAAGCTAGATCCTAGGTGTGTTTTGGTCGGGTTTTTAAAAAATAATTTATTGTCAAATTGGTTTCCATACAACACCCAGTGCTCATCCCAACAGTGCCCTCTTCTCTGTCCGTCACCCACTCTCCCCCCTCCAATACCCCCCTCTCTCCACAGTTTGTTCTTAGTCTTTGAGAGTCTCTTATGTTATGTCTTCCTCCCTCTCTGTGGCTTTTTTTTCTTCTCCTCGTCTCCTCCCCCCTGGTTTTCTGTTAAGTCTCACAAAGCCCATCTATGCGTGGAAACAAATGGCATCTGTCTTTCTCTTCCTGACTTATTTCACTCCACATAATACCCTCCAGTTCCATCCATGTTGCCACACATGGCCAGATTTCATTCTTTCTCATTGCCACGTAGTTTTCCATTGTATATATATACCACTTCTTCTTTATCCATTCATCAGTTGATGGACACTTAGTCTCTTTCCATGATTTGGCTATTGTCGAAAGTGTTGCTATGAACACTGGGGTACACGTGACCCTATGCATCAACACTTCTGTATCTCGTGGGTAGATTCCTAACAGGGTTATTGCTGGGTAATAGGGTAGATCTATTTTCACTTTTTGATGAACTTCCACACCGTTCTGCAGAGTGGCTGCACCAGGTTGTATTCCCACCAAGAGTGCAAGAGGGTGCCTATTTCTCAACATCCTCGCCAGCATCTGTGGTTTCCTGATTTGTTCATTTTAGCCATTCTGACCAGTGTGAGGTGGTATCTCAGTGTGGTTTTGATTTGTATTTCCCTGATGATGAATGACATTGAGCATCGTTTCATGTGTCTGTTTACCATTTGGATGTCTTCTTTGGGGAAGTGTCTATTCATACCTTCTGCCCATTTCTTCACTGGGTTGTTCCTTTTTCAGGTGTGTAATTTGGTAATTTCTTTATAGATTTTAGAAACTAGTCCTTTACCCGATATGTCATTTCCAATTATCTTTTCCTATTCCATTGGTAGCCTATCTGTTTTGTTGGTTGTTTCTTTTGCCATGCAGAAGATTTTTATCTTGTTGAGGTCTGGTAGTTCATTTTTGCTTTCAATTCTCTTGCCTTTGGAGATGTGACCAGTAAGAAATTGGTGCTACTGAGGTCAAAGAGGCTTTTTCCTGCTTTCTCCTCTAGGATTTTGATGGTTTCCTGTCTCACATTCAGATCCTTCATCCACTTAGAGTTTATTTTTGTGAGTAGTGTAAGGAAGTGGTCCAGTTTCATTCTTTTGCATGTTGCTGTCCTGTTTTCCCAGCACCATTCATTAAAGAAGCTGACTTCTTTCCCGCTTTGTCAAAGATTATTTGGACATACACTTGCGGTTCCATTCTGAGTTTTCTGTTTTATTCCATTGGTCTATGTGTCTGTTTTTGTGCCAATACCATACAGTCTTGATGACTACCGCTTTGTAGTAGAGGTTAAAGTCTGGGATTGTGATGGCTCCCGCCTTGGTTTTCATCTTCTATATCACTTTGGATACTTGGGGTCTTTTGTGGTTCCATACAAATTTTAGGATTGTTTGCTCTAGCTTTGAGAAGAATGCTGGTGCAATTTTCATTGGGATTGCATTAAGTGTGTGGATTGCTTTGGGTAGTATTGCCATTTTTTTTTAAATATATATTTTTTAATGTTTATTTATCTTTGAGAGAGAGAGACAGACAGAGCATGAGCAGGGGAGGGCCACAGACAGAGAGGGAGACACAGAATCTGAAACAGGCTCCAGGCTCTGAGCTGTCAGCACAGAGCCGGACGCGGGGCTTGAACTCGGGAACGGCGAGATCATGACCTGAGCCGAAGTCGGACGCTCAACCGACTGAGCCACCCAGGCGCCCCTAGTATTGCCATTTTAATAAATATTTATTCTTCCAATCCATGAGCATGGGATGTTTTTCCATTTCCTTGTGTTTTGGACACAATTCCCTTCATGTTTTCATATAGATTTCAGCGTAAAGGTCTTTTACATCTTGTTTCGGTTTATTCCTAGATATTTTATGGTTTTTGGTGCAATTGTGAATGGAATTCGCTTCCTTATTTCCCTTTCTGCTACTTCATTGTTGGTGTATAGAAATGCCACCGATTTCTGTACATTGATTTTGTACCCTGCAACTTTGCTGAAATCATGGATGAGTTCTAGTAGGTTTTTGGTGGATTCTGGCAGATTTTCCATGTAAAGTATCATGTCATCTGCAAAAACTGAAAGTTTGACTTCCTCCTTGCCAATCTTGATGCCTTTTATCTTGTTTTGTTGTCTGATTGCTGATGCTAGGACTTCCAACACTATGTTAAATAGCAGTGGCGAGAGTGGATACCCCTGTCGTGTTCCTCATCTTAGGGGGAAGGTTCTCAGATTTTCCCCATTGAGGATGATATTAGCTGTGGGCTTTTCATAAATGGCTTTTATGATGTTTAAGTATGTTCCGTCTATCCCGACTTTCTTGAGGGTTTTTATTGGGAAAGCGATGCTTTATTTTGTCAAATGCTTTCTCTGCATGTATTGAGAGGATCATATGGTTCCTATCTTTTCTTTTGTTAATATGATTTATCATGTTGATTGATTTGCAAATATTGTATCAGCCCTGCAACCCAGAGATGAATCCTAGTTGATCATGGTGAATAATTATTTTTATATGTTGTTGGATTCGATTTGATAGTATCATGTTGAGAATTTTGTATCCATGTTCATTAGGGATATTGGCCTGTAATTCTCTTTTTTTTGCTGTGTCTTTTTGTGGTTTGGGAATCAAAGTGATGCTGGCTTCATAGAATGAGTCTGAGAGTCTTCCTTCCGTTTCGATTTTTTGGAATAACTTGAGGATGATACGAATTAACTCTGTTCTAAATTCTGGTAACATTCCACAGGGAATCTATTTGGTCCAAGCCTTTTATTTCTTGGGAAATGTTTGATAACTGATTCAATTTTTTCACTAGTTATGGATCTGTTCCAATTTTCTATTTCCTCCCGTTTGAGTTTTGGTAGCGTGTGGCTATTTAGGAATTTGTCCATTTCTTCCAGGTTGCCGAGTTTGGTGACATACAATTTTTCAGAATATTCTCTGACAATTCCTTGTATTTTTGAGAGATTGGTTGTAATTACTCCCTTTTCCTTCATGATTTTATCAATTTGGGTTTTCTCTCTTTTCTTTTTGAGAAGCCTGGCTAGAGGTTTGTCTATTTTGTTTATTTTTTCAAAATACCAGGTCTTTGTTTCACTGATCTTTTCCACTACTTTTTCTGTTTCCATATGATTAATTTGTGCCCTGATCTTTGTTATTTCTCTCTTTTTCTGGTTTTGGGTTCTCTTAGTTGTACTGCTTATAGTTGCTTTAGGCGTGCTGTTAGAATTTGTGTTATTGATATTTCTTGTTTCTTGACATGGGCCTGGATTGCAATATGTTTCCCTCTCAGGACTGCCTTTGTCACATCCAAAGTGTTTGGATTGTTGTATTTTCATATTCTTGTGTTTCCATGTATTTTTAATTTCTTCTCTGATTGTTTGGTTGACCCACTCATCTTTTAATAGGTTATTCCTTAGCCGCCATGTTTTTCGGGATTTTCCAGACTTTTTCGTTGGTTGATTTCAAGTTTCAAAGCACTTTGGTCTGATAGTGTGCACGGTATGATCTCAATTCTTTTACATTTATTCAAAGCTTCTCTGTGCCCCAGAATGTGGTCTACCTTGGAAAATGTACCATGTGCTGTTGAGAAGAATGTAAGTTCCTTTGCTTCTGGATGAAGGACCCTGAAGATGTCATTTAGGCCCATCTGTTCTAACGTGTTGTTCAGAGCCATTGTATCTGTGGTGATTTCCTGTTTTGTGGATCTATCCAATGCTGAGAGTTGAGTGTTAAAGTCCCCTACAATTAAGATATTTTTATCTATAAGGTTGCTTATGTTTGTACTTATTTGTTTTACATATTTGGGTGCCCCCAAATTCAGTGCATAAATATTTATACTTGTTAGCTCTCCCTGATGGATGGTCCCTGTGATTATTACATAATACCCTTCTTCATTTCTTATTACATCCTTTACTTTAAAGTCTAGTTTGTCTGATATAAGTGTGGCTACTCCAGCTTTCTTCTGACTTCCAGTAGCATAGTAGATAGTTCTCCATCCCCTCACTTTCAATCTGAAGGTGTCCTCAGATCTAAAAGAGTCTCTTGATGACAGCAAATAGATGGGTATTTTTTTAATCCATTCTTTAACCCTATGTCTTTTTGTATAATTTTATCTTTAATTCACTTATTCTCTCTTCTGCCTCCTCAGTCCACATTGTGGCTGCTTCCAATTTGTTTTGATCTCATTCAAGGAATGTTTTAATTCCTCCTGACCATTTTTAAGGTCCTTGATCTCTGCTGCGAGGGACCCCTTGCATTCGTCTATGTTTTTTTCAAGCCCAGTGATTAGTTTTATGTTTATCATTCTATGTTCCTATTCTGTTAAGTTGCTTATATCTGTTTTCATCAATTCTTGAGCTGTCACAACTTCCTGTAGTTTCTTTTGAGGAGAATTCTTCCGTTTCATCATTTTGGCTAGGTGTGTTTTGGATTGTTTCTTGAGGTAGTCCTGGAAAGGAAAATGGACCGACAGACAAACAGAAAACAAAACACTCAAACATACTGACAAATGATACAGACAAAGTGGTTCACAACAGAAAAAAAGCAGTAACAAATGACACTCTGAGGGCATAAGTCCTGAAGTACCAGCTACACGTTAAGGACTGAGTGTGCAGCATGCTGATGGCAGAGCATATACAGAGAGAATAATGACAGATGTGGGAATATGAAGAAAATGGACTTTGCCTAGGTAAAGCGACTGAAGGGCTTGATCCAGACAGAGACAAGTCAGAATAAGGACAGATGCAAGGAAAAAGGAATGAAGATACATGTTGCCCAGATGAACTTATGTGACCTGGTTATTCCAGAGAGAGAGATAGGAAAGTACAGAATGATGTGTGAAACATGTCTTGAGAGAGTGGGTTAAAAGTCTTTTTAAGTCAGCCAATACCCTGGATGGCCAGCTCAGGGGTGGGAATCAGTAAGAAGGAGAGTGGAGCATATATTTAAAAAAGAAGAAATGACCTGGAGTTACTCCAGGCAGCAGTGTGAACTTGGAATCTGTAGCTCCCACTGAAAGGTCTGTAGCTCCCACTGAAAGGTGCCTCTCCTGTGAGGAGGGGTGTGGTTTGGTGTAGGCGGTTCCCGCCTCCACTTCCGCAGAGATGCCTTTGGGGGTAGCTTCCTGGGGCCAGTGTTTGTGGGCTTGTGAGACAGTAATGGCGTCCCTCCAGTCCCTTCTTCCCAGTACCAGAGTCTCTATTCACCCCTTTATTTCTGTCCTCACTCTGCAAGGGGCGACGGTGTAATGCGGCTTGCTCTGTGGTCGCGCTCCTGTGCACTTTCTGCCTGCTACACCAAGATTCACTGTAAATTGTGTGCCTGGATTAGAAATGCTCTGCAGGTGGCTCGGCACCTC
This sequence comes from Paguma larvata, assembly GCA_030068075.1. Classification (NCBI taxonomy): domain Eukaryota; kingdom Metazoa; phylum Chordata; class Mammalia; order Carnivora; family Viverridae; genus Paguma; species Paguma larvata. Next base: position 50,485,188 of record CM057830.1, on the reverse strand, counting down.
TGCGTGATAGGAACTGACTGGGCAGCCATTGCTGGCCCCAGCGCGAGGAGAGTTCTTCTGAGAGTTCTGCTGTTAGCATGTGACCTTCTCTTCCAAAGCCCTGCATTTAGGGACTGGATGGAGGTGGTCTCTCTCGTTCGGATGTGGCCTGTTCCACACTTGCTCAGCTTCTCCAGAGAAGGTTGTTTCTCTTTTCAGCTCCACACCCCGCAGTTAGTTTTATCTGTCCCAGAGTAAACTCACCTTTCCTGGGGCGTTTTCTGGTTTTGCTTTCTGTTCCTTTTAGGCTGCAATACCTTTCCTCCCTGACTCTTGGGGTTGAGAGTCCTTTGGTTTCAGTCCTTCCTAGTTTGAAAGACAAGGGGAACACTGGGTCCCACTACTCCTCCACCATGTTGGCTTATCTCCGACAATTTCTGAAATAGGTATTTATCGAGGCGAGGCAACATGGCGGAGGAGTAGGGGGCTCCAGTATTTCGCTTGCCCTTTAAAGGGGGACGACTGAAACCATTGTCTCTCTCTCAACTCCAAAAATCGGGGGGAAAAGGTGCTAGAGCCGACAAGAAACTAAGGCGAACACAGACACGGCCCAACTGAACTGTGAGTTTAATCTGAGTCGGACAAAACGAACTCGAACTCGGGAAGTTGAGCTGAGGGGAGGGTGAGCGTCTTCGGAGATAGCTGGGAAAGTGCCGATCGAACAACATCTGAACGAGAGGGCCAGAGCGGGTGAGACTGCGACCATCCAGCCCCTAAATGCAGGGCTTTTGAAGAGAAGTTCAGTGGCAAACAGCAGCAATCCCCGCGCGCTGCTGGGACCGCACCAACCCCGTCCTGAGCCACTGGGACGCGCGCGGGAGGGACTGGCAGCGGGGACGCAGGCGGCGCCGCCTGCGGAGCACCTCTAACCCCGGCACAATTATAACGAAATCGGGGGGTGGCAGACGGCCGCACCAACGCGCCACCCTCGCCCAGCGCCTCCGGGGCGCGCGCGCTGCCAGGACAGGCAGGGGGGACCCAGGCGGCGGCTCCTGCGGAGCACCTCTAACCCCCGCACAGTTACAGCCAAATCGGGGGGTAGCAGACGGCCGCGCCACCGCGCCACCCTCGCCCAGCGCCTCCGGGCTCGCACCCTGCCGGGATAGGCAGCAGGCACCCAGGCAGCCCCAGGCGCGGCTCCAGTAAACCACACTAGGCTGGCGTGGGCGGTGGAGAGAGAACAGAAATAAAGGGGCGAATAAAGCCTCCAGGACTGGTGGCGCGGGTCTGGAGAGACGCCATTGTTGTCTCACAAGCCAGGAAGTCACCCCAGAAGCCATCCCTGCAGCAGTGGAGGCCGGACCCGCCTACACTAAACCACGCCCCTCCCAAACTATCAGCAGGAGCGACTGATCCAAGTGGAGATTGCTGCCTGGAGTAAGCCAGTCATTTCTTCTTTTTAAATTTATCCCTCCCTTTCTCATTCCTACCGATCCCCATCCCTGAGCTGGTCATCCAGGGTACTGACTGGCTTAATCATTTTTTTCGTTCTTTTTGTTTTTTGTTTTTTTGTTTTTTGTTTGTTTGTTTGTTTTGTTTGGGTTTTTTTTGTTTTGTTTTTTGTAGTTTGTTTTTTGTTTTTTGTTTTTGTTTTGTTTTTTAACCCACTCTTCGAGGACATGTCCTACAACCTCTTCTTTACTTCCCTAGCCCTTTTTCTGGAATAACCAGGCCGTATTAGTTCATCTAGATGACATCGATCTTTATTCCTTTTCCCTCCTACCTGTACTTATTCTGATTTCTATCAGTCTGGATTAAACCCTTTAGTCGCTCTACCTGGGCAAAGTCCATTTCCTTCTTCTCCCTGCACCAGTCATTATTCTGTCTATATATGCTCTGCCACCAGCACACTACATAACCTGTCCTTAACGTGTAGCTGTTACTTCAGGACATTGCCCTCAGAGAGTCACTTGTTATTTTTTTCTGTTGTGAACTGCTTGTCTGGACCATTTGTCGGTACGTTTGAGTATTTCTGTGTTCTGTGTCTCTGTCAGTTTTCCTTTCCAGGGCAACTTCAAGAAACAACCCATAACACATCCAGCCAAAATGACGAGACGGAAGAATTCTCCTCAAAAGAGTCTACAAGAAGCAGTGACAGCTCAAGAATTAATGAAAAGAGATATAAGCAACATAACAGAACTTGAATATAGAATGTTAATCATAAAACTAATTGCTGGCCTTGAAAAAAGCTTAGATGAATGCAAGGGGTCCCATGAGGCAAAGTTCAAAGACCTTAAAAACGGTCAGGAAGAATTAAAGAAGACATTGGAAGAAATACAGGGGAAACTGGAAGCAGCCACAGCACGGATTGAAGAGGTAGAGGAAAGAGTTAGTGCATTAGAAGACAAAATCATTGAAAAAGAGGAAGCAGATAAAAAGAGAGAGAAGCTGATCCAGGAACAGGAAAGGAGAATTCGAGAGCTGAGCGATGCAGTCAAAAGAAACAATATCCGTATCATAGGAGTTCCAGAGGAAGAAGAGAGAGAGAAAGGAGTCGAAGGGGTTCTGGAACAAATCATTGCTGAGAACTTCCTCAACATGAGAAAGGAAACGGGCATGGAAATCCAAGAGGCACAGAGAACTCCCCTCAGACGTAACTTGAATAGACCTTCTGCAGGGCACATCATAGTGAAGCTAGCAAAATACAAAGATAGGGAGAGAATCCTGAAAGCAGCTAGGGACAAAAGAACCCTAACATACAAAGGGAGACCTATAAGGGTAGTACCAGACTTATCTACAGAAACTTGGCAAGCCAGAAAGGAATGGCAGGATATCTTCAATGTGATGAGCAAGAAGGACATGCAACCAAGAATTCTGTATCCGGCTAGCCTGTCATTCAGAATAGAAGGAGAGATCAAGGTTTTTCCCAACAAACAAAAACTGAAAGAATTTATCACAAATAAGCCAGCACTGCAAGAGATCCTGAGGGGCATTCTATGAAAACAAGGAGGCAAAGAACACAAACTACCAGAGACAGCCTTACAAACATGAAACTTACAGATAATACAGTGACTGTAAGCCCATATTTTTCAATATTAACACTGAATGTAAATGGACTAAATGCGCCAATCAAAAGACACAGGATAACAGAATGGATTAAAAAACAAGACCCATCTATTTTCTGTCTTCAAGAAACTCATCTTAAACCTGAAGACACCTTCAGATTGAAAGTGAGGGGATGGAGAACTATCTACCATGCTACTGGCAGTCAGAAGAAAGCCGGGGTAGCCACACTTATATCAGACAAATTAGACTTTAAAATGAACGATGTAATAAGAGATGAGGAAGGACATTATATAATAGTCTCAGGGACCATCCAGCAGGAAGAGCTAACAATTGTAAATATCTACGCACCGAATTCAGGGGCACCCAAATTTGTAAAACAACTAATTACAAACATTAGTAACCTCATCGATAAAAATGTCCTAATAGTAGGGGATCTCAACACTCCACTCTCAGCATTGGATAGATCCACAAAACAGAAAATCTCCGCAGAAAAAATAGCCCTGAATGACACATTAGGACAGATGGGCCTCACAGACATCTTTAGGGTCCTCATCCAGAAGCAAAGGAATTTACGTTCTTCTCATCTGCACACGGTACATTTTCCAAGATAGACCACATTCTGGGGCACAGGGAAGCTCTGAATAAATATAAAAGAATTGAGATCATACCGTGTGCAGTGTCAGATCACAATGCTTTGAAACTTGAAATCAACCACAGGAGAAAGCCTGGAAAATATCCAAGAACATGGCAGCTAAGAAATAACCTACTAAGAGATGACTGGGTGAACCAAGCCATCAGAGAAGAAATTAAAAAAATACATGGAAACAAATGAAAATGAAAATACAACAATCCAAACGCTCTGGGATGCAGCAAAGGCAGTCCTGAGAGGGAAATATATTGCAATCCAGGCCCATCTCAAGAAACAAGAAAAATCAATAACACAAATTCTAACAGCACGCCTAAAGGAACTAGAAGCAGATCAACTAAAACAACCCAAGCCCAGCAGAAAGAGAGAAATAACAAAGATCAGAGCTCAAATTAACCATATGGAGACAGAAAAGGTAGTGGAACAGATCAATGAAACCAAAAGCTGGTTCTTTGAAAAAATAAACAAAATAGACAAACCTCTAGCCAGACTTCTCAAAAAGAAAAGAGAGAGAACTCAAATAAATAAAATCTTGAATGAAAAGGGAGAAATTACAACCAATCCCTCAGAGATACAAGCAATCATCAGAGAATACTATGAAAAATTATATGCCACCAAACTTGGCAATCTGGAAGAAATGGACAGCTTCCTAAATAGCCACACGCTACCAAAACTCAAACGGGAAGAAATAGAAAATTTGAACAGACCCATGACTAGTGAAGAAATAGAATCCGTTATTAAAAACCTCCCACCAAATAAAAGCCCCGGACCAGATGGCTTTCCTGCGGAATTTTACCAGACATTTAAAACAGAGTTAATTCCTATCCTCCTCAAGCTGTTCCAAAAAATTGAAAGGGAAGGAAAACTCCCGGACTCATTCTATGAAGCCAGCATCACTTTGATTCCCAAACCAGATAGAGACCCAGCAAAGAAAGAAAATTACAGGCCAATATCCCTGATGAATATGGATGCAAAAATTCTCAACAAGATACTAGCAAATCGAATCCAACAGCATATAAAGAGAATTATCCACCATGATCAAGTAGGATTCATCCCTGGGTTGCAGGGCTGGTTCAATAATCGCAAATCAATCAACGTGATACATCACATCAACAAAAGAAAAGATAAGAACCATATGATCCTGTCAATAGATGCAGAAAAAACATTTGACAAAATACAGCATCCTTTCTTAATAAAAACTCTCGAGAAAGTCGGGGTAGAAGGAACATACTTAAACATCATAAAAGCCATATATGAAAAGCCCACAGCTAATATCATCCTCAATGGGGAAAAATTGAAAGCCTTCCCCCTGAGATCAGGAACACGACAGGGGTGTCCACTGTCGCCACTGGTATTTAACATAGTGCTGGAAGTCTTAGCATCAGCAATCAGACAACAAAACAAAATAAAAGGCATCAAGATTGGCAAGGAGGAAGTCAAACTTTCACTTTTTGCAGATGACATGATACTTTACATGGAAAACCCGACGGAATCCACCAAAAGCCTACTAGAACTGATTCATGATTTCAGCAAAGTTGCAGGTTACAAAATCAATGTACAGAAATCGGTGGCATTTCTATACACCAACAATGAAGCAGCAGAAAGAGAAATAAAGAAGCTAATCACTTTCACAATTGCACCAAAAACCATAAAATACTTAGGAATAAACCTAACCAAAGAGGTGAAAGACCTCTACATTGAAAACTATAAAAAACATATGAAGGAAATTGAGGAAGACACAAGGAAATGGAAAAACATCCCATGCTCATGGATTGGAAGAATAAATATCGTCAAAATGGCAATACTACCCAAAGCAATCTACACATTCAATGCAATCCCAATCAAAATTGCACCAGCATTCTTCTCAAAGCTAAAGCAAACAATCCTAAAATTTGTATGGAACCACAAAAGACCTCGAATAGCCAAAATAATACTGAAGAATAAAACCAAGGCGGGAGGCATCACAATCCCAGACTTTAACCTCTACTACAAAGCGGTGGTCATCAAGACTGTATGGTATTGGCACAAAAACAGACGCATAGACCAATGGAATAGAATAGAAAACTCAGAAATGGACCCGCAAGTATATGGCCAACTAATCTTTGACAAAGCGGGAAAATGTATCCAATGGAAAAAAGACAGCCTTTTTAACAAATGGTGCTGGGAGAATTGGACAGCAACATGCAAAAGAATGAAACTAGACCACTTTCTTACACCACTCACAAAAATAAATTCTAAATGGATAAAAGATCTGAATGTGAGACAGGAAACCGTCAAAATCCTAGAGGAGAAAACAGGAAAAAGCCTCTTTGACCTAAGATACACAAATTTCTTACTCGACACGTCTCCAAAGGCAAGAGAATTAAAAGCAAAGATGAACTATTGGGACCTCATCAAGATAAAAAGCTTCTGCACGGCAAAAGAAACAACCAACAAAACGAATAGGCAACCAACGGAATGGGAAAAGATCATCGCAAATGACATATCGGATAAAGGACTAATATCTAAAATTTATAAAGAACTTACCAAACTCCAAACCCGAAAAACAAACAACCCAGTGAAGAAATGGGCGGAAGATATGAATAGACACTTCTCCAAAGGGGACATTCAGATGGCCAACAGACACATGAAACGATGCTCAATGTCACTCATCATCAGGGAAATACAAATCAAAACTACACTGAGATACCACCTCACACCAGTCAGAGTGGCTAAAATGAACAAATCAGGAAACTATAGATGCTGGCGAGGATGTGGAGAAGTAGGCACCCTCCTACACTGTTGGTGGGAATGCAAACTGGTGCAGCCACTCTGGAAAACGGTGTGGAGGTTCCTCAAAAAAATGAAAATAGAGCTACCCTATGACCCAGCAATAGCCCTGCTAGGAATCTACCCAAGAGACACAGGAATGCTGATGCATAGGAGCACGTGTACCCCAATGTTCATAGCAGCACTTTCGACAATAGCCAAATCATGGAAAGAGACCAAGTGCCCATCAACTGACGAATGGATAAAGAAGTTATGGTACTTATATACAATGGACTACTACGTGGCAATAAGAAAAAATGAAATCTGGCCATGTGTAGCAACATGGATGGAACTGGAGGGTATTATGTTAAGTGAAATAAGTCAGTCAGAAAAAGACAGATACCATATGTTTCCACGAATAGGTGGACTTTGTGAAACTAAGCAAAAACCAGGGGGAGGGGAAGAGGGGAAAGAAAAAAAAGACACAGAGAGGGAGGGAGATAAAACATAAGAGACTCTCAAAGACTAAGAAAAAACTGAGGGTAAGGGGGATGAGGGAGGGGGGAGAGGGGGTGACGGGCATTAAAAAGGGCACATGTTGGGATGAACACTGGGTGTTATATGTAAACCAATTTGAAAATAAACTATTATAACAAAAAAAAAAAAGAAATAGGTATTTATCACCGATCACAATATGTGTATCTTTATAGATCCTGATTCAAGCGTACAATATCTGTTCCCATGGAGTTTGGGGTAAACCACCCTCTTAGCACTTTCTTTTTCACCAACCTGGAAGCTCTCTTGGTCTGCTTTTTAAGAGAGACTTTTTAGAAAAAAAGAAGAAAAAAAGAAGAGAAAAAATAAAATTAAAAAGTAAAATTTTGTTTTTTGTATCCAAGAAACAAAATAAAAACAATAAAATGACACCTGGGTGGCTCATTGAGTTGGGCATCTGACTTTGGTTCAGGTCATGATCTTACACCTCATGTTTTGAGACCCATGTTGGGCTCAGTGCTGACAACTCAGAACCTGAAGCCTTCTTCGGATTCTGTGTCTCCCTCTCTGTCTGCCCTTACCCTGCTCACGCCCCATCTCTCTTTCTCTCAAAAATAAACAGTAAAAAAAAATTAAAAAAAGAAAAACAGCAATAAAAACAATAACAGAAGCAACAACAACAAAACATCCAAACAAGCAAAAAAAACAAACAAACAAACAAACAAAAATAAAACTATGGGCTAAGCTCCTGGAATGGATATGTGCTTGTCTTCTGGGGGAAGGGCCTAATGTTCTGATTCTCAGGCTAACTTGCCCAAGTGGAGATATGCCTTGAGAGCACAGTGGGGCGAGGTTTGGTGTATGAGCTCAATTCTCCACTTGGTGGTGCTGTTTAGCTCACTGGGGTTGATCAGTATTGGCGGGCTAATGGTGAAAATGACTTTGCCTCACTCTCTAGTCTCCAGAGTGAGAAATTCATGTGCTCACAGATGTGTGTTCGGTTACCCATCCTGTGTCCTTCACTTCCATCAGCTACTTGTCTTCTTCCCTGTCTTCGTCTGAACTGTCTGCCTACCAGGTGGCACCTGTTCATACACTTTCATCTCAAACAAGGCTGTGTTTCAAAACTCCACACTTCAGAGACTCTTGTCATTCAGACACACAGTGATGTTCTCGGGGAGGGTCTTACAGTGCTGTGGCCAGAGCCGGCTTGTCCCAGGAAACAGTTGTGCCACCACACAGCAGCAGTGGCTCAGAGTTTATGGTAAATCACAACTCACAGCTGGCACCAGGGTTTGCTGACCTCGACCAGTGTCTTTGATCCTATGTGGGTGAATGTGGTGGCTTGATGTTGCCTGCTGGGTCTTTTGCTTGTGGAGATGCTATGTAACCTCTACCAAATGCACTCCAAGCAGGGGAACTGCTTCTCCCTGTGTGACCCAGGGGATACTCAAATTGTGCCGCCTGCTTCTGAGGCTCCACCCTGCTTCCTCACAGGAGCACCACCAGGAGCTGACCTCTGAAACTTCAGACTCTGTGCTCCACTGTTAATAAAAACACTGGCAATATTGAAACCCTCTCCTTTCCCCCCAACAGTGGTTTTGGAGAAAAGTTCTCTTGTGCAGTCACTTGTGTGTGTTTTTACTCTTTTTCTCTAGCTGATTTCAGGGGGAACGCTTTCTTGCACAAATCCAATGCACTGCTCTCTCTCCCTTTCTATCTTTTTCTCCTTTCCACAAAAATGTCTCCCTTTCTTCTACAGCACCACAGCTCTTCTCTCCTCCATTTACCTCTCCACACCATGTAACTGTTGATTTCTCTCCCTCAAATTATCCAGGTCATTCTGTTAATCCTCAAATCAATTTCTTAGTTTCTTCAAATGGTTTGATGTTGATCTGTGATGGGGGAGAAGACAAACCCAGGATCCTCTTACTACTCTGCCATCTTAACTCTTTACCGCCAGTGATTATTTTGAACAAGTTGCCTGGGAATGTATTTTTCAACTTAAAAAGCTTTGAATCCGGTGAAATAACAACAAGCCCTACTAAGTGGCATTCTCTGGGGAACTTCCTAACAAGTCAAAGAGTGACAGTTTAATGGGATGGGTTTTTCCGAGGGGTTACAAACTTAGTTTCTTCTATTCAGAAAATTTTCCGGTTTAAAAAAAAATAAACAATGCTTAACAGTACAATTTGGAATCAGTATCTATGATACTTTCTACTTTTCTTCTCAGCCATCTTCAATTTCTTTGCTTTTGTTCTCAAGGTTGTCTTTGCATGACGATATGATGGCTGTAGTAAATTCCAGCATCATATTCTTATACATCGGTCAAAGTCAAGAAGACAAAATAACACTTCTTTGTGTCATTTTTTTAAATAGTACAAATTTCCCAGATTCCTTCTATATCCATACACATAGCAGTAGATTTTCTCTCATATCTCATTGGCTAGACTGCACTGCCTACCCATTCCTAAACAGTCTTAACTAGGATAATTAGATTCCTTTGAGTGGCTCAGACTAATCAAAATGTACCCATTGGAGCTGGAGAGAAAGTCAAGTATTCCCTAATATTAATGGCTTCCCATATATCAGGAAAAAAGGGAATTTTATTAGTAAGGGAGAAGGTGGGATAATGGTACTTTATAAAGCAACAGATGAAGATATGGTGATGGAACAGTACTATTCAAAGTTTAAAAAGAAAAGTAAGAATGTTTTCAGGTTTGGGGAATTTTAGGGTGCAAATAGAGGTCAAATTGTGATAACACATAAGTTAAGAAATGTTTTAAAGACATGAAAAGAGAATAGATTTGGTACTCTCCCAAATATCTGTAATATACTATTTTCCATTCAAATCAATAGCATAAACTGTTTTGAGCTTTTCCTTCTCTTCCAGGACCACATCCACACACCTACACACCCATCCCCATATGCATGTGTGTTATGGTTTTTATAATTCTTCAGATTTGCCACCGTTCTGTTAATATCTTAAAGATGAGAAATACATATTTATTGCTATCATGTATCCTAAGGTTTTAGAAGCGATTTTAACAAACTTATATAACTGTCACACAAGCCCATTGGTAGGAAAACCACACTATTAGAGTTTTAGTTCTGGAAAAGATGTAACACAAATATTTCTCTCCACTCCCACAAATTACAACTAAGAATTCTGGACATCATATATATCATGAACGGCAACAACAACAAAAATCTCTGAAAAGGGGAGAGAAAAATTGGACTCAGTACATACCTTGGGATTCAAGGAGCAAAAAAACCCCTGTAATTTCTATGAGTTTTATATTGCTTTCTATATATTCTAGAATGGATTCTAAGGAAGCCCACAATCTGAAAACAACAATGGACATAGAAAAAAAATCTCCAAAGGGAACCTTTCTCTAGCTAAACAATATAGAAAGTAGTGAGTTAGAAAGACACAAAACTCCTTCACAATATCTGCTGTATCCCAAGGCTATATCATGGAAGAAACCTACACCTTTATCCCATCTCATATCGGTGGAGTTCAATGAGGAACCTTGAGATCTACCATTGGTCTCTCTTTTTGGGTGGTGTCAGTAAAAGGTGAGTGGGAATGCTGGATTTTCTTCTCCACTCAGTCATAATGAGGTGGCTTCCCAATTCTACTCCTGGCACAGCAGAGGCATGCTAAAATGGAATATTTGAATAAGGTCCTTAATTTCATAACATATTATAAAGAATGTCAATGACACAATTGAAAATAACTCATCATGCAAAAAAATAGTAAAATCTAAAATTGAATGAGAAAAGATAATTAACTGAGACCACATATGAAATGAAAGAAATATTGGAATTATCTCACATTGATTATAAAGAAGCCATAATAAAAAATGCTTCATAAAGCATTACAAAAGTAATTGAAATAAAAGAAAAATATTGGAAATCTTGTCAAAGGAATAATACATATAAATAATAATTTTAACTGAAAAATAAAATTACTAAATAAACTTCACTGAATGGGCTTGATTAAATGTGAAAGATGCATGAATGAACTGGTAATATATAGTTTAATAGAAGCCAATCTGAGAGATTATAGAAAAAATACATAATGTACATTGCCTTGGGAGCTGGGAGTCAATAGCAAACAATAAAACATTCATATAATTGGAGTCCTAGGAGGAGACAAGTAGCCTGGGATGAAAAATATTTGAAAACATAATAGCTGAAAATTTCCCAAATTTGACAGAAATTACAAACACACATATTCAAGAGCCTGAGTCAAAGAGAATAAATCAAAATAAATCCATATCAAGACACATCATAGTGCAAATTCTGAAAACCAACTCAGAGGAAAACAACTGAAGGAAATTAGAGGTAATTTTCTTTTATCAATGGGTAAAAAACAATTCAGAACGATAAAAACAACGAACACTAGAAAAGAGAAGAGAAAATCTCCAGAAACAATGACTTAACATAAAATACAATGGCTATCTATCAAAATCCCTCTGAATGTAAACTGACTAACTAAGTGCTCCAATCAAAAGACATAGGGTGTCAGAATGGATACAAAACAAAACAAAACAGAACAAAACAAAACAAGACCCATCTATATGCTGCCTAGAAGAGATGCATTTGAGACCTAAAGACACCTCCAGATTTAAAATGAGGGGATGAAGAGCTATCTATCATGCTAATGCACAAAAAAGAAAGACAGAGGAGCCATATTTATATCAGACAAACTAGATTTAAACCAAAAATTGTATTAAAGACAAAGAAGGGCACTAAATCTTAATAAGTGTGTCTATCCAAGAAGATCTAACAATTATAAATAGTTATATTCCCAACTTGGAGCTATCCATATATATAAAGCTTTAACGAACATAAAGAAACGCATTTATACTAATACAATAACAATAGAGGACATTAACACCCACTTACAGAAATGGACAGATTATCTGAGCAGAAAAAAAATAAGGAAACAATGACACACTGGACCAGACGAACTTAACAGATATATCGAGACCATTTCATCCTAAAGCAGTAGAATACATATTCTTTTCAAGTGCATATGAGAAACTCTCCAAAATAGATCACATACTGTGTCACAAATCAGGCCTCAATAAGTAGAAAAAGATTGAGATCATGCCATGCATATTTTCAGACCACAATGTTATAAAACCTGCAGTCAACAACAAGAAAAATTTTGGAAAGACCAAAAATAGATGGAGGTTAAATTACATACTACTAAGCAATGAATGGGTCAAATATGAATTCAAAGAAGTAAAAAAAAAAAGTACATGGAACCAAATGAAAATGAAAATGCAACACTCCAAAATCTTCGAGATGCAAGAAAAGTATTCCTAAGAGGGAAGTGTATAGCAATACAGGTCTACATCAAGATGTAAGCAAAATCTCAAATATGTAGCCTAACGTTGCATGTCTAACACCTAAAGGAGTTAGAAAAAGAAGAGCAAATGAAGCCTAAAGCCACCAGAACAATGAAAATAATAAAGACTAGAGCAGAAATAAATGATATAGAAACAAACAAAAACAAAAACAAAAAAACAAAAACAAGTAGACAGATCAGTGAAAATAGGAGCTGATTCTTTTCTTTGAAAGAATTAATAAAATTGATAAACCTCTAGCCAGACAATCATAAGAATAAAAAAAATGTTCCAAATAAATAAAATCATGAATGAGAGAGGAGAGATCACAACCAACACCACAGAAGTACAAACAATTATAAGGGAATATTATTATAAATTATGTGCCAACAAATGGGGCAATTTGGAAGAAATGGATAAACTCCTAGAAACACATAAACTATAAAAACTGAGATAGGAAGCAATAGAAAATTTGAAAAGACCCATAATTAGCAGAGGAATTGAACCAGTAATAAAAAATCGCACAACAAACAAAGTCAAGGGCTGGATGGCTACCCAGAGGATTTAACAAACACTTAAAGAAGGGTTAATATCTATTCTTCTCAAACTTTTCCAAGAAATAGAAATGGAAGGAAAACCTCCGAACTCATTTTAAGAGACCAGTATTACCTTGATTCCAAAACCAAAGACCCCAGTAAACGAGAATTTCAGCCAAATATCCCTGATGAACATGGATACAAAAATTCTCAACAAGATACTAGCAAATTGAATCTAACAGTACATGAAAATAATTATTCACCACAATCAACTGGAATTTATTCCTGTGATACAAGGATGATTCACTATTTGCAAATCAATCAACATGATAACCACATTAACAAAAGAAAAGTACTGTGTGACCCTCCCAATAGATGCAGAAAAAGCATTTCACAAAGTACAGCATCCATTCTTGATAAAAACAAACAGACAAAGAAACAAAACAAAACAAAATAAAACTCAACAAAGTAGGGATAGAGAGAATACACTTCAACAGCATAAAGGCCATATATGAAACACCCACAGAGTTTATCATTTTCAATGCAGAAGCAGTGAGAGCTTTTTCTCTACAGTCAGGAACAAGACAGGGATGTCCACTCTCACCATTGTTATTTAATATAGTACTGGAAGTCCTGGCCTTAGCAGTAAGACAACAAAAAGAAATAAAAAGTATCCAAGTCAGTAAGGAATAAGTCAAACTTCCACTATTCATACATGGCCTCATACTCTATGTAGAAAACTCAAATTTCCACCAAAAACTTGCTACTACTGGAATAAGAATTCAGTAAAGTCTTAGGGTACAAATACAATGTACAAAAATCTGTTACATTTTTACACAAAAATAATTAAGCAGTAGAAAAGAAAACAAGGAACCACTTACAACTGCACCAAAAACTGTAAGAAACCTTGGAATAAACCTAACTAAGGAGGTGAAAGATCCGTAGTCTGAAAACTATAAAACACTTATGAAAGAAATTGAAAATGATACAAGAAATGGAAAAACATTCTATGTTCATGGATTGGAAAAACAAATATTGTTAAGACTAGACTAATCAAAGCAATCCACACGTTTAATGCAATCCTTGTCAAAATATCACCAACACTTTTCACAGAGCTAGGACAAACATTTCAGAATTTGTATGGAACCACAAAAACTTCTAATAGTCAAAACAGTCTAGGAGGGCACTTGTTGGGATTATCATGGGGTGTTGTATGGAAACCAAATTGACAATAAATTATTCAAAAAAATCAAAGCTGGAGTCATTACGATTCTGGACTTCAAACTATATTACAAAATTGTAGTCATCAAGACAATATGGTAGTGGCAAAACAAAACAAAACAAAAACAAAAACAAAAACAAAAAACAAAAAACAACCAACCAACCAACCAAACAGCCCAGACACATAGATCAATGCAACAGAGTAGAAAACCTAGAAATGTATCCACAACTGTATGGTCCACTAATCTTTGAGAAAGCAAAAAAGAATATTCAATGGAAAAAAAGACAATCTCTTCAACAAGTGTTTGTGGGGAAACTGGACAGAAACATGCAAAAAAGTGAATCTGGGGCACTTTCTGACATTGTACACAAAAATATATTCAACTCAGATTAAAGTCCTCAATGTGAGACAAGAAAACAACAAAATCCTAGAGAAGAATACAGGCAGCAACATTTTTACATAGTCTGTACCAACTTCTTACTAGACACATCTCCTGAAGCAATGAAAACAAAAGCAAATATGAACTATTGGAACATCATCAAGTTAAAAACTTCTGAAAAGCAAAGGAAACAATCAAGAAAATTAAAAGGGAAACTTTATAATGGAAGAAGAAATATACAAATGACATATCTGAAAAAAAGGCTAGGATCCAAAATCTATACAGAACTTATCAAACTAAATACCCCAAAAACACATAATCCAGTTAAGAAATGGGTAGAAGACATGAATAGGCATTTTTCCAAAGAAGACATACAGATTGCTAACAGACTCATGAAAAGATGCTCAACATCACTCATCATCAGGGAAATACAAATAAAAACTACAATGAGATATCACTTCACACCTGTCAGATTGGCTAAAATCAACAAAGTAGGAAACAATAGATGTTGTCGAGGGTATGGAGTAGTAGGAACCCTCTTACACTGTTCGTTGGAAATCAAACTGGTGCAGCCCATCTGGAAAACTGTACGGAGTTGCACTATTAGCTATTTACCCAAAGGATACAATAATTGTTATTTGAAGGGTTGCATACCCTTGGATATATATAGCAGCATTATGAACAATAGCCAAATTATGGAAAGAGCCCAAATATCCATAAACTAATAAATTGATAAATAACATGTGGTATAGGAGCGCCTGCATGGCTCAATTGTTTGAGCTTCTAATTCTTGATTTCAGCTCATGGTCGTGAGATTGAGCCCCATGTCAAGCTCTGCACTGTGCATGGAGTCTTCTTGGGAGTCTCTCCCTATCTTTCTGCCACTCCCTGACTTGCTCTCTCTCTCTCTCTCTCTCTCTCTCAGTAAATAAATAAATAAACATTAAATAAATAAAATGGTGTGTGTGTTTGTGTGTGTGTGATGGAATATTACTCAGTCAAAAAAACAAAGAATGAAATCTTGCCATTCACAGTGACATAGAAGGAGCTAGTGTGTGTTATGCCAAGGGAAATAACTCAGAGAAAGAAAAATACCTAATGATTTCACTCATGTGTGGAATTTAAGAAAAAGAACAGATGAATAGAGGGGAAAGATAAAAAGAGAGGGAGGCAAACTATGGAAGAAACTCTCAAGTAGTGGGGAGGGTTTTTTTTTTTTGAGCAATTGAGGGTTGCTAGTGGGAAGGGGGGCAGGAAGATTGGGTAAATGGGTGATAGGTTTTAAGGAGGGCATTTGTTGTGATGAGCACTGGGTGTTATATATAAAGTGATTAATCACTAAATTCTACTCCTAAAACTAATATTACACTGAATTATCTAATTGAAAAGAACTTAAAACAAAAATTTTTAAAAAAGTAATCCAAATCGCTTCAGATTTCTCTTCAGAAACTATGGATCACAGATTGAAATGTACATGAATTTTAGGTGACAAATAAACCTAATTGTCATCTAAGATTACTGTATACAGTGAAATTATACATTGGAAATGAAAGGAAAATCAAGACATTCTCAAATGAATGGAAATTAAGACAATTTTTCACTAGTAGACCTATGTTAAAAGAATGGCTAATGAGGATTGCCTGGATGGCTCAGTAAGTTAAGCATCCAGCTCTGGATTTTGCACAGGTCATGATCTCAAGTTCATTAGTTCAAACCCATGTTGGGCTCTGCACTGTCAATACAAAACCTGCTTGAAGTTCTCTGTCTCCCGCTCTCTCTGCCCAACTCTTCTTTACCCAACTCGCACTCTGTCTCTCTCTCAAAAATAAATACACATTTGAAAAAAGTAAGACAGAAAAAAGGAAAGAGAAGAATGAAAACCAGAGGAAAGAATCGGAAAACAGTAATATCAGACTCAAGTCTTAATGTATCAATGAAAACATTATATGTAAACGGTCTCAATACATTAAGTAAAAAAGAAAAGTTTGGCAGAGTGGATTACAATTCAAGTATATTCTGTGTAAAAGGAACTTACTTGAAATACAGCAACAAACGTAGGTTGGAAGTGATAGTATAGAAAAAAGCATGCCATGCACACGTTAATCAAAAGAAGCCATTAGTGGGTATGTTAACATCAGATAAAGTATATATCTGAGGGAAAAAAATACTAAGGGCAGAGAGGGATATTACTGAATGACAAAAGTGACAGTCCTCTAAGAAGACATAGCAATCCTAACTGTGTATGCAACAAACAGCAGAGCCAAAAAATCAATGAAGCAAAGCTGATAGGAAATTGCAACATGACTGTTTACAAAATTGATAGAGGTTGAAGGGGGGGACGGCCAACATGGCAGAGGAGTAGGGGAACCCAGTATTCCCCTTGTCTTTAAAACTAAGAAGGACAGAAACCAAAGGACTCTCAACCCCAAGAGTCGGGGAGGAAAGATGTTGCAGTCTACAAGGAACAGAAAGCAAAACCCACAAAACACCCCAGGAAACATGAGTTCAATCTGAGAATGATAAAACAATCTGTGAGGTAAGGAGCTGAGGGGAGGGAGAGCCTTCTTTGAAGAAACCCAGGAAAGTGAAGAGCAGGCTATATCCAAATGTGAGAAAGACAGAACAGAGAGAGAGACCACCATCCAGTCCCTAAAGGCAGGGCTTTAGAATAGAAGTTCCCTTGCTAACAGCAGAACTCTCAGCAGAACTCTCCTTGTACTGGGGCCGGCAGCGGTGGCCCACTCAGTCCGCATCATGCAGAGGCGCTGAGCTGCCTGCGGATCGCTTCTAACCCCGGGACAGAGTTTAGGGAAATTTGCAGTAGCAGGTGGAGAGTACGAGGGGTGTGTATGACTGCCCAGCAAACTGCACTACGCCAGCTCCACTAGCAGAACGAGGACTGAAATAAAGGGGTGATTAGAGACCCCGGGTCTGGGTAGAAGGGACTGGGGGTATGCCATCTTCTCTTCCAAGCCCACAAACACCAGCCCCAGGAAGCCACCCCTGAAGCCATCCCCGCGGCACCAGAGGTGGGACCCGCCTACACTAAACCACGCCCCTCCTCACAGGAGAGACACCTTACAGTGGGAGCTACAGATGCCAAGTTCAGACTGCTGCCTGGAGTAACTCCAGGTCATTTCTTCTTTTTTAAATATATGCTTCCCTCTCTCCTTACTGATCCCCACACCTGAGCTAGCTATCCAGAGTATTGGATGGCTTAAACAGACTTTTAACCCACTCTCTCAAGGCATGTTCTACACCTCCTTCTGTACTTTCCTATCTCTCTCTCTGGAATAACCAGGCCACTTGTTCATTTGGGAAACATCTATCTTCATTCCTTTTTCCTTGCATCTGTCCTTATTCTGATTTGTCTCTGTCTGGATCAAGCCCTTCAGTCGTTCTACCTGGGCAAAGTCCATTTTCTTCTCCCCTCAGCACCTGTCATTATTCTCTCTGAATATGCTCTGCAATCTGCATGCTGCACACCCTGTGCTTAATGTGTAGCTGGTACTTCAGGACATATGCCCTCAGAGGGTCATTTGTTACTGCTTTTTTCTGTTGTGAACCACTTTGTCTGTATCATTTATCAGTATGTTTGAGTGTTTCTGTTTTCTGTTTGTCTGTCGGTCCATTTTCCTTTCCAGAGCTACCTCAAGAAACAATCCAAAACACACCTAGCCAAAATGATGAAACGGAAGAATTCTCCTCAAAAGAAACTACAGGAAGTTGTGACAGCTCAAGAATTGATGAAAACAGATATAAGCAACTTAACAGAACAGGAATATAGAATGATAAACATAAAACTAATCACTGGGCTTGAAAAAAACATAGACAAATGCAAGGGGTCCCTCGCAGCAGAGATCAAGGACCTGTAAAACAGTCAGGAGGAATTAAAAAATGCTTTGAACAGATGCAAAACAAAAAGGAGGCGGCCACAGCGCGGATTGAAGAGGAAGAAGAGAGAATAGGTGAATTAGAAGATAAAATTATGGAAAAAGAGGAAGCGGAGAAAGAGAGAGAAGCTGATTCAGGAACAGGAAAGGAGAATTCGAGAGTTGAGCGATGCACTCAAATGGAACAATATCCATATCATAGGAATTCCAGAGGAAGAAGAGAGAGAGAAAGGAGTTGAAGGGGTAGTTGAACAAATCATGGCTGAGATCCTCTCCAACATGAGGAAGGAAACAGGCATGGAAATCAAAGATTCACAGAGAACTCCCCTCAGATATAACTTGAATACACCTTCTCCATGACAAATCATAGTGAAACTGGCAAAATGCAAGGACAGAGAGATGATTCTGGAAGCAGCTAGGGAAAAATGAGCATTAACACACAAAGGTAGTCACATAAGGGTAGTAGCAGACTTATCCACAGAACGTGGCAAGCCAGAAAGGAATGGCAGGATATCTTCAATGTGATGAACAGGAAGGATATGCAACCAAGAATTCTGTATCTGGCCAACCTGTCATTCAGAATAGAAGGAGAGTTAAAGTTTTCCCCAACAAACTAAAACTGAAGGGAATTTTCACAAATCAGCCAGCAGTACAAAAGATCCTGAGGGGCACTTTAGGAAGGAAAGGTTGCAAAGAACACAAAGTACCAGAGACATCCTTAAAAGCATGAAACCTACAGATAACACAGTGACTATATTCCCATATGTTTCAATATTAACACTGAAAGTAAATGGATTAAATGCACCAATCGCAAGACACAGGATAACAGAATGGATTAAAAAAAAAAAAAAGAACCATCTATTTGCTGTCTTCAAGAGACTCATCTTAGACCTGAGGACACCTTTAGATTGAAAGTGAGAAGATGGAGAACTATCTACCATGCTACTGGAAGTCTAAAGAAAGCTGGAGTAACCACACTTATATCAGACAAACTAGACTTTAAAATAAACAATGTGATAAGAGATGAATAAAGACATTATATAATAATCACAGGGACAGTCCAGCAGGAAGAGCTAACAATTATAAATATCTACGTGCCTAATTCGGGGGCACTCAAATCTATAAAACAACTAATTACAAAAATAAACACCTTATCGGTAAAAATATCCTATTTGTAGGGAACCTTAATACTCCACTCTCAACATTGGATAGATCCACAAAACAGGAAATCAACACAGAAACAATGGCCCTGAACAACATATTAGAACAGATGGGCCTAACATCTTCAGGGTCCTTCAACCAGAAGCAAAGGAATTTACATTCTTCTCAACAGCACACGGTACATTTTCCAAGGTAGACCACATTCTGGGGCACAGGGAAGCTCTGAATAAACATAAAAGAATTGAGATCATACGATGCACACTTTCAGACCACAATGTTTGAAACTTGGAATTGACCACAGGAAAAAGTCTGGGAAATCCCCAAAAATATGGAAGCTAAAGAACAACTTACTAAAAGACGAGTGGGTCAACCAAACAATCAGAAAGGAAATTAAAAATACATGGAAACAAATGAAAATGAAAATACAACAATCCAAACGCTTTGGGATGTGACAAAGGCAGTCCTGAGAGGGAAATATAATGCAATCCAGGCCCATGTCAAGAAACAAGAAATATCAATAACACAAATTCTAACAGCACGCCTAAAGCAACTATAAGCAGAACAACTAAGACAAACCAAACCCAGCAGAAAGAGATAAATAACAAAGATCAGGGCACAAATTAATCATATGGAAACAGAAAAAGTAGTGGAACAGATCAATGAAATCAAGAGCTGTTTTTTTTTTGAAAATATAAACAAAATAGACAAACTTCTCGGCAGGCTTCTCAGAAAAGAGAGAGAATCCAAATCGATAAAATCACAATCGAAAAGGGAGTAATTACCACCAATCACCCAGAAATACAATCAACCGTCAGAATACTAAGAAAAATTATATACAACCAAACTCGGTTACCTGGAAGAAATGGAAAAATTCCTAAATAGCCACACGCTACAAAAACTCAAATGGGACGAAATAGAAAATTGGAACAGACCCATAGCTAGTGAAGAATTGAATCAGTTATCAAACATCTCCCAGTAAATAAAAGCCCTGGACCAGATGGATTCCCTGTGGAATCTTGCCAGACATTTAAAACAAAGTTAATACCTATCCTCCTCAAGCTGTTCCAAAACTGAAACGGAAGGAAAACTCCTGGAATCATTCTATGAAGCCAGCATCACTTTGATCCGAAAACCAGATAAAGACCCAGAAAAAAGCCAGACTTACAGGCCAATATCCCTGATGAATATGGATGCAAAAATTCTCAACAAGATACTATCAAATCGAATCCAATGGCATATAAAAAAAAATATTCACCTTGATTCTATAGGATTCATCCCTGGGTTGCAGGTCTGGTTCCATATTCGCAAATCAATCATCATGACACATCACATTAACAAAAGAAAAGATAAGAACAATGTGATTGTGTCAATAGATGCAGAAAAAGCATTTGACAAAATACAGCACCCTTTCCCAATAAAAACCCTCGAGAAAGTTGGGATAGAAGGAGCATACTTAAACATCACAAAAGCCATTTATGAAAAGCCTACATCAAATATCATGCTCAATGGGGAAAACCTGAGAGTCTTCCCCCTGAGATCAGAAACCTGACAGGGATGTCCACTCTCAGAACTTCTATTTAACCTAGTGTTGGAAGTCTTTGCATCAGCAATCAGACAACAAAACAAAATAAAAAGAATCAAGATTGGCAAGGAGGAAGTCAAACTTTCACTTTTTGCAGATGACATAATACTTTACATGGAAAACCCGGTAGAATCCACCAAAAGCATACTAGAACTGATTCATTAATTCAGCAAAGTTGCAGGGTACAAAATCAATGTAGAGAAATCGGTGGCATTTCTATACACCAACAATGAAGTAGCAGAAAGGGGAATAAAGAAGTGAATCCCATTCACAATTGCACCAAAAACCATAAAATACCTAGGAATAAACCTAATCAAGAATGTAAAAGATCTCTACCCTGAAAACCATAAAAAACTTATGAAGGAAATTGAGGAAGACACAAGGAAATGGAAAAACATCCCATGTTCATGGATTGGAAGAATAAATATCGTTTAAATGGCAATACTACCCAAAGCAATCTGCACATTCACTTCAATCCCAATCAAAATTGCACCAGCATTCTTCTCAAAGCTAGAGCAAACAATCCTAAAATTTGTATGGAACCACAAAAGACCCCGAATAGCCAAAGTGATACTGAAGAAGAAATCTAAGGCGGGAGGCCTCATGATCCCAGACTTTAACCTCTACTACGAAGCGGCAGTCATCAAAATAGTATGGTATTGGCACAATAACAGACACAAAGATCAATGGAATAGAATAGACAACTCAGAAATGGAACCGCAAGTACATGTCCAACTAATCTTTGACAAAGCAGGAAAGAGTATCCAATGGAAAAAAGATAGTCTCTTTAATAAATGGTGCTGGGAGAACTGGATAGCAACATGCAAAAGAATGAACCTAGACCACTTCCTTACACCACTCAGAAAATCAAATTCTAAATGGATGACGGACCTGAATGTGAGACAGGAAACCATCAAAATCCTAGAGGAGAAAGCAGGAAAAAACCTCTTTGAAATAAGCGCACTAATTTCTTACTCGACACATTTCTAAAGGCAAGGGAATTAAAAGCAAAAAT
This sequence comes from Paguma larvata, assembly GCA_030068075.1. Taxonomy (NCBI): domain Eukaryota; kingdom Metazoa; phylum Chordata; class Mammalia; order Carnivora; family Viverridae; genus Paguma; species Paguma larvata. Next base: position 50,463,106 of record CM057830.1, on the reverse strand, counting down.
GACCTACTGGGACCTCATCAAGATAAAAAGCTTCTGCATGGCAAAGGAAACAACCAACAAAACTAACAGGCAAACAATGGAATGGGAAAGGATAACTCCAAATGACATATCAGATAAAGGACTAGTATCTAAACTCTATAAAGAACTTACCAAACTCCACACCCTAAAAACGAATAATCGAGTGAAGAAATGGGGGGAAGACATGAATAGACAATTCTCCAAAGAAGACATCCAAATGGCAAACAGACACATGAAATGATGCTCAACGTCACTCCTCATCATGGAAATACAAATCAAAACCACACTGAGATACCACCTCACCCCAGCCAGAGTGGCTAAAACGAACAAATCAGAAAACTATAGATGCTGGCGAGGATGTGGAGAAATAGGTACCCTCTTGCACTCTTGGCGGGAATGCAAACTGGTGCAGCACTCTGGAGAACTGTGTGGAAGTTCATCAAAAAAATTAACATAGATCTACCCTATGACCCATCAATTGCACTGTTAGGAATATACCCAAGAGATACAGGAGTGCTGATGCATAGGGGCAGATGTACCCCAATGTTCATAGCAGCACTTTCAACAATATGCAAATCATGGAAAGAGACTAAGTGTCCATCAACTGATAAATGGATAAAGAAGATGTATACACACACACACACACACACACACACACACACACACACACACACAATGCAATAGTATGCAGCAATGAGAAAGAATGAAATCTGGCCATGTGGGGCAACATGGATGGAACTGGAGTGTATTATGCTGAGTGAAATAAGTCAGGCAGAGAAAGACAGATGCCATATGTATACACGCATGGGTGGGCTCTGTGAGACTTAACAGAAAACCAGGGGGGAGGGGAATTGGGGAAGGAAAAAAGTCACAGAGAGATAGAGAGAGAGAGAGAGAGAAAACATAAGAGATTCTCAAAGACTAAGAACAAACTGTGGGGAGGGGTGTGGGAGGGGAGGAGTGTGGGTGACGGGCACAGAGGAGGGCACTTGTTGGGATGAGCACTGGGTGTTGTATGAACCAATTTGACAATAAATTATTTAAAAAATTGATAGAACTACAAGACAGAAAATTTGAAATGAAGCTATACTCAGTGACATCATCAACCAACAGAATTTTATTGATATTTATTTAAAAACAACACTCAAAAACAGCAAAATACACATTCTTTTAAGCATTCATCATAGATAGAACGTTTACCAAGACAGTATGGGCTCTTAAACAAACCTAAACAGATTTTAAAAATTGCAATCATATGTTATTTGAGCACAACGGATTCAAACTAGAGACAATAATTTACAGACAACTGGAAAATTTCCAAACACTTAGAAATTGAAAAACACACTCCTAAATGTGCCATGAATCAAAAGGAAAATTTCAAGTGAAAGAAAATATATACTTATCTAAATAAAAAAGAACATTCAAAATAATGAAAATTTGTGGGATACATTTAAAAGAGGCTAGGATGGAAATTTATAGTGCTAAAATGCTTGCATTGAAAATAGGAAATTTTCAATTCTATAATTTAAGCTTCCATTTCGAGAAACTAAATAAAAAGTGCAAACTAAACCAAAAGCAAAAAAATTATTTTAAAAAAATAAACCCAAAGCAAGGAGAAGGAAGAAAATAATAAAGATCAGAGTAGAAATCAATGAACTTAAAAACAAAGTCAATAAATAAAACTCAATGAAGCACATAGCTTCTTCTTTGAGATATAAGTAAATTCGATAAGATCTATTTTATCCATTTGAAGTCAAGGAAGTCAAGTTATTTGAAGTTAAAAAAAGAAGAGATGACTTTCTTCTTTTTTTTTTTTTTCTTTAGTATATTGGACACACAATTTTACATCAGTTTCAGGTGTACAACATAGTAATTCACAAGTCTATATGTTATGCCATGCTTACCATAAGTGTAGCTATCGAGTGTCACCATACAATACTATTAAAATACCATTGCCTGTACTCCTTATGTCATTGACTGTGTTCCTTATGCTGTGCCTTTTATTCCCATCATATATTCATTCCATAGCTTAAAGCCTCTATCTCACACTCCTCATTACCTGTGTTGCCTGTCCCTCCATTCCTCTCCCCTCAGGCAACCATCAGTTTATTTTCTGTATTTATAAGTCTGGCTTTGCTTTTTTGTTGACTTGCTTATTATTTCTTTTCATTTATTTATTTTTAGGTTCCACATATGAGTGAAATCATATGGTATTTGTATTTTTCACTCTGACCTATTTAACTTAACATAATACCCTCTAGATTCCTCCATGTTGTCATGAATGGCAGGATCTCATACTATTTATAGCCATGTAATATTCTGTGCACGCGCACGTGCACACACACACACACACACATATACACATCATCATCATCATCATCATCCTTTTCCATTCACCTGTTGATGGACAGATAGGTTGCTTTCATACCTTGGATGTTATAAATAATACTGCAATAAATGTAGAGTTGGCGTTTTTGTTTTCTTTGGGTAAGTACCCAATAGCTGAATTATGGATAGTATGTACTTATTATTTAAAAATATTTATTAATTTATTTATTCATTTATTTAGAAAGTGTGCACGCAAGCGGGGGAGGGTCAGAGGATAAGGGGAGAGGGAATCCCAAGTAGGTTCCCAGCTTTCAGAGTAGACCGTGAGGTGGACTCAATCTAATGAACAATGAGATTACGACCTGAGCTGAAATCAGGAGTCACCCAGGTGCCCCTTGAACAAGCATTTCGATACCTGACCTATAAGAAGAAATAGTTCTTTTAACTGGAACTCCAAGAATTTATTATAGTTTCTAAATTGGGGGTGAATTTTTCATAGACCATAATAAATTAACTCTTGATTTTAGCCATTTCTGACAGGTGTGAGGTGATATCTCATTGTAGTTTTGATTCGTGTTTCCCTGATGATCAGTGATGTTGAGCATCTTTTCATATATCCGTTGGCCATCTGTATGTCTTCTTTGGAAAATTGTCTATTCGGGTTCTCTGCCCAGTTGTTAATTAGATTTTATTTTTGGCATTGAGTTGTATAAGTCCTTTACATATTTAAGATATTAAACACTTTTTTGGGTATATCATTTGCACATATCTTATTCTATTCGGTAGTTTGCCTTTTCATTTTGTTGATGGTTTCCTTTGCTGTGCAAAGGCTTTTTATTTTATTGTATTCCTGATAGTTTATATTTGCTTTCATTTTCTTGCAAAAGAGAAATATCTAGAAAGATGTTGCTAAAGCTGAAAACTGATATCAAAGTGATTACTTCCTGTTTTTAAGGAGTTTTATGTTTTCAGGCCTCACATAGATATTTTATCCATTTTGAGTTTATATTTGTGTATGGTGTAAGAAAGAGGTCCAGTTTCATTCGTTTACATGTAGCCGTCTAGTTTTCCTGGTTTTCCAGTTTGTTGACAACATTTGTTGAAAAGACTGTCTTTTTTAACATTGTTTATTCTTGCCTCCTTTGTCACAAATTAATTGACCATATATATATATATATATATAGGTTTATTTCAAGGGTCTGTATTCTGTTCCATTGATCTGCGCATCTATTTTTGTGGCAGCTCACTAGTGTTTGAAAGTGCTGGCCAGGTGGAATGTTTAAACAAACTTTCTTTACTCTTCTATTTTTTGGAATACTTTGAGAAGTATAGGGATTAACTCTTCCTTAAATGTGGTAGAATTATTTCTATGTGGTAGAATTTCCCTGTGAATTCATCTGTTCCTGGATCTTTATTTTTTGGTGGTCTTTTCATTACTGATTGAATTTCATTTCTAGTAATTGATCTGTTCAAAGTTTCTATTTTTTCCTTATTCAGTTTTGGAAGATTGTATGTTTTTAGTAATTTATTCATTTCCTCTAGGTAGTCCCACTTGTTGGGACATGATTATTTGTTGTGTTCTATTATAATCCTTTGCATGTCTGTGGTGCCAGTTGTTACTTTTCCTCTCTCATTTCTGATTTTATTTAAATGGACACTTTCTATTTTTTTTTCTTGATGGGCTTGGCTAAGGTTTTACCATTTTTGTTTATATTTTAAATAACCAGGTCTTGGTTTCATTGGTTCTTTATTGCTTTCTAAGTCTCTATTTTTTTATTTCTTTTATTACTTATCTTGGGCTTTGTTTGTTCTCTTTGCAATTCCTTTGGGTATAAAGTTAGATTATTTTCTTCGAGATTTTTCTCATTTTTAGGAGGTGGATTTTCATCTATCATCATGTTTTCCTCTTAAAACGGCTTTTGCTGCATCCTACTTTTTTTTATCCCAGTATGTTTTATTTTTTTATTTGTCCCTATATACTTTCTGATTTCTGCTTTGATTCCTTCATTCACCATTTGTTGAAAAGACATTCTTTTTCTCATTGGTTATTCTTTTCTTCTTTGTTGAGGAGTAATTGACCCAAAGTTGAGAGATTATTGCTGGATTTTCTATTTTGTTCCAATGGTATATGTGTCTATTTTTGTGGCAGCGCCATAATTTTTCTATTATCACAGCATTGTAATATAACTTGATGTCCAGAATTTTGATGTCTCCAGCTTTGAGCTTTTCCCCTAACGTTGCTTTGGGTAAAAGCAAAAGACCCCCAAGGGCCTTTGGTGGTTCCATACAAATTTTAGGACTTTTTGTTCTAGTTCTCTGAAAAATTCTGTTAATATTTTGATAGAGATTGCAATACATGTGTAGATTGCTTTGAGTAGTCTAGATATCTTAACAATATTTGTTCTTCTAAACCATGAGTGTGGGGTGTCTGCATTTCTTTGTGTCATCTTCAATTTCTTTCATCAGTGTTTTATAGTTTTCAAGTACAGGTCTTTCACCTCTTTGGTTATATTTATTCCTAGATATGTTATTATTTATGGTACAGTTATAAATGTGATTGATTCCTTAATTTCTATTTCTGCTATTTCATTATTGGTGTATATAAATGCAACAGATATGTTGATTTTGTTTCTTGGAATGACCCTAGACTTATTTAGCTACCTGAAGAAGCAACCATAAAGACATCTCAAATAATGATGAACACTTTCACTATTCTTACTCAATGAAGAATAAGATAATAAGAATAAGAATAAGATGTAAAACTGAAGAAACACAGGAAAGCCTCGCATTAAAAAAAAATTCCCAGATGTACAAAACTAAAAAAAAAAAAAATACATAACAAAAGAGATAGGGATATAAGCTGACTTTTATTCTGTATATAATGACCCTTAATATTTTTATTGAGAATTTTCTTCATCTGTCCATCTTTGATTCAATCTGTGTAATAAAATTATAATAACTACTGAAAAAAAAACTTGATAGAAGGCAAATATTTTTGAACAAGAAAAAGTGACAAGAGGGGAAATATCCTTCAGGGCTGTCAGCTGGGCTTGCGTGGTACTATCAAGACAAGTAAGCATCTGGAGGAACTCATGTGATGACAAAGTCAAGGAGGCTTGCTCAAATGAGAAAACCCAATAACACATTTTCCGGACCAACTGAAAGTGAAGAAAGTTTTTAACAAATTAACCCATCTTATTTATAACTGGATGCAAGCAACTTCTTTAAATTATTTTCTTTTTTTTTAATTTTTTATTTATTGTTGATAGACATAGAGACAGAGTATGAGCAGGAGAAGGGCAGAGAGAGAGAGAGAGAGAGAGAGAGAGAGAGAGAGAGAGAGAGACAGAATCTGAAATAGGCTCCAGGCTCTGAGCTGTCAGCACAGAGCCCGATGCGGCGCTAGAACTCACAGACCGTGAGATCATGACCTGAGCTGAAGTCGGCCACTTAACCGACTGAGCCACCCAGGCGCCCCTTTAAATTATTTTCTATACACTGTGCTGCTTTGGCCTCACAGCAACCCTATGAGGTATGAGTTTTTAAGTGTTTCTATTGTATAGATAAGAAAAACAAGTAAATAGAATTTGACAGCATAAAGCTACTTACCAATAAAGGAATTAGAATGCATTTGTTACTTGAATCTTTCCTATTAAAATTACCTGTCCTATACCTGATTGCCTCAGAAACATGTTCTCAATTAAATAAGCATATCTTATGCAAATCATTATGCTGGCTCTTTATGGGCAAAAAAGAAAAAGAAAGAAAGAAAACGAAAAGAAAAGAAAAGGTAAGCTCCATATGCTCTCCATTCTTCAGGATCTACTTTTTAAAAATATTTTTTAAAAGTCTTGATTTTATTTAAACCCAACTTGGTTAACATATAGTATAATATGATTTTGGAAGTAGAATTTAGTGATTCATCGCTAACATATAATACCCAGTACTCATTCCAACGAGTGCCCTCCTTAGTGTCCAACCCCACCCAACACCCTACAACAGTACTCAGTTTGTTCTCTGTATGTAAGAGTTTCTGAAGTTTTGCCTCCCTTTCTCTTTTTATATTATTTTCCTTCCCTTTCCCTATGTTCATCTTTTTTGTTTCTTAAACTTCACACATGAGTGAAATCATATGATATTTAACTTTCTCTGGCTAACTTATTTTGATTAGCATAATACACTCTACCTCCATCCACATTGATCTGTGGCATTTGTATACACAAATAATGAAGCAGAAGAAAGATAATTCAAGGAATCAATTCCATTTACAACTGCACTGAAAAACCATAAAATACCTAGGAATTAACTTAACCAAAGAGGTAAAAGATCCATACACTGCAAACTATAGAAAGCTTATGAAAGAAATTGAAGTAGACACAGTGAAATGGAAAAACATTCCACGCTCATGGATTGGAAGAACAAATATTGTTAAACCAAACCAATATATACATTCCGTGCTCTCTCTATCAAAATAACACCAAAATTCTTCACAGAGTTAGAACAAACAGTTCTATAATTCGTATAGAACCAGAAAAGACCCGTAATAGTCAAAGTCATGTTAAAAAAGAAAAGCAAAGATGAAGACATCACAATTCCAGATTTCAAAGATGTAACACCGATACAGTATGGTACTGGCACAAAACAGAAACATAGATAAATAAAACAGAATATGGAACCCAGAAATGCCAACTGATATTTCACAAGTCAAAAAAGAATATCCAATGGAAAAAAGACAGTATCTCCAGCAAATGGTGAAAGAACTGGACAGCGACATGCAGAAGAATGAACCTGGACCACTTCCTTACACCATACACAAAACAAACTCAAAATGGATGAAAGACCTAAATGTAATAAAAGAAACCATCACAATCTTAGAGAAGAAAACAGGCAACAACCTTTTGATCTCAGCCACAGCAACTTCTTACTAGACCTGTCCCTAGAGGCAAAAGAAACAAAAGCAAAAATGAACTATCAGGACCTCATCAAGACAAAAAGCTTCTGCGGAGCAAAGAAAACTATCAACAAAACTAAAGGGCAACCAATAGAATGGGAGAAGATATTTGCAAATTACATATTAGATAAAGGGTTAGTATCTGAAATCTATAAAGAACTTATCAAACTCAACACCCAAACAAACAACCCAGTGAAAAAATGGGCAAAAGACATGGCCAGACACTTTTCAAAAGAAGACACCCAGAAATACAAATCAAAACCACACTGAGATACCACCTCACACTTGTCAGAACGACTAAAATTAACAACTCAGGAAACAACAGGTGTTGGCCAGGATGTGGAGAAAGGGGAACAATTTTGCACTGCTGTTGGAAATGAAAACTGGTGTAGCCACTCTGGAAAATAGTATGGAGGTTTCTCAAAAAATTAAAAATAGAACTACTCTATGTCACAGCAATTGCAATTCTAGGTATTTATTCAAAGGATATAAAAATGCTGATGTGAAGGGGGATGTGCACCCTGATTAGCAGCACTATCAACAAAAGCCAAATTATGGGAAGAGCCCAAATGTCCACAACTGATGAGTGGATGAAGAAGAAGTGGTTTCTATATACAATGGAGTACTACTTGGCAATGAGAAATAATGAAATCCCGCCATTTACAGCAACGTGGAATGAACTGGAGGGTATTATGTTAAGTGAAATAAGTCTGTCAAAGACAGATATCATATGTTTTAACTCATATGTGGAACTTGAGAAAGTTAACTGAAGAGCATGGGGGGCAGGGAAGGGGAAAAATAGTTACAAACAGAGAGGGAGGGAGGCAAATCATGAGACTCTGAAATACAGAGAACAAACTGAGAGTTGATAGGGGGGCGACGGAGAGGGGAGAATGCGTGATGGGCCTTGAGGAAGGCACTTATTGGGATGAGCACTGGTTGTTGTATGTAAGCGATTAATTATGGAATTCTACTCCCAAAACCAAGATCACACTGTATACACTGTATGTTAGGCAATTTGACAATAAATTATATTTATAATTTATATTAAAATATAAATTATACAATATATAAAAGAAATTATATATATAGATGTTAATTTTTTATCCTGTGAGGATACTGAATTCGTTTAACATTTCTAGCTGTTTTCTTTTTTTGGTGTAATCTTTGGGTTTTCTTTATAGAGTATCATGTCATCTGCAAATATTGAAAGTTTTACTTGTTCCTTGACCATTTGGATGCCTTTTATTCTTTATTTTATTTTATTTATTTAGTTTTTAAAATTTTTATTTATTTTTGAGAGAGAGATTGAGTGTGAGCAGGTCACGGGCTCTGACCTGCCCGTGAGACAGAATCTGAAGCAGGTTACAGGCTCTGAGCTGTCAGCACAGAGCCCAACGTGAGGCTCAAACTCATGAAGCACAAGATCACGACCTGAGCCGAAGTTGGACGCTTAACCAACTGAGCTACTGAGGCGCTCCTCTTTTTTTTATTTTTGTTGTCAGCCTGCTGTGGCTAGGACTTTCAGTACTATGTTAAATAACAGTGGTGAGAGTGGGCATCCTTGTCTTCTTTCTGGCCTTAGAGGAAAAGCTCTCAGTTTTATATATTATTTATATATTATTATATATAATATAATCCCACTGAGGATTATATTAGCCTTTTTATTATAGCTTTGATATATGGCCTTTATTATACTCATGTATTTTTCCCCTAAACCTACTTTGTTGAGATTTTTTATCATGAATGGATGCTTTTTCTGCATCTATTGAAATTATTATGTAGTTCTTACCTTTTCTTTTATTAATGTGATGTACCGAGTTCATCGATTTATGAATATTGATCCACAGTTGCAACACAGGAATAATTCCCAGTGGATCATGGTTAATGGGTTTAAAAATGTAATTTTTTTGTGGTGTCATTATCTGTTTGTTTTTTATCAGAATAATGCTGATCTCATAGAATGACTTTGGAAGTTTTCCTCCCTTTTCAATATTTTGCAATATTTTGAAAATAATAGGCATTGACTCTTCTTTAAATGTTTCATAGAATAGAATCTGCCTGTGAAGCCATTTGGCCCCATACTTTTGTTTTATGGGAGATATTTGATGATTCAATTTCTTTGCTGGTTATTGATCTGTTAAAGATTCCTATTTCAGTTTTGGTAGTTTATATGTTTCTAGGAATTTATCCATTTCTTCCAGGTTAATCCGCCTTGGTGGCCTATAGGCTTGTTGTTGTTGTCATCGTTGTTGTTTTTAATATTCTCTTAAAATTGAATTACTTTGATGTTGGTTGTTATTCTTCAACTCTTATTTGTCTTTTTATTTGAGTCTTCTCTCTTTTTTTCTTTATGCTATTGCTAGAGTTTTAACAATTTTACTGATTTTTTTAAGAACCAGTTCCTGATTTCATTGATCTGTTTCATTGAGATTTTTTCTTATATCTTGAGGTAGACCTGTATTCCTCTATACTTCCCTCTTAAGACTGCTTTTGCAGCATCTCAGAGATTTTGGACCATTGACTTTTCCTTTTCATTTATTTCCATATAATTTTTTTATTTCTTCCTCAATTTCCTGTTTGACCCATTCATTGTTTAGTAGCATGTTATTTAACTTCCATGTATTGGTGGTCTTTCCAAACTTTTTCTTGTGTTTGACTTCAAGTTTCATATCATTGTGTTCAGAAAACATGCATGGTATATTCTCAGTTTTTTGTACTTGTCGAGGTCTGATTTGTGACTTATTATTATGTGATCTATTCTGGATAATGTCCTATGTGCACTTGAAAAGAACGTGTATTCTGCTGCTTTAGGGTGAAATGTTCTGAGTATATCTATTAAGTCCATCTGGTCCAGTGTGCCATTCAAAGACATTGTTTCCTTGTTGGTTTTAAGCTTAGATTATCTACCCATTGATGTGAGTGGTAGGTTTTAAGTCCCCCACTATTGTATTATTATCAATGAATTCCTTTACTGTTTGTCATTAATTGTTTTATATATTTAGGTTCTTCCATGTCAAGTGCATATGTATTTATAATTGCTATATCTTCCTGTTGGATTGTCCCCTTTATGATTATGTAACGCCCTTGTCTCTTTTTACATTCATTTTAAAGATTATATTTGTTCTTGATATAAATATTTCCACCCTGAATTTTTTTCACTTCCATTTGCATGGTAGATATTTTTTCATCTCTTCACTTTTATTCTATATATATATATCTTTAGGTCTAAAATGAGTGTCTTGTAGGCAGCATATTGATTTATCTCTTTTTTTTGTCCATTTTATTACTCTGTGTCATTTATTGGAGCATTTATCTCAATTGCCTTTAAAGTAATCATTGATGGTATATACTTATTGTTATTTTGTTATTTGTTTTCTGGTTGTTTTTGTCATTTTTCTCTGCTTATGTTTTCTTCTATTACTCTTTTTCTTTGGGATTACTTAGTTACTGTGATGTTAAGTTTGGTTTTCTCTCTCTCTCTGTGTGTGTGTGTGTGTGTGTGTGTGTGTGTGTGTGTGTGTGTTTGTGTGTGTGTGTGTAAATTTTGAGTTTTTGGTTACCATGAGTTTCATATATAACATCCTAATTATACAACAATTTATATTAAGTTGATAATTATTTAAGTTCATTCACGTTCTTAAAAATCTTATCCCTTTTTTAAACTCATTCCTCTACCTTTTGTATATGTTGTTATATTTTACATATTTTTAAAATGTCTATTTATTTATTTATTTATTTATTTATTAATAGTTTATTGTCAAATTGGTTTCTATACAACACCCAGTGCTCAATCCAACGAGCGCCCTCCTCTGTGCCCACCACCCACTCTCCCCCCTCCCACACCCATCTCTCCCCTCAGTTCTTTCTTATTCTTTGAGAGTCTCTCATGTCATGTCTTCCTTCCTCTCTGTGGCTTTTTTTTTTCCTCCTTCCCCTCTTCCCCTCCCCCCTGGTTCTCTGCTAGGTCTTCCAAAGCCTACCTATGCGTGGGAACATATCGCATCTGTCTTTCTCTGCCTGACTTATTTCACTCAGCATAATATACTCCAGTTCCATCCATGTTGAGAGAGACACACACACAGACTGTGAGCGGGGGAGGGACAGAGAAATCTGAAGCAAGCTCCAGCCTCTCAGCTGTCAACACAGAGCCCAACGTGGGGCTCAAACTCACAAATCATGAGATCATGACATGAGCTGAAGTTGGACGCTTAATCAACTGAGACACCTAGGCGCCCCATATTTTACGTCTTTTTTTCCTAAGTTCCTTATATCTGTTATGGCCATTTCTTTTCCACTTAAAGAAATCTCTTTAAAATTTCTTGGAAGGCTGGGTTAGTGGTGATAAAATCCTATGTCTTTTGTTTGTGTGGGAAACTCTTTATCTGTTTTTCAAATCTGAATGATAACTTTGCTGGATAGAGTATTCTTGTTTATAGCTTTTTTCTATTTAGCACTCTGATTATATAAAGTCACTCCCTTCTGGGCTGGTATATTTCTTCTAAAAATCAGCTGATAGCCTTACAGGGTTTCTCTTTTAGGTAACATTCTGCTTCTGTATTGCTGCTTTTAGATTTTTCTTTACCTTTAACCCTTAACGTTTTAATTGTTATGTGTCATGGTGTGGTACTACTTAGGTTTGTTGTATTTGGCATTCTCTGTGATTTTTTAATATGGATGTCTACTTCCTTGCCTAGGTTAGGGAAGTTTTTAGTTAGTATTTCTCCAAATAAGTTTTGTCCCTTTGTCTTGAAGAAGAGAGAACATTAATAGGCTGGGGAATTCAAAATGTTAATTTTTGAGGAATGGTCCTTGTTTAGGGGCATCTAGATTGTACCTGATTATTTCTATGCATGAATTTATTGAGTATTGTTAACAATCCTATGCGTAGATATTATTACCCTTGTTTGATAAGGAAAAAGCACAGAGAAGTTAAGGGACTTAACTGTAATAACACAGGAATCAAGAAGTAGCCATTGCCTGAGTGTCTCATTCAGTTGGGCATATGATTCTTGATTTTGACTCAGGTCATGATCTCACAGTTTGTGAGTTTTAGCCCTGTGTTGGGCTCTTTGCTGATGGTGTGGAGTCTGCTTGGGATTTTCTCTCTCTACCCCTCCTTTACCTACTCTCCCCCTCTCAAAATAAATTTTAAAAAAATAAGAAAAATAATAAGTAACGTTTAAGTATATGTCTGTATGGTTTTAGAGCTTGAAGCATTTGTCTACCAAGGTTTCCTAAGACACCATTCATGAATGCAGTGTCATTTTAAAATGGCCTTGAATGATGAATAATATTTCTGTTGAGATAAGAGTGAAGTGGGAAAGTTACAAAAAGATTTTTATCACTGACAATGCTGTCAGCACAAGGTTTGTTCCTAATATATGTTAGTTTCACCAGGCACAGCTCATCTCTATTGCCCCTCCTCTGTCTCCTTGGGGAAAGGTCCTTCTCCAATCGACTTTGAAGTATGCTTAGATGTAGGCTGTGTTTATTTAATTTTAAAATAAAATGTAATTTTTGTTTTTTTAAAATGAAACTTATTCTATGTCAAGGATTCTGCAAGGGATTAGGATACCATGATGAAAACATCATTATTGTCCTAATGGAGCAATTTGTCTAGTGGAAAAGACAAAGAAATACAGAGATAATTGCAATGAAGTGTGATCAGTGCTCTTATAAGGAAAGAAGAGGCACCTGGAAAAGATCAGATGAGTTCAGAGTTCAAGATTAAAGGAGGCTTTCTGGAAAAATATGTGTTAGCCAGGTGACAAGTAGGAAGGCAACTGGGCAAAGGAAGTTGCATGTGAAAAGCCAGAGAGTGGGATTGGGGATTGAAAGAGAAAGAAAGAGAGACATAGATAGACCCTGAGATTTTTTTGAGACCAAGAACCATGTGATTTTTCTCTGTGTTAGTTCATACTGCCTAGTAGAATGCTTTGTTCAAAATAGGCACTTTTAAGTACTATTTGGGAGAAATATATTTTATACCATTCTACTATTATTACTTGTCTGTAAGATTTAAGTTGTAGGATTTGGGCTCAAGAGAGCATATGTAAGAATACTTCATACATGGTAGGTGTGTAACAATCACTCGAGAACAATTCTGACCAGAAAAGTTTTTACCATCTTGCCTTGTTGATAGCACTAATACTAATCCACAATAGTAGGCCTGTTTATGACAGCCATTCAATAAAGGCTATGAGGATGTAAATCTGTCTGAAGTCAGGGTTGAATTATTATTGAAACAAAGTTTATGGGGCTCTTCATAGTTGTCAGCAGGAAGCCATTGCTGAATCAGTAGTTTCATATTAAATGTTGAGTGTATGGAAGAGGCACACACTAAAACCTGGAAGATAACAAAAGATCTAAGCCTAGGGAACTGCTAGTCAAATTAGGACACAAAAATGTCTGCTCAGGAAAAGAATATGGTAGAAGGCAGAGCATATCTGAATGAACAACCACTGGATATTGGGTCAGTAAGCAGGTTCTTTCCAGGAGTTCCCATTGACTGGTTATGTAAGCATGCCCCAGTCTCTTCCTCTTTTCAGCCCTGGATTAGATCTATGAGATGTTGTTATTACAGTAGATGGTGTCCAAGAATCAACTCAGTTTATCTGTGCCATCCTGTATTATCCACCCTGACAAGTTGATTGAGAGGAAATTGAAAATATAGAATCACACTTTCAGACCTAATAAGGCCATTTGAAGAAAATGACTACAATCTCTTCGGTAACTGTTGAAAATGAGTAACTAAGGCAAAAAAAGGAGAAAGACGTTATTGCAAATAGCAAGATTTCATTATTTTTAAAGGTTGAGTGATATTATATGTTATGTAATATTATGTATTTGCATATATACAAATACCACAACTTATGTATCCGTTCATCCATACCACCATCAATTGGTGGACATTTAGGCTCATTCAGTAATTGGGCTATTGTTGATAATTCTTCTATGAACATTGGTGTACATGTATCTCTTAGAATCAGTATTTCTGTATCCTTTGGATCAATACCTAGTGGTACAACTATTAGGTCATTAGGTAGTTCTATTTTGAACTCTTTGAGGAACCTCCACACTGTTTTCCAGAGTGACTTCACCAGTTCGCATTCCCACCAATAGACCAACAGTGCAAGAGGATTCCCCTTTCTCCACTTCCTCAACAACACCTGTTGTTTCTTCTGTTGTTAATTTTAGCCATTCTGACAGGTGTGAGGTGGTATCTCATCATGGTTTTAATTTGTTTTTCCATGATGATGAGTGATTTTGAGCATCTTTTCATGTGTCTTTTAGCCATCTGAATGTCTCCATTGGAAAATTGTTTATTCATGTCTTCTGCCCATTTCTTAACTGGATTGTTTGTTTTTTTGGGTGTGGAGTTTGGTAAGTTCTTTATAGATTTTGGATACTAACTCTTTATAAGATAAGTAATTAGCAAATATTACTAGACACGTCTCTGGAGGCAAGGGAAACACAAGCAAAAATGTACAGTTGGAACCTGGTCGAGATAAAAAGGTTCTTCACAGCCAAGAAAACAATCAATGGAATGAAAAGGCAGCCTACAGAATGATAATCTCCATTCGTTTTCAGTGTCTATGAATTTTCATATTCTAGATTTCCATATGAGTGGAATGTACATTATTTGTCCATTTGTTCAAAAGTTTGAGGAGAACTGATATTAATTCATTAAGTGCTTGATAGAATTCACCAGTGAAGCCATTTGGTTTTGGGCATTTGTTGTTGTTGAGAAGTTTCTGATTACTGAATCAACCTCTTTACTAGTTATAGTCCAATTCTGATTTTCTGTGTCTTCATAATTCAGCGTTGGTATTTTGTGTGTTTCTAGTACTTTGTTCATTTCCACAGTCAGTCAGTTTGTTGGTGTTCATTTGTTGATGGCATTCTATTTTAACCAATTTTGTTTCTATAATACCGGTAGTAATGTACCGAGTTTCATTTTTACTTAGAGTAACTTGATATTTCTCTCTTATTTTCTTAGTCAATCTAGCTCAATTTCATTTTTTTATATTTTTAAATAAACCACACTTGATTTCACTTATTTTCTCTATTGTTTTCTATTCTCAGATTTATTTTTCTCCACTCTAATTTTTAGTATTTCCTTCTTTCTGACAGCTTTGGATTTAGTTGCTGTTTTTTTTTCTAGTTTCCTAATGTGAAAAGTTTGATTTGGATTTGAAACAAATAAAACACATCTAGTTAAAGGTCAAAACAATTTCCACTGAAATCAAGAAGGACCTCTTCAGAGGACTGACCAGTGGGAAAGAACAGCCAAAACGCAACAGCAGAGTGCACACAGCACATACCAGTAACACTTCCTAAAGTGCCAGGCTCTGGGGATCATTTTACATTTCTAATGTATGTGTTTACAACTATAAACTTATCCTTAGCACTGTTTTTGTGGTTGTGTTGGGTTTTCATTTTGATTTGTCTCAAGGTATCTTTTAATTTACTCTTTGTCTCATCCTATGTTTCAGAGTGTGTAATGTAATTTCCCAAAATTTGTGAACTTTACAGTTTTCCATTTGTCATCTATTTTTAGCTTCAATTCATTGTGATCAGAGAAGGTAGTTTGCATAATTTTAATATTTTTAAAATAGTTAAAGCTGGTCTTGTGGCCGAACATACTGTCTATCCCAAAGAATGTTCTATGTGTACTCTAGAAAAATGTGTATCCTATTGTTGGTGGTGTAGCATTCTGCATATGTCTTTTAGGTTTGATTGTTTTATAGTGTTGTCAAGCCTTCTAATTCCTTATTTATCTTTTGGCTGATTTTTATCCACTACTGACAATGATGTTTTGAAGTGTAGGTCTATTATGGTAGAATTGTTTATTTCTCTATTTAATTTCTTTGCAGATTATTAGTGTTTGCTTCATATATTTTGTAGTCCTTATATCGGTATATATGTATGAAATCCCTTGTATGTGATGAATCATTTCTTTGATGGCATTTTCAAGATTGTCTCTTCACTTTTTGCTTATCAACAGTTTGCTCGTAATGTATCTTTGTGTGGTTGTCTTTGGTTTATCTTACTTGGAATTTTTTGAACATCATGAACTTGTAAATTTTATTTTCCTCAAATTTGGGAAAATTTCAGCCATTATTTCTCCAAATAATCTGTCTGCCCTCTTCTTTCTATTTTCTGTGACTGCCACTACAATGTATATTTTGATCTGTTTGATGGTGTGCCACAAGTATCTTAGGCTCATGTACTTTTTCTTCGTTCCTATATCCTTTGATTCTCTGATTTGATCATTTTGATGTTTTTTTTCCCTAGTTCATTGATTTTTTATCCTTCTTTTTGCCTGCTCATATCCTCTAGTGGATATTTAATTTTAGTTATAATTTTCAGCATCAGAACTTCTCTTAGGTTTCTTATTATAATTTCTATTTATATATCAATACTCTTATTTTGTTCATAGAATGCTTTGTGGAATTCCTTTAGTATTTTTTAAATAAAATTCGAGTTACTTAACATATAGTGTAGTATTGGTTTCAGGAGTAGAACCCAGTGGTTCATCACTTACATATAATATCGAGTGCCCATCCCAACGAGTGCCCTGCTTAATGTCCATTGCCCATTTAGCCCATCCTCCCACACTTCTCCAGCAACCCTTCGTTTCTTCTCTGTATTTTAGAGTCTCTTATAGTTTGCCTCTCTCTCTGCTTTTTGTCTTATTTTATATTTTTCTTCCCTTCCCCTATGTTCATCTGTTTTTTTTTCTTAAGTTCCACATATGAATGAAATCATATAATATTTGTCTTTCTTTGACTGACTTATTTGGTTTAGCATAATACACTCTAATCCCATCCATGTTGTTGCAAGTGACAAGATTTCATTCTTTTTGATAATGCAGTTATATATATAGATATATATATATAATATATATGCATATATATAATATGTGCACATATAATATGTATATTATGTAACATATATATACACATACAACATCTTCTTTATCCATTCCTCAGTCAATGGACATTTGGGCTCATCCCATAATTTGGCTATTGTTGATAGTACTGCTATAAACATTGGTGTGCATGAGCCACTTCAAATCAGCATTTTTTATCTTTTGGATAAATACACAGTAGTGCAATTGCTGGGTCATAGGGTAGTTCTATTTTCAACTTTTCGAGAAAACTCCATACTGTTTTCCAGAGTCGCTGCATCAGTTTGGATTCCAAACAACAGTGCAAAAGTGTTCGCCTTTCTCTGTATCCTCGTCCACACCTGTGTTTCCTGAGTTCTTGATTTCAGTCATACTGACAGGTATGAGGTGGTATCTCATTGTGGTTTTGATTTGTATTACCCTGTTGATGAGTGATTCTGAGCAAATAATCCAGTGAAGAAATGGATAGAAAACATGAATAGACACTTTTCCAAAGAAGACATCCAGATGGCTAACAGACATAAAAGGATCCTTTTTTATTTTATTTGTTTAGAGTTGATACAGAGTGTTATATTAATTTTAGGTATATAACTTTATACATCATGTTATACTCACAATCCTATACATTATTCTATGCTTATTATAAGTGTAGCTACCATCTATGACCATACAATACTATTACAATACCGTTGTCTGTATTCCATATCCTGTACCTTTTAGTTCTTTGACTTATTATTCTATAACTGGAATCCCACTCCCCTTCACCCATTTTGTTCACTCCCTACCTGTTTTTTCCGTTTGGTAAACGAGTGATTGTTCTCTTCATTTATAGATCTGTTTTGGCTTTCATTTGTTTGGTTTTTAGCTCGGCATAATGGGAAAATCATATGATATTTGTCTTTCTCTTTCTGACTTATTTAACTTAGCATCCTACTCTATAAGTTTATCCATGTTGTTACAAATGGCAAGATATCATCCTTTTTTATGTCTGAATAGTATTTCATTGTCATGCACACACACACACACACACACACACACACATTAATGTGAGTGTTGACCTTCCTTGGAAAAATATCTATTAGATCTTCAGTTCATTTTTAATTGGATTATTTGTGTTTTTGTTGTTGATTTCCTTTAGTTTATTTAATGTATGTTTTCTCTTAGTTCTTTGGCTATATTTTAAGTTCAGTTTAATATCTCCATTGACAGTCTTAAAAATGATTTCAATCAATTTATGTTGTTCCTTTGAAGGTTTTCTTTGTTTCCTTATATATTTTGCATTTTTTTTGAAAATTGGACACTTGATTAATATAATGAAGTAACTGAAAATTATATTCCTTGCTCACCATTTAATTTCTCTATTGTGAGGGGGGCCAACATGGTGGAGGAGTAGGGGGACCCAGTATACCCCTTGTCTTTCAAACTGAAAAGGACTGAAATAAAAGGATTCTCAACACCAAAAGTCGGAGAAGAAAGGGGTTGCAATCTACAAGGAACAGAAAGCAACCCCAGAAAATGCCCCAGGAACCTTGAGTTTAGTCTGATGCGGATAAAACAAACTAGGATATGGAGCTGAGGGGAAGGGGAACCACCTTCAGAGAAACCCAGAAAGTGCAGAGTGGGCCACTGTGGAACGAGAGGGACAAAGAGGATGAGACCACCACCATCCAGTCCCTAAGTGCAGCGCTTTTGAAGAGAAGTTCCATTGCTAACAGCAGAACTCTCCTCATGCCAGGACTGGATGCCAGGACACCTAATGTCAGCGGTGGCCCTGTCAGCCTGCGTCTGGCAGAGAGGCCTGCGCCTGCAGATTGATTCTAACCCAGGCACACAATTTACAGCGAAGCTTGGTGTAGTAGGCAGGGAGAGTGCAGTGACGTGCTAACGCTCAGCAATCCGCACTATACTGGCACCCGTGGTGGAGTGAGGACAGAAATAAAGGGGTGAGGCACGGGTCTTGGAAGAAGGGACTGGAGAAACGCCATTGTTGTCTCATAAGACCACAAACACCGGCTCCAGGAAGTCACTCCCAAAGCCATTCCTGCAGCAGTGGAGGCGGGACCCGCCTACAACAAACCACACCCCTCCTCACAGAAGAGACACCTTTCAGCAGGGAGCTACTGATTCCAAGTTCAGACTGCTGCCTGGAGTAACTCCAGGTCATTTCTTCCTTTTTTAAATATATGCTCCCCTTTCTCCTCCTTACCGATCCCCACCACTGAGCTAGCTATCCAGAGTACTGGATGGCTTAAACAGACTTTTAACCCATTCTCTCAAGGCTTGTTCTACACTTCTTTCTGTACTTTCCTATCTCTCTCTCCGGAATAACCAGGCCACATAAGTTCATCTGGGCAACATCTATCTTCATTCCTTTTCCCTGCATCCGTACTTATTCTGATTTCTCTCAGTCTGGATTAAGTCCTTTAGTTGCTCTACCTGGGCAAAGTCAATTTTCTTCTCCCCCCTGCACCTGTCATTATTCTTTCTGTATATGTTTTCCACTAGCACACTGCACACCGTGTCCTTAACGTGTAGCCGGTACTTCAGGACATTGCCTTCAGAGTGACATTTGTTATTCTTTTTCCTGTTGTGAACTGCTTGTCTGTATCATTTCTTGGTACATTCAAGTATTTTTGTTTTTGTTTGCCTGTCAGTCTGTTTTCCTTTCCAGGGAAACTTCAAGAAACAATCCAAAACACACCTAGCCAAAATGATGAAACGGAAGAATTCTCCTCAAAAGAATCTACAGGAAGTAGTGACAGATCAAGAATTGATGAAAACAGATATAAGCAACAAAACAAAACATGAATATAGAATGATAAACTTAAAACTAATCGCTGGGCTTGAAGAAAGCATAGATGAATGCAAGGGGTCCTCTGCGGCAGAGTTCAAGGACCTTAAAAATGGTCAGGAAGAATTAAAAAAGGCATTGGATGAAGTACAAAGCAAATTAGAGGCAGCCACAGCGCAGATTGAAGAGGCAGAAGAGAGAGAGTAAGTGAAATAGAAGATAAAATTATGGAAAAAGAGGAAGCAGAATAAAAGACAGAGAAGCTGATCCAGGAACAGGAAAGTAGAATTTGAGAACTGAGTGATGGACTGAAAACAACATCCGTATCATAGGAGTTCCAGAGGAAGAAGAGAGGGAGAAAGGAGTCGAAGGGGTACTTGAACAAATCTTTGCCTCCCCAAAATGAGGAAGGAAACGGGCATGGAAATGCAAGAGACACAGAGAACTACCCTCGGACGTAACTTGAATAGACTTTCTCCACGACAAATCATAGTGAAACTGGCAAAATATAAATACAGAGAGAGAATTCTGAAAGCAAGCTAGGGAAAAACGTGCCTTAACATACAAAGGTAGACATATAAGTGTTGTAGCAGACTTATATACACATACTTGGCAAGCCAGAAAGTAATGATAGGATATTTTCAATGTGATGAACAGGAAGGATATGAAACCAAGAATCCTGGATCCGTCTAGCCTGTCATTCAGAATAGAAGGAGAGATCAAGGTTTTCCCCAACAAACTAAAATCGAAAGAACTCATCACAAATAAATGAGACTTACAAGACATCCTGAGGGGCACTCTATGAAGGAAAGGCTGCAAAGAACACAATGTACCAGAGACAGCCTTACAAACATGAAACCTACAGATAACACAGTGACTCTAAACCCATATTTTTCAATATTAACTCTGAACGTAAATGGACTAAATGCTCCAATCAAAAGACATAGGGTAATAGAATGGATAAAAAAACATGACCCATCTATTTTCTGTCTTCAAGAGACTCATCTTAAACCTGAGGACACCTTGAGATTGAAAGTGAGGGGATGGAGAACCGTGCTACTGGAAGTCAAAATAAAGCTGGAGTTGACACACTTATATCAGACAAATTAGACTTTAAAATGAACGATGTAATAAGAGATGAAGAAGGACATTATATAATAATCACAGGGACAGTCCAGCAGGAAGAGCTAACAATTATAAATATCTATGTGCCGAATTCGGGGGCACCCAAATTTGTAATTTCTCTATTGTTTAGTTCTCTATATTCCATTTATTTTGAGTCTTTTTCAAACTACTTTTCAAGAAAAAATATCTTTCATGTGTGCCTACAGACACCTCTGATATTTTAAATCATATTAATCTAAAATTTTACAGGCAGTTTTCCAAGGAAGTCATACAAATGGCCAATAGGTACGTTAGAGGGTATTCAACATTGCTAATCAGGAAAATGCAAGCCAAAACCACAATGAGATACTATTGCACACCTGTTAGAATGGCTAAAAAAATGACAAGATGTAACAAGTGCTGTTGAGGATGTGGAGAGAAAAGAACCCTTACACACTGTTAATGGGAATGTACGTTAGTACAGCCACTGTGGAAAACAGTATGGAGGTTGCTCAGAAAATTAAAAATAGAAATACAATAAAACCTTGGTTTGCAAGTATAATATGCTTTAGAAAGATACTTGTAATCCAAAACACTTGTATATCAAAACAAATTTCCCCCATAAGAAATAATTGAAACTCAGATGATTTATTCCACAACCCACAAATACTCATATAAAGTTATTATAATACCATAATATAATACAAAATAATAAAAAGTATAAAACATAAATAAAAATAAACAAATTATCCTGCACTTACCTTTGAAAATCTTCAAGGTTGGTGTGAGGGAGACAAGAGAGAGGAGAGTTATTTTATAGGAAAATTTTCACTATCAGTAACAGAATCACTGCTATCTATTGGTTCAATGGAATGTTTTTCTACATGGAGGCTATTGTATACACTCACACCGATGTTGACTATGGTACAGTATTAATAAACTCTTGTCATATATTGTATTTAATGTAACTGGCAGTAAGGCAGAAGAGAAAAGGGTCTGTATCTGCAGGCAGCCTGACCTAGAATGAAAAAAAAAAAAAACATTCCTAAGCTTATTCTTGTATGGAAAAGCAACATATTGTTCATTGGGGCTTTTTAAGTGACAAGAAATACTTTAGTGCCACTTGTGGGCACCTTCCATCATTCTGAAAAATCACTGATTTCTGCCAAACACCATGGTCCAAAACTGAGCATCCAAGTATGGGAGATGATCACCCACAATCCCACAGTGAGAGAGAGAGAACCATTGGCTCGGTTGTGATCATTTGATATTTGGTGTCATGCACTACTTGTCTTGCAAGACATCGCTCATTTTTAAGTTAAAATTTATTAGAGATGTTTGCTCATCTTGCACAACACTCACAGAACAAGTTCCTCGCAATCCAAGGTTTTACACTACCGTGTCATCCAACAATTCCAAAGAAAATGAAAATGCTAATTTGCACAAGATATATACACCGCTATGTTCATTGCGACATTATTTACAATATTCTAGGGTACGTTTTTGACCTAATATTAGAACAGAATTGTGTCAGTAAGTTTTTCTGGTGGAATAATTACACCAGAATTGTGTCAGTAAGACCTGAATATTTCAATCCCGGTTCAAAAGATATGTTATATGCAAAGATAGGCTATATGTTTCAGAAAGCATATAGAAGTCAGTTTAAGTTTTTATCCAGTTGAAATATTTTAAATCCCTTTCCATTTTCAACCCTCTACCAGTTCAACCTCCTCATCTATAATTCATATCCTATGTGAAGTATCTTGATAATTATTAGGGACATGGGAAAAGTAAACCAGTTGACTAATGTAGCTTTTGCTTCCAATTCCAATGTATTTGATTTGGAGAGTTTATTTTATGTTTATTTTTGTTTTTTTTTCATTTAATAATTGGTATTAAGTTTTTAAAATTTTTATTCCAGCATAGTTAGTAAATAGCGTTATATTTTGTTGAATCACTATATTGTAAACAGGAAACTAGTATAACACTGTATGGAGACCTCATTTTATCTTGTGAATTCTTAACATTTTGCAGAATAAAGCATTTTTCTATGAGCAATGTTTTCCAGAAAGACCCAGATTTTGTGTGTTTGTGGTTTGGCAGTGGCAGTATTACTTGAGACCATGCTGAGTCATCCCCAGTATTTTATATGATTTAGTTGCCCAAGAAATACTTGTAGAATAAGTGCAAATAAATAAAAAGAGGTAGAAGAAACAGCACCTGCCAATGAAGCTAACTTTCCTACCCATATTCTAATGCCCAACTCAAATCTCATCTCCTTTGTAAACTTTCTTTGTTCTCTAAGCTTAAAATGGAATTTTCCCTATTTTAGTTCCTTTAGAACTTCAAAACATTCAGGGGCGCCTGAGTGGCTCAGTCGGTTAAGTGGCCGACTTGGGCTCAAGTCATGATCTGACGGTCTGTGAGTTTGAGCCCCATGTCGGGCTCTGTGCTGATGGCTCATCAGAGCCTGGAGCCTATTTCGGATTCTGTGTCTCTCTCTCTGCCCTTCCCCTGCTCACGCTCTGTTTCTATGTCTCTCAAAAATAAATAAACGTCAAAAAAATAAAAATAAGAACTTCAAGCCATTCGAATAATACCTAGTAGCTACTTGTGAGCACAGCATAGAGAAGTTGCATCACTATGTTGTATACCTTAAATTATTGTAATATTGTGTGCTAACTATAGTTAAATAAAAAAGGAAAAGCGTTAGAAATTCCCCAAGTCCATAATTACCAAAGTATGTAATCCCAAAAGAGATATCTTTTTTAATGTTTATTTTTATTTTTGAGAGAGAGTGGGAGAGGGGCAGAGAGAAGGGGACAGAGGACCTGAATCAGTCTCTGCACTAACAGCAGTGAACCTGATGTGGAGCTTGAACTCTACGAATCATGAGATAGTGACCTAAGCCAAAGTCAGATGCTCAACCAACTGAGTCATCCAGTGTCCCCAGGGGAGATATCTTTTAATATTTAAATATTTCTTCTATAATTAAAACTTTCATTAACTTATATATGTTTGTGTGTGTGTGTATATATATGTGTGTGTGTGTGTGTATGTGTGTGTGTACTTTTTTTTTTTACCATGTTTAACGTACAAACCAATGAATCCCTGCTTAAATAATTTAGGAGAGACTAACACTTATTTTAATGCTCTTGAAGCTTGCAGAGAAATTTTACATAATTCAAATTTGACTCTTATGCTCCATGATATGAGAAAAGCAGGTATTATTTCCATTACACAAGTGAGAAATTTCAAGCTTAATGTGACAGGACCAGTACTGCATTCCAGGTCTTCTGCCTCTATATTGTTTAGGATATTTTCACAGAAAACAATGGATACAAGTATTGATCATTTAACGTTTCAAGTGAAACACTAAGAATTTAGAGATTAAACCTTACACCTGAAGGAGCTTGGGAAAAAAAACAACAAACAAAACCCCAAACCAGCAAAAGGAAGGAAATAATAAGATTAGATCAGAAATACATGCTATAGAAACTTAAAAACTGAAAACTTAAAAGTGAAAAACTGAAAACTAGAACTACCCTACAATCCAGTAATTGCACTACCGAGAATTTACCCACAGAATACAAAGATAACAATATTGAAAAATAATAATAATAATTCAAAGAGATACATGCACCTTTATGTTTGTTGCAACATTCTTCACAACATCCAAATTATGGAAGCAGGCTATGTGCCCATTGATAAATGAATGGATAAGAGTGCAATATTATTCAGCTATGAAAAAGAAAATCATTCCATTTGCAATAACATGGAGGGAGCTAGAGGGTATAATGCTAAGTAAAATAAGTCAGTCAGAGAAAGACAAATATATGGTTTCACTTGTATGTGGAATTTAAGAAATGAAACAGATGAACAAAAGGAAAAAAGGGTCAAACGAAAACAGACCCTTCACCATAGAGAAAAAATTGATGTTTACTAGAAAGGTTGTGGGTAGGGAGATGGGTGAAATAAGTGATGGGATTAAAGAGTACCCTTATGATGAGCACTGAGAAAAATATAGAAGTGTTGACTCACTATATTGCACACCTGAAACTAATATAACACTGTACATTAACTATACTGTAATTAAAATTAAAAAATAAATAAAATAAAAAAATAAGTTAGAGATTAAGATAATTTCCAAGGAACATACTATATAAATTTAAATGCATGTGTTTGTAGTAAGTGCAAAGATGTCCTTTAAATTTTACTTTAAATCCTTAACAAAACAAAACAAAAAAATACCAGCAACATCTTATTGAGAAATGAGCTTGAGTTCCAAAATCAGATGGACCTGAGTTCAGTTTTCAGTTCTGTCAGTTCTGTCTTCCCCAGTGTTAACTGTGAATCATTGACCAAGGACCTGTACCTCAGTTTCACCATATATAAAATGTCTATCCTTATCTGTAGTGATCTCACAGTGTTTTTGTAAGGATTAAATAATATAGTATAGATGATAATACCTAACATAATATCTGGTTGAATAGTTTATTTCTTTTCTTTTTTTTTTTGTTTGATGTTTACATGAACAATAGGAATTTTTTAAAATATTTTTTTAAGATTTATTTATTTTTGAGAGACATAGAGGCACAGCGTGAACAGGGGAAGGGCAGAGAGAGAGGGAGACACAGAATCCGAAGCAGGCTCCAGGCTCCGAGCTGTCAGCACAGAGCCCGACGCGGGGCTCGAACTCACAGACCGCAAGATCATGACCTGAGCCGCAGTCTGACACTCAACCGACTGAGCCACCCAGGCGCCCCAACAATAGGAATTTTTGAAGTGAGAGTAAAATAAATATATCATGCCATTATGTTTTGCATTGCTATACATGGAGGGTATGCAATGTGGATTTCCAGGTAGAAAGGTGGGGTAAGGAGCTGAGTGCTATCACTGATTTACTGTGCATGGATTTTGTTTTCCCTGATAACTTCTCTTTTCTCAGTCCTTCCCAAATTACCCTAAGGGAAATAAGCTACCAAGTATTGAGCCTTGTGCTGGGAGCTTTATACAGGTTTGCTTTGCCTTAATAGTACCTTTATATTTACCCTAATGTGTTAAGTAAATGGAAGCATAGAGCAGTAAGGTAACACATCCTAGTCACGCAGCTAAAAAGTTACAGAACCAGTATTCAATAGATATCCTGATATATATGGGCTAGATATAGATTGATAGATAGATAGATAAATAGATAGATAGAGATAGAAGTATAAGTATAAAGTATAGGTGTAAGTGGGTCTTACTGCTGTTACTATGGCAAAGAGTTCTAGTTTAGTAACCAGGATGGCCAGATGGCAATATTAAAAAATTAAAGAATGTCAGAGCAATAAAGTTCTTGAGTCCAATTTCTTCTTTGAAAGCTAGAGAAGGAACAAATACACAAGTAAGTGGCGAAAAGAGGATAGCAATCCAAGGTTTGCAACCCAAAGTTCTATATACTATCCAATTGTAGCCTCCCTAACACTGATATTTACATAGATGACAGAGTAGCTTGGGCATGGGGGAGACAAAACTGACTTGGAGACAAAAGGGAAGGTTTACTTGTTGGTGCACTCTAGAACACTTCTTACTGTCACCAGTATGGCACACAGAGAGTTTTCAGTAGGGGGACTCTTCATAGTGACTTAATCCTACACTCTTAGTCCATCTTATGGCCAGCAATCTACAGGCTGGATTGACTGCTAGAAATCTTCAGTCTTTGGGTGCATGTGGAGAAAATGTTGAATAAAAGGTCCTGATGAGTGAGAAGCTCACCACTGTAGCTTCAGTGAGACGAGTGCTTAAATCAGCTAAACAGTCCCTTATCCATGATTTTTTTCTGTTTCTTGACACTATGGAATGACTTCAAAAATGCTTTTTGGTGTTAGGTAGTACTGCTTCTCAATCTTGTACCACTTGTCAAGGATGTGGCCTCAGGCAAGTTAATATCTCTGAGACCCAGTATCATCTCTCTTCAAATGGGGATCATGATTATTTTCTTGAAGAGTCTTCATTAGCATTAAGTAGGAGAATGCAAGCAAAGCACTTTCCACATTATCAAGCACTTATTAAACACTTAGCAAATGAAAGTTATTATAATTATAGCATTATTATTAACAAGTGGCACTGAGAAACAAAGTTCTATTTATAGCAAAATTTAGTATGCTTTGTCTTATATCGAAGTGTGGAAACTTCACTTCATTAAGAACCAATGGAGAGGAGGGGGGCAAGAAGGAGGAACAACATGGAAGTATATTTTGCACCTCTCATCCCCGAAATGCAGCCAGATCATCACTAAACCATGTTGCACAACTAGAAAACTGATTTGAGGATTAACACAACAATCTGCAAAGCCTGAACCACAGAACTCAGCAGGTATGCAGCAAGGGGAGGTGAACTGGGGGAAAGAGAAGCCGTGGAGGGCAGGGAGTTGTTTTTGTTTGTGGAGAGACAACGGAAATGGGGGAGATTATGGGAAAAACACCCCGCCCCCAAAAGCAGCTGGAGAGAAAAAGGAGAAGTGGAAACAGCCACAGAGACTGAACAAAAAAGAAGAAAGAAGAAAGGAGAGAGTTTAAATTCCATTAAGATTCTATAAAGAGGGGGAACACAGAGTCTGAAACTCCATAGCTCAATACTTGGCAGAGCTCTGGTTGGAAGGGCGAATCCCCAGCAACAGAGAGTGAGGTTTGAGGGGTCCTCGGGCCACACGGAGAGAGGTGGTTCCCCTGCTGGGAGGATAATTGGTAAAGATGGAGCAGCCTCCCCAATGCGAAAGTCCCAGAAGACCCCAGAGAATGGCCATATTCACTGGCATTGGACTGAGGACGTTAAGGGTAAAGCCTGGCACAAGATGTGTTGTGTGGTTTGCCATAATCCTTGAAATGCTTCTGCTACATGATCACACGAACTTTTTCTGGGGCAGGCTGGTGCCTGGCCACAGTCTCAGGGCATTGGCAGTGGCACAGTCTTGTGAAACATTCCTGCGGGCAGGCCAGCACCATCAGGGAGACCCTTCCCCAGACAGAACAGTTCAAAGGTGCAGTTCCTCAGAAGTGAGGGGTTGGGAAACAGCCCCATCTGAGATAAAAGTCAGGAGGGTGGTGTCGCCTGACAGACTGATGGCTTAGTCACAGAAAATGTAGAAGTGGGGAATGGATAAAAGCTGGATACAAAGGAGGAGTGCTTGATTGTTGGTTGGGGAGAGCACAGAGTTCTGATGCTAGAGACTGGGTAGATGGGTGATGCCATTTTCACTCCTCCCTCACATGCCCATACGCACCTACATGGGCCACAATAATCCACTCCAGTAAGATAAGTGATGCCACCTAGTGGAGAACAGAGATGTTACACTAAGCCCCGCCCAGTTGGGCCAACCAGTCTTGAAGAACACCACAAGTGTCTCTGCCTGCTTAGTTTACAGACGATAAAGTGCTTCATAGTTTGACTCGTAGGGGAAACTAGATGTAATTTCAACCATATTTGATTCTGTTCACTGGCCCATCAATTATTTTTTCCTTTTTCATTGCTTATTCTTGAATACAGAAAGAGACAAAGTTATTTATACTTTCCATTTTTATTAAAAAGATTTTTCTTTGATTTTTTTCTACAATATTTTTTACTTTGTTGTAAAGATTTTATATTATATTTTACTTCCATCATTTCAATTTATTCTATTTTACTATATTCAAATCTTCAATCGTTTTCCTTTTTTCCATTTTTTTTTCTTTTCTTATCTTTCCCTTTTTCCTCTAATCTATCAAATATCTTTCAACAACCAGACCAAAACATACTTAGGATCTAGCAAACTTTATTTTATTTTTTTGTGTTGCTTTCATTTATTTATTTTTTTTTTACTTTGTTCATTCCTTCTTGGGATGAAAAGAAGAAATTCACCCCAAAAGAAAGAAGAGGAAGAAATGGGAGCCAGAGATTTAATCAACACAGATACAAGCAAGATGTCTGAATCAGAATTTAGAATCATGATACTAAAAATACTAGCTGGGGTTCAAAAATAGTTTAGAATCCCTTTTTGTGGAGATAAAATAAGTAAAAGCTAATAAGGATGAAATAAAAAATTCTATAACTGAGCTGTAATCATGGATGAATGCCGCGGCAGCAAGGATGAATGAAGCAGAGCAGTGAATCAGTGATATAGAGGGCAAACATATGGAGAAAAATGAAGCAGAAAAAAGGAGGGAGATTAAGGCAAAAGAGCATGATATGAAAACTAGAGAAATCAGTGACTCATTAAAAACTAATAACATCAGAATTACATGGGTCCAAGAAGATGAAGAGAGAGAAAGAAGGGTAGAATTTTTATATGAGCAAATTATAGGGGAAAACTTTCCTAACCTGGGGAAAGACACAAACATCAAAATCCAGGAAGCACGGAGAACTCCCATTAGATTCAACAAAAACCGACCATTAACAAGGCATATCAAAGTCACAAAATACTCAGGAAAGGAAAGAATCATGAAAGCAGCAAGGAAAAAAATCCTTAATCTACAAAGGAAGACATATCAGATTCGTACAGACCTATCCAAAAACTTGGTGGGCCAGAAACAAATGGCAGGATATATCCCATGAGCTGAATCAGAAAAGTATGCAGCCAAGAATTCTTTATTCAGCAAGGCTGTCATTCAAAATAGAAGGAAAGATAAAAACATTCCCAGAAAAACAAAAATTAAAGAAATTCGTGAACACTAAACCAGCTCTGCAAG
Organism: Paguma larvata; assembly: GCA_030068075.1. NCBI lineage: Eukaryota > Metazoa > Chordata > Mammalia > Carnivora > Viverridae > Paguma > Paguma larvata. Next base: position 50,433,293 of record CM057830.1, on the reverse strand, counting down.
AAATTTTAAGGGAGACTTTCTAAAGGGAGAAAAGATGGGGGGGGAAAGACCAAAAGCAACAAAGACTAGAAAGGACAAGAAAACGCCACCATAAACTCCAACTCTAGAGGCAACATATTGCAATAAATTAATATTTTTCAGTATTCACTCTAAATGTCATGGACTAAACGCTCCAATCAAAAGACATAGGGTAACTGAATGGATAATAAAACAATATCCATCAACATGTTGTTTACGAGAGACCTATTTTAGACTTAAAGACACCTTCAGATTGAAAATAAGAGGAGGAGAACCATCTATCATGCTAGCGGTCCCCAAAAGAAAGCCAGAGTAGCCATACTTATATCAGAGAATCTAGATTTTAAAAATAAAGACCATAACAAGGGATGAAGAAGAGAATTATATCATAATTAAAGGACCTATCCACCAAGAAGATCTAACAATTGTAAACATTTATGCTCCAAGCATGATAGCACCCAAATATATTAATCAATTAGTCACAAACATAAAGAAATGCATAGATAATAATACCATAACAGTAAGTGACTTAACACATCACTTACAACAATGGACAGATCATCTAAATGTGAAATCAACAAGGAAACAATGGCTTTGAATGTTACACTGGACCGGATGGACTTAACAGATATGTTCAGAACATTTTATCCTAAAGCAACGGAATAAACATTCTTCTCCAGTGCGCATGGAGCATTCTCCAGAATGGATCACATAACTGGACACAAATCAGCCCTCAACAAGTATAAAAAGATCAAGATCATACTGTGCATATTTTCGGACCACAATGTTATGAAACTTGAAATCCACCACAAGAAAAATTTGGAAAGATTACAAATACTTGGAGACTAAAGAACATCTTACTAAGGAATGGATAGGCTAACCAAGAAGTTTAAGAGGAAATTAAAAAGTACATTGAAGTCAATGAAAATGATAACAACACAGCCCAAAACCTCTGGGATGCAGCAAAGGCAGGTATAGAGGGAAGTATATAGCAATTCAGGCCTTACTAAAGAAGGAAGAAAAGTCTCAGATACACGATCTGATCTTACTTCTTAAAGAGCTGGAGAAATAACATAAAATAATAGTCAAAACCAGAAGAAGGCATAAAGATTAGAGCAGAAATCAATGCTATTGAAACAAACTAACAAAAAATGCAGTAGAATAGATCAATGAAACCAGAAGTTGGTTCTTTGAAAGAAATAACAAAATTGATAAACCACTAGCCAGTTTGATAAAAAGGTAAAAGGAAAGGACTCGAATAAATAAAATCAAGAATTATAGAGGAGAGATCACAACCAACACAACAGAAATACAAACAAAAATAAGAGAATATTATGAGCAGTTATACTCCAATAAAATGGGCAATCTGGAATAAATGGACAAATTCCTAAAGACATATAAACTACCGCAATTGAAATAGTAAGAAACAGAATGTTTGAACAGACCCATATCCAGTAAAAAAATCGAATTAGTCATCAAAAATATCCCCCAAAACAAGAGTCCATGGTCGGACGGCTTTCCAGGGGAATTCTACCAAACATTTAAGGAAGAGTTAGCATCTATTGTTTTTAAGCTGCTCCATAAAATAGAAATTGAAGTAAAACTTACAAATTCATTCTGTGAAGCCAGAATTTTCTTGATTCCAAAACCAGACAAAGACTCCACTAAAAAGGAAACTACAGACCAATTTCCCTGAGGAAGATGGATGCAAAAATCCTCAAGATATTGACCAAACACATCCAACAATACACTAAAAAAATTATTCACCACAACAAAGTGGGATTTATACCTGGAATGCAGGACTGGTTCAATATCTGCAAAATAATCAAAATGGTACATCACATCAATAAAAGGAGAAGAACCACATGATCCTCTGAATAGATGCAGAGAAAACATTTGCCGGATTATAGCATCCCTTCTTAATAAAAACCCTCAAGAAATTAGGGATAGAATGATCAGACTTCAAGATCATAAAAGCCATATATGAAAGAACCACTGCTAATATCATTCTCAATGGGGAAAAACTGAGAGCTTTCTCCACAAGGTCAGGAACACGACAGGGATGTCCACTCTCGCCACTGTTATTCAACATAATATTGGAAGTCTTAGCCTCAGCAATCAAACAACACAAAGGAAAAAAAGGCATCAAGATCTTCCAGGAGGAGGTCAAAACAGGAGGTATCACAATCCCGGACTTCCAGATGTATTGCAAAGCTGTAATCATCAAGACAGTATGGTACTGGCACAAAAACAGACACTCAGATCAATGGAACAGAATAGAGAATCCAGAAATGGTCCCACAATCTTATGGCCAACTAATCTTTGAGAAAGCAAAAAAGAATTTTCAATTGAATAAGACAGTTTATTCAGCAAATGGTGCTCAGAAAACTGGACATAGACTGAAAAATGAAACCTGGACCACTTTATTACACCATACACAGAAAGAAACTCGAGATGGATGAAAGACCTAAACATAAGACAGGAAGTCATCAAAGCCCTAGAGGAGAAATCAGGCAAAAGCCTCTTTGACCTTAGCTGCAGCAACTTCTTACTCAGCATGTCTCTGGAGGCAAGGGAAACAAAACCAAAATGAACTATTGGGACCTTATCAAAATAAAAAATTCTGCACAACGAAGGAAACAATCAACAAAACTAAAAGGTTACCAATGGAATGAGAGAAGATATTTGAAATGAAGTATCAGATAAAGGGTTAGTATCCAAAATCTATAAAGAACTTATAAAACTAAACACCCCCCCAAAAAAACAAATAATCCAGGGAAGAAATGGCCTAATGACATGAACAGACACTTCTCCAAAGAAGACATCCAGATGGCTGACAGACAAATGAAAAAATGCTCAGCATCAGTCATCACCAGGGAAATACAAATCAAAACCACATGAGATACCACCTCACACCTGTGAATGGCTAAAATTAACAACCCAGGCAATGACAGATGTTGGTGTGGATGCAGAGAAAGAGGATCTCTTTTGCACTGCTGGTGGGAATGCAAATTAGTGCAGCCTCTCTGTAAAACACTATGGAGGTTCCTCAAAAAATTAAAAATAGTACTACCCTATGACCCAGTAATTGCACTACTACATATTTATCCAAGTGATAACAGGTGGGCTGTTTTGAATGAGCACATGCACCCCAGTGCTTATAGTAGTGTTATCAACAGTAGCCAAAGTATGGAAAGAGACCAACTGTCCATCGACAGATGAATGGATAAAGAAGATGTGGTATATGTATATGTATATATTACTCAGCAATCGAAAAGAATGAAATTTTGCCATTTACAACTAAGCAGATGGAACTAGAAGGTATTATGCTAAGTAAAATTAGTCAGAGAAAGGCAAATATTGTATAACTTCACTCATATGAGGAATTTAAGATACAAAACAGATGAGCATAAGGAAAGGAAGCAAAAATAATATAAAAGCAAGGAGGGGGGACAAAACATAAAAGACTCTCAAATATAGAGAACAAAGACAGGGTTGCCGGAGGGATTGTGGGAGGGGAGATGGGCTCAATGGGTAAGAGTCTTTAAGGAATATACTCCTGAAATCATTGTTGTACTATATACTAACTTATTTGGTTATAGGTTAAAAAGTAAAAAATAAAATCTTAAAGAAGGAAAAAAGAATCAATGGAGAGATAAACTTGGTGTTGTCATCATAATAATCCCATCAGTTTGGAAGACTGGTACCAAATCCTTGTCTTCTCTATATTGAATCTTAAAGCAATTCTAAGTTCTAGTTTCCATTTCATTAATCCTCCTTATAGATGATAGCTTCGACAACGGCAAAAGGTACCTTTATAAGTTGTTTGGAATTCCCAGTCAAATGCCTCCCTTTGTGCCAACACCCAGTTTTGTTGTGAGCTACATGAAGAGGCATAGCAGTTACAAGACCTTAAGCCATCAGTTCTCCTGCAAGAAACACTGGCTTTTGATTTGCTAAGATGTGGCTTTTTGTGCCACAAGGGCAGCACTTGGACTGTGTGGGCCTGAGCCAATTCCATCACCTTTATGAGCTTCAGATTTTATTTGTAATATAGGGGAGGCAGGACACAGATAGCTCACTCAAACTGGATAATTGAGGATGGTTAATGGAAGATACATTTCCAAAACTGTGGACATGGTGAAGAGAAACAACAAAGAATGTTGAAATACCCTGGTGCTAGAACAGCTGGGTGATTTACCATTCCTAAGGGAAGAGGTAGAACAGTTACATTAAAAAAAAGACACACACAAACACACACACGTGCGCGTGCGTGCACACACACACACACACACACACACACACACGCACACCTCTACAGAGGCGGAACTAGAGACAGAGAGACAGAAAGGCGGAAAGAGACAGAAAGAAAGAGAGACAGAGAAAAGCAATAGAAAAGGAATCTCCTACCAGAGCTGTGGTCTTCTTAGAGGAATGTAGTCACTGCCAAAATGCAGCCTGGCAAGGAGGGGCCTGAAGGAATAAAGTTCTTGATATCTCTCTTCTCCTACTCTTCTATTATTTTCTCCTATTAATGAATCCTAACTGAATCCAAAAGTCAATGGGAATTCAGTTGACTTAGTTAATATGGGTCAATTTTACAGACACAGAAGTGTATGAGGAAAAGTAGAGAGTGAATCTTGATGGGTAAAGGGAAAATACTCTCACTTTTGAGTGACTATTTTGTGCCTAGAATTGTGTTAGTCCCTTCACTTTCGTTATCTTACCTGATCTCATGGCAGCCTTGCTAGTTGGGGATTACTGTCCTTATTTCATAGATGAGAAAACTGAAGCTCAGAAATTAAAATTCTTATACTATATTGTTGCATAAATTAAAGGAGATAGATACCCTGTATATAGTGCCTCTGATTCTTAGATTCACATATGCAATTCCAGGTGTCCATCGACTGATGAGTGGAAGAAGATTGGTTGTATATATGCAATGTAATATTACTCAGCCATAAAAATATGAAATCTTACCATTGCAACAAGATGGATAGAGCTAGAGAGTATTATTAAGTGATATAAGTCTGTAAGAGAAAGATAAATATCATATGATTTCACCTATATGTGGAATTAAGAAACAAAACAAACTAGCAAAAAGAAAAAGAAAGAAAACAAACTAGCAAAAAGAGAGAGAGAGAGAGAGAGAGAGAAGCAAACCAAGATATAATCATTTTAGGTTCCATAAAAAGGGCTTCACAGGGCCTTTTTGAACTAACTGCTCAAAAAACTCCAGACATTTTAAAATTTCTTTGTATGAAACTTTTAAATGTATGCATACACAGTCAATACTCACAGACACAGTCCACTCTCACATTTACTTAGGTCTGACCTCAGTTTGAATACAAAAATTTAGATGGAACTGTGTCAATAGAGTGAAGTGAACATCCCAATAATACATATACAAAGAAATGGAATGCTTGTTGTTCACAAGATGTCAAGGTGGGAAACAACCTACCTCCATATGAGGTTTGAATCCTGTATACTGAACTACCTCCAGGTGATCCAATAGCATTGGTTCCCTTATCACTTCTTCTTGAGTCCATTTCTACCATATCAGAAGAAATGACTCTTCAGAACTTCTTTCTTGGGTTGGGCTGAAATTTTTCTCCCTATGGTTTCCAACCCCTTGTCTCAGCTCTATCTCCTAGGGCTACATAGGACTTGTTTGTTGCTCTGTTCTGTGAAAGACTTTCAGAGGTCTGAAGACACAGACCCAGTCCACTTTAGTCTTCTCTTCTTCAGTCTTGTAATTATACGCCTTCACAAATAAAGGGAATCCAGATTCAAACTCAAGCCCAGTCCCAGAGCAACATGTCGGCCTAGTCAGTATAAGCCTTTCTTATAACTATTACCTAGTATTTCAGTCATTTCTTCTGAATCATAACCTTCAGTTTGTATGGAGTAGTGGTGATGAAATGCAGAAACTTCAGAGCCAGTGAGTCAGACTAGAGTTGGAATCCAGGTTTTGCCACTTCCCAGCTAAGAGACCTTGGGCAAGTTGCCTCAATCCTCTGAGCCTCAGTTTTTATATCTGTAAAATATGCTGATGTTACCTGCTTGTGGGAGAGACTACTAATTATCCCCTAATATCTTCTCTGACTATATAGTAGTAGAAATTTTAGTGGGTACATAGTCACTCAGATAAATTCTAGATTTTCCAGCCTCTCTTGGATGTAGGTGTGGCCATGTGACTAACATCTGGTAACTGGATAAGAACAGAAATGACATTTAGTGGTTTCTAGAGGGTACCTTCTGCTGGCTACGATACATATGTGATGGTGGTGACTGGTGAAGCTGCCTTAAGTTATGATTACAGTCCTTATTCTAATATGGCAAGTCTTCTTCCAGTTTCTGCATATATAAAATAGAGACAACAATGTTGAACTTTTAGAGATATTTAAAATGTTTGGTAAGAGAATGAATTTTAACATACTTCGGACATGGTTAAATAATTATTTTTAGGGATGTAGAACAGCTCGAATACATGAGAAAAGGGATAACAACTTCCAATCTCAGCTCAGTCACTTAGTTGCTATGCGATATTGTGGAGAATCCTTTATATTTCTTAGCCTCAGATTCTTCAACTGTAAATGGAGAAAATCACACCCACTTAGACGTGTTAAGAGGATTGGTTGACATAGTATCTGTGAAGGTGCTTGGCTCATAGTAGATGTTCAATGTATTTTTTTTCTTTTCCCCTTTTCTTTCATAGACATCTAGTGTCACACACCCTGTCTGAGTGAAGACATCTGTGAGCATTATGAAGAAAGTTAGGTACATGTAGAGAAGGGAGAAGGTTGGAAATTGAACTAAATATAATTTTAACAGGAGATTATTCGGTTTTATTTTCTATCATTTCCCTTCAGCATTTGTTTTGTTCTCTTCACCATGGTTTGAGCATTAAATTAGTAAATAATTTTCTTAGTTATTTTATGCCATTGGCACTTTTAGAGATCTGTTAAAGCCTATTGACCCTTCTTAGAATAATATTTAAAATGCTTAAAATAAAGAATATTGCAATGGAAACAAATTATATTGAAATATATTTATCAAATCATGCAAAAACCAATTATGTGACATTGAAATACATATGCTTCTTTATTAATCACATTAAATAACGTGACGTAATGGAAGGTTAATAATTACCATAATTTCAAGTAATGAACATAAAATTATTCCAAAATATGTGCAATGCAATATGGTTATTTTGTGATTTCTACTGGCTAGAAGTTCCAGGTACTGTGAAAATTACTGTAGTTTTTTTTTCTTGCATCTATAATGTAAGGAAAATCTAAATTTTACTTAGAAGCTAGTGAAAATAAAGTGTATTTTTCATCTAAGTTTATGGATATCTGCCTTGGACCATACATGAAAGAGCTCTGATAGCAAAGATTTTATGATATGAAAACATCATATGAAAACAATAATCAGTCAAACTTAATCAATGTTGATATGAAAACAACAGTGACAGTTAACATTTTAGTAAACCAATTTAGTACTACATACACTAAGTTGATTGATTCAAAGCAGACCCAAAATATAAAAAGACCTTAGAAGTTCCGTGTTCTATCCATTGCATTCCACAACTTGATAATGCAAAGGTTAAATGACTTGTTCAAGGTCACAAAGATAGTGGTGACAAAACTAGAACACAGGTCTCTTGACTACCAGTTCAATGTTTTAATTCAATCAAACTAATTTTGAAGTATAGACGGTTTTAGAAAGGTAAGTGATCCATGTTAAAGGCTAGAATAAACTCCATGTATGTCATGCTAGACTTAACTGATTTTATTTCCTATTACTAAGGTTACCAGACTTAAAATTTAATATAATAATTTACTAGATGGTATCTCAATTTTGGCTTTGTGTTTGACGAAATATCTAATGATATCCCTATAGACATGGCTGAGAAATGAGAATGCAGTTGACACTATAGTTAAAGAGATTTGTAAATGACTGAAGTCTCATAACCAAAAAAAAAAAAAAAAGTGTCAATCGGGTAAACCTAGGTGTAGTTCTCTATGATGTGCTGCAAGTGTTGGTCCTTAGCTCATTCGACATTTTTACTAATGGTTTTGGTGAGAAATCTAATAGCACATCACGATTACAAATGACAGGAAAATGGAGTGGGGAGTGATGGATAAATTAATTAGGAGATAAAGTCAAGATCCCAGAAGATGTCCATAAGCTGCAATGATGGACTGGATAGACCCAGATGTAATTGAAGACAGATTTATGTGAAGCTCTCCATTTGTTCTTGAAAATTATACAGACATTAGATGGGAAATCCTGGAATGTGGGGGAAGAGTAATGGAAGGAATCATTTCGGCATGTCTGTGAATGATAATCCCTAATACCTCAGTCACTTAATACAATGGAATTTTCTCACTAATGGAAACTTTAATAAGTGGTTGATATAAAGGGGTACTGATTTCTACACAGTCCTTGAGGGACTTACACTGATAGAAGTTTTGCCATGCTTAAAGTATGGCTTTCACGGTCTTCCTGGATCTCTATTACCAACTGTCAGAAGAGGGAAAAATGTGGAGATACTTATTTGCTAGAAATAGAAGTAGTACCTATCACTTCCACTCATTTGTTATAATTAGGTTAAATTGTCAGATACAGCGGCAAAGGACGCTAGTGAATGTCATCTAGATTTGTGATGAGGAGGAAAGCAAAACATTAAATGAACAGCCAGCCAATATCTGCCTCGGAGCTTTAGGGAAAATGGCTGGAAAGGGGGTGTGATAGTGCTATTCTCTTTTTCCCTGGACCCACACTTCAAAGGAGAAACAGACTAACTCGGAGGGCAGGAGTGAGTAGGCTAATGAAGGAGCTAGATTCCAGGTTCCACAACGTAGTTGAAGGAGACAGACCTGTTTAGCCTGGAGAAGAGAAGGATTAGGGACATGGTATCTTTCTTCATACCTCTGAAGAGCTCTCACAAGGGAAGGAGAAAATGGGGTCTGTGTGGTTCCAGGAGATAGAGCTGGGATTTATGGGTGAATGATACAAGAAGGCCAGTTTCAGGTCAATAAAAGGAACTTCTCTTTGTGGATAGAATAAACTATTTTTTGAGATAGATGTTCATCACCAGAGGTGTGCAAGGAATGGATAAGCCATCTTTCAGGGATAATGTTGAAGTGATTCATTCATTGTACACTGAGATTCTTTTCAAGTCTGAGATGCCATAATTGTACATTCTTTCCCTGTTGTAATCTCATGCTTATATCTTTGATTCTAGTCTTTAAAGGAGAATACAAAATGAAAAGATATAAGTTGAACTCTTATTAAAAATAAAAATCAGGAGAAGGAAATACTAACTCACTATAAAGCTGTGCAGAAATTGCACTAACAAACTATGAATAACAATAGAGTATATATTTTAATGTACAACTTCATTGCAAATATTAAAATGAATATACCCAAGGGTGGAATTATTGAATCACTATATTGTACACCTAAAACTAATATAACACTGTATGTTAGCTATAATGGAACTAAAATAAAAAAAATACCCAATGACTAATCTTTGAGAAATATAGCCATTTCAGGGATATAATCATACCGAATAGTTACTATGGGATGTAATTGATTTTGGGTGTCAAATTTTGGATATCTATTGAATTTAGTCTGGTGGTTTCTGATCTACATTATCCTGCAAAATACAGTCACAGCACAAGACTTATTCAAAGCAAAATTTTGGAGACATAAGTTCCTACCACATTATCAAAATAAATTTATCTGGTGACAATGAAATGTGACAAGCAAAAGCTTCTGAAGTTATACTTTTAGAATGTCAGGACCTCCTGGAATCCTACTTACCTTGGAGTACAACCCCTTCATTGTAAACACAGACCCATGGACATTTAGGGGAGAGGGAGATAACTTTTAACAGCAAATTCAGGGATACCTTCGTGAAAGAGGTGGCATTTGACTTGGGTCTAAAAGATGGGTTTAATTTTCTCAGGTAGTTAAGAAAAAGTTCTCAGATAGTAATAAGAAGGCTCATTCATTCATTCATTCATTCATGTATTTATTCATTCAGTAATTCAGGAAAAATGTAACTACCAGATGCTGTTTTAAACTCTAGGGATATAGGTTGTCCTTGTGGAGCTCACATTATAGAGGAGTAGACAGGTAAGGGAGAGGTGAACAAACAAATTCCAAAGGTAATACATGCTTTGAACAAGGAAAAGTAGGGTAATGTGTGGGAGACGATACCAGGTAGGATTTTATAGGCCATTGGAAAGAGCTTGAATATTACTCTAATTGCGAATGGAAACCATTGGAGGATTTTAAGACATATTACCCATTCTCTTATTTGGAAAGCTTTTTGGGACTGAGTAAAAGTGGAAGAAAGGGACCAGTTAGGATACTGCAGTAGTAGACCAAAGAATTGGTAGAGGAGATGTAGAGAAGCATTCAGACTCTGTATATGGTTTGGGGTAGACATAATAGGACAGATTGATATATAGCAATAGGGGAGAAAACCTCTTATTTTGTTACCTACTTTCTACTAAAGTTATAAACAACTCTGTGAGTATCTCTCCTGGAGGATTTTCAACAGGGGAGTCATAGATTCTAACTTATATTGTTTAAAAGTCCTTTCCCTTCCAATATCTCAACATCCATAAAAATCTCTGCACTAGGTAAGGTAAGGACTTTTCCCCCTCATATTACAGGTAGGGAGTCTAAGATTCAAGCTCTAATTCTGATTTGTAACTCTGATCACTGATTCTAAATATAGGAATCCTATTCACTTCTGTTGTTGGAATTACCACTCAGCTTCCCAAAGAGGTAGCTGCGTTCAGTTTCCTGATTGTTGCAAATCTCCATGATCCATGGGGCACTGAGATCACAGCCTAGTAATCATCTTTCCAGGGACCAACTCAGGAAATATTTGCAAGCAAAATGTGTTTAGCTTTTTTTTTCCAGAAGAATACAGGGTTTAGCTGGGAGAATGGCTGGTGAACTTACCTGGGTTAGGAACATGGAAACACATGTGAGTGAAGAGAAATGTGAATACCAAGGTTCTGCAAGTCCCTAAAGCTTCCACAATTCCCTATGCCTCCCTTTCTCAGGGCATTGATCACACTATTTAGTTCTCTATTGTTTCCTATCCTGTCTTGCCCCAGTGAAGGGTCAGCCCTCACACAGAACCTAATTCAGTACATATCTGTGGAAGACATATATAAAATCTATAAAATAGTCTTGAAACTTAACCTGACCCTTACCCTTTGTAGAATATTATCTACACTGGTATGAGATTTGTGTCATAAGAACTTTGAAAATTTAGCCATTGATTTCTACCTTAATATTACAGCTGTTTCCTCAACTTCCCAACCGTAGCAAAATGTGAGATATTTTTCTAATCACCAGCATTGTCTTGCTGAAGTAGCCTAAATATGAGCTGTAATATCACCTGAGCCAGCTCACTTTCCTCTTATTCTTGCTTACCCCCATTAAACAACTCATTACTTGTACTGTAATTGTATATTCACTGACATTTTACCACTCGAATTGATATTTTCCACTGCTCTCAAGAGCTAGGACCATGCCATTCATATGCACCTCTCCAGAGGCCCTATGGCCTGGAGCAGATGAGGAACTTAGTGTTTTTTGCATACACTTCCACATTGCTGTAATACATCTCCTAGCATTTATTTCTATTTCTTCCAGTGTCTCCAATTTTCCAGTCACACTAGCTCTTGGTACTTTAACTTCACCTATGATTTGGTCTCCTTCATGCTGGGCCAACATACATTCTCTTTTTATTCTTAAAGTTCAAAAAGGATCCCCAACTTGGTGTGTCTATTTCCCACCACTTGTGTTCTTCCTGTTATAGAATCTAGGTGTGAGCTCCAATAATCTAATGATTCATCATCATTATTTTTCTTTAATGTTTACTTATTTTTGAGAGAGAGGGAGAGCATGGGGGAGTGGCAGAGAGAGAAAAAGGCAGAGGATTTAAAGAAGGCTTTGCACTGACAGCAAAGATTCTGATGCGGGGCTTGAACTCACAAATCATGAAATCATGACCTGACCTAAGGTTGGACGCTTAACAGGTGCTGAGTCACCCCGGCACCCCATGAATCATCATTCTTAAAGGTGGTATTTAAAGTCTTTTTGCCAAGTTCAGCATTATATTTTGATCCTCTTTATCTTTGAGTTCTTTGCAGTATTTGACAGTGTGGATAACCCTTGTCCTTCAAAATTTCTTCCCATATAAAATGTAAAATGATTACTAACTGTTAGTCACATAGCATAGTAGGTTATGAGGCTTAAATGGAATCACATATATGCATAGGCTCTGATATCACAGGTGCCATGCCTTTAACATTTGTAAAGCCAAGAATAGAAATGGAGGCCCATATATCATATGCCTAAATATTTACAAGTTATTAATCAAGTTGACTAACTGTTAACTAAAATGCTAGTCTCCTACTTTGACAAATATATCTCTATAACAATGTAGAATTCTCACACTTGTGAGAGTTCCATGCCAAAATGTGCTGGCATGAGGAAGAACTTTACCCCAATCTTCAGTACATCCCTGTTGTTTTCCCATTATTGGCTCTGTTCTATACTGAGAGGGGCCTTGCATGTGCCTACATGGGCCCCTGGAATGTGGTCTGAAAATGAAGGTATAGGCTTTCAGTGGACTTGCACCCTTGGATTTATAGAATCTTCACTCTGTGGGGAAGAGTCAATCTAAAGGAGGACTAGAATGAGGCCTCAAAAGTTAGGTGATATTGCCTGGCCCATTGTAGATATTTAATGAATTGTGGCTAATATAAATATCATTATTTATTACTTTATGGTGAATTTAGTATTTAATATAGTGGTGAAATTTATTTTAAACCACTTTATTGAAGCATGATTAACATGTTAAAAAGCTGTACATAATATATACAACTAAATGTCTTTGGGGGTAAATACATACTTCTGAAACCATTACCACCATAATTCCATAGACCTATCCATCACCTCTCAAAGTTTCTTCCCACTCCCTTTATTATTACTATTTTACTTTCTGTATAAGAGCACTTAACATAAAATCTATCCTCTTCGTAATTTTTAAGCATACAATATAGTATTATTATGTCTGGGACCATTGGTATAATAGAACTCCAGACCTTACTTATCTTATATAACTGAAACTTTGTACCCATTTAACCTTTACCTATCCATTTCCTCCTTCCCCAGCCCCTCACGACAACCATTCTACTGTCTGCTTCTGAATTTGACTATTTAGGTTATTTGCTTTTAATTCAGCATGCTCCAAACCATATTCATATTCATTTAAATTTTTTTTTAATGTTTATTTATTTTTGAGAGGGAGAGAGATGGTGTGAGCAGGGGAGAGGCAGAGAGAGAGGCTGACACAGAATCTGAAGCAGGCTCCGGGCTCTGAGCTGTCAGCACAGAGCCAGACGTGGGGCTCAAACTCACGGACCACGAGATCATGACCTGAGCTGAAGTCAGAGGCTGAACTGACTGAGCCACCTACCTAGGTGCCCCAACCACATTCATCTTCAAGTTCAGCTTCTGAGTTTGACTATTTTGGTTATTTGCTTTTAATTTGGCATGCTCCAAAACACATTAATCTTCTGTCCTCCTTCCCACTGTCCTAGTTTTTGCCAGTAGCAGCACAAATCACTCTGTCACTTAGGCTAATATTTTTTTTTAGTATTTCATAATCTATATCTGGCCAGTCTTTAAATCTTGTCGATTCTACCTTCTACCTGTGTATTCTTATATTCGGCCATATCATTTTTGGCCTTTTTTGGCTAACTTATTGCCTTAAGCCAAGATTATTTTAATAGGTGTACCTAACATTGAATGTTTACTTGATATCTCTCCCACCTGACTGGAATCCTAAGATCTAGGACCATGTAATTCATATCTATATCCTCAGAGACTGTGCACGTTTAGCCTATTCATATATATTCTGGCATGTCCAGAGTGCTGGTGGAATGGTTTGGCAGAGGTCTCATTTCATGACAATTCAAGAAGATTTGTGAGAAACAACAACAACAACAACAACCTGAAGATTTCTGGGCTTGAGAGTCAGACCATATGGCTAAGAGTTCTCAAACATGAGGACCTAGAGTCACACTTTACATCTTCCCATGGCCCCATACTGCCTCCTCAGCAGAGATATGGACAGGAAATTATTTAATCTTTTTGAGAAAGTCAAGTGCACAAGTTGGTAATTGAAAGACAATACTCCGCAATGTAGGAGAGGTTCTATTGGCTGTTTTATGGTGAACAGCTGTCTTTCAACTAGTGTCAGCTAACCTTGAGAAAAGGAACACTGACAAAAAGAAAGAAGTGACATAAAATGTACTTCATTTGATCATATGAGTGAAATAGAATGCCAAGCATTGCTTCATAGTTTTTTTCCTAAACTTCTTAAAGTATATTTTCTTTTTTTTAAATTTTAAAAAGTAATTTATTATTTTTTTCCAGGATTTTAAACTCTTTTATTTTTTAAAGTTTTTATTTTAATTCTGGTTAACATACAATGTTATATTAGTTTCAGGACTACAATATAGTGATTCAATCATTCTAATCACATAGTGCCATAGGGAGTGACAGATGTACTCCCTAATGTCCAACATCTATTTCACCTACCACTCCATCCGCCTGCCCACTGGTAACCATAAGTTTTTTCTCTGTAATTCAGAGTCTGTTCCTTGATTTCTCTCTTTCTTTTTTTCATTTGTCTGTCTTATATCTTAGATTCTACATATGAGTGAAATCATATGATATTTGTCATTCTCTGACTGATATATTTCAGTTAACATTATACTCTCTGGCTCCATCCATGTGGTTGCAAAAGACAATATTTCATTATTTTTATTGCTGAATATTATTCCATTGTATATGATATATATCACTTCTTTATCCACTCATGAACCAATGGACATTTGGGGAGTTTCCATAGTTTGTCTATTATCAATAATGCTGTTATAAACATAGGGGTGCATGCATCCCTTTGAATTAATGTTTTTGTATTCTTTGAGTAAATACCCAATAGTTTAATTACTGGTCTGTAGGGTAGTTCTATTTTGAATTTTTTGAGGAACCTCTATTCTGTTTTCCAGAGTGGCTGCACGAGTATGCATTCTCAGCAACAGTGCATGGGTATTCCTTTTTCTCCACATCCTTGCCAACACCTGTTGTTTCCTGTGTTTTGAATTTAGCCTTTCCGGCAGTTGTGAGGTTATCTCTTTGTAATTTTCCCTGATGATAAGTGATGTTGGACATCTTTCCATGTGTCTGTTGGCTATCTGTATGTCTTATTTGGAGAGATGTCTATGTTTTCTTCCCATTTTTAAATGGATTATTTGTTTTTCCGAGCATTGAGATTTATAAGTTTCTTATGTATTTTGCATACTGTCACTTTATTGGAAATGCCATTTGCAAATATCATCTCTCATTCCATGGGTTGTCTTTCAGTTTTGTTGATTTTTTCCTTCTCTATGAAGAAGCTTTTTGTCTTCATGTGGTCCCAATAGTTTATTTTTGCTTTTATTTCCCCTGCCTCAGGAGACATATCTAGAAAAGAAGTTGCTATGGTTGATATCAAAGAGGTTACTGCTTGTGTTCTTTTCTAGGATTTTTATGGTTTCAGGTAACATATTTAATCAATTTTTAGTTTGTTTTTGTGTATAGTGTAAGAAAATGGTCCAGTTTCATTCTTTTTCATGTTGCTGTCAAGTTTTCCCAACACCATGTGTTGAAGAGACTTTTTCCCAATGGATATTATTTCTTGCTCGTATTATTATCAATTAGTTTCTTTATGTATGTTACTAACTATTTTATGTATTTGGGTGTTTCCACGTCGAGTGTATAAATATTTATAATTTTTGTATCTTGTTGGATTTTCCCTTTATTATTATACATATCCTTTTTCTCTTCTTAGTCTTGGTTGTAAAGTTATTTTGTATAATATAAGTATTGCTACTCCATATTTCTTTTGACAAACTTGCATGATAGATGTTTCTCAATCCTCTCACTTTTAAATCTGCAGGTGTCATTAGGTCTAAAATGTTTCTTTTGTAAGCAGCATATACATGGGAATTATTGTTTTCTTATTCACTCTGTTATCCTATGTATTTTGATCGGAGCATTTACTCTATTTACATTCAAAGTAATTACATATATATACATATATATATAATACATATATGTATATCATCATTTTATTACCTGTTTTATCGTTATTTATGAAGATTTTCTCTGATCTATTCTTGTCTTTCTCTCTTTCACGGATTTCTGCTTTGTATATAGCTATTTCTGCATATAGCAGTCTAAATTAAGTTGATCTCACTTGAGATTGAATTCATTTTTTAATCAGTATCCTCCTCAGATTTTATTTTATTTTATTTTTTCTTTTCTTTTTTATTGCTCATTCATTATTTTTTAAATTTTTTTCATTGTCAAGTTGGATTCCATACAACAAGACCAAGTGCTCATCCCAACCCGTGCCCTGCTCAGTGACCATCACCCACTCTCTCCCCTACCATACCTCCCTCAACCCTCGGTTTGTTCTTAGTATTTGAGTCTCTTATGTTTGTCTCCCTCCCTCTCTGTGTCGTTTTTTCCTTTCCCTCTTCCCCTCCCCTGGTTTTATGTCAAGTCTCATGAAGTCCACCTATGCATGGGAACATATGGCATCTGTCTGTCACTGCCTGACTTATTTCACTCAGCATAATATCCGCCAGTTTCATCCATGTTGCCGCACATGGCCAGATTTCATTCCTTCTCATAGCTGCACAGTATTCCATTGTATATATATATACCACATCTTCTTTATCCATTCATCAGTTGAGGGACACTTAGTCTCTTTCCATGATTTGGCTGTTGCCAAAAGTGCTGCTATGAACATTGGGGTACATGTGCCCTTATGCATCAGCACTCATGTATCTCTTGGGTAGATTCCTAGCAGTGCTATTGCTGGGTCATAGGGTAGCTCTATTTTCATTTTTTTGAGGAATTTCCACACAGTTCTCTAGAGAAGCTCCACCAGTTTGCATTCCCACCAACAGTGCAAGAAGGTGCCTGTTTCTCCACATCCATGCCAGCATCTATAGTTTCCTGATTTGTTCATTTTAGCCACTCTGACCGGTGTGAGGTGGTATCTCAGTGTGGTTTTGATTTGTATTTCCTTGATGATGAGTGACATTGAGCATCGTTTCATGTGTCTGTTAGCCATTTGATGTCTTCTTTGGAGAAGTGCTGTTCATATCTTCTGTCCATTTCTTCACTGGATTATTTGTTTTTAGGGTGTGGAATTTGGTAAGTTCTTTATAGATTTTAGATGTTAATCCTTTATCTCATATGTCATTTGCAATTATCTTTTCCCATTCCATTGGTTGCCTATTAGTTTTGCTGGTTGTTTCCTTTGCCGTGCAGAAGCTTTTTATCTTGATGAGGTCCCAATAGTTCATTTTTGCTTTTAATTCCCTTGCCTTTGGACATGTGTCGAGTAAGAAATTGATGCGGCTTAGGTCAAAGAGGTTTTTTCCTGGTTTCTCCTCTAGGATTTTGGTAGTTTCCTGTCTCACATTCAGATCCTTCCTCCCTTTAATTTTTTCATTCAATGCAATCCCAATCAAAATTGCACCAGCATTCTTCTCAAAGCTAGAGAAAACAATCCTAAAAAGTGTATGGAACCACAAAAACCCTTAATAGCCAAAGTAATACTGAAGAAGAAAACCAAGGCAGGAAGCATCACAATTCCACACTTTAACCTCTACTACAAAGCAGTAATCATCAATACTGTAATGTATTGGCACAAAGACAGACACATAGACCAATGGAATAGAATAGAAAACTCAGAAATGGACCCATAAATATATGGCCAACTAATCTTTGACAAAGCGGGAAAGAATATCCAATTGAAAAAAGAAAGCCTCTTTAATAAACTGTGCTGGGAGAACTGGACACCAACATGCAGAAGAATTAAACTAGACCATTTCCTTACACCACTCACAAAAATAAATCTCTCCATATTTTAGGTATATGTTGTCATAATTTACATCCTTTTGCTTTGAGAGTTACTTGACTGATTCTACAGATATATTCATTTTTAATGCTTTTGGGTCTCCTACCTTGATACTGTCACTTTTGGTCCTTCCTTTCCACTCAAAGAATCTCCTTTAATATTTGTTTCAGGGCTGGTATATTGGTCCCAAACTCCATTAGTTTTGTCTGGGAAATTCTTTATCTCTCCTTCTATTCTCAATGATAGCCTTCCTGGATGAAGTGTTCTTCTTGCAGATTTTTCCCGTTTGTCACTGAATATATTATGCCACTCCCTTATGGCTTGGAAAGTTTCAGCTGAAAAACCTCCTGCTAGGCTTATGGGTTTTTATTGTATGTAACCATTGTCTTTTAGATTGTTGTTTTTAGATTATTTTTTCTTTATCACTACCTTTTGCCATTTTTATTATAATATTTCTTGATGTGGATATGATTTTGTCGATTTTGTTGGAGCTTTTCTATGCCTCTGGGATCTAAATTTTCCAATGTTTATTTATTTTTAGAGAGAGAGAGAGGGAGAAAATGCGAGTGGAGAAAGGGCGGAGAGAAAGGAAGACACAGAATCTGAAGCAGGCTCCAGGCTCTGTGTTTCAGCACAGAGTCTGATGCAGGACTTGAGCTCATGAACTATGAGATCATGATGTGAGCTGAGGTCAGACACTTAACCAACTGAGACACCCAGGCACCTCTATGCCTCTGGGATCTAGATATCTATCCTCTTTCTCCAGATTAGGAATACTTTCTCCTACTACTTCTTCAAATAAATTTTCTGTCCCCATTTCTCTCTTTTTCTTCTGGGACTCCTATAATGTGTATTTTATTATGTTTGATGGAGTCACTGAGTTCCTTAAATCTATTTATGTTTTGCATAATTCTTCTTTTCTCTCTCTTTTGTTCGGCTTGATTATTTTCCATTACTCTGACTTCTAAGTCATTAATTAGTTCCTCAGCTTCTTTCAGCTTGCCGTTCATTCCATGCAGTTTGTTTCTCATAGTTTTTATTGAACTCATTATGTCTGGTATGTTATTCCTTATCTCTGTCTTAAGAGTCTCACTCATGTCTTCCACTCTTTTCTCAAGTCCACTGAGGATCTTTATGATAATTACACTAAATTCTTTATCGGGCATGTTAATTATGTTTGTTTCACTTAGCTCTCTGCCCATTGTCTTGGTTTTTTCTTTCATTTAGGACAAATTCCTCTGCTTTCTCATTTTGTCTAAGTCCCTGGGCCTGTTACTGTGTGTTAGGAAAGTGTGCTATGTCTCCTGTTCTTGAAGAAGAGGTCTTGTCATATAGATTTCCCTGTTCCGCAGGCTCTATCACTTCAAGGAGTATCTCCAATATGCATTGCGTGTACTCTGCTATTGTGTCCTGGCTGATTTATTATTCAGGCCAGTCATCTGCAGAGGTTCCTTTGCCTATTTGGGGCAGTGCTAAGTCCCTGGCTTGAATATGGTGCATTTTAACTAGGTGTTCTCTGGTCTGCTTGTGAAATGAGACCTGTTGCCAATGCCACTGGAACTGAGGCATTGCAAAACTCCCAGGTCTGGAGATATGCTGTGGGCAGGGATTTGGTCTAAAATTCTGCGGGAAGGGACCCATGGTGCTGGGACTGAAACACGCATGGTTGTGGGAGGGGTGAGGTTTATTGTAAGCATAAACTGTATTTATACTGTAGGGTGGGGGAGGGAAATTTCGCCTACTATTTCCCTTGTTCCTGGAGGGGTTTCTGTGGGACATATTCCAGGATGAGCAATTAACCTCCCCACCGTGGATTTTGATAGTTTCAGATCCCACATTTAGGTCTTAAATCCATTTGGACTATATCTTTGTGTTTGATGTAAGTCAATCAGCTTCATTCTTTTGCATGTTGCTGTCCAGTTTTCCCAAAACCATCGGTAAGAGATAGTCTTTTTCCCATTGGATATTCTTTCCTGTTTTGTCTAAGTTTAATTGACCATGTAATTTTGGGTTTATTTCTTAGTTCTCTATTCTGTTCCTTAGATCAATAGGTCTATTTTTATATCAGTACCATACTGTTTTGATCACCACAGCTTTATAATATAACTTGAAGTTCAGAGTTGTACCGCCTCCAGCTTTGCTTACTTTTTTCAAGTCTGCTTTGGGTATTTGGAGTCTTTTGTAGTTCCATACAAATTGGACTCTTCCATAAATTGGACTGTTCCATACAAATTGGACTTGAATAAACATTACTGTTTATTCTACCTCTGTGAAAAATGCTGTTAGTATTTTGATAAGAATTGAATTGAAAGTGTAGATTCCTTTGGATAGTATAGAAATTTTAGCAACATTTGTTTTTCCAATCCATTAACATGTGATATCTTGACATTTCTTTGTGACATCTTCAATTTCTTTTATTAGTGTTTTATAGTTTTTAGAGTACAAGTCTTTCACCATTTTGGATAGATTTATTCCTAAGTATCTTTTTACTTTTAGTGCAATTGTAAATGGGGTCAATTCCTTAATTTCTCTTTCTGTTGCTTCATTATTGGTGTAGACAAATGCAATGGATTTTGGAAATTGATTCTGTATCCTGAAACCTTACTGAATTCGTGTATTGGTGTTAGCAGTACTTTGGTGGAGTCTTTCAAGTTTTTTATATAGAGTATGATGTCATCTGCAGATAGTGGAATTTTTGCTTGTTCTTTTCTGATTTGGAAGCCTTTTATTTCTTTTTGTTGTCTGCTTGCTGTGGCTAGAGTTTCTAGTATTTTAAATAACAGTAGTGTCAGTGGACGTCCCTGTCTTTTTCCTGATCATAAGGGAAAAGCTCTGAGTTTTTCTTCATTGAAGATGATATTTCTGTGGGTTTTTTTATAGATGGCCTTTATTAATGTTGAAGTATATTCCCTCTAAACATGCTTTGTTGAGGGATTTTATCATGAATGATGTCGTACTTTGTCAAATGCTTTTTATGCACTATTGAAATGATCATGTTGTTTTTGTCATTTCTTTTATTAAATGTAGCATGGTGTATCATGCTAGTTGATTTGTGAATATTAAACCACACTTGCAACCCAGGAATAAATCCCACTTAATCATGGCGAATGATTATTTTAATATATTGTTGGATATGGTTTGGTAATATTTTATTGAGAATATTTGCATCCATGTTCATCAGGAATATTGGCCTGTAGTTCTTTTTTGTAGTGGAGTTTTTATCGGGTTTTGGTATCAGGGTAATGCTGACCTCATAGAATGAATTTGGGTTTTCCTTCCATTTCTATTTTTTTGGAATAGTTTGAGAAGAATGAGTATTAACTGTTCTATAAATACTCAGTAGAATTTTCCTGGGAAACCATCTGGCCCTGGGCTTTTATCTGTTGGGAGACTTTTTTGATTACTTATTCATTTTCTTTGCTGGTTATCAGTGTGTTCAAGTTTTCTATTTCTTCCTGTTTAGTTTTGGTATTTTTATGTTTCTAGGATTTTATCCATTTCTTACAGGTTGTCCAATTTGTTGGCATATAGTTTTTCATAACATTCTCTTATATTTTATTTTTGTATTTTTGGTAATTATTTCTCCTCTCATTTGTAATTTTATTTATTTGGGTCCTTTCTCTTTTCTTTTTGACAAGTCTGGCTGGATATTTATCACTTTTATTATTTTTTTTCAAACAAAGAGATCCTGGTTTCATTGATCTGTTCTATTTTTGTTTGTTTGTTTTGTTTTTAGTTTCTATATTATTTATTTCTAATTTTTATTATTTCCTTCCTTCTGGGTTGAGTTTTTCCAACTCCTTTAGTTTGTTTATTTGATATTTTTCTTGTTTTTTGATGTAGGTTTTTCTAGGTTTTTGCTTTTTACTTCTCTCTTAGGACAGCTTTTGATGAATCTCAAAGGTTTTGGGCTCTTGTGTTTTCTTTTCATTTGTTTCCATGCAGTTTTAATTTCTTTTTTTGACTCCTGATTGACCCATTCATTATTTGGTAGCAAGATGTTTAACATACATGTATTAGTGGTCTTTTCTAATTTTTTCTTGTGGTTTACTTCTAGTTTCATAGCATTGTGCTTAGAAAAGGTGCATGGTATGTGTTCAATCATTCTGTATTTTTTGAGGCCTGTTTTGTGGCCTAACATGTGATCTGTTCTGGAGAATATTCCCTGTGCACTTGAAAGGAATGTGTATTCTTCTTCTTTAGGGTGGAATGTTCTGAATATATCTGTTAAGTCCATCTGGTCCAGTATGTCATTCAAAGCCATTATTTCATTTTTTTATTGTCTGTTTAGATGTTCTGTCCATTGATGTATGTAGGGTACTCAAGTACTCTACTATAAATTTGTTATTATCAATTACTACCTTTATTTTAATTATTGTTTTATATATTTGGGTGCTCCCATGTTGGCTCCATAAATATTTACAATTGTTATATCTTCTTGTTGGATTTTCCCCTATATGATCTTAGCCAAAAGGCCAAGAAGCTATGGATTATCCCCTATATGATCATATAATAATCCTTTTTTCTCTTTTTATAATCTTTATTTAACTTTTTAACATTTATTTTTGAGAGACAGAGAGACAGAGTATGAGTGAGGAAGGGATAGAGATAGAAGGAGACACAGAATCTGAAGCAGGCCCCAGACTCTGAGTGGTCAGCACAGAGCCCGATGCAGGCTCAAACCCATGAACTGTGAGATCACGAACTGAGCTGAAGTTGGATGCTTAACTGACTGAGCCACCCAGTTACCCCACAGTCTTTCTTTTAAAGTCTAGTTTATCCAGCTGCACCTGCATGGCTCAGTTGGTTAAGCATCCAACTCTTGACTTCCACTCAGGTCATGATGTCATGGTTCATGAGATTAAACCCTGTGCTGCACTCTGCTCTGACAGTGTGTAGCCTGTTTGGGATTCTCTCTCTCTCTCTCTCTGCCCCACCCTGGCTCATGCTCTCTCTCTATCTCTTTCTTTCTCAAATAACAAATAAATAAACTTAAAAAATAAATTCTAGTTTGTCTTTTACAAATATTGGTACTCTGGCTTTCTTTGAACATCCATTTGCATGATAAATGTTTCCCTTCCCCCTTACTTTTAATTTTTCAGGTAACTTTAGGTCTAAAATGAGTGTCTTGTATGCAACATATATAGATCAATTTGACTTTATTAGAATTAAAGATTTTTTAAAAATTATTTATTTATTTTGAGAAAGAGAGAAAGAGAGAGAGAGAGGGCATGGAAGAGGAAGAGATAAAGGGAGAAAGAAAGAAAACCCCAAGCAGGCTCTGCACTGTCATCACAGAGTCTGAGGTGGCGCCCAAGCTCACAAACTGTGACATCATGACTTGAGCTGAAACCAAGCTTAACTGTCTCAGCCACCGCGGCACCCATCTTCTAGGCAACATATAGATGATTTTTTCTTTAACCATTCTGGTAACCTATGTCTTTTGCTTGGAGCATTTAGTCCATTTATATTCAAATTAATTACTGATAGGTATGTATTTAGTGCAATTTCATTACTTGTTTTGGCATTTTTTTCTAGAGATTTTCCTCTGGTACTCTCTTGTTTTTGTCACTTTTGGACTCTCCTTTGCACTTAAAGTATCCCTTTCAATATTTCTTGCAGGGCAGGTTTAGTGGTCAGGATCTCATTTAGCTTTTTGTTTGTCTGGGAAAGTCTTTATTTCTCCTTTTGTTCAAAATCATAGCCCTGCTGGATAATGTATTCTTGCTTCCGGATTTTTTTCCATTCAGTACTTTGAAAATAATATGCCACTCACTTGCAGCTTGCCAAGTTTCTATTGAGAAATCTCCAGTTAACCTTATTGGTTTTCTCTTGTAATTTAGGGACTTCTTTTTTTGTTGCTTTTAAGATTTTTTCTTTATCACTACATTTATTTATTTACAATATGGTTTGGTATTGGCCTGCTTTGTTGATTTTGATGAGAGTTCTCCATACCTCCTGGATCTTGATGTCCATTTCCTTCCCCAGAATAAGGAAGTTTTCATTTACTATTATTTATTTGAATAAATTTTCTCCCTCTTTTTACTTTCTTATTCATCTGAGACTCCTATAATACAAATATTATGTTTGATGGAGTCATTTGTTCTCTAAGTCTATTCTCACGTTCCATAACTCTTCTTTCTCTCTTTTGTTCAGCTTCATTAGTTTCCATTATTTTGTCTTCTAAATCTCTAGCAATATCACTACTTCTTCCAACTTGCTGTACATTACATCAAGCCTGTTTCCATTCTCACTTATTGCACTCTTCATTTCTGATTGATTCTTTTTTAACTCTTTTAGCTATGTGGTAAGTGTCTCTCTGATCTCTTCTATTCTTTTCTTAAGCCTGATGAGAATACTTATGATTGTTGCTTTAAGTTGTTTATCAGGCATATTACTTATATCTGTTTTGCTTAGATCTCTGGTTGTGGCCTTATCTTTTTCTTTCATTTGTGATAAATTCCTCAATATCGATATTTTGTCAAGCCAGTTATATATTAGAATATAAGATAATCTTAGAAAATCCTGTTATATCTCCTTCTCCTGAATGTAATGGACTTATGAACAAGAGGTCATTTAGTGACCAGGGCCTGGTGCTTCAGGGAGTGTCTCACATGTGTATGCTCTGCTGTCATGTTGTGTTCTCTTTATCCTTCAGACTAGTCATCTGCAGAGACTCTCTTTGCATGCTGAGTGCAGTGTTTGGTCCCTGGCCTGAATGTGTAGAGTTTTAACTAGGTGTGCTCTGGTCTATTTGTGAAATGTTGTGACAACAACTCTACGAGAACTTAGGCTCTGCAGAACTCCCTGGTCAGGAGACATGGTGTAGGCAGGGATTTGTGCTGGTATTTTAGGGGAAGGGCTCACTATGCTGGGACTGAGGCAAGTTTGACTTAGAATTCCTGCCAGATCAGAGAGGGGTGAGGTTTGGGGTAAGCTAGTTAGGCAGCCTGTGTCTCTGTGTTTATGCTGAGCAGCAGGGGAGGAAAATGGCAGCAGCCAGTTTCTTTCTTCCTGGAGAGGTGTCTCCTGGAATGCTGCCTGTCTGGGATGTGCTCTTAGAACAGAAAATAATCTCCGCTAGTATGCCACAAGCATTTTTCAGATCATTGTTTCTATAGTGTCTGACCCTGGGTTGTTTGCCAGGCTTTTCTCCAAGAGCAGCACAGTGCCATTCTGACAGTGTCCCAACCAAGTCTGCTGACCTTATAATTCCAGGTTTTAAGAACTGGTTGCAAGAAATCAGGAAATTCAGCCCCTTTCATTTTCTTAGCCAACAGCTTTGGGGAATATTTTCCTCCTGCAGTCCCTGTGTGCTCCTCTCTCTCAGCTTTTTCTGTGACCATAGATTCCTTCCCTCTGCAGAAATTCTGATGTTTCTTTTTTAAACCATGTCTTTGCACTTCTTACCTTCTTTGATGTAGCCTCTTCTTTCCCTTTAGTTGTGAAATTTGTTCTGTCAGTCTTTAGGTCAATTTCTGGGGTATTTAGGATGATTTGATAGTTACCTAGCTGTGTTCTGTGGGATAAGATGAGCCTCGTGTTTTTCAATCTTGCTTCCATCTTCTATTTTCACAAACTTTAGATTACATTACAATTAAAGTTTGAGATAGGGAACCCAAGTGACATTAGCAAGATAGCAAAATAGTTCTCGACCATTATTTTCCCATGGAACATTAACGTTGACAATATCTCATTGGTGAAAGTACCTTTGGGGGGCCATGAATTAAATGAACAAGTTGCAGTACACCAGTGGAGTAAAAATTCCAAGAATAGATGTATTGAAGAGGGTAGTAAGTCAGTTTTACTTAACTTACATCACCTCTCAAGGTGTCATTGCTCAGTGCCAAGATAGAACTATTTGGTGCATGATTTTCCTTATGGGAGAAAATATAGCATGATGAGTAATTTTCTTACCCAGCCGTGTAAGATGTTGCCCAAGAATCCACTTTTTTGGGGCGCCTGGGTGGCTCAGTTGGTTGAACGTCTGACTTCGGCTCAGGTCATGATCTCACCATTCCCGGGTTCGAGCCCCGCGTCAGGCTCTGTGCTGACAGCTCGGAGCCTGGAGCCTGTCTCAGATTCTGTATCTCCCTTTCTGTCTATGCCTCTCCCCTGCTCATGCTCTGTCTGTCTGTCTCTCTCTCTCAAAAATAAACATTAAAAAAAAGAATCCACTTTTTTTTTCTCATATCACACAAAATACTGAGGTGATGGGGATGGCAAAGGGGTTGAGAGATAATTGGAACATAGCAACTGGGGCTTAGAATTTATCATGGGATACAGATCACTCTTAACTGATTCATTGACTTCATCATGAAGGCCACCCATTTGCTGTTTGTTACACCTCACCTGTGAACCCCCCCCAAGTAACTGATGAGCACCTCCAATGTTCCTTGCATCTTATCAATCTCCCTAGAGTTGGTTCCCTGTGTGCACCTCCACTGATATCAAGTGCAAGTCTCTGCAAATAGTTTACAAGCACGTACCGAAGCCATCCTGACTCTGTGGGATGGGGAGAAGGCACACAAACTGGAACAGTTAAGGAACCTAAGGAAACCAAATAGGTGACAACACACAGCTTGGCTTTCCAGGATCAATAGAAGGCATACAATGTAAAGAATTCCTCTCTAAGAAGAAAAAAGAGGTGTAGAACAGGCACATCCATAGAATGTCTCAGAGAGTCTCAGAATCCCTAGCCAGGTTGAATAATGAAGCTATTGCTAGGTTGAAGCCAGTCAGTAAAGACTGGAAAAAATGCTTCTACAAATGCAAAGACAGTAACACAAGACTACAAAGGACAAAAAATCAAGGAAACATGACTCTAACAAAGGAACATAATAATTTTCCAGTAACTGATCCAAAGAAATGGAGATTTACAAATCATCAAAGAATTCAAAATAAGTGAATTCAAAAGAAGCTCAGAGAGGTACAGCAGAATACAGTTAGACAACTCAATTAAATCAGGGAAACAATCTATGAACAAATGTTAAGTTCAGCAAATAGGCATCGTGAAAAGCAGACATAAATTTGGGACCTGAAGTATACAACGAATAAAATAAAAATGCAATACAAAACATAAACAGTAGACTTAATCAAGCAGAAATATGAATCTGTGAGTCCTAGCAAAGTTCATTTTAATTATCTAGTCAGAAACAAAAAAACAAATAAAAAAGAGTGGAAAGGAATGAAGAAAGCCTATGGGATTTATTGGACACCATTAAAAGACTTAATACAGACACAGTGGTACTTCAAGAAGGAGAAGAAAAGAGAGAAGAAGCAGGAAGCTTATTTAAAGAAGTAATGGTTGGGGCGCCTGAGTGGCTCTGTCTGTTAAGGGGCCGACTTCGGCTCAGGTCATGATCTCACGGTTTGTGGGTTCAAAGCTCCGCATCGGGCTCTGTGCTGACAGCTCAGAGCCTGAAGCCTGCTTCCATTCTGTGTCTCCCTCTTTCTCTGCCCCTCCCCTGCTCCTGCT
The DNA here is from genome assembly GCA_030068075.1 of Paguma larvata. Classification (NCBI taxonomy): domain Eukaryota; kingdom Metazoa; phylum Chordata; class Mammalia; order Carnivora; family Viverridae; genus Paguma; species Paguma larvata. The sequence continues at coordinate 50,405,769 of CM057830.1, read as the reverse complement.
CTGTCTCTCTCTCAAAAATAAACATACATTAACAAAAATATTTATGTAAAAAAATAAAGAAGTAATGGCTGAAACATTCCCAAATCTGAAGACAGACATGAACATATAGTTACATAAACTCAAAGATAACTAAACATTATAATCAAATTGTCAAAAATCAAAAGAAAGGAAAAGTTTGAAATCACCAAGAGAAAAGAGATGTCATATACAAGGAAACTCCCATAAGGTATTTCTCAGTGGAAATCTTGCAGGTCAAGAGAGAGTGGGTGATATATTCAAATGTTGAAAAAAATGAAAAATAATAATAGTTTAACTGGAAAAGCTGACCTTAATAAATAAAAGAGAAATAAAAACTCCAAGACAAATAAAACCTAAGAGAACTCAACATTACTAGATCTACTTTACTAGAAATTAATTTTTTTTAATTTTTTTTAACATTTATTTATTTTTGAGAGACATAGAGACAGAGTATGAGCAGGGGAAGGGCAGAGAGAGAGGGAGACACAGAATCTGAAGATGCAGGCTCCAGGCTCTGAGCCGTCAGCACAGAGCCCGACTCGGGGCTTGAACTCACAGACCGCGAGATCATGACCTGAGCCGAAGTCGGCCGCCCAACCAACTGAGCCACCCAGGCGCCCCTAGAAATTAATTTTAAAAGGAGTTCTTCAAGCTGAATTCAGAGGATGTTAATTAGTAATATGAAAACCTGAAATCATAAAACTCACTCAGAAAGTTAAGTATATAATCAAATTAAGAATACTCTAATAGTGTAATAGGGATGTGTAAATCACTTTCAATTCTCATATAAAGTTTATAACACAAAAGTATTATAACAATTGTGTACCTGGCTGGGTCATTTGTTAGAGCATGTGACTCAATCTCAGGATTGTGAGTTCAAGCCCCATGTTGGACATGAAGCTTACTTTAAAATAATTAAGCTATGATAATTTGTTAATGAATATACAATACAAAAAAGATGTAAATTGTGACATCATAAAAAGTGGATGAGAGGAAGTAAAAAGGCAGTTTTTGTATGCAATCAAAGTTAAGTTGTTATCAGCCTAAAATAAACTGTTATAAAATGTTTATGTAAGCCTCATGGTAACGACAAAGTAAAAACTTATAGTAGATACACAAAGATAAATAGACTGGAATCCATGCGTGTTGTTACAGAAAAAAAATTCAAACTACAAAGGAAGACAAAAAGAGAGAAAAAGGGGGAAAAAGAGGTACAAAATAACCAAAAAATATTTAAACAAAAAAGCAATAATACGCCTTTATTTATCAATAATTACTTTAAATATAAATATATTATAGTCTCTAATCAAAATACATAAAATATCTGAATGGATTAAAAAAAACCAGGATACACATAAATGTTACTTGTAGGAGGCCCACTTTAGATTTAAGGGTACTTATAAGCCAGAAGTAAAAAGAAGGGAAAAAAATAAGGAAAGAAGGGGAAAAAAAGATACACCCTGAAATGGTAAGAAAGTAGGGACAGTTATATTAGACAAAAAGGCCTTAAGACAGAAATTATCACAAGTAACAAAAAGATCATTTAATAATGATAATTATTAATCCACCGGATATAACCATTGTAAATATGTGTGCCTATTATTTGAACACCTAACTATGTAATATAAACATTAAGAGAAATGAAGAAATAAATAGCAATAAAATAATAGTAGGGGGCTATAATACACCAGTCTCAACAATGTATAGATCATCCAGAAAATCAATACAGACACATTGAAATTTAACTAAATGTTAGACCATATGTACATATACAGACATTCAATCTACCAGCACTAGTATACACATTCTTCTCAAGTGCACACATAACACTTTTCAGGACAGATCATATGTTATATCTCAAAACACATCTTAACAAATTTAAACAGATGGATATTGTATCAAATATCTTTTCCAACAACAATATCATAAAATAAAAGTTAGTTACCCAAGGAAAACTGAAACATTCACAAATATTTGGAACTTAAACAATTATAGTTCTGAAAGACCATCGAGGCAAAGAAGAAATTTAAAAAAAAAATAAAATATACTTTGAGACAAACAAAAAAATAGAAGCACAGCATACTAAAACTTCAAGGATGCAGCAAAGTAGTTCTAATAACTTATTGTGGTAAGCATTGAGTTTGTATGTAAGTGATGAATCACTGAATTCTACTTTGAAACCAATAATGAAACGTATGTTAACTAAAATTTAAATTAATAAAAAATAAAATAGTTTTCCGCGTTCGTCTGAGGCTGCCCGGGTGCTTGCACTTCGTCTCCCATCCCGCAGCCTTCCCAGCCAGTCCTTCACAACTTCGGAAAGAGCTCTTTTGGAGGTGACGTGAGCAGCGCTGACCGAAGGGAATTAAGAGTCTGAAGCCTTCGGAATCATAAAGACAGGAGCTGAAGATTAACTGGACAACCACTTGGACCTTCTTGTCTGTGAATACCCTTGTGGCAGCCGCAACACGACTGAGGGCCTCCAAAGAAGCTGAATTTACTCAAGGGCCCTGGTGCTGAATTAAACCGGGTCTGCACAAAGCTTCACCATGGGGCTGAGCAAGTTGAGACCCAAGGATTCTGCCCTTCCGGCCTGAATAGCCATCAGCTCTGAATTGTCCATCACAGCCTGTGACCTCTTCACGATCAAAGTCACATATTTTTCTTTCCAGGGCAACTTCAAGAAACAACCCATAACACATCCAGCCAAAATGACGAGACAGAAGAATTCTCCTCAAAAGAATCTACAAGAAGCAGTGACAGCTCAAGAATTAATGAAAACAGATATAAGCAACATAACAGAACTTGAATATAGAATGATAATCATAAAACTAATTGCTGGCCTTGAAAAAAGCTTAGATGAAGGCAAGGGGTCCCGCGCGGCAGAGTTCAAGGACCTTAAAAACGGTCAGGAAGAATTAAAGAAGACATTGGAAGAAATACAGGGGAAACTGGAAGCAGCCACAGCACGGATTGAAGAGGTAGAGGAAAGAGTTAGTGCATTAGAAGACAAAATCATTGAAAAAGAGGAAGCAGATAAAAAGAGAGAGGAGCTGATCCAGGAACAGGAAAGGAGAATTCGAGAGCTGAGCGATGCAGTCAAAAGAAACAATATCCGTATCATAGGAGTTCCAGAGGAAGAAGAGAGAGAGAAAGGAGTCGACGGGGTTCTTGAACAAATCATTGCTGAGAACTTCCTCAACATGAGGAAGGAAACGGGCATGGAAATCCAAGAGGCACAGAGAACTCCCATCAGACGTAACTTGAATAGACCTTCTACACGGCACATCATAGTGAAGCTGGCAAAATACAAAGATAGGGAGAGAATCCTGAAAGCAGCTAGGGACAAAAGAACCCTAACATACAAAGGGAGACCTATAAGGGTAGTACCAGACTTATCTACAGAAACTTGGCAAGCCAGAAAGGAATGGCAGGATATCTTCAATGTGATGAGCAAGAAGGACATGCAACCAAGAATTCTGTACCCGGCTAGCCTGTCATTCAGAATAGAAGGAGAGATCAAGGTTTTTCCCAACAAACAAAAACTGAAAGAATTTATCACAAATAAGCCAGCACTGAAAGAGATCCTGAGGGGCATTCTATGAAGACAAGGTTGCAAAGAACACAAACTGCCAGGGTCAGCCTTACAAAAATGAAACTTACAGATAATACAGTGACTGTAAGCCCATGTGTTTCAATATTAACACTGAATGTAAATGGACTAAATGCGCCAATCAAAAGACACAGGATAACAGAATGGATTAAAAAACAAGACCCATCTATTTGCTGTCTTCAAGAAACTCATCTTAAACCTGAAGATACCTTCAGATTGAAAGTGAGGGGATGGAGAACTATCTACCATGCTACTGGCAGTCAGAAGAAAGCCGGAGTAGCCACACTTATATCAGACAAATTAGACTTTAAAATGAACGATGTAATAAGAGATGAGGAAGGACATTATATAATAGTCTCAGGGACCATCAGCAGGAAGAGCTAACAATTGTAAATATCTACGCACCAAATTCGGGGGCACCCAAATTTGTAAAACAACTAATTAGAAACATTAGCAACCTCATCGATAAAAATGTCCTAATAGTAGGGGATCTCAACACTCCACTCTCAGCATTGGATAGATCCACAAAACAGAAAATCTCCGCAGAAACAATAGCCCTGAATGACACATTAGGACAGATGGGCCTCACAGACATCTTTAGGATCCTTCATCCAGAAGCAAAGGAATTTACGTTCTTCTCATCTGCACAAGGTACATTTTCCAAGATAGACCATATTCTGGGGCACAGGGAAGCTCTGAATAAATATAAAAGAATTGAAATCATACCATGTAAACTGTCAGACCACAATGCTTTGAAACTTGAAATCAACCACAGGAGAAAGCCTGGAAAATATCCAAGAACATGGCGGCTAAGAAATAACCTACTAAAAGATGACTGGGTCAACCAAGCCATCAGAGAAGAAATTAAAAAATACATGGAAACAAATGAAAATAAAAATACAACAATCCAAACGCTCTGGGATGCAGCAAAGGCAGTCTTGAGAGGGAAATATATTGCAATCCAGGCCCATCTCAAGAAACAAGAAAAATCAATAACACAAATTCTAACAGCACGCCTAAAGGAACTAGAAGCAATCAACTAAAACAACCCAAGCCCAGCAGAAAGAGAGAAATAACAAAGATCAGAGTACAAATTAACCATATGGAGACAGAAAAGGTAGTAGAACAGATCAATGAAACCAAAAGCTGGTTCTTTGAAAAAATAAACAAAATAGACAAACCTCTAGCCAGGCTTCTCAAAAACAAAAGAGAGAGAACTCAAAGAGATAAAATCGTGAATGAAAAGGGAGAAATTACAACCAATCCCTCAGAGATACAAGCAATCATCAGAGGATACTATGAAAAATTATATGCCACCAAACTTGGCAATCTGGAAGAAATGGACAGCTTCCTAAATAGCCACACGCTACCAAAACTCGAACGGGAAGAAATAGAAAATTTGAACAGACCCATAACTAGTGAAGAAATAGAATCAGTTATTAAAAACCTCCCAGCAAATAAAAGCCCTGGACCAGATGGCTTTCCTGCGGAATTTTACCAGACATTTAAAACAGAGTTAATTCCTATCCTCCTCAAGCTGTTCCAAAAAATTGAAACGGGAGGAAAACTACCAGACGCATTCTATGAAGCCAGCATCACTTTGATTCCCAAACCAGATAGAGATCCAGAAAAGAAAGAAAATTACAGGCCAATATCCCTGATGAATATGGATGGAAAAATTCTCAACAAGATACTAGCAAATCGAATCCAACAGCATATAAAGAGAATTATCCACCAGGATCAAGTAGGATTCATTCCTGGGATGCAGGGGTGTTTCAATATTCGCAAATCAACCAACGTGATACATCACATTAACAGAAGAAAAGATAAGAACCATATGATCCTGTCAATAGATGCAGAAAAAGCATTTGACAAAATACAGCATCCTTTCTTAATAAAAACTCTCGAAAAAGTCGGGATAGAAGGAACATTCTTAAATATCATAAAAGCCATATATGAAAAGCCCACAGCTAATATCACCCTCAATGGGGAAAAATTGAAAGTTTCCCCCTGAGATTAGGAACACGACAGGGATGTCCACTCTCGCCACTGCTATTTAACATAGTACTGGAAGTCTTAGCATCAGCAATCAGACAATAAAACAAAATAAAAGTCATCAAGATTGGCAAGGAGGAAGTCAAACTTTCACTTTTTACAGATGACATGATACTTTACATGGAAAACCCGACGGAATCCACCAAAAGCCTACTAGAACTGATTCATGATTTCAGCAAAGTTGCAGGTTACAAAATCAATGTACAGAAATCGGTGGAATTTCTATACACCAACAATGAAGCAGCAGAAAGAGAAATAAAGAAGCTAATCCCTTTCACAATTGCACCAAAAACCATAAAATACTTAGGAATAAACCTAACCAAAGAGGTGAAAGACCTCTACACTGAAAACTATAAAAAACTTATGAAGGAAATTGAGGAAGACACAAGGAAATGGAAAAACATCCCATGCTCATGGATTGGAAGAATAAATATCGTCAAAATGGCAATACTACCCAAAGCAATCTACACATTCAATGCAATCCCAATCAAAATTGCACCAGCATTCTTCTCAAAGCTAGAGCAAACAATCCTAAAATTTGTATGGAACCACAAAAGACCTCGAATAGCCAAAATAATACTGAAGAATAAAACCAAGGCGGGAGGCATCACAATCCCAGACTTTAACCTCTACTACAAAGCGGTGGTCATCAAGACTGTATGGTATTGGCACAAAAACTGACACATAGACCAATGGGATAGAATAGAAAACTCAGAAATGGACCCGCAAGTATATGGCCAACTAATGTTTGACAAAGCGGGAAAATGTATCCAATGGAAAAAAGACAGCCTCTTTAACAAATGGTGCTGGGAGAATTGGACAGCAACATGCAAAAGAATGAAACTAGACCACTTTCTTACACCACTCACAAAAATAAATTCTAAATGGATAAAAGATCTGAATGTGAGACAGGAAACCGTCAAAATCCTAGAGGAGAAAACAAGAAAAAGCCTCCTTGACCTAAGACGCACCAATTTCCTATTCGACACGTCTCCAGAGGCAAAAGAATTAAAAGCAAAGATGAACTATTGGGACCTCATCAAGATAAAAAGCTTCTGCACAGCAAAAGAAACAACCAACAAAACGAATAGTCAACCAACGGAATGGGAAAAGATCATCGCAAATGACATATCGGAAAAAGGACTAATATCTAAAATCTATAAAGAACTTACCAAACTCCACACCCAAAAAACAAACAACCCAGTGAAGAAATGGGCGGATGATATGAATAGACACTTCTCCAAAGAGGACATTCAGATGGCCAACAGACACATGAAACAATGCTCAATGTTACTCATCATCAGGGAAATACAAATCAAAACCACACTGAGATACCACCTCACACCAGTCAGAGTGGCTAAAATGAACAAATCAGGAAACTATAGATTCTGGCGAGGATGTGGAGAAGTAGGCACCCTCCTACACTGTTGGTGGGAATGCAAACTAGTGCAGCCACTCTGGAAAACGGTGTGGAGGTTCCTCAAAAAAATGAAAATAGAGCTACCCTATGTTCCAGCAATAGCCCTGCTAGGAATCTACCCAAGAGACACAGAAATGCTGATGCATAGGAGCACGTGTACCCCAATGTTCATAGCAGCAATTTCAACAATATCCAAATCATGGAAAGAGACCAAGTGCCCATCAACTGAGGAATGGATAAAGAAGTTATGGTACTTATATTCAATGGACTACTACGTGGCAATGAGAAAAAATGAAATCTGGCCATGTGTAGCAACATGGATGGAACTGGAGGGTATTATGTTAAGTGAAATAAGTCAGTCAGAAAAAGTCAGATACCATATGTTTCCACTAATAGGTGGACTTTGTGAGACTAAGCAAAAACCAGGGGGAGGGGAAGAGGGGAAAGGAATAAAAGACACAGAGAGGGAGGGAGATAAAACATAAGAGACTCTCAAAGACTAAGAAAAAAACTGAGAGTAAGGGGGATGAGGGAGGGGGGAGAGTGGGTGATGGGCATTAAAGAGGGCACGTGTTGGGATGAACACTGGGTGTTATATGTAAACCAATTCGAAAATAAACTATTATAAAAAAATAAAAATAAAAAATAAAAAATAATATAATTATAAGAAAACTTTGTTCAGAAAAAAAACTGAAACAACCTAACTTACACAACTTAAAAAATTAGAAAGTGGAGAACAAACTTAGCTCAAAGTTTGAAGAAGGAAATAAATAAAAAAATATCGGAGCAGATATAAAAGGAATAAAGACTAGAAAAAATCGAAAAAATAAACTAAATTTAGAGTAGGATTTTTGAAAGATAAACAGAATCATCAAACCTTTAGCTAGATTAAGAAAAAAAAAGCAGAGAAGATTTAAAGAAAATCAGAAATGTAAAATAAAACATTACACTTGATACAACAGGAGCACAAAATATTATGAGGGTCTATTATGAATAATTATATGCCAACAAATTAGAAAACCTAAAAGAAATTGAGAAATTCCTAGAAACATACAACATACTAAAATTGAATCATAAGAAAGTTACAGTTTTCACAGCAAGGAACTCACAGGCCAATATCGCTGCTGAAGATAGATGCAAAAATCCTCAACAAACTATTAGTAAACCAAATTCAACAACACATTGAAAAGATCATACACACTGATCAAATGAAATTTATCCCTGGAATTGTTCAGCAGAATCAAGTCAATAAAGTTGATAGAACAGAATGAAAAACAAAAATCATATGATCAACTCAAGTTGCAGGAATAAAAAGGCACAGCTTAAGGAATATAGTTAGTGGTATTGTAATAATGTTGCATGGTGAGAGTTGCTTGCTACACTTGTGGTAAGTATAACATAGCATATAGAGTTGAATTACTACATTGTAAAGCTGAAACTAATGCAAAATCGTGTGCCAACTATACTCGAAAATCATGATTATCTCAATAGATGCAGAAAAAGCACTGCACAAAATGCAACATCATTTCATGATAAATACTCTGAAAATTAGTTGCAAAAAGAATGTATATCAACACAATAAAGGCTATATATGACAAGCCTAACATATTCAACGATGAAAAGTTAATTGAAAGCTATTTCTCTAGGAGCAGAAACAAGACAAACATGCCTACTATTTTCACTTCTATCAATATTACGCTGAAAGTTATAGATACAGCAATAAAGAAAAAAGAAAAGCTATAAAGGCATCCAAATCAGAAATGAAGAAGTAAAATTGTCTCTCTTTGCAGATGACATGAGTTTTTACATAGTAAATCCTAAAGACTTCACTAAAAATTGTTAAAACTAAAAAACAAATTCAGTAATTTTCGGGATGCAAAATTAACATACAAAAATCAGTTGAATTTTATACATTAATAGTAAAATATATGAAAAATAAATTAAGAAGGCAATCTTCTTTAAAATAGAATAAAAATTAAAGTACTTATAAATAAATTTAACCAAGGTAAATTGAAGACACAAAAAATTGAAGACATAGCCTGTGTTCACAGATTGGAAGAACAATTATTGTTAAAACATCCATACTACTTAAAGCTATCTACAGATTCACTGCAATCCTTATAAAAATTCCAATGGCATTTTTCACAGTAGAAAAAACAATGTTAAAATTTGTACAGAACCAAAAAAGACCCGGAGTAGACAGAGCAATCTTAAGAGAGAAGGACAAAGCAGAAACCAATCAATTTGCTCTCTGTTTTCAAATTAAATTAAAAAGCTATAGCAATCAAAACAATATGGTATCAATATAAAAACAAACAGCCCAAAGGAACAGGATAAACACCCCAGAAATAAACCTAAGCATATATAGTCAACTAATTTTCAACAAAGACACCAAAAATACACAATGAGGAAAGCATGGTCCCTTCAGTAAATGACGTTGGGAAAACTGGTAATTCACATAAAGAAGAATAAAATTAGATCTTAATCTTACACTGTACACACAGATCAACTCAAAATAAAGCCCTAAACATAAATCATAAAACATCTATAAGAAAACATAGGCATAAAGCTCCTTGTCATTGGTCTTGGCAATGATTCTTTGTATTTGACACCAAAAACACAGGCAACAGAAGCAAAAATAAACAAATGAAATGGGACTACATCAAACTGAAAAACTTCTGCCCAGCAAAGAAAACAATTGGTTAAATTAAAGGGCAGTCTGTGGAAGGGAGAAACTATTGACAAACTACATAATGGATAAGAGTATATAATATCAAAAATATATAAATAACTTATAGAAATCAATACTTATAAAACAAATAACTTAATTTAAAAAATGGACAAAAGAACTGAATGTACATTTTCCCAAAGAAAACATACAAATATCCAATAGATATGATGAAATGCTCAGCATCATTAATCATCAGAGAAATGCAAATCAAAACCAAGATGAGATATAATACCATACCAGTTAGGATGACTATCATCAAAAATCAAATAATAAGATTTAGTTAGTATGTGGAAAAAAGGAAACCCTTGTATACTGTTGATGAGAATATAAATTGGTACAGCCATTATGGAAAACAGTATGGAGGTTACTCAAAAAGCTTAAACTGGAATTACAATATTCTCATTCTTGATTTATATACAAATGATATGATATCACTATATCGCAGAGCTGTGTGCACTCCTATGTTTATCACACCATTATTCACAGTAGTCACAATATGGAAGCAACGTAAGTGTTCATTGATGGTTGAATGGATGAACAAGGTGTGAATCTATCTATCATCTATCTATCTATCTATCTATCTATCTATCTATCTATCTATCATCTATCTATATGTGTGTATGTATAATTTAGCCTTTAATAAGAATGAAATTATGCCATTTGAAACATTGATAAACCTATAAGACATCATGCTAAGCAAAATAAGCCAGAGAAAGACAAACTCTGTATGATCTCACTTGTATGTGGACCTAAAGAAAAAAACAAAGCAAACAAACAAACAAAAACGACCCTGAACTCCTGTGGTCTCCTTTAGGATTTTAATGGTTTCATGTCTCACATTTAGGTCTTTAATCCATTTTGAACTCATTTTTGTGTGTTGTGTAATAAAGTGGTCAAGTTTTCCCAACACTATTTATTGAAGAGACTCTCTTTTCCCCATATTATATTCTTGCCTCCTTTGTCATAGATTAATTGACCATACAAGCACAGGTTTATTACTGAGCTCTCTTTTTTATTCCATTGATCTATGTATCGGTTTTTTGTCTTGACACTTATAGCTTTATAATATAGCATGAAATCAAGGTTAATAATTCTTGCTTTGTTTTTTCTCAAGATTGTTGTGACTATTCGTCGTCTTTTGTGGTTTCATACAAGTTTTGGGATTCTTTGTTCTAGAGCTGTAAAAAATACCATCAGTATTTTGATTGTAGTTTCACTGAAAATGTAGATTGCTTTGAGTAGTGTTCACATTTTAACAATATTAATTTTTCTAATCCATAAACACAGTATTCCTTTCTATTTATTTGTGCTATCTTTGATGTCTTTCATCAGTGACTTACAGTTTTCAGAATATAGGTCTTTCACTTCCTTGGTTAAATTTATCCCTAGACATTTTATTCTTTTTGCTGCAGTTGTAAATTGGTTGTTTTCTTAATTTCTCTTTCAAATATTTGTTATTAAGAACAGATCCTACTCTTGGCAACATGGCGGAGGAGTAGGAGGCTCCAGTATTTTGCTTGCCAATTAAACGGGGATGACTGAAACCATAGTCTCTCTCAACTCCAAGAATCGGGGGGAAAAGGTGTTGCAGCTAACAAGGAACGAAGGCGAAAACAGACGCGGCCCAGCTAAACCATGAGTTTAATCTGGGTCAGATAAAATGAACTTGGGAAGTTGAGCTGAGGGGAGGGTGAGCGTCTTGGGAGATAGCTGGGAAGGTGCCCATCAAACAACATCTGAACAAGAGGGCCAGAGCAGGTGAGCCCCCGGCAACAGCGCCTGCAGAGCACCTCTAACCAGGGCACAATTACAGTGAAATCGGGGGTAGCAGAGGGCCGCGTCACTGTCCAGTGAACCGCACTAGGCTGGCATCGCGGTGGAGAGAGAACAGAAATAAAGGGGCGAATAAAGCCTCCAGGACTGGTGGCGAGGGTCTGGAGAGATGCCATTGTTGTCTCACAAGCCAGGAAGTCACCCCAAAAGCCATCCCTGCAGCAGTGGAGGCAGCACCCACCTACACCAAACCACGCCCCTCCCAACATATCAGCAGGAGCAACTGATGCCAAATGGAGATTGCTGCTTGGAGTAACTCCACTCATTTTTTCTTTTTTAAATTTATCCCTCCCTTTCTCATTCCTACCGATCCCCATCCCTGAGCTGGTTATCCAGAGTACTGACTAGCTTAAACATTTTTTTTTAACCCACTCTTTGAGGACAGGTTCTACACCTTCTTCTGTACTTCTCTATACCTTTTTCTGGAATAACCAGGCCGCATAAGTTCATCTAGACAACATCGATCTTTATTCCTTTCCCTTGCACCCATCCTTATTCTGATTTATCTCAGTCTGGATTAAACCCTTTAGTCGCTCTACCTGGGCAAAGTCCATTTCCATCTTCTCCCTGCACCTGTCATTATTCTGTCTATATATGCTCTGCCACCAGCACACTACATACCCTGTCCTTAACGTGTAGCTGTTACTTCAGGACATTGCCCTCAGAGAGTCACTTGTTATTCTTTTTTCTGTTGTGAACTGCTTGTCTGGACCATTTGTCGATACATTTGAGTATTTCTGTTTTCTGTGTGTCTGTCAGTCTGTTTTCCTTTCCAGGGTAACTTCAAGAAACAATCCAAAACACATCTAGTCAAAATGACGAAACGGAAGAATTCTCAAAAGAATCTACAAGAAGCAGTGACAGCTCAAGAATTAATGAAAACAGATATAAGCAACATAACAGAACATGAATATAGAATGATAATCATAAAACTAATCGCTGGCCTTGAAAAAAGCTTAGATGAATGCAAAGGGTCCCGCGAGGCAGAGTTCAAGGACCTTAAAAACGGTCAGGAAGAATTAAAAAAGACATTGGAAAAAGTACAAGGGAAATTGGAAGCAGCCACAGCACGGATTGAAGAGGTAGAGGAAAGAGTTAGTGCATTAGAAGATAAAATCATTGAAAAAGAGGAAGCAGATAAAAAGAGAGAGAGAAGCTGATCCAGGAACAGGAAAGGAGAATTCGAGAGCTTAGTGATGCACTCAAAAGAAACAATATTCATATAATAGAAGTTCCAGAGGAAGAAGAGAGAGAAAGGAGTCGAAGGGATTCTTGAACAAATCATTGCTGAGAACTTCCACAACATGAGGAAGGAAACGGGCATGGAAATCCAAGAGGCACAGAGAACTCCCCTCAGATGCAACTTGAATAGACCGTCTGCATGGCACATCATTGTGAAGCTGGCAAAATACAAAGATAGGGAGAGAATCCTGAAAGCAGCTAGGGACAAAAGAACCCTAACATACAAAGGCAGACATATAAGAGTAGTAGCACACTTATCTACAGAAACTTGGCAAGCCAGAAAGGAATGGCAGGATATCGTCAATGTGATGAGCAAGAAGCACATGCAACCAAGAATTCTGTATCCAGCTAGCCTGTCATCAGAATAGAAGTAGAGATCAAGGTTTTTCCCAACAAACAAAAACTGAAAGAATTTATCACAAATAAGCCAACACTACAAGAGATCCTGAGGGGCACTCTAGGAAGGAAAGGTTGCAAAGAACACGGACTGCCAGAGACAGCCTTACAAACATGACACTTACAGATAATACAATGACTGTAAGCCCATATTTTTCAATATTAACACTGAATGTAAATGGACTAAATGCGATAATCAAAAGACACAGGGTAACAGAATGGATTAAAAAGCAAGACTCATCTATTTGATGTCTTCAAGAAACTCATCTTAAACCTGAAGACACCTTCAGATTGAAAGTGAGGGGATGGAGAACTATCTACCATGCTACTGGAAGTCAGAAGAAAGCCGGAGTAGCCACACTTACATCAGACAAATTAGACTTTAAAATGAACGATGTAATAAGAGATGAAGGACATTATATAATAGTCTCAGGTACCATCCAGAAGGAAGAGCTAATAATTATAAATATCTATGCGCCGAATTCGGGGGCACCCAAATTTGTAAAACAACTAATTACAAACATTAGCAATCTCATCGATAAGATGTCATAATAGTAGGGGACCTTAACACTCCACTTCCAGCATTGGATAGATCCACAAAACAGAAAATCTCCGCAGAAACAATGGCCCTGAACGACACATTAGAACAGATGGGCCTAACAGATATATTCAGGATCCTTCACCCAGAAGCAAAGGAATTTACATTCTTCTCATCTGCACACGGTACATTTTCTAAGATAGACCACATTCTGGGGCACAGGGAAGCTCTGAATAAATATAAAAGAATCGAGATCATACCATGCACACTGTCAGACCACAAGGCTTTGAAACTTGAAATCAACCACAGGAGAAAGCCTGGAAAATATCCAAGAACATGGCGGCTAAGAAATAACCTACTAAAAGATGACTGGGTCAACCAAGCCATCAGAGAAGAAATTAAAAAATACATGGAAACAAATGAAAATGAAAATACAACAATCCAAACGCTCTGGGATGCAGCTAAGGCAGTCCTGGGAGGAAAATATATTGCAATCCAGGCCCATCTCAAGAAACAAGAGAAATCAATAACACGAATTCTAACAGCATGCCTAAAGGAACTAGAAGCAGAACAACTAAAACCACCCAAGCTCAGCAGAAAGAGAGAAATAACAAAGATTAGGGCACAAATTAATCATATGGAAACAGAAAAAGTAGTGGAACAGATAAATGAAACCAAGAACTGGTTCTTTGAAAAAATAAACAAAATAGACAAACCTCTAGTCAGGCTTCTCAAAAAGAAAAGAGAAGGAACTCAAATAGATAAAATCGTGAATGAAAAGGGAGAAATTACAACCAATCCCTCAGAGATACAAGCAATCATCAGAGAATACTATGAAAGATTACATGCCACCAAACTCGGCCACCTGGAAGAAATGGACAAATTCCTAAATACCCACATGCTACCAAAACTCAAACGGGAAGAAATAGAAAATTTGAACAGTCCCATAACTAGTGAAGAAATAGAATCAGTTATCAAAACCTCCCAGCAATAAAAGCCCTGGACCAGATGGCTTTCCTGCGAAATTTTACCAGACATTTAAAACAGAGTTAATACCTATCCTCCTCAAGTTGTTCCAAAAAATTGAAACGGATGGAAAACTCCCGGACTCATTCTATGAAGCCAGCATCACTTTGATTCACAAACCAGATAGAGACCCAGCAAAGAAAGAGAATTACAGGCCAATATCCCTGATGAATATGGATGCAAAAATTTTCAACAAGATACTAGCAAATCGAATCCAACAGCATATAAAGAGAATCATCCACCATGATCAAGTAGGATTCATCCCTGGGTTGTAGGGCTGGTTCAATATTCGCAAATCAATCAACGTGATACATCATATTAAGAAAAGAAAAGATAAGAACCATATGATCCTGTCAATAGATGCAGAAAAAGCATTTGACAAAATACAGCACCCTTTCTTAATAAAAACTCTCGAGAAAGTCGGGATAGAAGGAACATACTTAAACATCATAAAAGCCATATATGAAAAGCCCACAGCTAATATCATCCTCAATGGGGAAAAATTGAGAGCCTTCCCCCTGAGATCAGGAACACGACAGGGGTGTCCACTCTCGCCACTGCTATTTAACATAGTGCTGGAAGTCCTAGCATCAGCAATCAGACAACAAAACAAAATAAAAGGCATCAAGATTGGCAAGGAGGAAGTCAAACTTTCACTTTTTGCAGATGACATGATACTTTACATGGAAAACCCGACGGAATCCACCAAAAGCCTACTAGAACTGATCCATGATTTCAACAAAGTTGCAGGGTACAAAATCAATGTACCGAAATCGGTGGCATTTCTATACACCAACAATGAAGCAGCAGAAAGAGAAATAAAGAAGCTAATCCCTTTCACAATTGCACCAAAAACCATAGAATACTTAGTAACAAACCGAACCAAATATGTGAAAGACCTCTACACTGAAAACTATAAAAAACTTACGAAGGAAATTGAGGAAGACACAAGGAAATGGAAAAACAACCCATGCTCATGGATTGGAAGAATAAATATCGTCAAAATGGCAATACTACCCAAAGCAATCTACACATTCAAAGCAATCCCAATCAAAATTGCACAAGTATTCTTGTCAACGCTAGAGCCAACAATCCTAAAATTTGTATAGAACCAAAAAAGACTTCGAATAGCCAAAATAATACTGAAGAATAAAACCAAGGCGGGAGGCATCACAATCCCAGACTTTAACCTCTACTACAAATGGGTAGTCATCAAGACTGTATGGTATTGGCACAAAAACAGACACATAGACCAATGGAATAGAATAGAAAACTCAGAAATGGACCCGCAAGTATATGGCCAACTAATGTTTGACAAAGCGGGAAAATGTATCCAATGGAAAAAAGATAGCCTCTTTAATAAATGGTGCTGGGAGAACTGGACAGCTACATGCAAAAGAATGAAACTAGGCCACTTTCTTACACCACTCACAAAAATAAATTCTAAATGGATAAAAGATCTGAATGTGAGACAGGAAACCATCAAAATCCTAGAGAAGAAAGCAGGAAAAAGCCTCTTTGACCTAAGACGCACCAATTTCTTACTCGACACGTCTCCAAAGGCAAGGGAATTAAAAGCAAAGATGAACTACTGGGACCTCATCAAGATAAAAACTTCTGCACGGCATAAGAAACAACCAACAAAAAGGATAGGCAACCAACAGAATGGGAAAAGATCGTCGCAAATGGCGTATCGGATAAAGGAATAATATCTAAAATTTATAAAGAATTTACCAAACTCCACACCCGAAAAACAAACAACCCAGTGAAGAAATGGGCGGAAGATATGAATAGACACTTCTCCAAAGAAGACATCCAGATGGCCAACAGACACATGAAACGATGCTCAATGTCACTCATCATCAGGGAAATACAAATCAAAACCACACTGAGATACCACCTTACACCGGTTAGAGTGGCTAAAATGAATAAATCAGGAAACTATAGATGCTGGTGGGGATGTGGAGAGGCAGGCCCTCTCCTACACTGTTGGTGGGAATGCAAACTGGGTCAGCCACTCTGGAAAACGGTGTGGAGATTCCCGAAAAAAATGAAAATAGAGCTACCCTATGACCCAGCAATAGCATTGCTAGGAATCTACCCAAGAGAAACAGGAATGCTGATGCAAAAGGGCACGTGTACCCCAATGTTCATAGCAGCACTTTGACAATAGCCAAATCATGGAAAGAGACCAAGTGCCCATCAACTGACGAGTGGATAAAGAAGATGTGGTACATATATACAATGGACTACTATGTGACAATGAGAAAAAATGAAATCTGGCCATGTGTAGCCACATGGATGGAACTGGAGTGTATTATGTTAAGTGAAATAAGTCAGTCAGAAAAAGACAGATACCATATGTTTCCACGAATAGGTGGACTTTGTGAGACTAAGCAAAAACCAGGGGGGGTAAGAGGGGAAAGAAAAAAAAGACACAGAGAGGGAGGGAGATAAAACATAAGAGACTCTCAAAGACAAAGAACAAACTGAGGGTGAGGGGAGTGAGGGAGGGGGTGAGGGGGTGACGGGTATTAAAGAGGGCACATGTTGGGATGAACAATGGGTAGTATATGTAAACCAATTTGAAAATAAACTATTATAAAATTAAAAATAACAAAGATAAAAACAAATAGTTTGTTATTACTGTATAGGAAAACAATTGATTTCTGTATGTTAATTTTGTATTCTACAACTGTACAGAATTCATTTATAAGTTATCATAGTGTTTTAGTGGAGCCTTCAAGATTTTCTATGTAAAGGATGATGATATCTGCAAATAATAACAGTTTTACTTCTTCCTTTCTAATATGAGTATATTTTATTCCTTTTCTTTTCTAATTGGTGTGACTAGGACTTTCGGTACCACATTGGATGAAAGTGTCAAGAGTGGGCTTCCTTGTCTTGTTCCTGATCTTAGAGGAAACACTTTCATGTACATACCATTGAGTATGATGTTAGTTATAGACTTATATATGGCCTATATCATGTTGAGGTACATACATTCTATACTTACTTTGTTGAGTTTTTTTTAATCATAAATGAATATTGAATTTATTTTCAAGTGAACATGAAACATTTAGATATGTTAGGTCATAAAACATTAAGTCTCAATAATTTAAGTAATTAATTTCATAACAAGCTTTTCCAACTACAATGGTATGAAACTATAAGCCAATTCCAAGAAGAAAACTGGAAAAAAAAAACACCCACAAATACCCAGAGACTAAACATCATGTTACTAAACAATCAATGTTTCAATGAAAAGACAAAGAGGAAATCAAAACACACATTAAGACAAATTAAAATATAAACACAACTTAACAAACTCTGTGGGCACAGCAAAAACAAATCTAAGGAAAGGAAGTTCATACCAATACAGGCTTACATCAAGAAGACAGAAAATTTCCAAATAAAGAATCCTACTTAACACCTGAAGGATCTAGAAAAAGAAGAAAAAAACAAAGCCAAAATTAGTGGAAGAAAGGAAACAATAAAGATAAGACTTGAAATAGAGACTAAAAACATAGAAAATATTAATAAAACTAAAATATTATTCTTTTAAAAAATTAACAAAACTTGCCTTTAAATTTTCTCTTGAAAAATTTCACTGAAAGGGATTCTAAAAGGTAACCTTCAAGCTCACTACAGTGAAATCTCGTTAATATTAGCTCTACTAATTTTAAACGTGTATTTTTTTTTCTGTGACTAAAGAAAACATAATGATGGGCAGTAAATTAGGTGAACACCACAAATCTGGGAGGTCCCAACAGGCATATGGAGTAACAAAACCATGATGTGCCACAAAAATCTCAACAGTTAGAAACAATAGTAAATTCTAACAAAATAAAATGTATTCAAGGCCTATGTAAAATATCTTCCATGGGCCCAAAAATCATTTAAAAAATGAGAAACGTCAATAAAAATCAGATTTGTGATCTATATTTTAAGAGAGATAAACAACCAGCTGAAGTTTCTTGTGTTTTTTTATTTTAGCCATTCCAATAGGTGTGAAATGATTGATTTGCAATTTCCTGATGATGAGTGATGTTGAGCATCCTTTCATGTCTCTTGGCCTTCTGTATGTCTTCTTTGGAGAAATGTCTATTCATGTATACTGTCCAGTTTTAATTGGATTATTTGTTTTTTGGGTGTTGAATTTTTTAAATTATTTATATATTTTGGATGCTAACCCTTTATTACATATGTCATTTGCAAATATCTTCCCCCTTTCAGTAGGTTGCTTTTTAGTTTCGTTGGTTGTTTCCTTTATTGTGCATAAATTTTTATTTTAATGTAGTTCCAATAGTTTATTTTTTTGCTTTTTTTCCCCTTGACGTGTATGAAAAACTATCTCAAAGAGATATCTAGACAGAAGTTCCCATGATTGATGTCAAAGAAGTTACTGGTTGTGCTTTTTTCTAGGATTTTTATGGTTTCAGGTCTCATATTTAGGTGTTAAATCCATTTGAAGTTTATTTTTGTGTATGGTGTAAGAAAATGGTCCAGTTTCATTCTTTTGTATGTTGCTTTCCAGTCTATCTTGCTCATAATATAGTGTATACTTGGGAATAGTTGGATACCAGCTACAAAAGATCTTTTATTGCCAGATTATTGGGTCTTTAAAAGACCAAAGAGTTTGGACTTTAATCTAGAAGATGGTGAAAATTCTTTTACATTTTAAATTTTCTAAGTTTTTGAAAAAAAATAGCATGCATATGGTAATAAATATAAACAGTGAGGAGAAAATTTATGGCAAATATTTGACACCCAAGGCTGCCAGTTTCCTTTCCATACTTATACAATAATATATTTAATATCACCTCCTGTTTAAAATATAAATGGTTGCATACTCGACACTCTCTTATGCACCTTGTTGTTAAAATCATTTTACTTACCATGTCTTGAAAATTGTTCCATATCATTAAATATAAAATCACTTCTTTCATTTTCGTGGCTGCATGGCATTTTATTGTTATATGTATACCTTACTTTATTAATTTATTTTATTTTTTAATTTCAAAACATTTTATTGCATCTGAATTTCATATTGTACAGAAATATTACATGCTTAAATATATTCAAATAGACAGTTCTTTCAGTTCTTGGGGCTACCTTCAAAGGCAAATAAATAGGAAATAATAATTTATGTAGAGTATACATAGAAAATTTTCTTTCACAAGAATAAAAATATTTGGACATTTTGTACTTAGTGTCATTCAGCAATCCATTTTATATTAAAAAATTAGTTAACTGTTAGAAATTACTGTACAGACACAAAATAACTCAATAGAGGGCAAATATTTTAACTATTAATTAAGAACATATGAGATTTATTTTTTTCTTGTATTTTTTAAGAAGATACTCCTTTTGTGAATTCAAGTTTGGTTGGCCCTTTTTAGTCTTTTTGCTACATATTTTGAATATTTCTATTTACTTCTTTTTATAGAGCCTTTGAGCTTCTTCTTTCTTGTTTTCTCAAATTCTTGTTTCTTAGCAGCACACTCCACTTGTACTTGTTCATATTCTCCCTGTGCTTTTCGATTTGATGTTTTCTTTTTATTTTTCTTTGGAATAGTAATGGAGTTTATTCTTATGCTACCTTGTTTTGCTGCTCAATAATACAGTGTTCTTCATACAAATCTTGGTCAATACCACATTGTTTTTTTTCTTTTTTTGGCAAAATTTGATCCCCTTTTTCTTCTGACAAAGGCTGTTCAACTTTTCTAAGTTGCTTCCTGAGTCTTTCCTCTTCAGCTAAATAAAGATGCTTTAGATGACCAGAGTATCAATCTGTGAATTGGAATTTCTGTGAGGTTTGACCCTTCTTTTCCCTCCATAGCAATGTCTTGAAATTTTGCTGAATCTTCAGTTTGCTTCAGAATGCAAACCTTGTCCCTGGAGAACTCTTCTCATAATGGCCTGCATATGATTAGATTGCCCTCTCCTCTCCTTCATATTCTTATTCCTGAATCTAACCAGAGAAATTCCTTTGCTATGCATCCCAAAATTCCCTCATGGTCACACTGCTGCTGGCCTCACTGGCACCATGGCGCACCAGCCAAGTCATACTTTATTATATGTAATCAGTAGTAGGGTGCCCTTGACGAGTTTAGAGTATGGATGTGACCTGATTGGGCCTGTGTTTCAAAAAGTTTACTCTGGTTGACAGGATTTGAGCATTGAGAGCCTGGAACAGAGAAGCCAACTGAAAGGATCAGTGAGACAACATATGTGAAAGCATTTTGCAGCTGTAATGTGTTATATAAATCAGAGTTATTTTGTCAGAGCTAATGAGAGGCTTGAACTTAGGATTTCTGACTCCACGTCCTGGCCCTTCTTTCTACATCATGTATTTTGGCAACAACATCTAGTTTTGCCATTTGTACTTGTGGTGATGTTGACAATTACGACTCTTAAAGCACTTCACCATTTTCTGAGGACTTGATATTAAGGATTTTTTACTCTTGCCAGCAAAACTCTAGTGAGGGCAAGACTCAGCCCTGATTTATAACTGCTGAAGTGACAGTTGAACTGGGAAAGCAAAACCAGTTCACTGAGTAAGAAAAAAAGTATAAAGCTGAGAAACAGTCACTGTCATGTGGCCTAACATGAGGAAGTGAAAATCAGTAAGGTGACAGAAAAGTAATGGTCCAAGAAGTAAATAGGAAAAAAAAATGTGTTAGAGGCTCATGGCACATAATTAATCTTTTGTGCATATCACCTTATAGTTTACAAAGTGCTTTCCACTTGAACCTCAAATTCAGCTTTAAAAAAAAACAGATAACTTTTTCTTAACCCTTTTCTCAAAATGTAATAGGAAAAGTGAATATGGGAATGAGTTAAGGAATTATTTATAATGACTCTGCCATGTTATAGCATCTAAATTAGTGTTTTACAACCATGAACTCTTTGAATTATCCTTATGAAATAGACATTATACCCTTGATTTATAGAGGAGACTAAAACTCAGTGTGGTTAAGTGACCTGCCTAGTGTCACAGTTGAAACTTGGCAGAACTTCTTTATCTCTGATTCTAGAGCCCCATTCATTCCATGTACCATATTGTTCTTATCTGAAGTACTGAAAAGGAAAATCAGAGAAAGTGAAAACACATTTAGATTGCTCACAGAAGTCCCAACTCAGTCTTGGAGAGAAAAAATAAGATGCCAAAGCCACACACGGCAAAGAGAGGTTCAGAAGCCTGAAATAGACCGCAGATTAAATCTGACTTTGAATTTTGCTATTTTGGAAAGTCGCAGTCCATTACATTGCTTGGTAGGTAAATAGCATGACTGGAGGGTATGGGCAATTTCAGCCATACCATCTGAGAAGAGAAACACAAAGAGGATTCTAGTAGATAATACAAAGGTTGGGGCTGTGACTTCTTCAGCTTTATCCTCTACAAAGTTTACAGTGAATTGTCTGCTACATAGCAATAACTTAATATAAATTAATTAAATATGTCAAATATTTGGGTTCAGCTGGAAGGTAGAAGAATAAGAATTTGAGTTTTCTTTTCCCCAGACGTGATTTTGTAGGGAGTCAGTCTTTCTCAACCTTGTCTCTGTAATGTTCCCACTAAATTAATTAGACATCTGTACCACAAGTACTTTGCAGCTTGTACTACATTGGGTGTAGAAAAACTTTATAGATAGCATTTCTACTCTTAATGCAGAGTCCATTGCCACAGAAAGTTCAGGCGGCTAGAATGAAACTTCCAAACCAGCCCCAAGTGCCCTGGAGATGCTCTAGGCACAAACCCTGTTCCAAACTCAGATTTCATTTATTTCTCTTGCAGAAAGGGAGGCAGATTTATGTAGGAATGAGCCTGACTGCTTGTGCCCAAGCCATGCAAATATTTTAAGTAGGGTAATTCATGGGGTGTCCATTTTTCACCTCAAAAGAGCAAATGAAACAAGAATAGAGTCTTGAACAGCTCATTAATTGAAGGACAGGGGAGACAAATGCTTGTCTCAGACCCTCTCAGGCCATGAAGTGGGGGCACAATGACCTTAGGAATGCTCTTATGAGGTTCTTTTAAGTAAATCGTTAATGAATGACTTAGTCATCTGCTGGGCATTGTGATAATCATTGTGATGAGGAAGTAGGGATAAAAAAGATACTAAGAAACCACAAAAACATATTTATAAATGCAGAGAACAAACTGGTGGTTGCCAGAAGCGAGGAGAGTGATTACATGGGCAAAATAGATTAAGAGGTAGAAATTTACAGTCATAAAACATATAAGTTAGGGGTATGAAAAGACAGCATAAGGAATATAGTCAATAATATTGTAATACCATTGTATGTTTATAAATGTTAACTACACTTATGGTGGTGCACATAGTGTAAAGTATAGAATTGTCAATTCACTATGTTTCACATCTGGAGCTAATATAACATTGCATGCCAACTATACTTCAGTTAAAAAGATGGAATTTAAGAAATAAAACAAATGAACAAAGGGAAATAGAGAAAGGTAAGCCAAGAAACAGGCTCAACTATAGAGAACAAACTGATGGTTACCAGAGGGGAGTGGGTGGGGGGATGAGTTAAAGAGGTGATGGGGATTAAGGAAGGCATTTGTTGTGATAAGCACTGGATGTCATATGGAATTGTTGAATTACTATATTGTAGACCTGAAACTAATATTACACTGCATATTAACTAGTTGGAATAAAAAAATCTAAAGCAAGTGAGATATGCCTCAAAGAGCTCACACCGGGAAAGGACTAATGGAGAGTCAAATTCTACTGAGTCTGGGAAGATTGTGGTCAGCAAGAGCTTCAAGCATTCCTATAGGAAGTGGTTTTTGCTGGGTCTTGAAGATGCTTAAAGATGTGGGGAAATAACTGCAAGGAATTGTGGGAGCAGAGCTGATGGGTGAGAGAGAGTGTAATTCATTTCAGATGGTAGCAACTAAGCCAAAGGGGACTGGTGATTAGGAAAAATGTTTGGGTTGTTTTCAGAAGGCTGGCTAGAATGTAATTCCCCCTTGAGCAGAGAGCACCCTTGGACAAAAGATGAGATCCCAAGAGAGGCCATGAGGAAGAGAACTCTGCTTTACAAACCAGATAAATATAAACTTCACAATCACACTAAGAATCCTGGAAAGGCAGAGACAACTTAGCCAAATCTCTCCATTTAGCAAGTGAGAAAACCGAGGCTCAGAGAGGGAAAAGGAATTGCTCAAGTTAACACGGCAACTCTGAAGCAGAGTCAATGCTAGAACACAAGCCTTATGAGTACAATTTCAGGTTTAGAGATTCTATGAATAAAATTTTGTGAAAGGCCTAATATTGTCAAAGTCTATTTATGGAAAACATCTAGCAGAGTGCTTGGCATATGGCAGCCATTAAATAGAGTGACAGTGTAGTATAGTGGTTAAGAGCACACATCCCAAAGCCAAACTGCTTGTATTTGAACCCTGGCTCTGCCAATTTCTATCTATATTATTCTGGGCTTTTGTACATCAGTTTTGATGGTTATCATGATAATTAAGTTATTATTTACTATCTGTAGGGTGCTTAGGAAATTTCCTGACACAAAATTACTATGTAAATATCTGATAATAAATGTTTAAAGTTCCTTTTCCCTTTCCACTGTCGCTGCTACTCAGGGGATGATTTCAGAGGGAAAGCACAAAGCAGTTTTACCTCATCTCTATTTCCTATGGCTATGTTTAATTCTCCCTCTTCTAAAAACAGAAACATAGAACCTCAGAGTACTGGAGCTGGGGGAGCCCTTAAGAATCCTTCAGACTCTGTTTGGTTCAGAGAGGGGATAAGCGGTATTAAATAGGCTTAAGACAATGTGCTTTGTGTTAAAATGCCCAAGGTTCATGTTGTAGCTGTTCTATGTTCTGTTACCTCTCTGTCTCTTGATTACCTTATTTATAAAAGGGGGATAAAAATAATCCCTCTCATAGGGCGTGTGAGAATTAAACGATAGAATGCATATAATACAGCACTTAGCTCATGCTTACCAATCAGAAGTACTTGGTAAATGGAAGCTGGTACTATTTTTTTAACTGATATTATGTTCATATTTATAATAGTGACACATAACCACACTTCCTTTCTGATGACTCATTCCTCAGCTGACTGAAGGTGGGGAAGGCTCTTCTTACTACTTAGTTAGATAGTTATTGTGATGGTCCAGCTCCTAGAGGATCCAGGAAGTGAGGCTCTCAATCTACTTATTAGACCTCATCCTCAAATAATTCCTATTCCCAAAGTGTTACACCATTTACTAAGTCTGTTCATCTCCATTATCTCATCCAGTTTTGAAAAACTGAACTGTGGGATAGTCAGAGGTAGGTACCCCTAGTTTAGAAGTCATAACTTGAAGTTCAGAGAAGTAAAGCGATTTGTCAAAATCACACAACATATTAGTAACAGAGGCAACTGTCAAAGTCAGATCTTATTCCAGTTCAGTATTCTTTACCCTCTGCAATCCTGATTAAATTCCCCAGTTTTAAATTAAGCCTTAATTTTGGCTCTTATCCTGTCAAGTGAACCAGGTAATATGTGTATAGGGAAGTGGTGTTTGGTAGAGAGAGAAATCAGAAACCTGATCTAGACTTGGGAGTAAGGAGGGTTTGGACTATGCTATCTAGACCAGAATCAAACCAGGGAAAAATTTATTTCCTTATATTTCTATTTTGTGAAGAGGAGAGGGATTTGGGTGAAGAAAGCAATGTAGGATGCAGAATGTGGCTCTGCAGAGCAAAAGATCCAGGCTATGAAATAGGCCTAAAATAGGCCAAATCTTAAGAGTAGCACAACAGATCTCTCATTCTTGGAGGTGTATATAGATAGGGGTTTGGAACCTTTGTTGTGTCACAGTGAAAACCTCATCCTCTCTTTCAGCCTTTTCTTCCCCAGCTTCACATTCAGCAACTTCATTCTATCCAGCTCTATGTCATACTCCCAAGGTTTAATAGGTTGGTACTTCAGGTACAGGTGTTTTGGTCTGAAGAATAATGGGGTTAGGCTGGTTCCTCCACACAACAATAATACTTACACAAATTAAGGATAAGAGAAATCTACACATCTTTTAGACATACCCCAAGGCTCCTACACTCTCCTTTATGTCCTCTGTCAACCATGGACTGTCCCTAACAGGTCAGTTCAAAAAAGGAATAGCACATTGCGGGATATTTTCTTTGGTGCAATCTGAACCATGCAAACCAGTTTCTGCTTGGGAATCTTGACTTGGAAATATACTTTGACTCTAGCCATAAGCATGCCTCTAAAGCTCCAGGAGCAGGAAGGGAAGAGCTGTGTACTGACTTTTGTCTGAAGCCAGGCACAGAATTCAGAAAGTTCCCAGTGTCTTGGAATGGTCATGAAGACCAATGTCAACGCCACAGGACACATTTCATGGATCCACAGGAATATTGTTGTATAATACACAAGAACAGAGCTCAGTTGCCTTTTAATTATTGCATTAAAGTTTTCATTATATTTTGACCGTACTTATACTCAGTCTAGACACTCATTTATAAGCCTACTAAAGGGTTAGTCAGTCAAGGAAAACCAATCTTTCTGATATCCTCTCTGCACTCGTGGGTTAAGGGAATGAAAGGTCATCCCATTGAGGCCAGTTAGGAAGGCTTAACTTGTTTGAAATCCCCAAATTCTCTGTTCTTATGGAAGATGGGTATGACATTTAGAGATCAATTACATAGGCCAAAATTCCTTAGAAAGGTATCTGCATTATTGGCTTCCATTAAATGATGTGAAATAAGTTCTGATTGATCTTGATTCTGACCTTAAGCCTCAGTCCTAGAGTGATAGCATATGGAGAAGTCTTGGACCCCTGATCCCAAATCAGAAAACATATAGTCTAATTTTGGAAGAGTAAGTTGTAAAAAGCTTAAATGTCCACATTCCTCCAATACCCTCAGCCATAAACCTCACTAAAAAAAAAAAAAAAAAAAGCATGACTTGCTCCCAATAGCAACCAGAAAATAATTTTATGGAGGGAGAATATTTAGTTGTGAAAGGGAAGTTGTTCCAGCATCTCTAACACTGTCTTCCAGAACGTTGGCTCTTTTACTTTAGTTATTTATCCTAAGCATTCTTCAGTTTAAACCTTGGAAATTCTCAGATTTTTATCTTTCAGGAAAAAAGTTTCCTTTTTATCAAGGAAATGGAGTGGGAGGTAAGTAGTAGGGAAACTCATCAAGAGAGAAGAATGGGCAAATCAAGAACTAAATATATATATAGTCTTGGATTTTTCAGACCAAGTCATTTGAGATGAAGGAGATGGTAGAAGTCCTTCATATGGTATTCATGTATTGCCGATGTACAACTATGTTCTGCTGGTCCCTTTGGTATCTAAGCTTTGCCAGCCAATTGGTGGCATACAAAAAGTAATTAAAATTTTTATTTTCACCACTTCTCTGTCCTCCTCTTGAAGGTCAGAATCTTAACCAACGCTAGTATTTTGGCCATGCAAGGCATGAGTTGTGCAACCCAGGACAGGAAAATAGATCACATGACTGCTTTGAATTATGGGCCTCATTCATCTCTACATTTCAAGTGCCTAGAACACTCCTTGTTATATAGTAGGTACTGTAATATTTATTGATTAAATAATTAAGTAAATAAATGCTTAAATAAATATTTCTCAGTACCGCCCCTGTCAAGGACAAAAGATTAATATTTTCTCAGAGTAATATCCCACCTCCATCTTGGCCTTTCATATGCCAAAGTCTTTCCATCTGTCACAAATAAGAGAGGACTTATAAGGATAAGGATGGGGACTTATAAGGATCCTTATAAGGATAAGGATGGGGAAAGACTTGGGTGGACTCTAATGGAGTTCAACTCAGTATAATTCAGGTAGTTAATTATATCATTTGCAGAATTCAAATTTTCTGCTAGTGAAAAAAGTGTGTAATTTCTAAATTCAACTTACACTTCGTTATTCCCTAAAACATTAAACAGGAGAGAAATGTCTATCTTGAAATGTTGCTTACAGGCCTCACATTCTACAGGTTTTTTGCCCAAAGTTTAATGACCTAAGCTTGGAGTCTGCTCCACTCTCTAGCCAAGTCTTGCAAACATCTGAAGCATTTTATAAAGAGTGATTGCCTAAAATGATAAAATGTCAAAGCCAAAAAGGCCTCTGAAATGACAGATCCTAACCTCTTCCTTTTATGGGTGGGAACACTGACCCCCAAAAAGTGGAATATTGGAAACTTGACGTGCTGACCTCCAGGCTAGTTTTCTTCACTTGATTTTTCAGTGTTGGTCGATTCTACTTAAGATCCCTACCTCCTGTACTATAAGGTTATATAATGCAGTTCACTGGATTGGAAATACCATGTATATGGGAAAAACAGCCTCTGACACTTTTGAGAACTGTGTCGACTGCAAATTGTAGGTTATTTTGGCCCAGAATGTGCTGGCAGTGTACTCCTATAGAAGGTTCAGAGTCCTTAGGCTATGTTAATTCCCCTACTCAGCTGAGCCAGGTGTGCTAGGACATGTTTGCACAGCATCGTCTCCCACACATTTGTTGGAACAGAGGCCCCACAGGCCAAGTACGTTTGTGAAGCTATGTAGAATCAATAAGGCTCACAAGTCCTGGACTCGGAAGAAATGAGGCCAGGTTGAAAAGAAACCAGGCTGTGAGGGAAGAAGAATTGTAATTGCAGATAAGAAAAGAGCTTTAGAGCAACTAAGAGCAGTGGACTTATAGGACTTACATTTCTGATCTTGGCTTTGTCTCTGTTGGCCATCCTTAGTCAAGTCACTTAACCTTTCTGATCTTGGTTTTTCTCATCCATAAAGTGGGGATAATTAGATCGGGTTCAACTATTTTAATGAAACCACCAAAGTTATTTGAAAGTGAAGGTATTATGCAAAATATTTTTGTGAGAACACCTGTATTTTAAAATTCCTTACATCAAGTAACTCTAGTAGATGATATTGCTACTTTTATTCAGTTAAATGTAGGCAAGGAAAGCATGGGATGGTTAAGAAGTGATTGTATGCTTTCTTTAAATCTAAATATAATCTGAAACAGTGGTTTTCAAAGACAGAGTCTTCATATTGACTGATTAGAATCACCAGGGAAGTGTTTAAAAAAATCCGTATGCTTGGGCTCCATCTTGTATCGGAGGTTCGGAATTGAAGGGAGAAGAAAGTTTGAGTAACAAAAAGAATACAATTGATTCAGTTAATTTTACTGATAAGTCAAACAGGTCATAAGTTCTGGGCCAGCTTGGATTGGTTGTCCTTGAGTCAGAATCAGTCAGGATGGGGTCATTTAGAATAAATCATGGCAATTTAGGCTTTAGGAACACTTTATTTTACAAGGAGATATGATTTGGACAGGGAACATAACATAGGAGTAGCATAACATTATGCTCTGGGGTTGAACAATTGAACAGACATGAGCAGGGACCTGGTAGTGGATCTGTATTGATTGTGTAGGTAGCACCATGGCATCTCTGCTTTGGACAGTGGTGTAGGTAACTGATAGTAAGTTTGCCTATTTCCTGGACATGGTATAGCCATCCATTCTCTGGGCTTTGGGTCTCAATCAGTGGCGATGGTGACAAGGAGAATGTCTACAAAACGGAATCTTATTTCCTGCCTGCCCTGCATAATGACCCACAATGTTTAAGACAATGGATGAATCTTTCACTTTACAGTTAAATAAACTGAGGTTAAAAAACAAAAACAAAAACAAGCATGTCACAGTTGAGAGGTAGGAGTCAAACCTCGTCTGTCTGCCTCTTTGTTCCATAGTGTCGCCATTGTACTCAAGCTTCGGTCTTCCTCACTACCAATCCAAGAAGATATTATGAACCAGGCCACTTCCCATTTTACAGAAGAGGTACTAGGGTATAATAGGTTCCTGGACTAAATTTGTACTGACAAACTGAGACAGACGATTGAGTGCTTTTTCAGGAAAATTCAGGTGAAGTTCTCACTTTCATTAAGGTGCATACCGAGAAGGAGAGGTGACCCAGAAAAACTTTGCTACTCTTTGAAAATGTTTTTTCTACTTATGTAAAACCTAGTTTTCCAAAAGCTCTTTCATATGTTGGCTTACATGAGCTTTACAACAGCCTCATAAAGCTACTTCATAATTTCTATTTTAGAAACAAAGAAACTGAGACTTTTAGAGGCCATGTGACTTTCTTGTTAAACACATTTCTGGGCCATACTCCCAAAGATTTTGATCAGTAGGTCTAGATGAAGGTAGAAAGTTTTCATTTTTATTAAGTCTTAGGTAATGGTGCAAGCCACATTTTAAGAACTCCTGTTATAGACAAAGCATTGGTTTAACGATTGGTTTATGACATCAGGCTTTCAGGCCACTAAAATAAAACAGTTAAAGAAACCTGGAGGCTGAAGGCAGTCTCTGTGAAAGTTAGCTAATGTCACACATTACCTTTATCTCACCCATAGGCCCTAGAAAAGGCAGTGATAAGGGCATAAACCTTGGAGTCAGATTGATTTGGTACATCTTCCCAGCTATGTGATTTCAAGAAAGTCATATGCCCTCTACATGCCTCGGCTTCTTTATTTCTAAAATGAGGATAATGAAGTAGCTTCATAGGACTATCGTGAAGCTCACATAAACCAATACATGCAAGAGGTTTTTGAAGACTAGAAGGTTGCATCAGTTGAAAAATATTAAAGTTCTTCTGGATCATCTCTCTTTCTTTGTATGCCAAGATACCTTAAATGCCTGGACATTTGTTACAAAATGTGGCAGTCAGGCATGTCTTCAAGTGGCTATGGTGAGGCCAATCTGGACTCTGTAAGTGTTTATTCACCACCGTTGACACTAGCTACAAATCCTTTTAATCTGATGTCCCTAACAGTCAAACTGTTTTAATAATCAGTAATGCAGATGGCCCTACAGTTCTTACCACTCAGTTTTCATCCTTAGAAGATTGGGTCATTGAAGAAAATTAGCAGTTCCTTAAGAGCTAGGCAGCAGATACAATTTTCAATGTACCAGATCATTCTCTGCTAGAGAATTTAAAGTGGAGGTTACCAAACTGGGAGTCAGGAAAGCTGTATCGTATCTCATGCTCTGCAACTGACTCACTGTGTAACCTTGTATAAATTACTTTTGCTCTCTAGGTTTCAATATTTTGTCTCTAACAATAAATAAGTACTCGGAGTCATTGGTTTTGAAAGATGCTTCAAGATCTGAATTCTAGGATAATCAAGACAGTAGAACTTTCTCCTAGTCTTGGCTATATGTCTGTACTCACTATGTGTCCTTGGGCCATCACTACTCACCTTTGAACTTAGTTTTGTCACCTATGACATTGATAATAATTGTAAACCATGTGCTAACTCCTTCTAAATGTTTATGTAAATAATCAAATATATAGTATTCAAAAATTATTTGGATATTCAATGTGATAAATATCCAGAATATATAAATAAAATTTTACAATTCAACAACAAAAGAACTAATGAAAAATTAGCAAAGGACTTGAATAAACATTTCTCAAAGGTATACAAATAGCAAATAAGTACATCATAAGATGCTCAACATTATTAATAATTAGGAAAATTAAGTCAAAACTGCAGTGAAATACCACCTCACACCAATACAACAGCAACTAACCAAAAATAAGAATATAACAAGTGTCGACAAGGATGTGAAGAAATTTTGCACTGTTGGTAAGACTAAAATAGTGCAGTTACTATGGAGAATGGTATGACAGTTCTTCAAAAAGTATATATATGTGTATATATATATATATATATATATATATATATATATATATATATAATCATATGATTCCCCAATTTTAATTCTGGATATACCCCCCCAAATCACAAGCAAGGTCTCAAAGAGATATTTGTACATGCCTGTTCATGACGACATTATTCACAATAGTCAAAAGGTGGAAGCGACACAAGTGTCAATTAATGAATGAATGAGTAAATGGATAAAACAAAGGTTGTATATGCAAGCAATAGAGCAATATTTAGTCTTTAGAAAGGAAAAAAAGACACATGCAACAGCATGGATAAATATTCATGATATTAATGTAAATAAATAAGTCATTTACAAAAAAGATAAATACTGTATCGTTCTACTTATATAAAGTATCTAGATAAATAAAATTCTTGGGGCAGTAACCAGAATAGAGGTTATCAGGAACTGGGGAAGGAGGGAATAAAGAGTTATTATTTTGGCTACAGAGTGTCAGTTCTGCAAGATGAAGACAGTTCTACAGATGAATGTTGGTGATGGTTTCACAGCAACGTAAATGTACTTAATATCATTGAAACATACACTTAAAAATTAAGATGGTAAATATTGTGTTATGGTTATTTTACCACAGGTAAAACAATAGACAAATTTCTTTCAAAATTGAAAAATATTATAGAAACTGGGGAATCTAGTTGGAAGTGGTTTAAGATAGCAAGAAATAAAGATCCAGAACTCACCTCTTCCCATGAATACAACAAATTCACAACTACATAAAAATAATTTCTTCTGAAAAAGGCCTGAAAAGTAAATGAACAAACCCTCCACAACAAAGAATAAGGAATATCATCAAAACAGGTAGGAGAGGCAGAGATATATTCCTACCAAAAACAAAGAAACAAACAAAAGAAAACACCCCAGGAGCACTAATTCACAATAGGGAGGAATCTCATAAATATGGAAATTTTCCTTGAGATGCAAGGAGTCTACATAAGGGACCCCAATCACTAAATCCTGCAAAAGAGGACAAGGCCCCAAATCCTCTGCCTTTAAAATCAATGGGGATTATATATAGGAAATCCATATAACTGTAGGCAATGGAGAGCCCATTTTTATTTTTATTTATTTTTAAAATCTATTTAAATTCCAGTTAGTTAACATACAGTGTAGTATTGGTGTCAGGAGTATAACCCATCAGTGCATCACTTACATATAACACTCAGTGCTCATACCAACAAGTGCCCTCCTTAATACTCCTCATCCATCTATCCCATTCCCCCATGCACCTCTCTCCAGCAACACTCAGTCGTTGTATTTAAGAGTCTCTTATGGTTTGCCTCCCTCTTTGGTTTTATCTTATTTTTCTTTCCCTTCCCCTATGTCCATCTGTTGTGCTTCTTAAATTCCACATATGAACAAAATCATATGATATTTATCTTTCTCTGACTTTTTTCACTTAGCATAAAACAATCTAGTTCCATCAATGTTGTTGCAAATGACAAGATTTCATTCTTCTTGATAGCTGAGTAGTATTCCATTATAGATAGATAGATAGATAGATAGATAGATAGATAGATAGATAGATAGATATAGATATAGATATAGATGGCATTTTCTTTATCTATTCATCAGTCAATGGACATTTGTCCTCTTTCCATAATTTGACTATTATTGATTGTGGTGCTATAAACGTTGGGATGCATGTGTCCATTCGAATCAGTATTTTTTTATTTTTTGGATAAATACCTAGTCGTGCAATTGCTGGGTAGTTCTATTTTTAATGTTTTGAGGAACCTATCATTTTTATTTATTTTTTAAATTTTTTAACGTTTATTTATTTTTGAGAGACATAGAGACATAGTATAAGCATGGGAAGGGCAGAGAGAGAGGGAGATACAGAATCTAAAGCAGGCTCCAGGCTATGAGCCATCAGCCCAGAGCCCGACGCGGGGCTTGAACTCACAGACCATGAGATCATGACCTGAGCCGAAGTCAGCCGCTTAACCAACTGAGCCACCCAGGCGCCCCGGAACCTATCATTTTTAAAGGGCTCATTCATAGACTCACGCACCCTGAGACACAGAACAAAATAGCAGGTCTCCATATGTGATGGAGACTCATTTACTAATGTTAAAATTATCTGTTGGAGATGCAGAAACCTGTTGGGACTCACTCTGGGGACAGAGACACTGGTAGGTGTCATTTTTGTGATATCATTTTAACTTGCCAATACTGGGATGGTAGGTGTTGGGAGCCATCTTGGGCTCACAGGTTGAGACATCTCCCTGTTTGGATAAGGCAGATGCTGCAAAGTCTCCTGCTGACTAAATGGCACCCCAATATTATCTCCTTCTAATAATAACCTTTCAGGCATGGATTTCTTGAGCTGCTCTTGTTGACCTCAAGGGATATAATGCTCTTTGGTTTTATGGCATATGAAAAAAGGGACCTGGAGTGCAATGCCTTGATGGATAATATCTGAATGAGAGTTGCCTGGCCAGAAGTAACCTCAAAGTTGCCTCTAGGGGATAAGTTGCACAAATTGATCATACAGAATAGCAGTTATGAGTTGGCTAACAATTAGTAGACATTAGGCCCCGAGACTCTTTGAACCAAACTATATTTCCCTGTAGGTATTGCATTATGATAAACATCCCCTCAGCCCCACCATAAAACCTCCAGAGCACATCGCTGTAAAGCTTCTCTCAGTATTTGCTTAATAGACTGATAGTAGAGGTTGTAAAGAGACTTAGGACCTTCTCTGGAGGTGAGTTTAGCCCAAAAGTTAAAAGCACTGTTAATAGATGAGGCATAAACAGAAGCCAAACAAAAGTAGCTACACATACCTTCACTGATCAACAACAAATATTGAGCACCTTCCTAAGGTTAACATTCCACGAATCCTTTTGCTATTTCTATCCCCACGCTCCTTTATAATGAAAAGGCAATAACAAAATACTATTACAGAAACTACCATTTGTATAAAGAATAGATAGACATGAGCCTTTATAGTATAGGCTCACTCACTCACAAAGGAAAAGAACTTAGATAAAGCATTAGAGATTATGTTTCTACCAAGTGAGTTATACCTCCTCCATTATGGTTAAAGATTATGGATAGAACGACTCCTAAACTATCTATAGATTTAACATAGGTCTTAAGGCAACAATGTTTGCGCCCTCTGTTTACTGAGGGCTATGACAACAACCCTGCTCTCTTCCTAAACATTTTGTTATTTCCTCTGCTATAAGCCTACCTAACTCTACCCCTAAAACAATGCGTGATCTTGGAACATAATCATAAGAATGGTTACTGCCTAATCTAAGATAAGGCTGTCTACTTCTGGGTCTGGGGGATTCATAAAAATGTCAACCTAAGAAAAATTGTTAAAAAATGCCTTGTTACTGATGTAATGTCACTCACTGCCTTTAAATAAAGATACTAAGACCAGCAGAGCAGAAATGCCAGATTTGCCAGAGATGCCTGCTTAGTGATCAGACTACCTCTCGTGGTTCTTTCATTCCTTTCGCCGACCGTCCATCCTTCGGGGACTCTTGGACTCGACAAAGCCGGACTCCGGCAGGTAGGTGCTAGTTTGTAACTCTCCCTCTAACCTGTTAGCACTGGGGATGCGCCGCATTATTAGACTCATGCGTCCCCAAGACACAACCACATCTCACAGATGAGCAAAGTGAGAGCCCCACCCACACCATGTCAAAAACATACCACAGTTCTGTGGGGTAAAAACCTTGCCCAACTCTCCACCACAGCCATGGCTCCACCACAACAGGTGGACACCTGTAGCTCACACAGGGAATGCACCTGAGCACCTGGTTCTTATGAATGGAGGGTATAAGGTTTCTGAGCCCCATGGGACATCTACACAAGGTCACTTTTTCAAGACTGGGAGATGTAGCTGAATTTTCTAATACATAAGAACAAACACCAAGAGCCAAGCAAAATGAGAAGGTAAAGGAATGTTTCAAATGAAAGAACAAGATAAAACCTCAGAAAAAAATACCTTAATGAAACAAAGATAAGCAATCCACCTGATAAAGAGTTCAAAGTAATGGTGATAAAGATGCTCAGCAAACTTGGGAGAATAGATTAACACAGTGAGAACTTTAAAAAGAGATAAGAAATAGAAGAAAGAACCAAAAGGAAGTCATAGAGCTGAAGAATACAATAACTAAACAGAAAAAGTACTCTGGAAGCATTAACAGCATATTGGATGAAGCAGAATAATGGATCCATAAGCTGGAAAACAAAACAATAAAACTCACCTCGGCAGAACTGCAACAAGAAATATAAACCTGGATCTTAAGTGACAATACCTTAAGGATGCTTTTGGGACAACGTCAACTTAAATAACATGCATGATACAAGGTCCCAGAAGGAGAAAAACGAATGGGCCAGATAACTTTTAAAAAGAAATAATGGCTGTAAATTAACCTAATTTGGGGAAGAAACTAGGCCTCCAGGTCCAGGAAGCCCAAAGATTTACAAATATGATAAACCTAAAGAGATCCAAACCAAACCGCACTATAATTGAAATGGTAAAAGTTGAAGAAACCATCTTAAAGGCAGCAAAAGAAAACAAAACACCACCATCAACAACAAGAACAACTTTTTATGTACAAGGGAAAACCCTGTAAGGCTTTGAATAGATTTTTTAAGCACAAAACTTGTAGTCTAGAAGAGAGTGGTATGATATAGTAAAGATGCTCAAAGGAAAAAAAACAACAACAACAACTAAGCATTCCATGCTGGGAAAGTTATCACTCAGAATTGAAGGAGAATTGAATTTTGCATACAAGAAAACACTAAAGGGGTGCATCAGCACTAAACCAGCATTACAAGAAATGTGAAAAGCACTTTGTGAAGTTGAAAATAAATGGCACTAATTAATTTTAAAAAACTAAAAAAATAAAAATATCACTGGAAAAGTAAATATATAGTAAAAATAGTGGATCAATCACCTATAAAACAAATATAAATGTTACAAGACAAAAGTAATATTATTTAAAATTATAATGATTAGTTAAGGGATGCATAAAATAAAAGCATGTAAAATGTGATATCAAAAGTATAAAATGAGGAAAGGGGGTAAAATATAAAGTTTTGGAATATGTTCAAATTTAAGTTACTATCAACTTAAAACTGAATCATTACATGCATAAAATGTTATATGAAAATCTCATGGTAATCACAAAGAAAACGTATAGTAAATACACAATAGAAAATGAGAAATGAATCTAAACATAATACTTAAAG
Organism: Paguma larvata; assembly: GCA_030068075.1. Lineage (NCBI taxonomy): Eukaryota > Metazoa > Chordata > Mammalia > Carnivora > Viverridae > Paguma > Paguma larvata. Next base: position 50,368,913 of record CM057830.1, on the reverse strand, counting down.
GAGACCTTCGAACCAAAGAAGGGAAGTAAGTGCATACCTATCAATAATTACTTTAAGTGTAAATGGACTCAATTCTCCAATTAAAAGACATCAAGTCACTAAATGGTTAAAAAAAAGACCCATCTATATGTTTCCTACAAGATACTCACGTCAGAAGTTAAGGACACACATAAACTGAAAATAAAAAGATGAAGAAAATAGTCCATAGAAATACAAGTAAAAAGAAAGTTGGTGAAACTATAGTCATATCAGCCAATATAGACTTTAAAACAAATACTGTAAGAAAATACAAAAGTAGCATTACATAATGATAAAGGGGTTAATTGGCAATAAGATAAAACATTAATAAATATATATGTACTCAACTTAAGAGTATCAACAAATATAAAGCAAATATTAACAAAATATTTGAAGGGAGAAATTGACAGTAATACAATAATAGTAGGGAACTTTAGTACTCTATTTACATCAATAGATCATCCAGACAGAAAATCAATGAAGAAACATTAGCCTTAAACAACACATTAGACCAAATGGACTTAACCGATATATACAGAACATTCCATTCAAAAACAACAGGATACACTTTTTTTTCCAAGTGCACATGGAACAATCTATAGGATAGATCACAGGTTAGCTACAAAACAAATATCAATAAGGGCAGCTGAGTGGCTCAGTTGTTATAGCATCCAACTCCTTATCTCGGTTCAGCTCATGATCTTGTGGTTTGTGAGATCGAACCCCACATTGGGCTCTGTGCTGATAGTGTGAATCCTTCTTTGGATTTTCTCTCCCTCTCTCTCCACCCCTCTCTCCCTTGCTCTCTATCTAGAAAAATAAATTAATTAATTAAAAAAAACAAGTATCAATACATTTAAAAGATTGAAATCTTATCTATTTTTTAAAATTTATTACATTTTTTATTTCATTCTTTCAGTCCCCTTCTCTCCCACTAAATATTTAAGCATTCTCAAAGGCTTTTTTTTTGGTTATTGAATTATAATTGACATACATATTATATTAGTTTCAGGTGTACAAGAGAGAGATTCAATATTTTTATACAATAGCCAAATCACGGAAAGAGACTAAGTGTCCATCAACTGATTAACGGATAAAGAAGATGTGGTATATATATACAATGGAATACTACGTAGCAATGAGAAAGAATGAAATCTGGCCATGTGTGGCAACATGGATGGAACTGGAGGGTATAATGCTGAGTGAACTAAGTCAGGCAGAAAAAGACAGATACTATATGTTTCCACCCAATAGGTGGACTTTGCGAGACTTAACAGAAAACTAGGGGGGAGGGGAAGAGGGAAAAGAAAAAAAGACACAGAGAGGGAGGGAGACAAAACATAATAGACTCTTAAATACTAAGAACAAACCTAGGGTTGAGGGGGGTATGGGAGGAGAGAGAGTAGGTGACAGGCACTGAGCAGACCACGGGTTGAGATGAGCACTGGGTGTTGTTGTACGGAAACCAGGCTGACAATAAAAATTTATAAAAACTAAAAATAATTTAAAAAAATAAAAAAGCAAAACAAATGAACAAAACCAAATGAAACAGATTGAAATCTTATCAAGAGTCTTTTCTGACTACAGTGGTATGAAATTAAAATATATTTCAAGAAGAAAACTGAAAAACAAACCAACACAAAAATGTGAAGATTAAACAACATGCTACTGAACAACCAGTGGGGCTTTGAAGAAATAAAATGACAAGTTTTTAAAAATACCTAGGCGGGTACATGGGTGGCTCAGTTGGTTGAATGTCTTACACTTGATTTGTGCTCAGGTTGTGGTCCCATGCCCATGGGGCACTTTGGGCTCCACACTGAGCATGGAGCCTGCTTGGGATTCTCTCTTTCTGCCCCTCGCCCACTCATGCACGCACACACACACACACATACACTCTCTCTCTCTCTCTCTCTCTCTCTCTCTCTCTCAAATAAATAAAATTTAAAAAATACCAAGACACAAATGAAAACAGAAGTATGACATATCAAAATCTATGGAATGTGGCAGAAGCAGTCTTATGTAGGAAGTTTGTAGCAATACAGTCCATCCTAAAAAAAAAAAAAAAAAAGAAATGGAGGGATGCCTACCAAAGTCATTTTACAACGCTAGCATTACTTTGGTACTAAAATCAGAGAAGCATGACACAGTAAAAAGGAAAATTACAGGCCAATATTCTTGATGAATATAAATGTAAAAATTCTTAACCAAATGTTAGCAAATTGAATTCAAAAATACAGTAAAAGAAGCATACTACCATACTCAGCTGGAATTTATTCCAGTGATATTAAGATGGCTCAACATCTGCAAATCAATTAACTTGATGCACTGCATTAACAAAATGTAACATAAAAAGAATATAGTCATGGCAATTGATGCATAGAAAACATTTGACAAAATATGACTTCCATTTATGACAAAAACTTTCCATAAAGTGAATATATAAAGAATGTACCTCAAAATAATAAAGGCCAAATATAACGAAACCATAGCTAACATATTTAATGGTAAAAACTGAAGACTTTTCCTCTAAGATCATAAATAAGACAAGAAAGCCCATTAGTTCCACTTTTATTCAATATATTATTTGAAGTCCTAGACAGCAATAAGGCAAATAAAAGAATTAAAAGGCATCCAAATTAGAAAGGAAAAGTAAAACTGTCACTATTTGCAGACGACATGATATAAAAAACTCCTAGTCTCCACTAAAAATATTACAACTAATACACAAATTCAGTAATCTTGCAGGTGTCAATACAAATATGCAGAAATCTGTGGCATCTCTATACAGTAGTAACAAACTATCATAAAAAAAAGAAATCAATAAAGCAACACCATTTACAATTTCATCAAAAGAAATTAAATAACTAGGAATAAATTTAATGAAGGAAATGAAAGATCTGTACACAAAAAACTGAAAGATACTAATAAGTGAAATTGAAGAAGATACAAGAAAATGGAAATATATTTCATGCCAATTAATTGGAAGAATTAATACTGTTAAGTATCCAAAGCAATCTACAGATTCAATGCAATCCCTATCAAAATTACATTGGCATTTTTCAGATAACTAGAACAAATAATTCTAAAATTTGTATAGAACAAAAAAATTCCAAGTAGCCAAAACAATCTTGGGGGAGAACAAAATTAAAGGTACTATGCTGACTTCAAACTATACTACAGATCTATGGTAATTAAAACAGTATAGTACTGGCATAATTGCAGACACACAGATCAATAGAACAGAACCGAGAGCCCTAAAATAAACCAAACATATATCGACAATTAATTTATGGCAAAGGAGCCAATAACATGCAATGGAGAAAGGACACTCAGTCTTATAAATGGTGCTGGGAAAATTTGGACTTGGAAATAATGTAACCAGATCATTTTTAAAAGAATATGATATCTTATTATAGTTTTGATTTGTATTTCTCTGATGATCTGTGATGTTGAGAGTCTTTTTATGTATCTGTTGGCCATCTGTATGACTTCCTTAGAAAAATATCCATTCATGTCTTCTGCCCGTTTTTAATTGGATTATTCATTTTTGAATAATGAATAAGTGTTGAGTATTATAAGTTCTTTATATATTTTGGATACTAACCCTTTATCAGATATGTTGTTTGCAAATATCTTCTCCCATTCCAAAAGTTGCTCTTTATTTATGTTGATTGTTTTCTTCATTGTGCAGAGCTTTGTATTTTGATGAAGTCCCAATAATTTGTTTTTGCTTTTATTTCCCTTGCCTCCAAAGACATATCTAGAAAGAATTTGCTATGGCTGATGTCAAAGAGGTTACTGCCTGTGTTCTGCTTTAGGATTTTGATGATTTCAGGTCTCACATTTAGGTCTTTAATACATTTTCAATTTATGTTTGTGTTTGGTCTAAGAAAGTGGTCCAGTTTAATTCTTTTGCATGTTTCAGTCCATTTTTCCCAAATCAATTTGTTGAAGACACTATCTTTTTCCCATTAGATATTCCTTTCTATTTAGTCAAAGATTAATTGACCGTGTAATTGTGGGTTTATTTCTGAGTTTTCTATACTGCTATATTGATCTGTGTGTCTATTTTTTGTACCAGTACATACTGTTTTGATCACTACTGCTTTGTAATTATAACTTGAAGTCTGTGTTTGCGATGCCTCCACCTTTGTTCTTCCTTTCCAAGATTGATTTCAGGGTCTTTGGTGGTTCCATACAAATTTTAGGATTGTTTGTTCTAGCTCTGTGAGAAATACTGGTGATGTTTCGGTAGAGATTGCATTAAATGTGTAGATTGCTTTGAGAGATACAGATATTTCAACAATATTTGTTTTCCTGATCCATAAGTGTGGAATGTTTTTCCATAACCTTGTGTCATTTTCAATGACTTTCATCAGTGTTTTATGGTTTTCCGAGTACAGATCTTTCTCCTCTTTGGTTAGGTTTATTCCTAGGTGTCTTGTTTTTTGGTGGAATTGTAAATGTGGTTGATTCCTTAATTTCTATTTCTGTCGCTTCAGTATTGGTTTATGAAAAAGCAGATTTCTGTAAATTGATTTTGTAGCCTGTGACTTTACTGAATTTGTTTATCAGCCCTAGTAGTTTTTGTTTTTTCATGGAATAATCTAAGTTATTTTTTAAGTTATTGCCTGCCATTAGGAGTGAAAGATTAGTATAGTGGTCATCATTTGACACAAAGAAGGAAGGTGAACTTAAATTCTAATATATTTTTCTGGTTCCTACCCAGGGTCATGGTTCAGTCCAGTGCTGTGGTCCTCACTGGGTATCATCCAGGTTCTATTTATTCATTTTATTCATTTTTATTGCCAGTTGGAAGTGGATTCATGCGAGAGTTATGGAATATAGTATGAGCACCATCTCCCAGGACGAGAGTTTGGATCTAATGTGTATATGTGGATGGGCAACCAACTACAGTCTTTCAGTTCTAGCAGATTTTTGGTAGTCTTTCAGGATTTCTATAAAGAGTATCATGTCATATGCAAATGGTGAAAGTTTTATTTTTTCCTTGCTGATTTTGGATACATTTTACTTTGTGTGTGTGTGTGGTGTGATTGCTGTGGCTAGAATTTCCAGTAATATTATTATTGTTATTATTGTTATTGTTATTGTCAAATAACAATGATGAGAGTGGACATTCCTGCCTTGTTCCTGACCATAGAGGGAAAGCTCTCAGTTTTTCTCCATTGAGGATGATATTAGCTGTGGGTTTTTCATATATGGTCTTTATTATGTTGAGGTATGTTTACTCTAAACCTAGTTTGTTGTGGGTTTTTATAATGAATGAATATTGTACTTTGTCAACTGCTTTTTTCTGCACATATTGTAATGATCTAATGGTTCTTACACCTTCTTTTATTAAGGTAGTGTATCATGTTGATTTATTTGTGAATTCTGAAACACCTTTGCAAACTAGGAATAAATCTCACTTGATGGTGGTAAATAAATTTTTAATGTATTGTTGGATTCAGTTTGTCAGTTTTGTTTGCTTGTTTGTTTGTTTGTTTGTTTTTGGAGAAGTTTGGCATGCTTGTTCAGACATATTGGTTTGGAGTTCTATTTTTAGTGGAGCCTTTATCTGCTTTGGTATCGGGATAATGATGGCCTCATAGAAGGAATTTAGAAGATTTTCTTCCTTTTCTATTTTTTGGAATAGTTTGAGAAGAATAGGTATTAACTCTTCTTTAGTATTTGGTAGGTATTGCCTGTGAAGTCATCTGCCCTGCACTTTTGCTATTTGGGAGTTTATTCTGACTCAATATCTTTGCTCGTTATAAGTATGTTCAAATTTTGTATGTCTTTCTGTTTCACTTTTGGTAGTTTATATGTTTCTAGGAATTTATCCATTTCTTCCAATTTGTCCAATTTGTTGCCATGCAGTTTTTCACAATATCCTATTATAATTCTTTGTATTTTTGTAGTGTTGGTCCCTCTTTTGTGATTTTATTTATTTGGATTCTTTCTCTTTTTGATGAATCTGGCTAGAGGTTTATCAACTTTTTTCTGATTTTTTTCAATGAATCACCTCCTGGCTTCATTGATCTGTTCTATTTCTTCTTAGTTTCTATATCATTTATTTTTGCTGTAATCATTGTTATTTTATTCTTTATGCTAAATTCAGACTCATTTGTTATTCCTTTTCTAGTTCCTTATGTTTAAAATTCAGTTGTTTATTTGAGATTTTTCTTCTTCTTGATGTAGGACTCTATTGTTACATTTTCCCTCTTAGGGCTCCTTTTTTTTTTTTTTTTTTTTTTTTTTTGCATCCCTATGGTTTTGGACCATTGTGTTTTAATTTTAATTTACTTATGTGTAGTTTTTTTTTAATATAATTTATTGTCAAATTGGTTTCCATACAACACACAGTGCTCATCCCAACAAGTGCCCTCCTCAATGCCCGTCATCCACTCTCCCTCTCACACACCCCCATCAACCCTTAGTTTGTTCTTAGTACTTAAGAGTCTCTTATGTTTTGCCTCTATCCCTCTCTGTGACTTTTTTTTTCTTCTTCCCCTCTCCCATGGTCTTCTGCTAAGGCTCAAATCCACCTATGCGTGGAAATATATGGTATCTGACTTTCTCTAACTGACTTATTTCACTTAGCATAATGCCCTCCAGTTGTTCCATGTTGCTGCAAATGACCAGATTTCATTCTTTCTCATTGCCACGTAGTATTCCATTGTATATATAAACCACACCTTCTTTATCCATTTGTCAGTTGACAGACACTTAGTATCTTTCCATCATTTGGCTATGATTGAAAGGCTGCCTAAATTGCTTGCACAAAGACCCACTCCCTTGTGCTATAGGAGGACTGTCCTTTTCAATCAAGCTTGCCTCAGTCTCATGGAAGCAAGTCCCTTCCCTAGAAGACCAGCACAAGCCAACGCTCACAACTTGTCTCCCTAACAGAGCACACTTAGTTAAATCTTGCCATATTCAGATCAAGGACCAAAAACTGCTCATAGTAGACAAGGAGAGCCTCTGCAGATGAATGGTCTGAAAGACAAAACAGCTACAACAGAGCAGTAGAGTGTATGCAGCACATGAAAGAGACAATCCCTGAATACACACACACACACACAAGCACACACGGACACACAATGGAATACTACTCAGCCACAAAGAAGAATGAAATCTTGCCATTTGCAACAACATGAACGGATCTTAAGGGTATTATGCTAAGTGAAATAAGCAGTTGGAAAAAGACAAACACCATGTGACTTCACTCATACATGGAATTAAAAAATCAAAAATAATATGAAACATATTTTGGTTTTGTATTATAGATACAGAGAACAGATTTATTAGCAGAGTATAAAGGAATTAAGTGTTGAATAAAATTTGTGAAGGGGGTCATCAGTACAGTGATGTATGGTAACTAGAATTTTGGTGGTTATGAATTTGTAGTGTATACAGATATTGAATTATAATCTACAACTAGAATTTATATAATGTTATATACCAATTTTACATCAATAAAATTGGGGAATATTATCTGAATTTCAAGTGTAGCAATTTTTTTAAGATTTTGGGACACATTGCTCCCCATTCACTCACTTTACGCTAAAAAAAAAAATTGAGGCTTTAAGAAAAGCCCAGTGTCTCCTACTTAGTGGTATTACTTTTTTATAAGATATATGTTCTTATTCATCTCTTTGGAGGAGGAGTCTGTGGGTGATAATCAGGTTTAGATGAGGTCGTGAGGGTGGGATGTGCTTAATGGGAGAGTACGTTTAAAAGACACCAGAGATCTAGCTCTCTTTCTCACTTTACCGTGTGAACATACTGCAAAAAGCAACGACATGCACACCAGAAAACAATCTTCACCAGACAAGTTGAAGCTCATCACTGCAGGCACCTCAATGTTGAACTTCCCAGCCTCCAGAACAATCAGAAATAAATATCTGTTGTTTAAGCCACCCAGTCTATGGTATTTTGTAATAGCAGTCTGAACCGAGACAAATGGGAAGAGCTAATTATTTCAGAAAGACTACCAGCTAATAGTGTCTTTGTAGGCTCACTGTTTGTCAAGAGTTTAATTTTCTTTGGTTCAGGAACGGTGCTAGGAAACTGTTTAATGAAGCACAATCAAGAATAAAATGCATTCGTGTTCAAAAAAAAAAAAAAAAAAAAGAGTGAAAAGTTCAAGCTGGAGACTGAGAAATTAAACTGCAAGCTGAAAACCGAGGCTGGGGTTTCCAGATCTGAAAAATATCATTGTCTTGTTTAAAGATAGCCTGTATAGAGAAGTAACAGTAACTTTATTGTACCAGATGGCTTGGCTATGACGGGGAATGGAGATGACAAGAAGCTACTACACTGGGTCCTCATACCTCCCTATCCCAAGCAGTCTACCTACACTCTCCATAGGTGCAGTAATGCCTCTTGGCTCAAATGTGCCTTGTCATTTTTGCGCATTGAAGTTTTTTCCAGAAGAGACCGGCCAAGCCTGATAAACCATAAATTGCTGGAACCACTCTTAGCATTTCTGATTGAGTAGGACACTAAAGTAAATAATAATTTACATCTCTCATGGGTTCCTAGGTGATGATGATTCTGTAAATTGGGATCACACTTTGAGAACTACTATGTTAGAAGACTGTAAGTGCAGCTGGAGTGTCTCTTCTCACTACAAATATTGTTTTTTGATGCTCAACTGAAGACTTAGCCCTGACCCAGTAACAAGGACCGATACTGATCTAAGATTGCAGCAGCACTTTTTGGCCTATATGAGGCCTTTCTATTGCTGCCCTAGACTCTGACTTGGGTCTCTGTCTCCTTTTTGCAAGCTCTTTATGATATTTCTTAGGAATTATCTGCCTTATTTTATGGTATTCTGGAGTTAGCTTACACTGGCTGTAAGAACCAATTGTGCACATCTCTTTCCAATTGCACATTTAGTTCTGTGTTTACACCACAGAAATTGGCAAACATTGCCAATCAGTGCTTTCCCTTCTGGAGAGCTGGTCATTAAACCACATCTCAGTAGCGCTATTACCTACTGACTTCCTATATTGAAACTTACCAGTCTGATAAACTGAACCTACTTTGGCCAACCCTATAGTGAAATAGCTCCTGGGAAATATTGTTCCAAGTTCTAGTATCTGTCAATCTTTCTGATGCATTTTTGAGATATGACTATGGAGAGAGAAGAGCTAGGCTGTAAGGTCTCAGGTTGTTGGTATTACATGAATTTTTCTGGTTCTTAGCAGAGATTCTATACAATAGAAATTAACATGTATTAATTTGTAGAAAGTGGTAGGTATTTTCATATCTATTAGTTCCATTATTCTATTGACTTCTTATTTCATATCTGTGAAGTAGGGATTATTGGTTCTACTACAGAGACAAAAAACTGAAAGTCATAGAAGTTAAATAAATAATCCAAGGTCACACAACCAGTAAGTAGCAAAGTGTCGATTCTTACCTAAATATGTCTGAGTATAAAGTGGAAATTCTTTCTAGGCAGCAAATATTTACTAAGCACTTAAGAAAACAATTCCTGTCTGTAACCATGGAAATTCGCTACAAAACTCTTGAATTTACAGAAAAATTTAACTGCTTCTGAAATCAAAGGCTAGAATCTAGGCCAAAGACAGAATTCGCACTAATTCTATGTTTTTGAGACCTCATGTTGCAAAATGCCATAAACAAAGTAGATGTTTCTGATAAGTGGAGAGGGGTCTCTATTTCTTGGGTATATTTAACAATGGATTAGTGCAAAATTTCCTGAACAGGTTTGTAATATTACACTTGGGGTAAACCATGGAGATATCATGGTGAAGATCAAGGCTGGGAATAGTGGCATCAGAAAACTGAAGCTAAAAAGGTAATACTGACACCAGAACAAGTACAAAATTTTGTCACTGGGACCCAAAATCAAATACTTAAGGATAGAGAGGCAGGACTCGGTCACATTATTGTTTTTAATTTCAAATTTCAATTTTTCATTGCTGCCAGATGAGAGAGTAATTGACTTTTGTATATTAACCTTTTATCTTGCAATCTTGCCATAGTTATTCATTAATTCCAGGAATCTTTTATTGATTCTTTTGCACTTTCTAGGTTGAAAGTAGTCATCTGCCAACAAATATAGTTTCCCTTCTTTGTTCCAAATCTGTCTGCATTTCATTTTCTTTTGTTGTCTTATTGGATTAGGTAGGACGTCAGGTATGATGTTGAATAGGGGTGTTTAGAGGGGACATCCTTGACTTGTTCCTGGTCTTAACAGGAGAGCAACCAGTTTCATTTCATTTAGTATAGTGTTAGCTGTCAGTGTGTGCGTGTGTGTGTGTGTGTGTGTGTGTGTGTGTGTGAATGTTCCTTATCAAGTTGAAAAAGTTTCCTTCCCTTCTTAATTTGTTGAAAAGTTTTACCATGAATGTGTGCTGGATTTTGCCAAATTCTTTTTTGCATCTATTGATATGATATAATTTTTATTCTTTGGATGGTCAACAGTGTGTTAGATTAAAACAATTGATCATCAAACATTGAACCAGCCTTGAATGACTGTAATAAATCCTCTTGGTCATGATGTATAGTTCATTTTATTTATTTATTTATTTTAATTAATCAATTAATTTATTTAAATTCAAGTTAGTTAACATACAGTGTAGTATTAATTTCGGGAGAAAACCCAGGGATTCATCAGTTACATATAACACCCAGTGCTCATCCCAAGAAGTGCCCTTCTTAATGCCCATCACCCACTTAGCCCATACCCCAACCAGCTCCACTCTGGAAACCCTCAGTTTGTTCTCTGTATTTAGGAATCGCTTATGGTTTGTCTCCCTCACTGTTTTTATCTTATTTTTTCCTTCCCTTCCCTTCCATTATGTTCAACCTCAGTGTTTCTTAAATTGCACATATGACTGAAATCTTATGATATTTGTCTTTCTCGGACTGACCTATTTTGCTTAGCATAATAAACTGTAGTTCCATACGTATTTTTGCAAATTGCAAGATTTCATACTGTTTCATTGCTGAGTAATTTTTCATTGTGTATGTATGTATACACACACACACACACACACACACATATATATATATATATGTTTATATATGTATATATATGTATATATGTTTATATATGCATATATATGTTTATAAATATATATGTATATATATATATGTTTATATATATATATATGTAAACATCTTTCCATTCATCAGTAGATGGATATCATTTGGGCTCTTTCCATAATCTGGCTACTGTTGACAGCACAGCTATAAACATTGGGGTGCATGTGCCCTTCAAATCAGCATTTTTATATCCTTTAGATAAATTGCTGGGTCGTAAGGTAGTTCTATTTTTAATTTTTTGCGGAACCTCCATACTGTTTTCCAGAACGGCTGCACTAGTTTGCATTCCCACCAATAGTGGAAAAATTTTCCTCTTTCTCAACATCCTCGCCAACAACTCTTGTTTCCTGAGTTGTTAATTTTAGCCATTCTGACAGGTGTGAGGTGGTATCTTATTGTAGCTCTGATTTGTATTTTTCTGGTGATGAGTGATGTTGACCGTATTTTCATGTATCTGCTAGCTATCTGGATATTTTCTGTAAAAAAATAGTGTCTATTCATATATTCTTCCCATTTCTCTACTGGATTATTTATTTTTTATGTGTTGAGTTTGATAAGTTCTGTATAGATTTTGGATGCTAACTCTTTATATTATATATGATTTGCATATATCTTCTCCCATTCCATTGGCTGCCTTTTAGTTTTGTTGATTGTTTCCTTCACTGTGCAGAAGCTTTTTATCCTGATAAGGTACCAATGGTTAATTTTTGCTTTTATTTCCCTTGCCCCTGGATACATATCTAGTAAGAATTTGCTGCAGCTGAGGTCAAAGAGGTTGCTATCTACTTTCTCCTTTAGGATTTTGATTGATTCTTGTCTCACATATAGGTCTTTCATTCATTTTGAATTTATTTTTGTTTATGACATCAGAAATTGGTCCAGTTTCATTCTTCTGCATGTTGCTGTTCAGTTTTCCCAGCACTATTTCCTGAAGAGACTGTCTTATTGCCATTGGATACTTGTTCCTGCTTTGTTGAAATTTGGTAGACCATACATTTGTGCGTCCACTTCTGGGTTCTTTTTTCTGTTCCATTGATCTATGTGTCTGTTTTTGTGCCAGTACCATATTTTCTTGGTGATTACAGCTTTGTAATACAGCTTGAAGTCTGGAATTGTGATGCCTCCAGCTTTGCTTTGCTTTTTAATATGACTTTGGATATTTGGGATTTTTTCTGGTCCCATATGCATTTTGGAATAGTTTCTTCTGGCTCTGTGAAGAAAGCTTAAGTGATTTTGATAGGGATTGCATTGAATGTGTAGATTGCCTTGGGAAGTAAGACATTTTAACAGTATTTGTTCTTCCAATCCATGAGCATGGGATATTTTTCCATTTTTGTGTGTATCTTCTTCAATTTTTTTCATAAGCTTTCTACAGTTTTGAGCATACAGATCTTTTACCTCCTTGGTTATGTTTATTCCTAGGTATCTTATGGATTTTGCTGCAATTTTAAATGGCATTGGTTCCTTGGTTTCTCTTTTTGCTGCTTTATTATTGGTGTATGGAAATGCAACCAATTTCTGTATGTTTATTTTATGTACTTTGCTGAATTCATGTATTAGTTCTAGCAGTTTTTGGGTGGAGTCTTTTGGTTTTTCCACATAGAGTATTACGGTACCCGAGAAGAGTGAAATTTGGACTTCTTCCTTGCCAATTTGGATGCTTTTATTTCTTTTTGTTGTTTGATTTCTGAGGGTATGGCTTCCAGTACTATGTTGAACAATGGTGAAAGTGGACACCCCTGTTGTGTTCCTGACCTTAGGGGACACCTTTGTCATGTTCCTGACCTCAGGTGGAAAGCTTTCAGTTTTTACCCATTGAGGATGATATTGGCTGTGTGTCTTTCATATATTGCCTCTATGATGTTGAGGTAGGTTTCTTTTATCCCTACATTTTTGAGGGTATTTATCAAGAAAGGATGCTGTATTGGGGAGCCTGGGTGGCTCAGTTGATTAAGTGTCTGACTTCAACTAAGGTCATGATCTCACAATCAGCAGGTTCGATCCTAACGTCAGGCTCTGTGCCGACAGCTCAGAGCCTGGAGTGTACTTTAGAGTCTGTGTCTCCCTCTCTCTCTGTCCCTCCTCCGCTCATGCTCTGTATCTCTCTCACTCGAAAATAAATAAACATTAAAAAGGGGGAAAAAAAGAAAGGATGCTGTATTTTGTCAATGCATTTTCTGCATCAATTGAGAGGATCATATGGTTCTTATTCTTTGTTTAATTAATGTGGTGTATCACGTTGATCAATTTGTTAATATTAAACCATCCTTTCATCCCAGTAGTAAATATAATTTTTTTCATGCTTTGTTTGATTTGATATGTTAATATTTTGTTAAGGATTTTTGCATTCACGTCATGAGAAATACTGGCCTGCAGTTTTCCTTTTTTTTTTTTTTTTGGTACTGATTTTGGTTTTATTATTAGGGTAATGCTGTCCTCGGAGAATGAGTTAGGAAGTATTCTCTCTGCTTCTGGTTTTTGAAGATATGTAGAGAATTGGCATATTTTTTTTTGCCATAAATAGTTAGTAGAATTCATTGGTAAACCCATCTGGACTTTCTGCTTTCTGTTTAGGATAGTTATTACTTATTATTTCAACTCGTTTAATAGATTTATACATACTTATGTCCCCTATGCCTTCTGATATGAGTTTTGGTATATTGTATCTTTCAACAGATTCGTCCATTTCATATAAGTTATCAAATTTGTGGGCATTGATTTGTTTACATTATTCATTTAATGTGCTTTCGATGCTCCCATTTTTATTTCTAATACTAGTGGCCTATGTCTTACTCTTTTTTCCTTAGGTAACCTGCTAGAGTTGACTCAGTCTTATTGATTGTTTCAAAGAACCAGTTTTGTTTTCCTTGATATGCTCTAACGATTCCATGTTTGCAGTTTCTTTACTTTATGTTCCAATGTTTTGTTTAGTTTTTTTTTTTTTTTAGTTTTCTTTATTGCTGCCTATTTATTTTGAGAGAGAGAGAGAGAAAGAGACAGAGTGCGAGTGGGGGAGGAGCAGAGAGAGAGAGGGAGACACAGAATCCAAAGCAGGCTCTAGGCTCCAATCTCTGAGCTGTCAGCACAGAGCACGTCGCTAGGCTCGAACTCATGGACCGTGAGATTATGACCTGACCTGAAGTCAGATGCTCAACTGACTCAGCCACCCAGGCACCCCATTTCTGTTCCAATGTTTATTTTTATCTTTTTTTCTGCTTACTTGGATTTAATTATCTCTTTTTTTCTAATTTCTTGAGTTGGAGGTTTCAATAATTTGTGTTACACATTTCTGTTTTTAAATTTTTTTAACATTTATTCATTTTTGAGAGACAGAACATGAGTGGGAGAGGAGTAGAGAGAGAGACACAGAGAGAGAGAGAGAGAGAGAGAGAGAGAGAGAGAGAGAGAGAGGAGAATCCAAAGCAGACTCCAGGCTCTGAGCTGTCAGCACAGAACTTGATGCGGGGCTCGAACTCAAAATGTGAGATCGTGACCTGAGCCGAAGTAGGAAGACCAATTAAACCACCCAGGCGCCCCCGTGTTATATATTTCTTATTTTCTATTATATTCATTCCAGAGTATGTATTTCCCTCTAAGAAATACTTTTTGCCTCAATCCATAAATTTTGGTATGCTGTATTTTTATTTTTATAGATTCGAAATATTTTAAAATATTTATTCAGAATTACTCTTTCACCTATGTATTATGTAGAAGTTTCATGTTTAATCTCCAAGTATTTTGGGGTTTTCCAGCTATTATTCTGTTATTGATTTCTAGTTTAATTCCATTGTCATCTGAGATTATATTTTGCGCAATTTTCTTTTCTTTTAATTTCTAGGTGTATTTAAGGCCAAGAAGGTTGTATATCATATGAGCTTTAAAAATAATGTGACTTTTGCTGTTGGATGAAAACCTCTATAACTATCAATTATTTCCAATTTCTTGACGGAGCCGTTCAGTTCAACTATGTCCATACTGATTTTCTATTTGCTGGATATGCCAAAAGAGGGGTATTGAAGTCTCCAACTATAATAATAAATTCATCTTTTTCTCTGTGTAGCTTTGGCACTTTTTGCCTCACGTATTTTAATGCTCAATGGTTATTCACATACAAATTAAGTATTCTTGTATCTTCTTGGAGAATTGTCCCCTTTATCATTATGTAATGCTTCTCTTTAGCCATGATACTTTTCTTTGTTCTGAAATGTGCTTTGTCTGAAATTAATATAACTACTTCAACTTTCTTTTGGTTAGTGTTGGCATTTTTCATTTTATAAGTGTTTATTTAAATTCCAGGTAAACAACATATCATGTAATATTAGTTTCAGGTGTACAATATAATGATTCAACACTTCCATACAACACCCAGTGCTCATCACAATAAGTGTACTTCTTAATCTCCATCACCTATTTTGACCATCCCCCCACCCACATCCCCTCTGGTAACCATAAGTTTGTTCTCAATAGTTATGACTCTGTTTGTCTATTTACCTTTCTCTCTCTCTTTTTCCTCTTTGCTTATTTGTTTTGTTTCTTAAATTGCACATATGAGAGAAATCATATGGTATTTATCTTTCTCTGACTGACATTGCAAATGGCATAATTGCATTATTTTAGGTCAATAATCTTTGACAAAGAAGGAAAGAATGCCCAACGAGAAAAGAATGTCTCTTCAACAAATGGTGTTGGGAAAATTGCAAAATAATGAAACTGGACCACCTTCTTACACCATAAACAAAAATAAATTAAAAATGTATTAAAGACTGAAACGGGGTATAGGAAACCATAAAAATCCTAGAGGAGAACACAGCAACATCAGTCTCTGGAGGCAAGGGAAGCATGGTATATTTTTCCGCATTTCTTTACTTTTAATCTATTGTGTGCTTTCTTCAACCATGTCTAGTCTATTAGTGAGACCAATTGAAGACATTCTTTATATCTGTAACAGATATTTTTTATTTCTAGCATTTTCTTTTGACTCTTCCTTAGCATTTTTTTAAATTTTATAATAGTGTATTTTCAAATTGGTTTACATATAACACCCAGTGTTCATCCCAACATGTGCCCTTTTTAATGCCCATTACCCCTCTCCCCCCTCCCTCACCCCCCTCACCCTCAGTTTGTTCTTAGTCTTTGAGAGTCTCTTATGTTTTATCTCTCTCCCTCTCTGTGTCTTTTTTTGTTCTTTCCCCTCTTCCCCTCCCCCTGGTTTTTGCTTAGTCTCACAAAGTCCACCTATTCGTGGAAACATACGGTATCTGTCTTTTTCTGACTGACTTATTTCACTTAACATAATACCCTCCAGTTCCATCCATGTTACTACACATGGCCAGATTTCATTTTTTCTCATTGCCACGTAGTAGTCCATTGTATATATGTACCACATCTTCTTTATCCACTCGTCAGTTGATGGGCACTTGGTCTCTTTCCATGATTTGGCTATTGTCGAAAGTGCTGCTATGAACATTGGGGTACAAATATCAGGGAAATGCAATTCCTTAGCATTTTTATCTCTCTGTCTACATTATCCACGTGTTTCTGCATGTTGCCCACTTTTTTCCCACATTAGATGCCTTAGTATATTAAACACAATTATTTTAAATTCCAAGTTGATAATTCCAGCATCGCTGCCATATTTGAGTCTGGTTCTGATTTTCACATTGTCTCTTCAGTTGTTTTTTTTTGTCTTTTAATGCGGTTCATAATTTTTTGATAAAAGCTTGACATGATAAACTGGATAAAAGAAAATGAGGTAAACAAGCTTTAGGTGTGAGAGTCTATGACTATCTGGCTAAGACTTAGGCTACTATCATTTGCTACTGCAGTAGGTGTCAGTAGGTTAAAATTTCCTCTGGTATCCTTGATTTTTGTCTCTCTTGTTTTCTTTGGGTTTTCCTAGACGCTTATGAAATAATATATAAGAAATGCATATTATTTTAGATTTAAGCCAATTATTATATAGGATAATTATTATTACCAATGTGGTAGAAAAGTGTGCAGAAGAAAATATATTTCTGTAGCCCTTTGATTAGGTTTCAGTGTTGTTGTTGTTGTTGTTGTTGTGGTGGTGGTGGTGGTGGTGGTGGTGATGGTGGTTTTTTAAATTGTACTCCTGAGGTGTGTCTCAGTTTCTTTCCTTTAAGTGAGACAGGAATGTTAGGTGGAGGTGGATTGGGATATTTTCATTCAGTACTTGGGAAGCTAGAGGGGGCTTGAATTGCATATGTCCCTTCCTGAAATGGAAGACTAGGGTGGGATGAATCTAAATATTTCCCTTTTCCTAGGTCAAGTAGGTTCTAGAAAATACATTCCCATTAGGTCAGTCCTTATTAAGAAGAACAGAATGCCCTAGACTGTTCTTTTCCAAAAAGGTTACCTGTTTTCTCTCCTTTTGGAAACACCAAGTGGATTTTCTCCGATCTTCATTGTGAGAACATGGTAGGTCTCCTGGAAGTAAAACTTACAAAAGTGTAGGAGACTTCCAAAGACTTGTCTTCCCTATAGTTAACTCACAAGGTTTTCCTCACTGAGTTTACAGGAATTCATCAATGACAGATTAAGTTTTCATACCCAGGTATTGGTTCTCATGAATGTTTCTGTTCCTGAGCTTGAGCTCTGGTAAACTGCAATTACCTGTACTCTTCTGCCTATATCTCCATTTTTTAAAAAACTTTTTATTGTCAAATTGGTTTCCATATTTGTATTCCCTGCTCAGTGCCCATCACCCACTATTCCCCCTCCTATACCTCCCTCAAACCTCGATTTGTTCTTAGTATTTAAGAGTCTCTTATGTTTTGTCTCCCTAACTCTCTGTGTCTTTCTTCCTTCCCCTCTTCCCCTCCCCCACAGTTTTCTGTCAAGTCGCACAAAGTACACCTATGCGTTGAAAAATATGATATCTGTCTTTCTCTGACAGACTTCTTTCACTTAACCTAATACCCTCCAGTTCCATCCATGTTGCTACACATGGCCAGATTTCATTCTTTCTCATTGCCGCGTAGTATTTCATTGTGTATATATACCACCTCTTCTTTATCCATTCGTCGGTCGATGGAAACTTAGTCTCTTTCCATCATTTGCCTATTGCCGAAAGTGCTGCTATAAACATCAGGGTACACTTGCCCCTATGCATCAGCAGTCCTGTATCTCTTGGGTAGATTCCTATCAGTGCTATTGCTGGGTCATAGGGTATTTCTATTTTCATTTTTTGAGGAACCTCCTCACAGTTCTCCACAGTGGTTGCACCAGTTTGCATTCCCACCAACAATGCAAGAGGGTGCCTGTTTCTCCACATCCTCGCCAGCATCTATAGTTTCCTGATGTGTTCATTTAGGCCACTATGACTGGTTGAGGTTGTATCTCAGTGTGGTTTTGATTTGTATTTCCCTGATTACGAATGACATTGAGCATCGTTTCATGTGTCTGTTAGCCATATGGATGTCTTCTTTGGAGAAGTGTTTATTCATATCTTCTGCCCATTTCTTCACTGGATTATTTGTTTTTTGGGCGTGGAGTTTGGTAAGTTCTTTATAGATTTTAGATACTAGTCCTTTATCTGATATGTCATTTGCGATTATTTTATCCCATCAATTCAGTTGACAATTAGTTTTGTTGGTTGATTCCTTTGCCGTGCAGAAGCTTTTAATCTTGATGAGGTCCCAATAGTTCACTTTTGCTTTTAATTCCCTTGCCTTTGGGGATGTGTTGAGTAAGAAATTGGTGCGGCTCAGGTCAAAGATGTTTTTTCCTGGTTTCTCCTCTAGGATTTTGATGGTTTCCTGTCTCACATTCAGGTCCTTCATCCATTTACAGTTTATTTTTGTGAGTGGTGTAAGGAAGTGGTCTAGTTTCATTCTTCTGCATGTTGCTGTCCAATTCTCTCAGTCCTTGTTAAAGAGGCTGTCTATTTTCCATTGGATACTCATTTCCGCTTTGTCAAAGATTAGTTGGCCATATATTTGCAGGTACAATTCTGAGTTTTCTATTCTATTCCATTGGTCTATGTGTCTGTTTTTGTGCCAGTACCATACTCTCTTGTTGATTACCGTTTTGTAGTAGAGGTTAAAGTCTGGAATTGTGATGCCTCCCGCCTTGGTTTTATTCTTCAGTATTACTTTGGCTATTCGGGGTCTTTTGTGGTTCCATACAAATTTTAGGACTGTTTCCTCTACCTTTGAGAAGACTGCTGGTGCAGTATTGATTGGGATTGCATTGAATGTCTAGATTCCTTTGTATAGTAGTGCCATTTAAGGATATTTATTCTTCCAACCCAAAAGCATGAGAAGTTTTTCCATTTCCTTGTGTCTTCCTCAATTTCCTTCATAAGTTTTTTATAGTTTTCGGCATAGAGATGTTTTAGCTCTTGAATTACGTGTATTCCTAGATATTTTATGATTTTAAGTGCAATTGTGAACGGAATTAGCTTCTTTATTTCTCTTTCTGTTGATTCATTGTTTGTGTATAGAAATGCCACCGATTTCTCTACATTGATTTTGTACCCTGAAACTTTGCAGAATTTATGGATCAGTTCTAGTAGACCTTTGGTGGATTCTGTCGGGTTTTCCATATAAAGTATCATGCCGTCTGCGAAAAGTGAAAGTTTGTCTTCCTCCTTGTCAATCTTGATGCCTTTTAATTTGTTTTGTTTTCTGATTGCTGATGCTAGGACCTCCAACCCTATATTAAATAGCAGTGGCGACAGTGCACACCCCTGTCGTGTCACTGATCTCAGGGGGAAGGCCCTCAGTATTTCCCCATTGAGGATGATATTAGCTGTGGGATTTTCATAAATGGCTTTTATGATGCTTAAGTATATTCCTTCTATCCCGACTTTCTTGAGGGTTTTTATTAGGAAAGGGTGCTGTATTTTATCAAATGCTTTCTCTGCATCTATTGACAGGATCATATGTTTCTTATCTTTTCTTTTGTTAATGTGATGTATCACGTTGATTGATTTGCGAATGTTGAACCAGCCCTGCAACCCAGGGATGAATCCTACTTGGTCATGGTGAATAATTCTTTTTATATGATGTTGGATTCGATTTGCTAGTATATTGTTGAGAATTTTTGCATTCATATTCATCAGGGATATTGACCTGTAATTCTTTTTTTGCTGGTTCTTTATCTAGTTTGGCAATCATCGTGACGCTGGCTTCATAAAATGAGTCCGAGGGTTTTCCTTCCATCTCAACTTTTTGGAACAGCTTGAGGAGGATAGATATTAACTCTGTTTTAAATACCTGGTAAAATTCCACGGGGAAGCCATCTGGTCCAGGGCTTTTATTTGTTGTGAGATTTTTGGTAACTAATTCAATTTCTTCACTAGTTATGGGTCTGTTCAGTTTTCCATTCCTTCCCATTTGAGTTTTGGATGTGTGTGTTTGTTGAGGAATTTGTCCATTTCTTCCAGGTTGTCCAATTTGACAGCATATATTTTTTAATATTATTCTCTGATAATGGCATGTATTTCTTAGGGATTGGTTGTAATTACTCCCTTTTTAGTTCTTGATGTTATCTATTTGAGTTCCCTCTCTTTTCTTTTTGAGAAGCCTAGCTAGAACTTTATCAATTTCATTTCTTTTTTTTCAAAGAACGGGTTCTTGGTTTCATTGATCTCTTCCACTACTTCTTCAGTATCCATATTATTAATTTCTCTCCTGATTTTTGTTATTTCTCTCTTTCTGCTGGGTTTGGGTTTTATTAGGTGTTCTGCTTCTAGTTCCTTTAGACGTGTTATTGGAATTTGTGTTAGTGATTTTTCTTGCTTCTTGAGATGGGCCTGAATCGAAATAGATCTCCCTCACAGAACTGCCTTCATCGCATCCCAAAGTTTTTGGATTGTTGTATTTTCATTTTCATTTGTTTCCATGTATTTTTTAATTTCTTTTCTGATTGCTTGGGTTACCCATTCCTTCCTTAGTAGGTTGTTCTTTAGTCTCCATGTTTTTTGGGATTTTCTAGACTTTTTCCTATGGTTGATTTCAAATTTCAAAGTATTGTGGTCTGAAAATTTGCATGGTATGATCTCAACTCTTTTATATTTATTCAGAGATTCCCTGTGCCCCAGAATGTGGTCTACCTTGGAAAATGTACCCTTTTCAGTTGAGAAGAATGTAAATTCCTTTGCTTCTGGGTGAAGGACCCTGAAGATGTCAGTTAGTCCTATCTGTTCCAAAGTGTCATTCAGGGCCATTGTGTCTGTAGTGATTTTTGTTTAGTGCATCTATACAATGATGAGAGTGGATTGTTATAGTCCCCTACAATTAGAACATTTTTATTCATACATTTGCTTATGTTTGTAATTAGTTGTTTTACAAATTTGGGTGCCCCCGAATTCGGTGCATAGATATCTAAAATATTTAGCTCTTCATGCTGAAGTCCTTGTGATTATTAAATAATGCCCTTCTTCATCTCTTATTAATCCTTTACTTTAAAGTCTTGTTTTTCTGATATAATTATGGCTACTCCAGCTTTATTCTGACTTCCAGTAGCATGGTATATAGTTTCCCATCCCCTTGACTTCAATCTGAAGGTGTCCTCAGGCCTAAAATGAGTCTCTTGAAAACAGCGAATAGATGGGTCCTTTTTTTTTTTAATCCATTCTGTTACCCTATGTCTTTTGATTGGAGCATTTATTCCATTTACATTCAGTGTTAATATTGAAAATGTGGGTTTAATGTCACTGTGTTATCTGTAGGTATCACGATTGTAATGGTGTCTCTGGTAGTTTTTATTCTTTGCAAACTTTCCTTCATAGAGTCCCCCTCATGACTTCTTGTAAAGCTGATTTATTTTTGATTAATTCCTTCAGTTCTTGCTTATTTGGGAAAACTTTTATCTCTCCTTCCATTCTGAATGACAGGCTGGCCAGATAAAAGATTCTTAGTTGCATATCCTACCTGGTCACCACAATGAAGTTATCCTGCCATTCCTTTCTGGCTTGCCAAGTTTCTGTAGATAAGTCTGCTACTACCTTTATGTGTCTACCTTTGTATGTTAAGGTCCATTTTTCTAGCTGCTTTCAGAATTTTTTCTTTGTCTTTGTATTTCCCCAGTTTCACTATGAAGTGTCTTGCAGAAGGTCTATTCAACTTACCTCTGAGGGGAGTTCTCTATGCCTCTTGGATTTCAATCCCCGTTTCCTTCCTCATGTTGGGGACATTCTCAGACATGGTTTGTTCAAGTACCCCTTCGACTCCTTTCTCTCTCTCTTCTTCCTCTGGAATTCCTATGATAAGGATATTGTTCCATTTGAGTGCATCGCTCAGCTCTTGAATTCTCCTTTCCTGTTCCTGAATCAGATTCTCTCTCTTTTTCTCTGCTTCCTCTTTTTCCATAATTTTATCTTCTAATTCACCTATTCTCTCCTCCGCCTCTTCAATCCGCACTATGGCTGCCTCCAATTTGTTTTGCACCTCATCAAAGCATTTTTTAATTCCTCCAGTCCGTTTTTAAGGTCCTTGGTCTCTGCAGCGAGGGACCCCCTGTGTTCTTCTACGCTTTTTTCTAGCCCAGGGTTTAGTTTTATGTTTATTTTTCTATATTCATGTTCTGTTATGTTGCTTATATCTGTTTTCATCAATTATTGAGCTGTCACTACCTCTTGTAGTTTCTTTTGAGGAGAATTCTTCCATTTCGTCATTTTGGCTTGGTGTGTTTTGGTTTGTTTCCTGAGGTCACCCTGAAAAGGAAGACAAACAGACAGACAAATAGGAAACCAAAACACACAAACGTACCGACAAATAATACACACAAGCATATCACAAAAGATCAAAGATTAACGAACGACAGTCTGAAGGCATACGACTTGAAATTCCAGCTACATATTAAGGACAGGGTGTGCACTGTGCTGATATCAGAGCATATACAGAGAGAATAACGACAAGTGGAGGGAAGAAGAAAATGAACTTTAACCAGGTAGAGAGATTGAAAGGCTTAATCCAGAAAGAGAGAAATCAGAATAAGTAAGGATGCGAGGAAAAAGATAGATGTTACCCAGCTGAATTATGTGGCCTGGTTATTCCAGAGAGAGAGTTTGGAAAATACAGAAGGAGATGTAGAACACGCATTGAGAGAGCGGGTTAAATTTCTGTTTAATCCAACCAGTACCCCGGATGACCAACTCAGGGGTGTGGAGTGGTATGCAGGAGAAAAGGGAGAATGTTTTTAAAAGAGATGAATTGACTGGAGTTACTCCAAGCAGCAGTCTGGTCTCTGTGTCTCTTTCTCCTGTAGAAAGGCATATCTCCTATAAGGAGGGGTGTGGTTTGGTGTAGGCAGGCCCCGCCGCCACTGCCATGGTTGATGAAATCCATCAACCGGTTTTTGTGGGTATGTGAGACAACAATGGCATCCCCCCAGTCTCTTCTTCCCCGACCCTGAGTCTCAAATCTCCCCTTTGTTTCTGTCCTCGCTCTGCCCTGGACACAGGTGTAGTGCGATTTGTTGGGCAGTCTCATGTCCCACGCTTTTCTGAGTTTTTGAGTCTCTTCACCCGCTACACCCGGTTTCGCTTATGAAAAATTGTGTCCTTGTGGTAAAACCACTCCGGCGGCAGCTCCTCGCCTCTCCATGACGTGTGCTGGCTGGGCTGCTGGGCTTCCGCTGCCGGCCCCTATGTGATATGAGTTCTGTGGTTAGTGACAGAATTTCTCTTCAAAAGCCCCGTGGTTAGAGACTGGATGATAAGCTCACTCCCCATCCCGTTTTTCTCTCTCAGATATTGCCGCTCTTCACTTTCCCAGATCTCTCCTCCCTTTGTCTTTCCACAGAAGGCTCTCCCTCCTCTCAGCTCTGTACCCCCGTGGTTCATTTTATCTCCCCCAGATTGCACTCACACCTCCTTTCATTGCTTTATGGATTTCTTGTTATTTTCCTTGTAGACTACAAATCCTCTCCTCCCAGACTCTTGTGTGTGAGAGTCTTTTGGTTTCAGTCCTTCTTAGTTTTAAAGACATGGAGAATACTGGATCCCCTACTCCTCTGCCATGTTTGCCCCTAGCCTCTATATCTCCAATTTTTAAGGATTTCCTAGTACACTTACTTCTCTAATGGATCAAACAGGTTTTTTTTTTCAGCTTTTTGTTCTTGCGGTGATAGAAACGATGCCTTCCAAGCTGCTTCCAAGCTTCAATTTCTGACTGAAAACAAGAATTCCTAAAAATCCTTATGAAGGAGATTTAGGTGTTCTAGTTGATCTGGTCTATTAATTAAAGTTTGGCTGCATCCAAAATCAAGGCGCTCTTGGGCTGTATTAGTAAACATGTAGAATCTAGGCAGAGCGAAGACATCTTGTCCTAGTCAAACTCCTTTGAAAGACTATGCCCAGACTAAAGATCCTCTTCTATGTTAAGGGTGACAACAGAAAAATAGAAACATGTCCAGAGACAATGGAGAAGACAGGGGAAGAACCTCAAACCCATATCCCATGAAAGTGGTTAAAAACTTAGAGGTTCTTAAATTGAAGTAGAGAATACTCAGTGGGGTATTGATCCTGTTTTCCTATCTCTAACGAGCCGTCTTAGATCAGAAGGAGCAAGTGGAATCTATGTGGCCCTCAAAAATATAATGGATTACTCTATGTGGAAGCCACAGGCAATTTAATTCATCGTAATGGCAAATAATAAACATTTCTACTTCTCACAACTTAACATATAAAAAGTGTGCTGCCTTGGGATAGAATGAAATTCCATTTTTAAAAGATTTTTATTTTTAAGTAATATTTACACCCAACCTGAAACCCAAACCCACAAGCCCAAGATCAAGAGTTTCATGCTCCACAGACTGAGCTAGCAAGGTGCCCAAAAATTCCATTATTGGAGATCTTCACAGAGAGGTTAGATCCTCCCCTCATGGTGATTGAAATATGAAATAGTCATGGTGGAGTTGGACTTGATTACCCAATATCTTCCAGCTCTGAGTTCCTATGATACTAACAGAAAGGGTATTTGGGCGGGAAACAATAGATCATGACTATAGTCACAGTACTGCCTCTTTTCTGGGTGAATTCCTTAGGATAAGTCCTTTTTCCTTGCTGGACCACAGTACATCCTTCATAAGAGACTAAATAATCTTAGAGAAAACTTTCAAGATCTTTAGCCTTGTGATTTCTTGATTACATTAAGATATTTTGGAAGTGTTCTAGAAACCACAGAAAGTATAATATTACCAGAAGAGATTTGGATGTAAGTTTCAGTTGCAACTGCCCTGACCAGGCATGTGCAGCTGCTACCTTGAGAGACTTGCCAACTGAGAACATGTTTTGAGTATCTTTGGAAATTCTTTTCTACCAATTTGTCACTTCATTTTCCCCTCAAATCTTCAACTTCTCACCCTGTAACTTTAATCCCAGTACTTTTCTGGAGACCCTGCTATTGACTTTGTCCCAACTTCCTGAGGCACCTTACTTGGCTTTCTTACTCCTTAGCAAAATTAGCCTGTCTTCTTCTGGAGGCCCTGGACTCCCGTTTCTTCTTAACAAAGGTTTTGGAAGTTATCTGGTACAAATGAAACAAGTCAAGCTTGTAAAATATAAGAGACAAAACTTGTTCATTCACTATGGAACCTCTGTGAGACCCCTTGCTTCTGGGTCTCACTTTCTCTCTAATATGAAAATGTGGGATTTGATCAATAGTTGTTAAACTATTTTGGCAAGTCTATTCTTTATGTGATAATAAAATATTACATGTAATCTTAGCATGTGTATGCATAAGTGATAATTTATTAGTTTTAAATGTATTTTATAGGTCATTAGTTATCTCAACAAATGTATATTGGGCATTTAGTATGGGTCTGACAATGTTCCAGGTGTTCAGGATACAGAAATGAATAAGAAAGATAAAAATTCCATGTCCTTATGGAAATAACATTAAAGTAGGGAGAATCAGACAACAAAATATATACTATTTCAAGTGGTGATAAATGCTGCGGAAAAAATAAGAAGGTGGAGCGCCTGGGTGGCTCAGTTGGTTGAGAGTCCAACTTTGGCTCAGGTTGTGATCTCACGGTTCATGGATACGAGCCCCTCATTGGGCTCTGTGATGACAGCTTGGAGCCTGGAGCCTGCTCTGGATTTTGTGTCTCCCTCTCTCTCTCTTTCTCTCTGCCCCTCCCCTGCTCATTCTCTTTTGCTCTCTGTCTCTCGAAAATAAATAAACGTTTAAAATTTTTTTAAAAAATTAAAAAAACATAAGAAGGTAAGGAGAATGAAGAATTTTGGGAGAGATATTCAATTTTCACTAGAATGGTCAAGAAAAAATAAACTAATTGACTAAGCAAAAACCAGGGGGAGGGGAAGAGGGGAAAGAAAAAAAAGACACAGAGAGGGAGGGAGATAAAACATAAGAGACTCTCAAAGACTAAGAACAAACTGAGGGTGAGGGAGATGGGGGGGGAGAAGGGGTGATGGGCATTAAAAAAGGGCACATGTTGGGATGAACACTGGGTGTTTTATGTAAACCAATTTGAAAATAAACTATTTTAAATTAAAAAAAAACTAATTGAGAAAATGACTTTGTTTTTTTGTTTGTTTATTCTTTTGTTTTGGCAAAACCTTGAAAAAGGTAAAAATTCAGATATGTGGAGGAAGACTATTCCAGGAGGAAGAACAGCAAGTGCAGAGGTCGTGAAGCAGGAACGTCTTCTAGGAACATTGAGAAGGCCATTGTATTTGGAGGAAAGTGCTAGGAGAAGAGGTCAGAGAAGTTGTGAGAATGGGCATGTCTGTTGGTCATACTAAATAGTCCCATTGCTCTGAGTAAGATGGGAAATCTTTGGAGGGTTTTGAACAGAGAAATGATGTGATATGACTCATATTTGAAAAAGATCATATTTAAACAAACCATTTTAACTAGTGCAGATAGTTTTAAGTATATTTAGAGATAACATCCAACTTTGGTTGCACAATTTTATGAAAATTCTTCTATGTACTGATAAAGTAGAGGAAAACTTGTCAGAATCTGATATGTGAAGACGTGCACAAGCCTGAATTTCAAAAGAGCTAATTGTTGAGCTCTAACCTTCCAAATCAATGCTATAGTTGCATGGAGTTTCAAACATGTAGAAACTGTTGGTTTATTATGAGATCTGTACGAAAATGAGGTTACACGGAAGCCTAGGTTTATGTGTTAGCATCTCAAATATATTAAAACATTTCCTAGAGCACATTTGAGTTTGCATATTTTTCATAAAGTATTTGAAATGTAATTTTGTTTTTGTTTTTTTGTTTTTTTGTTTTTTTGTTTTTTTGGTATTTTTTTTGAAATGTTTCAATCAAATTTTGAAGAAAGAGCTTTGGGTATCAGGAGCCCAGTTCAAAAACTGCAGGACTAGATCATTCCTAGCAACTTAAAATCTTTGGAAACATATGATTCTAAGTCATGTTACCTTTTTGAAACTCAGGGTTTTGTTTTTATTTGTAAACGGGACCATTGATTTCAGCTTATTTAATGGGCTTCTTGTGAAGATTTCAGGCACTGGAAAAAGCAGTATTGATCAAACTGGTTGAAACAGTTCCAATTCTGAATAGGTTTCAAAAGTGTAAAGCATATTACAGTTTAAAAAGGACTTTCCCACATAGGAATCCATTTGAATCTTACAATCACCTTGTAACACAGGAAAAACATCACTCATCCTCATATTATAGGTGAAAAATCTGAGGCTCAGAGATGTAAAATAATTTGCATATGCTCACACAGCTGGGAAGTGGAACTAATCATACCTCAAATGCTCACTGATATTACAGAGGTAAGCAGGACTTGAATTAGGTTTTGGGTCTAAACCAACTTTGACCTTTACCCTGAAAGTATGTCACAGTTGTACTTTCATTTGCCTTTCACTCATAAAGTAGCATAAGATATTGGAAAGAATAGGGAATTCTGGAATTTATATAGGCCTACGTTCAGACATTAGCTATGCTACTGAGTAGTTTATACTCTTAAACTAATCACTTCATCATCAAAGACTTGGTTTTTCTCACCCTTAAGATGAGGATATTTACATATACCTCTCAGAGTAGATGAGCAAATTTCATAAAGGAAAAGACATTAGAAAATGTACACACCCTTTGATTTGACCCATCAACCTTACTTTTGGAACTTGACCCTGTAGAAATTAAAAGTGCCATACATGCAGATAATTGCACAAGGAGGTTCATCATAGAAATGTATAATAGTAAAAACATACATATGATTAAATTTCTACTAATAGAGGAACTGTTGAATAAATTATTCATAAAGGAGATGCTACATAACTTTTTAAAAGGATAAAACGCAATGACATAGAAATAAGTGAAAGAACCAATTTTAGAAGAATATAAATGAGTTCATTTTTCTTAAAAATATAATGTATATGCAGGAAGATAATTATATATATACAGATATGATTGTTTAAAATTACAAAAAATATGACGAAGAGCTGATTTGTTCATTTATTGAGTTCTTGGTATATACCAATCAAAGATCTAGATATTGAGGCTTCAGCAGCAAGCATAAAAGACTAAAACCCCTGACATCATGTAGCTTTCATTTTCTTGAGGTGTAGCAAGGACAGACAAATAAATAAATAAATAAATAAATAAATAAATAAATAAATAAATAAAAGAATGCTTGGGTAAGGAATGGCAATTTTAAATAAGATAGTGGGAAAAGCCTCACTTAGCAAGTGATGTTTGTTCTATACCAAATTGTTAATACTAGTTACTTTTTTGTAGTAGAATCGGATATGGAGAAGGGTTTATTTTACTACTTATTTAATTTTTAATTTGAAGGTTTATAGCTGATTTATAATTTTTGATTTTTTTACTATTTTTCAAATTAAAATATTTTATGGCATGTGTTATATTCATCACATAATTGCTTAAGAAACATTAGTATCCTTTTTCCTTTTTCTATTCATTTCTACATTAGAAGTAATAGAGTTTCTGTCTTTGAATAGTGAAAAGAAAGCAACAGTTAAAGGCATAAACTTCTTGTCTTTTGACGAGAAAGCCCCAACCTCTTTCAGAGTCCCAAGCCTTGTACCATCCGTAAAAAAAAAAAAAAGGCAGTTCTGCTTTGTCCGTATATGAAATCTGTGTAATTGAAGGTTGAGAGTAGTTTATACCCATTGAATGGACTGACCTTTCCAATTCTGTCCTTCATTAACCAGGTTGATGCAAATAGAGGAATCTACTAGTCCAAGACTGTATAGCTAGAATAGCAGAACTGGGATTGGAACTTAGGCCTGTTAAGCCTGCTCACAGCCCATGTTATTCATTTTGCTGTGCCGCCTTTCTCCACAAGAAACTCTGCTACCATGTTATTCCAATAACTCAACAGATTTGGAAGATGGCGGGGGAGAATCTAGTGATAAGCTCCTGAACCAGGGCTAATTAGCACACCCAGAGGCAACACAAAAATCAATGAGGAGTTAAATTTGCAAGAACTTTTGAGATCATTTCATGTTATCCACAAACAATAAGTAGAGAAAAATGTGTTCAATATTATATGATAATTACTGGCAGAAGTAAAACTTAGGTTTCCTAATCTTTTAGTTCTTCTCCTAAAACATCCTCCCTCCCCAACTATATAGTAATCTTAGGTAGAGTGTTGCGTTGTGAGTTTACCGTTTGCTCTGGGACTCATTGGATGGAACCACCCTCCTCCAGCCCTGGCTGCCAGGGGCCGCGGGCCAATGTGCCAGGTTTGCGAGGCCCTCGAGTCAAGCCATGTCCAATAAAGTTCTCGGTTGTGACTGGAAAAAAAAATACTCATCATATGATGAGTATTTATTTGGTGTTCACCTTATCAAAAACATACAAGACAAATGTTATCCTTGCATTCAAGGTGTTCCCAGTGATGAAGAACTATGCATGGTAGTTTGATGAAATGATAAGAAGGCCCCATTTCCTACTTTCCTCATTCCATGATGGCTTAGTCTACAGCGAATGGAAAAAGGAGGTAGAGCAACTTGGCTTCATTACATTCAGAATCAGTGCCATAAAGGGGTTTAGATCTATGTGAGGCTTGATGGCTTGCTGGCCTACCTGAGCTTTCAAGTAGTTCCCAAGAGTTCTACGGTAGTTGAAGATTACTTGGCTTGTAGTTTCATAATTCTGCATTACTAGCTTTTAAAACATATTCTTGTTTGGCTATTCATTTATTTCCTGGATGTTAAGGATATTAAGGATCTTCTGTTCAACATTCAAAGTTGTTGCCCAAAATAATAAGGTTCAGCCAGTGGTAGCTTGAGGATTTCTTCCGATAACCCAGTTTCTGAGCATTGTGAACCAGAGATCCAGGCCTTAAGGTAAAGTGAGATCAAAGAAATACTATTCAAAGAGTCACAAACCCTCCTGGGTTTCTTGCAGAGGCCATATCCAAGGTCTCAGTTAGAATATTTCATTTCATTTGCTGCTAACTGGTCCCTGGGAGACAGAAGCATGAGAAAAATCTAGACTTGTGGCTCCATAGAAAAGCCTATTAATTGAAGTCTTGGTTTTTTTCATTAACAATTCTACTTTGTCTTTAAAGAAGATCTTACTGATACTCTGCATGTGTATATGGGGGTAAATTTGGTGCTCCTTTCCTGTGTGATAATCTGTTTTCTGCTGTCAACAGGCCACCTCAGAGTGAACTGAGGAGCTTCTAGTGTTTTCCAAGTGACACCAGCCACTCGATCTCCTCCATAAAAGAGGTGAAGATAAACACCCTATTTACCTCTTTAATGCCAGGGAGTACGCCATCATTATTTATTAAATGTTCCCTCCTACCCCAAACACAAGAACTATATGATTTTGATCATTCTTTACCAATGAAGCTCAAAGACACAAAATAATCTTCCCAAAGTCTCACAGTCAAAAAGTGGCAGAATCAGGCTTTGAACCCAGACCTATTTGTCACCATGATTCACCAAGTATCCAAAAATACTTAAAGATTTTAGATACATGTTTACCAGGTGTCTAGCAATCTCTGGTTCTGTTTTTTTTTTATTTTTTTAAATAATTTATTGTCAAATTGGTTTCCATACAACACCCAGTGCTCATCCTAACAAGTGCCCTCCTCTCTGTCCATCACCCACTCTCCCCCCTCCCACACCACCCTCTCCCCTCAGTTTGTTCTTAGTCTTTGAGACTCTCTTACATTTTGTCTCCCTCCCTCTCTGTGGCTTTTTTCCTCCCCCTCTTCCCCTCCCCCCCTGGTTTTCTGTTAAGTCTTGCAAAGGCCACATATACATGGAAACATATGGCATCTGTCTTTTTTTGCCTGATTAATTTCAATCAGCATAATACCCTCCAGTTCTATCCATGTTGCCATACATGGCCAGATTTCATTATTTCTCTTTGCTGGGTATATTCCATTGTATATATATACCATATCTTCTTTATCCATTCATCCGTTGATGGACACTTAGTCTCTTTTCATGATTTGGCTATTGCTGAAAGTGCTGCTATGAACATCGGGGTACATGTGAGCCTATGCATCAGCACTCCTGTATCTCTCGGGTAGATTCCTAACAGTGCTATTGCTGGGTCATAGGGTAGTTATATTTTCATTTTTTTGAGGAACCTCCACACCGTTCTCCAGAGTGGCTGCACTAGTTTGCATACACACCAACAGTGCAAGAGGGTGCCTGTTTCTCCACACCTCACCAGCATCTGTAGTTTCCTGATTTGTTCGTTTTAGCCACTCTGACCAGAGTGAGGTGGTATCTCACTGTGGTTTTGATTTGTATTTCCCTGATGATGAGTGACATTAAGCCTCATTTCATGTGTCTGTTAGCCATTTGGATGTCTTCTTAGGAGAAGTGTCTATTCATATCTTCTGCCCATTTCTTCACTCGAGTATTCGTTTTTAGGGTGTGGAGTTTCGTAAGTTCTTTATAGATTTTAGATACTAGTCCTTTACCTCATATGTCATTTGCAATTATCTTTTCCCATTCCATTGGTTGCCTATTAGTTTTGTTGGTTGTTTCCTTTGCCATGCAGAAGCTTTTAATCTTGATGAGGTCCCAGTAGTTCATTTTTGCTTTTAATTCCCTTGCCTTTGGAGATGTGTCATGTAAAAAGTTGGTGCAGCTTAAGTCAAAGATGTTTTTCCTGCTTTCTCCTCTAGGATTTTGATGGTTTCCTGTCTCACATTTAGGTCCTTCATCCATTTAAAGTTTATTTTTGTGGAGAGTGTAAGGAAGTGGTCTAGGTTCATTCTTTTGCATGTTGCTGTTCAGTTTTCCCAGCACCATTTGTTAAAGAGGCTGTCTTTTTTTCATTGGATACTCTTTCCCGCTTTGTCAAAGATTAGTTGGCCATATGTCTGCGGGTCCATTTCTGAGTTTTCTATTCCATTCCATTCGTCTACGTGTCTCTTTTTGTGGCAATACCATACTGTCTTGATGATTACCACTTTGTAGTAGAGGTGAAAGTCTGGGATTGTGATGCTTCCCGCCTTGGTTTTCTTCTTCGGTATTACTTTGGCTATTTGGGGTCTCTTGTGGTTCCATACAAATTTTAGGATTGTTAGCTCTAGCTTTGAGAAGAATGCTGGTGCAATTTTGATTGGGATTGCATTGAATGTGTAGATTTCTTTGGGTACTATTGACATTTTAACGATATTTATTCTTCCAAAACATGAACTTGGGATGTTTTTCCATTTCCTTATTTCTTCCTCAATTTCCTTCATAAGTTTTTTATAGTTTTCAGTGTAGAGATCTTTTACATCTTTGGTTAGGTGTATTCTTAGGAATTTTATGGTTTTTAGTGCAATTGTGAAAGGGATTAGCTTCTTTATTTCTCTTTCTGCTACTTCATTGTTGGTGTATAGAAATGCCACCGATTTCTCTACATTGATTTTGTAACCTGCTAATTTGCCGAATTCATGGATCAGTTCTCGTAGGCTTTTGGTGGGTTCTTTTGGGTTTTCCATGTAATGTTTCATGTCGTCTGCAAAAAGTGAAAATTTGACTTCTTACTTGTCAATGTTGATGCCTTTAATTTTAATTTTTGTCTGATTGCTGATGCTAGGACCTCCAACCCTATGTTAAATAGCAGTGGCGAAAGTGGACACCCCTGTCGTGTTCCTGATCTCAGGGGGAAGGCTCTCAGTATTTCCCCATTGAGGATGTTATTAGTTGTGGGCTTTTCATAAATGGATTTTATGATGTTTAAGTATGTTCCTTCTATCCCGACTTTCTCAAGTGCTTTTATAAGGAAATATTGCTGTATTTTGTCAAATGGTTTTTAAACATCTATTTGTAGGTTCGTATGGTTCTTAATTTCTTTTTGTTAATGTGATGTATCACATTGAGTGATTAGCAAATGTTGAACCAGCCCTGCAACACAGGGATGAATCCTACTTGATCATGGTGAATAATTATTTTTATATGAAGTTGGATTCGATTTGCTTGTATCTTGTTGAGAATTTTTGTACCTATATTCATCAGGGATATTGGACTGTAATTCTCTTTCTTTGCTGGGTATTTATGTGGTTTAGGAATCAAAGTGATGCTGGCTTCATAGAATGAGTCCTAGAGTTTTCTTGTGTTTCAGTTTTTTGGAACAGCTTGAAAAGGATAAGTATTAGCTCTGTTTGAAATGTCTGGTAAAATTCCTCAGGGAAGCCATCTGGTCCAGGGTTTTTATTTGTTGTGAGATTTTTGGTAACTGATTCAATTTCTTCACTAGGTACGGGTCTGTTAACATTTTCTATTTCTTCCAGTTTGAGTTTTGGTAGCGTGTGGATGTTTAGGAATTTGTCCATTTCTTCCAGGTTGCCGAGTTTGGTGGCAAATAATTTTTCATACTATTCTCTGACAACTGCTTATATTTCTGAGGGATTTTTTTGTAATCACTCCCTTTTCGTTCGTGATTTTATCTATTTAGATTCTCTTTCTTTTCTTTTTGAGAATCCTGGCTAGAGGTGTGTATATTTTGTTTATTTTTTCAAAGAACCAACTCTTGGTTTAATTGATCTCTTCCACTACTTATTCTGTTTCCATATGATTAACTCCTGCCCTGATCTTTGTTATTTCTCTCTTTCTGCTGGGTTTGGATTGTCTTAGCTGTTCTGCTTCTAGTTCATTTAAGCATGCTGTTAGAATTTCTGTTAGTGATTTTTCTGGTTTCTTGAGATGGAACTGGATTGCAATATATATCCCTCTCAGGTCTGCCTTTGCTGCATCCCAATGCGTTTGGATTTTTGTATGTTCATTTTCACTTGTTTCCATGTATTTTTTAATTTCTTCTCTGATTGCTTGGTTGACCCACTCGTCTTTTAGTAGGTTGTACTTTTAGCCTACATGTTTTTGGGGATTTTCCAGATTTTTCGTGTGGTTGATTTCAAGTTTCAAAGCATTGTGGTCTGAATGTGTGTATGGTATGATCTCAATTCTTTTATATTTATTCAGAACTTCCTTGTGATCCAGAATGTGAACTTTCTTGGAAAATGTACCGTGTGTAGTTGAAAAGAATGTAAATTCCTTTGCTTCTGGATGAAGGATCCTGAAGAAGTCAGTCAGGCTTATCAGTTCCAATCTATGGTTGAGGGCCATTTTTTCTGTGGTGATTATCTGTTTAGTGGATCTATCCAGTGCTCATAGTGGAGTGTTAATGTCCCCTACAATTAGGACATTTTTATCAATAAGGTCGCCTAAGTTAATAATTAGTTCTTTCAGAAATGGGTGCCCCCGAATTTGGCACCTAGATATTTATAATTGTTAGCTCTTGCTGCTGGATAGTCCCAGTGATTGTTATATAATGTTCTTCTTAATCTCTTATTACATTGTTAATTTTAAGGTCTAGTTTGTCTGATATAAGTGTGGCTACTCCAGCCTTCTTCTGTCTTCCAGTAACATGGTAGATAGTTCTCCACCCCCTCACTTTCAATTCGAAGGTGTCTTGAGGTCTAAGATGAGTCTCTTGAAGACAACAAATAGATGGGTCTTGTTTTTTAATCCATTGTGTTACCCTATGTCTTTTGATTTGCGCACTTAGTCCATTTACATTCAATGTTAATATTCAAAAATATGGGTTTAGAGTCACTGTGTTATCTATAGGTTTCGTGCTTGTAAGGATGTCTCTGGTCGTTTGTGTTATTTTCATCCTATCCTTCATAGATTCCCCCTCAGGATGCTTTGTAGTACTGGATTATTTGTGATGAATTCCTTCAGTTTTTGTTTGTTGGGGGAAAACCTTGATCTCCACTTGTATTCTGAATGACAGGCTGGCCACATACAGGATTCTTGATTGCATATCCTTCCTGTTCATCACATTGAAAGTATCCTGCCATTCCTTTCTGGCTTGCCAAGTTTCTGTAGATAAGTCTGCTACAATCCTTATGTGTCTACCTTTGTATGTTAAGGCCCGTTTTTCCCTAGCTGCTTTCTGGATTTTTTCTTTGTCCTTGTATTTTCCCAATTTCACTGTGATGTGTCTTGCAGAAAGTCTATTCAAGTTACTTCGGAGGGGAGTTCTCTGTGTCTCTTGGATTTCCATGCCCGTTTCCTTCCTCATGTTGGGGAAGATCTCAGTCATGATTTGTTCAAGTACCCCTTTGACTCCTTTCTCTCTCTCTTCTTCCTCTGGAATTCCTGTGATATGAACATTGTTTCATTTGAATGCATGGCTCAGCTTTCGATTGTTCTTTTCCTGTTCGTAAATCGACTTCTCTCTCTTTTTCTCTGATTCCTCTTTTTCAATAATTTTATCTTGTAATTCACTTATTCTCTCCTCTGCCTCTTCAATCCGCACTGATGCTGACTCCAATTTGTTTTGCATCTCATTTAAGTCATTTTTTAATCTCTCCTGACTGTTTTTAAGGTCTTGATCTCTGCCACAATGGTCCCCTTGCATTCATCTATGCTTCATTCAAGCCCAGAGATTAGTTTTATGTTTATCATTCTATATTCCTGTTCCATTAAGCTGCTTATATCTGTTTTCATCAATTCTTGAGCTGTCGCTACTTCCTGTAGTTTCTTTTGAGGAGAATTCTTCGGTTTCATCATTTTGGACAGGAGTGTTTTGGATTGTTGCTTGAGGTCACCCTGGAAAGGAAAACATATTGACAGACAAACAGAAAACAGAAACCCTCAATGGTACTGACAGATGATACAGACAAGCGGTTCACAACAGAAAAAAAGAATAACAAATAACACTCTGAGGGCAATGTCTTGAAATACCAGCTATACGTTAAGGACACGGTGTGCAGTGTGGTGGTGGCAGAGCATATACAGAGAGGTGCGGGGGGGAGAAGAAATTATACTTTGACCAGGTAGAGAAACTGATGGGCTTAATCCAGACAGAGAGAAATCAGAATAAGGAAGGATGCAAGGAATAAGAAATGAAGATAGATGTTGCCCAGATGAACTATGTGGCCTGGCTATTCCAGAGAGAGAGATAGGATAGTACAGAAGGAGGTGTAGAACTTGCCTTGAGAGAGTGGGTTAAAAGTCTGTTTAAGCCAGTCAATACCTCGGATGGCCAGCTCTGGGGTGCGGATCAGTAAGAAGGATAAAGGGGAGCATATATCTAAAAAAGAAGTGACCTGGAATTCCTCCAGGCAGCAGTCTGAACTCTGCATCTGTAGCTTCCTCTGAAAGGTGTTTCTCCTGTGAGAAGGGGGTGGTTTGGTGTATGTGAGTCCTGCCTCCACTGCTGTGCGGGAATGGCTCCCTGGGGCCAGTTTTAGTGGGCTTGGGAGACAACAATGGCGTCCCCCCCGTCCCTTCTTCCCAGTTCCTAAGCCTCAAATCGCCCCTTTATATCTGCCCTCTGTCTGCAAGGGGCACTGACGTAGTGTGGTTTGCTGGGCAGTCACATGCCTCACATACTCTTCGCCTGCTACAGCAAGTTTCACTGTAAATTGTATGCCTGGGTTAGAAGCAATCCGCAGGCGGCTCGGTGCCTCTGTGTGATGCCGACTGACTGGGCCCTCGCTACCAGCCCCAGAACGAGTAGTTCTGCTGAGAATTCTACTGTTAGCAATGGAACTTCTCTTCAAAATCCCTGCATTTAGGGACTCAATGGTGGTCTCTCTCTCTCTTTGTCTCGTTTTTTTCTCATTCGGATGTGCCTTGCTCCGCACTTTCTCTGATTTCTCCAAACAAGTCTTTCCCTCCCCTAGCTCTGTAC
This sequence comes from Paguma larvata, assembly GCA_030068075.1. NCBI lineage: Eukaryota > Metazoa > Chordata > Mammalia > Carnivora > Viverridae > Paguma > Paguma larvata. The sequence goes on along the minus strand of CM057830.1, from coordinate 50,331,709 downwards.
CCACAGTTCGTTTCATCCACCGCCTCAGATTACACTCAAGTCTCCTGGGGCGTTTTCTGAATTTCGTTTTCTGTTCCTTGTAGACTGCCACACCTTTCCTCCCAGACTCTAGGGTTTGAGAGTCTTTTGGTTTCAGTCCTTCTTAGTTTGAAAGACTCAGGGAATAATGGGTCCCCCTACTCCTCCGCAATGTTGGCCCTGACCTTTTGGTTCTGGATATTTTTACCAAGAGTTGAAGTGACAGGACCCGGATCAATTTTCTTCCATTTTCTCCGCACTTTCTTCCATTTTCTCCGCACTTTCTTCCAACTCTTCTTTCTACCAAGAGTTGAAGTGACAGGACCCGGATCAATTGGAGACTAGAGACAATGACACTGCATGTATTCATCTGTCCCATTACACAGACACTTAGTTGTCATTCTCAAAATGCCCTACTGAGCCCCATCTGTGGTTATTGATATAGTTTCTCAATAAGACCACAAGGTAACTAGCTAATATAATTATAGTCTTTTAGAGATATAACAGATTGAGTGCAACTTTGATATTACAGAAGCGGAAAATGAGGCCGAGAAAGAAAGGACTTTCCCAAGAGAAATACACCTGGCTGGTCAGATTGCTGGAACTTCAATTCAGGTTTGAATTGAATCTAGTGGAAGAAAAGTTTTTTAAATCACTGCTAGGCTAGGGAACGTTGGTGGTACAGTCCATGTCACCTGATTTCCACATTAAAGGTATTCTCACTGCACTGCATTAAGTTTCTTGCTTTCTAGGTATTGCAGTCTATGAACACCCATGAACAGGATAATCTTGGTATCAAGATGCAATATAAAGCTGCCCATGAGCTTTTCTTAATTTTTTTAAAATCTTTATTTATTTTTGAGGGAGAGAGAGAGAGAGACAGAAAGAGAGAGCACGCATAAACAGGGTAAGGACAGAGAGAGAGACACAAAGAATATGAAGCAGGCTCCACACTCCAGGCTCTGAGCTGTCAACACAGAGCCCAACGCAGTGCTACAACTCACGGACTGCGATATCATGACCTGAGGCAAAGTCAGATGCTCATTTGACTGAGTCACGCAGGCACCCCTATCCATGAGCATTTTTAAATGATTTTATTGTTTCTATGCTTCTGCTCTCCCCTAGCTTAACAGAGTTCTTAAATTTCCAACATCAATGATTCATTTCTATAAAAGCTTTTAATAGTACAATCTCCCCTATGAAAAGGCTGGATGCATAAACAAATTTTAGTTCAACCATTAAAACATTTTCAGATCTAAAGAGACTTTCTTGATGTGTATGTATTAATGGGAAGGGTGAAAGGAATGATGGATGCAGGAATAAGGGTGAATAATTTACAAACTCCACAAAAGGATGCTAGGAACCCTACTTCCATAAAGACTTTGAGATTCCCTGGAAAGATTCAAAAGAAGTCATTGAGAAAGACAGAAAAAGGCTGGAAAGTTGTTATCCAAATTTTCAATTAAAAAAAATATCAAGAGGTTACCCCCAAGGTCTGAGGTAAAGAGTATTTTATTCATTTTTATATTATTGTAAATTATTTTCTCAAATTTATTTTTAGATTGTTTATTGCTGCAGATAGAAATACAACTGATTGTTGTATATTGTTATATCCTGAAATCTTGCTGAAATAATTTAACACACATATTTTTTGTATATTCTTTAAGAATTTCAACCTACAGGGGCACCTGGGTGGCTTAGCTGATTAAGGGTCCGAATTCGGCTCAGTCATGATCTCCCAGTTCATGAGTTTAAGCCCAGAGTTGGGCTCTGTGTGGACAGCTCAGAGCCTGGAGTCTGCTTTGGATTTTGTATCTCCCTATCTCTCTGCTCTTCCTTTGCTCATGCTCTATGTTTCTCAAAAATAAATAAACATCAAAAATTAAAAAAATAATTTCAACATACAAAATTATGTTACCTGTGAACAGAGACATTACATTTTCTTTTTCAATAATGATGACTTTATTTTTTTTCCTTGTCTAATTGCTAGATTTTCCAGTATAACATTGAATGGAATTGGCCTAAAGTGCACATCCTTGTATTTTTCCTGATAATAGGAGGGAAACTTTTAGTCTTTAACCATTATGTATAAAGTTAGCTGTGGGTTTTCTAGTGATCCTTTTAATCATATAAGAAGTATCCTTTTATTTTAATTCTGCTGAGTATCATATAAAATATGGTGTGGAATATAACTGTATATACATCTTTGTATACTTTTTCCATTCTTAGTATGAATTTTTAAAGGTAGAAATATAGCCTGAAAGAAGATAACTATTTTGAAGACACTTCGTATGTACGGCTGAACTCTGACTAGGATGAGGAACCCATTTATCCTTTTTCTGTAGTGGAAACTACACTAGGTATTTTCAATAAGTACCACAGATGAATACCACCATGTAAAATATCTGGCCCTGGCATGAGGTCCACCATGCACATGCCTTCAAATGGTATCTAAACTAGGAATCTTTTGGGGCGCCTGGGTGGCTCAGTTGGTTGAGCGTCCGACTTCGGCTCAGGTCATGATCTCGCGGTCCATGAGTTCGAGCCCCGCGTCGGGCTCTGTGCTGACACCTCAGAGCCTGGAGCCTGCTTTGGATTCTGTGTCTCCCTCTCTCTCTGCCCCTCCCCCACTCATGCTCTGTCTCTCTCTGTCTCAAAAATAAATAAACATTAAAAAATTAAAAAAATAAACTAGGAATCTTTAGAAAGAGAATCCCAGAAATACTTCTTCTGAAGAACAATGTATTTGAATAATTACTTGGTGTAATAAAAACCTTTGCAGAAGTCCTTATTACCTTTTAGGTTCACAGGGAGAATAAGTAGATTCTCATGAATTATTTATAGACCCTTAAACTAGGAGAGACTTGGCTCGAGGAAGAATAATTCGTTCAATGCTGAGTATCACAAAAACAATATAAAAATCATTTTTTACCTGAACTAAGAAAATTTAATGTCCCCTTTTCCTTGATGTTTTATCTTGCCCAAATCATCACTTTCCTGAGTCTTAATTTCCTGATCTGTCAGGTAGTGGTATTGGTGTTGTTGGTAATGGTGATAAGGTAACAATAACTATCTCTTAACTCTGGGATTCAGGTGAGTGGATGTATGTAAAAATGCTTCGGGAATTATGTAAGAGTAAACATTGTAGAACACTACAAAGTCACTCATTCAGGGAATAAATGCTGGTAGCTCTTGGCACTCATTTTTCATTCTTTCACCTCTGGCTCCACGTTCAAAATATATCTTGAATTTACCTACTTACTTCTACTTCAACCCCTGGTGCCCTAATCCAAGCCACTATAATCTCTTCTCTTGGTCTTGCTGCTTCCATTTTTTCCTCCTCCTCCTCTCACTGCAAACCAAATGGAACTTTAAAATTAAGCCACATCATAGACACGTTTCCAAAGGAAATATCCAGATGATTAACAGACACATGAAAAGATGCTCGACATCACTCATCATCATGGAAATATAAATCAAAACCATGATGATACCACTGCACACCTTCAGAATGGCTAAAATTAACAACACAAGAAACAACAGGTATTGGCGAGGATGTGGTGAAAGGGGGTTCCTCTTGCACTGTTGGTTGGAAAGCAAACTGGTGCAGCCACTCTGGAAAACAATATGGGCATTCTTCAAAAAGTTCAAAATAGAACTACCCTATGATCCAGCAATTGTACTCCTAGGTATTTACCCAAAGGATATAAAATTCCAGATTTGAAGGGGTACATGCACCCCAATGTTTATAGCAACATTATAAACAACTGTCACACTATGGATAGAGCCCAAATGTCAATCGAATGGTGAATAGATAAAGAAGATGCGATATATAAAGTTGTGGTATACAGTAGGATATTACTTACCCATCAAAAAGAATGAAATCTTGTAATTTGCAATGACATGAATGGAGCTGAAGTATATTATGCTAAATGAAATAAGTCAGTCGTAGACAGACAAATATTATATAATTTCACTCATACATATAATTTAATAAACAAAACAAATGAACAATGGGGAGGGGAAAAAGAGAGAGAGGAAAACAAACCATACGAGTCTCTTTATGAAAAAGAACAAACTGATGGTTAATGGAGGGAGTTGGGTGGCAGATGGGCTAAATGGGTGAAGGAGATTAAGGAGGGCACATGTTGGGATGAGCACTGGGTGATGAATCACTAAATCTAAATTCACTCCTGACAACACCGTATATGTATGTATATATATTATATAATTTAGAATATTATGTATAATATATATATTCTAGAATTTAAGTAAAAAATTGAAGAAAAATTCTACTCCTGACAACACCATATATGTATGTATATATATTATATAATTTAGAATATTATATATGATATATATATATCCTAGAATTTAAATAAAAATTTGAAGAAAAATTAAAAAAATAGTTGACATTATATAATTTTCCTTCTTAAAACCTTCTTATGGTATCACATTATAACTTAAAATACATACAAATTCCTTACTCTTTATTATAGCATCATGGCTCACATCCTCATCTCACACTTCTCTCTTCACTTGCCACATGCACTGTATTCAAGCCACACTAGTTTTTATCAGTTCCTCTCAGGCACCATGATCCTCAGCATAGAAATTTAACACGTGTGTTCTCTTTGCCTGAAATGAATTTTCTTCCTCTGTCTAGGTAAATAATTCCTTGAAACTTCATCCTGGTCATCAGTTATTCCAAAAAGTCTTCTCTAATTAGTTTATTAGTTAAAGTCCTTCTCTCATAAGCTCTCATGTCATTTATTTATTTATTTCATAGCACTTGTATCCCGAGACCTACTTCTGTCTCTGGGTTTTGCAAATGAAGATTATAGAACTAAGAAACTGATGAGAAAAATAAAAAAAAAAACTCAATAGTGGGACTCAACAGAAGGATGTCAAGTCAGAGAAAAAAATATGTTAACTTGAAGATACATTGATAGGTATTAGCCTATCTGAACAACGGAGATAAAATAAACTGAGTACGATCAACAGAAATTTAGGGATCTGTGGAACTATACAATAGATCTAATATTTGTGTCATCAGAGTCCCAAAAGTAGAAGAGAAGTAGGGAAGAACAAAAAAAAAAGTGTTTGAGGAAATAATTGATGAAAAATTACCAAATGCAAGAAAAGTTATATAAGCTTACAAATTCAAGAAGCTGAGTGAACCCCAAACAAGAGAAACTCAAAGAAATCCATGACAAGGTACATCATCACCAAACTTCTGAAAACTAAAGAAAAAATCATCTTGAAAATTTTTAGAAAGAAATTACTTATTACCTATAGGAGTAAAATACTTTAAATAGGAGGACGTATCATCCAAAACCATGGAGTACTGAAGGAAGACATACAATATTTTTCAAGAGTTGAAAAAAGGACTATTGACTCAGAATTTTGCATATATTGAAGTATGTATTTAAAAAATGGAAAATCATATATCCTCGGGTAAAGAGAAATTAAGCATATTTCTCACCAGCAAACTTGATCTAAAATACTGGCTAAGGACTCGGGAAAACACTGTGGAATTTCCACAAAAAATTAAAACTATAAATTGCCAGGGTCACCCTGAGAGGCAGCCAGCTCCTACTTCAGGGCTTCCGGCAAGTCCAGGGTTTCACCTGCGTGATGGTTGGTCTAGGCGCGAGAGAAGACGCGAAGTCAGTCTCTCGGAGTCAGCCTCATATCAGGACTGGTCCGGGGCTCCCTAAGTAAGGGCTGAAACATAAAGACAAGACAAGACAAAGACACACAAAGATGTGGAGACAGCCTCTTTTGGAGACTGCTCAAAGTTTATTTTTCTCTTTGGGTTTTTATGTAGTTTTAGAAGCAGTACAGGCATATATTTTGTAATGATTAAAAAATGATTTCAGCCCTCATGATTGTTCCCGCGATTTACAATAGAAATGTTTAGAAACAGTTTCGGTTACACAGTTCACACGTAAGCAAAGTATGACAAATGGGTCCATTCCATAGAAATGTTCAAAAACAATTTCAGTCAAAAGATCAAGAACAATTTACATGCAAGCAAGGTACAACAAATAGGCACACTCTAGTAGGTGGTATAGGTTGAAAGAGCAAGCACAAAGGCTTTTGGTTACAGTTGAAAGATTATGTGAAAAACATCCTTATTTTTCTGTAACATACTCTAACTTCTATTTCCTAGTAATTATGTCCCAAGACTCACAGCAATAATCACATTCCCGAGAGTCTGGCATCATCCTAAAATAGATCAATGATACATTCTAAACTCTACTGATTTCTTAAAGATTTTATTTCCATGATTCTCAATATGATTTTATTATTAGTAAAGTATAGCAGCATATGTTGGCTTAATAGGGGAGGAAGCTGTGGAGCACTCCTGTTTTTCTATGGCCCATCTTCTTCAGGAGATATTAGGATGAATTGCAAATCAGCACAAAGGCCCAGTGACCCTATAGCCAGGTGTCCTGGTGACTCTTACTGCGACTGTGCCTGTCTTAGGTCGCCCCCCCATGAGAAGTCTTACCCGTCTCTGGCTAACCAGCCCTCCTTCAGAGCCAGACCAGCCATAATTCTGTTCTTGTTGTATTACAACCTGGCATTTGCTTCAAGGCACCCCCATCCACCGATGAGGGCCCCGGTCTAGGGCACTGTCTTATGGGCCTGAGTTTTCTCCTTAGGCAATGTCACCAGGGCCAGAGTCTTCTGGTCCCCAACAATAAATACCCTACAACCTAGCAATTGCACTACTAGGAATTTATCCAAAGGATACAGGAGTGTGGACTCAAAGGGGCACCTGCGCCCCAATGTTTACAGCAGTGCAGTCAACAATAACCAAATTATGGAAAGAGCCCAAATATCCATCAACTGATGAATTGATTAAGAAGATATGTTTTATATATATATACAATGGGATACTACTACGTGATGAAAAAGAATTAAATCTTGCCATCTGCAACAAGGTGGATAGGCCCAGAGGGTATTATGTTAAGCAAAATAAGTCAGAGAAAGACAGATATCATACGTTTTTACTCATATGTGAAATTTGAGAATCTTAACAGATTATCACAGGGGAAGTGTGGAAAAATAAGATAAAAAGAGGGAGGCAAACCATAAGAGACTCTTAAATACAGAGAACAAACTGAGGATTGATGGGGTGGGGGAGTGGGGAAAATGGGTGATGAGCATTAAGCATGAGCACTGCATGTTAGATGTAAGTAATGAATGACTGGATTCTACTCCTGAAGCCAAGACTACACTGTCAGTTAGCTAACTTGAGAAAATAAATAAATTAAGTAAGTAAGTAAGTAAGTAAGTAAGTAAGTAAATAAATGCTGGGTAATGGAGCTTCTCTAAAAAGCAGGGAAACAATAAAAAAAGAATCTTGTAACATCATGTAGGAAGAAAGAAAAATGATACAACACAAAAATAAGGCCAAATACAATAGACTTTCCTTCTCCTCTAGTTGTCTAAATTATGTTCAAGAATTGAAGCAAAAATTTTTATACTATCTGATGTGGCTCTCCATGTATATAGAGAAAATACTGACTGGCTCAATAGAAAAAGCCTGTGAGTCTTGATCTCAGGGTCATGGGTTTGAGCCCCAAGTTGGGTGTAGAGATTAATGAAATAAATAAATACATACATAAATAAGGTATAAATACAGCAGGGTAAAAGGAGATAAAGGAAGGAAGGTAAGATTTCTATATTTTACTCAAAGCCGGTAAAATGTTGATACCAGTAGACTATAATAACTTTTCCTTCCATTTCTATATGTTAGAACCATTTTAGAAGAATAGGTAGTAACTCTTTTTTAAATGTTTGATATAATTTCTCTGAGGAGCCATCTGCCCCTGGACTTTTGTTTGTTGGAAGAGTTTTGTTTATTGATTATTATTACTATTTTTTTGCTGGTATTGAGTCTGTTTAAATTTTTTATTTCTTCCTGTTTCAGTTTTGGTAGTTTATATGTTTCTAGGAATTTATCCATTTCTTCCAGATTGCCCAATTTGTTGGCATATAATTTATCATAATATTCTCTTATACTTTTTTTGTATTTCTGTCTAGTACCATTACTAACAATAACTAAAGTATGGAAAGATCCTAAATGTCCATCAATTGATTTTATATATATAAATATATAAATATATATATGTAATTACATTATGTAATTATGTATGTATATGTATTATGTAATTACATATAATTAATAGGGGATAATAAGGGAAAAGAGAGGAAAACCAAAAAAATAGATTCTCAATTATGGAGAACAAACTGAAGGTTACCAGAGGAGAAGTGGGTGTGGGGATGGGTTAAATAGGTGATGGGTCCTATGGAGGGCACTTGTGATGACCAATGGGTGTTGTACATAAGTGATGAATCACCAAATTCTACTCTTGAAAATAATATTAACTAACTATACTTTAAATGCAAGTTTAAAACAGTAAAAAAACTAAAATATATTATAAAAGTGAATTGTTAAACAAATTGTGATGCATCCTTAACATCAAATACTACTCAGAAATAAGATAAATAGAATATTGATACATGCCATAGATTGGGTGCATCTTATGCATTGTTTTCTTGAAATGACAAAATTATAGAGATGAAAAACAGATTAGTAGTGGGCAAGGGCTAGAGATTACTGGGCAGCAGGTGAGTATACTAGGGAATATCTTTGTCGTAAAGGAAAAGTTCCATATCTTGGTTTTAGAAGTAGTCATAGGAATCCACACATGTGACAAATAGATATGGAACCATACATACACATTGTACCAATGACAATTTCCCGATTTTAACATTGTACTATAGTTATGTAAATTGAAATCATTAAAGAAGAGAAGTTGGAGAATGGGTGCAGGACTACTTTGTATGTCTTCATGGCTTCTCGCAAATCTATAATTATTTCAAAATAAAGACTTTTCTTTTATAAAATGTTGGCAAACCCTGTTCTAATGAAAGGGAAAAGTATATGTGACTTTTATGGATAGACGACGGAGTATAGTTGAATGAGGAGAGTCCCAATTGGAAAGGGAAAGGTGATTGGAAGTTTTCTGAATAACGAACAACTTCGAGTGGTGGAAGTGGGAAGCCCTTGAATTCTCAGCCTCAATAAAGTTTTCTCTACCCAAGTATAGTGTTGAAGCTGCATAACTACTGAACCCCAAAGGAATGATAGGCACTTCAAACTTTACTAATATAGGCCAAGGACCTGAGGGTTTTCCTTATATTTTGCAACAGCAAAAAACCCTCAGAACCTTTGCAGCACCTAGAATTCCCATCGTAACTGAGCCTATACAAATTAGTGCACAAAATAACTGTCATTAACTAAAGGAAACAAAGTAATTCCACCCATTCTTTCACCCAATCTACAACTATTTGTTATACAACTGATAGATTCCTGACATTGAGACAGATATAGTCTCTACCTTCATACTGTCCAGTGTGGTTGACAGACATGATTTCAGAGGTTGGATGCCCACATTCCTGTCTTCATATCTACAAGTTTTCCATTAGTGTGGGGGGCTTCTGAAATATTCTTTCCTTTTATTTTTCTATAATAAATTTTCAACTTTAGTTTCCCCAAAAGCATGTCTGAGGAGGTACCTAGGACAACCTGACAAGTGGGTCTGGCAGTGACCTTGGCCTTTCAGATCCCATCATCAGGTGGGAAAAAGAAAGGAGAAATGTAAGCACCTAACTGCTTCTGGATTTCAGGAAGCTATCTCTGCATGTGCCTTCACAGTCAATCCATCTGCCCACAGCTGTCCAGTTGCTCAACATGAGATATACTAACAAAACCACTGAGAAAGGTGTGGATCAAATAGCCTGCATGTGGTAGTAGTCCTGTAAAGTGGATGGATGAAACATAGTTAAGGAGCAACTAAAACTAAGTTATATTTGAAAATATGGGCTGTTAGTTGGTATTAAGAAGCAGGCTCTCAGCTTCGGGTCATTGATTTGGGGGTAAGGCTCTTGGGTGGGAAGCAAAAACTGACAAGATATGCTAAGATCCTAGAACATTTACAATATGGATTAACATACAGGGAACCTGATAGAGCTAGTAGACAGGAGAGATATGAGGACAATGTCAGAACAAAAGCAAACGGGTTGATGGTAGCTAATGGTTTGTCTTTGTGGGTAGAACAGGGACTAATTCCTTATGTGCTAGGTCAGGATAGGTGCTAAGTGTCCAGACAAAGCTGAACTTACAATGGGAAGAGGATCAGAGATGCCAGCTGTGTTTGTGTGTGGGGGGAAACGGAGTCAGAGACCTAACCTAGGTCAGGGCCTGACTCCTGTTTCTATCATATGTGCTGTCTTTATTCCATGACTAAGACATGGGATAATGTCAAATTTTCCCTTCCTCCTTCCCTGGTCAAATATTCAATCTAAACCCTGCTGTCAGATGTTATCTCTTAGATGTTTTGTGTTCCTACCATTTAGCATGAGGGTCATTTGAAATAATTCACAGAGGTATTGACAAGAAAAGAAAACACACTTGAGACAGACGGATGATTAGAAACAGCCTTCCATTTCCCCAGATCTTAGCCATTCATGTTTATTACTCAATGTGATGGCCTCTTTATAAAAAGAGCATTTCTTAGTTGGAGGATGTAAAGAATATTAACAAGGAGGAATGCATGTCAGAACGCTGCCACTTTTTATGTAGCCTTGCTTTTGAGTGGGAATATTACTGTCTTAGAAACTGAGAGTTTTTATATTAAAGAACTCCCCCCCATATACAAATAAAATCCTTTTAGAAAGCTAACAAAGCAGGAAGTTCCATATCATGACCATTTTTTTTTATTCGCCAAAGGACCAAAAGCTCACTTGGAACTGAGAGGGCAATGACAGCAATGGAAACAAGAAGCAATAGTGGTAAATGGGTTGCAGTTGTCAAAAGGATATGGTTGTGGACATGAGACAATGAGGCTAAGAAAGAGAGGTAGAACTTGGATTTGAACTTGAAAAGCTCCTTCCAGAATTTGTTTACCCCACCAAACATTTCCCGAGAACCTCCTGGCCTGAGTGTGTGGACACAGAAGTAAATCAGACATAGCCCTTGCCCTCAGGTAGCTCTTATGCCTATAGGAATGATGATATATGGAAACAATTGCAGTGGATTGTGAACTGTACCATCATACACTGATGAAAGGCAGTACACTGAAGTTATTCATACATAATTGGCTCTGTGATCTTGGACAAGTTATTTAACCTCTCAGTATCCCAATTTACTATCTGTAAACCAGAAGTAAAGTGTGGAGGTTATCACCTGTTTAACTAGTCCTGGGTAAAGTAGAAAAGTAAGTCATTTCTCAAATATCTTGTCTCTCTTCGAGCTATGCTTCTAACACACTAAGAAGGATACAGACCAACTTGAGCACTTACAGATTGGCTAAGGAGCTTGGAATCAGGTACCATAAAGAATGCTTAAAGGCACTGAGTCTGTTTAGACTGGAACAGACTCAGAGAAACATAGTCCTTGCCTTCAGACTTTTGAGAGATTGTCGCATCGTGCAGGGAGAGATCAGAGCTGGGACCATAAGTGGAATTCCAAAAAAATAATTCTGTTAAAACCCACTTCTGATCCTGCCTACACAATATATTCAAAACTTCTTACTTCGACAGCTGAATTGGGTAGAATTTGACACTGGGTCAAATTTCATTGGTCATCCTAACTGTCATTTTCTCTTCAGCCTTCAGCGTTCCATTTTCCTCATCCACATGTTCCAGGCTGTCAGTAGCACTGTTTCCTAAGTGTGCCTCCACACTTGCTATTCCCTTCTGGAATGCTGTCTCCCCATTCTAATTCCATGTGGTGAACTCCTATTCATCCTTCGAGATCTTCCTCAAGTTTACCTCCTTCTTTATGGCTTTTGATGAAATTCCTGTCCTCCTCTCACATCCATAAAGTATTTGCTTCTCTTTCTGCACTATTAATAAAAACCAATAATATTTTATTATAATGAATTACGTTATTGTGTCTTCTTCTAGTCTATACTGACTATATCTACAGTGTCTCCAAAAGAACAGGTGTTCAGGGCACCTGAGTGGCTTAGTTGGTTAAGCGTCTGACTCTTGATTTCACCTCAGGTCATGATTTCATGGCTGGTGAGTTCAAGCCCTGCATCAGGCTCTGTGCTGACAGCGTGGAGCCTGCTTGGGATTCTCTCTCTCCAGTCTCCCTCTCTGCCTCTCCTCTGCTCATGTTCTCTCTCTTTCTCTGTCTAAAACAAACAAACAAACAAACAAAAAGAACAATTATTCATATATATTTGTGAAATGGAAGAAATTTTTTTTATCAGTCTAAACTGTTGCAAAAAAAAAAAAAAAAAAAAAAAAAAACTCCCTTACAATGGAAAAGTTCAAATAAAGGAAAGATTATTTTCTCAAGGGATTTGAAAAGGAACTTCTGCACTGACAGTAATATTAAAGTCACGAGGACCCTTTTCATTCTACAATTCTATGAAGGAGTTTTAGTGTTATGGCTTATTACTAATAGGGATATAAATGCTATGCTTGCAAATTCTGGAGTTGGGTTTGAATCTACGCTTTGTCACTCATTAACTATATAATGTTAGGCAAAGTTTCTTCCTTCTCTGGGCTTTTATTCCTTTATCTGCCTAAGAATAGGGTTGGTCTAATGGAAAGAGTGATTTCCAAATTGTTCTCTTGAGTTCCTTGGAACAGAAGCTGCTGCAAGAGAAAGACTTCTACAGAAAAGATGGAAAGGAAAGGTAGTGCAGGCAGCTCTGCTCCAGAACTTCTCTCAAGTTTTGCTTCAACCAGAATAGAGACCTTTTGGTCTTTTCTTCTTTTAGCTTATACATTAATTTTTGTTTTCTATTATTAAGTGGTGTAAGCTTACTATAAAAATGTCAATCAATATATAATAACAGTAAAAATAATAGCACACATGAATGCAGTGCTCCTTTGCATGTTACACACTGCTCCAGGTACTATATAAATATTACATTTAAAACATACATATATCATGTAAAAAGCAGCAATAATGAAGCAGCAGAAAGAGAAACTAAGGATTTATACCATTTACAATTGCACCAAAAACTACAAGATACCTAGGAATAAACCTAACCAAAGAGGTAAAAGATCTGTATTCCGAAAACTATAGAAGAATTATGAAAGAAATTGAAGATGACTAAAGGAAATGGAAAACATTCCATGGTCATGGTTTGGAAGAACGAACATTGTTAAAATGTCTACACTACCAAAGCAATCTACACATTCGATGCAATCCCTATCAAAATAACACCATCATTCTTCACAAAGCTAAAACAAACAATTCGAAAATGTGTACAGAACCAGAAAAGACCCCTAATAGCCAAAGTCATGTAGAAAAAGAAAACCAAAGCTGGAGACATCAACATTCCAGACTTCAAGCTGTATTACAAAGCTGTAATCACCAAGACAGTATGGTACTGGCACAAAAAGAGAAACATAGATAAATGGAACAGAATAGAGAACCCATATATTGACCCACAAATATATGGCCCACTACTTTTCAACAAATCAGGAAAGAGTATCCAATGGCAAAAAGACAGTCACTTCAGCAAATGATGCAGGGAAAACTGGACAGTGACATTCAGAAAAATGAAACTGGACCACTTTTTTGGCACCATATACAAAGATAAATTCAAAATGGATGAAAGACCTAAATATGAGACAAGAAACCATCAAAATCCTGGTGAAGAAAACAGACAGCAACCTCTTGACCTCAGCCACAGCAACTTCTTACTAGATATGTTTCCAGAAGCCAGGGAAACAAACACGAAAATGAACTTTGGGGACCTTATCTAGATAAAAAGCTTCTTCACAGCAAAGGAAACAATCACAAAACTAAAAGGCAACAGACAGATGGGAGCATATATTTGCAAATGATATATCATATAAAGGGTAGGTATCTAAAATCTATAAAGAGCTTATCAAACTCAACACCCACAAAAAATAGTAATCCAGTGAAGAAATGGGAAGAAGACATGAATAGACATTTTTCCAAAGAACAAATTCAGATGGTCAAGAGACACATGAAAAGATGCTCAGCATTATTCATTATCAGATAAATGCAAATCAAAGCCATGATGAGATACCACCTCACACCTTTCAGAATGTTTAAAATGAACAACTCACGTGTTGGGATGAACACTGGGTGTTATATGTAAACCAAGTTGAAAATAAACTATTATAATAAAAAAAAAAATAAAATGAACAACTCAGGAAACAACATATATTGGTGAGGATCTGGAGAGAGAGGAACACTTTTGCACTGTCGGTGGGAATGCAAACTGGTGCAGCCACTCTGGAAAACAGTATGGAAGTTCCTCCAAAAACTAAAAATTGCCTCCATGACTCAGTCGATTAAGCATATGACTCTGTGTTTCAGCTTAGGTCATGATCTCAAAGTTTTGTGAGTTTGAGTCCCACAACAAGCTCCACACTGACAGTGCAGAGCCTGCTTGGTATTCTCTGTCTCTATCTGTTTCTGCCCCTCCCCAGCTTGTGTTTTCTCTATCTCTCTCAATATAAATAAACCTAAAAAAATAAAAATAGAACTACACTATGACTCAGCATTTGCACTACTATGTATTTATCTAAAGGATACAAAGATGCTGATTTGAAGGGGCATATGCACCCCAGTGTTTATAGCAGCATTATCAACAATAGCCACATTATGGAAAAAGCCAAAATATCCACTGACTTATGAATAGGTAAAGAAGATGTGGTATGTATATACAATGGAATATTACTCAATGATCAAAAATAATGAAAATTTTCCATTTGCAACAACATGGGTGGAACTAGAGTATATTTTGTTAAGCGAAATAAGTCAGGCAAAGAAAGACAAATATTGTATGATTTCACTCATGTGGAGTTTAAGAAACACAACAGATGAGCCTAAGGGAAGGGAAGCAAAGTAAAATATAAACGGAGAGGGAGACAAATCATAAGAGACTCTTAAGTAGAGAACAGAGTTGCTGAAGGGGAGGTGGAAGGAATGGACTAAACGAGTGATAGGCATTAAGGAGGGCACTTGTTGAGATGAGCGCTGGGTGTGATGTCAGTGATGAATAACTCCTGAAACCAATACTACACTGAATGTTAAGTACTTTGAATTTAAATAAATATATATATTTTAAAAAGTTCCTAAGTTACTTCACCAATCTTTCTCTTTAGCAATTACTTTCCCCTTCTTTGAGGTAACCACTAATTTCCATTTGGTTTATATCCTTCCAGGTTTTTTTCCATTTATTAAAAAAATATGTTTTCTATTTATAAACTTATACCCTTCATATTGTTCTGCACTTCTCTTGTTTATTCATCATGAAAATTGCTGTCTCTGTGTATATTGAGCTGCTCCACCTTCCTATAAGCCTACATTATATTTTTTATTTGACAGTAACATAATTTAGCTAGTAAGCTAGTAAGTTCTCTGTTGGTTGATTTTTAAGTTGTTTGAAATACTTTTCAATTACAATATTACAGGGAATATCCTAGGACATATCTTTGTGCACATGTGCAAATATGTCCATAAAATATATTTTGAGAAGAAAAATAAAACATCATTTGCATTTTGTCATTCTTCCAAATTGACACCCCAAAATATCTGTACTAATTTTATTTCTGTCAATGGGCTTTCCTATATCTTCACCACTCCTCGATAATATCATCTTTAAAATCTTTCTTGGGGCACCTGGGTGGCTCAGTCGCTTGAGCATCCCACCTCAGCTCAGGTCATGATCTTGCAGTCCATGAGTTTGAGCCCCATGTTGGGCTCTGTGCTGACAGCTCAGAGCCTTGAGCCTGCTTCGGATTCTGTGTGTGTGTCTCTCTCTCTTTATGCCCCTTCTCTGCTCACGCTTTGTCTCTCTCTCTCTCTCTCAAAAATAAATAAACATTTAAAATTAAAAAAAATAAAATCTTTCTTTTTTTTTTGCTTAATTATTATTTTATTTATTTATTTTATTTTCTCACAAAAATTCAAATTAAAGTGGTCAACAAATTATGCATCCACAATTATTCATTCAAAGTTCACCTGTAACAGTGATTTCTGTACAGCAGAATTTAATTACATAGAATATATTATTGTAGTAAACTCTAAATTTCAACTCAATTTCTTATTTATTTATTTTTTTATTATAATAGTTTATTTTCAAATTGGTTTACATATAACACCCAGTGTTCATCCCAACACGTGCCCTCTTTAATATCCGTCACCCCCTCTCCCCCCTCCCTCACCTCTCTCACCTCCCTCACCCTCAGATTGTTCTTAGTCTTTGAGAGTCTCTTATGTTTTATCTCCCTCCCTCTCTGTGTCTTTTTTTCCTTTCCCCTCTAGCCCTCCCCCTGGTTTTTGCTTAGTCTCACAAAGTCCACCTATTCGTGGAAACATGTGGTATCTGTCTTTTTCTGACTGACTTATGTTGATGTATGATATCTCATTGTTGATTTTATTTGCATTTTTCATGATTACTAGTACATTTGAACTTCATCTCATATATTTATTGACCACTTCTGTTTGTTCTTCTGTGAACTGCTTTTTCCCCCTATTGGTACTTAAAAAAAAAAGTAATTCCTGGACTCTCTATGCGTGTTATAGATGTTAATATTTTCTCCATTAATAACATTAAATTCATGTCTTGGGTACTGTGAATAATGTTGCAACAGACATGGGAAGGTGATATCTCCTTAAAACACTGATTTAATATCCTTTGGATATATATACAAAAGTGGTATTTCTGAATCATATGGTATTTTTATTTTTAAATTTTAGGTACCTTCCCACTGTTTTCCATAGTGGTTATACCAACTGACATTCTCACCAAAAGTGCATAATGGTTCCATTTTCTCCACATCCTTCCCAACATCTGTTACCTCTTTTTGCTTTCTTAAATTTTATTTTAAAATAGCCATTCTAGCAAGTATGAGGTGATATCTCATTCTGGTTTTGGTTTGCATTTCTCTGATGATTAGTGAGTGATGTTGAGTACCTTTCATATACCTGTTGTCCATTTTGAGAAATCTATTTATGTCCTTATTCTGTTTTTAACTGGACTATTTATTTATGTATTTGTTTGGTTGTTCGTTATTGAGTTGCCATTTGAGCAAATAAGGTTGAACCTAGGGGAACTGATGCTAAGTGCAATAATCCAGACACAGAAAAACAAATACTGCATGATCTCACTTATATCTGTAATCTAAAAAAGTCAAACTCATTAAAACAGAAGGCGGGATGTTAGTTGCCAGGGATTGGGGAGTAGAAAAAATGAGAAGTTGATATCAAAAGGTACAAAGCTTGAGTTATTTGGCGTAAGTTCTGGAGATCTAATGTACAGTATGGAAACTATAGTTAACACTGTATTTTATATTTGATATTTGCTTAGGGAGTTGACCTTAAGTGTTTTCACTATGCACACAAAACTATAATTACTGTTTGAGATGATGGATATGTTAATTAGCTCAATTGTGCTAATCATTTCAAACTGTATATACATATCAAAACATTACATACACCATAAATATATACTATAACTTTTATTTGTAAAATATACCTCAATATAACTGGGGAAAAATAAAGGAGGGGCCCCTGGGTGGTTCAGTTGGTTGGACATCTAACTTTGGCCTAGGTCATGATTTCATGGTTCATGGGTTCAAGCCTTGTATTGGGCTTTGGGCTTTCAGAATTTCTGTCTCCCTCTCTGTCTGCCCCTCTCCTACTCATGTGCTATCTCCCTCAAAGATAAATTTTTTAAAAAAGCATTTAAAAATAGAGGAAACCAAGGAATAACCTTTCCAATATTGGTGTTAAATCCAAGTGAAGAAAATCACAAAATTTTACAGAGAGGTTTGAAAAATATAATTGACTAAATGCAGAAACATATCAGAAGGATATGTATTATAAAGCTACTTAAAATAAAGTTTATTAGAAGAATGGTTTTTGTCTCTACATGTCTCTAGTGAAAACCTCAGGATTAGCTCAGTGGTTTCCAAGCCTGATAGGTTATCCAAATCAACTGGGGTGCTTTCAGAAAATTCCAATTCCTATGTCATATGGTCTTGAATGGAACACTTCATTCTTGTGCAGTCAGTTTTGGGGGCCCCCAGACTACATGATTTTGAATATCCCTCTTAGATTCCCACTTTCAGTGTTTTTCTTTCCTTTAGCTATCACTTGCTGTTCACATTGCTTTCTTTAGCAGTGTAGTGAAGTAGGATCAGAGCAAGGCACAGTTTCTTCCAAATATTAGGCCTGTTTATCCCAAAATCATGCCACGTAGTCTAGGCTTCTTGTGCATTGGATGATAATAGACAACCACTAAATGGGTCCCTGCCCTCTGCCACTCACCTGACCTTCCAGAAATCCTTTGATGAATTTGGGAGAGAGATTGTTTTGCTTCCTGTTGACTGTGTGCTGCAAGGAAGCTTATGTCATTAGAGTAATCCTCATGTGACAGGGCAGTCCACAGCCAGGTTGCAATCTACGCCCAGGCCCATGTTTTTCAGCCTTCATCATGACCTACTTTGTTAGGCGGGGTACTGTTTTTTTCTTTGTTATTACTCTAGATTTCCAGAAATTGATGCTGGATGATCCAGCCAATCCTGAGATGACCTTTCAATCTCTTATCCAGAAAGGAAGTGTGTGAATTAGAAGACTCTGGTAGGCCTCCTGTCTGGCATTGTAAGTGGGGAAGTGAAACTATGACCATGGCAGGGGGAAGGGAAGGGGAAAAATAGTTACAAATAGAGAGGGAGGGAGGCAAACCATAAGAGGCTCTTAAATTCAGAGAACAAACTGAGGGTTGATGGAGGGTGGGAGAAAGGGGAAAGCTGGTGATGGGCATTGAGGAGGGCACTTGTTGGGATGAGCCCTGGGTGTTATATTAAGCCAATTTGACAATAAATTATATTAAAAAATAAATAAAATGTAATAATAAGCTAAAGATATAGTTAAATTTTTCTGAGTACTTACTGTGCTGAAGCACTTTATGCATATCCTTGCCAATTTTCATAATAATGCTGTGAGTTATAAATTACTGTCCTCCGTTTGGAGATTAGGGAATTGATATTTTGAAAGGTAAAGTTACATGCCAAAGGTCACACATTTAGAAGCTCAAAGAGAACAATGAGTGCAATGTAGCCCAAATTTATTTGGGCTACATTGCACAAATATTATTTATATAAATTTATATAAATATAAATATATTATATATATCTCTGAGAGATAAATATATATAAATATATTAATTTATATAAATATATATTTACATATATATTTTTATCTCTCAAAGATAATTATATTTATATAATATATTATATAATTATATATAATATATTATATTTGTAATATAATATAAATAATTATAATAATTATATATAATTATATTATAATTATAATTTATATAATATATTATATAGTTATAATTATATAATTAATTTCTATAAATATGAATATATATTTATATATATTTATCTCTCAAAGATAAATTTTTTTAAAAAAGCATTTTAAAATAGGGGAAACCAGGGAATAACCTTTCCAATATTGGTGTTAAATCCAAGTGAAGAAAATCAGAAAATTTTATATATATATAGTGTATATATATATACACTCCAAGTTGAGTTCAAGCTGAGTTCAAACTCCAGCCCTTGTGAAATGAGTGATTTTGGGCAAGTCACTTTGCTTTTTCGCTTTCTTATATGTTGAATGGGAGTAATTGCCTTGTCTGCTCTAGAGTTATTGTAAGAATTAAATTTAATAGTAATAATAATAATGGATGCAAAACAATTAGCCTGAGTAAATGTTCAAGAAATGGTAACTCTTATTACCTGAGGTGACCATAATTGTATTGTAACCCAAGTTTTTGCATCCAACTCAGTCTCTGAATCTTTGTCTTTAAAAAAACAGGTAAAGATACTGATGTTCAAGACTTGTAACATGCAGAGAAATCATCTGGGAGAAACACTTACCCAATGCAAGAGAGCTCAATCCCCTATCCTAGATGCTCTAGGAAGATTAGTGTTGAAAAATCTTGTCCCACGGCCTATGAACAGGAGACTTGACCTGATTGCTTCTGAGAATGAGAGCACACTCACTGCTCTATAGTTTCTCTTTTAGTCTCATCTGTTTTTCCTCCTTCTAAAGTGTTTCAATTTAATATAAGTTACAAGCACTATATAGGTACTGTGTGCAAAACTGCACTGGAGTTATTTATCAAATATTTTCTCATATGGCCCTTAGAATACTTTGCCATAGAGATAGACATTATTGTTTCCATTTAAGTGCTGATAAAACTGATTTGAGGCTCACAGAGATCAAAGGACTTGTCCGAGGTCACATAGATAATGGCTGACAGAGATGGAATTTAAGCCTGATTATTGCCTCTCAAACTGGCCTTTATGCCCATATTAGACTTTAAAACTTTTTTCTTATTAAATTCTTTACATTCCTCCACCACCCCGTTGACACACAAATACACACATATGCAGTCCAAGAAGTCTTCCCAGTCTAGGTGGCTAAACAGTCTGTTGTTCCTATCCTTTGTCTACAAATCATTCTGCTTGTGTCCCTGGGGGGCAGTTATGGTTTGGGTTGTGCAGTACCTTTGTAAGATGGGACTTGGGAATGCTTAAAGACATACAGATATGAGTTTGAGTTCTAGGTTCTTCCACTTACTTTCCGTGTGATTTCTCATAAATAGAATTCAGAACCCAACACTTTTGTATTTAAAACATTTTTTCCCATTGTTTTTGGAATTAAATCCGTGGTTTTTATATTATCCCACATTTTGTAACACTTTGCTGATAACTCCAAATACTGGTGTTCTTTCTGTTATTTTGTTTTATTTTGTTTTGTTTTGTTTTTGAGAGGGGGTATAGAGGGGCAGAGGGAGAGAGAGGATTTTAAGTAGGTTCTATGCCCAGCATGGACCCTCACGTGAAACTCCGAATTGATATCAAGAGTGGGACACTTAAGTGATTCAGCCACCAAGGTGCCTCTTTTCTGTTCATTCTCATTTTAGAGTCTTTGCATTTAAAATTTCATTTTTCTGGAACACTTAACATGACTGTTTTTGTCTTCTATTTTTAGGTCTCAGCCTCAACATTCTCTCCTTAGACCTTTCCCAACCAAACTGTCTAAGCTACCTGTCACTTCTATCCAGTTACCTCATGTTCATTACTTCATTGTCTGCCCATAACATTTGTTGTTATTTGACATTTTACTATTTGGTTATGTGTTTAGTTATTTATTTTCTGTTTCTGCTGTATGTTTGTAATTGCAAGAATTTTTCTGAGTTATTCACTGTCATTTTTAAAAGTTTTATATACTTGTTTATGTTTTATTAAGATTTTATTTTAATTTCAGTATCATTAACATATCATGCTCTATTACTTTCAGGTTCAGTGTTAGATTTTTAGTACTCAAAACAAAGCCTGGATCACAGCAGATATTTAATAAACAAATGAATGCATCTCTCCTTAGTCTGATCTATGAATAAGGGTAATAATACTTGAGTTTCCATGAAGAATTTAGCACAGAGTGAAAATCAAATATTCAGTAGTATCCATTCCTCTCTTCTCTTGAATTTCTGCTGCACACAATCAAGATTGATGTACTGACTAGCCCTGGATTCCCTCTGAGGTTTTCTGTTAGGCCCAAACACCTGAATTGTTGTGGGCTAGAAGCTGGAAGATCTGCCCAATGTGAGGTATCCTATCCTCTTCCCCTTTCTGAGCTTTCTGTAAGACGTGCTCTGTGATATGAAGTTCACGGAATCATCAATGCCCAACAGCCTGGGCATCACTGGAGATTCCCAAGCATGGCCCAGTCAAGGACTGATGAACTCTTAATCAGCACAGATACATATTTCTCATCCCTCTACACATGCATCTGTTACTTTTTGTCATTCACCATGCCAGAGGAAGAAGAGGGACCTTCACTAAATGGCAGTGCAGTAAAGAGCATAGGACATCATGTAGTAGACCCCAGTCCCTATTTATGGGTAGAGAAACTGAGGCCTAATGAGAATAAGGGATTTTCCCAGGAGCACCAGCATTAGAATTTTGATTCCTTACCGCAGGCCCAGTGTCAGAAACCCATTTCTATTTTCTGCAATGATAGTACTGTGCTCTAAGTAATTCTTTACTGTGGAGGATGAATATGATGTGGGAGATAGGCAGAATTTGTGGAATTTGAAGAAACATACTTGAATTTCTTACTAAAGGAAATTTGGGGAAAATTGCCTTGAGATGACGAATACCTCAATTTAGAGTTAAGATGCATACAGAGTGCATGGGTTAACATAGTTGAGAGGCATGGTAACTTAGCTCTTCTCCATATTTCTAATAGCTACATATAACAGAATAATTATTATTTGCATAGTGATGGCTACTGCTCTTCCTGCCATTGACAATGAGGTAATAGTAGGAACAAAAGCAATAACTGATACGAGTTGTTGATATTCCAGGCACAATGCACTATCTGATCACAGTAAATTTCCGGAACTTCACAGTTAATCCCTCTGCCTAGAACACTTTCTTCTATATGTCATGCTTCTCTTGTACTCATTCTTTAGGAGAATCTCAGGCATCTTCCTGGAGAAATCATTGCTTTTTCTCATTTATGTAGAGTTAGATCATCTTTGTCTTTGTGCAAACCTCTATCCTAGCTCTTAACCAATTATATGATCATTATTTTTCTTACATACTTAGACCATGGCCCCTTGAGAATGAAACTATGTCTTCTTAATCTAACAGAGCCTAGTTTATGTCATTAGTAAATATCTCATGCATCAATACACGATTGAATTGCTACTGATCTTCAGAGTCGCTCCTTGTGAGAGGTTGCAAGGATGATATTACTAAAGCAATGGATGTCACACTTTAGTATCTATTAGAGCATTTGGTATATATTTTTTTTATTTTTGAAAAAAAAATTAGAACAGGCATAAAGAGAGAGTTTTTTAAGTCAGGAAAATCGGCAAGATGCAGAATGTTTTCTTTAGCATGGTCTTGATTACATTTTAGTCCTTTTTAAAATTTTTCATTTATTTATTTTGAGAGAGAAAGACAGACAGAGAGAGAGAGAGAGAGAGAGAGAGAGAGAACTAGCAGAGGAGAAGCAGAGAGAGAGAGGGAGATAGAATATCTTAAGCAAGCTCCACACTGGCAGCAAAGAGCCCAATGTGGAGCCTTGGATTTGCCTTGGTAGTTGCATTGAATATTAACTTTGACATAAATTCAGGGAAGAAAATAGAAGGAAAGTCAGGAAAGTGGGTGGTTTAGTCGTTGTTTTGGTTTTATAGCTGCAAACAAGCAGTGGTATAGAAAGCCATTGCAGAGTTGGAGGACTTGAACTTTGTGGAGTGGCCCTCATTAAAAAGGGTCAGAAAAGCAGAACCCAAGAAGAGGGTCATCATTCCCATGACACATTCCTCAAAAGGATGGCTTTGCTACATAATACCAATATTAGACAACACTCAATTTCTACAGTGCTTACTCTGTTGCAGACACAAGTCTTAACATATTTCTATGTCTTTACACTTTCAAACCTTATGAACAGTTTGTGGGTTAAGTACTATTATTATCACTTGCACTTTTAGATAAAGAAACTAAGCCACAGAGTAGTCAGGTGACTTTCTCAGGGTTACACATAAATTATGTGACAAAGCCTAGATTCAATTTAGGCTGTCTGGTTCTAGAATATATGCCATTGCCACTGTGCTTCACAGACCCTTAGGTTTGAGTAAAACCTCTCAGGAGGCAAGAAGATGATATATCTTTGTTTCGGGGTACTTTTAATCCTTGATTAGATCCAAATCTCCTCCATCACCTTTTGAATAAAATGTATAATCTGAGAACTTCAGATTATTATTAACTAGCTTTTCTTGACCATTCCTTCTTCCTACTCTCTCTCCATATAACACTAGTTATGGTAGTAGGTTTGAAGTTTATGCTCACTCCTGGGGAATTTTTGTAATCTAGACTCTCTAAATGCAACAATGATTACCTCTAACAGGTGCACAGAATTTCCATGCAAATTTTCTCATGTGGTACTCAACAGTTTTGTGGGGTAGGCTTGGCATGGATTATTGTCATCATTTTATAGATAGTAAATTTGAGGCCCAGAGTGGGTAAGTGACTTGCCCAAGGTTACACAATAAGTTAAGAGCAGAATCTAGGTCAGTTAGTCCACATATATTTATTGAACACCTGTTAGGTACTAGGCATTGTTCTAGGCATGACTTTAAAATTTTCTGACTCCAGCTCTGGTTCTCTACCAAATATACCACTCTTTTCTTTCATGGAAGTTATGCAGAATGTTTACCTACGTTCCATGAGTAGGATAGAGAATAAGCATTTTTTGAGTCCATGCACCAAAGTAAGAATTTTATTTGCTTTGGTACTAGTGAATCCTTCTACCAACACTGAAAATTTGGGATTTGTAAGTACATTTAGAATGAAAAAACAGACGAATGAGACAAATCCCAGCTTGAGTTGGCTCCTTTTTTCCTCTCTAGAATTCCATTTTGGTCTTGGGCTCCAGCACTGGAATGCTTCCCTGGCATACTTTACTGAAAGCATTTCCAGGAATGCTGAACCCAACATGAACACGTCTTTTCATTTATTTTTTGCTTCTGCCCTGGGTCTCTCCATAGAACCATACATAAACAAGTAGAAAGAAGTCAGGTTAACGAGAAAGAAAGGAAATGTGGTATAGATTTTGGTTTATATTTTGGGTTCCTGGTCTCACTAACACCCAATGTGCCTTCCAATTCCAGATCATAGATGGATAGATAGGGTCTCTTGAAACAGTCTTCTGAGACATGACCTAATTTTTATGCTCATGTTCTGCTGGCTACTCTAGCTTCTGCTTCTCGTTCCTCAGGCCCTGCATCATTCAGAGAATGAAAGGATGAGATAGACAAAAGGGTGTGGGAGAGGAAGCTCGTTCAGAACTAGATCGTGAATCCCAAGGGAACTTAGTTCATTTCTGTTGAGATTGTTTCTCCTGTTGCCGTGTGGGGAAGGCCTGAGGATCAGTGTTTTGCTGAAATTTTATTTGGTGGTGGCCAGGAGTAAGTGGATGACATAATATAGAATTTAGGAAATGACATGCCTCAGGTCAGCCTGCTTACTTGCCTTAACTCAAAGGCAAAAGAACTTCTCACTCTGGGCCATCTTACCTCTCAGTCTGGGCCTTAGTACCCAAGGATCCTAGTATTTTGAGGAGAATTTTGGAAATGTGGAGTCCTTTGGCCCGAAAAATATGCTAGAGTCATTCATCAGTTCATAAAGATTCTTAGGGAAAGAGATTACACAACAATCTCTGATTAATCCAATTAAATTAGACAACAAAAAGAAATAAATGGCACCCAAGTTGGTAAGGAAGAAGTAAAATTTTCACTATTTGAAGATGACATGATGCCCTGTATATAAAACACTAAGGAGGAGGGGCCAACATGGTGGAGGAGTTGGGGGATCCAGCATTCCCCTGTCTTTCAAAATAAGAAGGACTGAAACCAAAAGACTCTCAATACCAAGAGTCCGGGAGGAAAGGTGTTGCAGGCTACAAGGAACAGAAAGCAAAGCCCAGAAAACGCCCCAGGAACCATGAGTTTAATCTGGGATGGATAAAATGAACTTGGGTGCGGAGCTGAGGGGAGGACGAGTCACTTCAGAGTGCTGGGAAAGTGCAAAATAAGCCACATCTGAATGAGAGGGACAGAGAGGGTGAGACCACGACCATCCAGTCCCTAATGCAGAGCTTTTGAAGAGAAGTTCTCTGGCTAACAGCAGAACTCTAAGCAGAACTCTCCTCGTGCCAGGACCAGAAGTGGTGGCCCAGTCAGCCCATGTCACACAGAGGCACCGAGCCACCAGCTGGGCTCTTCTAACCTAGGCACACAATTTACAGCAAAATCTGTGTAGCAGGCAGAGTGAGCAGAGCGTGCCACCGCCCAGCAAACGGGACTACGACAGTGCCTGTCGCAAAGAGAGGACAGAAATAAAGGGGTGAATAGAGGCTCTGGGATTGGCAAGAAGGGACTGGAGAGAAGCCATTCCTGTCTCACAAGCCCACAAACACCCCAGGAAGTCATCCCAAAGCCATCGCTGCGGCAATGGAGGCTGGACCTGCTATGCCAAACCACCTCCCTCTTCACATGAGTAACACGTTTCAGTGGGAGCTGAAGACGCCAAGGTCAGACTGTTGCCTGCAGTAACTCCAGGTCATTTCTTCTTTAATAAATATATGCTCCCTTTTCTCCTTCTTACCAAACCCCACCCCTGAGCTGGCTATCCGGGGTACTGGCTGGCTTAAACAGATGTTTAACCCACTCTCTCAAGGCATATTCTACACCTCCTTCTGTACTTTCCTATCTCTCTCTCTGGAATAATCAGGCCACATAAGTTCTTCTGGGAAACATCTATCTTCATTCCTTTTTCCTTGCATTCGTCCTTATTCTGATTTCTCTCAGCCTGGATTAAGCCCTTCAGTTGCTCTACCTGAGCAAAGACCATTTTCTTCTTCCCCCTGCACCTGTCATTATTCGCTCTGTGTATGCTCTGCCACCAGCACACTGCAAACCCTGTCGTTAACGTGTAGATGGTACTTCAGGACATTGCCCTCAGAAAGTCATTTGTTATTCTTTTTTTCTGTTGTGATCCGCTTCTCTGTATCATTTGTCGGTATGTTTGAGTATTTCTATTTTCTCTTTGTCTGTCAGTCTGTTTTCCTTTCCAAGGGGTCCCGTGCGGCAGAGTTCAAGGACCTTAAAAACGGTCAGGAGGAATTAAACAGTGCATTGAATGAGATGCAAAACAAATTGGAGGCAGCCACAGTGCGGATTGAAGAGGCAGAAGAGAGAATAAGTGAATTAGAAGATAAAATTATGGAAAAAGAGGAAGCAGAGAAAAATAGAGAAGCTGATCCAGGAAAAGGACAGGAGAATTCGAGAGCTGAGTGATGCACTCGAATGAAACAATATCCATATCATAGAAATTCCAGAGGAAGAAGAGAGAGAGAGAAAGGAGTCAAAGGGGTACTTAAACATATCATTGCTGAGAACTTCCCCAACATGAGGAAGAAAACGGACATGGAAATCCAAGAGGCACAGAGAACTCCCCTCAGATGTACCTTGAATAGACCTTCTGCATGAGACATCATAGTGAAACTGGCAAAATATAAAAACAGAGGAAAAATTCTGAAAGCAGATAGGGAAAAACGGGCCTTAACATACAAAGGTAGAGACATAAGAGTTGTAGCAGACTTATCTACACACACTTGGCTACCCAGAAAGAAATGGCAGAATATTTTCAATGTGATGAGCAGAAAAGATATGCAACCAAGAATCCTGTATCGAGCCACCCTGTCATTCAGAATAGAAGGAGAGATCAAGGTTTTCCCCAACAAACAAAAACTGAAGCAATTCATCACAAATAAGCCAGCATTACAAGAGATCCTGAAGGGCACTCTATGAAGGAAAGGTTGCATAGAACACAAACTCCCAGAGACAGCTTTACAAACATGGAACCTACAGATAACACAGTGACTATAAAACCATATTTTTCAATATTAACACTGAATGTAAATTGAATAAATGCACCAATCAAAAGACACAGGGTAACAGAATGGATTAAAAAACCAGACTCATCTATTTGCTGTGTTAAAGAGACTCATCTTAGACCTGAGGTCACGTTCAGATTGAAAGTGAGGAGATGGAGAACTATCTACCATGCTACTAGAAGTCAGAAGAAAGCTGGAGTATCCATAATTACATCAGAAAAACTAGACTTTAAAGTAAAGGATATAATAAGAGATGAAGAAGGGCATTATGTAATAATCATAGGGACCATCCAGCAGGAAGAACTAACAATTATAAATATTTATGTGCTGCATTCAGGGCACCCAAATTTGTAAAACAACAAATTACAAACATAAGCAACCTTATCGATAAAAATGTCCTAATAGTAGGGGACCTTAGCACTCTACTTTCAGCATTAGATAGATCCACAAAACAGAAAATCACTACAGAAACAATGGCCCTGAATGACACATTAGAACAGATGGGCCTAAATGACATCTTCAGGGTCGTTCATCCAGAAGCAAAGGAATTTATATTCTTCTCAACTGAACACTGTACATTTTCCAAGATAGACCATATTCTGGGGCACATGGAAGCTCTGAATAAATATAAAAGAATTGAGATCATACCGTGCACACTGTCAGACAACAATGCTTTGAAACTTGAAATCAACCACAGGAAAAAGCCTGGAAAATCCCCAAAACCATGGAGGCTAAGGAACAACATACTAAAAGACGAGTGGAACAACAAAGCAATCAGAGAAGAAATTAAAAAATACATGGAAACAAATGAAAATGAAAATACAACAATCCAAACGCTTTGGGATGTAGAAATGGCAGTCCTGAGAGGGAAATATATTGCAATCCAGGCCCACCTCAAGAAACAAGAAAAATCAATAACACAAATTCTAACAGCACGACTAAAAGAACTGGAAGCAGAACACCTAAGACAACCCAAAACCATCAGAAAGAGAGAAATAACAAGGATCAGGGCACAAATCAATCATATGGAAACCGAAAAAGTAGTGGAACAGATCAATGAAACCAAGAGCCCGTTCTTTGAAAAAGTAAACAAAATAGACAAACCCGTAGCCAGGTTTCTCAAAAAAAAAAAAAAAAGAGAGAGAGAACTCAAATAGATAAAATCATGAATGAAAAGGAAGTAATTACAACCAATCCCTCAGAAATACAAGCAATTATCAGAGAATACTATGAAAAATTATTTGCCACCAAATTCGGGACCTGGAAGAAATGGACAAAATAGCCACACGCTACCAAAACTCAAACAGGAAGAAATAGAAAATTTGAACAGACCCATAACTAGTGAAGAAATTGAAGTGGTTATCAAAAATGTCCCATTAAATAAAAGCCCTGGACCAGATGGCTTACCTGTGGAATTTTACCAGACATTTCAAACACAGCTAATACCTATCCTCCTCAAGTCATTTCAGAAAACTGAATCACAAGAAAAACTCTAGGACTCATTCTATGAAGCCAGCATCACTTTGATTCCCAAACCTGATAAAGACCCAGCAAAGAAAGAGAATTACAGGTCTATATCCCTCTTGAAGATGGATGCAAAAATTCTCAACAAGATACTAGCAAATCGAATCCAAGAGCATATAAAAAGAATTACTCACCATATTCAAGTAGGATTCATCCCTGGTTTGCAGGGCTGATTCAACATTCGCAAATCAAACAACGTGATAAATCACATTAACAAAAGAAAAGACATGAATCATATGATCCTGTCAATAGATGCAGAAAAAGCATTTGACAAAAATACAAAACATTATCCTAATAAAAAAACCTCAAGAAAGACGGGATAGAAGGAACATACATAAACACCATGAAAGCCATATATGAAAAGCACACAGCTAAGAGCCTTTCCCCTAAGATCAGGAACACGACAGGGGTGTCCACTCTCGCCACTGCTATTTAACATAGTGTTGGGGGTCCTAGCATCAGCAATCAGACAAAAAATCAAAATAAAAGTCATCAAGATTGGCAAGGATGAAGTCAAACTTTCACTTTTTGCAGACGACATGATACTTACATGGAAAACCCTACAGAGTCCACCGAAAGCCTACTAGAACTGATCCATGAATTCAGCAAAGTTGCAGGGTACAAAATCAATATAGAGAAATCGGTGGCATTTCTATATACCAACAATGAAGTAGCAGAAAGAGAAATAAAGAAGCTAATCCCTTTCACAATTGCACCAAAAACCATAAAATACTTAGGAATAAACCTAACCAAAGATTTGAAAATCTCTACACTGAAAACTATAAAAAACTTATGAAGGAAATTGAGGAAGAAGCAAGGAAATGGAAAAACATCCCATGCTCATGGATTGGAAGAATAAATATCGTTAAAATGGCAATACTACCCAAAGCAATCTACACATTCAATGCAATCCCAATCAACATTGCACCATAAATCTTCTCAAAACTAGATCAAGCAATCCTAAAATTTTATGGAACCACAAAAGACCCCGAATAGCGAAAGTAATAGTGAAGAGTAAAACCAATGCGGGAGGTATCACAATCCCAGACTTTAGCCTCTACTAAAAAGCGATAGTCATCAAGACAGTATGGTATTGGCAAAAAAACAGACACATAGACCAATGGAATAGAATAGAAAACTTAGAAATAGACCCGCAAGTATATGGCCAACTACTCTTTGACAAAGCGGGAAAAAGTATCCAATAAAAAAAAAAAAAAAGACAGTCTCTTTAATAAATGGTGCTGTGAGAACTGGACAGCAACATGCAAAAGAATGAAACTAGACCACTTCCTTACACCACTCACAAAAATAAACTCTAAATGGATAAAGGACCTGAATGTGCAACAGGAAATCATCAAAATCCTAGAGGGGAAACCAGGAAAAAGCCTCTTTGACCTACGATGCACCAATTTATTACTCGACACATCTCCAAAGGCAAGGGAATTAAAATAAAAAATGAACTACTGGGACTTCATCAAGATAAAAAGCTGCAAGGCAAAGGAAACAACCAACAAATCTGATAGGCAACCAATGGAATGGGAAAAGATAATCGCAAATGACATATCGGACATAGGACTAGTATCTAAAGTCTATAAAGAACTTACCAAACTCCACACCTGAAAAACGAATACTCGAGTGAAGAAATGGGCAGAAGATATGAATAGACACTTCTCCAAAGAAGACATCCAAATGGAAAATAGACACATGAAACGAAGCTCAATATCACTCATCATCAGGGAAATACAAATCGAAACCACACTGAGATACCACCTCACACCAGTCAGAGCGGTTAAAATGAACAAATCAGGAAACTATAGATGCTGGCGAGGATGTGGAGAAATGGCACCCTCTTGCACTGTTGGTGGGAATGCAAACTGGTGCAGCCACTCTGGAGAACGGTGTGGAAGTTCATCAAAAAAATGAAAATAGATTTACCCTATGACTCAGCAATAGCATTGTTAGGGATCTAGCCAAGAGATACAGGAGTACTGATGCATAGGGCATGTGTACCCCGATGTTCATAGCAGCACTTTCGACAACAGCCAAATAATGGAAAGAGACTAAGTGTCCATCAACTGATGAATGGATAAAGGAGAAGTGGTATATATATACAGTGGAATACTATGCAGCAATGAGAAAGAATGAAGATTGGCCATATGTGGCAACATGGATGGAACTGGAGGGTATTATGCTGAGTGAAATTAGTCAGTCAGAGAAAGACAGATTCCATATGTTTCCACGCATAGGTAGGCTTTGGGAGACCTAGCAGAAAACCGGGGGAAGGGGAAGAGGGGAAGGAAAAAAAGCCACAGAGAGGAAGGAAGACATAACATAAAAGACTCTCAAAGTCTAAGAACTAACTGAGGGGAGAGGGGAGTGTGGGAGGGGGTAGTGTGGGTGATGGGCACAGAGGAGGGCACTTGTTGGGATGAGCACTGGGTGTTGTATGGAAACCAATTTGACAATAAATTATTAGAAAAAAAAAAGAAAAAGAAAACACTAACAACTCCAGCAAAACTCTGCTAGAACTGATAAATTAATTCTATAAATTCACAAGATGCAAAACTAATATGCCAAAATCTATTGCATTTCTATATACTAATAATGAATCAGAAAAAGAAATTAAGCAAATCTCATTTATTATTGCACCCAAAATAATAAGATATCTAAGAATAAACCTCTAAAGAGGTGAAAGATCTTAACTCTGAAACCTATAAAACACTGATGATAAAATTGAAGAAGACACAAAGAAATGGAACAGAATTCTATGGTAATGGATTGGAAGAACAAATATTGTTAAAACATCTATACTACCCAAAGCAATATAGACACAATATTCAATATTTATAAAAATACCAACAGCATTTTTCACAGAACTATAACAAACCATCCTAAAATTTGTATGGATCTACAAAATACCATG
Source organism: Paguma larvata (assembly GCA_030068075.1). Taxonomy (NCBI): domain Eukaryota; kingdom Metazoa; phylum Chordata; class Mammalia; order Carnivora; family Viverridae; genus Paguma; species Paguma larvata. The sequence goes on along the minus strand of CM057830.1, from coordinate 50,299,673 downwards.
AATAGCCAATGCAATCTTGAAAAAGAAAACCAAAGCTGGAGGCACCAAAATTCCAGACCTCAAGCTATATTGCAAATCTTTAATCATCAAGACAGTATGGTACTGGCACAAAAATAGAGGCATGCATCAATGGAACATAATAGAAAACCCAGAAATGAACCCACAACTATATGGTCAACTAACCATTGACAAGGGAGGAAAGAACACCAATGGAAAAAGAAAGTCTTTGTGGTATTGGGAAAACTAACTGCAACTTGCAAAAGAATGAAACACCACTACTTTATTACACCATACACAATGATAAATTCGAAATCGATTAAATACCTAAGTGTGAGACCTGAAACCATAAGAAATATTAGAAGAGAACAGAGACATTGGCTGTAGCAACATTTTATTTCTTTATACGTCTCTTGAGGTAAGAAAAATTAAAGCAAATTAAACTATTGGGATTATATCAACATAAAAAAGCATGCACAGTGTAGGGAATAATCAACAAAACTCAAAGGCATTTTAAATAATGGGAGAAGGGGGACCTGAGTGGCTCAGTCAGTTAAGTGTCTGACTTCGGCTTAGGTCATGATCTCATGGTTTGTGACTTCGAGCTCCGTGTCAGTCTCTGTGCTAATAGCTTGGAGCTTGGAGCCTGCTTCAGATTCTATGTATCCTCTCTCTCTCTCCCTCCCCCACTCGCACTCTGCCTCTCTCACACTCTCAAAATAAATTAAAAAATAAAATAAAATTTAAAAAATTATGATGGGAGAAGATATTTGCAAATGACATATCTAACAAAGAATTAGTATCCAAAATATTTAAAGAACTTAAACAGCTTAACACTCAAAAACAAGTAATCCAATTTTAAAAATGTGCGGGAGAAATGAGCATAAATTTCAATGACCAACTGACATATGAAAAGATGCTCAACATCACTCATTATAATGGAAATGCCAACATCCACACTTTGGATACCTTCTTTCCTTGTATCTTGATTCCTCCCACTCTCTCATTTAGTGTCATTTCCTTTTCAGGTTCATAGAAAATTGTTAACACCTTCTCGAAGTGTTAGTATTATATTGGAAGCTTTGCCACAAAGTACTACACAGATGTAAATGATTACTATTGCCATGTTGTCCAGCCTCCACATTCAAATAATGAGCCAACTTAAATCCTTTGGGCTAAAGAAACTTGCCAAAAATTACACAGCTTATAAGTGACAGCAGAAGATTTCAAACCCAGGTTTTCTGAGTCAGTTGATCACTGCGTATGTTACACTGTCTTTCCTGCATTTTCTCATGTCCCAGCTGACTCGGTGAAGAGTATCTCACTGCCTCCTGGATATCTGTACTGATGTGCTGTTATAATGTCACCCCTTGACCTATTCCTCAGTGTAAATCAAGGGATTAAAAGTAATTTTTTTTATCCCAGAGACTTATTTCCAGTTCTTCAGTTTTCCAGTTCTCTGAGGAGGAACTATGTTCTTCAATATAAAAAGATGCACATTGGGTTGGCCTAAGAATGACTTGGGTTGTTTTTCTCTTCCTACGCAGAATATAGTGGTGGAGAGAAAAGTTGGAGTTGTCATTTCCTCCCAGGGACCAGGATTCCACCATACTAAAACTCCTGTTTTATTTGTGTAGGCAGAATAAGCCATGTCTGGGATGAAGTAATAATAGTTATCATTTATTATTGCTTCAAATGTAAGTATGCTATGTGCTTTATGAACATTATTAGTTAATACTTAAAATGAACTGAGAGGAAGTTATATTAGAAGCATTTCATAGGGGTGCCTGGGTGGTTCAGTTGGTTGAGCGTCTGACTTCTGCTCAGGTCATGATCTCACTGTTTGTGAGTTTGAGCCCCACATTGGGCTCTGTGCTGACAGTTCAGAGTCTGGAGCCTGCTTCGGATTCTCTCTCTCTCTCTCTCTCTCTCTCTCTCTCTCTCTCTCTCTCTCAAAAATAAACATTAACAAATAAAAAAAAAAGTTCCATTTCATAAATGAAGAAACCGTGGATGCAGCATTTGAACTTATGTCTCTTTGATTTAATATTAGCCTTGATGATTTTCACTAGAGTAGGCTTCTTCCTGTGTAATGTGGTTAGAAATGTATCAGAAAGAATACCCCTCTCATCATCTTAAAGAATTTCTCATACCATGATGTTACAATACATAAGAATTCACAATTAAACTCATTATTTTCTAATGGAAATTGCACTTCTCATAGGAGTTAGAAATTCTGGTCTTTAGTACCAGCCTTATAACTTAGTTGCTCTGTGAACTTACGCAAATTCCTTGCTTGTTTGGTGCCTCAATTTCCCCATCTCTACAATGGAAAAGACGATTCTGAGGCCTCTTTATTCTCTTAAATTTTACAATTCTCTGAAGATGATGAACCAATTCTTCCAGCCAGTCTATTCCTGATAATAGATGACAGATTGGGGTATGAAGGGTTTCTTTCAAGGTAGTAGTTAAGCCAAGTATCAGTGTTCAGATGCCCCATGAATTTTGGGAATCATAGTGCTACCAAAATATAATGTTTGTTACTTTTATTAAGGAGTGAATATAAATATAACGAGAAGGTCTATTATCTATTTCATGTATGTATGTGGGTATGTATATATGTATTGTACTCTATTCAGTAAGAAATATTTACTGATCCATCTATTCTAGGCTGTTGAAAATAAGACATATTCAATTTCTATGAGAAACTTAATATCTAGTGGATGAGCAAAACAAACCAATAATGTCAAGACATAAGGACTAGTGCTACAACAGAAATATGTAAAAAGACTAGAGGGACCCTACCCAGGATAGGTAAGATTAAGGAAGCCTTAATGGAGGAGATGGTGTCTAAGAGAAATTTTATATGGTGAGTAGGAGTTAGACAGGACAAGAAGCTATCCCAGGCAAATGGTTCAACTTTAAGTTTCTAGAAAAATGTGATTTAGTCTGATCAAATAATATATAGTATGGTTTATTAAAAAAAAACTGATAACTACTATCTCTATTGTATTATTTTATGCTTCTATGAGATCTGCTAGAAAAAGGAGTCATGCAGGAAACCCTAAGTCTTGAGAAATCAGGAAGTTCAACCATAAAGCATAGTAGAAAGCAGAGGGTATTGCACCATCTTACACTATTATCAATACCTCCAGTTTAATCAACCCAAGGATGAACATAAAATCTCATACCTTAAAGATCATCTGATTTCTGTAAGTAGATTTTGTATCCTGCAACTTTACTGAATTTCTGTATCAGTTCTAGCAAGTTTTCAATGTAGTCCTTTGGGTTTTCTGCATAGATTATCATGTTATCTAAAAATAGTGAAAGATTTACTTCTTCCTTATCAACTTGGATGCATTTTATTTATTTTTGTTTTCTTATTGCTGTAGCTAAATATTCCAGTACTATGTTAGATAACGGTGGTGAGACTGGATATCCTTGTCATCTTCCTGACCATAGAGGAAAAGCTCTCAGTTTTTCTCCATTGAGGATGATATTAGGTGTGTTTTTCTTTTTTATAGATGGCTCTTATTATGTTGAAATATGTTCCCTCTAAACCTACATTGTTGAGGGTCTTTATCATGAATAGATATTATGCTTTGTCAAATGCTTTTTTTCTGCATCTGTTGAATACAAAACTAAAAGGCAATCTACTGAATGGGAGAACATATTTGCAAATGGCATATTTGATAAAGAGTTAGTATCCAAAATATATAAAGAACTTATCAAACTCCATGCCCCCAAAATGAATAATCCAGTTTAAAAATAGGCAGAAGACATGAATAGTAATTGTTCCAAAAAGCCATAGAGACACATGAAAAGATGCTCAACATTATTGATCATCAGGGAAACACAAATCAAAACTAATGATATATGACCTCACACTTGTCAGAATGACTAAAATCACAACACAAGAAACAACAGGTTTTGGAGAGGACATGGAGAAAGGAACCCGCTTGTCTTTTTGGTCGGAATGCAAACTGTTTCAAGTCGCTCTGGAAAACAGTATGGAGGTTTCTCAAAAAGTTAAAAATAGAACTACCCTACTATCCAGCAATTTACTGCTACCTATTTACCAAAAAAAAATACTAATTCAAAGGGATGCATGTACTCCAATGTTTATAACAGCATTATGTATAATAGCCAAATTATGGAAACAGCCTGAAGAATAGATGTGGTATATAGTGGAATATGATCCAGCCATAAAATATAATGAAATCTTGCCATTTTCAGTGGTGTGGATCGAGCTATCATGCTAAGCAAAATAAAACAGTCACAGAAGATAAACAATGTATGATTTAACTTCTTTGTGGAATTTATGAAACAAAACAAATGAGCAAAGAGAAAACATGGAGAGAGACACACACCAAGAAACAGACTTTTAATTATGGAGAATAAGCTGATGGTTACTCCAAGAGAGGTAGCTGGAGAATTGTTAAATACGTGATGGGGATTAATGAGTGTACTTGATGTGATGAGCATTGGAGTTATATGAAATTGTTGAATCACTATATTGTATAACCGAAATAAATATTACACTGCATGTTAACTAATTGGAATTTAACTAGAAACTTAAAAAACAGTCATCTGAGCAATCTCCCAATGGAGTTAACCTCATTCTCAAAGAACATAAAAAGGTTCTATGTATTTCTGTTCCATTTATGGCTTATTCTCATAAACTTTGATCTTCCTGGTTTTGGGTTTTGGTTTTGTTCTTTGATGCTGATATGTGCATTGGAGCTGCATGTCCTTTAAAGATCATCTATTTAAACTTTCATCGTTTATAGATAAAAAGAGAGGGGAATAACTGACCTCTTATTGACTGATATTAAGTTCTCGGACAATCTCTGTTAACCGGAGAACTTTCCTGTTTTTCTGTAGTAGTTTATTAAAGTTAGATCCTACTATTTGTTTGGAAACCCAAACGCCTAGGAGTAATGACAGAAGGTATATAGTCCAGCAGAATAAGTCAAAATCAGAGAAGTAGATCGTTGTATGCTTTATTCTTTAAGATCCTCAAAAAATGGTACTTTTTTTTTTTACTACTCTTCATAGGCTATACTGATATTTCTTCTTCCTTGTGATCTAGTGTCTAATAGAGCACATGACATATTGTAGATGTCCAATAAATATTTTTAAAGATTTTTTTATTTTTAAGCAACCTCTACATGCAGTGTGGGGCACAAATTTACAGCCCTGAGATTAGGAGTCACATGCTATTCATATCTTCCGCCCATTTATTCACTGGATTATTTGTTTTTCGGGTGTGGAGTTTGGTAAGTTCTTTATAAATTTTAAATATTAGTCCTTTATCCGATATGTCATTTGCAATGATCCTTTCCCATTCCGTTGGTTGCCTATCCGTTTTGTTGGTTGTTTCTTTTGCCGTGCAGAAGCTTTTTATCTTGATGAAGTCCCAGTAGTTCATCTTTGCTTTTAATTCTCTTGTTTTTGGAGATGTGTCGTGTAAGAAATTTGTGCAGCTTAAATCAAAGAGGATTTTTCATGGTTTCTCCTCTAGGATTTTGATGGTTTCTTGTCTCACATTCAGATCTTTCATCCATTTAGAGTTTATTTTTGTGAGTAGAGTAAGGAAATGGTCTAGTTTCATTCTGCTGCATGTTGCTGTCCAATACTCCAGTACCATTTGTTAAAGAGGCTGTCCTTTTTCCATTGGATACTCTTTCCTGCTTTGTCAAAGATTAGTTGGCCATATACTTGTGGGTCAATTTCTGGAAATTCTATTCTATTCCATTGGTCTACGTATCTGTTTTTATTCCAATACCATACAGTCTTGATGATTACCGCTTTGTAGTAGAGGTTAAAGTCTGGAATTGTGATGCCTCCCGCATTGGTTCTTCAGTATTACTTTGGCTATTTGGGGTCACTTGTGGTTCCATACAAATTTTAGGATTGTTTGCTCTACCTTTGAGAAGAACTATGGTGCAATATTGATTGGGATTTCACTGAATGTGTGGATTGCTTTGGGTAGTATTGACATTTTAACAATATTTATTTTTCCAATCCATGAGCATGGGATGTTTTTCCATTTCCTTGTGTCTTCCACAATTTCCTTCATAAGTTTCTTTTATAGTTTTCAGCGGAGAGATCTTTTACATCTTTGGTTAAGTTCATTCCTAGGTATTTTATGGGTTTTAGTGCAACTGTGAAAGGGATTAGCTTCTTTATTTCTCTTTCTGCTACTTCATTGTTGGTGTATAGAAATGTCACCGATTTCTTTACATTGATTTTGTACCCTACAACTTTGCTGAATTCATGGATCAGTTCCAGCAGATTTTTCGTGGGTTCTGTCGAGTTTTCCATGTAAAGTGTCATGTTGTCTGCACAAAGTGAAAGTATGTCATCCTCTTTGCCAATCTTGATGCCTTTTATTTTGCTTTGTTATCTGATTGTTGATGCTAGGACCTCCAACACTATGTTAAATAGCAGTGGCGAGAGTAGACACCCCTGTCTTGTTCCTGATCTTAGGGGAAAGGCTCTCAGTGTTTCCCCATTGAGGATGATATTAGCTGTGGGCTTTTCATAAATGCCGAAGTATGTTCCTTCTATCCCAAGTTTCTCGAGAGATTTTATTAGGAAAGGATGCTGCATTTTGTCAAATGCTTTCTCTGCATCTATTGACAGGATCATATGGTTCTTATCTTTTCTTTTGTTAATGTGATGCATCACTTCGATAGATTGCGAATGTTGAACCAGCCCTGCAACCCAGGGATGAATCCTTCTTAATCATGGTGAATATTTCTTTTTATACGCTGTTGGATTCGATTTGCTAGTATCTTGTTAAGAATTTTTGTATCCATATTCATCAAGGATATTGGCCTGTAGCTCTCTTTTTTTTGCTGGGTCTTTATCCGGTTTGGTAATAAAGGGATGCTGACTTCATAGAATGAGTCCGGGAGTTTTCCTTCTGTTTCAATTTTTTGGAATATCTTGAGGAGGATAGGTATTAACTCTGTTTTAAATGTCTGGTAAAATTCCCCAGGGAAGTCCACTGGTCCTTGACTTTTATCTGTTGGGAAATTTTTGATAACAGATTCAATTTTTTCACTAGTTAAGAGTCTGTTCAAGTTTTCTGTTTCTTCTCTTTTGAGTTTTGGTAGCTTGTGGCTGTTTAGGAATTTGTCTATTTCTTCCTGGTTGTTCAATTTGATGGCATATATTTTTTCATAATATTCTCTGGTTATTGCTTGTATTTCTGAGGGATTGATTGTAATCACTCCATTTTCATTTGTGATTTTATCGATTTGGATACTCTCTCTTTCCTTTTCAGATGCCTGTCTAGAGTTTTATCAATTTTGTTTATTTTTTTCAAAGAACCAGCTCTTGGTTTCATTGATGCTCCACTACTTTTTCTGTTTCCATATGATTAATTTGTGCCCTGATCTTTGTTATTTCTCTCTTTCTGCTGTGTTTGGATTGTCTTATCTGTTCTGCTTCTAGTTCCTTTAGGCCTCATGTTAGAATTTGTGTTAGGGATTTTTGTTGTTTCTTGAGATAAGCCTGGATCGCAATATATTTACCTCTTACGGGGTGCCTGGGTGGCTCAGTCGGTTAAGCGGCCGACTTCAGCTCAGGTCATGATCTCACGGTCTGTGAGTTCGGGCCCCGCATCGGGCTCTGTGCTGATGGCTCAGAGTCTGGAGCCTGCTTCCGATTCTGTATCTCCCTCTCTTTCTGCCCTTCCCCTGCTCACACTCTGTCTCTCTCTGTCTCAAAAATAAATAAACATTAAAAAAATTTTAAAAATATATATATATATATATTTACCTCTTAGGACTGCCATTGCCACATCCCAAATCGTTTGGATTGTTTATTTTCATTTTCATTTGTTTCCAGGTATTTTTTAATTTCTCCTCTGATTGCTTGGTTGACCCATTCGTCTTTTAGTAGGTTGTTTTTTAGCCTCCGTGTTTTTCGGTATTTTCCAGACTTTTTCCTGTGGTTGATTTCAAGTTTCAAAGCATTGTGGTCTTAAAGTTTGTAAGGTATGATCTCAATTTTTTTATATTTATTCAGCGCTTCCTTGTGCCCCAAAATATGGTCTATATTGGAAAATGTACCATGTGCAGTTGAGAAGAATGTAAATTCCTTTGCTTCTGGATGAAGGACCTTCAAGATGTCTCTCAGGCCCATCTGTTCCAATGTTTCATTCAGGACCATTGTTTTTATATGGTGATTTTCTGTTTTGTGGAACTATGCAGCACTGTGAGTGGTGTATTAAGGTCCCCAGCAATTAGCACATTTTTATTGATAAGGTTGCTTACAGAAGGTCTATTCAAGGTACATCTGAGGGGAGTTCTCTGTGCCTCTTGGATTTCCATGACCATTTTCTTCCTCATGTTGGGGAAGTTCTCAGCAATGATTTGTTCAAGTACCCCTTTGACTCTTTTCTCTCTCTCTCTTCTTCCTCTGGAATTCCTATAATATGAATATTGTTTAATTTGAATGCATGGTTCAGCTCTCGAATTCTCCTTTCCTATTCCTGAATCAGCTTATCTTTTTCTCTGATTCCTTTTTTTTTAATAATTTAATCTTCTAATTCACCTATTCTTTCCTCTGCCTCTTCAATCCGCGTTGTGGCCACCTCCAATTTGTTTTCTACCTCATTTAAGGTATTTTTTAATTCCTCCTGACCATTTTTAAGGTCCTTGATCTCTGCATTGAGGGATCCTCTGCATTTTTCTATGCTTTTATTCAACCCAGCAATTAGTTTTATGTTCATAATTCTATATATATGTTCTGTTTGTTGCTTATATCTGTTTTCATCATTTCTTGAGCTTTACTACTTCCTGTAGTTTCTTTTGAGGAGAATTCTTCCATTTCGTCATTTTGGCTAGGTGTGCTTTTGATTGTTTCTTGAGGTCATCCTCCTGTATACATGGCAGAGACTCAGGAAAAGTAAGTAACCCTGCCTTCATTTATATTAATTCCTTTAAAGAGTGTTTACTTTTACTTCTTGGAATATTCAATATTATATTTAGTTGCTTTAATGTTTTTGTCTCAAAACTCCAACAGTTATGTCAGTATTGACATTTGCTTATTTTTATGAGCTGAATGTGTCCTCTTTTATTTAGTGTCAAATAATTTGGATTTTATTTTGGACGTTTTGCATATTATGTCATAAAACTATGAGGTAACTTTTTCCATTCTATGAAAAACATTGATTTATTTTCTTTTTTTTTTAAATAGTTTATTTTCAAATTGGTTTACATAAAACACCCAGTGTTCATCCCAACATGTGCCCTTTTTTAATGCCCATCACCCCCTCTCCCCCCCCATCTCCCTCACCCTCAGTTTGTTCTTAGTCTTTGAGAGTCTCTTATGTTTTATCTCCCTCCCTCTCTGTGTCTTTTTTTTCTTTCCCCTCTTCCCCTCCCCCTGGTTTTTGCTTAGTCTCACCAAGTCCACCTATTCGTGGAAACATATGGTATCTGTCTTTTTCTGACTGACTTATTTCACTTAACATAATACCCTCCAGTTCCATCCATGTTGCTACGCATGGCCAGATTTCATTTTTTCTCATTGCCACATAGTAGTCCATTGTATATATGTACCACATCTTCTTTATCCACTCGTCAGTTGATGGTCACTTAGTTTCTTTCCATGTTTTGGCTATTGTCGAAAGTGCTGCTATGAACATTGGGGTACACGTGCTCCTATGCATCAGCAATCCTGTGTCTCTTGGGTAGATTCCTAGTTACACCAAAAACCATAAAATACCTAGGAATAAACCTAACCAAAGATGTGAAAGACCTCTACACTGAAAACTATAAAAAAACTTATGAAGGAAATTGAGGAAGACACAAGGAAATGGAAAAACATCCCATGCTCATGGATTGGAAGAATAAATATCGTTAAAATGGCAATACTACCCAAAGCAATCTACACATTCAATGCAATTCCAATCAAAATTTCACCAGCATTCTTCTCAAAGCTAGAGCAAACAATCCTAAAATTTGTATGGAACCACAAAAGACCTCGAATAGCCAAAATAATACTGAAGAATAAAACCAAGGCGGGAGGCATCACAATCCCAGACTTTAACCTCTACTACAAAGCGGTGGTCATCAAGACTGTATGGTATTGGCACAAAAACAGACACATAGACCAATGGAATAGAATAGAAAACTCAGAAATGGACCCGCAAGTATATGGCCAACTAATCTTTGATAAAGCGGGAAAATGTATTCAATGGAAAAAAGACAGCCTCTTTGATAAATGGTGCTGGGAGAATTGGACAGCAACTTGCAAAAGAATGAAACTAGACCACTTTCTTACACCACTCACAAAAATAAATTCTAAATGGATAAAAGATCTGAATGTGAGACAGGAAACCGTCAAAATCCTAGAGGAAAAAGCAGGGAAAAGCCTCTTTGACCTAAGACGCACCAATTTCTTACTTGATTTATTTTCTTGATATATTTTAGCATGCAATTTTCTGTGTTATATTCAGGATACAAATTCCAACCTACATTCTGCATGGTATCACTTCAATGTAAGTTCAGTTTGCAAAGATTTTGAAGTATTTGAATGAGTCCAAGATGGAACCTGAGTTGTGGCCTACTCTGTAGCTCAGATTTCAAAGCCTGAGATATACTGTTATGGTCAGATGCATGCATGAACATATGGTAGGTGAGTCCTAGAGTTTATATACAGATGTATGAGATTGGTCTCTTTATCTCCCTCCTCTGAGTGATTTCTCTTAGTCTCAAGTCCTCCTTGAATTCTTTCTGGGACTGTTTTTGCATTCAGATCCAATCAGAGGGAACGTACAAATATAGTTCCTCTGATCAGTAAGAATTATTTTCAAAAAATACAGATAGACATACAGGAAGATTGAAAGAAAGAAAGAGAAAATGAAAGAAAGAAAGAAAGAAAGAAAGAAAGAAAGAAAGAAAGAAAGAAAGAAGGAAAGAAGGAAGGAAGGAAGGAAGGAAGGAAGGAAGGAAGGAAGGAAGGAAGGAAGGAAGGAAGGAAGGAAAAGAAGGTGGGTAGGGAGGAAGAGATTCTCTTTCCTTAGAGTTCTAAGTACTTGCTTAGCCACCATTGCTTGTCAATGTGCCAATGTAGCCGCCATTGTACTGTTACACGGAGGCCTGGGATTGAACAGATGATATCAAAGGGAAAAGAAAAAAAAGAAAGCCATCCCGATCATTTTCCCTCTTTTATAGTAAACAATCCTTTTCTCTCTTCCCCTCAATATAGTAAGGGAAAACTTCACTTGAACCTTTTTTTTTGTCTGCACCTGGTATACACATTTGGATCCTGGGATGCTTTTGAATACCAGATGAAAAAATAAAAAAGATATACTCATCACTATCTCAGTGGTATTTCTAGTTTCTTTCTACAATCTGTCATTATCATTACTGTCTTTATGTCTTCAGCTCCTTCATGCATTCCTGTAAGATCTGTAAGATTTATATTTGCACTCAGTGGAAGAAAACATATTCCTGTGATACAGTTCCACGTGATACTTTTTTAAATTAAATTTTGAAGTTTTTATTCTAATTCCAGTAGGCTAACCTATAGTAAAATATTAGATTCTGCTCTACAATATAGGGATCAATGCTTCAATACAACATCTGGTGCACTCATTAATCCCCATCACCTATTTCACCATCTCCCCATCCACCTTCCCTCTGGTAACCATTGGTGTATTTTCTATAGTTAAGAGGCTGTTTCTTAGTTTGTCTCTCTGTTTCAGTTTTTTCCCGTTTGTTCATTTGTTTTGTTTCTTAAATTCCTCCCATGAGTGAAATCATATGTTGTTTTCCTTTCTCTGACTGACTTATTTAGCTTAGTATAATACACTCTTTTCAATCCGTGTTATTGCTAATGGCAAGATTTCATTATTTTTTCATTGATGAGTAATAATCCATTGTTTATGTATACCAAATCATTTTTTATCCACAGACATTTTTCCAAATTTTTATTTAGATTCTAGTTACTTAAAATATAGTGTAATATTGGTTTCAGGAGAATAATTTAGTGATTCATCGCTTACATATAACACCCAGTGCTCATCATAACAAGTGCCATCATAACAAGTGCCTTACTCATGTGACTCTTTCTTATAGTGTCTATATATCTGCTGAATTATCTGTCTATTCATACTTATGACCCTTCCTTTCCACTAGATTGTTTAACATTTGTTATTTTCAAATTCCTTTCTGATTGTTCCAACATCTTGATCATTTCTATGTCTAGTTCAGCTGGTTTAATTTAATCTTGATATTTTCCTTGCTTTTTAATGTATTCCAAGAGCTTTGATTGAATATCATACATAATCAGTAAAAGAACAGAAGACACTGATATAAGTACTATTTATGTCTGGAAATAGGCATGTCTCTTCTACTGTCATCTTGTGAGTGTGAAGTATTGAGTCAGTTTATTCAAGACTTGATCTGGGTTTAAGATTTTCTTGCTGCTTCCAATATGGTCAGTGTAATAAAGGCTTCAAATTCTTCTAGAAGTGAGATGTTATTATTATCATGTATTTAAGGAAGGACCTGGGTGCTGAATTATATTTCTCAGTTCCTGCTTCCACCATATCTTTTAACCATCCCTGTATGCTTGTGCCACAGGGTTTTCACTTCCAGATCTTTTTCCTTAATTAATAGTACACTGCTATTGCTTATCATTGGGTACTAGGATTGTTGTAGAGAAAGATAAGCTCTCTCTTGCCCTGAGGTAATCTTAGTATTAGGCAGACCTTGTGTGCTTGGGTGTATGCAGTCCACCAATCCTATGGCAAACACTGCTTAGTATCCGGTATTGATCTCAGGTGTTGGTTTCTTGCCCCTTTCCCAATAGTAGCATTCATCTGCTAGTTATTAGTTTAGTATCCTGGGCCCAACACATTTTTTTTCTTCTCCCATAAGAGTATAGAGTTTTTACTCTTAAATCTCTTCCAACATAAATAGATATTTTTCCTATGTACTGTGGGAAAGAGTATTTTCTACTCCTCCCAAGGACATAAGTGTTTTGCTTGTTATATTCCTGATGAAGTAGTGGATCTTTTCAACTGTCCTGGGCACAGCAGAAGTTTCTGTCCTCTCATGGCTTCAGGCTTTTGGATTGCAGAAGACAAATATATGAGGAAGCAAATACAGTTTTATACCTGATCTCTGTAGGCAGCTGATCACCTTCTCCATGACTTTATCACTGTGGGGGATTCACTCCGGTTATGCCTCCAGTCTTTCTCATCAACACATTGGAGAACTATGAAAAAGAGATTATAAAAATTACTCTTGTCCCATGACATACCAAACTGACATGCTTGCCCACATATAGCTTTTAAGAGTTTATTAGAATTTTAGTTGATATTTTTGTTGCCTGCTTTTATCATGGCCACCTTTCTGTGCTATAATGTCAAGGTTATGGTGATATAATTTGGGTGTAGATTATTTAATAACTAGATTAGTGTTTTGAGTAATTATAAATTTAATCTGTTTTTCCATTTCTTCTTGTAAAAAATGCACCATTTCTTGTCATTTTTGTAAGCTACTCTCTAGTAAATTGGGAAGTTTGACCAAGTTTTTAACTTTGTTGGTATAAAGTTGTTCATGATATTTTATTATTTTAAAAAAGTCTTTGGGGCACCTGAGTGGCTCAGTCTGTTGAGTGTCTGGCTTCAGCTCATGTCATGATCTCACAGCTCATGAGTTCACGCCCCACGTCGCGCTCTGTGCTGACAGTTCAGCGTCTGGAGCCTGCTTCAGGTTATGTGTCTCTCTCTCTCTCTCTCTCTGTCCCTCTCCCACTTGCATTCTGTCACTTTCTCCGTTTCTCAAAAATAAATAAACAAAAAAATTGAAAAATTCTTTAAGAAAGGCTAGCAACGGGGCGCCTGGGTGGCTCAGTCGGTTTAGCGGCTGACTTCAGCTCAGGTCATGATCTCATGGTCTGTGAGGTTGAGCCCCGCATCGGGATCTGTAGTGATGGCTCAGAGCCTGGAGCCTACTTCGGATTCTGTGTCTGCCTCTCTCTCTGCCCTTCCCCAGTTCATGCTCTGTCTCTGTCTCTCAAAAATAAATAAACATTAAAGAGGAAGAAAGAAAGAAAGAAAGAAAGAAAGAAAGAAAGAAAGAAAGAAAGAAAGAAAGAAAGAAAGAAAGAAAGAAAGAGAGAAAGAAAGGCTAACAACAACTCTTGGAAGCTGTGCAGCCCAGTGGTGCTCCAGCCAAGGGATGGACAAGCAAAGTTGATTGCCCCCAGATCAAATCCAGTACCAGACAGAAGGGGATTAATTCATAGTCAAGACTGAATGTAGCTCCCAGCCTCTCATACCAGAGAGGCTGTCTGGTAAATGGAGAGTTGTCTTGAGAGGCCCCTCCTCTTGCCTTCCAAGCAAGGGGGGTGAGACATAGCCCCACCAACTATGAAGAGTGTCTTCCAATCCCATCTTATCAGAAGGATTGGCGACAACTTTTGGATGCTGTTTGGCCCTGTGGTGCTCAAGCCTAGAGAAGACAGGAAGAGCCAACTGTTTGCAAAGAAAAGCAAGTGAACCTATTAGGCCAGGAAACTTGGGGTGTGGGATTGTTTGAATTAAAACCACATTTAAGACACAAAACAAAAGAGCAAAGGGGAAAAAAAAAAGAGACACACCAAGAAACAGAATCTTAACTGTAGAGATAAAACAGATGGTTAATAGAGAGGAAGTTGGAGGGTGGAGGATGAATGAAATAGGTAAAGAAGGTTAAAAGTACACTTACTTTGGGGTGCCTGGGTGGCTTAGACAGTTTAGCACCTGATTCTTGATTTTGGCTCAGGTCATGATCTTGCAGTTTGTGGGTTTTAGCCCCACATTGGGCTCTGTACTGACAGTGGAGACTTCTTAGGATCCTTTCCCCTCTCTCTGGCCTCCCCCACTGGTGCTCTCTCTCTCTAAAAATAAATTTAAACTTTAAAAAGTACACTTACCTTAATGAGCACTGAATGGAATTGGATATTATACCCATGAGATTAATATAACACTATTTGTTATATACACTGAAAATTAAAAACACACACATATACAAAGAGTTTTGCTGGTATTAGAGCTGCTTTCCCCACTGTGCCGAGGCAGGGAACCGAATTTATAGCTCGTTCATTGTTGAATATGCTCTTTAGCCCTACTGACTAGGGAACCTAACCAGAGCATACAAGAAACTACATAGTCAATTAAACAGCTTTCTGTGCAGTGTCACTTAGCACAAAACATGGTTTCCTTGTATGCATGGCAAAATTGGAACTTGAGTGCACATTTAGGCCAGATTTATATCTCCAAACAATAACCTCTGCAAACTCTGGGTCCCATTCTTCTTCCCTGCCATGTCAAGGAAGCTACTTCATAGCACTATTACTACTTAATATAGTGCCCAGTTTCAACCATCTAGTAAGCATGACCATAGAATCCAAGAAACTATATAATCTATCTTACGGCTTCAATTTGGTAGGGAATCAACTCAGCAGTTCTATCCAACTGTTCTCAGTAAGGGTTACATACTCATCCCTGTTCTCAGAGTCCAAACAGTTACCTTGCCTCAGAATAAACCAAAATAGAGTTCTCATCCATTAAAGGACATTACCAGCAGACACACAGAGCAGCTCAAACTTAGTTGACTTGTGAAAAATATTCTTGTCAAAAGCAAACCTATAAATCTGGAAGAGGATCCAATTTAAGATAGATACCAATTGAAGAGATCAAGAATTACACACACACATACACGCACACACACACACGTAAGTATAACATAACCAAAATAAATTAATACAGCTCAGATAACAGATTCTAAAGAAATGGAGATAAGTGAAATGACAAATATTTCAAATTAATCCTCTTAAAAAAAGTTTAGTGGACTAACAGAAAACACAGAAAGACTACTAAATAAAATTAGGAAAACAACGTATAACAAAATAAGAAGTTTGGAAAGGAAACAGCAACCATCAAAAAATCTTCCCGGAAACCCTAGAATTACTGAACTGAAGAATTCAACAGGGAGTTTCAAAAATAGACTTGATCATGTAGAAGAAAGAATCAATGGCCTGGAGGATAAGACTTTAAGTTACACAGTCAAGGAGAAAAACAAAAAGAAGAATGAAAAAGAGTGAAGAAAGCCTATAAAAATTATAGGGAAAAAAGAAAAGCAGTAATATTCAAATTATGGGAACACCAGAAGGAAAAGAAAAAGAAAGGGACAGAATATACGTATAAAGCATTAATAGCTGTTAATTCCCTGGCTTTTAGAAATGTGTCGAGTAAGAAATTGGTGCTGAGGTCAAAGCGGTTGTTTCCTGTTTTTTCCCCTAGGGTTTTGATGGTTTCCTGTCTCACATTTAGGTCTTCCATCCATTTTTAGTTTATTTTTGTGTATGGTGTAAGAAAGTGTATGGTCTAGTTACATTCTTCTGCATGTTGCTGTCCAGTTCTCCCAGCACCATTCGTTAAAGAGGTTGTCTTTTTTCCATTGGATACTCTTTCTTGCTTTGTCAAAGATTAGTTGGCCATACACTTGTGGGTCCAATTCTGGGTTCTCTATTCTATTCCGTTGGTCTATGTGTCTGTTAGGAACTCATGAAGATAAAAAGCTTCTGCACTGCAAAGGAAACAATCAACAAAACTAAAAGGCAACCGACAGAATGGAAAAAGATATTGCAAATGACATATCAGATAAAGGGCTAATATCCAAAATCTATAAAGAACTTACCAAACTCAATACCCCAAAAACAAATAATCCAGTGAATAAATGGGCAGAAGACACGAATGGACACTTTTTTGAAGAATACATTCAGATGATCAACAAACACATGAAAAGATGTTCAACGTCATTCATTATCAGGGAAGTACAAATCAAAGCCACATCGAAATACCAGTTCAGAGTGGCTAAAATGAACAAATCAGGAAACTACAGATGTTGGCTTGGATGTGGAGAAACTGATATCCTCTTGCACTGTTGGTGGGTATGCAAACTGGTGCAGCTGCTGTGGAAAACAGTGTGAAGGTTCCTCAAAAAAGTAAAAATAGGACTACCTTATGACTCAGCAATAGCACTGCTAGGGATTTACCCAAGGGATACAGGAGTGCTGATGCATACAGGCACATGTACCCCAATGTTTATAGCAGTGCTTTCAACAATAGCCACATTATGGAAATAATTTAAATATCCATCAACTGATGAATGGACAAAGAAGATGTGGTTTATATATACAATGGAATACTACTTGGCAATGAGAAGAATAAAATCATGCCATTTACAGCAACGTGGATCCAACCCAATTTTTATAGCAGCATTAATTATAATAACCAGAATATGGAAACAACCTATGTGCTCATCAATGGATGAATAGACAGGAAGTGATGAGACACACACACACACACACACACACACACACACACACACATGCACATATGCACACATGCATCCACATACACAATCATGATAAAATGTTATTTAGCCATAAAAATAGGAAATCTTGCCATTCGAAAGAAAGTTAATAGGCCTTTAGGAAAAAAAAGTCATATACTGTATGATCTCACATATATGTGGAATCTTAAAAAAAAACTCATATAAAAAGAGATCAGATTGGAGCTACTGGGTGGCTCATTTGGTTAAGCATCCGACTTTGTCTCAGGTCACGATCTCTCTGTCCATGAGTTCAAGCACCATGTCGGTCTCTGGGCCGACAGCTCAGAGCCTGGAGTCTGTTTCAAATTGTGTCTCCCTCTCTCTCTGTCCCTCTCCCACTCTCTCTCTCTCTCTCTCTCTCTCTCAAAAATAAATAAGCATTAAACATTTTTTTGGAAAGAGATCAGATTCGTGGTTACCAGAGGTGTGTGTTAAGGGAAAGGGGGATTGGATGAAGATAGTTATAAGGTATAAATTTCCATTTACAAAATAAATAAGTACTGGAGACGTAATGTACAAAATGGCAACTATAATTCATATTTCTGTATGGTTTATCTGTGTGTATCTATAGATAGATAAATGACAGGTACCTATTTTCCTGTATCTATTTGATAGATATAGATTTTTCCTGTATCCCTTTATCCATCGATGGACCATTTATAATTTCTTAAGTTCACTTATATTTATCTGCCTTTGTATGTGTTATATCTTTTGCCTAATGAAATCTTAACATTGCAAAATTGAATATCACCTCTTCTATAAAGTCTTTCTTAACCTAAATCAGTTAGTCTTTTTCTCCTTTGAGATTCCATAGCATTTTATTGTAACTCTGTTACAGGAATTATCACATTGTATTTATAATTGGTTTTCCCAAACCTTACCAACCTATGGGCCACATAGGTCACATAACAAACATTTCACTGCTTTTGTCCCTACCTGCCCATATTGGATCTCAAATCCCCACAAACTATGCTTCTCTCACACATATCCAACAAGTAGTGTGTATCCTCAAGGTGTGGCTCAAATATTCTTTCAAAGAAGTGTCCTACCATGTCCCAATGCAGCTCTGTCGTTCACTTCAATTCTAGTGTCTGTTGTCACTTTCTTGGGAACCACAGTCCCTCATTTAGTAGATATACTGCTCTGCTTACACCTAAGTGGCCTACTGTGTTTTTGAAAGGATTGCTTTATTGTGGTAGTTGTTGTTGTCATCGTCATCATTTCGGGTAAAAGATAACCACTTCAAAATGGAGGGGGGATGTTGAGAAGAAGGAACTCTTGTGCACTGTTAATGGAAATACAAATGGGTGCAGGAACTGTAGAAAACAGTATGGAGTGTCCTCAAAAAATTAAAAATAGAACTACCATATGATGCAGTAATTCCATTACTGGATATTTAACCCCCCCCCAAAAAAAATACAACACACTAATTAAAAAAGACATACGTATCCTCATGTTTATTGCAGTATTATTGGCATGTATTGACAATACCCAGGGTATGGAAGAAACCCAAGTGTTCATTGATAGATGAATGGATAAAGAAGATGTGATCTCTCTCTCTCATACACACACACACACACACACACACACACACACACACACACACAATAGAATATTACTCAACCATAAACAAGGAATAACATTTTGTCATTTGCATCAATATGAATGGACCTAGAGTGTATAATGCTAAGTGAAATAAGTCAGAGAAAGACAAAAACTGTAAGATGTAACTCATATGTGGAATTTAATAAATGAAGCCAATGAAAAAGAAGAAAAGGAACAGACAAAAAAAAACCAAACTCTTAAATACAGAGAAGAAACTGGTGGTCGCCAGAAGGGAGTTGGAGGTGGCAGAATGGTGAAATAGATAAAGGGAATTAACACTACATTAATCTATATAAGCACTGAGTAATGTATAGAATTGTTAAATCATTATATTGCACACCTGAAACTAATATAACACAGTGCATTAATTATATATGAATTAAAAATAGGGAAACAAATAAATAAAACCACAAAAAAGATTTTTTTTAACTTTGAAATGATTATACATTTACAAGAAGTTACAAGGAGGTCCATGTATCCTTCACTCAGTTCCCCAAATGGTTATATTTTATATAACTACAGAACAAAATAAAAACCAGGAAATTGGCACTGGAACAATGTGTGTGTGTAGTTATGTGAAATTTTATCACATGAGGAAACTCAAGTAATCATAATTGCAATCGTTATACAAAACTGTTCTATCATCCCCAAAATTTTCCTGATGCCGCCTCATTATAATCACACCTACTCCTCTTTAACATACTTTCACTAAGCCCTGGAAATCACTAGTTTATTTGATGTCTTTATAGTTTTTTTCATTTTGAAAATGCTATATAAATGGAATTAGGGTTTGTAACCTTCCAATACAGTAGTCCCCTTTATCCATGGGGGATGTGTTCCAAGGGGATCTTTGAGACTAGATAGTACCAAATCCTGTATATCTTTTTTTTTCCTGTAATTCATACCTATGATAAATTTAATTTATAAATTATGTACAGTAAGAGAAGAAAAATAAGATAAAAGCAGAGAAGGAGGCAAACAATAATATTCTTAAATACAGGGAACAAACTGAGGGTTGATGTAGGGGATGTGGGTGATAGGATGGCTTAAATGGGAGATAAGCATGAAAGAGAGCACTTTTTGGGATGAGCACAGGGTCCTGATGCCAAGACTACACTGCATGTTAATTAACTTGAATTTAAATAAAGCAAATTAGGCGCAGCAGATTAACAATAATTTTTAATTAAATTAGAAAAATATAATAATGCAATCCCAATCAAAATTGCACCAGCATTCTTCTCAAAGCTAGAGCAAACAATCCTAAAATTTGTATGGAACCACAAAAGACCTCGAATAGCCAAAGTAATACTGAAGAATAAAACCAAGGTGGGAGGCATCACAATCCCAGACTTTAACCTCTACTACAAAGCGGTGGTCATCAAGACTGTATGGTATTGGCACAAAAACAGACACATAGACCAATGGAATAGAATAGAAAACTCAGAAATGGACCCGCAAGTATATGGCCAACTAATCTTTGACAAAGCGGGAAAATGTATCCAATGGAAAAAAGACAGCCTTTTTAACAAATGGTGCTGGGAGAATTGGACAGCAACATGCAAAAGAATGAAACTAGACCACTTTCTTACACCACTCACAAAAATAAATTCTAAATGGATAAAAGATCTGAATGTGAGACAGGAAACCGTCAAAATCCTAGAGGAGAAAACAGGAAAAAGCCTCTTTGACCTAAGATGCACAAATTTCTTACTCGACACGTCTCCAAAGGCAAGAGAATTAAAAGCAAAGATGAACTATTGGGACCTCATCAAGATAAAAAGCTTCTGCACGGCAAAAGAAACAACCAACAAAACGAATAGGCAACCAACGGAATGGGAAAAGATCATCGCAAATGACATACCGGATAAAGGACTAATATCTAAAATTTATAAAGAACTTACCAAACTCCAAACCCGAAAAACAAACAACCCAGTGAAGAAATGGGCGGAAGATATGAATAGACACTTCTCCAAAGGGGACATTCAGATGGCCAACAGACACATGAAACGATGCTCAATGTCACTCAGCATCAGGGAAATACACATCAAAACTACACTGAGATACCACCTCACACCAGTCAGAGTGGCTAAAATGAACAAATCAGGAAACTATAGATGCTGGCGAGGATGTGGAGAAGTAGGCACCCTCCTACACTGTTGGTGGGAATGCAAACTGGTGCAGCCACTCTGGAAAACGGTGTGGAGGTTCCTCAAAAAAATGAAAATAGAGCTACCCTATGACCCAGCAATAGCCCTGCTAGGAATCTACCCAAGAGACACAGGAATGCTGATGCATAGGAGCACGTGTACCCCAATGTTCATAGCAGCACTTTCGACAATAGCCAAATCATGGAAAGAGACCAAGTGCCCATCAACTGACGAATGGATAAAGAAGTTATGGTACTTATATACAATGGACTACTACGTGGCAATGAGAAAAAATGAAATCTGGCCATGTGTAGCAACATGGATGGAACTGGAGGGTATTATGTTAAGTGAAATAAGTCAGTCAGAAAAAGACAGATACCATATGTTTCCACGAATAGGTGGACTTTGTGAAACTAAGCAAAAACCAGGGGGAGGGGAAGAGGGGAAAGAAAAAAAAGACACAGAGAGGGAGGGAGATAAAACATAAGAGACTCTCAAAGACTAAGAAAAAACTGAGGGTGAGGGGGATGAGGGAGGGGGGAGAGGGGGTGATGGGCATTAAAAAGGGCACATGTTGGGATGAACACTGGGTGTTATATGTAAACCAATTTGAAAATAAACTATTATAATTAAAAAAAAAAAAAAGAAAAATATAATAATATACTATAATAAAAGTTAAGTGAATGCAATCAAACTGCACTGTACTCACTATTCTTCTTGTGAGATGTGAAATGATAAAATGCCTACATGATGGGATGAAATGAGCTGAATAATATAGACATTGTGACTTGGTGTTAGGCCAATATTTACCTTCTGATGATGTCAGAAAGATTATCTTCTCTAGGATCTTGGTTAAACACAGATAACTGAAACTGTGAAACATGAAACCATGGATAATGGGGTTACATGGCATTTGCTTTTTATTCCACTCAGGTAATGCACTTAAGATCTATTCAAATTGTGTGTATCTATAGTGCACTATTTTTTGTTACTGAGTAGTATTCCATGGTATATATGCACCACATTTTGTTTAACTGTCACACGTTGTAGTCATTTTGCTTGTGTTATGGGCTGCATTGTGTCCTCCAAGAGATATGTTGTTAAGTTCTAACTCCCAGTAACTGAGAATGTGACTTTATTTAGAAAAAGTGTCTTTAAAATGGGAAAGCTGAAATGAGATCATTAGCATGTTCCACAATCCATTCAGATTGGTGTTCTTATGAAAAGGGAAATTTAGACACATAGAGATATACACAGAGTTAAGACGATGTGAAAAGCACAGGGAGAATGCCACATGGAGTTGCAGGATTTGAGTGATGAATCTTTAAGCCAAGACATACCAAACATTGCCAATAAATAACCAGAATCTATGAGGAAACATGAAAAACATGAAACAGATTCTCTCTCAGAGCCCTCAGAAAAAATCAATCCTGCTGATTTTGGAGTTACAGACAGTAAATGTCTGTTATTTAAATTCAATTGTTTTGTGGCAATTTGTGGTGTCATTCCTAGAAACTGAATACGTGTTGTTTCTAGTTGGGAACATTATGAACATTTATGTACAGGTTTTTGTGTGGACATATTTTTTTTTAATTTGGGGAATAAATGGAAAAAAAAAAAGCTCAGGCAAGATCACTTACTCTAAGATGTTAGATCACTTCGCACTGATATAATTTTTGAATACATTGTCCCTTTCCAAACACAGAAACTTCCCTGTCTCCTTTGTCCCTAGCATGGAAGAACTCTCCTACCTTTGGTCAAATACAATAATAATCTCTGAAGACATGTAACTCAACCTCTTTGGTGACGGCAAGACTTCATACAATTAGGTCAAGCAATTTGGCTCCTTAAGTACCTCACCTTCTCTGCTCCAGAACAGTATCTGACTTTCATCTGTACATATTTAACAAAGACCCATGGAGATACCTGGGTGGCTCAGTTGGTTAAACAGCAGAATCTTGATTTTGGCTCAGGTCATGATCTCATTGTTCGTGAGTTCTAGCCCCATATAGGGCTCTGTGCTGATGTTGTGAAGCCTGCTTGGGAGTCTTTCTCCCTCTCTCCCTGCTCCTACCCCATTTGTACACACTCTCTGTCTCTCTCTCTCTCTCTCTCTCTGTCACACAAATAAATAAATAAACATTGAAAAAACACAAATAAACTACACTGAGATACCACCTCACACCAGTCAGAGTGGCTAAAACGAACAAATCAGGAAACTATAGATGCTGGCGAGGATGTGGAGAAGTAGGCACCCTCCTACACTGTTGGTGGGAATGCAAACTGGTGCAGCCACTCTGGAAAACGGTGTGGAGGTTCCTCAAAAAAATGAAAATAGAGCTACCCTATGACCCAGCAATAGCCCTGCTAGGAATCTACCCAAGAGACACAGGAATGCTGATGCATAGGAGCACGTGTACCCCAATGTTCATAGCAGCACTTTCGACAATAGCCAAATCATGGAAAGAGACCAAGTGCCCATCAACTGACGAATGGATAAAGAAGTTATGGTACTTATATACAATGGACTACTACGTGGCAATGAGAAAAAATGAAATCTGGCCATGTGTAGCAACATGGATGGAACTGGAGGGTATTATGTTAAGTGAAATAAGTCAGTCAGAAAAAGACAGATACCATATGTTTCCACGAATAGGTGGACTTTGTGAAACTAAGCAAAAACCAGGGGGAGGGGAAGAGGGGAAAGAAAAAAAAGACACAGAGAGGGAGGGAGATAAAACATAAGAGACTCTCAAAGACTAAGAAAAATCTGAGGGTGAGGGGGATGAGGGAGGGGGGAGAGGGGTGATGGGTATTAAAAAGGGCACATGTTGGGATGAACACTGGGTGTTATATGTAAACCAATTTGAAAATAAACTATTATAATAAAAAAAAAAAAAAAGAAAAAAAAAAAAACAAAAACACAAATACCCACGGTAAACAAACACACAAACAAACATGGTGGTGAATAATTGTAACTCATATATAAAATTTTGTGGGTTCATTATGATGCTCAATAATAAAAAGTAAAATACAAAAATAACTTAAAAAAAGACTTATTGTGAATCTTGACCTAAACTTCACATTTGATACAAAAGGTAAATAAAACGGGGTATATATTTAAATATAAGCCTATAATATTTTAGAATAAAATATAAAAGAAAACCTTTGGACTCAGAAGCCTGGGGTTAAATTCTGGTTCTACTCCTTGCCAGCTGAGTGATCTACTGTCAATTATTTCATCAATAGCAATCTTTTTTTTTTAAATCTGTCAAATGGGCTGATTAACAATGTTTCTTACAAAGTCTCAAGTATTAGACTTGTTTACAAGGAAACAAATGTAAAAACTACCTCGTACACGGGTTGGCATATACTGAGCACTCAGTAAACGTTCCATACTTTCCCTTATATTTAGTGATAAAATATGCCTTCCTGTGATTTCAACTCACTGGACCAAATTCTATCATTGAGGACTACTCTGGACCAGGACAATTCATCTTGCATGTAATAAAGAATACTGTGAATCTAAAAGCACTGTCACATGAGGCAACCTAAAGTATGCCCATGGAATGACGTGGGTGGTTTTGTTGGGTCTTTAAAATTTCAAATCTCTAAAACCTTTGGGTAGTAAATACTGGGGAAGCATGGAGTAGGAAAGACATGGGAGCCTTTTGGGTTCTGCTTAGAGCATGACTTCTGTGGGCTACAAGGATGTCCTTTAAAACAAGAACAAACATGGCTGCTGGTTGATTCTGTTGCAGTTTGGATTAAGAACCTTCTCAATATAGTCAATCTCCCCTATTATTAGCGCAATGAAGTCATCCTAATATTAAGTCTGAGCCCAAACAGGGTTGCCATGGAGGCAAACTGTTTTGGCCAGAACACTCTGGCCAAAATCAGAAGTTTGGGATCTATTATGCTTTCAGAGGCACCGTCTATGCACCAAATTTGATTTTAAGAATTCTTGATGAGGTTTAGAGTGGAGCATGTTATTAAGCAGCTCTGTGATGTGGAGCCTCATGTAGATCTCCCATCACTTAGGAGCCATAACTAGGACACTTGAAATCCAAGCCTTTTCTCTCTCTAAAAGTCTAGGTGACTTATATAAATCCTTTAACCTATATTGAAAACTCTACATGTTCTTCTACTTCTAAGTCAATGGGATACTGAGTATTGTTCAAAATGGAAGATCTTATTAAAGAAGGGCTCTAGATAATAGTATTCCCTGATTTTTGTCACATGACAAGCAATAATGCATTTCATTCCTGAGTTTCATGGAACTTTTTCTTGTTTTAGTCACATTTCGTATCATTAACTATGACTTTTAGAGCTCTGGGCACTTTTTTTTTTTCATCCCAACAATCTTTTTTTTAGGGGAATTTTTTATTTTAATAATTTATTGTCAAATTGGTTTCCATACAACACCCAGTGCTCATCCCAACATGGGCACTTTCAACTTACTGAGTAAAGTGTCTGAGGCTCTTAGTAAGATGAATAGCCCACTTGTATGCCAACATTTCTTTAGAAGATAACAATGCTTGATTTTTAGATAAGGACAGAAATTTAGAGAGCATCGAGATCAGTGGTGTCCATTAGAATCACCTGGGAATCTTATAAAAAATTAGGACCCAGAATTATACCCCAGGCCTAATAAATCAGAATCAATATGGCTGACGCTTAATCTTGTGTATTTTTAACATACTCCTCCAGTAATTATGATGTACCACGAAGTCTGAAAACCATTGGTTTATTCCACCCTTTTTTCTCTCATTTTATATAAATGATAACTGAAGCCTAGAAAGAGCATGCAACTTCCTCAATTTCACAAATATAACTGAAGAAAATGTTCATAAGGAGAATTATGGATATAATTGTATTTTCTAAAAGTTTTTTCCGTCTAAAAATTAATTTTCAACATACAAAAATTAGACTTGACTCAGAGTAGCCAGTTCAATTAGGTCGGCCTTCAGCATTAAAGGATACGAGGCTTTGACTGAGGAGGCCTAAAAGCCCTTGAGCTTTTCCTCAGGGAAGCCCTGAAGCCATAGCCGAGTTAATAGCTTTGGAAGTAAATTGAACTAAAAATAAAACACAAATTGGATTTGAGGTGCTTTCTTCCCTCTTTTTATTTACACAGAATTTATTAAATTATGTGATTTTTGAAGGATGAGATTAGATCTGTGTGGGATTAGATGAAAATGGAGAATTTTGCATTTTCCTTATAGTTCTCCAGTTGCCTCTGTAGAAGACATCTCCCAGGGCTTGGGCCCTGAGCTCATGTTCTTTTGAAATTTCGAGTGGGCTCAGATATTTTGAGATGGGTCCTTTCATCCATGTCAGAAGAACGGTTTGGTTCTTTGGTTCTTCTCCAAGTTAAGGACAAATTCTGTGAGGCCATTTTAACTTGCTAATTCTGAAACTTCAATCAGTGGTTATGAAAGGTATTTTTCAGTCAGTCAGTAGCCAGACATACACATAAGCCCCATAGTTAAGATAAAATTTCTGATAGTGTTGAACCCCACATTTTAGTGACTTATTAGTGACTATGGTTTGCTAACAAAGAGAGTATTAATGGATAAACTTCTGGGAATCTGTAGATTAAGAGAGGGAAAGGAACAAGAAGAGAAAAAGCAAGGGAGGCAACAAAGAGGATTCCTGGAACTTCAAGACTTAACTACAAAGAGGCTACTCTCATTTTTCAAATTAACATTTATTTATTTATAAAATTTAAAAAAGCTATAAAAGTAAAATATGGTCTTAAAATAAAGTGAAAATGTTCCGATCTGTCTTATTACAGTTGACGCCAAATCTGTCCAATTGTCTTATTTTCTTGAAGATCTCCCTAGTCCTTACTGAATCTGGGTAGTGTTGAATATGGAATCAGAAAGTATCTTGCTTGCATATTATTATGAGGATTCACTGGGGAGGTGATCCTGACCCACAATCTCTTAATTCCTCCGAAGAAGGAAAAGTTAGGATTATTCATCAGGTGCTTTGAAGAGCCTTGGTATTAAAAACAGAAAATTCTCCATGTGTCTTGGTTTGGTAAAAATCATTGCTTGCTACTGTCCATGAAATAGACAAGACTGTGGACCCTGTATTTTATTGGAAAGAGATCTGGCTGTGAAGAATAAAGTCAAAATCAAGTACTATCTCTCTCATGGACCTATGGCAGAATTTGTGGATTTGGGCAATTTGCATGACCATTTCATGCAGTTCTTCACAGTTAAATAACCTGTCATTCCAGGACTTCCAACACTGAGATTCACCCAAATGTTTGAATGCTTCTCTACCAAATCATCTAGCCCCATAATTTAAGCAAGCCTTGGACATGTTCTTCCTCTAGTTCTCACATTATTCTTCCGGTTTGGAAGCTTTACCCCCTTCATTTCATCCCATCTAAACCTTCCACAGGCCCAATAAAAATCCCACTTCTTCAAAGGAATACTTCTTTTGTGTCCTTCGAGGTTTTTTTTTCCTTTTCCTCTACTCTCACTGCGTACAACTCATTTGTTACTCTTCATCACTATCTTTATGTCTTGCTTCCCCAACTAGACTACAAGTTTCTTGAGTATAGAAAGAGCATTCTACTCAATGAATTTGGTCAACAGATATAAAACCTCTTTATAAATTGTCGATTATGGAACTTATTGTATGTCAATTATTTTAAATGGTAACTATGAAGCAATTAAAATATTTGGATAAGATATATTTGGGTGCTGGTTTGGCCATTTCTCATTAATAAGTGAAGGTATGTCACAGCCAATGTTGTTTTTCTTTAGGAAAATCATCAAATAACTTTAAACTGTTTGCTTATCTGAAAAAATGGGGATAAGAATAGATATCACCCTAAATAAATTGCTGTAGGGATAAAATGAGATTAAAGGTGTAGATATTTTGTACATTTCATATGTTGTATAATTAAAACAAATTATTAAGTAGGTTATATGTATATGCATATATACATGATATATATACATTTATCCCCATAGCAATTTATTTAGGGTGATATCTATTCTTATCCCCATTTTTTCCTAACCATAACTCACACATAATAGACCACATAAAACGTTTCTTGGTGACCATGATGATAATAATCATGATTAATGACACTATGTATTCCTTCCAAGACCATGGAAGGAAACAACCATGATGGAAGCCTCCCAAACTGCCCACTGACTTCATTGTGGAAAACAATTACCCTATCTTATCCTATATATTTTTTTCCACAGAGTATTGGAGTGTAAGGGCCCTTTAGAGATATCCAGGTGAACTTCTTCATGTCACTGGTATGGACAGTGATGTCCAGAAAGAAGAAAGGGCTTGCACAAGAATGCACAGAAGGTCAGATATAATCTCAGGAATGATGTGGTTTCTGATACGGATATAGATACAGAATTACATATTTCTCTTGACAGATCTATACATTTAGCAAAAAAAAAATCCACTTAACATTCCAGCTTAATTACTAAGGCTTAGCAGAAATGATGCCAAAGTTTACATAACCAGTAAGTAAAGGAGCCAAGACATGAGTTCTGTCTGCATCTTAAGCTCCAGTAGAAAGCACACCCTCAAATCATGACCTGTTTTGATATTCTTACCTTCTTTTTCCCCATAACCCCCAGGAAAATCAGACTCAAATCTTCCCCTCCTGGTCCCAG
The DNA here is from genome assembly GCA_030068075.1 of Paguma larvata. Lineage (NCBI taxonomy): Eukaryota > Metazoa > Chordata > Mammalia > Carnivora > Viverridae > Paguma > Paguma larvata. Next base: position 50,270,849 of record CM057830.1, on the reverse strand, counting down.
CTTCAAGTCATGGTGTGATGATTTCTGAGGTAGAGTTAGAATAAAGTACAAATTGCCCCATACCTAGGTACTGTAGTCCACACAGGGGCATGAGACAAGCAAAAGTAACAAGTCTTAGGCTTAACAACTTCTTTTACACTAAATGTATCCTTTGTTGGGAAAATCACTTGATTGTTCTGTGTATAATTGAGCAAAATATTTACTATCTCAAATTCTCAAGCCTCGAGTTCCTTATCTGTAAAATGGGGATAATAATAGTACCTACCTCATGAGGTGGTTGCAGAGATATAATAAATAAAATAATACATGTAAAATATTCATAATAGTAGCTAAAATATAATAATATTCAAACATTTTAACTGTTTGTGTTGTTATTACACAAGCTAGACAGTCATAAACATTATTTTAAAATACAAATAAAGTACTCTGGCTAGGAAGAGGTTTGCCAAGCAGGATGCTTTTTTTAAGCAAATCCAAATGTATCCTGTCTATAAGAAATTTTCACAGCTGGTTTAGTTGTCATGAATTCTATTGTAAATATAAATAAAGATATGTTGAATTAAAAGACATGTAAAAAAAGATACGACTTGCCAACACTAATCAAAAATACGATTACATTTTATAGAAGAAAAGAAATCCTCTAGAAAGTAATGGAGGGGGGGAATTTATGATGGACCTTGTAAGAGAGATATCATTTTAACTGTTTCTTGAAGGATAGATATAAAATTTATACAGTAAGAGACAGGGAAGGGGAAGAGGTGAACAATAGGGCTTCTTCTGGGAGGATTCAATATTATAGTTTGACTGGGATAGTGTTATCATGCAGAGAAATAGGAGGAGATGCAGCTGGGAAGGTAGGTCACTACTAGATTTTATATGACTTCTGAACATGGGAGTTATATGCTTAGAACTTTTGAATATGGGAGTAATATGATTATAATTATATTTTAGGATTATTGTTCTGATGGGTATGGCCAGGAGTTAGGAAAAGTCGTTGCAATGATCCAAGGGAGAGGTAAAAAACATTGGAATTAAATAAAGCAAGGTCAATGTGGATGCAGTGAGAGATTCAAGAGATGATATAATGATGTAAAAGTATACAGATACTTTATATATATATATATATATATATATATATATATATATATATGGTATATAGATATATGGTTCTATGTTTTTTAGCCTAGGATGATGATAAGGGTGATCAGTACCATTAACAGAGACATAGACAGCTGGAATAGGAAAAGGTTTAGGAGGAGAACATGTTTCAGTCCTATTCCATTCCATCTTGCTTTAATGAATACATTCTAGAGGAACTTTAAAGGCTATTCAGTCTAACTCTGTCATATAATGCTTTAAATCTTCTCTGTAATGTTTTCTTCAAGTAGCTGCTCTGCTACTGCTCTCATGCTTCCAGTCACAGGAAACTCAATACTTCTCAGAGCACCCTATCTCTCCTTTGGCAATCTTAGTGCTTCTTATTTCCCTTAAACTGAAATCTATTTCCCTATAACTTCTATACATGGCTTTTGTAATCACAGAGACTAATACAATATTGTTCATTCTTCAGAAGGAGGCTCTTTAAATATTTGAAGGCAACCATGATATCTTTAATCCAATAATGTCTTTGAGAGTTGATCGGTGTCTTCCTCACAGTCCTTGGGGAAGAGTATACAAGGCCTCAGATCTTAGAAACTCCCTTCACTTTTGGAAAAGTGCATAAACATTCAATTCAACAAATATTGTGCCTTGCCCTGGAGACCCAGAGATGAACAATCCACTACCATCAAAAAGTTCTTTGTCTAATAAGAAAGGCAAGGATTAACTGAATAAATAACAATACGGAACGGTAACCACAAAGACAAGCACAGGTATGCCATTCATAAATACATCTATGGTGGGAGGAGGGGACATTTGGTAAGGAAAATATTTTCAGGGGAAATGAGATGTACACTAAAGTCTGAAAAATTAAACAAAATATAGGGGTTGGCAGACCCCCTTTATAATGGGGATAAAACACTTCAGAAAGAGTGAAGTGTTTACTAAGATTCAGGGAAATAAAATAGTTAAGGATAACTTTAGTATTTCTAGCTAGAGTGGCTACATAAATGTTGATGTCGAGATGGGAATACAAGAAGAGCAGGTCTGACAGGTTGGGATTGGAGGTAAATGTCTAATGAGTTCCATTTCAAACACTTTAAGTCTGAAGAACACAGAAAAATAAGGATCACGGTATATGAAAGACATACAAAATGTGTGTGTGTGTGTGTGTGCGCGTGCGTGCGTGTGTCTGTGTGTGTGAGTAACTGCTGTCCAACATCACATGATCCCCTTCTATATCGTGTGCTCAAAAACTTCAGGATCAAGCCCTTGAAGCCACACTTCCTAAAATGTAATCAGTGATCATCTTAGTCAGAATCACTAAGTCACTCGTTAAAGTAGAGCTCTGGGCACCAACATTATGAAATATTTTGAGAAACACTGCTTTAAATGCTAATATTTATAATCATCTTTGGCAAGACACTCACATCCTCAGACATTTTTGACACCTCATAGTTACCAACAGAATAAACTCAGGGAGGATCAGAACTGGAATAAACCTTTGGGATTAGAGTAGCATAATCTTACAAGTTTCAATTTCTCTCTCTACATATAAGCATAAATAAATTCTACATATATAAATATAAAGAAAAATACATATGTTTTACTCCATTTCAATATCATAAATATGCCTTAAAAACTGCACAGTGGTGTGTGTGTGTGTGTGTGTGTGTGTGTGTGTGTGTTTATATTAGGCAATTACCATTCTTGCCACTCAGTTTACAAACACATACTACCTTGCATTGCACACACATTGCATTAGGCTTCTTTACATAGCCAAATTTGCACCCCACAATGGACACTGTATCAAATCAGAGATGGAATTTTCTGCATTTGGCTGTTCCCACAATTGAATACTGCAATAGCTGATTGGAGCAATTCCAAAGTATATTTAAACTATGCTGATATGAATTTCAATAAAGAAAGCTGAAAATTATGAAGTTCAGATACCTAACTTGCTATTTTCTCTTCTTACTAAGGGCAAGATTTTGGTGAGTCTAGTACTATTTGAATAATTATTCAATTTCAAAACAATCCACAAAGGACACATAACAATCCTAAATATATATGTATAAACAATAGAGCTGCAAAATATGTGAAGAATAATTTAATAGAACTGAAAAGAGAAATAGACAAACATTATGGTTGGAAACTTCAATACTCTTTTCTTACCAATTGACAAAACAACTAAACGAAAAATCAGCAAAGTTGTAGAATTCAATCTTATCAACTAACAGGTTGATCTAATCAATGTTTCTAGAAACTCCAACTGATTAACAACAAAATACATATTCTTTATAAAACTCCAGAGAATGTATATCAAGATAAACCATATGCTGGGTCTAAAGCAAAACTAAATAAGTTAAAAATAAGTCATATCAATTGTATTATCTGATCACAATGGAATCAAACTAAAAATCAGTAAGAGAAAGATCGCAGAAAGATCTCCAAATATTTTGCTACTAAAAAACAAACTACTAAATAATACATGGGTCAAAAAGGCAGTCTTAAGGTAATTTAAATAATGAACTGAACTGAATGAAAATTAAAATATTATAGACTAAATCTTATGAGACCCACTCAAAGCAGTGATAATAAGAAAATTTATTGTGCTAAATGTACTTATTGGAAAAGAGGTAAAGTCTCAAATCCATAAACTAGCTCCCATCTCAATGATTTCTTAACTAAAGAGAAAAAAAAGTATAAACCTCGAGCGACCAGAAGGTAGGAAATAATGAAGATAAGAGTAAAATTCAGAAGACTGTAAGGATAAAAACAATAGAAAAAAATAAATGAAACAAAGAGCTAGTTCTTTAAAAGTGTGAATAAAATTGACAAATCCCTGCAAGACAAATGAAGACACGAATTACCAATATTAGGAATTTAAAATAGTATATAACTACAGATCCTGCAGACATCAAAGAGATAATAAGGGCATATTAGAAACAACTCTACACCCATAAATTTGGGAACTTTGGTTATAGACTGGCATAATACTAGAAAAAATAATAAATGTAATTCACCATATTAATAGAAAAAGAAGAAAAATCACATGAGATCATATTAAATTACACAGATAAAGCATTTGACAAAAATCCAAACTAATTCATGATAAAAATTCTCAGAAAAGCAGGAACAAAAGGGAACTTACTTAGGTTAATATTAAGCATCTACAGAAAATCTATAGCTAACATTTTAACAGTGAAAGATAATACTTTCCACTTAAGATAGGGAATGGAACAAGGATGTATGCTCTTCTAAATCTTATTCAACAGAGTGTTGGAAATTATAATTAGTAAAAAAGCAAGAAAAGAAAGCAAATGGTGTGAAGATTAGAAAGGAAGGTATAAAACTGTTCTTCTTTGCAGATGACATGATAGGATATATAGAAAATTCCAAGGAATCTATAAAAAGAATTAATAATTGAGTTCAGCAGGGTCTTAGGATGTGAGAACACCTGAAAAAAAAACATTTAAATCCCTATATCCTAGTAATGAGCACATGGACCTTGAAATTAAAAATGTAATACCATTTGTAGTCACTCAAAATTTAAAACACTTAGCCAATAAAACGTATTTAAAACTATAAAAATCTGATTACAGAAATTGAAGATTATTTAAGTAAATGAAGAGAAATGCCATGTCCATGTATTGTAAGACTTAACATAGTGAAGAAGTAAATTCTCACCAAATTAATCTTAGGCTTATTCCTATCAAAATTGCAGAAAGTCTTTTGTAGATATAAAGATAATTCTGAAACTTATATGGAAAACTAAAAGAACTAGAATTGCTAGAATAATTTGAAAGAAAATTAAGTGAGAGGTATCAGTGTACCCAACTTCAAAACATATTCAAATATGTCTTTTTTGGAAAAAATGTCTATTCGTGTCTTCTGCCCATTTCTTAATGAGATTATTTGCTTTTTAAGGTGATTATTCAGTCATCAAAAAAGAATGAAATCTTGGGGCGCCTTGGTGGCTCAGTCAGTTAAGTGTCTGACTCTTGGTTTTGGCTCAGGTCAAGATCCCTGATTGGTGAGTTTGAGCCCCATGTTGGGCTCTGTGCTGGCAGTGATACAGCCATGAGATTCTCTCCTTCCCTCTCTGTCTTTCCCTCCCCCACTCACACTCTCTTTCTCTCTCAAAAATAAATAAACATTTAAAAACAGTAAAATCTTGCCAGTTGTATTGACGTGGATGAACTACGGTATTATCCTTAGTATTATGCTAAGCAAAAATAAGTCAGAGAAAAGATGCATACCGTATGATGTCACTCATATGTGGAATTTAAGAAAAAAATAAAAAAGATGAACATAGGGAAAGGGGAAAAAAGAGAGAGGGAGGCAAATTATAAGAGACTATTAACTATAGAAAACAAACTGAGGGTTGCTGGAGGAGAGGTGAACAGGGGATGGCCTAAATTGGTGATGAGTATTGAGGAAGGCACTTGTTATAATAAACACTGGGAGTTATATGTAAGTGATGAATCAATCACTAAGTTCTATCCCTGAAACCAATATTACAATATATGTTAACTAACTGTAATCTAAATAAAAACTTGAGGGGTGCCTGGGTGGCTCAGTTGATTGAGTGTCCGACTTCGGCTCAGGTCATGATCTCGCGGTCCGTGAGTTCAAGCCCCGCGTCGGGCTCTGTGCTGACAGCTTGGAACCTGGAGCCTGCTTCGGATTCTGTGTCTCCCTCTCTCTCTGCCCCTCCCCCACTCATGCTCTGTCTCTCTCTGTCTCAAAATAAATAAACATTAAAAAAGAATTTAAAACAATAAATAAATATAAACTTGAGACAAAAATAAACATATTCAAATATGATGTATTTCTAAACAAAAATCAAAATATGAAGGCCTTAAATTAAATCGTATTCTTGATAAATAATCACTATTTATGTCTTAGATGATATGATTGCAAGAAAATTGAATAAATACTGTTTTAACTTCAAAAAAAGTTATATATAGATTCTGAAATCAAGACCGTGGAATTGGCTGGGGGATAGATAGATGATTGGAAGAGAGCAGAGAAGGCATAAATACGGCCAACTGATTTTGCCACAGGTACAAAAGTAATTCAATGAAAAAAAAAAGGTAAAGTTTTCAATTCATGATGTTGGAAAAATTGGACATTAGTAGCCCTAAGAAGAACTTTTACCAAAACCTCACATCTTATACAATGACTTCATAAAGACCAGAAACTTAAATGTAAAATGTAAAACTTTAAAAATCTTGGAAGATAACACAGAAGAAAATCTTTGAGACTTAGGGCTTGTTGAAGTCGTAGATATGACACAAAAGCATTTTTCATCAAAAAATTAAGAAATTATCTTTTATTAATTAAAAAAATTTACATCCAAGTTAGTTAGCATACAGTGCAACAATGATTTCAGGAGTATATTCCTTAATGCTCTTACCCATTTAACTCATTCCCCCTCCCACGATCCCTTCCATAACCCTCTGTTTGTTTTCCATATTTAAGAGCCTCTTATGTTTTTGTCGCTCTCCCTGTTTTTTATAGTATTTTTGCTTCCCTTCCCTTATGTTCATCTGCTTTGTATCTTAAAGTCCTCATATGAGTGAAGTCATATGATATTTGTCTTTCTCTGACTGACTAATTTTGCTTAGCATGATACCCTCTAGTTCCATCCACATAGTTGCAAGAAATTAGGTGTCGTCAAATTTTAAAAATATAACACATTTTTTTCTGTCTTAAAGACTCCTATTAAAAGTATGAAGTCAAGATACAGACTAAGAGAAAATATTTGTAAGCCACTTGTTTGACAAAAGTCTCATATCTGGAATATATAAAGAACCTTCAAACTCTAGAGTAACAAAACAAATAATCCAAAGAGAAGATAGGCATAAGACATGAACCGATATTTCACCAAAGATGTCAAATCCATGAAAAACTTTTTCAACATCAATTGTCATTAGGGAAATTCAGATTAATATCACCATTAGATATCAATACAGACCTGTCAGAATGACTAAATGAAGAGTGGGGAGATTAAATACTAGTGAAGATGCAGAAAAACTGGATGACTCACATCGTTGGTAATAAGTTAAAATGGTAGAAACACAACTACCATATGACTCAGCAATTGCACTCTTGGGCATTAATCTTAGAGAAATGGAAATTTACGCTCACAGAAAATTTGTACACAAATGTTTATAGTAGCATTACTCAAAATAGTAAAAATGCAAACAATACAAATTACCAAATCCAAATGTCTTGTAAATCAATAAACACATCCTGGTGCATCCATACCATAAAATACTACTCAGCAATAGAAATTGATGAACTATTGATACATGCAACAACCTGGGTGAATCTTCAGAGAATTATGCTGAGTTTAAGCCACTCTCTAAAGTTTACATAATGTATAATTTCATATGTAATATCCTTGAAATCACAAAATTATAGAAATGGAGAACAAGTTAGTGGTAACCAGGTGTTAAGGAGGGAGCGGGAACTAGAGGGAAGTGGGTGTGTTTATAAAAGGGTAATATGAGTGATGCTTGTGGTAATGTTCAGTATCTTGACTATATCAGGTTATTATTTTATTTGAGACACGTTTTGCAAGGCGTTATTATTGAGGAAGCAGGATAGAGAGTGTATACAGGATCTCTCTGTATTATTTACTATAATTCCATGTGAATCCAAAAATTATCTCAAAATAAAACATACGATTATAAAGACAAGATATAAGCATGTCATTTCCATTATCAAAACCCTTTGATAGTTGTCTAGTAGCTTTGTATATTAAAACGCTCTTCAAGATGCAACTCTTGCTCAATTATCTCTCTAGCCCCACTTACCACCACTGGCTCCCCATCTCCTTTTTCCTCCCCTCCTCAACACCATTAAATGTTCAGAGCAGCCAACCTTTATAGGGTTTTTGTCAAACTTTTTAAAAGGCATGACTTAGCACCCCATTGTGAAAATTAGATTAAAAATGTCCCTACTTCATTCAGTTAGAGGCAGCAATATGTTGTGTATTACAGCTGAGTAGACAGAGAAAGAGTTCTATTTTAATCAGTAATTAGTCCTTCATTTATGCTTCCCTGGACCATGGCAATATTTCTCTTACTGTTCTCAAATACTGGAAATTTTATCTTCTGAATTTTGGTTCTTATCACTATTCTTGACTAAGCGCCTATCTCTTCAACCTCTATTATAATTGTCTTATTTTATGACAGTCTACCCTACTAGATAAGAAACTGTTGGTGGACAGAAATATGTCTATTTTATCAGTCTGACCACGACACAATACAAGGCCTGGCACAGAGTAGGTGCTCAGGGAATGTTTAGTGAACTGAACAAAATTTGCTGAGACCCTCAACTAAGCCCTTCCCCTTCCCCCAGCTTCTTTTGACTCTCAGAGGTAAAGAGCTCTAAGGTCACTCTATGGATCTAGGTTAGTGGAAAACAACTTTTTCAACCCATAAAAGTGCTTAGATAATTGTACTGTAGCCAAGTCATCTGCTTATTAAGGTGCTCTGGATTTAAGACAGAGTATTACTCACTCAGAGCTCTTGACATAAGGAAGACTGAGATAAAGCTATGGGTGTACTAGGCCCTCACCCTTCCCTTTTGGTAATCACAATGAGCTTTGCCATTTTCTGCTTTGGGATTGAACTTCTATTCCTTCATTTGAGGAACACTTTAACGCTTGGCCCCTTATTTATTATTTACTTCTTCTTTAACATGTCTTCTGTCTTTAAGGTTTCAGGCCAGAAGTCCAAAAAAATGTATCATTAAGGATATTTAAAAGAGTGGACAGGGGCGCCTGGGTGGCTCAGTTGATTGAGCGGCCGACTTCGGCTCAGGTCATGATCTCACAGTCTGTGAGTTCGAGCCCCGCGTCAGGCTCTGTGCTGCCTCAGAGCCTGGAGCCTGCTTTGGCTTCTGTGTCTCCCTCTCTCTCTGCCCCTTCCCATGCTCAAGCTCTGTCTCTGTGTCTCTCAAAAATAAAATAAAAACATTAAAAAAATTAAAAAAATAAATAAAAGAGTGGAGAGAAACCATAATAAATAAGAAAAAGAAGAAATACAAAACTAGCCACTTCATCTGTTGCACCTTTTTGCCAACAAGCTTGAAACTGGTTTTGAGATTCTTTGGCACACAGTCATTGAGCTCCTCCCATTTACAGAGTCTACAAGGGGCTTTCAATGTAGTTGACAAAAGTGACTGCAGGCACACAGAAAGAATAATTCAATAACAAGTTGTATATTGTGGTCTTTAATGAACTTCCTAGCCTCCCTACAGAAATGGATTAATAATTTATTTTCCCAATGCTGATAGTGACAGTGGAACATGATTCTCAGCTACAACTTCCATCAGGAGTTCCCTCATTTGAAAAGATATGCCTTGCCCAAGGTCATGTCCCCTTTCCAGAGAAAAAGCAGAGAGACATGCCTCCAATGAGTGATAAATATGGGGATATGAAGGCTTGGACAACTTGAGGCAACTCTGAAGGATTTCCCTGTGGTTTGACCAGAGGCCTCTTGATACTGCATTATGGGTCAATGTCCAATTCTACTTACTTCCTTTCATTTCCATAGGTATTGTTTTCAAGAACACTCACAATATTTCTCCTGCATGCTAATCTCTGTCTCTGATTTCTAGGGACTCCAAACTCTGAAAATTTTCTTCATGGTTCCCAGAGTGTATCTTGAACATATTGGGCTCATCTGCTAGGCTGTGAGTTTCCTATGGGCAATGACTTTGGGGTCTTAGCCACATATAGCCCATTGTCTGGCAGGTACATAACATATGTTCAGGAAATGTCGATAGAATTTTATTTAATAGTTCTAATAAAGAAATAAATGACAGGGGGAAAGAGTTCTCAGAAATGGTGTGATTCATAAAATGGTAAAATCTCTCTCTCTCTCTCTCTCTCTCTCTCTCATATCTATATCTATCATAACTTTTATTTCAGCAATCCTAAAAGGTACCATTATCCCGATTTTGCAAATGTGAAAACTAAGGTTCAGTGTAATTAGGTACCTTTGCCCAAGGTCCCCTAGTTAGTAAGTGCCAGGACCCAGATTTAAACTGAAGTGTGCATGACATTTAAACTGACTCCAAAGCCTGTTTTTTTTTTTTTTTTTTTTTTTTTTTTTACAGAGACCCAAAGGAATGGATTTACAAGAACAATTTGTTTGGAGTTCATGTCTTTTCCCTCTAAATTGCTTGCACGTATTTCTTTTCATTCCTTGCCAAATTTTAAATGAGAATATTCTTGTGAGCCTATGTAAAAGGGAGTAGTAAGCTGTATGGATTTTTAAATGTACTAAAGAATAGTATAAGAGACATTATTTTTTGTATCTTTGTATTGCTAGTCATTTTACTTTCCAATCAATTGGATTCAGTCTACGCTCAGCATGATGAGTACTGAGTAATGTACAGAATTGTGACTCATTACATTGTACACCTGAAACTAATATAACACTGTATATTAATTATACTTGAATAAAAATAACCTAATTAAAATACAGAGCACAGAAAAGAGTATAAAATATATGTGTAAAATGTAACCTGTTTGTACAATGAAAAACTGTATAATAACCGCTGAAGTCAAGAAATGATACATTATTGTGTTTTTAGACTTACCCAGTGTATCCTCAGCCAGTCTTAATACCTGCCTCTGTCCCAGTGCTAACCAGAACTTGTATTTTATAGCAATGATTTATTTGTTTTTAATTGTATTGATACATGTGTGTATGCATCCCTAAACAATTTAGAGCAGGACTGGCAAACTATGGCTTCTAGGCCCAATGCAGCTCACTGCTTGTTTTTATAAATAGAGTTTTATTGGAGCACATTCATATACATTTCTTTATTTGTTTATTCATCTAAGGCTGCTTCTGCACAAAGCAACATAGTTGAAAACCTGCAAGAGACCAAGTATGGCCCGAAAAGTTTAAAATGTTTACCAAATGGCCTTTTACAGAAAAAGTGTGCCATTCTCTGTACATTAGTTTTTTTCTCTTTTCGAAAGGAATCATAAAATAACCACTTTTGTGACTTGCTTTTTTTCCCTCAATATTATGTTTGTAAGGTTCATCCACAATGGATTTTATTCATTTCTAGGCATCAAATACTAGCATACATAGAGAATGACAATGAATTTCATACTCATTTTAACTTATTTTATTAAATTGTTTTGTATGTTTTGAAAAAAAAAAATCCACAGAGAGGAAGGAAGACATGACATGAGAGACTCTCAAAGAATAAGAAAGAATTGAGGGGAGAGATGGGTGTGGGAGGGGGGAGAGTGGGTGGTGGGCACAGAGGAGGGCACTCGTTGGATTGAGCACTGGGTGTTGTATAGAAACCAATTTGACAATAAACTATTAAAAAAATAAAAAAATAAAAAATAAAAATATATACACTGTAGACAATTTGAAAAAATACAAAATTAGACATAAGAAAAATAATTTGCCTGCGAATAAATTGCCCTCCTTTCCATCAGATGAAGATATCAACCTATGGTGTATATTTGAAAAACTCTTTTTTCTTTCTTTTTCTTAAAGATGTGTTTTTATTTTTTAATGTATTTATTTACCATACAATGTTTTATTAGTTTCAGATGTACTATATAGTGGTTCAACAATCCCATACATCACCCAGTGCTCATCACCATAAGTGCACTCCTTAACTGCATCAACTGTTTCACCCATCCCCTTACACACTTAAACAAGAAACAATAGGTTTCTTGGTTTGACTCTCTCTCTCTTTTATTTTCTCTTTGTCCATTTTTTCCTTAAAATCCACATATGAGTGAAATCATATGGTGTCTGTCTTTCTCTGACTAACATTCAAATTAGCTTTATACACTCTAGCTCCATCTGTGTTCCTGAAAATTGCAAGATTTCAGTCTTTTTTATGGGTGAATAATATTCTGTTCTATCATTTATGTGTCATCTATCTATCTATCTATCTACCATCTATCTATCTATCTATCACTTATTCATTATCCATTCATCAATTGATGGATGTTTGGGCTGCTTCCATATTTGGCTATTGCAAATAATGCTGCTATAATCATAGGGGTGAATGTATCCCATTGTACTAGTCTTCTTGTACTCTATGGGTGAATACCCACTAGTGTGATTGTTGTCATAGGGTAGTTCTATTTATAACTTTTTGAAGAACCCCCTTATTGTTTTCCACAGTGGTTATACCACTATGCATTACCACCAACAGTTTACGAGTGTTCCTTTTTCACTGCATCCTCACAAACACGTGTTGTCTCTTCTGTTGTTGATTTGAGCTATTCTGACAGGTGTGAGGTTATATCTCATTATAATTATGATTTGCATTTCTCTGAGGGTAAGTGATGATGAACATCTTTCATGTGTCTGTTGGGTATCTGCATGTCTTCTTTGGGAAAATTTCTGTTCATGTCTTCTGATCGTTTTTAATTGGATTATTTGGTTTTTGGTTGATGAGTTTTAAAATATTTTAAAAAATAAATTTTGAATACTAATGTTTTATGAGATATATCATTTGAAAATATCTTTTCCTATTTCATAGGTTACCTTTTAGTTTTGTTAATCAGCAAATGCTTCACTGTACAGAAGCATTTTTATTTTGATGCAGACCCAACAGCTTATCTTTATGCTTTTGTTTCCCTTGCCTCAGGGAAGGACGAAAGTTGCTATGGCTGATGTCAAAAAAGATGCTGCCTGTGTCAATTTCTAGAATTTTTATGGTTTCAGACCTTACATTTAGGCCTTTAATGCATTTAGAATTTGTGTTTGTGTATGGTGTAAGAAATGGCCCAGTTTCATTCTTTTGCATATTGCTCTCCAATTTTCCCAATGCCATTTGTTGAAGAGATTGTTTTTTCCCCATTAGATTTTCTTTCCTGCTTTGCAAAGATTAATTGGTCATATAATTGTGGGTTTATTTCTGGGTTCTTTTCTGTTCTATTGATATTTGTGTCAGTTTTTATGCCAGTACCATCCTGTTTTGATCACTACAGCTTTGTAATATAATTTTAAATTTAGAATTGTAATGCCTCCAGCTTTGCTTTTATATTTCAAGATTGCTTTGTCTATTAGGGGTTTTTCATGGTGCCAAATTTTAAGATTGATTGTTCTAGCTCTGTGAAAAATTCTCTGATGTTGGTATTTTGATAAGGATTGCATTAAATATGTAGATTACGTTGAGTTAATGTAGACATTTTAACAATATTTCTTATTCCAACCCATGAAGTTAGGATGTCTTTCCATTTTTTTGAATCATCTTCAATATCTTTTATTTATGTTTTATAGTTTGTAGAGTGCAGATATTTCACATCTTTGGTGAAGTTTATTGCTATGTATTTTATTATTTTTCGTTCACTTGTAAATGAAATTGTTTTCTTAATTTTTCTTTGTGCTGTATCATTGTTACTGTATAGAAATGAAACAGGAGACGGACCAAGATGGCGGAGGAGTAGGGAGGACCGAAGTTTCCCTTGTTTTTTTGAATTGAGAGGGACCGAAATAGAGAGATTCTCAACTCCAAGAACCTGGCAGAAAAGGTGTAGCAGCTTACAAGGAACGCAAGAAACATAGACAACGCCCTAAGACCATGAGTCTAATCGAGAACGGACAAAACGAACTCGGAAACTGAGCTGGGGGGAGGGTGAGCCGGGGACAGCGGGGAAAGTGCCCAACATCCGAAGGAGAGCGACAGAGAGGGGGAGTCCACCACCATCCAGCCCCTAAAGACAGGGCTTAGGAGGAGAAGCTCTGTGTCTAACAGCAGAACCCAGCAGAACTCTCCTTGTGCGGGACCGCGGACGGAGGAACAGTCAGCCCACCCGGCCCAGAGTCGCTTAGTCGCCAGCAGCGTGGGGAGGAACCGACCTCGGGACCACTGCCGCTGCTATCGCTGGAGCGGGGAGTGCGCGCCAGGCACCGCTGCTGCCTCCGGCCCCCTGAGCGAACAACCGCGGGATCGCGGGCTGCTGCCGACAGAGCGGGGAGTGCGCGCTAGTCGCCCGCGCACTCCATGGGGAGCAAAAAACCGCTAGACCACCACGGCTGCTGCCGGCGGAGCGGGGAGTGCGCGCTAGTCGCCGCTGCGACCCGGGGAAGGCGAAAAACCGCTGGGACCGCCACGCGGCTGCCGGCGGAGCGGGGAGTGTGCACTAGTCGCCCCTGGGGCGCCCCGTGGAAAGTGAAAAACCGCTGGGACCTCTGCATCGCTGGGACCACCTCAACAGGGATTGTGCGCCAGTCGCACCACCATACCGTGGAGAGCCGGCGACCTGGGACCATTGCCGCTGCCCGCCTGAACCGGGATCAGGCGCTAGTCGCCGCGGAGGGCCCTGTGGGGTGCGATCAATCGCTGGGACTGCCACTACCGCGGTCGCCTGAGTGGGAAGTGTGTACAAGTCGCCCCGGCCAGGCGACCAGCGGCAAGGGGGACCCCCAGTCGCCTGCGGAGCACCTCTAACCCTGACACATTTGCAGAAGGTTGGGGGGTGGCAAGCAGGCAGGCGCCCACCTTCCAGTGGACCGCACTGCGCCGGTGCCCATAGCGGAGTAAGGACACAAACAAGGGGGCGAGTGGAAGCCCTGGGACTGGGAACAAAGGACGGAAGGGACGCCATTGTTGTCTTACAGGCCCACAAGCACCAGCCCCAGGAAGTCACTCCCTGAGCCATTCCAGCCTCAGTGGAGAACTCCCGCCTACATTAAACCACGCCCATCTGCGCAGGAGTGACACTTCGCGGCAGGAGCTACAGAGGCCAAGTCCAGACCGCTGCCTGGAGTAACTCCAGGTCATTTCTTTTTAAAATATATGCTCCCCGTTATTCTTCTATCTGATCCCCACTCCTGAGCTGACTATCCAGGGGCCTGGCTGACTTAAACAAAATCTTAATCCACTCTCTAAAGGCATGTTTTTCATCTCCTTCTGTACTTCCCTATTTCTCTCTCTGGAATAACCAGGCCACATAATCTCACCCGAGCAATTACTGTCTTCATTCCTTTTTCCTTGTAACCGTCCTTATTCTGAATTCTCTCAGTCTGGATTAAGCTCTTTAGTCACTCTACCCGGGCAAAGACCATTTCCTTCTTTCCCCCGGAACTGTCATTATTCTCTCTGTAGACGCCCTGCCACCAGCACAGTACACACCCTGTCCTTACCGTGTAGCTGGTATTTCAGGACATTGTCCTCAGAGTGTCATTTGTTATTCTTTTTTCTGTTGTGAACCGCTTGTCTGTATCATTTGTTAGTACGTTTGAGTATTTCTGTTTTCTGTATGTCTGTCAGTCTGTTTTCCTTTCCAGGGCAACTTCAAGAAACAACCCAAAACACATCCAGACAAAATGACGAGACGGAAGAATTCTCCTCAAAAGAATCCACAAGAAGCAGTGACAGCTCAAGAATTAATGAAAACAGATATAAGCAACATAACAGAACATGAATATAGAATGATAATCATAAAGCTGGCCTTGAAAAAAGTTTAGATGAATGCAAGGGGTCCCGCGCGGCAGAGTTCAAGGACCTTAAAAACGGTCAGGAAGAATTAAAGAAGACATTGGAAGAAATACAGGGGAAACTGGAAGCAGCCACAGCACGGATTGAAGAGGTAGAGGAAAGAGTTAGTGCCTTAGAAGACAAAATCATTGAAAAAGAGGAAGCAGATAAAAAGAGAGAGAAGCTGATTCAGGAACAGGAAAGGAGAATTCGAGAGCTGAGCGATGCACTCAAAAGAAACAATATCCGTATCATAGGAGTCCCAGAGGAAGAAGAGAGAGAGAAAGGAGTTGAAGGGGTTCTTGAACAAATCATTGCTGAGAACTTCCTCAACATGAGGAAGGAAACGGGCATGGAAATCCAAGAGGCACAGAGAACTCCCCTCAGACGTAACTTGAATAGACCTTCTGCACGGCACATCATAGTGAAGCTGGCAAAATACAAAGATAGGGAGAGAATCCTGAAAGCAGCTAGGGACAAAAGAACCCTAACATACAAAGGGAGACCTATAAGGATAGTACCAGACTTATCTACAGAAACTTGGCAAGCCAGAAAGGAATGGCAGGATATCTTCAATGTGATGAGCAAGAAGGACATGCAACCAATAATTCTGTATCCGGCCAGTCTGTCATTCAGAATAGAAGGAGAGATCAAGGTTTTTCCCAACAAACAAAAACTGAAAGAATGTATCACAAATAAGCCGGCACTGCAAGAGATCCTGAGGGGCATTCTATGAAGGCAAACCTACAAAGAACACAAACTGCCAGGGACAGCCTTACAATCATGAAACCTACAGATAATACAGTGACTGTAAGCCCATATTTTTCAATATTAACACTGAATGTACATGGACTAAATGCGCCAATCAAAAGACACAGGATAACAGAATGGATTAAAAAACAAGACCCATCTACTTGCTGTCTTCAAGAAACTCATCTTAAACCTGAAGACACCATCAGATTGAAAGTGAGGGGATGGAGAACTATCTACCATGCTACTGGAAGGCAGAAGAAAGCCGGAGTAGCCACACTTATATCAGACAAATTAGACTTTAAAATGAACGATGTAATAAGAGATGAAGAAGGACATTATATAATAGTCTCAGGGACCATCCAGCAGGAAGAGCTAACAATTGTAAATATCTACGCACCGAATTTGGGGGCACCCAAATTTGTAAAACAACTAATTAGAAACATTAGCAACCTCATCGATAAAAATGTCCTAATAGTAGGGGATCTCAACACTCCACTCTCAGCATTGGATAGATCCACAAATCAGAAAATCTCCACGGAAACAATAGCCCTGAACGACACATTAGAACAGATGGGCCTCACAGATATCTTTAGGGTCCTTCATCCAGAAGCAAAAGAATTTACGTTCTTCTCAACTGCACACGGTACATTTTCCAAGATAGACCACATTCTGGGGCACAGGGAAGCTCTGAATAAATATAAAAGAATTGAGATCATACCGTGTACACTGTCAGACCACAATGCTTTGAAACTTGAAATCAACCACAGGAGAAAGCCTGGAAAATATCCAAGAACATGGCGGCTAAGAAATAACCTACTAAAAGATGAGTGGGTTAACCAAGCCATCAGAGAAGAAATTAAAAAATACATGGAAACAAATGAAAATGAAAATACAACAATCCAAACGCTCTGGGACGCAGGAAAGGCAGTCCTGAGAGGGTAATATATTGCAATCCAGGCCCATCTTAAGAAACAAGAAAAATCAATAACACAAATTCTAACAGCACGCCTAAAGGAACTAGAAGCAGAACAAATAAAACAACCCAAGCCCACAGAAAGAGAGAAATAACTAAGATCAGAGCACAAATTAACCATATGGAGACAGAAAAGGTAGTGGAACAGATCAATGAAACCAAAAACTGGTTCTTTGAAAAAATAAACAAATAGACAAACCTCTAGCCAGGCTTCTCAAAAAGAAAAGAGAGAGAACTCAAATAGATAAAATCGTGAATGAAAAGGGAGAAATTACAACCAATCCCTCAGAGATACAAGCAATCATCAAAGAATACTATGGAAAATTACATGCCACCAAACTTGGCAATCTGGAAGAAATGGACAGCTTCCTAAATAGCCACACGCTACCAAAACTCAAACGGGAAGAAGTAGAAAAATTGAACAGACCCATAACTAGTGAAGAAATGGAATCAGTTATCAAAAATCTCCCAGCAAATAAAAGCCCTGGACCAGATGGCTTTCCTGCGGAATTTTACCAGACATTTAAAACAGAGTTAATTCCTATCCTCCTCAAATTGTTCCAAAAAATTGAAACGGAAGGAAATCTCACGGACTCATTCTATGAAGCCAGCATCACTTTGATTCCCAAACCAGATAGAGGTCCAGCAAAGAAAGAGAATTACAGGCCAATATCCATGATGAATATGGATGCAAAAATTTTCAATAAGATACTAGCAAATCGAATCCAACAGCATATAAAGAGAATTATCCACCATGATCAAGTAGGATTCATCTCTGGGTTGTAGGGCTTGTTCAATATTCGCAAATCAACCAACGTGATACATCACATCAACAAAAGAAAAGATAAGAACCATATGATCCTGTCAATAGATGCAGAAAAAGCATTTGACAAAATACAGCACCCTTTCTTAATAAAAACCCTCGAGAAAGTCGGGATAGAAGGAACATACTTAAACATCATAAAAGCCATATATTAAAAGCCCACAGCTAATATCATCCTCAATGGGGAAAAACTGAAAGCCTTCCCCCTGAGATCAGGAACACGACAGGGGTGTCCACTCTCGCCACTGCTATTCAACATAGTGTTGGAAGTCTTAGCATCAGCAATCAGACAACAAAACAAAATAAAAGGCATCAAGATTGGCAAGGAGGAAGTCAAACTTTCTCTTTTTGCAGATGACATGATACTTTACATGGAAAACCCGACGGAATCCACCAAAAGCCTACTAGAACTGATCCATGATTTCAGCAAAGTTGCAGGATACAAAATCAATGTACAGAAATCAGTGGCATTTCTATACACCAACAATGAAGCAGCAGAAAGAGAAATAAAGAAGCTAATCCCTTTCACGATTGCACCAAAAACCATAAAATACTTAGGAATAAACCTAACCAAAGATGTGAAAGACCTCTACACTGAAAACTATAAAAAACTTATGAAGGAAATTGAGGAAGACACAAGGAAATGGAAAAACATCCCATGCTCATGGATTGGAAGAATAAATATCGTTAAAATGGCAATACTACCCAAAGCAATCTACACATTCAATGCAATCCCAATCAAAATTGCACCAGCATTCTTCTCAAAGCTAGAGCAAACAATCCTAAAATTTGTATGGAACCACAAAAGACCTCGAATAGCCAAAATAATACTGAAGAATAAAACCAAGGCGGGAGGCATCACCATTCCAGACTTTAACCTCTACTACAAAGCGGTAGTCATCAAGACTGTATGGTATTGGCACAAAAACAGACACATAGACCAATGGAATAGAATAGAAAACTCAGAAATGGACCCGCAAGTATATGGCCAACTAATCTTTGACAAAGCGGGAAAATGTATCCAATGGAAAAAAGACAGCCTCTTTAATAAATGGTGCTGGGAGAATTGGACAGCAACTTGCAAAAGAATGAAACTAGACCACTTTCTTACACCACTCACAAAAATAAATTCTAAATGGATAAAAGATCTGAATGTGAGACAAGAAACCGTCAAAATCCTAGAGGAAAAAGCAGGAAAAAGCCTCTTTGACCTAAGACGCACCAATTTCTTACTTGATACGTCTCCAAAGGCAAGGGAATTAAAAGCAAAGATGAACTATTGGGACTTCATCAAGATAAAAAGCTTCTGCACAGCAAAAGAAACAACCAACAAAACGAATAGGCAACCAACGGAATGGGAAAAGATCATCGCAAATGACATATCGGATAAAGGACTAATATCTAAAATCTATAAAGAACTTACCAAACTCCACACCCGAAAAACAAACAACCCAGTGAAGAAATGCGCAGAAGATATGAATAGACACTTCTCCAAAGAGGACATTCAGATGGCCAATAGACACTTGAAACGATGTTCAATGTCACTCATCATCAGGGAAATACAAATCAAAACCACACTGAGATACCACCTCACACCAGTCAGAGTGGCTAAAATGAACAAATCAGGAAACTATAGATGCTGGCAAGGATGTGGAGAAGCAGGCACCCTCCTACACTGTTGGTGGGAATGCAAACTGGTGCAGCCACTCTGGAAAACGGTGTGGAGGTTCCTCAAAAAAATGAAAATAGAGCTACACTATGATCCAGCAATAGCCCTGCTAGGAATCTACCCAAGAGACACAGGAATGCTGATGCATAGGAGCATGTGTACCCCAATGTTCATAGCAGCACTTTCGACAATAGCCAAATCATGGAAAGAAACCAAGTGCCCATCAACTGACGAGTGGATAAAGAAGATGTGGTACATATATACAATGGACTACTATGTGGCAATGAGAAAAAATGAAATCTGGCCATGTGTAGCAACATGGATGGAACTGGAGGGTATTATGTTAAGTGAAATAAGTCAATCAGAAAAAGACAGATACCATATGTTTCCACGAATAGGTGGACTTTGTGAGACTAAGCAAAATCCAGGGGGAGGGGAAGAGGGGAAAGAAAAAAAAATGACACAGAGAGGGAGGGAGATAAAACATAAGAGACTCTGAAAGACTAAGAACTAACTGAGGGTGAGGGGGATGGGGGGAAGAGGGGGTGATGGGCATTAAAAAAGGGCACATGTTGGGATGAACACTGGGTGTTTTATGTAAACCAATTTGAAAATAAACTATTATAAATGAAAAAAAAATAAAGAGGGAAAAATAACTTTAAAAAAAAAAGAAATGAAACAGATTTCTGCACCTTGATTTTGTATCCTACAACTTTATTGAATTCATTTATCAGTTATCTTTATTGAATTCATTAGCAGTTTTGGTGTGGAATCTTTGAGGTTATCTATATAATGTATCATGCCATTTGCAAGTAGTAAAAGTTTTACTTCTTTCTTAGTCATTTGGATGACTTTTATTTCCTTTTCTTTCTTTTTTTCTGTTTTTTTTTTTTTTTGTGTGATTACTGTGGCTGAGACTTGCAGTACTATGTTGAATAAAAGTGAAGAGTGGACATCTTTGTCTTGTTCCTCACCTTAAGGAAAAAGTTCTTAGCTTTTCCCAATTAAAGATGATTTTAGATGTGGTTATTTCATATATGGGACTCATTATGTTGAGGTATATTCCCTTTAAACCTACCTTGTTGCAGATTTTATCAAGAATGGATGTTGAACTTTTTGAAGTGATTTTTTCTGCATCTGTTGAAATGATCATATCGTTCTTATCCTTTCTCTTATTGATGTGATACACCACGTTGATTGATTTGTGAATATTGTACCACAATAATCACGAGTGGAAATAAATTTAAATTATTTAAAATTGATCTTGATTACCGATTGTTTTTTCAATGTATTGCTTTTTCAATGTATAGTTTGCAAGTACAGTATTTCATTAAGAAATTTTGCATCTATTTTAATCAGGGATATTGGCCTGTAGTTCTCTTTTTTAGTGGTGTGTTTATCTGGTTTTGACATCAGTGTAATGCTGTACTCATAGAATGAATTTGGAAGCTTTCCTTCCTTTTTTATTTTATGGAATAGTTTGAGGATAGGTATTAACTCTTCTTTAAATGTTTGCTAATTTTTGCCTGTGAAGCCATCTGGTCCTGGACTTTTGTTCCTTGGGAGTTTTTTGCTTATTGATTCAATATCCTTGTTGGTTTTCAGTCTGTTTCATTTTTCTACTGCTTCCTGTTTCAGTTTTTATTGTTAATATGTTTATAGGAATTTATCCATTTCCTTTAGGTGGTCCAATATGCCAACATTGTTGGCTTATAATTTTTCATAATTTGTCTTATAATTGTTTGCATTTCTGTGGCATTGGCTGTTATTTATCTTGTCTAATTTCTGATTTTATGTATTCATTTCCTTTCCCTTTTTTTCCTCCATAAGTCTGTGGAAAGGTTTATCAATTTTATATTTTTTCAAAGAGGCATTTCCTGGTTTGGTTGATTTTTTTTTTTTGGAGTTTCTATATCATTTATTTTTGTTCAAAACTTTATTATTTCCTTTCTTCTTCCGGTTTTAGGTTTTGTTTGTTGTTCTTTTTTCCAACTGTTTTATTTTTTTTTAATTTATTCATTTTTGACCTCTCAGCACAGAGACTGACGTGGGGCTTGAATTCATGGATCATGAGATCATGACTTTAGCTAAAATTGGACGCTTAACCAACTGAGCCACCCAGGTGTCCCTTCCAACTGTTTTAGATATAAGGTTAGGTTGTTTACTTGAGACTTTTCTTACCTTTTGATGTAGTCATTTATTGCTGTAAACATCCCTCTTACAACTGCTTTTGTTGCTTCTGGAAGGTTTTAAACAAGTGTGTTTTCATTTGCATTTGCATCCATGTACTTTTCTTTTTATTTGATTCTGTCTGACTCATTCATTTATTAGTAGCATTTTGTTTAACTTCTATGTATTTGTGGTCTTTCCAGATTTTTCCTTATGGTTGACTTCTAGCTTCATAGCATTGTGAGCAGGTAATATGCACGGTATGACTTTGATCTTAAATTTGTTGGGACTTGTTTTGTGACCTATTATGTCATCTATTCTGGATAATGTTCCAGTGCACTTGAGAAAAATGTGTATTCTGCTGTTTTAGAATGGAGTATTCTGAATATATCTGTTAAGTCCATGTGATCTATTGTGTCATTGAAAGTCATTGTTTTCTTGTTTATTTTCTGTTTAGATGATCTATCCATGGATGTAAGTGGTGTATTAAAACACCCCTACTATTATTGTGTTATCAGTTAGTTCTTATTTCTAATTAGTTTCTTGATATTTGTTAATAATTATTTATGTATTTGAGTGGTCTCATGTATTCATAAATATTTACAATTGCTATATCTTCTTGTTGTATTGTCCCCTTTATTATTATATATGTCATTCTTTCTCTCTTGTTACAGTCTTTTTTAATTTTAATTTGTCCAAAACCAAATAAAGTTAATTTGCATGATATAGCTGAAATATTGCTACTCTAGCTTTCTTTTGACATCCATTTGTCTGATACATATTTCTCCATCCTCTAGCTTCGATCTGCATATATCTCTAGGTCTAGAATGTGCCTCTTGTAAGCAGCATATAGATGGGTATTGTGTTTTAATCAAGCCTGTCACCTTATGTGTCTCGATTGGAGCATTTAGTCCATTTACATTAAAATAATTATTGATAGATACATATTTATGGCTCTTTTAGTGCCTATGTTGTGGTTGTTTCTGAACTTTTTCTCTGATCCATTATTGTCTTTCTCTCATTCATAGACTACTGGTTTTCTTTGGTCATATATTTGGAATTCTTTCTATTTATTTTTTGCTCATTTATTAGTGTTTTTTTTTTGTATGTGGTTACCATTAGGTTTGTATATAATCTCTTCTTCATGTAGAAGTCTACATTAAGTTTACGATCCTTTAAGTTTGAACCTATTGTTTATTCCTCTCCTCCCCACATTTTAGGTATATGACATCAAACATTACATCCTTTTATTTCGTGAGTTACTTGACAGATTTTTTACAGAAATATTCACTTTTTTACTGCTTTTGTGTTTCTTACGATCATGTTACTTTTTGTCTCTCATTTCCAATCAGAGTACCCTTTAATATTTCTTGCAAAGCTGGCTCAGTAGTCATGAACTCCTTTAGTTTTTATTTGTCTGGGAAATTCTGTATCTCTTTCTGTTCTCAATGGTAGCCGTGCTGCATAGAGTATTATTGGGTGCAGATTTTTCCAATTGAGCATATTGAGCATCTCATGTCACCCTTTTATGGCTTGGAAAGTTTCTCCTCAGAAATATCTTTCTAGCCTTACGGATTTTCCTTTATACGTTACTATATTCTTTTTTTTTCTTTTTTCTTGCTGTTTAAAATTTTTTCCTTTATTATTATATTTTGCCAACTCAATTACAACATTTCTTGTTGTAGATCTGCTCTGTTGATTTTGTTGGGGGTTCTCTGTGCATCCTGGATCCAGAGACCTGTTTCTTTCTCCAGATTAGGGAATTTGGGGGCTATTATCTCTTCAAAATTATTTTTATTATTATTTTAATTAAAGCTTCAGATAAAAAATTTGTCTGCTTCTTGTGGGACTCCTCTAATATGAATATGATTACATTTGATGGAGTCACTGAGTTCCCTATGTCTATTCTCATTTTGCATAATTCTTTTTTCTCTCTTTTGCTCAACTTGATTACTGTCCATTTCTATGTCTTCTAAGTCATTGCTTCATTCCTCTATTTCTTCCAGCCTGCCTCTCATTCCATCATACATGTTTCTCATTTCATTTATTTAGTCATTTATCTCTGCTATGTTATTCCTTACCTTTTTGTTTAGGGTCTCACTCATGTCTTCCACTCTTTTCTCAAGTGCATTGAAAATCCTCATGATCATACCTCTAAATACTCCATCAGGCAGTATCTTATATCTGTTGCACTTAGCTCTCTGGCCATGGCCTTGTCCTATTTTTTCAGTTGAGATAAATTTATCTGTCTTATTTTTTCTAAGTTTTTTTGTTTTCATATGTTGTGATAGTCACCTATGTTTCCTGTTCTTGAGGGTAATGGCCTTATGAAGAAGAGATCCTGTAGTGCCCTGCCATGTATTGTCACTGTTCACCAGCACCTGGCACTTAAGGGAATATCTCTAATGTGTTTCCTGTCTGTTCTGGGTGATTTATCCTTCAGGTCAGTCATCTCCAGTGTCTCTTTTTGCCTGTTGGAAGCAGTGTTTGGTCCCTGGCCTGTTTGTGGTGTGTTTTAACAGGGTTTGCTCTTATCTAATTGTGAAATGAGACCAGTCACCACTGCCAGCAGAACCAAGGCTCCGCAAAACTCCTGAGTGGGGAGACACAGTGTAGTAGGGGCTTGGGTTGGTCTTTGAGCAGAGGCCCACCTTGCTGGAACTAAGGCAAAGGAAACTGGGAATGGTGGTTCCACCAGAGTGCAGCAGGGGCAAGGCTTGGTGAAAACAAGTTAGGTAATAAGTGTCAGTGCTGAGCTGGTCCCAGCAGGTGACTCTGTGCTTATGCTGAGGTGCTAGAGAAGGAAGTGGCACTGGCCAGTTTCTTTGCTCCTGAAGGGGTGTTTTTGTGAATGCTGCCCCTCTGGGATGCACTTCAAAATGAGCAAATAATCTCCCAACTCTACTCCCCAGTGCTCTTCAGATTACTGTTTCCATGCTGTATGTCCTTGGGTTGTTTGCCTAACTCCTCTTCAAGAGCAGTGCAACGCCCTCCAGGCTCTATCCCAGCCAAGACTTCTGTCCTTTAAAACTCCAGACTTTAAGCCTCACAGTTGTCAGAAGTCAAGAAATTTTGCTTCTCACTTTTCAAGCCAATTTCTATGGAGATTCGTTTCTCTCACGTGCTCCCCTGTGTGTTAGTCTGTCTTTCCTTCTTTTCCACCACCGTAGCTCCCTTGATGCTGCTGAGGTCATGATCTGTTTGACTCTCAAACCACATTTCCACACATTCTCCCTTCTTCAATGTGATCTCTTGTCTACGTTAGTTGTGGAGTTTTTTCTGCAGTCTTCAGGTGAATTTGTTGGGTATTTAGGATGTCGATAGAGGTATCTGGTTGTGTTCATGGGACAAGGGAGGCCTAGGGTCCTCTGTTCTGCCATCATCTTCCCCTATCCTCTAAAAACCCTTGAGTTTACCACTTTAAAATAATAGTAGCTCTTTTGAAAAATGAGAGAAAAAATTGAAAAAAAATCTAAATTCTACCAAATAAACCATTATTAATATTTTGGTAACTCTCTTTTCATTTATATTCTCTTAATCTCTTCAATCTATTTGAAATTGCACCAAAGGCTTCACATGTCAAAATCTGCATGATGTAGACAAAGGAATACTCTGAGGAAAATTTTCAGCTTTAAATGTATTACAAAAAAGAGAAAATGTACAATATATAAACTTAACTTTTAACTTAGGAAGCTGAAATATAATTGCAAAATTAATATTTCTTTTCCAATTATGTATGTGTGCAATCCTTAGATATCAATTCTTCATTATATTTGTAGTTCTTTTTACTTCTGAGAGATTTATATCATGACCTTACCTATGTCTATGCATAAGATTATTGTTCCTTGCATCTTTAACAGTTTGCCTTGTCAATTTCAAAACAATGTCATTAGGTAAATAGACAATCATTTTTGTTACAACTTATTGAAATATTGTTTCTTTTATTTATCTATTTCGTCACAACCTGGAATCTTTCATCTTCATTTTCATTCTCTTCATTGGTATGTTATTGTTTATTCTTGCTGACTTTCTTTTTGCATGTTCATCGTGGATGCCAGCATTTCTTAACCTTTTTTTATTGATTTTTTTCAGTGGATAATTTTCATAGATAATTATTTTCTTTGAATCATTTGATTATTGTTCTTTTATAGGCTTCATATTATTTTTCTCTGTTTACTCAAATTAAACAAATTACTTTTTTAAGTTTATTTATTTTGACAGGAAGAGAGAGAGAGAGAGTATGAGCAGGGAAGGGGCAGAGATAGAGGAAGAGAGAGAGAATCCCAAGCAGACTCTGCACTGTCAGCATAGAGACTAACCTGTACCTCCATCCCATGAACCATGAGATCATGACCTGAGCCAAAATCAAGAGTCAAATGCTTAACCTATTGAGCCACCCAGGAACCCTGTTTAAACACATTTCTTTAAACAAGGTAAGGGGACTTTAGACTCCATACATATTTTAAAAATAAAACAACACAAAGCAAAAATCTAATTATGCAGCTTTTCCTTCATGCTACTCTGTTACTGATTTTTTTTTCTGTCCTAAAGCTAGAGAGTAGGTTAATATGCTTGAAAAATTTTTATCCCAGTTACCAGTCCTTAGTTTATATTCACTATGAGACAGTGTATTTTCCTATCTCCACTCCCTGATTGTCTGATCGAGTATAAGAACTACAATTCCACAAATTATGTCACACCAGTGTTTTTACTATTTCCCTGTCTAGAGTTTTGTTTCTGAGAAACAAAGTTCTCAGAATAAAATAAACTAGTCATTGTCATCACCATCTCATTAGTTGTACATTTATTCTCTGGAAGGCACTGTCTCTGATTTACTGTAGAAAAAGTGATATATGAAGAATAGTTAGGTATTCCTTTGATTTCTCACTTTTGGGGTAAAATAAGTGTGTAATTTTCTATTAGGTGGAAAATTTTAAAATTCATTTTTAAAAGGTTAAAGACAGTTAAATTGATCATTTCACATGGTTCAACTTAATAGTTGTTGTAAAAATAGGTATCTGGATCACGAAAAGAAAGTAGGCAAAAACTGAGGCATGTCTATAAGGAAATTCCTAAGTAGATTATTCTTGTGCTTTTAAATGTTTGTTTATTTATGTATGTATGTATTTATTTAGAGCATGAACAGAGGAGTGACAGGTAGAGGGAGACAGAGGATCTGAAGTGGGCTCTGCGCTGACAGCCTGATGCAAGACTCAAACTCACAAACCACAAGGTCATGACCTGAGCCAAAGTTGTATGCTTAATGGACTAAGCCACCTAGGTGCCCTCCTAAGTAGATTATTTTAAATCAATCATGTGCTTAGTAGAATTTGCTGCCAGATTCTGAAATTATATAGATACCTGATTTTTATTGTGCATGATAGGTTTCATTTTTCTTCTTAGTATTTGTAGGTTTATTAGAATGTTGACAGAAGTTGCATTGAGATCAACTATTAGATATATCCCTGTCACCCCCTCGAAAGCTTTATTGAGGTATGATTGTTGTACAATAAAATATACATAATTAAACTGTGCAATTTGATGAGTTATCATGTAAGCACTCACAAAATCATTCCACTCAAAATAATGAACACATCTGTATGTAATCCTCTGCTATTGCCAGTCTCTGCCACAGATCTATTCCTTTTGACAAAAGAGGGAAGAATATGCAATAAGAAAAAAGTCTCTTCAAATATGGTGTTGGGAAAACTAGACAACTACATGCAAAACGATGCAACTGAACCACTTTCTTACATGATACATAAGAACAAACTCAAAATAAACAAAAACCTATATGTGAGACCTGAAATCATAAAAATCTTAGAAGAAAGCACAAGCAGTAAATTCTCTGACATTGGTCATTGCAACGTTTGACTAGATATATCTCCTAAGGCAAGGGAAATAAAAGCAAAAATAAACTATTGGGACTACATAAAAATAAAAGTCTTCTACACAGTGAAGGAAACAATCAACAAAACTAAAAGACAACCTACTGAATGGGAGATGATATTTGCAAACAACATGTCTAAAAAAGCATTAGTATCCAAAATATGTATACAACTTAACACCCTCCAAATGAATAATCCAATTAAAACATGGGCAGAAAATATGAGCAGACATTTCTCCAAAGAGAATTCCAGATGGCCAACAGATGCATGAAAAGATGTCAAAAATCACTCATCATCAGGGAAATGCAAATCAAATCTACAATGAGATATTACCTCACAACTGTCAGAATGGCTTAGGTTAAACACAAGAAACAACAAGTGTTGGTGAAGATGTGGAGAGAAAGGAACCTTCATACACTGTTGATGGGAATGAAAACTCATGCAACCACTGTGGAAAACATTATGGAGGTTCCTCAAAAAATTAAAAATAGAATTACCGTATGATCCAGTAATTCCACTACTGAATATTAATCCAAATAATCCAATAACATTTATTCAATATTATATATGCACCTCTATGCTTATTGCAGTATTATTTATAATAGGAAAATTATGGGAGCAAGACATATGTCCTTCCATAGATGAATAAAGAAAAATTATATATATATATACATATACATATATACATATCTATCTGTATATATACACAATGGAATATTTCTAATCAATAAATAAAGAATAAAATATTGCCATTTTAAATGATAAGGATGGATAGATGTGGATCTATTTAAATGATGTAATATATTATGCTAGGCAAAATATGTCAGCCAGAGAAAGACAAATATCATATTATTTCATTCATATGTGGAATTTAAGAAACCAAACAAATGAACAAAGAAAAAAAGATAAATAAAAAATAATATCTTAAATATAAAGAACAAATTGATGGTTGCTAGAGGAAATGTGTGTGGGCGGGAATAGGTGAACTATGTGAAGGGGATTAACACTATATTTATCATGATGAGCATGGAGTAATGTTGAATCACTATATTGTCCACTTGAAACTAATTTCAGTTAATTATACTGAAATTAAAACAACAAGAACAAAATGGAAAATATGTTTTTCCTTTTTTGCTTTCTTACAAGTTTTATTTAAATTGCAGTTAGTTAACATATAGTGTAATGTTAGTTTCAGAAGTAGAATTTACTTCTCCAAAGGAGACATCCAAATGGCAAACAGACACATGAAAAGATGCTCAATGTCACTCATCATCAGGGAAATACAAATCAAAACCACACTGAGATACCACCTCACACCAGTCAGAGTGGCTAAAATGAACAAATCAGGAAACTATAGATGATGGCAAGGATGTGGAGAAACAGGCACCCTCTTGCACTGTTGGTGGGAATGCAAACTGGTGCAACCACTCTGGAGAACTGTGTGGAGGTTCCTCAAAAAAATGAAAATAGACTTACCCTATGACCCAGCAATAGTACTGTTAGGAATCTAGCCAAGAGATACAGGAGTGCTGATGCATAGGCTCACATGTACCCCGATGTTCATAGCAGCACTTTCGACAATAGCCAAATCATGGAAAGAGACTAAGTGACCATCAATTGATGAATGGATAGAGGAGAAGTGGTATATATATATACAATGGCATACTATGCAGCAATGAGAAAGAATGAAATGTGGCCATGTGTGGCAACATGGATGGAACTGGAGGATATTATGCTGAGTGAAATAAGTCAGGCAGAGAAAGACAGATGCCATATGTTCCCACGCATAGGTAGGCTTTGGGAGACCTAGCAGAAAACCAGGGGGGAGGGGAAGAGGGGAAGGGGAAAAAAAAGACACAGAGAGGAAGGAAGACATGACATGAGAGACTCTCCAAGAATGAGAACAAACTGAGGGGAGACGGGGGTGTGGAAGGGGAAGAGTGAGTGATGGGCACAGACGAAGGCACTTGTTGGTTTGAGCACTGGAAGCAATAGTTTTGTATGGAAACCAATTTGACAATAAATTATTTTAAAAAAAGAATTTAGTGATTCATCAGTTACATATAACACTCAGTGCTCATCACAAGAGCCTTCCTTAATATCTTTTTCCCAAATAACCAACCATCTACTCTCCAGTAACCCTCAGTTTGTTTTCTATAGTTAAGAGTCTGTTTTATGATTACGTCTCTCTTTTTTTCGTTCATGTTCACCTGTTCCATTGTCTAAATTCTACATTTGAGTGAAATCATGTATTTGGCTTTTTCTGACTGACTTAATTTACATGGCATAATACCCTCTATCTCTATGTCATTGCCGGTCGCAACATTTCATTCCTTTTTATGGCTGAGTAATATCCCATTGTGTGTGTATGTGTGTTTGTATCAATATATATATATGTATATATATACTAATATTATATATACACATATATTTACATATTATATATAACATATTATATTATATATATAATCTCCCATATCTTCTTTATCCATTCATCAGTCTATGAACATTTGAACTCTGCATAATTTGGCTATTGTTGATAATGTTGCTAAAAACATTCAGATGTGTGGTTCACTTTGCATCTGTAATTTTGTATCCTTTGGCTAAATACTTAGTAGTGCAATTGGTGGGTCATTGTGTAGTTATACTTTTAACTTTTTGAGGAACCTCTACAATGTTTTCCAGAGTGACTTCACCAATTTGCATTCCTACCACAATGGAAGAGAATTGCTTTTTCCCCACATCCTCGCCAACATCTTTGGTTTCCTGTGTTGTCAACTTTAGCTTTTCAGACTGGTTTTAGGGGATATTTCATTATAGTTTTGGATTTGTGTTTCTCTGATGATAAGTGGTGTTGAGCAAATTCTCATGTGTCTGTTAGCCATGTGTATGTCTTCTTTGGAAAATTTATTCATGCTCTTTATCATTTCTTCACTGGATTATTTGTTTTTTGGGGGTTAAGTTTGAAGAGCTATTTATAGGTTTTGGATACTAACCCTTCATTAGATAAGGCATTGGCAAATATCTTCTCCCATTTCAAAGGTTGCCTTTAATTTTTTTAATTGTTTCTTTCACTGTGCAGAAGATTTTTGTCTTGATTATATATATCTTGAATATATATGTTATATAATTTATATATATCTTGATCTTATTATTAATATATAATATAATATATTACATTATTATTAATATATATATTGTTTGTATATTAACATATCATATATTAATATATTATATTATTATATATATTACATATACTATACATAATATATGTAATATATAGTATAGTATATTACATATATAGTATTATATATTACATTATTAATATATATTATTAATATATATTATATTATTATAATGTTATTATTATTTATTTCTCTGGTGTATGCTGTGTGCACTCTGATTATGCCTTATAGATTCTCTATACCTCCAATAAGTCCTCTGCAGAACTTCTTGCCTGCATTGAGGATTGTTTTCTCCTTGGCCAGAGTGTGGCAAGTTTTAACTAGGTATGCTCTGGTCTGCTTGTTAAAAGAAACCTGATGCTATTTCCACTAGAGCTGAAGCTCTGCAGAGCTCTACATTCAGTAGATGTGATACAAGCTGGTTTGTGCTGGTCTTCTGTGGAAGGGCCTGCTTCTCTGGTTCTCAGGCTCACTTGCTGGAGAAAAACAGTACCTGCAGAGTCCAAGGAGTGGGGCTCAGTGTAACTAGTTAAGCTTCCACTCTTGACACTGTGTTGTTTACTTATTTTAGTTTATGCTAAGGAGCAGAGGAGAGAAATGGTGTCAGCCTTGTCATCCCAGAGAGGGGATTGGCACCCGGCCCTGTTAAGGAATCTCAGAAGAGTGAGCAATATCACCTTGTATGTTGCAGGATTTTCTCAGATCCATGCATTCACCCTGTCTGTGTCCAGGCTGTCTGCCTTCCCAGAAGTTCAATGCAACCGTGTTTTATCTCATGCAGGATGGCTGAGTTTTAAAACTCCAAATTTAGAGACCTGGTATGGTGCAGACCCATGGTGGTCCTCTGGGGGAGCATTTTGCCACCCTTGGCCTCATCCAGGCTTGTCCCGGAAGAGCAGTCACAGCAAAGTGCAGGAGTGTGGATTTTGGAGTGAAGCATAGCAAAGAGCCAATGTCGAGGTTTGCAACCCTCAGTAGGTGTCTCTGTGCCTATTTTGAGTGGCAGAGGAGGGTGATGTTGCCTCTTAGCTCTTTTGTCCCTGGAGAGGCAATGCCAGCTTTCCAGATATGCTCCAAGAAAGAAGAATCATTTCTCCCAGTACATCACACAGGATCCTCAGGTTGTGCCATCTACTCCTTAACTATCTACCCTCTGTCTCCACAGAAGAACTGTAGCACCAGCTGGGCTCCACACTGGCCACACTATGGACCTCTAAAACTTGTCTTTGAGTGCTACTCATTTAAAAAACTCACAAAAATCATCCCCTCTTTTTTTCCAGTCAATAGCTTTGACAAAGTGTTTTCCTTGTGAGATCTCCTGTGCACTCCTATCTCTCTCTCCCACTTCTCTCTGTGACGAAAGCTTCTTCCCCTCCACAGCACCAGCAATCTTTTTCTCTCCCACATCACATCTCCCTACCTCCTACCTTCCACAATGTGGACCCTTCTGTCCCTCTAGTTTTACAGATTGTTATATCAGTCCTCGGATTGATTTCTTGGGAATTCAGAACGATTTGATATTTTTGTGGCTTTTAAAAAAATGTTTATTTATTTATTTTGAGAGAGAGATTGAGAGAACCAGCATGGGAGGGGCAGAGAGAGAGGAAGATAGAGAATCCCAAGCAGGCTCTGCATTGACAGAGCTACGTGGGGCTTGATCACATGAACTGGTAGATCATGACCTGAGTGGAAATTAAGAGTTGGTCGCCCAAACAAATGAGCCACCCAGGAACCCCAGGTTTTTGGCTTTTAAAGTTCTATTCTCATCTACCTCTCCACAGATCCATGATAGCTTTGAAAAACAGTAGCCTCACAACCGTTGAAAGCTGTGAAAAACAACATCCTTGGAGGTACACACTAGTTTTGTAACTCCTCAAAAAATCCCATCTCCTGAAAAGTATCACTATTGGGACCTGTCTGGAAGGTCCCTAGAAAAGACCTATTCATGGGACTTGTCATTAGTTGACCAGACTCAGAGTTCACTCTCAGGAAAAGTCCTAACTACAGGACATTTGTTGAAAACAGTCAGTAGTGATTGTTTCACCTCACAGCAACACGAAGCTCTGATACCAGTTGGGGCAAATAACAAAAATATAAACAGAAGACCTGGGAACTATATGTCAATAGGGAGCTTTGACAGCTCTTATATATTCCTGGAGATCTGAGAAGTCCAGGAACATGTGCTAGGCTGACAAGTCCTGAAGTCAAACCAAACAAAGTGAAACCTCACTTTAGTGAGAGTAAAAGCAGATACAAATACTTTGGAAAGTAATGTGATGTTTTCTAATGAAGTAGAAAATGAAGTATAACAATGACTCAGGAAGTCTACTGCTATGTATGTTCCCTAAATCAATACACGCTTATAATCATGATAATATAATTCTTAAAGTTGCCAAAAATTGGAAAAAAACGAATTACCATCAGTAGAATGTATAAGTAAATTGTAGAATAAAATACAACAATTGTATACAACAATAATATACAAAAATACAATATATATTGTATATACAATATATACAATAATATGCAACTGCAGCCAAGCACAACATAGGTGCATCTACAGCTATTATGCTGAGTGAAAAAAAGCAAGCCCACAAAGAAACATACAGAGATTTCAGTTATAGAAAATTCGAAACCATGGAAAAGTATACTGAAAAGTTTGGAACTGCATACATAGGAGGTTAAACCATAAAGAAAAGCAAGGAAAGTTCTCATACGATTTAGGACAATGAAATCTTTCAAGGGGTTATGGGGATCTGGAGAGGATAAAAATGGGCTTCTGTGTAACAGCAGTAATCTTTTCTTTTTTTATTTTTATTTTATTATTTATTTTCTAAAATAATTTATTTTCAAATTGGTTTCCATATAACACACTGGGTGTTAGAATGATTTGATATTTATCTAGCTGTGTTTGAGGGATGAGGGAAATCAGGATCCTCCTAGTACTCTGCCATCTTAGCCCCTCCCAAAATGGAAACTATTTAAATGTCAATCAACTAACAAATGCATAAAACAGAATGTTATTCATCAATAACATTAAATGAATTAACAATACAGGCTATGACATTGATCAAATCTGAAGATATTATGCTAAGTGAAAAGAGACATATGAAAGGGGATATATTATATTATTTCATGCAGTTATATAAGAAATCTCCATAATATGCAAATCCATAGAGACACAAATTACGTTAGTGAGGGATGAGGGAATTAGGAATGACTACCGATAGATATAAATTTTCTTTTTCAGGTGGTAGAATGCACAGGAATTTAATCGTGTTGTTTTTTACACAACTTTGTGAATATAGTAAAACTCATCTGGTTGATAGTTTTTTTTTGTTTTGTTTGTTTTTTTTGTTTTTTATTCAGCACTTTGAATATATATCCCATTTCCTTCTGGCATGCAATATTTGTGGTGGAAAATCTACTGATAGCCTTATGAAGTTTTTCTTGTATGTAAGAAGTTGCTTTTTTGAGGTTCAAGATGGCGGAAAAGAAGTAATACCCGCTGCTGGTCTCTGGCGACTCAATCTGAGAGGGACTGAGACCGAGAAACTCTCAATCGCAGGGATCTGCAGGAAGAGGAGTTGGAACCTACAGGAAAGATAACGCCAAAACCAGAGCATCTGGGGACACTGAGTGAGTGAAATCTGGGAGAAAGAAAGAGAGCCGCGGAGGTGCGGACTGCGGGGAGTGGGCCCGAGGCCCTGGGCCCCTTCCTCCGAAAGGGGAAGAGAAAGAGCAGCGTGGAAAGTACCTCGAACCCGGGAGGAGAGGGAGCTTATCATCCAGTCCCTATCCTCAAGGCTTTTTTGAGAGAGGGTCATTGCTCACGGTGGAGCTGGCGGAGCTTTCCTCACTCCGGAGCCAGTGACGCTGTCCCAGTCCCTGACACGGAGAGGCGCGCGCGCCATTGCTGGATCGGTGCTGAGTCAGAGGCATAATTCGGGTGGGGAAGGCTGAGCGTGCAGGGTCTCGCGACCACCCAGCGGGTCGTGCTGCCCCTGCACCCTGACCAAGTCGAGGACGGACACAGAGGAGGGTTCGGAGACTCTAGCTCCGTGAAAAGAGGCTACGGGGACGCCATTGTGGTCGCAGCGGTGCTGAGTCAGAGACTCAATTTACATAAGGCGTGGCGGTCAGAGGGAGTTAAAGGAACTCAGATGAGCTTGGGCGGCGCGACCGCCCAGCAATTTGAACTGTGTTGGTAATCTGGATGGAGTTGAGGACGGAAACTGAGGAGTGATCTGAGACTGTGGGTCCGTGAGGAGTGATCTGAGACAGTCGGGCCGGGAGGGCGCCATTGTGGTCGCGCATTCCCATAAAGCCAAAACCTAGGACTCCACCCCCAGCGATGGAGGTGGGACCCGCCTACACCAGGCAAGGCCCCTCCTCATATGAGAGACGCCCTTCTCCTGGAGTGGTAGCTGTGGAGACACAACTACTGCAGCATTGCCTGGATTAACTCTAGGTCAATTCTTCGGTTTTAGATATATTCTTCCTCTCTCTCCCCACCTCTAAACCTGTCACCAGGGGGTTTTGGCTTACTTAAACAGACATTTTACCCACTCTCTCAATGCATGTTATACACCTCCCTCTTTAACTTCCTATCTCTCTCTATGGAACAGTCAGACCACATAGTGCACCTGGACAACATCTAACTTCATTTCTCTTTCCTCACATCCTTCCTTATTCTGATTTCTCTCCTGCTGGATCAAGTCTTCTAATCTCTCTACCTGGTCAAAGTTCAATTTCTTCTTCTGCCCACACCTGTCACTACTCTATGTATGCTCTGCCATCAGCAGAGTGCACATCCCATCATTATCGTGTAGCTGGTACATCAGGTTGCATGCCTCCAGACTGTCATTTGTTAATCTTTTTTATGTTGTGATTTGTTTGTCCGTCTCATTGGTCAGTAAGGTTGTGAGTCTGTGCTTCCTGTTTGTCGGTCTGACCCTTTTCCTTTCCAGGGAGAAATAGGAAATAAACCAATACACACATTGCCAAAATGACCAAACGGAAGAACTCCCCTCAGAAGACTGTACAGGAAATAGTGACAGCACAAGAAATGAAGAAAGCAGACATAAGCAACTTAACAGAACAAGAATACAGAACGATAAATATAAAAATACTCGCAGGGCTTGAAAAAAACATAGAAGAAATCAGGGGGTCCCTAGAGGCAGAGCTCAAGGTCCTAAACAAAGATGTACAGGAATTAAAAAAGGATTTAAATGAGGGGCAAAACAAATTGGAGTCGGCCATAGCACAGATTGCAGAGGCAGAAGATAGAATAGGGGAATTAGAAGACAAAATTACAGAAAAGGATGAAGCAGAGAAAAAGAGAAAGAAATTGATTCAGGAACAGGAAAGGAGAATTCGAGAGCTGAGCGATGCAATCAAACGGAATAACATCCGTATTATAGGAATTCCAGAGGAAGAAGAGAGAGAGAAAGGAATCGAAGGGGTATTTGAACAAATCATCAATGAGAACTTCCCCAACATGAAGAAAGAAATGGGCATTGAAGTCCAAGAGGCACAGAGAACTCCCCTCAGACGTAACCCAAATAGGCCTTCAGCAAGACACATCATAGTGAAGCTGGGAAAATACAAAGATAAAGAGAGAATCCTAAAAGCAGCTAGGGATAAACGGGCCTTGACTTACAAAGGCAGACACATTAGGGTAGTAGCGGACTTATCCACAGAAACTTGGCAAGCCAGAAAGGAATGGCAGGAAATCTTCAATGTGATGAACAGGAAGGACATGCAGCCAAGAATCCTTTATCCAGCCAGCCTGTCATTCAAAATGGATGGAGAAATAAAGGTCTTCCCAAACAAACAAAAACTGAAGGAATACATCACAAATAAACCAATCTTACGAGAGATCCTGAGGGGGACTCTATGAAGGAAAGGTTGCAAGGAACACAGAGCACCAGAGACATCCTTACAAACATGAAACCTACAGACAACACCTTGACTCTAAACCCACATTTTTCAATATTAACACTGAATGTAAATGGACTAAACGCTCCAATTAAAAGACACAGGGTAACGGAATGGATTAGAAAACAAGAGCCATCTATCTGCTGTCTTCAAGAGACACATTTTAAACCTGAGGACACCTTCAGACTGAAAGTGAGGGGATGGAGAACTATCTACCATGCTACAGGAACTCAGAAGAAAGCTGGAGTAGCCACACTTATATCAGATAAACTGGACTTTAAAGTAAAAGATGTAATAAGAGATGAAGAAGGGCATTATATAATAATCACAGGGACTATCCAGCAGGAAGAGCTAACAATTATAAATATCTACGCGCCGAATTCTGGGGCACCCAAATTTGTCAAGCAACTAATTACAAACGTAAACCATCTTATTCATAAAAAATGTGCTAGTGGCAGGAGACCTTAATACCCCACTCACAGCGCTGGATAGATCCACTAAACAGAGAATCAGCATGGAAACAATGGACCTGAACGACACGTTGGAACAGATGGGCCTGACAGATATCTTCAGGGCCCTTCATCCAGAAGCAAAGGAATTTACATTCTTCTCAAATGCACATGGTACATTTTCCAAGATAGACCACATTTTGGGGCACAAGGAAGCCTTGAATAAGTATAAAAAAATTGAGATCATACCATGCACAATTTCAGACCACAATGCTTTGAAACTTGAAATCAACCACAGGAAAAAGTCTGGGAAGCCCCCACAAACATGGAGGCTAAAGAACAACCTACTATAAGACGAATGGGTCAACCAAGCCATCAGAGAAGAAATTAAAAAATACATGGAAACAAATGAAAATGAAAATACGACAATCCAAACACTTTGGGATGCAGCAAAGGCAGTCCTGAGAGGGAAATATATTGCAATCCAGGCCCATCTCAAGAAACAAGAAAAATTCCTAACACAAATTCTAACAGCACGCCTAAAGGAACTAGAAGCAGAACAGCTAAGACAGCCCAAACCTAGCAGAAAGAGAGAAATAACAAAGATTAGGGCACAAATTAATCATATGGAAACAGAAAAAGTAGTGGAACAGATCAACGAAACCAAGAGTTGGTTCTTTGAAAAAATAAGCAAAATTGATAAACCTCTAGCCAGGCTCCTCAAAAAGAAAAGAGAGAGAAACCAAATCAATAAAATCATGAACGAAAATGGAGTGATTACAACCAATCCCTCAGAAATACAAGCAATCATCAGAGAATATTATGAAAAACTCTATGCCGTCAAATTGAGCAACCTGGAAGAAATGGACAAATTCCTAAACAGCCACATGCTACCAAAACTCAAACGGGAAGAAATAGAAAACTTGAACAGACCCATAACTAGTGAAGAAATTGAATCAGTTATCAAAAATCTCCCAGCAAATAAAAGTCCAGGGCTAGATGGCTTCCCTGCGGAATTTTACCAGACATTTAAAACAGAGTTAAAACCTATCCTCCTCAAGCTGTTCCAAAAAATTGAGACGGAAAGAAAACTCCCGGACTCATTCTATGAAGCCAGCATCACTTTGATTCCCAAACCAGATAGAGACCCAGCAAAAAAAGAGAACTACAGGCTGATATCCTTGATGAACATGGATGCAAAAATTCTTAACAAGATATTAGCAAATAGAATCCAACAGCATATAAAAAGAATTATCCACCACGATCAAGTAGGATTCATCCCTGGGTTGCAGGGATGGTTCAACATTCGTAAATCAATCAACGTGATACATCACATTAACAAAAGAAAAGATAAGAACCATATGATCCTGTCGATTGATGCAGAAAAAGCATTTGACAAAATACAGCACCCTTTCTTAATAAAAACTCTCGAGAAAGTCGGGATAGAAGGAACATATTTAGACATCATAAAAGTCATTTATGAAAAGCCCACAGCTCATATCATCCTCAATGGGGAAAAACTGAGAGCCTTCCCCCTGAGATCAGGAACACGACAGGGATGTCCACTCTCACCACTGCTATTTAACATAGTGTTGGAGGTCCTAGCATCAGCAATCAGACAAGAAAGCAAAATAAAAGGCATCAGGATAGGCAAGGACGAAGTCAAACTTTCACTTTTTGCAGACGACATGATACTTTACATGGAAAACGCAAAAGAATCCACCGAAAGCCTACTAGAACTGATCCATGAATTTGGCAAAGTTGCAGGATACAAAATCAACGTACAGAAATCGGTTGCTTTCCTTTACACCAATAATGAAGCAATAGAAAGAGAAATAAAGAAGCGAATCCCATTCACAATTGCACCAAAAACCATCAAATACCTAGGAATAAACCTAACCAAAGATGTGAAAGACCTCTACACTGAAAACTATAAAAAACTTATGAAGGAAATTGAGGAAGACACAAGGAAATGGAAAAACATCCCATGCTCATGGATCAGAAGAATAAATATCATTAAAATGGCAATACTACCTAAAGCAATCTACACATTCAATGCAATCCCAATCAAAATTGCACCAGCATACTTCTCAAAGCTAGAGCAAACAATCCTAAAATTTGTATGGAACCACAAAAGACCCCGAATAGCCAAAGTAATTCTGAAGAATAAAACCAAAGCGGGAAGCATCACAATCCCAGATTTTAACCTCTACTACAAAGCGGTAGTCATCAAGACAGCATGGTATTGGCACAAGAACAGACACTTAGACCAATGGAATAGAATAGAGAACCCAGAGATGGACCCACAAGCATATGGCCATCTAATCTTTGACCAAGCAGGAAAGAGTATCCAATGGAAAAAAGACAGCCTCTTTAACAAATGGTGCTGGGAGAACTGGACAGCAACATGCAGAAGAATGAAACTAGACCACTTCCTTACACCACTCACAAAAATAAACTCTAAATGGATGAAGGATCTGAATGTGAGACAGGAAACCATCAAAATCCTAGAGGAGAAAGCAGGAAAAAACCTCTTTGACCTGAGCCGCAGCAATTTTCTATGTGACACATCTCCAGAGGCGAGGGAATTGAAAGCAAAAATGAACTATTGGGACCTCATCAAGATAAAAAGCTTCTGCACGGCAAAGGAAACAACCAACAAAACTAATAGACAACCGACGGAATGGGAAAGGATAATCGCAAATGACATATCAGATAAAGGACTAGTATCTAAAATCTATAAAGAACTCACCAGACTCCACACCCGAAAAACAAATAATCCAGTGAAAAAGTGGGCAGATGATATGACATTCAGATGGCCAACAGACACATGAAACGATGCTCAAAGTCACTCATCATCAGGGAAACACAAATCAAAACCACACTGAGATACCACCTCAGAGTGGCTAAAATGAACAAATCAGGAAACTATAGATGCTGGCGGGGATGTGGAGAGGCAGGCACCCTCCTACACTGTTGGTGGGAATGCAAACTGGTACAGCCGCTCTGGAAAACAGTGTGGAGGTTCCTCAAAAAAATGAAAATAGAGCTACCGTATGACCCAGCAATAGCACTGCTAGGAATCTACCCAAGAGACACAGGAATGCTGATGCATAGGGGTACGTGTACCCCAATGTTCATAGCAGCACTTTCGACAATAGCCAAATCGTGGAAGCAAACCAAGTGCCCATCAACTGACGAATGGATAAAGAAGTTGTGGCACATATATACAATGGACTACTACATGGCAATGAGAAAAAATGAAATCTGGCCATGTGTAGCAACATGGATGGAACTGGAGGGTATTATGTTAAGTGAAATAAGTCAGTCAGAAAAAGACAGATACCATATGTTTCCACGAATAGGTGGACTTTGTGAGACTAAGCAAAAACCAGGGGGAGGGGAAGAGGGGAAAGGATTCACTTCTTTTTAACTGCTTTCTAGGTTTCTTGTATTTTGGTAGTTTGACTATTATGTGTCTAGCTGTAAATCTCTTTGATTTCATACTACCGGACTTCTTTTTTTTTTTTTTTAAACTTCTCAGATGTATGGATCAATTTCTTTGAGAAGATATCTATATCCTCCTATTACTACTTTCCTTTTGAGACTTCCAATACATGTATGTTCATGTTTTGATGGTGTCCTATGGGTTTCTAAGATTCTGTTTAGTTTTCTTCTTTTTTCTTTTTCTTCCTCAAACTGAATAAACCTGTCTTAAAATTTACTCATTCTTCTCTTAGCCAAATCTGATGTTGAGTTCGTTTATCGAGTATTTTATTTCGGTCATTGTACTTTCCAAGTTCATAATTTCTAGATATTCAAAATAGTCTAGGTATATTTTATCAAGATGAGAAACTTCCTTTCCATTCCTATTTTACTGAGACCAAATGTTTTTTATCCTGTAAAATTTATTTTTTTCTATTGAGATAATTATACCTCTTATCTTAATATGGTTTGATTTTTATATATTGAATCAGCCTTTCATTCCTAATGGCATTAGTGAGTAAGCATATTAATAAGTGATTCTATCCAGTTTCTTAGTATTTTGTTGAAGAGTTTTGCATCTATTTTAATAAAATACTTAGGTCTGTTGTCTTTTTTTGCTTTTGTTTGTTTGTTCGCTTTGGTATCAGGGTAAAACTTGCCTCACAGAGTAGGTTAGAAAATGTTTCAATATTTTGTAAATGTTTGTAATACATTTGTATTAATTGAATTTTTGGTAGTATTCATCAGTGAAGCCATCTGGGTCAGGCTTTTATTTGTGATATATTTTGATTTACTTAATGAATATCTTAACTTGTTAAATATTTATTCGGATTTTCTATATCTTCATTTCTTAGCTCAGTACTTTTTATGTTTCTAGGTATTTGTTCATTCATTTAAGTTATCTAAATTTTTGGCATATAGTCCATAGTACTTTTTTATTTCTTATTTTTTTAAGGTTGGTAATAATATCCTCTCTTTCATTCCTGATTTTGATAAGTTGAATTTCATCTTTTTTTTAATGTCAGTCTAGCTCAAGATATGTCTATTTTGTTGATTTTTTTAAAGGCAACATACAGTTTTGCTATTTTTTTCATTATTTCTCTATTTTATTTTTATTTTATTTTTAAAGTTTATTTATTTTGAGAAAGAGAGCACATTTGTTAGGAGGGAAGGGAGAGGGGTAGAAAGAAAAAGAAAAAGAGAATTCCAAGCATGCTCCATATTGT
This sequence comes from Paguma larvata, assembly GCA_030068075.1. Taxonomy (NCBI): domain Eukaryota; kingdom Metazoa; phylum Chordata; class Mammalia; order Carnivora; family Viverridae; genus Paguma; species Paguma larvata. Next base: position 50,228,697 of record CM057830.1, on the reverse strand, counting down.
TACTTTGGAGCCTGATGCAGGGCTTGAACTCATGAACCATAAGACCATGACTTGAGCCAAAATCAAGAGTCAGACACTTAACCAACTGTGCCACCCAGGCGCCTCTTTATTTTATTAATTATCTCCACTATAATATTTGTTATTACTTTTATCTTGCTTGCTCTGTGTTCAGTTTGCTCTTCTTTGAATAGCTTCTTTGTGTGGTATGATCGGTTTTTGATTTGATGTCAATTTTATTTTTTAATATAGGCATTTTCAGGTATAAATTTGCCTCTAACCATTGCTTTAGTTTTATTCCAAAAGATTATTGTGTAGCTTTGTTTTTATTTCTCAGGGTATTTTCTTATTTCCATTGTGATTTCCTCTTGGACCCATTTGTTATTTGGACTGTGTTGTTTAATTTCCTCATATTTATTTATAATTTTTCAAATTATCTTTTATTAATGATTTCTAATATCATTTGAGTGTGATTGGACACTGCTTTTATAATTTCAATAATTTTAATTTTATTCAAGATATTTGTATGGTCCTTCATGTATTATATCATTAATAATGTTTCATATGTGTTTGGAAATATTTTGTATTATATTTGTTTGTTTTAAATATTCTATACCTTAAGTCTTGCTGGCATATAGTGCTAATCAAATCTTCAATTTCCTTATAAATCTCTGACTAGTTTTTGTATCCCATTAATGAAAGTGAGATATATAAGTCTGTAACTCCTGCTGGTGAATTGTCTATTTCTTTCTTCAGTATGTCGGTTTTTGCTTCATACAAATTGAGACTATGTTGTTAGTCACACCTATGCTTACAATTGTTATCTTTCTGAGGAAATCATTTCCCTTATCATTACAGCATGTCTTTTACTATACATAATAATTTTTGTGGTGCCTGGGTGATTCAGTCCATTAAGCATCTGACTCCTGGTTTCGTCTCAGGTCATGATTCTGTGGTTCCTGAGTTTGAGCTCCATGTTGAACTCTGCGCTGGAAGTGCAGAGCATGCTTAGGATTCTCTGTCTCCTGTCTCTCTCTCTGCCCCTCCCTTGCTCATGCTCAATTTCTCTCTCTCTCTTTCTCAATACATAAATAAAAATTTTAAAATAATTTTTGTATTAAAGCTTTTTTTTTTTTTATATTCATATAGCCACTCCAGCTTTATTTTTGTTAATTTTTGCATGGTATAACTTTTCCCAACCTTTTACTTTCAACTGCATGTGCCTTTGATTCTGAACTGTGTCTTATAAACAGCATATAGTTGTGTGTTGTTTTTATTTTTTTTTATAGTTGTGTGGTGTTTCAAAAATCCATTCTGCCATTCTCTACTTTTATATTGGTGTGTCAAATTTTTTAAAATTTCATGAAATTACTGACATTGTTGGCTTTATATATGTCATCTACTATTTATATTCTATATGTTTTATTTCTTTTTTGTTCTTCTAGTTTTCTGTTGCTGAATTCTATTTGAATAAACAGGTATTTTTTAGTGTACCATTTTATTTTTTAATTAATTGAATTTTATTTGTTTATTTATTTAGCTAAACAGATAGCATTATTTATTTGGAAAACAATATTTTCACAATGATCTCCCAAACTCAAAATCTGGGGGCCATGGTACAAATGAGTGAGGTCATCACTAATTTCTCAATTATTAAAATTATAAAATTTTAAATTAACTGATTTTGTGGAATAGTGTTTTTGAAACCACATTTCTATGATAAGAATAATTTGGGAGTGCTGGAGGTTAATTCTTTTTTTTTAATTTTATAATAGTTTATTTTCAAATTGGTTTACATATAACACCCAGTGTTCATCCCAACATGTGCCCTACTAATTAATACAGTGAGCCTGGTATAGGTCGGTGATACGGAAACTTTTATTTTTACTAATACCTCCAGATAATTATCATGATGAACGAAATTTAAGAAACATGATTTTCAACTTCCCTTGCGGATTTTAAGTTTTGAATTAAGTTTTGAGTTATTTTCTTAGTGGTTGCCCTGGTTAAATTCTTAGCTCGAAACAATCTAGTTTGTGTTCAATTAATTTTATTTTGATATTTTATTTAAAAATTTTGCTCCAATACACCTCCATTCCCCCATCCTTACTTTATGCTATTATTATCATACACCTTAAGTTTTTAAACCGCCTATTAACACATCTTATTGCTTTTTATTTAACGGTAATGTCTTTTTAAAAACGTAGAAGAATGAAGTTACAAATAAAATTTATTTTATACTCTTTCTATCTGTCTATGTAGTTACCTTTACCAGTGACCTTTATTTTTCACATGGATTTGAGTTTCTGTATAATGTCCTATCTTTCCTGCTGGAAAGACTGTCTTTAGTAATTCTCATACGTCTTATAGTAACATTTTTCTATGTTCTGATATATCTTGAAATGGCTTCTTTTCTAATTTATTTTAAAATGTTTAAAATTTTAAACTATAAATTTTCTGCTAAACACTGCTTTTGATACATCTTGTTTGTTTTGGTATTTGTGTTTTCTATTTCATGCATCACAAAATATTTTCTTTTTTTTTTAACAATTTATTGTCAAATTGATTTCCATACAACACCCAGTGCTCATCTCATCCCAACAACTGCCCTCCTCAGTGCAGTTCACACTCTCTCCCCCCTCCCATACCCTCCTCAACCACAAAGTATTTTCTAATTTACTTTGTGATTTCTTATTAGGGCACTTGGTTATTTCCAAGTGTGTTGTTTAATTTCCACATATTTATGAATTTCCAAATTTCCTGTTAATTTCTAATTTAATGTCAACATGTTCAGAGTCATATTTGTTATTATTTCAACCTTTTTAAACTCAACTGTTTTAAACATTATTTTTTCCAGTTTTCTTGTAGGATAGGTCTCTAGCTATAATTCTGGGGTGTTGTTGTTGTTTGTTTATCAAGTAATGTTTAAAATTGTTTCTGATATTTTGAAGGATAGTTTTGTGGGATGTAGAGTTTTCACTGCTGGTCTTTTCTTTTTCATTTTAGCTCATTGAATATGCCATGCTACTTTCTTTTGGCCTCCAAGGTTTCTGAACAGAAATCAGCTATTAAATATTTGAGAATTATTTGTATGTGATTAGTCATTTTTCTCTTGCTGCTTTCTTTTCTCTCTCTGTCATTTGACAGTTTGACTATTAGATACATAGATTGGATCGCTTTGTCCAACTTATGCTTTGTTGAACTACTTGGATGTATATTTAATTCTTTTCCATCAAATTGAGAAGATTTTGGTAATTACTTCTTAAAAAATGTTTGCCCTCTTTCATCTTTCCTCTTTTTCTGGGTTATTCTGTTATTGAAAAATACTCATTGGATTGCTGCAAGCTTTTGCTTAGTTGTAGAATTCTAAAATATACTGAGTTTTACAATTTTGCTAGTGCTTTCAATGGTTTTATAGAACAGCAGATTTTCAAAAGTCTTCTCTCTACCAGCCCAGAGATCACATGTTTATCTCATCTTTTAAATCTATTTTTTATGTTTGTTCTACAAAATTAATATAGAGTACTAGTTTGAATATCACTGAGTAATACAATTCTCCAAATAATACATTTTATTAATTTAATTATATGGGGATTAGGTTTAAATAATTTAATTATATGGGAATTATGTTTAAATAACTTTAAATAAATTAAGCAGATCAGTTTAAAACTGCAGAATACACCTATAGCAATTATACAAGGACTTTCATGAACAATCATTATCTCGTTATTTCTTATGAAAATCTGGGGACATAGATAAGGTCAGTTTTACTACTTTTATATTGAATATACAAAAATCAAAACAGCATTAATAAGAAAGCAAAAAAAACAAAAACAAAAACAAAACACCCAACTCATACTCATTGTTATTCTGACAATTCAAACTTACATTTTTTCTTGTCTTCTTTCATCCTTATCCACAAATATCATTTTTATATAGTTGTGATTATAGGGCAAATTTAATTTTATGTATGTTTCAATCACTGAACCTTACAAGATTTTTCCATGTTTTCTAAACACTCTTTCTAATTATAGATTTAATGGATAACTGATATTTTATCTAGGATGTTTATTATAATCTACTACATGGATTATTGAGCATTCTTTTAAATAGTACTAAAATGAGCAAATTCGTGTATTTATATATTTTTTTCATTGGCTTATATTCTTTGCCTAAATTTACAGGACAACGTTTATCGGGTGAAAGAGTAAGAACATTTATACATTTCTACATAATTATTGCATTATTGTTTTTTTTTTAAGTAACATCAATTCAAAGGCCAAATTTCAGTTAATTACTGTAAAGGTTTCAAAACATTATCATTATGTATTCTAATGTTTGGCCTAATTTAATGTATGTGTAACATAATACTCCAAGAAGTTGGTGTTTTTGATTTTATGATTGCCAGTGAGATCACACATGTGTTTATGCAAACTGTTTGAGATTATTTTTGTTGTTATGTCATTAAAAATTGGTTTAGATAATTAGATTAAAATACTTTTATATATGTGTTCCTTTATGTCAATCCAGGTTTCCATCTGGTATTATAAATACTCAGTTAAAGGATATATTTTAACATTTCTTAGAGGCAGGTCTACTTACTCTGAATTCTTTCAGCTTTTACATGTCTGAAAGTTTCTATTTCATCTTTGTTTTTAATACATATTTTTCCTGTGTGAAGAATTCTAAATGACAGTAATTTTCTTTGAGTACTTTAAAGTTTTCCCTTTGTTTTCTCACGTCCATAGTTTCTGATAAAAATCTCATGTAAAGCTGTTTTTTTATTTTTATTTTTCATGTCAAAGGTTTTTTCTTAATCTGCATGTAATCTGCCTTTATTCTCTGGCTGCTTTTAAGATTTTTATTATCACTTGTTTTAAGCAATTTGATTATGATATGCTTTGGTGTGGTTTCTTCTTACTTCTTGTACTTTGGATTCGTTAAACTTCTTGGAAATGGAATATTATAGTTTTCATCATGTTTTGAACAATTTTGGCCATTATTTCCTTAAATATTTTTCTGTATCTTCCAACCCTTATCTTCTTCAAGGAATCTATTTTCATGCATTTATGGCTGCTTGAAGTGGTCCCACAGTTCATTGATACTTTATTCTTTTTTTGTATATACAATAATTATTTTAGTTTCTTCTTATGTCCATTTTACAGATTATATTACAGAGAAGTAATTCAAGGTCCCTGAAAAAGACAGGGTTGTAACACATATATCTTGGGTCTCACTCCAGTGTTTTTGTTTGTTTGTTTGTTTGTTTTGTTTTTTGTTTTAACTTAAGTTAAGATTTGGGCTTGCAACATCAAAATATCTTTCAGATAACAATAAAATTTAAACAACTTTCTTTGTGTCATATATACAAAAGCATATTTCTTACTCTTGAAACTGAAGTTTCAGTGTTGGGAAGATATAACCAGACCCATAAACTTAAGCCCTATCTTAATTATCTACTCTTAGGCTTTTTTTAATATTTATTTATTTTTGAGATAGAGAGAGACAGAATGCAAGCCAGGAAGGGGTAGAGAGAGAGGGAGAGAGGGAGATACCAAATCTGAAGCAGGCTCCAGTCTCTGAGCTGTTGACACAAAGCCCGACGCAGGGCTTGAACTCACGAGCTGTGAGATCATGACATGAGGTGAAGTTGGATGCTTAACCAACTGAGCCATGCAGGCTCCCCTACTCTTAGGCTTTTATGTGGCAACACCCAAACATAATTCTTATAGAAAACCTAAGGCATCTCATCTCCACACCCCAATCTTACAGATATCAGGGCAGCTCCACTTTGTATGGTCCAAAATAATATAAATCTAGTGCTTTTTTCTGTTAAGAGACCAAGTAAGAAGTTGTGACAAAAAAGCCAAAGTTGGAGGTTGATGAGGATTCTCTGCCCTTTTGCTTGCTTCTGGGCCAACTACCCCTTTTACATAGGTATATATGCCATCCTACTTCCTGATCCCATCACAGGCTCACATAACTTATTCAGCTTCCTCCATGAGATTGGAATTTCCTTATAAAAATGTGACCTCATTCTGGGTTTAAACCAATTTATTAATGATATCAGAGGGATTAAAATAATCATAAATACCAATTTTGGTACTAGAGTTGTGATACAGATATTTTAGACATTGTTTCTTTTAAATTAATCCTTACAAAAATGGAAGGAAGATACTATTAGCTTGTTTGCAGATGAAGAACCAAGGCTTATAGAGGTGAATTGAGGTGATGGAGTTAGGATTTGAAGTGCAACATTTGGATTATAGTGTGACACTTTTCCCATTAAACTACATTTTATCTTAAAGATAAGGATGAGATTCGACTTTTAAATTTTTATGTTAATTTTATTAACTTGATTTCATGGTGGGAGTATATATTATAACAGGGAATAAGCTTTCATTTAAAAGGATGCAGTTCTGATTGAACTTAGATAATAGTCAGGAACTGGTAATATTTATGGATAATCAGGAAAGAGCAGACTCTGTGTAAGGTGTCCTATCCCATGAAAAACCACCTTAGGAAAGTCTATATGTCTATTGTCCTTTCGGACTTTTCCTCAAGCTCTGCCTCAGGCCTTGGAATAGGTCTTCTGGCACAGGTGAAAGTGACAAGGCATCCCCGTCTAAGCTAGCATGGCAATGAAACAGAGCATTTAGACGCAGGTTTCAACATGTAAAAACACTATTGTTAGTGCATAAGAAAGACATCCTTCACCTTTATTCCACCTCTTATTCTTCCTTTATCCCACTTACCACCCATCCTTCACAGAACCCCTGTTTCTGTTTACCATTTCGCCCCTCACCTTGACTCCTTTCTTCACCCTATCCACAGGGGTAAGAAGGCTCAAATGGAAAAGGGATCAAGGATAAATAGAGGTAATCTGATGTTTATGTCTTAGGTAAAGGTTTATATTTAATGGCTTTTGTTTGTGTGCTTTAGGATACATGTCAAAATACTAATAAAAAATAACAGAAAATAACTGTGTCAAAAAGTTGTGTTCCATAATTTATAAGCTCTGGCATCTTCTTTCTAAAACACTGACACTCTAGCTTTTGGAGGGCTTATGGGACCATGGGCATGATTAACTTATTCAATAAACACTAAGGGAAAGCTTACTTTGTGCCTATAGTTGTGCCGAGTAGTTGTATGAATAAAGAGCTGAACACCATTCCTTACCTATTGAGAGTTTATAGTTCAGTGTGAGAAATAAACATTGAACAAATACATCTGCAGACATACACACAAGTAAAAATTGCATAAATGTTTCAAGAGAAATGAATAGAGCATTGGTAGAAAACATGATGATGGTGGAGGAAGTGGTAGCGATTGTGAAAATCTGGGAGCAGAAGATAAAACTTTGACAACCTATCCATGATCGATAGCCTTTATCACATGCAGGCTTCCTCACATTTCCCCTCTCCCTTTGTTAATGGTCATGACGTCTTCCAGGTTGTTCAGACCATATCTTACTTTTACGGGTACTCAAAAGGGCTTATTTACTCTGCCTGATATTTTGTAGAAGTGCACTCTCCACTCTCTGTTCTTCTTAAGGCTCAAAACCAATACCTCAAGCCCAAAAGGGACCTTATCTAACCCCAAATTCTTAAAACTTGAGCACAACTAATATGGAAGTTATTTAACATCTCTATTCACATACCACTTCTGCTTTGGATATTGGTCCACTACAAGCTGTTGATGTCTCTCCTGTTCTTTTGTTTTATTATTCCTATGGGCCTATGGCAGGTGTCCTAGGTGAGTAAAGTTCATTTCAGCCTTTATTTTCTGGAAAAGGTTCAGCTAATCTGGGACCATAAGAAGGGTCATCAACAAGGCCCTAAGAAGGTTCAACCTAGTCTGCATTTAACTTTCCAAACCTATTTTAGAAGTCACCTCTATTTTACTTTGTTTTGACCTTTCCATATTTCAGATTTCTCTTTGCTCAGTGCATATTTGCCTTATAACAATAATATTTTGTATTAAAATTGTCTGCTTACTCATGTGTTTCCCCCTTAGACTGGGAGTTTCTTGAAGGCAAAGATAAGATTTGATTTATTTTGTTTTTCAAGTACTTGGCACAGGGCTTGGTAAATAAAAGATAGAACTAAATTCTAGCTGCCATCATAACAGATTCTGTTACTTTCTCTAGCTTATAAATATTCATGCTCTTTTGATCTAGTAATTCTACTTTTATAAAAAACATTCAGTGGCACCTGGGTGGCTCAGTGGGTTACGCATGATTTCAGCTTAAGTCATTATCTCATGGTTAATGAGTTCAAACACTGTGTCGGGTTCTGTGCTGACAGCTCAGAGCTTGGAGTCTACTTCAGATTCTGTGTCTCCCTCTCCCCTGCCTCCTGCTCTCTCTCTCTTTCTCAAAAATAAACATTAAAAAATTATGAAAACATCCAAAGGAAATAATCATAAATGAAAACATATTTATTCACAAGACTCTCATTTTAGAGTTATTTATGATTGTGAAAAACTGTAAATAATCTAAATACTCAATAGTAAAGAAGCAATTAAATGTGGTGGTACTATTCAGCTATTGAAATAATAACTTTGAAAACTACCAACATTGGAAATTGTTTGAAATATATTCAGTGAAAAACTTGTAAAGCCATTACAACAAATTAAATGTACTTTATGATCTCGTTTGTAAAAAGCAAAAAACACACACAAATTTTATGTTATACAATACGAATTACATATAGAGAAAAGGAAATTCACCAACACTTCAATTGTGGTATTTGGCAATTGTATGTTTATTTTTCTTTATCTTTTTATGTATATTTCAAATTATTTACCATGAATATATGTTTATGTTCAGAAAAAAATACTAAGTATATGGATCCCATAACTGATTATATATCACTATGTAGGGTCTAACTGAAGCAGGACTAAGCAGCATGGTTGGCTTTCTTTGCTCTTGGCTTAACACACATATTGATTTAGCTGATCCTACTGAGTTGGCTGGAGGCCATGTGCAACTGTTGACACTAACCCAACTCTATTGTTCATTGTTTTTTGAATCCCTTAAGCAATTTCTATCACATTCCAAACTTTTGCTTGTGCAGAAAATGCCTTTCTTCTTTTCTTCAAGTGTAAACTCACTTTGAATTCTTTCTTTTTTCTATTCCCTGGGGAAAAGAGGGTTGGTAAAGACATCTTCCTTCTGTCTGATGCAGTCTGACCATCACTAGGCAGCTAAGACTTTGGACAGTCTTGACTTCTTCCCCTATCCTCATTATACATATGAGGATACTGAGGCAGGCAGAAAGGTAGGACATAGTCCATGTTCTCCCAATCAATGTGAGAGGAAGAGCTGGGACATTGAGGCTCATCCTCAGATTCCATGGAGTGAATCTATGTCTGTGAGCTAGACTGTTAATGTTCTGCAAGGCAGTTAAATAAACTATCTGTTGGCTTAGCACTCTATAGCTACTATGCCCCAACTCAGAGCCACATTGTAGTTAAGCCTGACTTTCCTCACCCATCCACATCTTTAAGATGCCCAGATATTTTTTCTCATTATTAATGTTGGATTTACTTACCAGATAAAATCTTCTGACCCACTAATTTGAGTCATTGTAGTGTTATTTATAATTGTGAATATTTTACCTTTGCCTCCTCACATAGAGCTGATTATAGTCATCTGTTCCAGCCTTTGAAGGCAGTCTACAGATGCACTTAAGTGCCCAGTTTTATAATTCCTGGAACACTGGTCAGGGAAATGTTTAAGAGTATACTCTACAATGAAGTGATCTAATGGGCTCTCCTTTGCAGATGTCTTCCAAGGTTTTGAGTAGTTTCTGTATCAGCAGAGCATATGGGTCAAGGACACCAACTTTGGAGGCTGCTTCACTCCACCAAGATTAGCTTTTCTTCTATCCCACTTTCCCATTGAGTACATCTTTTTGGTAGAGCCACAATGCTCAGATTTGAAACCTGAAGCCATGCCCCACATTGACCAAAATCTTCAGCCTGAGTTTTGAGATACTCAAACAGATGGTTCTTTGACTTCTTTTTGGCTTCACAACTGTACTAATTCTCTTTATTCTTAGGCCAGTCCTGTAAACAGGCAGCAGGTTTCCTGTCCCAGGGTAGATGGAAATATTTTAAGTTGAGTCTTATGCTAGGGAATTTTAGATTGACAGTTTCTTGTTTGCTACTTCATTGGATGGTATTGTATCTGCAGATAGTCCTGGCAGATACAATCCAGGAATCAAGTTAGAGATATGCTTATCTGCTCTTGGATCCCAATTGTGATAGGAGGACTAGTTGAGAAAATCATTTAAATCTGAATGCCTAGAGTAGGAGAAAATTAAATGAAGGGATGAATTCATGGTGTTTTTTAGTCAGGTGGGAGGGAGAACAGAAGGGGAACTGAGAGAGGGAAACCAGAGGTAGAAGTGAAAAGAATGGATTGGGAAACACCTCAAGAGTTAAACTTGGTGTAGTGAAAATAGTACTGGGCTGGGAGTTAGGAAACCTGGGCTGTCATATAGGCTCTGTGTGACTTTAGGTGAGTCTATGTTACTATTTCCCACTACAATATTTTCTCCATGCTTCATTTATTCATCTTTAGCATGAGAGTATTTACATAGATCATCTATTAAGGGCACTCTTAGCTTTGGTTTTTGAAGATTCCAGAATTATAAGAGCAGTTCTGGCTCTCCCACTGTCTTTGGCCTGGCACATCCCAGCCTTGTAAATGAGAACTGCCAAATCTTGGTCAATAGCAGAGAGAGGAATACATAAAATGGTGTATGGAGTTTCCAGTAACTAAAAATTCCAGATAAAATTTCAGGGAGATGTACTTAGCCCCACAGAAGTAAAGGGAGGTCATGGAAGGGAGGAGAAGGAAAACACTCTCAGGATAACAGAGCCAATGAGAACAGGGGAAACTGATAAAGATTACTGGGCTCAGGAGCCTGGAAGGGGGTCTCTTTTCTATAGACATTTAACGTGCCCATCCTCGCTGGGGAGTGGGGAGTAACTTTTTATTCATGGTTCTGTTCCACCTCTCGGAAACTTTGAGGGGAGATTCAGACATATTATTCTTCATTATATTCATCCTGTCATTCAACAACTCAAAAATTCCAGAGGCTTCTCATGACTTATTGATTTATGCATCTGTCCAGTCTCCTTTGCTCAGATTTCAAGGCTAATAACTCTCCTTTTCTCATGGACTCAAATTTCCTAGTCTTTTGTAGATCAGATATTCATAGAGGTATGATCATAATCACTGTTTCTACACTGGATTGGAAAACAGAAAATCTGGGTTGTGATGCTCTGATACTGGTGCTGTCATCTAGGATATGAAATTAAGAAAACTGTGTTGAGTACACCTACTATATGTCAGAAACTGATGCCTACCCTTTACATATATGCTTCATAATTAAATGCTACAACAACCCTTTTAGTAAAATATTGTTTTCTTTGACTTACAGATGAGGAAATTGACACCAAGAACAAGGAAGGATCTTGGCTTTGGTCTTTCAGGGATACTTGGCAGAGAAAAGCTCTTTCTAATATTATATCCTTCTTCTCTAAAAAATATTAATGAACTTTTTAAATTAAGAAAGACCAAATGTAAACGAGTTTAAATTTCAGTGAAAAAATTAAGTTTGACTTAAATAAGAATTTTCTGAGTGTTAGGGCTCTTGGACACCAGAACCATCTGACAAGAGCCCTGTACTATCTCTTCCTTCAACAAATGAACAAACTATCTAAAGTCCTCACCTCCATTTAATAGCCTTCTCAAACTCCAGTATTGAATGAACCATATTAGTCACTTGGTGCACTTTTCACTTGAGTTTCAAGGAGTCAGGAGGAAGGACAAAGTATCTTGAAGTAACTTCCCCCACAATTAGTGTTTGCTTACAGCAAGCACATGGACCAAATTTTAGATTGATGAAAGTGACAAAGTTTTCTGAGATTGACTCTGGAGGGGAAAAAAAAGAAAGTGACAAAGATAACCTTGAGCTGGGCTTAGAGGTAGGGTGATGAGACACCTCCATTTCTTGCATTGATTGGATTAAGTCACATGCAATGGGAGCTGAGGAGGCCAAAACAACAAGCAAAGACAATTTATAGTAATTGCCTATTTGGGTCCCTCAGAACTGATAAGATTTCACGAGTCTTTTCTTTCCATATGTATCATATATGTGGAATTCAAGAAACAAAAAAAATGGGCAAAGGGAAAAAAAGAGAAATAGAGGCAAACCAAGAAATAGACTCTTAACTATAGAGAACAAATTGATGGTTACCAGAGGGACAGTTTGAGAACGATGGGTTAAATAGATGATAAGGATTAAGGAGTGTTTGTTGTGATGAGCACTGGGTGTTTTATGGAAGTATTGAATTACTATATTGTATATCTGTATTGTAACTAACTGGAATTCAGATAAAAAATTGAAAAAAAAAACAGTAAAAAATCAAAAACAAAAATATAAGTGTACTGAGGCATAAAATACATGCAATTCTGCAATTTTCCTCATGAGGACTAATTTGGAGGTTTTTATTTTGTTTTGTTTTTTAACATAAAGCTTCAGGTTGTTTTTAAAAATTCTCTTTTAGGGGGCATCTGGGTGCCTCAGTTGGTTGAGCATCCGACTTCAGCTGAGGTCATAATCTTACAGTTCATGCTCTGTCTCTCAAAAATAAATAAACGTTAAAAAATTCTTTTTTTTTTTTTTTGAGTATCTGTTTGCTAGTGTCCCAGTCTGACTATTGTCTACCTATTTGGTGATCCAGCACCAAATCTTGTTTTGATTTTACCCTACTCACACTTGAAATACCTTTCTCTTGCTCAGTTTCTGGGGCACCAGTCTTACGACGATCTAGAGTAGAATTTCTCGACCTGATCTCTTCTATGCCCAAACAGGACGTCTCCCGGTTCTACAAGAAATTTTGTCTTTTAGTTGGACTTTGGTGGAGTTACCTTGAATGTCTCCAATGCCATTCGAATGGATTTCCAAAATCTCTTCTGCTTTAATCAGTGAGAGGTAAGGAAAATATTTTCCAAGTAAGTTAAACAGACCCAGAGAAAAGAAGTGATTCAACTAAGGTACTCTGTTAACTGTTGCACTCAAATCTTGGCCTTGTCTCTCAACCCTAAACTCCTCATGGGAAAATCCATGTTTTAGAATATTTTTCACTGGGCTTGGGTAAGAAAAATACAGAAACATAAGGGCTTAATTAGCTGTTTATTTTAAATTGACATTTTTATACCTATATGTGTTCTTGGTTCAAGTTTTTAAACAATAGAGATTACTCTCCCATTTCTTTAAGAGGTTTCTAGTTGTTGATGTCCTAGTTTAAAACCATAGGAGATATTGTTATGACAATGCCTGAACTTCAAGCTGTTAGATTGAGTCTTCTGCTCTAAGACTATAAGACATAGTTCATAAACCATGGGGCTCAGATCTGAGATATTATTTGATGTTTTAAAGTGTGCAGTCTGTTAGAACTTTTATATTTTTTATTCAAGTGTAATTAACATACAGTATTATATTAGTCTTGGGTATACAATATAATGATTCAACAATACTTACAGTCTCAGTCCTCATGATAAGTGCATTCCTTAATCCCCATCACCCTTTTCACCCATTCCCCACTCACCTCCTTTCTGGCAACCAATAGTTTGTTCTCTATAGCTAAAAAGTCTGTCAGAGAAAAACAAAAATCTTGTGATTTCACTCATATGTGGAGTTTAAGAAACAAAAAAAAATCATATGTGGAAAAAAAGAGAAGCAAAATTATAGAAAACAAACTGATGGTTACCAGAGGGTATATGAGTGGGACGATCATTTAAATAGGTGTTGGGGATTTAGCAGTGCACTTGTGATGAGCACTGGGTGTTGTGTGGAAGTGTTGAATCACTACATTGTACACCTGAAACTAATATTACACTGTATGTTAGCAAAAAAAAAAAAAAAAAAAACAACTTTAAAAAAACACTTTAAAAAAGAGTCTTTTTTATTCGTCACTTTTTTTCTTTGTTCATTTGTTTTGTTTCTTCTTTATATTTAAATTTATGTTAGTTAACATATAGAGTAGTATTGGTTTCAGGAGTAGAATTTGGTGATTTTTAACTTACATATAACACCTGGTGCTCATCCCAACAAGTCCCTTCTTTAATGCCCATCATCCATTTAGCCCATTACCCAACCCACTTCTGCTCCAGCAACCCTCCATTTATTCTCTATATTTAAGAGTCTCTTATGGTTTTTCTACCTCTCTCTTTTTATATTATTTTATTTTTCCTTCTCTATCCCTATGTTCATGTTTCATTTCTTAAATTTCACATGAGAGAAATCATATGGTATCTTTCTCTGATTGATTTATTTTACTTGGCATTATACCCTCTAGCTCCATCCAGGTTGTTGTACTTATTTGTATTTTAATCTAAACCTCTAGCTGGAGTTTATAGTATTTTCATGGTGGGACTAGAACAAACAATTTATTTCTTTTTCTTTTAACTAGTCACTTATTCAAAGGAGTTACTATGCTTCCATCTCTTCTGCAGACTTTGCCACCTAATAAGATCACTCTTACTTGCTGTGTTATTTTTAGTAGCTGTATCTGCAAAATTGAGGCAATGAAAAATAATATATCTCTCCCAAGATGAGATAAATGTGGGAATATTCTCTGGAAACTAAAAACCAAACAAACAAACAAACAAAATACAAAAACAAAAACATAAACAAAAATCATGCCACACATTCAGAACACAGAAAGCTGAGAATCTTTCTAGGAAGTGGATTTTCTCCAGAAAATTTTTATCAGCTTCCACTTGCTCTCCCCATTAAAGCTCTGGACTCAGGCCCAACTGTTCTCAGAAGGGAGCCCACCTGACACTAGTTCTTTACAGCTGTAGTAAAAATCAGCCATGTTCGGTTCTCAGAAACTCCTCTGACTTCCTATTTGGCTCAAGCCCTAGCTTTAGCCCAGCCCAAAAGTGAGTAAGTTAAAGTAGATGAATGACCAAGGCACTGTGGTGATTTTTATGGTTAGACATTAAGCCTAGAGAAAAGAGAAGACTGACTTCCTCTGAAAGACAAAAGAGAAGATACATAAGGCTCCATGGAAGTATTGGGTGTGAAAGGTTCTGAAAATAGCCATGTTCTGAGTGAAGATTAAAAAAAAAACAACAACAACGAAAAAAGAGGTAAAAATAATATCCACTGGCAGAGGAGTCTTCCCTTTGGGTATTAAGGGAAAGGTCAGAGATAGGTGGGAGATGTGGGAACAAGGGCATGAATGAAAAAGTATGAGCAGGTTCTATGACTTCCATAGGAATATGTGATTGCTCAATATGGCAATGTATCATCTGTTGGCAATTCTATAGTATGGGGTACAGATAAAGGAATTGATAAGTTTGCACTACTAATGCCAGTCATACCTTATCAATGAGTCCATTTTCAACTCTGAACATTTATACATTAAAATGAACACATAAAATGGAGCATACTTTTAGGGTGAGACAGGGAAAAGAAGAAGAAACTTAGTTCCCTTGAGAAACAGTTGGAAAAGTGAGGTTTTTTTTGTTTTGTTTTGTTTTAACCTGGACACCAGAAGATGTAGAATTTGGCCAGGGAATACATAGTAGACAAATAGACGTATTATTTGTTTTCCCAAAGTCAGAGCTAATACCCATGGGTAAGAGCTGCACACAGAGGTGGATTTCAACTCAAAATAAGAAAGAATTTTCTAACAATCAGAGTTTTCTAGAAGATGATGAATTTATACTACCAGAAGTAAACACCCAGAAGTCAGAAGGCATTTAGGACAATATTCTCAAAAGGAGACTGGGACCTAGAAAGAGGTGGGCAAGAGGAGACTGGTATTTACTTCTAGGCCTGAGATGAATATATATTATTTTATGAGAAAATCAGCTTGAAACAATAAGACCGTATGCAAAGCGACAGAGTTAAATTATTACCCCTTTCCATACCACTTTTCATATATTTTAGAAAAGACAAATCGTTTCCTGTAAACATATCTCCTACAGCGAGTGGGAAACCTTAGATTTTTATGTTTCTTCAGATTCCCCTAAAAACAATTCATAGATTAAAGATCCACTCGGGATAACTTAGCCCTAAAGAAAAATATCTCAAGAGATCTCAAAACGGCAGATTGAAAGGAAAAAGTTTTACAAATGCAACTGCAGGTTTCTGTCACTGAGCAAGTTTTCCTGTGACTGGAGGTATCCTCCTGTACCCCAGAGAAGAAAATGCTTGGCTCTGAGCCAACACTTATTCTCCACTGTAATTGGCAGACTTAGAGAATGAGTTGCTCCTGATTTTTCAGGAAACAGAACAAAAAAAAGGATAATTTGCATTTTTACTCAAGATACTTTTGGTGGCTCTTACTTGGAGGTGGGTGGAAAGTACAATGCCAAATACTCTTAAAAACCAGGGGCAGATTCTACCATTCTCTTCCCTTCTTTTAGGCCATAGTCCCTAGCCATAAATAAGTGGGCAGAAAATGGGAGACTTTTGTAAATGAAGCCAACTTTAAGTGAAAAAAACAAAATGCCGCAGACAGCTTCTTTCATTAAAGTAATGGGTGCTCACTGCGAAAGGGAAAGGATTGCCATGATAACACTCTGAGAGACCAAATATGGCAATAAGGGGTACACATAAAGCTACTCCCTGACTTCCACAATGGGAAGAATGGGAAGAAGGAGAATGGAAACTTCCTGAGGGATTAGGGGAATTTCTCAAGTAAACGAGGTTGCCTTGAGTAGCAAGCTACAAACAACACTCAGTGCTTGCACTCCGGATTTGATGCTTGCATTGCACACAAAGCATCAATATCTCCAATTATATACAAAGTATAAACATTACATATTATGGTTATGGCTCTTTCCAAAGAACAGAGGGTACCCCTCCAATTACCTATTATATCATTATGGGGCTTCTAACAAAAGATATGGTAGTGATTAAGTCTGAAACACATTTTTTTTTTTGCATATGGACGAGAGGTAAGATCAAGGCACAAGGCAATATAATCCCAAATATTCCCATCCACAATTCTTCTTATTGTTCACTTGCAGAGATAGGAAAAGGTCATGAGTCAATTGAAAAAAAAAACAACCCTATAGGTTATTTTGTCCTATCCCTTGTAGCAGAACCTGATTTTTCAGAAATATTAGCTAATTTTTCAATATCTTCAAAATGGAAGAATCTACACTTGCCTTTATAAATCATTCTGTAGCATAACTATACTATTTCATATTGATGTTTACTACTAATCACACCTTACTATGACTATGAAAAAATAATAAAGAGAAGCTTGAAAATTAACCCAGAGATAAAGAATATTCCTAAGATATACCTACTTTTCTTATGCAAACAAATAACTCCTGTGCTTATTACGTCTGTTGCTGTCTCAAGTCCAATTTTTCTAGCTTAATTTATAATCTGTCCCTTATTCCCTTTCCAAGCCTTATCTGTTATTCCTCTTACCTGAAATTGGAATTGCAACCCACTGAGCTATTCACAGGTCCTATGGCTTGCTTTAGTATTCTATGTCTGTAGGTAAGTTTTTCTTTCTTCATGGAAAACCTTTACACCTTTTTGTCTGCATGAAGACTTACTACTCAAACCTTGAGACATTTTAATTTGTCATTTTCCTGTAAAACCCTCCTTGATCTACAGCATTGGTTTGTTTCTCCCCCCCCATTTCTGTTCCTTTGGCACTACTTGATACAGATATGGAATCAGGAGTGTTCATAGTAGCTTTGGAGAAAACAAAGCTAGAAATCTCATGTAGGTACTGATATTCTAAAATTATCCATAGATGTATCAAATTTTAACTGCGAAATTACCTCACCATCTATTTGAGGAGGTAACCCAGTTGATGATACTGATTTAATTTTATATCGGACCTTCTTCAAATCAACAATTGTCTAATAGACTCCCAACATGTAGAATGTATGGATGATAAATGTTCATGGGATCAAGAAAAGCAATATAATATAATACAAAGTATATAGTCTCTAGTGATAAATAGATCTGGGTTTAGAGCCCAGTTCTCCCTCTACTAAGTAATAGTATAACTATTACTTAGCCTCTCCGAGTCTCAATTTTCTCAACTTTATCAAGTAGGTAAACTTCAACAAGAATAAAATAGGAATAAGTTTAGCCAAGGAAGTGAAAATTTTTACAATAAAACTGCAAAATATTGTGCAAAATATTAAAAATACACCAGGGAAAGGAAAGACATTTATACTCATAGATGGGAAGAGTTAATATTGTTAAGATGCCAATACTACCCAAAAGTTATTTACAAAGCGATTTCAATTAATTCTTAAATTTCAATAATAGTCTTGAAATAATGGACGATATCATCCCCAAATGTCCTCTCAAGGTGCCCAAATAGACAAAACAATGTTAAAAAGAACAAAGTTGTCTTTTCCATGAGAACAAAGTTGTCATGTCTATGCCAAGTAGTGCCATGGGAACAAATTTAAAGGTCTCACACTTTCTGATTTCAAAACTTACCAAAAAGCTACAGTAATCAAAACAGTGTGGATTTACAGAAAATTATGCTTTAAGACCAGTGGAGGGGCTCCTGGGTTGTTCAGTTTGTTGAGCATCTGACTTCGGCTCAGGTCAAGATCTCACAGTTCGTGGGTTTGAGCCCCAAGTCCGGATCTGTGCTAACAGCTCAAACCCTGGAGCCTGCTCTGGATTCTGTCTCTCTGTCCCTCTCTCTGCTTCCCCACTCACACTCTGACTCTCTTTCTCTCTCTTAAAAATAAATAAACATAAAAAAGACAAGTGGAATACAATAAAGATCTCAGACACAAACACTTGCATATATGGGCAAATTATTTTCAATAAAGCTGTTAGGAGAAAAGTTGTCTTTTTAGAGTGGTGCTTGGAAAACTGGATATCCACATGAAAAATAATGTAGTTGTACCCTTATTATTAACTATAAACAAAAATTAAGGTAAAATGAGTCGAAGATCTAAATTAAAAAAAAAAAAAACTAAAACACTAAAACCCTTAGAGGAAAACATAAGAGAAAAGCTTCATGACACTAGATTTGGCAATTGTTTCTTGGATATGACAATGAAAGCATAAATAACAAAAGAAAAAAATACTGGGCTAAATTGGGCTACATCAAAATTTAAAAATTTTATGTGAAGTTAGTGATGTCAACAAGATAGAAGGACACAAGACCATAGCTTTTGTACCTCCATGAAACATCAATTTTACAACCATCACAGATGAAAATATATTTATAAGAGCTCCAGAATCCAACTGAGAGTGTATGGCAACTCCATAGGAACAACAAAAGTTACACTGAAAAGGGTAAGTACAGTTTCACCTCACCTACATTATTCATCCCTCATAGGAAAGTGCTGAGAAAGATCCTCTCTGCCAGCAAGTTCTCCCATGAAGAAAATAAAGGACAAGCCTATTCAATGAACCTGGGGTTAGATCTGCCTGCCTGTGGAGACTGACACCAGGCATGCCCACATGAGTAATTGGGCAGCAGATCTGCTTATAGATACTGGGACCAAGCCGATGCACCTGATAAATAATTTAAGTGTCTGACAAATAATTCAAAATAATACAATTAATGGAACTCAATGAGCTACCAGAGAACACAGATAGACAACTAAAAAAAATCAGGAAAATAGTACATGAACCAACTGAGTTCAATAGAAACATGGAAACCATAAAAAAAAAAAAAAAACAGAAATTCTGGAGCAGAGGAAAACAAATAACTGATATAAAACATTTTATAGAAAATTTCATAACAATGGCAACTGAGTAGACGAAAGAACAAGTGAATTTGAATACAGGTCATTTGAAATTATACAGTCAGAGGAACAAAAAGAAAAAAAAGAAAAAGAGTGAAGAAAACTTACAGAACATATAGGACATTTTAAGGACTCCAATAATCACATTATTGGAGTAGAAAGGGATAAGAAAAGGAAGGTATCGGAAAGTTTATTTAAAGAAATAATGGCAGAAAGCTTTTCAAGTGTGGGTAGGAAAATGGGCATCTAGATTTATGGAAGTCTATGCTGAGATACATTATAATTAAATTGTCAAAAGTAGAGAAAATGTTGAAAAACAGGAAAGGAAAAGCTACTTCTCATATGCTGGTATAAGACCATAAAACTATAAGTGTATTTATCAGCAGAAACCTTGCATCAATAAAAAGTGGGATAAAATATTCAAACTGCTCAAAGAAAAAAACTTTCAACTGAGAATAATGTATGCATCAAAACTGTACTTTAAAATGAAAGAGAGTTCAGTTTCAAGATGGCAACATATGAAAATCTCGAACTTACCTGTTCCTTCAGACACACCAAATCTACAAGTACATATGGAAAAAAAATTTTTCTGAAAGAAACCAAAAACTAACCAAGTGACTCCTACACATCTGCTAAAGAAAATTCCACATTAAGATGAGTAGGAGAGGCTGAGACATAATCTCATCATAAAACCTACCACACAATTGGCAACACACAATTGGAAGGAAACTCAAAACCTCAAGCTTCTCACTGAAGAGTAAAGGGTTTGAAAACCACATATGGCACCCCAACTTTTAAGATTTACACTTGAGAGATTGGCCTTCCCAAACTTCTATCCTTGAAAAGCAGTGGGTCTCGTGCCCACAAGACACAACATTTGCATTCCAGGGATACCAGAAAGAAAAATAAAGAGATAGGAGCAGAAAACTTATTTGAAAGAATAATTTCTGAAAAAGTCCCCAACCTCTGGTAAAACAAACAAACAAACAAACACAAAACCGAGACACCCAGATCCAGGAAGCCCAGAAAGTTCCAAATAAGATTAATTCAGAGACACTTACCAAGACTTCGTATAATTAAATTGTCAAAAGTTAAAGACAAGCAAAAAATATTAAAAGCAAAAAGAGAAAAAAAAGTTGTTAATATAGGGAGCCCCATAAGACTATTAGTTAATTATTTAACTGAAACTTTTTAAACCAGAAGGGAGTGGCATGAAATATTTAAAGTACTGAAAGTAAATAATTTGCCAACCAAGAATACTATCCACAGTAAAATTGTCCCTTGGAACTGAAGAAGAAATACATAGTTTTTCAGACAAGCAAAAGATAAAAGTGTTCATCATCACTATACCACACTTTCAAAAAAATGTTAAAGGGACTTCTATAAGCTGAAACAAAAGGGCACTAATCAGTAATAGGAAAACATATAAAAGTATAAATTCCACTAGCAGATAAATATGTATAGTCATATATAGAATAATATAATACTAATGGTGGTGCATGGATCATATTTAACCCTACTACAAAAGTTAAAAGACAAAAAAATATTGAGAATAAGTATAATCACAAAAATTTGTTAATTGACAAATATAAATATAAATACATAATATAATATATAAAATAATATAATATTCTTTTCTTCTTTTTATAAAAAGAATTAGATTCTTACATCAAGAACAAAGTGAAGAAGTAAATGTATAAAGTATTTGTATGTAATTGAAGTTGTAATCAGCTTAAATAGATTTTTGTAATTGTAATGAGTTTATACAAATCTCATAGTAACCACAAAAGAAGCCTAGAGTAGATATAGAAAAGATAATGAGAAAAGAATCAAAGTATATTATGACAAAAAACCATTAAATTACAAAGGAAAATAGCAATAGAGAAAGTGAATAACAAAAGATCTCCAAAAAAGAGAGAAAAAAATAAACAAAATTGGAAATAGTAAATTTCCAATAGCAATCACTTTAAATGTAAGTAGAATAAATTCAATCAGACAAGGTGGACTATATAATTAAATTGGGGGAAAAAAGGACAAGATCCAACAATATGCTGTCTACAAGAGATACATTTTGGATTTAAGTATATATATATATATAGGCTGGAAGCGGATGGATGGAAAAATATAGTGTATGCAAAGATTCACCAAAAGAAAGTAGAGGTGGGTACACATATATCAGACAAAATACATTTTAAGTGAAAAATGATCACACAACAGAAAGACTGTCATTACATAATGTTGAAAGGGTCAATTCAAGAGAAAGATATAACAATTGTAAATATATTTGCATCCAACAGAAGAGCACCTAAATGTCTAAAGCAAATATTAACAGAACTGAAGAGAGAAATAGCAATATTATAATAGCAAGAAACTTCAATACTCCTGTTAAATAATTAATCCAGACAGAAAATGAATAAGGAAACAGCAGACTTGAACAACACGATAGATCAACATATATATACTGAACATTCCATGCAACAGTAGAAGAATATACATTTCTCTCAATTGCACACAGAACGTTTCCCAGGAAAGCTCACATATTGGGTCACAAAACAAGCCTTAAAAATTCAAGAAGACTGAAATCATTCCAAGTATCTTTTCTGACCATAGTGGTATAAAACTAAAAATCAGTAAAAAATAAAATGGGGATGAAAAACTTGTGGTATTTTTTTCTTTCCTTTTGTATAAACAATACAGTATTGGATACCCTTCGAGCCAAAGAAGAAATCCAAGAGAAATTAGAAAATATCTGAGACAAACAAAACCAAATATACAAAAAGCAACATGCCAAAACATAGGTATAGCAAAAGCAGTTCTAAAAAGGCAGTTTTTCAGTGATAAACAACTACATTGAAAAGAGCAAAGACTTCAAATAAACAATTCAATTTTAAGCCCCAATGAACTAGAAAACAGAAAAAAACAAAACCAAAAAAAAAAAAAAAAAAACTACGGTTAAACTTAGCAGAAGATAGGAAATAATAACAGAGCAGAAAGAAATGAAATAGAAAAAAAAAGAAAGAAAAACAATGAGAAAATTGACAAACTAAGAGTTGTTTTAAGAAAGATGAAAAAGAGACAGACCTTATAAGGGGTTAATATCCGAAATATATTAAGAACTTACACAACTCAGCACACACACATGCGCACACCCAATAATAATCTAATTTAAAAAATGGACAGAGGACCTGGATAGACATTTTTTTTTTCAAAAATGGAATAAAGAGGGACAAAAGTCACGTAACAAGATGCTCAACATCACTGATCTTTAGGGAAATTCTAATTAAAACCACAATGATATATCGTTTTGCACATGTCAGAATGCCTAAAATCAAATACACACAAAAAAATAACGAGAGTTAGCAGGGATGTGGAGAAAAAAAAAACATTCGTATGCTATTGGTGGGAATGTAAATTAGTGTTGCCACTGTAGCAAACAATATGGAGGTTCCTCAAAAATTTGAAACACTTGCCATATGATTCAGTAATTACGCTACTGAGTATTTACTCATAGAATATAAAAACACTAATTCAAAAAGATATATGCCCCTATGTTTATAACAACTTTTACTTACAATAACCAAGATATGGAAGCAACCCAAGTGTTTATGGATAGATGAATGGATAAGGAAGATGTGGTGTGTGTGTATTTGTGTGTATATGTACATATATACATATACATTCATATATACATATATATTTACTCATATGTATGAATTATTACTCAGCCATAAAAAATGCTAAGTGAAATAAATCAGTTGAGAAAGGCATATATCATGATTTCATTCATATTTGAAATTTAAGAAACTAACGAGCAAGAAAAAAAGAGACAAATGAACAAACATCTCAGACTCCTAAATACAGAAAACAAACTGGTGATTGCCAGAGGGGAGATAGGAAGGGGGTTAAGTGAAATAGGTGGAAAGGGAATTAAGAGTACACTTATCTTGATGAGCACTGATAAATATGTAGAGTTGTTGAATCATTGCATTTTACACCTGATACTAATACAACACTGTGTGTCAATTATACTTGAATTTAAAAAAGACAAACCTTGGGGCGCCTGGGTGGCTCAGTCTGTTAAGCATCCGACTTCAGCTCAGGTCATGATCTCACCGTTCCCGAGTTCAAGCCCCACGTCGGGCTCTGTGCTGACAGCTCAGAGCCTGGAGCCTGTTTCAGATTCTGTGTCTCCCTCTCTGTCTGTGCCGCTCCCTTGCTCATGCTCTGTCTCTGGCTCTGTTTTTTTCTCTCTCTCTCTCTCTCAAAAATAAATAAACATTAAAAAACTTAAAAAAAGACAAATCTTTAGCTATATTAACCAAGAAGGAAAAAATAAACACTAAATAAATAAAATAAAAATTAAAGAGGTGACAACTGATGAACAGAAATACAAAGGATCATTATATTAAAATGCACAGTATACGCCAATAAATTGGACAAACTAAAAAAAAAAAAAGGACAAATTCCTAGAAACAAATTCCTACATTCCGAGACTGAATCATGAAGAAATATAAAATCTAAAGAGACCAATAATAAAGGAGATTTAATCAGTTATCAAAAACCTATCAATAAAGAAAAGACCAAGACCTTAGGTTCCACTGGTGAATTCTACCTAACATTTAAATAAAATTAGTAACAATCTTTTTTTTTAATAGTTTATTTTCAAATTGCTTTACATATAACACCCAGTGTTCATCCCAACACGTGCCCTCTTTAATGCCCGTCACCCTCCCCTCCGTCACCACCCTTACCCTCAGTTTGTTCTTAGTCTTTGAGAGTCTCTTATGTTTTATTTCCCTCCCTCTCTGTGTCTTTTGTTTCTTTCCCCCCTTCCCCTCCCCCATGGTTTTTGCCAAGTCTCTCAAAATCCACGTATGTGTGGAAACATATGGTATCTGTCTTTTTCTGACTGACTTATTTCACTTAACATAGTATCAATCTTTAAACTACTATAAAATATAAAATAGAGAATACTTCTGAACTCATTTTAAGAGGCCAGCTTCACCCTGATGCTAAAGTCATACGAAAACACCAAATAAAGGAAACTAAACGCCAATATCCCTGATATTGCATAGATGCAAAAATCCTCAACACAATATTAGAAAACCAACGTCACGCTGAAGTATCATGCAATCATGACCGACTGAGATTTATCCTTGTAATTCAGGGATGGTTCAACATATACAAATCAATAAATATTATACACCACAATAAAAGAATGAAGGAAAATGATCACATAATCATCTCAATAGATGTAAAAGTAGATTTGACAAAATTGTACACTTTTCTTGACAAAAACAAAACAAAACAAAACAAAAAATCTCAACAATTTAGGTGTAGAAGGAACTCGCTTCAATACAACAAAGATCATATATGAAATGCTCACAGCTAACATCACACTCAATGGTTAAAAACTAAAAACTTTTCTTTTAAATTTTAAAGTGTTACAAAAATGTTCACTCTTTATACTTATATTCAAAATACTACTGAAAATTTCTAGCCAGGGAAATTCAGAAAGGAGAAGAAACAAAATGCATCCAAATTGTAAAGGAAGAATTAAAATTATCTGGTTGCTGGTGATATGATTCTATATGTAGAAAACCATAAAGATGCCCCCCCACACACAAACGCACACAAAACTGTCACCAGTAATGAATTCATTCAGTAAAGGTTCAGGATAAAAAAAATCAACATTAGTTGTTCCTCTGTACATCACAAACAAATTCCCTGAAAAGAAAATTGAAAAACTCCTATTTACAATAGCATCAAAAATAATAAAATAGCTTTTCAACATAGCCCTGGAACAAATGGACATCAACATGTGAAAAACGAACATAGGCATATTTTATACCCTGCACAACATTAAATCAAAATGTATCACAGACCTAGGTGTAAAACATGAATTGTCTAGAAGATAAAATATGAGTAAACTTAGATGGCATGGGTATGGTGAAGACTTTTTTAGATTTAAGATAAAAAGCACAATCCATGAAAGAAATAATTAATAAGATGAATTCATCAAAACTAAAATTTTCTGCTCTTTAAAGAAGTTGTGAAGAGAATGGAAAGACAAGTCACAGACTGGAAAAAAAAATATTTGCAAAAGAGATGTCTGATAAAAGACTATAAAATATATAAAACTATAAGTTGGCATGATAATGAAGTGTCAGTATAGGTTTATTGATTGCAATAAATGTATAACTCTGGCAAGAGATTATGATAATGAAATAAGCTATACATGTGTGGAGGCAGACATTCATGGGAAATCTCTGTAGGTTACTGTCTTTTTTTTGTGAAACTAAAACTACTAAAAAAAGTAAAAATAGTAAACTACTTAGGAATAAACATAATCAAGGAGGCGAAAGTCTTTTACGTTGAAAACTATAAAACATTAATAAAGAAATTAAAAAAGATAAAATAAAGAGAAAAATACCCCATGTTCACAAGTTGGAAAAATTTAATATTAACAAAATATCCATACTACCCCAAGTGATCTACAGATTCAATGCAATTATCACCAAAATTTCAATGTCATTTTTTATACAGAAATAGAAAAACAATTCTAAAGTTCATATGGTAGCACAAAAGGCCCAGAATAGCTGAAATGATATTGCAAAAGAAGAATAAATTCCTGATTTCAAAATATATTATGAAGCTATAGTCATCAAAACGGTGTGGTACTGGCATAAAAACAGACACCTGGAACAGAACGCAAAGCTCAAAGAACTATGCATATGCAATCATCAAATCTTCAACAAGAGTGACATGAATACATAATGGAGAAAAGATAGTATCCACAATAAATGATATTTAGAAATCTAGATAAACATTTCCAAAATAATTAAATGGGATATTAATTTTACACCATACGCAAAAATTATCCCCAATGTATTAAAGAGTTAAACTTAAGATCTGAAACTACAAAGCTCCTAGAGGAAAACCTAGGAGAAAAAGTTTGTTAACATTGATCTTGGCAGTTATTTCTTGCATTGACATCAAAAGCATAGGCGAGAAAAGCAGAAAATAGACCAGTGGAACTACATCAAACTAAAAACCAGAGAAGAAAAAGAAACAATCAACAAAATGAAAAGGTAACCTACAGAATGGAAGAATATTTTTGCAAGCCATATGTCTGATTAAGTGTTAATATCCAAAGTATAAAAGGAACCCCTGAGTTCATATATCAGTTCTCGCAATTTTTTGGTGGAGTTTTTTGGGTTTTCCATATAGAGTACTATATCATCTGCAAATGTTTGGCTTCTTCCTTGTCGACTTGGATGCTTTTATTTCTTCTTCTTGTGTTGTGATTGTTGTCGTTAGCACTTCTTGGACTATGTTAAATAATAGGGATGAAAGTGGATATCCCTGTCTTGCTCCTGACCATAGAAGAAAAGGTCTCAGTTTTTCTCCATTGAGGATGATATTAGCTGTGAGTTTTTCATATATTGCCTTTATTATGTTGAGGTATGTTCCATCTAACCGTACTTTGTTGAGGCTTTTTATCATGAATAGATATTATACTGGTGCAGCCACTCTGGAAAACAGTATGGAAGCTCTTCAAAAAGTTAAATATAGAACTTCCTAATGATCCAGCAATTGCACCACCAGGTATTTACTCAAAGAATACGAAAATACTAATTTGAAGGGAAACATACACCCTGATTTTTATAGCAGCATTATCTACAATAGCCAATTTTTGGAAAAGTCCAATGTTCATCAACCGATGAATGGATAAAGATGATGCAAAATATATACATATATATATATATATATATATATATATGTGTGTGTGTGTGTGTGTGTGTGTGTGTGTGTGTATACACATACAATGGAATATTGCTCAGCCAAAAAATAATGATCTCTTCACATTTTCAATGACATGGATGGAGCTAGAGAGGTTTTTGTTAAGGAAATACATCAGTCAGAGAATAACAAATAGCATATGCTATCACTCAAATCTGGAATTTAAGAAAGAAAACAGAAAAATGGAAATAAAGTGAGAGAGATCAAGAAAAAGACTCTTAACTATAGAGAACAAACAGATGGTTACCAGAGGGGAGAATGTAGGGGTGTGTGTAGAGTATGTAATGGGGTTTAAGGAATGCACCTGTGATGAACACAGGGTCTTCTGTGTAAGTGTTGAATCCCTAAATTGTACACGTGAAGTTAATATAACAGCATACATAACTAACTGGAATTTAAGTAAAATCTTAAAAAAATAAAATAAAAATGGAGCACCTGGGTGGCTCAGTCAGTTAAGCATTTGAGGTCAGCTCAAGTCATGATCTCATGGTTGGTGAGTTTGAGCCATCACGTCATGCTCTGTACTGACCACTCTTAGCCTGAAGCTTGCTTCAGATTCTATGTCTCCCTCTCTCTGCCCTTCCCCTGCCCATGCTACATCTGTCTGCCTCTCTCTCAAAAATAAATTTAAAAAAACATTAAAAATAAAATAAAATAAAAGGAACTCCTATAACTCAATACCATTCAACAAAATGTCCTAGTTAAAATATGGACCAAATACATGAAGAAATATTTATTCGAAGAAGACATGAAAATGTCCTACGGGTATGTGAAAAAGTGTTTAACATCACAAATCATCAGGGATATGCAGATCAAAGCCACAATGAGTTATCATCTCATATTTATTAAGATAGCTATTATCAAAAAACCCCCAAATTAAACAAATATCAGTGAGGATGTGGCAAAAGGAACTCTTGTACACTGTTACTGGAAACATAAATCAGTATAGCCACTAGGAAAAACAGTATGTAGTTTCCATAAAAATTTTTAAAAAATTAGAACTACCATGTGATTAAGACATCCTACTTGCGGGTATATATCCAAAGGAATTTAAATCACAATCTCTAAGAGATATCTACATTATCATATTCATTATAGCCTTATTCACACTAACCAAGACATGGAAGCAACCTGTGTCTAGCAACAGACAAATGATTAAAGAAAATGTGATACATATACAATTAAGCCTTAAGCAAAGGAAATCCTCCCATTTGTGACAACACGAATGTCCCTGGAGAATGTTACTCTAAGTGAAATAATCACTGAAGGACAAATACTACTTGCTGCTATTTAAAGAATCTAAAATATTTTCCGTAGGCCAACATGGTGGAGAAGTAGAGAGATCTGAACTTCCCACATCTCTCAAACAAAGAAGAGCTGAACCCAAAGGACTTTGAATCCCAAGAGTCTGGGAGGAAAAGATACTGAGTCACTACCACGGAGACACTGGGATAACCTGACGGGCAATAGGTGGGTGATTGTGAACTTGGAGAGATAAAACGTGCTGAGTAGGCATGGAGAAGAGGTATCCCCTTCTGCGAAGAGACAAATGGAAGATAAAGAGAGGCTGGGGAAACATAGAACTGTATCTGCAGAAGAGAAAAACCTCAGACTGGGACGGAGAGGGATCCCATCTCTAAATGCGGGTTTTCTTTGGACTGGGGCTGACTGCCTTTTTCTCTCACCTGGGGAGGATAGGGGAGCCAGCCCAGGCTCGATGGCTAGGTCAGGGTCTCAGTCCACAGTAGGAGAAAGCGACCCCCTCCCTGGAGGGCTGCGGGACAGGACAAAACCTACATCTGTCTGCCACCTCTGGACTCGGTGGCTAGGTCAAGTGTGCAGTCTGCAGTAGGAGAAAGCGGTCCCCTCCCTGAAGTCCTGTGGGATAGGACAAAACCAACCGGCAACACATACTGGGTGGCATGAAGAGGTGCTTTCCCAGTACCAGGGCGCATGGAGTGGGAATTTGAATCCCAGTCAAGTGCCTGGCTATGGGAACTGATGGAAGGAGACAGACCATCTCACCTGTGCCCATGGCACAGTGAGAATGACACAGGGTGATTTGGGACACCAGGTCTGTGGAGAAGAGACTGGGGGTCACCATATTTCTCCCTACCACCAAGGCAAGGCTTCAGGGATCAGTCCGCAGGGTCCACAGTGAAGGTAGGACTCGTCTACACTAAACCATGCCTCTCTGAGCCTGGTAACTGGGTATCTCCTGGAGTGGAATAGATGATGAGGAGCCAAACAGCCCCCTCCTCCAGACCAACACTGCTGCATTGCCTAGATTAATTCTTGGACAATTCTTGTTATTAAGATATATTCTTCCTTCCTATCTCCTTCTTATATCTTCCCTCCTCTAGTCTGGTTACTCTGGTTGTTGGTTTGTGTAAGCAGACATTTTTAATCCATTCTCTTGATACATGTTCTACACATCCTTCTTTACTTTCATTTCTCTCTCTCTGGAATAATCAAGCCATATAGTTTCTTTGTCTGGGTAACTTTATCTTCATTTATTTTTCCCTACCTCCTTGTTTATCTTCTTTTCTCTCTCTGGAATAAGCCTTTTAGTCTCTTTGCCTGGTCAATGTTTTTTTTTTTCCCCCACACCCCTGTCATTTCTCTCTTTGTACGTGCTCTTACATCAGAACTGCCTCCACCCAGTTCTTTACTTGTAACTGGTGATTCTTATTTTTGCTTTGCATTGTTTGTTGTTGTTGTTGTTGTTGTTGTTGTTGTTTGATTGTTTGCTTGTCAGTTTTATTTGTGTGTTTTTTTCCTGTTTTTGTTTCCCGTTTGTTTGTCTGTTTGTCATACTTTCCAGGGCTAATACAAGGAGCAAATCAAAGCACACCTCGTGGAGGGTACAAAACATCACTACAAGGAGGAAAAATAAAATAACCAAAGTCACAACAACAGAAAGCAAGTAACACTCTCCAAAAAAAAAAAAAAAAAGCCTCCTGAAGGTTCAGGTCCTGGACAGTGTATGACCCCATTTAATATAGCTGTGCTCTCAGGTGCAGAGCATATACCAAGCTTTTAAAATTTACAAGGGACAGAAAACTAGCCAAAATGGCAAAACAGAAGAATTATCCTCTAAAGAAATTCCAGCAAGAAGTGATAGCTAAAGAATTTATCAAAACAAATATTAAGTCCTATAACTGAACAAGAATTTAGAATAATAGTCGTAAGTTTAAACTCTGGGCTTGAAAAAAGCATAGAAGACAGCAGAGAAACTATTGCTGCAGATATCAAGGAACTTAAAAATAGTCAGGATGACTTAAAAAATGCTACAAATGAGATTTAAATTAACATGAAGGCAGCCACAGCACAGATTGAAGAGACAGAAGGAAAGATAGCTGAATTAGAAATAAAATTATGGAAAAAGAGGAAGCTGAGAAAAAGAGAGATAAAAAAATCCAGGATCATGAGGGGAGAAGTAGAGAACTAAGTGATTCAATCAAACTGAAAAATATCTGAATCATAAAAACTCCAGAAGAAGAAGAGAGAAAGGGGTTGAAGGTGTACTTGAAAAAGCCATAACTGAGAACTTCCCCAATCTGGAGAAGGAAACAGATATTGAAATCCAAAAGGCACAGAGGAACAAGAGCAGAAAAGCAAAGACACCCCAAACACAGCAGAAGAAGAGAAATAATAAAGGTGAGAGCAGAAATAAAGAATATAAAATCCAAACAAACAAACAAAAACAAACAAACAAACAAACCAGTAGAACATATCAATGAAACTAAGAATTGGTTTTTTGAAAAAAACAAAATTGGTAAACAGGTTTCTCAAAAAGAAAAGAGAGTGAACCCAAATAGATAAGATCACGAATGAAAAAGGATATATTACAATCAATCCCTCAGAAATACAAGCGATTATCTGGGAATACTATAAAAAATATATATACCAAAAAATTGGACAACCTGGAAGAAATGGACAAATTCCTAAACACCCACACACTACCAAAATTCAAATGGGAAGAGAGATAAAATGTGAACAGACCCATAACTAGTGAATACCTTGAAGCAGGTATCAAAAATCTCTCAACAAATAAGAGGCCTGGACCAGATGGCTTCCCTGGGGAATTCTACCAGATATTTAAAGCAGAGTTAATACCTATCCTTCTCAAGTTGTTCCAAAAAATTTGAAATGGAGGGAAAACTTCCAGACTCATTCTATGAAGCCAGCTTTACTTTGATACCCAAACTAGACCGAGCCCCAACTAAAAGGAGAAATACAGGCCAATATCTCTGATGAATATGGATTCAAAAATTCTCAAAAAGTTACTACCAAATCGAATTCAACAGCATATAAAAAGAATTATTTACCATGATCAAGTGGGATTCATTCCTGGGCTGCAGGGCTGGTTCAATATTTGCGAATCAATCAGTGTGATACATCATATTAACAAAAGAAAAGAACCATATGATCCTGTCAAGAGATGCAGAAAAAAACATTTGACAAAATACAGCATCCTTTCTTAATAAAAACCCTCAAGAAAGTCAGGATAGAAAAAAACATATTTAAATAATATAAAAGCATTTTATGAAAAGCCCACAGCTAATGGGGAAATTACTGAATGGGGAAAAACTGAAAACTTTCCCCCTTAGATCAGGAACACAACAGGGATGTCTACTCTAACCACTATTGTTTAACATAGTGTTGGAAGTCCTATCATCAACAATCAGACAACAAAATGAAATAAAAGTCATCAGAATTGGCAAAGAGATCAAACTTTCACTTTTCACAGACAATGTGACACTCTACATGGGAAACCGACAGACTTCACCAAAAGTCTACTAGAACTGATATGTGAATACAGAAAAGTCTCAGGGTACAAAATCAATGTACAGAAATTGGTTGCATTTAAAAGATATAAAAGTTCTGTATGCTGAAAAATATAGAATACTTATGAAGGAAATTGAAGAAGACTCAGAGAAATGGAAAAACATTCCACGCTCATGGATCGGAAGAACAAATATTGTCAAAATATCAACACAATCCAAAGCAATCTACACATTCAATGCTATTTCAATCAAAATTATAATGGTATTCTACTCAAAGCTAAAATAAACAATCGTAAAATTTGTATGAAACCACAAAAGACCCCGAATACACAAAGTAATGTTGAGAAAGAAAACCAAAGTAGAAGGCATCACACTTCTAGACTTTATCCTCTACTACAAAGCTGTAACCATCAAGACAGTATGGTATTGGCACAAAAACTGACACATAGACCAATGGAATAGAATAGAAAACTCAGAAATGGACCCGCGAGTATATGGCCAACTAGTATTTGGCAAAGCAGGAAAGAGTATCCAATGGAAAAAAGACAGCCTCTTTAACAAATGGTGCTGGGAGAAATAGACAGCAACATGCATAATGAAACTAGAACACTTTCAAACACCATACACAAAATTAAACTCAAGGTGGATGAAAGACCTGAATGTGAGACAGGAAACCATCAAAACCCTAAAGGAGAAAGCAGGTAACAATCTCTTTCGCGTCAGCTGCAGGAATTTCTTTCTTGACACATCTCCAAAGGAAAGGGAATCAAAAGCAAAAATGAACAATTGGTACCTAATCAAGATAAAAACTTCTGCATTTCAAAGGAAAAAATCAACAAAACTAAAAGTCAACCAAAGGAATGGGAAAAAGATATTTGCAAATGGCATATCGGATAAAGGGCTACTATCCAAAATCTATAAAGAATTCACCAAACTACACACCAAAAAACAAATAATCCAGTGAAGAAATGGGCAGAAGACATGAATAGACACTTTTACAAAGAAGACATCCAGATGGCCTACTGACACATGAAATTATATTCAATGTCACTCATCATCAGGGAAATACAAATCAATTCCTCACTGAGATAACACCTCGCACAGGTCTCAGTGACTAAA
This sequence comes from Paguma larvata, assembly GCA_030068075.1. Taxonomy (NCBI): domain Eukaryota; kingdom Metazoa; phylum Chordata; class Mammalia; order Carnivora; family Viverridae; genus Paguma; species Paguma larvata. The sequence goes on along the minus strand of CM057830.1, from coordinate 50,195,202 downwards.
ATGAACAAGGCGGAGACTATAGATGCTGATGAAGATGTGGAGAAAAGGGAACCCTCTTCTGCTGTCGGTGGGAATGCAAACTAGCACAGCCGCTCTGAAAACCGGAATGGACGTTCCTAAAAAAATTAAAAATAGAACTACCCCATAACCCAGCAATAGCTGCTAGGAATTTACCCAAGGGATATAGGAGGGTGGATGAATAGGGACACATGTACCCCAATGTTTATAGCAGCACTTCCGATAATAGTCAAATTATGGAAAGAGACTAAGTGTCCATCAACTGACGAATGGATAAAGAAGACGTGGTATGTATATACAATGAAATACTACTGGCAATGAGAAAGAATGAAATCTGGCCATTTGTAGCAACGTGTATGGAACGAGAGTGTATTATGCTAAGTGAAATAAATCAGTCACCATATGTTTCCATGCATAGGTGGATTTTGAGAGAATTAGCAGAAAGCCATGGGGAAGGGGAAGAGGGGAAAGAAAAAAGACACAGAGAGGGAGGGAGACAAAACATAAGAGACTCTTAAATACTAAGAACAAACTGAGGGTTGAGAGGGTCATAGGAGGGGGGAGAGTGGGTGACGGGCACTGAGGAGGGCATGGGTTGGGATGAGCACTGGGTGTTGTATGGAAACCAATTTGACAATAAAAAGTTTTAAAAAAAAAAGTTACAAACAGAGAGGGAGGGAGGCAAACTGTAAGAGACTCTTAAATACAGAGAACAAACTGAGGGTTGATGGTGGGGGAGAGGGGAAAGTGGGTGATGGGCATTGAGGAGGGCTTGTTGGAATGAGGGCCGGGTGTTGTATGGAAGTCAATTTGACAATAAATTATATTTTTAAAAAAGAGCCTAAAATATTCAAAGTAATAAAAGAAGAGGATACAATGATGTTTGCCAAGGTCTGCTGGGAGGGGCAAACAAGAAGGTATCAGTCAAAGGGTTCAAAATTTAAGTTTGTAAGATAGATAAATCCTAAAACATATTGTAAAGCATAGTGCCTATAGTAAACAATACTGTATACTATGCTTAAAAAATTTCAAAGTGGTGTACCTTAAGTACTCTTTAGCAATATAAAAAATAATAATAGGGCAGAGGTAAACTTTTGGAAGTGATATATATGTTTATGATATAGATTGTGATAATGTTTTCATGGATATATTTTATCTTCATACTTCTCAAGTCGTATATATTAAATATGTACAACTTTTTCTTTGTCAATCAAACCTAAATTAAATGGTTTAAAAAATCCTGTGCCATAAAGTACACAATCAAGAGAATGAAAAGGCAATATATGAAATGAGAAAATATTTGCAAATATTGTGGTTGATACAGGATTATTATCTACAATACATGAATAACTACTACAACTCAACAATAAAACAACCCGATTAAAAAATGAGCAAGTGCTCAAGTAGTCATTTCTCCAAAGATGGTTTACAAAGAACAGAGTGCACATTAAAACATGTTCAATATAACTCTCTATTAGGGAAATACAAATCAAATTTACAAGATAGCACCTCATACCCTTATTATGGCTACAATTTTAAAAAATATGAAATTGTTGGGTAATTGGAACACTTGTCTACTGTCTGTGTGAATGTAATGTGAAATGGAATGAAACAGTTTGATAGTTTCTTAAAAAATAAAAAAAAGTATTACCATATAATTGATCAATTCTACTTATGGATATACATCCAAAAGCATTAAATGTAGGATCTTAAACAAATATTTGTACACTCATGTTTATAGCAGCATTATTCATAATACTAAAAATAGTGGAAGACCTTCAAATGTACATTGATGGAAGAATGGATAAACAAAATGAAGTATATAGATAGAATAGAATATTATTCATCCTTAAAATGAAGAAAATTTTGACAATATGCTACAAAATGAATGAAGCTTGAGGACGTTATGCTAAGTGAAATAAGCCAGTCACAAATGTACAAGTACTTCATTATCCTACTTATATAATGTAATAGAATGTCAAATTTATACAGACAAAAGTAGAATGGTGGTTGCCAAGCGCTGGGTGCAAGGAAGGGTGAAAAGTTATTGTTTAATGAATAGAAGAGTCACAATATTGTAAGATGAAGAGTGCTGGAAATGGAAGGTGGTGATGCTTGCCCAACGATGTGAGTATACTTAATGCCACTAAAGTATACACTTAAAAATTGTCAATATGGTAAATTTTATCCCATGTGAATCTCTACCATAAAAATAGTTAATTTCTCTTTCTATTGTTTCATTACTTATGTATAGAAATGCAAGAGATTATGTACACTTATTTTGTATTCTGCAAACATACTGATTTTTTAAATAATTTCCAGCAGACTTTGGGTGGAGTCTTTCAGGTTTTCCAAATAAAGTATCAAGCCATTTGCAAAAAATGAACATTTTACTTCTTCCTTGCCAATTTGGATGCTTTTTTATTTCTTTTTGTTGTCTGATTGCTGTGGCTAGTATTTCCAGTACTATGTTAAATAACAGTGATGAGAGTGGACATACCTGTCTTGTTCCTGGCTGTAGAGGAAAAAGTCTCAATTTTTTACCATGATGATATTAGCTGTGACTTTTTCATATATGGCCTTTATTATGTTGAGGAATGGTGCCTCTATCCCTACTCTGTTGAGGGTTTTTATCATGAATTGATGTTGTACTTGATCAAAGGCATTTTCTGCATCTAATTAAATGATCATATTATTATCCTTTCTTTTATTAATGCCATGTATTGCGATGGTTGATATCTGAATATTGGACCATTCTTGTAACCCAGGAATAAATCCCATTTGATCATGTAGAATAATTTTTAATGTATTGTTGGATACACCAATAATGAAGTGCAAGAAAGAGAATTTAAGGAATCAATTTCATTTACAACTGCGCCAAAAAACCAAGATACCTATAAATGAACCTTACCAATGAGGTCAAACACCTGTACCCTGAAAACTATGAAGCACTCAAGAAAGAAATTGAAGATGGCACAAACTAATGGAGAGATATTCCATGCTGATGGAGTGGAAGAACAAATATTGTCAAAATGTCTATAAAACCGAAAGCAGTCTACACATTCAATGCAATAGCTATCAAAATAACAACAGCATTTTTCACAGAGTTAAAACAAACAATTATAAGTTTGTATTGAACCACAAAAGACCCCAAACCTCCAAAGCAGCCTTGAAAGAGAAAATCAAAACTGGAGGCACCACAATTCTGGACTTCAGTTATATTACAAAGCTTTGGTGATCACAACGGTATGGTACTGGCACAGAAAGAGATCCATAGATCAATATTACAGGATAAAACCCCAAGAATGAACCCACAACTACATGGTCCATTAATATTCACCAAGAAGGAAGGAAGATCCAGTGGGAAAAAGATAGTCTCTTTCACAAATGGTGTTCGGAAAACTGGACAGCAACATGCCAAAGAATGAAACTGGACCACTTTCTTATATCAAACATGAAAATAAATTCAAAATGGATTAAAGACCTAAATGTGAGACAGGAAACCATAAAAATCGTACAGTAGAACAGAAGAAGAAACCTCTTTAACATTGCCATAACAACTTATTTCTAAATATGTCTCCTGAGGCAAGGTGGGGGACGGGAAAGCAAAAACAAATTATTGGGACTACATCAAAATGAAAACCTTCTGTACAGTGAAGGAAACAATCAGCAAAACTGACAGAATGGGAGAAGATATTTGAAAATGACATGTGACAAAGGGTTAGTATCCAAAATATACAAAGGACTTATAAAAACTCAACTCCCCAAAAAACAAAATAATCCAATTTAAAAATAGGCAGAAGACATGAATAGACATTTTTCAAAAAAAGACAACCAGCTGGCAAACAGACACATGAAAAGATGGTACACATTACTCATCATCAGAGAAATACAAATCAATACCACAATGAGGTACCACCTCACAACTGTCAGAGTGGCTAAAATTAACAATGCAGGAAAAAACTGGTGTTGTCAAGTATGCAGGGAAAGGTGAACATCTTCGCACAGTTAGTGATGCAGACTGGTGTAGCCACTCTAGAAGACAGTATGGAGGTTCCTCAAAATGTTAAAAATAGAATTACCTTATGATCCAGCAAATGCACTATTAGCTATTTATTCAAAGGATACAAAAATGCTAATTCAAATGGATAGATGCACCCCAATGTTTATAGCAGCATTATTTAGAATAGCCAAATGACGGAAACACTCCAGGTGTCCATTGACTGATGGACAGATAAAGAGAGGTGATATATATATGTATAAAGATAGAGAGAGAGAGAGAGACAGAGACAGAGAGACAGAAAGAGATTTAATCATTGCCTATATATATATATATAAATATATAAAATGAGAGGAATATTACTCAACCATAATACACAATGGAATATAAAACATATGTATATATTATATATAATGATGGAATATTATATTATATGATAAAATACTATAAATTACTATAGTATTAATATAAATTACTATAATTTTATAGTAGAGTATAATATAATAGTATAGTATAATACAATATAAATTGCTATAATTTTATAGTATAGTATAATGATATATAAATTAATAATTGATATAAATTGCTATAATTTTATAGTATAGTATAACGATGGAATATTATATTATAAATTATGTAATATATTATAATATATATTATACAATTTTATATCATAATATAAATTGTATATATATATAATGATTAAATATTACTCTGCCATAAAAATAATGATGTCTCTTTTTCTCGATTTCCTCTCTTCTGCCTTTTCATATATCATAATTCATAATTCAGGCTCTGCCAAATCTCCCACTTCTCAACATACTCTCTTCTCTTTCCTTTTTTCTTCTTCGCTTAATTCTCATTTATTTAGTTATTAGAGGAAACATCAAGGACTTCTCGGAAGAATGCCTCGATTATTTTGGTGCTGTTTTCTTTTAAATGCTACCACAAGCAAAGTACATATCCAGATATATCGAGAAATATTGCCAGATACATAGGCCAGATGCATACAGTTTTGCAGATTGTTCAATACACAGTGTTGTCTTAGAAGATATACTGGGTCAATGTGCCTGTTATAGGCCTGAATTCAAGGGGTGCCTATTCCTAATTCAGAAAAAGTCACCACAAACCCCATTTCCAACACTGTGCATGTATAATTGAGATATTGTGGAGCCTTTAGGTCAGATCTGAGGTGCTCACTGTCCAGAGAAAGAATGCTAAAATCAAACCACTGGATGAGCTTTACCCAGATTTGGCTTTTATATTGAGCTACGCCACCAACTTGCTCTGTAAGATCCACTGGTCCTCAGGTTATAAATCTGAAAAATAAGGAAGTTGTATTACATGATCTCCAAGGGGATTTAAAACTCTAAAGAACTGAATTTTTAAGAATTAGTTGCTCTGATTTGCCATACCTTTGGGATGACTCATTAAATCCAATTTATATAAAGAAGGTGTGGGAAGATATTATTCATGATTTCTCAATAGTGTAAATTATACTTTTGCTTTTATTCCCCTTCATCTACTAAAGTCCCATGAAAGAGAAGAAAGGGATGGGAGGATTGGCTCTTTCAAATGTATGGAGTGAGTTGATAGGTTTACATAAAACTGGCTAGGGACAGTTTCATTTTTTTCCTGAACTGACTGGTTGAGACACTTAGTGTGGCATAGGCAGACAACGAGTCTCCATTCAGTTTATTCTTCCTCTTTTCTGTAGGGTTTTCAGTTATTTCAAGTTTTCGGAGATGGTGATAACTTAAAGCCCTTACCAGTGTATATGTGGCTCAAGAGTATTATTTGAGAAGATTTGTATGCCTAGTGTAAGGGCAAAACGGGACTGATTCCATTTTGCTTAAGGGCAAACTGGGACTGACTCCATTGCGTTTCCTGTCTTCCACCCTGGGTCCCCAGTGCCTGCTCAAAACCTGCAACTTCCTGGTTCCAAAAGAACCACGCCCAGTGACCTATGGACCCTTCCTCAGCCAATTGACTAGGGTCACGACCATCACCCCTCCCACTGCCCCTAGACCCCTTTAAAACTATTGTGTTTTTGGAACAGGCCCTCTCTCTCGACCCACCGGTGCGTTGGCGTCGGTGCGGTAGGAGATTGAGCTCGAGCTAGCTCGATTAAAGGCTCTTTGTTCTTGCATCGGACTCGGCTCCCTGGTGGTTCTTGGGGTCCCTGAATTCTGGGCATAACATATGGGGTCTCGCCCGGGGTACCCCAAAACCCTCGAGGGACTCCCGACCCGAAGAGCCTGACTGACCATGGTCAATGTCTGTCTGTTGTCTGTCTCTTCTGTGTGAGCTCAACTTCTGGTAAGGCCCTATATGGTCTAAGTGGACGCACGGGTGGACCAGGGCCGGAGGATTCGGAAGACGTTCCAATCCTCCGTCTGGAGGGACGTGGAATCCCCTCATCTGGAGGGACGTGGAATCCCCTCAAAGGTCTGGGACGAGGCGGGGCGCTCCCGCCGGTCGGCGTGAGGCAGTCATCTGGTTTTCGGTTTTGCTTCCGCGGAATTGGAAGATTGTTTCTAGGGGCCCTCTGTCTGTTTTTGTGTTTTTCTGTGTTGTTTTGTGGCTGTGTGAGCTCATTTTCTGAAGGACCGGCAAAGGACCTAGGCGGACGCGCTGGAGGGTCGCTGGTGGGGAGTGCAGGGAGACGTCCTTCACCCCGTCTGGAGGTTTCCGCCAAGAGCCTGAAGGGGCTGCTTGCGAGGGAAGCCATCAGGATTGTTTCTAGGGGCCCACTGTTTGTCTGTTTTTGTGTTTTTTTGTGTGTGTCATTTTGTGGACTTACTGGACGGACATTATGGGACAGACTCAAACTACTCTTTCATTGTTTCTAGAGACATTACTTGGCAGAACCTTGTAGAGGATCCACCCTCTTGACTTAAACCCTTTCTGCCCCTGCGCCGCCTGGAAATTAAACCCATTTTTGCTTTGCAGGGGACGGAGAGAAAAAAAAGGACGAGAAAAATCCTATCCAGCCTTCAGCATCCCGTACCCTGTCCTACAAGGGGTGACTGAAGAAGAATTTATCTTTCCTCCACCGTATGTGCCCTCCAGGGTGCCAGAGGAACACTAGCCTCCCCTGAGGGGGAGGCGGACGCTGTTCCAAGAATGGAAAGCGGGAATCCCACCACCAACCAGGCTCAGATAGATACCTCCTTCCCCTTAACTCAGCCTGAGTGAGATTTTAATACGGCAAAAGGTAAGGAGAGGCTCCGGGTCTACCGCCAGACTCTAATGGGGGTTCTCCGAATGGCTGCTAGGAAGCCAACCAATCTGGCCAAGGTAGGGAACGTACAACAAGGAAAGGATGAGTCCCCGGCAGCCTTTTTAGAACGAATCATGGAGGCATTCCGTACCTATACCCCTATGGCTCCAAAGGCTCCGGAAAGTAAGGCAGCTGTTATCATGGCCTTTGTAAATCAATCGGCTGGAGACATCAGAAGGAAATTACAGAAAATAGATAGACTGGGAGAAAAAAGTCTTCAAGATTTGCTGGTAATAGCCGAAAAGGTATACAACAACCGAGAGCCTCCTGAGGATAGGCAGGCTCGCGCCATGGCGGCTGCTAGCAGCAAACAGACTGGAGACCTGGCCAGAATACTACTAGCTACCACTGCCGACTCCCCCAAGGAACAAAAGCGCCATCTCCGGCGACTGGCTGATGACTCAGAAGTAAGTAAAGGAACCACCAGAGGTGGGGGGAAGCAGAGGATGCAGAAAGATCAGTGTGCCTGCTGCAAGGAGATAGGGCATTGGGCCCGAGAATGTCCGGAAAAGGCCACTGGGAAGAGAAGCAGGACTGATCGAGTAAAAGTCTTAGAGCTAGGTGAACTGAGTGATTAGGGGAGTCGGGGCTCGGACCCTCTTCCTGAGCCAAGGGTAGCTCTTAAAGTGGAGGGGACCCCTGTTGACTTCTTGTCGACAGCGGAGCACAACATTCAGTCCTCCGCAGGAAAGTTAGCCAGCGAGAAGTCCTGGGGACTTTCAGACAAGGGGGGCCTCAGGTCACCTATGGCAAGGGCCACCCCATCCAGGTCCTAACTATGAAACTAGAGGGCGGACTTTAGGACCATGTAAAGCTCTTTTCTCTGCCCTGTGTGCTTCAGTCTGCCTTCAGGCCGCTTTAATCTGCCTTCAAGCCTCTAGGCTACTGAGCCCATTTTGTCCTCCCTTCCCCCTCCTTCCATTTCTGCCACCGCCTGGGGTGGCCTGGGGTGGCCTGGGGTGGGGCCTAGATCTCTGGCTCTTCAATGCCTCTGGTAGCATTCCGCTCCCCACCCCCACACTGTTGAAAGGAAAAAAAAAACGCATCTTTAAACTTTTTAAATTTCCTCATTGGTTCCACGGGGAAAAACTTAACAATGGTAAACTTTAAAGGGGATATAGATAAAATATAGTTAAGATAGAGATACTAAGTAAGGTTGACATTAATGGGATTTTAAAAATACACTGGTATAAAGTTAAAATTCTGCTTTTCTCTCCATTTAAAACACAAAGTTTTCTTGGACTACTCTGCTCTTGATAAGACAATGTGAACGAAGGTTTTTCTCTTTTCTACGGGAAAACCAAAGTTTAGGTTTCATCTTTATCAGGTCTTTAATTGCTCAGTAAAAACATATCAATGTTAAAGGAGCTAGGTTTTGCTAACAGCTATATGATGCTATACCTTGGCTGTTAGGATCTTTTACTGCCACCTTGGTCAAATAAATAAGAGTTTTAAGATTTGTAATGATCTGTAAGCCTATTAGAATGTGCTTTAGAATGACTTCCTAAGGTTTTAACAAAGTTCCCAGGATTGAAATAGTAAATGAAACATATTTGGTGTTCAAACAAATTTAGGTTTGATGGATCTGTCTTTAAAGTTATCAGCATTAAATATAAAACTTTATTTTACTAAGATTTACTGAAGGTCAAACAAACTTAAGTTATCTCTGTTCCAATTTGTTAGCAAAAGGAAGCCTGAAAGCGATGGTTAACTTGGTCTGCATCATAGTTTTCATGGGTAAATGTTAAGATAGCTTTCAAAGTCCTTGGTAACCTAAAGTGTTAAGAGTTTGGCTTGCATGAGAACTTGAAATTGAAATCATTGGCTATCTAACGAGATAAGAAGCTGAAGCATTAATTACTAAATGTAGGTTTGCGCTTTGGACCTGTTGGAAAAAACTAAGGATATTGGGAACTGTTAAAAAACATGCTTTGTGCTTAATGGATTCATAAGTTTGCCGTCTAGCAAATTCTGATATAACAGAGTTCACAATTGGTTACTACTTAGCTTTCACTGAAGACTAAGATTTCTAGCAGTTAAAGTTCTGAGAAGTGTATTTAGGACTGATGGAAATAAAAACAACTCTGTATGTAAGAAAGTGGGAGATATGAAAAAAGATATAATAGAAATATACTTTTGGTAAAGGTAAAAGAAAGTAATTTTGTCCTCAGTGAGACTGGTTATTTGGGAAAAAATGGCTTGGGACAAAATTTAAATGCCAAAGACAAATTGTAGAAAGTTCACGAAGGAAAAACCTTTAAAAGGGAATATTATGTGTGGTCAGGACAGACTAAGGTTAAAAAACATGGATTTTAAAAGTACACAGGATTGTACTTTTATCAAGTGGTAAAGATTCCTCCTCCTTTGATCCAAACGCTGGAAAAAATGGTGGCAATATCATTATTCCCTTAGAACGGGAAGGTCACCCTAGATTTCTTTAGCTTGCCTTCTGAGAACCTTAGGTGGCCTTTTCAGAGGTATCAATGGAAAGGTTTGCCTCAGGGCATGAAAAATAGCCCCACCCTATGTCAAAAGGTTTGTGGATCAAGCTTTAAGACCAGTTTGGTTTTGAGGGCTTTTAATGAGGCTTAACGCGAGGCACCTTTAAATGGTTACATCTGCCCTCTACACCCAGAAAGATAGTTACATCCTATCTGGCACTGCTGGCTACTTTGCTAACAAAGGGGGGCAAACCTAGTAGTTGCCTATGTATAGCAAAGGTCAATTGGAACCCTAAGAGGCCTGAGGCCTAATGATCTTTGGCAGATGGATGTTACTCATGTTCTATCTTTTGGTAAACTTTCCTATGTGCATGCGTGTGTGGAGACCTTTTCTCATGTTATTGCCTTGGCACATACAGGAGAGGCCTTTAAGGATGTGATCCAGCACCTTTGTCTATGCTTTTCCCACTTGGGGATTCCCAGGGCAATCAAAACGGACAATGCCCCTGCTTATACACCAGCCACCTTCTAAAGACTTAACAGGATGTAGTGTTAACCTGGGGGCGAGGGTATGCTTGTGTATTTCCACAGGACACGAACTCCCCTCTGTAGATTCCTGATAGATTGGCACAACCCTATGTCCAGACTCCCCAAGCCACCGCCATCTCCTCCAGTTCTTCAAAGGATGACCCAAAGGTCGATGCAGAGACGCTCTTTGAAACATCACTCCGACGCCTCCACTGCCCTCTACCTACCGGAGATGGAGGATAACGCTCTCCAGGGCCCTGAGCAAGCTCTTTTTGCAGAACAATCGGCCTTGTTGTTGAGAGTCAAGGGACCCCCTTGGCTCCTGCAATGTTTTCTCTATATTGTTTCAGCCTGCGTCCAGGCCTCATATGTACTTTTGTACTTTAGTCTTCTGGGAAATTTAGAGTAGAAATTAACGAGGTTATATTTCTTATTCCGATTGTGTTTTATCTAATTGCATTAGTACAAGTCATCCAGGAGATCAGTGATGCTCTCATGTAACCTAAAAGTGGGTTTGTTACTCCTTTGTGTTTTAATAGGACTAAACATTACTGGGATAAAGTATAGAAGCACATACCGGGGATCTGGATAATAATCTTTCTAACTTTGTTCATCACTTTTGTTTCCATGATGGTTAATATCGGAGTTTCCATTCTAATTTTGTTATCTTTAGAATTTTAAGGGGCAGCATAAAATCTATTTCAACAGAAAAAGGGGAGATGTTGGAGACCAGAAGATACTGGCCCTGGTAACACTACCTAAGGAAAAAACTCAGGCCCATGAGGCAGTGCCCTAGACCGGGACCCTCATCGGTGGATGGGGGTGCCTGGAAGCAAATGCCAGGTTGTAATATGACAAGAACATAATGGCTGGTCTGACTCTGAAGGAGGGCCGGTTAGCCAATGACGGGTAAGACTCCTCACAGCGGGGGGCGACCTAAGACAGGCAACGGTCAGGTAAGAGTCACCAGGACACCTGGCTATATAGGGTCTCTGGGCCTCTGTGTTGATTTGAGATTTATCCTAATATTCTAAAGAAGACGGGCCATAAAAAAATAAGAGTGGCTCCAGAACTTATTCCCCTATTAAACCAGCATATGCTGCCATACTTGAAAATCATGGAAATAAAATCTCTGAAGAATTCAGAATGTATTTTGATCTATTTAGACTGATGCCAGACCCTCAGAAATGTAATTATTGCTGTGGGTTTTGAGTCAGGACTGGTAAGAAATTGAGGCTAGATAACTTCTTGTTAGCTTAACTATGATGATTGGAGCTAATTAACTGGCTAGCCTACCTCGGGATAAAGATGGCATCGCGACCTGGGTCCATACACCCATGTTCGGCTGCCGGACCCCTCGTCATCCTACTTCTGTTACTAATCCTCGGGCCCTGTATCATCAACAGGCTGGTCCAGTTTGTCAGGGATCACGTGGGGACCGTCCAATTGATGGTCCTCTGTGCTAAATGCAAGTCCCTAGTAACAGAAGAGGGCAAGATAGAAAAGCAGCTGGACCCATGATTGGGTCCATAAGCCACAAGACAAGGGGGGAATGTAAGGGCAAAACGGGACTGATTCCATTTTGCTTAAGGGCAAACTGGGACTGACTCCATTGCGTTTCCTGTCTTCCACCCTGGGTCCCCAGTGCCTGCTCAAAACCTGCAACTTCCCGGTTCCAAAAGAACCACGCCCAGTGACCTATGGACCCTTCCTCAGCCAATTGACTAGGGTCACGACCATCACCCCTCCCACTGCCCCTAGACCCCTTTAAAACTATTGTGTTTTTGGAACGGGCCCTCTCTCTCGACCCACCGGTGCGTCGGCGTCGGTGCGGTAGGAGATTGAGCTCGAGCTAGCTCGATTAAAGGCTCTTTGTTCTTGCATCGGACTCGGCTCCCTGGTGGTTCTTGGGGTCCCTGAATTCTGGGCATAACACTAGGATGGGGCCAGTTTAAAGGGTAGGAGAGAAAATAAAAGTAACTTTATTTTGAGCTGGTTCCTTTTTAAAATTATCTTTTAGTTGAAGTATAATTGATATACAGCCTTATATTACTTTCAGGTTACAAAATAAAGATTCAACATTTCTATATATTAGACAGTGCTCATCACGATAAGAGTACTCTATCTCATTTATCTGTTTCACCCATCTCCCAATCTCCCCTCTGGGAACCATCAGTTCTCTGCATTTAAGAATCTGTTTTCTTGTTTGCCTTTTCTTTTCTCGTTCATTTAATTTGTTTAATTCCGCATTTGAGGGGAATTTGCCTTTGATTTATTGTGTTGGGAGCCATTTTGGGCTTGCAGGTTGGGACCCCTCCCTGTGTGAAAAAGTTGGTCGAGGCAAGGCTCGCACCAGCCCAACTGGTGCCTAGTCTTACCTCCTTCTAAATAATTTTTCAGGCTTTGATTTCTTGAACTACTCTCCTCGGCCCCAGAGAATGTAATGCTCTTTTGTTTTATGGCATTTAGATAAAAGGAAGGACCTGGAGCACAATGCTTTGATGGATTACATCTGAATGAGAGTAGCCTGGCCAGAAGAAACCTTAAAGTTGCATCTTGGGGGTGGGTTGCACCTCTCCCATTGTGGTTGGAAGAATAGGCAGAATGACTCTTGGCCTGTTTATAGATAATTAACATTAAGGCCTTAAGGAAACACCCTGTTCTTTCCCCCCACCCTAAATTTATATGTTAATTATCCTGAAGTCAACATACAGGATTGAGGAAGTTGCTGCCTTGCCTGTAAAAACACATTATTGTTAAAGAGATCAAACTAGGGAATGTCACTCATTGATGTAATGTCACTCATTACCTTTAAAAATAAAGACACTGAGACCAGCAGGGCATAGATGCCAGAATTGCCAGAACTGCCTGCTTGGTCATCAGACTACATCTCTCTCGTGGCTCTCTCATTTCCTTTTGCCTGAACGTCCATCCTTCAGGGACCCCTAGATTTGCCAGAACTGGATCCCAGCATTATTGCACATACTATTATAACCTTGATGTCCATCCATCTTGCTGGAAGTGGGAAGATTTCATCATTTTTAATGGTGGCATAATATTCCATGCTGTATGTGTGTGGGAGTGTATGTATACATACACACATAACACAACTTCTTGTTTAAGTTTTTCTTTAAATTTCTGTTAGTTAAAATACAGTATAATATTAACTTCAAGTGTACAATATACTGATTCAAAAATTTCGTCCAATACCAGGTGCTCATCACAAGTACACTCCTTAATCCCCATCACCTATTTAACCCATCCACCCCGCCCACCTCCACTATGGTAACCATCAATTTGTTCTCTATAAGTAAGAGTCTATTTCTTAGTTTCCTTCTCTCTCTCTCTCTCATTTTTGTCTTTGCTCTTTCGTTTGTTTCTCAAATTCCACATCTGGGGGAAATCATATGGTATTTGTCTTTCTCTGACTGAATTATTTCCCTTAGCATAATACTCTCTCACTCCACCCATGTCATTGTAAATGGCAAGATTTCATTTTTTTACGGCTAATACTTCATTACGTGTGTGTGTCTGTGTGTGTGTGTCACTTCTTTAACAATTAATCAGTCAATGGACATCTGGGCTGTTTCCATAATTTGGCTATTGTAGATAATGCTGCTATAAACATTGGGGACATGTATTCCTTTGAATTAATTTTTGTATTCTTTGGGTAGATACCTATGAGTGCAATCACTGTATCATAGGGTAGTTCTATTTTCAAGTTTTTTAGGAACCTCCATAATGTTTTCCAGAGTGGCTGAACCAGTTTGCATTTTCACAAACAGTCCATGAGTTTTCCCTGTTCTCCACATCCACATCAACACCAGCTGTTTCTTGAGTTGTTGAAAATAGCAATATTGACAGGTGTTAGGTGATGTATACTGTAGGTTTGATTTGTATTTTCATGATGATAACGGATGTTGAACATCATTACATGTGTCTCTTGGCCATGTGTATTTCGTCTTTGGAAAAATGTCTATTCTTGTCATCTGTCCATTTTTTTAAAATTAGATTACTCATTTTTTCATATTGAGTTTTATATTTTTATATATTTTTGATTTGTAACCCTTTATATGATATCTCATTTGCAAAAATCCTCCTGTTCTGTGGGTTGGGTTTTAGTTTTATTGATTGTTTCTTTCACCTGTGCGTAAGCTTTTTTTATTTTGATGAAGTCTCCATAGTTTAGTTTTGCTTTTGTTGTCCTTGCCTCATGCAACATATCTAGAAAGAAGCTGCCGTGGCTGATGTCAAGAGGTTACTGCCTGTGTTCTCTTCTACAATTTTTATGGTTCCAGATCTCATCTTTAAGTCTCTGATCCATTTTGAATTTATTTTTGTATATAGTGTATTAAGTGGTCCGGTGTGATTCTTTTGCAAGTTGTTCTCCAGTTTCCCAACATCATTTGTTAAAGAGACTGCCTTTTTCTCACTGGATATTCCTTCATTCATGGCAAATATTAAATGACCATATAGTTATAGATTCACACCTGGGTTTTCTATTCTGTTACATTTATCTTTGTTTCTGTGCCAGTACCATACTGTTTTCATCACTACAGTTTTGTAATATAACTTGAAGTCCAGAATTGTGATGCCTCCAGCTTTGCTTTTCTCTTCCAAGATTGCTTTGGCTATTCAGAAATTTTTATGGTCCTACACAGATTTTAGGATGGTGTGTTCTAGTTCTGTGAAAAATGCTATTGATATTTTAATAGGGATTGCTTTAAATGTGTAGATTGTTTTGGGTAGTATAGACATTTTGACAATATTTATTCTTCCAATCCATGAGCATGCAATGTTCTTTCCATTTGTATCATCTTCAATTTCTTTCATCAGTGTTTTAAAGTTTTCAGGGTACAGGTGTTTGGCTACATTGGTTAGGTTTATTCCTAGGTATCTTATGACTTTTGGTGGAATTATAAGGGGAATTTGCTCCTTAATCTCTCATCCTACTGCTTCATTTTTGGTATATAGAAATTCAACGGATTTCTGTATGTTAATTTTGTATCCCGTGAATTTACTGAATTCATGTATCAATTCTAGCATTTTTTTTTTTTGGTGGTATTGTATGAGTTTTCTATAAAGAGTATCATGTAATTTGCAAATAGTGGAAGTTTGACTTCTTCCTCACTGATGTGGATGTCTTTTATTATTTTCCTCATCTGATTGCTGTGGATAGTACTTCCAGTGTTGCATTAAATAACAGTGGTGAGAATGGACATCCTTTATTGTTCCTAACTGTAAAGGAAAAGTTTTCAATTTTTCCCCATTAAGGGTGATATTAACTGTGGGTTTTTCATATATAACCTTTATTACACTGAGGTATATTCCCTCTAAACTTACTTTGTTGACAGTTTTTATCACGATTTTTGTTGTGCTTTGTCAAATGCTTGTTCTCCCCCTTTGAAATGATCATGTGTATCTTATATATTTTTTTCTTTTTTGATTAATGTTGTGTATCATGTGATTGATTTGCAAACATTGAATCTCTCATGCAAGCTAGGAGTAAATCTCATTTCATTGTGATGAATGATATTTTAAATGTATTGTTGGATTTGGTTGGAGAATATTCTATTGAAAATGTTTGCATCCTTGTTTATCAGGGATATTGGCCTATAGTTCTCTTTTTTAATGGTGCCTTAATCTGCTTTTATTCTGAGGGTAGTGTTAACCTCATAGAATGAGTTTCGAAGTTTCATTTCCTTTTCTTTTGAAGTTTTACTTCCTCCTTTTTGGAATAGTTTGGGAAGAATAGGTATTAACTCTTCTTTAAATGTTTGTTTGAATTCACCTGTGAATCCATCTGGGATTGGACTTTCTTTGCTGTCAGTTTTTTTGATTATTGATTCAATTTCTTTGCAGATTATTGGTATGTTTAAGTTTTCTATTTCTTCCTGTTTTGATAGTTTATATGTTTGTAGGAATTTATTCATTTCTACCAGACTGTCTGATTTGTTGGCATATATTTTTCCATAATATTCTCTTATAAATGTTTCTATTTCTATGGTGTTGCTTGTTATTTCTACTCTCTCATTTGTGATTTTATTTGACCACTTTTGCTGCTTACCAAAGGTTTTGGATGTCCATGTTTTCATTTTCATTTGTTTTCAAGTAGTTTTTAAATTTCTTGTTTGATTTCCTTGGTGACACATTCATTGTTTAGTAGCATGTTGTTTAACCTCCATGTATATGTGTTATTTCCAGATTTTTCCTTGTTGTTGACTTCTGGTTTCATAGTGTTGTGGTCAGAGAAGATTACTAGTATGTTTTCAATCTTTCTATATTTTTTGAGGCCTGTTTTGTGACATAACATGTGATCTATTCTGGAGAATGTTCATTGTGCACTTGAAAAGAATGTGTATTCGGCTATTTTAGGATTGAATATTCTGGATATATCTGTTAAGTCCATCTGGCTCAGTGTGTCATTCAAAGTCATTGCTTTCTTGTTTATCTTCTCTTTAGATAATCTTCCATTGATGTAAGTTGGGTGTTAATGTCCCCTACTATTATTGCATTCTTATAAATTATTTTGTGATTTTTGTTTTATACATTTGGGTCTTCTCATGATGGGTGCATAAATATTTATACCTGTTAGATCTTCTTCTTGGATTTTCCCCTTTATTATGATATGGTGCCTTTCTTTGTCTCTCATTACAGTCTTTTTTAAAACTCTAAAGTGTCTGATACGTGTTCCTACTCCAGCTCTCTTTTGACATCCATTTGGTGTGATATCTCTTCATCCTCTCACTTACAATCTGCAGGTGTCTTTAGATTTAAAATGGGTCTTTTGTAGGCAGCATATATGTCGGTCTTGTAATTTCATCTGTTTTAACACCCTATGGCTTTTAATTGGAGCACTTAGTCCATGTGTACTCAAAATAATTATTGATAAATATGTATTTTGTGCCATCTTATTATTATGTATTATTTTGTTTCTGAAGATTATCTGATCCTTTATTGTCATTGTTACTTTTGGTCTCTCTTTTGCATTTGAAGAGTTCCTTTTATTACTTTTTATATATTTATTTAAAGTTTATTTATTTTGAGAAGAGAAAAGAGAGCATGATCATGGTTAGGGCACAGGGAGAGAGAGAAAATGCTAAGCAGGCTCTGCACAGAGCTTGATGTGGGTCTTGGACTCATGAACCATGAAATTATTACCTGATCTGTATTCAAGTGTCAGACGCTTAAAGTGAGGTATCCAGGCACTTGTAGAGTCCCTTTTATTACTTCTTGTAGGGCTGCTTGATTGGTCATGAATTTTAGTTTTTGTTTGTTGTGCAAATTCTTTCTCTCTCCTTCTATTCTGAATGATAGCCTTGCTGCAAAGAATATTCTTGGCTTCAGATTTGTCCCCTTCAGAACTTTGAATATATCATGCCATTCCCTTCTGGCTTGCCAAATTTTTGTTGAGAAAACTCCAGCTAGTCTTATGGGTTTCCCCTTGTAATATAAGCATTTTTTTTTCTTGCTGCCTTTAATATATATTCTTTATCACCAAGTTTTGCAAATTTAATTGCAATATATCTTGGTGTTGGCCTGCTTTGTGGATTTTTATTGTGGTTTCTGTTCTTCTTGGATTTGGATGTCTGTTTCCTTCTCCAGATTATGGAAGTTTTCAGCTATTACTTATTCGACTAAATTTTCTTCCCCCTTTTCTTTTCTTCTTCTGGGATGCCGATAATGTGATAATCTTATTATGTTTGACGGAGTCACTGAGTTCCCTAAGTCTTTTCTCCTGTTGTATAATACTTTTTTCTCTCTTTTGTTTATATTCTTTATTTTCCTTTTTTGTTTCTTCTAGGTCACTAATTTATTCCTCTGCTTCTTTCCAGTCTGATGTTTTTGCATCAAGTTTGTTTTCAATGCCATTTACTACATTCTTTATTGATTCTTTTTAAACTCTTTTATCTCTATGGTAATTTTCTCACTGATCTCTTCCATTCTTTTCTCAAGCCCAGTGAATATCCTTATGTTTATTACTTTGAATTCTCCATCAGGCATGTTACTTACATCTGTTTCTCTTAGATCTATGGTCCTGGATTTATCTTATTCTTTCATTTAGGTTAATTTCCTCCATCTTTGCATTTTATCTAATTTTCTACCTTAATCTCTGTGTAAGAAAATCCAGTTATGTCTTTTGCTTCTGAAAGTAATTGCCTTATGAAAAAGAGGTCATGTAATGCCCCACACCCGGCCTTTCAGCAAGTCTCCTGTGTATGCTGTGTGGCTCTGCTGCTTAGTTTTGGCTGCTTTATCTTTCAGTCCAGTCATCTGCAAAGGCTCTCCTTGACTGTTGAAGGCAGTGTTTGGTTCCAGTCCTGAATACAGTGAGTTTTAACTAGGTGTGCTCTGGTCTGTTTGTCAGATGAGACCTGATGCCAATTCCCCAGAACCGAGGTCCTGCAGAACTCTCTCATCAGGAGACACAGTTGGGCAAGTGCTTTTACTGGTATTCTGGGGGAGGAGACTTCCTAGTTGGGACTGAGGCAAGTTTGACTGAGAAGGGTAGTTCCCACAGTGCAGAGTGGTGAGACTTGGTGTAAGCAAGTTTGGCAGCCAGCTCATGCTTTGTGCAGCTTCTGACAGGTTGTTCTGTGTTTATGCTGAGGAGCAGGGGAGGGTAATTGTTCTGGCCAGCTCCTTTGTTCCTGAACACGTTTCTCTGTGAACACTGCCTTTCAGGGACATGCTCTGAGAAGAGCAAATCATCTCACTAATGTGTGCCCCAGGTGCTCTTCTAATCACTGTTTCCATGCTGTCTGCTCTATGCATGTTTTACTGCCTTCTCTTCAGGAAAAGTGCAGTGCCCTCTGGTCTCAATTCCAGTCAAGGCAGCTGAGCCTTAAAACTCTAGGCTTTAAGCCCTGTTCATTGCCAAAACTCATTAAATTCATCCCGTCTTGTTTTCCAAGCAGATGGTTTTGCTGAAACATTCTCCCTGTCTTCTCCTTTCTCTCTCTCTTGCCCTTTTCTATAACCATATAATTAGCAGCACCTTCCAACAGCAGCACCTGAGATCTATTTCTCCTCTAAACCATGTCTCCACATTTCCTATCTTCTTCAATGTGGCCTCTTCTCTTCCTTTATTTGTGGAGTTTGTTCTGTCACTCTTCAGGTCTATTTCTGGGGTACTTAGGATGATATGATAAATATCTAGTTGTTTTCATGGGAAGTAGGGGTGAACATAGGTTCCTTTTACTCCACTGCCATTTTCCTCTTTCTCACACCACATCTTCTTTTGCCATTCATTTATGGATGGACTGTTGGGTTGCTGCCATATTTTTGCCATTGTAACTAATTCTACAATAAACATAGAGGTGCATATATCTTTTCAAATTAGTGATTTCATTTTCTTTGAGTAAATTCCCAGTAGTGGAATTACAGGATCATATGATAATTCTATTTTTCTATATTTTTAAGGAACCACCATACTGTTTTCCACAATAGCTACACCAATTTGCATTCTCATGAACAGTGCACAAGGTTTCTTTTTTCTCCACATCCTCATCAACACTCGTTCTTTTTTGTGTTTTTAATTTTAGCCATTTTGACAATGCGTAAAGTGATATCTCATTGTGGTTTTGATTTGATTTCCCTAATGATTGGTGATGTTGCACACTTTTCATGTGTCTGTTGGCAATGTGTATTCCTTTTTTGAAAAAAAATGTCTGTTCAGCGCCCATTTTTAATCAGATTATTTGTTTTTTTTCCAGATTTGAATTCTATAAATTCTTTATATATTTTAGATATTAACCCCTTATTGGATATCTCATTTACAGATGTCATGTCCCATTTCATAGGCTGATTTTTGCTTTGTTTATTGTTTCCTTTACTAAGTAAAAGATACTTATTTTGGTGTAGTCTCAATAATTTAATTTAGTTGTTGTTGTTGTTGTTTTTTTTTTTTTCATGTCATTGGTGACCTATCTAGAAATATGTTGCCATGGGCAATATCGAGGAAATTACTGCCTAGGATTTCTTTATTTTAAATTTTTATTAATTAAAAAAAAATGTTTATTTCTTTTTGAGAGAGAGAGAGAAAGAGTGAGCAGGGGAGGGGCAGAGCGAGAGGGATACGCAGAATCTGAAGCAGGTTCCAGGCTCCAAAGCTGTCAGCACAGAACCCGATGTGAGACTCCAACTCACAAACTGTGAGATCATGACCTGAGCTGAAGTTGGACATCTAAATGACTGAGCCACCCAGGTGCCTTTTTAAAGTTAAAAAAAAATATTTTAGAGAGAGAGAGAGCACGCAAGAAGGGAAGAGAGGCAGAGAAAGAGAGAGAGAGAGAGAGAGAGAGAGAAAGAATCCCAAGCAGGTTTCACACTCAGTGCGAACCTTGATGTGGGGCTCAATCCAAAGATCCTGGAATCATGACCTGAGCTGAAATCAAGAGTCAGATGCTCAACCAACTGATTCACCTAACACCTCACCCCTCCACTTAGGGCTTAGGTTTTCCTATAGGAGTTTGAAGTTTCAGGTCTTTAATCCATTTTGAGTTTATTTTTGTGTATGCTATGACAAAGTGATCGTTTCATTTTTTTTGCAGGCAGCTGTACAGTTTTCCCATCACGATTTGTTGAAAACAAAGTTTATCCCACTTTCCTTGATATCAAAATCAGACAAAGACACCACGAAAAAAGAAAACTATAAGTCAACATCTCTGATGAACACAAATGCAAAAGTCCTCAACAAAATAATAGCAAACCAAATCCAATAGTGCATTAAAAAAAAAGAAACATTCACCATGATTAAGTGGGATTTATGCCAGAGATACAACTGTAGTACAATATTCAGAAATCAACCTATGTGATACATCGTATTAACTAAAGTAAGGAACAAAAAACATATTATTATCTCATTAGATGCATAAAAATATTTGACAACAGTGCAACATTTATTTATGAAAGACGCTTTAAACAAAATGGAGTTAGAAGGAACATACCTCAACATAACTAAGGCCATTTATAAAAAACCCACAGGTAACATCGTACTCCTCTAAGATCAGGATGAAGGATATCCACTCTTATCACTTTTATTCAACATAGTATTGGAAATCCTAGCTTCAGCAATCTGTTAAGAAAAAAATAAAATACATTCACGTTGCTAAGGAAATAAAACTCTCATTATTTGCAGATGATATGATATTATACATAGAAAATTCTAAAGACTCCACCAAAATCTACTAGAGTTGATAAATTAATTCAGAAAAATCACATGATAGAAAAAAATTTTAATGGTTATTTAGTTCTGAGAGAGAGAGAAGGAGCAGGTTTAATGATTATTTAGTTCTGAGTGAGCAGAAGAGGGTCAGAGAGAGAGAGGGAGACATAGAATATGGGCAAGGTCCAGGCTCTGAGCTATCAGCACAGAGCCTGACATATGGCTCGAACTCACAAACCATGAGATCATGACGTGAGCCAAAGTTGAAAACTTAAACAACTGAGCAACCTACACGTCCCAGGATAGAAAATTAATATACAGAAATCTATTTTTTATACACTAATAACTAAGTGTCAAAATATTAAGAAAATAATATCATTTACAATTGTACCGAAAACAATACAATACCTTGCAATGAACTTGACCAAGGCGGCGAAGACCTGTACTGCAAAAATTATAAAATATTGATGAAATAAATTGAAGATGACATGAATAGAAAGTTATTTCATGCTCGTGTATTGGAAGAACAAATATCGTTAAAATGTCCATACTCCCCAAAGCAATCTACATATTCAATGCAATCCTTCTGAAAATATCACTAGTACATTTTAAAGAACTAGAACAAATTAAAACTTTATATGGAATGACACAGGAGCTCGAAAAGCCAGAGCAACCTTGAGAAAGAAGAACTAAGCTTGATGTATTACAATCTCAGATTTTGAGATACACCACAAATCTATAATAATAAAAACAGTATGTTACTGACACAAAAATGAACACATAGATCAATGGCACAGAATATAGACCAAAAAACAAAGCCACATTTAAATGGTCAGTTTGCTTCTTATTGCCCCAGATTGTGGCAAAAAGGTAATGTGACATAACAAATAATACAGTTTCTGGATGGCTCATCCTCTTATTTTCCTCACTTTTCTGGAGACAGAGGCAAGGGACATATAGTTAAATCATGTCCTATAATTTTCTTCACTTTATCGCCAAATGGTAATAGCACCCTTCTACCACCATTGCCACCAACCAGTCTGTGATTGGAGATTTTAGAGAGAGAAAGGAAAGTTGGAGGCCATCTTCTTCTTCTAAAGGAGAGAAGTTAGGCTTTTACTCATTCATATTTCAGAAGTTCTTCATCCCACCCAATCTATTTCTTATTCAAAAGCTTTGTATGCACAATTGTGATTGCCCAGGTATTTACTCAAGTGTCTTGGCTTTCACTGGGAATACTGGCGGGCCTTTACTGAATCTCAGACTCTTGGAGATAGAAAAGGATTAGGATTCTTTTAACTGCATCTCTCAGTTGGGCAGCTCTTTGTTTTCCTTTATATTCTGTTTACTGAGAATAGGGAAGGGCTTCATATTTAGGGGATGAGTAGGTTTAACTGAAAAATATCTTACCATTGTGTGTGTATATCACCTCTTCCTAACAAAATCTTTCTCTTTCCTTCTCCCTTTCTTTTCGTTTTTATTTCTATCCCTTTCTCATCCCCCTCTGAGTGAGTTTCTCATCTACCCTGTCAGTTTCAAATGCTCTGACATGCCTGGAGATAACAGTCAGTAACACCGACTTTTCTGTGCTCTTCAAACACTTAACTGAATCATAAGGTGGTTCTGCAATCAGGTTTAAAATGCGCATGTATCATCATTCTACAAATTTTTATTAAACACCTGCTGTGTTCCAAGAGATGACCCAAGTGCTAAGATGGAGAAAATAATAATAACAATAACTAACATAGATCATTTATTTTGTGCTGGACACTATTTTGGCCGTATGGTGTTATCTTACTTCTTTTTTTCTTTTTAAACCATTATGAGACAGTTGTCATTTTCATCCCATTTTACAGATGAGGAAACTGAAAACCAGAAAGGTTAAGTAACTTTTTTAAGGTCATACACCTGTAAGCAATGAAGCCAAGAAGTCAGTCAGGATTCAAATCTAAAAATCCCAGTACAGGGGAGCCTGGGTGGCTCAGTCGGTTAAGAGTCCAACTTCCGCTCAGGTCATGATTTCATGGTTTGTGAGTTCAAGCCTCACGTCGTGCTGTGTGGTGACAGCTAGAGCCTGGAGCCTGCTTCAGATTCGGTGTCTCCCGCTCCTGTACCCCTCTCTCTGTACCCCTCCCTGGCTCGCATTCTGTCTCTCTCTCTCTCTCAAAAATAAATAAACATTAATAATTTTAAAAAATTCAGTGACAGAATATTCACTCTTAACTGTTTTATTCTGTCCAATGAATGGAGCTTATTCTTTATTTGTGGAGACACAGTAAGCACATAAATAAATCAAAATACAGCTTTTGTGGTAGTGTGTAAGTATGTACAAAATAAAGTAAGATAATGTGGAAAAAAGTGACAGAGGTGTGTTTTATTTCTAAAGGATACTAGGGAAAGGCCTCTCTGAAGAATGACATTTCAGCAGAAACCTGAATGAGGTGAGGGGGCTTCTTGGGTATTTTAGGTAAAGTGAACAGAATGCACAAAGGTCTAAGATAGGAATGAGCAGAGAGGATTCTAGAAATATTAGGAATGCTTGTGTGAGTGGGATGCGATAAGCAGGTGTATCATAAGGAGGCAATATCTAAGGGGTAAGCTCTGACCACATTATGAGAGACCTTGCCAACTATGGTAAATAGTTGAACTTTTATTCTAAGTGTACTTGCATTACTGTTTTTAAATGGATGATATGATCTGGTTTGTGTTGTATAAAAGATCACTCTGGCTTCTGTGAGGAGAACAGACTGCAGGAGGGTAACAGTGAGAGTAGTGAGAGCAGAGAGACCAAGAAAAAGACTACTAATGCAGTTGTCCAGACAAGAATGACAGTTTGGGAGCACCTGGGTGGCTCAGTTGGTTAGGCTTCCGACTTCAGCTCAGGTCATGATCTCACAGCTCGTGAGTTCAAGCCCCGTGTCAGGCTCTGTGCTGACAGCTTAGAGCCTGGAACCTGCTTCAGATTCTGGTCTCCCTCTCTCTCTGTCTCCCCTGCTTGCGCTCTGTCTCTCTCTCTCAAAAATAAACATCAAAAATTTTAAAAAAAAGAATGATTGGTGTATGATAATGGAGGTGGTGAGAAGTAGTCAGATTCTGGATATTCTTGCTTTTCTAAAATTTATTTTGAGAGAGCGAGAGAGAGAGAGCACAAGCATGAGTGGGGAACAGGCAGAGAGAGTCATGGAGAAAGAGAATCCCAAGCTCTGCCCTGACAGGACAGCGTGGAGCCCCACATGGGGCTCCATCTCAATAATCATGGGATCATGACCTACGCCAAAATTAAGAT
Source organism: Paguma larvata (assembly GCA_030068075.1). Classification (NCBI taxonomy): domain Eukaryota; kingdom Metazoa; phylum Chordata; class Mammalia; order Carnivora; family Viverridae; genus Paguma; species Paguma larvata. The sequence continues at coordinate 50,170,479 of CM057830.1, read as the reverse complement.
TCAGAGCTCAACTGACTGAGTCACCCATGCACTACTCAGGATATATTTTGAAGGGTAAATCTTACAGGTCTTGCTTAATAGACTGGATGTGGAGAGGGAGGGATTAGTTGGTTAGCTTCCATAAGTAATTAATATTGTCATGATTACAACTTTTAATTGAGTTTGCTTTTCATTTTCCTATCTCTCCTCTCTTTTTTTTTGCAGAAATAAACTTTTTTTTATCTTAAATACCATCTTATTATTCATGCCATAATATAATGGCAATTCAAAATTATTATTAAATAAAATAATGTGTGCATTCTTTAATTCATTCATGGTATGCATTAATTCTAGTTCTAAGGTGCTTAGGATTCAGTGAAGAAAACAGTCATGGTTTCTGACCTCATGTAGCTCACTACTTGGTCAAGTTCAGGGCTAGGCACTTTACACATCCTTTTTTTGTGTTTATTATTTGTGTGAGAGACAGACAAAGTGCAAGTGAGGGAGGTGCAGAAAGGGAAGGAGACACAGAATCCGAGGCAGGCCCCAGGCTGCGAGTTGTCAGCACAGAGCCCAAAGTGGGGCTCCAACCCATGGACCATGAGATCATGACCTGAGCTGAAGTCAGATGCTTTACCGACTGAGCCACCCAGGTGCCCCACGCATCATGTTGTTTAATTGTTACCAATACCCACCCCCTATGCACACATTTTAGGGAAAACTAACAGTTACCTGGGGCTTTTTATGTTCAACACTTTACATTTGTCACATAAACTCCTCATAAAAGCTTTTCAAAGTTGGTATTATTGTTTCCATTTTAAAGATGAGGTTCTGACTTGACAAAGGATGCACAGGTAGTAAAAACAGCTTGCTTTTGAATCTTAATCCTTAAGAAGTAGCATATTCTTATGGTCCAATATCATTGGTTCTACAGTTAACCAGACGTGGGTTTAAATCTTAGTTTAATAACATACCACTTGTTTGACCTTGGACAAGTTATTGAACCTAAATATCAAAACATCAGTTTCCTAAAACTACAAAATGAGTTGAAATTAAAAATAACTTTCCTCCCCCTTTCATGTTTGCTGCAAATGTTAAATGAGCTAAAATAAAGTACTATAGCTCTTACTGTTACTGTTCCCATTGTCCACCTGGACAGTTTTTCAGCTAACAATCATCCTGGCTCCATTTTAAAGTATACCTGGGCATATTTGACTGTGATAACTTTGTTTTATTAGAGTTTTCCTCCTTCCATGATTCAAATGCGTTATTTTATTTTTCAGTCATGGATTTGTTCCAAATGTTTGACTCTCATAAAATGTTAATTTAGAAGGAACTGCCATTTGAATACTCTTTAATTTTGAATCCTCTGCCACTTTCTTCACAAGAGGAAGTGCTGTAGACTTCATTTGCCTTGTCCTTAAATTCCATGAAGTGGGTTTGTTTCATCATTTTTAGATGACAAGGGAGCATTAGTTTGACAAGTAGGAAGTATTATTACTGGATCTTTGAATTACTGCTACTTTATGGCAAAGGATTGGAGGAAGGTTTTGAGAAAACAATAGGTTCCTATCCCTTAAAATCTGTAATGACAATGACAGTTAATATTTATTGAGCTCTTACCAAATTTTGGGTATTGTATTAGACATTTTATATATATATTCTCGTTGAATATTCACATTATTGCAAGGTAGCTACTATTTATTATTTATTTTTGCAGATGAAGAACCTGAAGCACAGAGAAGGTAGGTAACTTGCTCAAGGTCACACAACAAATAAGTGGTTGAAATGGCTTTTGAATTTAGATAGCATTTCTCTAGAAACTTTAATTTAAATTTACTTATTTAAATTCAACTTAGCTGGGGTGCCTGGGTGGTTGATTGGTTAAGCATCCAACTCTTCATTTCAGCTCAGGTCATGATCAAGCCCCATATCAGGATCTGTGCTGATAATGCAGGACCTGCTTGGGATTCTCTCTCTCCCTCTCTCTGCCCCTCCACTGATCTCTGTCTCTGTCTCTTTCTCTGTCTCTCTAAAAATAAATAAATAAACTTAAAAAATAAAAATAAATAAATTCTAGTTAGTTAATATACAGTGTAGAATTGGTTTCGGGAGTAGGACCCAGTGATTCATCACTTACATTCAACATCCAGTATTCATCTCAACAAGTACCTTCCTTAATGCCCTTCACGCATATAGCCCTTCACACATATAGCCCATCCCCCCACCTACCTCCCCTCCAGCAACCCTGTTTGTTCTCTGTATTTAGGAGTCTCTTATCGTTTGCTTCCCTCTCTGTTTTTCTCTTATTTTTCCTTCCCATCCGCTATTTTCATCTCTTTTGCTTCTTAAATTCCACATATGAGTGAAATCGTATGATATTTGTCTTTCTCTGACTTACTTATTTCACTTAGTGTAACGCACTCTAGTTCCATCCACATTTTTGCAAATGGCACGATTCCATTCTTTTTGATCACCGAGTAGTGGAAAACTTTTGCACTGTTGGTGACAATGCAAAGTGGGGCAGCCGCTCTGGAAAACAGTATAGGGGTTCCTCAAAAATTTAAAAATAGAACTAGTCTATGTCCCACCAACTGCACTACTAAGTATTTATTCAAAGGATACAAAAATGCTGGTTCTAAGGGGCATACGCACCCTAGTGTTTATAGCAGTGCTATCAACAATAGCCAAATTATTGAAAGAAATTTTATTTTTACCATTATTTATTTCCATGTCCATTCCCCGTCTACTCCCATACTCTCCATCCTTTAATACCTAGGACAACAGTAGTTACAAAAAATTTGAATAAAATGCAGATTCCCATATTGGACAAACATAGAATCTGATTTAGTATATCTAGAACAGAGCACAGGGCTTTCTCAAGGTTACACAATTCAGAAGTGGTTGAGATAAGATTTGAATTTAAATATTTTTCTATAAAGCTTATTTGTACCATTACCTGTCTTTATATATCTCCTTTCCTTCGTCTCCCACACTATCCTTTTCTAAATATCTAGGACAGTAGTAGTTGTTACATGACAAATGAAGTAAAATGTAGATTACCATGTTGAACTTCCAAAGAGTCTAATTCAGTTATCTGAACAGAGAATGGGGTTATGCGTTTTAATAAGCTTTCAGGCAATTCTGATGCATTGGTAAGAGGCCACCCTTTGAGACACATTGTCTTAGGTTAAACATAACTGTTGTCTGCCCATCTGAACCGAGACTTCTTTGTAGGTGACCTTTCATTTTAATCCACCAGATATCTGTCACTCCCCTATGGGTGCTCAAACTAGAATTGAGGAAGCCTGGCAATTATCCCATGCTTCCAAGACTCCTCTATCCCTACATGCCATGGAGCAGTTACACTGAGAACAAAAAGAATGGAAGGTTGAGATACAGAAAAAAATGAATTGGAATGATTTTTCCTTTTATTCCTCCCCAAGAGCGCTCTTCCCTCTCTTGTGGTAGAGGAAGTGGTTAATTGGAGGGCATTCTAGAGGAGATTTTTACTTGTTCTGGAGTCAACAGAAATAAACGGCTTCACAAAAAGCACAGGCATTTCCCCCATCTTTGGCTTCCAAAAGCAGCAAAAAGTATTTATTATGTGCTAGGCATATTTTAAAGCACTTCATGCATATTAACCATAATTATCCTTTTAATCTTCACAAAATCCTAAGAGTAAGTGCAACTACTCTGCATCTTTCAGATAGGAAATGGAGATACAGAAGTTTAAGGAGATTTCCTATGATACATAGGTATGTAATGTCAGAAGTGGGCTTTGAACTCAGGCAGTCCAGATTCAAAGCATAAGTTCTTTGTTTATATAAGTTTTGTGTAAGATATCTCCCCTAGTTTAGCTTATTCAATGACAGAGTTAGAAGATTTTTAGAGATTAGCTAACTGGTAAGTTTTAGGTTGTTTATTTCCTCATGGAAATCTTTCTTCAAATGAACGCTTCTACAGATAAATAAAAAACTTCTAGTATTCCAGGGTTTGTGACTATAACTACCATAAGCCAGGAGGGGGCTCTGCTTTAAAATTATTTGAAAAACACCAATCTAGGCCTTTTACTCATTTGGTAGATGAGTAAACTGAAGCTCAGAGAGGGAGATTATCTTATCCAAACTCACATAGCTAATTGTTGGCAGAGCTGGTTTTGGAACCTGGGCCTCCTGAATATCAATTTAGTAACCTTACTGATGTACTAGACAGCTTCTTCCAGTCTAGAATCCTTCTTTCCACCTCTAATAAATATCTCTTGACAAGGCATAAAATGGCTGCAGTCACGTATGTTGATTTTGGCTTTTGACTTGCAAACCAGCTCTAGAATAACCAAGCAAATTAACATGGAGACATATGTCCAGGGTATAAATAGTAGAATAAGCTTAGTTTTGTGACTAAAAAATAAAAGCTGTATCCATTTGTGTGAACCGATGCTGTAGGGTCCCTTAATATATGACATGGTTAATGGAAGAAGAAGAATCTGACTTGGGCAGCAAGAAAAACCTCATATTATTAATGTACATGAAGAAATATTTGGAAAATGCCCTTCTCAGTCCATTTTCCAAATGGTGAGAACCCAAGGCCAAGGCGTTATGCTAGGTGGTGGGGAGTCAGCTGAGATTACAGCCTGTTCTAGTCCTCTATTACTGCCATAACAATTCAACACAAATTCAGTTGTTTAAAAATGCAAATTACCTTACAGTTTTGTAGGTTTGACTTTTGACATAGGTACCCTTTGATTAAGGTCAAAGTGTTCACCAGACTTTCTTCCTTTTGAGGAGAAATTCTCACCCTTAAGGCATAATTTATTTCCTTACCTTTTCTAGCTTCTTGAGACTGCCTACATTGTCCCCTTTATCTATTTTCAAAGCCAACAATAGGAAGCCAAGTTCTACAACGCTTATGTGATTCTTTGCAGGTAGAAAAGATTCTTTGGGCTAAAGGACCCATGTGATTACACTGGAACCACATGGATGATCCAAGTTGACCTCCCCATCTCAAAGTGCTTAACTTAATCATGCATCCAAGGTCTTTTTTGCCATGTAAATAATATATTCACAGGTTCCTGGGATGAGGGCAGAGATATATATGGGAGGGGCATTACTGAGCTTCACACAGCCCCTCAGGTGTTCATTATCCAGTGTAGAAAATAAGTTGGTACATATATATTTTAGCTAATATGTTGTGTCCCAAAATGAGGTATTAAAACCAATTTTTGGAGGGAGGGCAATAAGGTTTAAAGCAAGCATTACGAAAGAGGTTAAATTTTAACTAGTTTTTCACATATGAGGAGGAGGAATTCAGAAGGGGAAGTTATGAAGAATAAACAAGAAAGGAGGCTTGGACCTAAATTGTGGATGGTGTGCCAAGGAGACATTGAAAGTTTTTGAGTAGAAGAGTCATGACCAACATCAGATTCCTGCAAAATCATTTTGGAAGTAGTAAGAAATCTAGAGTAGAGTGGAGATCAAGAGATGAGTGAGGAGGCAATAGCAATGCTCCAAGAAAAATTGAAGTCCTGGGAAAGAATGGTGAAACTTAAGAATGTTTGGATGGGAGAAACTGAAAGAAAATAAAAGAGAAAAGAACACAGGTTTCTCGACTGAGTTACTAGAAGAATGATAATTCTATTAGCCAAGATTGAGAATTCATGATTATCACCCTGTTTTGAAGGAATATAATGAGAATGGTTTGAGGTATGTTGTGTTGAAGGTGCCCATTGACACTTAAATTATTGTTTTCAATAATTTAGACTTTTGATTCTTCCTTATTTTCCCTGGATGAATCACAGAAAGATCACAAATTTTGCCAACTCATTCATAAGGAAAACAGAATCTCTACCCTATTTGATATTAGTCAGTCTTGAAAATAACCTTTTGCCCTGTATGAGTAATCACTTCTGCTTAGAGAACAGTTGAGTAGTGAGGAAGGTGTACCTGTTAGGGTAAATGTAAATATACCTTTGGGGTTAAATCAGGTATATTTCAAGTAAACGTTACCTCATTTTTCTAGAATGTGACAAAGTATAAATCATTATAACAATAATAATCACTTACACTTCTATGATACTTTATATTGTACCTTTCTATCCATGTCATAGTACTCTTGTGTACTATGTTCACAAGTACATAGTGCTTATTTTGTATACAGAACAAGGCAAACATTATTTTTATTGATATTTTACCAAAGGACAAAACAGATTCATTGAGGTTAGGTGACTTTTATATCTTCAAAGCCAGGACTAAAATGATTTTTTTTCACTCCAGTTCTAACTTAACCATTTTGTGTCCCAGTTTCCTCATTTGTAATATATGACTGAACAAAGGATCCACCTTATAGAGTTTTTCTGAATATTACATGTAATAACACATGTTAAGAGCTTAGTACAGGGCCCATTGAAGATTAAGTACTAAATAAAAGTTATGTATCATCATATTCTCATCATCACTATTATTATTATTATATAAAACTACGAAAAAACATTTTCCTGTTTTGGTGAGTTAGATTCAGAAGTCAGCAAACTCTGGCCTGTGGGCCAAATCTGGCCCACAGCCTGGTTTCTCAAGTAAACTTTTTTGGGTACATAGTCACACCCATTTACTTACATATTGTCTATGGTTGATTTTGTACTACCATTGTAGAGTTGAATACTTGCAAAAGAGACTGTATGGCCCTCAAAGTATTAAAGACTAATTAAACAAGCAAGGTTCTGTGATTCTTTTTATTTAAGTTTTTATTTAAATTCCACTTAGTTAACATATATTGTAATATTAGTTTCAGGTGTACTTAGTGATTCAATACTTACATACAACACCGGTGTTCATCATAACAAGTACACATCTTAATCCCCATCACTTATTTAACCCACTGCCCCACCCACATCCCCTCTGGTAATCACCAGTGTGTTCTCTATGTAAACTATAATTAAATAAATAAATAAATAAATAAATAAATAAATAAATAAATATGAATTAAACTAAATTGAAAATTAAAATTAAAAAATGTATATCAAAATGGTATCCTTTTGGCAATTATGTAATGATAGCAGTGGGACATTAATTTTTCTTATACTAAAAGATTTAAAAGTTTGGGATTATCATTGATTTTTCCCTTATTCTTTATGTAAAATAAGTTATCTGCTTCTGTAATATTTTATAATTTGTTAATTTATCACAGTATATTTTCCTATACATAATATGTGGTACTGTTACAAAACAAATTTTCAAATTTGATTTTCTTTGCTCTTCTTACACTCAGAACTCTAAGTTCCAATATCTATTAAAAGCCTCCATACACACCTTGTAACTCCAGTTATTTTCCACTCAATTCCACCCTGCATATTGTTATAAACTTTTTTCAAACTGAATATTTACCAAATATTTCCCCTGCTTTAAGAACGCTCTTTTGGCCACAATCAAATCTAAGTGTGTACTCCAACATGTCTGCCTTCCAGCCCAAGATTCCACCCTACAAGTTTAGCCTCATCTCTTAACATTTCCTGACAAGGTTCTTCACATGCAATATGTATCTTTCTTATACTTGTCTCAACAGACTTGCTGACACCTTTCTCTGATCTGAATGTCATTTTCATTCCCAATTCTTGACCATCATTTCCTTTGAGATCCAAATAAATATTCTCCTCTATTGTGATGATGACACTTGCATGAACCATTTGTCAGCACTTTGTATATAGTTTTCCATATATGATATGACAATGGTTATATTTTTAATATTAATTCTACCTCTTTAAATAAAGTGGAGTGGCAGTGACATATAGTGGCATAAACCATTATGGGACTTGGACAAAAGCCACTATTGAATTTCTTTTATCATCTGTTAAATGTGAATATTTCCTACCTCAAAAAGTTGATGTGGGCATTAAATATCTAATGCATCTATTATGATGGCTGGCCCATAGAACATGATCATTAAATAGTAACCATTATTGCATCTGCGACCTTTTCAAGAGGTAGGAATCTTTCTCATTTTGTAACATTTCATGCCCACAACACTTTGTGCAACCAATTCTGAAGTGTATACACAAAGGAAGTCCTATAGCTATATATTAAGTTACTAAGGTAATGGTAGAAGTTCTGGTAACTATGGCAAAATTCCATTTGCAAGTTTAACTAGCTTTTTGAAGAAGTATAACTCGATCAATTAAAAAAAATCTCTTATACTGACAATAAATTGGTCAGATTGGAAATTTCAGGATTGAAAATGTCATTTGGTATTCCTATGTTTGCAAGCCAGTTGTAAGTCTCAAGGAATAAAGAAAGTTTTTATGTTCTTAGAAGAAAAAAAAATGACTGTTTCTTTTATTGTCTCTCTCTCTCTCTCTCCATTGCTCATTTGCTTTATTTCTTCAATTCCATATATAAGTGAAATAATATGAAAATTATCTTTCTCCGATTGATTTATTTCACTTAGCATAATACTCTCTAGCTCCATCCACATCATTGCAAATGATGCAATTTCATTCTGTTTTATGGCTGGGTAATATTCCATTAAAATATATATACCTCTTCTTCTTTATCCATTCATCAGTCCATGGACATTTGGGTTCTTCCATAGTTTGGCTTATAAATATCGAGATCCATATATCCCTTCAAATTAGTATTTTCGTACCCTTTGGACGAGTGCCTCAGAGTGCAATTGCTGGGTATTTCTATATTTCAATTTTTTAGGAACCTCCATACTATTTTCCAGAGTGACTATACCAGTTTGAGTTCCCACCAACAGTGTAAGAGGGTTCCCCTGCCTCCACATCCTTACCAACACCTGTTGTTAATTTTAGCCATCATACAAGTGTGAGGTGATAACTCACTGTAGTATTAATTTGTATTTCCCTGATGGTGAGTGATGTGGAACATCATTTCATGTGTCTCTTAACCATCTGGATGTCTTCTTTGGAAAAATGTCTAAAAGAATGAAACTGGACCCCTTTCTTACACCATACACACAAAAAAAATTCAAAATGAACTAGAGACCTAAATGTGAGACAATAAGCCATTAACATCTCAGAGGAGAGCATAGTAACCTCTTTGACATCAGTCACAGAAGCATTTTTCTAGCTATGTCTCCTAAGGCAAGGAAAATAAAAAAAAAATAAATAAACCTATTCACAGCAAAGAAAATAGTCAACAACACTAAATGGCATCCTATAGAATAGAAAACGTTTGTAAATGACATATCAGATAAAGGGTTAGTACCCAAAGTACATAAAGAACTTATCAATTTCAAGACCCCAAAAATAAATAATCCAGTGTTGTAATTCTTGTGATATGAAGATCTCTCTCTCTCTCTCTCTCTCTCTCTCCCTCTCTCTCTCTCTCTCTCTCTCACTACACACACACACACACACAGTGAGAGACAGAGAGAGAGAGAGATTTTGTAAATAATGTAGTTCTAGTCTTTCCAGAAAAGTAAAGAAAATGTTCTCATGTAGATTGACTTAAATGAGATAGGGTAGGTGTATTTGTTTTAACAATGAGTCTGAGTTAGAAGGTGGTTGATGCTCTCCTGGTGCCTTCAAAAGAAGCAAAAGTTTATTAATCTGTTTAAGAAAATTTGAGTAGAAAGGATTCAGGAAAGGTTTTAGTACAATTAAAAGGTTATGGCTAGAGCACTGGCCACTCACAACAAAAGAGAAACCAGAATTAGGTAGAGTTAGTAACAGAGGTCTAGATGAGAAGCTGCTTTGGAAATTGATATAGATATGGATGGTTTTTCTTAGGCCAGACTTTGCTAAAGGGAAATTGAGAGTGAACACAGTAGAGTAAGAGCCAAGAGCTAATAAGGATGCAGCTACAGGATTGGGGCTAAAGCCTCATCAAAAATATTCTAATAATCCCAAGAACTATTTCTGAGATAGCAGAGTTGGTCTATAGCTGAAAGAGATGAGATATTAAGACAGCAGTGCCTAAATAATATCTTACTGAAAATAAAACAGTTAAGCAAAACACAACACCCTGCATATGTACCACCTTTCATCTTTTAGGGAGGTACTACAATAGGCATTTTTAGAAGTGTGCTCAGAACATATACATTTGGCATTTTCTCACTGACACAGAGAAGATTTTACCTCCTAAAGTGACATGAGTTCTACTTATAGGAAAAAAAAATAGAGCAAAAGAAGCAGAAAACAGGTAAAAATAAGAGACCCATGGTTCTTTGTGATGGCAATTGAATTCAAACAACAGTGCACATGGACAACTTTCAATTTAGGGATGCCATGACATGATTTATTATGTTCTAAATCCTATAGGATTTCTTGGGAATAAAGAATCAGCTGGGGTCATGTCCTTAATATCTTCATATATTGACTTGCTTTCTGGAAACAGACTTCACCTGGTTAGAGATAGCTATCATCCCTCTATCCTGTAGCTGTCCTCCTCCACTCCCAGGCCCAGAGACTAAGAAAAAAGTGACCAGTCTGCCTCCATTTTGTGTATACCCTTCATTGATATCATACAGGACATTACCTTCCCTTCAAAACTTTGCCCAGCAGCCTAGTGTCATGGAAATTTTCCTAATTTGCTAACAGGAGGGCAGTACTAACTCCAAATTACATGCAGTCGACCCAAGTGGCTGGTGTATCCCTAAATATCTGAGTTTTCATAGGCCTATTTATATACACTCCATGTATAGAATCCATTGATTTTTTTTAATTATAAGAACACATAACATGGTATCGACACTGTAAAAAAATTAAGTGCATTCAGCAAAGGAAATGATCAATAAAACTAAATGCCAATTGACAGAATGGGAGATATTTGCAAATGAAAAATTGATAAAGGGTTAGTATCCAAAATCTATGAAGAACTTACCAAACTCAACACTCCCAAAAACAAATACCAGTGAAGAAATGGGCATAAGATATGAATAGACACTTTTCCAAAGAAGACATCCAAATGGCAAACGAACATATGAAAAGATGTTTAAAATCACTCATCATCAGGAAAATATATATCAAAACCACAATGATATACAAATTCACACCTGTCAGAATGGCTAAAATTAACAACTCAGTAAAAAACAGATGTTGGCTAGAGTGTGGAGAAAAGGGAACACGTTTTCACTGTGGGTTGGAATGTAAACTGGTGCAGCCACTCTGGAAAACAGTATGGAGGTTCCTCAAAAAATTAAAAATAAAACTACCCTATGACCCAGCGATTTAACAACGAGGATTTTACCCAAAGGATACAAAAATGCTTATTCAAAGGGGAAAATGGACTCCAATATTTATAGCAGCACTATCAACAGTAGCCAAATTATGGAAAGAGCCCAAATGTCCATCAAATGATGAATGGATTAAGAAGATGTGGTATATGTATATATTATAAGAATATAATACCATATATTCTTAATATTTTATTACAATTCTTATTATATATAAGAATATAATACCATATATTCTTAATATTTTATACACACACACACACACACACACACACACACACAATGGAATACTACTCAGCAATGAAAACGAATGAAATCTGGCCATTTAAAACAATGTAGATAGAACTGGAGGGTACCATGCTAAGTGAAATTCATCACAGAAAGACAGATATTATATTATTTCATTCATATGTGGAATTTGAGAAACTCAACAGATGAACAAAGGAGAAGGGAAATAAAAATAAGACTAAAAATAAGGGACGCAAACTGTAAGAAAATCTCAAATACAGAGAACAAACTGAGGTTTGCTGAACGGGGGTGGGTTAAACGGGTAATAGGCATTAAGGAGGACACTTTTTGGGATGAGCACTGGGTGTCACATGTAAGAGATGAATCACTGGGTTCTACTCCTGAAGCCAAGACTACACTGTATATTAACTTACTTGAAAATAAATAAAATATTTTAATTAAAAAATAAGTTCATAACACAGTATTAACTATAAGCACAATATTTTACAGCAGATCTCCAGAACTTAATCTCACATAACTGAACATTTATACTGATTAAACAGCAACTCCTTGTAGAATACATTGATTATTTTCTCCTTGGGTCTCCACAACTCTCTCAGAGTCTTATCAGTTGTTCCTTTGTGAATAATGAAAATATGGTATTAAAGCTATTTACTACAGAGATGTAATTAGCTCAGACTTTAATCAACACGAGAGAGCTTTGGAAAATGAACTCCTTATGAGGAAAATTAATTACGAAGGGTACAATAAGAGTTGGAAAAACTCTCCATAGAGTACATGGAAGGTGGAAATTTTTGTCTGCTCATCCTCTCCTACCTTCTCATGAGGGCCAAGTTTTAGATATTAGTTATCAGCCTGGTTATGAAAAAAGGTATGCAGAAATATTTACCCTGAAAATATAGCTAGAGTTAACTAGCATCCTTATAGCTGATCAGACCCCTGTTAGCCAATCTTAAGAGAAGACTCTTCTCTCCTTCCTTAGAAAAAGGATGCCATTTCTGGGCAGAAACTACATTGCCCTTTAGGAAAGTCCTAGTTAGAATCCAAGGCTCTAAAAAGATGAGGCTTAAAGCAAACTCACAGTTAAGAACCCCTGGATGTGTCTGATTTGTTAACACTTGTTTGCCATATATTTCTAGAATATGATTAATCTTATGTTTAATTTTTAATCCCCAGTACTTCAGAATGTAACCTTATTTGGAGATAGATTCTTTACAAACATAAGTTAAAATGAGGCCTTTAGGGTGGACTTTAATCCAATATGACTGTTGTCTTTATAAAAAGGGGAAATTTAGATACAGAGAGAGACATATGCAGAAAGAAGACGATGTGAAGAGTCACAGAAAGAACACCATGAGAAGTAGGGGTGTTCTAGAAATACATCTACAAACCAAGGAAGGCCAAAGATTGCTTGTTAACCACCAGAAGCTAAGATACAAAGATTCTCTCCTTATAGGTTTTAAATGGAGCATGTCCTGCAGACACCTTGATTTTGAACTTCTAACCTCCAGAACTGTGAGACAATAAATTTCTTTTGTTTTAGGCAACCCAGTTTATGATATTTCGTTGTGGCAGCCCCAGAAAACGAATAGAGCTAGTATGTAAAATACACGATCTTTTCTCCCTGAAGAAGAGGTGTGGGACATAAAGTTCCATCTGACAGCATCCACTATTTTCTTTGAGGGTGTTCCTGCAAAATCTTAATACAATTCATAACGCATTTGAAAACCACTACTTCGATCCCTTTGTGTTTCTGTTAAGAGGTATGCTTTATAGGGTTTCTAGTATGGTAAAGTGAAATAAATATTTGTTTTAGTCTAAAGGACGTCAGTTTCCCTCCCAATTTTATAACAAAACTACTCTAACCTAGAGAAAGTCCTTTTTCTCTGGATCTTGTTTTCTTCATCTCTAGGATACCTTCTAGTCCCCAAATTTGATCATTTTAAACATTGGTAGAAGAAGATAAGCAAACCTGTTTCCTCCTAGGAATGCATTCAGTTTAGCTAAATAAACTATCAGCCCACAACCCCGGAATAATTAGTAAGAATTATTTCCTAATTAGTTCAGTATATTCTTTCTTAAGCCCCATATACTTTTGTCCTATCTTCTAGAAAAATAAACCATGTTACTTCACCCATTTAAGGTAGAGAAACAAAGCTCCTGACTCCTTGTTGACAAGGGTGCATCCTGCATGGACTTTTGTAGTGCTCTCTCTCTCTCTCTCTCTCTCTCTCTCAATCTCTCTCTGTTTTGTACACAAGTGGTGCATTGAAAGTTATGTGCTAGTGACTCGGGGGACAATGGGGATGGCTCCTTATACGTACTCCACAGAATTCTGTTTGTGCCAAGACTGTTTGAAAAGGGACACATATTTGTGTACTGGAAGAAGACCAGCAGTAAAGAGGAGAAATTGGTTTAAAGAAATATTGGGATTTACAAATAAATAAGTCTTCTTGAGGGGGTGCACCAGTCAGGAATGCTGATGTAGGCTCTGAAAGTGTAGGTAGCTGATGTCTTTACAAACTGTGACATTGACAACAATGTTAATGATGTCCAAAGCTACCGGACACATACAGTCTCAGGAACATGACAGGTGCTACCTAATTTAATTCTCACAATCATCTCCTTGTTACAAATCAGAAACGTGAAGTTCAGTGATGATGAGTAACTTGGCCAAAGTCACAGAGCTGGATGGTGGTTGACTCACACTTCTAACATGGGCAATCTGACTCGAAAATCCAAAACACTAGGGTATAGATATCTATGCTAAGGAATATACAAAAGACATGTATCAATCGTATTTTTTTTCTTTTCATGGTACTTTGTGTAGAGCCTAAGCCTGAGTTTTCTTTAAGCCATGAAGGGAGGAGCTTTGGGGTCCTCAAATATTTGGTCTTGTAGGACATTATACTGGGGAGTACCTATGGGGCAAAAGATTGGGGAGAAGTAAGGACCAGCATTTTTGTAGCTCAGGTTATAGGAATAAGCTTTCTCACAGTATTATGAGGAACATAATATTTCTTTTCTATTTCCCAAGGAGTTTTTTACGTAGCAGAGTTGACGAGACAATAGTCAGAAATGAGTATATAGTCGGTGCAACAGGAAGCCAAGAGTTGAGTGTGGAATTGTATGAAACAAATTCTAAGAGTTAAAACAAGTTTCAAGAAGAGAAAATAAAAACAATATACTGGTTGTCTGCATGGGGAGATGTAATGGATGAGGTTGGTTTTGTTTTGTTTTGAAGGATAGTTACTCTTTTAGACATAGAATAGGAGGGAAGAAGGGGAGAGAACATAGCAGGATAGCTAAGTGTACTTAAGTAGTAAGATAAGAGTAGTATACAGTGTGTGCACATGTGCATGTTTGTGCATCCATGTGTGTGCAAGTACTGACTTGTTTCAGTAAAAGAACAATGTTCTATGCCAGATTCTATCATAGGCCAACCTGAGAATAACAAGTATATGAGTGTGAGTGTGGAAAGCATGAAACATGCTGAGAAGAAAAATGCAAATAAATAATAACTTTATTCTCGAATATTTTTCTACTCCTATCTACCAGGTTCCCCATCGAAAACTGACACTCATTCTATGTCTCATCCTTGTAGCCCACTTTGATCTCTATGTACCATATGGGATATACTAATGATTTAAGAGATGAGAATTCAAGGCCCAGTATTGAACTCCTCCATTTTAATAAGCAATATTGGAAAACTAAGCTCCAAGGGATTAAATATCTACTGGTGAATTTTTGACCCTCTAGTATGAATGGGGGTAGATTTTTGGTGCATGTACTTGCCAGTGTACTTCAAACCATGGCACTTGTCTACTCAGACTTGTATGTCTGTTCTGAAAAGAACTAATATTTTTTTAAATCTTTATTTATTTTTGAGATGTGTGTGTGTGTGTGTGTGTGTGTGTGTGTGTGTGTGAGAGAGAGAGAGAGAGAGAGAGAGAGAGAGAGAGAGAGAGAGAGAGAGAAAGGGGCTAAAAAAGAGGGAGACAGAGAACTTGAAACAGGTTCCTTTCCTGCTCTCCTTACCCAAGTTTTTATGCATTGCCAGTTGATACTTTAAGACATTACTGGTTTGTGAAACCACTTTTTTGGATCATGGTCTGAAGTTAACAAAAATAGGTTAGGGCAGAAAAATATAAAATTGGTTAGAATAAAAAAGAAAACAAAGAAAAGTTTAGAGGGTCTCACATATAGTAAAGATTAATATTCTTTCATGAAACTATTATTTTCAGTATGTGTGTCTGTGTGCATGCCCTACATAAAAAGATTTTCTAACTGTGATCTGTGGTCTGGAAAATTTAAAAATCACTTATATAAAGTGTAAATAAAAGGCTGTCAGGAGAAAACAAATAACAAGGTTGTCCAACAGGAACTTGTGTTTTACGCATAATAATACCATGTTTGTACATTTTCTTCGAGGTTCTAACATTTCTGTCCAGGTGAGTGCACACAGTTCTTTCTACTTTATACTTTCTATTGGGGCGCCTGGGTGGCTCAGTGGGTTGAGCATATGACTTCGGCTCAGGTCATGATCTCGCTGTTCATGAGTTCTAGCCCTTCGTCGAGCTCTGTGCTAACAGCTCAGAGACTGGAGCCTTATACGGATTCTCTGTCTCCTTCTCTCTCTGTCCTTGTCATGCTTGCGTGCTCTTTCTCTCTCTCTCAAAAAGAAATAAACATTTAAAAAATAGACTTTTTGTTATTTAATATAATAGCGACGTATGATGATTGAACACTTGAAAGATGTCTGGTATTAATCGAAATGTGCTGCAAGTATAAACTACCAATCAGATTTTGAAATTATAGTATTAAAAAGGTAAGAGTATCTTATTAATAATTTTTGGTTTTATTATATGTTGTAGTGGTAATATTTTTTATTTATTTTTGAGAGGGAGAGACAGAGCACAAGTGGGGGGTGGGGCAGAGAGAGAGGGAGACACAGAATCAGAAGCAGCCTCCAGGCTCCGAGCTGTGAGCACAGAGTCTGACGGGGGCTTGAACTCTTGAACTGAGATCATGACCAGAGCTGAAGTCGGACACTTAACCGACTGAGCCACCCAGGTGCCCCGGTAATATTTTTATATATTTGTTAAATAAAACACATTGTTAATAAAGTAAGTTTCAGTTATTTCTATTTTTTGTTTCCTCCAGCTTTTTATTATAAAATTCTTCAAACATACAGAAAAGTTGAAGAATTGTACAAGGAATATCCACATACCCATCATCTAGATTCTGCCATTTAACATTTTACTGTATTTGCTCTATCATTTTTATTCACTTATTTCTTTGTCCATCCCTACTTCTATCATACTTTTACAGTACTTTTTAATTGTTTAAGATTTTAAAATGGAAGAAAATAAGATAAAAACAAAGAGAGAAGGCAAAACATAAGAGATTCTTAAATACAGAGAACACACTGAGGATTGCTTGAAGGGAGATGGATGGTGGGATGGGGTAAATGGGTGAGAGGCTTTAAGAAGGGCACTTGTTGGGATGAGCACTCTGTGTTAAATGTAAGTGACGGATTGCCAGTTTCTACTTCTTAAACCAACACTACACCATATGTTAACTAACTTGAACTTAAATAAATTAAAAATAAATTAAAAATTGAAAGTAAATGATGCTCTAGGCAGATAAATAAATAAATCTAGGCAGATAAATAAATATTTCTAGGCAGAACTCACAATAAATGCTGACTATGCTGTAAAAAAATAATTCCGATAAATGACATCATGTACTTAACTTTTTGCAATGTAGGTTTTTTTTAGTACTGATTTTGTAATCTGTGGTTGTTTTCTCCGTATCCAAGTGTAGAAATGGTAATATGTCTCTCTGTGATGCTCCATTTTGTAGGTTTACATCTATCATTTGAGTGTGTTCATTATTCTTTTTTAAAAGTATTTGCCTGCCATATCTTGAAATTTTAATATTTCGTGTCTTAAAATCATCTATGGATCTGATTAGACCCTGGTGTTCTCTTCCTGTCTCTAAGGTCAACTGGATGCCACTCCTTCCAGAGACTTTCTTTTACTTCTTCTTACTTTCCCTTACTCCTGGGAGTCTTGACTAGAGATGGATGTCTATGCTCTGTGTGCTGCTAAATCCTATTTATTTCATGTTGGACACCATCAAATCCTTAAAATGTTTCTTCTGCCGATCTTACCCTCAGTCTCATTTTCCATCCTATAGTTCTGTGATAACCACAATTTTCCTTTCATGTCCAGTTCAGGAGGTCTCGGGTCCCCATGAGCTCTGCTTTTCTACATCATGGTCAGTTGGCTTTGAGGAGCCTGCTCTGTTAGTAGTAGAGTTCTTCAGCAGCTGATGATAAGACCTGATTTCATAATCATGCACTAAGCCACAGATCATTTTTTAAAATTCAGCTTTATAAGATTTAATTCAAATATAACATTGTGTAAATTTAAGGGGTTATAATATGATAAATTTATATATGTATATATTATAAAATATTTATCAAAATAAAGTTATTTAACACATCATCAATTCACATAACAACCATTTTTTTCTTTGGTGAGAAACTTTAAGATATAATCTCTCAGCAGCTTTCAAGTATACAACATTGGACATTCATTTGGTGTTTTGGTACCCATCTCCCAAGGCACCTGCTTATGTGTTTTAATATGGCCAGAATTATGTTCAGAGAGAAAACATTTGGTAAATTTATCCTGCTGTTTCCTCAGTGGACACTGTTAAAATCAGAATTTTGAGAGAGGTATTCTGGAGCATCTAAATGGGAGGGGTGGCTCTTTAGTCAATTTCAATCCCCTGTATTGTCAATCTCCTTGTAAACATCCCTTTAGAACAAGGACATCAGTGCACTATAACTGCTGGCCGACTCCTTCTGGATGTTACAATAAAGCTTAGAGTGTTGGATTCCATGAAATATTTTCCTCAAGTGCTTAAAGTAGACCCCAATTGCAGGCATTTTTAAGCAAAACCAGACTTGTTAGGCAATCTATCTTTACACTGACCAAGAATGACTTAGGGAGAACACAGTTCTCCCTGACCTAGTTGATATGACACAATAGTGCATTTTTAGGATGGCATGGGGTTTCTCCAGAGTAGAAAGCATACAACCGTACTAAGACCCAGATAATGGTACCCGGTTTAGATAGATACAAATGCTAAGGGAATTTCCAGACTGAGTCAAGCGAGTGACGTCCAAAATTTAAAGGAAGAGTTGGAGGTAATCATATTAATAAAAATAATTAAATGATGCCTACTTCTCAAGTATTGTGCTACATATATACTCTGTCTTATTTACTCTTTACAGAAGTCTTGTCTTATGAATGGTATTATCTCCATTTTACATACATAGCATCTAAAACTCCAGGAAATTAGGTTCTTTAGTCAAAGTTGTATGAGCAGTGGGAAAGTGAGCTGGAATTTGATTCTCACTATGATAAGATCCAAAGCCATTCTTTTCTCTTTGCATTGCACAACGCTGCCTCCCAGAATAGGGGCAAAGGTTGTCATAGGAAAATAAGGCATTCAAAGAAAAGAGAGCAGCTTGTTGGAATTGCTTCAGGTGAACTTTGGACAGATTTCCCAGTATTTCAGGATTGTAAAGCTCATTCAAACTACCTTATCTCCTATATGGAGTGGAATGTATAAGTTTAAGAAGTGAAAAAGCATCAGTTGATGGAAAATAATGATGCCCCTTCTCTTGTAGTTTTGGAAATTGGGCTGTGGGCACGGAAGGAAGGTTCAAAAGGCCCTAAGGTGTCTGGAGGGAGAATGTTGTGCTATCTCTAATGAGAGGTGGGACACATTTGCTCCTAATTCTCAAACCTACTCTAACCTCACTGTGAAATTCATTTTTCTAGTTCTGTAAACTCTTCACAGGTCGCAGGCTAGTGTATGGAAGCCCTAAGATTTTGACTGTTACATGTGCTCTTCCCATTTCAAAGAGGGTTTAAAAAGGATAGGATCATTCAAGGTTCCTGCCAGGCTTAATTCTGACCTATTATCTTTCATAGAGTCTGCCTTATTCTTCCCAGATATACATTTAGGGAACATGAAGAATATCCAGTATTTTTCCTACATATTAAACCTGCAGTGTTTGAAGGTGATAATCAAACTGTGTATGGGTTTTGTCTTTCTTAGAACAAGACATTTTCATTTATTCAGTTTTTTCTATCTAAGTCATAGCTTAAGTTGTGCTTCCACTTTCTCTGGATGAGCTCCAATTTGCCAATGACTTTCATAAATATAGAGTCAAGAACTAATTACAGGATGACTTTCATGAAAGTAGAGTCAAGAATTAATTACAGGACTCCCAGGGAGTACAACATTGACCTATCCAAAGCAGAGAGTACACCATCCCGCAAAAAAAGGATAATTATAGGACAATATCCATGATGAACATGGATGCAAAAATTCTCAACAAGATACTAACAAATTGAATTCAACAGCAAATAAAAAGAATTATTCACCATGATCAAGTGGGATTCATTCCTGGGCTGCAGGTCTGGTTCAATATTCACAAATCAATCAGTGTGATACAGCACATTAATAAAAGAAAGGATAAGAACCATACGATCATCTCAATAGATGCAGAAAAAGCATTTGACAAAATACTGACTTATTTCACTTAGCATAACACTCTACAGTTCCATCAACGTTGTTGCAAATGGCATGATTTCACTCTTTCTCATTGGCAAGTAGTATTCCATTGTATATATAAACCACATCTTGTTTATCCATTCACCAGTTTATCGGCATTTAGGCTCTTTCCATTATTTGGCTATTGTTGAAAGTGCTGCTATAAACATTGTGGTACATGTGCACCTATGCATCAGCACACCTTTATCCATTGTATAAATTCCTAGTAGTATTATAGCTGGGCCATAGGGTAGTTATATTTTTAATTTTTTGAGGAACCTCCATACTGTTTTCCAGAGCAGGTGCACCAGTTTGCATTCCCATCAACAGTGCAAGAGGGTTCCCATTTATATACATCCACACCAGCATCTGATGTTTCCTCTGTTGTTAATTTTCCACTCGGACCAGTGTGAGGTGATATCTCAGCATGGTTTTGATTTGTATTTCCCTGATGATAAGTGATGTTGAGCATCTTTTCATGTGTCTCTTAGCTACCTGGATGTCTTTGGAAAAGTGTCTATTCAAGTCTTCTGCCCATGTCTTCACTGGATTATTTGTTTTTCGGGTGTTGAGTTTGGTAAATTCTTTATAGATTTTGCATACCTAACACTTTATCCCATGTGTCATTTGCCAATATCTTTTCCCATTCCGTCCGTTGCCTTTTTGTGTTTTTTTTTATTGTTTCCTTTGCAATGCAGAAGCTTTTTATCTTGATGAGGTCCCAATAGTTCATTTTTATTTTTAATTCCCTTGCCTTTGGAGACGTGTCAAACTTTCACTTTTTGCAGACAACATGATACTCTACATGGAAAACCCGAAAGACTTCACCAAAAGGCTGTTGGAGCTGATACATGAATTCAGCAAAGTTTCTTTGTCAGACTCTTCCAGAACATTTGGGTGAGTAAGGAGGCAAGTAAACCATGAACTAAGTGATAGTAGTGGATTGAGTTGTGGTCATGGTGATGATGGAAATATAGTGAACCAAAGTGGGGAAACAGATGTAGAGTGGGAGGATTGAAAGGAGAGGGTCATTCTAGAAATCACCTGTGCTAACTTCTCAGACCTCTGAGTTCAATTCCCTTGGACATCAAGAAATTTAATTTATGGTTTCCCCATTTGACAGCGTTCATGTCTCCTCAGTCCTTTCCTAAATGAGACTTCCCCGCTTCCTTTTACCAGTTCCTGTCTTGGTTTAGAATTCTACCAAGGCCTCACCAATAGCCTAAACTTAGTTCCACTTGAAAGATGAGAACAGTACTCTGTTTTCTTCCTTATCTGTTGTCCTCCAAGATCACCAGATCCAGAGATATACCACTAGCCAATAGAAGTTGCTTCAAGTCCACTCAAGAAGAGAGGCCAAGCCTGGGAAAAAGAAGCATGGAAGAAAAGAGCATAAAGAGTGCAAAACATAGGAGAAGGAAAAAGAGAGAAGATAGAGAGATATAATTAGAGATCAGAGAGATCTGAACCAAAAAGGTGGGAATAAAAAAAGGAGAAAGAAAATGGAGGCTGGAGAGAGAAGTAAAATGGGCTTGAATTGAGTGTTTTTGACAATGCTGAGTTACAGTAGAACAGAGTGTCCTTGGCAAAGCTGAAACTTTGGGCTCTAGCCAAATTGTTCTAGTCTAGTGACCTTTAGATAGCTACCAGTGTCCACTCAGCACAAACCAGATGGGTAAACAAATAAATAAAATTTAAAGACTAAATAAATAAATAAATAAATAAATAAATAAAGACTTGCAGAAAAACAGTCCAGTAATGGGGAACTGATCAAAGTCCCCCATCCCTCATTATGGCCTGCGTGTAGCTTGCTGTTCCAACCTGCAGCCTCTCTTCTCTGCCCCAGATTCCTAGGGAGAAGGGGGCATGAAAGATGATGCAGGCTGATAACTCCAGAACCTTCCCTCCTCCCTGACACTAGCAAAGCACAATAAAACAGAATAAGAAAACTGACAGGCCTGATGAGGACACGGCCTCAAGAAAAGGAGGTATACTCCAGGCTCTAGCCAATACTTCTGTGTTGTCAATACACAGAATGGTCTGGTTTGACAAAATGGTAGGGGACTTTGGTGAGGCAGAAGAAACTCCATGGTTACTGACTCTTCTTCCTACTTCTTTTTAAAATTCGCTGGTGAGAGCTTACATTTGCCGCAATACTTCCTTGTGACTTTGTCATCTATAACCTCAGACTTCCCTGCCTTTCTCCTCAAGCTGTCTTTTAACACCACTTAACCAGATGACTATTGTTCTCTTTGAACCCTTTTGCCTCAGAACATATACAGGCTCCTGTTCTCATTCTTCAAGATATAAGCAGAACTAGATTATGGTGTCTTATAAACTTTCTTAAAAGGAATTGGAATGTAAGAAAGGAAAATCTTTAAAGTGGACACTAGAGAAGCTTGCTCCCAGAGTCCACCTACTATGGCCTATTTATTCAGTCTATCTTAATGTTGATAGATAATGTTTCTCTCTGACCTTGTGAGTTCTAAATAAAAATCAGCACCCTGAATCTATCCTCTAAACTTTAGAGGAAACCAGCTCCCCAAATCCCACAAATAAACAGAAAATAAATAAAGCTTGGTCCTCCATTGCTTATTCCAGAATAATATGATGGTTTTAACTTTTCATATCTGCAAGGAACATTTAAATATTTTTACTTCAAAATAGAGCCCATACCCTCAAATATGATTTTAGGCCTCAATTTCCTGTAGTACAAAAAATCAGGAAAGATCTGATGTTAGCTTTGTTTATTCCATAAAGTCTTCCAAAACCCAGGTTCCTTTCTAGAGGAAGGACTTCAGTATTCCCTCACCTTTTATAGTATTCAGAGCATAAATGAGGAGTGGGAAGCCTGCCACAGAGGTGAGTAGATCTCTTTAACCCTAACCATTTCAGACTAAACAACAGAAAGTTTCCCTACCGCACATCCATCACAGGCCAATCATCTTTCCTATCAATTATGTCATCCCCAAAACCTTAAAATTATTGAATCGGGTCAGAGGTAGACATCTGCACAAGAAAAATGTATTTAATGGTAAATATTCCCAGAAAGCTGATGTGACAGAAATAAGGCACAAAGATTTGAGCTCCAATATTAACTGGGCCATTTTCTGGCTGTATGAAACTTTGATGAGCCTCTATTTCTTCATCTATAAAATGGGGATAACATAGCCTAGTTCACAAGTGTGTTGTGAGAATCAAATACCTACTAATGGTACATTAACCTCATTGACATTTAGCCATATTTTATTTCTGATGAAATCTTTCCTCTGATTTTGGAAAAGAGCAATGAACTGAGAACTTTAGATACCACCATATAATTAATATCATACTTGGGGGTTTCTAATAATATTAATTAAAAGAAATTAATATTATTAATTATTATTATATACATATTAAATTAAAAGATTAATTAGGAGGTTTTTGTAGCCATCTGGGTGAGAGATGTGGGGTTAACAAAATGAGGTGATATATTTGAGATACTTAGAAAATAGAATAGTCAAGTTTTAATTTAATATGTATATAACCAAAATTAATATGTATATATAAATAATATAAAAAGATAAAATATAATAAATATATTAATATATTCATAAAATATTTTTTAAAATATAAAAATAATATAATATATATGTATATATAAATTTAAGTGTATATATGTATATATATTATTATGTAAATATATATACATATGTACACATATATTTCATATTATTTTTATTTTTATAATATGTATATATTTATGAAATATATATGTATATATATGTTTATATGTATATATATTGAAATATATATATAATTGATATTTATATGCATATGTATAAATTATATAAAAATATAAATATATATATGTATATATATTTAATGTACACATATATATGTATATATGCATACATACATATATATGATATATATAGATATATGTATATATATGTATATATGCATATATATTGAAATATATATACTAGAAATTAATATGTATATATAAATAACATAACAATATTAAAATATAAAATATATAATAAATATATTAATATATTTATAATTTTTAAAATATAAATATAATATGAAATATATGTATATATACATTTATATGCATATATGTGTATATATTATTATGTACACATAAAATAATTATAAAACAAAAATATGTTATAAAATAATTATATAATTTTTATAATTATTTAAAATAATTATAAAATAAAAATAAATTTATAAAATATAAAAATAATAGAACATATATGTATATACTATATATATATATACATACATATTTATATGTATGTATTATTATGTACATATACACATATATGTATACATACATTCATTTACATAATTATGTAAACATATATATGTATAAATACATACATACATACAAACACACACACAGCTTTGTGGAGGGCTTATTTCTGCTATACATATGGGGAAAACAAATCTCAGCCATTCAACTCACTCAATGTCAAATAGCCAGCAAAACATACTATACATGCAGCAGTTAAAGTCTAATGCAGTGGCTTTGTAAATTGCCTTGTAATTTTAGAGCTTTTAACTTTTAAGCCTGAAGGAGTGTATAGCTATGCTAGAATCCATCTGTAATCTTTGTGAAGCAATAGATAACTGTATTCTTGCAGCTGATAGGGACTTACTTTATGAGAATCAGAGCACACAGTTTGCTTTCCTATCTCTAGTTTTCTTTTTGTTTTTGGCTTGCCACAGGGTCTGATATAAAAATACATTGTGCAGAATCTTTAATTCAGCTTCCCTAAACCTTAATAAATTTATTCTTAAAGTGTTTTATGCTTTTACTGAAGCAGCTAAATAGAGTTTGATTCAACACACAGTAACTTAGTAGATCTACTACATGCAAGGTTTTATAGATAACACAAATGCATAGGAAGAGACATTCCACCTTGTCCCTACCCTAAAGACCAAGGACTATAATGCAAGAACTATATGAGAGGCAGTAAAATGTCATGGTTAACCATCTGGACTATGGAACAAGATTGTCTGTCTTGGATTGAATTTTGGCTCTAACACTAGTCCTTGATATGTAAAGAAAGGTCTGTAGCTTGGTGTGAAATAAGGAAGAGCAAAGAGCTCTATTTGGTTAGAGCATGGGCTGTGGGAAGGGTACTTACAAAAGATGAGAGTCAGAGTACAGCCACTCCTGAAGGCCAGCCAAAAGGCCTTGGACCAGAACCAGTGTCGCAACACACTGATGTGTTGAAAGTAATTTGTTACCCGTAAGAGTTAAAGTACCAAATTTGCAAATGATTTACCAAAAAAGAAAATCAAGTAAAGTAGACTCATGGTTATCCTACAATAAGATCATCTTCACTAATTTGCTTTCTGGTGTGCTTTATTGAGCAGGAAAGAAGGTTGAGTGAAGTTATAAACTAGATTACTAAGAATTACACATAACCTTCACCTTTATACTTAGCCTTATTTCTGATTAATTCTGTAATTGGTGATCATGATTGTAAGGATTTGTAAGCTGCAACTTTGCAGTTACTTTTTTATTTTTTTTTTGTTTTGTTTTTCACCTTACATCTAAGTACAGTCCTTATTAGAAAGAAAACAAGGATAAGGAAAGAAATGCAGGACCCCTACATTTACTTTACACATGAATCAGAATAAAATTATGCATGCTTCTGTTAATAAGAATACAACAGAATATAGTGCATAATACATATTAAATACTCTATAAATATATGCTGAGTACATTATTATGTACACAAATATGATTTTATAAATTTCAGACTTATTTGGAGGATCGGAAAAGGTAATTGCAAACTATAATGCCTTGTTGGGGGTAGTGTCCACTAATGATTGATGTGTGTTTGTGTGTGTTTGTGTGTGTGTCTGTGCGCGCGCGCGCATGTGCGTGCATTTAAATAAATTTATTTTGACTTCACTTTTTTTTAATGTTCTTTTTTATATTTATTTTTGAGAAAGAGACAGAGTAGGTGGGAGAGATGCAGAGAGAGGGAGACACAGAATCTGAAGCAGGCTCCAGGCTCTGAGCTATCAGCACAGAGCTCGATGCAGGGCTCGAACTTATGAGCAGTGAGATCATGACCTGGACCGAAGCTGGATGCTCAACAGACTGAGCTACCCAGGAGCCCCTATTTTGACTTCACTTTTAATCATCATTCCTCAGGTCCCTCGTTTTCAAAAGGGATAGCAAAATGAATTAGCTACTAATAATACTGGGTTGAAGTCTAAGAAATATATTTTGAGAAGTACATTAAACCTTTTGGGAAAGTTTTAGCAAACAATTGCAGAGGTCACAGATACTTTACTCTTTGAATTAATGGCATTCTGTTAGGATTGCATTCATATAAAATATTATTATGGATTACATAGAGAAATAGCCTGTAGCAATGAAAAGCCACACTTTCTAACATTTATTCTCCATATTCAGACTACATGACTATTTCCCAGCTATTTATTTCACTGTGGCTGGAGGACTGTACATATCCCACCTGCCAATACATGTGCTGTTTCAGGTGTCTGATTGAATTATAATCTGTCTGAATTCTAATGGTCTTGTTATAAAGAAATTCTGTTGACTTGAACAATGGTTTCAAACAAGTTAGAGACATTTCAGATAAAATTCTGTGCAAGTTGCCCAGAACCTGACAGATTACTTCTATCAACTTTATTGTTCATATAAAAAAAAAAAATCACTGAAAATGATTTTAAAATGTTAAAAGTTATGAAGTAAATCTCTTTTGACATCGTTAAAATAATCAAGTGAATTTAAATGGTTAATGTCATTCACAGTCTTGCAGGATGATTCTATGAATAATACACCAAAAATCTGTAGTTAATGTCCTTCACTACCCTGAAAAATCTGTTTGGATCCTTTCCAAATAACTGTGAATTTTTATAGAGGTTACTGTACATGTGAGCATTGTTTAATGTTAGTAAAGGGGATGAGGATGGTTGCTGCGATTAATATAAAGCCATTGGTGGGCTGCGATCAGGAATGGAAGATGATGATCAGTAGGTTTAGAGTTAAGACTCAATCAGAGGTATATATGTATGGAAGATTAGTATAGGAAGAGAACCAGGGGTTTGGTAGATCAATTAGAAGAATTATCACTGTAACAGTCCCAAGTTAATAGTTTAATATATGAAATGAATGAAAATATTTGTGAAATCTTGGTTACAATATTACTGCTATGTAACACTTTCTATTCTACGGAAATGGGAATTGCATATGGCTTGACCAATTAGAATTTGAGATTTAGTAACTGACCTATTGTGAAGAATGAGGAAAACAAAGAAGGTAGGATTTGAATATATCATGTCTTCATGACATAGAAGATAGAGTATAACTGAGTATAAGACCATAATAATTATAATTGCTGATTATATTTACTAAACTTTTATTATGTTGCAATCACCACTTAAGTGTTTTACATGTATTAAATAATTTAACCTTCAGACAACTTAACAAAATGAGCACTGTTTATCCCCATTTCACAGAGGAGGAAACTGAGGTATTAAATATATGTGAAGTATGGGCACCTGGGTGGCTCAGTTGGTTAAGCGTCTCACTTCGGCTCAGGTCATGATCTCACAGTCCGTGAGTTCAAGCCCCGCATCAGGCTCTATGCTGACAGCTCAGAGCCTGGGGCCTGCTTCGGATTCTGTATCTCCCTCTCTCTCTCTGTCCCTTCCCTGCTCATGCTCTGTCTCTCAAAAATGAATAAATGTTCAAAAAATTAAAAAAAAAATTAAAAAAATATAAATCTATGTGAAGTAGCCCCAAGGTCATGTGTTACTAAGTTGAAGAGCTTGAGTTCATAGCCAGGCAGTCTGACCATAGGGCCCAAAGTCATGTCTATGTTACAACAGCCCCTGTATATATCCGTCTGGGGTGGCTGTCGTAAATGAGGGAGAAGAGGGGACAGATCAACTTGGTTTCATTAGCTATCTTTCCTTTTTATAATCTTAAAGTATTTTTTTAATTTGCAAAAGTAATTCATACTCATTAAAAACACAGAGGATTATAAAGGAAAAAAAGTGAAAGTTTCTCCAAGCCCACTTCTCAAAGGTAATTTAGTGTACATCTTTCCAGATGTTTCTTGTTCCTGTAAAATATCCATTTACATATAAAGATACTGATATATAATTTTATTTTCTTTACAGAAATGAAATTAGACAATGCATATTGATTTTCAACATACTTTTAAACTCAATATACCTGAAGCATCTTTCCATATTATTACATAGGTGTACTTCAATCAGTGTTCACATTTAATTTTATAGTATGTTTATATCAAATTTCTAAAATCAGTGTTCTTGTATTTTTTATTTAAAAATAAAATCAATATTCTTTTACTGAGCACTTAGGTTTCTCCAGGTTTTTCCTATT
The DNA here is from genome assembly GCA_030068075.1 of Paguma larvata. NCBI lineage: Eukaryota > Metazoa > Chordata > Mammalia > Carnivora > Viverridae > Paguma > Paguma larvata. Next base: position 50,142,041 of record CM057830.1, on the reverse strand, counting down.
ATAAGTAATTGCATCTATATAGATATAGATTGTATAGATATAGATAGATATAAGATATAGTTATAGATGCAGATATAGATGTGGGTATAGATAGACGTTGCTGTTTCTATGGAATGGCACCTTAGAAGTAAGGTTAATGGGTCATTGGATATGCATATTTAAAATGTTCATAGATATTGCCAAATAACTATCCCAATCTCTGCCAATTAACAGTCTCATCTTAGGTCCAGATGATCATAATCTGGGAGACAGCTAGAGTCTGCTTCATGAAGAACATTTGAAGAACATGTGACCATTGAACATGGACAAGGGAAAACTCAAGTTGATATAATTGTGGTCTGCAAACGTCTGAAAGGTAGATGATATAAGCCTAATGAGAATATCCTCAAAGGACAGAAACGTTAGAGAAGTAGACGTTTGTCTATTCAGTATAAGAGTGCTTTCTAGGGGCCCTTGGGTGGCTTAATCAGTTAAGCATCTGACTTTGCTCAGGTCATGATCTCACAGTTCTTGGGTTCCAGCGTTTCTGACAGCTCAGAGCCTGGATCCTGTTTCAGATTCTGTGTCTCCCTCTCTCTTTGCCACTCCCCCACTCGCGCTCTGCCTCTCTCTCTCTCTCTCTCTCTCTCTAAAAAAAAATAAACATTAAAAAATTTAAAGAGTGTTTTCTAACAGATTTGTCCAGACATGGAACAGTCTATATCTGAGAAAAGTGTGCTCCCTGTTGCTGGAGACGTACAAGCAGGTATTGAAAGGTTGTCTGATTGGCATAGCAAATCCTGTAAGCAGAATTGGATTAGAGAGACTTGTCTATCTTTATTCTGCCCTAAAAGTCTATTAGAAACTCCAATTTTTGAAGTGGGAGAGAGAGAAAGGGAACCAAGAGTTCCACTTCCCACCCAGAATTTCACTGATTTTGGGTAATAAACCTGTGGCTTCTTGTACTGCTGCATCCCTAGATGATGTCAGATTTCCAGGAGGCCAACAGGCATTTTATATGCTGCAGAAAACTTCCATTAACTTCTTTTAGATGTTTTCCCAAACCAGCAATATCGGATAAATTATAAGCCAAAGGACTCATCTTTAATGAAACCAAAAAGTCATTGTCTATACAGAATGGCACAGGGCTGACTGGGCCTGATTCTCTAAACTAGAATTACAGCTCTGCCATTGACTGGTTGAGCATCTTGCACACATCCCTTCAATATTATAGGTCTCACTTTTGTCATCTGGACAAAGAAGGGATTGAACTGCATAATCTCTGTTTCTTCCCAACTCTGATGTTCTGCAAAACATCTTTCAGTCATGTGCCCCTCCTCTTTGCTTCTGTGGCATGCTGTCCTGACGTCTATCACTCCACTTACTGTTTGTGTTGAAATTCTGTTTACTCATTCTCCAATTAGGTCATGAAATTCTTGGCTTGACACATATTCTTTTTTTTTTTATCGGAAACAATATTTATTTCATCCAAATATTTATATAACACCACAGGTATTACACGGTTTCTGCAGTGAACCAAGCAAAAATCTTTAATAATCTTTAAGTTTAGCAAATTGCACAAGAGGTATTAAGCCACGTGACCCTGAATTCACCGTTTAATAGCCAGCTCTCCATTTGCTGTTCGCCTGATATTTAAGAGCAAATGGGACAGTCAATTCCTAAATGAATGGCAGTCATCACTGCATAATTTCGGTCTTATGTGCTTGCCACTGTGGTTTAGGGGCTTATTTTACTGTTAGTCATGTCTCTAAGTCACTTAATAGCATTAGAATGGAAAGATACGGTCAGATTTATGAGGCTGAGAACAAACCTCCTGTGAGTGCTTTATACCACATTGAGAATCTAATTACTGGTTCGCAACACAGCATTTATTATTTTTTTCTCCCTTCGCACAGACTCTGTCGCATATCAACACACGATAGTATTCAGTTTTGAAGGGACATTTGTATGTAAAGTAACTCTTGTATCTATTGGTGGTAGCTGGCAGGTAAAATAACCTTCTTTTAGCATAGGACAAATCATACAAAGTTAAAAACAACAACAATTATTTTTAACAGTGAGAGCTACGCCAATATTATAGACCAGGAATAATGTAATTGAGAAATACTTGTACAATTAGACATGTCTTAAATTAATAGTAGGAAGAAGATTTATGCACAACTTTCTTAAGAGAGATTTTGGGCTTCTTTTCATTAAAGTTCTTAACAAGGAAATCAGCAGGAAAGAAATGGAAACTAGCGAATATATGTAAATATTTCTTGAGGTCTAGACCCCTCGGGAAACTTGGAAAATTTAAAAACAAAGACATTTTAAAAAGTTTCCTGAGGCCTTTCCAAACTCTTCTTATAGGCTAAACTTCATTTATCAATGACTGATTAGAATCTAAAACAGGGGGTAGGGGTTAAGGAATCAACGTATTGGTTTTGTGCTGGTTGAAAAAATTTCTACATTTAAAAAATCATAATAAAGACTTTCCACTAAGGAATGCAAATATATTAAATAATCACACAACTAATTATAATGACAGAGCACATGCATTTCAGTAAAGTGGACCGCCAATCAAATATTTTGGGCAAATCCTTTTCTCCCCGTGAGTTTCCTTCTTTCCTTTCTTTCCTTCTTTGATTTTTTGCCTTCCTTCTTTCCTAAACATTTTCCTCTTTTATAAGTCTTGCAGTAATACACTTATACTGTGAACCGATAAAATTTCAAGATATAAAGAATATAAAGAGATTTCACTCCAAGTTATCTCTAACATGCTAACCATATTAAAAGTGAATATTCATATATAAACCATAAAATCTGAACATCCTTTATTTATATTACTGTCCACACTGGGATGACAACCTCTGTGAAAACACAATCATTTAGTGAGAACGCCCAACTTCAGGGATGCCAGGAATAAGGATATTTCAGTAGGCTTTCAGCCATGTAACTTCCCAAAGACTGAACTGCATAAATGATTTTGGCCAAGTAATAACAACTTATGCTTATATAGCATTCAGTATATTCCAGTGACTCTTCTGCGTGTCTACATCTAAGTCACTTAATCCTTTAAAGAAGCTTCTGAGGGTGAGAAAGGTTAACACCCCTCATTATGTTCACACAAAGCTATGAAACGTAGATCTGTGATTTGAATGCCCAAGTCTGCTGCTACTGAAACCAAGTTTCAGAGTAATTAAGTGCCAGGATGTGGTTAGGTTTGGAGAGAAGGAAGGAGCTGTCTCCGAGCTGGGACACACAGGGGTCTCTGGTGGGGCTGGCAAAATCCAGTTTCTTGACCTAGATGGTAATTACTAGGATGTGTGTCTTATGATACTACCCTAGGTTGTACATGTTCTATGTGTGTGTGTGTTGGGGTTTGTGGTATCTGTAATCTCTGTGCATCTTTAGAATTTAAATAAGTTTTTAAATAAATTAATAATAAAAAAATGCCCAGAAGGAGAGTCAAGCTTGGGCAGAATCAATTTTGGATCTTGGGATCTATTTTGGGTCTCTTCCCTCTAAAGGAATGTTTAATGTATTTGAGTTAATTTGATACATATAAATTACAGATTATATATCAGACATAAAGCAAGCATAAGTCAAATATACAGTGTATATATAAATATTCTACATGTCCTAAAGTGCTGGCTAAAGAAGATAAATAGCATTCATCTTTTTATTTTATAAACAGACCATCCAAATAACTTGAAACAGTTCTTTATTTACCACCTAGGTGTGGTAGAAAATTCTCAAATTATAAGCCACTGTATACTTAATAACATATACAGTGATTAACAAATATAGAGAACAATAAGCAATCCTTTCATTAATTCAGTCTCATAACGCAGGTTAAATTTTGACACATATTCTGATAGGCACTCAGTTCAGTGTCTATTGAAATGAACTTGAATTCTTTATGATACCATGTCTATAAGTCTCAGTCTCTGGACAAACTTTGAAAACTGATTCTACAGAACCCAAGAAGATTCTACTCTTGAGCTCTACTCCTTTCTCCATTAGCTCCTCAGAAATGAATAAGTGGAGGCAGGGATAAGTAGTGAAAAGAGGCAGCAGCCTGACAGAGGAATGACTCCTTGCATCCTCTGACATCGTGTTTTCTGCTTCTTTTCCCAGCTTCTTTCACCAATTTGAGCTCAAAGTTCCTTTCTCCTCTTTAACATTCCCATGGAATCAGCTGGAATCTAAATGCTGAGGGTGCTCATTCAGTGCCTCATCCTTCTGAGCCACATTCCTGCCAAAGAATTTATGTCTTCTGTGGAAGTTTATCTTTTTGCAACTTTTTCCTTTCTAAAACTGGGAGAGAATTCTCTCTTCAGTATGGTCTTTGGCTTATTCTCTAGCCAGTGCAGCATCGGGATTTCTGGTAGGAAGCATAGGCCAAGGCCTGCCTTTGCCCCATCCTCTTTTGAGACACCAGATGTAAAGCAAGTGGTGACAGCAGTACAGTTCCCTGTACTTTGGGATCTGGCTGGAGATAATGACCAGCTGGAGTAGATTTCATTTATATTTAGACTTGTTCCAAACACAAAATTAACAGAAGAATAAATAAAGATGGAAAGACAGATATAAGAGAGCACATATTGGGGAGAGGAATATTTCATGGCTGTTTACCAGGCTGTTTGGAGCCTGGCCCATGTTACCTAAATAGTAACCCCTTCCCACATAGTCCTGAATACTGCAAAATGGGAGGGGGGCAAAAAATATATCATGATAATGTTGAGGCTCTTCTTTTCTGCCTCCACAAAACTAAAGATCAGGAATTAAAACAGACTAAGGTTGTGCCAGAACTAAAAGGCTGATATCAGTCAACTATAGCCTTCCTTTGCCTGGATAATGGCCATACCTAGGAGCAAGAAGAAGGATGTCTCAATGCAGTCCTCTGCAGGTAGGATACTCTGTTTTATGCTTTCATCTGCAGACTTTTAGACTATCAGCACTATGGATCACGATAATTTAATTTGTTTGGGATTTTATTGTTATTGTTGCTGGTGGTGGTGGTCAGTTGGTTGGTTGGTATTTTAATGAAGTCATTCTTTCAAATGAAATCTAACATTTAATTAAATACAAAAGAAAAAGCAAAGCTCTTTTGGAAGAGTAGGGATATGGAAGCAGAGACAACTTTATTAGTCTTCTTTAATTTTGTGAAGTGCTTTATGAAATAGTTTCCGAGGGTTCCAAGGAAACAATATTCATCTAGCCCAATTTTCTCATGTTGTAATGAAAGAATAATTAAAGTCAAAAGTCAGACGTAGATTTAGTTCATTTCCAGATCCAGAACCCTCATTTCTTGATTACTAAGCTAAAGGTCTCTAATGATTTCATGCTTTGTCTTCTTATAAACTTATCCTTAAATTACTATGGGCTAGAATACCTTTTCCAAAACAACAAGAATGAAAATTGAGGTCCCACTGGTTATTGGTTTTGCAGAAAGCATTGAAGTTATATATTTTGTGTTCTATAAAAATCAATAAGACAATACCAGATTTCAAAAGTTTGTGAACAAAATTAATACATAATGTCAATAGAAAACATATTTGTCTGCCTAAAGCAGAAATAATGACTTAGTTATATCTTAATCAGTTGTATCAGTATGTCAAGGGAGACTGTGTGAATCTGGAAGAGAAGGGATCATTATGGACGGAGAAATACAAGATGTCAGAAAGATCCTAGTTGCCTGTATCTATTCAGGAAAATTTAAGCAAACACCAGAATCTAAAGGACCTTAAAGTCACTAGAAAAAGTGTTTCTAAAATTGGTTTGAATAAAATATGCCTTAAATGTGTATAAATATATATATATTTTTTCTTTTGGTCTGGTTCTTTGCTCATTAAATAACCTTCTCATCTGCTTAATACTTTGGCTTTCCATAAGGTGAAAGTGTTCCCTTGCAAGTTCTTTTCTGTCTCAAGACCCCCTTTCACTCCACACTCTTACTGAGCAATTTTCTCTACTGCCACAGTTTTCACTTCCTCCTATAACTAATGAATCCCAAGGTTCTAGCTCTAGTTTAGTTCCCTATCCTCAACTCCAAAACCTTTGTCCAATTCTCTCTTACTGTATGTCTCCAAGCCCCACATGACCTTCAAATGCAATCTGTTAAAAACAGTTGGTTAAACAATGAAGCAGCAGAAAGAGAAATAAAGAAGCTAATCCCTTTCACAATTGCACCAAAAACCATAAAATACTTAGGAATAAACCTAACCAAAGAGGTGAAAGACCTCTACACTGAAAACTATAAAAAAACTTATGAAGGAAATTGAGGAAGACACAAGGAAATGGAAAAACATCCCATGCTCATGGATTGGAAGAATAAATATCGTCAAAATGGCAATACTACCCAAAGCAATCTACACATTCAATGCAATCCCAATCAAAATTGCACCAGCATTCTTCTCAAAGCTAGAGCAAACAATCCTAAAATTTGTATGGAACCACAAAAGACCTCGAATAGCCAAAATAATACTGAAGAATAAAACCAAGGCGGGAGGCATCACAATCCCAGACTTTAACCTCTACTACAAAGCGGTGGTCATCAAGACTGTATGGTATTGGCACAAAAACAGACACATAGACCAATGGAATAGAATAGAAAACTCAGAAATGGACCCGCAAGTATATGGCCAACTAATCTTTGACAAAGCGGGAAAATGTATCCAATGGAAAAAAGACAGCCTCTTTAACAAATGGTGCTGGGAGAATTGGACAGCAACATGCAAAAGAATGAAACTAGACCACTTTCTTACACCACTCACAAAAATAAATTCTAAATGGATAAAAGATCTGAATGTGAGACAGGAAACCATCAAAATCCTAGAGGAGAAAGCAGGAAAAAGCCTCTTTGACCTAAGACGCAGCAATTTCTTACTCGACACGTCTCCAAAGGCAAGAGAATTAAAAGCAAAGATGAACTATTGGGACCTCATCAAGATAAAAAGCTTCTGCACAGCAAAAGAAACAACCAACAAAACGAATAGGCAACCAACGGAATGGGAAAAGATCATCGCAAATGACATATCCGATAAAGGACTAATATCTAAAATTTATAAAGAACTTACCAAACTCCACACCCGACAAACAAACAACCCAGTGAAGAAATGGGTGGAAGATATGAATAGACACTTCTCCAAAGAGGACATTCAGATGGCCAACAGACACATGAAACAATGCTCAATGTCACTCAGCATCAGGGAAATACAAATCAAAACCACACTGAGATACCACCTCACACCAGTCAGAGTGGCTAAAAGGAACAAATCAGGAAACTATAGATGCTGGCGAGGATGTGGAGATGTAGGCACCCTCCTACACTGTTGGTGGGCATGCAAACTGGTGCAGCCACTCTGGAAAACGGTGTGGAGTTTCCTCAAAAAAATGAAAATAGAGCTACCCTATGACCCAGCAATAGCCCTGCTAGGAATCTACCCAAGAGACACAGGAATGCTGATGCATAGGAGCACGTGTACCCCAATGTTCATAGCAGCAATTTCGACAATAGCCAAATCATGGAAAGAGACCAAGTGCCCATCAACTGACGAATGGATAAAGAAGTTATGGTACTTATATACAATGGACTACTACGTGACAGTGAGAAAAAATGAAATCTGGCCATGTGTAGCCAGATGGATGGAACTGGAGGGTATTATGTTAAGTGAAATAAGTCAGTCAGAAAAAGACAGATACCATATGTTTCCACGAATAGGTGGACTTTGTGAGACTAAGCAAAAACCAGGGGGAGGGGAAGAGGGGAAAGGAAAAAAAGACACAGAGAGGGAGGGAGATAAAACATAAGAGACTCTCAAAGACTAAGGAAAAACTGAAGTTAAGGGGGATGAGGGAGGGGGGAGAGGGGGTGATGGGCATTAAAAAGGGCACATGTTGGGATGAACACTGGGTGTTATATGTAAACCAATTTGAAAATAAACTATTATAAAATTAAAAAAAAAAGAAATTCCTACATAGAGCAGTTGAACAGAGATCCATAGTTTTAACCATGCCTTCTACAACCTTCCATAATCAAATAAAAGGAAAAAATGGAAAAAAAAAAACAGTTGGTTAATTAGGGTCCTAACCAGAAGCCCACAGCACATTCAATGTAGAATTATTTAAGCCAAGGTTGTTGTTTTGCTTTGTTTTGTTTAGTTTTGTTTTACAAAGATACTATTTACAAAGGGGTAGATGTAGGGTGTAGGGGAACAACATGGAATTAGGGCAGTGTGCCAACTTAGTAGCCCTTGAGCTGTTATTACCCCTAGGGGAGGACTAAGGGAGGGAGCAGTTGCTATAATCTGGAAGAAGATACAGTTCTGTAAAGTAGGCCACCTTGAAAGCAGCAGTATTTTTCAGTTGAGACACTTATCCAGCTCCAGGCAAGTTCTCAGAGAGAAAATCAAGGGAATAATAATTATATCTCACTGTTTTTCATTCAGCTTTCTGATAGTGTCTCCTGATGGCTGTCTCCAGAAGACATGGCAGCCCAGAAATGAAATTCACCCAGGTTAGCCTTTCTGGAATTGGATTTTGAGAAGCTAATAGAAGATATCTGGCATGTGTGTGTTTTTGTGTACATTACAAGTGTGTGTGTGTGTGTGTGTGTGTGTGTGTGTGTGTGTGTGTGTATACACTATTCTTGCTACCCATCCTACATAAAAAGACACCATACTGTGGTCTTGCTTAACAAACATCAGAGCCCTCAAAGGAAGAATGAAGCTCCCTGAAAGGGAGTCCTATAAAACAGTATTTATATGTGATTTAAGAAGTATTAAAAAATGGGGGCGCCTGACTAATTAAATTGGTTAAGCATACAACTCTTTATTTGAAATAATTTATTGTCAAATTGGTTTCCATACAACACCCAGTGTTCATCCCAACAAGTTCTCTCCTCTGTGACCATCACCCACTCTCCCCCCTCCCACACAACCCTCTCCCCTCAGTTTGTTCTTAGTCTTTGAAAGTCTCTTATGTTTTGTCTTCCTCCCTCTCTGTCGCTTTTTTCCTTCCCCTCTTCCCCTCCCCCTGGTTTTCTGTTAAGTCTCACTAAACCCACCCATGCATGGAAACATATGGCATCTGTCTTTCTCTGCCTGACTTATTTCACTCAGCATAATACCCTCCAGTTCCATCCATGTTGCCACACATGGCCAGATTTCATTCTTTCTCATTGCTGCATAGTATTCCATTGTATATATATACCACTTCTTATTTATCCATTCATCCGTTGATGGACACTTACTCTCTTTCCATGATTTGGCTATTGTTGAAAGTGCTGCTATGAACATCAGGGACCACGTGCCCTTATGCATCAGTTGTCCTGTATCACTTGGGTAGATTCCAAAGAGTGTTATTGCTGGGTCATAGAGTAGTTCTATTTTCATGTTTCGAGGAACCTCCACACAGATCTCCAGAGTGGCTGCGCCAGTTTGAATTCCCACCAACAGTGCAAGAGGGTGCCTGTTTCTCCACATCCTTGCCAGCATCTATAGTTTCCTGGTTTATTCATTTTAGCCATTCTGACTGGTGTGAGGTTGTGTCTCAGTGCGGTTTTGATTTGCATTTCCCTGATGCTGAGTGACATTGAGCATCGTTTCATGTGTCTGTTGGCCATTTGAATGTCTTCTTTGGAGAAGTGTCTATTCATATATTCTGCCCATTTCTTCCCTGGATTATTCGTATTTCAGGTGTGGAGTTTAGTAAGTTCTTTATAGATTTTAGATGCTAGTCCTTTATCCTATATGTCATCTGCGATTATCTTTTCCCATTCCGATGGTTGCCTATTAGTTTTATTCCTTGTTTCCTTTGCAGTGCAGAAGCTTTTTATCATGATGAGGTCCCAATAATTCATTTTTGCTTTTAATTCCCTTGCCTTTGGAGATGTGTGGAGTAAGAAACCGGTGTGTCTTAGGTCAAAGAGGCTTTTTTCTGATTCCTGCTCTAGGATTTTGATGGTTTCCTGCCTCACATTCAGGTCTTTCATCAATTTAGAGTTTATTTTTGTGAGTGGTGTAAGGAAGTGGTCTAGGTTCATTCTTCTGCATGTTGCTGTTCAGTTCTACCAGCACCATTTATTAAAGAGGCTGTCTACTTACCACTGGATACTCTTTCCCGCTTTGTCAAAGATTAGTTGGACATATACTTGTGGGTCCATTTCTGAGTTTTCTATTATATTCCCTTGGTCTATGTGTCTGTTTTTGTGCCAATACCATACATTTTTGATGATTACTGCTTTGTAGTAGAGGTTAAAGTCTGGAATTGTGATGCCTCCCGCCTTGGTTTTATTCTTCAGTATTACTTTGACTATACAGGTTTTTGTGGTTCCACACAAATTTTAGGAATGTTTGCTCTAGCATTGAGAAGAATGCTGGTGCAATTTTGATTAGGATTGCATTGAATGTGTATATTTCTTTGGGTAGTATTGCCATTTTATATATCTTTATTCTTCCAATCCATGGGCATGGGATATCTTTTCATTACCTTGTGTCTTCCTCAATTTCCATCCTAATTTTTTATGGTTTTCAGCGTAGAGTCCTTTTACATCTTTGGTTAGGTTTATTCCTTGGTATTTTATGGATTTTGGTTCAATTGTGAAAGGGATTCGCTTCTTTATTTCTCTTTCTGCTACTTTATTGTTGGTGTATAGATATGCCACCGATTTCTGTACATTGATTTTATACCCTGCATCTTTGCTGTATTCATGGATCAGTTCTAGTAGGGTTTTGGTGTATTCTGTGGGGTTTTCTATGTAAAGTATCATGTTATCTGCGAAAAGTGAAAGTTTGACTTCCTCCTTGACAATCTTGATGCCTTTTATTTTCTTTTGTTCTCTGATTATTGATGCTAGGACTTCCAACATTATGTTAAATAGCAGTGGTGAGAGTGGATGCCCCTGTCGTGTTCTTGATATAAGAGGGAAGGCTCTCAGTTTTTCCTCATTGGGGCTCATATTAGCTGTGGGCTTTTCATAGATGGCTTTTATGATGTTTAAGTATGTTCCATCTATCCCGACTTTCTCGAGAGTTTTTATTAAGAAAGGGTGCTGTATTTTGTCAAATGCTTTTTCTGCATCTATTGACAGGATCATATGGTTCTTATCTTTTCTTATGTTAATGTGATGTATCACACTGATTGATTTGCGAATATTGAACCAGCCCTGCATCCCAGGGATGAATCCTACCTGATCATGGTGGATAATTCTCTTTATATGCTGTTGGATTCGATTTGCTAGTATCTTGTTGAAAATTTTTGTATCCGTATTCATCAGGGATATTGGCCATTAATTCTCTTTCTTTGCTGGGTCTCTATCTGGTTTGGGAATCAAAGTGATGCTGGCTTCATAGAATGAGTCCGGGAGTTTTCCTTCCGTTTCAATTTTTTGGAACATCTTGAGGAGGATAAGAATTAACTTTGTTTTAAATGTCTGGTAACTTGGCCTCTTTCCATGATTTGGCTATTGTCGAAAGTGCTGCTATGAACATTGGGGTACACGTGCTCCTATGCATCAGCATAAAATTCCGCAGGGAAGCCATCTGGTCCAGGGCTTTTATTTGCTGGGAGGTTTTTGATAACTGATTCTATTTCTTCACTAGTTATGGGTCTGTTCAAATTTTCTATTTCTTCCCGTTTGAGTTTTGGTAGCATGTGGCTATTTAGGAAGCTGTCCATTTCTTCCAGATTGCCAAGTTTGGTGGCATATAATTTTTCATAGTATTCTCTGATGATTGCTTATATATCTGAGGGATTGGTTGTAAATTCTCCCTTTTCATTCATGATTTTATCTATTTGAGTTCTCTCTCTTTTCTTTTTGAGAAGCCTGGCTAGAGGTTTGTCTATTTTGTTTATTTTTTCAAAGAACCAGCTTTTGGTTTCATTGATCTGTTCCACTACCTTTTCTGTCTCCATATGATTAGTTTGTACTCTGATCTTTGTTATTTCTCTCTTTCTGCTGGGCTTGGGTTGTTTTAGTTGTTCTGCTTCTAGTTCCTTTAGGCATGCTGTTAGAATTTGTGTTATTGATTTTTCTTGTTTCTTGAGATGGGCCCGGTTTGCAATATATTTCCCTCTCAGGACTGCCTTTGCTTCATCCCAGAGCATTTGGATTGTTTTAGTTTCATTTTCATTTGTTTCCATGTATTTTTTAATTTCTTCTCTGATGGCTTGGTTGACCCATTCATCTTTTAGTAGGTTATTTCTTAGCCGCCATATTTTCCAGGCTTTCTCCTGCGGTTGATTTCAAGTTTCAAAGCATTGTGGTCTGACAGTGTGCACGGTATGATCTTAATTCTTTTATATTTATTCAGAGCTGGCCTGTGCCCCAGAATGTGGTCTATCTTGGAAAATGTACTGTGCTCATTTGAGAAGAATATAAACTCCTTTGCTTCTGATTGAAGGACCCTAAAGATGTCTGTGAGGCCCATCTGTTCTAATGTGTCGTTCAGGGCTATTGTTTCTGCGGAGATTCTCTGTTTTTTGGATCTATCCAATGCTGAGAGTGGAGTGTTAAAATCCCCTACTATTAGGACATTTTTATGGATAAGGTTGCTAATGTTTGTAATTAGTTGTTTTACAAATTTGGGTGCCCCCGAATTCCGTGCATAGATATTTACAATTGATAGCTCTTCCTGCTGGATGGTCCCTGAGAATATTATATAATGTCCTTCTTCAACTTTTATTACATCATTCATTTTAAAGTCTAATTTGTCTGATACAAGTGTGGCTACTCCGGCTTTCTTCTGACTCCCAGTAGCATGGTAGATAGTTCTCCATCCCCTCACTTTCAATCTGAACGTGTCTTCAGGTTTAAGATGAGTTTCTTGAAGACAGCAAATAGATGGGTCTTGTTTTCTAATCCATTCTGTTACCCTGTGTCTTTTGATTGGCACATTTAGTCCATTTACATTCAGTGTTAATATTGAAAAATATGGGCTTACAGTCACTGTATTATCTGTAAGTTTCATGTTCGTAAGGCTGTCTCTGGCAGTCCGTGTTCTTTGCAACCTTTCCTTCATAGAGTGCCCCTCATGATCTCTTGTAGTGCTGGCTTATTTGTGATAAATTCTTTCCGTTTTTGTTTGTTGGGGAAAACCTTGATCTCTCCTTCTATTCTGAATGACAGGCTAGCGGGATACATAATTCTTGGTTGCATGTCCTTCTTGCTCATCACATTGAAGATATCCTGCCATTCCTTTCTGGCTTGCCAAGTTTTTGTAGATAAGTCTGCTACTACTCTTATATGTCTGCCTTTGTATGTTAGGGTTCTTTTGTCCCTAGCTGCTTTCAGGATTCTCTCCCTATCTTTGTATTTTGCCAGCTTCACTATGATGTGCCGTGCAGAAGGTGTATTCAAGTTACGTCTGAGGGGAGTTCTCTGTGCCTCTTGGATTTCCATGCCCATTTCCTTCCTCATGTTGGGGAAGTTCTCAGAAATGATTTGTTAAAGAACCCCTTTGACTCCTTTCTCTCTCTCTTCTTCCCCTGGAACTCCTATGATACGGATACTGTTTCTTTTGAGTGCATCGCTCAGCTCTCTAAATCTCCTTTCCTGTTCCTGGATCAGCTTCTCTCTCTTTTTATCTGCTTCCTCCTTTTCAACGATTTTGTCTTCTAATGCACTAACTCTTTCCTCTACCTCTTCAATCCGTTCTGTGGCTGCTTCCAGTTTCCCCTGTATTTCTTCCAATGTCTTCTTATTTCTTCCTGACCATTTTTAAGGTCCTTGAACTCTGCTTCGCGGGACCCCTTGCATTCATCTAAGCTTTTTTCAAGGCCAGCGATTAGTTTTATGACTATCATTCTATATTCATGTTCTGTTATGTTGCTTATACCTCTTTTCATTAATTCTTGAGCTGTCACTGCTTCTTGAAGATTCTTTTGAGGAGAATTCTTCCGTTTCGTCATTTTGGCTGGATGTGTTTTGGATTGTTTCTTGAAGTTGCCCTGGAAAGGAAAACAGACTGGAAGTTTTCTTCGAGCCCAGATTTGCTAGTTGTTCTGCAACCTATATGCAGCTTTACTTCATTAGTCTTCACAGGCTTATGTTTCTGATGATGGCGGCCTAGTGGCTTTCGGAACAATCCATCTGCTGAGGACACCGTGAAAATATGATCTCCCAGCTGTAAGCTGAATATCTCGGAAAGCCGGTGGTATAATTCAGTCTGAATCTGGGTCTGAGAACCAAGACATGGTGATTTAAATCTCAGTCTGAGAATCAGAGATTAGATGAGTTGTTCCACTGATACAGGCAAGCAGGAACTAAAAATCCGTATCAATTTTTTGAAACTGCTTGAGGAGGATAAGTATTAACTCTGTTTTAAATGTCTGGTATAATTCTGCAGGGAAGCCATCTGGTCCAGGGCTTTTATTTGTTGGGAGATATTTGATAACTGATTCAATTTCTTCACTAGCTATGGGTCTGTTCAAGTTTTCTATTTCTTCCCGTTTGAATTTTGGTAGTGTGTAACTATTTAGGAATTTATCCATTTCTTCCACATCGCCGAGCTTGGTGGCATATAATTTTTCATAGTATTCTCTGGCATTATTTGTATTTCTGAGGAATTGGTTGTAATTACTCCCTTTTCATTCATGATTTTATCTATTTGAATTCTCTGTCTTTTCTTTTTGAGAAGACTGGCTAGAGATTTGTCAATTTGTTTATTTTTTCTAAGTACCAGCTCTTGGTTTCATTGATCTGTTCCACTACTTTTTTCGGTTTCCATATGATTAATTTGTGCCCTGATCTTTGTTATTTCTCTCTTTCTCCTGGGTTTGTGTTGTGTTAGTTGTTCCGCATCTAGTTCCTTTAGGCGTGCTGTTAGAATTTGTGTTATTAATTTTTTTTTGTTTGTTTCTTGAGGTGGGCCTGGATTGCAATATATTTCCCTCTCAGGAATGCCTTTGCCACATCCCAAAGCATTTGATTTCAACTCAAGTCATGGTCTTATGGTTTTTGAGTTCAAACCCCTCATTGGGCTTTGCACTGACAGTGCAGTGCCTGCATACGATTCTCTCCCCTTCTTTCCGCCCTCCCCTTGCTCACTCTCTCTCATTCTCTCAATCTCTCTCTCTCTATCTCTAAAAAGAAATGAATACGCTTTAGACAAACTTTTTTATTTTTATATTTTAGAATGGAACAGCTTTAATTTGATAAAAGACATTTAAAATCATTCAGAGCTTGGTGTGGCCTTACCGGCGTCCTAGCCGACCCTCACCTTCTGGTCTACCGAGTGCGCCTCAGCTTGGCCTCAGCCATGCCTCTGAGACAGCCCTGCCACAAACCGTATGTACACCTGCTGAATCCATTATATTCCCTTCAGCAGCAGAGCTAACACTTAGAATGTGTCGCTAGAAAATGCAACAGCTGGAACATGGCAGAAAAGTAGGAATACCCGCCGCTGGTCTCTAGCGACTCTTAATCTGAGAGGGACTGAGACCAAGAAACTCTCAATTGCAGAGATCTGCAGGAAGAGGAGTTGGAGGCTACAGAAAAGAGAATGTGAATCCAGAGAATCCAGGGAGACTGAGTGAGTGCAATCTGGGAGAAAGAAAGAGAGCCGCAGAGGTGGGGACTGTGGGGAGTGGGCCCCGGGCCCTGGGCCCCTTCCTCCAAAAGACAAGGGGAAGAGAAAGAGCAGCAGGGAAAGTACCTCGAACCTGGGCAAGGGGGAACTATCATCCAGTCCCTATCCACAAAGCTTTTTGGAGAGAGAGTTCATTGCTCTTGGCAGAACTGGTGGAGCTTTCTTCACTCCGGGGCCAGCAACGCTGTCTCCACACGTGACACAGAGAGGCACGTGCCATCACTGGATCGGTGCAGAGTCAGAGACATAATTTGGGTGGGGAAGGCTGAGCGTGCAGGGTCTCACGACCACCCAGCAGGTCGTGCTGCCCCTGCACCCTGACCAAGTCGAGGACGGACACAGAGGAGGGTTCGGAGACTCCAGGTCCATGAAGAGAGGCTAGGGAGACGCCATTGTGGTCGCACCAGTGCTGAGTCAGAGACTTAATTTACATAAGACATGGAGGTCAGAGCGAGTTAAAGGAACTCAGATGAGCTTGGGGGCACGATCACCCAGAAAATTGAACCGTGCTGGTAACCTGGATAAGGTTGAGGATGGAATCTGAGGAGTGATCTGAGACTGTGGGTCCGTGAGGAGTGATCTGAGACTGTTGGGACTGGGAGGGCGCCATTGTGGTCGTGCATTCCAACAAAGCCTAACCCTAGGACTCCACCCCCCAGCAGTGGAAGTAGGACCAGCCTACACCAGGCAACGCCCCCCCCTCATATGGGAGATGCCCGTTTGCAGGAGTGGTAGCCGGGGAGACACAAATACTGCAGCATTGCCAGGATTAATTCTAGGTTAATTCTTCAGTTTTAGATATATTCTTCCTCTTCTCCTTCCTATCTCTCTCCACCTCTAAACCTGTCACCTGGGGGTTTTGGCTTGCTTAAACAGACATTTAACCCACTCTCTCAATGCATGTTCTATACCTCCCTCTTTAATTTCCTATGTCTCTCTATGGAACAGTCAAACCACATAGTGCATCTGGGCAAAATCTAACTCCTTTTTTCTTTCCTCGCATCCTTCCTTATTCTGATTTATCTCTTGCTGGATCAAGTTTTCTAATCTCTCTACCTGGTCAAAGTTCAATTTCTTCTTCTCCCCACACCTGTCACTACTCTATGTATGCTCTGCCATCAGCAGAGCACACATCCCATCATTATCATGTAGCTGGTACGACAGGTTGCATGCCTCCAGATGTTGTTCGTTAATCTTTTTTATGTTGTGATTTGTTTGTCTGTATAATTGGTCAGTACAGTTGTGAGTTTGTGTTTCTTGTTTGTCGGTCTGACCCTTTTCCTTTACAGGGAGAAATAGGAAATGAACCAATACACACATTGACAAAATGACCAAACAGAAGAACTCCCCTCAAAAGACTGTAAGGAAATAGTGCCAGCACAAGAAATGATGAAAGCAGACATAAGCAACTTAACAGAACAAGAACACAGAATGATAAACATAAAAATACTCGCAGGGCTTGAAAAAAGCATAGAAGAAAGCAGGGGGACCCTAGAGGTAGAGATCAAGGTCCTAAAAAATGATCTGCAGTAATTAAAAAATGCTTTAAGTTAGGGGCAAAACAAATTGAAGGTGGCCACAACGGGGAATACAGAGGAAGAAGAGAGAATAGGGGAATTAGAAGAAAAAATATGGAAAAGGAGGAAGCAGAGAAAAAGAGAGAGAAACTGATTCAGGAACAGGAAAGGAGAATTCAAGATCTGAGTGATGCAATCAAACAGAATAACATCCGTATTATAGGAATTCCAGAGGAAGAAGAGAGAGAGAAAGGAGTCGAAGGGGTACTTGAACAAATCATCAATGAGAACTTCCCCAACATGAAGAGGGAAATGGGCATTGAGGACCAAGAGGCACAGAGAACTCCCCTCGGACGTAACCCGAATAGACCCTCAGCACAACATATCATAGTGAAGCTAGGAAAATACAAAGATAAAAAGAGAATCCTGAAAGCAGCCAGGGAAAAACGGGCCTTGACTTACAAAGGCAGACACATTAGGGTAGTAGCAGACTTATCCACAGACTTGGCAAGCCAGAAAGGAATGGCAGGAAATCTTCAATGTGATGAACAGGAAGGACATGCAGCCAAGAATCCTTTACCTGGCCGGCCTGTCATTCAAAATGGATGAAGAGATAAAGGTCTTCCCAAACAAACAAAAATTGAAGGAATACATCACAAATAAACCAATCTTACGAGAGATCCTGAGGGGGACTCTATGAAGGAAAGGTTTCAAGGGAAACAGATCACCAGAGACATCCTTACAAACATGAAACCTACAGACAACACTTTGACTCTAAACCCACATTTTTCAATATTAACGCTGAATGTAAACAGACTAAATGCTCCAATTAAAAGACACAGGGTAACAGAATGGATTAGAAAACAAGACTCATCTATCTGCTGTCTTCAAGAGACCCATTTTAAACCTGAGGACACCTTCAGACTGAAAGTGAAGGGATGGAGAACTATCTACTATGCTACAGGAACTCAGAAGAAAGCTGTAGTAGCCACACTTATATCAGACGAATTGGACTATAAAGTAAAAGATGTAATAAGAGATGAAGAAGGGCATTATATAATAATCACAGGGACTATCCAGCAGGAAGAGCTAACAATTATAAATATCTATGCGCCGAATTCTGGGGCACCCAAATTTGTAAAGCAACTAATTACAAAAAGTAAGCTATCTCATTGATAAAAATGTACTAGTTGCAGGAGACCTTAATACCCCACTCACAGCGCTGGATACATCCACTAAACAGAGAATCAGCATAGAAACAATGGACCTGAATGATGCGTTGGAACAGATGGGCCTGACAGACATCTTCAGGGCCCTTCATCCAGAAGCAAAGTAATTTACATTCTTCTCACATGCACATGGTACATTTTCCAAGATAGACCACATTTTGGGGCACAAGAAAACGCTGAATAAGTATAAAAAAATTGAGATAATACCATGCACAATTTAAGACCACAATAAGCGTTGTGGTCTTAAACATGGAGTCTAAAGAACAACCTACTAAAAGACGAATGAGTCAACCAAGCAATCAGAGAAGAAATTTAAGAATACATGGAAAAAATTGAAAATGAAAACACAACAATCCAAATGCTTTGTGATGCGGCAAAGGCAGTCCTGAGAGGGAAATATATTGAAATCCAGGCCCATCTCAAGAAACAAGAAAAATTCCTAACATAAATTCTAACAGCACGCCTAAAGGAACTAGAAGCAGAACAGCTAAGACAGCCCAAACCTAGCAGAAAGAGAAATAACAAAAATTAGGGCACAAATTAATCATACGGAAACAAAAAAAAAAATAGTGGAACAGATCAATGAAACCAAGAACTGGTTCTTTAAAAAAATAAACAAAATTGATAAACCTCTAGCCAGGCTCCTCAAAAAGAAAAGAGAGAGAACCCAAATCAATAAAATCATGAACGGAAATGGAGTGATTACAACCAATCCCTCAGAAATACAAGCAATCATCAGAGAATATTATGAAAAACTATATGCCATCAAATTGAACAACCTGGAAGAAATAGACAAATTCCTAAACAGCCACATACTACCAAAACTCAATCGGGAAGAAATAGAAAACTTGAACAGACCCATACTAGTGAAGAAATTGAATCAGTTATCAAAAATCTCCCAACAAATAAAAGTCCAGGGCCAGATGACTTCTCTGTGGAATTTTACAGGACATTTAAAACAGAGTTAATACCTATCCTCCGTAAGCTGTTCCAAAAAATTAAGGTGGAAGGAAAACTCCCAGATTCATTCTATGAAGCCAGCATCACTTTGATTCCCAAAACCAGGTAGAGACCCAGCAAAAAAAGAGAACTAGAGGCCGATACCCTTGATGAACATGAATGCAAAAATTCTTAACAAGATATTAGCAAATAGAATCCAACAGCATATAAAAAGAATTATCCACCATGATCAAGTAGGATTCATCCTTGGGCTGCAGGGATGTTTCAACATTCATAAATTAATCAACGTGATATATCACATTAACAAAAGAAAAGATAAGAAACATATGATCCTGCCGATTGATGACAAAATGCAGCATCCCTTCTTAATAAAAACTCTCGAGAAAGTAGGGATAGAAGGAACATACTTAGGCATCATAAAAGCCATTTATGAAAAGCCCACAGCTAATATCATCCTCAATGGGGAAAAACTGAGAGCCTTCCCCCTGAGATCAGGAAAACGACAGGGATGTTCACTCTCACCACTGCTATTTAACATAGTGCTGGAGGTCCTAGCATCAGCAATCAGACAAGAAAGCAAAATAAAAGGCATCAGGATAGGCAAGGACGAAGTCAAACTTTCACTTTTTGCAGATGACATGATACTTTACATGGAAAACCCAACAGAATCCACCAAAAGCCTACTAGAACTGATCCATGAATTTGGAAAAGTTGCAGGGTACAAAATCAACGTACAGAAATCGGTTGCATTCCTTTACACCAACAATGAAGCAATAGAAAGAGAAATAAAGAAGTGAATCCAATTCACAATTGCACCAAAAATCATCAAATACCTAGAAATAAACCTAACCAAAGATGTAGAAGATCTTTACGTGGAAAACTATAAAAAATTTATAAAGGAAATTGAGGAAGACACAAGGATATGGAAAAACATCCCATGCTCATGGATCGAAAGGATAAATATCGTTAAAATGGCAATACTACCCAAAGCAATCTACACATTCAATGCAATTGCAATCAAAATTGCACCAGCATTCTTCTCAAAGCTAGAGTAAACAATCCTAAAATTTGTATGGAACCACAAAAGATGCCGAATGGCCAAAGTAATTCTGAAGAATAAAACCAAAGCGGGAGGCATCACAATCCCAGATTTTAACCTCTACTACAAAGTGGTAATTGTCAAGACAACATGGTATTGGCACAAGAACAGACACATAGATCAATGGAATAGAATAGAGAACCCAGAAATGGACCCACAAGCATATGGCCATCTAATTTTTGACAAAGCAGGAAAGAGTATCCAATGGAAAAAGACAGCCTCTTTAACAAATGGTGCTGGGAGAACTGGACAGCAACATGCAAAAGAATGAAACTAGACCACTTCTTTACACGACTCACAAAAATAAACTCTAAATGGATGAAGGACCTGAATGTGAGACAGGAAACCATCAAAACCCTAGAGGAGAAAGCAGGAAAAAACCTCTTTGACCTGAGCCGCAGCAATTTCCTATGCGACACATCTCCAAATGCAAGGGAATTTAGAGCAAAAATGAACTATTGGGACCTCATCAAGATAAAAAGCTTCTGCACGGCAAAGGAAACAACCAACAAAACTAATAGACAACCAACGGAATGGGAAAGGATAATTGCAAATGACATATAGGATAAAGGACTAGTATCTAAAATCTATAAAGAACTTACCAAACTCCACACCCGAAAAACAAATAATCCAGTGAAGAAATGGGCAGAAGATATGAATAGACACTTCTCCAAAGAGGACATTCAGATGGCCAACAGACACATGAAACGATGCTCAGTCACTCATCATCAGGGAAACACAAATCAAACCACACTGAGATATCACCTTACACTGGTTGGAGTGGCCAAAATGAACAAATCAGGAAAACTATAGATGCTTTTGGGGATGTGGAGAAGTAGGCACCCTCCTACACTGTTGGTGGGAATGCAAACTGGTGCAGCCACTCTAAAAAACCGTGTGGAGGTTCCCAAATAAATGAAAATAGAACTACCCTATGACCCAGCAATAGCACTGTTAGGAATCTACCTAAGAGATACAGGAATGCTGATGCATAGGAGCACGTGCACTCCAATGTTCATAGCAGCACTTTTGACAATAGCCAAATCAAGTAAAGAGACCAAGCACCCATCAACTGACAAATGGATAAAGAAGATGTGGTACATATATGCAATGGACTACTACGTGGCAATGAGAAGAAATGAAACCTGGCCATGTGTAGCAACATGGATGGAACTGGAGGGTATTATGTTAAGTGAAATAAGTCAGTCAGAAAAAGACAGATACCATATGTTTCCACGCATAGACGGATTTTGAGAGACTAAGCAAAACCAGGGGGAGGGGAAGAGGAGAAAGGAAAAAAAAAGACACAGAGAGGGAGGGAGATAAAACATAAGAGACTCTCAAAGACTAAGAACAAACTGAAGGTGAGAGGGGTGAGGGAAGGGGAGAGGGGGCGACAGGCATTAAAGAGGGCACGTGTTGGGATGAACACTGGGTGTTATATGTAATCCGATTTGAAAATAAACTATAAAAAATAAATAAATAAAAACCATTCACAGCAAACAATATCACCCTTGAAAGCTTTCCTCTGTATCAGGAAGGAGGTAAAGGGACATAGTATCATTTTTTTTATTCAACATTTTATGGGTTATCCCAGCTAGTGCATGAGGCACAAAACATAAATAAATGTTATTGTGATTAAAAAAGAACAAATAAGACCTTCCTTATTGATACATGATATGATTATATCAACTGGTTTCCAGTCAAATTTTGAGATGAATGATGGAGAATTTACATTTATGAAGCTTTCGTGTGTGAAGTAGCAATGTCTTATTATTTGCAGTCAGAAATCTATATATTTTACAGTTAAATAATTTATTTCGTAATCTATGTTAACTGATCCCTAAACCAAATATCTTGTTTAAGGTAAACTTTAAAGTTTAGCTTATATATACAATCATTTCTTTTTTGAATTTTTACAATATAGAATATAAGTTACAATTATAATTTGGTGACGTAGAAAATTGGGAGGTACTCTCACTCTCCTCCTCTTGTTATACTTCGTATTCCTTTAGTAATATAGTTGTAATTTTATGCATTCAATTGTTATAGTAATCTTCCAAAAACAAATCAGTTCATTACTCTTCTGCCTGCTGCTTAAAACTTTTCAAAGTGTAAGTATTTCCTATCCCACAGCATGTAAAGCCTGAATAAATCTTCATTACCTTTTTTTAAATAATTTCCTGTCAAATTGGTTTCCATATAACACCCAGTTCTCATCCTAACAAGTGCCCTCCTCTGTGACCGTCACCCACTCTCCCCACTCCCACACCCCGCTCACCCATCAGTTTGTTCTTAGTCTTTGAGAGTCTCTTATGTTTTTTCTTCCTCCTTCTCTGTGGCTTTTTTCTTTTCCATTCTTCCTCTCCCCCATGGTTTTCTACTAAGTCTCTCGAAGTCTACCTATTCGTAGAAACATATGGTATCTGTCTTTCTCTGACTGACTTATTTCACTTAGCATAATACCCTCTAGTTCCATCCATGTTGCCACACATGACCAGATTTCATTCTTTCTCATTGCTGCATAGTATTCCATCAAATATATATATATATATATATATATATATATATATTTACACCAAATATATATATAGTATTCCATCAAATATATATATATATATGTATATATATATATATTTTATATATATATATATATATATATACACCAAATATATATACACCATATTTCCTTTATCCATAGACGCTTAGTCTCTTTCCATGATTTGGCTATTGTCAAAATTGCTGCTATGAACTTTGGGGTACACGTGCCCCTAAGCATCAGCACTCCTGTGTCTCTTGGGTAGATTCCTAGCAGTGCTATTACTGGGTCATAGGGTAGTTCTATTTTAATTTTTTTGAGGAACCTCCACACCGTTTTTCAGAGTGGCTGCACTAGTTTGCATTCCCACCACAGTGTAGGAGGGTGCCTGCTTCTCCACATCCTTGCCAGCATCTATAGTTTCCTTATTTATTTTAGCCACTCCAAGCTAAAGGAGGTATCTGAATGTGGTTTTGATTTGTATTTCCCTGATGATGAGTTACATTGAGCATCATTTCATGTGTCTGTTGGTCATCTGAATGTCCTCTTTGGGGAAGTATCTATTCATACCTTCTGCCCATTTCTTCACTGGATTATTTGTTTTTGGGGTTGGAGTTTGGTAGGTTCTTTACAAATATTAGATACTACTCCTTTATCTGACATAATTTGCAATTTTCCTTTCGCAGTCCATCGGTTGTCTATTAGTTTTGTTGATTGTTTCCTTTGCCGTGCAGAAGTTTTTATCTTGACGAGTTCCCAATAGTTCATTTTTTGCTTTTAATTCCCTTGCCTTTGGAGATGTGTCACGTAGGAAATTGCTGTGGCCCAGGTCAAAGAGGTTTTTTCCTGCTTTCTCCTTTAGGGTTTTGATGGTTTCCTGTCTCACGTTCAGGTCTTCCACCCATTTTGAGTTTATTTTTGTGAGTGGTGAGACAAAGTGGTCTAGTTTCATTCTTCTGCATGTTGCTGTCCAGTTCTCCCAGCACCATTTATTAAAGAGACTGTCTTTTTCCATTGGATACTCTTTCCTCCTTTGTCAAAGATTAGTTGGCCATATGCTTGCGGCTCCATTTCTTGAAATTTTATTCTATACCATTGGTCTATGTGTCTGTTCTTGTGCCAATACCATGCTGTCTTGATTATTACCGCTTTGTAGTAGAGAAATTTTGGTCTAATCTAATTCCCCTATTTGACAGATAAAAACATGAGGTTCAGAGAAGAGAATGATTTTTTTCCTAAAGTCCCATGTTGGATCAATGAGAGGGTCGTAACTCAAACCCAGAACTCAGTAATCTGTGTTCCACTGTTTTTTGTTTGTTTGTTTGTTTTGTTTTGTTTTGTTTTCCCCACCATTTCACATTCCCTTACTAGCTTAACGACAGAATATCATTCATTTATTATCTATGACTTTGCCGAAATCTTTTTGGATTTTAATTCAATTTCTACTTTATACTACCTCTTGGGGTAACAATTAATTAAACTTACTATTTTCTGTGTAAAATATCACTTTATTATTTGACTTAAAATGGTCCTTTCAACCTTTAAAGAGGAGGCTTCAAGTTTTCTTATTCTGGATTTTGCAAACAAAACTATTTCCCCCCTCTTCATGTCCTTCGTGATGATGGTCTTTGATACTTACTCCCTCTCAGTCTCTGTCTTTTCATCCTGAAAGCACATGTAATTAGGAGTTAGGAGTGGCAAGCAGGCTAAGCTCTGCTAATGAGCTCTACAGTAACCTTGAGCAAGCCATATTTGTTGTCCTCAGTTCCTTGATATGTAAAATTACAATAACAGGAGCTGGTAAATGGCTTAGTAGATGCTCAGATGCTGTTTTCAAATCTGATTTACAATTCTTAGGTTTCACATAGTATTCTCAATGTAGCTGCCTCTTGCTTTTACATAAGAGCAAGATGATGAGGGTAGGGGAGGTAGTGTGCTATATCCTACTTTTTTTTTTCCAATTATGATTGAGGATGAATAAATTTTACTGATTTCAAACCCATTATTATAAAAGCGTAATTTCAAACCTTTTACTGATTTGCCTTATATTTGCCCATGATAAAACCCATCGCACCATCTTCCTACTCTTTCACATAGCCCCTAGAGAGCACCCTGATATTTATCCTTGTAAGGTGGTCATTTTTCTACTGCAGGAATTGTATTTAATCTGCAAGTCCTATTCCACATAATTTAAAGGGATATTAAGATACAATCAGAACAACAGAAGAGTTTTAAGTTTTTAGCTTAAAATGTCAAATGATTTTTTTCCTGCTATTTTATTCTGAAAATTTTCAAATGTACAGATAATTGGAAAGGTACTGAATATCTCTGCCACTTCATTATCATATTTAATGAAATTATCGCAAATTCAATGATATCGTCTATTATACAATCCATATTTAAATTTCCCCAATTGTCCCCCAAATATATTATTTTCATTCCTTGATCCAATCAAGGTTCATAAATGCATGTTTATTTCTCTTAACCTACAAGAGTTCCCCTGATGTCCCCTTTATGATGCTATCTTCTTCCTCCCAAAAAATTAAAAATAGAAATACCATATGACCCAGTGATTTCACCACTGGGTGTTTATTTACCAAATAAAACCCCAAAAACACCAATTCGAAAAGATATATGCACCCCTATGCTTATTGAAACTTTATTTACAATAGCCAAGATATGGAAGCAACCCAAGTCTCCATCAATAGACAAATGGAGGAGAGCCTGGGTGGCTCAGTCGGTTGAGCGTCCGACTTCTGCTCAGGTCATGATCTCGCAGTTCATGGCTTCGAGCCCCGCATCGGGCTCTGTGCTGACAGCTCGGAGCCTGGGGCTTGCTTCAGATTCTGTGTCTCCCTCTCTGTCTGTCCTTTCCCTGCTAATGCTCTGCTCTGTCTCTCTCTCTCTCTCTCTCAAAAATGAATAAACATTAAAAAAAAATAGACAAATGGACAAGGTAGATGTGCTGGTATATATATGCAATGGAATATAACACAACCATTAAAAGATAAAATTATGTCATTTAAAATAAGATGGATGAATCTAGCGGGTATTATATAAGTGAAGTAAGTCAGAGAAAACCCACTTTTCTTCTTTTTCTTCTCCTCCTTTCTCGTTGTCATCTTCGTCGTCGTCGTAGTTATCCTCCTCCTTCTCTCCCTCCTTCTCCTCCCCCTCCCCCTCACCTCCTCTTCCTCCTCCTCCTTCTCTTTCCCTTCTTCTTCTTCATCTTCTTCTTCTTCTTCTGCTTCTGCTTCTGCTTCTGCTTCTGCTTCTGCTTCTTCTTCTGCTTCTTCTTCTTCTCCTCCTCCTCCTCTTCCTCCTCCTACTGCTTCTCCTCCTCCTCCTCCCATTCTCTTTCTTCCTCTTCTTATTCCTCCTCCTCTTTTTTTCTTTTTCGTTCTCCTTTTTTGTCGACATCATCATCATCACCATCATCATCATTATTGTTTTTGTCTTCATCTATTTTTAAAAAATTGTAGCCTCCTTAATTTTTCATATAAATTTTAGAATTTGCGGCCCAAGTGTCCATCCATAGATAGATGGAAAAAGAAGGTAATGTGTGTGTGTGTATACACACTCATATATATATATATACACATATAATATTATTCAACTGTAAATAATAATGGAATATTGCCATTGGAAACAACATGGATGAATTTACTGCTAAGTGAAATAAATCAGAGAAAGACAAATACCATATGATTTCACTTATATGTGGAATTTAGGAAACAAAACAAATGAAGAAATACAATAGAAATGCAAAACAAAACGAAAAAACCCACCCTTAAATATAGAGAACAAACTTGGGTGAGAGGAAGAGTGAAATAATTGAAGAGGATTAAGAGTACACTTATGATGACGAGGGCTAAGAATATATAAAATTGTTGAATCGCTATATTGTACATCTGAATTTAATTAACAATGTATGTTAATTTTACTTGAATAAAAAATAGCAGTCACTTAACAATTTCTTTTTCTTAAAAAAAGAAAGTCCTCCTGAGATATAGATTGAAATTTGATTTGATTGAGATCTGTGTATCAATTTGGAAAGATTGTTTTTCCATCTTATATCTTAATAACATTGAGCGATCTGAGTCATTAATATGATATAGCTCTTAATTTATTATGGCTTTTGAAAAAACTTTTCTCAACAATATTTTGTAGTTTCTGAGTGCATTTTTTCACTCACCGGTTGGTTGAGACTAAGGATTTTCTTGCTTTATTGTACTTGTTAGGACCTCTAGAACAATGTTTAATTGGAGTGGTGAGAGTGGAAACCCTTGATTTATATCCTATTATGGGAAAAATCATTCTATATTTAATCTTTAAATATTATATTAGCTTTAGGTATTTGTAGATACCTTTTATAGGGTTAGCAAAGTTTCTTTGAAATTTAACCTATAATTTTAACCACAACATTTTTATTCTTTTAATCATTAATGTGTGTTCATTTCACTTACCAAACCATTTATCATAAATAAGTTTTGCAACATGACTTTTAAACATCTATTGAAATAATTAAGTGGTTTTCCTTTTTGTAGTCTGTTAATATAGTAAATTAAATTGATTTTTAAAAGTTTTATTGAGATATAATTTATATATATGATATAAAGTCTATCTACTTAAAGTATATGATTCAATAGTGTTTTGTATAGTCACAGAGTTTTGGAACCACCACTCCTATCTAATTTTAAATATTTTCCTCATGCAAAAGTAAGTTATTTTAGTAGTGATTTCCCATTAACACCCCCTCTCCCACTCCAGCAACCAGTAGTATGATTTCTATCTCTATAGATTTGATTCACATATTTCAGACATTTACAATAAATGTAATCATGCAATACATGGTGTTTTATGACTGTAGTTTTTCACTTTACCATAATTTTTTCAGAGTTCATTGTAGCATATATCAGATATTCTTTACTTTTTATTGTTGTATAATATTCCATCATATAAACATACCATATTTTTATTCATTCACCAATTGATGGCCATTTGGGTTGTTTTCATTTGGGTGCTATTATGAATATTGCTACTATGAACATTTACATACAATTTTTATGTAAATGAATTTACATTTCTGTTTTACCTAGAATTACATTGCTGAGTCATTTGATAAGTCTGTTTTCAATCTTTTAAGAAACTGGCAAATTGTTTGCCAAAGTGGCTGTACCAGTTTTCATTCCCACCAACTGTGTAAATGGTTATAATTTATTCACATTCTTGCCAATACTTAGTTTGTCTGTCTTTATTTATTTTTTTAGTTTTTATTTAAATTCCAGTTAGTTAACAAACAGTGTAATATTAGTTTTGGGTATACAATATAGTGATTCAACAGTTCCATACAACAGCCGGTGCTCATCACAACAAATATATGTACTCCTTAATTTCCATCACCTCCACCACCTCCCCGCTGGTAACCATCAGTTTGTTCTCTACAGTTAAAAGCCTGTTTCTAAAAAGCCTGGGTGGCTCAGTCAGTTAAGTATCCCACTTTGGCTGAGGTGGTTCGGCCGGCGTCAGGCTTTGTCCTGACAGCTCAGAGCCTGAAACCTGCTTCTGGTCTCTCTCTCTCTCTCTCTCTCTCTCTCTTCTTCTTCATTTGTTTGTTTCTGATTTTAAAAGGCGTATTTATTATTTACTTTGAGAGAGAGAGAGAGAGAGAGAGAGAGGGATCAAAAGCAAATCCCAAGGAGGTTCCATGCTGTCAGCACAGAGCCCTTATGTGGGGCTTCTATTTCATGAACCATCAGATCATGACCTGAGCTGAAATCAAGAGTTGGATGTTTTAATGTATGGTATACATAAGAAATTTTACTTCCTTTTTTGTATGTATATACTTGCCCCAGGACCATTTGTTGAAAAGACTATTCTTGTTATTAGATCTAATAATTTTTAATAAATCCCTAGGATTATCTACATACAATATTATGTTATTTGTTAATTTAGCTTTAATTGTTCTTTTCCACTCTAGATGACTTTAATTTTAATATTTTGTCTAATTATTCTGATAGAAAATCTACTGCAATTTTGAATAATAGTGGTAAGACTGAACATCTTCTCTTGTTCTTTATCTTATTGTGAAAACATTTTTTTTTTTACTCTTAAGTATGATGCTGGCTGTGGGTATCTCATAAATGACCTTTATCAGATTGAGGGAATTTCTTTCTATTTCAAGTTTGCCGAATGCCTTTATCATCAGAGTATTGGATTATGTCAAATGCTTTTTGTGTGTCTACTGAGAAGACCATGCAGATTTTGTCCTTTGTTCTATTATAATATGGTGTAGCACATTAATTGATTTCCATATGTTAAACCAACCTTGAGTTTCTGGGATAAATTCCACTTGAATATAGTTTGTAATCCTTTTTATATATTGCTGATTTGGTTTTCTAGTATTTAGTTTAGAAAGTTTGCATGTATATTCATAAGGGATATTAATTTGTAGTTTTCTTTCCTTTTGATGTCTTTGGTTTTGGTATCATAGTAATACTGGCCTTGTAGAATGAGTTGAGAAGTGATCCTCTCATCTTTTATTTTTTTCCGAAAGGATTTGTGAGCTGTTGTATTAATTCTATATAAATGTTTCATAAAATTAACCAGTGAAGCCATATGAGCTGGGGCCTTTCCTTGTAAGTTTTAAAATTTCTAATTCATTATCTTTATTATTCAAAGTATTGGGATTTTTGTTCCCTTTTGGTGAATTTTTATTGTGTCTTTATATAAATTGATTTCTTTTAAGTTACCAAATTTATCGTTATGCAATTTTTCATAATATTCCTCTCTGATCCTTTATATTTTTGTAAGATTTGGAGTGATGCTTCCCCTTTTAATCCTGATTTTAATATTGTAAGTATTTTCTTGTCTATCTATCATTATCTATCTATCTATCTATCATCTATCATCTATCTATCTGTCATCTATCTGTCATCTATCTATCATCTATCTATCATCTATCTATCTATTTATCTGTTTATTGATGGACAATCTAATAGTTTGTCCATTTTGTTGATATTGCCAAAGAACCAGCTTTTGGTTTTACTGATTCTATTGCTTTTCTCTTCTCCTTTTTATTTTTTATACTCTTACCTTTATTATTTCTTTTATCCTGCTTGCTTTAGTTTTAGTTCTCTCTTCTTTTTCCACTTTTTTAAGTGCTTGTTGATTTAAGATGTTACAACTTTTTAATTATTTGTAATCGACATATAACATTATATTTCTATACACTACAAAATCATCACCTCGATAAGTCTAGTTACTATTCATCACAATACAATATTACAAATTTTTTCTTGTGATGAGAACTTATAGGATTTACTCTCTTTCCAGCTTTTAATTATGGATTATAATATTATTGACTCGTTACCATGATGTACATTACATCCTCATGACTTATTTATTTTATAACTGTAAGTTTACACCATTTTTTGGAAGCATAATTAACATACAGATTTATAATAGATTCAAGTGTACAATACAATGAGACTACAATTTCATACATTCTCAGTGCTCATCAAGGTAAGTGTACTCTTAATCTCCTTTATCTATTTTACCCACAATCCTCTCTCCTAGCAACCACCAGTTTCTTCTCTGTATTTAAGTGTCTATTTCTTGTTTGTTTGTTTTTTCTTCGTTTATTAGTTTGTTTTGTTTCTTAAATTCCACGTGT
Organism: Paguma larvata; assembly: GCA_030068075.1. Lineage (NCBI taxonomy): Eukaryota > Metazoa > Chordata > Mammalia > Carnivora > Viverridae > Paguma > Paguma larvata. The sequence goes on along the minus strand of CM057830.1, from coordinate 50,111,450 downwards.
GTGTGAAATCATATTGTATATGTCTTTCTTTGACTGACTTATTTCATTTAGCATTATACCTTCTGGGCCCATCGACATTGTTACAAATGGCAATATTCTATCCTTTTTATGGTTGTACCAATTTGCATTCCCACCAACAGTGAAGGAGGGTCCCTTTTCCTCCAAATTCTTTTCAACACTTGCTATTCTTCTGTTTTTTGTTTTGTTTTGTTTTGTTTTGTTTTCAGTCATTCTGAAAAGTGTAATGTGATATCTCCCTGTGGTTTTGATTTGAATTTCCCTGATGATTAAGGAATTTGAGCATTTTTCCATGTGTCTCTTGGTCACCTGTATGTCTTCTTTGGAAAAATGTCTATTCAGGTCTTCAGCACATTTTAACAGGATTATTTTTTTCCAGTATTCTGCTGTATATTTTCTTTATCTTTGGATATTAACCTTTTACCAGATATTGGGGTGCCTGGGTGGCTCAGTCGGTTGAGCGTCCGACTTCGGCTCAGGTCATGATCTTGCGGTCTGTGAGTTCGAGCCCCGCATCGGGCTCTGTGCTGATAGCTCAGAACCTGGAGCCTGCTTCGGATTCTGTGTCTCCCTCTCTCTCTGCCCCTCCCCCACTCATGCTCTGTCTCTCTCTGTCTCAAAAATAAATAAACATTAAAAATTTTTTTTTTAAAAACTTCTTACCAGATATGTTATTGGTAAATATCTGCTTCCATTCAGTAGATTGCTTTTTTGTTTTGTTGATGGTTTTCTTTTCTGTGCAAAAGCTTTTTATTTTGGTTTAGTTCCAATAGTTTAATTTTGTTTTTAATTATTAATTCTTTACTAGGTTAATTTTCCGTGCCTGAGGAGACATGTAGAAAAATATTTCTATAGCCATTGTCAAAGATAGGACTGCCTATGTTTTCTTCTAGGAGTTTTATGATTTCAGGCATCGTGCCTAAGTCTACAATCTATTCTGAATTTATTTATTGTGTGTGATGTAAGATAGTGATCTGGTTTTATTCTTTTACATATAGCTGCCCAATTTTTCCAGTATTATTTGAAGAGACTATCTTTTCACCATTGTATATTCTTGCCAACTTTATCATAGAGTAATTGACCTTATAAATGAGAGTTTATTTCTGGATTTTCTATCCTGTTCTATTGATCTATGTGTCTATTTTTGTGCCAGTACCATACTGGTGTGGTTACTACAGCTTTGCAGTGTATCTTCAAATCTGGGATTGTATCACCACCAGTTTTGTTATTTCTCAACTTTGCTTTGGCTATTTGGGTCTTTTGTGGTTCTATTCAAATTTTATGATTATTCATTCTAGTTCTGTGAAAAATTCTGGGATTTTTTTATATGAATTGCATTTAATTTGTACATTACTTTTGGTAATGTGGAGGTTTTAACAATATTGGTTCCTCCAAACTACGAGTATGGAATAGCTTTCCATTTGTTTGGGGCATCCTCAGTTTCTTTCATCAGCGTTTTATAGTTTTCAGGGTACTGGTCTTTCACCTCCTTGCTTAAGTTTGTTCCTGGGTATTTTATTCCTTTTGGTTCAATTAAAAATGGAGTTATTTTCTTTATTTCTCTTTCCAATACTTTATTAATAGTGTATATGAATGCAGCTGAATTCCGCATATTAATTTTGTATTCTACCACTTTACTGAATTCATATATCATTTTTATCAGTTTTGGGGAGGAAACTTTAGGGTTTTCTATGTATTATAGGCCATCTGCTAATAATAAATATTTTACTTTTTCATTACCAACTTAGATGTTTGTTTTTTTTTTTTTTAATTCTTGTCTGGTTGTTTTGGCTAGAACTTCAAGTAATATGTTGTATAGGGGCGCCTGGGTGGCTCAGTCGGTTAAGCGGCCGACTTCAGCTCAAGCCATGATCTCATGGTCTGTGAGTTCGAGCCCCGCATCGGGCTCTGTGCTGATGGCTCAGAGCCTGGAGCCTGCTACAGATTCTGTATCTCCCTCTCTCTCTGCCCTTCCCTTGCTCACGCTCTGTCTCTATGTCTCTCAAAAATAAAATAAAAATGCTAAGAAAAATTTTAAAAAAATATGTTGTATAAAAGTGGTGAGAGTGAACATCCTTGTCTTGTTCCTGATCTTAGAAGAAAAGCTCTCAGTTTTCCACCATTTAGTATGATGCTAGCTATGGTGTTTTCATATACGGTCTTTATTATGTTGAGATATGCTTCCTCAAAACCTACTGCGTTGAGAGTTTTTATCAAAAATGGATGTTGTACTTTGTCAAATGCTTTCTCTGCATCTATTCGGATTATCATAAGATTTTTATTATTTCACTTGTTTATGCAATGTATTATGTTAGTTGATTTGAAAATATTGAAGCACCCTTGGATCCCAGGAATAATTCCCACTTGATTATGGTGAATAATATTTCACGTATATTTGTATTTTGTTTACTAATATTTCGTTGAGATTTTTGCATCTATGTTCATTAGATATATTTATATGTAGTTTTCTTTTCTTTCCTTATTTTGTCTGTAGTGTTTTTCTGTGGTTTTGATTTTAGGGTAATGCTGACCTCATAGCCTGTATTTGTAAGATTTCCTTTCTTTTGTATTTTTTTAATAGTTTGAGAATAACATATATTAACTCTTCTTTAAATGATTGTAATAGGTAGCATTTATCTGTGAAGCCATCTGGTACTGAACTTTTGTTTGTTTCTTTGGTGGTTTTTGATTATTGATTCAATTTCATTAGTAGTAATTATTATGTTACAATGGTCTATGTTTTCTTTTTTTGATTCAGTTTTTGAAGACTATATGTTTCTAGGAATTTATCCATTTCTTCTGAGTTGTTCAATATTTGGCATACAATTTTCCATCATATTCTTTTTTAAACCTTTGTATTTTTTGTGGTGTTATTTGTTATTTCTTCTCCTTCATTTCTTATTTTATTTATTTGGGTTTCTTTTTTCTCTCTTTGCCTCTTTCTCTCTTTGAGTCTGGCTAAATGTCTATCCATTTTGTTTATCATTTCATAGACTCAGCTCCTGGGTTTATTGAGCTGTTCTATTTTTTCATCTCTATTTCATTTACCTGATCATTATTATTCCTTTCCTCCTACTTGATTTGGGCTTTGTTTGTTCTTTTACACTTCTTTATTTTGTTCCTGTAAGGTTAGGCTGCTTATTTGAAATTTTTCTTGTTTCTTTTTTTTAATTTTTTTTAACATTTTTATTTATTTTTGATAGACAGAGAGAGACAGAGCATGAGTGGGGGAGGGACAGAGAGAGGGGGAGACACAGAATCCGAAGCGGGCTCCAGGCTCTGAGCTGTCAGCACAGAGCCTGATACAGGGCTCGAACTCACGAAACATGAGATTACGACCTGAACTGAAGTCGGACGCTCAACCGACTGAGCCACCCACGCACCCAAGATTTTTCTTGTTTCTTTTAGTAGGCCTCAGTTCTTTACATCTATGAGCTCTTTTGGTTAATTTTTTTTTCTAGATTCCATATGTAAATGAAATCATATGGTATTTGTCTTTTATTTGAGTATAGTTGACATACAGTGTTTCATTAGGGTCAGGTGAAAAATTTAGTGATTTAGGAATTTGTACATTTTGCTATGTTCACCGTAAAGTATAGCCACCATCTGTCCAGATACATCACTATAACAATATCATTGACTAAATTCCTCATGATGTGTCATTTTCCCCTGTGATTTACTCATTACATAACTGGAAGTCTGTATCTCCTGCTCTCCTTCATCTATTTTGCTCATCTTGTCATCTCCCTACCATCTGGCAAACATCAGTTTATCTGTATGTATAGGTCTGACTTGGATTTTGTTTATTTACTCATATTTTTGAGATTCACTTATGAGTAGAATCATACAGCATTTGTTTTTCTCAGTCTGACTTATTTCTATTAACATAATATCCAGAATGTTCATCTACGTTGTTTCAAATGGCTTCATTATTTTTAATGATTGCAAAGTATTTATATAATGGAATATGTAGACACACACGCGCACACACACACACACACACACACACACACACATATATCACCCCATATGATCTTTATAAATTGATTCATTGATGGATGCTTAGGTTGCTTCCATATATTGGCTATTATAAATAATGCTGCAATCAACATCAACATATGGATGCATGTATCTTTTTGAACTAGTATTTTCATTTCCTTTGGATAAGTGCCCAGAAGCAGAATTGTTGGATCATTTGGTAGTTTATTCTTATTTTTTTAAAGAGTCTCCATACTGTTTTTTATAATGGCTATATAAACTTACATTTCCACAAACAGTTCACAAGCATTCCCTTTTTCTACATCCTCACTAACATTTGTTATTTCTTGGCTTTTTGACCGTAAACATTTTAATAGGTGTAAGGTTTCAATATGCATTACTCTGATGATTAGCAATATAGACCATATTTTATGTGTCTGTTAGCCCCCCTTATGTCTTTTTTGAAAAATTATGTATTCAGATACTCTATCCATTTTAATTGGATCAAATAATTTCATTCTTCCATGTTTTTCTTTAAATTCCAGTTAGCTAACATACAGTTCAATAATCTTTTCAAGCATAGAATTTAGTAATTTAACACTTACATACAACACCAAGTGCTTATTACAAGAGACCTCCTTAATCCCCATCAAATATTTAACCCTTCCCACCACCAACATCCCCCCTGGTAACCATCAGTTTGTTCTCTATATTTAAGAATCTGTTTCTTGGTTTTCCTATTTTTTTCTCCTCTGTTTTGTTTCTTAAATTCCACATATGAGTAAAATTATATGGTATTTGTCTTTCTATGACTGACTTATTTTGCTTAGTATCATACTCTGTAATTTCATATATGTCATTGCAAATGACAAGATTTCATTATTTTTTATGACTGAGTAATTTTCCATTATTATATATAATTATATATTATTATATATTATATAATACACATAACACACACACACACACACCACAATTTCTTTCAATTCATCAATCGATTGATATTTGGGTTCTTTCCGTAATTTGACTATTGTAGATAATGCTGCTATAAATATCGGGGTGCATTTATTCCTTCGAATTGATATTTTTTTTTACTCTTTGGGTAAATGCCTAGTAGTGAAGTTGTAGGATAGTTCTATTTTTTTTTTTTTGAGGAACTTCCATACTGTTTTTGAGAGTAGCTGAACCAGTTTGCATGCCCACCAACAAGGCAAGAGAGTTCCCTTTCTCCACAACCTCACCAAAACCTGTTCTTTCTTGTGTTTCTGATTTTAGCCATTCTGAGAGGTGTAAGGTGATATCTCATTTAGTTTTGATTTTTGTTTTCCTGATGATTAGTGATGGTGAACATCTTTCAGGTGCCTGTTGGCCATCTGTCTGTCTTCTTTGGAAACATATCTCTTAATGTTTCCTGTCCACTTTTTAGCTGTATCATTATTATGTTTTTCTTTTGGATGTTGAGTTTATAAGTCCTGTATATATTTTGGATATTAACCCTTTATCAGATATGTCCTTTGGAAATATCTCCTCCCATTCCATAGTTTGCCTTTTTGTTTTGTTGATTTTTTTTTTTTTTTTGCTTGCAGAAACTTTTTATCTTGATGAAGTCCCAATAGTTTAGTTTCGTTTTTGTTTCACTTGTTTCAGGAGACATATCTAGTAAGAAGTTGCTACAACCGATGTCAAAAAGGTAACTGCCTGTGTTTTCCTCTCGTATTGTCATGAATTATCTGATTTTTGAGTTGTATGAGTTTGTTCTATTTTTTGGATATTAACTTCTTATCAAATACATTATTGGAAAATATTTTCCCATTCAGCAAGTTGCCTTCTCATTTTGTGGATAATTTTCAGTTTTTTTTTTTCTGTACAGAAGCTTAATAGTTTGATGCAGTCTCATTTATTTTTGCTAATGCCATCAGATCCAAAACATGATTGCCAAGATCAGTGTGAAGAGGGTTATTGCCTATGTTAGCTTAGGGTTTATGGTTTTAGGCCTTACATTCATATCTTTAATCCATTTTGCATTAATTTTTGTATATGGTGTAAGATAGTAGTCTAGTTTCATTTTTGCATGTGGCTGCCAAGTTTCTCAACAATATTTATTAAAAGGAATTTATTTCCCAGTGTATATTCTTGTTTCCTTTATCGTAAATTGATTTACCATATAAAAGTGGGTTGATTTCTGGGCTTCTTATTCTGTTCTATTGATCTATTTGTCTGCTTTTATGCTAATATCAGACTTTTAATTACTATCACTTTGTAATACAGTTTGAAATTAGAGAGCATGATGTTTGAAACTTTGTCTTTCTCAAGATTGATTTGAATATTTGAGATTATTTTCTAGTTTCATATAAGTTTTAACATTGTTGCTTACATTTCTGTGAAAAAATAGTATTGGGAGTTTGATAAATATTGCACTGAAATTGTATATTGCTTTGGAGAATATGGACTTTTTAACAATATTAATTCTTCCAATCCATTACTAACATGATTTATAGTTCAGTTTTTCAAGTCTTAAATTTCTTTCATCAATGTCTTATAGTTTTCATTGTACAGGTTACTGTCACATCCTTGGTCATATTTATTCCTAGGCTATTTTCTTCTTTTTGATATAATTGTAAGTGTGATTGCTTTATTAATTTTGCTTTCTGATATTTTGTTGTTTTTGTATAAAAATGCAACAGATTTTTCCTATCAATATTTTATCCTGCAAGTTCACCACATTGATTTATTAATTCTGACAACCCGTTTGGTGATTTCTTCAGGTTTTTCTATATATAAAATTAAAGCATCCACAAATAGTGACAGTTTTACTTCTTTCTTTCCAATTTAAAACATTTTATGTCTTTTTCTTGCCTAATTGCTCTGGCTGAAACTTTCAATACAATGTCGAGTAAAAGTGAGATGAATGAGAATCTTTGTTTTGCTCCTGATCACAGAAGAAAAGCCTTCAGTTTTTAACATTAAGATATATATATATATATATATATATATATATATATATATATATATATATATGGCATAGTTCGTGAGACTGAGCCCCGTGTTGGCCTTGCATCATCAATGGGGAGCCTGCTTGGGATTCTTTCTTTCCTTTCTCTCTGCCCCTCCTTCCGCTCAAGTTCTTTCTCTCTCTCAACATAAATAAGTAAACATTTCAAATATATATACATATGTATATATATATACAGATCCCAAACAATCTCTGCACTGTCAGCACAGAACCCAATGCGGGGCTTGATCATGACCTGAGCCAAAATCAAGAATTCGACACTTAACCGACTGAGCCACCTAGATGCCGTAGCTGTAGATTTATACTATAGGGCCTCAGTTACGTTGCAGTACATTCCCTTTACACCCACTTTGTTTAAGTCTTTCATCATAAATCATTTTTTAATTGTGTTAAATGCCAATTTGTTGGAAATATCATTATTCCAAAGAGAGTTTAAAGTATAATGGAATAAAATATTATAAACCAAAGTCCACCTATCCATGGAAACACATGGTATCTGTCTTTTTCTGACTGACTTATTTCACTTAACATAATACCCTCCAGTAAAACCAGTGGGAGGGGAAAAGGGGAAAGGGAAAAAAAGACACAGAGAGGGAGGGAGATAAAACATAAGAGACTCTCAAAGACTAAGAAAAAAACTGAGGGTGAGGGGGATGAGGGAGGGGGGAGAGGGGGTGATGGGCATTAAAAAGGGCACATGTTGGGATGAACACTGGGTGTTATATGTAAACCAATTTGAAAATAAACTATTATAAAATTAAAAAAATATATTATAAACCAATTATGAAGAGAATATGTAAATGATTGCATCCTGAGGTAAGAGATGGCTACCATAATGAACCCTCATATTTGACTCAGAGGTAATTGCTTAGCTAGTGTCTTTGAATTAAGAATGAAATCTTGCCAACACAATGACATAGATGGAGCTAGAATATATTATGCCAAACAAAATCAGTCAATTAGAGAAAGATAAATACAATTTGATCCACTCATTGTGATTTTAAGAAATAAAACAGATGAATATATGGCGGGGGGAGAGAAGAGAGGGAAACAAACCACAAGAGACTCTTAAAAATAGAGAACAAATGGAAGGGTGATGGAGGGAGGTGGGTGGGAGATGGGCTAGATGGGTGATGGGTATTAAGGAGGGCACTTGTTTTGATGAGCACTAAGTGTTGTATGTAACAATGAACCACCATATTCTATTCCTAAAACCAATTCAAACATTCAATTCAATTCAAACAATTCAAACCAATAACAAACATCATTGTATGTTAACTAAAAAAAAAAATAAGTAATAAAAAATAAGTCTGAAATTGTCTTTGACGAATGGGTATGATTAAATAAATGGAAGAAATTTCCAAGTGCAGAAAATGACTTGAGCAAAAACAATGAAACAGAAACAAGATTGTTACTATTCATTGACTGAGCACAAGTCATATATAGAATCAGTAAACAAGTCCATTTGATTAGAATGGCGAACACATGTGGGTAGCAAGTATGGTCAGGAAACAAATATTATAGGGTCTCCAAAACAGGTTAAATTTTGTGGTCAAGAGAGGGGGCCCTGGGTGGCTCAGTCAGTTAAGTGTCTGGCTAATGATTTTGGTTCAGGTCATGATCTCATAGTACATGAGATCGAGCCCCGTGTTGGCCTTGCATCAGCAATAGGGAGTCTGCTTGGGATTCTTTCTCTCCTTTCTCTCTGCCCCTTCTGACTCTCATGTTCTTTCTCTCTCTCAACATAAATAAATAAACATTTTTTTAAATGTTGTGGTCAAGAGAAAAGCTAAAAGACTTAAATGGATTAGTAGAGAAAATTTAATCTGGGCCGGGTGAAACATGCATACTTAGAAATTAAGACTGGAAGCAGGGAATCTGGTTACTATAGACTGAACTAGAAAACAGATGCAATAAGACTTAACCAAAGTTGAGGCGGATAGAATGCTAAAGAAAAAAATGAAGTAACAGAAAAGATACGTGATAACTACTTAACTGTGAGAATCATGGAAAGAGAAAATTAAAGATGGCTTTAGTCTACAGCCTGGGTAGCCAGATGAAAGTGAATCTGACTCATAAGAGAAGTTATTTTTATACATACTGAGTTTAGACACACTAGTTACTTTTGTAGAGAGTACAGTGATTTGTTGGTCAGGTTGGGGGGGGTTGAGCCATATTAAGGGCAGTTATTACTTTTACTCAAAGTATTGTTTGAAGTTTTTATAATGATAAAATATTTATGTATTATTGCATTCTTGTTCAATACCGTACAATAAAAACTAACAGTAAGCTATATTTGTGGACTCCATCCTAATACAGTAAGAAAAATAACATGCTTTTAGTTCTTTTACTGCACCTCCAACTCTTTGTTCCAAGTTTTCATTGATTATTATTAATAATTTTGTTTTAATTTTATATTTTACTCTTAATAATTGTTATGCATCATGTTATTTGTAGTAATAGTTTCAATAATGACAAATAAGTTATATATTTAAATTGTTTCAATAACTCCTAGAACTGGATAAATGTCACTTTCCACTCCTTGACTTTATTTTGATTCATCTTTCACTTACTTGGAGTGCGCCTTTGCAGATTTTTATTTTTTTAAGAAATGATCATGAGTAGAATACTTCCTGTATAGTATATATACAAATGAATTTATCACCTCATTGTGAATTACAACTTTGAAACATTTCAGTAATTTTACATGCAAGCAAAATTTTCCCTTAAGCTCTGTAGACATTGTTCTATTATCCCTTGGCAGGTAATGCTGCATAAAAGTATAAGAATATTTTGATTTCTATTTCTTCATGGATAAGTTTATTATTATACCTAAGCATATGAAAAATTTAATATTTATTTCTTAATTTCAAAAGTATCACCAGAAGTCTGTGTTTTTATTTTCATTATGTTTTACAAAAGTAATGAGACTTTCCATATGTAGGCTTCTGTATTTTTGTCTGTTATTTATGTATTATTTATTTATTTATTTATTTATTTATTTATGTACAGTGTAATGTTAGTTTCAGATGTACAGTATAGTGATTCAACAATTCCATACACTGCCCAGTGCTCATCACAAGTACTCTTCTTAATCCCCATCACCTATTTAACCCATTACCCCATCACCTTCCCCTCTGGTAACCATCTGTTTATTTTGTATAATTAAGAATCTAGGGGTGCCTGGGTGGCTCAGTCAGTTAAGTGTCCGACTTCGGCTCAGGTCATGATTTTGCGGTTTGTGGTTTGTGGTTTCGAGCCCCACGTCGGGCTCTGTGCTGACAGCTCAGAGCCTGTAGCCTGCGTTGGATTCTGTGTCTCCCTGTCTCTCTGACCCTCTCCCGCTCATGCTCTGTCTCTCTCTCAAAAAATAAATAAATATTAAATATATGTATATTTATTTAATATAAATATTAAAAAAAGAATCTGTTTCTTGATTTGTCTTTTTTTCCCTTCGTTCATTTGTTTTGTTTCTTAAATTCCTGATATGAGTGGAATCATGTGGTATTTCTTTCTTTGACTGACTTATTTCATTTAGGATAATATTCTCTAACTCCATTCATGTCATTGCAAACGGCGAGATTCCATTCTTTTTTATGGCTGAATAAGATTCATTGTGTATATACATACATATATACATATATATTCCATTACATATATATCTATATAGTTAGATAGATAGATTCTATATCTATCTATCTATCATCTATATCATCTATATCTGTCTCACATCTTCTTTATTCATTCATCAATTGATGGACACTTGGGGTGGTTCCATAGGCTTACATATTTAACTTTACTGAAGTGACATCAGAGGAATGAGGAAGCATAACTACAAATACAGAATTAGAACAGGAGAGGAGACAGTAGCAGGGGATGCTGTCAACAAAATTAGAAACTGGAAAGTTAGGTGAAATTACAGAAATATAAAATAGAAAATCACTAAAGCTTCCAGAGAGAAGAAAGATCTGTAAAACAGATCTGTGTCAAAAGATAATCAGGTTTTTTAAGAAGCAAAACTGAGAACCAGAAGATAATAGAACAATACTTTGGGGAAACGTTTTCATTATAGAATTCTGTACCCAGTGAAAATATTAATGAAATAGTAAAAATATTTTCAGACATGAAAAATTTCAAAAAATTACCTAACATGAAATCTTTCAACTAAGAAAGATCCAAAGATGAATACATGGACACAAGAAAGTTGAATCAAACACAGGAGAAATAGAAAGTATATTCCCAGTGTAAAAGCAAACAAAACCAGATGGAACCAAGAGCAAGAATTGTCCCAAATTAATCTCTTTCGTTCTAAAATAAAGAAAAAAAAGAGAAAGGAAGGAAGAGGAAAGAAAGGGGAAAGAAAGGGAAAGAAAAGAAAGAAAGAAAGAAAGAAAGAAAGAAAGAAAGAAAGAAAGAAAGAAAGAAAGCAAGAAAGAGAAAGAAAGAGCGAGCTCAATACATTATCTAGTTGCATCAAATTTATTTTTATATCTCTGGTATGTATTTTAATGATTATTATAAATAATTACATAAAAATAAGCAAACAAAAATATAAAGATGGAATCTTGGGTGCTGAGATCAATCTCTTAGTCACAGGCTAGAAATTGAGCGAGCTTCTTGAAATCTTCAGAATCAACCAGGACTACTTTTGATCTCCAGTTCTTTAGCAATTTTTTCTTCATTTTTAACTACTATTACCTGAAGTCTTCATACAAAAATGGTGCCAAATGCTGCATAATAATGAATTCTGATGACACAACCCTTTATATTTAGTACAGAATATAATATAGATTATGGCTGCTTATTGATAATTACATCAAAATCTCTAGGTTCTCAAACAAGATATGATTTAGTCTTAGAAATAGTATAGAGTTGTCCATAGTTTTCATTTTTGTGAATTTTTCTCATTATGGTATCATTGTAATATTGACCTCATAACATGAATTGGAGTATGTCCTTTTTTTCTAATTTTGGAAAAGTTTGTGAAGAATTGTTGTGATGATTGATCTTATGTGTCAACTCGACTGGACCATATGGTGCTCAGATATTTAGTCAGATGTTCTTTATATCTTTATGACCATGTTTTTAATGAGATTAATATTTTAATTGGTAGACTGAATAAAGCAGATTGCCCACCCTAATATGGCTCAGCCTCATTCAATCAGTTGAAAGAAGAAAAAATCTGAGTGAAAGTATACTCCTCCTGCTTGACTGCCTTCAGACTGGATATACATCATTGGTTCCCCTGAGTCTTTAGCATCCCAACTGCAGATCTTGGGACTTACCAAACTCCATAACAACATGAGTCAATGTCTTAGAATAAATCTATTCTACAGGTTCTGTGTTTTGAAAGAATATTGAATAATGCAATTTGTATGAATTCTATTTTATGTGTTTGGTAAAATTCACCTTCAAAGCCACCTGGGCCTGAACTTTACTTTGTACTTTAGTTGATTATTAACTCAATTACTGCTTGTTATATATCTATTCAATTTTCTATTACTCCTTAGGTCAATTAATTAGTTTTTTTGTCTTTCTATATATTTGACTATTCTACTTAAATTATCTCATTTGTTGGCATTCAATTGTTCCTTGTATTCCCTTATATTTCTTTTTTATTTCATAAAGCCAGTAGTGATTTCTATTCATTCATTTTTTAAATTTTTATAAATTGAGTCTTCTCTTTTTTTCTTGTTCAGTGTGTCTTTTTGTTGATATTGTTGAAGAACCAACTTTAGGTTTAATTTATTTTTTTCTGTTCCCTTTTTTATTTATTTTCATTTTCACTTTGATTATTTTCTCCTTTGTTTTGCTTTGGTTTTGGGCTACTATTCTTTGTCCATTTTCTGAAGATGGGAGGTGAAATCATTCATTTTAGATATTTTTACGCAAAAAATGCATATGTTTGCAGTTATAATTTTCCCTGGTACTACTATACCTGTATTTGTTAATTTTTAGTATGCTGTGTATTCCTTGAATTCATCTGAAAATTTTCTCTAATTTTCCTTGTAATTTATTCTTTTATCCATTGGGTACCTAGGAATGTGATGTTTAATTTCTCCACAGTCTAAAAAAATATTTAATTTTTTCCTCAAAATAAATGTTATGAGTTTATATTTTATGTACAATTCATCAGTGATTTTTTTAATGGGTATAATCTGTGAGGAAGCATTCAGCCTTATTTTTCTTTCCAAATTGCTAGTGATTTGTGCCAATATCACTTATTAAAAGGTACACTTTCTCTACTCCTTTGAAGTAACACTTCTAAAATACACTAGATACTTTAGTGAATTTGGGTCCACTTATGTATTTTATTCTGTTTCTTATTTTTTCTGTCTGCCTATCTCTTCTCCAGTTTCAAAGAATTTCAATTCTTTTATCTTTCTAATATATTTAAATATCTGGTGGAGGTAATCTCCATGTTTTTTTTTCCCCAAATGTTATTGCTGCCCTAACATAGTTATTTTCACAGGTGAACATTAAAATCATTATGACATGTTACCAAAATCCCGTTGGCATTTTCATTCAGTTCACATTGAATTTATAGCTGCATTTTTGAATTTTGACATCTACACAGTGTTGTCTTCCTAACTGAGCACAATGTATTCATTTGGTGTGATGTGTACTAGGTGTTAAATGTAAGTGATGAATCACTAAATTCTACACCTGAAACCAATTTTACCCTATATTTTAACTAACTAGAATTAAATAAAAACTTGAACTCAAATAAAAAAAATAAACACGACATGTATTTTCAATTATTCATATTTTTAGGCCATAGCTTTGAAACAGGCTTTGTATTATGCTGCATTTTTTTTTTGTTATAATAGTTTATTTTCAAATTGGTTTACATATAACACCCAGTGTTCATCCCAACATGTGCCCTTTTTAATGCCCATCACCCCCTCTCCCCCCTCCCTCATCCCCCTTACCCTCAGTTTTTTCTTAGTCTTTGAGAGTCTCTTATGTTTTATCTCCCTCCCTCTCTGTGTCTCTTTTTTCTTTCCCCTCTTCCCCTCCCCCTGGTTTTTGCTTAGTTTCACAAAGTCCACCTATTCGTGGAAACATATGGTATCTGTCTTTTTCTGACTGACTTATTTCACTTAACATAATACCCTCCAGTTCCATCCATCTTGCTACACATGGCCAGATTTCATTTTTTCTCATTGCCACGTAGTAGTCCATTGTATATAAGTACCATGACTTCTTTATCCATTCGTCAGTTGATGGGCACTTGGTCTCTTTCCATGATTTGGCTATTGTCGAAAGTGCTGCTATGAACATTGGGGTACACGTGCTCCTATGCATCAGCATTCCTGTGTCTCTTGGGTAGATTCCTAGCAGGGCTATTGCTGGGTCATAGGGTAGCTCTATTTTCATTATTTTGAGGAACCTCCACACCGTTTTCCAGAGTGGCTGCACCAGTTTGCATTCCCACCAACAGTGTAGGAGGGTGGCTACTTCTCCACATCCTCGCCAGCATCTATAGTTTCCTGATTTGTTCATTTTAGCCACTCTGACTGGTGTGAGGTGGTATCTCAGTGTAGTTTTGATTTGTATTTCCCTGATGCTGAGTGACATTGAGCATCGTTTCATGTGTCTGTTGGCCATCTGAATGTCCCCTTTGGAGAAGTGTCTATTCATATCTTCCGCCCATTTCTTCACTGGGTTGTTTGTTTTTCGGGTTTGGAGTTTGGTAAGTTCTTTATAAATTTTAGATATTAGTCCTTTATCCGATATGTCATTTGCGATGATCTTTTCCCATTCCGTTGGTTGCCTATTCGTTTTGTTGGTTGTTTCTTTTGCCGTGCAGAAGCTTTTTATCTTGATGAGGTCCCAATAGTTCATCTTTGCTTTTAATTCTCTTGCCTTTGGAGACATGTCGAGTAAGAAATTGGTGCGTCTTAGGTCAAAGAGGCTTTTTCCTGTTTTCTCCTCTAGGATTTTGACGGTTTCCTGCCTCACATTCAGATCTTTTATCCATTTAGAATTTATTTTTGTGAGTGGTGTAAGAAAGTGGTCTAGTTTCATTCTTTTGCATGTTGCTGTCCAATTCTCCCAGCACCATTTGTTAAAAAGGCTGTCTTTTTTCCATTGGATACATTTTCCCGCTTTGTCAAAGATTAGTTGGCCATATACTTGCGGGTCCATTTCTGAGTTTTCTATTCTATTCCATTGGTCTATGCGTCTGTTTTTGTGCCAATACCATACAGTCTTGATGACCACCGCTTTGTAGTAGAGGTTAAAGTCTGGGATTGTGATGCCTCCCGCCTTGGTTTTATTCTTCAGTATTATTTTGGCTATTCGAGGTCTTTTGTGGTTCCATACAAATTTTAGGATTGTTTGCTCTAGCTTTGAGAAGAATGCTGGTGCAATTTTGATTGGGATTGCATTGAATGTGTAGATTGCTTTGGGTAGTATTGCCATTTTGACGATATTTATTCTTCCAATCCATGAGCATGGGATGTTTTTCCATTTCCTTGTGTCTTCCTCAATTTCCTTCATAAGTTTTTTATAGTTTTCAGTGTAGAGGTCTTTCACATCTTTGGTTAGGTTTATTCCTAAGTATTTTATGGTTTTTGGTGCAATTGTGAAAGGGATTAGCTTCTTTATTTCTCTTTCTGCTGCTTCATTGTTGGTGTATAGAAATGCCACCGATTTCTGTACATTGATTTTGTATCCTGCAACTTTGCTGAAATCATGAATCAGTTCTAGTAGGCTTTTGGTGGATTCTGTCGGGTTTTCCATGTAAAGTATCACGTCATCTGCAAAAAGTGAAAGTTTGACTTCCTCCTTGCCAATCTTGATGCCTTTTATTTTGTTTTGTTGTCTGATTGCTGATGCTAAGACTTCCAGCACTATGTTAAATAGCAGTGGCGAGAGTGGACATCCCTGTCGTGTTCCTGATCTCAGGGGGAAGGCTTTCAATTTTTCCCCATTGAGGATGATATTAGCTGTGGGTTTTTCATATATGGCTTTTATGATGTTTAAGTATGTTCCTTCTATCCCGACTTTCTCGAGAGTTTTTATTAAGAAAGGATGCTGTATTTTGTCAAATGCTTTTTCTGCATCTATTGACAGGATCATATGGTTCTTATCTTTTCTTTTGTTGATGTGATGTATCACGTTGATTGATTTGCGAATATTGAACCAGCCCTGCAACCCAGGGATGAATCCTACTTGATCATGGTGGATAATTCTCTTTATATGCTGTTGGATTCGATTTGCTAGTATCTTGTTGAGAATTTTTGCATCCATATTCATCAGGGATATTGGCCTGTAATTTTCTTTCTTTGCTGGGTCTCTATCTGGTTTGGGAATCAAAGTGATGCTGGCTTCATAGAATGAGTCCGGGAGTTTTCCTTCCGTTTCAATTTTTTGGAACAGCTTGAGGAGGATAGGAATTAACTCTGTTTTAAATGTCTGGTAAAATTCCGCAGGAAAGCCATCTGGTCCAGGGCTTTTATTTGCTGGGAGGTTTTTAATAACTGATTCTATTTCTTCACTAGTTATGGGTCTGTTCAAATTTTCTATTTCTTCCCGTTTGAGTTTTGGTAGCGTGTGGCTATTTAGGAAGCTGTCCATTTCTTCCAGATTGCCAAGTTTGGTGGCATATAATTTTTCATAGTATTCTCTGATGATTGCTTGTATCTCTGAGGGATTGGTTGTAATTACTCCCTTTTCATTCATGATTTTATCTATTTGAGTTCTCTCTCTTTTCTTTTTGAGAAGCCTGGCTAGAGGTTTGTCTATTTTGTTTATTTTTTCAAAGAACCAGCTTTTGGTTTCATTGATCTGTTCCACTACCTTTTCTGTCTCCATATGGTTAATTTGAGCTCTGATCTTTGTTATTTCTCTCTTTCTGCTGGGCTTGGGTTGTTTTAGTTGATCTGCTTCTAGTTCCTTTAGGCGTGCTGTTAGAATTTGTGTTATTGATTTTTCTTGTTTCTTGAGATGGGCCTGGATTGCAATATATTTCCCTCTCAGGACTGCCTTTGCTGCATCCCAGAGCGTTTGGATTGTTGTATTTTCATTTTCATTTGTTTCCATGTATTTTTTAATTTCTTCTCTGATGGCTTGGTTGACCCAGTCATCTTTTAGTAGGTTATTTCTTAGCCGCCATGTTCTTGGATATTTTCCAGGCTTTCTCCTGTGGTTGATTTCAAGTTTCAAAGCATTGTGGTCTGACACTGTACACGGTATGATCTCAATTCTTTTATATTTATTCAGAGCTTCCCTGTGCCCCAGAATGTGGTCTATCTTGGAAAATGTACCGTGTGCAGATGAGAAGAATGTAAATTCCTTTGCTTCTGGATGAAGGACCCTAAAGATGTCTGTGAGGCCCATCTGTCCTAATGTGTCATTCAGGGCTATTGTTTCTGCGGAGATTTTCTGTTTTGTTGATCTATCCAATGCCGAGAGTGGAGTGTTGAGATCCCCTACTATTAGGACATTTTTATCGATGAGGTTGCTAATGTTTGTAATTAGTTGTTTTACAAATTTGGGTGCCCCTGAATTCGGTGCGTAGATATTTACAATTGTTAGCTCTTCCTGCTGGATGGTCCCTGAGACTATTATATAATGTCCTTCCTCATCTCTTATTACATCGTTCATTTTAAAGTCTAATTTGTCTGATATAAGTGTGGCTACTCCGGCTTTCTTCTGACTTCCAGTAGCATGGTAGATAGTTCTCCATCCCCTCACTTTCAATCTGAAGGTGTCTTCAGGTTTAAGATGAGTTTCTTGAAGACAGCAAATAGATGGGTCTTGTTTTTTAATCCATTCTGTTATCCTGTGTCTTTTGATTGGCGCATTTAGTCCATTTACATTCAGTGTTAATATTGAAAAATATGGGCTTACAGTCACTGTATTATCTGTAAGTTTCATGTTTGTAAGGCTGTGTCTGGTAGTTTGTATTCTTTGCCTCCTTGTTTTCATAGAATGCCCCTCAGGATCTCTTGCAGTGCTGGCTTATTTGTGATAAATTCTTTCAGTTTTTGTTTGTTGGGAAAAACCTTGATCTCTCCTTCTATTCTGAATGACAGGCTAGCCGGATACAGAATTCTTGGTTGCATGTCCTTCTTGCTCATCACATTGAAGATGTCCTGCCATTCCTTTCTGGCTTGCCAAGTTTCCGTAGATAAGTCTGCTACTACCCTTATAGGTCTCCCTTTGTATGTTAGGGTTCTTTTGTCCCTAGCTGCTTTCAGGATTCTCTCCCTATCTTTGTATTTTGCCAGCTTCACTATGATGTGCCGTGCAGAAGGTCTATTCAAGTTACGTCTGAGGGGAGTTCTCTGTGCCTCTTGGATTTCCATGCCCGTTTCCTTTCTCATGTTGAGGAAGTTCTCAGCAATGATTTGTTCCAGAACCCCTTCGACTCCTTTCTCTCTCTCTTCTTCCTCTGGAACTCCTATGATACGGATATTGTTTCTTTTGACTGCATCGCTCAGCTCTCGAATTCTCCTTTCCTGTTCCTGGATCAGCTTCTCTCTCTTTTTATCTGTTTCCTCTTTTTCAATGATTTTGTCTTCTAATGCACTAACTCTTTCCTCTACCTCTTCAATCCGTGCTGTGGTTGCTTCCAGTTTCCCCTGTATTTCTTCCAATGTCTTCTTTAATTCTTCCTGACCGTTTTTAAGGTCTTTGAACTTTGCCTCGTAGGACCCCTTGCATTCATCTAAGCTTTTTTCAAGGCCAGCAATTAGTTTTATGATTAACATTCTATATTCAAGTTCTGTTATGTTGGTTATATCTCTTTTCATTAATTCTTGAGCTGTCACTGCTTCTTGTAGACTCTTTTGAGGAGAATTCTTCCGTCTCGTCATTTTGGCTGGATGTGTTATGGGTTGTTTCTTGAAGTTGCCCTGGAAAGGAAAACTGACAGACACACAGAACACAGAAATACTCAAACGTACCGACAAATGGTCCAGACAAGCAGTTCACAACAGAAAAAAATAACAAGTGACTCTCTGAGGGCAATGTCCTGAAGTAACAGCTGCACGTTAAGGACAGGGTATGTAGTGTGCTGGTGGCAGAGCATATATAGACAGAATAATGACTGGTGCAGGGAGAAGAAGGAAATGGACTTTGCCCAGGTAGAGCGACTAAAGGGTTTAATCCAGACTGATAGAAATCAGAATAAGGACAGGTGCGAGGGAAAAGGAATAAAGATCGATGTCGTCTAGATGAACTTATACGGCCTGGTCATTCCAGAAAAAGGGCTAGGGAAGTAAAGAAGAGGTTGTAGGACATGTCCTCAAAGAGTGGGTTAAAAAACAAAACAAAAACAAAAAACAAAAAACAAAAAACAAAACAAAAAAAACCCAAACAAAACAAACAAACAAACAAAAAACAAAAAAACAAAAAACAAAAAGAACGAAAAAAATGATTAAGCCAGTCAGTACCCTGGATGACCAGCTCAGGGATGGGGATCGGTAGGAATGAGAAAGGGAGGGATAAATTTAAAAAGAAGAAATGACTGGCGTTACTCCAGGCAGCAATCTCCACTTGGATCAGTCGCTCCTGCTGATAGTTTGGGAGGGGCGTGGTTTAGTGTAGGCGGGTCCGGCCTCCACTGCTGCAGGGATGGCTTCTGGGGTGACTTCCTGGCTTGTGAGACAACAATGGCGTCTCTCCAGACCCCCGCCCCCAGTCCTGGAGGCTTTATTCGCTCCTTTATTTCTGTTCTCTCTCCACCGCCCACGCCAGCCTAGTGTGGTTTACTGGAGCCGGCCTGGGGCTGCCTGGGTGCCTGCTGCCTATCCCGGCAGAGTGCGTGCCCCGAGGCGCTGGGCGAGGGTGGCGCGGTGGCGCGGCCCTCTGCTACCCCCCGATTTGGCTATAACTGTGCGGGGGTTAGAGGTGCTCCGCAGGAGCCGCCGCCTGAGTCCCCCCTGCCTGTCCCGGCAGCGCGCGCGCCCCGGAGGCGCTGGGCGAGGGTGGCGCGGTGGTGCGGCCGTCTGCCACCCCCCGATTTCGTTATAATTGTGCCGGGGTTAGAGGTGCTCCGCAGGCGGCGCCGCCTGCGTCCCTGCTGCCAGTCCCTCCCGCGCGCGTCCCAGTGGCTCAGGACGAGGTTGGTGCGGTCCCAGCAACGCGCGGGGATTGCTGCTGTTTGCCACTGAACTTCTCTTCAAAAGCCCTGCATTTAGGGCCTGGATGGTAGTGGTCTCACCCGCTCTGGCCCTCTGGTTCAAATGTTGTTCGGTCGGCACTTTCCCAGCTATCTCCGAAGACGCTCACCCTCCCCTCAGCTCAACTTCCCGAGTTCGAGTTCGTTTTATCCGACCCAGATTAAACTCACAGTTCAGTTGGGCCGTGTCTGTGTTCGCCTTAGTTTCTTGTCAGCTCTAGCACCTTTTCCCCCCGATTTTTGGAGTTGAGAGAGAGACAATGGTTTCAGTCGTCCCCCTTTAAAGGGCAAGCGAAATACTGGAGCCCCCTACTCCTCCGCCATGTTGCCTCCTCTATGCTGCATTTTTTTAAATAGCATCAAGAGAATGTATTTATTTTTGCTTGCTCTTACAAATAGATTTTTCCATTTTTTTTGAATTTTAAATTATTTTTTTAGTTTTTATTTAAATTGCAATTAGTTCACATACAGTGTCATATTACTTCTAGGTGTGCAATTTACTGATTCAACACTTCCATACAACACCTGGTGCTCATTACAATAAACGTGCTCCTTAATTCCCATCATCTATTTAGGCCACACCCACCTATCTCCCATCTGGTAGCCATCAATTTGTTGTCTATAGTTAAGAGTCTGTGTTTTAGTTTGCTTCTCTCTCTTCTTTTTTCCTTTGCTAATTTGTTTTATTCCTTAAATTCCACATATAAGTGAATTTTTCTGGTATTTGTCTTTCTTTGACTGACTCATTTCCCTTAGCATATATAATACACTCTAGCACCATCCACATCACTGCAAATGGCAATTTTTTTGTTTTTTTTTAATTTGTTTTTTTTTTATGTTTATTCATTTCTGAGACAGAGAGAGACAGAGCATGAGCGGGGGAGGGGCAGAGAGAGAGGGAGACACAGAATCCGAAGTAGGCTCCAGGCTCCAAGCCCCAAGCCGTCAGCACAGAGCCCGACGCGGGGCTCAAACTCACGGACCGCGAGATCACGACCCGAGCCGAAGTCGGATGCTCAACCGACTGAGCCACCCAGGTGCCTGGGTTTTTTGATGGCCTAGTGAAATCTTTACATCTAATACATCTTCTTCATCCATTCCTAAGTTGATGGACTTTTAGGCCCTTTCGATAATTTGTTTATTGGTTATAATGCTCCTATAATGATTGGAGTGCATGTATTGTTTCTAATAGTATTTTCGTATCTTTTGAGTAGAGCAAATACCTAGTAGTGCAATTGCTATATCATAGACTAGTTATATTTTGACCTTTTAAGGCACATCCATATTGTTTTCCAGAGTGGTTGCACTGGTTTGCATTTCCATCAACAGTGCAAGAGAGTTTCCCTTTCTCCATATCCTTGCCAACACTTGTCGATTCCCCATTTGTTGAATTCAGCCATTCTGAAAAGTTTGAGGTGATATATCATTGTAGTTTTTATTTGTATTTCCCTAATGATGATTGATGTTGATATATTTTCATGTGTTTGTTGGCCATCTTTATGTTCACCTTAGAAAAATGTCTGTTCATGTTTTGGCCCATTTTTAATTAGATTATTCATTTTTTGAGTGCTATGTTTTATAAGGTCTTTAAATATGTCAGATATTAATCTTTTATCAGATATGTTACTTGACAAAATCTTTTCCCACTGCATAATTTGCCTTTTAGTTTTGTTGATTGTTTTCTTTGCTGTGCAGGAAATTTTTATTTTGATGAAATCCCAATAGTTTAATTTTAATTTTGTTTCCCTTGTCTCAAGAGAAATATCCACAAAGAAGTTGCTGTGACCGATGACAAAGAGGTTACTGTCTGTGTTCTCCTCTAGGATTTTTATGGTTTCAAGTTTCATATTTAGGTCTTTAATCCATTTTGAATTTATTTTTGTGTATGTTATGAGAAGGTGGTCCAGTTTCATTCTTTCACATGTTGTTGTTCAGTGTCCCCAACATCATTTGCTGATGAGACATTGCACATTCTTTACTGCATTAACAGAACACGAAGCCCAGAATTGTGAAGTCTACAGCTTTGCTTTGCTTTTCTTAAGGCTGCTTTGTCTATGCGGGATCTGTAGTGTTTCCACACAAATTTCAGGATTGTTTGTTCTAGGTCTGTGAAGTATACTATTGGTATTTTCATAGGAATTCCATTAAATGGGTAGATTGTCATGGGTAGTGTAAACATTTTAATAATATTTGTTCCTTCAATCCATGAACACGGAAAGTCTTTTATTTGTGTCATCTTCAATTTCTTTCATCTGTGTTTTATACTTTTCAGAATACAGGTCTTTAACCTCTTTGGTTAGGTTTATTTCTAGGTATCTTATGTTTTTTTGTGTGTGTGTGCAAGTGTAAATGTGACTGAGTCCTTAATCTTTCTGTTGCTTCAATTTGGTGCATAGAAATGCAACAGATTTATGTAAGCTGATTTTGTGTCCTGCAACATTATTTAATTCGTATATCAGTTCTAGAAGGTTTTAGTAGGTCTTTTGGGTTTTCTATATAGAGTACCATATCATCTGGAAAGAGTGAGAGTTTTATTTCTTTGCTGATTTGGATGCCTTTATTTCTTTGTGTTGTCTGATTGCTGTGGCTAGGACTTATAGTACTATAGAATAAAAGTGGTAAGAATGGACATCCCTCTCTTGTTCTCAACCATAGAGGGAATGCCCTCAGTTTTTCCCCATTGAGGATGATATTAAGTGTGTGCTTTTCATAGATTGGCTTTATTATGTTGAAGTATGTTCTCTCTAAATCAACTTTGTTGAGAGTATTTATAATGAATAGATGTTGTAATTTCTCAAATGTATTTTTCTCCATGTATTGAAATGATCATATAGTTCTTACCTTTTCCTTAATTGATGTTGTGATTGATATTGATTGATTTGGGAATATGGGCCCACACTTGCAATCTAGGAATAAAATCCACTCGAATGTGGTAAATGATTCATTTAAAGAATTGTTGGATTTGGCTTGCTAATATTTAATTGAGAATATTTACATCCATGTTCATCAGAGATATTGGTCTATAGGTCTCTTTTTTTAGTCATTTCTTTATCCAATTTTGGTATCAGGGCAATACTGGCCTCATAGAATGAATTTGGAAATTTTTCTTCCTTTTCTATTCTCTGTAATAGTTTGAGAAGAATAGGTATTAACTCTTTTTAAATGTTTGGTAGAAATCACCTGTGAAGCCATCTAGCCTTGGACCTTTGTTTCTTTGGATTAAATTTCTTTGCATGTTTTTGGTCTAAGTTTTCTATATTTTCCTGCTTCAGATTTTGTAGTTTATATGTTTGTAGGAATTTACCCATTTCTACTAGGGTGCCCAATTAGTTGGCATGTAGTTTTTTTTTTATAACATTCTCTTATTATTGTTTTGCAGTGGTGTTGGTCCTTATTTCTTCTATCTCCTTTATGATTTTATTCTTTTGAGTAATTTTTATTTTCTTTATGATAAATTTGGCCAGAGGATATTAGTTTTGTAATTTTTCAAAGAATTAACTCCTGATTTAATTGATCTGTTCATTTTCTTTAGTATCTATATCATTTATTTCTGCTCCAATATTTATTATGTCCTTCCTTCTTCTGGTTTTAGACTTTGATTCTTCTTTTTCTAGCTCCTTTAGGTGAAAGGTTAGGTTGTTTATTTTGGATTTCTGTTGCTTCTTGATATAGGCTTGTATGGCTATACACTTCGTCTTAGATCACTTTTGCTGCATCTGCAAATTTTGGACCATTATGTTTCCATTTTCATTTCTTTCCATGTAATTTTTAAATTTTTTCTTTAGTTTCCTGGTTGATCCATTCATTGTTTGGTAGTATGTTGTTTAACGTCCTTGTATTTATGGTCCTTCCAAATGTTTTGTTGTTGTTGACTTCTAGTTTCATAGTGTTGTGGTCTGAAAAGGTACATGGTATGACTTTAATTTTCTTGTATTCATTGAGTACTGCTTAGTAACCTATCATCTATTTTGAAGAATGTTCCATGTACACTTGTAAAGAATGTGTATTCTATTGTTTTAGAATGAAATGTATTTATGTTAAGTCCATCTGGTCCAGTGTGTCCTTCAAAGGTATTGTTTCCTGTATTTTTTCCTACTATTATTGCATTATTATCAATTACTTTCTTCATTTTTGTTATTAATTGTTTTATATATTCTAGTGTTCCCATGTAGGAAAGGTAATGGCATTATGAAGAAGAGGCCATGTAGTGTACAGGTCTGGCATTTCAGGGAGTGTCTCTGGTGTGTGCTGCCTGCACTATGCTCCTCTGGTTTCATTCCTCTATTCCTCAGGCCAGTCATCTTAGAGGCGATCCGTGCCAAAATGTATGAATTCTTACCAAATAAAAGAACAATTTAAGATAATGACCACTGATCTCAGTGAAACAGGTGTAAATTACGTGGCTGATGGAGAATTTAAAGCAACAATCAGAAGGATATTCACTGGGCTTGAGAAAAGAATAGAACACATCAGAGAGATCGTGATTCTACAGAAATAATGGTTAAAAAAGTGTCAATCAGAGATGAAAAATGCAATAAATGAGATTTGATATAACCTTGATGGAATGAACAGCAGGCATCCTAGAAGAGCAGAGAAATGAATTAGTGTTATAGAAGTAAAATAAAACATATTAAAGGTGAACAAAGAGAGAAATAATTATGCAATATGAGAATAGACTTAGGGTGCTCAGTGAAACCATCAAATGTAATAATATTCATGTTATATGAGTCCCTGAAGAATAAGTGAGAGAAAAGGTGACATAAAATTATTTGAATAAATAATAGCTGAAAACTTTCCCAATATGGGGGTAAGAAACAGAAGTCCAGATCCAAGAGACACATCGCCATCAAAATCAGCAAAATGATTTTGATTCCCATCAAAATCAACAAAAGTAGGCTATCATTAAGACATATCATAATTAAATTTGCAGAATATAATCATTAAGAAAAAAACATCTTAAAATCAACAAGACTAAAGAAGCCCATATCTTACAATGGAAAATCTGTAAGGCTAGCTGTAGATTTCTCAACAGAAACTTGGCAAACCACAAGGGACTGGCATGATATGTTCAGAATGCTAAATAGGAAAAATCTGCAGCCAAGAATGTTCGATCCAGCAAAGTTATCATTCACAATAGAAGTAGAGGCAAAGTGTTACACTAATAAAAACTAAAAGAATTATACAAGCCCTGCAAGAAATATTAAGGTGGACTCTGAGTGCAAAGGAGAGATGAAAAGTGATAAAGACAAGAAAGCATCAGGGATCTCCAAACACAATGACAAAACAAGTAATAAAATGACACTAAATACATATCTATTCATAATTACGTTTAATGTAAATGGACCAAACACTCCAATTAAAAGACATAACTGTTGTAATAGATAAAATGACAATGACAATACCCATTGATATACTACTTACAAAAGACTCTTTTAGATCTGAAGAAACCTGATTGAAAATAAGGGGATGGAGAAATATTTATTACACAAATGGATGTCAAAAGAAAGCCAGAGTAGCAATACTTATGTCACACGAACTTGACTTTAAAACAAAGACTGTAAAAATAGAAAAATTAAGACATTATATAATCATAAAAGGGACAATCTAACAAGGAGATCTAACAATTTTAAATATTTAAGTACCCAACATGACAGCACCCAAATATATAAAACATTTAAAGATAAACATATGGGAACTAATTGATAATAATACATTAATATTAGGAGACTTCAAAACCTGCTCTGAAACCAATGGGCAGATCAGATCAAAAAACAAAACAAAACAAAACAAACTAAAACAACAACAACAACAACAACAAAAAGGAAACAGTGTCTTTGAATGACACATTGGACCAGATGGAGTTAACAGAAATATTCAGAACATTCCACTCCAAAACAACAGAATACACATTCTTTTCAAGTACACATGGAACATTCTCCAGAATAGATTATGCGTTAGTCCACAAAACAAGACTCAATAAATACCAAGAAAAAAATTCAAAGTCATACTATACACCTTTTCTGGGAGTGTGGTTAAATATTTGCAAATGAATCAATGTGATACACCATATCATTAAGAGAAAGGATACGAATCACAGGATCATTTCAATAGATGCAGAAAGAAAATTTTGAGAAAATACAACATCTATTCATGATAAAAACCTCCAACGAAGTACATTTAGAGGGAACAGACCTCAGCATAATAAAGCCCGTCTATGAAAAACACACACCTAATATCATCCTTGATGGAGGCAAAAATGAGACCTTTTCCTCTATGGTCAGGAACAAGACAGGGATGACCACTCTCACTGTTGTTATTTAACATAGTGCTGGAAGTCCCAGCCACAGCAATCAGACAACACAAAGAAATAAAGGCATTCAAATCAGCAAAGAAGAAGTAAAATTTTCATTCTTTCCAAATGACATGATACTCTATATAGAAAACCCAAAAGAGTCCACCAAAAAAAAACTGCTAAAAGTGATACATGAGTTAAGTAATGTTGCAAGATACAAAATCAACATACAGAAATTCGATGCATTTCTATGCACCAAATTGAAGCGACAGAAATAGAAATTAAGTAATCATTCCCATTTACAACTGCACAATACACACACACACACACACACACACACACACACACACACACACACACACTTAACCAAAGAGGTTACCTAACCAAAGAGGTGAAAGACCGGTATTCTGAAAAACGTAGAAACACAGATGAAAGGAATCGAAGATCACACAAACAAATGGAAATACATTCCATGTTCGTGGCATGAAAGAACAAATATTGTTAAACTGTTTACACTACCCATAACAATTTGCACATTTAATCCAATCCCAATCAAAACACCAATAGTATATTTCACAGACCTAAAACAAAGAATCCTAAAATTTGTGTAGAACCACAAAAGACCCCATATATACAAAGCAATCGGGAAAAAGCAAAGCAAAGCTGGATGTATCACATTTCTGGACTTCATGTTATATTAAAAAGCTGTAACGATCAAAACAATATGGTACTGGCACAAAAATAAACACATAAATCAATAGAGCAGACTAGAAATTGCAGAAATGAAGCCACAACTATATGGTCCATTAATCTTTGACAAAGCAGGAAAGAATATCCAATGGGAAAAGACAGTCTTTTCATCAAATGACATTGGGAAAACTTGAGAGCAATGGGCAAAAGAAACTGGACCACTTTTTTTTTATAACATACAATAAATAAATTCAAAATGGGATAAATGCCTAAATGTGAGATGTGAAAACATAAACATCCTAGAGGCAAATACAGGCAGTAACTTCCTTGACATTGGCTGTAGTAGCTTCATTCTAGATATGTCTCCTGCAGCAAAGGTAATGAAAGAAAAATAAACTATTTAGATTACATCAAAATAAAAAATAAAAAAGTTTTTGCACAGTGAAGAAAACAATCAACAAAACTGAGATACAATCTATGGAACGGGGAAGATATTTGAAATTGCGAATGCTTTAAAGGGTTACTATCCAAAATATATAAAGAAACCATAAAAATCAACACTGAATAAAAAAAACAATGTAATTACAAATTGTCCAAAGACATGAATAGACATTTTTTCAAATAAGGCATACAGATGGCTAACTGACATATGAAACTATGTTCAACATAACTGATCATTGGTTAAATATAAATCAAAATCGCAATGGTATCAACTCACACCAGTCAGAATGGCTAAAATCAAGAACACATGACACAGAAGATGTTAGTGAGGATGTAGAGAAAATGAACACTTGTGCACTGTTTGTGAGGATTAAACTGGTCCAGCCACTGTGGAAACAAGTATGGATGATCTTCTAAAATTTAAAAATAAAACTACTTTATGAACCAGCAATTGCCCTACTGGGTATTTACCCAAGGAATACAAAAACGCTAATTCAAACTGATACATTCGCCCCTTTGTTTATAGCAGAACTTTTTACAATAGCCAAGATATTGAAGCAGCCCAAGTGTCTATCAATAGATGAGTGGATAAAAAAGATGTGGTATATATACATATTCAAATATTATTTCAGCCATAAAAAAGAATGAAACTTCGCCATTTGCAACGACATTGATGGAGCTAGTGAGTATCATACTAATCAAAATAAGGCAGAGAATGACAAAGATCATATGATTTCACTCGTATGCGGAATTTGAGAAAGAAAACAAATGAGCAAAGAGAAAGAGAGAAAGAGGCAACCAAGAAACAGAATCGTAAGTATGGAGAACAGGGGTGCCTGAGTGGCTCAGTCAGTTACGTGTCTGACTCGGTTTTGGCTCAGGTCATGATGTCAGTTTCATGGGTTTGAGTCCTGCATCGGGCTCTGAGCTGAAAGTGCAGAGCCTGCATGAGATTCCCTCTCTCTCCCTCTCTCTCTCTGCTCCTCTCCCCCTCCCCTACCTGCGCTGTCTCTCTCTCAAAATAAATAAATAAAACTTTAAAAAAAGTATGGATAACAAACCGATGGTTACCAGAGAACAGGTAGGTGGGGGAATAAGTTACATAGGTGATGGGGATTAAGGTGCACTAATGATGAGCATCAGGTGTTGTATGGAAGTGTTGAATCACTTTATTGTACACCGGAAGCCAATATTACATTGTATGCTAACTAACTGGAATTTAAATTAAAACTTAGGGGCACCTGGGTGGCTCAGGTGATTAAGTGTCTGACTCTTGGTTTTGACTAAGGTTATTTTCTCACAGTTCGTGAGTTCAAGTCCTACATCAGGCTCTGGGTCAGCCAGGAGCCTGCTTGGGATTTTCTCTCTCCCTCTCTTTCTGCCCCTCACCTGCTTTCTCAATTGATCTCTTCCAAAATAAGTCAAGAAACTTAAAAAATAAAAATAATAAATAAAAACTTAAAGAAATAATGTCAGTGTTTTAAAATTTATTAATTTTTATAACGTGTTTTATTTTAAAATTGATTTTTGCTTTATTGAACCTTGATCAAATAATTTGGTCTATACTATACCTACTCTCATAAGGTGAACAGGTCTATTCCTTATGTCTATTCTTGTCATCAACTCTTATAAATGTACCAAAGAACATTAAAATAAATAAATAATTTAATTAATTAATTTTGGAGGAGCGCCTGGGTTGCTCAGTCAGTTAAGCGTCCAACTTCACCTCAGGTTATGATCTCATGGTGTTTTGACTTCCAGCCCCTCACAGGGCTCTGTGCTGATATCTCGAAGCCTGCTTGGATTTCTCTCTCTCTCCCTCTCTCTCTGCCCCTACCTGACTCGCACTTTCTCACTCTCTCAAAATAAATAAACTTAAAAAAAAATAAAAATAAAGTCGCGGTAATGTTTTAGGTCAAGTTTATTAATTATACTATTTAGAGTTTTTTTTATATTTATTAACTTCTTTTGGTTTACTTGCTCTATCATTAGCTAACTGTGAGTTAACATCTCCTGCTACTATTTTCTTCTTTCAGTTTATCCTTGCATTTCCAATAGTTTACAATTTACATGTTATGATGATATTTCACATAAACATATACATGAGACTTATATACTTAGTATATACTTATTGTGGATTCTACTCTTATATACTGCCCCTTATCTCATTTAATACCTTTCCATTTTTAATTCAAGTTATTATATATTAGTAACATAACTCCAATTGTTTCTTTTAGAACATCTTTGTTTTTCCTTTCACTTTGATCCTTTCTGGGTTATTTTGTTTTAGATATTTTTGTTGAGTATAATATAGGCTAATATCTTTTATCCTTATCTGAGAGTCATTTTGGTAGATTTTTTCTATTTGCATATTTTGGTAGAATATATTCTGTATTATTTCTATCATCATATTTTTTGTTTTCTGTAATGTATGTTTTTTTAATCTTCTGTTTTATAGGTTATTATTTCTTGTCTGTTTTTGTGTTTTCCTTCCACACAAAATTTGTAAAGTTTAGTCTGTTTTTATTTTTTCTTGTAGAATCATTTATAACTTCTGATAATGTATATAAACTTATTTTTGTTGATTTATCAACTGTAGACAATATTTTTGATCCCTCTGCATTGATATTTAGCTTATTTCAGGGTGCCTGGGTGGCTCAGTTGATTAAGTGTCTAACTCTTGGTTTTGGTTCAGGTCATGATCTCATGGTTCATGTGTTAGAGCCCCATGTCTAGCTCTGTGCTGACAGTATGGAGCCTGCTTGGAATTCTCTCTCTCCCTTTCTCTCTGCCCCTTCCCCCCACCTCTCTCTCTCAAGTTAAATAAATAAATTAAAAAAATTAATTGGGTGCTTCAGTGGCTCATTTGGTTGAGCATCCAACTTTGGCTCAGGCCATGATCTCAGATCTTGTGAGTTCAAGCCCTGCATCCGGCTCTCTGCTGACAGCTCAGAATCTGGACCCTGCTTTGGATACTGTGTCTCCCTTTCTCTCTGCCCCTCCTCTGCTCATGCTTGGTTTCTCTCTCTTTCAAAAATAAATAAACATTAAAAGTCATAAAAAATGGAAAATTAGCTTATTAGGACGTTTGTACTTCTTACCTTCCTTCAAATTTGCTATTTTATTTATTGTGATGATTACTTTTGAGAAGAGTTCACAGACTTAGTTTGTTTTCGTGACTTGTTTTTATTTTATGAGTGCCTAACGAATATTTTTTATTCTGAAATTTAAAAATTTTATCAGAATGTGAATCAGTGCTAATAAGTCTGTCTCTTTTTCCTCCTAAAATATAGTATACTTCTTGGTTAACTATTTTTCCGTTCAAGAAATCTTATATTATGTTTTCAATATTTTTTAAATTTCCATTTGCTGAGTACTCTACTTGATAGACAAAAGTGCCCCATTATTGACTATCTTGCATTACTAACTTTTCTTTAATTTTGTTAATGATTATGAATTTTTTCCATTCACTATGATAATTTCAATACTCTTTTCTCTCTCTTCAGTCATATATATTTTATTTTTGCATTTTTGTTTTCTTAAACTTATTTTTTAAGTTTATTTATTTAAGAGACAGAGACAATGCAAGTGGGGGAAGTGCAAAGAGTGAGGAGAGTCCCAAACAGGCTTCACACTGCCAGCACAGAGCCTGATGTGGGGTTCAAACCCATGAACCTGTGAGATCATGACCTGAACTGAAACCAAGAGTCAGACGCTTAACAGACTGAGCCACCCAGGTGCCTCACATTTTTGGTTTTTAATTTATCTCTTCTGTAATGTTGTATTGATCCTCTGTTGAATTAACTCTGCAATCTCTATTTTTGTCACATTCAAGTTTGCTTTTTTATCTAGTGTTTGAAGTTTTGCTTCATTAAATTAATATGTAATGTACATATTAATTAATTAGTATGTATGTTACCTCTATGGTTTGAGACAGTGATAGAATTTTCTTTCAGTTTTTGTTCCATTCTACAATAATGGGTTCTTCATATCTTATTGCTGACTGTTTATTTCCTTCTTTCTTTCCTTATATGGTTGTAATATTTTTGGACATCAGCCAAAATATTTCTTTGAATTTTTCATATTTTTTTAAAATTTTTTTAAATTTTTTTTTAATGTTTATTTATTTTTGAGACAGAGAGAGACACAGAGCACGAGTGGGGAGGGGCAGAGAGAGAGGGAGACACAGAATCGGAAGCAGGCTCCAGGCTCTGAGCTGTCAGCACAGAGCCCGACGCGGGGCTCGAACTCACAGACTGTGAGATCATGACCTGAGCCGAAGTCGGACGCTCAATCGACTGAGCCACCCAGGCGCCCCTCTTTTTTTTAATTTTTAATTTTTTAAAATAATTTATTGTCAATTGGTGGAAACCAATACAACACCCAGTGCTCTTCCCAACAAGTGCCCTCCTCTGTGCCCGTCACCCACTCTCCCCCCTCCCACACCCTCCTCAACCTTCAGTTTGTTCTTAGTATTTAAGAGTCTCTTATGTTTTGTCCCTCTCCCTCTCTGTGTCTTTTTTCATTCCCCTCTTCCCCTCCCCCCCTGGTTTTCTGTTAAGTATTGCAAAGTCCACCTATATATAGAAACATATTGTATCTGTCTTTTTCTGACTTATATCACTTAGCATAATACCCTCCAGTTCCATCCATGTTGCTACGGATGGCCAGATTTCATTCTTTCTCATTGTCACGTAGTATTCCATTATATATATCACATCTATAGCAGCACTTTTGACAATAGCCAAATCATGGAAAGAGACTAAGTGTCCATCAACTGAAGAATGGATAAAGAAGATGTAATGTTTATTTTTGAGAGAGAGGTACAGAGCATGAAGGGGGGAGAAAGGCAGAGAGAGAGATGAAGACACAGAATCTGAAACAGGCTCCAGGCTCCGAGCTGTCAGCACAGAGCCTGATATGTGGCTCGAACTTGTAGACCCTGAGATAATGACCTGAGTCAAAGTCGGATGCTTAACTGACTGAGCCACCCAGGTGTCCCGAATAGTTCATATTTTCAAAGTGGGTGCCCTAATCAAATTATTTTATTTGCTCACATATAATGTATGTTAATCCTTGATATTCCACTTCATGTGGGTCTGGTTTTCCTCAGACTTTTCATTTAAGGCCTGGGTATTGCTTATTTCATTGTTCTTTTATGGCTAGAGAGCTTAAGTAGCCTGGAACATTATTGCTAGATTTACAGACAATTGTGATTCAAGAACCTGGACTTGGCTTTGTTTTATGTAATCTTGATATATACCCTGTGCACAATTCGCTTCACCTTAGCTAAAATATATCTTATTCCTATATATGGAGAGTACCACCTCACTATACATACACATGTCCCTAATTTAAGGAGAATCATTTGTAACTTTGTCTCCAACAGAGACAGTAAATAATGTTGTTTACTTCCTCCATATCACCCTCATCTCCCTAAAAACTATTTTTTATCTTCTCAAAAAGTGATGGAAAATATATGTTAAACTCATGCACTATGACCCATGCATTATTGAATCAAAAGGATTGGAGGGGTTTTAACTGGCATTCTCCTTGTGAATTCTCTCCCTGTCTTGTCCACTCCCTTGAACAATCTTGTTTCATTTGCTCTTTTTTCTTTTGACCTTCTCAATTCTCAAATATTACTGGAATTAATTATATCTTAGTGTCTCTGATAATTCTGTTTCCCATCTCTACCTTTCCTTCATGTTAGGTGAAATTAAAATGGCAGGCCTCTGCTTAGATAAAGAGGTTAAGGGAAACAAAATAAGAGGTGTTTGTTCTCAAGGGATTTGTAGTGTACCTACACAAACACCTCTGCTTTTTCAAATTTAGAGTGAGGTGTTTTATAGAGCTTTTTCAGGATATTGTGTACTTACCTTCTCTCCATCCATCAATAGTTGTTTTAAGCAGGCTGTACTTATTTCTTCAGAACTATTTATCAGAATATTATATTAGATTATGACTCTTTCCATATTTCTTCTGCTGCTTTTAAAATTTTTCACTATTGTAAACTACTTTTTCCTTTACTTATTTTGATTTGGGAATATCATATAATATCTATCCAGTTAACACTTATGGAGTTCTTACTATACTCCAGGACCTAGTGATGCACAAAGTAAAAGTGCTTACATGCCTGTGGTAAGTTACCTTAAGTTTTGTTTAGTTGTTCTTTTTTTTTTTTTTTGCATTTGTGTAGAATTTATGGTTTTCTTTTTTTTTAATTTTATAATAGTTTATTTTCAAGTTGGTTTACATATAACACCCAGTGTTCATCCCAACATGTGCCCTTTTTAATGCCCGTCACCCCCTCTCCCCCCTCCCTCATTCCCCTCACCCTCAGTATGTTCTTAGTCTTTGAGAGTCTCTTATGTTTTATCTCCCTCCCTCTCTGTCTTTTTTTTTCTTTCCCCTCTTCCCCTCCCCCTGGTTTTTGCTTAGTCTCACAAAGTCCACCTATTCGTGGAAACATATGGTATCTGTCTTTTTCTGACTGACTTATTTCACTTAACATAATACCCTCCAGTTCCATCCATGTTGCTACACCTGGCCAGATTTCATTTTTTCTCATTGCCACGTAGTAGTCCATTGTATATATGTACCACATCTTCTTTATCCACTCGTCAGTTGATGGGCACTTGGTCTCTTTCCATGATTTGGCTATTGTCGCAAGTGCTGCTATGAACATTGGGGTACACGTGCTCCTATGCATCAGCATTCCTGTGTCTCTTGGGTAGATTCCTAGCACGGCTATTGCTGGATCATAGGGCAGCTCTATTTTCATTTTTTGAGGAACGTCCACACCGTTTTCCAGAGTGGCTGCACCAGTTTGCATTCCCACCAACAGTGTAGGAGGGTGCCTACTTCTCCACATCCTCGCCAGCATCTATAGTTTCCTGATTTGTTCATTTTAGCCACTCTGACTGGTGTGAAGTGGTATCTCAGTGTGGTTTTGATTTGTATTTCCCTGATGATGAGTGTCATTGAGCATCGTTTCATGTGTGTGTTGGCCATCTGAATGTCCTCTTTGGAGAAGTGTCTATTCATATCTCCCGCCCATTTCTTCACTGGGTTGTTTGTTTTTCGGGTGTGGAGTTTGGTAAGTTCTTTATAGATTTTAGATATTAGTCCTTTATCCGATATGTCATTTGCTATGATCTTTTCCCATTCCGTTGGTTGCCTATTCGTTTTGTTGGTTGTTTCTTTTGCTGTGCAGAAGTTTTTTATCTTGATGAGGTCCCAGAGTTCATCTTTGCTTTTAATTCCCTAGCCTTTGGAGACGTGTCAAGTAAGAAATTAGTGCGTTTTAGGTCAAAGAGGCTTTTCCCTGCTTTTTCCTCTAGGATTTTGACGGTTTCCTGTCTCACATTCAGATCTTTTATCCATTTAGAATTTATTTTTGTGAGTGGTGTAAGAAAGTGGTCTAGTTTCATTCTTTTGCATGTTGCTGTCCAGTTCTCCCAGCACCATTTATTAAAGAGGCTGTCATTTTCCATTGGATACATTTTCCCGCTTTGTCAAAGATTAGTTGGCCATATACTTGCGGGTCCATTTCTGAGTTTTCTATTCTATTCCATTGGTCTATGTGTCTGTTTTTGTGCCAATACCATACAGTCTTGATGACTACCCATTTGTAGTAGAGGTTAAAGTCTGGGATTGTGATGCCTCCCGCCTTGGTTTTATTCTTCAGTATTATTTTGGCTATTCGAGGTCTCTTGTGGTTCCATACAAAGTTTAGGATTGTTTGCTCTACCTTTGAGAAGAATGCTGGTGCAATTTTGATTGGGATTGCATTGAATGTGTAGATTGCTTTGGGTAGTATTGCCATTTTCACGATATTTATTCTTCCAATCCATGAGCATGGGTTGTTTTTCCATTTCCTTGTGTCTTCCTCAATTTCCTTCGTAAGTTTTTTATAGTTTTCAGTGTAGAGGTCTTTCACATCTTTGGTTAGGTTTATTCCTAAGTATTTTATGGTTTTTGGTGCAATTGTGAAAGGGATTCGCTGCTTTATTTCTCTTTCTGCTGCTTCATTGTTGGTGTATAGAAATGCCACCGATTTCTGTACATTGATTTTGTACCCTGCAACTTTGCTGAAATCATGGATCAGTTCTAGGAGGCTTTTGGTGGATTCCATCGGGTTTTCCATGTAAAGAATCATGTCATCTGCAAAAAGTGAAAGTTTGACTTCCTCCTTGCCAGTCTTGATGCCTTTTATTTTGTCTTGTTGTCTGATTGCTGATGCTAAGGCTTCCAACACTATGTTAAATAGCAGTGGCGAGAGTGGACACCCCTGTCGTGTTCCTGATCTCAGGGGGAAGGCTCTCAATTTTTCCCCATGGAGGATGATATTAGCTGTGGGCTTTTCATAGATGGCTTTTATGATGTTAAGTATGTTCCTTCTATCCCGACTTTCTCGAGAGTTTTTATTAAGAAAGGGTGCTGTATTTTGTCAAATGCTTTTTCTGCATCTATTGACAGGATCATATGGTTCTTATCTTTTCTTTTGTGGATGTGATGTACCACGTTGATTGATTTGCGAATATTGAACCAGCCCTGCAAACCAGGGATGAATCCTACTTGATCATGGTGGATAATTCTCTTTATATGCTGTTGGATTTGATTCGCTAGTATCTTATTGAAAGTTTTTGCATCCATATTCATCAGGGATATTGGCCAGTAATTCTCTTTCTTTGCTGGGTGTCTATATGTTTGGGAATTAAAGTGATGCTGGCTTCATAGAATGAGTCCGGGAGTTTTCCTTCCGTTTCAGTTTTTTGAAACAGCTTGAGGAGGATAGGAATTAACTCTGTTTTAAATGTCTGGTAAAATTCCGCAGGAAAGCCATCTGGTCCAGGGCTTTTATTTACTGGGAGGTTTTTGATAACTGATTCTATTTCTTCACTAGTTATGGGTCTGTTCAAATTTTCTATTTCTTCCCGTTTGGGTTTTGGTAGCGTGCGGCTATTTAGGAAGTTGTCCATTTCTTCGAGATTGCCAAGTTTGGTGGCATATAATTTTTCATAGTATTCTCTGATGATTGCTGTATCTCTGAGGGATTGGTTGTAATTTCTCCTTTTTCATTGACGATTTTATCGATTTGAGTTCTCTCTCTTTTCTTTTTGAGAAGCCTGGCTAGAGGTTTGTCTATTTTGTTTATTTTTTCAAAGAACCAGCTTTTGGTTTCATTGATCTGTTCCACTACCTTTTCTGTCTCCATATGATTAATTTGTGCTCTGATCTTTGTTATTTCTCTCTTTGCTGGGCTTGGGTTGTTTTAGTTGTTCTGCTTCTAGTTCTTTTAGGCGTGCTGTTAGAATTTGTGTTATTGATTTTTCTTGTTTCTTGAGATGGGCCTGGATTGCAATATATTTCCCTCTCAGGACTGCCTTTGCTGCATCCCAGAGCGTTTGGATTGTTGTATTTCCGTTTTCATTTGTTTCCATGTATTTTTTTAATTTCTTCTCTGATGGCTTGGTTAACCCACTCATCTTTTAGTAGGTTATTTCTTAGCCGCCATGTTTTTGGATATTTTCCAGGCTTTCTCCTGTGGTTGATTTCAAGTTTCAAAGCTTTGTGGTCTGACAGTGTACACGGTATGATCTCAATTCTTGTATATTTATTCAGAGCTTCTTTGTGCCCCAGAATGTTGTCTATCTTGTAAAAAGTACCGTATGCAGTTGATAAGAATGTAAATTCCTTTGCTTCTGGATGAAGGACCCTGAAGATGTCCGTTAGGCCCATCTGTTCTAATGTGTCGTTCAGGGCTATTGTTTCTGCGGAGATTTTCTGTTTTGTGGATCTATCCAATGCTGAGGGTGGAGTGTTAAGATCCCCTACTATTAGGACATTTTTATCGATGAGGTTGCTAATGTTTGTAATTAGTTGTTTTACAAATTTGGGTGCCCCCAAATTCGGTGCGTAGATATTTACAATTGTTAGCTCTTCCTGCTGGATGGTCCCTGAGACTATTATATAATGTCCTTCTTCATCTCTTATTACATCGTTCATTTTAAAGTCTAATTTGTCTGATATAAGTGTGGCTACTCCGACTTTCTTCTGTCTTCCAGTAGCATGGTAGATAGTTCTCCATCCCCTCACTTTCATTCTGAACGTGTCTTCAGGTTTAAGATGAGTTTCTTGAAGACAGCAAATAGATGGGTCTTGTTTTTTAATTCATTCTGTTACCCTGTGTCTTTTGATTGGCGCATTTGGTCCATTTACATTCAGTGTTAATATTGAAAAATATGGGCTTACAGTCACTGTATTATCTGTAAGTTTCATGTTTGTAAGGCTGTCTCTGGCAGTCCGTGTTCTTTGCAACCTTTCCTTCATACAGTGCCCCTCAGGATCCCTTGTATTGCTGGCTTATTTGTGATAAATTATTTCCGTTTTTGTGTGTTGGGAAAAACCTTTATCTCTCCTTCTATTCTGTATGACAGGCTAGCCGAATACAGAATTCTTGGTTGCATGTCCTTCTTGCTCATCACATTGAAGATATCCTGCCATTCCTTTCTGGCTTGCCAAATTTCTGTGGATAAATCTGCTACTACCCTTATATGTCTGCCTTTGTATGTTAGGGTTCTTTTGTCCCTAGCTGCTTTCAGGATTCTCTCTCTATCTTTGTATTTTGCCAGCTTCACTATGTTGTGCCGTGCAGAAGGTCTATTCAAGTTACGTCTGAGGGGAGTTCTTTGGGCCTCTTGGATTTCCATGCCCGTTTCCTTCCTCATGTTGGGGAAGTTCTCAGCAATGATTTGTTCAAGAACCCCTTCGACTCCTTTCTCTCTCTCTTCTTCCTCTCGAACTCCTATAATACGGATATTGTTTCTTTGGAATGCATCGCTCAGCTCTCGAATTCTCCTTTCCTGTTCCTGGATCAGCTTCTCTCTCTTTTTATCCGCTTTGTCTTTTTCAATGATTTTATCTTCTAATGCAGTAACTCTTTCCTCTACCTCTTCAACCCGTTCTGTGGCTGCTTCCAGTTTCCCTTGTATTTCTTCCAATGTCTTTTTTAATTCTTCCTGACCGTTTTTAAGGTCCTTGAACTCTGCCGCACGGGGTCCCTTGCATTCATCAAAGCTTTTTTCAAGCCCAGCGATTAGTTTTATGATTATCATTCTATATTCATGTTCTTTTATGTTGCTTATATCTGTTTTCATTAATTCTTGAGCCGTCACTGCTTCTTTTAGATTCTTTTGAGGAGAATTCTTCTGACTCGTCATTTTGGCTGGATGTGTTTTGGATTGTTTCTTGAAGTTGCCCTGGAAAGGAAAACAGACTCTGGAGTGGACGGTCCTTTTCTCCACACTGCTCCTGGATCCTTGTTCCCTGCATTTTTGTTTAGTTGTTCTTATAGAGAACTTGAGACAAAGAATAGTCTATTTTTGAAAAAAATGCATACGTTTTTCTCTTGCTTTATATTATTCAAAAGACCTGAAATTACATATATATATATATATATATATATATGTATATACTGTTATTTCAGGGTGAGGATGCGGTTTAAAGAAGACATTCGTGTTATATTTCATATATGTCTGCATTTTGAGTTTTTTACGATAAGAAGATATTTTATTTTATAATAAGAAAACAATGATACTCTTAAAACTTAAGTTATAATTATTAGTATGTAATTTAAGCCAGAAGCTTTTATCTCCCATAACTTTCCAGAAGTGAGTAGTCCAAGTTGTTAAAACCTCTTAGATTTATGGGTTTATTTAGGGGAAATCTCCAGAGGTCAAAAGGCTGAAATGAGCCTGTCCTGTGAGATATTTTCTTGAAATAGAAGAGCTGGGGCCTTCCTTTTAGTAACTCTACCATTTCTTGGAATGCTTGTTTCCTTCATCTAAATAACTTATACTAATACACAACCATCTATTCTTTCAATCCCATGGAGTGAGTGAGTAAAAATAATTTTTTTTTTAGCAACAGATTCATCTTTAAGAAGACATTCAAGGGAAGCCTGCCTGGTTTAGTCGGTAAAGGGACCGACGTTGGCTCAGGTCATGATCTCGCGGTCTGTGAGCCTGAGCCCCGCGTCCGGCTCTGCACAGACAGCACAGAGCATGGAACATGCTTCAGATTCTGTGTCTCCCTCTCTCTGCCCTACTCCTGCTCATGCTCTGTCTCTATGTCTCAAAAATAAATTAACATTAAAAATTTTGTTTAAATAGATTGTCTTATATTTAAATATAGAAGACAATCAAGGCTTGAGGGGGCCAACATTGTGTAGGAGTAGGGGGATGCATTATTCCCCGATATTCAAACTAAGAAGGACTGAAACTAAAAGATTTTCAATACAAAGAGTCTAGGAGGAAAGGTGTTGCAGTCTACAAGGAATGTAAAGCGAATCCCAGAAAGTGCCCAAGGAAACGGCAACTTCAAGAAACAATCCAAAACACACCTAGACAAAATAATGAAACAGAAGATTCCTCCTCAAAAGAAAATACGAGAAGTAGTGAGAGCTCAAGAATTAACGTAAACATATATAAGCAACAAAACAGAACATTAATACAGAATGATAAACATAAAACTAATCGCTGGGCTTGAAAAAAGCATAGAAGAATGCAGAAGTCCCTCCCTGCAGAGATCAAGGACCTTAAAAACGGTCAGGAGAGATGAAAAAATGCTTAAAATGAGATGCAAAACAAATTGGAGGCGGCCACAGCACAGACTGAAGAGGCAGAAGAGAGAATAGGTGAAAAAGAAGATAAAACTATGGAAAAAGATGAAACAGAGAAAACGAGAGAAAAGCTGAATCAAAAACAAGAAAGGAGAATTCGAGAACTGAGCAATGCACTCAAATGGAACAATATCCATATCATAGGAATTCCGGAGGAAGAAGAGAGAGAGAAACGGGTTGAAGGGGTACATGAACAAATCATTGCTGAGAATTTCCCCCACATGAGGAAAGAAACGGGCATGGAAATGACAGAGGCACAGAGAACTCCCCTCAGACGTACCTAGAATAGACTTTCTGCAAGACACATCATAGTGAAACTGGAAAATACAAAGACAGAGAGAGAATTTTGAAAGCAGCAATGGAAAAACGGGCCTTAACATACAAAGTAAGACGCATAAGGGTTGTAGCAGACTTATCTACAGAAACCTGGCAAGCCATAAAGGAATGTCAGGATATCTTCAATGTGATTAACAGGAAGGATATTCAACCAAGAATCCTTTATCCAGCCAGTCTGTCATTAAGAATGGAAGGAGAGATCAAGGTTTTCCCCAACAAACAAAAACTGAAGGATTCATCACAAATAAACCATCATTATAAGAGATCCTTAGGGGGACTCTATGAAGGAAAGGTTGCAAAGAACACAAAACTACCAGAGAAAACCTTACAAGCATGAAACCTACAGAAAACACAGTGAATCTAAACCCATATTTTTCAATATTACCACTGAATGTAAATGAATTAAATGTTCCAATCAAAAGACATAGGGTAACAGAATGGATTAAAAAACAAGATCCATCTATTTGCTGTCTTCAAAAGACACATTTTAGACTTGAGGATACTTTTGGATTGAAAATGAGGGGATGGGAAACTATATACAATGCTACTGGAAGTCAGAAGAAAGCTGACACATATATCAGACAAACTAGACTTTAAAATAAATGATGCAAAAAGAGATGAAGGAGGACATTATTCAATAATCACAGGGACTATCCCGCAGCAAGAGCTAACAATTATAAATATCTATGCGCCAAATTCTGGGGCACCCAATTTTGTAAAGCAACTAATTACAAACATAAGCAACCATATAGATGAAAATGTCCTAATTGTAGGGGACATTATCACTCCATTCTCAGCATTGGATAGATTCCCTAACCAGAAAATCACTACAGAAACAATGGCCCTGAATGACACATTGGAACAGATGGGCCTAACTGAAAATTTCAGAGTCCTTCATCCAGAAGCAAAAAAATTTACATTCTTCTCAACTGCACAATGTATATTTTACAAGATAGATTACATTCTGTGGCATAAGGAAAATCTTAATAAATATAAAAGAATTGAGATTATATCATGCACACTTTCAGACCACAATACTTTGAAACTCAAAATCATCCACAGGAGAAAGTCTGGAAAACCCCCAAAATCATGGAGGCTAAAGAACAACCTACTAAAATATGAATGGGTCAACCGAGCAATCACAGAAGAAATTTAAAAATACATGGAAACAAATGAAAATGAAAAAACAACAATCCAAACGCTTTGGGATGCGGCATAGGCAGTCCTGAGAGGGAAATATATTGCAATCCAGGCCATCTCAAGATATAAGAAAAATCACTAACACAAATTTTGAAAGCATGTGAAAGGAACCAGAAGAAAACAGCTAAGACATCCCAAACCCAGCAGAAAGAGAGAAATAACAAAAATCAGGGAAGAAATTAATAACATGGAAACCAAAAAAGTAGTGGAACAGATCAATGAAACCAAAAGCTGGCTCTTTGAAAAAATAAACAAAATAGACAAATCTCTAACCAGGGTTCTCAAAAAGAAAAGAGAGATTCCAAATCGATAAAATAATGAACGAAAAGGGAGTGATTACAACCAATCCCTCAGAAATACAAGCAATTGTCAGAGAATACTATGAAAAATTATATGCCACCAAACTTGACAACCTGGACAAAATGGACAAACTGGTCAATAGCCACACGCTACCAAAAATCAAACGGGAAGAAATAGAAAATTTGAACAGACCTAAAACTAGTGAAGAAATTTAATCAGTTATCAAAAATCTCCCAACAAATAAAAGCCCTGGACCAGATGGCTTCCCTGCGAAATTTTACCAGACATTTAAAACAGAGTTAATTCCTATCCTCCTCAAGCTGTTCCAAAAAATGAGATGGAAGGAAGATTCCTGGACTCATTCTATGAAGCCAACATCACTTTGATTCCCAAACCAGGTAGAGACCCAGCAAAAAAGAGAATTACAGACCAATATCCCTGATGAATATGGATGCAAAAATTCTCAACGAAATACTAGCAAATCGAATCCAACAGCGTATAAAAAGAATTATTCACCATGACCAAGTAGGATTCATCCCTGGGTTGCAGGGCTGGCTCAATATTCGCAAATCAATCAACGTGATATACCACATTAACAAAAGAAAAGATAAGAACCATATGATCCTGTCAATAGATGCAGAAAACATTTGACAAAATACAGCACATTTTCCTAATAAAAACCCTCGAGAAAGTCGAGATAGAAGGAACATTCCTAAACATCATAAAAGCCATTTATGAAAATCCCACAGCTAATATCATCCTCAATGGGGAAAAACTGAGAGCTTTCCCCCTGAGATCAGGAACACGACAGGAATGTCCGCTCTCAACACTGCTATTTAACATTGTATTGAGGTCCTAGCATCAGCAATCAGACAACAAAACAAAATAAAAGTCATCAATATTGGAAAGAAGGAAGTCAAACGTTCAGTTTTTGCAGGCAACATGATACTGTTTATAGAAAACCCAACAGAATCCACCAATAGCCTTCTAGAACTGATCTATGAATTCAGCAAGTTTCAGGGTACAAAATCAATGTACAGAAATAGGTGACATTCCTTTATACCAACAAGGAAATAGAAATAAAGAAGCTAATCCCATTCACAATTGCTCCAAAAACCATAAAGTACCAAGGAATAAACCTAACCAAAGATGTAAAAGATCTCTACAATGAAAATTATAAAAAAACTTATGAAGGAAATTGAGGATTACACAAGGAAATAGGAAAACATCCCATGCTCATGGATTGGAAGAATAAATATCGTTAAAATGGCAATACTACCCAAAGCAATTGACACATTCAATGCAATCCCAATCAAAATTGGAACAGCATTCTTCTCAAAGCTAAAGAAAACAACCCTAAAATATGTATGGAACCACAAAAGACCCCAAACCTCCAAATTAATACTGAAGAATAAAACCAAGGCGGGAGATATCACAACCCCAGACTTTAACATCTACCACAAAGCAGTAATCATCAAGACTGTATGGTATTGGTACAAAAACAGACACTTAGACCAATGGAATAGAATAGAAAACTCAGAAATGGACCCTCAAGTATCTAGCCAACTAAACTTTGATGAAGCAGGAAAGAATATGCAATGGAAAAAAGACAGCCTCTTTACCAAATGGTGCTGGTAGAACTGGACAGAAACATGCAAAAGAATGAAACTAGACCACTTCCTTCAACCACTCACAAAAATAAACTCTAAATGGATGAAGGATCTGAATGGGAGACAGGAAGACATCAAAATCCTAGACGAGAAAGAAGAAAAAAACCTCTTTGACCTAAGTCGCACCAATTTCCTAAGTGACACATCTCCAAAGGCGAAGGAATAAAAAGCAAAAATGAACTAC
This sequence comes from Paguma larvata, assembly GCA_030068075.1. Taxonomy (NCBI): domain Eukaryota; kingdom Metazoa; phylum Chordata; class Mammalia; order Carnivora; family Viverridae; genus Paguma; species Paguma larvata. Next base: position 50,067,508 of record CM057830.1, on the reverse strand, counting down.
TGGGACCTCATCAAGATCAAAAGCTTCAGCATGGCAAAGGAAACAACGAACGAAACTAATAGGCAACCAATGGAATGGGAAAAGATAATTGCAAATGACATAACTGATAAAGGACTAATATCTAAAATCTATAAAGAAATGACCAAACTCCACACTTGAAAAATGAATAATCCAGTGAAGAAATGGGCAGAAGATAGGAACAGACACTCCTTCAAAGAAGTCATCCAAAAGGCAAATAGACATGTTAAACCATGCTTAATGTCACTCATCATCAGGGAAATACAAATCAAAACCACACTGAGATACCACCTCACACCAATCAGAGTGGGTAAGATGAACAAATCAGGAAACTATAGATGCTGGTGAGGATGTGGAGAAACAGGAAACCTCTTGCACTGTTGGTGGGATGCAAACTGGTGCAGCTGCTCTGGAGAATGTGGAGGTTCCTCAAAAAAATGAAAATAGAAATACCCTATGATCCAGCAATAGCACTGCTAGAAATCTACCCAACAGGTACAGGACTACTGATGCATAGGGTCATGTGTACCCCGATGTTTATAGCAGCACTTTTGACAATAGACAAATTGTGGAAAGAGACCAAGTGCCCATCAACTGATGAATGGATGAAGAAGAAGTGGTATATACATACAATGGAATACTACGTGGCAATGAGAAAGAATGAAATCTGGCCATTTGTAGCAACATGGATGGAACTGGAGGGTATTATGCTCAGTGAAATAAGTCTATTAATGAAAGATAGATACCATATGTTTCCACGCATTGGTGGTGTTTGTGTAACTTAACAGAAAACCAACGGGGAGGGGAAGAGGAGAATGAAAAAAAAAGACACAGAGAGGGAGGGAGACAAACCATAAGAGACTCTTAAATACTAAGAACTAACTGAGGTTTGTGGGGGGTATGGGAGTGCGGAGAGTGTATGATGGGCACTGAGCAGGGCACGGGCTGGGAGAGCACTGGGTGTTGTTGTATGGAAACTAATTTGACAATAAAAAATTCATAATAAAAAAGAAGATAATCAGATAATCAGGAAATTGTATATATTATGTTCATTTGCAGCCTATTGGATAGAACTCTATTCAATTGCCATACATATTTGCAAATGAAGCTAGAAAATGTTGCCTCTAGCTGGAGCCCCATGTCCCCATGTATTTAGCTGAAGGTAAGGACGATTCTATTACTAAAAGAAAAGTGGAGAAAATTGATACTAAGGGATAGTTAGAGGTCTCTTCAAAATTACAGATCCCAATTTTGATCTACCTTGGATTCATTATTGATATTCAGACATTACCGGAGATTGTTATCCTACCAGAGATTTTTTTTTTGCACCTAAAGGAAAAATGAGTATTCTGGAAGTAAAAACTCACCCTAAGAGAGGACCAACAAAACAAGATCAGATGAATAACATGGTTCAATTAAAGAGAAAAAAAATACTAAATACAACATGTCAAATGTAATATGTATTTATCCAATGCTCTAGATCTTCAGGCCCTCATTTCTAAGTTCTTGAGAGAGGACACTGTGAATAAAAAATGAAGTAGATTGTTTCATGAAAACTTCTAAAGAAAAAAGGTTACAAAGTGTGACAAAGTATAACACTAAAGGGTGAAGGAATATCCTTTTCTTGTCTGCTTACATATATTTTGGCTTTGATACCCCTAATGTATCCTAGAACACAGTATGGAAAGCACATTAACTAGTATAACCTCAAGGATCTTGCTCTTTAACTATTCTTTAAAATTTATCAGCACTTCCTAGATACCATGCAGTGTGTTAAAGCCTTTTATATGTATTTTCTCATTAAATCTTCAGAACAACTGTGTAAGTTATTTCTGTTGTTAGCTATTAGGAAATTAAGGGACATAAAAATTAAAATTAACTTTTCCAAGGTCAAAAGCAAGTAAGTGGTGAAGTTTGGATTTAACTCAAGTCTCTCCATACTACACAGTCCTCACATATAAGCATTATGTAACACAAAATCATTACGGAAAGAAGTCAAAAAAATAAACATGAAAGGTCCAAGAAATCCTTAAATAGTAGGTAAGAAGGAGGATTAGAGAAATTCAGTTTATTACTTCAAATTTCAGAACAGCATGATCTAGAAAAATACAAATTATCCTGAAAATTATCCATGTAATGGTAACTTCATTGAACTATGATAGTGTCATCATTGAGTTTTGCAAAAGATGCTATCCAAACACATGGAGAATCATTAACTCTGCTTACCTAAAATGAGAAATGGTAGAAATTAAAGAATTTTCTAGAATAAACACCTTTCAAAGGGGAGCAAAAAAGCACTTGAGGTTTTAATTTAAGAGTATATTTGCCTAGGGATTGAGAGGAAGTCACTGATAAATTTTAAAGGTGCACTGAACACACATAGTGTTTATTTGCATGGTTCTCTTCCTCTGGGAATTCAATTTCCAGTATAATATTTTAACTTTCAGTTTGGCATTCGCTCTTTGTGACATCTTGTGTACCAATGCTTAGGTGGAGATTTTTCAGTTTCCTTTAAATATGTGATTTGGAAAAGCTTTCTATTTGGGAAATATGAGTTTATATACTGTTTTAAAGATAATGTTTGTGTCTATTATATCTTATGTTTTATTAATAAATACTTAAATTTATTTATGGTTTTTATTTTTGGTACTGCTATCTTTATTATTGAGTCTGAAAATTATATTATTGTATATCTCTTATTACTTTATTAAGTTCATTTATTATTGTTATTCACAAAGTTGGTATCTAAAAACTAATTACTAACTAAAATGCATATTTAATTTTTTGGTAGAATTCAGTAGTAGAGTGCGACTTGATTTATGCTTTTTTTTTTCTCTTTCACAGGAAAATATCAATTCCGTGAAGTGAAGCATGCATTTAACATCTGTTTTTGTTTCTTAGTATTTTGGTGTATTATTTGGAAAGGACATGCATCTACTGAAACATACATCAATCAAAAAAGTGATTCCAAAAAATTAAAATGGGATCTATAAAATTAGAAAGAATAAATCTATGAATATGCAACAGGTTTATGTTTAACATTGAGAAGGACACTTCCCTCTGTAAGGCCTTAGTTTCTCCATAGATAAAGCTGACTGACAAAGGACTTCTGTAACTCTGATATTCTTGGAATTTAAGAAGCATAACTTTTGTCTGGTAGGCTAGATACCATCTTTTTATGTTTAAAGGTTTATCTATTTTTGACAGAGAGAGACAGAGCACGAGCAGGGGAGAGGCAGAGTGAGAGAGGGACACAGAATCCAAAGCAGGTTCAAGGCTCTGAGCTGTCAGCACAGAGCCGGATGTGGAGCTCGAACTCGTGAACCGCAAGATCATGACCTGAGATGAAGTTAGACATTTAACTGACTGAGCCACCCAGGCACCCCAGATATATACTCCCCTTCATATCTATGTCTCTCCTGTTCACTAGGAGACTGATCCAAGTAGAGTTTTTGGTTGGGTTTGTTCAATGGGTGACCAGGAAAGAGATTAGAGAGAGAGGGAACAGTGAATTTAGGGTATTTATCGACCTTATTCTCTCCCTTCAGAGAGGGGTTTTTCTATGGCTGCATCTTAAGGCGTTCCTCCTTTTTTAGGGTGGTGGTGGTGATGGCGGTTCAGTGTCCTATACTGTTATAGTCTCAAGTTACTACACTACCTTGTCTGCATCTTCTGTAAACAAGTCATTTTTCTTATTCGACTCTCTTTAAATTCCCAATTGACTGTTCCATCCATTTCCTGTCAGGACCTTAGCTGATCGAGAGAATGACTTGATATTTTTAGAGAATCTGAAGATTTACTCCAAGAATGGTGCTGGCCAAGTGTTTTATCTTTGTTGAAGAGAGAGGAAGTAAAAAAGTTCAGATATTGCAATAGAAGAACATTGTATCTGGCCGAAAAATGATTTGATGAAATGATCCGATGAAATGATTTTGATTGGTAAGATTATTCAAAACGTAATTTAGGCTGATATTTCCAAATACTGGTGCCCAAGGCCTACGTGGCTATATTTGCACTGGTGCATAGTAAGTGATAAAACTGAGAACTATGCTGTAAGGTTGCATAAAGTTACAATTTACTAGTTAAAACAATTGACTTTACTGACATTAACCATATCTACAATTTTGGTGTTGAAATATCCTTTAAGAAGTGGTGGAACCAATAAATGTAGTTTTATTGTTGTAATGTCCTTACTTGGTAAAACAAAGAGCTGACAACTTTATGAATGTTCCACTAAAAGAAAATGTGTTAGTCTATGAATTCCACAAGTCTAAGAAGCACTGGGTAAGGTTGCCCACCTCTACAAGGATTGCAGAGTTAAGGTTTTCTGAGGCAGAGAATTGGACAGGATACACATTACTATCCATACATTTTTTTTTAGAGAGAGAGAGAGAGAGAGAGAGAGAGAGAGAGATTATGAGCAGGGGAGGGTCAGAGGGAGAGGGAAAGAGAATATTAAGCAAGTTCCACACTCAGCATGGAGTTTGATGTGGGGCTGGATCATGACGTGAGCTAAAATCAAGAGTCAGGTGCTTAACTGATTAAACCACCAGCTGCTCCTATCCAAACGTTTTGGGGATTTTTGTTTTTGGTTTTTTGGTTTTTGTTTTGTTTTGATTCATATTTTAATATGAATCAAAGATTGTTCTGCCTTGTTAACAAGAGTCTATGATTTCTATGTTGTTCTACTACATTTCTCATTTCTAATGTGAAAGAAAAAAAAATAGTTTCACTGTGTGGTATTAATGTTCTCTTCAAGCCTCAACAGGAACTTCAAAGTTTGATGATGCTCCTGGTGGACTCTAAGGTAGCTGCATTTTCCCCTCCCTCCCTTTCATTCTCCTTTTTCTCCCTTGCAGCTGCCTGGCTCACAAAGAGGCCTGATTCCTAAACAACAGGGCAGTTTTACCTGGCATTCAAGGTCATCTCAAAAGGTTATTAGCAAAGGAGAAGCCACCAGGACCTTTCAGTATCTACCACCCTACATAAAACCATAGACTGTCAGATTTGGAAAGACTTCCTCGATTGTATCACAGGCTTCAATCCTGTGGGTCATGGATCCCTGTGGAATCCTATAGGTACGCTAAAAATTCTTTTAATCCATAGATATATCTATTGGCTAAATAAACAATCTGTCTTGAACATAAAGGGGCTACAGGTTTTATTTTTTTATTTTTTATTTTTGACTATATTTAATTTCTTTTTTTAACTTTTTATTGTCAAATTAGTTTCCATATAACTCCCAGTGCCCATCTCAACCAATGCCCTCCTCAGTGCCCGTCACCCACTCTCTCCCCTCCCATATCCCCCTCAACCCTCAGGTAGTTCTTAGTATTTAAGAGTAGCTTACATTTTGTCTCCATCCCTCTCTCTGTCTTTTACTTTCCCCTCTCCCCCTCTCCCATGACTTTCTGCTAAGTGTCTCAAAGTCCACCTATGCATGGAAACATATGGTATCTGTCTTTCTCGGATTGACTTATTTCACTGATCATAATACCCTCCAGTTCCATCCATGTTGCTACACATGGCCAGATTTCATTCTTTCTCATTGCCACATTGTATTCCATTGTGTGTGTGTGTGTGTGTGTGTGTGTGTGTGTGTGTGTGTGTGTGTATACCACTTCTTCTTTATCCATTCATCAGCTGATGAACACTTAGTCTCTTTCCATGATTTGTCTATTGTCGAAAGTGCTGCTATAAACTTCAGGGTACACATGCCCCTATGCATAAGCTCTCCTGTATCTCTTGGATAAATTCCTAGTGAGGTTTTAAAAGATTTGTAGATATAGCTGTGATACAGAGTTAATGTGGCATTTAGTAAATGCATATTTTTTCTCAACACGTTATGCTAATATGTTAACAACGATCTTATAGGAAACCTCAGAATTTTGAAAATAAAAGGACTTTGTAAGAAAAGACTGTCATGATTTTTGTTAAGTGAAAAGGGCAGATGATAAAACAGTATATATAGTATAATTCCATATAATTTTCAAAAATATTATCTATTCACACAAGAAAACTGTGGTATCTCGGAAAAAGATAAAAATGATGTTCATTATTCACTTTACCTAAGTATCGTAGTTTGAAATTTTTACAATGACTGTATATTATTTGCATTGGATGAGTTCCCAGTCAAGTGAGGGGATGTGTTCCCAGTCAAGTAGAGGGAGTAGTGCCACAAATTAATAACAGATGAGGCCAATGCATTGTGAGTAACACTGGGATGATGGCAATAAAAGTAAATACTTCTGTAGCAACTATCATGTGTGTGACATTTTTCTAAATGCTTTAAATACATTTACTTCATTATTACCCCAATTTTAGACACTGAAGCCTGAAAATTAGTTCATATTCATAAGATTACATAGCTAATAAATGATAGAGCAGGATTTGAACCCAGGCTGACTCCTAAGTCCATTCTCCTAACTACTAGATTCAGCCTGAAGATTCATAGTGATCAAGTGGGCTTCATAAGTAATGTACCTCATCTTACCAACAGGGTATTAGAACAAAGGGCAGAGGGAGGGACCAAGATGGCAGAACAGCATGGAAGCCTTTTTTCTGTCTCGCATACATGAAATACAACCAGATCAATACTAAACCATCCTGCACACCTAGAAAACTGATTTGAAGATTAACACAACAATATGCACAACCTGAACCACAGAACTCAGCAGGTACGCAGCGCAGAGAGGTGAACTGAAGGAGAGAGAAGCCACAGATGACAGTGAGCGGTTTTTGCTTGGGGAGAGAGGACAGAGACTGGGGAGGGGGGAGAGTATGGGACAAGCATTTCCCACAAAAGCAGCTGGAGAAAAAGTGGAAAAGTTGAAATAGCCACAGGGACTGAACTAAAAAGGGAGAGAGAAGAAAGGAGAGGGTTTAAATTCCATTAAAACTCTATAAATATGGGGAGTGCAGAGAATGAAACTCCAAAGCTCAATACCTGGCCATAGTCTGGTAGGAAAGGCATATCCCCAGGAGCAGAGTGGGTCTGGGAGGTCCTCCAGTCATGCGTGATTTTCCAAATCCCTGAAACACTGCTGCTAGATGATCACGTGAACTTTTTCTGCGGCGGTCTGGCACCCAGCCACAATCTCTGGACATCAGCAGCAGCACAGTCCCAAGAATGTTCCTGAATGTGACTGGCATCCTTCCATTGCTCAGTGAGACCCTCCCCCAGAGGATCTGAGTAGGTAAATGCTGCAGTCCCTCAGAAGTGAGGGGTCAGCAAACACAGCTGCATCTGAAATAAAACTCAGGAGGGAGGTGCCGCCTGGCAACTTGATGGCACGGTCATGGACAGTATAAAGCAGGGAGTGGATGAAAGCAAGAAAAAAAGGAAGGGTGTGTAATTCTTGGTCTGGGAGAGTACAGAGTTCTAATGCTAGAGACTGGGTAACTGGGTGATACCATTTTCACCCCACTCATGCATGTGCATACATACCTGCAGGCATCACAACAATCCACACCAGTAAGCTAAGCAGCATCATCTAGTAGAGACTGGAGCCTTTACAATAAGCCCTATCCAACTTGTCCAACCTCACTCTTCAGGAACATAACAAATCTCTCTGCCTGCTTAGTTTACAGACTATAAAGTTCTTCATAGTTTGACTTCTAGGGGAAAGCAATATAATATTAATCGTATTTCAGTCCATTCCCTGGTACATCTATTCAATTTTTTTTTCTTTTTCGGTTCTTTTCTTTTAGTTGAATACAGAGAGAGAAAAAAATATTTTTATTTTCAATTTTTAATAAAATATTTTAACTTTATCCTACTATTTTTTTTTTACTTTTTTGTAAACTTTTCAATTTCTACTTTACTTCCATCATTTCAAGTTATTCTATTTCATCACAATCATTTTCTCACATTTTCAAGCGTTTTCCTTTTTTCACTCCTTTTTTCTTTAATCAAGCAAACTCCTTTCAATAACCGGACCAAAACACACCTAGGATCTAAAATTATTTATTTTATTTTGTGTGTGTGTGTGTGTGTGTGTGTGTGTGTGTGTGTATTTGTTGTTGTTGTTTTTAATTTTTTAAATTTAATTTTTATTACTTATTAATTCCATTTCTTCCTTTGAAATGATGAAACGAAGGAATTCAGCCCAAAAGAAAGAGCAGGAAGAAACAATAGCCAGGGAGTTAATCAACACAGATACAAGCAAGATGACTGAACCAGAATTTAGAATCACAATAAGAATACTAGCTGGGGTCGAAAATAGATCAGAATCCTGCTCTATGGAGATAAAAGAACTAAAAACTAGTCAGGATGAAATATAAAAATGCTATCACCGAGCTGCAATCTCAATGGTTGTCACGGTGGCAAGGATGGATGAGGCAGAGCAGTGAATCAGTGATATATGAGACAATATATGAGTGATATAAGGAGAATAATGAAGATGATAAAAGAGGGAGACTAAAGCAAAAGAACACGATTTAAGAATAAGAGAAATCAGTAATTCATTAAAAAGAAAACATCAGAATCATAGTGGTCCCAAAAGATGAAGAGAGAGGAAAAGGGGTAGAAGAGTTATGTGAGCAAATTACAGCAGAAAACTTTCCTAAACTGGGGAAAGACACAGACATCAGAATTCAGGAAGCAAAGAGAACCCCACAATATTCAACAAAAACCGACAATCAACAAAGCATATCATAGTCAAATTCACAAAATAGTCAAGCAAGGAAAGAATCATGAAAGCAGCAAGGGAAAAAAAAAAAGTCCTAACCTAAAAGGGAAGACAGATATAGGTTTGCAGCAAACCTATTCACGGATACTTGGCAGGCCCAAAAGGAGTGACAGAATATATTCAATGTGCTGAATCGGAAATATATGCAGCCAAGAATTCTGTATCCATCAAGGCTGTCATTCAAAATAGATGGAGAGATTAAGAGTTTCCCAGACAAACAAAAATTAAAGGAGTTTGTGGCCATTACACCAGCCCTGCAAGAAATATTAAGGGGGGCTTCCTAAGGGGAAAAAAGATGGAAAAAAAAAAGACCAAGAGCAAAAAAGACTAGAAAGGACCAGAGAAGGCCACCAGAAACTCCAACTCTACAAGAAACATAATGGCAATAAACTCATATCTTTCAGTACTCACTCTAAATGTAAATGAACTAAATGCTCCTATGAAAGACATAGAGTTAAAGATTGGATAAGAAAACAAGATCCATCTATATGCTGTTTACAAGAGACCCACTTTAGACCTAAAGACACCTTCAGATTGAAAGTAAGGGAGTGGAATACCATCTATCATGCTAATGGTCACAAAAGAAAGCTGGAGTAGCCATACTTATATCGGATAATCTAGACTTTAAAGGAAAGACTGTAACAGGAGATGAAGAAGGACATTATATCATAATTAAGGGGTCTATCCACCAAAAAGACATAAAAATTGTAAATATGTTCCAAATGTGGTAGCACCCAAATATATAAATTAAGCACAAACATAAAGAAACTCATTGATAATAATACCATAAGTAGGGGACTTCAACACCCCACTTACAACAATGGACAGATCATCTAAACAGAAAATCAACAAGGAAACAATGGCTTTGAACGACTCACTGGACCAGATGAACTTAACAGATATATACAGAACATTTCATCCTAAAGCAGCAGAATATACATTCCTCTCCAGTTCACATGGAAAGTTCTCCAGGATAGATCACATACTGGGACACAAATCAGCCCTCAACAAGTACAAAGAGGCATAGATCATATCGTGCACATTTTCAGACCACAATGCTATGAAACTCAAAATCAACCACAAGAAAAGATTTGGAAAGATAACAAATACTTGGAGAGTAAATACATCCTACTAAAGAATGAATGGGATAATAAAGACGTTAAAGAGGGGGGAGACCAAGATGGCGGAGGAGTAGGGAGGCCCAAAGTTTCCCTTGTTTTTTGAATTGAGAGGGACCTAAACAGAGAGATTCTCAACTCCAAGAACCTGGCAGAAAAGGTGTAGCAGCCTACAAGGAACGCAAGAAACATAGACAACGCCCTAGGACCGTGAGTCTAATCGAGAATGGACAAAATGAACTCGGGAAACTGAGCTGGGGGGAGGGTGAGCCGGGGACAGCGGGGAAAATGCCCAACAACCGAAGGAGAGGGCCAGAGAGGGAGAGACCACCACCATCCAGCCCCTAAAGACAGGGCTTAGGAGGAGAAGCTCTGTGTCTAACAGCAGAACTCAGCAGAACTCTCTTTGTGAGGGACCGCGGACGGAGGCACAGTCAGCCCTCCCGGCCCAGAGTTCCTCAGCCGCCAGCAGTGTGGGGAGCGACCGACCGCGGTACCGCCACCGCTGCTGCCGGCGGAGCGGGGAGTGCGCACTAGTCGCCGCCGCCACCCCGTGGGGAGCGAAAAACCGCTGGGACCGCCACTGCTGCCACCTGAGCAGGGATTGCGTGCCAGTCGCACCGCCATCCCCTGAGGAGCCGGCGACCTGGGACCATTGCCGCTGCCAGCCTGAGCTGGGATTGGGCGCTAGTCGCCGCCGAGGGCCCCGTGGGGTGTGAACAATCGCTGGGACTGCCGCCACCGCTGTTGCCCAAGTGGGGAGTGCGCACAAGTCGCCCCGGCCAGGCGAGCAGGGAGCCCTCAGCGCGACCGGCTGTCGGGGGGCCCCTAGTCGCTCGCGGAGCACCTCTAACCCTGACACATTTGCAGAAGGTTGGGGGGTGGCAGGCAGGCAGGCTCCCACCTTGCAGTGGACCGCACTGCACTGGTGCCCATAGCGGAGTAAGGACAGAAACAAGGGGGCGAGTGAAAGCCTCGGGACTGGGAACAAAGGACTGAAGAGACGCCATTGATGTCTTACAGGCCCACAAGCACCAGCCCCAGGAAGTCACTCCCAGAGCCATCCCTGGCTCAGTGGAGACCATCCGCCTACACTAAGCCACGCCCATCCGTGCAGGAGTGACACCTTCCAGCGGGAGCTACATAAGCCAAGTTCAGACCGCTGCGTGGAGTAACTCCAGGTCATTTATTTTTAAAATATATGCTCCCCGTTATTCTTCTTAATGATCCCCACTCCTGAGCTGACTATCCAGGGGCCTGGCTGACTTAAACAGAATCTTAATCCACTCTCTAAAGGCATGTTTTTCATCTCCTTCTGTACTTCCCTATTTCTCTCTCTGGAATAACTAGGCCACATAATCTCATCCGAGAAATTTCTGTCTTCATTCCTTTTTCCTTGTAACCGTCCTTATTCTGAATTCTCTCAGTCTGGATTAAGCTCTTTAGTCACTCTACCTGGGCAAAGACCATTTCCTTCTTTCCCCAGCAACTGTTATTATTCTTTCTGTAGATGCTCTGACACCAGCACACTACATACCCTGTCCTCACCGTGTAGCTGGTATTTCAGGACATTGTCCTCAGAGTGTCATTTCTTATTCTTTTTTCTGTTGTGAACCGCTTGTCTGTATCATTTGATGGTACGTTTGAGTATTTCTGTTTTCTGTTTGTCTGTCAGTCTGTTTCCCTTTCCAGGGAAATTCCAAGAAATAATCCAATACACACCCTAGCCAAAATGAGGAAAAGGAAGAATTCTCCTCAAAAGAATATACAGGAAGTAAGGACAGCTCAAGAATTGATGAAAACGGATATAAGCAACTTAACAGAACACGAATAAAAAATTATAATCATAAAACTAATCGCTGGGCTTGAAAAAAGCATAGATGAATGCAAGAGTCCCGTGCAGCAGAGTTCAAGGACATTAAAAATGGTCAGCAAGAATTTAAAAAGGCCTTGGATGAAATACAAGGCAAATTGGAAGCAGCCACAGCACGGATTGAAGAGGTAGAAGAAAGAGTAAGTGCATTAGAAGATAAACTTATGGAAAAAGAGGAAGCAGATAAAAAGAGAGAGAAGCTGATCCAGGAACAGGAAAGGAGAATTTGAGAGCTGAGCGATGCACTCAAACGAAACAATATCCGTATTATAGGAGTTCCAGAGGAAGAAGAGAGAGAGAAAGGAGTCGAAGGGGTACTTGAACAAATCATTGCTGAGAACTTCCCCAGCATGAGGAAGGAAATGGGCATGGAAATCCAAGAGGCACAGAGAACTCCCCTCAGACATAATTTGGATAGACCCTTTGCACGACACATCATTGTGAAATTGGCCAAATATAAAGACAGAGAGAGAATCCTGAAAGCAGCTAGAAATAAAAGGGACTTAACATACAAGGGCAGACACATAAGGATAGTAGCAGACTTATCTACAGAAACATGGCAAGCTAGAAAGGGTTGGAAGGATATCTTCAACGTGATGAGCAGGAAGGATATGCAACCAAGAATCCTGTACCCAGCTAGCCTGTCATTCAGAATAGAAGGAGAGATTAAGGTTTTCCCCAGCAAACAAAAACTGAAGGAATTCATCTCCAACAAGCCAGCATTACAAGAGTTCCTGAGGGGCACCCTATGAAGGAAAGGTTGCAAAGAACACAAACTACCAGAGACAGACTTAAAAGCATGAAACCTACGGATAATACAAGGACTGTAAGCCCTTATTTTTCAATATTAACACTGAATGTAAATGGACTAAATGCACCAATCAAAAGACACAGGGTAACAGAATGGATTAAAAAACAAGACCCATCTATTTACTGTCTTCAAGAGACCCATTTTAGACCTGAGGACACCTTCAGATTGAAAGTGAGGGGATGGAGAACTATCTACCATGCCACTGGAACTCAGAAAAAAGCTGGAATAGCCACACTTATATCAGAAAAATCAGACTTTAAAATGAACGATGTAATAAGAGATGAAGAAGGGCATTATATAATAATCACAGGGACAATCCAGCAGGAAGAGCTAACAATTATAAATATCTATGCGCCGAATTTAGGGGCACCCAAATATGTAAAACAACTAATTACAAACATAAGCAACCTTATCGATAAAAATGTCCTAATAGTAGGGGACCTTAACACTCCACTCTCAGCACTGGACAGATCCACAAAACAGAAAATCACCACAGAAACAATGGCCCTGAACGATACTTTAGAAAAGATGGGCCTAATTGACATCTTCAGGGCGCTTCATCCAGAAGCAAAGGAATTTACATTCTTCTCAATTGCACACGGTACATTTTCCAAGATAGACCACATTCTGGGCCACAGGGAAGCTCCGAATAAATATAATAGAATCGAGGTCATACCGTGCACTTTGTCAGACCACAATGCTTTGAAACTTGAATTAACCGAAGGAAAAAGCATGGAAAATATCCAAAATCATGGAGACTAAGCAACAGCCTATTAAAAGATGAGTGGGTCAACCAAGCAATCAAAGAAGAAATTTAAAAATATATGGAAACGAATGAAAATGAAAATACAACAATCCAAACACTCTGGGATGCAGCAAAGGCAGTCCTGAGAGGGAAATATATTGCAATCCAGGCCCACCTCAAGAAACAAGAAAAATCAGTAACACAAATCGTAACGGCACGCCTAAAAGAACTAGAAGCAGAACAACTAAAACAACCCAAACCCAGTAGAAAGAGAGAAATAACAAAGATCAGGGCACAAATTAATCATATGAAAACCAAAAAAGTAATGAAACAGATCAATGAAACCAAGAGCTGGTTCTTTGAAAGAATAAACAAAATAGACAAACCTCTAGCCAGGCTTGTCAAAAAGAAAAGAGACAGAACTCAAATAGATAAAATCATGAACGAAAAGGGAATAATTACAACCAATCCCTTAGAAATAAAAGCAATCGTCAGAGAATACTATGAAAAATTATATGCCACCAAACTCGGCAACCTGGAAGAAATGGACAAATTTCTAAACAGACACACGCTACCAAAACTCAAACGGGAGGAAATAGAAAATCTGAACAGACCCATAACTAGTAAAGAAATAGAATCAGTTATCAAAAATCTCCGATCAAATAAAAGCCCTGGACCAGATGGCTTCTCTGCGGAATTTTACCAACATTTAAACAGAGTTAATTCCTATCCTCCTTAAGCTGTTCCAGAAAATTGAAACGGAAGGAAAACTCCCAGACTCATTCTATGAAGCCAGCATCACATTGATTCCCAAGCCAGACAAAGAAACAGCAAAGAAAGAATTACAGGCCAATATCCCTGATGAATATGGATGCAAAAATTCTCAACGAGATTCTAGCAAATCGAATCCAACAGCATATAAAAAAAATTATTCACCATGATCAAGTAGGGTTCATTCCAGTGATGCAAGGCTGGTTCAATATTCGCAAATCAATCAACGTGATACATCACATTAACAATAGAAAAGATAAGAACCATATGATCCTGTCAATTGATGCAGAAAAAGCATTTGACAAAATACAGCATCCATTCCTAATAAAAACCCTCGAGAAAATCGGGATAGAAGGCAGATACTTAAACATCATAAAAGGCATCTATGAAAAACCCACGGCTAATATCATCCTCAATGGGGATAAACTGAGAGCCTTCCCCCTGAGATCAGGAACACGACAGGGGTGTCCACTCTCGCCACTGCTATTTAACATAGTGTTGGAAGTCTTAGCATCAGCAATCAGACAACAAAACAGAAAAAAAGGCATCAAGATTGGCAAGGAGGACGTCAAACTCTCACTCTTTGCGGATGACATGATAGTTTACTTGGAAAACCCGACAGAATCCACCAAAAGCCTGCTAGAAGTGATCCATGAATTCAGTAAAGTTGCAGGGTACAAAATCAATGTACAGAAATCTGTGGCGTTCATATACACCATCAATGAAGCAGCAGAAAGAGAAATAAAGAAGCTAATCCCCTTCACAATAGCACCGCAAACCATAAAATACCTAGGAATAAACCTAACCAAAGACGTAAAAGACCTCTTCGCTGAAAACTATAAAAAACTCATGAAGGAAATTGAGGAAGACACAAGGAAATGGAAAAACATCCCATGCTCATGGATTGGAAGAATAAATATCGTCAAAATGGCAATACTATCCAAAGCAATCTACACATTCAATGCAATGCAATCCCAATCAAAATTGCACCAGCATTCTTCTCAAAACTAGAGCAAACAATCCTAAAATTTGTATGGAACCACAAAAGACCCCGAATAGCCAAAGTAATACTGAAGAACAAAAACAAGGCGGGAGGCATCACTATCCCAGACTTCAACCTCTACTACAAAGCAGCAGTCATCAAGACTATATGGTATTGGCACAAAAATAGACACATAGACCAATGGAATAGAATAGGAAACTCAGAAATGGACCCACAAGTATATGGTCAACTAATTTTTGACAAAGCAGGAAAGAGTACCCAATGGAAAAAAGATAGCCTCTTTAATGCCCATCACCCCCTCTCCCCCCTCCCTCATCCCCCTCACCCTCAGTTTTTTCTTAGTCTTTGAGAATCTCTTATGTTTTATCTCCCTCCCTCTCTGTTGGGATGAACACTGGGTGTTATATGTAAACCAATTTGAAAATAAACTATTATAAAATTAAAAAAAAAAGATAGCCTCTTTAATAAATGGTGCTTGGAGAACTGGACTGCAACATGCAAAAGAATGAAACTAGACCACTTCCTTACACCACTCACAAAAATAAACTCTAAATGGATAAAGGATCTGAATGTGAGACAGGAAACCACCAAAATCCTAGTGGAGAAAGCAGGAATAAGCCTCTTTGACCTAAGACGCAGCAAATTCCTACTTGACGCATCTCCAAAGGCAAGGGAATTAAAAGCAAAAATGAACTACTCATTAAGATTAAAAGCTTCTGCACGGCAAAAGAAACAACCAACAAAACTGATAGGCAACCAACGGATTGGGAAAGGATAATTGCAAATGACATATGGGATAAAGGATGGTATCTAAAATCTATAAAGAACTTACCAAACTCCACACCCGAAAAACAAATAACCCAGTGAAGAAATGGGCGGATGATTTCAATAGACATTTCTCCAAAGACATTCAAATGGCAAACAGACACATGAAACGATGCTCAAGATCACTCATCATCAGGGAAATACAAATCAAAACCACACTGAGATACCACCTCACTCTGGTCAGAGTGGCTAAAATGAACAAATCAGGAAACTATAGATGCTGTCGAGGATGTGGAGAAAC
Source organism: Paguma larvata (assembly GCA_030068075.1). NCBI lineage: Eukaryota > Metazoa > Chordata > Mammalia > Carnivora > Viverridae > Paguma > Paguma larvata. The sequence goes on along the minus strand of CM057830.1, from coordinate 50,051,413 downwards.
AGGCAGCCTTTTGCACTGTTGGTAGGAATGCAAGCTGGTGCAACCACTCTGGAGAACTGTGTGGAGGTTCCTCAAAAAAATGAAGATAGACTTACCGTGTGACCCAGCAACAGCACTGTTAGGAATCTACCCAAGAGATCCAGGACTGCACGTGTACCCCAATGTTCATAGCAGCACTTTCGACAATAGCCAAATCATGGAAAGTAAGTGTCCATCGACTGATGAATAGATAAAGAAGATGTGGTATATATATATACAATGGAATACTATGCAGCAATGAGAAAGAATGAAATCTGGCCATGTGTGGCAACATGGATGGAACTGGAGGATATTATGCTGAGTGAAATAAGTCAGGCAGAGAAAGACAGATGCCATATGTTCCCACGCATAGATAGGCTTTGGAAGACCTAGCAGAGAACCAGGGGGGAGGGGAAGACGGGAAGGGGGGAAAAAATAAAGCCACAGAGAGGAAGGAAGACATGACATGAGAGACTCTCAAAGAATAAGAAAGAACTGAGGGGAGAGATGGGTGTGGGAGGGGGGAGAGTGGGTGGTGGGCACAGAGGAGGGTGCTCGTTGGATTGAGCACTGGGTGTTGTATAGAAACCAATTTGACAATAAACTATTAAAAAAAAAGAAGTTAAAAAGCAAATTAAAAAGTTCATGGAAGCCAATGAAAATAATAACACCAAAGCCCAAGAACTCTGTGACGCAGCAAAGGTGGTCATAAGAGGGAAGTATAGAGAAATCCAGGCCTTTCTAAAGAGGGAAGAAAGGTCTCAGATACACAATCTAACTTTAAGCCTCATAGAGCTTGAAAAAGAATAGCAAATAAAATCCAAAACCAGTAGAAGACAGGAAATAATAATGATTAGAGCGGAAATCAATGCTATCAAAACAAAAACAAACAAAACTAAACAAAACAAAACAAAAATAGTAGAACAAATCAATGAAACCAGAAGCTGGTTCTTTGAAAAAAAATAACAAAATTGGTAAACCAAACTAGCCAGTTTGATCATAAAGAAAAAAAGGAAAGGACCCAAATAAATAAAATCAAGAACGAAAGAGGAGAGATCACCAATGCGGCAGAAATAAAAACAATAACAAGAGAATATTATGAGCAATTATATGCCACTAAAATGGGCAATCTGGAAGAAATAGACAAATTCCTAGAAACAAATAAACTACCAAAACTGAAACAGGAAGAAATAGAAAATTTGAACAGACCCATAACAAGTAAGGAAATCGAATTAGTAACAACAACAACAACAAAAAAGTCCAGGGTCAGATGGCTTTCCAGGGAAATTATACCAAACATTTAAGGAAGAGGTAACAACTATTTTCTTGAAGCTATTCCAAAAAATAGAAATGGAAGGAAAATTTCCAAACTCTTTCTATGAAGCCAGCAATACCTTGATTCCAAAACCAGGAAAAGACCCCACTAAAATGAGAACTATACACCAATTTCCCTCATGAACAATAATCCAAAAACCCTCAACAATATATTAGCCAACTGGATCCAACAATACGTTAAAACAATTATCCACCAAGACTAAGTGGAATTTGTACCTAGGATGCAGGGCTAGTTCAATATCTGCAAAACAATCGATGTGATTCATCACATCAATAAAAGTGAGGACAAGAACCACATGATCCTCTCAATAGATGCAGAGAAATGGTTTGACAAAACACAGCACAGCATTCTATCTTGATAAAAACTCTCAATAAAGTAGAGATAGAAGGATCATATCTCGAGATCATAAAAGCCATATATGAAAGACCTAACACTAATATAATCCTCAATGGGAAAAACTGAGAGATTTCCAGTTTCATTAGGGTCAGGAAAAAGACAGGGATGTCCACTCTCACCACTGCTTTTCAACTTAGTATTGGAAGTCTTAACGTCAGCAATCAGACAACACAAAGAAATAAAAGGCAACTAAATTGGCCAGGAGGAGGCCAAACTTTCACTCTTCACACATGACATGATACTCTATATGGAATACCCAAAAGATTCCACCAAAAATCTGCTAGAACTGATACAGGGATTCAACAAAGTGGCAGGATATAAAATCAGTGCAAAGAAATCTTTTGTATTCCTATAAACCAACAATGAAGAAACAGAAAGAAAAATAAAGGAATCAATCCCATTTACAATTGCACAAAAAAACATAAAACACATTGGAACAAATATAACTAGTGAGGTGAAAAATCTACATACTGGAAACTGTGGAAAGTTTATGAAAGAAATTGAAGAAGACAAAAAAACGGAGAAATATTCCATGCTTCTGGGTAGAAAGAACAAATATTGTTAAAATGTTTATACTACCAAAAACAATCTGTATATTCAATGCAGATCAAGATAACACCATCATTCTTCACAGAGGTAGAACAAACAATCCTAAAATGTGTATGGGACCAGAAAAGACCCCTAGTCGCCAAAGAAATCTTGAAAAAGAAAACCAAAGGAAGAGGCATCACAATCCTGGACTTCAGGCTGTGTTACAAAGCTGTAATCATTAAGAGAGTATGGTACTGGCACAAAAACAGACACTCAGATCAATGGGACAGAATAGAGAACCCAGAAATGACCCCCAAACGTATGGCCAACTCATCTTTGACAAAGCAGGAAAGATTATCCAATGGAATAAAGACAGTCTTTACTGCAAATGGTGCTGGGAAAACTGGACAGCAACATGCAGGAAAATGAACTTGCTCCGCTTTCTTATACCATACATAAAAATGAACTCAAAATGGATGGAAGACCCAAATGTAAGACAGGAAGCCATAAGAATCCTCGAGTAGAAAGCAGGCAAGAACCTCTTTGACCTTGGATGCAGCAACTTCTTACTCAATATGTCTCCGGAGGCAAGGGAAACAAAAGCAAAAGTGAACTTATCAGGACCTCATCAAAATAAAAATCTTCTGCACAGCAAAGGAAACAATCAGCAAAACTAAAAGGCAACCTATGGAATATGAGAAGATATTTGTAAATGACATATCAGATCATGGGTTAGTATCCAAAATCTAGAAGAAACTTATCAAACTCAACGCCGAAAAAACAAATAATCCAGTGAAGAAATGGACTAAAGACATGAACAGACACTTCTTCAAAGAAGACATCCAGGCTGCAAACAGACACCTGAAACGATGCTCAACATCACTCATCATCAGGAAAATACAAGTCAAAACCACATGAGATACCACCTCACACCAGTTAGAATGGCTAATATTAACAACTCAGGCAAAAACAGATGTTGTGGAGGATGCGGAGAAAGAGGAAATCTTTTGCACTGCTGGTTAGATGGCAAACTGGTGCAGCCACTCTGGAAAACAGTATGGAGGTTCCTCGAAACATTAAAAATAGAACTACCCTATGACCCAGCAATTGCACTACTAGGTATTTATCCATGGAATACAGGTATGTTGTTTAGAAGGGATAAAGAAGTTATGGTACTTATATACAATGGACTACTACGTGACAATGAGAAAAAATGAAATCTGGCCATGTGTAGCCAGATGGATGGAACTGGAGGGTATTATGTTAAGTGAAATAAGTCAGTTAGAAAAAGACAGATACCATATGTTTCCACGAATAGGTGGACTTTGTGAGACTAAGGAAAAAACCAGGGGGAGGGGAAGAGGGGAAAGGAAAAAAAGACACAGAGAGGGAGGGAGATAAAACATAAGAGACTCTCAAAGACTAAGGAAAAACTGAGGGTAAGGGGGATGAGGGAGGGGGGAGAGGGGGTGATGGGCATTAAAAAGGGTACATGTTGGGATGAACACTGGGTGTTATATGTAAACCAATTTGAAAATAATTATAAAATTAAAAAAAAATTAAAATTAAAATTAAAATTAAAAAAAAAAGAAGGGATACATGCACCCCAATGTTTATAGGAGCATTATCAACAATATCTAAAGTATGGAAAGAGCCCAAATATCCATCTATGGATGAATGGATAAAGAAGGTGTGATATATATATATATATATATATATATATATATATATATATATATATACACACACACACACACACACACACACACACACACATACATGGATATGGATGGAACTAGAGGGTATTATGCTAAGCTAAATTAGTTGGTCAGAGAAAGATAAATATCTTATGATTTCACTCATATGAGTACTTTAAGATACAAAACTTATGAACATAAGGGGAGCAAAAATAATATAAAAACAGGGATGAAAACAAAAACATAGAAGACTCTTAAATATGGAAAACAAACAGAGGGTTACTGGAGGGGTTGTGGGAATGTGGGATGGGCAAAGTTTGCAAGAGGCATTAAGGAATCTACTCCTGAAATCATTGTTGTGCTATATGCTAAGTAACTTGGATGTAAATGAAAAAAATTAAAAGAACAAGGGGAAGAGTACTATACCAGGCTTAAAAATCCTACCTTTTGCTTCCGCTACCTTTCAGCCTCTGGATATATTGTTAATTATGGAATTTCCTTTCAAGGGCTTCGAGCCCTGTGTACGGCTCCATGCTGACGTATCAGACCCTGGAGCCTGCTTCAGATTCTATGTTTCCTTCTCTCTCTGCTCCATAACCACTCACACTCTGCTTCTCTCCCTCTCAAAAATAAACATAAAAAATATATATAAAAGGAAGGTTGGCCTGTCTTCTTTGATTATAGAAAATAACTGCAATGAAAGGTTCTAGCAAGAAAAACATTGTGTCCTGCTTTATCAGGCTTCTCTTAACAGAAAGCCTTGGGTATAGCCATAGCTTTCATCAAGAGCAGCCAGGTATTTGGGACTTAGGTTTACCAGACACTAGTAATTCACCAGTCCTTTTCAATCATATTGCTAAAAGTCACTATTACATTTAAAAATGTAGTGTTTGTGTCCGAATAATATTGAGGAATTATAATCAATTTGTTTTTGGGTGCCTGGGTGGCTCAGCTGGTTGAGAGCCCAGTTCTTGATTTGGCTAGGTCATTATTTCATATTTCATGGGTTCAAGCCCCGTGTTGGACTCTGCACTGACAGTCAAAGCCTGCTTGGGATTCTCTCTTACCCTCATCTCTCAAAATATATAAATGAAATTTATAATCAATTTGTTTTTGGCTGATTTTCATTTAAGGCTTGTAGTGTTTAAATCATTAAAATAACACTGTTTTTCAGGATCAGCTCTAGTAGTTTTTTGGCAGTCTTTCATGTATAGTATCATGTCATCTGTGAAGAGAGAAAGTTTAACTTCTTCCTTGCCGATTTGGATGCCTTTTATTTCTTTATGTTGACTGATTGCTGAGGCTAGGACTTCCAACACTGTTTTGAAAAACAGTGGAGAGAGGATATAAACCTGTCATGTTCCTGACCTTAGGGGAAGCTCTCAGTTTTCCTCATTGAGAATGATATTGGCTGTGGGTCTTTCATATATGGCCTTTATGATCTTAAGGTATGTTCATCTAACCCTACTTTCTTGATGGTTTTTTATCAAGAAAGGATACTGTATTTTGCCAAATGCTTTGTCTGCATCTACTGAGAGGATCTTGTGGTTCTTATTCTTTATTTTACTAATGTGATGTAAAATGTTGTTTGATTTGCAGATATTGAACCAGCCCTGCCGCCCAGAAATAAATCCCACTCGATCGAGATAAATACTTATTTTAATGTATTGTTGGATTCAGTTGGGTAGGATCTTGTTGAGAATTTTTGCATCAATATTCATAGGGAAAATTGTCTGTAGTTATTTTCAGTGAGGTCTTTGTCAAAGAGGTAAAAGATCTGTATGCTTAAAATTATAGAAAACTCATAAAGAAATTAAAGAAGACACAAACAAGTGGAAAAAAATTCCATGCTCATGGACTGGAAGAACAAATATTGTTAAAATGTTAATACTACTGAAAGCAATCTACACATTCAATGCAATCCCTATCAAAATAACACCAGCATTCTTCACAAAGCTAGAACAAACAATTCTAAAATTCATATGAAACCAGAAAAGACCCCGAATACCCAAAGTAATGTTGAAGAAAACAAACCTCGAGGCATCACAATTCCAGAATTTAAACTGCATTACAAAGCTGTAATCATAAAAACAGTGTAGTACTGGCACAAAAACACATATATCACATAAATCACATAGACACATTGATCAATCGAACAGAATAGAAAGCCCAGAAATGAATCCACAAATGTAAGACCAACTAATCTTCAACGAAGAAGGAAAAAATATACAATGACAACAAAACAATCTCTTCAGCAAATGGGGTTGGGAAAACTGGACAGTAACATGCAGAATAATGAACCTGGGCCGCTTCCTTTCACCATACACAAAAATAAATTCAAAACGGGTGAAAGAATTAAACATTAGACAGGAAACCACCAAAATATTAGAGAAGAACCCAGGCAACAACTTCTTTCACCTCAGCCACAGCAACCACTCACTAGACACGTCTCCTGAGGCAAGGGAAACAAAAGCAAAAAAGAACTACTGGGATCTCATAAAGATAAAAACTTTTTGCACAGAGAAAGAAATGATAAAAAAACTAAAAGGCAACTAATAGAATGAAAGAAGATATTTGAAAATGACATATCAGATAAAAGGTTAGTATCCAAAAACTATAAAGGACTTTTCAAACTCAACACCCAAAAAAACAAATAACCCAGGGAATAAATGGGTAGAAGACATGTATAGACACTTTTCAAAAGAAGACGTTCAGATGGTTAACTGACTCATGAAAAGATGCTCAGATTCACTCATCATTAGGGAAATAACAAATCAAAACGACAATGAGATACCACCACGCACATGTCAGAATGGCTAAAGTTAACAACTCAGAAAATGACAGATGCTGGTGAGGATTCAGAGAAAGGGGAACAATTTTGCATTGCTGGTGAGATGGCAAACTAGTTCAACCACTCTGGAAATCAGTATGGAGGTGCCTCAAAAATTAATAATATAGTTACCCTATGCCCAGGAATTGTACTACTAAGTTGTTATCCAAAGAATACAAAAATGGAAATTCAAAGGGGCAAATGCACCCCAATGTTTATCACAGTGCTATCATCAATAGCCACATTATGGAAAGAGTCCAAATATCCATCAAGTGACAAACGGATAAAGAAGATGTGGTGTATACAATGGAATATTACTTGGTGAACAAAAAGAATGAAATATTGCCTTTTGCAACAACGTGGATGGAACTTGAGTGTATTATTCTAAGCAAAATAAGCCAGTCAGGGGGAGAGAGATATTAAATGGTTTTACTCATATGTGGAACTTAAGAAACAAAACAGACGAAAATAGGGGAAAGGAAGGAAAAGTGAGATAAGAGAAGAAGGCAAACCATAAGAGACCTTAAATACAGTGAACAAACTGAGGGTTGCTTGAGGGGTGTTGGTTGGGCATATGAGCTAAATCAGTGATGGACATTAAGGAGAGCACTTTTGGGGACGAGCCCTGTAAGTGATGAACCACTAAATTCTACTACTGAAACCATTATTATACTACATGTTAACTAACTTGGATTTAAATAAAATTAAAACAAACAAACAAACAAATACATTTGATATGCAAAAAACAAGGAAATTATTTTTTTAAATAAAAAAAGAACACTGTTGACCCAAAATGCGATCTCATTTTAAAATAGCATATGTTTCAAGATAGCAATGCCTCCAATGAGAATTTTCTTGCTACCCTTATACTTACACATTCAACTACAAACCATACTCTAGCATGACTACTGTTGTACCTATATATTCTATCCCCAATGTTGAGAAACTAGGGTTTTTTAACCTAATCATTTGTTGATTTTAAGGTGAGCAACTTCAGGGGCGCCTGGGTGGCTCAGTCGGATGAGCGTCCGACTTCGGCTCAGGTCATAATCTCTCTTGTGGGTTCGGGCCCCGCGTCAGGCTCTGTGCTGACAGCTCAGAGCCTGAAGCCTGCTTCAGATTCTGTGTCTCCCTCTCTCTCTGCCCTTCCCCTGCTCATGCTCTGTCTCTCTCTCTCTCAAAATAAATCAATGCCAAAAATAAAATTAAGCTGAGCAACTTCAAAGAGAGCAATGGCTGACAGTATGGTCAAACCCTGGTGGTTTGGCCTAAATGTGCTTTCCAGGCTAAGAAAGAAAATCATATGTAATATGAACTCATGCTAGGGTAGACTACAATTATAGGGTGGAGACAGAAGATGGGAAGGACTAAGGACCTGGATCTGTTCTTTTGGAGACATAATAAACAAGATTGTACGATAGTAGAGACATACTTAGATAGGCAGAATGCAGAAGGGTTGCCTGGAAGGAACTTATGGGAAGACTGGAAGGATGTGTGGTAGTAACTGGATATTCCAATTTAATATTTTAAGAGTAGAGAAGTTTGGGGTGTTGACAATAGCCAGAGTAGCTGAGAAAAGATGTAGGACTAAAATAGTGTAGATAAGAAAGTAAAAGAACTTTAGAGGCCAGATATTATCTAGAACTTCTCTCAGAACTCTCAAGTCATCCAGGGTGTATTGTATGTATTGGCACAATAGATTTCCTGCTGATCTCACACCCAATATTTTGGGGTAGAGGAATTCTCTCTTGTCATTCCATATTACCTTTCATTCTCAGTTCTGTCTATTCATACTCCCCACTGAGTCTCCCTAACCCACCCTCCAATAGATATCAGAGCCTAGGTCATCCTGGGACACTCCTGTCTGCATCCTCACAAGAGGAAGAAAGTTGACCCTTGTTTGTACTTAAGTTTAGGAATATGTTGTTTTGGCCTGGGTGAAACCAAATAAGGCCAGCTTAGAAGATACTCCAGATGGCAAAAATCTGGAGAGCTCCAGCTCTGTGGAATTTATTGGGGGTATCTAATGTGAATAGAATCAGTGTCAAGAAATGAGAGGTGCTCCTCTAATTTCATTCTTGCTCTCATCTCCCCTAGAAGAGTAGACCCCAATATGGACAGCTGTTAACTGTACGGTGGCTTTTCTGGGCCAGGTCTATTCTTGCCAACTCACCTGCAGGGCTTTGGTTATGAGATACCAACATGTAAAATAGTAACACAAAATAAAAGTACCTGCAAAAAGGATATGAAAGCCATGACTGGTTTAACTTCAGGGTGAGGCTTCCATCAGATTTTTCCAAGCTGCAACTGGCACTGCTAAAAGTAGCAAGTAAAAGATGAATTAAATTCAACAGCAATTTACTGCACGTATACTTCGTGCCCTGTATTGTGCTACACATTGTGAGTGACAAATAAGGGAATATTTTCTGTCCTTGAAAATAAGGAATAATGGTTAAACACATTAATCAAACGCAGAAACTGATAAACACTATAATGGTAAAGGTACAAATAAATTACTCTGCGAGTGCTAAAAGGGGTGGTTAGTCTTCTAACCAAAATCCAAAAAGCATATACAGAAGAAGTAGCATTTGAACGGTGCCAAGGGGAATGTGTTGGATTTATTTATATAGAGATGAGGTGTAGGGAACAGGATGAATAAGTGCAGAGGCTCAGGAAAATGCAGACTACAGTGTTTAGTAATGCTAGTGAGAGAAGATAAGGACAGAAATACTGATAGTATTTGTGGATCACTTACTATAGGCTAGGCACAGTGCTGAGAGTTATTATGTATTAGCTTATTTAATCCTCACAAATACCCTATAAGGTTAGTATTATTATTATCCCCATTTAACATATCAAAAACTGAAGCCTAGGTAAATTAAGTAACTTGCTCAAAAGCCCACAGCCAGTAAGCAGCAGAACTAAATTTGAAACCTGGGAAGTTTGTAACCAGGCAAATTCTATGCTCACAACCTCTATATTTCCTTTCGGTGAAGGCTGGGAGAAGATTATGGACATCCTTGAATGCAAGGGTAAGGATTTGAGGCTCTATCTTATTTTTCTTTGTTTGATTTCCAGCTCTAGAACTTATGGTTGACTGATGTCACGTAAGTTACTTTATCTGAACTCTAATTTCTAAATATGTAAAGCGAAGGTAATATAAAATATCATGGGATTAAATATAATATAAAGCACCATAGATTGGCCTTTAATTGATACTTGGTAAATGTAGTTGTCATTATTCATAGTAGTATTAGTATTAAATGGGGGGACAGTCCAGGTAGAGGGAATAGAATAAAGATTTTGGTGTTGCTGGAATATAGGCTATGGTGATATGTGGTGATAAGGCTTTGAAAGAAATGCGAGGACCAGCTTATGGAATACTTTAAATATGACCTTAAAGCCGTTAGTTTTTATTTTAAAAGTGACAAGGAATCTATTAAAAATAATGAATTTTAAAACAGTATGTGTGAAAGGTGGGAAAAAAAAACCTATATGCCATAAGTGATACCAAACAACCACTTGCTTTATATTCAGTCTCCTACCTAGACACTGTAAGACATAAAGATGAAGCTCCATGATTCTAACCCACAGAGACAATAAGACCAACCCAAAACTAATTAAACTCAAATGATGTAGTAAGATTCTAAAATGTTACAGCCACTTTGGAGGAAAGTTTGGCAGTTCCTTGAAAACAACAACAACAACAAAAATACACTTACCTTATGGCTCGCTTCTAGGTATTTAACCTAGAGAATTAAAAACTTATGCTCACTCCAAAATCTGTACATGAATGTTTATGATATTTCTATTCAAAATCACCAAAAACTGGAAGTGACCCAAATATTCATCAACAATTTAAGGGATAAACAAACTTTGATTAATCTCTACCATGGTAGACTATCTAGGAATACAAAAACAAAACAAAACAAGCAAACAAAAACTGCTGATATATGTGACAATATGGATTAATTTGCAAGTTCATTATGTTTAGTATCAGAAGCCAGAGACAAAAGACTAGGAGGTGGGTGGGTGAATGGGTGAAATAGGTGAAGATGATTAAAAGTATGCTGTTTGTGATGAGCACTGAATAATGTATTTATTTAATCATTATATCATACATCTGAAGCTAATATAACATTGTATGTTAATTATACTTGAATAAAAAAAGACTACTTACTATATTACTCTGTTTACATGACATTTTAGTAAAAAAAATATAGAAACAGAAAACAGATCAGTGGTTGCCAGGGGTTAAGGATTGAGAAGAATGTAACTATGATGGGCAGTTTAAAAGCATAATTTGGGGTAATTAAAACTCTGCGGTTTATCCTGATTGTGGCGATGGTTCCATTAATTGATGGATATGTGGCAGGTCACAGAAATATATACTTCTTCGATATAAATATTTAGAAAATGTAAAACATAATATTTTACTGTGGAAAACTTGCAATTCGGACAATATTTTCCATTTTCAGAAATCTATGTCAATAACGCAAATAACATTTCCTATGATAGTTATAAAAAGAGAAAATATTAGTGTTTTTTTTTCCCTTTTACAGGATTACTAGACTGACGGCATGCAGGCAGATGTGGACTAACACCTTATAAATTTAGTTAGTCAAAGTTGTGACACCTTTGTGAACTGTTGGGTGAGTTAGTAAGTAAACAACTGCTTTTCATGGGGGCTAATTAATGTGGAAGTCTCTATCAGAGTAGTTGTATTCTACTTGATATTTGTATCAGTAACTTAGATCAAATTACTGGTTCTTCCCATTTACGGATGCTATCAAGCTGGATAGGATAGTAAATTAGGATTTTAAATAATTGTACATTTATTTGTACAGGTTGGAACAAAGTGACATTTATTGCAAAAAATATTGAATCCCGGTGTAAGTACGTGGTTGACCATACGGAAGCAAGGCAGCATGTGTAACCTAGGTTTAAGAGGATTCTGTGATAAGCACCTCAGTGTCAGACAGCATTCAGAGTCTGTCTTTATTGAATAGACCCTAACTTATTATACATGCCAAACATGGGTCCTCAAATATTAATATTAATAAGGTTGAAAATACATTGAAATGTGTCCAGAGGGTAGTGAGGAGGCTGGAGAGAAACCAGGAGATAAGGTTCTATAAGGGACAGCTGAAGAAAATGGGGGTGTTCTGCCTGAAGAAGATTCAGAGGGACAAACACTTAGACCTTGAAAGGACTCTCATAAGGCAAAAGAAGTAGATGGGAACTAAAGAGACCCAGTTAACCACTTCAGAGCAAGAATATATTTTATCTTATTATAATAAATAAATTTTAGGGATGCCTGAGTGGCTCAGTCTGTTAAGTGTCCGACTTTAGCTCAGGTCATTATCTTGAGGTTCATGGGTTCGAGCCCTGAGTCCGGCTCTGTGCTGACAGCTTGGAGCCTGAAGCCTGTTTAGATTTTGTCTCCATCTCTCTGCACCTCCCATGCTCATGCTTTATCTCTGTATCTCTCTCTCTCAAATATATAATAAAACATTAGAAATTAAAAAAAAATAAAAAGAAAAAAACTTTTAGCTAATCAACAATGTCCCTGGGCAGAGTGGGCTACTTCAGGGAGTAGTAAATTTCTTGTCAGCAGACTGTACAAAGAGAAGTTGCCTTATTAGTGTGGAACCAGATTTCTACATTAAATATAATGATGGTTCTCAAACTTGAGGGTGTGATTCATCAGTATTACATGGTAAGCTAGACATAGATCCAGATTTTTGGGCTTCCAGCCTGAGGTTCCAATCCAGGAGGTCTTTGATGGGGCCTATGGATATGCATCTCTAACAAATGCTCCTAAGTAATTCCAATCCTACTTTGGGTAATAGCCTGTTCAGGGTTGATTGATTAATACTTCTTGAGGCCATTGAGGAGAGTTAAGAGCACCAGACTTGTAGCCAGGCAGGCTGATCTACTGTCCTGTCTTTTATCACCGTAAAAACTTTTGCAAATCTCTTCCCCTTTTGGGCCCCAAGCTGTACTGTGGTGAATGTTCTTCTAAAATCTTCACTTTAATTCAGGGTAACTCATCCTTTCTTCAAACAAAATATTATACAAATCCCCAATATTTGAAGCAAATATTTAGCTATCCCATAGGCATCTAATATGTGTGTATAATAGAGGGAGTGTTTTGCCCACTTACCAAGCCCCACCCAAAGCCCCAGAGGCTCCTCTATGGTGTTTGAAAGTCACTATTCTGGGATATGCTAGGTGCCTGGGCTCTGATGACTAAGGGACTTTGGGTTTTGTGACACTCATGTCTGAGCCCTTGTACTTGTCTCTGGTCTGGTACCTGTGTCCAGCCCTGCCATCTCCCTCTATCATACATACTCTGAAAGCAAGTGAACACTGTACCACATTAGGCCTCTGAGCAAGGCTTTCTACTCTACCTCATGTTCTAGTAACTGGCCTCTCACTCTTCCCTAGGACTTGCTTGTCCTTCTTAAAGACCCTTGCTTATTTGATTACCCAGCCTGTAGTTTCACAGTGCATTCCTGTCCCTGGAAATAGGTTTGAACAGGGTTTAGAAAGCCTCCCCCAGATCTCCTTGTCTAAACTTTAGTTTGCCAAATTGCTCTCAAGTCTGTCCTATGAACTCCCCCTATTTCAGATGGCTTCCCATGCAGGGAAGACCAAGAGCCCTTGGTGATCAGCCTTTGCTTATTTCTCTAGTTTTAACTCCAGCCAACTCATCAGATTTAGTTGCTATTTGAGGACTGGGTGTACAGAGGTTGAATACAATCAACCTTCATAGAATCTAGTAAAAAGTCAAAGGACCTTATAATTGTCTTCCTGAGCCTGGATGATAAAATAAGAGTTGAAGGCCATTTGGAACCAGAGAAACTATGGGAATAATATCTATCATTTATCGGCCCTTTCCTGTATGTCAGCCAGTTTACTGTTCATTGCCCTCTATAATTTTCTTGTCAATGTTATGCAGTCAGAACCATTAGTACACTTGCCTTCTAGATGAGGAAATTTAGACTCAGAGTAGTTAGCCTGTTGAGATATAAATACACACCTACTATTATGGGCCCATGGTCTAGTGATCACTGAGGTGGTAGTTTCGACCTTCATGACACATAGGAGTAGATAGAGATTACTCTGGTCATTCTAGAGGAATAGGCACAAAGTTCTGGTGGAGTGCAATGTTTATTTAGCTTATTGTGTTCCGGGAATTTGCCATCATTTCCTAAGTTCTATTCCTACCTGGTGGCAAAATTACGCTCTGAGTCTCCACAAATCTTCAAGGTGGGAACAGGCAGTGCCAGAAAAGGGGGAAGGAAGCACCAATGGATGCAATGACACTGGGATTTCCCTAGGAAAACACGTAAAGCAACAGTCCCTGTGCTGGATAGTAGGAAAAATTAGACCCATAGTTTTCAGTCTTGATTGGGCATAAGAGGCTTCCATGCAGGTTCCTGGACACCATCCCAGAAATTCTCATCAAGGAAGTGGCCTTAAGATCCAGGAATCTGCATGTGAAATACACTTACCATGTGATTTGGAAACAGGTTTTTCTGGACTACCCTGCCTTTAGTAGAGAGTTAAACCAAATAGCCATTCAGGTCACTTCCAATGCTGAGATTCTTGCTGTTTATTAAGTATTAAGTTGCCTGACATAAAAAATAAGTATCATGATCAAATCATAAAGAAAGGGGAGAAATGTGAATGTCGATAGTTAGAAATGCATGGTAAAAGATACCTCTAATGACTGAAGTGATTATGATTTATGTGTGGTGGGGTATGGTGAGAAGACCAAGGTTAAGGGAACCCAGTCAGTCTCCAAAGAGATGGAGATGACTTTGGCGAAGAGAGACCAAATAGAAGTGGGTATTGGATGCTACCCAGAGGATTTAGAGTTGAGGGAAAAAAAGGGGGCTTTTGCAAGCTCTGATGCAAGAAAGAAAAGGTATCTAAAGCAATATTTTAGAAAATTTTCTGAAACTGTACATCACTATTTGGTACATTCATACATGTGCGCGCGTGTGTGTATGTGTGTGACAGAATTCAAATTTTCCAAACAACAATCATTATTAAGGGCCAATGAGATGCACTCAGATGTCATATGTGTTTCTGTGTGTTTATGAAGTAAATCAAATATATGCATACATATAATTCACATATGCATATTTACTTATAAAATAAACATATACAAATACATATGCACATTAATACACGTAAATTGAAAATATAGATATATATGAAACTGCTAGTACCAATTTACAAACTAAACTAATTTCACAACTTTCTAAAGGGTTATTAATCACAGCTTGAGAAACACTGATCTAAAGGAAATTAGGTAATTTCTATCCTTGTTGATTATTTTTTGTGTTCAAAGGCATCTATTAACTGCTCTAATGGGAATGCTTCAGAAAATGCAGATATTTGATTTTAGTTTCATCTTTGAAATTATATTTAAGTATGGAGTGTAAGAGCAAATATTGTTAATATGTCTATAAACCCAAAGTAATCTACACTTTTAATGCCATCCCAATCAAAAATAACAATAATGGGAATAGAACTACCCTATGATCCAGCAATAGCACTTCTAAGAATCTACCCAAGATATACAGGAGTACTGATTCATAGGGAAACGTGTACCATGATGTTTATAGCAGTTACTTTCGACAATAGCCAAATCATGGAAAGAGACTAAGCTTCCATCAACAGACGAATGGATAAAGAAGATGTGGTGTATATATACAATGGAATACTATGCAGCAATGAGAAAGAATGAAATCTGACCATGTGTAGCAACATAGATGGAACTGGAGGGTATTATGCAAAGTGAAATAAGTCAGTCAGAGAAAGACAGATACCATATGTTTCCATGCATAGGTGGATTTTGATAGACTTAACGGAAAACCATGGGGGAGGAGAAGAGGGGGAATAAAAAGCCACAGAGAGGGAGGGAGACAAACCATAAGAGACTCTTAAATACTAAGAACAAACTGAGAGTTGAGGGGGATATGGGAGGGAGGATAGAGGGTGACAGGCACAGAGGAGGGCACTTGTTGGGATGAGCACTGGGTGTTGTATGGAAACAAATTTGACAATAAATTGATTAAAAAATCAGGCAAAAGTACCAATAATATTTTTTTTAAAATTTTTTTAACGTTTATTTATTTTTGAGAGACATAGAGACAGAGCGTGAGCAGGGGAAGGGCAGAGAGAGAGGGAGACACAGAATCCGAAGCAGGCTCCAGGCTCTGATGAGCCATCAACACAGAGCCCGACGTGGGGCTCGAACCCACAGACGTGAGATCATGACCTGAGCTGAAGTCAGCCGCTCAACCAACTGAGCCACCCAGGTGCCCCTAATATTTTTCACAGAACTAGAAATAACTATCATAAAATTTGTATGGAAACACAAAAGACCCTGAATAGCCAAAGCAAACTTGAAATAGAAAATAAAATCTGTAGACATCACAATTCCATACTGCAGGCTATATAACAAGGTTATAGTGATCAAAACTGTATGGCACTGGCACAAAAATAGAATATAGATCAATAGAATAGAAAACACAGAAAGAATCCACAGCTATATAGCTAAATTAATATTTGACAAAGCAGGAAGGAATACACAACAAATAAAAGACAGTCTCTTCAACAAAGGGTGTTGGGAAAACTGGAGACCAGCATAAAAAAAATGAGACTGGAACACCTTTTGCAAATGACATATCTGATAAAGGGTTAGTTTTCAAAATATATAAAAAACTTATAAAACTCAACACTCCCAAAATGAATAATCCAGTCAAAAAATGGGCAGAAGATGTAAAAAGACATGCTTCTAAAGAAGGAACACAGATGACTGATAGACACATGAAAAGATGTTTAACATCACTGATCATAAGGAAATATAAATAAAAAATTAGATATCACCTCACATCTGGCAGAATGGCTAAAACCAACATAGGAAACAACAGGTGTTGGTGAGAATACAGAGAAAGGGGAACCCTCTTTTAGTGTTGTTGGGAATGAAAACTGGTATAGCCACTGCAGAAAACACTATCGAGGTTCCTCAAAATTTAAAAAAATTGGACTACCCTACAATCAACAATCTCACTACTAGGTGTTTACCCAAAAATACGAAAATACTACTTCAAATGGATATGTGTACCCTGATGTATACAGCAGCATTATCTACAATAGCCCAACTGTGGGAACAGCCTAAGTGTCCATTGACTGATGAATGGATAAAAAAGATGTGATATATATATATATATATATATATATATATATATATATATATACATATACACATACACACATATATATATATGTCACATCTTTTATATACATATATATGGCTAATATTCCATTATATATAGATAATTATATACAGTTATAATATATATAAAATATATGCAATTATATATTATATATATTATATAATTGTAATTTGCAAGGGTATTGATGGAGTTAGAGAGTATTTATGCTAAGGGAAATAAGTCATTCAGAGAAAAATGCCATATGATTTTACTCATATATGAAATTTAGGAAACAAAACAAATGAGCAAAGGGAATAAAATAAGTCAGTCAGAGAAAGGCAGATACCATGTTTCCACACATAGGTGGACTTTGTGAGACTTAACAGAAAGCCGGGGGGAGGGGAAGAGGTGAGAGAAAAAAGACACAGAGAGGGAGAGATACAAAACATAAGAGATTCTTAAATACTAAGAAGAAACTGGGGTTTGAGGGGGATATGGGAGGTGAGAGAGTGGGTGATGGGCACTGAGCAGGGCATGGGTTAGGATGAGCATTGGTGTTGTATGGAAACCAATTCAACAATTAAAAAATTTAAAAAAAGAGGGAGGGGCCAACATGGCAGATGAGTAGGGGACCCCATGCTCTCCCATGTCTTTCAAACTAAGAAAGACTGAAACTGAGGGACTCTCAATCCCAGAGATCTGCAGGAAGAAAAGTTGGAGGCTACAGGGTGAGAACGCAAAATCCAGAAAATCCTTGGAGACGGAGTGACTGCAATCTGGGAGAAAGAAAGTGAACCGTGGAGGTGCAGAGCTGCAGGGAGCAGGCCCTATCTGTGGAAAGGCAAGGGGAAGAGAAAGAGCAGCGGGGAAAGTACCTCGGGCCGGGGGTGGAGAAGGAGCTTATCATCCAGCCCCTAACCTCAAGGTTTTGGAGAGAAGGCCCATTGTTAACTGCGGAGTAGGCAGAGTTCCCTTCACCCCAGAGCCAGCAACGCTGACCCAGTCCGTGACAGGGAGAAGCGCTGAGCCATCACTGGATTGGTGCTGAGTCAGTGACACAATTTACATAGGGGAAACCAGGAGTTGCAGTCGGAGCAAACTAAGACAAATCAGAGAAGCAAGGGGCCCACGACCGCCCAGCAGATCACACTGCGCCTGCAACCCAGGCAGAGTGAAGACAGAAACGGAGGGGTGATTTGAGAATCCGGGTCCATGAGGAAGAGGCTGGGGGGACAGCATTTTGGTCGCGCTGGTGCTGAGTCAGAGACACAATTTGCATAAGGCATAGCAGTTGGAGCCATTTATAGGAACTCAGATGAGTGTGGGGTGCTGGCCGCCCAGCAAATCGCACTGTGTCTGCAACCAGGACAGAGTTGAGGGTGGAAACAGAAGGGTGATTTGAGACTCCGGGTCCGTGAAGAGAGGGCTGGGGAGGGGGGCGACACTGTGGTCACTCATACCTACAAAGCCAAACCCTAGGACTCTAATCCAGCAGCGGTGGAGGCAGGACACGCCTACACCAGGCCAGGCCCCTCCTCATATGAGAGACGCCTTTCTGCAGGAGTGATAGCCATGGAGACACAAATATTGCAGCAGTGCTTGGATCAATTCCAAGTCAACTCTTCTGTTTTAGATATATCCTCCCGCTTCTCCTTCCTATCCCTTCCCACCTCTAAACCAGTCACCTGGGAGTTTTGGCTTGCTTAAACAGAGATTTAACCCACTCTCTCAACACGTGTTCTACACTTCCGTCTTTAATTTCCTACCTCTCTCTATGGAACAATCAGGCCACATAGTGCATCTGGGTAACATCTAACTTCATTTCTCTTTCCTCGCATCCTTCCTTATTCTGATATCTCTCTCTCTCTGTATCAAGTCTTCTAATCTCTCTACCTGGTCAAAGTCCAATTTTTTCTTCTCCCCACACCTGTCACTACTCTCCCTATGTATGCTCTGCCATCAGCAAAGGGCACACCCTATCCCTAATGTGTAGCTGGTATGTTAGGTCATGTTGCATGCTCCAGAGTGTCATTCATTATTCTTTTTTATGTTGTGATTTGTTTGCCTTTATTATTGGTCGGTATAGTTGTGAGATATGTTCCCTGTTTGTCAGTCTATCCCTTTTCCTTTCCAGGGAGATCTAGGAAATAAACCAATACACATGTAGCCAAAATGAAGAAATGGAAGAACTCCCCTCAAAAGAATGTACAGGAAATTTTGACATCGAAAGAAATGATGAAAGAAGACATAAGCAAATTAACAGAAAAAGAATATAGAATGACAAACATAAAAAATATTTGCTGAGCTTGAAAAAACCATAGAAGTAAGCAAGGCGGACCTCGAGGCAGAGATCGAGGTCCTAAAAAACGGTCAGGAGGAATTAAAAATACTTTATTTTTTTTTTTTGTTATAATAGTTTATTTTCAAATTGGTTTACATATAACACCCAGTGTTCATCCCAACATGTGCCCTTTTTAATGCCCATCACCCCCTCTCCCCCCTCCCTCATCCCCCTTACCCTCAGTTTTTTCTTAGTCTTTGAGAGTCTCTTATGTTTTATCTCCCTCCCTCTCTGTGTCTTTTTTTTCTTTCCCCTCTTCCCCTCCCCCTGGTTTTTGCTTAGTTTCACAAAGTCCACCTATTCGTGGAAACATATGGTATCTGTCTTTTTCTGACTGACTTATTTCACTTAACATAATACCCTCCAGTTCCATCCATCTTGCTACACATGGCCAGATTTCATTTTTTCTCATTGCCACGTAGTAGTCCATTGTATATAAGTACCATAACTTCTTTATCCATTCGTCAGTTGATGGGCACTTGGTCTCTTTCCATGATTTGGCTATTGTCGAAAGTGCTGCTATGAACATTGGGGTACACGTGCTCCTATGCATCAGCATTCCTGTGTCTCTTGGGTAGATTCCTAGCAGGGCTATTGCTGGGTCATAGGGTAGCTCTATTTTCATTTTTTTGAGGAACCTCCACACCGTTTTCCAGAGTGGCTGCACCAGTTTGCATTCCCACCAACAGTGTAGGAGGGTGCCTACTTCTCCACATCCTCGCCAGCATCTATAGTTTCCTGATTTGTTCATTTTAGCCACTCTGACTGGTGTGAGGTGGTATCTCAGTGTAGTTTTGATTTGTATTTCCCTGATGCTGAGTGACATTGAGCATCGTTTCATGTGTCTGTTGGCCATCTGAATGTCCCCTTTGGAGAAGTGTCTATTCATATCTTCCGCCCATTTCTTCACTGGGTTGTTTGTTTTTCGGGTTTGGAGTTTGGTAAGTTCTTTATAAATTTTAGATATTAGTCCTTTATCCGATATGTCATTTGCGATGATCTTTTCCCATTCCGTTGGTTGCCTATTCGTTTTGTTGGTTGTTTCTTTTGCCGTGCAGAAGCTTTTTATCTTGATGAGGTCCCAATAGTTCATCTTTGCTTTTAATTCTCTTGCCTTTGGAGACGTGTCGAGTAAGAAATTGGTGCGTCTTAGGTCAAAGAGGCTTTTTCCTGTTTTCTCCTCTAGGATTTTGACGGTTTCCTGCCTCACATTCAGATCTTTTATCCATTTAGAATTTATTTTTGTGAGTGGTGTAAGAAAGTGGTCTAGTTTCATTCTTTTGCATGTTGCTGTCCAATTCTCCCAGCACCATTTGTTAAAAAGGCTGTCTTTTTTCCATTGGATACATTTTCCCGCTTTGTCAAAGATTAGTTGGCCATATACTTGCGGGTCCATTTCTGAGTTTTCTATTCTATTCCATTGGTCTATGCGTCTGTTTTTGTGCCAATACCATACAGTCTTGATGACCACCGCTTTGTAGTAGAGGTTAAAGTCTGGGATTGTGATGCCTCCCGCCTTGGTTTTATTCTTCAGTATTATTTTGGCTATTCGAGGTCTTTTGTGGTTCCATACAAATTTTAGGATTGTTTGCTCTAGCTTTGAGAAGAATGCTGGTGCAATTTTGATTGGGATTGCATTGAATGTGTAGATTGCTTTGGGTAGTATTGCCATTTTGACGATATTTATTCTTCCAATCCATGAGCATGGGATGTTTTTCCATTTCCTTGTGTCTTCCTCAATTTCCTTCATAAGTTTTTTATAGTTTTCAGTGTAGAGGTCTTTCACATCTTTGGTTAGGTTTATTCCTAAGTATTTTATGGTTTTTGGTGCAATTGTGAAAGGGATTAGCTTCTTTATTTCTCTTTCTGCTGCTTCATTGTTGGTGTATAGAAATGCCACCGATTTCTGTACATTGATTTTGTATCCTGCAACTTTGCTGAAATCATGAATCAGTTCTAGTAGGCTTTTGGTGGATTCTGTCGGGTTTTCCATGTAAAGTATCATGTCATCTGCAAAAAGTGAAAGTTTGACTTCCTCCTTGCCAATCTTGATGCCTTTTATTTTGTTTTGTTGTCTGATTGCTGATGCTAAGACTTCCAGCACTATGTTAAATAGCAGTGGCGAGAGTGGACACCCCTGTCGTGTTCCTGATCTCAGGGGGAAGGCTTTCAATTTTTCCCCATTGAGGATGATATTAGCTGTGGGTTTTTCATATATGGCTTTTATGATGTTTAAGTATGTTCCTTCTATCCCGACTTTCTCGAGAGTTTTTATTAAGAAAGGATGCTGTATTTTGTCAAATGCTTTTTCTGCATCTATTGACAGGATCATATGGTTCTTATCTTTTCTTTTGTTGATGTGATGTATCACGTTGATTGATTTGCGAATATTGAACCAGCCCTGCAACCCAGGGATGAATCCTACTTGATCATGGTGGATAATTCTCTTTATATGCTGTTGGATTCGATTTGCTAGTATCTTGTTGAGAATTTTTGCATCCATATTCATCAGGGATATTGGCCTGTAATTTTCTTTCTTTGCTGGGTCTCTATCTGGTTTGGGAATCAAAGTGATGCTGGCTTCATAGAATGAGTCGGGGAGTTTTCCTTCCGTTTCAATTTTTTGGAACAGCTTGAGGAGGATAGGAATTAACTCTGTTTTAAATGTCTGGTAAAATTCCGCAGGAAAGCCATCTGGTCCACGGCTTTTATTTGCTGGGAGGTTTTTAATAACTGATTCTATTTCTTCACTAGTTATGGGTCTGTTCAAATTTTCTATTTCTTCCCGTTTGAGTTTTGGTAGCGTGTGGCTATTTAGGAAGCTGTCCATTTCTTCCAGATTGCCAAGTTTGGTGGCATATAATTTTTCATAGTATTCTCTGATGATTGCTTGTATCTCTGAGGGATTGGTTGTAATTTCTCCCTTTTCATTCACGATTTTATTTATTTGAGTTCTCTCTCTTTTCTTTTTGAGAAGCCTGGCTAGAGGTTTGTCTATTTTGTTTATTTTTTCAAAGAACCAGCTTTTGGTTTCATTGATCTGTTCCACTACCTTTTCTGTCTCCATATGGTTAATTTGAGCTCTGATCTTTGTTATTTCTCTCTTTCTGCTGGGCTTGGGTTGTTTTAGTTGATCTGCTTCTAGTTCCTTTAGGCGTGCTGTTAGAATTTGTGTTATTGATTTTTCTTGTTTCTTGAGATGGGCCTGGATTGCAATATATTTCCCTCTCAGGACTGCCTTTGCTGCATCCCAGAGCGTTTGGATTGTTGTATTTTCATTTTCATTTGTTTCCATGTATTTTTTAATTTCTTCTCTGATGGCTTGGTTGACCCAGTCATCTTTTAGTAGGTTATTTCTTAGCCGCCATGTTCTTGGATATTTTCTAGGCTTTCTCCTGTGGTTGATTTCAAGTTTCAAAGCATTGTGGTCTGACACTGTACACGGTATGATCTCAATTCTTTTATATTTATTCAGAGCTTCCCTGTGCCCCAGAATGTGGTCTATCTTGGAAAATGTACCGTGTGCAGATGAGAAGAATGTAAATTCCTTTGCTTCTGGATGAAGGACCCTAAAGATGTCTGTGAGGCCCATCTGTCCTAATGTGTCATTCAGGGCTATTGTTTCTGCGGAGATTTTCTGTTTTGTTGATCTATCCAATGCTGAGAGTGGAGTGTTGAGATCCCCTACTATTAGGACATTTTTATCGATGAGGTTGCTAATGTTTGTAATTAGTTGTTTTACAAATTTGGGTGCCCCTGAATTCGGTGCGTAGATATTTACAATTGTTAGCTCTTCCTGCTGGATGGTCCCTGAGACTATTATATAATGTCCTTCCTCATCTCTTATTACATCGTTCATTTTAAAGTCTAATTTGTCTGATATAAGTGTGGCTACTCCGGCTTTCTTCTGACTTCCAGTAGCATGGTAGATAGTTCTCCATCCCCTCACTTTCAATCTGAAGGTGTCTTCAGGTTTAAGATGAGTTTCTTGAAGACAGCAAATAGATGGGTCTTGTTTTTTAATCCATTCTGTTATCCTGTGTCTTTTGATTGGCGCATTTAGTCCATTTACATTCAGTGTTAATATTGAAAAATATGGGCTTACAGTCACTGTATTATCTGTAAGTTTCATGTTTGTAAGGCTGTGTCTGGTAGTTTGTATTCTTTGCCTCCTTGTTTTCATAGAATGCCCCTCAGGATCTCTTGCAGTGCTGGCTTATTTGTGATAAATTCTTTCAGTTTTTGTTTGTTGGGAAAAACCTTGATCTCTCCTTCTATTCTGAATGACAGGCTAGCCGGATACAGAATTCTTGGTTGCATGTCCTTCTTGCTCATCACATTGAAGATGTCCTGCCATTCCTTTCTGGCTTGCCAAGTTTCCGTAGATAAGTCTGCTACTACCCTTATAGGTCTCCCTTTGTATGTTAGGGTTCTTTTGTCCCTAGCTGCTTTCAGGATTCTCTCCCTATCTTTGTATTTTGCCAGCTTCACTATGATGTGCCGTGCAGAAGGTCTATTCAAGTTACGTCTGAGGGGAGTTCTCTGTGCCTCTTGGATTTCCATGCCCGTTTCCTTTCTCATGTTGAGGAAGTTCTCAGCAACGATTTGTTCCAGAACCCCTTCGACTCCTTTCTCTCTCTCTTCTTCCTCTGGAACTCCTATGATACGGATATTGTTTCTTTTGACTGCATCGCTCAGCTCTCGAATTCTCCTTTCCTGTTCCTGGATCAGCTTCTCTCTCTTTTTATCTGCTTCCTCTTTTTCAATGATTTTGTCTTCTAATGCACTAACTCTTTCCTCTACCTCTTCAATCCGTGCTGTGGTTGCTTCCAGTTTCCCCTGTATTTCTTCCAATGTCTTCTTTAATTCTTCCTGACCGTTTTTAAGGTCTTTGAACTTTGCCTCGTAGGACCCCTTGCATTCATCTAAGCTTTTTTCAAGGCCAGCAATTAGTTTTATGATTAACATTCTATATTCAAGTTCTGTTATGTTGCTTATATCTCTTTTCATTAATTCTTGAGCTGTCACTGCTTCTTGTAGACTCTTTTGAGGAGAATTCTTCCGTCTCGTCATTTTGGCTGGATGTGTTATGGGTTGTTTCTTGAAGTTGCCCTGGAAAGGAAAACTGACAGACACACAGAACACAGAAATACTCAAACGTACCGACAAATGGTCCAGACAAGCAGTTCACAACAGAAAAAAATAACAAGTGACTCTCTGAGGGCAATGTCCTGAAGTAACAGCTACACGTTAAGGACAGGGTATGTAGTGTGCTGGTGGCAGAGCATATATAGACAGAATAATGACTGGTGCAGGGAGAAGAAGGAAATGGACTTTGCCCAGGTAGAGCGACTAAAGGGTTTAATCCAGACTGATAGAAATCAGAATAAGGACAGGTGCGAGGGAAAAGGAATAAAGATCGATGTCGTCTAGATGAACTTATACGGCCTGGTTATTCCAGAAAAAGGGAGTTCAGTTGGGCCGTGTCTGTGTTCGCCTTAGTTTCTTGTCAGCTCTAGCACCTTTTCCCCCCGATTTTTGTAGTTGAGAGAGAGACAATGGTTTCAGTCGTCCCCCTTTAAAGGGCAAGCGAAATACTGGAGCCCCCTACTCCTCCGCCATGTTGCCTCCTCCGCCTAAAAATACTTTAAATGAGGTGCAAAACAAATTGGAGGTGGCGAGGATTGAAGAAGCAGAAGAGAGAATAAGTGAATTAGAAGATAAAATTATGGAAAAGGAAGAAGCAGAGAAAAAGAGAGAGAAACTGATTCAAGAACAGGAAAGGAGAATTCGAGAGCTAAGTGTTGCAATCAAATGAAATAATATCCGTATTATAGTAATTCCAGAAGAAGAAGAATAGACCCTCAGCACGAGACATCATAGTGAAGCTGGGAAAATACAAAGACAAAGAGAGAATTCTAAAATCAGCTATGGATAAATGGGCCTTGGCATACAAAGGCAGACACATTAGGATAGTAGCAGACTTATCTACAGAAACTTGGCAAGCCAGAAAGGAATGGCAGGAAATCTTCAATGTGATGAGCACGAAGGATATGCAGCCAAGAATCTTTTATCTGGTCAGACTGTCATTCAGAATGGATGGAGAAATAAAGGTCTCCCCAAACAAAACAAAAACTGAAAGAATACATCACAAATAAACCAGTCTTACAAGAGATCCTTATGGGGACTCGATGAAGGAAAGGTCGCAAAGAACACAAAGTACCAGAGACATCTTTACAAGCATAAAACTTACAGATAACACCGTGACTCTGAACTCATATTTTTCAATATTAACACTGAAAGTAAATGAACTAAATGCTCCAATTAAAAGACTCGGTGTCACAGAATGGATTTAAAAACAAGACCTGTCTATCTGCTATCTTCAAGAGACCCATTTTAGACCTGAGGACACCTTCAAATCGAAAGTGAGAGAAAGGAGAACTATCCATGCTACGAGTAGTCAGAAGAAAGCTGGAATAGCCACACTTATATAAGATGAACTAGATATTAAAGTAAAAGATGTAATAAATGATGAAGAAGGGCATTATATAATAATCACAGGGACTATCCAGCAGGAAGAGCTAACAATTATAAATATCTATGCGCCAAAATCTGGGGCACCCAATTTTGTAAAGCAACTAATTACAAACGTGAGCAACCTTATCTATAAAAATGTACTAATTACAGGGGACCTTAATACCCCACTCACAACACTGGATAGATCCACTAAACAGAGAATCACCATAGAAACAAGGGCCCTGAATGACACATTGGAACAGATGGTCCTGACTGATATCTTCAGAGCCCTTTATTCAGAAGCAAAGGAATTTACATTCTTCTCAAATGCACAAGGTACATTTTCCAAGATAGACTATTTTTGGGGATATAAGGAAGCGCTTAATAAATATAAAAAAAAATTGAGATCATGCCATGCACACGTTCAGACCACAGTGCTTTGAAACTTGAAATCAACCACAGGAAAAAGTCTGGAAAAAAAACCAAAAAACATGAAGGCTAAAGAACAACATGCTAAAAGACGAATGGGTCAACCGAGCAATCAGAGAAGAAATTAAAAAATACATGGAAGCAAATGAAAATGAAAATACAACAGTTCAAATGCTGTGGAATATGGCAATGGTAGTCCTGAAAGGTAAATATATTGCAATCCCGGCCCATATCAAGAAACAAGAAAAATCACTGACACAAATTCTAACAGCAAGCCTAAAAGAACTAGAAGCAGAACAGCAAAGACACCTCAAACCCAGCAGAACAAGAGAAATAACAAAACTCAAGGCAGAAATTAATAATATGGAAACCAAAATAGTAGTGGAACAGATGGATGAAACCAAGAGCTGGTTCTTTGAAAAAATAATCAAAATGGATAAATCTCTAGCCAGGCTTATCCAAAAGAAACCAGAGATAATCCAAATCGATAAAATCACGAATGAAAAGGGAGTGATTACAACCAATCCCTCAGAAATACAAGCAATTGTCATAGAATACTATGAAAAATTATACGCCACAAAACTTGACAACCTGAAAGAAATGGACAAATTCATAAATAGCCACATGCTACCAAAACTCAAACGGGAAGAAATAGAAAACTTGAACAGACCCATATCTAGTGAAGAAATATAATCAACAATCTCCCAACAAATAAAAGTCCAGGACCAGATGGTTTCCCTGGGGAATTTTACCAGACATTTGAAACACAGTTAATACCTACCCTCCTAAAGGTGTTCCAAAAAATTAAAAAGGAAGGAAAACTCCAGTACTCATTCTATTAAGCCAGCATCACTTTGATACCCAAACCAGATAGAGATGCAGAAAAAAAAAAAAAAAACTACAGGCCAATATCCTTGATGAATATGGATGCAAAAATTCTTAACAAGTTATTAGTAAATCAAATCCAACAGAATATAAAAAGAATTATTCACCATGATCAAGTAGGATTCATCCCTGGGTTGCAGGGCTGGTTCCATATCTGCAAATCAATCAATGTGATATATGACATTAACAAAAGAAAAGATAAGAACCATATGATCCTGTCAATAGACACAGAGAAAGCATTTGAGAAAACACAGCCTCCTTTCCTAATAAAAACTCTCTAGAAAGTTGGGATAGAGAGTACATACTTAGGCATAAAAGCCATTTATGAAAAGCCCACAGCTAATATCATCTTCAATGGGAAATAACTGAGAGCCTTCCCCCTGAGATCAGGAACATGACAGGGATGTCCACTCTCACCACTGTTATTTAATATAGTGTTGGAGGTCGTAGCATCAGCAATCAGACAAGAATGCAAAATAAAAGGCATCAGGATAGGCAAGGATGAAGTCAAACTTTCACTTTTTGCAGATGACATGATGCTTTGTATGGAAAACCGGATAGAATCCATCAAAAGCCTGCTACATCTGATCCATGAATTCGACAAAGTTTCAGGGTACCAAATCAATGTACAGAAACCTGTTGCATTCCTATACACCAAAAATGAAGCAATAGAAAGAGAAATAAAGAAGCAAATCCCATTCACGATTGCACCAAAAACCATAAAGTACCTAGGAATGAACCTAACCAAAGATGTAAAAGATATCTACACTGAAAACTATACAAAAAATTATAATGGAAACTGAGGAAGACACAAGGAAATGGAAAAACATCCCATGCTCAAGATTAGAAGAATAAATTTTGTTCAAACGTCAATACTACCCAAAGCAATCTACACAATCAATGCAATCCCAATCAAAATTGCACAAGCATTCTTCTTAAAGCTTGAGCGAACAACGCTAAAATTTGTATGGAACCACAATAGACCCTGAATAGCCAAAGTAATATTGAAGAATAAAACCAAGGCCGGAGGCATCACAATCCCAGACTTTAACCTCTACTACAAAGCAGTAATAATCAAGGCAGTATGGTAATGGCGTAAAAATAGATAAATAGACCAATGGAATAGAATAGAGAACCCAGAAATGGACCCACAAGCATATGGCCAACTAATCTTTGAAAAAGCAGGAAAGAGTATCCAATGGAAAAAAGACAGCCTCTTTAACAAATGGTTTTGGGAGTACTGGACTGCAACATGCAGAAGAATGAATCTAGACTACTTTCTTTCACCATTCACAAAAATAAACTCAAAATGGATGATAGGCCTGAATGTGAGACAGAAAACCATCAAAATCCTAAAGGAGAAATCCAGAAAAAACCTTTTTGAGCTGAGTCGCAACAATTTCCTACACGACACATCCCCAAAGGTCTGGGAATTAAAAGCAAAAATGAACTATTGGGACCTCATCAAGATAAAAAGCTCTGCACTGCAAAGGAAACATCCAACAAAACTAATAAACAACCGACGGAATGGGAAAGGATATTTGCAAATGACATATCGGATAAAGGACTAGTATCTAAAATCTATAAAGAACTTACCAATCTCCATACCCGAAAAACGAATAAACCAGTGAAGAAATGGGCGGAAGATATGAATAGACACTTCTCCAAAGTTGACATGCACAGGACTAACAGACATATGAACGATGCTTAAATGTCACTCATCATCAGGGAAATACAAATCAAAACCACACTGAGATACCACCTCACACCAGTTAGAGTGGCTAAAATGAATAAATCGGGAAACTTTACATGCTGGCGAGGATGTGGAGAAGCAGGCACTCTCCTACACTGTTGGTGGGAATACAAACTAGTGCAATCGCCTTGGAAAACTGTGTGGAGTTTCCTCAAAAAAAATGTAAATAGAACTACCCTATCACCCAGCAATAGCACTGCTAGCAATTTACCCAAGAGACACAGGAGTGCTGATGCATAGGGGAACGTGTACCCCAATGTTCATAGCAGCACTTTTGATAACAGCCAAATCAGCAGCACTTTTGATAATAGCCAAATCATGGAAAGAGACTAAGTCCATCAACGGATGAATGGATAAAGAAGATGCGGTGTGTGTGTGTGTGTGTGTGTGTGTGTGTGTGTGTGTGTGTATATATATATATATATATATATATATATATATATATATATATATATATATATAATGGAGTACTACGCAGCGATGAGGAAGAATGAAATCTGACCATGCGTAGCAACATGGATGGAACTGGAGGGTATTATGCTTAGTTAAATAAGTCAGTCATAGAAAGACAGATACCATGTTTCCACGCATAGGTGGATTTTGAGAGACTTAGCAGAAAACTATGGGGAGGGGAAGAGGGGAAAGAAAAAAAGCCACAGAAAGGGAGAGAGTCAAAACATAAGAGACTCTGAAATACTAAGAACAAACTGAGGATTTAGGTGAGTGTGGGAGAGGGGAGAGTGGGTGATGGGCACAGAGTAGGGCACTTGTTGGGATGAACATTGGGTGTCGTATGGAAACCAATTTGGCAATAAATTATTTAAAAAAATAATAAAAATTAATAAACATTAAAAAATTTAAAAAGAGAGACAAAACATGATACAGACTCTTTAACAGTAGAGAACAAAGTGATGGTTAGCAGAGGAGAGGTAGATGGGAGGATGGGTTAAGTAGGTGATGAGAATTAATGAGTCCACTTGTGATGAGCACTGGGTGTTGTATGGAAATTTTGAATCCTTATATGCCTGATACTAATATTACACTATATTCTAACTAACTTAAGTTTAAATTAAAACTTAAAAATAAATAAATGCAGTAAAAATTTATATTCAAATATATAATCGTGAGACACACTAAATTTGAGATCTTTGGAAACTATTTATGCATTAACTTGGAATGCATGGTTAATTTTTTTTTCATGCATACTTTGAAATAAGGCTCCTGGCAGGTCTGCACTTTTTATTTAATCCTCTTTTAAGTGTGTCATTGTTAATAAAGGTACTAGTTCTTCCCTAGTCTTGCTTTAAATTCAGCCCATACTCATGCACTCAAGTGAGCAACTAAGGTTCAGGCCCATTGGTTTGGTATATACACTCCTTTGGGATAGTTTAAGCACTTTCACTAAGTTTTAGGTATGTCCTTTCTAACTTATATATATTTATTACTAGCTGTCTTAACTGGTGCTGCCCAGTTGACACCAGGATCATTGATGACCTACTGGTTAAATTAATTAAATAATTTTTATTGGATTTATACTATTAATTATATTAACTGTGATAGTTTTAAACTTTGAAGCAAAGTACTTTATAGACTACCTTTCTTATTCTATTATAAATCCATGAAGGTCCTTATTTTACAGCTTGCTGTGTAAAGTTCCCCATGTGAGAAGCAGCTTCATCACAAGTTAACGCCTGACTTTGCTATTGTGACTTATGCTAGTAGTTGTGCTATAAAGCAAATGTTCCCAGATATTAAAGATTTTGAAAGTAAATGAGGTCATTCAAGGGTAGCTGGAGGATTTATATTTATACCCTTTTCCACTCCGTTTTGAAATATGCTGTGGTAACCTTTGTTTTTAGTTGTGTTCCAAATGTACTCCGCAAATTCAGTTTTCTGTGCATTGGGATCTGAGAAGCTGGCTCCAACATGACCTGGCCGTTAGAACAGAGTGTACTTGCAGACTCACCCTTCCATTTCAGGGACTGAAGCAATGTTAGATTATGTAGTCTACTTGAGCTTATTTGAAATTTGTTTTGTTTCTCCAGTGCTTGTCTCTTTCCAAGTGGCTGCCAAATGTCCTTTTTTTCTGGACTTTTCGAGTGTATGGGAAACAGTCTCTGCTTGCATTGGCAATCAAGTGAGCCCTGGATTATACCTCACTTTCATCTGTTCTGGAAGCAAATGCTTATTTTGTGATATTTAGCTATTTCTCATGTTGAGCCTCAGTCACAGTTGCTGCTGTGTTTCTGGAACCTAATGCAGGCTAGGCATATGGTAGGTGCCCCATAAATCTTTGTTGAAATATGAATAAAATATCACTTTGTGAATTAAGACATCTTGGGTCCATCCAAAATTTATGGTTTCCTTCTTTTAGATCCAACAGCATTCTGTCCATGTGTTTATTAAACCTTTTTTATTGGCATATTATAATTATCTATTTATGTATACATTTTTTATTTTTATTTTTATTCCAGTAGTTACCATACATTGCTATATTTGTTTAACATATACAATATGGTGATTGAACAATTCCATACATCACTCAGTACCCATGAAAATAAGGTATTCTTTATCTCTCTCACCTATTTCACCCATCCCCCCATTTCCCTTCCTCTGGTAACCATCAGTTTGTTCTTTATAGTTAAGAATTTGTTTCTTGATTTGTCTCTCTATTTCTTATTTTTTCCTTTGCTCATTTGTTTTGCCTCTTAGATTCAACATATGAGTGAAATCAGATGGTTTTTATTTTTCTCTGACGTATTTCACTTAGCATTATACTTTCTAGCTCCATCCATGTTGTTGCAAATGGCAAAAATTCACTCTTTTATGGCTGAATAAAATTCCATTGCATATGGAATATTATATATACCATATATTCCAATCTTCTTTATCCATTTATCTATACAAGGATACTTGGGTTGCTTCCATAATTTGGCTATTGTAAATAATGCTGCAATAAACATAGGGATACATGTATCATTTCAAATTAGTGTTGTTGTATTCTTTGGGTAAATACCTAGTAGTGGAATTACTAGATCATAGGGTTATATTTTTACTTTTGTGAAGAAACTCCAAAATGTTTTCCACAGTGGCTGCACCTATTTGCATTCCCACAAACAGTTCAAGAGCATTTCTTTTTCTCCACATCCTCACCTCCACTCATTGTTTATTCAGTTTTTGATAATTAGCCATTCTGACAGCTGTGAGTGACATTTCATTGAGTTTTTGATTTGCATTTCCAAGAGAGTGAGTGCTGTTGAACATCTTTTGATGTGTCTGTTGGCCTTCTATATATCTTCTTTGGCAAGGTGCCTGTTCATGTCTTCTATCCTATTTTAATTGGATAATATATGTGGTTTTTGGTGGTAAGTTTGATAAATTCTTTATATATTTTGGATACTAACCCTTTATCAGATATGTCATTTGCAAATATTTTCTTCCGTTCAATAGATTGCCTTTTAGCTTTGTGGCTTGTTTCTCTTGGTATCCATAAGCTTTTTATCTGGATGTAGTCCCAGTAGTTTACTTTTACCATTGTTTCCATTACCTCAGGAGACATATCTAGAAAGAAGTTGCTACAGTCAATGTCAAAGAGGTTAGTGCCTGTGTTCTCTTCTAGGAATTTTATGGTTTAATGTCTCACGGTTAGGTTTTTAATCCACTTTGAGTTCTTTGTTGTGTATGGTGTTAAGAAAGTGGTCCCATTTCATTCTTTTGCATGTAGCTGTCCAGTTTTCCCAATACCATTTGTTGAAGAGAGTATTTTTTTTTCCCATTGGATATTCTTTCCTGTTTTGTTGAAGATTCATTGGCCATATAACTGTGGGTTTATTTTGGGGTTTTCTGTTCCCTTTTATTGATCTATGTATCTATTTTTGTGCCAGTACCATATTGTTTTGATTACTACTGCTTTGTAATATAACTTGAAGTCTGGAATTGTGATGCCTCCAGCTGTGTTTTTCTTTTTCAACGTCACTTCAACTATTTGTGTTCTTTTGTGGTTCCATACAAATTTTAGGATGGTTTGTTCTAGTTCCTCGAAAAATGCTGTTGCTATTTTATTCGGGATTTCATTATATGTGTAAACTGCTTTGGTTAATAATACTTTAATATTTTTATTCTTTAAGTCCATGAGCATGGAATGTCTTTCCATTTATTTGTGTTGTGTTTAATTTCTTTTATATGTGTTTTATAGCTTTTAGAGTACAAGTCTCTGAACTCTTCGCTTAGATTTATTCCCAGGTATCTTACAATTTGGGGTGCATTTGTAAATGGTTTTTTTTTTTTTACCAATTCCTCTTTCTGTTTCTTAATTATTTGTATATAGAAATGCAACATATTTCTGTACATTGATTTATATCCTTCAACTTTATCAAATTCATTTATCAGTTCTAGTGGTTGTTTGATGAAGTCTTTCAGGTTTTGTACATATAGTATTATGTCATCTGCAAATAGTGAAAGTTTTCTTATTCCTTGCCAATTTGGATGCCATTTTTTTCTTTTGTTCTCTGATTTCTGTGGCTAGAACTTCCAGTATTATGTTGAATAAAAGTAGTGAGAATGAACATCCTCGTCATGTTCCTGACCTTAGCGGAGAAGCTCTCAGATTTTCCCCATTAAAGATGTTGAGAGCTGTGGAAAATTCATATATGGTCTTTATTTTTTTGAGATGTGTCCCCTCTAAAACTACTTTATCAAGGGTCTTTTTTTTTTTTTTATATCATCAATGGATATTGTACGCATGGCCGATTTCATTCTTTCTCATTGCCATGTAGAATTATCCAAAGGCAAGGGAATTAAAAGCAAAAATGAACTATTGGGACCTCATCAAGATAAAAAGCTTCTGCACTGCAAAGGAAACAATCAACAAAACTAACAGGCAACCGACGGAATGGGAGAAGATACTTGCAAATGACATATTGGATAAAGGGCTAGTATCCAAAATCTATAAAGAACTTAACAAACTACGCATCTGAAAAATGAATAATCCAATGAAGAAATGGGCAGAAGATATGAATAGACACTTCTCCAAAGAAGACATCCAGATGGCCTACAGACACATGAAATGATTCTCAACATCACTCATCATCAGGGAAATACAAATCAAAACCACACTGAGATACCACTTCAATATATGTTAAGTCCAACTGTTCTAGTGTGTCACTCAAAGCCATTTTCTTCTTTATTTCCTGTTTATCATCTGCCCATTGTTGTAAGTGGGTGGTTTAAGTCCCCTACTTTTATTGTATTTTGTCAATTAGTTTCTTTATATTTGTTATTAACTGTTTTATGTATTTGGGTTCTTCTGTGTTGGGTGCATAAATATTTGCAATTCTTATATCTTCTTGGATTGTCCCCTTTATTATTAAATAGTGTCCTTCTTTGTTTCTGTACATTCTTTGCTGTAAAATCTAATTTGTCTGATATAAGTATTGCTATTCTACCTTTCTTTTCACATCCATTTACATTACTGATGTTTCTTCATCCTCTTATTTTCAATTTGCTGGTGTCTTTAGGTCTAAAATGGGTCTCTTGTAGGTAACATATGAATGGGTCTTGTTTTGTCTTTTTTTTAATACATTCTGTCATGTTTGGGAAACTCTTTATCTCTCCTATCTCTCCTTTTATTCTGAATGAAAGCCTTGCTGGATAGAGTAGACTTAGCTGCAGATTTTTTTTTTTTCCTTTCAGCACTTTGAATATATCATGACACTCCTTTATGATCTGGAAAGTTTTTGCTGAGAAATCAGCTGATAGCCTCGTTGAATTTCCAGTTTTCCATACTCTTGCTGCTTTAAAATTCTCTATCACTACTTTTTGCCATTTTAATAACTATATGTCTTAGCGTGGACCTCTTTGGTTAGATTTTGTTGGAGAATCTGTGTCCACTCGACCTGGATTTCTGTTCATGTTCCCAGATATGTTAGGTTTTGAGCTATTATTTCTTCAAATAAACGCTCAGTCTCCTTTTTTCTCTCATATCTTTCTAGGATATATGATGCAAATGTTTTTACAGTTGATGGTGTGGCTGGATTCCCTAAGTCTATTATCATTTTGCATAACCTTTTTCCTCTCACTTGTATAGCTTGATTACATTCCATTACTCTGTCCTCCAAGTAGCTGATTCATTCTTCTCCTTCTTGTAGCCTCCTCTTTGTTCCATAGAGTGTATTTTCAATTTCATTTATTGTGTTCTTCATCTCTGATTGGTTTCTTTCATTGTCTTTGTTAAACATCTCACCGAGGTCCTTCACTGTTTCCTGAAGTGTAGTGAGTAACTTTATGGCCATTACTTTAAGTTCTCTGTAAGGCGTATTACTTATCTCCATTTTCCTTAGGTCTCTTTCTGTGATTTTGTCTTGTTCTTTCATTCGGGACATATTTCTCTGTCTTCTCATTTTGTCAAACTATCTGTGCGTGTTTTTCTTTGTTAAGAAAGTCCACTATATTTTCTGCTCTTGAATATAATGGCCTTATGAAGATGAGGTCCTGTACTTCTCTGCAGTGCAGTGTCTCTTGTTCACTGAAACCAGACGCTTTAGGGGTATCTTTAATGTGTGTTATGTGCATGCTGCTATTGTGGCTGAGCTGATTTTTCCTTTAGTCAAGTCATATACAATGTTTCTATGTCTCTCTATCTCTTTTTCTGGAAATGACAAAAGTATATTATTATTATTATTATTATTATTATTATTATTATTATTGTTATTAATGTATTATTTTAATTAAATTCAAGTTAGTTAACACATAGTGCAATAATGGTTTCAGAAGTAGAATTTAGTGATTCATCACTTACATATAACACGCAGTGCTCATCCCAACAAGTGGCCTCATTGATGCCCATCATCCATTTAGCCCATTCCACACCAAACAGCCCTCCAGCCCCCTCAGTTTGTTCTCTATATCTAAGTCTTTTATGGTTGCTTCCCTCTCTGTTTTTATCTTGGTTTTTCCTTCTCTTCCCCTATGTTCTTCTTTTTTGTTTCTTAAATTCCACATATGAGTGAAATCATGTGATATTCTCTTTAATTGACTTATTTCACTTGGCATAATACATTCTAGCTCCATCCACGTTGTTGCAAATGGTAATACTACATTATATATATATATATATATATATATATATATATATATATATATACACATATATATATGTATGTATGTATATATCTATATGTATATATGTATATACATATATATATATATATGATTTCACTCATATGTAGAATTTAAGAAATAAAAGGAAAAAATAAAACAAAAATAGAGAGAACAAGACCAGAAAACAAATTATTAACTATTGAGAACAAACTTATGGTTACCAGAATGGAGGTAAGTGGGAGGAAGGGTGAAATGGGTAGTGGGAATAAGTAGTGCACTTGTAATAAGCACTGGGAGAGGTAAGGAATTTTTGAATCACTATATTGTACACCTGGAACTAATATAACACTGTATATTAATTATACTGGAATAAAATTAAAAAAAGAGAAATTTTTAAGAAGTTTATTTATTTACTTGGAAGGAGAGAGAGACAGCATGTGCAGGGGAGGGGCAGAGAGAGAGGGAGAGAGAGAATCCCAAGCAGACTCCCCGCTGCCAGCACAGAGCCCTATTCAGGGCTCGAACTCATGAACTGTGAGATCTCGACGTGAGCCAAAACCAAGAGTCAGATATTTAATCAACTGAGCCACCCAGGCACCCCTGCCCCAAATTCTAGGTTTTAAGTCCTATTGGTTGTAAGAACTCACAATATCTGACCACTTTGGTTTTCAAAGTCAAATGTTTTAAAAATTCATCTTCCCCATGTAGGTTCCCCAGTTTGAGTTTTTTTTTTTTTTCTCTCTCCTGTCCATGTCTGCTGCAGTCTTGCTGTTCCTTTTAGCTTCTAACCACATTTCTGCCTTTCCTGCTCTCCTGGATATGGCCCCTTTTTAACATTTAGCTGTGGAGTTTTTTCTGCCAGTGTTTGAGTCATTTTCTGGGTTGTTTACAATGATGTCAGTGCTATGTAGTTGCATCCGTGGGATGAAGTGAGATGAGGGTCCTCCTACACAACCATCTTACTCAAAAGCTCCCATTTATCCATTTTGATCATTATACTGCAATATCCTTATGGAAAATAATTATCTTGTTTTATTACCATTGCTCTCTGCAATGCTTAGCACAGTGCCTGTCACAAAACAGGTGGTCAATAAAATAGAAAAATGGCATGGGATTAATTATAAACATACACAATGTTTAAGAGATTTATGAATTATTTATGGAGACCTCAACTTTCTCAATTATCACTGGGGAATAAATTTGCTTTTATTCATTTACTCATACATTCATTAATCAACTATTATCTGGCCATCTACTTTGTGTCAGGCACTGTTTTATGCTCTAGGAATGCAATGGTGTGTAATACAAAGTACCTACTCCTGTGGAGCTTACATTGAATTAAATGAGGTAAATATTTGAAGTTTAAATAGTGATGCTTTCTATAAAAAAAAAAAAAACAGTGTAAGAGGATAAGGAATGACAAGGAGGGGTATTTTAGGCAGGTGTCAGGAAAGTCTTCTCTGAGGAGGTGACATTTGAGAAGAGACTATGCAAGATTCGTGAAATGAATAAGTGCCTGTAGGATAGTATGGTTAGGAGGGAGAATAACAGTGGGTAATGACAATAAAAGAGAACAATGAATTAAAAGATAAACATATAAATAGGTAAATAAACAAAAGTACTGAAGAGGAGCCTTGCATTTACCAGTAAAATAAGTGCCATATACTGAGAAATAAGATTAATTCAAATCTCAAAAAATAAAGAGTCTTTTAATGGATATTGTAACAGTACCGACAAGAGAAGAAAATTTATTCATGGTACAGAAAGCAATTCTTGATTAAATTATGTCTCAAATAGATATTTAGTTGCATGAGCAGTGAATCTTTAGGAGCGATATTGTAATTCTTCTTTTAAGAGAGTAATCTTTCCATAATACAGAGGACTGTTACCTCCTGGTCGCATTGAATTGGTATTCTTCAAATGCAGGGTTTTGGTGTGTTTTTTTTTTAAAAAAAAACGTTTATTCTGGTTTATTCACTGGTGTATCATAAAGACCTCCAACAGTGTCTTTACATCATAGTAAAATATTGTTTTAAATTGAGATATAATTTACACATCATATTGTGTAAGTTTAAAGTATACACCATGTTGATTTGATATATTTATATATGGCAATATGATTACCACTGTAGCTTTAGGTAACACTTCTATCAGGTCAAAATATTATTATTATTATTATTATTATTATTATTATTATTATTATTTCTATTATTTGTGATTAGACGATTTAAGGTCTATTCTCTTAGAAATTTTGAAGTATATAATACAGTATTGTTTACCATAATCACTATGTTGTGCATTATATTTCCAGAATTTGTTCATCTTCTATTTGAAAGTTTATACTCTTTAACAACATCTCCCCAATTTCCCTACCACCATCCCCTAGTAACAATCATTCTAGTTTCTACTTCTATAAGTTTCACTTTTCTAGTTTCCACTTTTAAGTGATATACAATATTTGTCTTTCTATGTCTGGATTATCTTACTAAGATAAGCTCTCAAGGTCCATCCATGTAGTTGCAAATGGCACGATTTCTTTCTTTCTCATGAGTGAATAATATTCCACTGTATATAAATACCACATCTTCTTTTCCATTCATCTATTAACGGACATTTAAGTTGTTTCCATATATTGGCTTTTGTGAATAATGCTACATAAACAATGAATGCAGATATCTTTTCAATATCCTTTTTTTATTACTTTTGAGTATATATGTATCCTGTAGTGATATTGCTGGATCATATGGTAATTATGTTTTTAAATTTTTGAGAAACCTTTTTACTGTTTTTCTGTAGTCACTAAACCAATATATATTTCCAGCAACAATGCACAGGATTTCCCCTTTTGCCACATCTTCACCAACACATGTTTTCTCCTGTCTTCTTGGTGATATCCATCCTAATAAGTGTGGAGTGATGTCTCATTGTAGGTTTGATATGAATTTCCCTGTTGATTATAGATGTTGAATCCATTTTTATATACATATCGCCCATTTAGATGTCTTCTTTGGAAAAATGTCTATTTAGTTCCTCTGACCATTTTTGAAATCACATTATTTTTGTTGTTTTTGAGCTATATGAGTTCTTTATATATTTTGGATATTGACCCCTTATACAAATATTTTCTCCTATTTCATATGCTTCCTTTTCATTTTATTTATTGTATTTTTTTTCTGTGCAGAAGACTTTTAGTTTGATGTTGTCTCACTTGTTGATTTTTACTTTGTTACTTGTGCTTTTGATGTCATGTACCAAAAATCATTGCTTAGTCTTGTGTCAGGAAGTTCTTTTTTATGTTTGTTTATAAATGTTTTACAGGATCATGTCTCATGTTTATGTTTTTAATCCATTTGGAGTTAACTTTTGTGGGTGATATAAGATAGGGGTTCAATTTCATCTTTCTGCGTGTGGTTCTCCAGTTTTCTCAACATTTGTTGAAAAGACTATCTTCTTTCAGGTTCTTGGCCTCTTTTAAAATATTGACCATATATATGGGGGGGTTATTACTGGGATCTCTATTCTATTAAATTTGTCTATGTGTCTATTTTTGTTATTACCATACTGTTTTAATTACTATAGTTCTGTAACTTGAAACGAGGTTGTGTTATTGCTTTGGCTATTCAGAGTCTTTTGTGGTTCCATACACATTTTAGCATTTTTTCTATTTCTGTGAAAAGTGCCATTATAATTTTGATAGGGATTGCACTGAAGCCATACATGGCTTTGGCAAAAACATATTCTTGTCGAAGAATTTAGTTCTTTAGAGGCACGATTACCCTCAGTTTCCTATTTTCAAAGTTTACCAGAGAGTCTGGCACATAGTATGTGAGTTCTTTTCCTCTGTTTTGCCTTCACATTTCTTATGTTGCTATTATTATTTCTGTTTAAAGCTAGACCATTTTTTAGTTTGGGGAAACATAGATGTATATATTTTTCTTCATGCCGGATATTCTGCAATTCAGTCAGTCATTATAAATAACTGTTTTTATCTCCAGCCTGAAACTGTATTTAACTAACATCCTCTAAGCTCTCATGGATTGCCTCACTTTAGCTTATCTGGAGTTCATGCAGATCTAATAGATAATACTCCATCTCTTGATTGAGCTTAAATTGTGATCATTGTTTACTTCAATTTTGTTAAATATGTTCAATACAAGCAGTAGAAGGGAAACCCACTACAGGCTTTGTGATACACGCTGGTTTGGTAAGTATAATTCAGGAAAGAACCAATTATGATTATTTAATGTTCCTCCCCTGTTTGCCCACCTCAACTGGGGATATAGAGATCCAGAAAGAGAATAAGACTGGTCTGAGGTCACCCTGGCAGGCAGTGACAGAGTTAAGATTAGGGCCTGTATCTCTTGATAATGATAATATCATTCTATCATGCTGTCCCCATTGATGATATAGTTATTTTCTAGGGGTCTCAATAAGTAAGCTACAGAACAGTATGGTTATAAAGATATAGAAGTATGTTTAAAAAATAAAATTTCTCTCAGGCCTGTCACTTAGTATCAAAGGTCCTTTTTTAGTTATTATCATCTTCTCTTTGGACTGTGAGTTTCTTAGGGACAGGTCCCATATCGGATGCATTTCTGTATTCCTATTAGGCATTAAATTTATTTTGTTGCATGAATTAATGACTATTAAAGTAACCAGATATAGTAATTTACTTAGAAATATTTTCGGAATCTAATATTTTCTGAATTCTGCCCTGCAAACTTTACAAAAGCAGTACTAAAGCCGCGGTCCCTCTAGGCCCAGTGTAATCTTGAAGGTTCCTTCCGTCAATAGTTTATTAGTTCCAGAAGGAGTTTAAGTAGGGATAAGGCTACCCAGGGAGCACTTAGTCTCAAGTTAGATGTCTCAAGGCTTCAAAGGGCCTAGAAGTGGAATTATGCCATTGTTCTCCAAAGTAATGCAGTCCAAAAACATCCCTGCTAATCTTTGAAGATAGTAATTGGAAAAATGTACTGATTTTCTTTAAACAAACAAACAAAAAAAAAACGAGTAAGCATCAGATCCTGGAAACCTGGAACTGGGAAATTTGATGGAAACAAAACTTCTAGAAGAAAATATTAAATGGCTTATGGGAACGTATAAAAGAAATAAGAGATTTGTAGTCCAAGGCGGCAATGAATAAAGACCCTAAGATAATCTTCTTGGACACATCAAATCTACATCTTTTTGTAGAGAAGTTCCTACAGAAGAGGAATTTAGGGCTGACTGTACAGCTTCTGTGCAACAAAATGTAAAGAGACCATATAGAGAATGGCAAGACAGGTGAAGACATGATAAGGAAGGAAACCCTTACCCCCAACAATTTGAACTTCGACATTAAGGAATAGTACTAGGAACTTTGAGCAGATTCATTTGCGCTGGGGAACAAAAACAAAAACAAAAACAAAAACAAAAGCTATTATTTAAAACATCAGCTAGAATATAGCGGAATTAGCCCTAGAACCCTTCTAAATGAACAAGGGAGCTACTGGTACTAGCTCTGGGTCAGAGAAGACAACAGGTACCAAGGTATATGTTCCTCCTCCACCTTGATAGCATGGATGACCGCAAAGTATGAGAGCCTTATCAGGCATATCACCTAAGTGAGCCCTGGGCCCCTAGCTTAAAAAAGCTCCAGCCATCCTAACAAGGTGTCTTCAGCATGGCACACATGGGACACCCCTGGTTTGTTCACTACAACTCCAACCATTGTGCTAAAGTAGAAGATGTGCAAAGAAATTTGAAACACTCCAAGCCCACACAACTTAAGCTCTCTAGATGGCTTGCTAGGACATCCTTAAAACAGAGTGCTCTGAGATCACCTGTTTCATGTCTGCTTCAGCTCCAGATGCCATGCTAGCACATCCACTGCAAAGAGATGCCAGAACACTCTAGTCTTTGCAAGCCTAAGCTCTAGTCACTCCGTCAATGAATTCCCTGCACTGAGCACACCAAGACACCCTAGCCTGCACTTATCTCAGTTTCATCTGTCCTCCCAGAATGTCCTCGACATAGAGAACCTCAGACATCTCAGCCTGTATTCAAGTCAACATTAGATATCTTAAAAAGGCACCGTCTGCACAGAAAGCCCTGGGATTTCCCTTACCCATTCCTTCTTCATCTCCAGCCCTCTCACTAGGGAAAATTCAACACAGAGTTCTAGCCCCTAACCTACCCCAGTCACAGATATAACTAGCCAGCCCAAATCATCAGGCACACACTATACATATGGGAACATGTTCACAAGACCATTCCTTCAAGTGCAGGGGAAGGAGCTATTCCATCGAACTCAAACAAAAGCAGAAAGTAAGAGCAAAATGGAGACAAAAGAATATGCTGCAAATTAAATAAATAGACAAAACCTCAGAATAAGAACTACATGAAACAAAGGTAAGAAATATGCCTGATAAAGTGTGAAGTAATGATCATAAAGATGCTAACCAAGCTGAAGAAAAGAGTGCAAGAACTCAGAGAGAACTTCAACAAAGAGATAGAGAATATAAAAAAAAAGAACCAATTAGAGTTGAATAATACAATAACTGAAATAAAAAATACACTAAAATGAATCAATATGAGAGTAGAGGATTCAGAAGAACAGATCAGTAATCTGAAAGAGAGGATAGTAGAAAGTGCCCAAGCTGAATAACAAAAGGGACATTTTTTTAAAAAAAATGTTGACAAATAAAGGGATCTTTTGGACAACATAAAGCAAATTAGCACTAATATTACAGATGTCCTAGAAGAATAAAAGATAAGGGAAGGATAAGATAACTTATTTGAAGAAATAATAACTAAAATTTTCCCTGGCCTAGGGCACCTGGATGGCTCAGTTGGTTAAGCATCTGACTCTTGGTTTTGGCTCAGGTCATGATCTCATGGTTGGTGAGTTCAAGCTGCACTGTCAGTATGGAGCCTGCATGGACTTCTTTCTCTCTTCCTCTTTCAAAATAAATAAATAAATTTGAAAAAAATTCCCTAACCTGAGAAAGGGAACAAATATTTAGGTTTAGGATACACAGAACAGTCCAAACAAGATGAAGACAAGGAGGTCCACACCACAACACATAATAATTAAAATGTCATAGGTTAGGGGCACCTGGATGGCTCAGTAGGTTAAGGGTCTGACCTCGGCTCAGGTCATGATCTTGCGATTTGTGAGTTCGAGCCCTGCGTCAGGCTCTGTGCTGACAGCTCAGAGCCTGGAGCCTGCTTCAGATTGTCTGTCTGTCTCTCTCTCAGCCCCTCCTCTGCTTACATGCTCTCTGTCTCTCTCTCTCAAATATAAAAAAAAAACATAAAAAAATAAAAAAAGAAAAGAAAATGTTAAATGCTAAAAATAAACAAAAATTTTACAATACCAAAAGAGGAGATAATGTACATACAAGGGAAATATCATATGGCTGGCAGCTGATTTTTCAGCAAAAACTCTGCAGATCAGAAAAGAGTGGCATAATGTATTCAAAGCGTTGAAAGAAGGGAAAGAAGCCTACAACTACGAACATTCTACCCAGAGACAAGATTATCATTCGGAGTTGAAAGAGATATAAAGAGTGTCCAGGATGAACAAAGCTAAAGGAATTTATTGACACTAAACCATCCTTGCAAGAAATGAGCAAGAGACATATTTTAGTGAAATTAAAAATGCTATAATTAGAAATAAGAAAATTGCAAAAAAAAAGATGTAATATATTACAACATATACATAAAATGTGGAGGGAGTGTAAAAAAGTTCTTTAAGAATGTGTTTGAACATAAGTGACCATTAACTTAATATAGGTTGCTATATTTTCAGAATGTTATATGTGACCATTACAGGAACCACAAACCCAAAATCTACAGCAGATCCATGAAAAAACAATAGAAAGAAAGCCAAGCATAACTCTACTGAAAGTCATCAGTCACAAAGGAATAAGAGAGAATAAGGAAAGAACAGAAGAAAAAAACTGCAAAACCTAGAAATGACTAAACAAATGGACAATAAGTATATACGTATCAATAATTTTATTGAAGGTAATGGTCTAAATGATCCAATTCAAACACATAGGATGGCAGAATTAACTTTTTTTAAAACGTCCCATCTATATTTTTCCCACAAGAGATGCTCTTTGGTCTAAAGATGCATACATTTGAAAATGAAAGGATTGAAAAATATATTTCAATGCCAATTGAAGCAAGAAAGGAAAAAGGCCAAGGGAGCAATACTTAAACGAAATAAACTTAGACAAGAACGATAGCAAGAGTCAAAAAATTACATAATAATGAGGGGGTCAATCAAACAAGGGTTAAACAATTGTAAATATTATACACTCAACATAGGAAGACCTAAATACATAAAGCGAATATTAACAATTATAAAGGTAGAAATTGAAGGTAATAGAATAATGGTAAGAAGGTCTAACAATCTACTTACATCAATGAAAGATCATCCAGGCAATAAATTAATAAGAAAACAGTGTCCCTGAATGACACATAAGACCAGATGGACTTAACAGATAGATTTACAACATTCCATCCACAAACAACGAAATACACATTCTTTGCAAGTGCACCTTGAACACACTCCAGAATATATCACATTTTAGAC
Organism: Paguma larvata; assembly: GCA_030068075.1. Lineage (NCBI taxonomy): Eukaryota > Metazoa > Chordata > Mammalia > Carnivora > Viverridae > Paguma > Paguma larvata. The sequence goes on along the minus strand of CM057830.1, from coordinate 50,006,761 downwards.
CACAATACATGGTCACAAAAACTCTATAAATTTAAAAATATTGAAATAATATGCATCTTTTCTGACTGCAATAGTATGAAATGAAAAATTATAAGAAAAAAAACCTGGGAGGAACAAACACATGGAAACTGAACAAATTGCTACTAAGCAGCCAAAATGCCGACAAAGAAATCAAATAGGAAATCAAACAATACCTTGAAACAAAAGAAAATGAAAACACAATGGTCCACAATCGCTGATGCAATGAAAACATTTCTAAGAGGGAAATGTATAACATTATAAGTCTACTTCAACAAAAAAGAAAAATCACTTTTATTTCTTTATAATTTTTTAATGGTCAGATTGATTTCTGTACAACAACACCCAGTGCTCTTCCCAACCAGTGCCCTGCTCAGGGCCCGTCACACAGTCTCCTCGTTCCATACCCTCCTCAACATTCGGTTTGTTCTTATTAAGAGTCTCGTATGTTTTGTCTCCCTCCTTCTCTGGGTCATTTTTTTTCCCTTCCCTTCTTCCCCTCCCCACTGGTTTTCTGTTAAGCCCACCTATCTGGGGAAACATATGCTATCCGTCTTTCTCTGCCTGACTTATTTCACTCAGCATAATACCCTCCAGTTCCATCCATGTTGCCACACATGGCCAGATTTCATTCTTTCTCATTGCCACGTAATATTCCATTGTGTATATATATATATACCACTTCTTCTTTATCCATTCATCAGTTGATGGATACTTAGTCTCTTTCCACGATTCGGCTATTGTTGAAATTGCTGCTATGAACATCACGGTACTCATGCCCTATGCATCAGTACTCCTTTAACTCTTGGTTAGATTCCTAACAGTGCTATTGCTGGGTCATAGGGTAGTTCTATTTTCATTTTCTTGAGGAACTTCCACACAGTTCTCCAGAGCAGCTGCACCAGTTTGCATTCCCACCAACAGTGCAAGAGGGTGCCTGTTTCTCCACATCCTTGCCAGCATCTATAGTTTCCTGATTTGTTCATTTTAGCCACTCTGACTGGTGTGAGGTTGTGTCTCAGTGTGGTTTTGATTTGCATTTCCCTGATGATGAGTGACATTGAGCATCGTTTCATGTGTCTTTTGGCCATTTGAATGTCTTCTTTGGAAAAGTGTCTATTCATATCTTCTGCCCATTTCTTCCCTGGATTATTCGTATTTCGGGTGTGGAGTTGGTAAGTTCTTTATAGATTTTAGATGCTAGTCCTTTATCCGGTATGTCATCTGCGATTATCTTTTCCCATTCCGTTGGTTGCCTATTAGTTTTATTCCTTGTTTCCTTTGCAGTGCAGAAGCCTTTTATTTTGATGAGGTGCTGGTAGTTCATTTTTGCTTTTAATTCCCTTGCCTTTGGAGATGTGTGGAGTAAGAAATTAGTGCGTGTTAGGTCAAAGAGGCTTTTTCCTGATTCCTCCTCTAGGATTTTGATGGTTTCCTGTCTCACATTCAGGTCCTTCATCCATTTAGAGTTTATTTTTGTGAGTGATGTAAGAAAGTGGTTTAGGTTCATTCTTTTGCATGTTTCTGTCCAATTCTCCTAGCACCATTTATTAAAGAGACTATCTATTTACCATTGGATACTCTTTCCCGCTTTGTCAAAGATTAGTTGTCATACACTTGTGTGTCCATTTCTGAGTTTTATGTTCTATTCCAATTGTCTGTGTGTCTGTTTTTGTGACACTGCCAACTGTCTTGATGATTACCGCTTTGTAGTAGAGGTTTAAGTCTGGGATTGTGATGCCTCCTGCCTTGGTTTTATTTTCAGTATTACTTTGGCTATTCGGGGTCATTTATGGTTCCATACAAATTTTATGATTGTTTGCTCTAGATGTGAGAAGAATGCTGGTGCAATTTTGACTGGCATTGCATTGAATGTGTAGATCGCTTTGGGTAGTATTGCCATTTTAATGATATTTATTCTTCCAATCCATGACCGTGAGATGTTTTTCCATTTCCTTGTGTCTTCTTCAATTTCCTTCATAAATTTTTTTATAGTTTTTAACATAGTGATCTTTTACATCTTTGGATAGATTTATTTCTAGATATTTTATGGTTTTTGGTGCAATTATTAATGGGAATAGCTTCTTTATTTGTCTTTCTGCTACTTCATTGTTGGTGTATTGAAATGTCATCAATTTCTGTACATTGATTTTGTACCCTCCAACTTTGCTGAATTCATGGATCAGTTCTAGTAGGCTTTTGGTGGATTCTGTTGGATTTCCCATGTAAAGTATCATGTCGTCTGTGAAAAGAGAGAGTTTGAATTCCTACTTGCCAATCTTGATGCCTATTATTTTGTTTGGTTGTGATTGCTGATACTAGGACATCCAACACTATGTTAAATAGCAGTGGTTAGAGTGGACACCCCTGTCTTGTTCCTGATCTTAGGGGGAAGGCTCTCAGTTTTTCCCCATTGTGGATGATATTAGCTATGGGATTTTCATAAATGGCTTTTAAAATGTTTAAGTATGTTCCTTCTATCCCGACTTTCTCCAGGGATTTTATTAGGAAAGGGTTTTGCATTTTGTCAAATGTTTTTACTGTGTCTATTGACATGATCATATGATTCTTATCTTTTCTTTTGCTAATGTGATATATCAAGTTGATTGATTTGGGAAAATTGAACCAGCCCTGCAACCCAGGCGTTAATCCTACTTGATCATGGTGAATAATTCTTTTTATATGATGTTGGATTTGATTTACTAATAACTTGTGAATTTTTGAATCCATATTCATCAGGGATATTGGCATGTAATTCTCTTTTTTTGCTGGGTCTGTACATGGTTTGGTAATCAAGGTGATGCTGGCTTAATAGAATGAGTACGGGAATTTTCCTTCCATTTCAATTTTTTTGGAACAGCTTGAGGAGAATAGGTAATCGCTCTGTTTGAAATGTGTGGTAAGATTCCCCAGGGAAGTCATCTGGTCCAGGACTTTTATTTGTTGGGAGATTTTTGATAACTGATTCAATTTCTTCTCTAATTATGGGTCTGTTCAAATTTTCTATTTCTTCCCGTTTCAGTTTTGGTAGTATGTGGCTATTAAGGAATTTGTCCATTTCTTCCAGGTTGTCGAGTTTGGTGGAATATAATTTTTCACAGTATTCTCTGACAATTGCTTGTATTTCTGAGGGATTGTTTGCTATCACTCCCTTTTAGTTCGTGATTTTAACTTTTTGGGTTCTCTCTCATTTCTTTTTGAAGGCCTCATTAGAGGTTTGTCTATTTTGTTTATTTTTTTAAAAGAACCAACTCTTGGTTTCATTGATCTGTTCCACTACTTTTTCGGTGTCCATGTTATTAATTTCTGTCCTGATTTTTGTTATTTGTCTCTTTCTGCTGGGTTTGGTGTGTCTTAGCTTTTATGCTTCTAGTTCCTTTAGGCATGCTGTTAGAATTTGTCTTAGTGATTTTTCTTGTTTCTTGAGATGGGCCCGGATTGCACTATATTTTCCTCTCAGGACTGCTTTTGCCACATCCCAAAGCGTTTGGATTGTTGTATTTTCATTTTCATTTGTTTCCATGTATTTTTAATTTCTTCTCTGATTGCTTGGTTGACCTATTCATCTTTTAGTAGGTTGTCCTTTAGCCTCCATATTTTAGGGGATTTTCCCGACTTTCTTCTGTGGTTGATTTCAAGATTCAAAGCATTGTGGTCTTAAAGTGTACATGGCATGATCTCAATTCCTTTATATTTATTAATATAAATATAGTGCCCCAGAATATGGTCTATTTTGGAAAATGTACCTTGTGTATTTGAGAATAATGTAAATTTCTTTGCTTCTGGTTGAAGGACCCTGAGAGATATCCGTTAGGCCAATCTGTTCCAATGTGTCATTCAGGGCCATTGTTTCTGTAGTGATTTTCTGTTTAGGGCATCTATACAATGCTGAGAGTGGAGTGATAGTGTCCCCTACAATTAGGACATTTTTATCAATAAGGCTGCTTATGTTTGTAATTAGTTGCTTTATAATTTTGAGTGCCCCAGACTTCATCGTGAAGGTATTTATATTTGTTACCTCTTCCTGCTGGATAGTCCTTGTGATTATTATATAATGTCCTTCTTCATCTCTTATTACATCATTTATTTTAAAGTCCAGTTTGTGTGATATAAATGTGGATTCCCGACCTTTCTTCTGACTTCCAGTAGCGTGGTATATAGTTTTCCATTCCCTCACTTTCAATCTGAAGGTGTTCTCATTTCTAAAATGAGTCTCTTGAAGACAGTAAATATATGAGTCTTGTTTTTTAATCCATTCCGTTAACCTATATCTTTTGATTGGCACGTTTAGTCCATTTACATTCAGTGTTAATATTGAAAAATATGGATTTAGACTCATTGTGTTATCTGTAGTTTTCATGCTTGTAAGGATGTCTCTGGTAGTTTGTGTTCTTTGCAACCTTTCCTCCATAGATTTCCCTTTAGGATCTCTTTTAATGCTGGTTTATTTGTGACGAATTCCTTCAGTTTTTGTTTTTTGGAGAAAACTTTTATCTCGCCTTCCATTCTGAATTACAGGCTGGCTGGATACTGGATTCTTGTTGCATATCCTTCCTGTTCATCACATTGAAGATATCCAGCCATTCCTTTATGGCTTGTCAGGTTTCTGTAGATAAGTCTGTCACAATCCTTATATGTCTACCTTTGTGTGTTAAGGCCTGTTTTTCCCTAGCTGCTTTCAGAATTCTCTCTCTGTCCTTATATTTTGCCAGTTTCATGTATGATGTGTCATGCAAAGGGTCTTTTCAAGTTACTTCTGAGGGGAGTTCTCTGTGCCTTTTGGTTTTCCATGCCTGTTTCCTTCCTCATGTTGGGGAAATTCTCAGCAATGATTTGTTCAAGTATTCCTTTGATTCCTTTTTCTCAATCTTCTTCTTTGGAATTCCTATGATATGGATATTGTTCCATTTGATTGCATCACTCAAAGAATTCTCTTTTATTCCTGAATCAGCTTTTCTCTCTTTTTCTCTGCTTCCTCTTTTTCCATAATTTTATCTTCTAATGCACTTATTCTCTCTTCCGCCTCTTCAATCCATGTGTGGTTACCTCCAAAATGTTTTGCACCTCATTTAAAGCATTTTTTAATTCCTCCTGACCATTTTTAAGTTCCTTGATCCCTGCAGCGAGGTATCCCCTGCTTTCTTTCAAGCCCAGTGATTAGTTTTATGTTTGTCATTCTATATTCATGTTCTGTTATGTTTCTTATATCTGTTTCATCAATTCTTGAGCTGTCACTACTTCCAGTAATTTCTTTTGAGGAGAATTCTTCTGTTTCATCATTTTGGCTAGGTGTGTTTTGGATTGTTTCTTGAGGTCGCCCTGGAAAGGAAAACAGACTGACAGACAAACAGAAAACAGAAACACTCAAACGTACCAACAAATGATGCAGACAATTGGTTCACAATAGAAAAAAGAATGAGAAATGACACTCTCAGGGGATGTGTCCTGAAGTACCAGCTACCCGTTAAGAACAGGGTGTGCACTGTGCTTATGGCAGAGCATATATAGAGAGAATAATGACAGGTGTGAGGGAAAGAAGAAAATGAACTTTGATCAGGTAGAGAGACTGAAAGGCTTAATCCAGATAGAGAGAAATCAGAATAAGGACGGATGCAAGGAAAAAGGAATGAAGATAGATGTTGCCCAGATGAACTATATGGCCTGCTTATTCCACAGAGATTAATAGGAATATACAGAATGAGATGTGGAGCATGCCTTGAGAGAGTGAGTTAAAAGTCTGTTTAAGACAGCCCATATCCCGGATGGTCAGCTCATGTGTGGGGAATGGTAAGAAGGAGAAAGGGTAGCATATATTTAAAACAGAAGAAATGACCTGAAGTTACATCAGGCAGCAGTCTGAACGCTGTGTTTATGGCTCATGCAAAAAGATGTTGCTCCTATGAGGATGGGTGTGGTTTGGTGTAGGCGGGTCTCACCTCGACTGCTGCCTGGTTGGCTTCCTGCAGCCAGTTGTTGTGGGCTTCCAAGAAAACAATGGTGTCCCCCAAGGCCCTTCTTACCAGTCCCCGAGTTTCAAATCGCCCCTTTGTTTCTGTGCTTGCTCTGCATGGGGTGCCAGCTTAGTGAGATTTGTTGGGTGGTTGTGCACCCCATGTTTATCCGTTTTATTGACACTCTTCGCCTGCTACACCCGGTTTTGCTGCAAATTGTGTCTCTGGGTTAGAGATGATCCGGAGGCTCAGCATCTCTTTATGATGCGGGCTGACTGGGTCGCCACTGCCGGCCCCAGTGTGAGGAGAGTTTTGCTGAGAGTTCTGCTGTTAGCAAAGGAACTTCTCTTCTAAAGCCCTGCAGTTAGGGACTGGATGGTGGTCTCTCCCTGTCTGTTTTTCTCTCATTTGGATGTGGCCCGCTCCACACTTTCCCAGATTTCACTTCCCTTTGTCTTTCCAAACAAGATTCTCATTCCCCTCTGATCCGTACCCCTCCAGTTCATTTATTTCTGCCCCAGATTACACTCACGTTTCCTGGGGCAATTTCTGGGTTTCGCTTTCCATTCCTTGTAGACTGCAACACCTTTCCTCTGAGACTCTTGGGGTTGAGACTCCTTTAGTCTCAGTCCTTCTTAATTTGAAAGACACGGGAAATACCAGATCCCCCTACTCATCAGCCATGTTGGCCCCTCCTCCTCTCTTAGAAAAATCTCAAATAAATGATTTAAATTTATACTTAAAGGAATTTGGAAAAAGAAGTACAATTTCCAGGGTGATTAAAGGAAGTAATAAAGATCAGAGCAGACATGAATGAAGTAGAGACAAAATAAATAAGAGAAAATATCAGTGAAACCAGTAACTGGTTCTTTGAAATGATAAACAAAATTGATAAACCCTGGGGTGCCTGGCTGGCCTAGTCAGTGGAGCATGCAACTCTTGATCTTGGGGTTGTAAGTTTCAGCCCCCTGTTGGGAATGGAGATTACTTAAAAATCAAATCTTAAAAAAAATGATAAAGCATTTGGCAGTCTCATCAAGAAAAAAGAGAGAGTACACCAATAAATAAAATTAAAAACAAATAGGAAAAGCAACATCCCACCACAGGGATATGAAATATTATAAGAGAATATCACAAAAAATATATGCCAATAAGTTTGACAACCTAGAAGAAATGGATAAATTTTCCAAAAGTATATCAGGAAGAAAGAAATCCTGAAAATAACAATTACCAGTAAGGAAGTTGGGTTGGTAGTCAAACCCCAACAAACAATATAGTCCAGAACCAGATGCATCACAAGTAAACACTACAAAATATTTTAAGAAGAGTTAATACCTATTCTTCTCAAATTATTCCAAGAGGAAGGAAAGTTTGTAAATTCATTCTACAAGACCAGCAATGCCCTAATAACAAAACCAAACAAAGACACTATGAAAAAATAAAACTATAGCTCAATATCCTTGAAAAACATAAATGCAAAACTCCTCAATGAAATATTAGCAAACTGCACCAACAATACATTGAGGGATGATTCACAGGGCACCTGGCTGACTAAGTCAGTAGAGCATGTGACTTTTGATCTCTGGGTCATAATTTCAAGCTGTACAATGGACATGGAACCTACTTAAAATCAATCAATTAGAAAATCAATCAATAAATATGTATACATATATTTTTAATATTTTTAATGTCGATTTATTTTTGAGAGAGAAAAACAGACAGAGTGTGAAGTGTTGGCACAGAGGCTGACACGGAGCTGGAACTTATGAACTGCAAAATCATGACTTCAGTTGAAGTTGAACACTTAACCAACTGACCCACCTAAGTACCTCAATAAATAATAATTTCCAAAAGAAGGATGATTCACTGTGATCAAGTGGAATTTATTCCAGAAATTCAAGGCTAGTTCAATATTCACAAATCAAAATTATGCACCAAATTAAGAAATTGAAGAATAAGAACAATACAGTCATTTCAATAGATACAGAAAAATCATTTGACAAAATTCAACATCTATTCATAATAAAAAATCTCAAATCTCAAGAAAGTAAATTTAGAGGGAACATAACTCAACACAATAAAGATCATACAAGAAAAGCCCACGGTGGGGTGCCTGAGTGGCTTAGTTGATTAAGTGTCGGACTCTTGGTTTTGGCTCAGGTAATGATCTCACAGTTCAAGAGTTCGAGGCCTGTGTTAGAGCTGTGTGCTAACAGTGCAGAGCCTGCTTTGGGGTCTCTATCTCCTTCTCTCTATGTCTCTTTCATGCTCTCTCTCACTCAAAAACAAGTAAATAAACATTGGGAAAAAAATCCACAGCTAACATCATACCCAATGGTGAAAAACAGATTTTTTCCCTCTAAGATCAGGAACAAAACGAGGATGTCTATTCTTGCTACTTTTATTCAACATGACACTGGAAGCCCTAACTACAACAACCAGACAAGAAAAATAAATAAAAGGCATCTAACATGGTAAAGAAGAAATAAACCTTTTACTATTTGCATATGACATGATACTATACAAAGAAACCCCTAAACACTCCACAAAAATATTTACAAGTAATAAATGAATTCAGTAAATGTGCCAACTACGAAATTAGTACACAGAAATTGGCTTAATTTCTATACACTATTAATGAAGTTGAAGAAAAAAGCAATTAAGAAAACAATTCCATTTAAAATCACACCAAAAAAAAAAAAGAATAAAATACCTAGGAATAAACTTAACCAAGGAAGTGAAAGACCTGTGCTCTGAAAAGTATGAAACAGTGATGAAAAAAATTCATGATGAAACAATGAAAAATATACTATACTTATTATGATGAGCACTAGGTGTTGTATGTAAGTGATGAATCACTAAATTCTATACCTAAAACTAATATCACATGTATGTTAGCTGGAATTTAAAAAAAAAAAAAACTTTAAATTACAAAAAGAAAGGTATTCTGTGCTTATGGAGTGTAATGATTAATATTGTTAAAATGTCCGCACTGCCAAAAGCATGTACAGATTCAGTGCAATCCCTATCAAAATACCAACAGTATTTTTCACAGACTAGAACAAATAAAACTAAAATTTAAATAGAATCACAAAAGAGCCCAAATGACAAAAAAAAAATTGAGAAAGAACAAACCTGAAGGGGTGAAAATTACAGATTTCAAGATATACCACAAAGCCTTGGTAATCAAAATAGTAGAAAACAGTCACAAAAAAAGATACATAGATCAGAGGGACAGAATAGAGAACCCAAAATAAATTTACATATATATGTTTGACTAGTCTATAACAAAGGCAAAAAGAATACAACAGGGAAAGGCAGTCTCTTCCACAAAGGGTCCTGGGAAAACTGGACAGCTACATGTGATAAAATGAAACTGGATCATTTTCTTACATCATACATAAATATCAACTAGAAGTGGATCAAATACATGCATTTGAGAACTGAAAACATAAAAATCCTAGAAAAATACATAGCTTGTTTTGGACATCAGCAACATTTTTTTCTAGATCTGTGTCCTAAGGCAAGGGAAACAAAAGCAAATATAAACTATTGAGACTATACCCAAATGAAAAGTTTTTGCACAGCAAAGAAAATCTTTAACAAAATGAAAATGAGACCTACTGACTGAAAGAAAATATTTACAAATGATATATCTGATAAGGGGTTGGTATCCACAATATATATTTTAAAAAAACCCTCATAACTAAAGTAATAATGATGATGATGATGAAGATTGTGATAACAAACTTAATTTTAAAAATGGGCAGACTGGGACGCGTGGGTGGCTCAGTCAGTTGTGTGTCCGACTTCGGCTGAGGTCATGATCTCACAGTTCATGGGTTCAAGCCCCGCATAAGGCTCTGTGCTGACAGCTCAGAGCCTGGAGCCTGCTTCAGATTCTGTTTCCCTCTCTCTCTGCCCCTCCTCTGCTCATGCTCTGTCTCTCTCTGTCTCAGAAATAAATAAATGTTTAAAATAATTTAAAAAAAGGGCAGAGGACCTGAATATAAATTTTTCCAAATAAGACCCAGATGACAAAGAGACACATTAAAATATGCTTAGCATTACTATTCATCAGGAAAATGTCCACCCAAACCATAAAAATACGTTACTTTACACTTCTCTGAATGGCTAGAATCAGAAACACAAGAAATAGCAAGTGTTGGCAAGGATGTGGAGAAATAGGAACTTTCAAACGCTGTTGATGGGAATGTAAATTGGTGCAACCACGGTGGGGTTCCTTGCAAAGCTAAAAATATAAATACCATTTTGTTGAGTATTTTCAGTACTGAGTATTTACTGAAAGAAAATTAAAGCACTAACTTGAAAATATATATGGACTCTTCTGTATATTGCACCCTTATTTATAATAAACTAGATACTGAAGCAACCTAAGAGTCCATTAACAGGTGAATAGTTAAAGAAAATGCGGTATATGTATGCAGTGGAACATTACTCAGCTATAAAAAAGAACGAGATCTTGTCATTTGTGACGACATGGGTGGACCTGGAGCGTATTATGCTCAGTAAGGTAAGTCAGATAAGGAAAGACAAATAGTGTGTGATTTAACTTATATGTGCAACATAAAAACTGAATAAACAAACAAAAAAGAGAACTAGAGCTATAAATACAGAGAAGAAATTAGTGGTCTTCAGAGGGAAAAGTTTGGTGGGATGGGAAAAATGAGTCAAAGAAAGTGGGAGATACAGGTTTCCATTTAGGGAATTAATAAGTTCTAGGAACAAAAGTTACTGCATATGAAATATGATCAATGTTATTGTAATATTGTTGCATGATGACAGATGGTAGTTACACTTGTGCTGAACATAGGATAATGTACATAGTTGTTGAATTATTATGTTATATACCAAAAAATAATGAAATAATAGGAGTTAACTATACCCCTCACAAATAAAAGAATATTAATGCTCTTGAGGTAAATCAATGTGTTTCTTATTTCAATGAACTATTTATTTACAATATTAAAGATATAAACAAATAAAAACAATGTTTGGAAAAAATTAGAATAAAAGTAAATAAAATATAGAATAGAAAATCAGTAGAAAAAATAAAGAAAAAAGAGGTTTTTTGAAAGGTATACAAAATTTACAAAACTTTAGCTAGACCAACTAAGAGTGATTGAAATTAATAAAATCAGAAATGAAGGAAGAAATATTACAACTCATACTACAGATATAAAAAAGATAATAGACTATTGTAAACAATCGTATGCCAAGAAATTGGTTAAGCTAGAAGAAATGGATGAATTCATAGATAAATACTACCTATCAAGACTGAATAATGAAGACATCTGGTAATAGGTAACGATATTAAATGATAATCAATAATCTCCCAACAAATAAATTCCTGGAAAGAGATAGCTTCTCTAGGGAATATTACCAAACATTTAATGATTAATTAATGCCAATTATTCTAAAACTCTTCCAAAAGTTTGAAGAAGAGGGAATACTTTCAAAACCATTTTATGGGTCCAGAATTACCCTGATACCAAAGTAATATAAAGATATTATGAGAAAAGAAAACTACAGCCCAATATCCCTAATGAACAAAAATGTAAAATTACTTAACAAATTCAGGAAGCCAAATTCAAAAGTACACTAAAAGTACTATACATCACAATTAAGGGAAATTTATCCTTAGGATAAAAGAATGCTTCAACATGCACTAAGAGGATTAGTATCCAAAACCTATAAAGAATTATCTTTACACTGTTGGTGGGAATGCAAATAGATGGAGCCTCTCTGGAAAACAGAGGCTCAAAATTAAAAATAGAACTATCCTATGACCCATAAGTCTCACTTCTAGGTATTTACCCAGAAGATACAAAAATACTGATTTGAAGTGCACATGCACCCCAATGTTTACAGCAGCACTATCAACAATGGCCAAATTATGGAAAGAGCCCAGATGTTTATCAACAGATGAATGGGTAAAAATGGATAAAGATGTGATATATATATATATATATATGTATATATATATACATATATATACACACATATATATGTATATATATGCACACATACATACATACATACAATGGAAATTATTCAGCCATCAGAACGAATAAAATGTTGCCCTTTTCATCAACATGGATGGAACTAGAGTGTACTGTGCTAAATGAAATGTTAGTCAGAGAAAGAAAAATACCATGATTTTCACTCATATGTGAGATTTAAGAAACAAAACAGATGAACATATGGGAAGGTAAAGAAAAATAAGATAAAAACCGAGAGGGAGGCAAACCAATAGAGACTCTTAAATACAGGGAAAGAACTGAGGGTTGCTGTAGAGGAAGTACGTGGGGGTGGGCTAAATGAGTGATGGGAATTAAGGAGGACACTTGCTGGGATGAGCACTGGGTATTATATGTAATTGATGAATCACTAAATTCTACTGCTGAAACCAATACTACACTCAGTATATGTTAAGTAACATGAATTTAAAGAAATAACTTGAAAAAAAACCAAACATAAACCATAATAAATGTCATATATAAAATGTCCACAGCCAACATCATGCTCAACAGAAAAAAAAATTTTAAGTTTTTCCTTGAAGATCAAGAACAAAACAAAGATGCCCACTCTTTCCACTTCTATTCAATGCAGTCCTAGAAGTCTCAGTCATGCTACTAGACAAGAAAACAATTAAAGGTATCTAAATCAAATAGGAGGAAGTAAAATTATCTGTTTGCAGATAACATGATCCTGCATGTATGTAAAAAACCCTAATATGATTTGGGTAGTGTGTACATTTTAGCAATATTATTCGTTCCAGTCCATGGCCATGTAATATATTTTCATTAGTATCATCTTCAATTTCTTTCATCAATGTTTATAGCTTTCATAGTATAGGTAGGTGTTTCACCTCCTTTGTTTATTTTATTCCTAGATATTTTATTACTTTGGGAGCAATGGTAGAACTATTTTCTTAAATTCTCTTTCTGCTACTTTCTTATTACTGTATAGAATCACAACTGATATCTGGGTATTAATATTGTACCCTGCAACTTTGTTGAATTTGTTTATTACTTCTAACAGTTTTTTGGTGTGGTGTTTACGTTCTTCTATGTATAATATCATGTCATCCACAAATAATAAAAGTTTATATTCTTGCTTACAAATCTGTGGACCTGTTATTTATTTATTTTTGTCTGATTGTTGCAGCCAAGTAGTATGTTGAATAAAGTGGCAAGACTAGACATCCTTGTTTTGTTTTTGATCTTGAGAGGAAAACTTTCAGTATTTTTACCATTGAGTGTGATGTTACCTGTGGGTTTTTAATATACAGTCTTTATTATGTTGAGGCTATGCTGCCCTAAACCCATTTCACTGAGATGCTTTATCATGAATGATGTTGGATTTTGTCAAATGATATTTCTGAAATGATAGAGATGATCATATAATTTTTATCATTTGTTCTGTTAATTAAGGGTATCACCTTGAATATTGAATTATTCTTGCATTCCTGAAATAAGTTCCATTTGATTATGGTGAATGATCGTTTTAATTATTTTTGAAATTTATTTGCTAATATACGAACCACTTTGTTAATTTTAACATTATTTACAATAGCCAAGAAATGCAAACAGCCCAAGTATCCATCAATAGATGAGTGGATACTGAATATATATATATATATATATATATATATATATATATATATATGCAATGGAATATTCTGCAACCATAAAAATGGATGAAATATTGCCATTCACAACAACACGAGTTAACTTAGAGGATATTATGCTATGTGAAATAAATCAGAAAAAAAACAAATACCATATGATTTTCTTTGTATAGAAAATATTATCAAAAATTTTATCTGATAAGGGTCTAATTTCCAAAATACATAAGGAAATCATATAACTCAAAAGCAGAAAACCAAATAACCTGATTTTAAGTTATTTATTTATTTATTTATTTATTTATTTATTTATTTATTTAGAGCATGAGCAAGGGAGGAGCAGAGAGAGAGAGAGAGTGGGAGAGAGAAAGAGAAAGAATCCAAAGCAGGTTCCAGGCTGTTAGTGCAGAACCTATCACAGGGCTCGTTCCCACGAGCTGTGGGATAATGACCTGAGCTGAAACCAAGAATTAGATAGTTAACTGACTGAGGCACCCAGGTATCCCCCAAGTATCCTGATTTAAAAGTGGGCAATGGACTTGAACATTTTTTGAAATAAGGTATACAAATGGTTAAGGTATATTAAAAGAGCTCACCAACATTATCGGAAAATGCAAATCAAAAGAACAATGAAGTATTATGCTAATGAAGTAAACTCAGTCAGAGAAAGACAAATACCATATGATTTCACACATATGTCAATTTAAGAAACAAATCAAAGGAATAAAAGGGACAAAAAATAAAAAAAGTGGAGGTATACCAAAAACCAGGCATTAACTATAGAAAACAAAATGATGTTTTGGGGAGGTGAGTGGGGGGTGGTTTAAATAGGTCATGAGGATTAAAGAGTGCACTTGTGATAAGTACCTGGAATTTTCTGGAAGCTTTGAATCACAATATTTTACACCTGAAATTAATGTTATAGTGCATGTTAACTACCTGTAATTTAAATCAAAACCTAAAAGAAAACTATTAAGATGACAATAAACAAACAGTCATAGTGATTTCAACCAAACACCTCACAAAATCTTCTATATGACTTTGAATGGGCAGGATGTTGAAATTTGGACACGATGAGAATACCACTTCATAAATTTGCAGACTAGAACAGGTCTATCCAAACACTGTAGCAAGTACTGTATCTTGGTCAACTTACACACATTGATCCTAAGTCATGTCATGCTTAACATTTTTAACCAAAGACAAATGAAGACATAGAATGAATTTATTATCACTTTTGTAGATGACCCAAAGTTAATGCCATCAAATAAAGGACATCTATTTTAAAATGATCTTAAGCATCTGGAATGCTACAACAAAATAAACAAGGTCAAATTTAAATTTAAGAGATGTAAAGGTCAACTCTTTGAATTTAGGCTCAGTATTCAGCTGTTCAAATTTAGGAAGAAAAGAATTTGAGAGGACAGAGAAAATGTCTTTGAAAGTTTCTCAGAAATATTGAAAGACATCTGTATCATGGTGGCAAAGCCTCAGAATATCACCATAAATACATTAAATTGTAGAATAGTTGGGGCACCTGGGTGGCTCAGTCGGTTAGGCAACCGACTTCAGCTCAGGTCACGATCTCACGGTCTGTGAGTTCGAGCCCTGCGTCGGGCTCTGTGCTGATGGCTCGGAGCCTGGAGCCTGCTTCGGATTCTCTATCTCCCTCTCTCTCTGCCCTTCCCTCACTCACGCTCTGTCTCTATGTCTCTCAAAAATAAAACAAAAAAACATTAAAAAAATTGTAGAATAGTTGAGTGGAAAGAACTTTACAGAACATGGTTAACCTCTTCTTTTGTAGCCTAGAAAGGAGGTAAAAATTGCTTGAGGTCACATTATGAATCAAAAAGGGATTTGAGAATAAGATTCAGATATTCAAATTCCTAGAGCACTTCAACCCTTCCTAACCGCCATCCCAATTCACTTTTGTACACTAATATGAATAGTTTAAGCCTTTTGTGTGTTTTACAGAGAATTATACATATAATAGGATATATATTTATATAATTATATTTATGTATTTATAGGATCTATAATTAGGGTCATACCTTATTTATTATTCTCTGATATGATTTGTTGATAACCATATACCATAAAGCTATTTTTAACTCAGTACATACATAAAACTGCTTTATTCTGCATACTAATCTCAAGAATGGCTGTTTTTTGTTTTCTTATTTAAAAAAATATTCCCTTGTTAATAAACTATCAGAGTTCTTTCTTTGTTTATACATATAACTTTTTTTTTCATTTAAGTTCAAGTTAGTTACCATGCAGCATAGTCTTGGTTTCAGGATTAGAACCCAGGGATTCATCTCTCACATGACACCCAGTGCTCATCCCTAAAATTGCCCTCTTTAATGTCCATCACCCATTTAACCCATTTCCCCACCCACCTACCCCCTGGCAACCCTCAGTTTGCTCTCTGTATTTAAGAGTCCTCTTATGGTTTGCCTCCTTTTCTGTTTTTATCTTATTTTCCTCCCCTTCCCCTATGTTCGTCTGTTGTGTTTCTCAAATTTCACATCTGAGTGAAATCATATGATGTTTGTCTTTCTCTGACTGACTAATTTCGCTTAGCAAACTATCCCTTAGTTCCATCCACATTATTGCATATGGCAAGATTTCATTCTTTTTCATCATTGAGTTGTATTCCACGTGGTATATATAGATATCTCTTTATCTATCATCTATCATATATATCAAAACTATATCTATCTATCATCTATCTATCTATCTGTCTATATTGTTTATCCAATTTATGGATATTTGGACTCTCTATTATACTGTTCTGCTCTTTGGCTTTCTTCCTTTGAACTCCACATAGTCCTCAGATGCCATGAAATACTTTCTGCATGCTATAACTTGGAGACCTAGTAGGCAGCTATATAGGAGTATGTGATTAGAAAGATAGTGAAGTTCCCCATCACTAGAGGTGTTCAAAATTGTGAACAACCATTGAGCAAAAATACTTATGAGTGAAACATGCATAATTACATATGCTGATATCAAGCATAGTCTTATCATACTTGTTAATTTTCTATTTCCTTGTCTATCTACTCTAATAGATTATGATTTCTTTAATAATAGGGACCCAGTCTTATTCAATATTGTATCCCCAACACTCAACTGAGTGTCTGACATTGAGTCAATGCTCCATACATGTTTATAAATGAATGTTTCATGTAATACTAAGATTTTGATTATCTTGTCTGGTTATATTCCAAAAAGAAGTCAGTTCTACAGACACATTAGCATTCCCCATCCCCTTCAAGTACCATGAATATATGGCTAGACATCTAGAGAACTTTATCAGTGTGGTTCCTCGGGGATAGAAAGTAAAGAAATGGCCATGTTGTGCATCTTGGAACTGGGGTGAGGCTATCCAGGTCATGTTTTGAGTCTCTGAGCAATTTTCTCTGGTTTACAACTGGATCTACAGGCCCTATATTGATATAGATCATAGTGATATTTCCACTTCTTCATTCTGAGTCATGGCCTTCAGAACTCAGTGGCCATATGAAATCCTCCATGTCTCACAACATGTCACATTTCCAACAAAGTGTACTCAGAGGATAAAAGAGGACAACTAGCCAAGGAATTAAAAGACATGATTCAGAGGGTTAATGCTGCCACTGACTCACCATATAACTCTGAACAAATCTTTTTTTCTTCCTCTTTTGTGGCCTCAATTTCCCATTTTGTACGATAAAGTGGTTGGTTTAGATAAGTGTTTCTGAACATTTTTGGAATAATAGGTGCTTTTATTCAGACAAAAGTTTGCACAAAACAACTATATGATTGAAACTATCTATCACCATCTGGCATACTAAAATGTTATAAAATACATATTTTATAAATCAAAATGTGGAGTTCTTATGTAAATTCAATAAGGAAGACAGATTTTTTTGGGCGATCACAAACATTTAAAATCCAGATTTATAGATAGCCGCTGTATATTAGCTTACATAACCAATTTATTTCTGCATTCTGTTTTCTTAAGCGTATCCAGTAAAGCACAAATTATGTGCCAGGCACTGTAGTATATGCTGGGAATATAGCGGAAAACAAAATATACATGGCATTTTTGCACAGTAAATTTACTATCTACTAAACAAGGCAAAACTACAAGTTTTTTGGTTGTTGTTTTTGTTTTTGCTAAAAGAGTAGGTTTTTGTTGTAGCTTTGTCACAAAAGTTAATAATAAATAAAAAGGAAGGGGATAAATTTTGTGAGGTAATGGATATGTTTGTGGCTTATGGATTGTGGACAATGGATTGATTGTCGTGATGGTGTAACAGATGTATACTTAACACCAAACTCACTAAGTTGTATACGTTAAATATGAACAACATTTGTGTGTAAATCATACCTAAATAAATTCTTTTTAAAGTACTCAAATCAAAAGTCGATTAAATATAAAAAGACGAGGTAATAACTTGTATAGATCTGAACATATTTCTTTAAATAAAAAGCTTCGGTTTCCTGTTAACAATTGTAGATGCTTATCTTATGAAATAAGCCTTCGCAACAGGAAATCATGCACATTAAATTTGTGTCCAATTGTTTAAAAAACAAAGTTACAGGATGAAACAGGAGCTAAAATCTAAATGACAAGAGCCAGTCATTTAAGAGCCAAGGGGAGAGCACTATAAGAAAGAGAAGAATGTAAATGAAGCTCAGAAAGTGATAGGCTAGGGATTGAGATGAAACAGGAGAAAGAGACTGGAGCCAAGGCTAGGAGTAGAAAAATGATTTTACTTTCCGTGTTGGGGCCTTTGTACTTATTGTTCTCTCTGCCAGAAATGCCCTTCCTGCAGATATCTGCAGGCTTTACACTTTATCTTTGAGGTCTTTGCTCAAATGCCACCTTCTTAGTAAGGATTTCCTCTACCATTCTATATATAATCGAAAACATATTTCTTTCCTAGCTCTCTCAATCCTCCTGTGCTTTATTTTTAAACTATCTATCACCATCTGGCATACTATATATGTTGCTTACATATTTGCTTACTGTCTCCTTGAACTAGGATATAAAATCCCCAAAGGTCATAATTTTGGGCTCTTTGATTCAGTGATGCAGACCTCCTCTCTAAGTGCTTAACAGGATGGATGGATATCTGTAGTAAAAAATAATTATAAATTGGTATCTTGAGATTCCTGGACCTTGGTGTGCAGTTATTCGATAAAACACCAATCCAGCTCTTGTTGTGAAAAGATTTTATAGATGTAATTACAGACTCAAATCAGTTTACATTAAGATGGGGAGATTACCCAGGTAGGCTTGACACAAGCATTTAAAAGGAGATTTCTTCAACTGGTGGTAGAAGAAAAAGCCAAAGACTCAAAACACAAGAAGTATTTGTGATGTGCTGTTGCTGTCATAAAATGGAGGGAGATGAGAATGGTCCCTGGCTGACATGTAGGAAGGAGACAGTCCTATAATAGGATAACTGCAAGTAACTGAATAACTACAATAACTACAAGTAACTGAATTCTTCCAACAGTGGGAATGAGCTTAGAGGAAAAATTTTCCCCAGAGCTTCCAGAGAAGAGCTTAACCCCGGCTGTAACCGTTTCAGCCATCTGGTATTCTGAAAAGAGAACTCAGCTACACTGTGCCCAGACTTCTAATGTAAAGAACTGTGAGTTAATAAATAAATGTAGTGTTAGGCCTTTACATGTGTGGTAATTTATTACACAGAAATAGAAAACTAATGAAGTGTTCAGTAAATTTTTATATAAGAATGAATGAATTTATCCAGCGGGTAATGCAAAATCACTGAAGAGTTTAAGCAAGGTAGTGACATAAAAATATATTATAAAAAATTCACTTTGGCTGATGTGTGGAAAGATATTAGAACAAAAGCCAGAGAAGAGAAACTTTAATTTCCAGCATGGCTCTTGTAATAGAGCTGCCAGCCTTATATCTCCATCACTGTTTCCTAGAAGTAAAGTAGCCTGTGAACATGATCTAGTTTCTATACTATAGCTCTTTGCTTGAAAAATATAACAGTTATGTTCTTCCAAAATATATTTATTGAACACCTACTTTACTCCAATTACTGCACTAGACAACCAAGACAGAAGTTTCACCCCTCATGAACCTAAAATTCTAGTGAGGTAATAAACAAATATATATAAAATAAAACTTTAAATAATAATATAAGAGCCGTCCAAGTAGAGGACCAGCTAGTGCATAAGCACTAAAGAATGCATGAGCTTTGTGTGATCAAAAGATGAGATAATTTAAAAAATACTACTGTCCTTGGCATATAGTGAATGTGAGTGAGAGTGGTATGAGATGAAGTTGGAAATGTGTTCAGAATCCAGATTATATACAGTCTTGTTGGCCCTGACAAAAGTTGAGTCAGAAGGTTGTATTCCATGCAAATATGTGAGTATATGAAAGATTACTATGTGCTTGATATGTGGAAAAAGTCTATTGTATCTGGAACTTAGAAGAGAAAGCCAAAGGTGAAATGCTCAGATGAGAAGATAACTTCCGTGTACTTAGCACAATGGTTCTCCCAAGGAAGGTACAGTGGAGCAGAGGCATCCTGAAAAGGTCATAGTTTGGAGGAAGTGTCATGAGAAGGTAGAAAGATAAAGGCCATCTAGGAAAAGAGTTCATTGACCGAGAATGTCATTCAGGACAGAATTGTTCGGAGATTGACAGATTCTTCTCCTTGGGAACAACAACAGCAATCTGGGGGAGAATTGAGGAAAATCTTGGAAAAATAAGAGACCCTCAGGTGCAAGAAGACTTCTATAAGGTAAGATTCTAAAGAAAGCTGGGATTACATCAGTAGGCTTTACAGTGGAGATTCTAGTAAAGGGAATTTTCCCAGAGGCCAAGTTGAAAGTTTTGAAACTCTTCTCTTCTACAGTGTAACTCAGGCTTCTTATAAAAAGGTAGTCTCCCAAACGTATCTTCTATTGCCAATTGTGTTTTATCTCCCTCAAGATTGCATATTAGAGACTACATATTGCTCATCTCTGGTCTCTCCCTTCACTTTATTCTCTGTACCCTTCTCTACTTTCCCTTTATATCAGTGATGGACCCATAATCCTAGATGATAAGCTTGAGAAACATTTTCTTCTCATAAAAACTCTTGGGAAATTAGGAACCCCAGGTTATCTGACTTTTATCCTCACCAAAAAAAATGTCTTCAGAACTTTGAAATCTTGACAAAATTTTCAGTAGCTCTCCCCTTTGGGCTAGATGTTTAAATTCATCCTTGGGAGTGGAGGTGGAAGGCGGGAGCTGAAAGCAAGCCAGCAGAAACTGGAAGCAGATTAGAGAAGGCAGTGAAGAAAGAGTGAGAAAAGACCAGTCTGGAGTACAGTAATGGTTTGGAGTGACATCGCTAGCTGAGGTAATCAGAAGCAAAATGACCAGAACATACCTTTAAAACATGTATTCATTCTCAAGCAAATGCCAGAGAAAACCTGGGGAGGAGATCCCATCTGGTACAAAATGTGACTTCCTGTGCTAATTGATATAAAGGTCTTTTGAGATTTAAAGAGAAGTGAATCTACAGAATAAGACCAAAAACGCTGAATCCATTGGAGTCATGTGTCCATTACCTCGTAACAGGAATACATGAGATAGGTAAGGAAATGGGTTCAGGACATTCACTGACTTGCTTAAGAACACAAACTCTGTGGCACAGAAGATAAGGCTTGGATTTTAACCCAGGACCTACCTGTCTTCAAAGCATAGTTTCATCACTCTACTATGTCTCACTATGATAAATAAAGATAAATATGAAAAAAAATATAAGATTGTGGCAGGGGACTATAAGTTAATGTGAGAACTGATTATTGTCCTGATTCCTGAAGGGGGAGAAACTTCCTATTTTGGTCTTGCCACCATCTGGAGCGGGTTGGGTTATTTTCACACTAGTTACCATATGATTTCTATCACCCTGCAATGTAAGTATCATTTCCTTGCCCTGAAGGGCTCATACTGAACTTATTCTAATTCAGTTTTATTGAAAAATAAAATAAAATCAGGTCATAGTAAAACCAACTAGACTTTGTGAGGTAATAGTAAGAAGAGATCCTGTTTTGATTCAGGATAAAACTTCAGAATATGGTAATTTTTCCCACTTCATCATACCCAACCCCAATACTGGCCCCCAATTGAAGATAATTTTCTATCTACGAAGAAAGGGGAAAAAACTCAGAAAATGTATTTAAGAGTTTCAAAATCTGCCTGGATCCAGCATATTCTAAAAGACTACTTAAATTATTTAAATGCAGATAAATTGAACAATATGTGAGCTGCATTTTCTTTAAAAGATGTATGCATATCTCCCCCCACCCCAACTCGACTACAGAGAAAAGGAATCAGGGCAAAATAAAACATGACTAACATTAAACCCAAAACACTTGGAAAAATAGGTCAAGATGCTCCACAAACACCAAAGTTGGCTTGTGGTGCCTATCCCTTTTTAATTTATTGTAATTCTTATTAATAATAACAATAGCAACGTTCTTCTGTGGAGCTACCATCTTGGAAGACTTGAATCCCTTTATGAGAAATCTCTATGCTTATTTTTATTTTTATTTTATTTTTTAGCATGGGTTCCTCCAGACCCTAGGCTCTAAGAAAGTTTTTGTGATTGTTTCAGGATTCTGGCTGCCAACCATCCATTTGCAACCCAGCTGAATTTCCATAAACTTCTTTGGAGATCAAAGGAAATTTTGGGTCCCTCAACAATGGGTAGAACTCTGTTAAGGGTGAGTTCTGAGACAGGAGTATTACAATCCTTTCTACAATACTCTGGCCTGCCAATATAATTTTGGTGGATTTTTAGTTTTGTTTTAGTGTCTGTTTCCTACCACTAGCATATAAATTCAGCATAGAAGGAAGGCATTTGTCTTATTTAGGGCTATCCCCAGTTCCCAGAACACTACCTGATACATAATCATAATATTTGTTATGTACATATTATAATAAATATCGGTTCAATTTCTGCATGTAAGGAACTTGGAATTAGCCACTCCATCCTAACAAATAAAAAGCTAAGCAGATTGAAATATTAAAAATAAAAAAACGTTTTTTTAAATCATTAAGTGACAGGAGGATAAAGGGCAAATTGCTGCCATCAATATTGGAGAGACAGATAGGGGAATACAGATGCATGGTTTACAGAAGCAAAGACTTATAAGCAAAACTGTTAGGAATCATTGTCAACATAAGAAAACTTGAACTGTAATTGAAGAATTGCTAGAGACTTAGTTTGGACAACTCTTAGAGTTTAAAATTCCAGGGGCACCAAGTCATGGGAGGAAGACCACAATTTTGTGAAATTTACTTCCTAAAGTTCAACCATTTTCTCACTAAACATTGGAGAAAAATCTCCCAATAGAACAAGAATTGAAATCCCAGAAGTAAACCCCAAACTACATAGTCAAGTGACATGTGAGAAGAAAATCAAAAATACTCATTAGGGGAAGGATAGTCTCTTCAATAAATGGTGCTTGGAAACCAATAGCCACATTTAAAAACATTAAATTTGATGTGTACCTTACACAACTCTCAAAAATTAACTTGGAATGGATTAAGAACTTAAACATGAAATTTAAAACCATAAAACTTCTAGAAGAAAACATGGGGAAAAGCTCCTGGATATAAGTCTTGGCAATACTTTTTATTTTTGACACCAAAAGCACAAACCACAAAAGCAAAAATCAACAAGTGGTACTATATCAAACTAAAAATCGTCCTCCTAACAAAACAAAAAATCAACAAATTGAAAAGTCACCCTACATAATGAGAGGAAAAAAATGCAGTCTGATAAGGAATTAATATCCAAAAAATATAAGTAACCCATACAACTCAATAGCAAAAACACAAGCAACCTGATTAAAAAATGAGCAGAAAACGCAAATAAACATTTATCCAAAGAAGACATACAAATGGCCAACAAGCATATGAAAATTTGTTAAACATCACTAATCAGGGGAATGAAAATCAAAACCACAATGATATAGCATCTCATACCAGTTAGAATAGCTGTTATAAAAAGGACAAGGGATAACAAGTGCTGGTGAAAATGTGGAGAAAAGGAAAGCTGTGGACCGTTGGCAGAAATATGAATTGGTACACCACTATGGGAAGCATATGGAAGCTTCTCAAAAAAATTAAAATAGAGTTCTCATATGATCAAACGATCCCAAATCTGGGTAAAATCCAAAGATGAAATCACCAACTGTAAGAACTATCTGCACTCTTGTGTTCATTGCTGCATTACTCACAATAGCCAAGATGGAAATGACCAAGTGTCCATTGATGATGAATGAATGGATAAATAAAATGTGAATATAGAGTCAATTATCACCTATGTTTTTGTTATATGTTAATGAATATGTGAATATATATAGTGCTAATTGAAATAAGTTACAGAAATGAGAACAAATCATGTATGATCTCACTTACCTGTGGAATCTAAAAACATCTAACTCAGACTTGGGGAGTAGAATTGTGTTTGCCAGCAGCTAGGCATGGGGAAAATGGGAAGACATTAGTAAAATGGTGCAAGATTTGTTATAAAATTAATAAGTTCTGGGGGCGTCTGGGTGGCTCGGTTAGGTAAATTGCCGACTCTTGATTTCAGCTCAGGTCATGATCTCACAATTTTGTCAATTCGAGCCCAGTGTCAGGCTCTGTGTTGAGCACCGATTGCTGATAGGTGGAGCCTAATTGTGATTATCCTTCTCTATCTGCCCCTCCTCTGCTCACATTCTCTCTATCTCTCTCAAAATAAATAAATAAACTGTAAAAATAAAATGAGTAAGTTCCAAGAATATAATCTATAGCACGGTGATGATAGTTAACAAACTGTATCGTATACTTGAAAGTTGCTATGAAAATAGGACTCATCATAACAACAAAAACATCATAACAACAAAAACATAGTAATTGTGATAATAAAACTTATTGTGGTAAATATTTCGCAATATATACATGTATCAAATCATTACATTGTACACCTTAAATATACACAATGTTTTCTATCGCTTAAATCACAATAAATCCAGGGGTGCCTGGGTGGCTCAGTTGGTTAAGTGTCTGACTCTTGATTTTGCCTCAGGTCATGATCTCATGGTTCATGATATTGAGGTTTGCATCAGTGTCTGTGCTGATAGTGTGGAAACTGCTTGAGATTCTGTTTCCCTCATTCTCTCTCTCACGCTCAAAATAAACAAACATTTAAAAAATCTCAATAAATAATGCTGGAATTGCAACATGGCAGAGGAGCAGGGGGATCCAGTATTTCCCTTGTCCTTTAGACTGGGAACAACTGAAACCAGGAGTCTTTCAACTCCAAGAATTGGGGAGGAAAGGTGCTACAGTCTTCAAGGAACGGAAGGCAAAACCAGAGAACACCCTAGAAACCGTGAGTTTAATCTGGGACAGAAAAAACGAACTCAGGAAGCCGAGCGGAGGGGACGGTGAGCATCCTCGGAGATAGCTGAGAAAGTGCCGATCAAACAATATCTGAACGAGAGGGCCAGAGAGCGTGAGACCGCTACCATCCAGCTCCTAAATGCAGTGGTTTTGAAGAGAAGTTCGGTGGCAAACAGCAGCACTCTCCTTGCGCCGCTGGGACCATGCTGCCGGGACCGCCCCGATAGGACTGGCAGCGGGGACCCAGTCAGCCCGAGGCGCCACCACCTGCAGAGTACTTCTAACCCAGGCACAATTACAGCCAAATCGGGTGTTGTAGGCGGCCGCGACACTGCCCAGTAAACGGCACTACCCCGGCGCCTGTGGTGGAGTGAGGACAGAAGTAAAGAGGCGAATAGGGACTCCAGGACTGGTGGCAAGGGACTGGAGGGGTGACATTGTTGCCTCACAAGACGGGAAGTCACCCCAAAAGCCATCCTTGCGGCATGGAGGTGAGACCCGCCTACACCAAACCACGCCCCTCTCCACAGGAGTGACACCTTTCAGCAGGACGTCATTTCTCCTTTGTTAAATACATCCCTCCCTTTCTCCTTCTTCCCAATCCCCACCCCTGAGCTGGCCATCCAGGGTACTGGCTGGCTTAAACATTCTTTTAACTCACTCTCCCAAGGCATACTCTATGCTTCCTTCAGTACTTCTCTATCCCTCTCTCTGGAATAACCAGGCCACATAAGTTCATCTGGGCAACATCTATCTTCATTCCTTTTTCCTTGCACCCATCCTTATTCTGATTTCTCTCAGTCTGGATTAAGCCCTTTAGTTGCTCTACTTGGGCAAAGTCCATTTCCTTCTTCTCCCCGCACCTGTCATTATTCTCTCTGTATATGCTCTGCCACCAGCACACTATACCTTGTCCTTAACGTGTAGCTGGTACTTCAGGACATTGCCCTCAGAGAGTCATTTGTTATTCTTTTTTCTGTTGTGAACTGCTTGTCTGTATCATTTCTCGGTACATCTGTGTATTTCTTTTTCTGTTTGTCTGTCAGTCTGTTTTCCTTTCCAGGGTAACTTCAAGAAACAATCCAAAACACACCTAGCCAGATTAAAAAAATAGGGAGGAGGGGCAACATGGTGGAGGAGTAGGGGGCTCCAGTATTTCGCTTGCCCTTTAAAGGGGTACGACTGAAACCATAGTCTCTCTCAACTCCAAAAATCGGGGGGTGGGGGTGGAAAGGTGCTATACCTGACAAGAAACGAAGGCGAAAACAGACACGGCCCAACTAAACCATGAGTTTAATCAGGGTCAGATAAAACAAACTCGAACTCGGGAAGTCGAGCTGAGGGGAGGGTGAGCGTCTTCGGAGATAGCTGGGAAAGTGCCGATCGAACAACATCTGAACCAGAGGGACACAGCAGGTGAGACCGCTACCATCCAGCCCCTAAATGCAGGGCTTTTGAAGAGAAGTTCAGTGTCAAGAAGCAGCACTACCCGCGCCTGCTGGGACCGCACCAACTCCGTCCTGGGCCACTGGGAAGTGCGCCGGGGGGACTGGCAGCGGGGACGCAGGCAGCACTACCAGCTGAGCACCTCTAACCCCGGCACAATTATAATGAAATCAGGGTGGCAGACGGCCGCCTCACCGCGCCACCCTTGCCCAGCGCTTCCGGGGCGCGCGCGCTGCCGGGACAGGCAGCTGGGACCTAGGCGGCGGCTCCTGCAGAGCACCTCTAACCCCCGCACAGTTACAGCCAAATCGGGCGTAGCAGAGGGCCGCGCCACCACGCCACCCTTGCCCAGCGCCTCCGGGCACGCACGCCGCCGCCGGGACTGGCAGCAGGGACCCAGGCAGCCCCAGGCGGCAGCTCCTGTGGGACACAGCCGGGTCACCGTCAAGTAAACCACACTAGGCCGGCGTTGGCGGTGGAGAGAGAACAGAAATAAAGGGGCGAATAAAGCCTCCAGGACTGGTGGCGCGGGTCTGGAGAGACGCCATTGTTGTCTCACAAGCCAGGAAGTCACCCCAGAAGCCATCCCTGCAGCAGTGGAGGCAGCACCCACCTACACTAAACCACGCCCCTCCCAAACTATCAGCAGGAGCCACTGATCCAAGTGGATATTGCTGACTGGAGTAACGCCAGTCATTTCTTCTTTTTAAATTTATCCCTCCCTTTCTCATTCCTACCGATCCCCATCCGGGGCTGGTCATCCAGGGTACTAACTGGATTAATCATTTTTTTTTGTTTTTTCTTTTTTGTTTTTTTTTTAACGCACTCTTTGAGGACATGTCCTACAACCTCTTCTTTACTTCCCTAACCTTTTTTCTGGAATAACCAGGCCGTATAAGTTCATCTAGACGACATCAATCTTTATTCCTTTTCCCTCGCACCTGTCCTTATTCTGATTTCTATCAGTCTGGATTAAACCCTTTAGTCGCTCTACCTGGGCAAAGTCCATTTCCTCCTCCCTGCAGCAGTCATTATTCTGTCTACATATGCTCTGCCACCAGCACACTATATACCCTGTCCTTAACGTGTAGCTCTTACTTCAGGACATTGCCCTTAGAGAGTCACTTGTTATTTTTTTCTGTTGTGAACTCCTTGTCTGGACCATTTGTCGGTACATTTGAGTATTTCTGTGTTCTGTGTGTCTGTAGGTCTGTTTTCCTTTCCAGGACAACTTCAAGAAACAACGCATAACACATCCAGCCAAAATGAGAAGACGGAAGAATTCTCCTCAAAAGAATCTACAAGAAGCAGTGACAGCTCAAGAATTAATGAAAACAGATATAAGCAACATAACAGAACTTGAATATAGAATGATAATCATAAAACTAATTGCTGGCCTTGAAAAAAGCTTAGATGAATGCAAGGGGTCCTGCGCGGCAGAGTTCAAGGACCTTAAAAACGGTCAGGAAGAATAAAATAAGACATTGGAAGAAATACAGGGGAAACTGGAAGCAGCCACAGCACGGATTGAAGAGGTAGAGGAAAGAGTTAGTGCATTGGAAGACAAAATCATTGAAAAAGAGGAAGCAGATAAAAAGAGAGAGAAGCTGATCCAGGAACAAGAAAGGAGAATTCGAGAGCTGAGCGATGCAGTCAAAAGAAACAATATCCGTATCATAGGAGTTCCAGAGGAAGAAGAGAGAGAGAAAGGAGTCGAAGGGGTTCTGGAACAAATCATTGCTGAGAACTTCCTCAACATGAGGAAGGAAACGGGCATGGAAATCCAAGAGGCACAGAGAACTCGCCTCAGACGTAACTTGAATAGACCTTCTGCACGGCATATCATAGTGAAGCTGGCAAAATACAAAGATAGGGAGAGAATCCTGAAAGCAGCTAGGGACAAAAGAACCCTAACATACAAAGGGAGACATATAAGGGTAGTAGCAGACTTATCTACAGAAACTTGGCAAGCCAGAAAGGCATGGCAGGATATCTTCAATGTGATGAGCAAGAAGGACATGCAACCAAGAATTCTGTATCCGGCTAGCCTGTCATTCAGAATAGAAGGAGAGATCAAGGTTTTTCCCAACAAACAAAAACTGAAAGAATTTATCACAAATAAGCCAGCACTGCAAGAGATCCCGAGGGGCATTCTATGAAGGCAAGGTTGCAAAGAACACAAACTGCCAGGGACAGCCTTACAAACATGAAACTTACAGATAATACAGTGACTGTAAGCCCATATTTTTCAATATTAACACTGAATGTAAATGGACAAAATGAGCCAATCAAAAGACACAGGATAACAGAATGGATTAAAAAACAAGACCCAACTATTTGCTGTCTTCAAGAAACTCATATTAAACCTGAAGATACCTTCAGATTGAAAGTGAGGGGATGGAGAACTATCTACCATGCTACTGGAAGTCAGAAGAAAGCCGGTGTCGCCACACTTATATCAGACAAATTAGATTTTTAAATGAACGATGTAATAAGAGATGAAGAAAGACATTATATAATAGTCTCAGGGACCATCCAGCAGGAAGAGCTAACAATTGTAAATATCTACGCACCGAATTCGGGGGCACCCAAATTTGTAAAACAACTAATTACAAACATTAGCAACCTCATCGATAAAAATGTCCTAATAGTAGGGGATCTCAACACTCCACTCTCAGCATTGGATAGATCCACAAAACAGAAAATCTCCGCAGAAACAATAGCCCTGAATGACACATTAGGACAGATGGGCCTCACAGACATCTTTAGGGTCCTTCATCCAGAAGCCAAGGAATTTACGTTCTTCTTATCTGCACACAGTACATTTTCCAAGATAGACCACATTCTGGGGCACAGGGAAGCTCCGAATAAATATAAAAGAATTGAGATCATACCGTGAACACTGTCAGACCACAATGCTTTGAAACTTGAAATCAACCACAGGAGAAAGGCTGGAAAATATCCAAGAATATGACGGCTAAGAAATAACCTACTAAAAGATGACTGGGTCAAACAAGCCATCAGAGAAGAAATTTAAAAATACATGGAAACAAATGAAAATGAAAATACAACAATCCAAACGCTCTGGGACGCAGCAAAGGCAGTCCTGAGAGGGAAATATATTGCAATCCAGGCCCATCTCAAGAAACAAGAAAAATCAATAACACAAATTCTAACAGCACGCCTAAAGGAACTAGAAGCAGATCAACCAAAACAACCCAAGCCCAGCAGAAAGAGAGAAATAACAAAGATCAGAGCACAAAATAACCATATGGAGACAGAAAAGGTAATGGAACAGATCAATGAAACCAAAAGCTGGTTCTTTGAAAAAATAAACAAAATAGACAAACCTCTAGCCAGGCTTCTCAAAAAGAAAAGAGAGAGAACTCAAATATATAAAATCGTGAATGAAAAGGGAGAAATTACAACCAACCCCTCAGAGATACAAGCAATCATCAGAGAATACTATGAAAAATTATATGCCACCAAACTTGGCAATCTGGAAGAAATGGACAGCTTCCTAAATAGCCACACGCTACCAAAACTCAAACGGGAAGAAGTAGAAAATTTGCACAGACCCATAACTATTGAAGAAATAGAATCAGTTATTAAAAACCTCCCAGCAAATAAAATCCCTGGACCAGACAGCTTTCCTGCGGAATTTTACCAGACATTTAAAACAGAGTTGATTCCTATCCTCCTCAAGCTGTTCCAAAAAATTGAAAGGGAAGGAAAAGTCCCGGACTCATTCTATGAAGCCAGCATCACTTTGATTCCCAAACCAGATAGAGACCCAGCAAAGAATGAAAATTACAGGCCAATATCCCTGATGAATATGGATGCAAAAATTCTCAACAAGATACTAGCAAATCGAATCCAACAGCATATAAAGAGAATTATCCACCATGATCAAGTAGGATTCATCCCTGGGTTGCAGGGCTGGTTCAATATTCGCAAATCAAACAACGTGATACATCACATAAACAAAAGAAAAGATAAGAACGATATGATCCTGTCAATAGATGCAGAAAAAGCATTTGACAAAATACAGCACCCTTTCTTAATAAAAACTCTTGAGAAAGTCGGGATAGAAGGAACATATTTAAACATCATAAATGCCATATATGAAAAGCCCACAGCTAATATCATCCTCAATGGGGCAAAATTGAGAGCCTTCCCCCTGAGATCAGGAACACGACAGGGGTGTCCACTCTCGCCACTGCTATTTAACATAGTGTTGGAAGTCTTAGCATCAGCAATCAGACAACAAAACAAAATAAAAGGCATCAAGATTGGCAAGGAGGAAGTCAAACTTTCACTTTTTGCAGATGACATGATACTTTACATGGAAAACCCGACGGAATTCACCAAAAGCCTACTAGAACTGATCCATGATTTCAGCAAAGTTGCAGGATACAAAACCAATGTACACAAATCGGTGGCATTTCTATACACCAACAATGAAGCAGCAGAAAGAGAAATAAAGAAGCTAATCCCTTTCACAATTGCACCCAAAACCATAAAATACTTAGGAATAAACCCAACCAAAGAGGTGAAAGACCTCTACACTGAAAACTATAAAAAACTTATGAAGGAAATTGAGGAAGACACAAGGAAATGGAAAAACATCCCATGCTCATGGATTGGAAGAATAAATATCGTTAAAATGGCAATACTACCCAAAACAATCTACACATTCAATGCAATCCCAATCAAAATTGCACCAGCATTCTTCTCAAGGCTAGAGCAAACAATCTTAAATATATTATGGAACCAAAAAAGACCTCGAATAGCCAAAATAATACTGAAGAAGAAAACCAAGGCGGGAGGCATCACAATCCCGGACTTTAACCTCTACTACAAAGCGCTGGTCATCAAGACTGTATGGTATTGGCACAAAAACAGACACATAAACTAATGGAATAGAATAGAAAACTCAGAAATGGACCCGCGAGTATCCGGCCAACTAATCTTTGACAAAGCGGGAAAATGTATCCAATGGAAAAAAGACAGCCTCTTTAACAAATGGTGATGGGAGAATTGGACAGCAATATGCAAAAGAATGAAACGAGACCACTTTCTTACACCACTCACAAAAATAAATTCTAAATGGATAAAAGATCTGAATGTGAGATAGGAAACCGTCAAAATCCAAGAGAAGAAAGCAGGAAAAAGCCTCTTTGACCTAAGACGCATAATTTCTTACTCGACACGTCTCCTAAGGCAAGGGAATTAAAGCAAAGATGAACTATTGGGACCTCATCAAGATAAAAAGCTTCTGCACAGCAAAAGAAACAACCAACAAAACGAATAGGCAACCAACGTAATGGGAAAAGATCATCGCAAATGACATATCGGATAAAGGACTAATATCTAAAATCTATAAAGAACTTACCAAACTCCACACCCGAAAAACAAACAACCAATGAAGAAATGGGCAGAAGATATGAGTAGACACTTCTCCAAAGAGGACATTCAGATGGCCAACAGACACATGAAACGATGCTCAATGTCACTCATCATCAGGGAAATACAAATCAAAACCACACTGAGATACCACCTCACACCACTCAGAGTGGCTAAAATGAACAAATCAGGAAACTATAGATGCTGGCGAGGATGTGGAGAAGTAGGCACCCTCCTACACTGTTGGTGGGAATGCAAACTGGTGCAGCCACTCTGGAAAACGGTGTGGAGGTTCCTCAAAAAAGTGAAAATAGAGCTACCCTATGATCCAGCAATAGCACTGCTATGAATCTACCCAAGAGACACAGGAATGTTGATGCATAGGAGCACGTGTACCCCAATGTTCATAGCAGCACTTTCGAGAATAGCCAAATCATGGAAAGAGACCAAGTGCCCATCAACTGACGAATGGATAAAGAAGATGTGGTACATATATACAATGGACTACTACGTGACAATGAGAAAAAATGAAATCTGGCCATGTGTAGCAACATGGATGGAACTGGAAGGTATTAAGTTAAGTGAAATAAGTTAGTCAGAAAAAGACAGATACCTTATGTTTCCACGAATAGGTGGACTTTGTGAGACTAAGCAAATACCAGGGTGAGGGGAAGAGGGGAAAGGAAAAAAAGACACAGAGAGGGAGGGAGATAAAACATAAGAGACTCTCAAAGACTAAGAAAAAACTGGGGGTAAGGGGGATGAGGGAGGGGGGAGAGGGGGTGATGGGCATTAAAAAGGGCACATGTTGGGATGAACACTGGGTGCTATATGTAAACCAATTTGAAAATAAACTATTATAAAATTAAAAAAAATCAAAAAAAAGAAAAAAAAAACAGAAAAACGAAAAACAAAAACCTAAAGATGGTTGGAACAAGAGATTACAGTTGAAGACATATAATGCACAATCTGACTCTTGTAGGAAATGCTGGGATGAAATTCCTTAGGTAATTAATACATTCAAAATCAGATATGTATATTGGCATATCTATAAAACCATAGGAAAACAGGATGCAAGCCCAGAACAATCCTGAAAAGACCTTAAGCTTTTACCTCAGACTGATTACTGGGCTCAGATAAAGCCCAACTAACTGGTAAAGGAGTGCTTCAACAGAGATCCAATCTGTAGACTGTAAGAGGTGTTTTTTTTTTTTTTTTCATTTTTTTTAATGAGAGAGAGAGCATGAGAGCCAGCCGGTGAGAGCGGCAGAGGGAGAGATAGAGATAATCTCAAGCAGCCTCCACACTCAGCATGGAGACCAACAGGGGGCTTGATCTTATAATCTGAACCCAAATCAAGAGTCAGACATTCAGCCAAATGATCCACACAAGCACCTTTTCATTTTGTTCCTGTTTGTTTGTTTGTTTCCTGGATTTCAAGGAAATCTATGTCAAACAGTAGCTTAGATGAACTAAAATCCAGAAACTTAGTGGTCGTACATGACAAAGAATAATTTGCAAATATAGTTTGGAATATAGAAAGACTGGATTAACAATGAAAAAAAACACAGCAAACACCGAGGAAGCATGCGAAGTTGATTTCCATTGTTACCACATTATAATAGTCAAATCCCCAATTTCAAAATCAGAAAAATTACAAGGCATACAAAGAAAGAAAAACATGACTCATTCAAATGAACAAACAAATTGATAGAAAATAGCCATGAGAAAGTCAAGATATTAGAGTTATTGGAAAAACACTTTTATTTATTGTTTTATTTTATTTTTATCAATTTATTGTCTAATTGGTTTCCATACAACACCCAGTGCTCATCCCAACAAGTGCTCTCCTCAGTATTCGTCACCCTCTCCCTCCACTCCCATATCCCCATCATCTCTCAGTTTGTTCTTAGTATTTAAGATCTCTTATGTTTTGTTTCCCTACTTCTCTGTGGCTTTTTTCCCCCCTCTTCTCCTACCCCATGGTTTTCTGCTAGGTCTCTCAAAATCCACCTATGCATGGAAACATATAGTATCTTTCTTTCTCTGACTGACTTATTTCAGTCAGCATAATACCCTCCAGTTCCATCCATGTTGCTACACATGGCCAGATTTCATTCTTTCTCATTGCCACGTACTATTCCATTGTATACATATACCAATTCTTCTTTATCCATTTGTCAGTTATTGGACACTTAGTCTCTTTCCATGATTTGGCTATTGTTGAAAGTTCTGCTATAAACATCGGGGTACACGTGCCCCTATGCATCAGCACTCCTGTAACTCCTGGGTAAGTTCCCAGCAGTGCTATTGCTGGGTCATAGGGTAGTTCTTTTTCCATTTTTTTGAGGAACCTCCACCCCATTCACCAGAGTGGCTGCATTAATTTGCATTCCCACCAAGAGTGCAAGAGGCTGCCTGTTTCTCCACATCCTCACCAGCATCTAAAGTTTCCTGATTTTTTCATTTTAGCTCCTCTGACTGGTGTGATGTGGTATCTCAGTGTGGTTTTGATTTGTATCTTCCTGATGATGAGTGACATTGAGGATCGTTTCATGTGTCAGCCATCTGGATGTCTTCTTTGGAGCAGTGTCTGTTCATGTCTTTGGCCCATTTATCTCTGGATTATTTGTTTTTGAGTGTTGAGTTTGATAAGTACTCTACAGATTTTGGATACTAACCCTTTATCTGATATGTCATTTGCAAATATCTTTTCTCATTCCATAGGTTGCCTTTTAGTTTTGCTGATTGTTTCATTCGCTGTCTGGAAACTTTTTATTTTGATGAGGTCCCCATAGTTCATTTTTGCTTTTGTATCCCTTGTGTCTGGAGACATGTTGAGTAAGAAGTTGCTGTGGCCAAGGACTAAGAGTTTCTTACCTGCTTTTTCTTTGAGGATTTTGATGGCTTCCTTGTCTTATATTAGGTCTTTCATCCACTTTGAGTTATTTTTTCGTATGGTGTAAGAAAATAATACACTTCATTATTCCTTATGTCGCTTCCCATTTTTCCCAGTACCACTTGCTGAAGAGACTGTCTTTATTCCATTGAATAAATACATTTCCTGCTTTGTAAAAGATAAGTTGACCATACGTTTGTGGGTCCATTTCTGGGATCTCTATTTTATTACATTGATTTGAGTGTCTGATCTTGTGACAGTACCGTATTGTCTTGATGATTGCAGTTTTGTAATACAGCTTGAAGTCTAAGATTTTGATGACTCCTTCTTTGGTTTCCTCTTTCAAGATTGCTTTGGCTATTAGGGGTCTTTTCTGAATCCATAAAAATTTTAGAACTGTTTGCTCTAGCTTTATGAAGAATGCTGGTGTTATTTTGAATAGGGATTGCATTTTAAATGTAGATTGCTTTGGGGAGTATTGACATTTTAACAATATTTGTTATTCCTATCCAGGAGCATGGAATATTTTTCCATATTTTTTGTCTTCTTCAATTTCTTTCATAAGTTTTCTACAGTTTCCAGTATATAGATTTTTCATCTCATTGGTTATATTTATTCTGAGGTGTTTTATGGTTTTCGGTGCATTTGTAAATGGGATTGATTCCTTCATTTCTTTTTCAGTTGCTTCGTTGTTGGTGTATAGGAATACAACCGATTTCTGTGCATTGATTTTATATCTTGCCACTTTGCTGAATTCCTGTATCAGTTCTAGCAGTTTTTTGGTGGAATCTTTTGGGTATTCCATATAGAGTATCATGTCAGCTGCGAAGAAAGTTTGACCTCCTCCTGGCCAATTTGGATGCTTTTATTTCTTTGTGTTGTCTAATTGCTGAGGTTAAGACTTCCAATACTATATTGTATAACAGTGGAGAGAGTGGAAAGCCCTGTCTTTTTCCTGACCAGAGGGGGAAAGCTGTCAGTTTTTCCCCATTGAGGATACTAGTGTTGGGTCTTTCAAATATGTCTTTTATGATCTCGAGGTACGATCCTCCTATCCCTACTTTCTCAAGGGTTTTTATCAAGAAAGGATGCTGTATTTTGTCAAATGCTTTCTCTGCATCTATTGAGAGGACCACGTGGTTCTTGCCCTTTCTTTTATTGTTATAATGAATCATGTTTTCCTTCCTTTTCAATTTTTTGGAACAACTTCAAGAGAATGGGTATTAACTCTTCCTTAAATGTTTGGTAGAATTCCCCTGGAAAGCCATCTGGCCCTGGACTGAGTTTTTTTGGGGGAGATTTTTGATTACTAATTCTGTTACTTTACTGGTTATGGGCCTATTCAAATTTTCTATACCTTCCTGATTCAGTTTTGGTAGTTTATTCGTTCCTAGGAATTTGCCCATTTCTTCGAAATTACCATTATATTGGCCTATAATTGCTCATAATATTCTCTTACTATCGTTTGTATTTCTGATATGTTGGTTGTGATCTCTCCTCTTTCATTCTTGATTTTATTTATTTGGGTCCTTTCCTTTTTCTTGTTGATCAGACTGGCTAGTGGTTTATCAATTTTGTTAATTCTTTCAAAGAACCAGATTATGGTTTCGTTGATCTGTTCTACTATTTTTTGTTTTTGTTTGTTTGTTTGTTTGTTTCAGTAGCATTGATTTCTGCTCTAATTTTTATTATTTCCTGTCTTCTGCTGGTTTGGGGTTCTATTTGCTCTTCTATTTCCAGCTCTTTGAGGTGTAAAGTTAGCTTTTGTATCTGAGACCTTTATTCCTTCTTTAGCAAGGCCTGGATTGCTATATACTTCCCTCTCTCTTATAACCACCTTTGCTGTGTCTGAGAGGTTTTGGGCTGTGGTGTTATCATTTTCATTGGCTTCCATGTATTTTTTAATGTCCTTCTTAACTTCTTGTTTAGCCTATTCCTTCTTTAATAGGATGTTCTTCAGTCTCGAAGTACTTGTTATCTTTCCAAAATGTGTCTTATGTTTGATTTTGTTTCATAGCCTTGTGGTCAGAAAATGTGCATGGTATTAACTCGATATTTTTTGTACTTGTTGAGGGCCGATTTCTGTCGCAGTATGTGGTCTATTCTGGAGAATGCTCCATGTGTACTGGAGAAGAATGTATATTCCCTGCTTTAGTGTGAAATGTTCTAAATATGTCTGTAAAGTCCATCTGGTCCAGTATATCATTCAAAGCCTTTGTTTCCTTGTAGATTTTCTGTTTTGATGATTTGTTCATTGCTGTAAGTGGGTTTTGAAGTCCCCTACTCTTATGATATATTTATTAATGAGTTTCTTTATGTTCATGATTAATTGATTTATATATTTGGGTGCTGCCATATTTGGAGCATAAATGTTTAAAATTGTTAGTTCTACTTGGTGGATAGACCTTTAATTATGATATAATGCACTTCTTCATCTGTTGTTACAGTTTTTATTTTAAAGTCTAGATTGTCTGATATAAGTATGGCTACTCCGGTTTTCTTTTGATGACCGTTAGCATGATTGATGGTTCTCCATCCCCTTACTTTCAATCTGAAGGTGTCTTTAGGTCTAAAGTGAGTCTCTTGTAAACAGAGTATGGATGAGTCTTGTTTTCTTATCCATACTGTTACTCTATATCAATGTTGGACCATTTATTCCATTGACATTTACAGTGAGTACTGAAAGATATGAATTTATTGCCATTACGTTTCTTGTAGAGTTGGAGCTTCTGGTCGTGTTTTCTGTTCCTTTCTAGTCTTTGTTGCCTTTGGTTTTTTTTTTTTTCTCCTGTCTTTACTCCCCTTAGAGAATCCCCCTTAAAATCCCCCTTAAAGTGTTCAGGAATTCTTTTAATATTTGTTTGTCTGGGAAACCTTTTATCTATCCTTCTATTTTGAATGGTAGCCTTGCTGGATACAGAATTCTTGGCTGCAAATTTTTCCAATTCAGCACATTGAATATATCCTGCCACTCCTTTCTACCTGCCAAGTTTCTGTGGATAGGTCTGCTGCAAACCTAATCTGTCTTCCTTTGTATGTTATGGGCTTTTTTTTTTCTATTTCTGCTTTATGATTCTTTCCCTGCCTGAGTATTTTGTGAAATTGATTATGATATGTCTTATCGATTGTGTGTTTTTGTTGAATCTTGTGGGAGTCCTCTGTGGTTCCTAGGGTTTAATGTCTGTCTCTTTCCCCAGGTTAAGAAAGATGTCTGCTATTATTTTCTCACATAACCTTTCTACCTTTCTTACTCTTTCTTCATCTTCTGGGACCCCTATGATTCTGATGTTGTTCCTTTGTAATCAGTCAGTGATTTCTCTTATTCTTAAATTGTTCTCTTTTGCTTCACTCTCCCTCTTTTTTTCTGCTTCATTATCCTCCATAAGTTTGCCCTTTATGTTAGTGATTCACTATTCTGCCTCATCCATAATGCTGCTGTGGCATCCATTCGAGTTTCCAGCTCAGTTATAGCATTTTTTATTTCATCCTGACTAGATTTTAGTTCATTTATCTCTGTAGAGAGGGATTCTACTCTACTCTCGAGCCCAGCTAGTATTCTTATTATCATGACTCTAAATTCTGGTTCAGACATCTTGCTTGTATCTGTGTTGGTTATGTCCCTTGCTGTTGTTTCTTCTTGCTGTTTCTATTGGGGTGAGATCTTTTGTTTCGTCATTTTGAAGAAAGAAAAGTAATTAAAAAAAATAAAAAAAATTGGAGAATATGGCCAACATGGCAGAAGAGTAGGGGGACCCAGATTTCCCCTTGTCTTTCAAACTAAGAAGGAATGAAACCAAAGGACTCTCAACCCCAAGAGTTGGGGAAGAAAGGTGTTGCAGTCTACGAGGAACAGAAAGCGAAACCCAGAAAATGCCCACGGAAAACGAGAGTTTAATATGAGATGGATAAAACAATCTGCAGGGTACGGAGCTGAGGGGAGGGAGAGCCTTCTTCGGAGAAACCCGGGAAAGTGTAGAGCAGGCCACATCCAAGTGTAAGAAAAAAGGGAGAGAGAGAGAGACCACCATCCAGTCCCAAAAGGCAGGGCTTTTGAAGAGAAGTTCCACTGATAACAGCAGAACTCTCAGCAGAACTCTCCTTGTACTGGTACCGTCAGTGGCGGCCCAGTCAGCCTGCATCACACAGAGGCGCCACCACATGTAGATCGCTTCTAACCCTGGGACACAGATTACAGTGTAACTTGGTGTAGCAGGCAGAGAGTGTGTGGGGTGCACGGCCACCCAGCAAACTGCACTACGCTGGCAACACTAGCAGAATGAGGACAGAAATAAAGGGGCGATTAGAGACCCAATGACTGGGAAGAAGGGACTGGGGGGACGTCATTGTTGTCTTCCAAGCCTACAAACACCGGCCCCAGGAAGCCACCCCCAAAGCCATCCCCATGGCAGTGGATGTAGGACCCGCCTACACCAAACCACGCCCCTCTTCACAGGAAAGACAACTTTCAGTGGGGCTACAGACGCCAAGTTCAGACTGCTACCTGGAGTAACTCCAGGTCATTTCTTCTTTTTTAAATATATGCTCCCCTCTCTCCTTCTTACCGATCCC
This sequence comes from Paguma larvata, assembly GCA_030068075.1. NCBI lineage: Eukaryota > Metazoa > Chordata > Mammalia > Carnivora > Viverridae > Paguma > Paguma larvata. Next base: position 49,967,396 of record CM057830.1, on the reverse strand, counting down.
CACCCCTGAGTTGGCCATCCGGGGTATTGGATGGCTTAAACAGATTTTTAACACACTCTCTCAAGGCATGTTCTACATCTCCATCTGTACTTTCCTATATCTCTCCCTCTGGAATAACCAGGCCACATAGTCCATCTGGGCAACATCCATCTTCATTCCATTTTCTCTGCATTCTTCCTTATTCTGATTTCTCTCTGTCTAGATTAAGATCTTCAGTCTTTCTACATGATCAAAGTACACATTCTCTTCCCTACACACCTGTCATTATTCTCTCTGTTTATACTCTGCCATCAGCACAGTGCACACCCTGTCCTTAACGTGTAGCTGGTACTTCAGGACATATGCCCTCAGAGTGTCATTTGTTATTCTCTTTTCTGTTGTGAACCTCTTGTCTCTTTCATTTGTGGTACATTTGAGTGTTTCTCTTTGTCTGTCTGTTTCCTTTCAAGGGTGATCTTAAGAAACAATTCAAAGCACACCTAGCCAAAATGACAAAACTGAAGAATTCTCCTCAAAAAAACTACAGGAAGTAGTAACATCTCAAGAATTAATGAAAACAGATATAAGCAACTTAACAGAACAGGAATATAGAATGATAAACATAAAATTAATCACTGGGCTTGAAAAAAGCATAGATGAATGCAGAAGGTCCTCATTGCAGAGATCAAGGATATTAAAAAAGGTCAGGAGGAATTAAACAATGCATTGAATGAGATGCAAAATAAATTGGAATTGGCCACAGTGCGGATTGAAGAGGCAGAGGAGAGAATAAGTGAAATTAGAAGATAAAATTATGGAAAAAGAAGAAGCAGAGAAAAAGAGAGGGAAGCTGATTCAGGAACAGGAAAGGAGAATTCGAGAGATGAACGATGCACTCAAAGGAAACAATATCTGCATCATAGGAATTCCAGAGGAAGAAGAGAGAGAGAAAGGAGTCAAAGGGGTCCTTGATCAAATCATTGCTGAGACCTTCCCCAACATGAGGAAGGAAACAGGCATGGAAATATAAGAGGCACAGAGGACTCCACTCAGACGTAACTTGAATAGACCTTCTGCATGACACATCAGAGTGAAACTGGCAAAATATAAGTACAGAGAGAGAACTTTGAAAGCATCTACGGAAAAACAGGCCTTAACATACAAAGGTAGACACATAAGGGTTGTAGCAGACTTATCTACAGAAACTTGGCAAGCCAGAAAGGAATGGCAGGCTATCTTCAATGTGATGAACCGGAAGGATATGCAACCAAGAATCCTGTATCCGGCCAGCCTGTCATTCTGAATAGAAGGAGAAATTAAGGTTTTCCCCAACAAACAAAAACTGAAGGAATTCATCACAAATAAAATAGCATTACAAGAGATCCTTGGGGGCACTCTATGAAGGAAAGGTTGCAAAGAACACAAACTAATAGAGACATCCTTACAACCATGAAACCTACACACAACACAGTGAATCTAAACCCATATTTTTCCATATTAACACTGAATGTAAATGGACTAAATGTTCCAGTCAAAAGACACAGGGTAACAGAATGGATTAAAAAACAAGACTCGTCTATTTGCTGTCTTCAAGAGACTCATCTTAGACCTGAGGACACCTTCAGATTGAAAGTGAGGGGATGGAAAACTATCTACCATGCTCCTGGATGTCAGAAGAAAGCTGGAGTAACCACGCTTATAGCAGACAAACTAGTCTTTACAATAAATGATATAATAAGGGATGAACAAGGTTATTATATGATAATCAAAGGGACTTTCCACCCTGAAGAGCTAACAATTATAAATAACTACGTTCCGAATTTGGGGACACCCAAATTTGTAAAACAACTAATTACAAACGTAAGCAAACTTATAGATAAAAATGCCCTTATTGTAGGGGACCTTAACCCTCCACTCTCAGCATTGGATAAATACACTAAACACAAAATCACAACAGAAGCAATGGCCCTGAACTACACATTGGAACTGATGGGTCTAACTGACATCTTCAGGGTCCTTCATGCAGAAGCAAAGAAATTTACATTCTTCTCAACTGCGTATGGTACATTTTCCAAGATAGACCACATTCTGGGGCACAGGAAAGCTCTGAATAAATATGAAAGAACTAAGATCATACCTTGAACACTTTCAGACCACAATGCTTTGAAACTTGAAATCGACCACAGGAAATTCTGGAAAATCCCCAAAAACATGGAGGCTAAAGAACAGCTTATTAAAACAGAAGTGAGTAAACCAAGCAATCAGAGAAGAAATTAAAAATACATGGGAAAAAAAACAAAATGTAAATACAACAATCCAAATGCTCTGGGATGCGGCAAAGGCAGTCCTGAGAAGGAAATATATTGCAATCCAGGCCCATCTCAAAAAACAAGAAAAATCAATAACACTAATTCTAACAGCACGCTAAAGCAACTAGAAACAGAACAACTAAGACACCCCAAACCCATCAGAGAGAGAGAAATAACAAAGATCAGGGCACAAATTAATCATATAGAAACAGAAAAACTAGTGGAACACTGAATGAAACCAAGAGTTGGTTCTTTGAAAACATAAAAAAATGGACAAACCTCTAGCCAGGCTTCTCAAAAAGAAAAGAGAGTGAACCCAAATAGATAAAATCACGAATGAAAAGAGAAATCATCAGGGAATACTATGAAAAATAATATGCCATCTAATTGGACAACCAGGAAGAAAGGGACAAATTCCTAACCAGTCACACAGTACCAACACTCAAACGGGAAGAAACAGAAAATTTGAACAGATCCATAACTAGTGAAGAAATTGAATCAGTTATCAAAAATATCCCAAAAAATAAGATTCTTGGACCAGATGGCTTTCCTGGGGAATTTTACCAGACATTTAAAACAGAGTTAATACCTATCCTCCTCAAGTTGTTCCAAGAAATTGAGACAAAAGGAAAACTCCTGCACTCATTCTATGAAGTCTGCATCACTTTGATTTCCAAACCAGATAGAGACACAGCAATAAAAGAAAACTGCAGGCCAATATCCTGTATGAATATGGATTCAAAAATTCTCAACTAGATAATATCAAATCGATTTCAACAGTATATAAAAAGAATTATTCACCATGATCAAGTGGGATTCATACCTGGGTTGCAGGGCTGGTTCAATATTCCCAAATCAATCGATGTGATACATCACATAAACAAAAGAAAACATAAGAACCGTATGATCCTGTGAATAGATGCAGAAAAAGCATTCGACAAAATACAGCTTACTTTCCTAATAAAAACCCTCGAGAAAGTCGGGATAGGAGGAACATACATAAACATCATAAAAGCCATTTATGTAAAGCGCGTACCAAATATCATTCTAAATGGGGAAAAAATGAAAGCCTATCCCCTGAGATTAGGAACACAACAGGGATTTCCACATTCACCACTGCTATTTAACATAGTGTAGGAGGTCCTAGCATCAGCAATCACACAACAAAACAAAATAAAAAGCATCAGGATAGGAAAGGATGAGGTTAAACTCTCACTTTTCGCAGATGACATGATACTCTACATTGAAAACTCGACAGAATCCACCAAAAGCCTACTAGAACTGAACCAAGAATTCAGCAAAGTTGCAGGGTACAAAATCAATGTACAGAAATTGGTTGCATTTCTATACACCAAAAGTGAAGCAGCAGAAAGAGAAATAAAGAAGCTAATCCCTTTCACAATTGCACCAAAAACCATAAAATACTTAGGAATAAACCTAACCAAAGAGGTGAAAGACCTCTACACTGAAAACTATAAAAAACTTATGAAGAAAATTGAGGAAGACACAAGGAAATGGAAAAACATCCCATGCTCATGGATTGGAAGAATAAATATCGTCAAAATGGCAATACTACCCAAAGCAATCTACACATTCAATGCAATCCCAATCAAAATTGCACCAGCATTCTTCTCAAAGCTAGAGCAAACAATCCTAAAATTTGTATGGAACCACAAAAGACCTCGAATAGCCAAAATAATACCGAAGAATAAAACCAAGGCGGGAGGCATCACAATCCCAGACTTTAACCTCTACTACAAAGCGGTGGTCATCAAGACTGTATGGTATTGGCACAAAAACAGACACATAGACTAATGGAATAGAATAGAAAACTCAGAAATGGACCTGCAAGTATATGGCCAACTAATCTTTGACAAAGCGGGAAAATGTATCCAATGGAAAAAAAGACAGCCTCTTTAACAAATGGTGCTGGGAGAATTGGACAGCAACATGCAAAAGAATGAAACTAGACCACTTTCTTACACCACTCACAAAAATAAATTCTAAATGGATAAAAGATCTGAATGTGAGACAGGAAACCGTCAAAATCCTAGAGGAGAAAACAGGAAAAAGCCTCTTTGACCTAAGACGCACCAATTTCTTACTCGACACGTCTCCAAAGGCAAGAGAATTAAAAGCAAAGATGAACTATTGGGACCTCATCAAGATAAAAAGCTTCTGCACAGCAAAAGAAACAACCAACAAAACGAATAGGCAACCAACGGAATGGGAAAAGATCATCGCAAATGACATATCCGATAAAGGACTAATATCTAAAATTTATAAAGAACTTACCAAACTCCAAACCCGAAAAACAAACAACCCAGTGAAGAAATGGGCGGAAGATATGAATAGACACTTCTCCAAAGAGGACATTCAGATGGCCAACAGACACATGAAACGATGCTCAATGTCACTCATCATCAGGGAAATACAAATCAAAACCACACTGAGATACCACCTCACACCAGTCAGAGTGGCTAAAATGAACAAATCAGGAAACTATAGATGCTGGCGGGGCTGTGGAGAAGTAGGCACCCTCCTACACTGTTGGTGGGAATGCAAACTGGCGCAGCCACTCTGGAAAACGGTGTGGAGGTTCCTCAAAAAAATGAAAATAGAACTACCATATGATCCAGCAATAGTCCTGCTAGGAATCTACCCAAGAGATACAGGAATGCTGATGCATAAGAGCATGTGTACCCCAATGTTCATAACAGCACTTTCGACAATAGCCAAATCATGGAAAGAGACCAAGTGCCCATCAACTGACGAATGGATAAAGAAGTTATGGTACTTATATACAATGGACTACTACGTGGCAACGAGAAAAAATGAAATCTGGCCATGTGTAGCAACATGGATGGAACTGGAGGGTATTATGTTAAGTGAAATAAGTCAGTCAGAAAAAGACAGATACCATATGTTTCCACGAATAGGTGGACTTTGTGAGACTAAGCAAAAACCAGGGGGAGGGGAAGAGGGGAAAGGAAAAAAAGACACAGAGAGGGAGGGAGATAAAACATAAGAGACTCTCAAAGACTAAGAAAAAAACTGAGGGTAAGGGGGATGAGGGAGGGGGTAGACGGGGTGATGGGCATTAAAAAGGGCACATGTTGGGATGAACACTGGGTGTTATATGTAAACCAATTTGAAAATAAACTATTATAAAATTAAAAAAAAATAAAGAGAAATAAAGAAGCTAATCCCATTAAAAATTGCACCAAAAACCATAAAATACTTAGGAACAAACCTAACTAAAGATGTAAAATGTCTATACGCCAAAAACTATAAAAATCTTCTGAAGGAAATAAAGGAAGACACAAGGAAATGAAAAAAACATCCCATGCTCATGGATTGGAAGAATAAATATTGTTAAAATGGCAATACTACCCAAAGCATTCTACACATTGAATGCAATTCCAATCAAAATTGCACCAGCATTCTTCCCAAAGCTAGGGCAAAAAATCCTAAAATTTGTAAAGAACCACAAAAGATCCTGAATAACCAAAGTAATATTGAAGAAGGAAACCAAGGAGGAAGGCATCATAATCTTAGACTTTAACCTCTCCTACAAAGGGGTAATCATTAAGACAGTATGGCATTGGCACAAAAACAGACACATACACCAATGGAATAGAATAGAAAGCCCAAAAGTGGACCCACAAGCATATGGCCAACTAATATTTGACAAAGCAGGGAAGAGTATCCAATGGAAAAATAATAGCCTCTTTAACAAATGGTGCTGGGAGAACTGGACAGCAACATGCAAAAGAATGAAACTAGAACACTTTCTTACACCACACACAAATATAAACTCAAAATGGATGAAGGATCTGAATGGGAGATAGGAAACCATCAAAATCCTAGAGGAGAAACCAGGAAAAAAACCTCTTTGACCTACGACACACTAATTTCTTACTCGACACATCTCCAAAGGCAAGGGAATTAAAAGCAAAAGTTAACTATTGGTACCTCATCAAGATAAGAAGCTTCTGCACAGCAAAGGAAACAACAAACTAAACTAATAGACATCCAAAGGAATGGGAAAAGATAGTTGCAAATGACATATTGGATAAAAGACTAGTATGTAAAATCTATAAAGAACTTACCAAACTACACACCTGAAAAATGAACAATTCAGTGAAGAAATGGGCAGAAGATATGAATAGACACTTCTCCAAAGAAGACATCCAGATGGCAAACAGATACATGGAACAATACTCAATGTCACTCATAATCAGGGAAATACAAATCAAAACCACACTGAGATACCACCTCACACTGGTTAGAGTGGTTAAAATGAACAAATTATGAAACTACTGATTCTGGTGAGGATGTGGAGTAACAGGCACCCTCTTACACTGTTGGTGGGGGACATGTGTACCTCAAAGTTTATAGCAGAACTTTTGACAATAGCCAAATCATGGAAAGAAACTACGTGTCCAATAACTGACAAATGGATAAGGAAAATGTGGTGTATATATACAATGGAATACTATGTGGCAATGAGAAAGAGTGAAATCCGGCCATGTGTAGCAACATGGATGGAACTGGAGGGCATTATGCTGAATTAAATAAGTCAGTAAGAGAAGGAAAGATACCGTATGTTTCCACGCATAGGTGGATTTTGAGAGACATAGCAGAATACCATGGAGGAGGGGAAGGGAGGGATAAAAAAGCCACAGAGATGGAGGGAGACATACCATAAGCGACTCTTACACACTAAGAACAAACTGAGGGTTAAGGGGCATATGGGAGGGGTGGAGAGAGGGTGATGGGAACAGAGGAGAGCACTTGTCAGGATGATCACTGGTTGTTGTATAGAAACCAATTTGACAATAAAATGATAGAAAAAAAGAAAATGAAAAGACAACCCAAAAAATGTAAGAAAATATTTTCAAACCATATATCTGGCTAAGGGACTTATATCTAGAATATATTATGGAGCACCCTGGGTGAGTTAGTTGGTCCAATGTCCTGACTCTTGATTTCGGCTCAGGTCATGATATTAGGGTCTTGAGATCAAGCCCTGCATCAGACTTTATGTTGGGCTTGGAGCCTACCTGAGATTCTATCTCCGTCTCTCTGCTGTCCCCCATTGGAATGGGCACACACTCTGTCTCAAAAAATATTTTTAATTAAATAAATAGAATATATAAGTATTTTGAGTCCATTTCAGTCTATCAATAGTGATGCTATTTGCTAGAAAGGCCTGCGGTATTCACCTGAGCTTTTAATATTTGTGGCTAGCCCTACAGATATTTTTTGACCAAGCTAATGTTGTACCTTGGTCAATGCCTTTGGTTATTATTATGATTACAAGATACACCTCCGCAACAGCTATCAGGAAGCTTTGAAAGAAAAATAAGATTTACTACAAGTCATGGAGGTTACACAGCACATCTGGGGCCACATAGCAAGTTCATGGGTAGAGAGAAAGAGAGAATGATGGTCCTGGAGTTCTGCCTTTATTTGGATTGAGATTGAGATGTCAGGGTTTCAAGGGTTCACTTTTAATTGTTGAATTTAAAACATAGCAGTGGGGATTAAAGCATGGGAAGGGAAAACAAGCAGTGAGTTAAACAATCAGTTATCTAAGTCAATCAGAGCTTTCTGGGGAAGAAAAAGGAACTTCATGGGTGGAATGGATAGTTCTTTCCCTAACTGAGTAGCTGGCAGTGTGTTTATTCAAGATGCATATCTTTGAAATGGGTACCTTGACAATAAAAGTTCATGTCAGACAATTATGTTAAAATCAAAAAAGCTAATTATCAGGGGCTTACACTACAAGAAGGAACACTTACAAGTCTACAATAAGGAGGAGTGTGGGTGATGGGCATAGAAGAGGGCACTTGTTGGGATGAGCACTGGATGTTGTATGGAAACTAATTTGATAATCAATTATTAGAAAATTTTAAAAATAGGTAAATAGCCTCACTTAAAAATAATCAAAGGATTTGAGGGGCGCCTGCGTGCCTCAGTCAGATTAGTGTCCAACTTTGGCTCACGTCATGATCTCATGGTTCGTGGGTTCAAGCCCCATGTCATGCTCTGTGCTGATTGCTCAGAGCCTGAAAACTGCTTCAGATCTCTGTCTCCCTCTCCTCTACCCCTTGTCCACTCACACTGTCTCTCTCTCTCAAAAATAAATAAGTATTAAATTAAAAAAAATAAGCAATGGATTTGAATATACATTTCTTTAAATATGTAATACATAAATTTATATATATTATTTAATATATTAAGTATATTTCTTAAATATATCAAATAATTTAATTAATATTTAATATATTAAATATCTCTTAAATATGTTAAATTGCCAATTTATATATATTTTATATTGGCAACATATTGCCAATAAACACTTGAATTCTCAACATCATTAGTCACCTGGGAAATACAAATGAAAACTATAATATGAGAGCACTTCACACCCACTAGGATGGATAGAATCATCGAAACTCGGATAACAAGAAGTATTGGCAAGGAAGTGTATGAATTGGAACTCTCCTACATTTTTTGTGTAAATATAAAATAGTATATCCATTTTAGAAAACAATATGAAAGTTCTTCAAATTATTAAACAGAAAGGTACCTTATGACTCAGTGATTTCACTCCTAGAGTAATACAATGAAGAAAAATGAAAATGTATTTCAGACAGACTCTTATTTAACAGTATTATTCAGAAGACCTTATAGGAAACAATCCTGATGTCCATCAACAGATAAATGGATAAGATATGTGTTATATTCATGTAATGGAATATTATCCAGCCATAAAAAGGGGTGGAGTAATAGTACATTCTGTAGTAAGAGTAAGTCCTGAAAACATGCAAAGTGGAAGAAGTCAGTCACAAGTCTTATACTATATGATTCCATTCATATGAAATTCCAGAATAAGGAAATCTACAGAGACAGAAAATAGGGTTAGGGATGTGGATTGTGGGTGTAGAGGCTAAGGAGGCAACAGGTAAAGGATGCCAGGATTTCTTTTCGAGATGATGGAAATGTTCTAAACTTAACTGTGATGATGGCTGTACATTTCTGTGAACATATTCAAAACCCCTGAATTGCATGCTTTAATGAGTAAATCATAAGATATTACTTCTATAAAGCTGTATAAAGAAGGAATTAATTAATAATTAAATGAGTGTAGATAATTAGAGATGAACATATAAGTTACACTAAATAGCATAAAATCTGTATTAATGTGATATTCATGAATTAGTTATTTTATTATCTATTACCTATAAGTTATGAATCAGTGAATACAAATGAATTTAACATCACTCATCAAAGTGCTCAGAAATAGGAGTCCTAAAAATGAATTTGAACCTGGTCTGGAGTGATTAGAAGACATAGTTTCAGGAACTAAGCAGTGTTAAATCATAAGCCCATGCATACAAAATGTATTAGATGTATACAGTTTGAATTATTCAGTACAACAGACTTTTTTAATGTTTATTTATTTTTGAGAGACAGAGAGACGAGCACGAGTAGGGGAGGGACACAGAGAGAGAGGGACACAGAATCCGAAGCAGGCTCCAGACTCTGAGCTGTCAGCACAGAGCCCGGCATGGGACTCAAACTCACGACTGCCAGATCATGACCTGAGCTGAAGTCGGTGCTTAACCAACTGAGCCCAGGTGCCCCCAAGAGATTTTAACAAGAGAGAACAAACTGAGTGTTGATGGAGGGAGGTGGGTGAGAGATGGGATAAATGGGGGGATGGTTATTGAAGAGGGAATTTGTTATGACAAGCAATGGGTATTGTGTGTAAGTAATGAATCACTCAATTCTACTCCTGAAACCAATATTGCACCTGTATGTTAACTAACTAAAATACAAACAAAAATCTTTAAAAAGTGTATGGTTTGTGAGTGAGCAAAGGCCCATTGAAAAAAACATGAAAATAATAACAAGGCAAGAAATCAAGATGCGGGAAGTTGGGCTATTTACATGAAGTCCATCAGAGAGTTTGTTTAAGCTAGTGGTTCTTCACCCAAGCTGTATGTGGGAATCATCAGGGGAGCTTTTTTTTTTAATTTTTTAAATGTTTGTTTATTTTTGAGAGACAGGGAGAGACAAAGTGCAACCTGAGAAGGTGCAGAGAGAGAGGGAGACACAGAATCCAAAGCAGGCTCCAGGCTCTGAGCTGACGTGGGGCTCGGATTCAAGAACCACGAGATCATGACCTGACCTGAAGTCAGACACTCAACCGACTGAGCCACCAAGCACCCACATCAGGGGAGGGTTTAATTCAGAATCTCTGAAAGTGGGGCCTAAGCCTTGGCATTTTAAAAGTTTCCTGTGTAAGTGTAATGGACTGACAGAATGGAAAACTACTGTACTGGGACAAAAGGAACTATATATGGCCAAGAGAAAAGAGACTGAGGTAGGAATGTCAGCCTGAAGGATTATTCCAGGTGGCTCTTAAGTGAGCTCTTAAGGTTGTAGGGAATCAAATACCTGGGTGTGGTAAGTAAGGTTATTCTGAAGCCTAAGATGTCAGATCTAAAAGAGCCCTTAGTGACTCTCAAGTCTGACTTCTATTCCCCCTTCTCCACCTAGTGTGTATGGAGCACATATATACAGAGAAGGGAAAGGAATTGCCTGATGTCACAGTGAGTTATTGGCTGAATTCAGGTCTAGTGACTCCAAGTTATTGCCTTTTATCCTGTCCCACTGTCTTCCTACTTTACAGTCTGTAACTAGCTTCAAAAAGCAGGCAGTTCTTAAATGGCCTATTAATGCATTCAGTATTTTCCCCAACATTCTTTCCAAACCTGCCTAAGGGCTTCAAATCTTTATCTTAAATACTGCTCTTTGGAAGCTACATTACATAATCAGCTCACCAATAAACATTTCAAGTTATATGACTTAGTCAAAGCAAATCTTTTGGCCTTGTTTTTCTGCCAAGATTCATGACTTCTGCCTATCTTATCCTATAAGCATAATAATAATAAATATCCTATGCTGAGTGCCAGCAACAGTCTGGGCACTCTAAGGCACTTGGGATTTAGGATCTGGTGAAGGAGATATAGCTTGAGCCCAGTACCATCCTTTTCTTATCTTGGCCTTTTGCCCTTATAAAGATCATAAATACCCTTTACTCACATCTAGTCATCTCCCCAAACTCTACTATTGCCATGTTTGATAAAGGAAGTTTGTTGCAATTGTTTTATCAGCCAACTGAAAATTCTGTCCTTGCTTATTCTTTCCTACTGTATCAATGTGTGGTGATTTGTGCTATTTTAAGTGTATGCGTTTGTGCCTATTGTAAGATTAATTTAACTCTTTGGTGAGTTGACTAAAGTCTTCCTACTTGTATGACAACTTCCTCATTGTTCATGCCTTTATCTGCCCTTCCCCAGACTGGACTACTGGTTCCCAATTGCACCAGCTCAATTCACGAGCTGACACTGACATAAAATGGGTAGTGTTTTTGTTTTGTTTTGTTTTGTTCTATTTTAACAAAGACTAGTGCTTCTACCTGTATTGACCCTATGTCTTCACTCCTAGAAGCAAAATACATATTTAGGTTACAGGTAAAGTTTTAAAAAACTCTGGGTTTTCCTATGTCGAAAAGTAGTGCTTCAGGGTAGAATGAATGGGCACAGGATAGAGGGAACTGTGGACTTTATTCTGACACTACCTTAGCTCTGGTGGTTTCAGATCACATTCACCAACATTTTTATGACTTTACTTTGGTCACTGTTTCAGGGTTTTGTCTGGCATTCAATTGCCAGTGAAGCTTCAGCGGAATTGGCTCAGGTACTTGAGAATGTCCTGAGCCCATTTCACACAAGCACTCTTCAGACGTGTCATAAATGATAAACTGCCCCAGAGACTTCCATCCTGAATTCAGAAAAGACAGAAATGAACATGGCCATCAGATTCCATTGGGAGAGGGTCAGAATAGTTGAGATGCTAAAACAGGATGTAAGGAATTCCCACAATCTTCCTTATATTTTAAGGTTTTCCAGTTTGTTTGAGGCACAGGCAAAATGGTACCAGTTCTAATTCATTGCTTTAATATTTTCAACAGTAACATGTTTCTGAAATTCCCACCAGCTCCACCTAGCCATAAGTGAAAATAACATGCATGTACTCAGTGCACAGATGTGTGGGTTTGATCCCTGATTCTGGGAAAACATTTGCAAAGCATTAAACTTCTCTCAGCCACAGTTTCCACATATGAAAAAAAAACGGAGATATAATGCAAAGCTGTTTTGAGAATTCAATGATATAACTTTGATATAAGAACAAAATACTTGCCATGGAGCAGGAACAAGATAAATAATTTCCTTATTTTTGTATTCAACTCCTTTCCAGGTACTATTTCTGTAACACCTACTTCCTGCATAGTCATAACCTGGCTGGGTTCTGGCCTGCAAGACTTTAGGTTGTGTCCGAGGGCTGGGGAAATAGTAATAATAATAGCTAACTCTTACATAGAGTTAGCTTACTATAGTCCTAGACACTGAGCCGAGTGTTTTACATGCATCATCTCATTTAATTCTCACAACTATCCTATGATATAGATTATTATCTTAACTTTACATATAGAACAACTGAAGTGTAAGAAGTTTCAGTAAATTGCCAAAGGTATACAGCTAGTTTTAGAGTCAGAATTTGAACCAAAACAGTCTAATTTAGAGAGTCTTTGCTTTTAACTGCTGCATCAGATGTCTGGTAAAGCTAGACTTAGGTTGAGTGGAGGAAATGCCAACTCAAAACTCCCATTTTTTTTCTCTTTAAGGCCTGTCCAGAGAAGCAGAGGTCAGAGCCATCCCATCTAAGGACTGCAGCTATCCACTGTGGCAACTTTTCCCTTTCGCCTTTGTGTTCAAAGACTTAGGCCTGTGAAGAGAGCAACATTGTAATTATTTGGCAGGGGAGCATGATATTTAAGAATTCCTCAAATGTACTTTGCCCCAAACATTGTTGCTGTCACCACTTTGCTACTGCAGCAGTCAAACTCCTTCTATGGCCTGAAAGACAGTCAGCACTCCTTCTTTACCTGTCACTCTGTAGTCAGCTAGGATGGTTAAAGCTTGTGTTCCAACTTGAAAATGTATTTGATTGGGTAGAGACATTTTTAGTGGACTAAGGAACTTGGATGGAGAGGTGTAGGCTGCAAGTCCAGAGATAGTAGCTTTGTATAGTCTAGTCCTAGGCATACCAAGAAACTACCTGGGTGAGGGGGAAACAGTCTCCTCTCTGCAGGCACCAAGAGCACACAGATAGTATATTCCCTTTTATAGCTATATTCTCTGGGATAATGTGTTGTTTCTTGCCCCTAATCGCCATAGGGCAGCTGGCAGGGAAACCTGTGAGGCTGGTGCCAAATAATAATTGGGTTGAGGTCATGAAGCCCTGGCCTGACTGAGTGTGCTACTGACTTATTTAACTGTGTGATCTTGAACGAATAGAATTCGTTCGTTTTTGTCTCTGAAACTCTATTTCCCCCTCAGTGTGATAAAGGAGTTAGAATAAATTGGTGGTTTTCTAATTATTTTAAGCAGAAATTACTTTTTAAAAATGTATATCATTTAAAAATGGTTTTAATTTAAAATAAATCTTGAAACGTAAAACAGAAAAGTGGGATAGTTGCTTTTGTGGATTGGGGATGGCAAGAATAACAGGGACAACATTTAAAGGAAAGACATTCTGTCTTGGAGCCCTACTTGCCTGTACTCACCTTCACACTTTCATGGTAACTCCTGAAGCACCTTGAGGGGATATAATATGAAAACTTCTGATAAAGTCTTGAAGTCACCATCTAAATAGGATGTTCTTACAGGTGAGGGCAGTAAGGAAAATGGGGTATCTGGGAATAGGGAAGAGGAAAAATGCCAAGAGAATGCTAAAACAACTCTTCTCAATATTTCACAGGGAAAAAAATAATCCAGGAACATTGGTAGTTTGTTAGGTGGTGAGTGAGGTTGAGAAAGTGGTTTTACTCACCACAACCCCTGCTTCTAAGGATAAGAAGGAGAGACAAGAGTTGGAAGGCATAAATTCATCATGGAAATTATATAGCCAGGGTAGGTACCAAGAGTTCCTGAGTACTCCTGTGGTTCCAGCCCTGACTTTCTGTGTCACCTTTGTCAGGTAAATATTCCTCCTTCTCTGAGCTTTTTTTTTTTTTTTTTTTTTTGCCTTTCTGATACTATAAGAACAATACCAACCAATATGGGTAGGCTTAGGCAGCTCTGATAGCTGTTGGAGCAGAAAAGCTTTCCTTTGTCTTTATTCCATGTCCCATTTCTTAATCCTTTAGCATCTCTCCTCCCTTAAGCAGCCCTATAAAATGTCACCAACACTTTTTTTTTTCTGGATTCTTCCCAGGACCAGTAGGGGAAAAAAAAAAAAAAATATATATATATATATATATATATATATATATATATATATATATATATATATATATATATATATATATCTCCTTCAAATTTGGGATCCAAGCCTTAGGCCCTGTTCATGAAAAACATGAAGTAAGAAACAAATTGAAATAATGGAAAGACTTCTACAATGGATAGGGCTCTACCCTCTTGAAATGGGCTTGTGTCTTAGAAAGGCAGTTAGATAAGCATTTTGAATACTGTCTAAGAGCCTGTGATAGGTTCCCCAGGGTAAAAAGGACAGAGCATTTTAAGGTACCTTGGGCAACATCGGAAAATAAAACCAAGTTCTTCTTCTCTCTAATGTGTGTCTGAAACTCAGAAAGACTGTAAAAGAACTGTTTTCCACAGATTTTTCTTGTACTTTGGTCCCAGAAGGAAATATAAAGCACATACTAATTAGGAGAATACAGGGAAGGTTTAATAAAGAGACTACAAAAGTATTAGTGGGGTATAGGGAAACTATAAGGCATAGTGCAGTGCTCACAATGGGGCTTGTCATCACTCTTAAGGTTGAAGAGGTTAATGGAGGCAGTTACCGAAAATAAGAGGGCAAGGCTCTTATGGAAAGGACTGTCAGAAGGGGAGCTAAGATATTACATTGAGAGGCACAGCCAGTTCAAAGTGACAATGCAGTGAGGGAGCTGAGAGACTAAAGACCCTAACTCCATTCTTCTCCTTCCCTCCAATCCTCAACTAGGAAACATTACCAAACCCAACTGGAAATCAGAGGACTCTGGAGCTTGTTGAGGTACAAGTCAGTCTCCTGGGCCAGGCAGCAGGTTGGAGAAGTGTATAGCGGATCTAGAGAGATAAAAGGAAGCTAGCCAGCACAATTTGGCTAATCAATGTTGTTCGCTAAACCACTTTCACCTACCATAAAATCTATTCTGACTCTCTTATTATCTCTAGTCTGACATCCTTTCGGATAAAAATTCTCTGACTCCAAAGACTTCTAGCTCTGGCATCCAATCTAGAGTATTCCAATCTCAGAAGTTTCTAGTATCGGAAATTTCCTGACACCTTTGACTCCAGAATTCCACTGCTCCAGAAATATTTTAGGAATCTTTGTCCTGAGAAACCAATTAATTCTAAAGTTCCCTTTCCCTATAAATTCAGCTGGAGTATAAGCAGCATGGATGAATTGCTTCAGCTTTAGGACACGAATTGGGTCTCTTGATCCTCTGTGCATAATATAGGTAAGCCACTGTTACTATAAGTAATACTAAAGGTGAGTTTCATAAATCAGAGGCTGACGTTCCTTACTGGTCAGACCAGCAAGGCAGGGTGCGAGATGATTTGAGAGTTAAGGATGCAGAAGGGCGACCAAGTAAAAGGAAAATGTTGATTTGGCTAAATGGAATGACCTCTACCCCATTGCTAGTTGAGATAGGAAAGAGGTCAGAAACAACATCTAAACCTTAGACTCTGCATCCTAGATGAATATCTAGAGACATAAGTTTATAGTCTTAATCCCTCATGCAGAGTGTTTTCACCCCACCCATGGCAGATAGGTGCTACAGGGGAAATAGCACTGAATTTTGTATCAAAGCTTCTGGGTTCAAGTCTTTTTTTATTACTCACTGTGTGAACTTGGACCACTTCTTTCTCTATGTTCTTTAGTTCATCTATAGCTGTCCCTTTTGTGCTTCCTTTCTCATAGTGGTTTCTGAGGACTCTGTGAGATCATGTATGGAAAACCAGCAGTTTGTACACTGTAAAATATTGGAACCAGGGTGCTTCCATAGTGAGTATATGAGTGAGTGAGTGATATCGTGTGCGTGAGTGAGGGACTTTCAGTATGTTAGTGTTTGTAACTGAATATTCATGATTGGGTGTGAGAAAGTAGAGGAATGAATAATAGGAATGTGTGAGGGGATATATGTGAGAGAATAAGTAAAAAGTAAATTGTGGGTATTTGTACTATAGCTAATATGTTTGACTGGAAACACATGAAAGAGAATGTGAGCAAGGAAATATGAAAAATTGTGAGTTTGTGAGATCTATCCTTTGAGTCTGTGAGAGAGCAAATGTGGATTATAGTGTGCATGTATATGTGAATGTGAATATTTAGGTTGATCTATATGAAATTTCCATTTTTATAAGTTCATTATGCTTTAACATTAACAATTTAATATGGTTTAGCCTACTATGTAAGTATGTAAGACTGCATGTTTATTTGGGGATGTATCAGTAAATCGTGCATGAACTAGGCAAAATTCATATTCGTAAGTTAGTTAATATGTATGTTAAAGCAAATGTGTAATTTATTATTAAATGAGCTGTGTGTGAAATGTAATGTGTACATTTTTGGTAGACCATATGCGGATGTGAATCTAGATAAGCATGCATATCTACATAAGTGTTTGGAAGGAAGGATGAGAGTGATTTCAAGCAAGTGAGTTCAAATGTGTGTGTGTGTGTGTGTGTGTCAGAGAGAGACAGACAGACAGACAGACAGACAGACAGAGATTGAGAGAGAGCATATCTAGCCTTTGGACTCTGTACTATTGAACAGACGCCCTCTCTTCAACTCATAACTTTTCTACAAAACAAGCTTCCTAAGTTGAAATATTCCACACAGGCATTCCACCCCAAAAGAGGCCTTTTATTTATTTTTTTTTCTCTTCTTTGCTTTGTGCTGCATGCCTAGCCATTTTGGGCCAAGAAGAGAACTAAGTGCCCAGCTCTATTCAGAGAATAATTGGGAACATCTTGCTACACACAAAAAAATGGAAAATGACTGGCATGTGGGACTGAAACTTGGTGCAGGTTGTAGCCTTCAAGACAATGGGCCCCTCAGCTACTTTATTTGTTCTCTTTAAAAGTAGCCCTAAGTGACTGAAATATCGCTCGCCACCACAAGCAGTATGAAATTTCCAACCACCAGCTGGAGTTACATAACCATCTCCATGGCAACCAAAGTCCATAAACATGCAGTATCACTGTTGGCTGGTTACAGAGCAGTAGTTTTAGTGCCTCACCACCCCTCCTTCTCAGCCCTATGTTTTTTTTCATTTCTTTTAATTCTTCTCCTCCTATTTTTCTTTCCTGTTAAACTCAAGAAAATTAAATGTTGATTAAAATGAGTGGAAACTGAAGCTCCTTAGGCAGTGGATGCACGTGAGGTAAGTCTTCTCTGAGGAACCATGTAGGTGCTCAGCTTACCTGCAGGCCATCTCACACCAGGGAAATTACTGCCTTTCACCACTATACCACAAACCACAGACACACACATTCTGTAGTGGCTACTGTTCAATGGAAATCAGGCAGGCTGAAGACAAAGCAGTCACGGGGCCTAAAGGAAAACCTAAAATTTCATCCTCCTAGGACCCCGTCTTTTGAGTATTCCTAGGAGCCCCGGAGCAGTGATAACATGGAGATGTGGTAGGAGATATTTCTCAGGTAAGAGAATGAGATTTGGGGAAATGGGGATACCACCATTCTTGGTCACTATTTCTACATTTCCCAGAGCTTGAGACCAGATTCTATTCCCACCCTAATCAAGAGGCAGGATCTGAAATCAAAAGTGCAACAATTGAGGCACCTGGGTGGCTCAGTCAGTTAAGCGTCCAACTTTGGCTCAGGTCATGATCTTGTAGTTTGAGGGTTCAAGCCCCGTGTCGGGCTCTGTGCTGACAGCTCAGAACCTGGAGTCTACTTTGGATTCTGCTTCCCTCTCTCTCGGCTTCTCCCCTGCTCATACTCTGTCTCTCAAAATTAAATAAACATTATTTTTTTTTAATTACAACAATAGATATCAGGATTTGTGGATTTTAAGCCCTAGATCCATCTCTTAGTAGTTTTATGAAATCTAACAGAATATGTGGGTTGCTGAATGCCTAAAAAGGCATGCTACTATCCCTTGCTCAAAAACTTACAGTGGTGGACAGACCTTTGCCTTTGAACATGGTCCATTTTTCCCATGGATTACCAAAAGTGCTAATTATTTTTTGTATTGATTTAAATTTGCCTCCCTGTAGATTACATCTTCAGGTCTTTTCTCTATCCCTGGGCTCCTCAGACTCTAGATGTTCTCTGTACTTTGTGTGAAGCCCTTAAGAAACCTTCCAGACACCATATCCTCATGAGTCTTCACTTTCTCCAGGTAAATATCCACATTTTCTTCAATTGTCAATCAAGAGTCTTGGGTTTTACCCTTTTAGTCTGCCTACACTTCTCTGAACAAGCTCCTAATTTTCTGATTCCTCATTAAAATGTGAGACCAAGAGTTTGATATAACTTTCCAGGTAAGGTCTGATCAGTTAGCTATGTGATAAATTCCATGAATGGGACTACAGTCCAAGATAAGAAGGTACACTAAGTGTCAAAAAGAGAGAAAAAGCTCAGAAATGTTTTTCTCCTAGGTTCAGTCTCTGTATATTTGAAAATTGGACATTCTAGGTTTAATCTAGGTCTAATCTGCAGCTCTCAAGTTCAGATGAACTGCTTTCCCACAATTTCATGCCTATCAGTGCTCCACCCCTTGTGTGACTTGCTCCTGAGTATGGGGTATACACACATAGCCACTATGGTAATTCTTATTGTTCCTGCCTTAATGCTTACAAACATATATCCTGGTGAGACCAGGGCCTTAATCCTCCTAGAGACCTTATATACTCTGCTCACAGCTAGAGCAGATCCTTGTGCCCTGGTTTTTGGAGAACAGGCCCACAGCTTCCTGTCTGAGTTCCTCTTAGCTAGTGCTCTGAGTTTACCTAGAAACTGCCTGTTAGGGGCAATGTTAGAGTCAGTGGATAGTGTAAGGGTGCCAAGTGTAGTGAAAGAGGGGAAAAGAGATGGGAAGCTTTGAGCCCTGCCCACTCTTCTCTGATGGTGGCGGTTCCAGAATCTTCATATAAAGAGGAATTAAAGGAGACATTTTTCTGGACAAGTGCATTGATTTTATATACAATGTGTATATTTGGGTTGGTTTTGAAAGGCTAGTGGATATTATTATAAGCCTTTCAAGAGGGAGTGCCGGGGTCCAGTTCCAGCAAATCTAGGGGTCCCCGAAGGATGGACGGTCAGACAAAAGGGAATGAGAGAGCCATGAGAGAGATGTAGTCTGATGACCAAACAGGCAGCCGTGGCAATTCTGGTGTCTCTCCCTGCTGGTCTTAGTTTCTTTATTTAAAGGCAGTGAGTGACAATACATCTGTGACAAGGCATCATTTACAATTTTTCTTAGGTTGGCATATTTGTGAATCCCCCAGACGTAGAAGGAGATATTTCTATCTTAGATTAGGCAGTAACCATTTCTATGAGTTTGTTCCAAAATCACGCATTGTTTTTGAGGCAAAGCAGAGGAAATAACAAGATAAAGATTTTAGGAAGAGAGCAGGATTGTTGTAGCCCTTGGAAAACAGAGGGTGTATACATTGTTGCCTTAAGACCTATGTTAATCATCTATAGGTAGATTAGGAGTCATTCTATTCATAATCTTTAACCATAATGGAGGAGGTATTGTTTGCCTGGTAGAGACATGATCTCTAATGCTTTTCTAAGTTCTTTTCCTTTGTGAGTGAGTGAGCCTGTATAGTAAGGGCTCATGTCTATCTATTCTTTATGGTAGTTTCTGTGAAAGTATTTTGTTACTGTCTTTTTATTATAACAGAGCGTGGGGATGAGAATTACAAAAGGATTTGTGAAATGTTAACCTCAGTGAGGTGCTCAATATTTGTTGTTGATCAGTGAAGATATGTGTAGCTACTTTTGTTTGGCTATTGTTTGTACCTTATCTATAAACAGTGCTTCTAACTTTTGGGCTACGCTTACCTCAGGGGAAGGTCCTAAGTTTCTTTACAATCTCTCTTATTAGTCTGTTAATCAAATACTGAGAGAAGCTTTACAGAGATGTGCCTTGAGGTTTTATGGTGGGGCTGAGGGGATGATTAACACAATGTGATACCTGCAGGGAAAGTCTAGTTTGGTTCAAGGAGTCTTGGGGCCTAATATCTACTAATTTCTAGCCAACTCATAACTGCTATTCTGTATGATCAATTTGTGTAACCTATCCCCAAGAGGCAACTTTGAAGTTACTTCTGGCCAGATTACTCTCATTCAGATTTTATCCATCAAGACATTGCACTCCAAGTCCCCTTTTCCATATGCCATAAAACCAAAGAGCATTATATCCCTTGGGCCAACAAGAGCAGTTCAAGAAATCCAGGCCTGAAAGATTATTTAGAAGGAGGTAAGACTAGGCACCATCTTGGCTGGTAGGAGCTTTGCTTCAATATCTTTTCCACACAGGAAGGGGTCTCAACCTGCGAGCCCAAAATAGCTCCCAACAAGGGAGTGTGCTATTTTTCCAAACCTATTCTTTTATCAAGCCACAGTTTGGCTCATATTTATTTATGTTCAGATCTCTGTGTATATGTATGCATACATGTGTACCCAACTGTCAAAGGTTCCTGAAATGGGAGAGTAATATGAAGACTGGAGTTGGGGTTTTGTCCACCAAGACTGGTTTGCTGCTTTTAGGCATGCTAAAAAGATTGTGCAAGAGTAGAGAATGAAAAAAAAAATGAAATCATCAAGGGCCATTAGCTCCAACAGGAATGGAGTTGGGTCAATCGAACACTGATAGTTAAGAAAACTGTCATTCCTTCAGTATCTAAACTATGTGCCAGAAATGGTGTTAAATTATTTCATATATATTTATCTTGTTTAATCCCCACAACCCACTGACCATTACTTCTATGTCCCTACCCAAGATAGGTACTATAATCCTATTTCACAGAAAGAAAAATGAAGAGTAGGAGAAATTTGTTAAAGTTCACGTGACTATAAGTGAAAGAGCTAGGATTCAGTCCAAAGAATATCTGCCTCTAAAGGGAACTGCCTTCTGTTTTTTGAAGCAGTATTTTTTTATTAATTTTTATGTTTATTTTTGAGAGAGAGAATGAGAGGCAGATTGTGTGCAGGGAGGGACAGAGGCACAGAATCCAAAGCAGAGTCCAGGTTCTGAGCCGGGGATTAAAGTCAAATCAGGAGATCATGACCTGAGCCAAAGTCGGATGTCTAACCTACTGAGTCATCCAGGCACTCCTGAAGCAGTAAGCTTTACTTAAGCCTAGGTAATGGCCAGAGACTCCATCCCTTATATCTGAGATCCTTTTAAACGTGGCGTGCTATTGAGCATGGGAGTTGGTCCTGGGCTGGCAGGAGAGTGAGGTCCATTCCCACTGATGTGGGCCCACAGCATCAATCCCCAGTGCCTTGCCATTGATCCAGTGTATATTACACGAATCCTTTCCTGCTGTCTGGGTCTCAGTTTTCCATTTTTAAAAATAGTTGTGGTAAAGGCTAAATCAGATTATTTAGCACCATGTCTGTCATCTAATAAGAATATAATAAATAGTAGCTAAAAAGATAATTGGGTGATCTTCCTATTGGAATAATGTCTGAATTTGTGACTCTAATTTTCAGGGACAAACAATGACCTGCACTGAAAAGCATAACATAGCATTTTTAAGGCATTGTCACCTTACAGCCTTGAGGTGGCCAAAATCACTTCCTTCAGCAAACTTTAGCTAAATTCCTCCTCTCAAGTCATATATTTTGTTAACATTGGACTAGATGTTGGGGCTTCTGTGATTCATAATGTGTGGGCCTTGCTTCGTAGGGATTCCCTGAGAGAATCAGGATGGAGAGAGAGTTCAAGAATAGATTAAGAGAACAAATAAACTAAAACAGCTCTAATTGGCACAGGAGGGAAATGACTGAATCAGATCCCTGGGGGAGAAAACTAAGGCAAATTGAAAAGGCATCAGAATTGGATAGTGGAAGCCTAAGGTGGTTTAAAGAACAGCAGTAATAACGGTATTGATAACTCATTACAATGATCTACAAGGTCATTTAGGATCTCCTCTGCTAGCTCTCTGGTCTCATCTTCCACTACTCTCTTCACCTTGCTCACCCCAGCTTCACAGACTTCTTTGCTAATTTCGAACTATTCAGATACACTATGATCTTCACACTTGCCATTCCCTCTTCCCTCATGTATTCAAATAGACCACTCTCACCTATTTCTGATGTGTATTCAAATCTCACCTTCTCATGGAAACTTTCCTTTGCCATTCTATCTAAATTTACATCTCCTTTCCCAGTATTTCTTATCCATCTGCCCTGTTTTATTTTCTACTGCTTAACACTTACCACTAGCAAACATATTATGTATCTTGCTAATTTTCCTTGTTTCTTCCTTCCTCACTAGGCTATAAATGCCAGGGATTATTATTTAATTTTCCTACCGCTGTATCCCCACTACTTAAGACAGTACCCAGAACATAGTAGGTACTCAGTAAATTATTTTTGAACAAATGATGAATAGTAAAGTTTATTAAATGTAGAATCACTCCATTTTAAGTAGTCAAGTGTTCCTTTGAGACTCTGCTAAAAGATATGAATGCATTTTGTAAAATAATGCATGTAATCCTTCCTCTTGCTATATTATCAGCTCTTTGGAATTCACAATTGCATTACATTCCCACAACCGCTTTGTGAAGCAAGCATTTTATCTCTATTTTGCTTGTGAGAACAGTGAAGCTCATAAAGGTAAGCTAAATTATCAAAGACCATGGAGTAAGTGAGAGAGCATGAACTACAACCAAACTCTCCAGTGTTCTGATCCCTGCCATTTGCCGATCCTAGGCACATGGTATACTTACCTTGTAAAAAACTAGGGCTGGTACTAGGACTTGATAAAACCTGTGTGGTAGACAGTTTCTAAGATTACATGCAATGTTCCTTGCTTTCCGGTATTAATACACTTCTGTAATCCCCTCCACCTTGACTGTGGTCTGAATCTAGAATAGAATAGAGTGTGGTTAAAATGATAGGATGTTACTTCTGATGTCAGGTTATGACATATTTTCCTCTCTTGCTCTCTCACTTGCTCCATCTGATAAAGTGAGCTATCTCATGAGTTGCTTTAGGGAGAACTTCATGTGGCAGGGAACTGAAGGAGGCCTCTGTTCAACATCTAAGAAGGAACTGAGGCCCTTGGGCCAACTGTTCACAAGAAACTTAATTCTGCCAACAGCTACATGAGTAAGCTTAGAAGTTGATCCTCCCCCAGTTGAATTTTAAGATGACTACAAACCCAGTTGACCCTTTGACTGCAGCTTGTGAGAGACTGAAGCAGAAGCATCCACCTAAAACATGCCTGGTTTCCTGACCCAATAAAATAATAACTGTGCATTATTTTAAGATGCTAAATTTTGAGATAATTTTCATGAAGCAATAGATAACTAACAAAACCAGGAACACAAAATGGCCTATAACATGTTTGCCTCACTGCTTCAGCTGCCATACCTCCCTCCCTGGTCCTCACTCCCAAAGCTTTTCTCCTACCTAACATGTTGGGAACAATAACACATTTGAGATCATAAGAGACTGGAACTTGAATAGTTACAGCAAAAGTGTAAGTATGGTAGTAGGTAGGATACTCTGTTGTTTTAGCTGAAAAAATTGTCTAATTTACAGTCTAATTTCTTTCAAGCCTTGGTTGCTTATAATTGTGGTTTATTGATAAGATTTATCATCTAGAAATCAGGAGATAGGGGTTATTGCAATAAAGCAGTCCACATCATTTTTCAACTGTCATTTTTGGGCCTGACATTATGTTTTGTATTGAAAAGACTGTGGCAAACAAATTATGTCTAGTGCTCGCCCTCACAAGACTTCCAATATAATAGCTGTACTTCTGGATTTACGACTCAAAGTGGATCCATGGGCAATTCTCTTTGCCTTCAGTTTCCAAACTGGTAAAATGAGTGACAGCTGGCATGCATAGGAGGTCTGTTTAAGTTCCACAACAATTCACTTTTATAAAAAGGCAAAACCCGTAGTGATCAAGGGAGCTGCCTCCTGTCTGGTTGGTTACCCAGGGTTATCAAGATAAAAGGATGTACTTAGGGTCACATGGGCAAATGCTGGCAGTATCCTGAGTTGCCTCTCAAAATTACATTGACATTTATAGCACAAAGAAAAAAAAATGTTTCAATAATGTTTGCTTAGGGGCACCTGGGTGGCTCAGTCATTTAAGGATCCGACTTTGGCTCAGGTCATGATCTCATGGTTTATGAGTTGGAGCTCCGCATCAGGCTCTGTGCTGACAGCTCACAACCTGGAGCCTACTTTGGATTCTGTGTCTCCCTCTCTCTCTGCCCCACCCCCACTCACACTCTGTCTCTCTTGCTCTCAAAAATAAACATTTAAAAAATTAAAGAAAATAATGTTTGCTTAATGACGCTCTGTTTCTGAACAGACAGTAAACAAACAAGATGAAAAGAAAGAAATTGTTAATGCTTTTAATAATCCAATAATATTTAAGTAACAGATAGTAATTATCTTATTAAATCTAAATGAACAACAACAAAATGAAGCTCTCTGGATGCTAAGGCATCTAGAAGCTCTAAAATTAAAGGTTATCTGCTCCACTGGAATCTTCTTTATGCTGAAAAAACATTATTTCCTGGATGTGGTAAGTCAGGTTGGGCTGGGAATAGGATCAAGGGAAGAAAATGAAAGCTGTTGCTTGAGAAAATGTTTCTGAAATGAGGAAAAGAATGCTAGGCTTTTAGAGGACCAGAAATGGGCAAAACAAAGGTAAATCTCTTAGTATAGATACAGAGGTGCTTAGGGGAGAATGACTTACCAAAGATCACTAACATTTTTCAGTGGCAAAGCTTAGACAATAATCTATGCCTTTCTGTGACACCACCCTGTACACACCGAATTTCACCAGAATAGGTGATATCTAGTAGTTAGAAGCATGGATCCTCAATGAAAATGAACTATTTTTCAAATTTATTCTCTGCCATTTATGAGTTATGTGACCCCGAGTGAGTTACTTTACCTCTCTGCAATTCTATCCACTTATTTATAATAGTGATGATAATATAACTTATTTATTTAGTTTGTCAGAAACATAAACTGAGTTAATATTTATAAAACACTTGGAGCATGATCATCACAAAGTAAATACTGTATAAGTATTTGTAAAACAAAACAAGAGTTTCACTTTGTTATAAGCAAATCAAATAGCCCAGTCCAGCCAGTAGCAAGAGGAAGACCTTCTCAGAGATCTCCAACTCTCCTTTCTGAAGGTTTTCCCTTGTCTGGTAATACTTCAACATCCCACTCGCTCCCCATTATGCACCACACTCCTCTTCATGTTCCCAGGACCATTGTACTTTCTCCTCCATTTTTCTGATGACAGGAACTGATCAATCCAAACACCTCTCACATTTGTTGCCTTATCATTTCAGCATAATAACTCAGTGATAGGCCAATGACTTTTATTTATATTTTAGAAATGAGGACTCAGAGGTCAGGGAACTTGATGTGACTAATATGACTCTATAGGTTTAACAGGATGCCATGGTCATAGTCCAAACTTCACTAATAACTTGGTACGTGACCTCAGGTAAATGTTTTCCCATCTCTGTGCCTCAATTTCCTCATGCAATCAATCTGGTGATTGGGCAAGATAATCTTACAAACAAACTTCTTCAAAGGTCACACAACTAGTTTGTAGTGGAGCAAGACCTGACAATGTGCTGGACCATTCCTTGAATTTTCTCTCATGCCTCTCTTTAACAAATAGACAAAGAGTCCTAGGGAATTCAAAGAACACACTCCCTCATTTGCCTTTTATTTCCTTTCCCTTTTCCTTTACCTAACACCATAGTATTAAGCAGCAAGTAGGACAGGACATTTACTTTGTTACATTAAAAAATGATTTTGATCCTTTTCCTCAGCTCAGGATCGTGTATAAACCTCAATCCTCTGGCTGCCTTTTGAGTCTCATATCTTACTGTTGGTTCCTGTTGCGTGGACGCTCATTTTTTTAAACGCCTGTCTCCTTTGCCTGGCAAGTTTTCCTTTCCAGGGCAACTTCAAGAAACAACCCATAACACATCCAGCCAAAATGAAGAGACGGAAGAATTCTCCTCAAAAGAATCTACAAGAAACAGTGACAGCTCAAGAATTAATGAAAACAGATATAAGCAACATAACAGAACTTGAATATAGAATGATAATCATAAAACTAATTGCTGGCCTTGAAAAAAGCTTAGATGAATGCAAGGGGTCCCGCGCGGCAGAGTTCAAGGACCTTAAAAACGGTCGGGAAGAATTAAAGAAGACATTGGAAGAAATACAGCAGAAACTGGAAGCAGCCACAGCACGGATTGAAGAGGTAGAGGAAAGAGTTAGTGCATTAGAAGACAAAATCATTGAAAAAGAGGAAGCAGATAAAAAGAGAGAGAAGCTGATCCAGGAACAGGAAAGGAGAACTGGAGAGCTGAGCGATGCACTCAAAAGACACAATATCCGTATCATAGGAGTTCCAGAGGAAGAAGAGAGAGAGAAAGGAGTCGAAGGGGTTCTTGAACAAATCATTGCTGAGAACTTCCTCAACATGAGGAAGGAAACAGGCATGGAAATCCAAGAGGCACAGAGAACTCCCCTCAAACGTAACTTGAATAGACCTTCTGCACGGCACATCATAGTGAAGCTGGCAAAATACAAAGATAGGGAGAGAATCCTAAAAGCAGCTAGGGACAAAAGAACCCTAACATACAAAGGGAGACCTATAAGGGTAGTAGCAGACTTATCTACAGAAACTTGGCAAGCCAGAAAGGAATGGCAGGATATCTTCAATGTGATGAGCAAGAAGGACATGCAACCAAGAATTCTGTATCCGGCTAGCCTGTCATTCAGAATAGAAGGAGAGATCAAGGTTTTCCCCAACAAACAAAAACTGAAAGAATTTATCACTAATAAGCCAACACTGCAAGAGATCCTGAGGGGCATTCTATGAAGACAAGGTTGCAAAGAACACAAAATGCCAGGGTCAGCCTTACAAATATGAAACTTACAGATAATACAGTGACTGTAAGCCCATACTTTTCAATATTAACACTGAATGTAAATGGACTAAATGCGCCAATCAAAAGACGCAGGATAACAGAATGGATTAAAAAACAAGACCCATCTATTTGCTGTCTTCAAGAAACTCATCTTAAACCTGAAGGTACCTTCAGATTGAAAGTGAGGGGATGGAGAACTATCTAACATGCTACTGGAAGTCAGAAGAAAGCCGGAGTAGCCACACTTATATCAGACAAATTAGACTTTAAAATGAACAATGTAATAAGAGATGAAGAAAGACATTATATAATAGTCTCAGGGATCATCCAGCAGGAAGAGCTAACAATTGTAAATATCTACGCACCGAATTCGGGGGCACCCAAATTTGTAAAACAACTAATTACAAACATTAGCAACCTCATCGATAAAAATGTCCTAATAGTAGGGGATCTCAACACTCCACTCTCAGCATTGGATAGATCCACAAAACAGAAAATTTCCGCAGAAACAATAGCCCTGAATGACACATTAGGACAGATGGGCCTCACAGACATCTTTAGGGTCCTTCATCCAGAAGCAAAGGAATTTACGTTCTTCTCATCTGCACAAGGTACATTTTCCAAGATAGACATGTTCTGGGGCATAGGGAAGCTCTGAGTAAATATAAAAGAATTGAGATCATACCATGTACACTGTCAGACCACAATGCTTTGAAACTTGAAATCAACCACAGGAGAAAGCCTGGAAAATATCCAAGAACATGGCGCTAAGAAAGAACCTACTAAAAGATGACTGGGTCAACCAAGCCATCAGAGAAGAAATTAAAAAATACAGGGAAAAAAATGAAAATGAAAATACAACAATCCAAACGCTCTGGGACGCAGCAAAGGCAGTCCTGAGAGGGAAATATATTGCAATCCAGGCCCATCTCAAGAAACAAGAAAAATCAATAACACAAATTCTAACAGCACGCCTAAAGGAACTAGAAGCAGATCAACTAAAACAACCCAAGCCCAGCAGAAAGAGAGAAATAACAAAGATCAGAGCAAAAATTAACCATATGAAGACAGAAAAGGTAGTGGAACAGATCAATGAAACCAAAAGCTGGTTCTTTGAAAAAATAAACAAAATAGACAAACCTCTAGCCAGGCTTCTCAAAAAGAAAAGAGAGAGAACTCAAATAGATAAAATCGTGAATGAAAAGGGAGAAATTACAACCAACCCCTCAGAGATACAAGCAATCATCAGAGAATACTATGAAAAATTATATGCCACCAAACTTGGCAATCTGGAAGAAATGGACAGCTTCCTAAATAGCCACACGCTACCAAAACTCAAACGGGAAGAAATAGAAAATTTGAACAGACCCATAACTAGTGAAGAAATAGAATCCGTTATTAAAAACCTTCCAGCAAATAAAAGCCCTGGGCCAGATGGCTTTCCTGCGGAATTTTACCAGACATTTAAAACAGAGTTAATTCCTATCCTCCTCAAGCTGTTCCAAAAAATTGAAACGGAAGGAAAACTCCCGGACTCATTCTATGAAGCCAGCATCACTTTGATTCCCAAACCAGATAGAGACCCAGCAAAGAAAGAAAATTACAGGCCAATATCCCTGATGAATATGGATGCAAAAATTCTCAACAAGATACTAGCAAATCGAATCCAACAGCATATAAAGAGAATTATCCACCATGATCAAGTAGGATTCATCCCTGGGTTGCAGGGCTGGTTCAATATTCGCAAATCAATCAACGTGGTACATCACATCCACAAAAGAAAAGATAAGAACCATATGATCCTGTCAATAGATGCAGAAAAAGCATTTGACAAAATAAAGCACGCTTTCTTAATAAAAACTCTCGAGAAAGTCGGGATAGAAGGAACATACTTAAACATCATAAAAGCCATATATGAAAAGCCCACAGCTAATATCATCCTCAATGGGGAAAAAATGAAAGCCTTCCCCCTGAGATCAGGAACACGACAGAGGTGTCCACTCTCGCCACTGCTATTTAACATAGTGCTGGAAGTCTTAGCATCAGCAATCAGACAACAAAACAAAATAAAAGGCATCAAGATTTGCAAGGACGAAGTCAAACTTTCACTTTTTGCAGATGACATGATACTTTACATGGAAAACCCGACGGAATCCACCAAAAGCCTACTAGAACTGATCCATGATTTCAGCAAAGTTGCAGGATACAAAATCAATGTACAGAAATCGGTGGCATTTCTATACACCAACAATGAAGCAGCAGAAAGAGAAATAAAGAAGCTAATCCCTTTCACAATTGCACCAAAAACCATAAAATACTTAGGAATAAACCTAACCAAAGAGGTGAAAGACCTCTACATTGAAAACTATAAAAAACTTATGAAGGAAATTGAGGAAGACACAAGGAAATGGAAAAACATCCCATGCTCATGGATTGGAAGAATAAATATCGTCAAAATGGCAATACTACCCAAAGCAATCTACACATTCAATGCAATCCCAATCAAAATTGCACCAGCATTCTTCTCAAAGCTAGAGCAAACAATCCTAAAATTTGTATGGAACCACAAAAGACCTCGAATAGCCAAAATAATACTGAAGAATAAAACCAAAGCGGGAGGCATCACAATCCCAGACTTTAACCTCTACTACAAAGTGGTAGTCATCAAGACTGTATGGTATTGGCACAAAAACAGACACATAGACCAATGGGATAGAATGGAAAACTCAGAAATGGACCCGCAAGTATATGGCCAACTAATCTTTGACAAAGTGGGAAAATGTATCCAAAGGAAAAAAGACAGCCTCTTTAACAAATGGTGCTGGGAGAATTGGACAGCAACATGCAAAAGAATGAAACTAGACCACTTTCTTACACCACTCACAAGAATAAATTCTAAATGGATAAAAGATCTGAATGTGAGACAGGAAACCGTCAAAATCCTAGAGGAGAAAACAGGAAAAAGCCTCTTTGACCTAAGACGCACCAATTTCTTACTCGACATGTCTCCAAAGGCAAGAGAATTAAAAGCAAAGATGAACTTTTGGGTCCTCATCAAGATAAAAAGCTTCTGCACAGCAAAAGAAACAACCAACAAAACGAATAGGCAACCAACGGAATGGGAAAAGATCATCGCAAATGACATATCCGATAAAGGACTAATATCTAAAATTTATAAAGAACTTACCAAACTCCAAACCCGAAAAACAAACAACCCAGTGAAGAAATGGGCGGAAGATATGAATAGACACTTCTCCAAAGAAGACATTCAGATGGCCAACAGACACATGAAACAATGCTAAATGTCACTCATCATCAGGGAAATACAAATCAAAACCACACTGAGATATCACCTCACACCACTCAGAGTGGCTAAAATGAAAAAATCAGGAAACTATAGATGCTGGCGAGCATGTGGAGAAGTAGGCACCCTCCTACACTGTTGGTGGGAATGCAAACTGGTGCAGCCACTCTGGAAAACGGTGTGGAGGTTCCTCAAAAAAATGAAAATAGAGCTACCCTATGATCCAGCAACAGCCCTGCTAGGAATCTACCCAAGAGACACAGGAATGCTGATGCATAGGAGCACGTGTACCCCAATGTTCATAGCAGCACTTTTGACAATAGCCAAATCATTGAAAGAGACCAAGTGCCCATCAACTGACGAATGGATAATGAAGTTATGGTACTTATATACAATGGACTACTACGTGGCAATGAGAAAAAATGAAATCTGGCCATGTGTAGCCAGATGGATGGAACTGGAGGGTATTATGTTAAGTGAAATAAGTCAGTCAGAAAAAGACAGATACCATATGTTTCCACGAATAGGTGGACTTTGTGAGACTAAGCAAAAACCAGGGGGAGGGGAAGAGGGGAAAGGAAAATAAGACACAGAGAGGGAGGGAGATAAAACATAAGAGACTCTCAAAGACTAAGAAAAAAACTGAGGGTAAGGGGGATGAGGGAGGGGGGAGAGGGGGTGATGGGCATTAAAACGGGTACATGTTGGGATGAACACTGGGTGTTATATGTAAACCAATTTGAAAATAAACTATTATAAAATTTAAAAAAATGATTTTAAGACTAGAATGTCAAAACAGAGAGGGCCTTTGGAAATATCTTTTAGACAATTGGTTCTGAAACTGAAGTGCATATACTAAAACGTTCTCCCCAGTACACTGAAGGTACATGGGCTAAAAGGCCACTCTTTCCTGAATAATTGACTTTACCAGAAGACTTGGAAGAACTATATTAAAATAAGTACATATCTGTTATGCAGAAGAATGCCCCCCCAAAAAGAAACATAAACAAACATGAACTTTTTAAATTAAAACAAATCTGGAGAACACGGATGGCTCAGTTGGTTAAGTGTCCGACTCTTGATATCTCATGAACTGTGAGATCAAGGCTCGCATCAGGCTCTGCACTGACAGGGTGGATAGTGCTTGGTATTCTCTCTCTCCTGTTTCTCTGCCCTTATTTCTTCTTGCTCATGCTCATTCTCTCTCTCAAAATAAATTTTTAAAAACTAAAAAAAAATCTACAAAGAATTTGTACTCTGACTTGTATTTGAAAAGTCGGAAATGCAGTCTTATAAATCATTATATTGCAATTGGCAAAACAGATATCCAAAGAAGAAAGGAACGAGAGTCTTCCTCACCAGATTCGCAAAGACTTAAAGAGAGCCATGAATCTCAACATTTTGCCTCCTGGACAATTTAACATTTCTCTATCTGGCTACTCCCATTGGCTTAGACACTAGAAAAAGGCAAGAGAGAGTCAAGGAGGGATTGAAGGCTGTTTTCTAGTGGGTGAAGGAGCACCTTACTAATATGGAGAAGTTGTTTTGCTTCTAGAAGGCCCAGATTTCTTCATCTGTAAGAAGATGACAAAGTATAATGTATGGATGATAACTTGGGTTCTGGTTTAAAAATGCCTGGATTTGAATCCTAGCCCTGTGACTATCTACTTGTCTGATCTTGGGCTAGTTACTTAACCTTTCTATGCTTCAATATCATGTAAAAAATGAAGATAAAAATAGCACCTATTTCATAGGGCTGTTGTGAGAATTAAATGAGGTAATATAGGCAAAGCTCTTGGAACAGTGCTAATTATTTAACTATTATTGTTAAAACTGAACTTATGGAGCACAGCCGCCGCCTTAGACAAGTCTGTGGGACCACAAATGTAGAGAGCATAGTTCATAACCCACAAGTCATTGTAAAGGTGGTCTATATCTAGGTTTTTAGAAATGGGATATGTGACAAACTGAGATCTTTACAGAAAAAAATTACCCATACTGCCCTGATGTCGGTATAGATTTTAGGCCTTGTATGAGCTCCTGAAAGAGTTACAGTAGTGTTTTATATGGGCATTGGAATATGTGCTTATATTTTCTTAAAAACACTAACTTCTGTTTTTGTGCCAATACCATGCTGTCTTGATGACACATAGACCAATGGAATAGAACAGAAAACCCAGAAATGGACCCGCAAGTATATGGCCAACTAATCTTTGACAAAGCGGGAAAGAGTATCCAATGGAAAAAAGACAGCCTCTTTAACAAATGGTGCTGGGAGAACTGGATAGAAACATGCAAAAGAATGAAATGAGACCACTTCCTTACACCATTCACAAAAATAAACTCAAAATGGATGAAGGATCTGAATGTGATACAGGGAATCATCAAAGTCCTAGAGGAAAAAGAAGGAAAAAGCCTCTTTGACCTAAGACACACTAATTTCTTACTCAATACATCTCCAAAGGCAAGGAAACTAAAATCAAAAATGAACTACTGGAAGCTCATCAAGATTAAAAGCTTCTGAACTTCAAAGGAAACAACCAACAAAACCAGTAGTCAACGGACGAAATGGGAAAAGATAATTGCAAATGACATATTGGATAAAGGACTAGTATCTAAAATCTATAAAGAACTTACCAAACTCCACAACCGAAAAATGAATAATCCAGTGAAGAAATGGGTGGAAGATATGAATAGACACTTCTCCAAAGAAGATATCCAAATGGTAAGAAAACACATGAAACGATGCTCAATGTCACTCATCATAAGGGAAATACAAATCAAAACCACACTGAGATACCACCTCACACCTGTCAGAGTGGCTAAAGTGAACAAATCAGGAAACTATGGATGCTGGCGAGGATGTGGAAAAACAGGCATCTTCTTGCACTGTTGGTGGGAATGCAAACTGATGCAGCCACTCTGGAGAACTGTGTGGAAGTTTCTCAAAAAATAGGAATAGAACTACCCTATGACCCAGCAGTAGCACTGCTAGGAATCTACCCAAGTGATACAGGACGGCTGATGCACAGGGGCACGTGTACCCTGATGTTCATAGCAGCACTTCCGACAATAGCCAAATCATGAAACAAGACTAAGTGTCCATCAACTGATGAATGGATAAATTCCAGGGTTGAGTTCCAGCGAATCTCCAGCGAATCCAGCCTGAAGGATGGACGGTCAGGCGAAAGGAAATGAGAGAGCCATGAGAGAGATGTAGTCTGATGACCAAGCAGGCAGCCCTGGCAATTCTGGCATCTCCGTCCTGCTGGTCTCAGTGTCTTTATTTTAAAGTAGTGAGTTACATTACATCAATGAGTGACATTCCATCAGTAAACATAGTTTGAACAATAATGTGTTTTATCAGTAAAGCGGCGATTTCCTCAATCTTCCAAGTTGTTTTCAAGTTATTTAGCATATAAATTTAAGGCAGCGGGAGAGAACAGGTCGTTACCTAGGCCTGCCTATGTTAATTATCTATAAACAGGTCAGGAGTCATTCCGCCTATTCTTCCAACTACAATGGGGAATGTGCAACCCATCCAGAAAGGACAGAATTCCCAATGCTTGTCCTTTGATTGTGAATGAGTGAATTTACAAAATAGGGGCCTAACATTTACCCGAATCACACCAATATTCAGCCAGTTCATAACTGCTATCATATTGTGCAACCCATCCCCAAGATGCAACTTTAAGGTTACTTCTGGCCAGGCTACTCTCATACAGATGTGATCCATCAAAGCATCATACTCCAGGTCCTTCCCTTTTATCTATATGCCATAAAACAAAAGAGCATTACATTCCTTGGGGCCGAAGAGAGTAGCTCAAGAAATCCAAGCCTGAAAAATTATTTAGAAGGAGATAAGACTAGGTGTCGTCTTGGCCAGCGGGAATTTTGCTTCAACCGCTTTTTCCACACAGGGAGGTGTCTCAACCTGCAAGTCTACAATGGCTTCCAACAGATAAAGAAGATATTGTATATATACAATGGAATACTATGCGACAAGGAGAAAGAATGAAATCTGGCCATGTGCGGCAACATGGATGGAACTGGAGGATATTATGCTGAGTGAAATAAGTCAGGCAGAGAAAGATAGATGCCATACGTCTCCACGCATAGGTGGGCTTTGCGAGACTTAACAGAAAACCAGGGAGGAGGGGAAGAGGAGAAGGGAAAAAGCCACAGATAAGGAGGGAGACAAAACAAAAGAGACTCTCAAAGACTAAGAACAAACTGAGGGGAGAGGAGGATGTGGGAGGGGGGAGACTGGGTGATGGGCACAGAGGAGGGCACTTGTGGGATGAGGGTTGTAGGTTAACATACCTGAGTCAATAATGGAAAACCATTACCGGCTGTTTTGGCTTCTGTAAATTGCTTTGGGAATCCATCTCCCTATTCACTGTTCTAACTCTATGGTAACTGCTAAAACATTGAGATAAAAGCCTATGCAGTTCCCTGTTAGAGTTACCAGAAGGGGTTAACTGCCCGTCTCACTCCTATAACTTCACCTGCTTGCTACATAGCTAACTTAGATTTCAGTGAGCTCTCACCCTAATGTTTTGAGCTGATAAAAGGAAGGCCAACATGCAAGAAGTCACGTACCTGCTGTCCCGTGGTGTCTGAAGTGTCTAACTATAATTGGTCATTTCAAAGTTCACTTAAGACAAAGAACCTTGAAGCAATAGGCCCCCGCCAAAGGTAACATCTATGTAATTGGCTACCAAGGGTTGTTGTAAATTATAATTGGTTAACTAATTTATGATGTACCCTAACTTGCTAAAATCCATATATGCCCACTACTGCCTTTGTTCGGGGCCATTCTCTGCATTTTCTCCTTAACATCAGGAGATCAGGTTTGGCCCGGCCGTAAATAAAATCTTGCCTCGCTTCTATTCGGCATTTGGTGGTCTTTTTCAACAATACCCTGCAGCAATGAACACTGGGTATTGTATGGAAACCAATTTGACAATAAATTATTTTTAAAAATACAGAAAAAAAAGAAAAAAATAATTTAAGCCAAATTTCAGTCAGCTGATCTAGAGGAAAGAGTGAAAGTCTATTCTCTCTAGAGAAAATGTTATAAAATCATTTCATATGGAGATGTAATCAGAGTATGCAGATAAAAACCATAGGACAAGTGTATTACAGAAGGATGCCATGCGGTGAAGTATTATTTTTCAAAATTGTATTATCTTTCTAGATTTTATGCATATTGTGTATATAATGTCATTCCTGTGATTTCTAGTTGTCACCATTGATATTTGTCACAAAAACTATAATTCTTTCTCATTCTAAATAAATACTCTTTTTGCACGTAAAAAACAACAAAAAACAACAACAACAACAACAAAAAAAACACTAACTTCTGTCAGTTAAATGTCTGACTCTAAGGACACCAGAGAGAAAAACACAGCAAAATAATTATTAGAAATAATTTTGCATAGTGGGAAATGGACTCCTAGAGAAACAAATTTTCAGACAAAGGGATTTGTTACCGTTGGCAGTGGAGAGACTTAAACAGAGTAGTGGGAGTATTGCTGAAGGTAGGGCCTGGGGCTCTGGCCTTTCCTAGGCAGGCACTTGGGGTTTCACTATCTAGTTGCTCCATTTCTAGCGCCTCACCAAAGCCTTTGGGTTCTTATCATAACTTATCTCTTTGGGTTCTTATTATAACTTTTATCTCCTATTATAAGGCAAACATTCAAACAGGTCTTCCAAGCCATTGTCCCACAGCCCCCCTCAAGACCCATGGGTCTCTGAGTTATGACATTTATCAGTTAAGTCATAATTCACTAAGTATGTATCTTAATTTTAGCTTGCCTCATTGGTCTTTTGAATCAGTTATTTTAAAACTGTATCTCATGAGCCATAAAGTATTCTATGGAGGTATCCAAGGAATTACTTGAAAGGGATAGTTCTCCACTTCACCCGTAACTGCTCCATTTTGATATGTTTTCTATTTTGACGGTCCCTGTTGAATTTTACTTGTGGTAAAAAGTTCTATTGTTTAAAAAAACAAGTTGAGAATCCTTATAGTAAACTGCTGAAATTATTTCAATAGTTCAGAAATGTCAATACATTGACAACCAAAGGACATTTATTGTACTCCAAGTAGTGTCAGACTGCAGTTCCTTATTTTTTTTTTTGTTTTTTAAATTTTTATTTAAATTCTAGTTAGTTAACATACAGTGTAATATTGGTTTCAGGAGTAGAATTTAGTGATTCATCACTTACATACAACACCCAGTGCTCATCAAAACAAATATCCTCTTAATACCATCACCCATCTAGCCCATCCCCTGCCCACCTCTCTCCATTAACCCTCAGTTTGTTCTCTATTGTTAAGAGTCTTTTATCCAAAGCCCAAGTTTTGGGGGTAGAATGATGTGCTGACCCATATCAAAGCGTCTTATAGCAAAAGGTAACATCGTCTCTTTCACCTGAACTGCACTTTGGTTCCCTGTGATTTCCAGTAGTGACTAGAGACTTGGTGGGTTTTCCCCTTGATCTATAACCTATTGAAGCATGCAGTTCCTTATTTTTGAGGTGAAAACAAAAATACAACATGACACAACGAAAACAAACATAAAACATACACATGAAGATTTGATTCCTTCCTTCAAGGAGATGAGGCTCATATTATGAAGGCAGGCAAAAAGCTTGGAATCACCTGAGCCTTTAACAGTTTAGAGAAAAACTGTGTGACTCTGATTTTAGGAACTCAGAGGAGATAAACCCTGAGGGAAAAGTAGAATTGTAATTGACATCTAAAAGATGAGAAAGTTGGGGGAGCATGGGTGGCTCAGTTGGTTAATCAGCTGATTTTTTATGTTGGCTCAGATCATGATCTCATGGTTTGTGGGACTGAGCCCCGCATTGGGCTCTTTGACAAAGTACAGCTGGCTTGGAAATCTCTTTCTCTGTGCCCCCCACTCTTAAATAAGTAAACTTTAAAAAAAAAAGATGTGAAAGGAGGCTGACCTCAGACAATAAAATAGAGACAGGTAAGGAGGCAAAGACTGGAGTAAGTATAGTATTTGGAATATGAGAGATCATGGAGAGAAACGCTGTAGCGTTGGTAGGAAAGGGAAGGGGACACTGAAGGAAGTAACACCCAATGGAGGAATTAAAGAGTGCAGCCAACTCAAAGGTTTCCTTGGAGACAGAGGCCCACTTACCATTGCTCCTCAGCTCAGTGCTTGTTATTCTAGTCATCATTATTTGCCTTTTCTTATTGCTAGGCAAGGCCCATCTCTCCATCTCTGATAGCACCTACACATAGTAAATGTTCAAGAAATATTTGTGGACACAGAATAAAAGCCATTTAAAACAAAAATCAAGGGGCACCTGGGCGGCTCAGTCAGGTAAGCATCTAACTTCGGCTCAGGTCATGATCTTGTGGCTCGTGAGTTCAGGCCCTATGTCGGGCTCTGTGCTGACAGCTCTGAGTCTAGAGCCTGCCTCGGATTCTGTGTCTCCCTCTGTCTCTGCCCCTTCCCCCACTCATGATCTCTCTCTCTCTCTCTCTCTCTCTCTCTCTCTCTCTCTCTCTCAAAAATAAACATTAAACAAAATAAGAACAAAAACGAAAATCCTTTGGAGGCCAATGAATGTTGGGGGGAATGCTGCAGGGAGGGGTCTGTGAACCACTGTTACTACCATCACTCTGGAGCTTTCCCATACCTCAGACTATCTGTGCAACCCTTCTGCCCCTAAGACCTCTAAACAGAGTTCATTATTCTCATTTTACAGATGGAAAAACTAAGATTTAGAAACATAAAGTAACTTGTCCAAGATCACCTAAGTAATGATAGCTGTGAGTGAAACCTGAGGCTTCTGATTGTAAATCCATCCCCTTTTCTGAACCCTTTGTTCTAGGGTTCAGATGCTAAAATCCACCTTAAATTATGTGTGTACTATCCAGTGAATCATCTAAATTCTCTCTTCCCTCACCCAAAGAGTTGATTAGTAAATAGAATTAACTGATATGAAGTGGCAGGGTTACTGGATTTGAAGTCAATAGCCCTGGATTCTAGTCAGATTTGTCACAGCCTCAGTTTCCTAATCTATAAACAGGGCACCCTGGAGAGCTTTCCTGAATATCTCATGTTGTCATGCCAAGAGGCATGCATCTATCTCCCTAGCCTGCTAAGTTAACCCAAGGTCGCAATGCCCTTGAGCCTGATTATTTCAAACTATTCCCTTACCTCCCAATGAGATAAATGAACTTGTCAGGGAGAGGTCTGGAGACCTAGGATCATGGGAGCTTTTTTTAATTATTGAATGATGCCTTGAATCATTGGAGTTGGCTGGTTCTGTTATGTCCACTTCGCCACAAGCTTTTATCAAAGGGGTCCCTTCAATTACTTAGCAAGTTGTTTCCTACTCAGGAAACTTTAAAATTCTGTTCTTTGTTTTGCTCCCTTCCTGTGTATCATTCTTAGATACCCAGAGGCAATTGCGATTGACACATCCTTACTCATAAATCTGGGAGATCAGATGATACATTTTAGTTATCACTGATAATTCAATGACAGACAACTTCCAATGACTGCAGCAAATAAATAAAATAAAAAACATGAACTCCCTTGTCTTTTTCTGTTAAATAAATAGTTTCCTAGGGAGATTATCACTGAGTAAACAGAAGATTAAAACATTGCCTTGCTGAAAGCTTGCTTGACTGGGGCCTCATTTGAGTAACTGATTTCTCCCCAACCTTATTGCCTTTGTGTCTGCCTCTGCTTTATCATCAGAGTAGGTAATATGTGCTTATCAGAAATGCCTGAGGACAGAAGACAGGGCATAAACTTCAGCCTACCTCTCCTCTTTTACATCCCTTCTAAAACCCACACCATGAGGAGCCATATTCCCCATATCCCAAGCCAAGTACCTTAGCTCCCAAATCTCCGGAAGTAACCCAATACCTCCCAACAGAGAAAATTATTTCCTTTTTGGCCACTAATGCAGCAACATGTTGTAATGGAAAGAGAAGATCTTCATAGGCACTTATCTGGGTTCAAAATCACATTTGCTAATAGTAGAACCTTAAGGAAGTAACTTTTCTGCAAGTCTCAGTTGAGAATTATTACAGGATTACAGCTAAAAGCTTCCGTTATAAATTTATACTGGGTTCAAATTCTATGTGAGTTTGGGCAAGTCGCTTCACCTTTCTATGCCTCAATTTCCTCACTCATAAATGAGCATCATAATGGAATAAGCCTTGTACGATTATTGAATGAATTAAATGAACTAATCTGTGTTATGGGCTCAGCCTAGTAATTTGAACATAGCAAGTAATCAATAAATGTTAACCATTATTAATAATAATTAAATCAGGCAAAGAGCAAAACAACTGCCATGGAAAGAGCACTGTGTCTACAAAGATCTGGCATTAAATCCCATCTTTGCTACTCATTATCTAGTTTAGACTTTGTTGTACCCTTAACTTCTCTCAAATTCAAGTTCCTTGTCCATAAAATGGGGAAAATAATAGTGTCTATTACACCAGGTTGTTACAAGAACAGCACAAAATTAGTAGTTATT
Source organism: Paguma larvata (assembly GCA_030068075.1). NCBI lineage: Eukaryota > Metazoa > Chordata > Mammalia > Carnivora > Viverridae > Paguma > Paguma larvata. The sequence continues at coordinate 49,926,967 of CM057830.1, read as the reverse complement.
GAAAATGTTTCAGGGCACCTGGGTGGCTCAGTCTGTCAACCGACTCTTGATTTTGGCTCAGGTCATGATCTCACAGTTAGTGAAATCTGCACTGACAGCATAGAGCCTGCTTGGGATTCTCTGCCTCCCTCTCTGTCTCTGTCTCTTTCTCTCTCAAAAGTAAATAAATGCACATTAAAAAGAACATTTTTTTTTTTTTGCATTCAAGTTTTGCCAGCTGACAGTTTTGAAGGTCTGTGTACTAAGCTATGGACTTAGGGCTGGGAAGAAGTCAATTAGTAAGATTATGGCCTCTGCATTCAAGATCTCCTGATCTAACTGAGGCAAACAGTCCCATAAACAAATAATTCAAGTACAAAATGTGAGTTGTCACTACAGAAGTGTGTACAAGGTCTAGATGGTGAAAAAAAATAGTGAATTCCTAGGTCAAGGGTGGAAAGTAAGGTGTCGGTAGTCAGGAAAGGCTTCATGAAGGAGGTGATAACCTGGGGTAGTTTTTGAAAAGAGAAGTGGAATTCTGTTCATGAAGTAAATAGGAAGGCCATTGGTCAATGGTGCATATATTTCATTCTTAAAGGATGCAATTTTAAGGGGGAGCAGTAAGAAATGAGAATAGATGGGTTCTTGGGTGGCTCAGTTGGTTAAGTGTCTGACTCTTGATTTCAGCTCATGTCATAATCTCATGGTTTTTGAGATTGAGTCCCCTGTTGGGCTCTGCCCTGACAGTGGGGAGTCTCTTTGGGATTCTTTCTCTCCCTCTCTCTCTCTCTCCTTGCCCCTTCCCAACTCTTTCTCTCTTTCTCTCTTTCAATAAATAAATGAACATGAAAAAAATTAAAAAAGAAATTATTATGGAGAAATAGATAGGGGCCTGATTTTAAAATAAACTTAAATATCATACTAAGGAAATAGATTATTTGTTTAATAATTATTATTTTTAAACAACATTGATATAGCAATTTCTATGCACTATCCACTATTCTAAGCACTTGACACATATTAATTAATGTAATCCTTAAAAATTAAGATAGTAAAATAATTACTATTACTGATGCACACAGAGATTAGGTAATTTGTCCAACATCTCACAGACAGTAAGTAGCAGAGCCAGGAATCCTATCAGGGAATTCAGGTTCCAGATTCCCTACAGAGGTTAGGGCTAGTAATCTCTTTGTTGTATTCCCATCAAGGCCACTTACACCCATACTCTCAGCCAATTCTGAGACCATATTTTTATGTGTTCTTGTTCCACATCAGCTTGGCTGTCCATCTGGCCCTCAGAGCTTTTTATCTCTCTGACCTCCTGGAGTTCTAAGGTTTGGTCTCCTCAGTATTGGTAATGATCTCATGACACACTTTCTGCTTGACTTTCTGGCCTTAATCAATAATTGTCTAATGATGCTGAATAACTATTAGATATAACCTCACTCCTCATCATACTATGGCATCCACCTCATGATTTGCATGGATGGAGGGCCATGATGATGCCAGCAACATGTGGGCTCTGGAAGCTTCAGAGTCTTTTCTGAATCCAAGCAGCACATACACATAGCCTCACTTCTCCCAACCAAAATGCTCTGCAGATGCCAAGGGTAAGGAAAAGCTACTGTTTGTTATACCTTTTACTTCATGTTATCTATCTGCCTAAGCTGGCATCATAGGAATCACCTATATTTTTATATTCCCTGACACACACACACACACACACACACACACACACACACACACTATATATATATATATATATATCAGTTCCCTGATTTATTTTTCCTAGAAAAACTTTAAAGGCAGTATTAACCTTTTATTTTCAAATGAGAAAAGTGAAACTCAGGAAGAAAAAATGGCTTGCCTAAGGTCACACACCCAGTGAGTTCCAGGCACTTACTGCACGACCTCCCTGTAAGGGTCAAAAAGCTTCTTATCATTGTACTACAAATGTGATAATACAGGTATTTGGTTCAAAGGCATCTGGTCCAGGATCCTGAGATGGGGAGTGAGGGTGGAGAGATGGATTCCATGAGGCACTTAAGGTTGTAAATAGTTCTGATCACAGTTAGAGGAAACTCTCAGATTCCGCTTATAAGGTAAGATATTGCTGGAAGGGTTGTGGCCTTAAGACCATCCAGTTGTCTGGATTCCCTCCATTTTTTCTCCCACCTCTGTCAATACTTTAATCTATTAGATTAAGAGTTGTGCTTCTCTGAGGAAGGTCATTTTTCAGCCCTGTACTCTCATTTACACAAGAAGTCACTCTTTATCACTACTGTTCCTCCAGATAGGTCTAGGTACAGCTGCCAGCTTCAGGTCAAACTGTCCTCCCAGTAGCTACTTGAAAGCTGATATGTTGTCTCTTCTTCTGGATTCTGCTTTTCTTTCTTTTCTTTCTTTTTTTTTCTTTTGTTTTTAAAGTTTATTACTTTTTGAGAGACAGAGAAAGGTTGAAGGAGGGGCAGAGTGACTCTTGATTTTGACTCACGTCACGATCTTACAGATTCGTGAGTTTGAGCCCTTTATCGGGCTCTGTGCTGACAGCACAGAGTCTGCTTGGGATTCTCTGTCTCCCTCTCTCTCTGCCCCTTCCGGTCTCTTTCTCTCTCTCAAAATAAATAAATAAACTTAAAAAATAAGTTTTAACTTTTTTCTTCAATGTAGTCAAACATGCATATTTTTCCCTTGTAGCATTTGAATTTCATATTTTCTTTTAGAAGGTCTCCTTCACTCCAAGATTATGCAAATATTTTTGACAGAAGACAGACAAATCAAAGTCCTAGAACAAAGAACAAACTGGAGAAATATTTGACAGATTAAGGGTTAGTGTCCTTATTAGACTTATTTCTTTTCAACTCGTAAGATTTTTGCTTTCATATAATTGAGTCTATCAGTCTTTGTTAAATACTTACGGACCTATAGTAAATCCATGATCTTTTAAATATCAAATAGATAAATATATTGTTTTTTTCCCAGCTGAGGATGAAATAAGATGATGTTTATAAAAACATATGCATAATATGATCCCTTTTGTCTAGGAAAACACACAACTCTACATATGTGTATATTTATTTAAATTAGTTTATAATAGCATGGAGAAATATGTGGAAACGATTATGCAAAACTGATAATATCAGGTATATACTAAAAACTAGATAGCAAGCAACTTGGGGGAAGTTAACTTTTTTGGTATATGTCTCTGTGTTTTTGACTTGTTACAATGGTACGGAATAACTTGTTATTAAAAAAATAATAAATGACACCCTAGCCCTCTATACTTCTTTTGATCTCTTAGCCATGAACTTTGTGTATGTATGGGGAGGGGTTTCAGACTAGAGAACTTAAAAGGAACACTAGCTTCCAGAAACTGAGAGAAGTTAAATAACACTTCTAATAAGCAGAGCTAAGATGAGATCTAAGCATACTTAAATAAAGTAGGGAAATAAGGTAAGACTTAAAAATAAAATAGAGAAAACCTCCCCTTGAATCTTCCAAGGGACAACCAATTTATCAGTCAGCCTACAGACAACTGCTTCAAGTTTATCTGGGATTTTTCCTAAAAGTTGTAACCCGTTTTCCTCCTCCCATATCGGCACTTTTCCAAGACTGGCTACCATGACCTTAAGAAAGGTCATGAGCCCCAAGAGAGCCCACCCTGTTTCCTGTTATCTTTGTCGGATGACATAAACCATGGAAGTAAACACAGATTATTGGTCCAAAGGTTTTCCCACATATTTTTGGAAATCCATCTTCCAAAAGTACCACTTCCTTCACTGATGCTCAAGAAATATCAGTAACTCTGAATGCCTCCCATATTAATTATAACCCCCACATTCTGGTCTTTGACTTCTTCAATAAGATGTTGTAGCTACACTTAACATTGAACAGTAGCATTTTTTTTTTAAATCCAAAAGAGTGTAATGGTTAGGAATGGGATCCCAGATATCAGAATCTCACTGGAATCCTTGTTCTGGCTACTTATGTGCTGTACAACCTTGAACAAATTACTTAATGTCTCTCCCTCAGTTTTCTCATCTATATAAAGAAGGCGATATAATGTTTCCTTAACACAATTGTTCTGAGAATGAAATTAGGTAACATATGTAAAGAGTTTGCCAGAGTATTAGATTCAATTATATCAGGGATTATTATAATTATTACTATTATTATCATCATCATCATTATCATTCTACTTATCAGAAAATAATATCTGTGGAGACAATTATGTCAGCTAGCAACAATTTCTCAAGACCTTTTTCTCAGTGAGACAAAGGAAATACAATTTTATGGAGCTTAGCCCTTCTGGAAATTTGCAGAAAGTCTTGCAGACACCTAAATCAGCCCATGTTTACACACACACACACACACACACACACACACACACATACACAGAAATTCTTACAAACATAGTTTTCTGCATATAGTAATGTACAAAATCCCCATCCACAAATACATATACCCATGTACGTATACTTACACACACATTCTATCTAAAAGTTAGAATATTTTTTAAATTGTCCTGAATATATATTTTAAAAATCTCATTGTTGTGCTGAGCAGATAGGCTCTCAGACACTGCTTATGCCCTTGTAATAAATGTGAATATAATGAAAGGATAGAAAAACGCTGCAGACAAAACTTCCAGGCAAGAGCTGTCTGAAGGTACTCCCCATGGAGATAATGAGCCAGGCACTGCAGTGAGATTCCAGTCTTTCCTTTTTATTTAGGCATCTTGTAGGATGTTTTGTAAGGCAAATCAGCTAGACAGATTGCACCTATTGCTAGGGAGAGGGGAATTGAGAGAGAGAGCCCTGGCACTGGATGCTCTGAGCTGCATGTGCAAAGATGTCCCCTAAAACTTGGTCTAATCCTAGGGAAAAAAATAAATTGTGAGCTTCCTTAGGCCAGAGAGATGAAGGTGAGGGATCTGGTTATTTAGGTAGGAAAGAGAAGTCTGGGCTGGTCTCTTGTAAATATCTGTAGGACAGCAATTTCCCCAAAATCACCTTCTCCAGGAAGTCTTGTATGCCACATCCTGTCACTTCCCATGCTGAGGTCTTATACCTTCCATGCTTACCTCTGCATGACAGTGGTCACTCTGTGCTGCAACACTCTATGCCTTGTTTATTGCCTAATCTTAATGCTTAGTATAGTGCCTGGTATATAATAGGCACAATATATAAAACTGCCGACTGCTTGTCTCTTTACTTTTCTACTCTCCCACATGACTGACATCATGTATTCCCATGGTCTTCTGTATTTCAGCACTAGCACAGAGTGCTTAATGTTTATAGAATCAAGATTAGTTAATTCGTTTGCAGGCTCTTGAGGATCATTTTATTTTTTAGTTTCCTTATTTGAAAAATTGGGATAATAACATAGATAAGATGCAATCCTTTTACACATAATTGCTGGGGGGTTAAATAAGCTAATATATGAAAAATACTTGATCCAGTGACTGGCACAAAGATGATGATGATGATGATGATGATGATAATCATCATCATCATCATCATCATCATCATCATCATCATCATTATATCATTATTATTACTATCATGGTTTCCAGACCTGTTGATGGGAATAGTCTCCTCAAACTAAGTGGGTCTTAGAATAGGCCCTTGGGGTGTCAACTCTCACCACTGCTATTTAACATAGTGGTGAAGGTCCTAGAATCAGCAATCAGACAACAAAACAAAATAAAAGCATCAGGATAGACAAGGATGAAGCAAATTTCACTTTTGGCAGACAACATGATACTTTACATGGAAAACCCAACAGAATCCACCAAAAGCCTACTAGAACTGATCCATGAATTGAGCAAACTTGCAGGGTACAAAATCAATGTAAAGATATCAGTGGCATTTCTACACACCGACAATAAAGTAGCCGAAAGAGAAATAAAGAAACTAATCCCATTCACCATTGCACCAAAAACCATAAAATAACTAGGAATAAACCTACGCAAGGATGTAAAAGATCTCTACACTGAAAACTATAAAAAACTTTAAAAAGAAGTTGAAGAAGACACAAGGAAATGGAAAAACATCCCATGCTCATGGATTGGAAGAATAAATATCATTAAAATGGCAATACTACCCAAAGCAATATAAACATCCAATGCAATCCCAATCAAAATTGCACTGGCATTCTTCTCAAAGCTAGAGCAAGCAATCCTAAAATTTGTATGAAACCACAAAAGACCCTGAATAACCAAAGTAATATTAAAGAATAAAACCAAGGCAGGATGTATCACAATCCCAGACTTTAACCTCTACTGGTAGTCATCAAGAGAGTATGGTATTGGCACAAAAACAGACACGTAGACCAATGGAATAGAATAGAAAATCCAGAAATTGACCCGCAAGCATATGGCCAACTAATCTTTGACAAAATAGGAAAGAGTATCCAATGGCAAAAAAGACAGCCTCTTTAACAAATCGTGCTGGGAGAACTGGACAGGAACATGCAGAAGAATGAAATCAGACCACTTCCTTACGCCACTCACAAAAATAAACTAAAAATGGATGAAGGACCTGATTGTGAGACAGGAAACCATCTAAATCCTAGAGGAGAAAGCAGGAAAAAACCTTTTTGACCTGAGTCACACCAATTTCTTACACTATGCATCCCCAAAGGCAAGGGAATTAAAAGCAAAAAGGAACTATTGGGAACTCATCAAGATAAAAAGTTTCTGCACGGCAAAGGAAACAACCAACAAAACTAATAGGCAACCGACGGAATGGGAAAAGATAATTGCAAATGACATATCGGATAAAGGACTAGTATCTAAAATCTATAAAGAACTCACCAAACTCCACACCCGAAAAACAAATAATCCAGTGAAGAAATGGTCAGAAGGTATGAAAAGACACTTCTCCAAAGAAGACATCCAGATGGCAAACAGACACATGAAATGATGCTCAATGTCACTCATCATTAAGGAAATACAAATCAAAACCACACTGAGATACCACCTCACACCAGTCAGAGTGGCTAAAACGAAAAAATCAGGAAACTATAGATACTGGCGGGGATGTGGAGAAGCAGGCACCCTCCTACACTGTTGTGGGAATGCAAACTGGTGCAGCCACTCTGGAAAACTGTGTGGAGGTTCCTCAAAAAAAATCGAAATATAACTACCCTATGACCCAGCAATAGCACTGTTAGGAATCTACCTGAGTGATACAGGAGTGTTGATGCATAGGGGCACGTGTACTCCGGTGTTTATAGCAGCACTTTCGACAATAGCCAAATCATGGAAAGAGACGAAGTGTCCATCAAATTATGAATGGATAAAGAAGATATGGTATATATATATATATATATATATATATATATATATATATATATATATATATATATATCACGGAATACTATGCGGCAATGAGAAAGAACGAAATCTGTCCATGTGTAGCAACGTGGATGGAACTGGAGGGTATTATGCTAAGTGAAATAAGTCAGTCAGAGAAAGATAGGTCTCATATGTTTCCACACATAGGTGGACTTTGAGAGTCCTAGCAGAAAGCAGTGGGGGAGAGGAAGAGGGGAAGGGAAAAAAGCCACGGAGAGGGAGGGAGACAAAACATAAGAGACTCTTAAATACTAAGAACAAATCAAGGGTTCAGGGGGGTATGGGAGGGGGAAGTGGGTGACGGGCACTGAGGAGAGCACTGGTTGGGATGAGCACTGGGTGTTGTATGGAAACCGATTTGACAATAAAAAGTTAAAAAAAAATAGGCCCTGGGATTGGGGAGGGCCAGTTGTGCCTGTAGGTTTCTCTATATCCAGTCCCATTACACTGCCTTCACTACATTTAGATACTCTGTGCTGTATTAAAGTTGCAGGGAACCTAGAATGCATGCCCACATGACTGGAAGTTCTCTGAGGATAGGGCCAACTCACATTCAGTTCTGGAATATGACCCAGTAACTGACCACAGGTGACTCTTTCGGGGTGTTTGCCAAACTGATTTCAATGATAGCCATTGATTATCAGTTATGGTGTGAAAGCTTCATTCTCTTGCTGAGTGGTTTGTTATTCTGTTTTTCACCTCCTCAGCAATCCTTCTGTTCAGGTTCATTATGAGAAGCAGAATTCCATAACAGAAATAAGGAGACCAGAGGAATCTTATTGCTGGGCTGATGTTCTTTCTTTGGAAAGAGGGTAATGTGCCTATGCTACCTTCTCAGGTCACCTTCACCTTATTTCTTCTCTCAACCAACACTCCAAAGCTATTCTTTGTGGAGTTTTCTGTGGAGACACTATTAGGAGTAATAGGTTCACAGGCAGGGAGGTGGAGGACTCAGGTATAGACCCAGTACAGTTTTATTTTATAACCCAAACACAAACCATTCCCCTGAATATAAGAGTAAGATCCTAGAATTAATATAGCCCTCTACATTTTACAATCCATTCACTTTTAGCATCCATTTACAAATTTTAAGGCTCAACACACCTTTCAAAGAAAGCAAAACAGAGATTATTATTAAAATAATGTATAAAGAATTTATATTCTTTTTTAATAAAGTTTTTAAGCTTTTTATTTTATTTATTGAGAGAAATAGAGAGAGAGGGAGAGAGTACAAACATGGAAGGGGCAGTGAGAGGTGGGGAGAGAATCCAAAGCAGGCTCCACACTGTCAGTGCAAAGACCGACATGGGACTTGAACCCACAAACCATGAGATCATGACCTGAGCTGAAGTCAAGAGTCACACACTCAACCTAATGAGCCACCCAGAAACCCCTTATATTCTTTATCTATAATGATTTAAGTTCTCCTCATCCTTTGTTTCCAGAAGGCTATCCCCTTCTTGGCCTGACATCCCCAATTTCCCCAATTCAAATAAAACCTTAGAATGAAGGTAATAGAACTTTGAGTTTATTATTTCTCCTCCCCCAGTCTTAATTCCCCAAGAAGACCTTCCTATCCTAACTAGTTATTGATGGACAATAAAAATAAGAAAGGGGGAAGGAGAGGATTGGATTTGAATTAGTTACTGTGGTATAACATCTCAGAGTTCGAGGGTCAACATTTGAATAAGGGAGACTATTGCTTGTGTTAGAGTTGTCATGGAATCAGACAGAAACTAAGGATAGCATCTAATTAAAGCCAAAAATTATGATATATTTTAGTATATTCAAGCCATGTTGTAGTTTCATTAATATAACCAAGGGAAAGTGGTGCCGAAATAGTAAGAGGACTTCTCTTTGGAGATGTTTCTGACATATATTCACTTTAAGTCAAAGCAGTAAGAAAGTATGTATTGAGTTCTCATTGGGGGCCTAATGAGATGTTCCACTGGTAAAAGATAACATAGCACTGGATAGCCCAATTGAAAAGAAATGATTGAAAAAAAGGAGAGTAAAACTAGGCATCCTCATAATTATGAACCCAAGATTTAGAAACATTTATTCATTTACATGAACAAATAAGGGGGTAAGGAAAGCTACACTTATACTGAGTGCCAGATACATTATCCCATTTGACCCTGGCAACGACTCTGTGCTGCAGAGCAGATGTAACTGCTCTAAAGCAAGAATCCAAGCATTTTAACTCTAGTGTCTCATTCTAGTACTACACTCTTTTTCTTTGTCTTGGGCATGAGTGGCCATGCAGTTTCCTTTAGGTCGGTGCCACTCTGGGGCAATTGTTTTCTATGAAGGGTCAGATGGGAAAAATTTTGAGGTTTAGAAACAACAGTGATTTATTCTTCTCTTTATTATCCTTTTCTTTTTAGTCCTCCTTCTTCTTTTTAAAAGATTTAACAACCATTATTAACTTACAAACTTGGCCCAGGGTCTTTAGCTTGTCTATCCCTACTTTAATCCCTTGAAGGACATATGTCCTCTGACTTGCTATGTTTCCCTATTTTTTTTTAATGTTTATTTATTTTTGAGACATAGAGACAGAGCGTGAGCAGAAGGGCAGAGAGAGAGGGAGACACAGAATCCGAAACAGGCTCCAGGCTCTGAGCTGTCAGCATAGAGCCCGACGCGGGGCTCGAACTCACAGACCGCGAGATCATGACCTGAGCCGAAGTCGGCCGCTCAACTGACTGAGCCACCCAGGCGCCCCTTCCTATTTTTTTTAAATTAATGTTTATTTATTTTTGAGAGAGACAGAGAGAGAGAGAACAAGCGGGGGAGGAGCAGAGAGGGAGGGATATAGAGTCCAAAGCAGGCTCCAGGCTCTGAGCTGTCAGCACAGAGCCCGACGTGGGACTCAAACTCATGAACTGCGAGATCATGACCTGAGCTGAAGTTTGATTCTTAGCAGACTGAGCCACCCAGACACCCCATGTGTTTCCTTCTTAAGTGTTGAGTGTCCACTGGCCTTGACTCTGGTTCCAGAAGTGAGAAGCAGCAAAAGGGTAAAATGTTATTATGGATGAGTATCTTCATTTTTACCTACCTCTTGGGGAAAAGATAAGCATAAAAGCCATATAGGTGTATATGTTATATGTCAACTGATTCCTGAATGCTTATGGTGTGCAAGGCACTGTGCATTACCACATTAAATTTTATAACATTGCTTTGAGCAACAAATTATTGCCTCCTTTTTATAGTAGAAGAAAATGAGACTCAAAAGAATGAAGTAGTTTGTCCAAAGACAGTCAGTCAAGAAATAGAGCTATGATTTGAATGCAAATATGTGTGAATCTCAAGCCTGTATACCTAGCCATTGTGAAGCTCCACAAAGTACTTTCTGCACCTTACACACAAGAACACCTGGTGTTTATGATGTGTCATGAATAGACAAAGAAAATGAAGATCAAGGAGACAATAAGCCAGATTATTGTGGCAAATACAACTAATTGCTATATATTGAGTTTCGTAGCAACCAAGACAAAATTAGCAGTATTAATAGTAACTAACTTAAATTTAAATAAATAAATTTTAAGAAAAGAAGGCAGAATGAGTCATGGAGAGACAGTTGTATGCATGGATGGAAATTTATTAATCATTTCTTTGTTTTTTGACATATCTTTTAAGCACCAAAAGGAGGATTTATCATTTATGAAGCAGACACCTGTAAAATATCAATAGAGCTTGTTTCACATTCTCCAACTTTTCTTTAATCCATGACCAAAAAATAGCAATGTAAAGCAATAAATTTATTAAATAATTTTTTTTCTTAAAAAAACAAAACTTTTCTAGGACTGAATTATAAAATGAAAAAAAATTATTATTGCTTTTGAGGTTCAAATCTATATAGGTTGAATTTACTGTCACAGGCTGACTTTGTATCTGCTCTGTAGAAGACACTACCCTAGGGGCTGAAGATACTGACATAATTAAAATACAGTCTCATAACTTCAGGAGGTCAAAACATGGAGAGAGAGACTGACAGGTCAATATCTTACTCTAAAACATGACAGATAAGTAATTGTTCCCTAAAGGTATAAGCAAAGTAGAAAGAAAGTTCATTTCCTAGTTTCTCCTGTGTGTACTCTTTATCACAGATTACAAAGGCTGGCACATTTATTCTTTCGTTTACTTGTCACAATAGCATTTGAAAATAAGTATAGGTGCTACTGTCTTGTCTTACCATTGATAAAACATACCCTGGGAGATGAATTTACCTAAAGTCTTGGTTTATCTAACTTTAAGTTTTATGTACCTGCTATACTCAATTGTCTTTCTTAAAAAAGGAAGGTTGTCCAAAACAGGTTGTCCAAAAAATGTAATAATAATAGAGAGGTTATCAACTTTGCCTAGTGTATCAAGCAAGGATTAATGAAGGACGTGTCTTTTAAGGTGGGCCTAACAAGGTAAGGCATATTTGAACACAAAGAAATTGGGAGAAGGGCTTTATAAGAACTAACCAACTAAAAAAAAGGAGAGTGGGCTCATGGGGAAGTGAGCTAGGGCTGGTAAGGCCCACTATGCACCTTGATGGAAGTGTTGAACCCTAAGGGTCAAGGGAACAGCTGATCTTTGGTGCAACATATTAGGTTAGTTGGAAGACTAGGTAAACTTTAAAAATTTCATAGTTTAATCACTACCTTCTATGACCACCACATACTCCCACCCCATCTTATAGATGATGCAGCTCAGAGTGGGGTCTATAACTCAGGACTCTAGACTCTTAATCTCAGGTTATTCACTTCCCTCAATCCTTGGCAGCCCTTTGCTGCAAGGCCTTTCTGTTATGCAGACCTGCCTGGAATCTTTCTTTGATGACTGGGTCTCAAATTCTAATCCTTTGTCTCCACCTCACCTGTAACTATGTGCCCTTTTGTTCCCTGGGTAGTGCTTACTTTTCAAGGTTACTCTTGCAGCTAGCAGTATTCCCTGCCCTGTATCACTGGTGTCCTTGATAACCAAAAAGTTTAAAAAAAATCACAACTCATAGCTCCTGAGCACAATCCTACAAAAGACCCTATACTGTACAATCTCTTATGCTTCTGCCTCAAATATATGTGAGGTTAAGGACTACTGTCATTTTACAGAGGAAGAAACACAGTTTTCAAGTAATAAATGAACTGAATTAAGGACAGATAGTGAGTAAAACAGCCAAGCTTTGAACTCAAGCCTGTCTGAACCTGAAGCTCTATCTATCATTTTAAATGGACAGTCATGGAAGGAAAACAAGGCGGGGGTATTTATTCCCATTTTATAGCTGTGCTTCCCAATTTGGTATGTGGTATCCACATGTGGCTATTTACATTTAAATGAATTAAAATTAAATATAATTTAAAATTTAGTTCCTCAGTCACACTAGTCATATTTCAAATACTCAGAAACCACATATTTCTAATGACTTACCATATTGGATACTGCAGATATGGAACTCATTGAAAGTTCTAGACATTTCACATGGCCACAAAATCCACATCTGGCTAGTGAGTATGATATTAAAGAGTATATATATAGAACTCATAGAAATGAGAAAGAATTCTGTTTATATAGGATATTGTCAAGATAGCAGTTGAATATGCCCAAATAACAAACCTGGTTAATAAATTAATAAATTTCATTCTTTTGCATGATATCACCTCACACCAGTCAGAGTGGCTAAAATGAACAAATCAGGAAACTATAGATGCTGGCGAGGATGTGGAGAAACAGGCACCCTCTTGCACTGTTGGTGGGAATGCAAACTGGTGCAGCCACTCTGGAGAACTGTGTGGAGGTTCCTCAAAAACATGAAGATAAACTTACTGTATGACCCAGCAACAGCACTGTTAGGAATCTACCCAAGAGATACAGGACTGCTGATGCATAGGGGCATGTGTATCCCGATGTTCATAGCAGCGCTTTCTACAATAGCCAAATCATGGAAAGAGACGAAGTGTCCATCAACTGATGAATGAATAAAGAAGATGTGGCATATATATATATATACTATGCAGCAATGAGAAAGAATGAAATCTGGCCATGTGTGGCAACATGGATGGAACTGGAGGATATTATGCTAAGTGAAATAAGTCAGGCAGAGAAAGACAGAAGCCACGCATAGGTAGGCTTTGGGAGACCTAACAGAAAACCAGGGGGGAGGGGAAGAGGGGAAGGAAGGGGAAAAAAAAAAACACAGAGAGGAAGGAAGACATAACATGGGAGACTCTCAAAAACTAAGAACAAACTGAGGGGAGAGGGGGTTCTTGGAGGGGGGAGAGTGGGTGATGGGCACAGAGGAGGGCATTTGTTGGGATTATCACGGGGTATTGTTTGGAAACCAAATTGACAATAAATTATTCAAAAAATAAAAAAAATTAATTAATAAATAATAGCATATTAAGACAGCATATCTCTATCGTTCTTCCTTAATACTTGGATGTGTATTAGATACTCCCCACATCAGTGGTTTACATATCAATGGGCAATGGGATAGAAAAGTAACTGCACTGGTCATGGAAGCAGTAAGTTTGAGTTCCAGTTTAGTTTCTAACTCTGTGACCTTGAACAATTACTCTCTTCTCTCTTTTTCCCCAGTGTCCTTGTTCAGCATAATGAAGGAGTTGAAGTCAAAGGCCCTTATAGGCCTTATGTTCTGTGGGCCTGTGAATTAATGACTGCATTTTCACTAAATTAATTTGCACTTCTCTGTGTAAGTGAACATGTAGAAAATGCTGCCAGGAATCTGGATTATAAAATTCCAGTGTCTCTGTATTTAGTGCCCAAAGAGAGACAAAGTAAAGACTAAAAAACATAGACACTGATTCCTTGGCTTGCAGAAAGCCTTTAATTTGTGCATTTACTCATTGCTCACCCATGTGTCTGTTTGTCATTGGCGATCTCTCTGCCTTCTTTCGCTGGCTTCTAGAAGGCAAGGATGGTAAATTTAGCTATGTAATACCAGCCAAAACAGTCGACAGAAAGATAATCTTTGCTTTGGCAAGTTTCCCCTTCTGGAAAAAAAAAGAATACAAGTAATACTTTGATTTATTTAACAAATAATGATTGAGACCTTGTTACGTGCCCTGCATTATACTGGTGAGCAAAATTTAATCTGGCACCAAACCTTCCTTCCCAAAGGGCAGAGCTTTGGCTTCTTGCAATCCTTCCCAGATGGAAATTTATGGAATTTCTTGTTTTATTTTATGCCAACATAGATATTTAAAATAAGAGGGAGAAAGCTGTGGCTTTTGTATCACTTGGCTACTTGAATAATCCATGGAACAAAAAGTTTTAAGAAAAGCTAATGAGCTGTTTGATATGCTCTGAGTCTGAGAAAATCAGAGGTTGCAATATTGGAAGAAATACTTCCACTTCATTTCTTTACCCACCCAACCAGTACCAAATCCATTTCCTTAGCTTTCTTTCTATGCCCTAACCCATTGCCCCCTCCCCATTTATGTGAGTTGCCTCTCATTTTCTCAGGCACTTACCTCATCTAATAAGAGAAGCAAAATAAAACTCACAGTTTTGTATTAGGCTCCTGATTTGTCAAGCACAGTGCTAGAGACTTTCACTATTGCTTTTTGACTTTGTGCACCACAGCCCTGTGAATTTGTATTTATTCTGTCTACCAGGTAAAAGAGCAAAATGGAAGCTTAGAGAGGGCACATTCTGATCTAAGACTTAAAAACTAGTGTACTCTAAACCTGAACATAAACTTATTTCCTATACCCTTAGCCTTTTGCTTTTATTTATTTATTTTTAAATGTTTTTTATTTATTTTTGAGATAGTGAGAGAGTGCAAGCAGGGAAGGGGCAGAGAGAGAGGGACAGAGGAGCCAAAGCAGCAAGCCCCATGTGGGTCTCAAATTCATGAACTGCAAGATTACCTCTTGAGTCAAAGTCAGATGCTCTACCAAATGAGCCACCCAGATGCCCCTGGCTTCTGTTTTTATTGAGATGACAAAAACCATTGACTCACCCAATGAGGTCCTAATACGGCTAGGGCACAAAATGGCTTGCCCTACTTACCAAGACAAGTCCGTTTAGTTCTGCAAGTATTTATGAAGCACCTACTGAGTAGCAGCCCTTTGTGAACTATTGAATGAGTGTAGTCATTTAAGACTATGGATTTTGAAGCCAAACATCCTAGTTTGAATCTTGTCTGTGTTACTTGTTGTGTAACCATGATGACAACCTCAAAAGCCTAACGATGAATTAGACTGGGACTTTTTCTCCAAGACTCTCAGCTGAGAATTACAGCGTTATCCTAGTACACAGTAAGTGTTCAATAAAGGTTAGTTACTATTATTTTTGTTTTATGTGTTCAATAACCATTTATCGACACTCGCTGTGTCAGACTCTGTTTCTGCGACTCCTGGAGACCATGGTTTCTTATGAATCTCAAAGGAAGAAGGAAGAGGAAAAGGGACTAAAAAATCTTTTTTTTTCAAGTTTTGCTTTAAATTACAGCTAGATAACATTCAGTGTAATATTACTCTTTTTCCTTGTAGAATCTAGAGAGTCATTAGTGTTCAACACAACAAGTGCCCTCCTTCATACCCATCATACATTTAACCCATCACTCATCTACCTCCCCTCCAGTAACCCTCAGTGTGTTGTATATGATTAAGACTCTGTTTT
This sequence comes from Paguma larvata, assembly GCA_030068075.1. NCBI lineage: Eukaryota > Metazoa > Chordata > Mammalia > Carnivora > Viverridae > Paguma > Paguma larvata. The sequence continues at coordinate 49,910,991 of CM057830.1, read as the reverse complement.
CTAGTTTGCCTTTCTCTTTTATTTTTCCCCATATGTTCATCTGTTTTGTTTCTTAAATTCCACATATGAGAGAAATCATATGGTATTTGTCTTTTACTGACTTAATTTTCTTAGGTTAATACTCTAGTTCCACCCACATCATTGTAAATGGCATGATTTCATTATTTTTTATTTAGGGCCGAAGAATATCCCATTGTCTGTGTGTATATGTATACACATACACACACACACACACACACACACACACACACACACACACACACACATCTTCTTTATCCATTCATCTGTTAATGGACATTTAGGCTCTTTCCTTAATTTGGCTGTTGTTGATAATTCTGCCATAAACACATATCCCTTTGGTCAAATACCTAGTAGTACAATCACTGGATCAAAGAGTAGTTATTTTTTTTTTTTTACATTTTGAGGAATCTCCAAACTATTTTTCACAGTGGCTGCACCAGTTTGCATTCCCACCTACAGTGCAAGAGATTCCCCTTTCTCCACATCCTTGATAACACCTGTTGTTTCTTCTGTTGTTAATTTTTGCTATTCTGAGAGGTATGAGGTCATATCTCATTGTAGTTTTGATTTGTATTTCTCTGACGACGAGTGATGTCGAGCATCTTTTCAGATGTCTTTTAGCCATATGAACGTCTTCTTTGGAAAAATGTTTACTCATTGACTGGACTATTTCTTTTGTTTTTCTGGGCATTGAATTTTATAAGTTCTTTATGCCTCTTGGATACTAAACCTTTAACAGATATGTCATTTGCAAATATCTTCTGGATCATTCCAAAGGTGCCTTTAGTTTTGTTGATTGTTTCCCTTGCTGTGCCTTTTATCTTGATAAAGTCCCAATAGTTTATTTTTTTCTTTTTTTACCCTTACCTCAGGAAACAGCTAAAAAGAAGTTGCTAAAGCCAATGTCAAAGGGGTTACTGCCTGTGTTCTCCTCCACCTGTCTCACATTTAGGTTTTTCTACTTTTTTTTTTTTTTTTGAAATTATTTTGGTGTAAGGAAGTGGTCCAGTTTCATTCTTTTGCATGCTGCTGTCCAGTTTTCCCAACACCATTTGTTGAGGAGACTGTCTTTTCTGCATTGGATATTCTTTCCTGCTTTGTCAAAGATTAGTTGACCATAGAGTTGTGGGTACATTTCTGTTCGTTTGTTTGTTTGTTTGTTTTATTCTGTTCTATTGATCTATGTGTCTGTTTTTGTGCCAGCACCATAATGTCTTGATCACTACAGCTTTGTAATATAACTTGAAGTCCAGATTTGTGATGCCTCCAGCTTTGATTTTCTTTTTCAAGTCTGTTTTAGCTATTTGGGGTGAGGTCTTTTGTGATTCCATACAATTTTTGGATTGTTAGTTCTAGTTCTGTGAAAAATGTTGATATATTTTTTAATTCTTCAATGTTATTTATTTTTGAGAAAGAGAGATAGAGAGCAGAGAAGAGGCAGAGAGAGAGGGAGACACAGAATCCGACGCAGGCTCCAGGCTCTGAGCTGTCAACATAGATCCTCACACGGGGCTCGAACCCATGAACGGTAATATCATGACCTTAGCCGAGGTCAGATGCCCAACCAACTGAGTCACCCAGGCTCCGCAAATGTTGTTGATATTTTGAAAAGGTTTGCATTAAATGTGTAGATTGCTGTGGTTAGTATAGACATTTTAACAATACTTGCTTTTCCAAACCATGATAATGGAATATCTTTCCATTGTTTTGTGTGGTATCTTCAATTTCTTTAATCAATATTTTACAGTTTTCAGAGAACAGATCATTTACGTCTTTGGTTTTTCATAAAACTTTTTTCATAAGTTTTTTTATGGGTTTTGGTGCAATTGTAAATGGTATGAATTCCTTGATTTCTCTTTCTGCTGCTTTACTATTGGTGTATAGAAATGAAACACATTTATGTACATTGATTTTATATCCCACACCTTTGCTGAATTCATGTATTAGTTCTGGCAGTTTTTTCGTGAATTATTTTGGATTTTCTATATAGAGCATCATGTCTTCTGCAAATAGTGAATATTTGATTTCTTCCTTGCAGATTTGGATGCCTTTTATTTATTTTTGTTGTCTGCTTGCTATAGCCAGGACTTCTAGTAATATGTCAAATAACATATTTGGTGGTAAGAATGGACCAAATAATATGTCAAATAACTTATTTGGAGTTACGAGTGGACATCCCTGTCTTGTTCCTAACAGTGGAAACGGTAGAAAAAGTTCTAAAATTTTCCCCATTGAGGATGATATTAGCTGTGGGGTTTTTACATATGGCCTTAATTATTCTGAGGTATGTTAACCCTAAACTCACTTTGTTGAGAATTTTTAACATGAGTGGATACTACAGTTTGTCAAATGCTTTTTCTGTATCCATTGGGAGAGTTATATGGTTCTCATCTTTTTTTTTTCTTTTTATGAATGTGGTGTATCACATTAACTGATTTGCAAATATTGAACCACCGGAGAGCCCGGGAATAAATTTCACTCGATGGTGGTGAATGATTCTTTTAATGTATTGTTGAATGCTGTTTGCTAATATTTGGTTGAGGATTTTTTGCATCCATGCTCATCAAGGATATTAGACTGTAGTTTCAGTTTTTTTTTAGTGGAGTTTTTCTCTGGTTTTAGAATCAGGGAAATGCTAACCTCATAGAATGAGTTTGGTAGCTTTCCTTCCATTTCTACTTTTTGGAATAGTTTGAGAAGAATAAGCATTAACTCTTCTTTAAATGTCTCAGAGAATTCCCCTTTGAAGTCTTCTGGCATGTACTTTTGTTTGTTGAGAGATTTTTATTACTGATTCTATTGCTTTGCTGATTATCGTTCCATTCATATTTTCCAATTCTTCCTTTTTCAATTTTGGTAGTTTATATGTTTCTAGGAATTTATCCATTTCTTCCAGATTGTCCAATTTGGTGGCATAATATTTTTTCATAATATTCTCCTATAATTGCTTGTATTTTTGTGGTGTGGTTGTTATTCCTCTTCTCTCATTTGTGATTTTATGTTTTGGGGTCCTTTTTCTTTCTTTTTGATAAGCCAGGCTTGGGGTTTATCAATTTTGATACTTTATTCAAAGAACAAGCTTCTGGTTTCATCGATCTGTTATACTGTTATTGCTTTTTCTTTTTTAGTTTCAATATCATTTATTTATGCTCTAATCTTTATTATTTCCCTTCTGTTTGCTTTATTCTTCTTTTGTTGTAATTTTATACCTCCTTTTAGGCATTAGGTTTTTATTTTAGATTTTTTGCTTCCTCAGGTAGGGCTGTATTGCTATATACTTCCCTCCTAAGGCCTCTTTTGCTGCATCCCAAAGATTTTGAAGCCTCGAGTTCTCATTTTCATTTGTTTCCAACTATTTATTTCTTCTTTGACTTCCTGGTTGACCCACTCATTCTTTAATCAAATATTCTTTAACCTCCATGTATTTGCTGTATCTCCAATTTTTTTGTTGTTGTTGATATCACGTTTCATAGTGTCGTGGTTAGAAAAGTTGCACGGTATGATCTCAATATTTTTTAGTTGTTAAGGCCTGATTTGTGACCTAGTATGTGATCTATTCTGGATAATTTCTTATGTGCACTTGAAAAGAATGTGTACTCTGCTGCTGAATATATCTTTAAGTCCAACTGGTTGAGTGTGCCATTCAAAGGCATTGTTCCCTTGTTGATTTTCTCCTTAGATAATCTGTTCATTGATGTAAGCGGGCTGAAAATGTTGTCCCCTTTTATTATTGTATTATTATCAATACGTTCCTTTATGTTTGCTGTTAATTGTTTATATACTCCTGTGCTTTCAAATTGGGGGTATAAATATTTACAATTGTTAGATATTCTTGTTTGATATTTCTCTTTATTATTATATACCACCTCTTATTACAGTCTCTGGATTAAAATTCTAGGTTGTCTAATACAAGTATTCTTACTCCTGCTTTCTTGTGACATCAATTTGCATGATAAATGTTTCTCCATTCCCTCACTTTCATTCTGCAGGTGGCTTTAGGTGTAACAGGAGTCTCTTGTAGACAGCATATAAATGAGTCTTTTTTTTAAAATCCATTTTGACACCCCGTGTCTATTCATTGGGGCATTTTGTTCATTTACATTCAAAATAATTATTGATAGATATGTTTTTAGTACCATCGTATTACTTGTTTAATCACTGTTTCTGGAGATGTTCTCTATTCCTTTCTTTTCTTTGTCACTTTTGGTTTTTCCTTCTCACTCAAAGAGTCCCCTTTAATATTACTTGCAAGGCTGGTTTAGTGATCATGAACTACTTTAGATTTGTTTGTCTGGGAAAATCTTTTTCTCTGCTTCTATTATGAATGATAATCTTGATATATAAAGTATTCCTGGTTGTAGATTTTCCCCATTCAGTACATTGAATAAATCATGCCACTCCCTCTGGCTTGCCAAGTTTCTGTGGAGAGATCTGCTGCTATCCTTAAGGCTTGTTCCTTGTAAGTCAGGGACTTCTTTTGTCTTGCTGCTTTTAGGATTTTTTTCTCTATCACTATATTTTGCAAATTTAACTGCAATATGTCTTGATGTTGTCCTGCGTTTGTTGATTTTGATGGGAGTTCTCTATGACTCCTGGAACTGGATTCCTGTTTCCTTCCCCAGATTAGGGAAGTTTTCAGCTATTATTTCCTCAAATAAACCTCTGTCCCCTGTTCTCTCTCTTCTCCTTCTGGGATTACTTTGATATGAATGTTATGTTTAATGGAGTCACTGATTTCCCTAAGTCTACTCTTGTGGTCCATCATTGTTCTTTCTCTTTTTTGTTCAGCTTCATTATTTTACATAGTTTTATCTTTTATATCACCTATTCATTCCTCTGCTTCTTTCATTCTTGTGTTCATTACATTTGGTCTTTTTAGAATGTCTGTTACTGCATTTTTCATTCCAGCCTGATTGTTATTTTTAGCTCTTTTATCTCTGCAGTTAAGCATCTATCCTATGTCTTCCATGCTTTTCTAAAGCTTAGCTAGTATTGTTATGATTGTTGCTTTAAATTCTGGATCAGGCGTATTATATCTATTTTGATTAGATCCTTCATCATGACCTTTTCTTGTTATTTCTTTTGTGGTGAATTCCTTTGTTTTGGCATTTTGTCTATGTCTCTGTCTTCTTCTGTGTGTTAGGAAAGCCTGTTACGTTTTCTGCTCCTGAGAGTATTGACCTTATGAAGAAGAAGTCGTATAATGTCCAGGGCCTGGCACTTCAGGGAGTGTTTCTGGTGTGTGCTGCATGCACTCTACTGCTGTGTTTTGGCACTCTATCCCTTGGGTTCATTGTCTGCAGAGGTCCTCTTTGTGCACAGTGAGTGGCGAGTATTTGGACCTTGGCCAGAATGTGGTGAGTTTTAACTAGGTGTGCTCTGGCTTGCTTGTTAAAAAAGATCTAATGCCATTTCAACTAGAACTGAATCTTTGCATTACTTATGGTCAGTAGATGTGGTGTGTGCAGATGTTTACGCTGGTGTTCTGGAGGAGGGGCTCACTGCACTTGTTCTTAGGCCCACTTGCCTGAGGGAAGCTGTACCAGCAAAGCACAGTAGGGTGGAATTTGTAAGTAGGATAGGCAGTCAGCATTGGCACTGTGATGTTTAATGAAATTGGTTTATGCTGAGGGGCAGGGGAGTGAATTGGCACTGGCCAGCTCCTTTGTCTCCAAATGGGAGAGTCCATGCTTGCTCTCAGCGAAGACTTCCCAGAAGATTGAATAATCTCCCCTCATGTATCCTAGGCATTTCTCAGATTACTGTTTTTGCACTGTCTCCAGGTTGCTTTCCTGCCTGGGGCAGTGCAGTGCCCTATCACAGCCAAACCTGCTGACTTTTAAAACTCCAAACTTGAAAAAACAAAACAAAACAAAACAAAAAAACAAAAAGACTCCGAACTTGGAGACCAGGTTTGGTGGTAATCTGTAATCTGCACTGGTCTTCTGGGAGAGGGTCTCAGCATGCTGAGACTTATGCAGGTTTGACCTAGAAGGGCAGCTGAGCCAAATCACAGGGGTGTGAGATTTGGCTCAAAGCAGGTTAATGAGCCAGTGTCCAGATTAGCTGCCCTCAGCAGATGTCTCTGTGCTTATGCTGAAAAGTGGAAGAGAGAAAAGGCATCTACTGTCTCCTTTGTTTCCCAGGAACTGTCTCTGTGAAAGCCACCTCTCACAGAAGCAAAAAGAGTGAATAGTCTCTTCCTGTGCACTTTAGGTGCTCCTTGGATTGTGCCATCTGCCCTGAGGTTGCTTGCCTGACTTCTCTCCAAGAGTAGGGCAGCACCTTTAGGGCTCTATCCCAGTCAAGCCCTTGGACCTCTAAAACTCATCTTTGAGCCCCATTGGTTGCAAAAACTCACAAAATCAGTCACTCTCATTTTCTCAGGCAGTGGTTATGGGGAAGTGGTCTCCTTATGCATATCCCTGTGTGTTCCACTCTCTCTTGACTTTCTCTGTGACCAGGCTCCCTCCCCTCCAGAGCACCCAGGATTCATTTCTCCCCCAAAGCACATTTCTGCACTTCCTACGTTCCTTGAGGTGGCTTCTCGTCTCCATCTACTTCTGCAGTTTGTTCCATCAGTGGTCAGGTCGATATCTTTGGTGTTCATACTAATTTGATATTTATCTAGCTGTGTTTTAGAAATGAGGCAAGCCTCCTGTCCTCCTATCCTCTGCCATCTTACATCCTCCATTTCCAGAATTTAATTTTATCAGACCTAATGTGGTCCAAACTCAGACTGAGGAATGAAGTACATGTAGCCAATCTTTAACTTTAAATTAGTAGTTCTCCATTACTGTGCTTCAGAACTTTGGGTCTGATTAAATCTTAGGGTCGACAGGATTAATAAAAGGATTCCATTGCATTATTCACCTTTAATGGCTACATTTTTGAGGAAAGGTAACCCTGAAGAGGGATATCGATTACGCTTGCCTATTTGTTTAGTCAAGGCTCTCTTTTTTGTCTGCTAGAGAAAAGAAAGGAGGTCTTTTGATTAGTTTTAGACACGAAAGCCATGAATATCTTCATATTCAGGACATTTTAATTTATTTACAACCTTGTGTCAAAGCCATATGATATGGCCACAGCTATTAAAGCCCGAATGACAGGAGGACTTAATCGCCTGTTAGTTGAATACTATGTGTTCTGCAGTGTTCAAATCTCAGAGTAAGTGCCAAGAAATGAGGATCCATTAAGCAGGGGAGACAGAAACACAGGCTAGGGGGATACCCTAGGAGTTAACTTAGACGGAATGAAGAGATCTTCATTTATTGAGCACCTACTCTGTGTCAAGCAATGTTCTAGAAGCTTGGAACATGGAAGAGAACACTATGTCTTCACTGGAACAATATCTTCTTATATCTTCTGACCATTTCTTAACTATTTGGTTTTGGTGTGTTGAATTTTATAAGTTCTTTATAGGTTTTGGATGCTAACCCTTAATAGATATGTCAGTTGCAAATATTTTTCCCCATTGCATTGGTTGTCTTATAGTTTTATAGATTGTTTCCTTCACTGTGCAGAAGGTTTTTAATTTGATGAAGTCCCAATAGTTTATTTTTTGCTTTTGTTTCCCTTGCCTTATGAAACATATCTAGAAAGCAGTTGCTATGGTCTATGTTCAAAAGGTTACTGACTGTGATTTTTTTCTTGGATTTTATGGTTCCAGGTCTCATAATTATATCTTTAATCCATTTTGAAATCATTTTTTGTATGGTATAAGAAAGTGATCCAGTTTCATTCATTCGTATGTTGATGTACGGTTTCCCAATACCATTTGTTGAAAAGACTGTCTTTTTCCCATTGTATATTATTTTCTACTTTATCAAAATTTAATCGACTATTAGTTGTGGGTTCATTTATGGGAATTCTATTCTGTTCCTTTGATCGATCTATCAACTTTTGCACCAGTACTATAATGTTTTGGTAATGACCGCTTTGGAGTATAACCTAAAGTTTGGAATTATGATGCCTTCAGTTTTGCTTTTCTTTTTCTACTTTGCTTTGGTTATTTTGGGTGGGGTCTTTTATGGTTCCATACAAATTTTAGGATTATTTGTTCTACCTCAGTGAAAAATTCTGTTAGTATTTTGATAGAGATTGCATTAAATATTTAGATTGCTTTGGGTAGTATATACATGTTCACAATATTTGTTCTTCCAGTACAAGAAAATGGAATATTTTTCCGTTTCTTTGTGTCATCTTTAATTACTTTCATCAGTGTATCATAAATGTAAGAGAACGGGTCTTTCACCTCTTTGGTTAGGTGTATTCCTGAGTGTCTTATGGTCTTTGGTGCAATTGCAAATGGGATGGTTTTCTTAATTTCTATTTTTGATGCTTTGTTGGGAGCCGTTTTGGGCTCACAGGTTGAGACCCCTCCCTGCGTGGGAAAGGTTGAAGCAAAGCTCCCGCCAGCCAAACTGGCACCTAGTCTTACCTCCTTCTAAGTAATCTTTCAGGCCTGGATTTCTTGAACTGCTCTCTTGGCCTAAGGGACATAATGCTCTTTGGTTTTATGGCACATGGAAAAGGGGACCTGGAGTGCAATGTCTTGATGGATAAAATCTGAATGAGAGACTGCTGCCGGCCCCAGCGGGGAGTGCGCACCAGTCGCCATGGACAGCCTAGCGTGGAGCCTTCAGCGCAACCTGCTGTGGCGGCCCGAGTCGCCTGTGGAGCACCTCTAACTCTGACACATTTGCAGCAGGATCGGGGGTGGCAGGCAGGCAGGCGCCCACCGACCAGTGGACCGCACTACACTGACGCCCATAGCGGAGTGAGAACAGAAACTAGGGGGCAAGTGGAAACCCTGGGAATGGGAACAAAGGACCGAAGGGTCGCCATTGTTGTCTTACGGGCCCACAAGCACCAGCCCCAGGAAGTCACTCCCAGAGCCATCACTGCCTCAGTGGAGACGACCCGCCTACACTAAACCACGCCCATCCACGCAGGAATGACACCTCTCAGCGGGAGTTACACAGGGCAAGTTCAGACCGCTTCCTGGAGAAACTCCAGGTCATTTCTTTTTAAAATATATGCTCCCCGTTATTCTTTTTACTGATCCCCACTCCTGAGCTGACTATCCAGGGGCCTGGCTGACTTAAACAGAATCTTAACCCACTCACTAAAGGCATGTTCTACACCTCCTTCTGTACTTTCCTATTTCTCTCTCTGGAATAGCCAGGCCACATAATCTCATCCAAGCAATTTCTGTCTTCATTCCTTTTTCCTTGCAACTGTCCTTATTCTGATTTCTCTCAGTTTGGATTAAGCTCTTTAGTCACTCTACCTGGGCAAAGAACATTTCCTTCTTTCCCCCGCAATGTCATTATTCTCTCTGTAGACGCTTTGCTACCAGCACACTACATACCCTGTCCTTACTGTGTAGCTGGTACTTCAGGACATTGCCCTCAGAGCATCATTTGTTATTCTTTTTTCTGTTGTGAACCGCTTGTCTGTATAATTTGTTTGTACATTTGAGTATTTCGGGTGTCAGTCTGTCAGTCTGTTTCCCTTTCCAGGGCAACTCCAAGAAACAATCCAAAACACACCTAGCCAAAATGACGAAAAGTAAGAATTCTCCTCGAAAGAATCTACAGGAAGTAGTGACAGCTCAAGAATTGATGAAAACAGATATAAGCAACATAACAGAGCATAAATATAAAATGATAATCATAAAGCTAATCACTGGGCTTGAAAAAAGCATAGATGAATGTAAGGGGTCCCGCGCAGCAGAGTTCAAGGACCTTAAAAATGGTCAGCAAGAATTAAAAAAGGACTTGGATGAAATACAAGGCAAATTGGAAGCAGCCACAGCACGGATTGAAGAGGTAGAAGAAAGAGTAAGTGCATTAGAAGATAAACTTATGGAAAAAGAGGAAGCAGAAAAAAACAGAGAGAAGCTGATCCAGGAACAGGAAAGGAGAATTCGAGAGCTGAGCGATGCACTCAAATGAAACAATATCCTTATTATAGGAATTCCAGAGGAAGAAGAGAGAGAGAAAGGAGTTGAAGGGGTGCTTGAACAAATCATTGCTGAGAACTTCCCCAACATGAGGGAGGAAACGGGCATGGAAATCCAAGAGGCACAGAGAACTCCCCTCAGACGTAACTTTAATAGACCCTCTGCATGACACATCATTGTGAAATTGACCAAATATAAAGACAGAGAGAGAATCCTGAAAGCAGCTAGAAATAAAAGGGACTTAACATACAAGGACAGACACATAAGGATAGTAGCAGACTTATCTACAGAAACATGGCAAGCTAGAAAGGAATGGCAGGATATCTTCAACGTGATGAGCAGGAAGGATATGCAACCAAGAATTCTGTATCTGGCTAGCCTGTCATTCAGAATAGAAGGAGAGATTAAGGTTTTCCCCAGCAAACAAAAACTAAAGGATTCATCTCCAACAAGTCAGCATTACAAGAGATCCTGAGAGGCATCCTATGAAGGAAGGTTGCAAAGAACACAAACTACCAGAGACAGACTTACAAGCATGAAACCTACAGATAATAAAGTGACTATAAGCCCATATTTTTCAATATTAACACTGAATGTAAATGGACTAAATGCACCAATCAAAAGACACAGGTGAACAGAATGGATTAAAAAACAAGATCCATCTATTTGCTGTCTTCAAGAGACTCATTTTAGACCTGAGGACACCATCAGATTGAAAATGAGGGGATGCATAATTATCTACCAGGCTACTGGAACTCAGAAGAAAGCTGGAGTAGCCACACTTATATCAGACAAACTGGACTTTAAAGTAAAGGATGTAATAAGAGATGAAGAAGGGCATTATATAATAATCACAGGGACCGACCAACAGGAAGAACTAACAATTATAAATATCTACGTGCCGAATTTGGGGGCACCCATATGTAACACAACTAATTGCAAACATAAGCAACCTTATCGATAAAAATATCCTAATAGTAGGGGATCTTAACACTCCACTCTCAGCACTGGACAGATCCACAAAACAGAAAATCACCACAGAAACAATGGCCCTGAACAACACTTTAGAACAGATGGGCCTAATAGACATCTTCAGGGTGCTTCATCCAGAAGTAAAGGAATTTACATTCTTCTCAACTGCACACGGTACATTTTCCAAGATAGACCACATTCTGGGCCACAGGGAAGCTCTGAATAAATATAATAGAATTTAGGTCATACCGTGCACTTTGTCAGAACACAATGCTTTGACACTTGAAATTAACCAAAGGAAAAAACATGGAAAATATCCAAAATCATGGAGGCTAAGCAACAGCCTATTAAAAGACGAGTGGGTCAACCAAGCAATCAAAAAGGTAATTGAAAAGTATATGGAAACAAATGAAAGTGAAAATACAACTATCCAAACACTCTGGGATGCGGCAAAGGCAGTCCTGAGAGGGAAATATATTGCAATCCAGGCCCATCTCAAGAAACAAGAAAAATCAGTAACACAAATCCTAACAGCACACCTAAAAGAACTAGAAGCAGAACAACTAAAACAACCTAAGCCCAGCAGAAAGAGACAAATAACAAAGATCAGGGCACAAATTAATCATATGGAAACAGAAAAAGTAATGGAACAGATCAATGAAACCAAGAGCTGGTTCTTGGAAAGAATAAACAAAATGGAAAAACCGCGAGCCACGCTTCTCAAAAAGAAAAGAGAGAGAACTCAAATAGATAAAATCATGAACGAAAAGGGAGTAATTACAACCAATCCCTTAGAAATAAAAGCAATCGTCAGAGAATACTATGAAAAATTATATGCCACCAACTCGGCGACCTGGAAGAAATGGACAAATTTCTAAACAGTCACACGCTGCTAAAACTCAAACGGGAAGAAATAGAAAATTTGAACAGACCCATAACTAGTAAAGAAACAGAATCAGTTATCAAAAACCTCCCAGCAAATAAAAGCCCTGGACCAGATGGATTCACTGCGGAATTTTACCAAACACTTAAAACAGAGTTAATTCCTATCCTCCTCAAGCTGTTTCAGAAAATTGAAATGGAAGGAAAACTCCCAGACTCATTCTATGAAGCCAGCATCACATTGATTCCCAAGCCAAAGACCCAGCAAAGAAAGAATTACAGGCCAATATCCCTGATGAATATGGATGCAAAAATTCTCAATGAGATTCTAGCAAATCGAATCCAACAGCATATAAAAAAAATTATTCAACATGATCAAGCAGGGTTCCTCCCAGGGATGCAAGGCTGGTTCAATATTCGCAAATCGATCAACGTGACACATCACATTAACAAAAGAAAAGATAAGAACTATATGATCCTGTCAATTGATGCAGAAAAAGCATTTGACAAAATACAGCATCCTTTCCTAATAAAAATCCTCAAGAAAGTTGGGATAGAAGGAACATACTTAAACATCATAAAAGCCATCTATGAAAAGCCCACCGCTAATATCATCCTCAACGGGGAAAATCTGAGAGCCTTCCCCCTGAGATCAGGAACACGACAGGGGTATCCACTCTTGCCACTGCTATATAACATAGTGTTGGAAGTCCTAGCATCAGCAATCAGACAACAAAACAGAATAAAAGGCATCAAGATTGGCAAGGAGGAAGTCAAAGTCTCACTCTTTGCAGATGACATGATACTTTACTTGGAAAACCCGACAGAATTCACCAAAAGCCTGCTAGAACTGATCCATGAATTCAGCAAAGTTGCAGGATACAAAATCAATGTAAAGAAATCGGTGGCATTCATATACACCATCAATGAAGCAGCAGAAAGAGAAATAAAGAAACTAATCCCTTTCACAATTGCACCAAAAACCATCAAATACCTAGGAATAAACCTAACCAAAGATGTAAAAGACCTCTTCGCTGAAAACTATAAAAAACTTATGAAGCAAATTGAGGAAGACCCAAGGAAATGGAAAAACATCCCATGCTCATGGATTGGAAGCATAAATATCGTCAAAATGGCAATACTACCCAAAGCAATCTACACATTCAATGCAATCCCAATCAAAATTGCACCAGCATTCTTCTCAAAGCTAGAGCAAACAATCCTAAAATTCGTATGGAACCACAAAAGACCCCGAATAGCCAGAGTAATACTGAAGATCAAAAACAAGGCGGGAGGCATCACGATCCTAGACTTCAACCTCTACTACAAAGCGGTAGTCATCAAGACTGTATGGTATTGGTACAAAAACAGACACATAGACCAATGGAATAGAATAGAAAACTCAGAAATGAACCCGCAAGTATACGGCCAACTAATCTTTGATAAAGCAGGAAAGAGTACCCAACGGAAAAAGACAGCCTTTTTAATAAATGGTGCTGGGAGAACTGGACTGCAACATGCAAAAGAATGAAACTAGACCACTTCCTTCCACCACTCACAAAAATAAATTCTAAATGGATAAAGGATCTGAATGTGAGACAGGAAACCATCAAAATCCTAGAGGAAAACGCAGGAAAAAGCCTCTTTGACCTAAGACGCAGCAAATTCCTACTCGACACATCTCCAAAGGCAAGGGAATTAAAAGCAAAAATGAACTACTGGGATCTCATCAAGATTAAAAGCTTCTGCACAGCAAAAGAAACAACCAACAAAACTGTAGGCAACCAACGGATTGGGAAAGGATAATTGCAAATGACATATTGGTTAAAGGACTGGTATCTAAAATCTATAAAGAACTTACCAAACTCCACACTCGAAAAATTAATAACCCAGTGAGGAAATGGGCGGAAGATATGAATAGACACTTCTCCAAAGAAGACATTCAAATGGCAGACACATGAAACGATGCTCAAGATCACTCATAATCAGGGAAATACAAATGAAAATCACACTGAGATACCACCTCACACCAGTCAGAGTGGCTAAAATGAACAAATCAGGAAACTATAGATGCTGGCGAGGATGTGGAGAAACAGGTAGCCTTTTGCACTGTTGGTGGGAATGCAAACTGGTGCAACCACCCTGGAGAACTGTGTGGAGGTTCCTCAAAAAAATGAAGATAGACTTACCGTATGACCCAGCAACAGCACTGTTAGGAATCTACCCAAGAGATCCAGGACTGTTGATGCATAGGGGCACGTGTACCCCAATGTTCATAGCAGCGCTTTCGGCAATAGCCAAATCATGGAAAGAGATGAAGTGTCCATCAACTGATGAATGGATAAAGAAGATGTGGTATATATATATATATATATATATATATATATATATATATATATATATATATACACACAATGGAATACTATGCAGCAATGAGAAAGAATGAAATCTGGCCATGTGTGGCAACATGGATGGAACTGGAGGATATTATGCTGAGTGAAATAAGTCAGGCAGAGAAAGATGCCATATGTTCTCACGCATAGGTAGGCTTTGGAAGACCTAGCAGAGAACCAGGGGGGAGGGGATGAAGGGAAGGGGGAAAAAAAGCCACAGAGAGGAAGGAAGACATGATATGAGAGACTCTCAAAAAATAAGAAAGAACTGAGGGGAGAGATGGGCGTGGGAGGGGGGAGAGTGGGTGATGAGCACAGAGGAGGGCACTCGTTGGATTGAGCACTGGGTGTTGTATAGAAACCAATTTGATAATAAATTATTTAAAAAATGAAAAAATAATAAAAGTATTAATCAGAAAATGTAACCACTTAAACAAAATGGAGCTTTTAATCAGAATAACCAGAAATATTTCTTATGTAGGAATCATTAAGACCTGATACTTAAATGCAATTTAAATTGTTTCACATTTTAGTTCACCACACTTACCTTATAAAGTCATTACAGATATGTTAAGAGATTAAGCATTGTTAAAGGGAGTAATTTAGTCTCCCAGTTATTTTGCTTATCTAAATTATGGCCATCAAAATAAAATATATAACTTAAAAAAATTCTGAATGAGAGTAACCTGGCCAGAAGTAACCTCAAAGTTGCCTCTTGGAGATAGGATACACAAATTAATCATATAGAATAGCAGTTATGAGTTGGCTAGAAATTAGTAGGCATTAGGCCTCAAGAATCCTTGAACCAAACAAGATTTTCCCTGCAGGTATCGCATTGTGTTAATCATCCTCTCAGCACCACCATAAAACCTCAAGGCACATCTCCGTAAAGCTTCTCTCAGTATTAACAGACTGATGGGAACGATTGTAAAGAGACTTAGGACCTTCCCCAAAGGTTAGCCTAGCCCAAAAGTTAGAAGCACTGTTTTTAGATAAGGTACAAACTAAAGTAGCTACACATATCTTCATTGATCAGCAGCAAATATTGAGCACCTCCCTGAGGTTAACATTTCACAAATCCTTTTGTAATTCTCATCCCCATGCTCCCTTATAATAAAAAGGCAATAACAAAATACTCTTACAAAAACTACCATAAACCTATAGATGACTACATAGGTCTTGTGACAACAATGTATGTTGTAAAGAATGCCTTGTCACTGATGTAACGTCACTCACTACCTTTAAAAATAAAGACACTGAGACCAGCAAAGCAGAGATGCCAGAATTGCCAGGGCTGCATGCTTATTCATCAGACTCCATCTCTCATGGCTCTTTCACTTCATTTTGCCTGACCATCAGCCCTTCGTGGACCCCTAGATTCACCAGAACAAGGACCCCGGCAATGCTTTATAATTATTATATAGAAATACAATGGTCTTCTGCATATTGACTTGTGTCATATGACTGTACTGAACTTTTTAATCAGTTCTACCAGATATTCGGTGGAGTCTTTCAGGTTCCTTTTTTAATTTATTTATTTAAATTCAACTACTGCATGTAGTTAACATACAGTATAATATTGGTTTCAGAAATAAAACCTAGTGATTCATCACTTACATATAACACCCAGTGCTTATCCCAACAAGTGCCTTCTTGATGCCCATCCCTGATTTAACCCATTCTCCCAACCACCTCCACTCCAGCAACCCTCAGTTTGTTCTCTGTATTTAAGGTATCTTATGGTTTACCTCTTTCTGTATTTTTATCTTGTTTTTCCTCCCTTTCCCATATGTTTATCAGTTGTGTTTTTCAAATTCTACATATTAGTAAAATCATATATTTGTCTTTGTCTGACTTACTTATTTCACTTAAAATAATTCCCTCTGGATCCATCCACGTTGTTGCAAATGGCAAGATTTATTTTTTTTAATTGCTGAGTGATATTCCATTGTATATATAGATATACCACATTTTCTTTACCCATTCATCAGTTGATGAACATTTGGGCTCTTTTCATAATCTAGCTATTGTTAATAGCACTCCCAAACCATTGGAGTGCATGTGCCACTATAAATCAGCATTTTTGTATCCTTTGAATAAATACCTAGTAGTGAAATCATTGGGTCATAGGGTAACTCTTTTTTAATTTTTTGAGGAACATTCATACTGGTTTCTAGAGTAGCTATACCAGTTTGCATTCCCATCAACAATGTAAAAATGTTCCTCTTTCTCCACATATTCACCAACATCTGTTCTTTACTGAATTATTAGTCATGTCACCTGTTAATAGTGAAAGTTTTATTTCTTCCTTGCCAATTCAGATGTCTTTAGGTATAGTTTATCTCTTTTAGATGTAGGGTTAGATCGAGATTCTTCTCTATTCTTAAGAAAGGCCTGTATTGTATAATACTTCCCTCTTAAGACCACTTTTGCTGCATATCAAATTTATTGAACTTCTGTGTTTCATTTTCAGTTGATTCCATGTAATTTTTAATTTCTTCTTATATTTCCTGTTTGGTCCATGTAATTGTGGTATTTCAATATATTTTCTTGTTATTTAATTCTAGTTTCATAGTGTTGTTGTCAGAAAAGGTGTATAGTATGACTTCAATATTTTTGTAATTGTTCAAGCCTGTTTTGTGACCTATTAGCTATGATGAAGAATGTGTGCTTGAAAAGAATGTGTATTCTGCTGTTTTAAAATGGAATTTTTTGAATATATCTGTGTAAAGTTCATCTGGTCCAGTGTGTCATTCAAAGCCTTTGTTTCTTTGTTTTCTGTTTGGATAGTCTGTCCATTGATTTAAGTGGGGTGTTAAAATCCCTTACTCTTATGGTATTATTTTAAATTACTTCCTTTATATTTGTTATTAATTGTTTTATGTATTTGAATACTCTCTGGTTGAGTACATTAATATTTACAGTTACTATATTTTTGTTGTATTGTCTCCTTTATGATTGTATAGTGCCCTTCTCATTCACATTTTACAGTCTTTGTTTTATATTCTAGTTTGTCTGATATAATTATTGCTACTCTGGCTTTCTTCAGACATCCGCTTGCATGATAGATATTTCTCCATCCACATACTTTACGTATGAAGGTATCATTAGGCATACAATGTGTGGTAGCCTATATATAGTTTCTTCTATTCTTATTCATTCTCATGCCCTGTGTATTTTGTTTGGAGCATTTGGACCATTTACATTAAAAGTAATTATTAATAGATGCGTGCTCAGTGCCATTTTATTACTTGTTTTATGGTTTTGGAGATTTTCTCTGATCCTTTCTATTCTTTTCACTTTTTGTTTCTCCTTTCCACTCCAAATTAGCCTTTATATTTCTTTTTTTTTTTAACGTATATTTATTTTTGAGAGACATAGAGACAGAATATGAGTAGGGGAAGGGCAGAGAGAGAGAGGGAGATGCAGAATCCGAAGCAGGCTCCAGGCTCCGAGCCGTCAGCACAGAGCCCGACGCGGGACTTGAACTCACAGACCGTGAGATCATGACCTGAGCTGAAGTCGGCCGCTTAACCGACTGAGCCACCTAGGCGCCCCTACCCTTTATATTTCTTGTATAGCTGGGTTAGTGATCACAAACTCCTTTAGTTGTTGTTTGGAAAACTCTATATTTTCTTATATTCTGAATGATTGCCTTGCTGGATAAGTTATTGTTTTTTTTAATTCATAATTTGCAATAATCACTCTGAATGTAAATGGACTAAATGCCCCAATCAAAAGGCATAGCATATCAGAATGGATAAAACAACAAGATCCATCTATATGCTGCTTTCAAGAGACTATTTTTAGACATGAGGACAGCGGCATATTGAAAGTGAGGGGATGGTGAACCATCTATCATGCTACTGGATGTCAAAAATAAAGCAGGGGTAGCCATACTTATAAAAACTAGAATTTGAAACAGAGACTGTAACAAGAGGTGAATAATGGCAGTATATCATAATTAAGGCATCTATCCATCAAGAATAACCAACAATTGTAAATAACTACCCCCCAACATGAAACCACACAAATATATAAATCTATTAATTACAAGCATAATCAAATTTATTAATAATAATACCACAATTGTAGGAGACTTTAGTACTCCACTTATAGAAATGGACAGATCATCTAAGAAAATCAACAAGGAAACAATGGCTATGAATGACACCCTGAACCATATGGACTTAAATATGTTCAGAATATTTCATCCTAAAACAGCAAAATACACATTTTTCTGGAGTGCACATCCTCCAGAATAGATTAAGGTTGGGTCAGAAATCAGCCCACAACAGGTAAAATAATATTGAGATCTTATCATGCATATTTTCAGATCAAAATGCTGTGAAACTTGAAATCAAGCACAAGAAAAAAATTTGGAAAGTCCTAAAATACATGGAGGTTAAAGAACATCCTACATGAATGGCCCAATGGGGAAATTAAAGAAGAAATAAAAAAGATACATGGAAGCAAACGAAAATGAAAATATGTCAGTCCAAATTCTTTGGGATGCAGAAAAGGCAGTCTCAAAAGGAAACTAAGTTGCAATTCTCAAGAAACATTGTGAAAAAGTAAGGAGGCGGGGGCCAACCTGGTGGAGGAGTAGGGGGACCCGGTATTCTCTGTGTCTTTCAAACTAAGAAGGACCGAAACCAAAGGACCCTCAACCCCAAGAGCCTGGGAGGAAAGTTATTGGAGTCTACAAGGAATACAATGCAAAATCCACAAAGCAACCAAGGAAGCATGAGTGCAATCTGGGGGAGATAAAACAAACTGCGGGGGTACGGAGTGGAGGGGAAGGAGAACCTTCTGCGGAAAGACAAAGGGAATGCATATCTGGGAAAGTGCAAAGCAGGCCACATCCGAATGACAGAAAAATGGGACAGAGAGAGAGACTACCATCCAGTTCCTAAACACGGCTTTTTGAAGAGAAGTTCCATTGCTAACTGCAAAATTTCATCAGAAATCTCCTCCTAGTGGGGCCAACAGTAGCGGTCCAGTAAGCCCACATCACACAGAGGCACGGAGCTGCCTACAGATCGAATCTACCCCAGGGACACAATTTTACAGCGAAACCAGGTGTATCAGGCGAAGAGAGTAAAAAATTCAGATAAGCATGGGGCGTGAGACAGCCCAAAAAATCTCACTACACCTGCATCACGGGCACAGCGAGGACAGAAACAAAGGGGCGATTTGAGACTCCAGGACCGGGAAGAAGGGACTGGAGGGATGCCATTGTTGTCTTGCATTCCCACAAAAACTGGCTCCAGGAATCCATCCACCGCGGTAGTGGAGACAGAAACCACCTACACCAAACACAGACCCTCCCCATAAGAGAGAAGCTTTTCTGTGGGAGTCATAGATGCAGAGACCAGACTGATGCCTGGAATAACTCTAGGGTGACCTCAGGAAACAAACCAAAACACACCTAGCCAAAGTGATGAAACTGAAGAATTCTCAACAAAAGAAATTAAAAGAAGTAGTGACAGCTCAAGAATTGGTGAAAACAGATATAAGTAAAATAATAGAACATGAATATAGAATGATAAACATAGAACTAATCGCTGGATTTGAAAAATCATAGAAGAATGCAGGAGGTCCTCGATGCAGGGATTAAGGACCTTAAAAATGGTCAGGAGGAATTAAAAATTCTTTAAATGAAGTGCAAAACATCTTGGAGGCAGCCACAGCACGGCTTGAAGAGGCAAAAGAAAGAATAGGTGAATTAGAAGATAAAATCATGGAAAAAGAGGAAGCAGAGAAAGAAAGACAAGCTGATTCAGGAAGAGGAAAGGAGAATTCAAGAGCTGTGTGATGCATTCAAATGGAACAATATCAGCATCATAGGAATTCCAGAGGATGAAGAGAGAAAGAAGGGAGTTGAAAGAGTACTTGAACAAATCATTGCTGAGAACTTCCCCAACATGAGGAAGGAAACAGGCATGGAAAACCAAGAGGCACAGAGAACTCCCCTCAGATGTAACCTGAATAGTCCTTCTGCACTACACATTATAGTGAAATTGGCAAAATACAAGGACAGAGAGAGAATTTTGAAAGCATCTAGGGAAAAACGGGCCTTAACATACAAAGGTAGACACATAAGGGTTGTAGCAGACTTATCTACAGAAACTTGGCAAGCCAGAAAAGAATGGCAGGAGATCTTCAATGTGATGAACGGGAAGGATATGCAGTTAAGAATCATTTATCTGGCCAGCCTGTCATTCAGAATGGAAGGAGAGATAAAGGTTTTCCCCAACAAACAAAAATTGAAGAAATTAATCACAAATAAACCAGCATTACAAGAGATCCTGAGAGGCACCCTATGAAGGAAAGGTTACAAACAACACAAACTATTAGAGACATCCATATAAGCATGAAACCTGCAGATAACACAATGACTCTAAACCCATATTTTTCAATATTATCACTGAATGTAAACAGACTAAATGCACCAATCAAAAGACATAGGGTAACATAATGAATAAAAAAAAAACCAAGACCCATCTATTTTCTGTCTTCAAGAGATTCATTTTAGACCTGAGGACATCTTCAGATTGATAGGGAGGGAATGAAGAACTATATACAACGCTACTGGAAGTCAGAAGAAAGCTGGAGTAGCCAAACTTATATCAGGCAAACTAAATTTTAAAGTAAACGATGTGATAAGAGATGAAGAAGAACATTATATAATACTCACAGAGACTACCCTGCAGGAAGATTTAACAATTATAAATATCTACGTGCCGAAATAGAAGGCATCCAAATTTGTAAAACAATTAATTACAAACAGAAGCAACCTTATAAAAAAAAATCCTAATTGTAGGGGACCATAACACTCCACTCTCAGCATTGGATAGATCCACTAAACAGAAAGTCACTACAGAAACAATGGCCCTGAACGACATATTGGAACAGATGGACCTCACTGACATCTTCAGGGTCCTTCATCCAGAAGGAAAAGAATTTACATTCTTCTCAACTGCACACGGTACATTTTCCAAGATAGACCATTTTCTCCGACATAAGAAAAATCTTGATATATATAAAGGAATTGAGATCATATCAAGCACACTTTCAGACCACAATGCTTTGAAACTTTAAATCAACCATAGGAAAAAGGCTGGAAAACTCCCAAAAACATGGAGGCTAAAGAACAACCTCTAAAAAACAAATTGGTTAACCAAGCAATCAGAGAAGAAATTAAATACATGGAAAGAAATGAAAATAAAAATAAAACAATCCAAACTCTTTGAGATGCGGCAGAGGCAGTCCTGACAGTGAAATATATTGCAATTCAGGCCCATCTCAAGAAACAAGAAAAATCACTAACACAAATTCTAAAAGCATATCTAAAGGAACAAGAAGCAGAACAACTAAGACACCCCAAAATCAGCAGAAAGAGAGAAGCAACAAAGATCAAGACAGAAATTAATAACATGGAAACCAAAAAAGTAGTGGAACAGATTAATGAAACCAAGAGCAGGTTCTTTGAAAAAATATACAAAATTGTTACACCTCTAGCCAGGCTTCTCAAAAAGAAAAGAGAGAGAGCACAAATGGATAAAATCATGAATGAAAAGGGAGTAATTACAACCAATCCCTCAGAAACATAAGCGATTACCAGAAAATACGATGAGAATTATACGCTACCAAACTCGACAACCTGGAAGAAATGGACAAACTCCTAAACAGCCATGCTCTACCAAAACTCATACAGGAAGAAATAGAAAACTTGAAAAGACCCATAACTAGTGAAGAAATTTATCAACAGTCTCCGAACAAATAAAAGTCCCCGACCAGATGGCTTCCCTGGGGAATTTTACCAGACATCTAAACCAGAGTTAATACCTATCCTCCTCAAGCTGTTCCAAAAAAACTGACATGGAAGGAAAACTCTCGGACTCATTTTATGAAGTCAGCATCACTTTGATTCCCAAACCAGACAGAGACCCAGCAAAAAGAGAACTACAAGCCAATATCCCTAATGAATATGGATGCAAAAATCCTCAACAAGACACTAGCATATATAATACAACAACATATAGAAAGATTTATTCACCATGATCAAGCAGGATTCAACCCTGGTTGCAGTGCTGGTTCAATATTTGCAAATCAATCAACGAGATACATCACATTAACAAAAGAAAAGGTAAGAACCATATGATCCTGTCAATAGATGCAGAAAAAGCATTTGACACAATACAGCATCCTTTCCTAAGAAAACGCTCGAGAAAGTCGGGATAGAAGGGACATACTTAAACATCATAAAAGCAGTTTTTGAAAAGGCCACAGCTAATATCATCCTCGATGAGAAAAACCTGAGAGCCTTCCCCCTGAGATCAGGAACACCGCAAGGGTGTCCACTCTCACCATCGCTACTTAACATAGTGTTGGAGGTCCTAGCATCGGCAATAAGACAACAAAACAAAATAAAATGCATCAGATTGGCAAGGAGGAAGTCAATCTTTCACTTTTGGCAGATGACATGATATTTTACATGGAAAACCGGACAGAAAGCAGCAAAAGCCTACAAGAACTGATCCATTAATTCGGCAAAGTTGCAAGATACAAAATCAATGTACAGTAATCGGTGGCATTTGTATACACCAACAGTGAAGCAACAGAGAGAGAAATACAGAAGCGAATCCTGTTGGAGACCAGAAGACTCTGGCCCTGGTGACATTGCCTAAGGAGAAGACTCAGGCCCATAAGACAGTGCCCTAGACCAGGGCCCTCATCGGTGGATGGGGGTGCCTTGAAACAAATGCCAGGTTGTAATACAACAAGAACAGAATTATGGCTGGTCTGACTCTGAAGGAGGGCTGGTTAGCCAGAGACGGGTAAGACCCCTCATGGGAGGGGCGACCTAAGACAGGCACAGTCGCAGTAAGAGTCACCAGGACACCTGGCTATAGGGTCACTGGGCCTTTGTGCTGATTTGCGATTCATCCTAATATCTCCTGAAGAAGATGGGCCATAGAAAAACAGGAGTGCTCCACAGCTTCCTCCCCTATTAAGCCAACATATGCTGCTATACTTTATTAATAATAAAATCATATTGAGAATCATGGAAATAAAATCTTTAAGAAATCAGTAGAGTTTAGAATGTATCATTGATCTATTTTAGGGTGATGCCAGACTCTTGGGAATGTGATTATTGCTGTGAGTCTTGGGACATAATTACTAGGAAATAGAAGTTAGAGTATGTTACAGAAAAATAAGGATGTTTTTCACATAATCTATCAACTGTAACCAAAAGCCTTTTTGCTTGCTCTTTCAACCTATACCACTTACTAGAGTGTGCCTATTCATTGTACCTTGCTTGCATGTAAATTGTTCTTAATCTTTTGACTGAAATTGTTTTTGAACATTTCTATGGAATGTACCCATTTGTCATACTTTGCTTATGTGTGAACTATGTAACCGAAACTGTTTCTAAACATTTCTATTGTAAATCACAGGAACAATCATGAGGGTTGAAATCATTTTTTAATCATTACAAAATATATGCCTGTACTGCTTCTAAAACTACATAAAAACCCAGAGAGAAAAATAAACTTTGAGCAGTCTCCAAAAGAGGCTGTCTCCACATCTTTGTGTGTCTTTGTCTTGTCTTGTCTTTATGTTTCAGCCCTTACTTAGGGAGCCCCGGACCAGTCCTGATATGAGGCTGACTCCGAGAGACTGACTTCGTGTCTTCTCTCGCGCCTAGACCAACCATCACGCAGGTGAAACCTTGGACCAGCCGGAAGACTTGAAGTAGGAGCTGGCCTCCTCTCAGGGTGACTCCGGCAGAATCCCATTCTCAATGGCACCAAAAAACATAAAATCCCTAGGAATAAACCTAACCAAAGATGTTAAAGATCTCTACGCTGAAGACTATTAAGAAAAAAAAAAAAACTTATAAAGGAAATGGAAGAAGACACAAGAAAATGGAAAAACATCCCATGCTCATGGATTGGAAGAATAAATATCGTTAAAATGGCAAAACTACCCAAAGCAATCTACACATTCAATGCAATCCCAATCAAAATTGCACCAGCATTCTTCTCAAAGCTAGAGCAAACAATCCTAAAATTTGTATGGAGCCACAAAAGACCCCGAATAGCCAATGTAATATTGAAGAAGAAAACCAAAACGGGAGGCATCACAATCCCAGACTTTAACCTCTACTACTAAGCGGTAATCATCAAGACTGTTGGTAATGGCACAAAAGCAGACACATAGACCAATAGAATAGAACAGAAAACTCAGAAATGGACCCACAAGCATATGGCCAACTAATCTTTGACAAAGCAGAAAAGAGTATCCAATGGAAAAAAAATAGCCTCTTTAATAAATGGGGCTGGAAGAACTGGGCAACAACATGCAGGAGAAGGAACCTAGACCACATCCTTACGCCACTCACAAAAATAAAGTCTAAAAGGATGAAAGACCTGAATGTGAGACAGGAATACCTCAAACTCCTAGAGGAGAAAGCAGGAAAAAAAAACCTCTTTGACCAAAGCCGCACTAATTTCTTACATGACACATCCCCAAAGGCAAGGGAATTAAAAGCAAAAAATGAACTATTGGGACCTCATCAAGATAAAAAAACTTCTGCACTGCAAAGGAAACATCCAACAAAACTAATAGGCAACCAACAGAATGGAAAATATAATTGCAAAGGACATATCGTATAAAGGACTAGTGTGTAAAGTCTATAAAAACTTACCAAACTCCACACCCGGAAAACGAATAATCCAGTGAAGAAATGGGTGGAAGATATGAATAGACACTTCTCCAAAGATGACATCCACATGGCTAACAGACACATGAAATGAGGCTCAATGTCACTCATCATCAGGGAAATACAAATCAAAACCACACCAAGATTCAACCTCACACCGGTTGAAGTCGCTAAAATGAATAAATCAGGAATCTATAAATGCTGACGAGGATGTGGAGAAACAGGCACTCTCTTGCACTGTTGGTGGGAATGCAAACTGGTGCAACCACTCTGGAGAACTGTGTTGAGGTTCCTCAAAAAAAAAATGAAAATAGAACAACTCTATGACCCAACAATAGCACTGTTTAGGAATCTCCCCAATAGATACAGGAGTGCTGATGCATAGGGGCACGTGTACCCCGATGTTTATAGCAGCACTTTCAACAATAGGCAAATCATGGAAAGAGACTAAGTGTCCATCAACTGACAAATGGATAAAGAAGATGTGGTATATATATACAATGGAATAGTATGCAACAATGAGAAGGAATGAAATCTGGCCATGTGTGTCACGTGAATGGAACTGGACGGTATTATGCTAAGTGAAATAAGTCAGAAAAAAGACAGATACCATATATTTCCATGCATATGTGGACTTTGCTAGACTTGACAGAAAACCAGGGGGGAGTGCAAGAGGGGAAGGAAAAAATATACAGAGAGGGAGGGAGACAAAACATAAGAGACTCTTAAATATTAAGAACAAACCGAGGGTTGAGGGGGTATGGGTTGGGGGAGAGTGGGTGACGGCACTGAGAAGGGCACCTGTTGGGATGAGCACTGGGTGTTGTACGGAAACCAATTTGACAATAAATTTTTTTTAAAAAAGTAGCACTGCAATATCTCAATACATTGAAATATCTCAAGAAATAAGAAATGTCCCAAATAGACAATCTAATCTTACATCTAAAGGAGGTAGAAAAAGAGTAGCAAATAAAGCCCAAAGCAAGAGGAAGAAGGGAAAGAATAAAGATTAGAGCAGAAATAAACGTTTTAGAATTATAAAAAAAACAAACATTAAAACAGATCAATGGATAAAGTATTCTTTACCACAGATTTTTCACATTCAAAACTTTGAATATATCATGCCACTTCTTTACAGCTTACCAAGTTTCTGTTGAGAAATCTCTAGATCGCATTATGGGTTTTCCCTTGTAAGGTAAGGACGTCCTTTGTCTTGCTAATTTTAGGATTTTTTTCTTTATTACTATATTTTGCAAATTTAACTGCAATATTTCTTTTTTAAATTTGTTAAATGTTTATTTATTACGGAGAGATAGAGAGACAGAGCATGAGCAGGGGAAGGGCAGAGAGAAAGACACAGAATCCATAGTAGACTTCAGGCTCCGAGCTGTCAGCACACAGCCCAATGTGGGGCTCAAACTCGTGGACTGTGAGATCATGACCTGAGTGGAAGTAGGACAGCCAACTGACTGAGCCACACAGGTGCCCCTAACTGCAATATGTCTTGACTTTGGCCTGCTTTTGTTGATTTTATTGGGAGGCTTCTGTGCCTCCTGGATCTGAATGTCTATTTCCTTCCCCTGATTATGGAAGTTTTAAGATATTATTTCTTCAAATAATTTTTCTGCCCCATTTCTGTGGGACCTCCATGACACTAATGTTATTATGCCTCATGAATTCACTAAGTTCCCTAAGTCTATTTTTGTGTTGCATTATTCTTTTTCCTCTCTTTTGTTCAGCTTCAGTTATTTGTCAATAAATTTCTCTTCTAGGTTATTAATTTGTTCCTCTGCTTCTTCCAGTCTCTTGTTCAATGCTTCAAGTGTATTTCTAATCTCATTTTTGCAATCTTCATCTCTGATTATTTTTTGACTCTGTCTCTGCGATAAGGGTCTCACTGATGTATTTTATTTATTTTTTGTCAAGTGTAGTGAGTATCCTTATGACTGCTGCTTTAATTCTCCACTAGGCATTGTAGTTATTATCTGTTTTGCGTAGATCTCTGGCCATGGCCTTATCTAGTTCTTTCATTTGGGATAAATTCTTCCATCTTTGCATTTTGTCTAAGTCTCTGTCTTATTCTCTGTGTTAGGAAAACCAGTTATGCCTCCTGCTCCTGACATTAACGGCGTTATGAATAAGAGGTCATGTAGAGCCCAAGGCCTGGTGCTTTAAGGAATGTGTCAGGTGTGTGCTGCGTGCAATCTGCTATTGTGTTTCGGCTGCTCTATCTTTCAGACCAGTCATCTACAGAGTCTCTCCTTGTCTTCGGTAGGCTGTGTTTGGTCTCTGGCCTAAAAGAAGTGATTTTTAACTAGGTGTGCCCCAGTTGGCTTGTGAAATGAGACACGATACCACCTTCGTCAGACCTGAGGCCCTGCAGAACTCTCTGGTCATGAGACATCCTGTGGGCTAGTGTTTGTGTTGATCTTCTTATTATTAATTTTTAATTTTCTTATTTGTTTATTTTTATTTGTTTATTTTTTATTTATTTTTATTTTATTTTTTAAAATACAATTTATTGTCAAATTGGCAACATACAATGTGTAAAGTGTAATCTTGCTTTCTGGTGTAGATTCCCCTGGTTCATCGCTTACATACAACACCCAGGGCTCATCCCAACAAGTGCTTTCCTCAATGCCCATCACCAGTTTCCCCCTCTCTCCCACCTCCCATTCACCCTCAGATTGTTTTCTGTAGTTAATAGTCTCTTACGGTTTGCCTCCCTCCCTCTCTATTTGTAACTAATTTTTCCCCTTCCCTTCCCCCATTGTCTTCTGTTAAGTTTCTCAAGATCCACATAGGAGTGAAAAACATATGATATCTTTCCTTCTCTGACTGACTTATTTCAGTCGGCATAATACTTTCCAGTTCCATCCACGTTGTTGCAAATGGCATGATTTCATTCTTTCTCATTGCCAACTAGTATTCCATTTTATTTATAAACCATATCTTCTTTACCCATTCATCATTTGATGGGCATATAGGCTCTTTCCATAATTTGGCTATCATTGAAAATGCTGCTATAAACATTGGAGCAAATGTGCACTCATTAATCATGTGTTGATCTTCTGAGGGAGGGGCCAGGCTTTCCGGGACTGAGGCAATTGTGTCTGTAAAAGTGCACAGCGTAGGGCTTGTTGTAAGCAAGTTAGGTGGCCATTGTATGCTCTGCATTGTTTCCCTCAGGTGACTCTGTTTATGCTGAGGGGAAGTGGAAGGAAATGGTGCTAGCCAGCTCCTTTGTTCCCAAAGAGGTGTCTTTGTGAATGCTGCCTCTCAAAGACATGCTCTGACAAGAGCAAATATTATCTCCACTGTGTCTCCCAGGATTTCTTCAAATCACTGTTCCCATGCTCTCTGTCCCCAGATTATTTGTCCACCTTCTCTCTAGGAGCAGTGAAGTCTATCCCAGCCAAGTCTACTGACCTTTAAAACTCCAGGCTTTAAGCTTTGCTGGATTCAAGGGTTCATAAAATTCAGCTTCTCTGGTTTTCCAAGCCAGTGGATTAGGAGAAATGTTCTTCTGTGTTCCTCTGGGTGCTCCCCTCTCTCTCGCCCTTCTTGACCCTGGCTCCCTTCCATCCACTATGCCTATGATCCATTTCTCCCCTAAACCATGTCTCCACACTTCCTACCTTCTTCATTATGTCCTCTTCTCTCTCATTAGTTGTGGAGTTTTGTCTGTCAATATAAGTCAATTTATGGAGAATTCAGGACTATTTGATAGTTATCTAGTTGGGTTCATGGAACGAGCTAAGCCTAGGGTCCTCCTATTCCACCACCACCTTCCTCTCTCTCTCTGAGAAGTACAATTTTAAATTTTGTCTCATGTCTGTGGTTTGAAAAATTCATTTCTTAAAGTTTTATTTGCAAGAGATATATTTCAAGAACTTTAAAAATACTTGGTTTAATATTGCTTTTTAAAATATGTGTTTTGAGGAGGAACCAAGATGGTAGAAGAGCACGGATGTGTTTTTTCTGTTTCCAATAAATGAAATATAGCCAGATGAACACTAAACAATCATGCACACCTAGATAATGTAATTGAGGAATAATACAACAATCTGCACAACCTGAACCACAAACTGAGCAGGTAGATGGCGTGGAGAGGCGAACTCGGGGAGAGAGAAGCCACGGATGGCAGGGAGTGTTTTTTGCTTGAGGAGAGAGGACAGAGATTGGAGAGGAGGGAGAAAATGGGAAAAGCACCCCCCACAAAAGCAGCTGGAGAGAAAGTGGAACAACCGTAAGGAATGAACTAAAAGGGAGACAAGAGAAAGGAAAGGGTTTAAATTCCATTAAGACTCTATAAAAAGGGGAAGTGCAGAGTCTGAAACTCTGCAGTTCAAAATACTTGGCGGTGCTCTAGCGGGAAGGGTGAATTCCCAGGACAAGAGTGGGTCCGGAAAGTCCTCGGCCATGCGTGATTTTCCATAATCCCGGAAACGCTGCTGCTACATGATAGCATGAACTTTGTCTGGCTTGGGCTTGCACCCAGATGCAAAACTCTGGACACTGGCAGTAGCAAGGTCCCGGGAGCATTTTGGGGTGTGGTCGGCACCTGGCCATTGCTCAGTGAGAACCTCACCCAGGGTATCTGAGTGGGCCAAAGCCACAGTCCTCAGAAGCGAGGGGTTGGGAAACACAGGTGCATCTCATATAAAACTCAGGAGAGAGGTGCCACTGGACAACCTGATGGTGAGGTCATGGAGAGAGTAATAGTGGGGAGTGACGGAAACAGGAGATAAATGACTGGTGCGCTATTTGTGGTCAGGGAGAACACAGAATTCCCATACAAGGCTGAATAACTGGGTTATGCCATTTTCACCCCTCCCATGAAGGCACACACAAATGTATAGGCGCCACAACAATCCACTGCAGTAAGCCTGGCAGTGCCATCTAGTGGAGAACGGAACCGTTACACTAAGCGCTGCTCAACTGGGCCAAACTCGCTCTTAAGGAACACCACTAATCTCTCCTCCTGCTTAGTTCACGTAAATAAAGCTCTATAAAGTGCTTCACAGTTTGACCACTAGGAGAAAAAAGATGTAATATCAGTCCTATTTCAGACTGTTCGCTGGTCTAGCTATTCAGTTTATTTATTTTTTCTTTTATCCTTGTTTTTCCCTTTTTTATTTTCTTCTTTCTTTTTCTTCTCTGTTACTTAAATACAGAATGAGAAAAAATATTTTTATTTTCATCTTTTATTAAAATATTTTCCTTTATTTTTGCTTTACTAAAATTTTCACTTTTTTGGTAAATATTTCAAATTCTATTAAACTTCCATCATTTATTTGATTGTGTTTGTGTTATTTTTAATTTTTTAATTGTAACTTCCCCCTGTTTAATCAGTCAAGCTCCTCTCCATTAATCAATTTCATTGCATTCATTTACTCAATTTTTTCAAACGCTTTTTTTCTTTCTTCTTTTTCTTCTCTTTATTCTTTTTTTTTTAATCTAAAGAGTCAAGCTCCTTTCAATTACCAGTCCAAAACACTCCTAGGATCTAGCATCACTTATTTGATTTGTGTGTATGTGAGTGTGTGTTGTTTTCTAATTTTTTAATTTCAATTTTCTCCCTTTTTTCTCCAATTAATCAAGTTTCTTTCAATAACCAGAGTAAATAAACCTAAGATCAAGCATCATTTATTTGATTTTGTGTTTGTGTGTGTGTGTGTGTGTGTGTGTGTTGTTTTTAATTTTTTTTCACCTTTTTTCTCTAAACATTCAAGCTCCTTTCAATAACCAGAATAAAACACATGTAGGACCAAGCATCATTTATTTGATTTGTGTGTGTGTGTGTGTGTGTCTGTGTGTTGTATTCTATTTTTCAATTTTTATTTTTTTACCTTATTAAACCCTTTTCCTACTTCAAAATGACGAAATGAAGGAATTCACCCCAAAAGAAAGAGCAGGAAGAAACTACAGCCAGGAACTTAACCAACACAGATACAAGCAACGTGTCTGAACCAGAATTAAGAATCACGATGATAAGAATAGTAGGTGGGGTTAAAAAATAAATTAGAATCCCTCTTTATGGAGATAAAAGAAGTAGAAGCTAGTCAGCGTGAAATAAAAAATGCTATAACTGAGCCGCAATCTAGAATGGATGCCATGGCATCAAGGATGGATGAGGCAGAGCAGAGAATCAGCAAAATAGAATACAAACTTATGGAGAATAGTGGGGCAGATAAAAAGGGGGAGAGTAAAGCAAAAGAGCACAAATTAAGAATAAAATAAATCAGTGACTCATTAAAAAGGAACAACTTCAGAATCATAGAGGTCCCAGAAAATGAAGAGAGAGAAAAAGGGGTAGAAGGCTTATGTGAGCAAATCATAGCAGAAAACTTTCCTAACCTCAATAGAGACACAGACATCAAAATGCAGGAAGCACAGAGAACTTCCACAAGATTCAACAACACTGACCATCAACAAGGCATATCATAGTCAAATTCACAAACTACTAAGACAAAGAAAGAATCATGAAAGCAGCAAGGGAAAAAATTCCTTAACCTACAAAGGAATACAGATTAGGTTTGCAGCAGACCTATCCACAGAAACTTGGCAGGCAGGAAAGAGTGGCAGGATATATTTAACATGCTTAATCAGAAAAATATGCAGCCAAGAATTCTGTATACAGCAAGGCTGTCATTCAAAATATAAAGAGAGATAAAAAGTTTCCCAGATAAAAAAATATTAAAGGAGTCCATACCACTGAATCAGCCTGGCAAGAAATTTTAAGGGGGACTCTCCAAGGGGAAAAACACGGGGATAAAAAAAAAGACTAAAATAAACAAACACTAGAAAGGACCAGAGAACACCACCAAAATCTCCAACTCTACAAAAACATAATGGCAATAAACTCATACCTTTCAGTACTCACTCTAAATGTCAATGAACTAAATGCTACCATCAAAAGATATACGGTAACAAAATGGATTAGAAAAGGAGACCCATCTATATTTTGTTTACAAGAAAACCAGTTTAGAACTAAAGACACCTTCAGATTGAAAATAAGGAGTCGGAGAACCATTTATCATGCTAATGGTCACCAAAAGAAAACTGGACTAGCCATACTTATATCAGACAAACAAGACTTTAAAATAAAAACGGTTACCAGAGAAAAAGAAGGACATTATATCATAAATAACGGGTCTATTCACCAAGAAGACATAACAATTGTAAACCTTGATGCTCTGAATGTGGAAGCACCCAAATATATAAATAAATTACTCACAAAAAATAAAGGAACTCATTGATAATAATACCATAATACTAGGGGACTTCAAAACCCCACTTACAGCAATGGACATATCATCTAAACAGAAAATCAACAAGGAAACAATGGCTTTAAATGACACACTGGATCACATGGACTTAATAGATATATTCAGAATATTTCATCCTAAAGTAGTGGAATATACATTCTTCTCCAGTGTATATGGAACTTTCTTCAAAATAGACCAAATACTGGGACATAAATCAGCCCTCAACAAGTACAAAAAGATAGAGATCATACCATACACAATTTCAGACCACAACGCTATGAAACTCGAAATCGACCGCAAGAAAAATTTTGGCAAGATAACAAATAATTAAAGACTAAAGGACATCCTACTAAAGAATGAATGGGCTAACCAAGAAGTTAAGGAGGAAATTAAAAAGTACATGGAATCCAATGAAAATGATAACACCACAGACCAAAACTGCTGGATTGCAGCAAAGGTAGTCGTAAGAAGGAAATATATAGCAATCCAGGCCTTTCTAACAAAGGAAGAAAGGTCTCAGATACACAACCTAACTTTACACCTCAAAGAGTGGGAAAATGTACAGCAAATAAAACCCCAAACCAGCAGAATATAGGAAATCATAAAGATTAGAGCAGATATCAATGATATTGAAACAAAAAAACAAAAACAGTAGAAAAAATCAGTGAAACCAGAAGCTGGTTCTTTGAACGAATTAATAAAATTGATAAACAACTATCCAGTTTGATCAAAAAGAAAAAAAAGAAAGGACCAAAATAAAATCAAGAATGAATGAGGAGAGATCACAACCAACATAGGAGAAATAAAAACATTAATAAGAGAATATTATAAGCAAATATAGGCCAATAAAATGGGCAATCTTGGAGAAACAGTCAAATTCCTTGAAACACATAAAATACCAAAACTGAAACAGGAAGAAATAGAAAATTTGAACAGACCCCTAACCAGTAAAGAAACCGAATTAGTCATGAAAAAAATCCCCCCCCCCAAAAAAAAAAAAAAAAAAAAAAAAACAAGAGGACAGGGCCAGATGGCTTTCCAGGGGAATTCTACCAAACATTTAAGGAAGAGTGAACACCTATTCTCTTGAAGCTGTTCCAAAATATAGAAAAGGAAGGAGAACTTCCATACGCTTTCTATGAAGCCAGCATTACCTTGATTCCAAAGCCAGATAAAAATCCCACTAAAAAAGAGAACTATAGACCAATCTCCCTGATGAACATGGGTGCAAAAATCCTCAAAAGATATTAGCCAACCAGATCCAACAATACATCAAAAAAAATATTCACCATGACAAATTGAGATTTATACCTAGGATGCAGGGCTGGTTCAATATCCACAAAACAATGTGATTCATCACATCAATAAAACAAAGGACAAGAACCACATGATCCTCTCAATAGATGCAGAGAAAGCATTTGACAAAATACAGCATCCTTTCTTGAAAAAACCCTTAAGAAAGTAGGGATAGAAGGATCATATTTTGAGATCATAAGAGCCATATATGAAAGACCCAACAATAATATCATCCTCAATGGGGAAAAACTGTGATCTTTCCTGCTATGGTCAGGAACAAGTCAGGGATGTCCACTCTCACCACTGTTATTCAGCATAGTATTGGCAGTCTTAACCTCAGCAATCAGACAATACAATGAAATAAAACATATCAAAATCAGCCAGGAGGAGCTCCAACTTTCACTCTTCACAGATGACACGATACTCTATATGGAAAATCCAAAAGATTCCACCAAAAAACTTCTAGAACTGATCCATGAATTCAGCAAAGTGGCAGGATATAAATATCAATGCACAGAAATCGGTTGCATTCCTATTAACAGACAATTATGTAACAGAAAGAGAAATCAAGGAATCAAACCATTTACAATAGCACCCAAAACCATTAAATACCTAGGAATAAATCTAACCAAAGAGGTGAAAAATCTATACACTGAAAACTATAGAAAGCTATTAAAGAAATTGAAGAAGACACCAAAAAATGGAAAAACATTCCATGCTCCTGGATAGGAAGAATAAATATTGTTATAATGTC
Organism: Paguma larvata; assembly: GCA_030068075.1. NCBI lineage: Eukaryota > Metazoa > Chordata > Mammalia > Carnivora > Viverridae > Paguma > Paguma larvata. Next base: position 49,876,703 of record CM057830.1, on the reverse strand, counting down.
AATATTCCCCCAAAGCAATCTATATATTCAATGCAATCCCTATCAAAAAAACACCAGCATTCTTCACAGAGCTAGAACAAACATTCCTAAAATTTGTATGGAATCAGAAAAGACACCGAATAGCCAAATCAATCTTGGAAAAGAAAACCAAAGCAGGAGGCACCACAATCCCAGACTTCAAGCTGTATTAAAAAGCTATAATCATCAAGACAGTACGGTACTGGAATAAGAACAGACACTCGGATAAATGGAACAAAACCCAGAAATGGACTCCCAAAAGAATGGCCAACTCATCTACGACAAAGCAGGAAAGAATATCCAATAGAATAAAGACAGTCTCTTCAGCAAGCGGTGATGGGAAAATTGGACAGCGACATGAAGGAAATTGAACCTGGACCACTTTCTTACACCATACACAAAAATAAACTCAAAATGGATGAAAGACCTAAATGTAAGACAAGAAGCCATCAAAATCCTTGAGGGGAAAGCAGGCGAGAACCTCTTTGACTTTGTTCACAGCAACTTCTTACTCAACACGTCTCCAGAGGCAAGGGATACAAAAGCAAAAATGAAGCATTGGGACTTCATCAAAATAAAAATCTTCTGCACAGCGAAGGACACAATCAGCAAAACTAAAAGGCAACCAAGGGAATGGGAGAAGATATTTGCAAATGGCATATCAGATAAATGCTTGTGTCCAAAATCTATAAAGAACTTGCCAAGCTCAACACCCAAAAAACAAATAATCCAGTGAAGAAATGGGCCAAAGACATGAACAGACACTTCTCCAAAGAAGACATCCAGACGGCCAACAGACACATGAAATGATGCTCAACATCACTCATTATCAGGGAAATATACATGAAAATCACAATGTGATACCACCTCACACCAATCAGAATGCCTAACATTAACAACTCAGGCAACAACAGATGCTGGCAAGGATGCAGAGAAAGAGGATCTGTTTTGCACTGCTGGTGGGAATGCAAACTGCTGCAGCCACTCTGAAAAACAGTATGGAGGTTCCTCAAAAAATCAAAAATAGAACTACCCTATGACCCAGCAATTTCACTATTTGATATTTATCCAAGGGATAGAGTTATACTGTTTCGAAGGGACACATGCACCCCAATGTTTATAGCGGCAGTATCAACAATAGCCAAAGTATGGAAAGAGTCCAAATGTTCATCGATGGATGAATAGAGAAAGAAGATGTGGTAGTGTATATATATATGTATGTATATATGTATGTATATATGTATATGTATACATGTATATGTATATATATATACATGTATATATATGTATGTATATGAATGTGTGTATATATGTATATATACACAATGGAGTACTACTCGGCAATCAAAAAAAGAATGAGTTCTTGCCATTTGTAACTACATGGATGGAACTAGAGGGTATCATGCTAAGTGAAATCATTCAGTCAGAGAAAGACAAATATCATATGACCTCACTCATATGAGGACTTTAAGATAAAAAGCAGTTGAATATAAGGGAAGGGAAGCAAAAATAACATAAAAACTGGGAGGGGGACAAAAATATAAGAGACTCTTAAATATAGAGAACAAAGAGAATTATGGGAGGGTTGTCGGAGGGGGGTGAGTTAAATGTATAAGAGGCATTAAGGAATCTATTCTTGAAATAACTGTTGCATGGTATGCTAACTACCTTGGATGTAAATTTAAAAGAATACTAAAATAAAATAAGATATGTTTTTATGTTTTCAGATATTTATAAAATGGAATATAAACAACACGAATAAAGGAATTAAATTGACAATAAACAATTTAAAAGCAACACATAATCAAATTATTATATGCTCACTGTTTTCTCATTAAAAGAAACTAATTGTCACTGATAGATTTTATAAGTAAACATAAATTCAAATTTACAGAATGAATTTGTGTTAATAAAACACACTTTTATATTTCTTTTTAAGTATAATTTATTTTAACTTCGCCATCATACAGTGTAGACAGTGTGCTCTTGATTTTGGGGATAGATTTCCATGATTCATCACTTACATAAAACACCCAGTGCTCATATAACACCCAGCGCCCTATGTATACATTTGGATTATTTTTTTAAGTTTATTTATTTATTTTGAGAGGGAGAGATCAGAGGAAGGGGAGAAAGAGTGGGGGAGACAGGGAATTTCAATCAGTCTCTGCTTTGTCAGCGTAAAACCTGATTTGGTCTCAAACTCACAAATGGTGAGATCATGATCTGAGCTTAAATCAGGAGACTGAGGCTTAACTGACTGAACCATACAGGTGCCCCTATATTTGGATTCTTTGTTACAATTATTTAGAACAAAAAAGTTTTATAACACCCCAGCATGAAACAAACTAACAAAATATACCAACATAATTTGAAAATCAGAAGACTTACTTGATGTTTTACTGGTTCCTTTCAGCTTTAACCACAAATGCAATGACAGCTATGATATAAGCAAACTCTTACTGTGCCAGGCAGTGGGCTCAATTTTTTTACATCGTTCAGACCAAATAATCGCCACCCATTCTGAAACTTATTAAATGTATTGATGCAAATGAGATGCAAATATACCAATAGTTCCAAAAGTGATACTTGTGATTTTTTTTGTTCTGATCCTGCAAATCTCCCTCAGAAAGCAGGTTGGCTATGGAAACACCCCAGCCTCTGCAATTAACGTATTTGCTGTCTCTATACTCTGCACTGGCAGCTCTCTGGCACAAGTAAATTCTTCATCTTCAGTCATTGAACACAAGCTGGGATGAAAATTAACACCTTTTCCCTCATAAAGTCCTCCACTTTATGAGTGTGACATTCATCCTTTCCTTTGACCAGATCATTTCTCTAGAATTTGTTACGTACTATTAGATCACTGCCATCTACTGTGCCTTCCTGACTGCCAAGCAGATCCCTTCCACTCTCACCAGGTAGGGAGCTCTGGGTCATGGGAGTAAATGGAACAGAATGACTTCTGAGTGGCAGCATCCAGCTAGCACTGGAAGAGAGGTAATGAGGCATACTGGGAAGTAAGAAGTTAGGTTGTTGTTGTGTCCGGTGATGCCATAGACCCTCAAGGGCCACCAACATGGTGATCCTTACTGCCTATATATTGTCTTAGAAATACATGTCCAACAATGACCTACCATCACACTCAGAGCAAAAGCTAAAAGTCCTATACTATGCATCTCCCACTCCCTTACTTCTCTGACTTTATGTCCTACTACTCTCCCTCTTACTCCTCCCTACCTGGTTTTCTTGCTGTTCCTCAAACACACCAGACATGCTTCCACACCAGGGCTAGGCTATTTCCACAGATATACAAATGGCACATTATCTCACTTCCTTCAAATATGTGCTTAAGTACTTCTTTCTAGTTTATCTTTTTGACCACTCACATTATTGAAACATGTCACCCCTACTAGCACTTATTTTTTCCTACTTTACATTTCTTAATCAAATTTATCACCAGCATACATACTTTATATTCACTTATTTATTGTCTTTCTCATTCTACTAGAATGTAGGCTTTGTGAGGGCAGAGAATTTGGTTTAGTCACTATTCTATCCCCAGTAACTAAAATCATGCCTGACACAGAAGATACTCAGTTAAATATTTGTTGAATAAATGTTTAGGGTTTAGATTTGAAAAACACTTTAGATGCTAATCTAATGCAACCTCTAATCTGGGTCAGTGAGAAAAACCTTGGATTGAATGTCAGAAGATCTGAGTTCAAATTATGTTTCCATAGCTCACTAGATAAATTAATTTGAATAGATTGTGATAAATTTTATGGTTCTCAATTTTCTCATGCTGTTATGTTGATCATAATAATGACTAAATGAAAGCACACTTGGAAACTATTAACCCTACATGTAAATATTGGATTACATTTTACAAAAAAACCATATGCTTCTTTCTTCCTGGCAAGATATTACCCAAGTCAAATGATCTCCAGGGCAAGAGAGTATCTGTTTCTTCAGACCCTTGTAAGCACTGAATATTATTATCTTTTTTGTTTGGACCAATCTGAGAGGTGGAAATGGTATTTTCACATTTCAATTTGTATGTTTTTAATTATAACATCATTTCCAATTGACCATTTAGTGTTCCTTTGTCATGAATCTCCAGTTCATATGTTTTATAAATTTTCTGTTGTTGTTGGAATGGTTGTTATTTTCTTACTGACATACAAATTATTCGTAGAGTATGAAAATTAGCCCTTAATCTACTATGCTTATTAGCAAATACTCTTTCTGGCTTACTATTTCTATGTCTCTAGTTCATCAGTTTGTTTCTTTAAGTTTGTTTTTTGGTTAATTTTTGGCCATAGAAAGGAGATTTCTAAATTATTATTTTAATATATTAATATATTTAAATGTATCAAATTTGTTATTTATGGGTCTTTGATTTTGTTCTTGCTAGAAAGGTCTTTACTATTCCAAAATTATAAATATATTTGATGATTTTTTACATAAACAATATTTTATTGAACATTTTTAGGGTATCTTCAAATGGATACAGATCTATTCAGTTTCACAAAACTATGATAATATGCATATTATGTTGTAACTTGATTTTATTCAGTCTTTAATATTTTGGAAATATGTTATATCAATATTTATCTATAATATTTTAATTGTGTAGTATTCCAGTAACACAGACATATCACATTTTAACCAATTTCTTGCTGATGAATATTTATTTTCTATCTCCTAAACAGTTCAATAAAAAATTTGGAAGGGTGTAATCCATATTCATGCTCTTGTATTGTTATTTCCTTGGAAGAAAATTTTAGAACCAGTGCTGTATCCAAGAATAATCACTTTTAGATTTGAGGCATACTGGGAAGTTATCTTCTGAAAAAACACAAGAATGCTCACTTACCAAACCCTCAAGTATAAAGGATATACAACATTGATGGTATAATAATGACCTCCTCATACTCATTTTGCGTGCCAGAGAAAAAGAAATGCTCTGCGGATAAATATATAAGACAGAAACTCCACGTATTTTTTATAAGCAATGTCTGGCATTGAAACCTAAATTAATTGACTTTTCAGAAAAAAATAAAGATCAAGTGGCAAAAAAATATATTGAAAGTGGCCCATAGTGATCCAGATTTTGGATCCAGATTTTGCAAACATGGATTTTAAAGTAACTTCTATTAATGTGTTCATGAAAATATGGAGAATTTCACCAGAGATGTTTTTAAAAAATCAAATAATCCTGGATTTAATACATATACTTACTAATTGAGAATTTAGTACATGGGATTAAAATCAAATTAGATGTGGCTAATGCTGTTTATTCTCTAGCCTGAAAGCTCAGTGGACTGAACAACTCGAGGGCAAACACGATGCTTTATTGTGTAATGTCTGTGCAGTGAATATTTGTAGAAATGATGAGGTTTTGGAGGATAGGATCCTTTCTGGAGAATGAGATTGGGGATCTCTTTGAGCAACAGGTCTCAGACAGACATGAACAAGTCTCACTTTTAAAAAATTAAACCAGACAACTCTGGCAACTATAAAACATCCTGAGAGGATCCTAAGCAGGCTATACAGTGACAGGCTGACAGCAGTGAGCCCTATGTGGAATTGAACCCATGAAACCACAAAATCTAGATCATGACTGGAGTCGAAGTCAGACACTCAACTGACTGAACCACACAGCCTCAAAGCCTAACATATTTACTACTCACCTTTTAAAGAAAAAGTTTGTTAAGCCCTGGAGGCATTTCTGAGAGTGAGTAACAAAAATGGATAAAGGTCTTCTGACTATCCATCCCACCTGTAAAATGACAACGTAGCAGAGGAGTAAGGGGACCGGTGCTCTCCCGTTTCTTTCAAACCAGGAAGGACTGAAAATGAGGGACTCGCAATCCCAGAGATCTACAGGAAGAGGAGTTGGAGGCTATGGGGAAGAGAACGGGAAATCCAGAAAATCCTGGGGGACGAAGGAGACCTAGGACATAAACCAATACATACATAGCCAAAATGATAAAAGGGAAGAACTCCCCTCAAACTAATACACAGGAAATAGAGACAGCACAAGAAATGATGAAAGCAGACACAAGCAACTTAACAGAACAAGAATATAGAATGATAAACATAACAATACTCACTGGGCTTGAAAAAAGCATAGAAGAAAGCAAGGGGGCCTTCGAGGCAGATATCAAGGTCCTAAAAAAAACCATCAAGAGGAATTAAAAGATGCATTAGATGAGGTGCAAAATAAATTCGAAGCGGCCATAATGCGTATTGAAGAGGCAGGAGAGAGAATAGATGAATTAGAAGATTACATTATGGAAAAAAGAGGAAGCAGAGAAAAAGAGAGAGAAACTGATTCAAGAACAGGAAAGGAGAATTCCAGAGCTGAGCGATGCAATCAAAATGAGTAATTATATTCCATATTATAGGAATTCCAGAGGAAGAAAAGAGAGAGAAAGGAGTCAAAGGGGTACCTGCACAAATCATTGCTGAGAACTTCCCTAACACGAAGAAGGAAACGGGCATTGAAATCCAAGACGTAAAGGGAACTCTCCTTAGACATAACTTGAATAGACCCTCAGCACGAGACATCATAGTGAAGCTGGGAAAATACAAAGACAAAGAGAGAATTCTGAAATCAGCTAGAGATAAATGGGCCTTGACCTACACAGGCAAACACATTAGGGTAGTAGCAGACTTATCTACAGAAACTTGGCAAGTTTCTTGCCTTGCCAGAAAAGAATGGCAGGAGATCTTCAATGTGATGAACATGAAGGATATGCAGCAATAATCCGTTATGCAGCCAGACTGTCATTCAGAATGGATGGAGAGATAAAGGTCTTCCCAAACAAACAAAAACTGAAGGAATACATCACAAATAAATCAGTCTTACAAGAGATCCTGAGGGGGTTTCTATGAAGGAAATGTCGCAAGGAACACAGAGTACCAGAGACATCCTTACACGCATGAAACCTACAGATAACACAGTGACTCTAAACCCATATTTCTCAATATTAACGATGATTGTAAACAGACTAAATGCTCCAATGAAAAGTCACAGGGTAACAGAATGGAATAAAAAACAAGACCCATCTATATGCTGTCTTCAAGAGACCCATTTTAGACCTCATGACACCTCCAGATTTAAAGTAGGGGGATGGAGAACTATCTACCATACTATGGGAAGTCAGAAGAAAGCTGGAGAAGCCACACTTATATGAGACAAACTATACTTTAAAGTAAAAGATGAAAAAGAGATGAGAAAAGGCACTATATAATAATCAAAGGGACTATTCAGCAGGAAGTGCTAACAATTATAAATATCTACGCACCAAATTCTGAGGCACCAAAATTTGTAAAGCAACTAATTACAAACGTCAACAATCTTATCGATAAAAATGTGCTAATTGCAGGGGATCTTAATACCCCACTCACAGCGCTGGATAGATCCACTAAACAGAGAATCACCACAGAAATGATGGACCTGAATGACACGTTGGAACAGATGGGCCTGACAGATAATCGTCAGGGCCCTTCATCCAGAAGGAAAGAAATTTACATTATTCTCAACTGCATGCAATACATTTTCCAAGATAGACCATATTTTGTGGCACAAAAAGTTCTCAATAAATATTTAAAAAATGAGATCATACCATGCACACTTTCAGACCACAATGCTTTGAAACTTGAAATCAACCACAAGAAAAAGCCTGGAAACCACCGAAAAACATGGGTGCTAATAAACAACCTACTAAAAGACGAATGGGTCAACCAAGTAATCAGAGAAGAAATTTAAAAATACATGGAAACAAATAAAAATGAAAATATCACAAAACAAACACTTTGGGATGCAGCAAAGGCAGTCCTCAGAGGGAAATATATTGCAATCTAGGCTGGTCTCAAGAAACAAGAAAAATCACTAACACAAATTCTAATAGCACGCCTGAAGAAACTAGAAGCAGAGCAGCTAAGACATCCCAAACACAGCAGAAAGAGAGAAATAACAAAGATCGGGGCAGAAATTAATCATATGGAAACAGAAAAAATCATTGGAACAGATCAATGAAACCAAGAGTTGGTTCTTTGAAAAAATAAACAAAATTGATAAACCTCTAGCCAGGCTCCTCAAAAAGAAAAGAGAGAGAATCCAAGTAGATAAAATCAGGAATGAAAAGGGAGTTATTACAACCAATCCCTCAGAAATACAAGCAATAATTACAGAATACTATGACAAACTCTATGCCATCAAATTGAACAACATGGAAGAAATGGACAAGTTACTAAACAGCCACACACTACCAAAACTCAAATGGGAATAAATAGAAAACTTGAAAAGACCCATAACTAGTGAAGAAACTTATCAACAATCTCCCAATGAATAAAAGTCCAGAACCAGATGGCTTCCCTGGGGAATTTTACCAGTTATCTAAACCAGAGTTAATGCCTATCCTTCTCAAGCTATTCCAAAATATTGAGACGGAAGGAAAATTCCTGGTCTCATTCTATGAAGTCAGCATCACTTTGATTCCCAAACCAGACAGAGGCTCAGAAAAAAAAAAAAAAAAAAAAAGAAAAAAAAAAAAAGAAAGTAAGAAAGAAAAAGAAAAAGAAAAAGAAAACTAGAGGCCAATATCCCTGATGAATATAGATGCAAAAATTCTTATCAGGATATTAGCAAATGAAATCCAATAGCATATGAAAATAATTATTCACTGGGATCAAGTAGGATTCAACTCTGGGTTGCAGGGCTGGTATGATATTCGCAAATCAAACAATGTGATACATCGCATTAACAAAAGAAAGGATAAGAACCATATAATCCTGTCAATAGATGCAGATAGAGCATTTGACAAAACACAGCATCCTTTCCTAATAGAAACTCTCAAGAAAGTCAGGATAGAAGGAGCATGCTTAAACATCATAAAAGCCATTTATGAAAAGCGCATAGCTAATATCATCGTCAACTGGGAAAACCTGAGAACCTTCCCCATGAGATCAGGAACACAACAGGGATGGCCACTCTCACAACTGCTATTTAACATAGAGTTGGAGGTCCTAGTATCAGCATACAGAAAACAAAGAAAAATAAAAGCCATTAGGATAGGCAAGGATGAAGTCAAACTTTCACTTTTTGCAGACGACATGATACTTTTCACAGAAAACCTGACAGAATCCACCAATAGCCTACTAGAACTGATCCATGAATTCGGCAAAATTGCAGAATACAAAATCAATGTACAGAAATCGGTTGCATTCCTTTACACCAACAATGAAGCAATAGAAAAAGAAATAAAGAAGCAAATCCCATTCACAATTGTACCAAAAACCATCAAATACCTAGGAATAAACCTAACCAAAGATGTAAAAGGTCTCTACGCTGAAAACTATAAAAAAAAAAAAACTTATAAAGGAAATGGAGGAACACACAAGGAAATGGAAAAAACATCCCATACTTATGGATTGGAAGAATAAATATTGTTAAAATGTCAATAGTACCCAAAGAAATCTACACATTCAATGCAACCCCAATCAAAATTGCACCAGCATTCTTCTCAAAGCTAGAGCCAACAATCCTAAAATTTATATGGAACCACAAAAGACCCCGGATAGCCAAAGTAATATTGTAGAAGAAAACTAAAATGGGAGGCTTCACAATCCCAGACTTTAACCTCTACTCCAAAGCAGTAATAATTAAGACTGTATGATAATGGCTCAAAAACAGACACGTAGACCAATGGAATAGAATAGAAAACCCAGAAATGGACCCACAAGCATATGGCCAACTAATCTTTGACAAAGCAGAAAAGAGTATCCTATGGAAAAAAGACAGCCTCTTTGACAAATGGTGCTGGGAAAACTGGACAGCAACATGCAGAAGAATGAAACTAGACCACTTTCTTTCACCACTCACAAAAATAAACTCAAAATGGATGAAGGATCTGAATGTGAGACAGGAATACATTAAAATCCTAGAGGAGAAATCAGGAGAAAATGTTTTTGACCTGTGCCACAGCAATTTCCTACATGACACATCTCCAAAGGCGAGGGAATTAAAAGCAAAAATGAACTATTGAGACCTCGTCAAGATTATAGTCTTCTACATGGCAAAGGAAACAACTATCAAAACTAATAAGCAACCGATGGAATGGAAAAGGATAATTGCAAATGACATATTAGATAAAGGGGTAGTATGTAAAATTTATATAGAACTTACCAAACTCCACACCCAAAAAACGAATAATCCAGTGAAGACATGGCTAGAGGATATGAATAGACACTTCTACAAAGATGACATCTATATAGCCAAAATACATATCAAACAATGCTCAATGTCACTCATAATCAGGGAAATACAAATCAAAACCACACTGAGATACTACCCCACATCGGTTAGGGTGGCTAAAATGAATAAATCAGGAATCTATAGATGCTGGCGAGGATTTAGAGAAGGAGGCACCCTCCTACACTGTTGGTGGGAATGTAAACTAGTGCAGCTGCTCTGTAAAACTGTGTTGAGGTTCTTCAAAAAAATTCAAATAGAACTACCCTATGACCCAGCAATAGCAGTGCTAGGAATCTGCCCAAGAGATACAGGAGTGCTGATGCATAGGGGCATGTGTACCCCAATGTGCATAGCAGCACTTTCAACAATAGCCAAATCATAGTAAGAGACTAAGTGTCCATTCAAGTGATGAATGTATAAAGAAGTTGTGGTATATATATATATATATATATATATATATATATATATATATGTGTGTGTGTATATATATATATGTGTGTGTGTGTGTGTGTGTGTGTGTGTGTGTGTGGTATGTATATATATATATATATATATACACAATAGAATACTACGCGTGATGAATGTATAAAGTGATGAATGTATAAAGAAGTTGTGGTATATATATATATATATATATATATATATATATATATATATATATACACACACACACACACACACAATAGAATACTACGCGGCAATGAGAAAGAATGAAATCTGGCCATGTGTAGCAACATGGATGGAACTGGAGGGTATTATGCTCAGGGAAATAAGTCACTCAGAGAAAGACAGATACCATATGTCTCCACACATAGGTGGATTTTGAGAGACTTAGCATAGAACCATGGAAGAGGGGAAGAGGGGAAAGAAAAAAAAAAGACACAGAGAGGGAGGGAGACAAAACATAAGAGAGTCTTAAAGACTAAGAACTAACTGAGGGTTTAGGGCGGTGTTGGAGGGGGGAGACTGGGTGTCGGGCGCAGAAGAGGGCACTTTTTGGGATGATCTCTGGGTGTTGTATGAAAACCAATTTGGCAATAAATTATTAAAATGAATGAATGAATTAATTAATGAATAAACAAATAAATAAATAAATATTAAAATCCTTCCTGGGATTTCTTTACAATTCAGTAGTTCCGGAACTTCCTCTCCTAGGTACCTAAGGCCTCCATAATTTAGCTGCACTTGAGAGACTTAGAAAAGAAAAAGATTATGGTGGATTTGATTCAGAAGCACTAGAACAGAGGAGATAAAGACAGGGTTCTCAGGTGGGGGCTGTTTTTGCAGGTGAGAAGAAAGTGAAGATATATTCAAGACAAAGGGTGTGGAGGAAACATTTCAGGCAAGGAGGTAGCAGTCATCATAGCTGGTTAAATGTTACACCTCCTACCAGCTTGCTCTCAGACTGAGTAGTCAGGAGGTATTATGGATTCTATGCTGTCATTTGCCATCTCTGGTTCCAAAGGGAGACAGTTCAACAAACTCCTTGGAAGTGAGATGTCTTTCATTCATTATATGCCTGATCCAATCTCAGAGATGGATATGTCTGTCCAATGAAGGAAACGTAACGTCCATGGGCAGATACTGCATGGTTACCATTCTTATATATTGGAGGCTCGGTGAGGTAAGTGATGGCATTCCCATTATCACATAAGGAAATAGGCTCTGGGAGGTTAAAACCATTGCCCTAGCTCACACAGTTAGCAGGATTTCCACAAGTTCTCAAAATTTAAGATTTTAATTCTTAATTGTGAAAAGTTTCAAAAAGAGAATATACAAATGAATCCTCCATATTCATGTCTCAAATTGAAGTTACCAAGATTTTACTACATTCACTTAATGTATGCCCTTTTAGTTATTTTTTTTTATTTTTATGTTTATTTTTTTTTACCTTTTATCTGTTTTGAGACAGGGACAGGCAGAGAGAGTGGGAGAGATAATCCCAAGCACTTTTGGGCAAAAAAGCCAAGCCCAGATGGTTTCACTGGAGAAATCTACCAAACATTTAAAAATAATCAAAAATCTCATCCAGAATGTGGAAGAGGCCCATATAATCCTGATACCAAAACTATACAAAAAGAGTATGGAGGAGGAGGATGAAAGAATAGAATAGAATAGAATAGAATAGAATAGAATAGAATAGAATAGAATGAAATAAAAACTACAGACTAAACTGTAAAATGAATACTCGAAGCAATCACAGAAATTTGATTATTTTGTTAGGTGTGAAAATGGCTTGGTGGTTTTCTAAAAAAAGTAGTCAATATTTAAGACATGTCTACTGAAATAGGTAGGTGTCAAGTAATATAAATAATATATCAAGGATTTACTTTAAATTATTTAAGCATTTAAAAAGTAGGGCGGTGCCTGAGCTCAGTCAGATAAGCATCTGACTCTTGATTTTGGCTCAGATCATTATCTTGTGTTTTGTGAGTTTGAGCACCGTATCAGGCTCTGCACTGACAGTGTGGAGCTTGTTTGGGATTCTGTCTCCCTCCTCTCTGACCCTCCCTCTCTGACCCTCTCTCTCTCTCTCAAAATAAATAAACATGAAAATAAAAATAAAAAGTAGGAGTGCTTGGGTGGCTCAGTCAGTTAAACATCTGGCTCTTGATTTCAGCTGAGGTCATGCTCTTGTGGTTTGTGGGATTGAGCCCCACGTTTGGCTATGTGCTGACAGCTAGAGCTTGATAATGTTTTCTTATAGAATTTTTACAAATTTTTGTTTTTTTGTTTTTGTTTTCATACTAATATATTTGGGATTTATTCTGATTTGATTAATGAAGGTTTTTTTTTCTTTTTCAAACAGTAATTTTATCAAAATACGTTTACACTTTTTCCATCACTGATCAGAAATAAAGCCTTTATAACATGCTAAATTTCCAAAAATATTTGGACCTATTTTAGAATTTACTCTGTTCCACTGATTTCTGGATTTTTTTCCCAGAGCCAAATTGTTTTAATCTGTATAGCCTTATAATGTGTTCTTTTTAAAGTACCTGTTAGGGTTGACTTCACGCTGTTCTCTCTCTCTCACTGGTGATGCCCACCATCATATTACTCTTCTAGTTTAGAATTTTTCTGGATATTTTGCACATAAATTTAGTAGAATTTCTTTTCAAATTTCTTCCAATATCCTTGCCAAAAGTTCAATTATAATCACATTTAATATTATATTAAAATCTTGGACAGCATGTAACAGTATCTTTCCATTCACTTATGTCTTCTTTTAAAAACTTTTTTCATTTTTTGTGTAGGTTATGTACATTTTGTGTTTATTCCTAAGACTTTTATCTTTTTGACTATTATTAAAAATAAGATATACAATTATATTTTCTAAGTGTGTACTAGAAAACTATCCATTTTATGTAGTAAATTCATAACCAGTCATCTAACTGAATTATCTTACTGTTTTGAACAGTTTTTAATAATTTATATTGTGGGGGTATATAATAGTATATATCTGCAAATGAAATCAAGATAATTTTCTAAATTTTATAATATTTCTTTCTCTTACCTAATTGTTTTGGCTAATACTTTCAGATTACTGTTATATACTATTGGAGATAATTTGCATTCATATCCTGTTCTATTTGATGGAGATCATTTTAATGTTATATCATTGAAGATAACCTCGATGTTATTTTATTATTATTATTATTATTATTATTATTATTATTACTATTATTATTATTTATTTTTAGAAATCAGTAATGCATGCTAGATTATGTCAAATGCCTTTTGGGAAGATATTGAGATATTACATAATTTTTCTCCTTTGAGTGCCTTATATGAACATATTCCCTAATATTAAATCATTTTTGTGTTCATGGAAGGTACTACTCTACTAGGTCTTGCTATAATTAATCCAGCAATAAAAAATATGCAGATCTTTATTCTTAATTACAAAGCTGAAAGCTTTTTGAAAAGCAAACAAAAACAAAAAAAAAAAAACAAAGAAACACTCACACTTATCTGGTAATAAAATCTAATCTGAACTGATGCAAGGTTATAGACTTTATTTAGTTTAATTATTGTTACTCTATATAGTTTGCTACTGAATTATTAAAGTGTTTGAATATATGATGCTTTTCCAGACCCAAGTATAAAAGTTGCATAATAAAAGATGAAGACAACATCTTACATTTCTAAAATTTAGAACATTAATATATATATATATATATATATATATATATATATACACAGGTGTATTAAATATTCTATATTTAGTCTTAAAGTCTAGATGAGATGTCCCTCAAATTCACTCCTCTCTCCACTCCAGTACCATGCATTCTGTGTCGGTTTGGCCTTTTGTCATCAGGGTCGTAGATCTGAAATATGACCGTCTCTATTAGACATAGCCTCCTGGGACCTCTTACATATATCACTTTCACTCCGTGTTCCTATCTCTGGGAGTAGCCCTTCTAGGCCAGTGTGCCTTTCCTAGCCTCCTCGAAATTATGGTGAACACAATGCTTGATTTCTTGGTAAAAAATTTATCATCTTCCCATCTAAAAAGAAGAAATTTGATTGCCTTGGTGATGCAATGTGTTGATTAAATTAAAGCAAAGTTGTAGTAAGCTAGGTGATGGTAAATACTGGTACCAAGAAGGATGAGCAGAAAAAAGTTTTCCTATTGATTCAGGTCATCCACCTAAGTCGCTACTCTTAGTCTAGCGAATGCCTTCATTGTAATGTATGAGATAAATAAATACAGAAAAAATATTAAATACAGTGTGATAAGGAAAAAAAGAAAAGAGGAGTTTTGAGTGAATGTTTCAGAAAGTACACAGTGACCACTTGAAAGACGAGCAGAAGTTATCAAGTAACAATGAGAAGTTCAGAAGCTAAATAAAAACACAAATTAAATAGAAATAATAAAGCTAAAAGCCACAAAAAGGTGAAGTATAAAGATACCGGGAGGAAGGCAAGATCCAGATAAGAAGACACTTGTTAAATGGGCCATGGAAACCAGAGAGTAATGTTGAGACTCCTAATCATATCCTAGTAGAAGTATAGTGCATGCATTTGTGAAAGGTAAGTAAACAACAAGGAGATTAGTTAGGTCCAGATAAGAAACCATGTGGACCATACTTCAGCCATAGCAGAAGCTGAATAGTTTCAGTTACTCTCTGTACTATCTAGAGCCAAAAACTTAGCTGCCAGATTATATGAACATAGGGTTGCCAAAACACTTACTGTGCTCATTGCATTTCAGATGTTATAGAGATTATTAAAAGAAATTTCATAATTCCGTTCCACCCAATTTTCTCATTTTGTGTTCTTATATTACCTATCAGTCAGAGATTTCTGGAATCTCCCCCAATAAAAACCTCAGAGCACCAGAATTCCTTTAATCTGAGACCCTCCCTTTCAGTGGAGTAAATTGTGCTTGCATCAAGCTTAACTGTAACACTAAATTAAAACAATTAGGGGAAACGGCCAACATGGCAGAGGTGTAGAGGGACCCGGTATTCCCCGTGATTTTCAAACTAAGAAGGACCAAAACCAAAGGACTCTCAACCACAAGAGTCTAGGAGGAAAGATGTTGCAGTGTACGAGTAATGGAAAGAGAAACCCAAAAATAACGCCCAGGAAACGTGAGTGTAATCTGGTGAAGATAAAACAAACTGCGGGGATACGGAGTGGAAGGAAGGAAGAGCCTTCTTCGGAAAGACAAAGAGAAGAGAAATCTGGGAAAGTGTGGAGCGGACCACATCTGACCGAGAGAAAAACCGGACAGAAAGGGAGAGACCACTATCCAGTCCCTAACCACAGGGCTTTTGAAGAGAAGTCCCCTTGCTAACAGTAGAACTCTCAGCAAAACTCTCCTCGCGCTGGGGCTGGCAGTGTCTGCCCAGTCAGCCTGCATCATGCAGAGGTGTGGAGCCGCCTCCGATTGCTTCTAACCCAGGGACACAATTTGCAATGAAACCTGATGTAGCAAATGAAGAGTGTCAATAACCCGGATAAACGAGGGAAGCGCGAACACCCGACAAACCTCACTAGGCTGGAACCCCGTGCAGAGCGAGAACGGAAACAAAGGGGCAATTTGAGACTCCGGGACCAGGAAGAAGGGACTGGGGGGACGCCATTGTTGTCTCTCAAACCCACAAAAATCAGCTGCAGGAATCCATCCACTCAGCAGTGGAGGCGGGACCCACCTAAACCAAACCACACTCGTCCCAGTAGGAGAGACAGCATTTCTGCAGGAGCTAAAGATGCAGAGTTCAGACAGCTACCGGGAATAACTCCAGGTCAGTTCTTTTTTAAATATATGTTCCTCTTTCTCCTTCCTACCGATCCCCACCCCTGAGCTGGCCATCTGGGGTATTGGCTGACTTAAACAGAATTTTAACCCACTCTCTTAACGCATGCTATACACCTCCTTCTGCACTTTTCTATCTTTTTCTCTGGAATAAGCAGGCCACATAGATAATTTCGTTCCTTTTTCCTCACATCCATCTTTATTCTGATTTCTCTCTTTCTTGATTAAGCCCTTCAGTCTCTCTACCTGGTCAAAGTTCATTTTCTTCTTCCCTCCCGCACCTGTCATTACTCTCCCTGTATATGCTCTAACATCAGCACAGTGCACTACCTGTCCTTAACGTGTAGCTGGTTCTTCTGTTCACAAGTCCTCAGAGTGTCGTTTGTTATTCTTTTTTTCTGTTGTGACTAGAATGTCTGTATAATTTGTAGAACTTTTGAGTGTTTTTGTTTTCTGTTTGTCTGTCTGTCTATTTTCCTTTCCAGGGCGACCTCAGGAAACAAACCAAAACACACCTGGCCAAAATGACAAAACGGAAGAGTTATCTTCAAAAGAAATTACAGGAAGTAGTGACAGCTCAAAAATTGATGAAAACAGATATAAGCGACATAACAGAACATGAATATAGAATGATAAAAGTAAAACTAATCTCTGGGCATGAAAAAAGTATAGAATAACTTACCAAACTCCACACCTGAAAAACGAATAATACAGTGAAAAAATGGGTGGATGATATGAATAGACACTTCTCCAAAGAAGACATCCGAATGGCAAACAGACACATGAAATGATGCCCAATGTCACTCATCATCAGGGAAATACAAATCAAAACCACACTGAGATACCACCTCACACCGGTCAGAGTGGCTAAAATGAACAAATCAGGAAACTATAGTTCCGGCGAGTATGTGGAGAAACAGGCATCCTCTTACACTGTTGGTGAGAATGCAAACTGGTGCAGCCGCTCTGGAAAAGAGTGTGGAGTTTCCTCAAAAAATGAAAATAGAACTACCCTATGACCCAGCAATAACAGTGCTAGGAATCTGCCCAAGATACAGGAGTGCTGATGTACAGGGGCACGTGTAACCCGATGTTTATATCAACACTTTCAACAATAGGCAAATCATGGAAAGAGACTGTGTCCATCAACTGACGAATGGATAAAGAATATGTGGTGTGTATATATGCAATGGAATACTACTCGGCGATGAGAAAGCATGAAATCTGGCCATGTGTGACAATATGGATGGAACTGGAGGGTATTATGCTGAATGAAATAAGTCAGTCAGAGAAAGTCAGATACCATATGTTTCCATGCATAGGTGAACTTTGCGAGACTTAATAGAAAACCAGGGAGGGGAGGAGAAGAGAGGAAGGAAAAAAAAAAGACGCAGAGAAGGAGAGAGATAAAATGTAAGAGACTTTTAAATACTAAGAACAAACCCAGGTTTTTGGGGGTTATCGGAGGGGGGAAGTGGATGATGGGCACTGAGAAGGGCACGGGTTGGGATGAGCACTGGTTGTTGTACGGAAACCAATATGACAATAAAAAATATATAAAAAATTAAAACAATTAGATAAATCTGTTTTATGTTGGCTCTGGCAACATTCCTAACCCATCTTTGATTTGCTTCTCTTGCTAAACCCTGCTACCCATTACTTGGATTTTGATTTCCTTACTTCTTTTAAGTTGGCATTATTTGATGATCACCTTTTCTTGTCTCCAATGATCCAGATTTTGGCGTTACCCTGGGCTTTTGTACATTATTGATACTTCTTTGCTGAGAACTCAGTCTAATCTTGAAATTACTGGCACTATTTTCCCAGTGACAAGCAGTGAGGAGTGAGATTGTTCACATAAAAAAGCCTAGTAGAATTTCTTTTAGTATATCTGAAAGCATTTATTTGTAGTGGTATTTTCCAAAGTGCATTCAGTGGAACACTAGAACATGGAAAGTATCGAAGAGTGTTACATAAGGGTCACCTAGGTGGCTCAGTCATATGGGTGACCTACTTCGGCTCAGGTCATGATCTCAGGGTCCGTGAGTTCAAGCCCCGTGTTGGGCTCTGTGCTGATATCTCAGGTCTGGAGCCTGCTTCAGATTCTGTCTCCCTCTCTCTCTGCTCCTCCCCTGGTCACATTCTGTCTCTCTCTCAAAAATAAATATTAAAAACATAAAAATAAAAAAGTGTTACATAAATAGAATTTTCCACAAATACGTGGAATATTATGCAAAAAAATATTAGCAGTAACAACAGTAAAATTATCATTTACTGAGGGTTTATTACATGTTAGGTAATTATTTTCAATTGTGAAACTCTTTGTAAATGTCATTTGTTATTATAAACACCAAAAAACTTTATTTGAGGTTCCAATTGTTTAATCCCACTTCACTTCCCTTAAATAACGAAGACTTTGGGGTAGATAACATTAGTAACCTCATACTTTAATCTGATGGACAGAGTTAGGCTTTGATCTTTACAAGCCTTTTCTGCTTTATGCCTCTATCCTATATAGAACTCCGTCTTCCACCCTTTCTGCCTATCCACTTCCACTTGGTAAATGTGAAGCTGCTCGAGTACCACTGTTTTCTTGGTTGCCTTCTACGTCTGATATTTTAGTGTGAGTGTTTGTGTGTATGCATGCGCGCGTGTGTTGTTTTTTTAAAGTGGCATTTCTCCTGGTTTGCATTGCTTGTACTAATCATAACCGTGTCTTCAGAAGTGGTAGCATCATTCCCTGGAGCAGAGTGTGAGGTGAAGCGGAGTATGAGGTGACTTTGGAATATATCTTTCTAATTTAGTTGTTTTAAAAACTTACATAGCTCTTTTTCTTTTTCTGCACTTGACACTGTTCAAAATCGACTATGAATATCAAACCATTTAATACTTATCAAAACCTTACTCAGTAGATATCACTGTAATTGTCATTATAATAGCTGGCAATACAAAGGCAGATTAATTACCTTGTCTATGTAATTAGCAAGCGCAAGAACTAAGAAATGTTCAAAGGCAATTATTAGAGTCTATAGTTATGCTCTCAACCATTATGTGATATAATGTCTACAATATTCTATAGTGCAGGAAACTCCTATTTATTCCATGAGGCCCACTTCATGTAGCTCTCCCTGAGGTTTCAACCCTCCTTCAAGACTTTATAGTGCAGGGAACTTTTGTTTATTCTATGAGATCCACATCAAATAAGTCTACCTGAGACATAAATCCTCCTTTGTATGACCTCCTAAGGCTTTTATGATAAGAATCTGGAAAGTTATGAACTCACATAGCCTTCAGCTAGAATTCTGGCTTTTCTACCTACTACCCGGTTGATGTTTGACAAGTCATTTTAGCTTTTTGAGCCTCAGTTTCTTCATATATAAAATATTTACTTTGCTAGTTTGTTATGAAGATTAAATGAGGTCATGCCTGGTTTGGTTTAAGTCTTTATACATTTAAATTTGACTTTATGTGGCATTTAACTTGGGCAGAGCAGAGGAGAGGGAATACTGATGCTTGAGCCTAGTTCCAGACCAACTAAATCAGCATTTCTGGGGGTAAGAACCCAGACACTTAAGCTTTTTCAAAAACACTTAGGTTAAGCTAATGGGCATACAGACTTGAGCACTACTATCTTAATATACTTGTGAGAGATTAATTTCAATACTATGTCATTTGTTTAGGCTAAGATCCCAAATCCATATTGGGATTTTTTTTCCCCAAGTGAATCATTTTTTAAAACCTCTGCTTTAGGAGGGTGAGGGAGGGGGTAAGGGAGTGACAGGCATTGAAGAGGGCATGTGTTGGGATGAACACTGGGTGTTATATGTAAACCAATTTGAAAATAAACTATTAAAAAAAAACCCTCTGCTTTATAATTTTGGTTGCAGTAGTTTTGGAAAAGTGATGCTGAAGTGTGAGTGGTGACTGGGTTGGGATCTTAGCTGACAGGGGCTATTGCCAGGAAAGGCAGACCACATGTGTCTTCACCTCTGCCTAGTTCACATGTTAGTTTCTACCATCAATTTAATGTTATGACTGCACCACTGCCTAGCCTTTTAATTCAGCATAAAACATTGCGACCTTTGGGGAGAAGCCAAGATGGTGGAACAGCATGGAAGTCCTTTTTCTGTCTCACACACCTGAAATACAGCCAGATCAACACTAAGCCATCCTGCACACCTAGAAAACTAATTTGAGGAAAAACACAACAATCTGCACAACCTGAATTACAAAACAGAGTAGAAAGAGAAAAAAATATTTTTATTTTCAATTTTTATTAAAGTATAGTTTTCTTTATTTTTTCTACTAAATTTTTCACTTTTTTGGAAATTTTACAGATTCTACTATACTTCCATCATTTCAAGTTATTTTACTAAATTGCATTCATTTTCTCCAATTTTCAAACGTTTTCTTTTTTTTCTTTGCATTTTTCCTTTTACCTCTAATCAATCAAGATCCCTTCAATAATCAGACCAAAACACACCTAGGATCTATCATCAATTATTTGATAGTGTGTGTGTGTGTGTGAGTGTGTGTGTGTGTGCATGTTTTAATTCTAAATTTTACTTTTTCTCACTGCTATTTCCAATCAAACAATTTCCCTTCAATAGCCAAAGCAGAACACACCTAGGATCTAGCATCATTTATTTGATTTTGAGTGTTTATGTGTGTTGTTTTTAATTTTTTAATTTTAATTTTTTCCCTTTTTTCTCTAATCAATCAAGCTCCTTACAATAACCAGACCAAAACATACCTAGGATCTAGCATCATTAAGTTGATTTGTGTGTGTGTGTGTGTGTGTGTGTGTGTGTGTGTTGTTTTCAATTTTTTCATTTTAGTTTTTTTACCTTATTAATTACTTTTGTTCTTTCAAAATGACGAGATGAACAAATTCGCCCCAAAAGAAAGAGCAGGAAGAAACGACAGCCAGAGACTTAACCAACACATATACAAGCAAGATGTCTGAACCAGAATTTAGAATCACGATGATAAGAATACTAGCTGGAGATGAAAATAGATTAGAATCCTTCTCTACAGAGAAAAAAAGAAGTAAAATCTAGTCAGGATTAAGTAAAATATGCTATAACTGAGCTGCAATCTTGAATGGATGCCATGGTGGCAAGGATTGATGGGGTAGAGCAGATAATCAGCGATATAGAGGACAAATATATGGAGAATAAGGAAGCAGAGAAAAAAAGAGGGAGAGTAAAGCAAAAGAGTACAATTTAAGAATAAGAGATATCAGTGACTCATTATAAAGGAAAAAGAACAGAATCATAGGGGTTCCAGAAGATGAAGAGAGAGAAAAAGGAGGAGAAGGCTTATGTGAGCAAATCATAGAAAACTTTTCTAACCTGAGGAGAGACACAGATATCAAAATACAGGGATCACAAAAGACTCCCACAAGATTCAACAAAAAACGACCATCAAATAGGCATATCATAGTCAAATTCACTAACTACTCAGGCAGGGAAAGAATCATGAAAGCAGCAAGGGAAAAAAAAAGTACTTAACCTAGAAAGGAAAACAGATTAGATTTGCAGCAGACCTATCCACAGAAACTTGGCAGACCAGAAAGGAATGGCAGGATATATTCAATGTGCTGGATCAAAAAAAAAAAAAATGCAGCCAAGAATTTTGTATCCATTAAGGCTGTCATTCAAAATAGAAAGAGATATAAAACATTTCCCAAACAAACAAATATTAAAGGAGTTTGTGACCACTAAACCAGCCCTGGAAGAAATTTTAATGGGGAAAATCAAAGAGGAGAAAAGACGGGGAAAAAAAAGACCAAAAGCAACAAAACAACAAAGACTAGAAATGACCAGATAACACCATCAGAAACTCTAACTCTACAAGAAACATAATGGCAACAAAAATATCTTTCAGTACTCACTCTAAATGTCAATGGAATAGATGCTACAATCAAAAGACATAGAAGAACAGAATGGATAAGAAAACAAGATCCATCTATATGCTGCTTACAAGAGACCCAGTTTAGACCTAAAGACACCTTCGGATTGAAAGTAAGAGAATGGAGAACGATCTATCATGCTGAAGGACACCGAAAGAAAGCTGTAGTAGCCATACTTATATCAAACAATCTAGACTTTCGAATAAAAACTGTAACAAGAAATGAAGAGGGACATTATATCATAAATAAGGTGGGGCGCCTGGGTGGATCAGTCGGTTGAGCGTCCGACTTCGGCTCAGGTCATGATCTCATGGTCCGTGAGTTCCAGCGCTGCGTCGGGCTGTGTGCTGACAGCTCAGAGCCTGGAGCCTGCTTCGGATTCTGTGTCTCCCTCTCTCTCTGCCCCTCCCCCACTCATGCTCTGTCTCTCTCTGTCTCAAAAATAAATAAACATTAAAAAATAATAAGGGGTCAATCTACCAAGAAGACATAACAATTGTGAACATTTATGCTTTAAATGTGGAAGCACCCAAATATATAAATCAATTAATCACAAGCATAAAGAAACTCATTAATAATACCATAATAGTAGGGGACTTCAACCCCCCAATTACAGCAATGGACAAACCATCTAAACAAAAATTCAACAAGGAAACAATGGTTTTTAATGACACACTGGACCAGATGAACTTAACAGATATATTCAGAACATTTCATCCTAAAGCAGCGGAATACACATTCTTCCCTAGTGCACGTAGAACATTCTCTGGAATAGACCACATACTGTGACAAAAATCAGCCCTCAACAAGAACAAAAAGATTGAGATCATACCGTGCATATTTTCAGATCAGAAAGCTATATAACTCAAAATCAACCACAAGAAGAACTTTTGGAAAGGTTAAAAATACTTGGCGACTAAAGAACATCCTACTAAAGAATGAATGAGCTAATAAAGAGGTTAAAGAAGAAATTAAAAGTCACATGGAAGCCAATGAAAATGATAACACCACAGCCCAAAACCTTTGGGACGCAGCAAAGGCAGTCATAAGAGAGAAGTATATAGTAATCCAGGCCTTCCTAAAGAATGAAGAAAGGTCTCAGATACACAACCTAACTTTACACATCAAAGAGCAGGAAAAAGAACAGCAAATAAAACCCAAAACCATCAGAAGACAGGAAATAATAAAGATTAGAGCAGAAATCAATGCTATTGAAACAAACAACAAAAACTGAAACAACAATAACAAATCAATAGAACAAACCAATGAAACCAGAAGATGGATCCTTGAAAGAATTAACTAAATTGATAAACCACTAGAAAGTTTGAGAAAATCGAAAAAGGAGAGGAACCAAATAAGTAAAATCAAGAATGAAAGAGGAGAGATCACAACCAACACAGCAGAAATACAAACGGTAACAAGAAAATATTATGAGGAATTATATGCCAATAAAATGGGCAATCTGGAAGAAACAGTCAACTTCCTTGAAACATATAAAATACCAAAACTGAAACTGGAAGAAATAGAAAATTTGAACAGACCCGTAACCAGGAAATAAATCAAAGTAGTCATCAAAAATCTCCCAAAAAACAAGAGTCCATTGCCAGATGGCTTTCCAGGGGAATTCTATGAAGGATTTAAGGAAGAGTTAACACCTATTCTCTTGAAGCTGTTCCAAAAAATATAAATGGAAGGAAAACTTCCAAACTCTTTCTATGAAGCCCAGATTTCCTTGATTCCAAAAACCAAAGATCCCACTAAAAAGAGAACTACAGACCAATCTCTCTGATGAACATGGATGCTAAAATCTTCAACAAGGTATTAGCCAACTGGATCCGACAATACGTTAAAAAAAATTATTCACCACCACCAAGTGGGAATTATACCTGGAATGCAGGACTGGTTCAATATCCACGAAACAATCAATGTGATTCATCACAGCAATAGAAGAAAGGACAAGAACCACATGATCCTCTCTATAGATGCAGAGAAAGCATTTGACAAAATTCTCATTCTTTCTTGCTAAAAACCCTTAAGAAAGTAGGGATAGAAGGATCATACCTCAAGATTATAAAAACCGTAAATGAAAAACTCAATGCTAATATCATCCTCAATGGGAAAAGCTGAGAACTTTTCCCCTAAGGTCAGGAATAAGACAGGGATGTCCACTCTCACCACTATCATTCAACATAGTATTGGAAGACTTAGCCTCAGCACTCAGACAACATAATGAAAAAAATGCATCCAAATCAGCCAGGAGGAAGTTCAACTTTCAATCTTCGCAGATGACATGATACTCTATATGGAAAACCCAAAAGATTCCACCAAAAACCTAGAACTGATCCATGAATTCAGCAAAATGGCAGGATATAAAATCAATGCACAGAAATCTCTTGCATTCCTATAATCCGACAATGGAGCAACAGAAAGATAAATCAAGGAATTGATCCCATTTACAATTGCATCTAAAACCATAAAACAACTAGTAATAAATCTAACCAATGAAGTGAAAAATCTATACATGGAAAACAATAAAAGCTATGAAACAAATTGTAGAAGACACAAAAAAGTGGAAAAATATTCCATGCTCCTGGATAGGAAGAACAAATATTGTTAAAATGTCAATACTTTCCAAATCAATCTACATATACAATGCAATCCCTATGAATATAACACCATCATTCTTCACAAAGCTAGAGGAAACTGTCCTAAAATTTGATCCCAAATAGCCAAAGCAATCTTGAAAAAGAAAAACAAAGCAGGAGGCATCACAATCCTGGACTTCAGGCTGCATTACAAAACTGTAATCATCAAGACAGTATGGTACTGGCACAAGAACTGACACTCAGAGCAATGAAACAGACTAGAGAATCCAGAAATGGACCCCCTAACGTATTGCCAACTTATCTTTTACAAAGTAGGAAAGAATATTTAATGGAATAAAGACAGTCTCTTCAGCAAGTGGTGCTGGGAAAACTGGACAGCGACATGCAGAAAAATGAACCTGGACCACTTTCTTACACCATACACAAAAATAAACTCAAAATGGATGAAAGACCTAAATGTAAGACAAGAAGCCATCAAAATCCTCAAGGAAAAAGCAGGCAACAACCTCTTGGACCTTGTTCACAGCAACTTCTTACTCGACATGTCTCCAAAGACAAGGGATACAAAAACAAAATGAACTATTGGGACCTCATCAAAGTAAAAAGCTTCTGCACAGTGAAGGAAACAATAAACAAAACTAAAATACAACCTATGGAATGGGAGAAGATATTTGCAAATGACATATCAGATAAAGGCTAAGTATCCAAAATCTATAAGAACTTATCCAACTCAACTCAACACCCGAAAAACAAATAATCTAGCGTAGAAATGGGGCAAATATATGAACAGACACTTCTCCAAAGAAGACGTCTAGATGGCCGACAGACACATGAAAGGATGCTCAATGTCACTCATCATCAGAGAAATACAAATCAAAACCACACTTGGATACTGCCTCACACCAGTCAGAATGGCTAACTTTAATAACCCAGGCAATGGTAGATGCTGGCGAGGATACGGAGAAATAGGATCTGTTTTGCACTGCTGATGGGAATGCAAACTGGTGCAGCCAATCTGGAAAACAGTATGGAGGTTCCTCAAAAAATTAAAGATAGAACTACCCTATGATGCAGCCATTACACCTCTAGGTATTTATCCAAGGGATAGAGTTATGCTGTTCCGAAAGGACACGTGCATCCCAATGTTTATAGCAGCACTATCAACAATAACCAAAATATGGAAAGAGCCCAAATGTCCATCGATGGATTGATGGATAAAGTAGATGTGATATATAGATATAGATATAGATATAGATATAGATATATAGATATACACAATGGAGTATTACTCTACAATCAAAAAGAACGAAATCTTGCCACTTGCAACTGTGTGGATGGTACTAGAGGGTATCATGCTAAGTGAAATTAGTCAGAGAAAGACAAATATCACATGACTTCACTCATATGAGTACTAAGATACAAAGCAGATGGGCATAAGGGAAAGGAAACAAAAATAATATAAAAACAGGAAGGGGGACAAAAACATAAGAGACTCTTAAATATGAGGAATAAACAGAGGGTTACAGGAGGGGTGGTGAGAGAAGGGATGAGCTAAATCGGTAAGGGGCATTAAGGAATCTACTCCTGAAATCATTGTTCCACTATATGCTAACTAACTAGGATGTAAATTAAAAATATTAATAAAAACAAAAACAAAAACAAAAAAACATGTGACCTTTAGGGATCCTGGGTGGCTCAGTCAGTTGTGTTCAGCTCTTGATTTTGGCTCAAGTCTTGTTCCAAGGGTTGTGGGATTGAGCCATTAGTTGGGCTCTTCACTCAGGATGGAGCATGCTTGGGATTTTCTCCCACTCAATGCCTCTGCCCTCCTCCTCTGCTCACATGCTCTCTCTCTCTCTGTCTGTCTCTCTCTCTCTGTCTCTCTCTCTCTCTCCCCTCTCTCTATTTCTATCTGTCTCTCTCTGTCTCAAAAAAAATCATAAAAAACAAACAAACAAACAAACAAACATTGCGATCTTTGTTGGTAGTTTTCATATATTTATGTTACTTTCTGAGATAGGACAAAGTTGAGGGTAAAAAGACACATGGTTGAGGAAATGTTAGAGCTGAAATTTGAGCCCAGCTATGTATAACTTCAAACATTTGAGTTATTTCCACTTGAGCCACTGTACTACTTCAATAAAAAATAAACGAATAAAATAAATAATTAAAAATGTTAAAAAAAAACCACAATTGGGGAGAAGAGCTTCCTCGTCAAGGAGAATTTATTAAGCACTTAATATATGCCTCACATTTGGACTAGGAGATTCAGTTAATTTGTTTTTAAATGCTTATGACAACTGCATGAGACAGTTATTTTCATTATCTTTCTTTAACAGATGAGGAAATTGAGTCTAGAATTTTTCCCAATCACAACAATTTGCTTATTGATGGGCTACTGGAAATTAATGTTTTAATCTGTTAAAGGCATAAACCAGTCAAGAGCTTAAACTTATTGCCAAGGACTAATCTCAATTTGTCTAATTTCTCCTTCCAGTGGCTCAAGATTGTCTTTAGTATCCTTTATGTAGTTTATAAAACCCTTCAAGGTTTGGCCCCTGCTTCATTGTTCCCTGTTCTTGCTTTCACAATAATGTACTCCAGCCTGGCTGAACTATCTTGTAGTTCACCTAATTTCTTTACCTCTAGACCTTTGTAAATGATGATCCTGCTGCTTAGAATGTTTTCCCAACTGTTCCCTCTAATGTCTGATTCCACCACTCCTATAAGCTCGCCAGTTCACTCACTCATTCATCCATTTATGCATTCATTTAGCATAATTATTGGACACGTACTATGTGTCAGCCTTATGGACCCAATGGTAATCTCAATAATAATATCATCACAGAGCTTACATTATATAGGTGAAATATATAGTATGTTAGTAATAAATGCTATGAAGCAAAGTGGGATAGGAATTATGTATATGTAGAGTAAAACAAAGTTGAAATTTAGATGGAGTAGCTAGGGAAGACTTCTTGCTGACTTTTTACTAAATAATTGAAGAAATTGGGCAATCAAGCCAGATATATGAGTAAAGAACATTCTAAGTAGAGAGAATAGCCCAATGCAAAAGCCTTGAGAGAGGATTACAACTGGTGCATTGGAAGAATATTCAGGGCTAATGTGCAAAGTGGTAGGAGATGAGGTAGAAGAGGGAACAAGGGGCTTAGATCATGCACGGCTGTATACAAGAGTATATGGACTTAGACTTTTACTCTCTGTAAAAAAGAGAAACCATTTCAGAGCTCCAAGCACAGAAGTGAGATTATATGAATGGCAATTTAAGAGAATTTCTTTGGCATTGGGAAAAGACTGAATGTGGGACAAAGGTGAAACCAGGAATACTAACTGGAGACATAGAATCCAGAAGGTAGCAGCAAAGGTAGTTAGAAGTGGTCATATTAGGTATCAACTCTTCCAAAAAGCCTTATCCTTCCCCCAAGTCTGGAGTAGATGCCATGCTCCTCGAACTTCCCACAGGCTCCTTTATTTCTCTCTGAAATCAATGGCTTTATAATGTCTGTCCATTTATTCAAGTTCTTCCCTTATCATGTGAGATTCTTGAGGTCAATGGGATTTTATTAACTTTCTCTCTCTTTTTACTATTTCCTCTTCAGTAAGGAGCACATGGTGTGAGTTAAACTGTTCAGAATATATGCACTTAATAAATAAAAGAGTGCTCAAATAAGTAGTAGAGGGTAGAACAGTTTAAAGGAATTGAATCCAGGTAAAATTGTTCTACAATCTTTGGCTTTAAGTACAGAGCCAGAGAATTATCCTATCAGCTCTTGTAGCAATAGTGATGACTCTGGACCCTGTATCATCTATTTCTGTCTGCCCAATCCTTTATAGTATTAAATCTTCTTCACCTTTCTAAATTCATCTTCAATGCCTTTTCTTGCTTGGTGACATCCTTGTTCCTGACAATGTTTAGAGTTCATCTTGCCACCCCCACTATGTGTCCCTAGCACTTGGTTCAAGCTTTATTTGGTAGTATTTCTTCTCCAGCCCAGGCAGTATGTGTGTACCTCCCACCCTAGACTTTGAATTTCTTGAAGGTAGTAAATCTTCCTTATCTGACCCTGTCTTGCCTTAAGTACCTAGAACCCCTCAGATTGGTTATTTGGTCCAGTTTGAGGGACTATATTTCTTTACTAGAAAATTCCAAAGCACATTCAATTCCAATGCACATTCTAATGCATAATGCACATTGTAAAGTCTCTGCATAGTGCTATTTTAAAATAAAAATTTTAATGAAGCATGACATACATACAAAAAAAGTGTACAAACCATGATAGTATGACTATGTGAAAAATGTTCACAAAGTGAACACATGCATGCAATCAACACTATTGAGAATACCTATTTCATTCTTCTTCTTTTTTTTAATTTAAATCCATCTTAGTTAACATACAGTGTAATAATGGTTTCAGGAGTAGAATTTATTTTTTAATTTTAATTTTTAGAATTTTTTTTATTGTCAAATTGGTTTCCGTACAACACCCAGTGCTCATCCCAACCCGTGCCCTACTAAGTGCCCATCACCCACTCTCCCCCCTCCCATACCCACCACAACCCTCGGTTTGTTCTTAGTATTTAAGAGTCCCTTATGTTTTGTCTCCCTCCATCTCTGTGTCTTTCTTTTCCTTCCCCTCTTCCCCTCCCCCCTGGTTTTCTGTTAAGTCAGTCAGAAAAAGACAGCTACCATATGCTTCCATGCATAGGTGGACTTTGCGAGACTTAACAGGGTAGAATTTAATGGTTCATCACTTACATATAACACTCAGGGCTCATCCCAACAAGTGCCCTCTTTAATGCCCATCATCCATTTAGCCCATCCCTCCACCCAACACCCCTCCAGCCACCCTCAGTTTCATCTCTGTATTTAAGAGTCCCTTGTGGTATGCTTCCCTCTCTTCTTATTTTATTTTTCTTTCCCTTCCCCATGTTCGTTCATCTGTTGTACTTCTTAAATTCCACATATGAGTAAAATAATATATTTATCTTTCTACGATTGACTTATTTTGCTTAGCATAATACATTCTTGCTCTATCCACATGATTGCAAATGGCAAAATTTCATTTTTTTTGGATCACTGAGTAATATTCCATTGTATATATGTGCCACATCTTCTGTATCCATTAATCAGTGGATGGACATTTGGGCTCTTTCCATAATTTGCCGATTGTTGATACTGCTGCTCTAAACATTGGGATGCATGTGCCCTTTTAAATAAGCACTTTTGTATCCTTTCGAGAAATACCTAGTAGTTTAATTACTGGATCATAGGGTAGTTCTATTTGTAACTTTGATGAACTTTTATACTGTTTTCTTAGAGTGACTACACCAGTTTGCATTCCCAACAACAGTACAAAAGTGTTCCCCTTTCTCTGCATCCTCTAAAATATCTATTGTTTCCTCAGCTGTTACTTTTAGCCATTCAGACATGTATGATGTGATATCTCATTGTGGTTTCGATTTGTATTTATATGATTATGAGTGATGTTGAGCATCTTTTCATATTTCTGTTAGCCATATGGATGTCTTCTTCCTGCTGCTATTTAGTTTGCCCAACACCAGTTATTAAAGAGACACTTTTTCACTGGATAATCTTTCCTCCTTTGTTGAAGATTAACTGACCACATAATTGAAGGTTTATTTCTGGGTTTTCTATTATGCTCCACTTTTTAATCTGGTCTATGTGTCTATTTTTGTGCCAGTATCATACTCTTTTGATTACAACAGATTTAAAATGTAAATTGAATTCTGGGGTTTTAATGTTTCCAGCTTTGCCCTTCTTTTGCAAGATTGCTCAGGTTATTTAGGGTCTTTTGTGGTTTCATAGAAATTTTAGAATTGTTTGTTCTATTTCTGTGAAACTTGCTGTTGGTATTTTGATAATTATTGCATTAAATGTGTAGATTGCACTCGGTAGTATAGCCATTTTAACAGTATTTTTTCTTCCAATCCATGAACATGGAATGTCTTTCCATTTCTCTGAGTACTCTACAATTTCTCTCATTAGCATTTTATTTTTTCCAGAGTACAACTTTGGTTAGTTTTAATCCTAAGTATCTTATTTTTGTGTGTGCAATTGTAAACGGGATGGTTTGCTTAATTATTCTTTCTGCTGCTTCATTATTGGAGTATAGAAATGCGGGGTACCTGGGTGGCTCAGTCGGTTAAGTGTCCAACTTCGGCTCAGGTCATGATCTCACGGTTTGTGAGTTCAAACCCCGTATCAGACTCTGTGCTTACAGCTCATAGCCTTGAGCCTGCTTCAGATTCTATCTCCCTTTCTCTCTGCCCCCCCTCCCCACTCTGTCTCTCTGTCTCTCAAAAATAAATGAAACGTTAAAAAAATACATCCTGGAGGGTAGAAATGCAGCATGTGTCTGTACATTGATTTTGTATCCTGAAACTTTACTGAATTTATTTATAAATTCTAGCAAATTTTTTTGGTGGAATCTATCCTGTTTTCTGTATATAGAATCATGTCATCCGCAAATAGTGGAAGTTTGACTTATTCCTTACTGATTTGGATGCTTTTTATTTCTTTTTGTTGTCTGTTGTGGCTAGAACTTCCAATACCATGTTGAATAGAAGTGGTGAGTGCACTTCCTTGTCTTGCTCCTGACATTAGGGGAAAAGGCCTCAATTTTTTTCCCATTGAGGATGATATTAGCTGTTAGTTTTTTCATGTATGGCCTTTATTATATCGATGTACATTCCCTCTAAATCTATTTTGTTGATAATTTTTATCATGAATGTATGTTGCACTTTGTCAAATGTTTTTATCTGTGTCTACTGAAAAGGTCATATGGCTCTTATCCTGTCTCTTATTGATGCTATGTATCACTTGATTGATTTGCAAATATTGAACCATACTTGCAACATAGGAATAAATCTCACTTGATCATGGTGAATGATTTTTTAACTGTATTATTGAAGTGGTTTATCAGGATTTTGTTGAGAATTTTTGTATCTATGTTCATCAGGGATATTGGACTTTTGTCATCTTTCTTGTGGTGTCTTTATCTTGTTTTGGGATCAGGGTAAGGCTGGCCTTTCAGAAAGTATTTGGACGTTTTCCTTCCTTTTCCATTTTTTGGAATAGTTTGAGAAGAATGGGTATTAGATTTTTTCTTTAAGTATTTGGAATAATTTTCCTGTGAAGTCATCTGGTCTTGAATTTTTTTGTTGTTGTTGGCAGGTTTTGTTTTTCCATTGTTGATTCAATGTCTACACAGGTTATTGGACTTTTCAAGTTTTCTCTTTCTTCCTGTTTCAGTTTTAGTAGTTTATATGTTTCTAGGAATTTATCTATTTCTTCCAGGTTGTCCAATTTTTGTCATATAGAATTTCATAATATTCTCTTATAATTGTTTGTATATCTGTGGTTGTTATTTCTCTTCTTTCATTTATGACTTTATTTCTTTGGGTCCCTTATCTTTTCTTTTTGATGAGTCTGACTACAGGTTTATCAGTTTACTGACTTTTTTCATAGAACCAGTTCCTGGTTTCATAGATCTGTTCTATTGTTTTTTTTTTTGTTTGTTTGTTTGTTTTTGTTTTTGTTTTTTAGTTTCTATATCATTTATTCTGCTCTAACCTGTATAGTTTACTTCATATGCTGGCTTTCTTCTTCTTCTTTTGTTTTTCTTTTTCTAGCTCCTTTATCTGTAAGGTTATGTTGTTAATTTGAGATTTTTCTCACTTCCTGAGATAGGCTTGTATTGCTATGTGCTTCCCTCCTAGGACTGATTGCATCCTTAAGTTTTTGAACCATTGTGTTTTTATTTTAATTTATTCCCATATATTTTTATTTCTTTGATTTCATGTTTTAGTTAGTCATTGTTTAGTAGCATGTTGTTTAACCTCTATGTATTTATGATCTTCCTAAATTTTTTCTTATGGTTTACTTCTAGGTACATAGTGTTGTGCTCAGAAACGATGCATGGTATGGTTTTGATCTTCATGAATTTGTTGAGGTTTGTTTTGTGGCCTAATATGTGATCTATTCTGGAAAATGTACTATGTGCACTTGAAAAGAGTGTGTATTATGCTGTTTTAGGATGAAAATTCTGAATGTATCTGTTAAATCCATCTGGTCCAGTGTCACTCAAAGCTTTTGTTCCCTTCTTGATTTTCTTATTAGATGATTTGTCCATTGATTAAGTGGGTGATAATACTGTTATTGCATTATCAATTAGTTCTTTTATGTTTGCTGTTGACAGTTTTATGTATTTTGGTGCTTTCACGTTGGGTATATCAATATTTACAACTGTTATATCTTTTTGCTGGATTATCCCTTTTATTATTATATAGCGTCCTTCTTTGTCTTTGTTACAGTCTTTGTTTTAATGTCTAGTTTGTCTGATGTAAGTATTGCTACTCTGACTTTCCTTTATCACCCCTTTGCTTGATAGATCTTTCTCCTTCTGCTAATTTTCAATCTGGAGGTGTTTTTAGATCTAAAATGGGTCTCTTGTAGGCAGCATATAGATGGATATTGCTTTTTTTTAATCCATTCTGTCACCTTATGTCTGTTGATTTGAGTGTTTAGTCCATTTTCATTCAAAGTAATTAATTATTGATATACATGCATTCATTGCCATTTTATTTCTTGTTTTGTGATTGTTTCAGAAGATTTTCTCTGACCTTTTATTATATTTCTCTTTTACGTGTTTTGATTACTTTATATATTTTAATTTTTTCTCTATATTATTTCCATATTTACTAGTGTTTTTGGTATATGTTTATCTTAGGTTTTTATATAAATTCTTCTGCATATAACATTCTTTAGTAAGTTCGTGATCATTTAAGTTTGAACCTTTTTTTTTCTCCTCTCTTTCCCACATTTAGTTATATGTTATCATATTGCGTATCTTTTTTTGTGACTTTCTTGCTTGATTTTTTAAATATCTTTTTTTCTTTTTACTCCTTTTGTGTTTCCTACCTCTTACTGTCGCTTTTGGCCTCTCCTTTCCACTGAAAGTTTCCCCTTTAATACTTCTTGCAGCGCTGATTTAGTGGTCATAATCCCTTTATTTTTTTTTTTTCTCTGAGAAACTCTATTTCTCCTTTTATACTGAATGATAGCCTTGCTGAATAGAGTATTCTTGGCTGCAGATTTTTTCCACTCAGCACTTTGAATATATCATGCCACTCCCTTCTGGGTTGGAAAGTTTCTGTTGAGAAATCTCCAGCTAGCCTCATGGGTTTTCCATAGTAATTTAAGGACTTCTTTTGTGTTGCCGCTTTTTCTTTTATCTGTATATTATACCAAATTAATTACAATATGTCTTCGTGTGAGCATGCTTTTGTTGATTTTGGGGAGGTGTTCCCTATGCCTTCTGAGTCTGGATATGTGTTTCCTTCTGCAGATGAGAGAAGTTTTCAGCTATTTTCTCAAATAAATTTTCTGCCTCCTTTTCTCTCTCTTTTTCTGGGACTCCTACAATATGAATGTTATTACATTTGATGGAGTCATCGATTTCCTTATCTGTTCTCATTTTTCATAATTTTTTCTCTCTATTTTGATTAATTTGATTTATTTCCATACTATTTTCTAGGACACTACTTTATCATTCTACTTCTTCCATCCTGCTGTTCATTCCATAAAGCATGTTTCTCATTTCATTTATGAGTCCTTCATCTCTGCTATGTTATTTCTTATCTCTGTGTTAAGGGTCTCATTCGTGTCCTCCACTCTTTTCTCACATCCAGTGAGTATCCTTATGTTCATTGCTTTAAATGATCTATCATGCATGTTACTTATATTGTTTTCACATATTCTCTGGCTGTGGCCTTGTCTTGTTTTTTCATTTGGGATAAATTTATCTCTCTTCTTATTTTCTATGCCTGTTGTGTCTGTTTGTGTTAAAAAAAAGTCATGTGTTACTTCTGCTCTTGAAAATAGTGATTTTATGAAGAAGTGTACCTACAGCATCCTCTAGTGCAGTGCTCCCTGTTCATCAGAACCTGACATTTCATTAGAGTATCTATGTGGGT
Organism: Paguma larvata; assembly: GCA_030068075.1. NCBI lineage: Eukaryota > Metazoa > Chordata > Mammalia > Carnivora > Viverridae > Paguma > Paguma larvata. The sequence goes on along the minus strand of CM057830.1, from coordinate 49,841,613 downwards.
TGTATACACCCTTCTGTTGTGTCTGAGTCACTTTCCGTTTCAGTGCAGTCATCTTCATGGATTCTATGATTGTTCTAGGCTCTGGTTGCTCTCTGTGGTGTTAGTGGGACCCAGGGAGGCCAAATATGAGGGGCGTGCCCAGCAGGGAACTTGGGAATAGTGCACTGATGTTAGCAAAATTTGTGCGGAGACACTAGTCCTATGCTGGATCTCCTGAACCACTGCGTCAGCTTGGGTCTGTGTGCCAGGGAAGCCAGGAGTGTGAGACTAGGTGCAGCATGCAGCAGTATATATTATCCCCTTTTTAGAATTGAGAAAACAGAGTGCAGAGTGTTTAAGCAACTTCCTATGGCAACATAGCAGAATTATAAAGAAAACCTATTTAATTTTGTCTAAATGATTATTTAATCCAGAATTTCAGAAATTTGTCTTAAAAAGAATTATTTTATAAGACACCTATCAAGTGCATATAACATAGTTTTGGTAATGCTGAGCTCAATGATTGGAGGACCCTCCGAGCTATAGAATGCCCAGAGTGGCAACCAAACTGGAGTAAAAAGAACATCAGACATTATTGTAGTTCTATTTTTTTTTTAATTTTTTTAATGTTTATTTAATTTTTGAGAGACAGAGCATGAGTCGGGGAGGAGCAGAGAGAGAAAGAGAGACAGAATCCGAAGCAGGCTCCAGGCTCTGAGCTGTCAGCACAGAGCCCGACGCGGGGCTTGAACCCACGAACTGTGAGATCATGACCTGAGCCGAAGTCGGACGCCCAACCGACTGAGCCACCCAGGCACCCCTATTGTAGTTCTTATTCTCCCCAAACTGCCTTGTGATCTTGGGAAAGTCATTACACTTCTCTAGCTCTCAGAGCGTCTATCCATACAAGAAAAATTAAATTCATTTTGAACGCCATTATACTCTAAGATTCATAGCATATAACAGAATTGCCATCTGGAAAGAAAGTGGTTAAACAATTTGGACTTGCTGAGTAATATTCCATCATATACATATACCATGTCTTTATTCCTTCTTCAATCAAGAGACATTTGGGTTTTTCCCATAATTTGGCTATTGTTGATAATGCTGCTATAAATTTTGGGGTGCATATATCCCTTTAAATTAGCATTTTTGTATTCTGTGTGTAAATACCTAATAGTGTAATTCCTAAATCATAGGGTAGTTCAATTTTTAACTCTTTAAGGAACCTCTGTAGGTTTTTCTAGAGTGGCTGCACCAGTTTGCACTCCTCCAACAGTGTAAGAGAGTTCCCCTTTTTCCACATCCTAGCCAATATCTGTTGTTTCTTGTGCTATTAACTTTAGCCATTCTGTCAGGTGTGAGGTGATATCTCATTATAGTTTTATTTGCATTTTCCTGATGAATATTGCTCAGCCATTAAAAAAAAAAACAAATGAAACCTTATCATTTACAGTGATGTGAATGGAACTAGGGAGTATTATGCTATGCAAAACAAGGCAGTCAGAGAAATAAAAATACTTTATGATTTCACTTATATGTAGAATTTAAGAAACAAAACAAATGAACATAGTGAAATGGAAGGAAAAATAAAATAAGTGAAAAACCAAGGGAGAGGCAAACCATAAGACTCTTAACTATAGAGAGGATATGGAGGATTGCTATAGGGGAAGTAGGGGGGATGGGCTAAATGGGTGAGGGTCATTAAGGAGGGTACTTGTGATGATCACTGCATTTTATGTGTAAGTGATGGATCATTAAATTCTACTCCTGAAACCAAATTAAATAAATAAATAAATAGCCTCAAATACTTCAGTAATGGTCCCATTGAGAATTAAGGTTTATTTCTTTTACCCTTGAATCTAGGCAGGCTCTGTGACTCCTCTGGCCAATAGAATATGGTGAAAATTACACTGTACTCATTTTTGAGCCCAGTTTCTAACATACTGGTAATATCTACTTGCTGTATCTTGAAACACGCACTATCGTAGGCCAACTGCCTTACAAGAAATGTGGCTACCGAGTAACCACTATGATATAAAAAATAAAGATCAGTACACATGGGGTCACCCTGGAGGTTAACAACACATGTGAACACAGACTGAAGAAAGAACACCAAGGCATTGGACATGTAAGCAAAGAGCCATCATCACTGATCAGCGGTGCCATTCCAAAATTATTAACCCACAAAATAATGAGCAAAATAAAATGGTTGCTTTAATAAAACAGAAAGAGAGAGAGACTGAGGGGGGGATAAGGGTAATTTTTAGGTGACCAGAGAAGTCTTTAAAGCATAATGTGAATACTGCTCTTAATTCTTAATGCCTACCAAGCTCAAAAGGGCATTAACAACACCAAACTGGGCATAGTAAACAAAGGTAGGGTCAAGAGTGTCTTGTGACAAAGGTAAGAAATGACTGTATTCTTACATAGTGATAAGTTTATACCACAAAACTGGCTACATTAATACCCTATTTCAAAACTTTTCCTGTTGATCTTCAAGCTAGTTTCCATGCTCCTTACTGCCAGAGTCCAGCTCTGGCTGAGTCCAGGGGTCCCCAAAGAATGGACGATCAGGCGAAAGGGATAAGTGATGCACGAGATGTGGTCTGATCACCAAGCAGGCATCTCTGACAATTCTGGCAACTCTGCCTATTCTGACATCTCTGCTCTGCTGGTCTCAGTGTCTTTATTGAAAAGTAGTGAGTGACATTACAGCAATGAGTGACCTCCCATCAGTAAGCATAGTTTGAACAATAATGTGTTATTATCAGCAAAGCAGAAATTTCCTCAATCTTGCAAGTTGTTTTCAAGTTAATTAGCATGTAAATTTAAGCGGTGGGGGAGAGAACAGGATGATACCTAGGCCTGTCTACGTTAATTATCTATAAACAGGTCAGGAGTCATTCTGCCTATTCTTCCAACTACAATGGGGGAGGTGCAACCCATCCGGCAAGGACAGAGTTCCCAATGCTTGTCCTTTGCTTGTGAATGAGTGAATTTACATAATAGGAGCCCAATGATTAAGCAAATCACACCAATATGCAGCCAGCTCATAACTGCTATCAATCTGTGCAACCCATCCCCAAGATGCAACTTTAAGATTAGTTCTGGCCAGGCTACCCTCATTCATATGTCATCTATCAAAGCATCGTGCTCCAGGTCCTTCCCTTTTATCTAAATGCCATAAAACGAAAAAGCATTACATTCCTTGGGGCCAACGAGAGCAGCTCAAGAAATCCAAGCCTGAAAAATTATTTAGAAAGAGGTAAGACTGGATGCCATCTTGGTAGGCAGGAGCTTTGCTTCAACTGCCTTTTTCACACAGGGTGGTGTCTCAACCTGTGAGCCCAAAATGGCTCCCAACACCTTATCCTGTTCCTCAAGGCTTTTATAATCTCCTCTCTCATTTTTCTTACCCCTGCCCATGTGCCACCCATGCCTTATTAGTCAATGTTCTCCAAATATGCCATGCCTTTACTCATGCTATTCTTTCTCCCTAAAATGGCTTTTTTTCCACCTTATACCCCTAGGGAACACCTACTATTCTACTAGAGCCAACATAAATATCAATACCTCTGAGAAATATTCCATGGTTCTTCCCTTCTGATTTAGGCACTCCTACTTCCAATTCTTGCCTGCAGTACATTTGGTCAATACCTGCTTGGTAAATATCTGTCTCTTCCAAAGTAAGTGAGCCCCTTGTTTGCATGAACTGGATCATGCATTTCTGTATTCCTTCATGTATGTCAGGTGTTCAGGAAATGTTTCAAAAAATAAGAAAGAAATGAAGAAAGGAAAAGAGTAAGGAAAGAAAGTATGAATGTAAAATTTCTGCAAGAAAAAAAATAGACTCATTTTGCAAAGTCCTATACTAACTGTGGTAACTTGGGCATGGTACTTAACCTTAGGGTGCTATTTTTACTGAATGTAGGACAAAACAGTTCCATTATTGGACTTTTATTTATTCACCTATAAAATAGAAACTTGGCAAACAAGATAGTGTCAATTTTTTTTCCAATGATTTGAGGCCTCTTTATCTCAAGAAACACTTCTTGAGTTTTTGCTCTATACAAGACAATTCATTAGGTGTAGGGATACATAATTGAATCAGGTGCAATTTCCATCCTGGAAATTGTGCTGCAGTTTCCACATCTGTAAAATTACCCTTTAGACAAATGATCCTTAAAGGCCTTTTCAGCTTGAAGGGTGCAATGATTCTGTGCATGTAAACTGACCTGCTATGTGAACTTAGGTGGATAGTTTTTCTTCTTTAAAGCATGAGTTTTCCAATTCGTAAAATTAGATGCTTGGACAAGACAATTTCTAAGGATTTCTGGAGATCTTATAGTCTTTGGTAATAAAGTTTATATGGTAGATGTGTACCTCTAGTGTTCCTAGTCTTCCAGGGAATCCCTGTTTTCCATTACTGGAGCCTTTTGTGGGTGAATGTGGGGTTGAGAAAGACTCAGGGCTGAGGGAAAGCCTCATAGCAGTCTAAACTGGTTGTTTTAACATTACTCCCACTAGCCTGTGTGTCCTGGAGTAGGACTGCCCATAGATAGGCCCCTTTCTTGAGGTTCAGCCAAATCCTCTCAGACTGTGGGAAGGAATGTCTGGGAAATTGTGCCTATCTCTGGGACAAGCCAGTATCTAAATAAGCCCAGCTACAAAAAGCATGATTAATTAATAAGAAAAGGAATAAATCAAAAAAGTTTGTTCTTGCTGATCAAGTATATATTCATTCCTATTCTCTCTGTCTCTATTTGTGCCTCTCTCTTATTCTCACTCCCTCATGTTTGTTTGTTTGTTTGTTTTTCCTTAGAAATACTTCCAGATTCAAGGACATAAGAGATGGTAACTGGGAAGCTATTCCATTGGTCAGTCAATTGTTTCTCCTCTTGAAGTGTGACATAGATTGGGTGCAGCTCTCTCTTTGCCCGATTGGGCCTTGCAGCTCAGCCACCCTGGTTCTCCTACCCCCATAGGAAAAGGCTCCTGAATGTTTTTTTCTCTAAAACGCCTATACTGATCATTGGCCAAGAAGGCTGCGACTTTCATTGCAGGGTGACCAGGAGTGGAACAAAGGAGCAGCTGAGCAAAACTTACCTGAATCAGGCAGAGTTGACCTGGGAAACCTTTGGCTAATAGCAGAAATTCAACTAAGATGGTTATAAACCAAAGGAGCCACAGCATTACAGCACATTCTAGTTTGAAGTGGCTTATGGTGACCTCTGAGGAGACTGTAAAGAACAATATATTGTGAATCAACAGACCTGTGTTCAAAATCCATTTCTAGTCATGCTCAAGCTGTGTGAATTTAGACAACTCATTTCAGTTATCTGAGTTTCAGTTTGAATATTAATTTTTGTTTTTACACATGAACTTGGTATAGATAACCGAGTTTTTAAACAAGAAGCCTAATATAAATCAAGAAGAGGGATTGACAAAATTTTTAAAGGACCGGACATTAAGTAGTGTAGGTGTTGTGAGGCATATTGCTTTTGTAGCAAATACTCAATTCTGGTCTTATAGAATTAAAGGAGCCAAAGACATATATAAATTAGTGGACATGGCTGTGTGCTGACATAACTTTATTTATAAAATCAAATAATAGGCCATATTTGACCCACATGCCATAGTTTGCAGATCACCACTTACGAAGGTGAAGTAGTTTCCAAAGAACAAATTTCGCTTTAGGCTTTGTCAATACAGTTACTATTTTTCAGAACAAAGGATGTAACGTTACTCTCTATTCTATAATGCCCAGGAGGTGTTCTGTTTCCAGCTATGGTCTTCCTTCTTCAAAAACGATACAGAAAAAGGAGATTTGGTACAGGTGAGAGGTCAGTAGAATGAATAAGAGGCAAGATCCCAGGTTCTGTGTAAAATCATTGAATGAACTGGAGCTCAGGTCTTATGATAAGGCAGACATAAAGGACAGAATATGTGTGATACCAAGGAACTAAAACCCATAGGTAGAATCCACAGAGGGAAATATTTCATTCAAGACAAGGAAGACCCTTGCAAGTAAGTTGTCTACTCATGAAGACCTGTAACTGGAAATGTGCAAGCAGCACTTGAAAGATCAGTTGGGTGGAAATGTTCCTTTTAAGGAATCAGGATGAGGATTAGATGAGATGACTTTGGAGACTCAATCAAATCTTAAGCTTCTGTTTTGCCTTCCTTGCGCACTGTACAAAAGACATGAATGTGCTTTGTAAAGTTTATTTTGATTTATCTAACACCTCATCAGCAACAGTTGGGGCCAGGCACTATGCTAAGCTACTGAGACACAAAGGTGCAAATCACCCATAATTTTAGAGAAAATTTTACTGAAACCCACAGATTCTTGTAGAAATTGAATGTCGGTGGATTTTCCATAAAGGTGAAAATCTATAAACCAGCAGCAAGACTTTAGTTCTCTCTTTCCAGGTTAAGTACAAGAGAGGTAGCACATATGTGGCATACAGCTGATTTAGACTGATTCTATACAAGCTGAAGCGATAGACAGCACTTTACAGACTGAAAATAATCAGTTGAATAGAAGTATCAGAAAATCAGTAAAAAGTTTCCTTATTTATAACAATTCACTGGAAGTCAGTAACCCCTGGGAGCACAATGGGACATACTTCTCCAAAGGAAGAGTCAATCTTTAGTCTCCTAATATGTCCCAGCTCAGTTTGATCTCAGTGGGAGTTCCTTCAGTCTTCTGATCAGTCCCAATTTCATTGTTTACAAGTGTTACCAGCAAGTGGAGCAAGGTTGAAAGCTGATCAGTTCTCTGGGATCCAGAATTCACAGCCACTCAATCTTATTCCTCGAGTTTCTCTTGTCTCCTAAAATTAGAATGTCATAGATTGAGTGTGTGAAATAATTAAGCTGTTCCCAAAGACATCAAGAGGAGCCTATTCTTTGAAAGCCTCATTTTTTTCTCTCTGTACCATGCTTTCAAATCCCTGGAAGAAGCAGCATGCCGGAGAATGTTGGTTTTAAATTCAGATAGCTCTATGGGGCACCTGGGTGGCTCAGTCGGTTAAACGTCCAACTCTTGATTTCAGCTCAGGTCATGATCTCATGGTTTGTGGGATCAAGGCTTGCATTGGGCTCTGTGCTAACAGCATGGAGCCTGCTTAAAATTCCCACCACCACCCTCTCTCTGTCCTTCCCCTGCTCATGCACATGCATGCTCTTTCTCTCTCTCTCTTTCAAAATAAATAAATAAATTAAAAAAAAGTCAGATAGCTCTGGCTTAAAATCCTGATCAAACTAAGATCTGAATCTTAGAAAAGTCACATGTACTCTCTACACGTCTTTTTCTTTCTGTGTAAAATAAGAATAACAATATGTAACTCAAGGGTTTATTCTAAAGATTGTAATACTGCATCCAACAACCTAGTACATTGCCTGGCATATAATATAAAATTAAATCAGTGATATTTCTTATTACCAAGAAAGTGCATACTCATTGCAGTCAGTGCCCTGGGTTTTAGTTCTAACATTTGCACTTATTGGTGAGGTAACCTTAAGCAATTCAGCTCATTAATTGGGAGTTCACTTTTCTCATTGAGACATTAACAGTAATTAGTTTCTTAGGGCATAGAAAAAAATAAATGAACTAAATATATTTAATATGCCTCTCTCATGGTTTGGCACATAGTAGGTGTTTAATGAATGGGAATATCCATGCCAATCATTAGGAAATCTTATCCAGTCCTCTGCTCACTGTGTAGGTCCCCAACCCACGAGTTTCATGACCAGCTATGTGGAGTGACTGCACTCTCCCACTCCCACAAGAATGGGAGTCTCATTCCTTACTAAACTAAGTTTGGTTAAAATGAAGTCAGAGCATTCCTAGGATTTTGGAAGACAGAAAAGAGCCTGGCAGCCCAATATATCCTGATGGACAGAGCATGACTCCACCTTTGGCGCATTCTTGTGTACTCATTACCCCTTCCTTTGCCCTTCTCTTGCCTATGCCTTCATGGGCAACTGGCATATGTTACAGGTTCTTGAGGGTGGAGTGGGAAGTGGGGAGTGTGGCAGAAGAAAGAGAGAAAATTTGTGAGTAGCTATGCCACTCATCTGTTGACGAACATTTTTCTGGACATGAACATTTGACTGGGAGTCAAGGACACTAGTTTCTAGTTTGATATTCCCCTAACTTATTCCACAACCCTGGACAAGTCTTTTACCATCTACCTGTAAAATGGTATCTTCTGGATCAGTACACCTCAGGCTCTGATGTTCTAAGAATCTTACAGCTGAACTCATAGGAAAACAACACAAAATTAGAATATCTTTTGTTTTTTTGGTTACTTCCAGAGACAAGTTGTGAAGATGTCTAATATTCTAATAGGTCTTTGAATATTTTATATGATCCTGAAGTCAGAGGAAATACACTTAATAATGTCCTTAAAATTCTGAGATCTATAATTCAAGCTGTTGAAAACATTTCAGTTTGAAAAATACTGAAATACGATAAACATTCCAGGAAATCTGGGGCTTCCCAGGCCTAGCCCTAGATGAGGAGGGACAGGATGAGCCAGCAGCTAGAAAGATGCACCCACACCATTCCAGAACAGTGTTTTGTGAAGGTGACCTGGGATTTTGCCCAAGAAGGGTATCTGACCTTAATTTATCCCCATTACATTTGGACCTAAACCTCAACAGCTTCATTTCCTAGCTGTGTGACCTTGGGCATTCATTTAAAGTCCCTTGAGAATGCTAAATGGAAACAAGTAAAATTGTCATCTTAAAAGCTTGTTACCTTAACATTGGTAGTTTTTAAACCTTATGGATAACAGACCCCTTGGAAAGAGTTGAGCAAAAGTTATGAACCTGCTCCCTAAAAAGTACTCACAAAAGGAGCTCCCTAAAAGTCTCACAAAAAATATGTGTTTCACCACTTAGTCCATTTTAAATCTCCTTCCTTAAAGGAAAAGAGAGCAACTGAATGTATAAACTCACCTAGAAATGTGTTCATTAGAAACTGGCATACAGGTTGTGGTGGAGAGGGGCCTGTTATAGAAACAAAAAGACACAAATGTTCTCATGGTAACTGAATGGGGAAACAATGCACAGGATCCAAATTTCCCATATTTTGATTTAGTTTTCAAAACTATCTTAATTTTAGCCATAACTACTTTAGAAATATTTCATAAATTCATAAAACTTCTTTCACTTCTATTCCATATTCAGTGGGCAAATTTATGTCTATACTATAAATGTAACTAGCATTTAAAGAGAGTATATCCAGAGACACATAGGAATCTCCAAATTTGAGACCATTATTAACTGAGGTGCAAATGCTTAGTACAAAGGTGTGATTACTCACTATTGCCTGATATATGTCCACACTCTAGTTATGCCATCTATATTATTTCAATTCCTGGCAAGCACTTTTGTATGACACAACTTCATTTCCATCACCATTCTGAAATGTGGAAATCATTATTTTTGTTTTTTAACTCTTCCACTGTGTGCTTTCATGAAGCACTTTCATATCCCTTGATCTCAATTCCACCTCATGACAATGACAATCTTCAAAGCAATATAAACATTATATCTTGTGATTTGTATTTACACTTCCTTGTTCTGAAGTACAGATAAAATAACAGCACTTGTGAACCTGTTTTCTCCTGTTTGCTTCTAATCCTGTAAAAAAGAAAAGGGGATCCCTTTCAAAATCAATCTTCTTACTTTCCAGAGCCTCATTTTGTGGCTAGGAGTCTACTTATAAAAACTCACAGAATCACAGATAAAATGGCCTCAGGAATCATAGTCCAGAAGTTATTAACCAAGAGTGCATGTCAATGTCTCCTGAGGATGGAATGAGGGGGTAGGCCTAAAGCAAAATATTTCAATAAGATCAAGAGTCTTCTGGCATTAATAGTCAAATGTTTAGAAAACAATTTTAAAAATAACATAAAAGTGATCATTTGTTTTGTTTCTTAAATTCCACATATGAGTGAAATCATATGGCATTTGTCTTTTTTAACTGACTTATTTCAGTTAGCATAGTACCCTCTAGCTCCATCCACATCATTGCAAATGGCAAGATTTAATTCTCTTTATGGGTGAGTAATATTCTATTGTATATATGTACTGCATCTTCTTTATTCATCAGTCAATGGACATTAGGGCTCTTTCCATAATTTTGATATTGTTGATAATGCTACTATAAACAGTGGGGTGCATGCATCCCTTTGAATTAGTAGTTTTGTATCATTCAGGTAAATACCTAGCAGTGCAATTGCTTTTTCTTTTAAAAAGATTTTTAAATGTTAATTTATTTTTTGAGAGAGACATAGTGCGAGTGGGGGAGGGGCAGAGAGAGAGGGAGCCAGAGAATCCAAAGCAGGCTCCAGGCTCCAAGTTGTCAGCACAAAGCCTGGCACAGGGCTTGAACTCATGAAACCTGAGATCATGACCTGAACTGAAGTCAGATGGTTTACTGACAGAGCCACCCAGAAGCCCCTATTTTTCTTTTTGAGGAAACTCCATACTGTTTTCCAGAGTGGTTGCATCAGTTTGCATTCCCACCAAAAGTGTAAGAGGGTCCCCTGTCTGCATCCTCACCAGTACTTGTATATTTTCTTGTCAATTTTACCCATTCTGACAGTTTTGAGGTGCTATCTCATTGTAGTTTTGATTTGTATCTATCTTATGATTAGTGATGTTGAGCATCTTTTTGTGTGCCTGTTAGCCATCTGTATGTCTTCTTTGGAAAAGTATCTCTTCATGTTTTCTACCCATTTTTAACTGCAATTAAAAAACAAAAGAGAGGGTTAAAAAAGAGAAACAAACCAAGAAATAGACTCTTAACTATAGAGAACAAACTGATGGCTGCTAGAGAGGAGGTGGGTTGGGGGGATGGGTTAAACAAGTGGTGGGTATTAGGGAGGGCACTTGTGATGAACACCATGCGTTGTATGTAAGTGATGAATCAATAAATTATATACCTGAAAATAATATTACACTGTATTTTAACTAGATGAAATTTAAATAAAAAACTTAGAGAAAAAAATAACAACAACCAAAAAAGTCACAATTTGAATGAGAAAATACAACCAACTGATGCCAACATAAAGATGAATCACGTGTTAAAATTACTTTATAACAATTTTAAAACAGCCATCATAAAGGAGAATTGATAATTCTCTTGAAAAATAAAAATATATAAAACATCAATAAAGAAATAAGAAAGAGAGAATAAATAAGAAATGACATGTTCAATTATCAAAGGGAAATTATAGGGGCACCTGGGTGGCTCAGTCGGTTAAACGTTCGACTTCAGCTCGGGTCATGATCTCGTGGTTTGTGGGTTCGAGCCCCGTGTTGGGCTCTGTGCTGACAGTTCGGAGCCTAGAGCCTGCTTTGGATTCTGTGTCTTCCTCTCTCTCTGCTCCTCCCCTGCTCACTCTCTGTCTCTCAAAAATAAATAAATCTTAAAAAATTTTTTAAAAAGAGGAACCTCCACACCGTTTTCCAGAATGGCTGCACCAGTTTGCATTCCCACCAACAGTGTAGGAGGGTGCCTACTTCTCCACATCCTCGCCAGCATCTATAGTTCCCTGATTTGTTCATTTTAGCCACTCTGACTGGTGTGAGGTGGTATCTCAGTGTGGTTTTGATTTGTATTTCCCTGATGATGAGTGACATTGAGCATCGTTTCATGTGTCTGCTGGCCATCTGAATGTCCTCTTTGGAGAAGTGTCTATTCATATCTTCCGCCCATTTCTTCACTGGGTTGTTTGTTTTTCGGGTTTGGAGTTTGGTAAGTTCTTTATAAATTTTAGATATTAGTCCTTTATCGGATATGTCATTTGCGATGATCTTTTCCCATTCCGTTGGTTGCCTATTCGTTTTGTTGGTTGTTTCTTTTGCTGTGCAGAAGTTTTTTATCTTGATGAGATCCCAATAGTTCATCTTTGCTTTTAATTCTCTTGCCTTTGGAGACATGTCGAGTAGGAAATTGGTGCGTCTTAGGTCAAAGAGGCTTTTTCCTGTTTTCTCCTCTAGGATTTTGACGGTTTCCTGTCTCACATTCAGATCTTTTATCCATTTAGAATTTAATTTTGTGAGTGGTGTAAGAAGGTGGCCTAGTTTCATTCTTTTGCATGTTGCTGTCCAATTCTCCCAGCACCATTTGTTAAAGAGGCTGTCTTTTTTCCATTGGATACATTTTCCCGCTTTGTCAAAGATTAGTTGGCCATATACTTGCGGGTCCATTTCTGAGTTTTCTATTCTATTCCATTGGTCTATGTGTCTGTTTTTGTGCCAATACCATACAGTCTTGATGACCACTGCTTTGTAGTAGAGGTTGAAGTCTGAGATTGTGATGCCTCCCGCCTTGGTTTTATTCTTCAGTATTATTTTGGCTATTCGAGGTCTTTTGTGGTTCCATACAAAATTATAGACACAAAAAATATATGGAAATGAAAACTTTGCTAGATAAACTCAATAGTAGAATGAAAATGGTAGAGGATGAAATTTTGAACTGAGGAAAGATCAATTGAAAATACCCAATCCTTATAACATAGAGAAAAAAGGAAAAAAATGAACAGATTTCTGTATGTTGATTTTTATATCCTGTGACTTTGCTGAATTCATGTATTAGTTCAAGAAATTTTTTGGTGGTGTATTTTGGGTGTCCTACATAAAGTATCATGTCTTTTGAAATAGTGAAAGTTTAACTTCTTCCTTGGTGATTTGGATGTCTTTTATTTTTCTTTATTCCTTTTTTCTTTCATTTTTTTTCATTTTTTTGTCTGATTGCTGATGCTAGAACTTCCAGTACTATGTTATACAGTAACTATTATTATACAGTAATGGTGAGAGTAGACACACACACACACACACACACACACACACACACACACACACATATATATATAATGGAATGTTACTCAGCCATCAAAAAAACAAAGAAATCTTGCCATTTACAATGACATGGATGGAACTAGGGTGTATTATGCTAAGTGAAATAAGTAAGTCAGAGAAAAACAAATACCATATGATTTTACTTTTATGTGGAATTTAAGAAGCAAAACAGATAAACGTATGGGAGCAGGGAAAAGAGAGTGAGGGAAACAAACCACATGAGACTATTTTTAGGGAAAGAGAGAGAGAGAGAAAGCAAGCAGAGGAGATGGGCATGGGGGAGAGGGAGACAGAGAGAGATAGAGAGAGAGAGAGAGAGGGAGAATCTTAAGCAGGCTTCATGCTAAGTGCAGAGTCCAAAGCAGGGCTTAGTCCCACAATGCCAAGATCATGACCTGAGCTGAAAAAGAAGAGGTAAATACTCAAACAATTGAGACACCCAGGTGTTCCAGGAGACTCTTAAAGATAGAGAACAGGGGTGCCTGGGTGGCTCAGTCGGTTGAGCTTCCGGCTTTGGCTCAGGTCATGATCTTGCGGTCTGTGAGTTCGAGCCCCGCGTCGGGCTCTGTGCTGACGGCTCAGAGCCTGGAGCCTGCTTCGGATTCCGTGTCTCCCTCTCTCTCTGCCCCTCCCCCACTCATGCTCTGTCTCTCTCTGTCTCAAGAATAAATAAACATTAAAAAATTAAAAAAAAAAAGAGAACAAACTGAAGGTTGATGGAGGGAGGTGGGTGGGGGATCAGATAAATATGTTATGGATATTAAGGAGAGCATTTGTTATGATGAGCGTGGGTGTTTACGTAAGTGATGAATCACTGAATTCTACTCTTGAAACCAATATTGCACTGTGTGTTAAATAACTAGTATTTAAATAAAAAAAATTGACAAGAAAAAAATTACAAAATAAAAAATGAACAGGGCCTCAGCAACCTGTGAGACAATAACAGAACATAGTTTGTATCATTGTACTCCCCAAATGTGGGGAAGGAGGAAGAATATGTGACAAAAAGGAGTATTGATAAAAATAATGGATGAAATTTCCCCAAATTTGACTAATGACACAAACTTACAGATGCAAGATAACTAAGGAACCCAAACATAAGAAATACAAAGAAATTCATCACAAGACCCATTGCAATTAAACCCCTGTGAACTAAAGTAAAAAAAAACAAAAACAACTGAAAATCACCTAAACATAAATAAATCATTACATATATAGATAAACCAATATTAAGAATAGTGGATTTATCATCTAAAATCATGGAGACTAGACAGAAATGAATAGAATTTTCGAGTGATGAAAGAAAAGAACTGTTAATCATAAATTTTGTATAAAGTAAACTATCATTCAGGAATAAAAGACAAAGACATGGGGCGCCTGGGTGGCTCAGTTGGTTAAGCGGCCGACTTCGGCTCGGGTCATGATCTCACGGTCTGTGAGTTCGAGCCCCACGTCGGGCTCTGTGCTGGCGGCTCGGAGCCTGGAGCCTGCTTCAGATTCTGTGTCTCCCTCTCTCTCTGCCCTTCCCCTGCTCACACTGTCTCTATGTCTCTCAAAAATAAATAAACTTAAAAAAAAAAAGACAAAGACATAATCAGAAAAAGAAAAACAAGAAGGATTTGACACCAACAGACCTACTCTTAACGACTGCCTAATGGGAGATCTTGAAACATAAAGGAAATTACTTGAAATAAATCAATCCTATAATATTGAGACAGGAAAAACAAGGAAGAAAGAACATAAATTTGAGTATAGGCAATAGATTATACTTTGTCTCATGAGTTTTTAAATAATTGATGATTTGAACAAAAATTACAAAACCACCTGATATTTAATACAATGAAAATGAATAACAGATATATATATTAGTTATAAAAAATCTACCAACAAATAAAAGTCAAGGACCAGATGGCTTCCCCGGGGAATTTTCCAGACATTTAAAACAGAGTTAATACCTATTCCTTTTAAGCTGTTCCAAAAAACTGAAATGGAAGGAAAACTCCCGGACTCATTCAGTGAAGCAGCATCACTTTGATTCCCAAACCAGATAGAGACTCAGCAAAAAGAGAGAACTACAGGCCAATATCCCTGATGAATATGGATGCAAAAATTTTAACAAGATATTAGCAAATGAAATACAACAGCATATAAAAAGAATTATTCACCATGATCAAGTAGGATTCATCCCTGGGTTGCAGGGCTGGTTAAACATTGGCAGATCAATTGAGGTGATACACCACATTAACAAAAGAAAAGATAAGAACCATATGATCCTGTGAACAGATTCAGAGAAAGCATTTGACAAAATACAGGCTCGTTTCCTAATAAAAACTCTCGAGAAAGTCGGGATAGAAGGAACATACTTAAACATCATAAAAGCCATTTATGAAAAGCCCACAGCTAATATCATCCTCAATGGGGAAAAACTGAGAGCCTTCCTCCTGAGATCAGGAACATGACAGGGATGTTCACTCTCACCACTGCTATTTAACATAGTGTTGGAGGTCCTAGCATCAGCAATCAGACAAGAAAGCAAAATAAAAGGCATCAGGATAGGCAATGATGAAGTCAAACTTTCACTTTTTGCAGATGACATGATACTTTACATGGAAAACTGAACAGAATCCACTGAAAGCTTACTAGAACGGATCCATGAATTTGGCAAAGTTGCAGGATACAAAATCAACGTACAGAAATCGGTTGCATTCCTTTACATCAACAATGAAGCAATAGAAAGAGAAATAAAGAAGCGAATCCCATTCACAATTGCACCAAAAACCATCAAATACCTAGGAATAAACCTAACCAAAGATGTAGAAGACCTTTACGTGGAAAACTATAAAAAACTTATGAAGGAAATTGTGGAAGACACAAGGAAATGGAAAAACATCCCATGCTCATGGATCGAAAGGATAAACATCGTTAAAATGGCAATACTATCCAAAGCAGTCTACACATTCAATGCAACCCCAACCAAACTTGCACCAGAATTCTTTCAAAACTAGAGCAAACAATCCTAAAATTTATATGGAACCACAAAAGACCCTGAATAGCCAAAGTAATACTGAAGAAGAAAATCAAAGAGAGAGGCATCACAATCCCAGAATTTAACCTCTACTACAAAGCGGTAATAATCAAAGACAGCATGGTATTGGCACAAGAACAGATACATTGACCAATGTAATAGAATAGAGAACCCAGAAATGAACCCACAAGCATATGGCCAACTAATCTTTGACAAAGCAGGAAAAAGTATCCAATTAAAAAAACCTATTTAACAAATGGTGCTGGGAGAACTGGACAGTAACACGCAGAAGAATGAAACTAGACCATT
Organism: Paguma larvata; assembly: GCA_030068075.1. Taxonomy (NCBI): domain Eukaryota; kingdom Metazoa; phylum Chordata; class Mammalia; order Carnivora; family Viverridae; genus Paguma; species Paguma larvata. Next base: position 49,825,415 of record CM057830.1, on the reverse strand, counting down.
TCCTTTCACCACTTACAAAAATAAACTCAAAATGGATGAAGGACCTGAATGTGAGACAGGAATCCATCAAAATCCTAGAGGAGAAAGCAGGAAATAAACTTTTTGACCTGAGCCGCAGCAATTTCCTATGTGACACATCTCCAAAGGCGAGGGAATTAAAAGCAAAAATGAACTATTGGGACCTCATCAAGATAAAAATCTTCTGCGTGGCAAAGGAAACAACCAACAAAACTAATAGGCATCCGAAGGAATGGAAAAGGATAATTGCAAATGACATATTGGATAAAGGACTAGTATCTAAAATCTATAAAGAACTTATCAAACTCCACATCCAAAAAACAAATAATCCAGTGAAGAAATGGGGGTGGAAGATATGAATAGACACTTCTCCAGAGAAGACATCCAAATGGCCAACAGACACATGAAACAATGCTCAAAGTCACTCATCATCAGGGAAATACAAATCAAAACCACACTGAGATACCACCTCACACCAGTTAGAGTGGCTAAAATGAATAAATCGGGAAACTATAGATGCTGGGGAGAATGTGGAGAAGCAGGTACTCTGCTACACTGTTGGTGGGAGTGCAAACTAGTGCAGCCCCTCTGGAAAACAGTGTGGAGTTTCCACAAAAAATGAAAATAGAATTACCCTATGACCCAGCAATAGCAGTGCTAGGAATCTACCCAAGATACACAGGAGTGCTGATGCATAGGGGGACGTGTACCCCAATGTTCATAGTAGCACTTTCGACAATAGCCAAATCATCGAAAGAGTCCTAATGTCCATCAAGTGAATGGATAAGGAAGATGTATATATATATATATATATATATATATATATATATATATATATATATATATACACACAATAGAATACTACGTGGCAATGAGAAAGAATGAAATCTGGCCATGTGGAGCCACATGGATGGAACTGGAGGGAATTATGCTAAGTGAAATAAGTCAGTCAGAGAAAGACAGATACCATATGTTTCCACGCATGAGTGGATTTTGAGAAACTTAGCAGAAAACCATAGGGGAGAGGAAGAGGAGGAAAGAAAAAAGACACAGAGAGGGAGGGAGATAAAACATAAGAGACTCTCAAACATTAAGAGAAAACTGAGGAGTGAGGGGGGTGTTGGAGGGGGGAGAGTGGGTGACGGGCACGGAGGAGGGCACATGTTGGGTGTTATATGGAAACCAACTTGTCAATAAATTATTTAGAAAAAAGAAAAATATTCACTGATTTATATATTTAAAAAAATAATATTATGGAGGAATATTAGAAAAACTTAATGGTAATGAACCTAACAGTATGAGAAATGTTCAAACTTGTAGAAACTATAAGTTATTATAAAGTAAAAAATACAGATAAGATACCTCCCAAAAAAAACAGAAATACAGACACACACACACACACACACGTGTGTGTGTGTGTGTGTGTGTGTGTGTGTGTGTGTGTGTGTATAATCTACAGGAAGGCAAGAAAGAGAAAGAAAAGTATGAGAAATGAAGGAACCAAACAGAAATCAGTAAAAAAAAAGCAGTCTTGGGGCGCCTGGGGGGCTAAGTGGGTTAAGCCTGTGACTTTGGCTCAAGTCATGATCTAAGGGCTTTTGAGTCTGAGCCCTGTGTCAGGCTCTGCGCTGAGAGCTCAGAGCCTAGAGCCTTCTTCAGATCCGGTGCCTTCTTCTCTCTCTGTGTCTTCCCTGCGTGCATTCTGTTTCTCTCTCGAAAGTAAATAAACCTTAATTATTATAAAATAAAAAAGGCAGGGGCACCTGAGTAGCTCAGTTGATTAAGTGTCCGACTTCGCCTCAGGTCATGATCTCTCAGTCTGTGAGTTCGAGTCCTGCATCGAGCTCTGTGCTGACTCAGAGACTGGAGCCTGCTTTGGATTCTGTGTCTCCCTCCCTCTCTCTGCTCCTTTCCCACTCGCACTCTTTCTCTTTCTCTCAAAAATAAACAAACATTAAAGAAAAGACAGTCTTATGTTCAAATACGTCAATAATTACTTTAAATGCGAATTGTCTAAATAGACAATAAAAAGACAGACCGGCTGAATAGAGGCATCTGCTCTTGGCTGAGTTGTTAATTTAACTATCCTGACAGGTGTGAGATGGTATCTCTGTGGGGTTTTGATTTGTATTTCACTGATGATGAGTGATGTTGAGCACCTTTTCATAGCCATCTGGATGTCTTCTTTGGAAAAGAATCTGTTCATGTCTTTTGTCCATTTCTTCACTGGATTATTTGTTTCTTGGGTGTTGAGTTTGATATGTTCTTTACAGATTTTGAATACGGACCCATTATCCGATATAGCATTTGCAAATTTATTCTCCCATTCCATCTGGTGCCTTTTAGTTTTGTCAATTGATTCCTTCACTGTGCAGAAGTTTTGTGTTTTTGTTTTTGTTTTTCTAATCTTAATGAACTCCCCATAGTTCATTTTTGGTTTTGTTTCTCGAGCCTCAGGAGACATGTCTAGTAAAAAGGTGCTGCAGCCAAGGTCAAAGAGGTTGTCCTGTTTTTTTCCTCTAGAATTCTTTTGACTTCCTGTCTAACATTTAGGTCTTTCATCCATTTTGAGTTTATTGTGTGTGTATGGTGTAAGAAAGTGGTCCAGGTTCATTTTCTCCATGTTGCTGTCCAGTTTTCCCAACACCATTTACTAAAGAGACTGTATTTTTCCTTTTGTATATTCTTTCTTGCATTGTCAAAGATTATTTAGCCATACATTTGTGGATCCATTTCTGGTTTCCTTCTTCTGTTCCATCGATCTATGTGTCTGTTTTTATGGCAGTACCACAGTACGTTGATGATTACAGCTTTGTAATACAGCCTGAAGTCCCAAACTGTGATGCGTCCAGCTTTGGTTTTCTTTTCAGGATTGCTTTAGCTATTTGGGGCCTTTCCTGGTTCCATACAAATTTTAGAATTGTTTGTTGTAGCTAAGTGAAGAACGATAGTATTATTTTGATATGGATTGCATTGAATGTGTAGATTGCTTTGGGTAATATAGACATTTTAACAATATTTGTTCTTCTGATCCATGAGCATGGGTTTTTTTTCCCATTTCTTTGTGACTGACGAATGGATAAAGAAAATGTGATATATATATATATATATGTATATTATATATGATATATATAATGAAATATTACTCAGTGATCAAAAAGAATGAAATCTTGGCATTTGCAACAACGTGGATAGAAATAGAATGTATTATACTAAGTGAAATAAGTCAGTCAGAGAAAAATACATGTCATATGATTTCACTCATATGTGGAATTTAAGAAACAAAACAGATGAACATAGGGGAAGGGAAGGAAATATAACAGAAAAACAGAGAGGGAGGAAAACCATAAGAGTTTCTTAAATACAGAGAATATCCTGAAGGTTGCTGTAGAGGTTTGGGGTTGGGGGATGGGCTAAATGGGTGATGGGCATCAAGCAAGGCTTTTGTTAAGATGAGCCCTGGGTGTTATATGTAAGTGATGAATCACTAAATTCTACTCCTGAAATCATTATTACACTATATGTTCACTAACTTGGATTTAAATTAAAAGAAGGATGAAATAGGTATTCTCAATAGTTTTATAACCGTTAAAGAACTACAACTCATAATGTAAAATCTCCAAGAAAGAAGTCTCCCGACCTATATGGTTTCACTGTACAATTATTATCAAACATTGAAAAAGAACTAGCAAAAATTTTCATATTTTCTTCCAGAGAATAAAAGAGAACACTTCTAATTTATTTTATGAAACAAGTATTAGCATGAGAACAAAACCAGACACAGAATACATAAAAAATACCAATATCTCTCAAGAACATATATCAAAGAGTGCACAACAAAATAATAGCAGCCAACATCCAACAATGTGAACAAGCGAGATGCATTCTCGTTATGCAAGTTTGGTTCAACTTTAAAAAGCCAATCAAGGGGCGCCTGGGTGGCTCTGTCGGTTAAGCGGCCGACTTCAGCTCAGGTCATGATCTCACGGTCTGTGAGTTCGAGCCCCGCGTCAGGCTCTGTGCTGATGGCTTAGAGCCTGGAACCTGCTTCGGTTTCTGTATCTCCCTCTCTTTCTGCCCTTCCCCTGCTCATGTTCTGTCTCTATGTCTCTCAAAAATAAAATAAAAAAAAAAAGTAAACATTAAAAAGCCAATCAATAGTTAAATACTTCTTAGTTCGTTTACTGAATTGTAGTTTTATTTTTAACTTTTTGAGGAAACTCCATATTGTTTTACAAATAATACAAAAAAAAAAAAACACTAGTTCAAAGATATACATGCACCTCAATGTTTATAGCAGCATTATTTGCAATAGCCAACTTATGGAAAAGCCCAACTGTCCATTCACTGATAAATGGATACAGAAGCTATGGACTATTTCTAAGCCGTGAAACAGAATGAAATCTTGCCATTTGCAATGACATGGATGGAGGTATAGAGTATCATGCTAAGCAAAATAAGGCAGTCAGAGAAAGAAAAATACCATGTGATTTCACTCATCTGTGGAATTTAAGGAACAAAACAATTGAGCGAAGGGAAAAAAAATAGAGAAAAGCAGGTGATATCTCATTACAGTTTTAATTTGTTATTTCCCCGATATGAGTGATTTAGAACATTTTTTAATGTGTCTGTTAGCCATCTATATGTCTTCTTTGTAAAAATGTCTATTTATGTCTTCTGTCCATTTTTTAACAACCAGTAACCTCTTTGACATTGGATATAGCAACTTCTTACTAGATATGTCTCCCGAGGCAAGGAAAACAAAAGCAAAACTAATATATTTGGACTTTATTTTTAAAAAAGTTGCACAGTGAATTATACAATCAAGAAAATTCAAGACATACTGTGCAATGGGATAAAATATTTGCTAATGATGTATCTAATAAAGAGTAAGTATCCAAAATATAAAAGGAATTTATGAAACACTACACCCAAAACACAAGAATTTTTTTAACCAAAAATTAAATTAGTAAACCTTTAGCTAGACTCATCAGGAAATAAGAGAGATTTATTTACTTAAATAAATAAAATCAGAAATGAAGTAGAAATAGCAACAAACTCTACGGAAGTATGGAGAATTGTTAGACAATGCAATGACAATTGTTTTGCCATAATATTGGACTACCTAGAAAATATGGATAAATTTCTAGAAGCACAATCTACCAAAAATTAATCAGAAAGAAATATAAATTTTAAGCAGATGATTACTAGTAATGCAATTGAAATATAAAAAAAAACTCCTAACAAACCAAAGTCCAGGACCAGATGGCTTCACAGGATATTCTACCAAACATTTTAAAAGAGTTAGTACCTATGCTTTTCAAACTATTTCAAAAATAGTAGAGAAGGAAAAACTTCCACATTCAATCTGAGGCCAGAATTATCATAATATCATAGTCAGATAAATACACTACAAAATAAGTGCAGGATAGTATCCCTGATAATCATAGATGAAAAAACTTCAAAAAAATATTAGCAAATCAAATTCAACAATACTATAAATGGGTCATTCACCATGATAAGTGGTATTTAGTCCAGTGATGAAAGAGTGATTTAATATTTACGATTTAATCAATGTGATACACCACATTAACAAAAGGAAGGGTAAAATCCATATGATCATATCAACAGATGCAGAAAAAGTACTTGGCAAATTACAACACCATTTAATGATAAAAAGTCTAAACAAAGTAGGTTTCAGGGAACATACATCAGCATAATAAATGTCATATATGATAAAAGCACAGCTAACTTTGTACTCAATGGTGAAAAATAGAGTTTCTCCTCTAAGATCAGTAAAAAGACAAGGATGTCACTCTAACCAATTTTATACAAAATTGGAAGTCCTAGTCATAGCAGACAAGAAGAAGGAATAAAAGGCATCCAAATTAGTCAGAAAGAAACAAAACACTCACTATTTGCAGATGACATGATATTCTATATGGAAAATCCTAAAGACTCAACAAAGAAACTACTGCAACTGACAAATGAGTTCAGTAAGGTTGTAGGATACAAGATCGATGTACAGAAATCCTTCACATGTCTATACACCAATAATGAAATAGCATAAAGAGAAGTTGAGAAATCAACCCAATTTATAATTGCACCAAAAATAATAAAATACCCAGAATAAACTTAAGAGGTGAATGACCCGTACTATGAAAACTATAAAACTTTTATGAAAGAAGTTGAAGATGACACAAACAAATGGAAACATATACCACGATTTTGCTTTCTAGAAGTTCACATTGTTAAAATGTCCATACTACCCAAAGCAATCTACAGATTCAATGCAATTCCTATCAAAATATCAATAGCATATTTCACAGAACTAGAGAAAATAACTCTAAAATTTGTATGGAATGAAAAAAGAACTTGAATAACCAAAGCAATCTTGAGAATAAAGAACAAAGCTGAAAGTCTCAAAATCTAGATTTCAATTAAATTAAAAACCTATGGTAATAAAAACAGTATGATATTGGCACAAAAATAGGCACATAGATCAATGGAACAAGATAGAAAGCCTAGAAATATCTCCACACTTGTTAGATCAATTAGTCTACAACAAAGGAGACAAGAATATACAATGGAAGAGAAAATAGTTTTTTCAATAAATGGTATTGGAAAAACTAAGCAGTTACATCAAAAGAAAAGGAAAATAAATAAAATAAATAAACTGGACCCCTTTTTTACCCCATATACAAAAATATATTCAAAACGGATTAAAGAACTATATGTAACACCTTAGACCATAAAACCTCCACAAGAAAATAAACGAAAAATTCTCATTCACATGTTTTCTAGAGAAAGCAAAAATAAACTATTGAGACTATACCAAAATAAAAAGATTTTGCACAACAAATATTTGCAAATGATATATTTGGTAAAGGGCTAATATCCAACATGTATAAAGAACTTATACAAGTCAACACACACACGCACGCACACACACACACACACACACACACACATTTTATTACATAATGGGCAAAAGACCTGAATAGACCTGAATGTGGAGCCTTCTTGAGATTCCTTCTCTCCTTCTACCCCTCTCGCCTGCTCATGCTCTTTATCTTAAATAAATAAATAAATAAATAAATAAATAAATAAATAAATAACCAGAATCAAAAACACAAGAAAAAATAAATGTTGGCAAGGATATGGAGAAAAATGAACTCTCATGCACTTAGTGAGAATGCAAATTGGTGCAAACACTAGAAAAGAGCATGGAGGATCCTCAAAAAATTAGAAGTAGAAATACCTTATGATCCAATAATTTCACTACTGGGCATGTAATCAAGGAAAACAAAAACAGCAATTTTTAAATGTATACGCATTCCACAGTTTATTGTATAATTATTAATAATAGCCAATGTATGGAAGGTACCCAAGTGTCCATCGATAGATTAATGGATAAAGGACAGTGGTACGTATGTATGTACAGAAAATTACCATATGATTTAACTTATATGTAGAATCTAAAACAAAACAAACAAAAAGCAGAAACAGACCCATATAGAGAAAGAACAAACTAATGGTTACTGGTGAGAGCGAGGTGGTGAATTAGTAAAGATTAGTGGAAGATACAGGTAGCTATAATTTTGGTGAGCATAGCATAACATATTGACTGCTGGCATCACTATATTGTGCACCTGAAATTAATGTTACATTGTGTGTCGATTATGCTTCAGTTTTTAAAAATTAGAAATAAAACAATACTTTGAAATCATTTTAATACCAGGTGAAATATCTTTACACTGAAATCTATAAAACATTTATGAAAGAAATTGAAGAAGACACAAATAGAAAGATATCCAGTGTTCATGGATTGGAATAATTAATATTGCAAAAATGTCTACACTACTCAAGGCAATCTACAGATTCAATACAATACCTATCAAAATTATAATGGCATTTTTCACAGAAATAGAGAATACAATTTAAAATTCTACGGAACACAAAGACCACAAGTACCAAAGCAATCTTCAGCAAAAAGAACAAAGTTTGAAGTATCATACTAACTGATTTCAAATTATATCACATAGTTATAATAATTAAAGCAATATGGCTCTTGAATTAAAACATACCTATAGAATTATAGAACAGAAAACAGATTAAAGAAATATACACATTTATGTTCAATTGATCTTTGAGAAAAGTTCCAAGAACACACAATGCAAAAAGTATAGTCTCTTCAATAAATGGTGCTAGAAAACCTGTTTTTCCACATGGAGGAAAATGAAATTGGACCTAATCTCACTCCATATACAAAAATCAACTCAAATGGATAATGTACTTAAGTATAGTACCTGAAACTATAAAACTGTTGGAAGAATTGGAAGAAAATTTGAGGAAAAAACTTCTTTTTAGTTTATTTATTTACTGGGAGGTGGAAGAGGGACAGAGAAAGAGGGTGAGAGAGAATCCCAAACACGTTCTGCACTGTCAGCACAGAGCCTGTCATGGGGCTCAATCTCGTGAACCCTGAGATCATGACCTGAGCTGAAACCAAGAGCTTGATGCTTAACCGAATGAGACACCCAGGTACCCCAGGGGAAATCACTTCTTGATAGTGCTTTGGCAATGATTCTTTTTATATGACCTCAAAATCATAGACAATATAAGCACATATAGACAAATAGAATTGAATTAAACTAAGAAGCAAAGGAATCAATCGACAGAGAGAAGAGAAAACTTATGGAATGGGAGAAAATAATACAAAACATACATTTGATAAGAGGTCAATATCCAAAACATATAAGGACCTCAAACAACTCATTATGAAATGAACAAACTGATTTAAAAATGAGCAGAATCTGAATAGGTATTTCTCACAAGAAAATATACAAGTAGTGAAGAGTTATATCAAAAAGTGTTCAACATCACTAATCATCATGGAAATACAAATCAAAATCACAATGAGATATCACCTCATACCAGTCAGAACTGCTAGCGTCAAAAAGACAAGATATAACAAGTGTTGGCAAGAATGTAGAGAAAAGGAAACCTTTGTCCACTGTTGGTGGGAATGTAAACTGATATAGCCATTATGAAAAATATTATGAAGGTTTATCAAAAATTAAAAAGTAGAACTACCATATGATCCCTTAATCCTATTTATGAGACTATTTCCAAAAGAATTTAAATCAGGAAGTAGGAGAAATCCACTCCCGTGTTCACTACAGTATTATACAAAATATAAAAGATATGGTAACAACCCAAAATTTCATCAATGGATGAGTGGATAAAGATTTGGTATATATAAACAACAGACTGTTATTCAATCATGAGAAACAAGGAAGTCTTGTTACTTGTGATGACATAGATAAACCTGGAAAATATTTATGCTAAATAAAACAAGCCAGACAGAAGGCAAATATTGTATGATCTAACGTATTTGTGTGATCTAAAACAAAACAAACAAACAAACAAAAAAAAGGACACATAGAAGAAGAGAGTACAGTGGTAGTTACAAGGGGCTAAGAGGGTGGGGATGAGGGAAATGAGGAGATGTTGGTAAGGGTATGAAGTTGCAATTAGCTAGGTGAATAGGTCTACGGATCCGATGTACAGGCATGATGATAAAAGTTAGTAATACTGTATTGAATACCAGAAATATGCTGAAAGTAGATTTCAGGTGCACTCATCACAAAAAAAAAGTTAACTATGGAGATGATTATGTTAATCAGCTTGACTATGGTAACCATCCACTGTGAATATTAAAGCATCATGTTGTATGCCTTAAATATATGAATTTTTTATTTATAATTGTATAAAAAATTAAAAATCCTCTAAAAAGACACTCAAATTTATAAATGAAAGGACATGATGTGTGTCATTAGCTTTAAAATATTTAAAAAAAACGAAATATATCTGAAACAAGATTAATAAAACATTGATAATTTTCGGAGCAATTGACATTGGAACCCTGAAACCCATGAGTTTATGTTTGTGTGCATTGTGGGGACTATTATACTAATTTTTATGTACTGGATGGTCTTTTTTGAAAATATACATAGTGGAGTTTTTTTAATTGAATTATTTTTTAAGTTTGTATTTAAATTCCAGTAAGATAACATACAGTTTATATTAATTTCAGGTGTGCAATTTAGTTATTCATCACTTACATACAATATTTGGTGCTCATCACAACAACAGCAGTGGAAATTTTTAAAAACTGAGAGAAAAAATAATTTAGCAGTTTTTAAAAAAAGTAAACATCTGTATAACACAGTAACCCAGACATTCAACTCCTATGCATTTAATCAAGAGAAATAAAAGCATATACTCATACAATCACTTGTACAGGAATATTCATAGCAGCTTTATTTGTAGCAGCCATAAAATTGAAACGTGTCTATATAAAGGTAAATGGATTTAAAAATGTGGTAAAGTCCTCTACTGTTATTGTGTTATTATCAATTAGTCCCTTTACGATTGTTAACAAATGCTTTATATATTTGGGTGCTCATGTTGGGTACATAAACATTTGCAATTGTTGTATCTTTTTGTTATATTGCCCCCTTTATGATTATATAATAACTTTCTTTGTCTCTTTTTACAGTCTTTATGTTAGTCTAATTTGTCCAATATAAGTATTGCTACTCTGGCTCTCTTTTGACCTCCATTTGTGTGATAAACGTTTCTCCACCCTCTTTCAAACTGTAGGTGTCCTTAGGTGTAAAATTAGTCTCTTGTAGGCAGCATATAGATGAGTATTGCTTTTTTAAAATTATTTTATCCATTCTGACAGCATATATCTTTGATTGGAATGTTAAGTCTGTTTACATTTAAAGTAATTATCAGATATGTATTTATTGTCATTCTATTACACGTTTTGACACTGTTTCTGGATTTTCACTAATGCTTTCTTGTTTTTGTCACTTTTGGTCTTTTCTTTGCACTCAAAGAGTCTCCTTTAATATTTATTGCAGGATTGGTTTAGGAGTCACAAATTGCTTTAATTTTTGTTTGGGAAACATTTTTCCTTATATTCCTTCTATACAGAATGATAGTCTTGGGGTTCCTGGGTTGTGTTTACGTTAAGCACCTGACTTCACCTCAGACCATGATCTCACAGTTTATGAGTTCAAGCCCCTCATCAGGCTCTGTGCTAACAACTCAGACCCTGAAGCCTGCTTCAGATTCTGTATCTCCCTCACTCTCTGCACATTCCCTACTCGTGCTCTGTCTGTCTCTTTATCAAAAATAAATAAACATTTAAAAGAAAGGATGATAGTCTTGGCTGCAAATTTTTCCTTTTCAGTCCGTCGAATATATCATGCCACTACCTTCTGGCTTGACAAGTTTTTGTTGAGAAATCTCCAGCTAGCCCTATAGATTATCCCCTGTAAGTTAAGGATTTCTTTTGTCTTTCTAATTTCATGCTTTTTTTCTTTATCACTCTATTTTTGCAAATTTAATTAAAGCATGCCCTGGTGTTGGCCTTCTTTTGTTGGTTTTGGTGGGAGTTCTCTGTCTTCCTGACCCAGATGTCTATTTCCTTCCCCAGATTATGGAACGTTCTACTTACATTAATGAATAGGTAATCTAAACAGAAAATGAACAAGGAAAAAACGGCTTTCAGTATCACACCAGAAAAGATGGCCATAACAAATATGTTCAGAATACTCCATCCTAAAACCTAGAATACACATTCTTTTCAAGTGTACATGGAACATACTCCAAAATAGATCACACGTTATATCACAAAAGAGGCCTCAACAGACAGATTGAAATTGCACAATGCACCTTTTCTGATCAGAACACTATAAAACTAGAAGTCAACCACAAAAAATTTAGAAAGACCACAAATATGTGGAAGTAAACAATAAATGGTTAAAATGTGAAATCAAAGAAGTCGAATATTATATGGAGACATGTATCCCTTTGAATTAGTAGATCTGTATTTTTTTGGTAAAAACCTAGTAGTTCAATTGCTGGATCATAGAGATTTCTATTTTTCAGTTTTTGGGGAACTTCCATACAGTTTTCCAGAGTGACTGGAAAACATCCCCACCATCAGCACAAGAGGGTTCCTCATGTTCTATATCTTCGCCAACATCTGTTGTTTCTTGTGTTGTTGATTTTAGCCATTCTGAAAGGCGTGTGATATCTCATTGTAGTTTTGATATGCATTTCTCTGATGATAATTGATATTGAGCATCTTTTCATGTGTTGGTCATCTATATGTCTTTGGAAAATGCCTATTAATGTATTTTACCCAATTTTAATTGGATTATTCATTTTAGGGTATTAAATTTTATGAGTTCTTTATATATATTTCTGGTGTTGAAGAATGTCTCTTTTATCCCTACTTTCTTGAGAGATTGTATCAATAAAGGATGCTGTATTTTGTCAAATGCTTTTTCTACATCTATTGAATATGGTTATTATTCTTTCTTTAATTAATCCGGTGTATCACATTTATTGACTTGTGAATATTGAACCGGATCTGCAGCCCAGGAATAAATCCTACTTGATCATGATGAATAATTATTTTAATGTGCTGTTGAGTTCAATTTTCTAGTATCTTGATGAGAATTTTTGCATCCAGATTCATCAAGGATATTGGCCTGAAATTCTCCTTTTTGGTAGGTTCTTTGGCTTTGGAATTAAGGTAATGGTGGCTTCGTAGAATGAGTTTAGAAGCTTTATTTCCATTTCTATTTTTTGGAACAATTTGAGAAGAATAGGCATTAGATCTTCTTTAAATGTCTGGTAGAATTCCCTTGGAAAGCCTTTTGGCCCAGGACTCTTATTTGTTAGAAAATTTTTGATAACTGTTTAAATTTCCTTGCTCATTATGGGCATGTTCAAATTTTCTATTTCTTCCCATCTGGAATTTGATAGTGTGTGTGTTTCTAGGAATTTGTTCATTTCTCTCAGATTCTCCAGTTTGTCGGCATATAACTTTTCATAGTATTCTGTTTTAATTGTTTATATTTCTGTGGTGTTGGTTGTGATCTCTCCTCTTTCATCATGAATTTATCTATTTGAATTCTCTTTTTTTTTTAACTTTGATAAGTCTGGTCAGGGGTTTGTCAACTTTGTTTATTCTTCAAAACATCCAATTTTTAGTTTCATTAATCTGTTCTATTGTTTCGTTGTTGTTGTTATTTTTGTTTCTATATTGTTTATTTATGCTCTAATCTTTATTATTTCCTTTCTTCTACTGTCTTTGGGCTTTATTTGCTGTCCCTTTCTATCTTCCTTATTGTATAAGGTTAGATTGTTGTATTTGGGACCTTTCCTGCTTCTTGAGATAAGCCTGAATTGTACTTGTACATTCTTCTTAGGACTACCATTGCTGTACTCCAAAGGTATGTTGTGTTTTCATTTTCATTTGTTTCCATGTACTTTTTTATTTTATCTTTAATTGCATGGGTGACCCATTCATTCTTTTTTTTTTTTTAATTTTATAAGAGTTTATTTTCAAATCGGTTTACATATAACACCCAGTGTTCATCCCAACATGTGCCCTTTTTAATGCCCATCACCCCCTCTCCCCTCTCCCTCATCCCCCTCACCGTCAGTTTTTTCTTAGTCTTTGAGAGTCTCTTATGTTTTGTCTCCCTCCCTCTCTGTCTTTAGTAGGATGTTTTTTAATCTCCATGTGTTTGAGGGATTTCCAAAATTTTTCTTTTTGTTGATTTCAAGTTTCATAGTGTTGTGATCTGAAAATATGAATGGTATGATCTCAAACGTTTTCTTGAATAATTTATTGTCAATTTGGTTTTCATACAACACCCCGTGATAACAACAAGTGCCCTCCTCCGTGCCCATCACCCACTCTCCCCCCTCCCACATCCCTGTCTCCCCTCAGTTTGTTCTTAGTCTTTGAGAGCCTCTCATGTTATGTCTTCCTTCCTCTCTGTGGCTTTTTATTCCCTTCCTTCCCCTCTTCCCCTCCCCCCTGGTTTTCTGTTAGGTCTCCCAAAGCCTACCTATGATTGGGAACATATGGCATCTGTGTTTCTCTGCCTGACTTATTTCACTTAGCATAATATCTTCCAGTTCCATCCATGTTGCCACATATGGCCAGATTTCATTCTTTCTCATTGCTGCATAGTATTCCATTGTATATATATACCACATCTTCTTTATCCAATCATCAGTTGATGGACACTAAGTCTCTTTCCATGATTTGGCTATTGTCGAAAGTGCTGCTATGAACATAGGGGTACACATGCCCCTATGCATCAGCATTCCTGTGTCTCTTGGGTAGAGTCCTAACAGTGCTATTGCTGGGTCATAGGGTAAGTCTATTTTCATTTTTTGAGGAACCTCCACACAGTTCAAAATACAAATCAATCTTTTTGTACTTGTTGAGGGCTGATTTGTGACCCAATATGGGATCTATCCTGGAGAATATTCCATGTGCATTCTAGAAAAATGTGTATTTTGCTGCTTTAAAATCCGATGTTCAACATGTATCTGGGAAGTCCATCTGGTACAGTGTGTCATTCAAACCCATTGTTTCCTTGTTAATTTTCTGCTTAGGTGATCCGTCCATTGCTGTAAGTGGAGTATTAAAATCTCCTACTATTATGCTAGTATTATCAATGAGTTTTTTATGTTTGTGGTTAAATTATATATATATATATATATATATATATATATATATATATATATATATATACTTCCACGTTGGGAAAACTATTTACGACTGTTAGACCTTCTTGATGGACAAAACCCTTAATTATGATATAATGCCCTTCATCTCTTGTTGCAGTCTTTGATTTAAAATCTAGTTTGTCTGATATAAGTATGGGTACTCCAGCTTTCTTTTGACTTGCAATAGCATGAAAGATGGTTCTCTATCATCTCACTTTCAATCTGCAGGTATCCTTAGAACCAAAATGAATCTTTTGTAGGCAGAATGTAGATGGATCTTGTTTTTTGTAAATTATTTTTAACATTTATTCATTTTTGAGAGACAGAGAGAAACAGAGTTTGAACAGGGGCGGAACAGAGAGAGACACACACACAAAATCTGAAGCAGGCTTCAGCCTCTGAGCTGTCAGCACAGAGCCTAATGTGAAGTTCTAACTCGTGGACCACGAGATGGTGATCTGAGCTGAAGTTGGACACTTAACCGACTGAGCCACCCAGGTGCCCCAAGATGGATTTTGATTTTTATCCATTCTGATACCCTATGTCTTTTGATTGGAACATTTAGTCCATTTATATTCCGAGTTATTATTGAAAGACATTAATCTAATGCCATTGTGTTATCTGTAGATTTGGTGTTTCTGGTTATGTTCTCTGGTCGTTTGTAATCTTTGCTGCTTCGGGCTTTTTTTTTTCCCCTTCCACTGAGAGAGTCCCCCTTAAAATTTCTTGCATGACTGGTTTAGTGGTCATGAAGTCCTTTAGTTTTTGTTTGCCTTTATATATTTTGAGTACTAATGCTTTATCAAATTATGGAATCAGCCCAAGTGTCCATAAACTGATGAATGAATAAAGCAGATTACACACACACACACACACACACACACACACACACACACACACTTTGGAATATTTCTCAGGCACAAAAAGAATAAAGTCTTGAATTTTGCAAAAAAGTGGATGGAGGTAAAGAGTATTATGCTAATTGAAATTAGCCAGTCAGAGAAAGACAAATGTCATATGAATTCTCTCATATGTGGAATTTAAGAAACAAATGAGTAAAGGGAAACCGAGAAACAGACTCTTAACTATTGAGATCAGTCTTATGGCTACCAGAGGGGTTATTGGTGGGGATGTTGGTTAAATGAGTGATGGGGATTGAGGAATGCTCTCATTGTGATAAGCACCTACTGTTGTATTGAAGTGTCGAATCGCTATATTGTACACCTGAAACTAATATTACACTGTATGCTAACTAACTGGAATTAAAAAGAAAACTTCAAAAAATCCATTTGGTAGAATTTTCCAGTGGGGGGAAAATGTGGTACATCCATGAATAGTAGGAACACTACTCAACAATTAAAAGAGATGAACTTTACATCCACACTATCACATAAAATGATCAGAATAATTTTGTTGATTGACAGATGCCAGACAAAATATTACAACTTACAATGATGTCGTTGATTTAAAATTTTAGAAAATGGAAAGTAATTTATAAAGAAAGTACCTTAATATTTTTATGAGGATGAAGGTAAAGTGAGGAGTGGAGATGAAGGAAGGATGAGAGAGATGCATTATAAAGGAAGAAACCTTTGGGAATGACAAATATTATATTACATTAAAGCTCTAAAAATGGGTGCCCGAGTGGTTTATTCTGTCAAGTCTCCAACTTCAATTCAGGTCATGATCTCACAGTCTGTCAGTTCATGTCCTGCGTCAAGCTCTATGCTGACAGCTCAAAGCCTGAAGCCTGCTTCATATTCTGTGTCTCCCTCTCTCTGCCACTCTCCTGCTCATGTTCTAAATACATAAATATTAAAGAAATAATAAATAAATAAATAAATAAATAAATAAATACGTAAATAATAAACAAATAACACAAATAAACATTATTTTTTTAAAACTTCTAAAAACAATGAGAAACTGTGTGGTAATTGGTTGCTTGGTTCTGAGTTATAGGTTCCCTTTTTAAATTAAATACAAGTTTAAGGGCCATGTGGTCTGTGGCATAGTGGGCTTGGGGTGCAGGTAGTCATATTTGACTTTTTTAGTAAATGGACACATCTGTTAGCCTGGTTCCTTGGTGCTACTTTATGTTCACTGGGGCATTCTTGGAGCCCTTCTCCTTTGTATACCCTTCATTATGCTCTGGGTACTAGTTCTGCCCAGAAAGGGAGACTGTAAGGTGTACAGGGGAGAATATTGAAAGAAAATTGGATCCTGTTAGTTTATGACTGGATATTCTGAAGAAAATATAGTCACTTCACCAATATTTGTTCTTCTATCTTTAAAATAATACTAATCTAAATATTCCTCTAATAGATTAGCTGACCAGCCTTTAACTGGGGTTTCTCTACCCGAGTTTCACTTGAGGGCTAATCAAGAAATAAGAGTGAGTAAGTTTAACACTCCAGGCATATCCTACTATAATAAGAGATGATCCTTTGAAACCTCTTTCAGGGCATTTGGGTAGAATTAGTGAGATAAAGGATGGGAAAACTTTTGGACAAAGGTCTGTATACATGAGAGGTGTCAGGAAATGCACATTTCTCTCCTATCTAGCTTTCCTCCTTCCATGTTCTACTGAAATACTCTGTCATTCAATAACTCCCCACCTTCATCCTGAATTAAACTGCAAATTTTTCCAGTCTGTTACTAAGTTGTTCTGACGCCATGTTTGGCAATGCATAGCCTGATTGATGTCTTCTTCTTCTTGAAGGTAACTTATTTGGTTAATCTCCTCCATTGGAGGTCGAAAAACAATTTTCCTGCTTTTTTCCTTTTTATTTTCTTCTTAAAATCTTTTTATTCATCTCTGGCCCCTCTCCTCTATCAGAGGAAGTTACCTCTCATCACCCTGCCAAATCTGTGCTTCCCACTGAATACCTCATTCCATCACCCATTGTCCCCTTGCTGATGCATTAGTGAGACCAACTTCAGAAATGCTCATCTCTGGATAATATTACAGGTGAAAAGATGGAGTCAGAAAACAGAAAGGACAAAAGTATGGTATCTATTATGACTTGGAGTTTCATAATCATTGTATCTTCCCAGAAAGCAGGGTTAGTTTGGAAACATGTTTTGTAGGGCTTGTATCATTAGGGAAGATATAAGGCCATAAAGGGTGTAGAGATTATTAATGGGATGCTATCTTTCCAAGAAATACAAATTCTTCTTCAAGTACTTATTTGTGAGTGGGATAATAAGGTAGATTGTCATTGGGAAGGTCATGAACTTGTTTGATGTCAAAAGCAAGACCTGGAAAGATTCTAAATATATTCCAGTAAAACTTCTAAACATAAGGAACTGAAGATAATTTCATTTCCAGAATTTCTCTGTATATATTTTAACAAATACTTTGTTCGTTTAAGTCATTTGAGATAACAAGAAACAGTTAGTAAACTAGCTGCTATGGAGAATCCATTCCTATTATCTGCGTTATAATTTTTCTGAGAGTCCAGATATTTTTGAAAATAACACTTGCATTTATACAAATATAATTTTTAAGAGTTTACTGTGCACTAAAATATTTTTAGATGATAGGTATACAACAATGAATAGGGCAGATAAATTCCCTGCTCATATGAATCTTACATCCTAGTAAACAAAATTAGGTATTAAACAAATAGATAAATAAGCAAAATAATAAATGCACAATAATAAAGGTCACAAGTGTGTGAAGAAAATAAACAATGATTCGAGAAAATAATGGTGGGGATTTGAGACTGACACCATATTTTTTAAGTTTACTTATCTGTTTTGAAAGAGAGAGAGAGAGACAGAGAAAGAGAGAGGAAGGGCAGAGAGAAGGGAAAGAGAAACCCAAGCAGGATCTGTGCTGTCTGAGCAGAGACTGATGCTGGGCTTGAACTCATGAACAGTGAGATCATGACCTGAGATGAAATCAAGAGTTTGACACTCAACCAACTGAGCCACCTATGTCCCCCAAACTGACATTTAGATAGGTTGCCCAGGGAAGACTTACTCTGAGGTGGTAGGTATAAGCTGAGACCTATAGGGTAAAAATAAGCTAGCCATGCTAAACTGTGGAGGAAGAGGACTCCAAGCATAGAAGTTATCAAGGGCAAAAGTTTGGTGGAGAAAATAGTCTAAAATATCAGGAGACTAGTTTAGTAGGAACATAGTGAATGGAAGAAAGAGTGGCATAGGAAGAGGTTTGATAATTACAACAAGGCCAATGTTATAGAGGTCTCTATATGTCTTGGTAGGAATTTGAAATTTATTTTGAACACAATGAAGTGCTTTTGAAATGTATTAAGTAAGACAGTGACATTTGCATCACAGATGTTCTGTTGAGAATAGAATTGGTTGGGGTGGTGGGAAAG
The DNA here is from genome assembly GCA_030068075.1 of Paguma larvata. Taxonomy (NCBI): domain Eukaryota; kingdom Metazoa; phylum Chordata; class Mammalia; order Carnivora; family Viverridae; genus Paguma; species Paguma larvata. The sequence continues at coordinate 49,806,435 of CM057830.1, read as the reverse complement.
AATAAAACCAGGAAGAAAACCATTGCAGTATTCAAGATGAGAGAGTTGATCATGATAAATATAAAGAAAAATGGACTCATTTGAACTCTATATTTGGACGGAGAATAGGCAGGACTTGCTGCCAATGGACTGGATTTAGGAGATGAGGAAAAGAGAATAAAGATAGCTTTTCATATTTTGGCTTGAGCATATGGGTGGATACTGGTGCATGGGTAAAAATGGACTATGTGGAATCTTTGGTAATGTTGGAAATTATAGGATCCAAAATACAAGTAAAAAAAATAGTTTTAGATTATATAAGAAACACTTATTTCATTGTAACAGAAAGAATCATGGGAAAAATAGGTCTTGCTGTAAATAGATTTATAGATTTTGTGAAACAAAAAGAAGAGAGTTCTTGTCAGATTACTTTTATCCTTCCAGCCCAACTGCTCTATACCTCAGAGGTCAGAGGTTTTAAAAAAAGTTCTAGATGCTCCTGGAGCATATGAGTGATAGTAGCAGGAGATTAGCAGTAGCCAAAGAGAACCTGAGAGTCTTCAGTTTTGGAAGCAAGTTTCTTGGGTTACTATCTGCCCAATCATACTTAGTAGACATCCTCCTTATTTCCAGGAGATCTGCTTCAACTTGAGGGCCCTAGGGGTTGGGTGTAGACAGAGAGTACACAGAAAATATCATATAAAAGGAATGTAAGGGCTTCAATTGTGAACTTTTCTGACTTCATTTTTGTTGATTATTGCTTTTTTGATACATTTCTCTGTGGAAGAACACCACCAGAGACTTTGGAAATATATTTAGAGCTGGCCTTTTGCACCTTCAGTGCTTAGCAGCAGCCATAAAATCCTTCGCTTTTGTCAAAGAATTATTTCAGCAAGCACGAAGTCTCTTTCCTATCCAGGCCCAAGGCAGAAATTATCCAGACCTCATTCCTAAGCACATATACACGTTTACATCTTCTCAATACACACGCCGACATGCATACATACACTTTGCTCCATAGTTTTCTAACACACATGGGTGCACGCTTACCCCCATCAAGACCTAAATACCTCTAAATTCATACATTCTCTCTCACAAACAAACACATATCAACATACACACATATTCATTCCTGTGCATGCTTATGTATTCACACTCTACACATATTGGAAGATGATGCTTTTGTGCCTGACACTAAAGTGAAAATTGTAAGACACATTTTAACCTTTGATAGGTTCATATTCTAGTAAAATATGGAGAATAACGAGTATAAATGTTACAGGATAAATTCACGACTGCAAAACAAACAAAACATTAAACATGCTCTAAGAGGTTCCTGGAGAGGAGGTGAGCTGGGGGATGGGTTAGAAAGGTGATGGGTATTAAAGAGAGAACTTGTAATTAGCACTGGGTGTTATATGTAAGTGATGAGTCATTAAATTCTAGATCTGAAACTAATATTACACAGTATGTTAACTAACTATAACTTAAATAAAAATTTGGAGTAAGGATAAAAAATAACCATACTCTAAGAGATGCATGAACAAATTTCACATGGGACTTCAATAAAGCAAAAGACAACTCTTAGCAGTGAACATATTGGTGGCTATCATATTGGACCATTGCTCTAAAGAAAAGATAGGATTTCAATAGCCTTTCTTGTTTTCATCACTTATCCCAGCCCATCTGGGATAAGTTTGAATTGAATGACATTCCTTAAAATACCAAATATATGGCAGGTAAACTGTTAGTTTTAAAGGTTTATTTATTTGTTTTAAGAGAGAGACAGAGAACGAACAGGGGAAAAGGGCACAGGGAAAGAGAGAGAGAGAGAGAGAGAGAGAGAGAGAGAGAGAGAGAGAGAGAGAGAGAATCCCAAATAGGCTCCACGCTGTCAGCACAGAGCCCGACTCAGGGCCCTATCCCACAAACCATGAAATCATGACCTGACCCGCAATTAAGAGTCAAACTCTCAACCTACTGAGAGACCCAGGCGCCCCTAGGCAATTTTTTTTTTAAATCCCAGTTGTATTGTTTTTAGCCAAGCACTTTTGGTAATCAAAACCCTCTTCCCTTAGACTCAGTTTTCTCATCTGCAAAATAGAAATGATGTCTCTATGATGCAATACTGCAGTGAAGGTCAACTGGGATAATGAATGTTCATTTGAGATAATGGATGTTGTTTTTGTCCGGGTAGATTAATTGCTGTAATAAGAAACTATGATAACCTTAAAAAAAATGTGTTGCCTAAGGGGCGCTAGATGGCTGTCGGTTAAGTGTCCAACTCTTGATTTCGGCTCAGGTCGTGATCTCTCAATCGGGGAACTGAGTCCCACATCAAGTACTGTGCTGAGCATGCAGCCTGCTTAAGATTCTCTATCCCTTCTCTCTGCCTCTCTCTCCTGCTAGCACTCTCTCTTTCCCTTAAATAAACATTTTTAAAAATGTGTTGCTTAAAACAAAATATTTTCCCACTTATTTTACAATCTAATGCAGTTTAGCGGGGACTGTGCTTTACATAGTCACTCAGGGGTCCAGACTCATTCAATCTTGTAGCTTTACACTCTTCTTGGTAATTGGAGTACTCTTCATTCAGGTGTTAGATAGGAAAAGTGAGAGAGGATTGCACAGCGAAGTTTGTTAAGATTAAACTTCAAAATGATATGCATTACTTCTCATATTATATTGACTAAATTCAGTCATATGGCTGCACCCAAGGACAAAGGAAGTTGGGAAATTTATACCCAGAAGAAAAAGATAAAAATATGGATACTCAGGAGTACCAATAATCTCTGTCATGAGGAATTATGTATATTAGGAGACCTTGTATTGTCGTTTTTAAACTTGTAGCCGACTCTGAGCCCCTATCTCAAATTTTCTCTAAGTTTGAGACTGGAAACACTAAACTCAATTAAGGAAAGTTGAAGCTGAGTCTTCTTTAGACCAATGTTTCCCTAACCTCTCTGATGATGAGAATAATCTGGTGAACTTGTTAAAATACACATTCCTGAATCGCAACTCAGAACTAGTTTTAATAAATGAATGCATAAAAAACCCAGGTGATGATAGGTCACAGTGACTGACTTATTCTAGAACAATGTTTTTTGAACTTCCCTTGTGATAAAATTTACTTGTAATGCTCGTTCAATATTCAGGTAACTACACCTCTTCTCTGAAAGTTTGGTTTCTTCCTTCACGATTCGGATGCCTTTTATTTCTTTGTGTTTTCTGGTTCCTAAGGCTATGACTCCATTACTATGTTAAATAACAGTGGTGAGAGTGGACATCTGTGTTATTCTGACTACAAAAGGAAAGATCTCAGTTTTTCCCCACTGAGGATTATATTAGCTGTGGGTTTTTCATATATGGACTTTATTATGTTGAGGTATGTTCCCTCTAACCCTACTTTGTTGAGGGCTCTTATCATGAATGGAGGTTGCACTTTGTCAAATGCTTTTGATGCATCTAATGAAAGGATCATATGGTTCTTATCCTTTCATTTTAATGTAGTAATAAAAAATATTCAGGCAAACAAATGTCTTGTTCCAGATGGCTCCAAAGGTGAATTCTACCAAATATTTAAAGAGGAGTTAACATTTATTCTTCTCAAACTATTCCAAAATTAGAAAAGGAAGGAAAACGTCCAAATTCATTCTGAGGCCTGGATTAGCCTGATATCAAAACCAGATAAAGACCCCACTAAAAAAGACAAGTACAGGCCAATATCCCTAATTAACATGGATATAAAAACTCTCAATAAAATACCAGCAAAACGAGTCCAACAGTACATTAAAAGCATCATTTGCTACAATCAAGTGGGATATATTCCTGGGCAGCAAGGGCGGTTCACTATCTGCACATCAATCATGATACACCACATTGAAGCCTTTTACTTTGATGTAGTCCCAATCATTCAGTTTTTATAATGGATCATCTATTATATAGAGTAATTTCACTCACCTCCAAATTTCGGTTAGATAACTGAGATTCAAAGTGACTTACTCAAGCTCACATAGCTAATAAGTGATGTACTCAAGATTCATTTATCTGAACCTAAAGTTTTGTTAATTTTTAACTTTTTTAATTTTTAAAATATTTTTCAGCTATATATATATATATATATATATATATATATATAAAGAAGTGCTCCCTGCTCACGCTCTGTCTCTCAAATATATATATATATATATATATATATATATATATATATATATATATATATATATAAAGAAGTGAAGTGACTTGCTAAAATTGACACACCAATAAGTCATGGAATTGAAATTTGAATCTAGGACTGTCTCACTCCAGAATCTGTGATAGAATCCTCCAAAGAAAGTCTGTCAGTCTTGCCTCCTTTCTCCATATCTGCATTATTTGCACATGCTCATAACCTCCCCACCTTAGTTTCCCACAAGATTTCAAGGAGCTAGTGTATTGTAGAAGAAGCAAATAGCAAAATTATTTTCATTAATTTACTGCAGGCAAAATATGCTAAAGAAAACTTGAGAGTTTAAATTTAAATTTTATTTTCCTATTAAACAAAGCTAACACAAACTACACTTTTGCATAGGTCATCTGCAAAGTGAATGTTTCCAAGTGTAAAGTACTCTATAACTAAAAAAAAAAAATACTAAACAACAGCAACAACAACAACAAAACAAAACTGTGCTGAAACAGAAACCAGCTAAGTAATTTTTACTCCTATTCCTCAACTCCTTTCACTAATCAGAGTTACGTACGTAAATGAAGCTAGAGGAGGAAAACGGAAGAAAATGCTTAATGAAAATGAGACGTGTATCTAATGACAGGCAATGTAGCACAGTAGAGAGACACAGCATCTAGAGATCTGGGTCCACAGGCTTGGCGCTGGCACCAATTCATTGTGGCACTTCGGGTGAGTTCCTTCCCTTCCCTGGGCCACATTTTAATGCTTCCAAAATGTAAGTTTCTCAATCCCATAATTATCCTTTTGGGCCCTTTGAACTCTCTTTTATTCTGGGAGAAGTAGCTAAAGGGTAGGAAAAAATACTTCTATCATCAAAGGCAGGAGATCTGGATTCTAGGTCCAAACCTATGAGTTACTTTCTGTGAGACTTTGTATAAATAGCTTTTCTACTTTAACCTTCTGTGTCTCCATTAGTTTTATTATATAATCTATTGATACTCTTGAAGCTCTATCATCCTAAAATTCCTGCAAAAGAACTGATGCATTTGTATTAGTTTCCTATTGCTGCTGTAACAACTTACCATAAACTTAGTGGTTTAAAGAAATCAAAAAATTTTACCTTACAGTTCTAGATGTCAGAAGTCAAACACAGATCTTATAAGCTAAAGTCAAGCAGTCAGCAGGGCTGAGTTATTTTCTGATTATTCTACAGAAGAATCTGTTTCCTTGTCGTTTCCAGCTTCTATAGGTCATCTCTTGACTTTAGCCTCTTTCTAAATATTGAAAGCCAGAATCATAGAATCATCAAATCTTTATCTCATTCTTACCCTCTTGCCTCCCATCTTGTGATTACATTAAAGCCACCCAGATAATCCAGGATAATCTTCCTATCTTAAGATCTTTAACTTAATCACATTTATAAAGTCTCTTTTGTGCTGTAAGGTAACAGATTACAAAATCTACCAAATTCTGGAAGATCGGATTGTGGACATCTTTTGTAGGCCATTATTCAGTCCACCATAGCATCTTTACATTAGAAGATGATACTTGTGTCATAATGTGAAAAAGACTTGAAAGGAAATGGACAGACGTTTGCAAGTCCTTGGGAATGCAAAAGGTGATTGGTCCAAACACTAACATAATTTTAACCTGTATTAATAGGTTTAGAATGTTCATAATGTGGTAGGAGACAGTTGTTCGCAATGGTCAAACATATCTGAATTACTTTGTCCCAATAAAGATACCATATTCTGTTGGGAGCCATAATGGGTTCACAGGTTGAGACATCTCCCTGTGTGAAAAAGCAGATGTTGCAAAGTCTCCCGCTGACTAAATGACACCCTTTCTAATAACCTTCTAATTACCTTTCAGGCCTGGACTCCTTGAACTGCTCTGGTTGGCCACAAGAGATGTAATTCCCTTTGGTTTTATGGCATATGAAAAAGGGAACCTGGAGTGTGATGCCTTGATGGATAATACCTGAATGAGAGTAACCTGGCCAGAAGTAACCTCAAAGTTGCCTCTTGGGAATAGGTTACACAAATTGATCATATAGAATAGCAGTCATGAGTTGGCTAAAATTAATGTTACTTATGTGGACATTAGGCCCCAAGACTCCGTGAACCAAACTAGATTTCCCTGCAGGTACTGTATTATGATAAATATCTCCTTAGGCCCACCATAAAACCTCCGGAGCACATCACTGTAAATATTTTCTCTACCTGACTCTGCAATGTGCAATCTATAGCTTGGGGCAAAGTCATAAAAATGGTTACTGCTTAAACTAAGATAAGACTGTCTCCTACTAGGTCTGGGAGTTCACAAATAGGCTGACCTAAGAAAAATTGTTTGTCACTCACTGCGTTTAAATAAAGAAACTGAGGCCAGTAGAGTAGAGATGCCTGCCTGGCTCTAGAAGCCATACTGCTCTCTCAAATCATTTATCGTGCTGACCCCATTCATCCATCGCAGATCTCCTGTCCTAGCTGGAGCTGGACCCCAGCAATATTCTAAGTGGGACCAAACTATAAAGTGAAACACATAGGGGAGTGAGAAGGGTTCACAGGCTTAAAACTGTCATATGAGAAGCAGTGAATAAACTGAGGATATTTACCCCAAATAAGAAAAATAAAAGTAAATTGAATAGTTGTCCTCAAAGATATAAATGACTATTTAATTAAAGATGTATGAGACATTACCTCTGGCTTCTGATGGCAGAACCAGGGCCAACGGTGAAAGCTATAAAAAGGGAGACTTTGGTCAACTTAATGGGGGGGGCTACTAATAGAATGGACCGGAGTTTAATCATATCTGTGGTGTGTTTGTAAGAATTTATGTGTATCGGTAAGTGTGGGGCGTGGTGAAGATCAAAAGGTACAAACAAGGTAAATGAATATGTAATATTTTAGAGGGGGTTAAAGTGGAAATTGTTAATGAGGAGCAACTGTTAAATCTGGGTTATCATTAGAATAGTCTGTTAAAAACACAGTTTCCTGATGCCCACATACAAAAACTCTGATTCATTTTTTTAACGTTTTTATTTTTATTTTTGAGAGACATAGAGACAGAGCATGAGCAAGGGAAGGGCAGAGAGAGAGGGAGATAGAGAATCTGAAGCAGGTTCCAGGCTCTGAGCCGTCAGCACAGAGCCCAATGAGGGGCTCGAACTCTCAGACCGTGAGATCATGACTTGAGCTGAAGTCGGCCGCTTAACAGACTGAGCCCCCCAGGCGCACCCAAAGACTCTGATTCAATAGGCTTAGGATGGTGTCCAAAAATCAGTATTTTAACTAGTTTTGCTGGTCATTCTAATAAACATCTTGACTTGTAACTACTGGATTAAATGACTCCAAAAAGGTCTATGATTCTCTTATTCTTTATAGTGGATGTGACAAGTAATGGTGTCTGAACAGTTTATTCAAGAGCTGATGGGATTCTCCAAGATCTGTGGGTTATGCCTGGGAATGGAACCTGGAGAATATAAAGCTTGTAAAAACCTGTAGAGCTTGTTTAACTCCTTATGGTGGTCTGCCTTCAGAAGTTGGTCTCTAAAAGCAGAAAAAGCTTAACATAATAATTAAAAGACAGGCTTCAGGTCCTGGTTACCTGGATTAAAATCCAAGTTTTGCCATTTACTAGCTCTGTAACTATGGACAACTACTTCACTTACCTGTCTCTCAGTTTCCTAATGTGAAAAGTGAGATTGATAAGAGCACATATCTCATAAGGCTATTTTAAGTGTAAAGTAAATTCCATAGCATTTAGAAGACCACAGAGTAAATGCATAATAACTGTTAGCAATTATAATTATTATAATTATTATAATTATTCTCTCTAATCACTCAAATAGCAGAAGTCAACAAAGAAAAGGTAGTTGGTATTCAGGATAGAAGACTAATTATGGCCTAGTTTAACCGAAGAAAACATCACGTCTCTTTGGATGGAGGGACAAATATATCTTGTATGCAATAAATACTTCTTTACTTTCAAAGTAAAAACCTCAGGTGCCTCAGCTTTGGTCCTAGGTTTGTGATAAAGGTCAGAGAAGTAACCTCTTGGCCCATATGTTCATTTGAAATGTTGGCCTTACACCCTGAAGTCACAAGGACTAAGCTAGTGGTGATAACTGGAAGATTAACTTCAGAGCTGAGGGTGGATCAACATTCTGATGTACAAGTCCAATGCCAACTCAACCTGGTGTGGGTGTTTCTGTAAAGAAATTGAGCCACATTGCTTCAGCATCAACTTTGCATGCATTCATAGACTCAAGGCTGGAAGAGACATTATAGATAAACTTGTGTGGTGTGTGCCAAACCTGGCTGAGCATAAGGATCGACTGATGAGTTTGTTTAAATACAGATTCCTGGGGCCCATTCCAGACCTACGGAATTGGAATATGTGGCTTGGTGGCAGAGGGGACTAGGGTATAGTGGTTAATTTTATATATTAATTTGGGCAAATAAAAAGTCAGACACTATTTGGTCAAACATTATCCTAGAGGTTTCTGTGAGAGCGTTTCACGTGAAATTCATATTTAAATAGGTGGACTATTAGTAAAGTAGATTGCCTTCTCTAAGGTAGTTGAGAATCATCCAATCATTTGAAAACCTGAAGGGAACAAAAAGCTAGCCTCTCCTGAGCAAGAGGGAAATGTCCACCAGATTGTCTTTGGACTTAAACTGCAACTCTCCTGATTTTTCAGCATACTGGTCTCTCACATTACGTTTTAAATGCATCAAGCCTCCACAATCATGTGAATCAATTCTGTAAAATCTCTCTCTCTCTCTCTCTCTCTCTCTCTATATATATATATATATATATATATATATATATATATATATATATATATATCTCGTATTGGTCCTGTTTCTCTGGAGAACCTTGATTACTACACTAGAGGACAAAAATCTATATTATAAATAAGTATTTCAGAAGATTCTGAGAGGTAACCACGTATAAAACCTAATAACTTAGTCAAGAAATGTTTTCTTTTGAGGGAAGAGTTAAGATGGTGGAGCAGCATGGAGAGCCTGAGCCTCTCTAGTCCCTGAAATACAACTAGATCAGCACCAAAATATTTTGAACAAGTATGAAACCGATCTGAGGATTAACACAACAATCTGCCTAACTTGAGCCATGGAACTCCACAGTTATGTAGTGTGGAGAGATGAACTGGGGAAGAGAAAATCCACAGAGAGTAGGCACCTGTTTTTGTAGAGAGAGAAAAGAGAGAGAAAGGGGGAGAGTGTAGTGCATTGTGATCATGAAATAAAAGCACTCCTCCTGAGTTTGCCTGAAGAAATAGAGAAACAGTGAAAACATTCACAGGAGACTGAACAAGAAATCTCTTCCCCAAAACCATTGACAGGAAGAAAGGAAAGGGTTTCAATACCACCAGGATTCTATAAACAGTGGAGCACAGTACCTGGAGTTTTAGAGCTCAGTGCCTAACAGTGTTCTGGCGAGGAAGTAGGGCAAATCCCTAGAAGTTGGCAGTAGAGACTGACGGTTCCATGTGCCCCAGGGGAGAGGCAATTCCCCTACTTGGTGTGCATTTGGTGGAGGCCATACAACCTCCCCATAGGCAAAGGTCCTAACAGACCCTGGAGAGCAGCCACGTTTGCTGGTATTGGGACAAAGATGCCATAGTGTGGTGAAACCTGATGCTGCCCTGTGTTGTGATTTACAATAATATCTGAATGTCTGCCACTGTGCAATTGCAAGAAAGTTTTCTGGGGCAAGCTAGCACCAGGCCATTGCTCAGGGAGACCCTCCCCCAGAAAGTCAGCATGGGTCCAAGCCCCAGGGATCTCTGAACTGTGAGGTTTTGAAACACAACCCCATATGAACTAAAACTCTGGAGGGAGATGCCACCTGGCAGGTGGACAGCTTGGACATGGACAGGGTAGAGTTAGGGAGTGGATGGAAGCCTGAGGCAAAGGAGGGGTGCTTGATTGTGGATGGTTATAGCATGAAGCTCCTGTGCCAGGGACTAGGGAGCTAGGCAAAACCATTTCCCTCTCTCCCATGCACGGGCATGCATTCACGCTCATGTGCTCCACACTGTGTCACCTCAGTAAGCTAAGCAGCAACCCTTAGTGGAGAATGGAGTTGTTACACCAAGCCCCGCCCAACTGCATCCTCCAAACAAAATCCCCTATAAGAACAGTGCAAGTCACTCCACCTGCTTACTATACGAACTGTAGAGGGCTTCATAGTTTCAGTTCTAGGGGAAATTGGATATATCTTCCTTCCGGTTTCATTGTGTTTCCTGGTTCATTTAAATGTTAGTTTTCTTTGCTTCTGTTTTTGCTTAAATTGTTTTCCTTTTTTCTTTATTATTTTCTTTCTTTTTGGGTACAGAAAAAGAATTTTTTATTTTTATGTTTCTTTATTTTTTATTTTTTATTCTAATTAATTTTCTGTATTTTATTATATTCTACTTTATTGTATGTTTTTAGTTTAAAAATTTCTTAACTTTTTTCTTTCCTTTTCCTCGCTTCTTTAGTCTATCAAGCTTCTTTCAACAAGGAGACCAAAACACACCTAAGGATCTAGTTTCCGTTATATTGTTTTTGTTTTCTTTTCAATATTTTAATTTTTAATTTTTATTTGACGAATTTTTTCCTTCCCCCAAAATAACTAAACAATGGAATTCAACCCAAAATTCAAAAAAAAATAAATAAACAGGAAGAAATGACAGCCAGAGATTTAATCAACACAAATAAAAGTAAGATGTCTGAACAAGATTTTACAACCACGGTAATAATTATACTGGCTGGGGTAGAAAATAGCATAGAAGACACCAGAGAATTCCTTTCTATGGGGAAAATAAATTAAATCTAGTCCTGATGAAATTAAAAATGCTTTACCTAAGATGCAATCTCAAATAGATACTGTGACGGCAAGGATGAATGAAGCAGAGCAGCGAATCAGTGATATAGGGGGGAAATTATGGAGAATAATGAAGCAGAATAAAGGAGAGAAAGGAAGGCAAAAGTTTAGAGAACTCACCGACTTACTAAAAAGGAATAACATCCAAATCATAGGAGTCCTAGAAGATAAAGAGAGAAAAGTTAGTTAACATATAGTGTAATACACTTAACTGACTGAGCCACTCCAGTGCGCCAATACACCCTTCAATACAGAGAACAAATTGACTGGTTATTACAGAAATACAAGTTAGTGATTCATCACTTGCATATAACGCCCAGTGCTCATCCCAACAAGTACTGTCCATAATGTCCATCCCCCATTAAGCCCATCCTCCCATCAAACATGTGGGCAGCAACTGTCAATTTGTCCATTTTAGATTGTTTGTTCTAGCTCTGTGAAGAATGTTGGTGTTATTTTGATAAGTATTGCTTTGAATATGTAGATCATTTTTGGGAATATTGACATTTTAACAATATTTGTTCTTCCTATCCAGGAGCGTGGAATATTTTTCCATTTTTTGTGTTTCTTCAATTTCTTTCACAAGGTTTATATAGTTTTCAGTGTATAAATTTTTCACCCCTTTGTTTACATTTATTCCTAGATATTTTATGGGTTTTGGCGCAATTGTAAATGGGATTGATTCTTTTATTTCTCTTTCTGTTGTTTCATTATTGGTGTACAAGAATGCAACTGATTGTATTGCTTTTATATCCTGCCATATTGCTGAATTCATGGATCGGTTCTAGCAGATTTTTGATAGAATATTTTGGGTGCTCCATATAGAGTATCATGTCAACTGCAAAGAGTGAAAGTTTGACTTCCTCCTGGCTGATTTGATGCGTTTTATTTCTTTGTGTTGTCTGATTGCTGAGGTTAAAACTTCCAATACTAACAGTGGTGAGAGTGCACATCTCTGTCTTGTTCCAAACCCTAGGAGGAAAGCTCTCAGTTTTTCCTCATTGAGGATGATATTAGCATTGGGTCTTTCATATATGAAAGACATATGATCTCTACATATGATCCTTCTATCCTTAATTTTATAAGTGTTTTTATTAAGAAAAGATGTTGTATTTTGTCAAATGTTTTGTCTGCATCTATTGAGAGGATCATGTGGTTCTTTTCCTTTCTTTTATTAATGTGATGAATCACATTGATTGTTTTGCAGATATTGAACCAGCCCTGCATCCCAGGTATAAATCCTACTTGGTCGTGGTGAATAATTGTTTTAATATATTGTTGGATCTGGTCGACTAATATTTTGTTGAGGATTTTTGCATCCATGTTCATCAGGGAGATTGTTGTATAGTTCTCCTTTTTAGTGGGGTCTTTGGTTTTGGAATCAAGGTAATCTCCGCTTCATAGAAAGAGTTTGGAAGATTTCCTTCCATTTCTATTTTTTGGAAAAGCATCAAGAGAATAGGTGTTAAATCTTCCTTAAATGATTGGTAGAATTCCCATGGAAAGCCTTCTGGCCCTGGACTCTTGTTTTTTGGGAGATTTTTTTATTACTCATTCAATTTCTTTACTGGTTATGAGTCTGTTCAAAGTTTCTATTTCTCTTGTTTCAGTTTTAGTAGTTTATATGTGTCTAGGAATTTGTCCATTTCTCCAGGATTCCCCATTTTTATTGGCAATTAATAGCTCATAATATTTTCTCATTATTATTATTATTATTTTACTTTTGCTGTGTTTGTGTTTATATCTCCTCTTTCATTTTTTATTTTTGTCCTTTCCTTTTTATTTTTAATCAAACTGGCTAGTGGCTTACCATTTTTGTTATTTCTTTCAAAGAACCAGATTCTAGATTCATTGATCAGTTCTACTGTTTGTTTGTTTTTGTTTTTGTTTCAATAGCATTGATTTGTACTCTAATCTTTATTATTTCCTGCCTTTTTGGTGGTTTGGTATTTTTTTTTTTTGCTGTTCTTTTTTCCCGCCCTTTAAGGTGTAACTTTAGGTTATGTATCTGAGAACTTTCTTCCTTGTTTACTAAGGAAACAAGGTTTGCTATATACTTCCCTCTTATGACTACCTCTGTTACATCCCAGAGGTTTTGGACTGTGGTGTTATCAATTCCATTGGTTTCCGTATACTTTTTAATTTCCTCTTTAACTTTTTGGTTAGCCCATTCTTTCTTTAGTAGGATGTCCTTTAGTCTTCAATTATTTGTTATCTTTCCAAATTTTTTCTTTTGGTTTATTTTGAGTTTCACAGCATTGTGGGTCTGAAAATATGCGTGATATGATCTCTATCTTTTTGTACTTGTTAAGGGCTGATTTGTGTCCCAGTATGTAATCTATTCTGGAGAACGTTCCATATGCACTGGAGAAGAATGTATATTCCACTGCTTTAGGATGAAATGTTCTGAATATATCTGTTAAGTCCATCTGGTCCAGTGTGTCATTCAAAGCCATTGTTTCCTTGTTGATATTCTGTTTAGATGATCTGCCCATCGCTATAAGGGGAGTTTTGAAGTCCCCTAATATTATGGCATATTTACAATTGTTTGTGATTAATTGATTTATATTTATGTGTGTTGCCACATTTGGAGCATAAATGTTTGCAATTGTTATGTCTTCTTGGTGGATAAACACTTTAATTATGATATAATGCCCTTCTTCATTTCTTATTACTGTCTTTATTTTAAAGTCTAGATTGTCTGACATAAGTTTGGCTACTCTGGCTTTCTTTTGTCAATCATTACCTTGATAGATGGTTCTCCACCCCCTTACTTCCAATCCGAAGATGTCTTTAGTTCTAATGTGGGTCTCTTGTAAAACAGCATATAAGTGGTCCTATTTTCTTTTCCATTACATTATCCTATGTCTTTTGATTAGAACATTTAGTCCATTGATGTTTAAAGTGAGTTCTGAAAGATGAGTTTATTACCATCATGTTGCTTGTAGAGTTGGGAGTTTCTGGTGATGTTCTCTAGTCCTTTTTTAGTCTTTGTTGTTTTGTTGCTTTTGGTTCTTTTTTTTTCCCGTCTTTTCTCCTCTTAGAATCCCCATTAAAATTTCTTGCAGGACTGGTTTAGTGGTCATGAACTCATTTAATATTTGTTTGTCTGGGAAACTTTTGATATCTCCTTCTATTTTGAATGATAGCCTTGCTAGATACAGAATTCTTGGCTGCATATTTTCCCGACTCAGCACATTGAATATATCCTGCCTGTCCTTTCTGTCTTGCAAAGTTTCTGTGGATAGGTCTGCTGAAAACCTGATCTGTCTTCCTTTGTATGTTAAGGACTTTTTTTCCCTTGCTACTTTCATGATTCTTTTTTGCCTGAGTATTTTGTGAATTTAACTATGATATGCCTCGTTGATGATCGGTTTCTGTTTAATCTTGTGAGAGTCCTCTGTGCTTCCTGGATTTTGATGTCTGCGTCTTTTCCTAAGTTAGGAAAGTGTTCCACTATAATTTGCTCACATAACCCTTCTTCCCCTTTTCCTCTTTCTTCATCTTCTGGGAACCCTATGATTCTGATGTTGTTCCTTTTTAATGAGTCACTGATTTCTCTAATTCTTAAATAGTGTTCTTTTGCCTTACACTCCCTTTTTTTTCTGCTTCATTATTCTCCATAAGTTTGTCCTCTATATGCTAATTCACTGTTCTGCCTCATGGATGAGGCACCTTGCTGGTGGCCCCCATTCAAGATTGCAGATCAGTTATAGCATTTTTTAATTCATCCTGAGTAGATTTTACTTCTTTTATCTCCATAGAGGGGGATTCCAATATATTTTTGAACACAGCTAGTATTCTTAATATCATGATTCTAAATTCTGGTTCTGACATCTTATCTGTGTTGATTAAGTCCCTGGCTATTGTTTCTTCCTACTCTTTCTTTTGCGGTGAATTCCATCATTTCTTTACTTTCAAGAAAGTAAAGGAATTAGTAAGGTAAAAAATTAAAATTAAAAATTTAAAAACAACACACACACACAATAAAAATCTAACATAATAAATGATGCTAGGTGTGTTTTGGTCTGGTTATTGAAAGAAGCTTGACAGATTAGGGGAAAAAGGGGGGAAAAAGAAAAACATTTGAAAATTTGAGAAAATTAATATAATGAAATAGAATAAATTGAAATTGTGGAAGTAAAATTGAATTTGAAAAATTTACAAAAAGTAAAAAATAATAAAAATGTGAAGAAAATATCTTTAATAAAAATTGAAAATAAAAATATATTTTTTCTTTCTGCATTCAAGAAAAATAAAAGAATTGAAAAAGAAAAAAAAATAAAATTGAATGGCTGGACCAGCAAACAGACTGAAATACGGTTGAAATTACATCGTTTTCCCCTAGAAGTCAAATTGGAGCACTTTATATTCCATAAACTAAGCAGGCAGAGAGATCGTGGTGTTCCTGAAGACTGAGGTTGGCCCAGATTGGTGAGGCTTAGTGTCATGTCTTCATTCTCCACTAGATGGCTCTGCTTAGCTTATTTGGGTCGATTTTCATGGTGCCTGTAGGTGTGTATGGGCATAGGTGGGAGGGATGAAAATGGCATCACCCAGCTACCCGGTCTCTAATATTGGAACTCTATGTTCTCCCTAACCAGCAATCACCCACTAGTCCTTTGTCTCTGGCTTACATCCACTCACCACTTTTACCCTCTCTGTGACCAAGTTGACTGGTTGCCAGGCGGCCCCTCCCTCCTGAATTTTATCACAGATGTGGCTGTGTTTCCTGACCCCTCACTTCTTTTTTTACTTTTTTTTTTTAGTTTATTTATGAGAGAGATAGATAGAGACAGAGCATGAGCAGAGGAAGGGCAGAGAGAGAAGGAGACACAGAATCTGAAGCAGGCTCCAGGCTCTGAGCTGTCAGCACAGAGCCCGACGTGGGGTTCGAACTTGCAAGCTAGAGATCATGACCTGAGATGAAGTTGGACGCTTAACCAACTGAGCTACTCAGGCGCCTCCCACCCCTCACTTCTGAGGGACTGTGGCTTTGACCCGTTCAGACCTTCTGAGGGAGGATCTCAGAGAGCAATGGCCTGGTGCCAGCTGCACCCAGGAACATTCACACATCCCAGCCAGAGTCTCTGGACATCAGCAGCAGCACGGTCCTATGAACAAACAAAATATTGTAATTATAAAAAAAATAGATGAGGCTTAGAACTGCCATCTATAAACAAATTTTAGGGGTTGTACCTATCTGGAAATTAAGTGTGAGTTAATAGAAAGATGTGGCTAATACAAAAATTGTATTCTAGAGTGTATAAGTAGAAATATTACATAATGTTTGAGCATTCATATACTCAGTCTAGTAAACAGTAAGCAATTCATATTTGCATGAAATAATGAATTAATTTTAAAATGACTTATTTATATAACAAGGATTCTAAAAAGCCTATTCCTTCTGTAAGTTGTTAGTATGAGTTAATGTAAAAAGTCTCTATATGTAAATACATTCATTAAATTCTAAGCCAAATGAAATTAAGAGTTGCATTTGCTGGTAAACTTCTTAAATCTCTAATATGCTAATATTCATTGTGCCTCTGAGGAAATTACAGATGCAGTATTTCCCAAGCTTATTTGACCATAGTCATTTTTATCTGCAGAATATTTTATGTAAACAGTGTTCCATAAAATTCAGTTCAGGGAATACTGATCCAGAACCAAAACAGTGATACTCTAGTTTTTCAGACACTACCTAAGTCCCATACTTTAAGAGAGATACAGATAAATGGGAATATATTCACAGCGAGGCCATTGGGCTTTGGGGAGATCAGAAAACAGTTCCCTTGATCTGGGAGCTGGAACTAAGTGGGATTTAGACTTTGGTATTTTGTGTGTTCTGAAGCCTTGACATCTCACAGAGGTTCAAAGCTGACATGCATGGATATAAGCTACATAAAGGCAATTGTCAGCCCCAAACAAGGGAGAACTCTCCAAAAGAGCTGGCCTCTTGATTGCAAGTGAGCTCCCCATCACTTTATGCATCTAAGTTGAAGCCTGAGTCCCATTTTTTTAGGGTCCAAACAACCATATATTTGGGAAAGGAAGAGAGGTCTTGATAATTCCACCCAAAACTTGGATGCCAGATTTCTAAATCAAACTGAAATTGGCATCATGTGAGGAAAGATAGGTAGGGATACCAGGCAATGAAGGTGTTCTCAAACTTAGGCATATCTCAGAATCATATTGAAGGCTTATTTAAAACACATATTTTTGATTTCTGATTCTATCCAAGATAAAGCAGTCACCCAATTTCTTGCTAGCCCTCCTTCTTACAACTGAAAAATCTGGACACAGCAAACAAACGTAGAAAGACTAAAAAGTAGTAAGAAGAATGCAAACTACCTAGCGACTTTAAAACTTGATGAATAATAAGGTGGGAGCTCCCTGAGTTTCCATTAGGCTTTCACATATTGCTACATAACAGTGTAAAAATTGTGAAATGTGGAATATACAATAAACACCTACAAAAAAAAGCTTCAAGAAAATCTTGTTCCCTGTAGCGAAAGGATTGGCTAAAAGGTGCTATAGTAGAAGAGAAAACTTTAAAAAAATGTATTATCTGTCCTACTCCAGCCAAACACCAAAAGAAAAATTTTCTATATCAACTGCTCCCCCTCCATTGTTAGCAGGACCAAGCAGTGAGCTAAAGTGAACCCACTTAGTGGCAAAAAGGCAGAAAAATAGAACCAGGCAGTGCTGGCCAGCACTCCACGTTCTCTGCCAATGTAATATAAGCAGGGTCTAAGAGTAAGCTAAATTTCGACCTCTGTTCAGTGTAAGCTAGTGTAACTCAGCACTCTGGTTTTGCAGAGTTGGTGTCAGTGGGCCTTGAGAGTGGAAATGCTGACATTTACAATACATATTCAGCAGCAATCAACCAGAGTAAAGCAGTGTGGGGAAGGCCTAGTCAGCATTCACTCCCCACTCCTACTCGAGTTATCAGCAGGACTCAGGAGGATGCTGAACTTCCATCTCCATGAGGCAGTAACAGGGCAGAATGAAGCAATGTAAAGTGGCACTAATCAATACTCTACTTCCTCTCACTGTTATATCAGCAGAGCCTAGAGGATAGCTAAACATTTACTTCCACCTGGTAAAAAGGCAGAGTAATGTGATGATAGGCAGTGTTCCTCAACTCTCCACTTTTTGCTCACCCCTCTTAGTGTCAGTGGATCAAACACGGAGATGTTATGCCACACCGAACCAATGGAAATAGGATAGAAAGGGGAAGTGCAAGATGGTGATAATTTGGGTACTGGAGAGGGCCAACATGGCGGAGGAGTAGATGGACCCAGTATTCCCCTTGTCTTTCAAACTAAGAAGGACTGAAACCAAAGGACTATCAACTCCAAGAGTCAGGAAGGAAAGGTATTGCAGACTATAAGGAATGGAAAGTGAAACCCAGAAAACACCCCCAAGAAACATGAATGCAATCAGAAGTGGATAAAAAGAATGAACCCCGGGTACGGAGCTGAGTGGAGGGAGAGCCTTCTTTGGAGAAAGCCGGGAAAGTGCGGAGCAGGCCACATCCAAACGAGAGAAAAAAATGACAGAGAGGGAGACACCACCACCATTCAGTCCCTAAATTCAGGGCATTTGAAGCGAAGTTCTGTTGCTAACAGCAGAACTGTCTGCAGAGCTCTCCTTGTACTGGGGCCGGTGGCAGCGGCCCAGTCAGCCTGCATCACGCAAAGGCGCCAAGCCACCTGTGGATTGCTTCTAAACCAGGGACACAATTTACAGCGAAATCGGGTGTAGCAGGTGGAGAGTGCACAGGGCACGTGACCGTCCAGCAAACCGCACTATGCCAGCAACCTTTGCAGAGTGAGAAGATAAATAAATGGGCGATTAGAGACTCCAGGACTGTGAAGAAGGGACTTGGGGGACGCCATGGCTGTCTCACAAGCCCACAAACACCAGCGCCAAGAAGTGACCCACAGGGCCATCCCTGTGGCAGTGGAGGCAGGACCAGCCTAAATCAAACCATGGCTCACAGGAGAGACACCTTTCAGCGGGAGCTACAGACGCCAAGTTCAGACTGCTGTCTGGAGTAACTCCAGTTTCTTCTTTTTTAAATATATGGTCCCCTTTCTCCTTCTTACTGATCCCCACCCCTGAGCTGGATATCCAGGGTACTGGCTGGGTTAAACAGACTTTTAACCCACTCTCTCAAGGCATGTTCTACACCTCCTTCTGTACTTTCCTGTCTCTCATTCTGGAATAACCAGGCCACATAGTTCATCTGGGCAACATCTATCTTCATTCCTTTTTCGTTGCATCCGTCCTTATTCTGATTTCTCTCTGTCTGGATTAAGCCCTTCAGTTGCTCTACCTAGGTAATATTCATTTTCTTCTTCCCTCTGCATCTGTCATTATTCTCTCTGTATATGCTCTGCCATCAGCACACTGCACACCCTGTCCTTAACGTGTAGCTGGTACTTCAGGACATATGCCCTCAGAGTGTCATTTGTTATTCTTTTTTTTCTGTTGTGAACCACTTGTCTGTATCATTTGTCGGTACACTTGAGTGTTTCTGTTTTCTGTTTGTCTGTCGGTCTGTTTTCCTTTCCAGGACGACCTCAAGAAACAAACCAAAACACACGTAGCCAAAATGATGAAACAGAAGAAGTCTCCTCAAAAGAAACTATAAGAAGTAGTGACAGCTCAAGACTTGATGAAAACAGATATAAGCAACATAACAGAACATGAATATAGAATGATAAACATAAAACTAATCCCTGGGCTTGAAAAAAGCATAGATGAATGCAAGGAGTCCCTCGCTGTAGAGATCAAGGACCTTAAAAAAGGTCAGGAAGAATTAAAAACATGTATTGAATGAGGTGCAAAACAAATTGGAGGGAGCCACAGTAAGGATTGAAGAGGCAGAAGAGAAAATAACTGAATTAGAAGATAAAATTATGGAAACAGAGGAAGCAGAGGAAAAGAGAGTGAAGCTGATTCAGGAACAGGAAAGGAGAATTCGAGAGATGAGTGATGCATTCAAATGAAACAATAGCTGTATCATAGGAATTCCAGATGAAGAAGAGAAGGAGAAAGGAGTCGAAGGAGTACTTGAACGAATCATTCCTGAGAACTTCCCCAACATGAGGAAGGAAACGGGCATGGAAATCCAAGAGGCACAGAGAACTCTCCTCAGATGTAACTTGAATAGACCTTCTGCACGACACATCATAGTGAAACTGGCAAAATATAAATGCAAAGAGAGAAATCTGAAAGCAGCTAGGGAAAAACAGGCCTTAACATACAAAGGTAGACACATAAGGGTTGTAGCATACTTACCTAAGAAACTTGGCAAGCCAGAAAGGAATGCCAGAAAATCTTCAATGGGATGAACATGAAGGATATGCAACCAAGAATCCTGTATCCGGCCAGCCTGTCATTCTGAATAAAAGGAGAGATCAAGGTTTTCCCCAACAAATAAAAACTAAAGGAATTCATCACAAATAAACCATCATTATAAGAGAATCTAAGGGACACTCTATGAAGGAAAGGTTGTAAAGAACACAAACTACCAGAGACATCCTTGCAAGTATGAAACCTACAGATAACACAATGAGTATAAACCCATATTTTTCAATATTAACACTGAATATAAACGGACTAAATGTTCCAATCAAAAGACACAGGGTAACAGAATGGATTAAAAAACAAGACCCATCTTTTTGCTGTCTTCAAGAGATTCATCTTAGACCTGAGGATACTTTTAGATTGAAAGTGAGGGGATGGGGAATTATCTATAATGCTACTGGAAGTCAGAAGAAAGCTGGAATAGCCACACTTATATCAAACTAGACTTTAAAATAAACGATGTGAGAAGGGATGAAGAAGGACATTATATAATAATCACAGGTACTATCCAGCAGGAGGAGCTAGCAATTATGAATATCTATGCGCCAAATTTGGGGGCATCCCAAATTTGTAAAACAATTAATTACAAACATAAGCAATCATCGATAAAAAAGTTATAATTGTAGGGGACCTTAACACTCCACTCTCAGCATTGGATAGATCCACAAAACAGAAATTCACCACAAAAACAATGGCCCTGAACGACACATTAGAACAGACAGGCCTAACTGACATCTTCAGGGTCCATCATGCAGAACCAAAGGAATTTACATTCTTTTCAACTGCACACGGTACATTATCCAAGATAGACATCATTCTGGGGCACAGGGAAGCTCTGAATAAATATAAAAGAATTGAGATCATAATGTACAAGCTTTCAGACCACAATGATTTGAAAGTTGAAATCGGGGCGCCTGGATGGTTCCTTCAGTTAAGTGGCTAACTTTGGCTCAGGTCATGATCTCACGGTCTGTGGGTTGGAGCCCCGCATCAGGTTCTGTGCTGACAGCTCTGTGCTGACGGCTCAGGGCTGATGGCTCAGGGCCTGGAGCCTGTTTCATATTCTGTATCTCCCTCTCTCTCTGCCCTTACCCTGCACTCGCTCTGTCTCTATGTCTCTCAAAAATATATAAACGTTTTAAAAAAAATCTATGTAACTTGAAATCAACCACAGGGAGAAGTCTGGAAAAGTCCCAAAAACTTGGAGGCTAAAGAACAACCTACTAGATTTCGAACAATATGGCAAAGGAGTAAGAGCACCCACTGCTCTCCGGTGTCTTGCAAACTAAGTAGGACTGAAATCGAGGGACTTTCAATACCAGAGATCTGCAGGAAGAGGAGTTGGAGGCTATGGGGAAGAGAAAGCTAAATCCAGAGAATCCTGGGAGACTGAGTGAGTGCAATTTGGGAGAAAGAAAGAGAGCCTCTGAGGTGCAGACTGCGGGGAGTGGGCCCTGGGCCCTAGGCCCCATCCCGGGAAAGAAAAGGGGAAGAGAAAGAGCAGCAGGGAAAGTATCTCAGACCATGGCAGAGTGGGAGCTTATCATCCAGTCCCTATCCGCGAGGCTTTTTGGAGAGAAGGTCCATTGCTCATGGCAGAGCTGGTGGAGATTTCTTCACTCCGGCGGGAGCAACGCTGTCCCAGCCCGTGACATGGAAAGGCACCTCGTCATCACTGGATTAGTGCTGAGTCAGGGACACAATTTACATAGCTAAAATGGGGCGTGCAAGAGGCTCGCGACCACCCAGCAGGTCGTACTTTGCCTGCAACCCAGATCAAGTTGGGGACAGACACAGAGGAGTGTTCTGAGACCCCAGGTCTGTGAAGGGAGGCGAGTGGGACCCCACTGTGGTCACGCCAGTGCTGAGTCAGAGACTCAACGTACATAAGGCACAGCGGTCTGAGTGAGTTACAGGAACTCAGATGAGCATGGGGTGCATGACCGCCCAGCAAATTGCATTGTGCTGCATGCAACCCGAACAGGGATGAGGACAGAAACAGAGGAGTATTTTCAAACTCCGGGTCTGTGAAGAGGAAGCTGGGAGGAGGCCATTGTGGTCTCGCTGGTGCTGAGTCAAAGACTCAAGTTACATAAGGCTTGGTGGTTGGAGCGAGTTAAAGGAACTCAGATGAGCATGGTGAGCACAACCGCCCAGCAAATTGAACTGTGCTGGTAACCTGGATAGAGTTGAAGATGGAAAATGAGGAGTGATCTGAGACTGTGGGGACTGGAATGGTGTCATTGTGGTAGTGCATTCCCACGATGCCAAACCCTAGACTCCAACCCCCAATGGTGGAGGTTGGACACGCCTACACCAGGCCTCACCCCTCCTCATATGGGAGACACCTTTCTGCAGGAGTGGTAGCCACGGAGACACAAATACTGTAGCATTGCCTGGATTAATTCTAGGTCAGTTCTTCGGATTTATATATATTCTCCTTCTTCTACTTCCTATCTATCCCCACCTCTAAACCAGTCACCTGCGGGTTTTGGCCTGCTTAAACAGACATTTAACCCACTCTCTCAATGCATGTTCTACACCTTCCTCTTTAATTTCCTATCTCTCTCTATGGAATAGTCAGGCCACATAGTGCATCTGGGCGACATCTAACTTCATTTCTCTTTCCTCGCATCCTTCCTTATTCTGACTTCTCTCTTTCTAGATCAGGTCTTCTAATCTCTCTACCTGGTCAAAGATCATTTTCTTCTTCTCCCCACACCTGTCACTACCATATGTATGCTCTGTGATCAGCAGAGCACACACCCAATCATTAACATGTAGCTAGTAAGTCAGGTCGCATTCCTCCAGAGTGTTGTTCGTTAATCTTTTTTTGTTGTGATTTGTTTGTCTATATTATTGATCAGTACAGTTGTGAGTGTGTGTTTCCTGTTTGTCAGTCTGTCCCTTTTCTTTTCCAGGGAGAACTAGGAAATAAATCAATACACAACTATCCAAAATGATGAAATGGAAGAACTCCCCTCAGAAGACTGTACAGGAAATAGTGACAGCACAATAAATGAGGAAAGCAGACATAAGCAACTTAACAGAACAAGAATATAGAAAGATAAACATAAAAATACTCGCTGGGCTTCAAAACAGCATAGAAGAGAGCAGGGAGACCATCAAAGCAGAGATCAAGGTTCTAAGAAACCATCAGGAGGAAATAATAAATGCTTTAAATGAGGTGCAAAAAAATTGGAGGTAGCCACAGCACGAAATGAAGAGACAGAAGAGAGAATAGGTGAATTAGAAGTTAAAATTATGGAAAAGGAGGAAGCAGGGAAAAAGAGAAACTGATTTAGAAACAGGAAAGGAGAATTCGAGAGCTGAGTGATGCAATCACATGGAATAATATCCATATTATATGAATTCCAGAGGAAGAAGAGATAGAGAAAGGAGTCGAAGGGTACTTGCATAAATCATTGCTGAGAACTTCCCCAACATGAAGAAGGAAAGTGGCAAAAAAATCCAAGAGGCCCATAGAATTCCCCTCAGATGTAACACAAATATACCGTTGGCACGACACATCATAGTGAAACTGGAAAAATACGGAGACAAAGAGAGAATTCTGAAAGCAGCTAGGGAAAAATGGGCCTTGACTTACAAAGGCAGACATATTAGGGTAGTAGCGGACTTATCTACAGAAACTTGGCAAGCCAGAAAGGAATGGCAGGAGATTCTCCATGTGATGAACGGAAAGGATATGCAGCCAAGAATCCTTTATCCGGTCAGACTGTCATTCAAAATGGATAGAGAGATAAAGGTCTCCCCAAACAAACAAAAACTGAAGGAATACATCACAAATAAACCAATCTTACAAGAGATCCTGAGGGGAACTCTATGAAAGAAAGGTCGCAAGAAACACAGAGCAACAGAGACATCCTTACAAGCATGAAACCTACAGATAATACCGTGACTCTAAACCCATATTTTTCTAAATTAACGCTGAATGTAAACGGACTAAATGCTCCAATTAAAAGACACAGGTTAATAGAATGGATTAAAAAATAAGACCCATCTATTTGCTGTCTTCAACACATGCATTTTAGACCTGAGGACACCTTCAGATTGAAAGTGAGGGGATGGAGAATTATCTACCATGATACCGGATGTCAGAAGAAAGCTGGAGTAGCCACACTTATATCAGACTTCATAAACTGGACTTTAAAGTAAAAAATTGTAATAAGAGATGGAGAAGGACATTATATAATAATCACAGGGACTATCCAGCAGGAAGAGATGAAAATTATAAATATCTATGCACCAAATCCTGGGGCACCCAAAATTATAAAGCAACTAATTACCAACGTAAGCAATTAATTGATAAATGTGTTAGTTGCAGGGGACCTTAATAACCCACTCACAGCATTGGATAGATCCACTAAACAGAGAATCACCGTAGAAACAATGGACCTGAATTACATCTTGGAAGAGATGGGCCTGACAAATATCTTTAGGGCCCTTCATACAGAAGCAGTGGAATCTACATTCTTCTCACAGGCACATGATACATTTTCTAAGATAGGACATATTTTGGGGCACAAGGAAGCCCTGAATAAATATAAAAAATTGAGATCATACCATGCATACTTTCAGACCACAATGCTATGAAACTTGAAATCAACCACAAGAAAAAGTCTGGAAGACCCCCACAAACATGGAGGCTAAAGAACAACCTATTAAAAGACGAATGGGTCAACAAAGCAATCAGAGAAGAAATTTAAAAATACATAGAAACAAATGAAAATGAAAATACAACAATCCAAATGCTCTGGGATGCGGCAAAGGCAGTCCTGAGAGGGAAATATATTGCAATTCAGGCCCATCTCAAGAAACAAGAAAAATTCCTAACACAAATTCTAAAAGCAGCCTAAAGGAACTAAAAGCAGAACAGTTAAGACAATCCAAACCCATCATAAAGAGAGAAATAACAAAGATTAGGGGACAAAATAATCATATGGAAGCAGAAAAAGTAGTGGAAAAGATACATGAAAACAAGAACTGGTTTCAAAAAATAAACAAAATTGATAAACCTCTAGCCAGGCTCCACAAAAAGAAAGGAGAGAGAACTCAAATCGAAAAAATCACGAATGAAAATGAAGTTATTACAAACAATTTCCCAGAAATACAAGCAAACATCAGAGAATATTATGAAAAACTACATGCTGTCAACTGAACAACCTGGAAGAAATAGACAAATTCCTAAATAGCCACACGCTACCAAAACTCAAACGGGAAGAAATAGAAAACTTGAACAGACCCATAACTAGTGAAGAAATTGAATCAGTTATCAAAAATCTCCAAGTAAGTAAAAGTCCAGGGCCAGATGGCTTCCCTGGGGAATTTTTCCAGACATTTAAAACAGAGGTAATACCTATCCTCCTCAAGATGTTCCAAAAAATTGAAATGGAAGGAAAACTCCCGGACATATTTTATGAAGTCAGCATCACTTTGAATCCCAAACCAGATAGAGACCCAGCAAAAAAAGAGAACTACAGGCCAATATCCTTGATGATCATGAATGCAAAAAAATCTTAACAAGATATTAGCAAATAGAATCCAACAGCATATAAAAAGAATTATCCACCACGATCAAGTAGGTTTCATCCCTGGGTTGCAGGGCTGGTTCAACATTGGCAGATCAATCAAGATGATACATCACATTAACAAAAGAAAAGATAAGAACCATATGATCCTGTCAATAGATGCAGAGAAAGCATTTGACAAAATACAGCATCCCTTCTTAATAAAAACTCTCGAGAATGTCAGGATAGAAGGAACATACTTAGGCATCATAAAAGCCATTTATGAAAAGCCCACAGCTAATATCAACCTCAATGGGGAAAAACTGAGAGCCTTTCCCCTGAGATCAGGAACATGACAGGGATGTCCACTCTCACCACTGCTATTTAACATAGTGTTGGAGGTCCTAGCATCAGCAATCAGACAAGAAAGCAAAACAAAAGGCATCAGGATAGGCAAGGATGAATCAAACTTTCACTTTTCACAGACGACATGACACTTTTCATGGAAAACCTAACAGTATCCACCAAAAGCCTACTAGAACTTATCCACGAATTTGGTAAAGATGCAGGGTACAAAATCAATGTGGAAAAATCAGTTGCATTCCTTTACACCCACAATAAAGCAATAAAAAGAGAAATAAAGAAGCGAATCCCATTTAAAATTGAAAAAAATATACATAAAATAATGAGGAATAAACCTAACCAAAGATATAAAAATCTCTACGCTGAAAACCATAAAAAACTATCGAAGGAAATTGAGGAAGATACAAGGAAATGGAAAAAACATCTCATGCTCATGGATTGAAAGAATAAATATCGTTAAAATGGCAATAATAACCAAAGCAATCTACACATTCAATGCAATCCCAATCAAAATTGCACCAGCATTCTTCTCAAAGCTAGAGCGAACAATCCTAAAATTTGTATAGAACCACAAAAGACCCCGAACAGCCAAAGTAATATTGAAGAAGAAAACCAAGGCGGGAGGCATCACAATCCCAGACTTTAACCTCTACTACAAAGCGGTAGTCATCAAGACAGTATGGTATTGGCACAAGAACAGACACATAGACCAATGGAAAAGAATAGAGAACCCAGAAATGGACCCACAAGCATATGGCCAACTAATCTTTGACAAAGCAGGTAAAAGTATCCAATGGAAAAAAGACAGCCTCTTTAATAAATTGTGCTGGGAGAACTGGACAGCAACATGAAAAAGAATGAAATGAGACCACTTTATTACACCACTCACAAAAATAAACTGTAAATAGATGAAGGATCTAAATGTGAGACAGGAAACCATCAAAATCCAAGAGGAGAAAGCAGGAAAAAACATCTTTGACCTGAGCCTCAGCAATTTCCTACACGACTCATCTCCAAAAGCGAGGGCATCTAAAGCAAAAATGAACTATTGGTACCTCATCATGATAAAAACCTTCTGCACGGCAAAGGAACCAACCAACAAAACTAATAGGCAACCGAAGGAATCAGAAAGGATAATCGCAAATGACATATCGGATAAAGGACTAGTATCTAAAATCTATTAAGAATTTACCAAACTCCACATCCGAAAAACAAATAATCCAGTGAAGTAATGGTGGAGGATATGAATAGACACTTCTCCAAAGAGGACATCCAGATGGCCAACAGACACATGAAACAATGCTCAAAGTCACTCATCATCAGGGAAATACAAATCAAAACCACACTGAGATACCACCTCTCACCGGTTAGAGTGGCTAAAATGAATAAGTCAGGAAATTATTGATGCCGGCGAGAATGTAGAGACTCAGGTACCCTCCTACTGTGGGTGGGAATGCAAACTAGTGCAGCCGCTCTGGAAAACGATGTGGAGGTTCCTCAAAAAAATGAAAATAGACTTACCCTATGACACAGCAATAGCACTGCTAGGAATCTACCCAGTAGACACAGGAGAGCTGATGTATAGAGGCACGTATACCCCAATGCTCATAGCAGCACTTTCAACAATAGCCAAATCATGGAAATATACTGTGTCCATCAACTGACGAATGGATAAAAAAGATTTAGCACATATATACAATGGAATGCTACCTGACAATGAGAAAGAATGAAATCTGTCCATGTGTAGCAACATGGATGGAACTGGAGGGTATTATGTTAGGTGAAATAAGTCAGTCAGAAAAAGACAGATACCATATGTTTCCATGCATAAGTGGATTTTGAAATACTTAGCAAAAATCATGGAGGGGGGAAAGAGGAGAAAATAAAAAAGACACAGAGAGGGAGGGAGACAAAACATAAGAGACTCTCAAAGACTAAGAACAAAATGAGATTGAGGGGGGTGTTGGAGGATGGAGAGTGGGTGACGGACATTAAAAAGGGCACATGTTGGGATGAACACTGGGTGTTATATGTAAACCAATTTGAAAATAAACTATTATAAAATAAAAAAAAAGAATGGAAGAAATGAAGTATAGCAATTTCATTAGGAATAAATGAAATCAAATAAATATTTTTCCTATTTTTGCTTATTTGTGTCAAGGTATACAAACCTAAGCAATGTATCTTTTCCCTCCTGAAATGCTAGATGTATTTTAAGAAAATACCATATGATATGGGGGGGGAGGAGAACATCCTACTAAAAGACGAGTGGGTCAACCAAGCAATCAGAGAAGAAATTTAAAAATACATGGAAATAAATGAAAATGAAAATACAACAATCCAAACTCTTTCAGATGCGGCAAAGGCAGTTCTGAGAGGGAAATATATTGCAATCCAGGCCCACCTCAAGAAAAAAGAAAAGTCACTAATAAAAATTCAACAGCACATTAAGGGAACTAGAAGGAGAACAACTAAATAAACACAAACCCAGCAGAAAGAGTGAAATAAGAAAGATCAGGGCAGAAATTAATCATATGGAAATAGAAAAAGTAGAGGAACAGATCAATGAAACCAAGAGTTGGTTCTTTGAAAAATAAAACAAAACAAACAAACCTCTAGCCAGGCTTCTCAAAAAGAAATGAGAGAGAACGCAAGTAGATAAAATCACGAACGAAATGGGAGTGATTACAACCAATCTCTCAGAAATACAAGCAATTGTCAGAGAATACTATGAAAAATTTTATGCCACCAAACTCGGTAACCTGGAAAAAATGGACAAATCTCTAAATAGCCACACCCTACCAAAACTCGAATGGGAAGAAATAGAAAATTTGAACAGACCCATAAATAGTGAAGAAATTGAATCAGTTATCAAAAATATCCCAACAAATAAAAGCCCTTGACCAAATGGCTTACCTGCGGAATTTTACCAGAAATATAAAACAGGGTTAATTCATATCCTCCTCATGCTGTTCCAAAAAATTGAAACGGAAGGGATACTCCCGGACTCATTCTATGAAGCCAGAATCACTTTGATTCCCAAAGCAGATAAAGACCCAGCAAAAAAAGAGACTTATAGGCCAATATCCCTAATGAATATGGATGCGAAAATTCTCAACTAGATACTATCGAATCGAATCCAACAGCATATAAAAAGAATTATCCACCATGATCAAGTAGGATTCATACCTGGGTTGCAGGGCTGGTTCAATATTCGCAAATCAATCATCGTGATAAATCTCATTAACATAAGCAATGATAAGAATCATATGATCCTATCAATAGATGCAGAAATAGCATTTGACAAAATATAGCACCCTTTCCTAATAAAAACCCTCGAGAAAGTCGGGATAGAAGGAATATATTTAGGCATCATAAAAACCTTTTATGAAAATCACACAGCTAATATCATCCTCGATGGGGAAAAACTGAGAGCCTTCCCCCTAAGATCAGGAACACGACAGGGGTGTCCACTCTCGCCATTGCTATTTAACTTAGTGTTGGAAATCCTAGCATCAGCAATCAGACAACAAAAGAAAACAAAAGGCATCAAGATTGGCAAGGAGGAAGTCAAACTTTCACTTTTTGCAGATGACATGATACTTTACATGGAAAACCCGACAGAATTCACCAAAAGCCTACTAGAACTGATCCATGAATTCAGCGAAGTTGCAGGGTACAAACTTAATATACAGATATTGGTGGGATTTCTATACACCAACAATGAAGCAGCAGAAAGAGAAATAAAGAAGCGAATCCCATTCACAATTGCAACAAAAACCATAAAAACCTAGGAATAAACCTAACCAAAGATGTAAAAGATCTTTATGCTGAAAACATAAAAAAATAATGAAGGAAATTGAGGAAGACACAAGGAAATGGAAAACATCCCATGCTTATGGATTGGAAGAATAAATATCGTTTAAATGTCAATACTACCCAAAGCAATCTACACATTTAATGCAATCCCAATCAAGATTGCACCAGAATTCTTCTCAATGCTAGAGCAAACAATCCTAAAATTTGAATGGAATCCCAAAAGACCCTGAATAGTCAAAGTAATAGTGCAGAGGAAAACCAAGGCGGGAGGCATCAGAATCCCAGACTTTAACCTCTACTACAAAGCGGTAGTCATCAAGACAGTATGGTACTGGCACAAAAGCAGACGCATAGATGAATGTAATATTACAGAAAACTCAGAAATGAACCCGCTAGTATATGTCCAAATAATATTTGACGAAGCGGGAAAGAGTATCCAATGGAAAAAAGACAGCCTCTTTAACAAATGGTGCTGGGAGAACTGGACAGCAACTTGCAAAAGAATGAAACTAGACCACTTCCTTACACCACTCACAAAAATAAACTCTAAATGGATGAAGGATCTGAATGTGAGACAGTAAACTATCAAAATCCTAGAGGAGAAAGCAGGAAAAAGCCTCTTTGACCTAAGACGCATCAATTTCTTACTCAACACATCTCCAAAGGCAAGAGAATTAAAAGCAAAGATGAACTATTGGGACCTCATCAAGATAAAAAGCTTCTGCACGGCAGAACAAACAACTAACGAAACTGATAGGCAACCGACGGAATGGGAAAGGATAATCGCAAATGACATATCGGATAAAGGACTAGTATCTAAAATCTATAAAGAACTTACCAAACTCCACACCCGAAAAACGAATAATCCAGTGATGTGATGGTTGGAAGATATGAATAGACACTTCTCCAAAGAAGACATCCAAGTGGCAAACAGACACATGAAACATGCTCAATGTCACTTATCATCAGAGAAATACAAATCAAAACCACACTGAGATACTACCTCACATCAGTCAGAGTGGCTAAAATGAACAAATCAGGAAACTATAGATGCTGGCGAGGATGTGGAGAAACAGGCACCCTCTTGCACTGTTGATGGGAATGCAAACTGGTGCAGCCACTCTGGAGAACTCTGTGGAAGTTCATAAAAAAAATGAAAATAGAACTACCCTATGACCCAGCAATAGTACTGTTAGGAATCTTCCCAAGAGATGCAGGACTGCTGATGCATAGGGGCACGTGTACCCCGATGTTCACAGGAACACTTTCGACAATAGCCAAATCATGAAAAGAGAGTAAGTGTCCATTAACTGACAAATGGGTAAAGAAGAAGTGATATATATATACAATGGAATACTACACAGCAATGAGAAAGAATGAAATCTGGCTATGTGCAGCAACATGGATGGAACTGGAGGGTATTATGCTGAGTGAAGTAAGTCAGGCAGAGAAAGAGTGATGTCATATGTATCCATGCATAAGTGGGCCATGTGAGACTTAACAGAAGACCATTGGGGAGTGAAGAGGGGATGGAAAAAAAAGCTACGGAGAGGGAGGAAGAAAACATAAGAGACTCTCAAAGACTAAGAACAAACTGAGGGGAGAGAGGGTGTGGGAGAGGAGAGAGTGGGTCATGGGCACCTAGGTGGGCACTTGTTGGGATGAGCACTGGGTGTCATATGGAACCTAATTTTGACAATTAATTATTTAAAAAAAAGATGGTGATAATTTGCACTTGGCTTTCCTCCATATGTACCTACTTCTCTCCCTCCGTGCCAATGGATACCAAATAGGATCTGAAATTCCACTTGTTATTGAGAAGCAATGAGTGGTATAAGTCAATGCTCTGCTTTTCCTGGGAGGCATAGTAAGAGAAAAGCAGAAGGCTGAACTTCAACCCCTACCTGCAGAAATTGGGGCAAGGAGGTAAG
This sequence comes from Paguma larvata, assembly GCA_030068075.1. Lineage (NCBI taxonomy): Eukaryota > Metazoa > Chordata > Mammalia > Carnivora > Viverridae > Paguma > Paguma larvata. The sequence continues at coordinate 49,774,378 of CM057830.1, read as the reverse complement.
AGTCCAAGATCCGCAATTCATTCCTGCTACTTCTATTGAAAATTAAACTGAAGCTTCTCTCCAAGATAATGAGGTAAGGAAAAAAAGTCATCAAAATTAGAAAAGAAGAAATAAAATAATCGATATTTGCAGATAATGTGATCATATATATTCAAAATCCTAGTGAATCTACTAAAATGCTATTACAAGTAATTAACAAGTTCAAAAAGATTTCAGGATACAAGACCATATAAAAATCAATTGATTTTTTTTGCTCTCTGGTTCCATAAAAATTATAATATTGTTTATCTCAGTGAAAAACACAATTGAAATTTTGATTGGGAGTGCTTTGAATCTGTAGATTGTTTGGATGGTATGGTCATTTTAACAATGTTAATTATTCCAATTCATGAACACTGGATGTTTTTTCATTTTTTGGTATTTTCTTTCATTTGTTTTCAAAAAGTTTTATAGTTTTCAGTGTATGGATTTTAAGCTCCTTGGTGTAATAGATTATGAGATATTTTTATTCTTTTTGATACATTGTAATTTATTTTTTAATGTTTATTTTTGAGAGACATAGAGACGGAGCGTGAGCAGGGGAAGGGCAGAGAGAGATGGGGACACAGAATCTGAAACAGGTTCCAGGCTCTGAGCCATCAGCAGAGAGCCTGACGCAAGGCTCAAACTCACAGACCATGAGATCATGACCTGAGCTGAAGTTGGCCGCTTAACCGACTGAGCCACCCAGGCACCCCATTTTTGATACATTGTAAATGAAATTGTTTTCTTAATTTCTATTTCTGAAAATTTGTCATTAGTGTATAGAATAATAAGACTATTTCGTATAATGATTTTCTACCCTTCAACTTTACAGAATTTAATGTTTACTTTTGTATTCCTTTTTAATTAATTTATTTACATTCAGTTAGTTAACATACAGTGTAATATTGGTTTCAGGTGTAGAACCCAGTGATTTATCTACATACAATGCCAGGTGCTCAACCCAACAAGTGGCCTCCTTAATGCCCATCACCCATTTAACCAATCTGCCCACCCACCTCCCCTCCACCAAACCTCAGTTTATTGTCTATATTTAAAGGTCTTTTATGGTTTTCCTCCCTCTCTCATTGTATCTTATTTTTTCTTTTCCTTCCCCCATGTTCATCTGTTTCTTAAATTCCACATGTGAGGGAAATCATATATTTGTCTTTCTCTGACTAACTTATTTCACTTAGCATAACACACTCTAGTTCCCTCCACGTTTTTGCAGATGGCAAGATTTTGTTGTTTTTGATCACCAAGTAGTACTCATTGTATATATACACCACATATTCTTTATCCATTTGTCAGTCTATGGACATTTGTGCTCTTTCCATAATTTGGCTGTTTTTGATAGTGCTGCTATAAAAATTGGAGTGCATGTGCCTGGATCAGCATTTTTGTATTCTTTAGATAAAATTCTGATGTTGAAATTACTGGGTCATAGGGTAATTATATTTTAAATTTTTTGAGGAACCCCCATACTGTTTTCCAGAGTGGTTGCACCAGTTTGCATTCTCATCCCCCATGCATAAGTGTTCCCCTTTCTCCACACCCTTGCCAACATCCATTGTATCGTGAATTGTTATTTTTAGCCAGTCTGACTGGCAAGAGGTGGTATCTCATTGTGGTTTTGATTTGTATTCCCCTGATGATAAATGATGTTGAGCACCTTTCCGTGTGTTTGTTAGCCATCTGCATGTTTTCTTTGGGAAAGTGTCTATTCATGCCTTCTTCCCATTTCTTCAGTGGATTATTTGTTTTTTATGTGTGTTGAGTTTGATAAGTTCTTTATAGAGTTTGGATACTAACCCTTTGTCTAATGTGTCATTTGAAAATATCTTCTCCCATTCCATTGGTTGCCTTTCAGTTTTGTTGATTGTCCCCTTGGCTGTACAGAAGATTGTTTATCTTGATGAGGTCTCAATAATTCATTTTTACTTTTGTTTCCCTTGCCTCTGGAGACATGTCTAGTAAGAAGTTGCGATGGTCACAGAAGTCGCTGCATGTTTTTTTCTGGTATGACTTTGATGACTTCCTGATTTTTTACATGTATTGTTTAATTCATGTGTGTGTGTGTGTGTGTGTGTGTGTGTATGTTCTTTATCCATTAATCAGTCAATGGACACTTGGTTATTCCCATATCTTAGTTATTGTAAGTAATGCTGATATAAACATAAATGTGCATGTATCACTTTTAGTAATTTGTTCTTGTATTTTTTGGGTAAATACCCATAAGTACAGTGACTGCATTGTAGGGTAGTTCTATTTTTCACTTTTTGAGGAACATTGATACTTTTTTGCCACAGTGGCTGAACCAGTGTGCATTCCTACCAAGAGTTCCCAAGAGTTTCTTTTTCTCCACATCTTCCCCACCACCTGTTGTTTCTTGTGTTCCTGATTTTAATTATTATGATATATGTGAGGTAGTATCTCATTGCAGTTTGACTTGCATTCCCTTGATAATAAGTGATAATGAGCATGTTTTCATGTGTCTGTTGGGCATCTGGATATCTTCTTTAGAGAAGTGTCTATCCATATATTCTTCCCATTTTTAATTGGGTTATTTGTTTTTGGGGTATTGAGCCCTTTAAGTTTGTTATATATTTTGGGTACTCTTTATCAGATATGTTATATGCAAATATCTTTTCCCATTCTGTAGGCTGCCATTTTGTTAATTTTGTTAATTGTTTCCTTTGATGTGCAGAAGCTTTTACTTTTTATGTAGTCATAACACTTTATTTCTGTTGTTGTTGTTGTTTCCTTTGCCTCAGCAGACATATCTAGAAAGTAGTTAGTATGGACAATGTCAAAGAAGATATTGTCTGTGTGCTTTTCTAGGATATTTGTGGTTTCAGGCCTCACATTTAGATCTTTAATTAATTTTGAATTTGTTTTTGTGTATGGTGTAAAAATGTGATCTGGTTTTCATGTTGCTCTCTAGTTTTCTAAACACCTTATATTGAAGAGACTTTCTTTTTCCCATTGAATATTCTTTCTTGCTTTGCTGAAGATTAATTGACTACATAGTTAGGGCTTTTGTTTTCTGGGTTTTCTATTCTGTCGTATTGATCTATATGCTTATTTTTGTGCCAGTTCCATGCTGCTGTGATTACTACATCTTTATAACGTAACTTGACATTTATTTTTTATTTTCTTATTTTTTAAAATTTTTTTAACATTTATTTATTTTCGAGAGACATAGACACAGAGCATGAGCAGAGGAAGGGTAGAGAGAGAGAGGAAGAATCTGAAGCAGGCTCCAGGCTCTGAGCTGTCAGCACAGAGCCTGATGCAGGACTCGAACTCACAGACCGTGAGATCATGACCTGAGCTGAAAAGTCGGCCGCTCAACCGACTGAGCCACCCAGGCGCCCCTAATGTAACTTGAAGTTTAAATTGTGATCACTTCACCTTTGTTTTTCTTTTTCAGGATTTCTTTGGCTTTTTGGGATAGTGTAGGAAGAATAAGTATTAAATCTGCTTTAAATGTTTCATGGAATTTTCCTCTGAAGCCATCTGATACTGGAATACTGTTTGTTGGGAATTTTTGACTACTGTTTCAATTTTCTTGCTGGTTATTGGTCTGTTCAAGTTTTCTATTTTTTATTGTTTCGGTTTTGGTGTTTTATATGCTTCTAGGAATTTATCCCTTTCTTCCGTATTGTCCAATTTGTTGGCATACAGTTTTTCATAATGTTCTCTTATGGTTGTATTTCTGTGGTGTTTGTTGTTATTTCTCCTCTTTAATTTATTATTTTATTTATTTGAGTCATTTCTCTTTTTTTCTTGATACACCTGGATAGAGGTTTAGCAAAGTTATTGATTTTTTCAAAGGACCAACTCCTGGTGTCTTTGATCTGTTCTATTTTTATTTATTTAGTATTATTATTTTTTAGTTTCTAGTTTCTATGTCATTTATTTCTTCTCTAATCTTTTTATATCCTTCCTTCTGGTGCCTTTAGGTTTGATTTATTTTCTAGCTCACTTAAGTTCAAGGTTAGGTTATTTATGTTAGATTTTTCTTACTTCTTGAGGTAGACCTATAATGGTATATACTTGCTTCTTAGAATCACTTTTAATACATTCCAACGGCTTTTGCCTCTTGTGTTTTAATTTTTATTTCCTTTCAGCATATTTTTATTTCTTCTTTGATTTCCTGGTTGACCCATTCATTGTGTAGTAGCATTTTATTTAACCTCTATGTATTTGTGGTCTTAGTTTTTGTCTTGTGGTTGACTTCAAATTTCAGAGTGAAGTTGTCAGAAAAGATACATGGTGTGATTTTGATTTTGTTGAATTCGTTAAGGTTTCTTTTGTAGCAATGTATGTGATCTCTTTTGCAGAATGTTCCACGTTCACTTGAAAAGAACGTGTTTTCTGCTGTTTTAGGATGAACGTTCTTAATATATCTGTCAAATCCATGTGTTTTCTTGTGCAATTGAAAGCCTTTGTTTCCTTGTTGATATTCCACTGTTTGTGGAGTAAAGGATACTATATATGGAAAACATGAAAGACTCCACCAAAAAACAGCTAGAACTGATAAGCAAACTCAGTAAAGTTGTAGGGTACAAAATTGATGTACAGAAATAAGCCGCATTTCTATACACCAATAATGAAGCAGCAGAAAGAGGATCTATCCCATTTACAATTGCACCAAAAATCATAAAATACCTAGGAATAAACAGGAGAACACAGGAAGCAACTTCTTTGCCATCAGCCATAGAAACCTCTTTCTTGATGTATCTTCTGGTGCACGGGAAACAAAAGCAAAAATAAACTTTTGGGACTTAATCAAAATGAAATGCTTGTAACACAGCAAAGAAAACGATCAACAAATCTGATAGCCAACCTAAAGAATGGGCGAAGATATTTGCAAATTACTTATCTGTTAAAGGGTTAGTATACAGATATATAAATAATTTATATAACTCAACTCCCCAAAACCAAATAATCTAGTTAAAAAATGGGCAGAAGACATGAATAGATATTTTTTCCAGAGAAAATATACAGGTGATCAACAGACACATGAAAAGATGCTCAACCTTACTCATCATCAAGGAAATACAAATCAAAATGGTAATGAGATATCACCTTACACCTGTTGGAAGGACTAAAACCAACAACACCATATACAGAAGGTGTTGGGAAGGATGTGGAGAAAAGGAAGCCCTCCTACACTGTGAGAAGGCAAAAGTGGTGTTGCTACTATGGAAACTGTGGAGGCTCCTCAAAAAGTGAAAAATAAAATTACTGTATGATCCAGGAATTACACTACCAGGTATTTACCCAAAATATACAAAAAATACTAATTCAAAGGATACATGCACTATGATGTTTATAGCAGCATTCTTAACAATATCCAAATTACGGAAATAGCCCAAATGCTATTTGACTGACAAATGGATAAAGATGTATAGCACTATACACACACACACACACACACACACACACACACACACAATGGAATATTCCTCACCCATAAAAAGGAATGAAATCTTGGCATTTGCAACAACATAGATGGAGCTAGAGAGTATTATCCTAAGCAAAATAAGTCAAAGAAAGACAAATACCATGTTATTTCACTCATACGAGGAATTTAAAAAGCAAAACAATCAATTATCAATCAATAAATAATCAAAAGAGACACAGGAATGCTGATGCATAGGAGCACGTGTACCCCAATGTTCATAGCAGCACTTTCGACAATAGCCAAATCATGGAAAGAGACCAAGTGCCCATCAACAGACGAATGGATAAAGAAGTTATGGTACTTATATACAATGGACTACTACGTGGCAATGAGAAAAAATGAAATCTGGCCATGTGTAGCCAGATGGATGGAACTGGAGGGTATTATGTTAAGTGAAATAAGTCAGTCAGAAAAAGACAGATACCATATGTTTCCACGAATAGGTGGACTTTGTGAAACTAAGCAAAAACCAGGGGGAGGGGAAGAGGGGAAAGGAAAAAAAAGACACAGAGAGGGAGGGAGATAAAACATAAGAGACTCTCAAAGACTAAGAAAAAACTGAGGGTGAGGGGGATGAGGGAGGGGGGAGAGGGGGTGATGGGCATTAAAAAGGGCACATGTTGGGATGAACACTGGGTGTTATATGTAAACCAATTTGAAAATAAACTATTATAATAAAAAAAAAAAAGCAGAAAAAAAAAAAAAAAAAGATGGAAATAATCAGATCAAGAAACAGACTCTTTACCTATAAAGAACAAACTGATGGTCACTGGATGGGAGGTCAGTGGGGGTACGGATTAAATAGTGATAGAGGTTAAAGAGTGTCATTTTTGTGATGACCACCGGGTGTTCTACTGAATTCTTTTTTTTTATTATTTTAAATGTTTTTATTTATTTTTGAGAGAGAGAAAGAGACAGAGCATAAGCGGGGGAGGGGCACAGACAGAGGGAGACACAGAATCTGAAACAGGCTCCAGGCTCTGAGCCGTCAGCACAGAGTCCGACGCGGGGCTCGAACTCAGAACGATGAGATCATGACCTGAGCCGAAGTCGGACGCTCAACCGACTGAGCCACCCAGGCGCCCCTGAATTCTTAAATAAGTATATTTTACAGTTGAAATCAATATTACAGTATTTGCAAACTAACTTGAATTTAAACATAAAGTAAAAAAATATATATTAAATATAAGACGGAAAAAAAAAAGAGGAAAGCACAGGACCAGATAATTTTACTGGAAAAATTTACCAACAATTAAAGCTGAAATACTGCTCATCTTTCTCAAATGCTTATGAAAATTTGAAGATATGGTAATACTCCCAAACTTATTTATAAAGCCAACATTACCCTAATATTAAAGCCAGAAAATACACTAAAAGAAAATAAAACTACAGGCCAAATATCTCTGACTAGTGTAGATGAAAAATTCTAATGAAATATTAGCAAACCTAATTTAGCTGCATTTTAAAAGGATAATTTACCAGGATCAAGTGGACTTTATTCCTGGGATTCAAAGGTGATGTAAAATGTTAAAAAAACAAACAAAAATAATATATAACATTAATTGAATGAAAGAAAACATTTTATTAGTACCTCAATAGATGTAGAAAACCATTTGACAGAATTTAATATCTGTTTAAGATAAAAGCTCTTACATATTAAGTATAATTGAAGTGTACCTCAACATAATAAATGTCATATATGGGAAGCCCACAGCTACCATCACACATAATGGCAAAAGTTTAAAAAATTTTCTTCCATTTTTTTTAGCTTATTTTATTTTAGAAAGAGAGCATGCACAAGGGAGGGGCAGAGAGATGGAGAGAGAGAATCCCAGGCAGGCTCCATGCTGTCACCTCAGCACCTGATATAGGGCTGGGAGATCATGACCTAAACCAAAATCAAGAGCTGGACACAAATAACTGAGCCACCCAGGTGCCCCTAAAACCTTTTCTTCTAAGATCAGGAACAAGACATTGGTGTTCACTCTCACCACTCCTGTTAAACATAGTAGTAAAAGTTCCAAAAAGAGCAATCAGGCAAGAAAAAAACATAATAAATTTATCTGAATTAGAAACGAAGTCATAAAATTATCTCTATTTGCAGTTGACATTTTGTATTTAGAAAAACCTAAATGCTTCACCAAAAAACCAGATATAATAAAAAATTTCATTAAAATGTATGGATGCGAAGTTAACATACAAAAATCAGTGGTGTTTTTATTTACTCATAATACATATTTGATTAAAATGAAAACAAATCCATTTTCAACAGCATCAAAAAATAAAATATTTAAGAATAAATTTAACTAAGGAAGTTAATGGTTTTTACACTGAAAACTACAAAACACTGATGAAAGAAATTGAAGAAGACAGAAATAAATGGAAAGGAATCTAGTATTCATGAATGGGAAGAATTAATATTGTTAAAATATCCATACTACCCAAACCCATCTATAGAGTCAATACAATCCCTGTGAAAGAGCCAATGACTTTTTTTTAACAAGAGAAATAAATCAATCTTACAGTTTGTATGGAACCTCAAAAGACTTCAAAAAGTCAAAACAATCTTGAGAAAAAGCAAAGTAGGATTGTTTTCTTAATTTGTCTTTCAGGTACTTCATTATTAGTATATAAAAATGCAGCATATTTCTGTATGTCAATTTTGTATCCTGTGACTTTACTAAATTCATTTATCATTTCTTGTAGTTTTTTGGTGCACCTTTAGGGTTTTTTTTTTATATATAGAGTGTCATGTCATCTGAAAATAGTGAAGGTTGTACTTGTTTTCCAATTTGGATGTCTTTTATTTTCTGAATGCCTTTTTGTCTTCTAATTGCTGGGGCTTAGGAATTCCAGTGCTATGTTTAATAAAAGTGGTGAGAGTGGACATCCCTGTTTTTGTTTGTTTGTTTGTTTGTTTGTTTTAGGAGGAAAGCTCTCAGTTTTTCCCCATTGAGGATGATGTTATCTGTGGGGTTTTCCTATAAAGCCTTGATTATGTTGTGGAACAGTCCCTCTAGACTGTAGGGACTGTAGGGACTGAAGTCCCTCTACTTTGTAGAGGGTTTTTCTCTTCTTTGTACTTTTCAAATAGCTTTTCTGCCTATATTGAAGTGATCATGATTTTTGCCCTCTCTCATTGATGTGACATATTACTTTGAGAATTGCTCCATTGCTTTGAGAATATTGAACCGCCTTTGCACCCTTGCACCAAGAGAATAAATCCCACTGTATATTGGTGTATAGTTGTTTTTTTTTTTTAATTTTTTAATGGATTGTTGGATTTGGGTTTATAGTATTTTCTTGAGGATTTTTGCATCGCTTTTCATCAGGGATATTCACTTTCAGTTCTCTTTATATGTGGTCTCTTCATCTGGTTTTGGTATCAGTAATACTGGCCTCATACAAAGAATTTGGAAGTTTTGTCTTTTTTATTTTTGGGGATAGTTTGAGAATAACAGGTATTAACTCTTCTTTAAATGTTTGGTAGAGTGCTCGCTTCGGCAGCACATATATAAAATTGGAACAATACAGAGAAGACTAGCATGGCCCCTGTGCAAGGATGACATGTAAATTCATGAAGCATTCCATATTTTTAATCTGGCCATTTGTAGCAATGTGGATGGAAGTGGAGGGTATTATGCTAAGTAATAGCATAATTACTATTGAGCTGGTGATGGGAATTGAGGAGGGCACTTGTTAGGATGAGCACTGGGTGTTGTATGGAAACCAATAAGTCAGGCAGAGAAAGACAGATACCATATGTTTGCACTCATGTGTGGATCTTGAGAAACTTAACAGAAGATCATGGGAGAGGGGAAGGGGAATAAAAAAGTTACAGAGAGGGAGGGAGGCAAACCATAAGAGACTCTTAAATACTGAGAACAGGGGTACCTGGGTGGTTCAGTCGCTTGAGCCTTCGACTTCGGCTCAGGACATGATCTCGTGGTTCATGAGTTCGAGTCCGTGTCGGGCTCTGTGCTGGAGCAGCTCAGAGCCTGGAGCCTGCTTCGGATCCTGTGTCTCTCCCTCTTTCTGTCTCTTGCCCCTCCCCAACTTGAGCTCTGTTTCTCTCTCAGTCAAAAATAAACATTAAAATTTAAAAAAAAATACTGAGAACAAACTGAGGGTTGATGGGGGGTGGGAGACAGGGGAAAGTTGGTGATGAGCATTGACGTGGGCATTTGTTGGGATGAGCACTAGATGTTGTATGGAAACCAATTTGACAATATATTATATTTAAAAAGTTAAATGTTTGGTAGATTACCCCTGTCAAGCCATGTTGTCCTGGACTTTTGTTTTAGGGAGTTTTTTTTCATTACAGATTAAATTTCATTGCTCGTAATCGATCTGTTCCAATTTTATATTTCTTCCTGTTTCGCTATTGGTAGTTGATATGGTTCTAGGAATTTATACATTTCTTCCAGGTTGTCCAATTTGTTGGCATATAATTTTTCATAATATTCTCTAACAATTCTTTGTATTTCTGTAGTGTTGGTTGTAATATCTCTTCTTTCATTTGTTTTGTTTATTTGGGTCCTCTGTTTTCTGTTTTGATGAGTCTATCTAAAGGTTTATCAATTTATCACTTTCATTGATCTTTACAAAGAACTGGCTCCTGCTTTCATTGATGATTTTTTGTTTGTTTCCATGTCATTATTTCTGCTCTAATCTTTATTACTTCTCTCCTCCTGCTGTTTATGACTTTTGCTTGTTTTCTTTTTCTAACCCCTTTAGGTGTAACCTTAGGTGAGTTATTCGAGATTGTGCTGCATTGGTAGGCCTGTATTGCTATAAACTTTCTGCTTAAGGCAGATTTTGCTTCATGCAGAAGATTGTAGACAATCGTGTTCTCATTTTTATTTGTTTCTATGTAATTTTTCACTTCTTGAATTTCACGTTTGACCCATTCACTATTTATTAGCATGTTATTTAATATTAATGTATATGTACGCTTTCCATATTTTTTGTGGTCGATTTCTAGTTTTATGGCATAGTGATAGATGAAAAGATACATAATATGACTTTGATCCTTTGTAATTTGTTGAGGCTTCTTTTTTGGTCTAATATGTGATCTATTTTAGAGAAAGGTCCATTTGCACTTGAAAAGAATGTATATTCTGCCGTTTTAGGGTGGAATGTTTTGAATATATGTGTTAAAATAATCAGTTAAAATAAAATAATGTGTTAAAATAATGACATGGAAACAATCAAAAAATGATCAATGAAAGCAGGATCCCATTCTTTAAAAAGATCAATGAAATTGATAAATTGATAAACCTATAGCTAGATTCATTAAAAAAGAAAACAGAGAAAGGACCTAAATAAACAAAACAAATGAAAGAAGAGATATTACAAACAATACCACAGAAATACAAATAATGGCAAGGTAATATTATGAAAAACTATATGCCACTGTGTCATTTAAAGCCACTGTTTCCTTGTAGATTCTCTGCTTGGATGACCTGTCCATTTTTGCAAGCATGTGTTAATTCCCCCTACTATTATTGTATTACTATAGATTAATTTCTTTATTTTTGTTATTAACAAAAATTGTTTTATGTATTTGGGTGCTTCATGTTGGGTGCATAAATATTTACAATTGTTACATATTCTTGCTGGATTATCCCTTTTATTATTATATAGTGTCCTTCTTTGTCTCTTGTTACAGTCTTTGTTTTAAAGTCTATTTTTTTTTGCTGTTTTTATTTTATTTTATTTTTTTTTCATTTATAATAGTTTATTTTCAAATTGGTTTACATAAAACACCCAGTGTTCATCCCAACATGTGCCCTTTTTTAATGCCCATCACCCCCTCTCCCCCCCCATCCCCCTCACCCTCAGTTAGTTCTTAGTCTTTGAGAGTCTCTTATGTTTTATCTCCCTCCCTCTCTGTGTCATTTTTTTTTAATTTATCCATTATAAGTATTTCAACCCTGGCTTTCTTTTGATATCCATTGCATAATAAATATATCTCCATTCCCTTTCTTTCTTTATTTTTTAAATATAATTTATTGTCAAATTGGTTTCCATTCAATACCCAATGCTCATCCAAACAAGTACCCTCCTCAATGCCTGTCACCCACTCTCCCCCTCCCACACCCCTATCAACACTCAGTTTGTTCTCAGTACTTAAGAGTCTTATATTTTGCCTCCCTCCTTCTCTGTGACTTTTTTTTTCCTCTTCTTCCCCCATGGTCTTCTGCTAAGTCTCTCTATGCATGGAAACACATGGTATCTGTCTTTCTCCGACTGACTTATTTCACTTAGCATAATACCCTCCAGTTCCATCCATGTTGGTACAAAGGGCCAGATTTCATTCTTTCTCATTGCCATGTAGCATTCCATTGTATATATAAACCACATCTTCTTTATCCATTCGTCAGTTAATGGACACTTAGTCTCTTTCCAGGGTTTGGCTATTGTTGAAAGTGTTGCTATAATCATTGGGGTACATGTACACCTATGCATTCGCACTCCAATATCTTTTGGGTAAATTCCTTGCAGTGCTATTGCTGTGTCATAGGGTAGTTCTAATTCCATTTGTTTTTAGGAAACTCCAAACCATTTTCCAGAGTGTATGCACTAGTTTGCATTCTCGCCAACAGTGTGAGATGGTGCCTGTTTCTCCACATCCTCACCAGCATCTATAGTTTCCTGATTTGTTCATTTTAGCTACTCTTATCAGTGCAAGGTTGTATCTCAGTGTGGTTTTGATTTGTATTTACCTGATGATGAGTGACGTTGAGCATCGTTTCACGTGTCTGTTGGCCATCTGGATGTCTTCTTAGGAAAAGTGTCTATTCATATCTTCTAACCTTTTCTTCACTAGATTATTTATTTTTTGGGTGTGGAGTTTGGTGAGTTCTTTATAGATTTTGGATACTGGCCCTTTATCCTATATGTCGTTTGCAACTATCTTTTCCCATTCCATTGGTTGCTTATTAGTTTTTTTGGTTGTTTCCTTTGCCGTGCAGAAGCTTTTTATCTTGATGAGGTCCCAATAGTTCATTTTTGCTTTTAATTCCCTTGCTTTCGGAGATGTTTCACGTAGGAAACTGCTGTGACTCAGGGTAAAAAGGTTTTTTCCTGCTTTCTCTTCTAGGGTTTTGAAGGTTGCCTGTCTCATATTCAGGTCCTTCATCCATTTTTAGTTTATTTTTGTAAGTGGTGAAAGAAAGTGGTCTCGTTTAATTCTTTTGCATGTTGCTGTCCAGTTCTGCCAGCACCATTTGTTAAATAGGCTATCTTTTTTCCATTGGATATTCTTTCCTACTTTGTCAAATATGAGTTGGCCATACATTTGTGGTTCCAATTCTGAGTTCTCTATTATATTCCATTGGCCTGTGTGTCTGTTTTTGCACCAATACCATATTTTCTTGATGTTCACCACTCTGTAGTAGAGGCTAAAGTCTGGGATGGTATGCCTCCTGTTTTGGTTTTCTTCAATATTACTTTGGCTATTAGGGGTCTTTTGTGTTTCTGTACAAATTTTAAGATTGTTTGATCTAGCTTTGAGAAGAATGCTGGTACACTTTTGATTGGGATTGCATTGAATGTGTAGATTGCTTTGTGTAGTATTGACATTTTAACAATATTTGTTCTTCCATCCATGAGCATGGGATGTTTTTCCATTTATTTGTGTCTTCTTCAATTTCCTTCATAGGTTTTTTATAGTTTTCATCATAGAGATCTTTTACAACTTTGGTTAGGTTTATTCCTAGATATTTTATGGTTTTTGGTGCAATTGGGAGTAGGATTGTTTTTTTTTTTTTTATTTCTCTTTCTCATTCCTTCTTTTTAAATCTGTATGTTTCTTTAGGTCCAAAATAAGTCTATTGAGGCAGCATATAGATGGATATTTTTTTCAATCCCCTGTGTCATCTTATGTCTTATGATTGGAGAATTTAGTCCATTTACATTCAAATAATTTTTGATAGATATGTTTTTATTGGCATTTTGTTATCTTTTTTGTGGTTGGTTTTGTAGTTTATCTCTGATCCTTTCTTCCCTTGCTCTATTTCATGGTTTCGTGATTTTCTTTAGCAGTATTCTTGGATTCTTTTCTCTTTACTTTTGCTTATCTGTTATTGTTTTTTCTTTCTTATGGTTACCATTAGGTTATTAGGTTTTTTTTTCTTTTCTTATGGTTACCATTATATATAACATTGTCTGAACATAAGAGTTTATATTGCTTACGTTGGAACCCATTGTTTTTTTTTAATTTTATAATAGTTTATTTTCAAATTGGTTTACATATAACACCCAGTGTTCATCCCAACATGTGCCCTTTTTAATGCCCGTCATCCCCTCTCCCCCCTCCCTCACCCCCCTCACCCTCAGTTTGTTCTTAGTCTTTGAGAGTCTCTTATGTTTTATTTCCCTCCCGCTCTGTGTCTTTTTTTTTCTTTCCCCTCTTTCCCTCCCCCTGGTTTTTGCTTAGTCTCACAAAGTCCACCTATTCGTGGAAACATATGGTATCTGCCTTTTTCTGACTGACTTATTTCACTTAACATAATACTCCCCTCCACCCTCACGTTTTTGGTATATGATGTCATATATTACATCCTTTTATTTTATTCATTCCTTGACTGAATTTTATAGAAACTCTTATTTTTCCTGTGTTTGCATTTTTCTTTATATATATATATTTATATATGTATGTGTATATATATGTATATATGTATATATATATATGTGTATATATATATATATATACATATATATATATATATATATATATATATATATATATATATATATATCATTTAAATTCAAAGAGTCCCTTCGAGGAGTGCCTAGGTGGCTCAGTTGGTTAAGCTTCTGATTCTTGATTTCAGCTCATATCATGATATCACTGTTCATGGATTTGAGCTCTAAGTCAGTCTCCTTGCTGACACTGTGAATCTGCTTTAACTCCCTCTCTGTCTTCCCATTCTGTGCTCATTTTTTTTCTTTCTTTCTCTCTCACTCAAAATAAATAAATAAACTTTAAGAAATAGGAAAGAGTCCCCTTTAACATTTCTTGTATAAGTGGTTTAGCTGTCCTGAAATTATTTAGGTGTTTTTCTTTTGTCTAAAAAACTCTTTGTCTCTCCTATTGTTATTGATAGCCTTGATGGATAGAGCATTTTTTGGCTGCAAATTTTTTCCCTTTCATCACTTTGAATATATAATGCCACTCCTTTCTGGCTTGCAAGATTTCTACTGAAAAATTCATTGATAGCCTTATGGGGTTTCCCTTTTGTGTAACTGTCTTCTTTATTCTTACTTCTTAAAACAAAACAAAACAAAACAAAACAAAAATCACTGCTTTTTACCATTTTAGTTACTATGTGTCTTGATGTGGACCTCCTTGGGTTGATTACTTCAATCAACTTGAGCTTCCTCGATCTAGATATATGTTTCCTTCCCCAGATTAGGGAAGCTTTCAGATATTATTTCTTCAAATAAATTTTCCCCTTTTTCTCTATCTTTTTCATCTGGTGTACCTATAATAAGAATGTTATTACACTTGATGGAGTCACTGAATTCTCTAAGACTATTATCAATTTACATAAGTTTTCTTCTAATTTGTTCAGTCATTACTTCCATTACTCTTTATTCCATGTTATTAATTTATTCCTCTGCTTTCGCTGGCCTGTCATTTATTCCATCAAGTATTTGTTTGTTTGTTTGTTTTGAGTTTTTATTTAATTATTTAAGTTTATTTTCAATTTTAAAAATATAACTTTTCTGATTGGTTCTATTTTTAATCTCTTTGTTAATGGTCTCACTGATGTCCTCCACTCTTTTCTGTAGTCCAGTGAGTGTCTTTATGATCATTACTTTAAATTCTCTCAGGCATATTACCTATATCTGTTTTGTTTAGATCTCTTGCTGTGGTTTGGTCCTTTTCTTGCCATGGTTTGGAGATATTTCTCTGTATCTTCATTTTTCTAACTTTCTATTTCTTTTTCTCTGTTTTAGGAAAGTCAGCTGTTTTTCTTGCTCTTGATACCAATGCCGTTATGAAGAAGAAGTCATATAATGCTCTGTATTTCAGTGTCCCCTGTTCCTCAGGGCCTTGTGCTTCAGGAATTGTCTCTTATATGTGTTGCATATGCTCTGCTATTGAGTCTTTGCCCTTTTTGCTTTCGTCAAGTTGTCTGCAGGGATTTTTTTTTTGGCTGTTGTGAGCAGTGTTTGGACCCCAGCAAGGTTGAGGTGTGATTTAACAAAGTGTGTGCTGGTCTGCTTGAAAAATAAGACCTGCTGTTCTTTCCATATCTGAGGTTTCACAAAATGCACAAGTCAGGAGATGTGGCCTTGGTGAGATTTGTGTTGGTTTTCTGGGGAAGAAATCACACAGTGTAGGCAGTGAAGAAAGCGTGAATCTGTGGAATTATGGGTGGAAGGCCTGGTGTAAGCAAGTTCGGTTGCAAGTGTTGGTGCTGTGCTTGTCTCTACAGGTATCCCTGTGTTTATGTGTGGGTATGGTGGAAAGAAACAGCAGATGCCAACTCCTTTGTTTCTTGAAGTATCCCCCTGTGATCCTTGCCTCTTTAAGATATGTTCTGAGATGACTAAATCACTCTCCTTCCAATCTGCCTCTGGCATTTTTTTCAAACTGCGACTCCCTTGCTGTATCTCTGCTGAGCATTTGTCATGCTCTCTCTTTAAGAGTGGAAACTCTCTCTTTAAGGGTGGAAACTTCCTAACTGAGTTAGGAAACTGATCCTAAGGGATCTCCCAGAGCTGAGTCAGCTGATTGTGTTTAACACAGCAGGGTTTAAGGCATGCTGGTTGTAAAAACTCATGAAATTTGACTCCTCTCATTTTCAAAGTCAAATGTTACGGAGATTCATTTTCCTGATGTTGGCTCCCTAATTTGACAGTAAGTTTCTCACCATTCTCTGCACCACTGGCTTCCTCTCCACCTTGCATGACCATCGTCCATTTTGCTCCGAAACTGCATCTTTGTCCTTCCTACCTCTTTGATGAGACCTCTTCTCTACCATGAGTTGTGAGGTTTGTTCTTCCAGTCTTTGGATTGTTTTCTGAGTTATTTACATTAATGTTAGCATTATCTAGTTGCATGCATGTGTGAGGAAAGCTTAGGGTCTTCTTACTCCACCATCTCCCCAACCTCCCTGATAGCATGTATTTTCCTAAATGATATTATTCCTCTATAAACAGCTGTTTTGACTTTTGATTTTCTCACTAAGTTTCCAAAAAAACAATCATGTTACCTTTTCCTGAATTGTACTTATCCATGTATTTCTCATTCTACTTTTAGAGAAGAAAGAAAAAATAAAAACAAGACAAGTTATATGCTTCAGGTTATATGTGGTAGACATCACACACACACACACACACAGAGGGCTCTGTCTCAACCAATTTACAATAATGGGTATTCTTATAGATTTCTCCCAGTTTATTAAGGAGAATCAAATTACGTATTTCAGTACACTAAAGCTAGGAACTATAATAATAATTTTGTAAAATTATCAAAGTCCACTTTACTGTTTAAGTGTTTAAATATTTTATGACTTGAAATTATAACTTATTAAAGCATTTCCTTTCCTGGCCACACAGGGAAGTATACTATTACTTTATTCAGACTCACTGAATCCCATCAGAAAACTAAATAATAATTCATGAAATATTTGCAGAGTTCTTACCACAAGTTGGGCTCTGATCTAGGTTGTGAGGGATAACGTGTTTTATAAGAAATAGATCTTACTCTTGAGATGTAAACTTTCTTAAACACCTATTATTCTGAAATACTTTTTACCAGGGCCCAGGTGTCATTTATCTCAGTGCTCTTCTCTTCTTTTGACTGAGTCTCTTGCATTTTAGTAAATTCTGACTAAATAGTACAATTTCTAGAAATCAAATAAAAGAGGAACTAAAATAATTAATTACTTATATTCAACTACCTTAAAAATCAAGTAGGGAAATAATACATGCCTTCATAAACAATGTGTGAATAGCCATCATGAAAGTACAACAAGATATAACACAACACAAGAAGACTTCCTGAAGGAGAAACAATATTGAAGTAGACTGTAAAAAAAGTTATTACTGTTGAGTGTATTAAGGAAAGATGAAAAAGAAACAAAGAAAATAAAAGCATGAAGGGAGGGAATGCAAAAATGATCAAGGTTTTGATTCAAATCCATACTCCCATCATTTACAACCTATGTGCCCATGGTTAATTTATTTATTTCCTATAGCTTAGTTTTCTTGGGTGATAGTAAAGACTGAAAGTCAATGCATAATTGTAATAGTGAAAGATAGTAAAACAAAATAACTACCATTTATTAAGCATGTGTGAAATTGCCTTGTAAACTCCATGGTTATCCTATTAACAATAATCCACAGAAGTGAGCAGTAAAGTATCAAAAACCAGAGAGGTGTGAGCTCTTGTTTGGAGGCTTGGAACTAAGGCAGAATTACCAGGCCTTGGAAAAGACTGCTTGGGACAAGACCAAAGAGGACCAGAAGGCAACCTTTAGAGACCGTTGAAGATCACAGATCCCATTTTTTTCTTGAATGTTTAATCATTATAATTCTGTGTAATCTTAGAATGTAGGAAGGAAAAAAATGAATTTGGATTTCCCAGCAACCTTGCTTGGGTAGCTGAGCAGAATTGATTTTATTTATAAACTAATTAGCAAAATGACAAAATACAAATTTCTAGTGCTTTTTCACTATCAAAACATGAGTTTGAACAACTGTCTGTGCAATAACCATTTTCAAAACAGCCAAGAATTCCATTTTAGGGATTACAGGACCTGAATGATGCACAGAAATAAGGAAAAAAAAAAACATTGAGGAGAGTAGGAAAGATAGTTTCACTCTATTCCAATCACCTCTTCCTCAATCTCAGACAGCTCAACATGGAGAACGTTAATCTCACTGTGGGAGGAGAGTGAAATGAGTGCCTAACTTTACTGCAGACTACAGAGCCAACCTGCCCCAGAAACACTCTGTCTTCCATGGCCCTAGGAAGGTTTCTTTTTTTTTTTATTTTTTTAGTTTAATTCATTTTGAGAGAGAGAGAAAGAAAGGGAGGGAGAGAGAATCCCAAGCAGTTTCTACAATGTCAGTGCAGAATCCAATGCGGGGCTCAAGCTCACAAACCGTGAGATCATGACCTGAGCCAAAACCAAGAGTGAAATGCTTAACCAACTGAGCCACCCAAGCATCCCACCTAGGAAGCTTTCCGTAGGCTCCTGCATACCCTGGCCCCAGGCAGCTACTTGGTCCCAGGTGGCATCCTTGGCACAAGGCTCCCAGCGGGGTTTCAGAAATGTAGGTTCCCTGTTCACCTCTATGCCTTTTGGACTCAGTGGCCCCAGGTAGCATCTTTGATACCATGTTCATAGCAGGCTTCTGTGACTGTAACCAAATACCAGGTCTGCTTACCTGCTGATGAGCCCACAGACCTGACTGCCTAAGGACTCCAGCAGCAAGCACCCCATGGACACCACCAGATGACTCACCCCGAATCTCCAGATAGGCCAATTGATGAAAGTCTTTGATTGCTAAAGCTTATCTATAAAGATTAAGAGAGGTTCCTACTCCCTTAAAATGTGCAGGTATCAACAAAGGACCATAAAGATCATGAATTATTAAGGAAAAATGACTCAACCAAAGAAAAACAATAAAACTCCAATGAAAAACCCTAAAAAGTGATACAGGAGCTATCTGACAAAGAAGCTAGAATACTCCTCTTAGAGATTTATTTTTTTTAACTTTTTTTGGGTAATCTTTACTTATTTTTGAGAGAGAGACGAAGCGCGAGTGGGAGAGAAACACAGAGAGAGAGGAGGGAGACACAGAATCCGAAGCAGGCTCCAAGCTCCAAGCTGTCAGCATAGAGCCTGACGTGGGGCTCAAACTCATGAATGGTGAGATTATAACCTGAGCCGAAGTTGCATGCTCAACCGACTGAGTCACCCAGGTGCCCCTAGAAGTATCCTTTAAAGACATTTAGTGAACTGCAGTAAAACATAGATAGACAACTAAATTAAATTAGGAGACAATTTATGAACAAAATGAGAAAATCAAGAAATATAAACCTTTAAAAAAGCTGAAATTCTAGAGAATGTATTTAAGAATACATTGAATTGACTGAAGAATATAAAAGAGAATTTCAACAACAGACTCAATCAATCAGAATAATTAGTGAATTAGAAGGCAAGCTATTTGAAATCCTCAGCTCAGAGGAGCAAAAAAGAAAAAAAATAATGAGAAAGAATGAAGAAAACCCACGTGAATTATAGGAAAACATTAAAATTTCCATATTACTGGAATTCCAGAAGGGGGAGAAAGGAGCAGAAAGCTTATTTAAGGAAATAATTGCTGTGAACTTCGTAAATCTCGTGAGTGATTTGAACTTCCCAGTTCATGAAGCTAGTAAGTTATCCAAGATTTTCAGGGGCACCTGGGTGGCTCACTCGGTTATACGTCTGACTTCAGCTCAGGTGATGATCTTGCAGTTCATGAGTTTGAGCCCTACATCGGGTTTTGTGCTGAGAGCTCAGAGCCTGGAGCCTGCTTTGGATTCGGTGTCTACCTCTCTCAGATCCTCCCTTGCTCACACTCTGTCTGTCTGTCTCTCTCTTTCAAAAATAAACATTAAAATTAAAAAAAAAGTTCATTGAATAACTATCTTATTAAAGACACACGATAAATAGTATAAAATTAAAGACAGAATATTTTAAAAGCAGCAAAATAATTTTTTCACATATAATAAAACCCCATAAAACTATCCATGAATTTTTTAGCAGAATCCTTACATGCAAGGAGAGAGTAGGATGATATATTCAAAGTCCTGAAAGGACAAAACCACCAAATAATACCTTACCTGAAAAAGATGTCTTTCAATTATGAAAGAGAATTTCAGAACAAACAAAAGCTGAGGGAGTTCATCACCACCAGATCTGCCTAACAAGAAATGTGGAAAGGAGTTCTTCAAAGTAAAATGAAAGGATGCAAATAGTGACATGAAAACATGTAAAACAATGGTGAAGGCAAGTAAGTAGTCAAACTCAGAATACTGTAATATGTAATATGGTAGTGTGTTAATAATTTTCTTCGTGGACACACAATATAAAAAGTAATAAATTATGACACCAAAAACAAAAAATGTGGGGGTAGGGTGACTTTATGCAATAGAAATTAAGTTATTATCAGCTTAAAATAGAGGGTAACATTGGGGGACCAGTGTGGCCCGGTCGGGTAAGCATCTAAAACTTGACTTTGACTCAGGTCATGATCTGTGCTGAACATGGAACCTACTTGGAATTCTCTCTCTCTCTCTCTCTCTGTCTCTCTCTGTCTCTCTCTCTCTCTCTCTCTCAACCTCTCCCACACATGCACAAGCAGAGTCTCCCTCTCTCTCAACTATATAAAAATAGTGTTACATCTATAAGATATTTTATTAAAGCCTCATGGAAAACACAAAGCAAAAACCTACAGTAGATGTACAAAAGATTAAGAGAAAGGTGATCAAAGCAAATCATTACGGAAAATCACCAACTCAGAAAGACATTAAAAGAATAAAGGTACAGAGAAACTACATAACAGCCAGAAAAAAAAGTGTATTATTAAGCAATTACTTATCAATAATTATTTTAAATGCACATGACTTAAATTTTCCAATAAAGAAAGCAAACAGTAGCTGAATGGATTAAAAAATATGACCCAACTATATTCTGCCTACAAGATATTCGCTTCAACTTTAAGGACAAACATGCGCTCAAAGTGAAGGGATGGAAAAAGATATTCCATGCAAATGGAAACCAAGAGAGCAGTGGTAGTTATAAAAGCAAAATAGACTTTAAGTAAAAAGTTTTAACAAAATACGTAGGTCATTATACAATAATAAAGGCATCAATTCATCAAAAGGCTGTAACAGTCATGGGGCACCTGGGTGGCTCAGTCGGTTATATGTCAGATTCTTGATTTTGGCTCAGGTCATGTGCTGGGCTCTGTACTAACAGCACAGAGCCTGCTTGGGACTCTCTCTCTCCATCTCTTTCTTTCCCTCCCTGACTCTCTTTCTCTCAACATAAATAAATTTTAAAACTTTATAACAGTTATAAATATATATGCACTCAGCATCAGGTCACCCAAACATATAAAGCAAATACTATCAGAATTGAAGAGAGAAACAGAGAAATAGACAATAATACAATTATAGTAGGTGACCTCTGTATCCCATTTTCAATAATAAATAGATCATTCAGGAATGAAATCAATAATAAAATACTGGACTTAGGCTTTGCATTGACAGCATGGAGCCTGCTTGGAATTCTCTCTTTACCTCTCTCTCTGCCCCTCTCCCTCCACATCCCTCTCTTTCAAAATAAATAAATAAACTTTAAAAGATAAATTTGATTTAAACTACACTTTAGACCAAATGGAAAAAATAGACATATTCAGAACACCCTACCTAAAAGTAGCAGATCTTCTCAAGCACACATGGAACATTCTTTGGGATAGATCATATGTTAAGTCACAAAACAAACTTTAATGACTATAGGAAGATCAAAATCTCTTCTCTTCACAATGATATGAAATCAATAACAAAAGGAAAACTGGAAAAGTCACAAATACATACACATTAAATCAACATGCTGAAAAACCAATTCATCAAAGAAGAAAACGAGAAAAAAGAAACCTTGAAACAAGCTAAAATGTAAACATAACATACAAAGACTTGTGAGGCACAACAAAAATAGTTCTAAAATAAAAGTTTAGAGGAATAGATGCCTACATTAAGAAAAAGATCACAAATAAACAATTTATACACATCAGGAATGTAGGAAAAGAACGAATTTAACTCAAAGCTAGTGGAAGGAAGGAAATAACAAAGATCAGAGCAGAAATAAAGGAAATAGAGCCTAGAAAAGTAATAGATGAGAAAAATAAAAGTTAGAGTTGTTTATTGAAAAGATAAACAAAATCGACAAACCGTTAGCTGCACAAAGAAAAAAAGGGAGAAGACTCAAAGAAAATCAGAAATGAAAAAGAAGACATTGCAACGGACAGTGCAGAAATACAAAGGATCATAAGAGACTGCTATTAGCAATTACATGTCAATAAATTGCATAACCTAGAGGAAATGTATACATTTCTGGAAACATAATCTACCAAGACTGAGTAAGGGTGAAATAGAAAATGTGAACAAGCTAATAATAAGTAAGAAAATTGAAAGAGTAATTATGAAAACAACAACAACAAAGAAAAGCCCAGAAGTCAATTGTATCACTGGTGAATTCCATCAAACTTTTAAAGAATTCACACGAATTAATTTCAACCTCTTCCAAAAAAATGGAAAGAAGAGAGCATTACCAAACTCATTTTACAAGGTCAGTATTGCACTTACACCAAATCTAGGTAATGACACTGCAAGGACAGAAAACTACAGGCCAATATCCCTGATTAATAGAGATGCATAAATTCCCACCAAAACACTAGCAAACCAAATTCAATAGCATATTAAAAGTACCGTGCACCATGATCAGATAGGATTTAGCCGTGAAATGAAAGGATTGTTGAACATATGATATTGTATACCATATTAATGTAAAGAAAAGCAAGAATTATATAATCCTTTCAATATATGAAGAAAAAAACATTTGACAAAATTCAGCATCATTCACGATAAAAACCCCCAACAAAATGGGAATAGAAAGAACTTACCTCAATATAATAAGGGCCACATATAACAGTACCAAAGCTAACATTACACCCTATGGTGAATAGTTGAAAGCTTTCTTGCTAAGATCACAAACAAGTGTAGCCATTCTCACCACTCCTCTTCAACATATTACTTGAAGTTCTAGCCACAGTAATTAGGCAAGTAAAAGGAATAATAGACTCTCAAATTGGAAAGGAAGAAGCAAACTTATCTCTGATTGCAGATAACATATTCTTATATATAGAAAACACTAAGGACTCCACCAAAAATAAATTGTTAATGAATAAATCCACTAGATATCAGGATATGAAATTCACATAGAAAAAGGTTTTGTTTCTATACAATATCAGAGAATTATCTCAAAAAGGAATAAAGAAAACTATCACATCTACAATAGCATCAAAAATAATACAGTACTTAGAAGTAAATTTAACCAAGTAGATAAAGGATCTGTACACTGAAAAAATACATGATATTGGTAAAATAATTTGAAGACCACACAAATAAATAGATACCCACGTTCATAGATGCAAAGAATTAATACTATTAAAATGCCCACATGACCTAAAGCCATCTATAGATTTATTGCAATCCCTGTCAAAATTCCAATGACATTTTTCATAGAAATAGAAAAAAAAGCAATATTAAGATGTGTATGGAATGGCATAAGACCCTCCTCAGTAGCCAAAGCAGTTTCTGAGAAAGGAGAACAAAACTGGGAGCATCATAATTTCTGATTTCCAAACTTTATTACAAAACTATAATAATCAAAACAGTATGATACTGGCATGAAAACAGACATAGGCTAAAAAGAATCGAAAGCCCACACAGAAGCTTCATTATTTTATATAGTCCCAACATTTTATTTTTGCTTCCATTTCCCTTGCCTCAGAAGAAATATGTAAAAAAATGTTGCTATTGCTGATGTCCAAAAAATTACTACCTGTGCTTTCTTTTAGGATTTTTATGGATTCACGTCTCACGTTTGGATTTTTAACCTATTTAGAATTTATCTTTGTGTATGGTGAAGGAAAATGGTCCAGTTTCATTCTTTTGCATGTAGCTGTCCAGTTTTCCCAGCACCATTTGTTCAGTGAAGTAAACAACCAACCAAACTAAAAGGTAACTTACTGAATGGAAGAAGCTATTTGCAAATAAAATATCCAATAAATGCTTACTACACAAAATACATAAATAACTTATACAACTCAACACCAAAAATATTAATCCAATTTAAAAAATGGACTGAAGACATGAACAGAGATTTCTGTAAAGAAGACTTACAGGTGGCCAACAGACATAAGAAAAGATGCTCCACATCACTCATCATCAAGGAAATGCAACTCAAAACTACAGTGAGTTATCACTGCACACCTGTCAGAGTGGCTAAAATAAAAAATACAAGACACAACAGGTGTTGGTAAGTGATGTGGAGAAAGAGGACTCCCCTCTTGCACTGTTGGTAGAAATGCAAACTGGTGCACCCACTCTGGAAAACAGTATAGAGATTCCATACTAATTTAAAAACAGAACTACCCTGCAACCCAGTAATTGAATTACTGGGTATTTACACCCCAAATACAAAAATAATACTAATTCAAAGAGATACATGCACCCCTATGTTTATAGCAGCATTATTTACAACAGCCCAATTATGGAAGAAGTCCAAATGTCTATTGATGGATGAATGGATATTTAGATGAGTCATCATATAACACACACACACACACACACACACACACACACACACATATACACACACATAATTCCATTTATATATATGGAATATTATTCAGTCATAAGTAGAATGAAATCCTGCCATTTGCAACAACATGGAAGGACCTAAAGAGTATTTTTTAAAGCCCTTCAAGTGAGAAAGGCAAGGAAGAAGAAGCATTCTCTTTGTAAGATACTTTTTTATTTAATTTTTTAAATGTGTATTTGTTTGTTTGTTTGTTTTGAGAGAAAGAGAGAGAGAAAGCAAGAGCACAGGCGGGGAAGGGGCAGAGAAAGAGGGAAAAAGGATTCCAAGGAGGCTCTGCACTACCAGCAAGAGCCTGATGGAGGAGCTAGAGAGAATTATGATAAGCAAAATAAGCCAGAGAAAGAAAAATACCAAATGATTTCGTTCATATGTGGAATTTAAGAAAGAAAACAAATGAACAAATGGAAAAAGAGAGAGAGATAAATCCAGAAAGTTAAGTATCTATAGTTAAGTATCTATAGAGAACAAACTGGTGGTTACCAGAAGGTAGGTGGGTGAGGGGATGGGTGAAATAGGGAATGGGGATTAAGAGCACACTTGTGATGAACACTGGATGATGTATGGAATTGTTGAATCACTGTATTGTACACTTGAAAGTAATATAGCACTGTATGTTATGTTTGAATTTAAAACAAAATAAAATATAATGGAATTAAAAATAAAATAAAATATAAAAAATGACACCCCTAATAAACCCATGCATACATGGTCAATTAGTATGTGGTGAAGAAGTCAAGAATACTAAATAGGGAATAGGATAGTCTCTTAAAAAACGGCGTTTTGTAAAATGGATATTCACATGCAAAGGAATTAAATTGGACCCATATCTTACTGTACTAACAAAAATTAACTCAAAATATGTTAAACATTTAAATATAAAGCCTGAAACCATAAAGCTTATAGAAGGAAACATAGGGGAAAAGCTTGGTGAATAGAGGACTTGGAGACAATGTTTGGATATGACACCAAAAAGTGCAAGTAACAAAAGCCAAAGGAAACATGCACAAATACACTAGAGTAAAAAGCTTTTGCATACAGTAAAAGAAACAATCAGAAAAATAAAAATGCAGCCTATGGAATAGAAGGATATACTCGAAAACCATCTATGTGATTAGGGATAATATCTAAAATATATAAGAAGTTAGTACAACATCAGCAGCAAAAGAAGCAAACAATCTAAAAAAATAGTCAAAGGATTTGAAATAGATATTTTTCCATAGAAAGCATCCAAGTGGCCAATAAGTACATGCAATGTGTTCAATATCTTTAATCATCAGGGAATTATATCTCAAAACTATAATGAGATATCGCC
The DNA here is from genome assembly GCA_030068075.1 of Paguma larvata. Lineage (NCBI taxonomy): Eukaryota > Metazoa > Chordata > Mammalia > Carnivora > Viverridae > Paguma > Paguma larvata. The sequence goes on along the minus strand of CM057830.1, from coordinate 49,748,109 downwards.
TAACACTGGTTAGGATGGCTGCTATCAAAAACACATGACAAAATAAATGTTAATGAGGCTGTGAAGAAAGGTGAACTGTTGTGCACTCTTGGTAGGAAAGTAAATTGATGCAACCACTATGGAAAATGGTATGGAGTTCCCTCAAATAATTAAAAAGAGAACTAACATATGATCCAGCAATCCCATTTCTGGGTATATATCCAAAAGAAATAAAATCACTATCTTGAAGAGATATCTGCATCTCCATGTTCACTGAAACACTATTTACACCATATATATATACACATAATTATATATATATATATATATATATATATATATAATTTTCAGCCATTATAAAAGAAAGAACTGGGTTTTTTTGTGTGCGACAACATAGATGGAGCCTGAGGGCATTATGCTAAGTGAAACACATAAGACAGAGAAAAAAATATACTGTATATTCTCAATTATATGTGGAAACTAAAAAGCTGAATTCATATAAATAAATAGTAAAACGGATTGTCAGACACTGTGGTGGGGGAATTGGAAAGATAATTTTCAAGGGCACTTGCTTCTTGCAATAAGACAAATAAGATCCGGGGTTCTGGGATTCAAATGCATGTAATTGTGACTGTAATTAACAGTTTTGTACTATATACTTGAAATTTGTTGAGAATAGATCTTACATGTTAGTGTTACCAAAAAAAAAATGGTAATTATGTGAGGGAATTGGGGCATTAACTAATCTTATTTTGGTAATCATTTTACAATATATAGGTGAATCATAGCATCACATTTTCTCCTTATACTTATATATGTTAGTGTAAAAAAATATCTGCTTAATAGCAGGAAATAAAGATAAAACCTATGTAAAAATAAAAAAATATGGTAGATATAAAAATAAAGTAATAACTATAGGTAATATTTATGTACTGTTCACCTGGTGTCAGATATTATTTTAAGTATTTTATGTAAATGAGATCATTTATTTTTTTAATGTTTATTTATTTATGAGGTGGGGGGAGAGACAGAAAGAGAGGGAGACAGAAAATCTTAAGCAGGTGCCACCCTGTCAGTGTAGATCCCATCGCAGGGCTGGAACTCTTGAACCATGAGATCATGACCTGAGCCAAAATCAAGAGTTGGATGCTTAACCAACTGAGCTACCCAGGCACACCAAAATGAGCTAATTTAATCTTTACATCATACTTACTATAATTCTGTTTTACAGATGAGGAAACTGAGGCTCACCTAAGTTAAGTCACTTGCTTCAAGTTTACACAGCTCGAAAGCAGTAAAGTTGGGATTTGAAGACAGCAGTCTAGCTCTAGAGTCTGGCTCTTAATCACAAAACAGAACAACAGAAGTGTATGAACTGTACAAGTATGGCTTCAGGAATCAGACAGCCTGAGTTCCAATTCAAGCTCAGACATTTTCCAGCTGTGTGAAATTAGTCAAAATACCTAACTTCTTTGTGCTTTTGTTTTATCATATGTGAAACATAGGTGATAAAGCATATACTTCAGAGGGCTGCTGAAAGGATTCAATGGATTAAAGCATATACGTATTCTAAGGCTATCTCTGATACTCAATATCTCAATAAATGTTGCCTATTTATGCATCTAGAAAAAGGACAAAGAGCAGAACCTTATGAGATTTATATATTTGGGAATGATGGGAACCAATAAATAAAGAGTGTGATGCTGTTACAAAGAGAAATAAAGAGAATTAAAAAAAGGAATTAGAAATAGGCAGTCTCATGACAGTCAACAGAAGCATGTGGTAATGTAATGTAGTAATTAAGACCACAACCCCGCCACCATTAACCTGTGTTAAATTCCAGTTCTTCTATTGTCTTTTTATTTTTTGGGGGGAGGTCTTTAATATCTTTCTTTCTTTATTTTTTAATATAATTTATTGCCTAATTGGCTAACATACAGTGTGTAAAGTGTGCTTTTGGTTTTTGCGGTAGATTCCTGTGGTTCATCGCTTACGTACAACACCTAGTGCTCATCCCAGCAAGTGCCCTCCTCAATGCCCATCACCCATTTTCTCCTCTCCCCCAGTCCCCTCCATCAACCCTCAGTTTGTTCTCTGTATTTGAGTCTCTTAAGGTTTGTAACTATTTTCGCCCCTTCCCTTACACCATCGTCTTCTGTTAAGTTTCTCAAGACCCAAATATGAGTGAAAACATTTCAGTTCTGTTATTTTCAATGATTACATAACATTGAGCAGGTTATGTAATCCCAAATCTGCCTCAGTGTCTTTATATGTAAAGAAAGAATGCCATTAATACCTACCACAAAGACTATTGGGATGATTAAATGCACTAACGCATACAAAGCACTTAGAACAATGTGTGCACACAAGAAACTTCCAATGAATGTTGGTTTGTATTATTTCCAAAATGAGAGGAATATTTGCTTAAAAAGTTTGGCAGCACCTGTGAAGGAAGGATACAAAAAAATCTAAGGGAAACCTGAGTTTTAAGTGGGCATGTCTTCGAATCCACCCCATCTTCTCCGTGCCCACTGTCCAGGACCTCATTTGGATCCTTATTATTTCCCACCTGGTCTTATTGTATATGAAGTGGGACAAGTAGGGCATGAGTTGAGGAATAGGAAGTAACCGTGTTTGCCTGGATCATTAGGCTAATGAAGGGTCAGGTTGGAGAAAGTTCTCGATTGACTTATTAAAGAGTTTAGACTTGATCCTAAAGGCAATAGGGAGTCCTGGAAGATTTTGGAACAAAAGTAGTATTGTAGAATTATATTTTTAAAAATTGCCTTAATTGGAGAAATACTAGGTTTGGGAAACTAGTCAGGAGATTTCCAAAAACCTAGATAGAGATGATCTAGTAGTAACCTAGATAGAGATGACAAGGTACTAAAGAAGGAAGGACAGGATGCAAGAACTATTGGGGAGGCTAATGAGATTTTGAAAATTCATTTATTCATTCAATATTCATTGTACATATACTATATGTATAGCAAGGTGATAGGCTTTGGAGATTCAGCAACATATAATAATTCATTCATAAACAAATACTTATTAAACCACCACAAATTGCCATGCTTTCTCCTAGGAACTAGAGATTAGGCAGTGGTTTCTGCTTTCAAGGAGTTCAAAGCCTAGACTGGGGGAAAGATGATAGATTTTGACAATGCTGGAATAAAAATTAAATCAGCATCTAACCTAATCTGTTTTGTTAATGGGAGCCATGCCACCTAAACTGTGTCATGTTTAGGAATAAAATGAAAAGGGTGGAAGTCAAAGAGAAAAGAAAAGACCAGATTGTGAAGGTTTTGATGTCACAGTGGAAAGTTTGAGCTCTTTCTTTTGGGCAAAAGGAAGTCATTATGGGACTTAAACAAGGGTGTGTGATCCAATTTTAGAAATGTAGTCCTGGGAGTAAAGGTGGGAGTGAACTAGTTTGTAAATGAAAAGACAGTGTAGAATGTAAAGAACAAGAGAAGAATCCCAGAGTTCTGGAAGGTTAGAAAAGTCCTATAGAGATCGTCCAATATTAAATATCATGGTTCAATTTTATAGTCTGGGACTCCAGAGGGGTAAAATGACTGGTCATACAGCTAAAAAATTAGCAAAGCTTATATCTGTATGTCTGCCTTGATTCTCAGTATAGTGTTCTGATTACTACTTCCTGGTTGGGAACTGGAAGATGGTCAGTTAAAACGACGACAGGAATAGGGATGGAAAGTATGAACAGTGAGATAATGAGAGATTAGAAGATGGGGTCTTAAACCAGGTCTGTGGGGAGGGAGTAGGGGTAGACATAGGGGTGGGGCTTGTTTTCCTTCCACATTATTATCTCCGAAGTTTTACAAACCTTATTACTAAAAATTAACAAAAGAACATTCCTTGGTCTCAAGGCCAAGAAAAGGTAAATGATAAGAGGGTTGGAGGCCTGTGTGCTGAGGAAGTATATGCAGTCTGTAAAGGAAACATGGGATGTAGCTTTAAAAAAAATTTTTTTAACTTTTATTTATTTTTGGAATACACAGAGACAGATCGTGAGCAGGGGAAGAGCAGAGAGAGAGGGAGATACAGAATCCAAAGTAGGCTCCAGGCTCTGATGAGCCATCAGCACAGAGCACGACGTGGGACTTGAACTCACAGACATCAGATCATGACCTCAGCTGAAGTCAGACACTTAACCAACTGAGCCACCCAGGCACCCCAGGATGTAACTTTTAAAGAACAGATCATAAAGTTGAGATTTTTGCCTATTGGGCTAAAATGTAGGCTAAACCTACATCAGGAAAGATGTATTCCATTGCCTTCTGCTGAGTCATGAAGGCTGTCTACCTATTTCTGAGTGAGGGAGGCAGTAAGAGAAAAAGCTAAAATGGTAGTGACGCCCATGCATAGAGTATAACAACAAGGATTTGACAGCAATGACAGGAGGATGGACCACAGACGCTGACCGCTGGATTTGGGATTTTGGACACCAGAGCTGTGACAGCACCTTCCCTGTGAAAGCACTTTGGAAAATCTGAAGAGGTCTCAAGTAACAGGTAAGGCTATGTAGTCATTACTGTGTACATTCCAGTAGGCGGCGGTAGAGGGCAGCACGAGAGCCACAGCCACTTCCTATTTTTATCTAGAACTGAGATGTTAGGGCAGGATTTGAGGCTGGGTTAAAGTTTAAGATTGGTGGAGGCTAGACTTCAGAGCAAGGAGTTTTAACCTGAGACACCTGGGTGAGTCACATGGAGGGGCTTTGTGGAAGTGGTGAAGATCAGTGAGTGAAGGCTTTGAAATAGTACATAAAAAAATGCATGTGTAAGTTTCTGTATATTTTTCTGTAAAGAATGTCCAAAGCTTTCATTAGATTTTTCCAAAGAGATTGGTCAATATTTTCTTTAGAGTATGAGGTTCTAGTCCAAGGATTAGGTACTATAATGATTATGTAGAACTTTAGAGCTAGACTCTCTGGTTTCACATCTATACTCCACTAACCCCTAGCTGTGTGATCTTAGGCAAGCATCTTAACATGCCTGTACTTCAGTGACTCATCTGTAAAATGGGATAATAGCAGTGATTACCTCTCAAATTGGTTTTAAAATGAGTTTACTAATTAAAAATTGTTATAAGCATTTATTAACTAAAAATAATTTAATGGTTTCCCCCAAATTTTAATAAACCTTGGCAGTATTATAGGATCTTATGTTACACTATCAACATCAATTCTCTCCTTTGATCCTCCTTATGAATTTTTGTAGGGTTGGTTTGCCCATAAAGAAATTGAGACAGAGACAGGCTAGATAACTTACATGAGGTTGTTCAGCTAGTCAGTGACAAAGTTGGGATTCTAGATTCTTAACCTAGTGCTATTTCTATTGTGCTGTGATGGACTGGTGCAAAGTTCCTTATGAAATCTTGGGTTAAATCTTTTAACCCTGACACTCCTTTTGTTGTTAAGAATAAATCTTCGGGTGGTTCAGTATCCACCCTGAGCTTGAATAAATAAATGTGAAGGAGAAAATTGAGTATTGGGCAACCCAACTCATTTATAGCAAAGTGAATTAATTTTGATATGCCTTATTAACATTCAGATTTGTCCAGCTTTCTCGCATATTAAAATAAAATAAGAGCTTTCATTAATGCTGCTCCCTCTCCAGCTGTCTATCACCTTCTCTTCCTCTTCTCAGCAGGCTCAAAAAATAAGGCTGTGTATTAAGGGTTATCATGTCTGCTTCGCCTATCAACTCACTTCTCTAAGCATTCTATCAGTGTCCTTCTCATTGACAAAGCCAGTAGACACTCTTCACCCATATGTTTCTTATAACCCTGTTGACCTTTGATCTGTAAAGTACCATCTCCCTTTCTTTTTATGGTTTATTTTCTTACCCCTGTCTTGTAAGTATTGATGTTATATAGACATATGCCCTTGGTCTTTTCTTCTTATGTTACATTTATTTCCTGGATGATCTTTTAAAAACATGTTTATTTTGAGGGAAAGAGATAGAGTACCTGTGAGCAGGGGAGGGACACAGAAATAGGGAGAGAATCCAAGCAGATTCTGCCCTGCCACAGAGCCCAACATGGGGCTCAATGTCATGAACTGTGAGATCATGACCTGAGTTGAAATCAAGATTCAGATGCTTAATCAAATTAGCCACCCTAGCACCCCTATTTCTTAGATGATCTTATCCCCTCACTGAGTTTCGACCAACACCTGGAGCTAATGGCTATTAAATTTGTGCTCATAGCCTAGGCTGCTTTCCTCAACTTAATACCCATGTATCAAACCACCTACTATATAACTCACAAGCACCTCCAGTTCTTTCTTCTTAAACTGAATATGTCATCTTCCCCTTGCCTCAAATCCAAAGTGCTGCCATCCAAATTAGTCACCAAAACTTGAACTTTGGCTGTATTTTTAAATTTATTTTTCTACTTTAACTCTTATATCCAATAACAATCAATTTATCTGTTCACTTAAGAAATACTAACTGAACACCTTCTTTGTTCCTAGCATTACGCTAGATGCTGAGGATATAGCACCAAGCCCAGTCCCTAGCATAGCCCCTATCTTTGTACAAATTTCATTCCAGTACCAAGCCCAATATTAAGCTGTGATTTATATACTTAATTACAATTTTAATCCCTTAGAATAAGAATGGTGTGCTATGAAAGCACCTAGCCTGGAATCATGGAAGACTTCCCTTATGAAATGATATTTGAATTGAGGGCTGGGGAATTAATAGGAATTAATTAGATAAAGAGAAGTAAGAGAGTCTGAGCAGAGAAAAGAGTATGCGTAGAAGGTCTTGAGGCAGTGAGGAAGGTGACATATTTGAGAATCAAAAAGGCTATTTATTGTGTGGTTGGCACTTAGAGAACAAAAGACAAAGTGGAATGAAACAAGGTTGCAAAGGTGGGCAGGGGCTTTATAAGCCATAGGAAAAATTTGGACATTTTCTTAAGACTAATGAGGAGTTACCGAAGGGTTTTAATCATACAAGTGACATGATCAAATCTGGGTTTTGAAAAGATAACTCTGCCTCCTTAATAGCAAATCAGAAGATTGGGGAAAACAGAGTGGTTTTGAGGTAAATCAGGCAAGAGATGTGGTGACTTCTATTAGGTTTGTAACAGTGAAGATCAGAGAGATGGGTGTATTCAGGAATTATTTTAGCAATAAAAGCAATACGGCACTGGGATTGACTAGATATGAAGGGTAGGAAGTGGAGAGGTAGAGAGAATAAAAGACCTAGGTTTCTAGTTTCTTGCTTGAACAACTAAGTGAATGTTGGTATCATTTTCTGAGTTGGGAATATTATAAGGAGGAACAAATTTGGAGTGCAGTGAGATGATTAGTTGAATTTAAGATATCATTATTTAATTGAAAACATTTTTTTTGCTTTCCCAGTGATACACAAAATAATGATGCTTCTTGAATTGGATGCCATATTAATTTTAGTTAAATATTCCTATTGAAACCAGGGGCATGAATGAGATAATTTAGGGAAGGAATATAGACTCAGAAGAGAAGGGAATATGTCTGAGCCTCGAGGATTTCTGACACTGAAAAATCCAGGAGAGGGGAGTGAAGTTAAAGTGGTGGAGTAGTAGGGGGACCCTATGATTGCCTCATTCCTTGAACACAGCTATATAAATATGAAATCATTCAGAACACCCAAGAAGTTGATCTGAGGACTGAGAGAACAAACTGCACAACTAGAGGGAGAAAAGAGGCCGCATCATGGAAGGTAGGATGTGCAGAGACTCGATTTGGAGGAGAAGAGAATCCCTGGTGCTGTGGAGGGGAGGGAGCCCTGATCAGGGAAAGAGGAGAGAGAGAGAAAGGGAGAGAGACAGACAGCAGGGTGCAGGACATTGCACAAGAAAAACAGTTCGGCAAAACTATTGATAGGGAAAACAAGAGGGGCTTATTATCACAAGTTTTTACAGGCAGCAGAGCTCGAAGTCTGAAAAATCCAGGAGAGAGAAATGAATTGGCAAAGAGAGAGAGGGGGAGAGAGAGAGGTGGCAGGCAAATAGATAGGATATCTAAGAATGTCTGCTGCTCTAGAAGTCAAAACAAGAGTACTTAAAAAGAAAAGGAGTCAAGAAAGATGAGGACTAAAACATGTGTATTGCCTTCATTGACATGGAGGTCATCGGGCACCTTGCAAGAACTGAACTTGGATGTTGTTTTGGACATAGAAAACATATTAGAATAGTTTGATAAGTACATGAAAAGTGAGGAAATGTTACCAGATAGTGCATACAGCTCTGTGAAGAAGATTAGTTATGGAAGTCAAACAAAAAATGAGGTAATATCTGGAGGTAGATGTAAAATCCTGTTTTAACTTCCAAGTTAGCTCTTAATTTTTTTTTTATCCTCTGGATTCGCATTACTACTGGCTCTCATTATCTATTGCCTGAACTATTACAATAGCATCCTCTGTGGATCTGGTCATCCAGATCGATTCTCCACACTTCTTCCAGAGCGTTCTATCTAAAGCCAGATCTCACCATTTAACTCCCTAGCTTGAAGCCATTGAATGGTTCTGCAGGAAATACAAGATAATATCCAAGATCCTTGACCCCCTGCTTATCACTTGCCCTTTGCAATTCCCTAAATATACCACAATACTCTATGTTTCTATGCCTTTAACTACTATTTCTTCTTCCTGTAATGCCTGTTATCACCTAATTTGCTTAGTAAATACCTGTTTGGACTCTTCAGGCCATCACCTCCTCTTTAAAACCTTTTATCACTCTCTTAGTTTATTACTTTCTTCTACTATTTCTGTATTCTGTGCATATTTCTATAATTACATGAAACTATGTTGTAATTATTTGCTGATATGTATGTCACCCTTCATAGACTGTAAGTATGTCAAGGTATCAGCTGCACCATTTGTTCCTTTATCCATCTCCAGTGCCATGCTCTCTACCTAGCTCATAGTAAGCAAAAAAAAAAAAAAAAAAAAAAAAAAAACAGGAAAAAATCATTTTTTCCAGGCACAAACACAAAAATTCATAGAGGAAAATATTATATTTCAATACATTGATATTAAAGTGAAATAAGTTATCAGGCACCTGGGCGGCTCAGTATTTAAGTGTCCTACTCTTGAGTTCAGCTCACGTCATGATCTCATGGTCATTAGGTCCCGTCCCACATCAGGTTCCATGCTGAACATGGAGCCTGCCTAAGAATGTCTCTCTCCTTCTTTGTACTTCCCCTGCTTGCACGTGCTCTCTCTCCCCTTCTCTCTCTCAAAACTAAAAATATAAAAGAAAATAAAAAAATAAATTTAAAAAATGAATTAAGTTCAACTATTTCTATATTAGGCCCTTCTCGGAGAGGTCTTTTGAAGTGCTTCCCCACCATATTTTTAAAAAAATTTAGATAGAGAGAGATAGAGCACAAGCAAGAGAGAAGGGAAGAGGGAGAGAGAGAATGTCAAGCAGGCTCCATGTTCAGTGTGGAGCCCAAACAGGGCTTGATCCCATGACACTGGGGTCATGATCTGAACCAAAATTAAGAGTCAATTAAGAGTTGCAACTCCACCCAGGAGCCCCTTCTCTTTTTCACATCCTTCTTCTCAAGAGTCTCATGATTTATCTAACTGCTCCATCAGAGACAGGTGCCACCCCCAATTCTTTGAAATTCCCCAAATCTGCTCAGATTTTCCTAAGAATCTATGAAACCATCATCATCTCAAGGTTTATCACAACTCTTTTTGAGTCAATTGATATTTACTACTTGTACAGCTTGCTGAGGGAACAAGGACCTGATTTTATGTTTCTCTTGTTTGTTCTCAGTCTATCCATTTTAGCATACCCAACTTCTGAACACAGTGGACCTCAATTGAAGAGACAAAAAGCTCAAAAGGTATTTACCTGTCAGTGTGTTTCTATTTATTTTTTATTGCCAGCTCTATTACACTCCAAAATTATGTTTGTGAGGAGTGTTAAGTGTCCAAATTAAATATTTTATGCTGTCTCATCATTATACATTCCATGGAATATTGCATTCAATGTGAAAGCATCTAATGTGTGTACTCTGTGTGTGTGTGTGTGTGTGTGTGTGTGTGTGTGTGTGTGTGTAGAAAATTCCCCAAAGTATGTTGTCATTAAAGTACTGGATTTCAGAAACCTGAGTCATAGTCCTGAATCTCTTATCATTAATTCACTGATTCACTGATCTAGTTAACACATATATTAAGGTCCTATGATGTACAAGGGGCAATGCTTGGTTTTATAGGGGACACAAAGGCCAGTATTTTTCCTTCATCAGCATACTCTGATTTATCAATCTCAACAAGTACCTCAGAGACTTAAAGAACTCCATTCATTCATTTATTCAGTAGATAATTTTGGAAAACCTATTGAATGCCAGACAAGGTACCAGAAAAAAAGTGATAATTAAAACAGACATGTGTTTCTTGGAGAGTTTATAACCTTATTTCTATTGGAGAATAGAAGGGAGTAACTCATTTAACAAATGGAGAAGAAACTCAGAGAGATGACATAGTGACCTCGCAATGTTTAAATTGCTTGTTTTACTACTCGAAGCTCCTTGAATTTTTCTTTTTCTCTTAACCACATAATTTTATACCACAGAACTTACAACATGGTAAATTTCTGGGCATACAGGCTCCACAGACATGAATCCTAGTTATGTTAGGGAATGGACACTGCCAATCATGAATATTTGCCAAAAATATTTGTCCTTGAGTCTCTTGAACTACCTCCTACTCATTCATGAGTATTGGACAGCATTATCTCTCCAAGAATTGAGTACTCAACCATTACAATTCTACTAGTACTGCTAAAATGTTATAGCCTTAATTTGAATCCTGTTGCCTCTGGAAGATGGGTTTTGTTAGACCTACAGTTTGGAATGAGGATCTTTCACCATAAATAACAAAAATGTTGAGAAATGAAGGAGAAGAAAGTAGAAGGGAGGAATTAATAAATTGAAAAGAAACTAATGAAATATGAAACATACAATAAACCATGAAGTTGGTCAGTAAAGCCAAAAGCTTTTTATTTATTTATTTTTGTTTTTTTATTTTTTGGAAAAAAGGCCAATTATATAGACAAACTTTTGACAAGTATTTCAAAAAATAAAAAGAGAATTCACAGATAAATAACATTAGAAGTAATGTTTAGGGGCACCTGGATGGCTCAGTTGGTTGAGTGTCCGACTTCGGCTCAGGTCATAATTTCGCGGTTTGTGGGTTTGAGCCCTGTGTCAGGCTCTGTGCTGACAGCTCAGAGCCTGAAGCCTGATTTGGGTTCTGTGTCTCCCTCACTCCATGCACTATCCCCTCTTGTGTGCTCTCTCTCTCTTTCTCTCTCTCTCTCTCTCAAAAATGAATAAATGTTTAAAAAAATTTAAAATAATGTTTATATATAACAGATATAGGAGGTATGTTTTTAACATATTAATGGTGAGCAGAAGAGTCCATAAATAAACCCTTGTATATATGGGAATTTAATATAAATCGATGGTTAAAATCAATGAAAAAGCTATGGCCTATGTTTGAAATGTTTTTGAGACTAATGTCTAGCTGTATTAGAAGGAAAATCTCTACCTCATATCATTCACAAAAATAAATTACATACAGATTACAAATCTCAATGTAAGAGTTAAAACTTATATGAAACCCATATTCTTTATCCATTCATCAGTTGATGGACATTTGGGCTCTATCCATAATTTGGCTATTGTTGATAGTGCTGCTATAAACATTGGGGTACTATTTGGCACTGAGAAAGAATGAAATCTTGCCATTTGCAACAACTTGGGTGGAACTGGAGCGTATTATGCTAAGTGAAATAAGTCAGTCAGGGAAAGACAGATATTATATGTTTTCACTCATATGGAAGTTGAGAAATGTAACAGAAGACCATGGGGGAAGGGAAGGGAAAAATAGTTTCAAACAGAGAGGGAGGGAGGCAAACTATAAGAGACCCTCAGTACAGAGAACAAACTGAGGGTTGATTGGGGGCCTGGGAGGAGAGGGAAATGGGTGATGTGGATTAAGGAGGACACTTGTTGGGATGTGTGCTGGGTGTTGTATGTAAGTGAAAAGTCATGGGAATCTATTTCCGAAGCGAAGAGCACACTGTAAACACTGTATGTTATCTAACTTGACAAGAAATTATATTTTAAAAAAGAGAGTTATGACTTATAAAAACATTGAAAGAACATTATCAGAATATATAATAAACTTGGGGTAAGTAGTATTATCCTATGGCACAAACAAACAAACAAACAAAAAGAGCCATAGGGGAAAAGATTGAGGTATTTGACCATATACTTTTTAAAAACTTATGCATGTCAAAAGACACTATAAACAAATACAGATGACAATTGACAAGTAATAGACAAGGAAAAGTATTTTCAACATACATAAAAATTTTAAAAAGTAATGTCTAGAATATATAAAATATGTATTTATGTTTATGTATATGGTGTTTATCAATAAATCATTTACTAACAGTAAAATGACATATATAACAAACAGATAATTCAAAGAATAAGAAATACAAAAGGTTTATAAACTTTTGAAAATATGTCCAACCTCATCAATTTTAAGGATAATGAAGACCAAAATGAGATATCCATTTTTACTCATGAAGTGGTCAAACTTTTTAAAAGCTTATCAATAGCATATTTGGGGAGAGTCTGGAAAATCAAATACTCTGATACGTTTCTAGTAAGAGTGTAAATTGCTCTGGCCATATTTTGGGAAAAAATTTGAAGGTATCTATTACCTTCAAAATATTTTATATAGTGTTCTCTATTGACACAGTAATTTTAGTTCTTAACATCTGCGCTAGAGAATAACTAAAAAAATATGCACAAGGAGACATGTATGTAGATGTTCTTTCACCATTATGCTGTTTGTTATAATGAAAAATTGGAAAAAAATCTAAATGTCTATAAAAAAGCTAAATAAACTTTAGTACATTCATAGTCTGAGTCCTATGTAAAATGTAAAATATTATATACTATGGGAATATCCCCAAGACAATGTAAGGGGATAAACACGGAATTTATAAGTTGAAGAATAGTATATTCCTAATGTTCCCATTTATGTGAAAATAAACAAAACCCCACATATTTACAAAATTTCCACAAGTGCATATACATGCATGTAAATGCATAAGGAACAATCATGAAGTTGTAATGGGTGAGTTATCTGTTCCAGGGATAAGGAACCAAAGGTCTATTCCAGAAAGAGTCAAAGTTTTGTTGCCATTTGGTGGGTCAGAACAAATGACTAATTTTGAGTGTATCTTTTATGACCTAGAGAAGGTGTGGGGCACTGAAGAGAAGGTATGACTCTAAGAAATAACAAACTTGGTTCCCTCAGAGGATGGCCAATGACTGTTGGTAGTAGAGATGAAAAATTCCACTTACTGAGCATCTATGCAGACAATGAACTATCTACTTTGTATATGTTTATATCAGAATCTTTAGAATAATCTTGTGAGCAATGATTTGTTATCCCCTTACATATGGAGAAACACTAATACTTTCAGGAGTAAATTGAACATCACGATTCTTTTTTTTTTTTTTTTCAGTTTATTTACTTTGAGAGAGACAGAGACAGAGCAGTTGGTGGAGGGGTAAAGAGGGGTGGGAACAGAATCCCAAGCAAGCGTTGTGCTGCCAGTGCAGAGCCTGATGTGGGGCTCGAATTCATGGAACTGTGAGATCATAACCTGAGTAGAAACTAAGAGTCAAATGCTTAACCATCTTAGCCACGCAGACACCGCTAAACTACGCAATTCTATGAAGTGGCAGAGCCAGAATTTGAACCCAGGTCTATATGACTATATAACTATATGACTGAAGAGCATATTTTTTCCTCTGGGTTAAATTTTAGATTCCAAGGCTAGGGTGATCAAATTCTTGGGTTTTGTGAACAGATTGCTTACCTCAGTGGTTCTGGTATCCATGGATATAAATTATTTGAAAATAGAGTCTTAGACACACCATGGTCAGTGACAGGTGAGGTCACAAGCCTATGTATAGAGATTTTGGAGACTAGAAAGTCAACAAGAACTGCCAGTGAACGTTAATTTCCCCTCCAGACAATAGCAAAAGTCTCCAAACATGCCTTGATGGAAGGAGCACCTTTTTCATATGTGCAATTATATTTTACCATGTTTACTCTTGTCAAAAAGCAAATACATAAGAATGATAAAAAAGCAAGCGCTCTATCACATTCCATTTTGCTAGACCTTAGTACAGTATCCTGCCCCATATTAGCTGTGTCACACTAGAAGATGTTAAGAGTTATTATTTTTCAGTGCTAATGGTCTTGGAGCTATACTAAGTGTGTTTTTGTTTTTTGGAGTTTTTTAGCATTTCTCTCATTTAATTCTTACACCAAATATATGAAATAGGTTTTATCATTACCCTCACTTTACAGGTCATCAACTCAGGATTAGGAAGACTAAGGAACTTTCTCAAAGTTACAGGACCAGGAAGTAGAAAATGAGGAATCAGATACAGGACTGTCAAACTCTGTAACTTGTAAACCTAACTATTCTTCTCTCCTGTCTTTTTGAAGCAAGAGATCCAATTCCCTCTTCCATAAAATGAAGACATTTGTTGTTTTTGCCTATCCAGTGTCTGTTATTCCTCCTGGTAGTAGAATCCATATTTTCCCTCTGGGAACAACTTCTTCTCTACTCCAAGTCCACATGGTTGAGTGAGAGGGAACTGATTTCACTCTTGATTATTGTTCCCCAGAAATGACCATCCAGCATTTTATTCCTTTAGCTATGGTGGTTGTTCATTGCATGGACACTGAATGTTTGTCTAACAATCAGTTGTGTACTGTATGGACTGATTCAGAGATAGACACATGATTTAATTTGTCCCAAAGTAATATAAGAATATTCTTAAACACAGATGAAGAAATTTTCTTTTTATGGACTAGAATAAGGTTAGACATAAACCTATTGCTAGTGGGGGCTGCCCTATGGAGACAGCATTATTAAGAGTGTTATGAGCATAGTGGAAAGAAGAGCTGAAAGATGCTGGGTTTGATATGGTTTGAACTCTTAGATACAGCCATGCCTAAAGTCATTTACCCTTAGATTTTTAAAATGTATTTATTTACATTATATTCCAAGCACTGTTTTAGGCATGAAGGTATTTCAGGAAACAAGACAAATATGGTCCTTCGTCCTTGGTTACATGGGTCAGTAAACCCCATTCTCTGCTTAAACCCAATTAGAGATTTTCAATTTTATTCTTCATTTCAGGGTACCTGGGCAGCTCAGTTGGTTAAGCATTCAACATCAGCTCAGGTCATGATCTCGTGGTCTGTGAGTTCAAGCCCCACATCAGTCTCTGTACTGACAGCTCAGAGCCTGGAACCTGCTTTAGATTCTGTGTCTTCCTCTCTCTCTTTCCCTATCCCACTCATGCTCTGTCTCTCTATGTATCTCAAAAGTGAATAAACATTAAAAAATTGAATGTTTTTCACTTCAATTGAAGTAGTCCTGACCATTACAAAGATGATCTAAGAGTATTTGTGTGGATTAAAATGTCATAATATTTGTATGTTAAGTGCTTAGTACAGTGTTTGGCCCATACTAAGTGCTCAATAAATAATTTTGTGACTCCATATCAATTTTGTCTATTTGCTAAATAGATTATCTTATTTTCTATTGAAATACTTAAAGTATTTTTTAAATTTAATAAAAATAAAATACACTCCCCAGGAATCTGTATAGAGAGATTAAAGAGACATGTAAATAGCAAAATATGGGCTTTATTTGAACAACACACAGAAGTTAGGCAACAGTGAGTGACATTTGAACACTAATAATGTATTCGATATATTAATATTTTATAAGTGTTATTGTAGTTATACTTTAAAAAGAAACTTTATTGTTTATAAATACATGTTGATATATTTTGTGGATGAAGTAATTTAATTATGGCATATGCTTCAAATTATGTTGGGGAAGGGGAAAGTGGGTAGTTGACATGGATGAAACACAAGTGTCCTTGAGTTCTTAACTATTAAAGTGGATGATGTCTACATATTGTTTCAATATAGTATTCCTTCTACTTTTTTCATTTGAAATTTTCCTTGCTAACAAGGTGTTTTTCTACTCATTATGTTATCTGTCAAAAAAGAAACATCTCCTTTGCCCAACATTTTCAACTTCAAATTATCGTTCTTTTCTTCATAGCAAAACTTAGAAGAAAAGTTGTTCATACTTCTTTTTGTGTATTTTCCCCTTTCCAGTGATTCCAGATGTCCTTCAGTTCAGCTTCTGCATTTACCAATTTGGTGAAAGGGTGTTTTGTTTTTGCCAACATCACTGTGATTTATTGTCTCATTATAAAATCTCCCCTTCTTCTACTTCTGTGTTATCTCTCTGACCACTCCTTACCAGGCTTCTTCACTGGCCCCTTTCCTTCACTCCTTTTCCTGCTCAGACTTGGGATTCTCCACAGTTGTAGCCTAGCTCCTTCCTCTATTGACATGACAAAATCACTGAATGAAGTCAGTCATCCCTATGGCTGCTCATCAGTAAATATGGTTTACCTATTAACAACATGAGCTTGAAATTTGTGGGACCACTTATACATAGATTTTTTTTTAATAATAGATTGTAAATTTTTTTGGAAAATAGTGACAATTAAAAAAAAACTTGCACACAAAGTATGTAGCCTAGAAATAAAAAAAAAAGTTTAGGCATTATTGTAAGAATACAGTATATAATATATATAACATACAAAACATGTGCTAATCAACTGTTTATGTTATTGGTAAGGCGCCCAGTCAACAGTAGGCTATTAACTGTTAAGTTTTGGGGGAGTCAAAGGTTATATGTGGGTTTTTGACTGTGCTGGGGGATCAGCATTCTTAACCCCTGTGTTGTTTTAAGGGTCATCTGTACCACATTTCTGTCTTCCTCCTAATTTCTGTACATGCATTGCCAACTACCAACCTTCTTACTGAACACTTGCAATTAATGTTCCCCCAAGCACGTCAAGCTAAATATGTTTAAAACAAAACTTATCATATGCACAACCCCATCCCCCACTTTTCCCAAAAGACTGATCCCCTATGATTGGCAACATTATGATTTTGATCACATTCTAATCAAGGCTAGAAATCCTATAGTATAGAACACTTCTGAATGAAATTAAAGAGAACATAAAAGAAATGAAAAAACATGGAATCATTCTCATGGATTGGAAAAACAAATATTGTTAAAATATCTATACTGCCCAAAGCAACATACACATTTAATATAATACCTATCAAAATGCCGGCAGAATTTTTCACAGAGTTGTAACAAACAATAGATCACAAGCACATAGATCAATGGAACAGAATATGAAACCCAGAAATAGACCCACGACTCTATGGACAACTAATTCTTAAAGCAGGAAAGAATATCCAGTGGAAAACAGACATTCTCTTCAACAGATGGTATTGGAAAAAATGGACAGCAATATGCAGAAGAATGAAACTGGACCACTTTATTACATAACACAAGAACTGGATTATTACTCAGCCATCAAAGAGAATGAAATCTTGCCATTTGCAATGATGTGGATGGGGCTAGAATGTATTGTGCTAAGTGATATAAGTCAGCCAGAGAGAGACAAATGCCGTATGATTTCACTCATATGTGGAATTTAAGAAACAAAGCGATCAACATTTGGGAGATGGGGAAAGAGGAGAGAGGAAAACAAACCACAACAGACTCTTAATGGTAGAGAATAAACTGAAGGTTGATGGAGATGAGGGAGATAGGAGATGGGCTAGATGGGTGATGGGTATTAAGAGGGAACTTATTATGATGAGTACTAGGTATTAAGGAGGGCGCTTATTATGGAGCACTAATGGAGTACTCCTTATTAGGAGTACTGAGTGTTATATATCAATGATGAAGCACTTAATTCTACTCCTGAAGCTAATATTGCACTGCATGTTACCTAACTAAAATTTAAATTAAAAAAGTAAAAAAAAAAAAAAGGTGCCAGCTGATGGCAGCAAACCTCAGTACAGACCATGTGTTGTGATTTACCATAAACTCAGAGCTACTGCAGCTGTGCAATCGTGTAACTGCTTTCTGGGAGAAGCCAATACTGGCCACAGAACATCTAGAACCTCCCCGACAGAACGAATGTAGGTCCAAGCTCAGGGGCACTGAAGTGTGGGGTTTTGAAGTTCAGCCACACCTGAGGTAAAACCTAGGAGGGCAGGGCGACTAGACAAACAGACACCTTGGACACAGATGAGGTGAAGGCAGAGATCTGAAGGAAGCCTGGGACACAGGAAGGGTGACTGATTGGACATCTGTAAGGTCACAAACTTCCCTCTCAGTTAACTAAATATCGCCGTCAAGTGGAGAACAGAACCATTACATCCAGCCCTCCACCCCTGACTCTCCAAACACATCTCTACTAGGGGAAGTCGTTCTGAAAATCATAGCCGCAGGCCCCTGCCCAAAAAGGCCAGCACAAATCCCATCCAAGCATGAAGACTACTGATCATAGAGTGCTGCAAAGCTTTAGCTTTAGGAGAAAAGGATCTAGCTTCCTTTAGCTTTTTGTTTGCTTGTTTGTTTTCTGTTGTTGTTGGTTTCTGCCTTTCTTTTTGGTTGTTTTTTATTCTTGGAAACAGAAAGAGCAAATTTATTTATTTATTTATTTTATTACTACTTTATTAATTTTTAATTTATCTTTTTTTTCATTTTTCTTTTTTGAATTAAGCTTCTCTTAACATGCAAAACAAAACATACCTAAGATTTGGCTTTCTATATTTTCCTTAATATTTTAATTTTTCATCTATTATTATTTTTTCTCTCCAAAATGACAAGATGAAAGAATTCACCCCAAAAGAAAGAACAGGAAGAAATGATGGCCAGGAATTTAATCAATACAGATATAAGTAAGATGTCTGAACTAAAATTTAAAATAACAATCTTAAGGATTCTAACTGGGCTTGAAAAAAGCATAGAAGACACTAAAGAATCCCTTACTACAGAGATAAAATAAATAAAATACAGCCAGGCCAAAATTTAAAAAAATGCTATAACTGAGATGCAACCCAAATGTATGCCATAACAGCAAGGATTGACGAAACAGAGGAACACATTAGTGATATAGAAGATAAAACTATGGAAAATAATGAAGCTCATAAGAAGACGGAAACAAAAGTAATGCATCACCAAGGTAGACTTAACTAACTCAACCACTTATTAAAACGGAATAACATTTGTATCACAGGAGTCCCAGAAGATGAAGAGAGAGCAAAAGCAAAGGTAGGATTATTTGAGAAAACTATAGCTGAAAACTCACCTAATCTGGGGAAGAACACAGATATCAAAATCTAAGAATCACAGAGAATTCCCATTAAATTAAACAAAAGCCAGTCATTTTCAAGGCATATCATAGTAATATTCACAAAATACACGAACAAGATAAGAATCCTGAAAGCATCAAGGATAAAAAAGTCCTTAATGTACAAGGTAAGACAAATCAGGTTCATAGCAGAAACACATAAACATGGCAGGCCAGAATGAAATGGCAGGATATACTGAATTTGCTGAATGGGAAAAATAGGCAGCCAGGAATACTTTATCCAGCAAAGCTGTCATTCAGAATTAAAAATGCAATAAAGAGTTTCCCAAACAAACAAACAAAAATCTAAAGGTGTCTGTAACCACTAAACTGTCTTGCATTAAATATTAAATGAGACTCTTTGAGTGGGGAAAAAAAAAAGACCAGAAGCAACGAAGACTAGAAAGGAATAGAGAACATCACCAGAAACACTATTTTTATAGGAAACACAGTGGCACTAAACTCATATCTTTCAATAACCACCCGGAATATAAATGGAATAAATGTTACAATCAAAATACACAAAGTATCAGAATGGATTAAAAAACAAAACAAGGCACATAATTGCTGCCTAGAGTAGAGTTGTTCTAGACCTAAAGACTTCAGATGCTAATGGACACCAAAAAAAAAAAAATAGCCATAGTTATATCGGAAAAAATAATAAACCAAAGATTGTGACAAGAAGTGAAGAAGGGAATTATATCATAATTAAAGGGTCTATCCATCAAGAAGATCTAACAATTGCAAATATTTATGTCTCCAACTTTGAAACAATCAAATATATATATCGATTACTAACAAACATAAATAAACTCATTGATAATAATAAAATAATAGTAGGGGACTTTAGCACCCCACTTACAGCATTGGACAGATCATCTAAGCAGAAAATTAATGAGGAAATATTGATTTTGGAGGACACACTGGACTGGATGGATTAAACAAATATACTCAGAACATTCCACCTCAAAGCGGAAGAATATGCATTCCTTTCCAGTGCATATGGAACATTCACCAGAACAGATCACATACTGGGTCGCAAATCAGCTCTCAGCCAGTACAAAAAGAATGAGATCATACCATGCATATTTTCCGACCATACCACTGTGAAACTTGAAATCACCAATAAGAAAAAAAATTGTAATGACCATGAATACATGGAGGTTAAAGAGCATCCTACTAAAGAATGAACGTGTTAACCAGGAAATTAAATACAAAATAAAATAAAAAGTACATGGAACCAAACAAAAATGAACACATGACAGTATAGAACCTTTGTGATGCAGCAAAGGCAGTCCTAAGAGGAAAGTATATTGCAATATAGTCCGACCTCAAGAAGTCAGAAAGGTGTCACATGCAAAAATTAGCATTACAATTAATGGAGCTAGAAAATGAACAGCAAATAAAGCCTAAAGATAGCAGAATAAGGTAAATAATGAAGACAAGAGAAGAAATAAAGAATATAGGAACAAGCAAACAAAACACAATAGACAAGATCAACAAAACTAAGAGCTGGTTATTTGAAATAATTATGAAAATTTATAAACCCATATTGAGACTTATAAAAAGGAAAAAGAGTAGGGATCCAATTAAATAAAACCACAAATAGAAGGGGAAGAGATCACAACCAACACCACAGAAATACAACTATAATAGAATATTATGAAAAACTTACATGCTAACAAACTGGGCAATTTGGAAGAAATGTATAAATTTCTAGAAACATACAAACTACCAAAACCGAAACATCAAAGAATAGAAAATTTATAGAGACCCATATCCAACAAAGAAGTCAAAACAGGAATAAAAAAATTTCCCAACAAACTGGTCCAGGGCCAAATGGCTTCCTGGGGGAATCCTACCAGACATTTAAAGTAAAATTAATACCCCTTGAGGTGAAATTGTTTCAGAAAAGAGAAATGGAAAGAAAACTTCCAAACTGATTCTATGAGGCCAGAATTCCTTCATTCCAAAACCAGAAAAAACCCTACTAAAAAGGAGAACTACAGACCAATTTTCCTGATGAACATGGATGCAAAAATGGTATTTTCTTTATTTTCTTTATTCTTTTTTTTTCTGGTGTTGTCTTTGTCTGGTTTTGGTATGAAGATAATTCTGTCATCATAAAATGTATTTTGAAGCTCTGTTTCCTCTTCTTTTTGGAATAGTTTAAGGAGAGTAAGTATTTCATTTTCTTTAAATGTTAGGTAGAATTCTCACCTGCGAATCAGTCTAGATCTGTAATTTTAATTTTTGGTAGATTTTGTAAATTACAAATTCAATTTTCATACTAGTAATTTTTTCTGTTTAGATTGTTTTTATTTAATTCTGGTTCAATTTTAGAAGATTGTTTCAGAAGCTGGGAAGATGGTGGAGTAGGAGGACCCTAAGCTCACCTCGTCCCATAAATGCAACTAGACAACACTCACAACAGCTCAAAGAACCCAAAAAATTACCCAACGAGTACCAGAACAAACTCCACAACTAAATGTAGAGAAGAGGCCAAACTGAGGAAGATAGGAAAAGTGAAGACATGGTTTGGGAGAAAAACGAACCATAACCATCCATGGTTGGGAGGGAGTTAAGGTCACAGAGAAAGGTGAGAAACAGACTATCATATCATGGAGACGATGAATTTCCATAACATTTGGCTTTGAAAGTGAGAAGTATTGAATGTCATGTGTTCTTACAACCAGTGTCCCTAAAACCTGAAATTTAAAAATTAGTGGGCTCTGCTCTAAGAGAGTCCAGAGGGCACTAGGAATTTGAGTCCCTGCCTTTAAAGAAACAGAATGACAGATAGCCCATGCACATGCAATGTAGTACGAGCACTTTTAAAAATGCCTGGGACATATGAAAGTGAGTTATTTGCCTCTCTCAGAGCATGTCCTGGAGAGGGAAGGATCACAGGGAGGTTCTTCCAGGAACAAAGGAGCTGGCAGATGCCATTTCCATTCCTCACCCCAGCATAAACATAGGGCCACCTGCAAGAGCCAGTGCAGTGCTCACAATTGCTACCTAACTGAATTACACCAAGCCCCACTCACTGTGGTTAAGTGGATCTGCTCTTTCCAGTCATGCTTGCCATAGTCCCTGCACTATAGAGCGCCTCCCCCAGAAGACCTATGCAATCCCCAACCAACACCGTATCTCTTGACACTTGCAGTTTGAAGGTCCTTGGTTCTGGTGGTGGTAGTGTAAGTGGATCTTACTTCACAAGGAGACAAGAACCCACATTGTGAAAATGTGCCCAACCCCTGTCAGGGACCATACACTGCCACAACAGGCAAAAAGAGTCGATGGAGACAATTGGACTGAAGGAAAAATCAGCAGGACACTAGAGCAGAAAACACACAACATAAGCAGAAGACACTACCTGAAGTGCCAGGCATATATATATATATATATATATATATATATGTTCCCCACGGCCTGGCACTTCAGGTAGTGTCTGAAGGTAGGTATATGTATGTCTATATTTGTCTATATATGTATGTATATATATATATACATACATATATATATATATATATATATATGGATATTATTCAGCCATAAAAAAGAACAAAATCTTCCATTTGCAATGACATGAATAGAGTTAGAGAGTATAATGTTAAGTGAAACAAGTCAATCAGATGACAAATACCATCTGACTCCAATCATACGAGGATTTTAAGAAATCAAACACACAAGGGGAAAAAGAAGAGAGAGAGACAATCCAAGAAACAGACTCTTAAATGTTGAGAACAAACTGATGGTTACCTGAGGAGAGGTGGGTAGGAGGATGGGTGAAATAAGTGATGAGAATTAATGAGTGCACTTATGGTGATGAGCACTCAGTATGGAATTGTTGTATCACTATGTTGCACACCTGAAACTAATACAACACTGTATGTATACTATACTGGAAATGAAATGATATGAAATGAGATGAAATAAATATTTGAATATAAATGGATTAAATGTTCCAATAAAAAGATATAGGGTGACAGAATGGATAAAAAACCAAAACCCTACTTGATCATGGTTGATAATTCTCTTTATATGCTGTTGGATTCGATTTGCTAGTATCTTGTTGAAAATTTTTGCATCCATATTCATCAGGGATATTGGCCTGTAATTTTCTTTCTTTGCTGGGTCTCTATCTGCTTTGGGAATCAAAGTGACGCTGGCTTCATAGAATGAGTCCGGGAGTTTTCCTTCCATTTCAATTTTTTGGAACAGCTTGAGGAGGATAGGAATTAACTCTGTTTTAATGTCTGGTAAAATTCCGCGGCAAAGCCATCTGGTCCAGGGCTTTTATTTGCTGGGAGGTTTTTAATAACTGATTCTATTTCTTCACTAGTTATGGGTCTGTTCAAATTTTCTATTTCTTCCCGTTTGAGTTTTGGTAGCGTGTGGCTATTTAGGAAGCTGTCCATTTCTTCCAGATTGCCAAGTTTGGTGGCATATAATTTTTCATAGTATTCTCTGATGATTGCTTGTATCTCTGAGGGATTGGTTGTAATTTCTCCCTTTTCATTCACGATTTTATCTATTTGAGTTCTCTCCCTTTTCTTTTTGAGAAGTCTGGCTAGAGGTTTGTCTATTTTGTTTATTTTTTCAAAGAACCAGCTTTTGGTTTCATTGATCTGTTCCACTACCTTTTCTGTCTCCATATGGTTAATTTGTACTCTGGTCTTTGTTATTTCTCTCTTTCTGCTGGGCTTGGGTTGTTTTATTTGTTCTGCTTCTAGTTCCTTTAGGCGTGCTGTTAGAATTTGCGTTATTGATTTTTCTTGTTTCTTGAGATGAGCCTGGATTGCAATATATTTCCCTCTCAGGACTGCCTTTGCCACATCCCAGAGCGTTTGGATTGTTGTATTTTCATTTTCATTTTTTTCCATGTATTTTTTAACTTCTTCTCTGATGGCTACGTTGACCCACTCATCTTTTAGTAGGTTATTTCTTAGCCGCCATGTTTTTGGATGTTTTCCAGGCTTTCTCCTGTGGTTGATTTCAAGTTTCAAAGCATTGTGGTCTGACAGTGTACACGGTATGATCTCAATTCTTTTATATTTATTCAGAGCTTCCCTGTGCCCCAGAATGTGGACTATCTTGGAAAATGTACAGTGTGCAGTTGAGAACAATGTAAATTCCTTTGCTTCTGGATGAAAGACCCTGAAGATGTCTGTGAGGCCCATCTGTTCTAATGTGTCGTTCAGGGCTATTGTTTCTGCAGAGATTTTCTG
This sequence comes from Paguma larvata, assembly GCA_030068075.1. Classification (NCBI taxonomy): domain Eukaryota; kingdom Metazoa; phylum Chordata; class Mammalia; order Carnivora; family Viverridae; genus Paguma; species Paguma larvata. The sequence goes on along the minus strand of CM057830.1, from coordinate 49,723,515 downwards.
TTTTGTAGATCTATCCAATGCTGAGAGTGGGGTGTTGAGATCCCCTACTATTAGGACATTTTTATCGATGAAGTTGCTAATGTTTCTAATTAGTTGTTTTACAAATTTGGGTGCCCCAGAATTCGGTGCGTAGATATTTACAATTGTTAGCTCTTCTTGCTGGATGGTCCCTGAGACTATTATATAATGTCCTTCTTCATTTCTTATTACATCGTTCATTTTAATGTCTAATTTGTCTGATATAAGTGTGGCTACTTCGGCTTTCTTCTGACTTCCAGTAGCATGGTATAAGCAAGAAGGGCATGAAACCAAGAATTCTGTATCCGGCTAGCCTGTCATTCAGAATAGAAGGAGAGATCAAGGTTTTTCCCAACAAACAAAAACTGAAAGAATTTATCACAAATAAGCCAGCACTACAAGGGATCCTGAAGGGCACTCTATGAAGGAAAGGTTGCAAAGAACACGGACTGACAGAGACAGCCTTACAAACATGAAACTTACAGGTAATACAGTGACTGTAAGCCCATATTTTTCAATATTAACACTGAATGTAAATGGACTAAATGCGCCAATCCAAAGACACAGGATAACAGAATGGATTAAAAAACCAGACCCATCTATTTGCTGTCTTCAAGAAACTCATCTTAAACCTGAAGACACCTTCAGATTGAAAGTGACGGGATGGAGAACTATCTACCACTCACTACTTTTAAACAAAGACACTGAGACCAGCAGAGCAGAGATGCCAGAATAGCCAGAACTGCCTGCTTGGTGATCAGACTACTCTTGTACCTCTCTCCTTCCTTTCGCCTAACTGTCCATCCTTTGGGGACTCCTGGACTCAGCCGGAGCTGGACTCTGGAAGCTGAGGAATAAATCCCACTTGATCATCGTGAATAATTCTTTTTATGTACTTTTGGATTCGGTTTTTTAGTATCTTGTTGAGAATTTTTTACATCCATGTTCGTCAGGAATATTGACATGTATTTCTCCTTTTTTGTGGTATCTTTGTCTGGTTTTGGAATCAAGGTAATGCTAGCCTCAAAGAATGGGTTTGAAAATTTTCCTTCCATTTCTGTTTTTTTGGAATCTTTTGAGAAGAGTAAGTATTAACTCTTCCCATTTATTTTTGAGGTTTTATTTTTATGTAATCTCTACACCCAATGTGGGGACTTAACTCTCAACCCTGACATCAAGTGTCACATGATCCACTGATTGAGCAATTCAGTTCCCTCGGTATTATCTCTTGTTTAATGTTTGGTAGAATTCTCCTGTGAAAACATTTGGCCCTGGACTTTTGTTTTAGAGATTTTTTATTATTATAATTTCAATTTCCTTGCTTGGTATATATAATTTCCAGTTTTCTATTTCTTCCTGTTTCTGTTTTGCTGGTTTATATGTTCCTCAGAATTTATCTTTTTTTTTTCCAGATTGACCAATTTGTTGGCAAACAGTTTTTCATAATATTCTTTTATAATTGTTTGTATTTCTGTGATGTTGGTTGTGATCTCTCCTCTCTTTTTTATTTTATTTATTTGGGTACTTTTTTTCTTTTTAATAAATCTAGCCAGGGGTTTATCAATTTTATTAATTTTCTGAAAGAATCATCTCTGGATTTTCACTGTTCTGTTCAACTAAGTTTTGTTTGTTTGTTTCTATAGCGTTTATTTCTGCTTTAATCTTTGTCATGTCCCTTCTGCTGCCTTTAGGGTTAATTTATTTTTCTTTTTCCTTTAAGTGTAAGGTTAGGTTGAATTGTGGAGATTTTTCTTGCTATTGATGTGGGCCTTTATTGCTATATACTTCTCTGTTGTGATTACTTTTGCTGCATCCCAGAGGTTTGGACCATTTTGTTTTCATTTTAATTTGTTTCCATTTATTTTTTACGTCTTCTTTAATTTGCTGTTCGACCTATTTATTCTTTAAGTTTTTTAATGTTTATTTATTTATTTCAAGGGAAAGAAAGCTTGCGAGAGTGGGGGAAGGGCAGAGAGAGAGGGAGAGAATCACAAGCAAGCTCTGCGCTGTCAGTACATAGCCCAAAGCGGGCTTGAGATGAGATCATTACCTGAGCTGAAATCAAGAGTTTGACGCTTAACCGACTGAGCCACCTAAGTGTCCCATGGATAGAATTTCCTTGACTATAGATTTCTCCCATTCAGCACATGGAACATATCATACCACTCCCTTCTGTCCTGCCATGTGTCTCTGGAGAGATCTGTTGCTAAACTTATTTGTTTTCCCTTGTGAGTTAGGGACTCCTTTTGCCTTGCTGCTTTAAGGGTTTTTCTTTATCTCTATATTTTGCAAATTTAACTGCAATATCTTGGTGTTGGCCTGCTTTTAAGATTAAGATGAGAGTTCTGTGTACTTTCTGGATTTGGAAGACTGTTTCCTTCCCCAGATTAGGTAACCTTTCAGTTATAATTTCCTCAGATAACCCTTCTGCCCTTTTTTACTCTTCTTCTGGGACTCTTATGATATTAATATTATTATGTTTTTATTGGGTCAATGAGGTCCATAAGTCTACTTTCATGATCCAAGATTTTTCTTTCCATGTTTTAATCAGCTTCATTGTTTTCCATAATTCTATATTCTCTGTCACTTATTTGTTCCACTGCTTCTTTCATTCTTGTGGTCATTACATCTAGTTGGTTTTAAATATCGGTTGTTGCATTTTTCATTTCAGCTTGATCAGTGTTAAGCAGTTTTATATATGAAGTAAAGGGCTACCTTGTGTCTTCTGTGATTTTTTTCAAGCCCTGATAGTATCCTCATGATTGTTGCTTCAAATTCTGGATCAGTCATATTACTTTTATTTGTTTCCATGAGATCACTGGCCATGATTTTTTCTTGTTCTTTCTTTTGGAACGAATTCCTCTATCTTGGCATTTTGTCTAGGTTTTTGTCTTCTTTTCTGTGTTAGGAGAGACTATTATGTTTCCTGCTCCTGATATTAATGGTTATATGAAGAAAAGGTCATGTAATATTCTCAGGCTGACTCTTCGGGAGGTGTCTCTGGTTTTTGTTGCATGCACTCTGCTGCTGCAATTTGGCTGCTTTATCCCTCAGGTCATTCCTCTAAGTTTCTCCATGCCTGCTGTAGGCAGTTTTTGCACTTTGGCCAGAGTGTGGCAAGCTTTAACTAGGTGTGATCTGTTGTACCTGTTAAAAGAGACCGTATGCTATTTCCACTAGAGTGGAAGTTTTAAATAACTTTATGGTCAGTAGGTATGGTTCCTGCAGGTGTCGGCAAACCTGGCCTTCTGGAGAAGAGCCCCACACTGCAGGTCTTCAGGGAGAAAATAAGTACCAGCACTGAGCAGCAGGATGAGGCTTTTTCCAAGTATTTTAGGCTTCCAGTGTTAGTGTTGTGCTCTTTATGTTGAGATACTGGGGAGGGAAATACTAGCCAGCTCCCTCATTCCCTGAGAGGGGAGCTCATGCCTGCCTATTTCCAGAAAGCCTTTCCAGAAGAGTGAAAAATCTCCCCTCACGCATCCCAGGCATCCTTCAAATCGGTGTCTTCACACTGTCTGTATTCGGACAAACTGCCTTCCCAGAGCAGTACAGTGCACTTTGGGGTCTATCCCAGGCAGGCGGCTGTGTTTTAAAACTAAAATTTAGGGACCTGGCACGGTGGAGATGCTGGGACTGACGTAGTTTTGACTCAGAAGTGCAGTTGCACCAAAGCACAGGAGCATGAGGTTCGGAGTAAAGCATCACAAAGAGCTAGTGTCTAGGTTGGTCACCTTCAGCAGGTGTCTCTGCACCTATGCTTAGGGGTGGGATAACAAACTGAATAACTAAAGGAAGCAAAAAGGCCACATCATGGAAGGTAGAACTATGGAGATGTGATTTGGTAGAGAAGTGAATTGTGAGTGTTGAGGAGGGGAGAAAGCATTGGTTGTGTAGAGAGGCTAGAGAGAGGGAGAGAGGAGTGAACAGAGGATTGCACAAGGAAAACACTTCCCCAAAGCCATTGACTGGGAAAATGAGAAGGGCTTATTTTCATAAGTTTTAACAACCAGTCAGGCTCAAATACTAGAGTTTTAGAGGTCCATGGCATAATTAGTGTGGAGTCCTGAGGGTTCTGCATTGCTCCTGTAGAGAAAGCCATCAGATAGACCAGGGGAAGACAGTGCAATCTGAGGACGAACTGGGAGAGAAGATTCCCCTTTGTGATTATTTGGGAGAGATGGCATTACTCTCTGGGGACAAAAATCTGGCACGTGTAGGAGTCAAGTACAAAATTTCTCTGTATTGGGGCATCCGGGTGGCTCAGTAGCTTAAGCGGCCGACTTCGGCTTAGGTCATGATCTCACAGCTTGAAAGCTTGTGGTTTTGAGCCCCACATCGGGCTCTGTGCTGACAGCTCAGAGCCTGGAGCCTGCCTTGGATTCTGTGTCTCATTCTCTATCTCTTGCCCTCCCACTTGTGCTCTGCTTCTCTCTGTCTCTTGAAAATAAATAACTGTAAAAATATTTTAAAAATTCTCTGTGTAAAAATTATACATTATTTTATATGCCTACTAAAAATGTGTGAAAATGTTTTAGCATTCCTGCCAAATTTTTGTTAAAATTATGTTATTATAACACTTTTCAATTTTACCCATTGTAACTAACATTTATATAGCACTTATGGGCCAGATACTCATCTATGTAGTCTGCATAAATTGACCGATTTAATCTTTGCAACAATTTGATGTGATGAGTATTATCACCCCCACCCACATTATAGGCCACGATGCTGAGACAAAGGAAGGTTATATAGCTGGAAAATAGTAGCTTTTTTCCACAGAAGTCTTGTTTCAGAGTCCATTCTCCTTATATTTGCACTAAAATACCTCTAAGTTTCTTCTCTTCATTTTCTTCTCCCATTGAAGCAATATTTTTCTTTGTGTTCAGTACTCTGTCCCCTTCATTCTTTATGTTCAGGTGAAAATCTGGCAGAAATTTCAATAATAACTGGCACCAAACAGGGATAAATATGTTAAATGAAATGTTAGCAATTCTCTGTACAGGCACGCCACAGATGGTATGTGGAGGTAATTTCCTTTGGCTCAATTGGTCTTGTTAATTAGCGGGCTGATTTCTCCGTCTTTGTGGCTTCCTTCAGCACATGGCGGGCAATTTAGGGTTTTTCCCTTTCTTCTTCAACACACATTTATTATTTTTATTAACCTTTTTATTTAGAATTGATTGCCTCGTCACAAATAGTTGTTAGAAATGATACATCTCTTCCTTAAATTTACAAATGATGCACTCTTCATCAATTTCCCCTAGATAATAACATCTTTTTAAATTTTTTAACGTTTATTTTTGAGAGACATAGAGACAGAGTATGAGCAGGGGAAGGGCACAGAGAGAGGGAGGTACAGAATCTGAAGCAGGCTCCAGGCTCTGAGCTGTCAGCACAGAGTCCGATGCGGGGCTCGAACTCACAGACCGTGAGATCATGACCTGAGCCGAAGTCAGCCGCTTAACCAACTGAGCCACCCAGGCGCCCCTCCCCTAGATAATAACATCTTGCAAAACTCCAGTACATTATCAAAACCAAGATACTGACATTGATACATTCAAGATACAGAACTGTTCCCATCACCACGAAGATCCCTTCTTATGTCATTTTATAGCCACCTCAACCTCTCTGTTACCCCAACTCCTCCTTAACACATGGCAATTATTAATCTGTTTTCCATTACTATAATATTATATAGAAGGGAGCTAAGATGGTAGAGTAGTAGAGTGACCCTAGGCTTGCCTTATCCTACTAGATAAATGTCAAATCATTCCGAACACCCAAGAAATTGATCTGAAGACTGGCATAAAAAAACTGAACATCTAAAAGAAGCAAAAAGGCCACATCATGGAAGGTAGAACTATGGAGATGTGATTTGGTAGAGAAGTGAATTGTGGGTGTTGAGGAGGGGAGAAAGCATTGGTTGTGTAGAGAGGCTAGAGAGAGGGAGAGAGGAGTGAACAGGGGATTGCACAAGGAAAACAAACACTTCCCCAAAGCCATTGACTGGGAAAATGAGAAGGGCTTATTTTCATAAGTTTTAACAACCAGTCAGGCTCAAATACTAGAGTTTTAGAGGTCCATGGCACTGATTTGTATGTAGAAATGTTGAATATTATATTGTACATCTGAAACTAACATAACACTGTATGTTAATTATACATCAATTAAAAAGGGAACAAAGAAAATTACAAATGTGGTTGAAAATTATAAATGCTTCATTGTAAACTTAATTTTACATACAAAACTTATGAGAAATAGTATATTGTTCATGAATACTCATCATAAAAACAGAAATCATATAAAATTCTTAATATGTAACTAAATGAATATATACGTATTCTGAAGCATGTTTTTCACCAAAATAAAATCTATCACTTTCAAAAATATTTTAAAATGTTATATACACACACACACAATGGAATATTATTTAGCCTTATGTAAGAATGAAATAATGTTCCAGGAATGCTGGCATGGTAGAAGGATCTTGAGCTCACTTAGTCCCAAAAATACACATAGATAACACCCACATCGGTGGGTAACTGATCAGTGTAACTCACCCAAAAAATGACCCAAAGTCCTATAGATAGGATTATCCACAATTAATCTGAAAAAGAATGCCAAATTGCAAATGATAGAGAAAGCTGAGACACTGTTGGGGATCAAAGTAACCTATGAAAGTAACATCAAAATGGAAGGACCACCCAAGGATGGAGAAGGGAGAATGACTACATACCAGGCACACTGGACAAGGGACTTGCATTACAAAGACAAATCCCCATAATATTTTTTGAAACCCAGAGAAGTTAACTTTATAATTCTTTTTAAATAAGTGAAGCTTAACCCTGAGAACCTTAAAAATCAGTAGGTTTGGCTCAAGGAGAACCTTAAGGATGTAGGAAACAACCCCTGTCCCTAAGGAGACAACATAACACACAACCCCATGGAGATACAGCACAGAATCAGCAGTTTAAAAAACACCTGAGATATACCAGAAATAGATTTATTTATTAATCTCAAAATGTACACTGGAGGGACTGGGGTCTTTAGGAGACCTCTCCAAGAACAAAAATACTAGCAGGCATCCATTCTCTCTTCCTCCCACCAGCCTAGATACCTGCACAGTTGCGGGAACCAGCACAAATACTTGCCACCTAGATTATTAACACTGCATGTTCTCCCCATGTATTCTCCTGGGTACTCACCTTACCCAACCCACCCTGTTCAGCAAGGGTCCATTCAAAGTGGTACCACAAATTTTTCATTGTGCAAGAAACTCCAACTCTTGCCATACCTACTCCAAAGTGACTCTTGCTCCGCTGAATGGAAAAGATAAGCACACATAACATCCAAATGCAGCCTCAATAGTGAGCTCGAAGCAGATATCTAATCTGAGTGGCAGACCTACATACCAACAAAATACAGCAGGCAGCACAAAGATAGTGAACTGTAGTCTGGGTTTACTGAACACCAACAGACTGGGGTCATACGTCTGGTCTGACTGCAGGCCTCACTCACCAACAAAAGCCTCTTAATGGACAATGCGGGGGGAGAGTACCCTACAAATTGGTGTAACCTGTAATTAGTTTTGGCAAAGTAGTGAGTTGAAAGCAGGCATCTGGCCTTACCCAACTAAAGCCCAAAGTGGTCACAAATGCACAGAAAAAAAAAAAAAAAAACAAAAACAACTCTGCTCACAAAAGCAAAGAAAACCATTGCAGATGACTTGACCGAAGCCACACATAGCTCGACCACAAGAGTAAGGCATGCAAAACAAACATCGGAGACACTCATGAAGAACCAGATTCTGGTGTATAGGGGACATAGAACTACAGGGCACTACAGGACCTTTTCTTCATAAGACCAGTATTTTCAAGAACAGGAGATATAGGTGACTTTACCAATACATGGAAATAGATACAGAGAATTAGACAAATTAAGGAGACAGAGGAATATTTCCCAAGTAAAAGAAAAGGATGATTTCACAGCAAAAGAGCGAAATGAAACAGAGAAGAGGAATATGCCTAGTAAAGAATACAATGTAATGGTCATAAAGATACTGTACTTGAGAAAAGAGTGGAAGATCTCAAATAGACCTTGAAAATGAAATAGAAAATATAAGAAGAAGCAAACAAATAACCAGAGATGAAGAACTTAATAACTGAAATTAAAAATAAACTAGAAAGTATAAATAGTAGACTAAAGGAAGCAGAATAACATAGCAGTGAGCTGGAAGACAGAGTAATAGAAAACAACCAAACTCAACAACAACAAAAAGAATAATAATAAAAATGAGAGTAGGTTAACATAGTGACACTAATCACGCATAAGAACATTCTCATAATAAAGATCCCAGAAGTAGAAGAGGGAAGGGGGCATAAATTTTATTTGAAGAAATCATATCTGTAAACTTCCTAATCTGAGGAAGAAAAAAAGACATCTAGATAGATCTAGGAGACACAGAGTGACCCAAAAGAAATGAACCAAAAGAAATGCACACATGTATTAACACATGATAATTAAAATGGAAAAATGTTGTGATATAGAGATAATTTTAAAGGCAGAAAGAGAAAATAAAACATTTACATACAGGTGAAAACTCATAAAGCTATCAGAAGATTTTATTCAGCAGGAACATTGCAAGCCAGAAGTGGGTGGCATGATACATCCAAATTTCTTAAAGGAAAAAACCTGAAACCAAGAATACTCTAGCTAGCAAGGTTGTCATTTAGAATAGGAGAAGTAGTTTCCCAGAAAAGTGAAATTAAAGGAATTCATCACCACTATCCCAGTGTTACAAGAATTGTAAATGGAGTGGAAATGAAAGGTTATAATCTGTAGTAAGAAAATTAGTAAAGAAAAAAATCATCACAGATATATTATGAACATAATAAAAAGAGTAGGTTAATAAAAAAACTTTTTTTTTTAAATTTTTATGTTTATTTATTTTTGAGACAGAGAGAGAGAGACAGAGTGTGAGCAGGGGAGGGGCAGAGAAGGAGGCATAAAATCTGAAGCCGGCTCCAGATTCTGAGTTGTTAGCACAGAGCCCGACACAGGGCTCAAATCCACAAGCTGTGAGATCATGACCTGAGCTAAAGTCAAACGCTTAACTGACTGAGCCACCCAGGCACCCTATAAAACAACTTACAAAACTAGTATGAATGTTAAAACACAAACACTGTAAAAATAATTATATCTATAAATGTCAGTCAAGGAATTCACAACATACAACGATGTAAAGTATGACATCATATATACAAAATACGGAGAGCAAAAATTTAGTGTTTCCAGAATAAGTTCAAATGTAAGCAATCATCAACATAATATAGGCTACTAAATTAACATAAAATTATATATAAACCTAATTGTAAGCAAAAACCAAAAACCTATAATAGGTATGTGAAAAATAAAGAGAAAGAATCAAAGCTTATTACTAAAGATAGCCCTCAAACCACAAAGGAAGAGAGCAAGAGACAAAACAGAGAACAATAAAACCAACCATAAGACAAGTAACCAAATGGCATTAAGTACATACATATCAATAATTACTTTGAATGTAAATAAACTAACCACTCCATTCAAAAGATAGGACGTCTAAATGGATAAAAAACAAGAACCATAGGGCGGGGTTATGATGGTGAAGTAGGGGGCCCTGGGTTTTCCTCGTCCCTCAAACTCAGGTGTATCGATGTCAGATTACTTGGAACAACCAAGAAATAGATCTGTGGAGCAGCAGAAAGATCTCCGCAGTTGGAGGGAAACAGCTTGGCATGAGTGAGGTGCATGGGTGTGAATTTGGGGAGATAAAATGGCATAGCCGTGAAGGCGAGGGAACACTTTCTGTGGAAAGACAAAAGGGAGGGAAAGAGGGAGGGGTTGTGAAAGTGGCATCAAGTTATCGCAAGAGAAAAACCTCTCTGTACCATGGTCTGGGAAACGAGAAATACGGACTGTGCCAGTTATTTTTGCAAATAGCCTTGGAGCTGAAACTCAGGTTTTGTAAGTGTACAACTTTCCCTGGAGTGGAGCCATGGCGTGCACTGCTGGGTAGGAGGAAACTGGCCCCAGAGTGCATAGGATGGTTTAGCAATCTCTGGGACATACTGGGAGAGACGAGTCTCCTTCCTGGAGTACTTTGGGAAGAGGATTTATTGCCTTCCCAAGGACAAAAGTCCCTGCAAATTCCAGCCAAAATCCTTTAATCAGCAAGGTGGGGAGGATCCACAGTGGAGGAGGGGAGCAGATCTGCACCATGCTGGGTCCTTTAAGATCTCAGGTTTTGAATCTCAGCTTCATGTCATGGAGAAGGTGAAGGGCAGTTTTGTAGTAGGGCAAGTTGAATGCCCTCACTATTCTGTGAGGGCTGTATGAAGAGCATGGGTTGAGATCCCCAGTCTGGGAAGGAGAGATTGGGGTGACGCCGTTTCCCGCCCCCAACACCAATCAGTGGGACTTCAGAGAGCAGCACAGGGGGCCCCAGTGGAGGCAGGGCCTACTTACACCAAACCCTGCCCCTCCTTGCCTGGCAATTGCTCATTTACTGGGGCAAGACTGAGTCTGACCCAAGGCAGCTGGCCTCTCCTCCTGATCAGCACAGCACCAATAGAAAACTCTCTTCTTTTTCTTTTTCTTCCTTCCTCCCTTCTTTATTTTTTTTTCCTTTTGGAATCAGGTTCATAGTTTCTGAATTATTTTTTTTGCCATTTATTTTTATTTATTTATTTTATTTTTTGAACATGCTTTTTTATTCCTTTCTTTTTCCTTCTTTTCTCTTTTCTTCTACTTTTTTTTCCCTTTCTTTTTTGAAGGAATTAGCCTTACGATTTTTTATTTTCTGTTTGGTTTTCTTTTTTCCCCTTTCCTTTTTCTATTTTTTGGGGGGGATCAAGTTCCCTCCTTTTTTTCCAAGATTACTTCAATAAACAAATCAAAGCACACCAAGCTTAAGATCCAAACATTCCAGCACTGCAAGGAAGAGCTCTTCAGAGGACTGACCACTGGAATAGAGCAGCCACAATGCAAGAGCAGAGTGCACACAACATACACCAGAAACACTTCCTAGAGGGCCAGGCCCTGGACAGCATATACCCCTTTTTAATATAGTAGTTCTCACAGATACGGGACACATAACAGGCTTTTAAAACACTCAAAAGGCAGAAACTTAGCCAAATGACAAGATGAAGGAACTCTCCTCAAAAGAAAGGTCAAGAAGAAATCATAGCCGGAGACTTGCTCAAAACAGATATAAACAGCATATCTGAACAATAATTTAGAACGACAGTCATAAGACTAATAACTGTGCTTGAAGAAAGCATGAGACACCAGAAAAAATAGACTCATTTCAAACCTAAAGACAAATGCAATTTTAAAGTGAAGCGATAGAAAAATACTAATCACGCATCTAGAAATAAAAATAAAGCTGGGGTAGATATATATATATATATATATATATATATATATATATATATATATATATATATATATATACATGTATAGGTCAAGCTTCTGCGCAGGCGCTGGGGACTCAAGGTGGAGGACACGGAAACACAATGGAGTCAGTCCCAGTTTGCCCTTAAGCAAAATGGAATCTGTCCCGATTTGCCTTACAATACATGGAAACAAATAAAAATGAAAACGCAACAATTCAATATTTTTGGGATTGTAAGGGCAAATTGAGACTGATTCCATTTTGCTTAAGGGTAAACTGGGACTGACTCCATTGTGTTTCATGTCCTCCACCCTGAGTCCCCAGTGCCTGCAAAAAAGCTTAAAACCTGCAACTTCCCGGTTCCAAAAGAACCACGCCCAGTGACCTATGGAACAGGACCCTTGATCCTTCCTCGGGCAATCGGTTAGGGTCATGACCATCACCCCTCTCACTGCCCCAAGACCCCTTTAAAATTATTGTGTTTTTGGAGCGTGCGCTCTCTCTCGACTCACCGCTGCATCATTGCAGGTAGGAGATTGAGCTCGAGAGCTAGCTCGAATAAAGGCTCTTTGTTCTTGCATCGGACTCGGCTCCCTATTGTTTTTTGGGGTCCCCGAATTCTGGGCATAACAGGATGCAGTAATACTGTTCTAAGAGAGAAGACTATAGCTATAGAGCACAACCTCAAGAAGTAAGGAAAATCTCAAATAGAAAACCTGACATTACACCTAAAGGAACTAGAAAAAGAAAAACAAACAAAGGATTAGAGCAGAAAGAAATTAATAAGAGAGTAAAATCAATCAATCAATCGATCAATCAATGAAACCAGGAACTAGTTCTTTGAAAAGATCGGCAAAATTGATAAGCCTTTATCCAGACACATAACAAAAAGGAAACAAAAGAAAAATAGAAGGATTCAAATAAATAAAATATAAATTTAAAAAAAGATTTAAAAAATCCAACTCAATAGAAATACAAATGATTAAAAAAGAATATTATGAAAAATTGTGGGGCGCCTGGGTGGCTCAGTTGGTTAAGCGGCTGACTTTGACTCAGGTCATGATCTCACGGTCTGTGAGTTCGAGCCCGGCATCGGGCTCTGTGCTGACAGCTCAGAGTCTGGAGCCTGTTTCAGATTCTGTATCTCCCTCTCTCTCTGCCCTTCCCCTGCTCACACTCTGTCTCTATGTCTCTCAAAAATAAATAAATAAACGTTAAAAAAAAAGAAAAATTGTGTACCAACAAATCAACTTAGATGCATTGGATAAATTCCTGGATACATATAACCTAACAAAACACAATCAGAAAAAAAAATTGAAAACTTGAACAGACCAATTACTAGCCATTAAATTGAATTAAGAATAAATAAAATACAAACAAACAAAAATCCAGGGCCAGATGGCTTTACAGGTGCATATACCAAACATTTAAAGAAAAGTTAATACCTATTCTTCTCAAATTATTCCAAAAAAAAATAATAAAAGTGGAAGGACAACTTCCAAATTCATTCTACAAGGCCAGCGTTGCCCTGATACCAAAGCAAGGTAAAACCTTAACTCGAGGAAAACAAAAACAAAAACTAAAACAAAACAAAACAACTACAGGCCAATATCTCTAATGAACATAAATGCAGAAATCCTCAACAACATATTTGCAAATATAATCCAACAATACATTTAAAAAATTATTCACCACAATCAAATGGGTTGTATTTCTCGGAGGTATGTGTGGTTCAATACTTGAAAATCAAACAACGTGATGCATCACATCAACAAGAGAAAAGAGTAAAACTATACGATTATCTAAATAGATGTAGAAAAACTTTTGATAAATACCTCCACTCATGATAAAAACTCTCAAAAAACATGTTTAGAGGAAACATACTTCAACATACCGAAGGCCATATATGAAAAACCCATCACACACAGTGGTGAAAAACTGAGAGCTTTTCTTCCAAGATCACGAACAACGCAAGAATTTCTACTCATCACCTTTACTCAACATAGCACTGGAAGTCCAAACTACACCTATCAGTAAAGGAAAATAAATAAAAGGTATCCGAATTGGTAAAGAAGTAAAGCTCACTCTTTGCAGATGCCATGATACTATATATGGAATACCCTAAGGAATCACCAGAAAATTATTAGAAGTTATAAATAAATTCAGTAAACTTACAAGATACACAATGTACAGAAATATGTTTCATTTTTATATTAATAATAAGGTAGTAGTAAAAGAAATCAATAAGACAATCCTATTTACAATTGGACAAAAAAATAATAAAATAAGTAGGAATAAACTTAACCAAGGAGGTGAAAGACCTGTAGACTGGAAACTATAAAACACTGATGAAGGAACTTAAAGGTGTTACAAACAAATGGAAAGATATTCTATGCTCATGAATTCGGAAAACCAATATTGTTAAAATTTCCATACTACCTAGAGCAATCTGCAGATTTAATTCAATCTGTATCAAAATACCAACCACATTCTTCATAAAAATAGAAAAAAAATTATCCTATAATTGATATGGAACCAAAAAAAGACCCCGGATAACCAAAGTAACCTTGAAAAGGAAGAAAAACACTAGAGGTATCACAATCCCAGATTTTAAGGTATACGATAAAGCTGTGGTGATCAAAATAATATGGTATTGGCAAAAATAGACACACAGGTCAATCGAACAGAATGAGATCCCCAACCTAAATCTATGATTATATAGTCAGTTAATCTACCACAAAGGAGGTAAGAATATGCAATCTCTTCAACAAATAGTCTTGAGATAGATGAACAGCTACATGCAAAAGAATGAACCTGGACCACTTTCTTACACGACACAGAAAAATAAAGTCAAAATGGATTAAATACCTAAATGTGAGACCTAAAACACTAATATTCCTAGAAGAAAACATAGACAGTAATCTGTTTGATATTAACTGTAAAAACCTTTTTCTAGGTATGTCTCCTTGTCAAGGAAAACAGGGGCGCCTGGGTGGCTCAGTCGGTTAAGCGCCGGACTTCGGCTCAGGTCATGATCTCACAGTTTGTGGGTCCGAGCCCCACGTCGGGTTCTGTGTTGGCAGTTCAGAGCCTGGAGCCTGCTTCACTTCCGTGTCTCCCCCTCTCTCTGCCCCTCCCCTTCTCACCCCCTCTCTTTCTCAAAAATAAATAAACATTTAAAAAAGCAAAATTAAATTATTAAGGGTACACTAAAATAAAAATATTTTGCACAGCGAAGAGAACTATCCATAAAACAAAAGACAGCCCACTGAATCAGAGAAGATATTTGCAAATGATTTATCCAATAAGGGATTAATGTCCAAAACACATAAAAACATATAGAAGTATAGAAGTCAACACCAAAAAAAAAAAAAAAAAAAAAAAAGGTTATAAGCAGACAACATGAACAAAGATTTCTCCAAAGAATACATGTAGATGATCAACGGATGCATGAAAACATGTCCAACATCACCAAACATAAGAAAAATGCAAATGAACCCCACAATGAGATATCACTTCACACTTTTCAGAATGGTTAAGTAAAAAAAGAAAAACACTAGAAAAAACAAGTATTGGTGAAGAGGAGGAGAAAAATAAACCTCATTCATTGTTGTTGTGAATGCAAGCTTGTAGTGACATTATGAAAAACATTATAGAGATTCCTCAAAAAATTAAAAATAGAATTAACACATGTTCCAGTAATTCCACTACTGGGGACTTATTCAAAGAAAATGAAAACATTAATAATAAATTATATGCACCCCTACATGTATTGCAGCATCATTCACAAAGCCAAGAAATGGAATCAACCAAAGAACCTATCCAAAAATGGATGGATAAAGAAAATATGGGAAAGATTTAGGGAAGATGGTCATAGAATAGAAGTAACCAAGCTTGTATTGTCCCAAGAACACAACTAGATAACTTGTGAATCATCCTAAATACCCCAGAAATCTACCTGAGACTGACAGAACAAACTCCCAGCTAAAGGGAGAGGAGAGGTTACACGGAAGAAGGTAGGAAGTGCGGTAATATGGTTTAGGTGAGAAAAGTATCGCTGGTGCTGTGGAAGGTAGGAAGCTGTAGGGAAGGGCCAGAGAGGAGCACACAGGGTAATCTGCAAAGAAAACATTTTCCCAAAGCCATTGGCTTGGAAAACAAGAGGGACTGAAGTTCCTGAGTTCTTGCAATCAGTGGGACTTAAAGCCTAGAGTTTTAAGGTTCAGTGGACTTGGCTGTGTGAGAGCATAGAGGGCACTGGTGAGAAAATAGGCGAACAACCCAGCAGCATACAGTGTGGAAACAGCAATCTGAAGAACACCTGGGGCACACAGTGGGGAGATCATTCGCTCTTCTCAGAGAGTATCGCTGAGAGGCAGTGTTCATTGATACAGCTCTCTGAGAACAAAGGAACTGGCTGGTGCTGTTTTCCTCCCCTACTCCTCAGCATAAGAAGAGTCTCCTGTAGAAAGCAGTGGAGCACTTACGATGGGTGATTAACTTACTTACATCAATCCCTACACCCCTGCACTCAGGTGGAACTGTGCTTCTCAGGAAACTCTGCCTCTGTCCTAGTTCAGCAGGCCCAGTCTCCAGAAGACCAGTGCAAACTCCTTCCTGCAGGACCTCTTCTGACCAGAGAGTGCTGCTCGGCCACAATACTGGTGGAAGTATTCTCAGGTCTCATTTCACAAACATACCAAAGTACACCTAGTTAAAACTCACCATATTCATGCCAGTGGCCAAACAATGTCCACATCAGGCAAGGAGAACCTCTGCAGATGACAGGCCTGAAGAATAGAGCAGTTACAATACAATAGCAGAGCATACGCAACACATATGGGAAGTAATCTGAAGTTCTAGGCCATGGGCACTACATAACCTCTCATTCATAAAGCCATTTATCTTCAGGAGCAAAAGGCATAACTGATTTTTCCAACACATGACAAGGCAGAGATTTAGAGAAAATGCCAATACAGAGGAATTTATCCCAAATGATAGAACAAATGAGGCCATGGTCAGAGATCTATACAAAACATATAAGTAACATAACTGATGGATAATTTAAAGCAACAATCATAAGGATACTCACTGGGGTTGAGAAAAGAATACAAGACATCAGCGAGACCTTTATGACATCGACAAAAGAGTTTAAAAATCAATCAGAGATGAAAAATGCAATAAATGAGACTGGAAACAAGCTTGATGCAATGAACAACATGCTGAAAGAAACATGAAAGAATTATGACATAGAAGACAAAACAATGGAAAATAATGAGGCTGAACAAAAGAAAGAGGAAACATGCAACAGGAGAATAGACTTAGGAAACACAGTGAAGCCATCATATGCAATAGCTTTCATGTTATAGAATTCCCAGATGAAGAAGAGAGAGAGAAAAGGGGGCAGAAAATTCATTTGAAGAAATAATATTTGAAAATTTCCCTAATCTGTAGGAAGGAAATAGACATCCAGATCCAGGAGGCTCAGAGAACTCCTATCAAAATTAACAAAAGTAGGTAAACACCAAGACATTATAATTAAATTAGCAAAATATAGTGATTAAGAAAAAAACTTAAAAGCAGCAAGACAAAATTTCTTAACTGAAAAAGAAAGGCCCATAAAGCTATTTGGAGATTTCCCAGGAGAAATTTTCCACACCAGAGGGAGTGCCATGATAAATTCAATGTGCCAAAAGGTGGGGGGGCAAAAAAAACAAAACAAAAACTTGCAGCCAAGAGTACTCTATCCACAAAAGCTGTCATTCAGAATAAAAGGGGAGATAAGGAGATTCCTAGACTAACAAACAGCAAACAACAATAACAAAAATTACTAAAGCAGTTCCTAACCACTAGACTGTTCCTATAAGAAATAATAAAGGGGACTCTTTGAGTGCAAAGAAAAGACTGACAGTGACAAGAAAAGAAATGATCAGAGAAAAGATTTCAGGAGCATTTGAAAAAATTAATAAAATGGCAAAAATATATATCTATCAATAAATACTTATAATTTAGACAGACTAAATGCTCAAATCAAAAGACATAAGGTGTCGGAATGGATAAAATAACATGACCCATCTATACGCTGCCTAAAAAAGATTCATTTTAGAAGTGAATCATTGTAAATTGAAAGTGAAGGTACAGGGAAATATTTATCATGCATGAGGATGTCAAAGGAAAGCTAGAGTAGCAACATCCATATCAAAGTAGATTTTTTAACAAGACTGTCAGGGACAACTGGGTGGCTCAGTCGGTTGGGCATCTGACTCTTGATTTCAGCTCAGTCATGTTCTCACAGTTTGTGGGTTTGAGCCTCACATTGGGGTCCATGCAGACAGTGTGGAACCTGCTTAGGATTCTCTCTCTTTCCTTCTCTCTCTACCCTTCCCCTGAATGTTCTCTCTCTCTCTCTCTCTCTCTCTCTCTCTCTTAAAATAAGTAAATAAAAACTTTAGAATATAAAAATAAATAAAAATAAAAAGAGACCATGACAAGAGACCAAGAATGACACTATATCATAATAAAGGAAACGACCCAACAAAAGACGTAACAATTGTAAATCGTTATGCACTCAATATGGAAGAAGTTAAATATATAAAACAATTACTAACAAACATAAAAGAACTAAATAATAATAATAATAATAATAATAATAATAATAGTAATAATAATAAAATAAAAGTAAGGAACTTTACCATCACACTTAAATCAATGGATACATTACCTGAGCAGAAAATAAACACGGAAATAATACTTTGAATGATACACTGAAGATGGACTTAACAGATATATTCAGAACATTCCTTCCTAAAGCAACAGAATACACATTCTTTTCAAATTAACAAGGGACATTTTGCAGAATAGATCACATGTTAGGTCACAAATTCGGCTTCAACAAATACGAAATGATTGAAATCATACCATGCACCTCTTCTGACCAGAACAATATGAAACTAGAAGTCAAACACAAGAAAATATATGGAAAGACCACAAATATATGGAAGTTAAAGAACATGCTACTAAACTATAAATGGTTAGCAAGAAAATCAAATAAGAAATTAAAATGACATGGAAACAAATGAAAATGAAAACTCAAAACCTTTGGGATGGAGCAAAAGTGGTCTTAGAGGGAAGTATATAGAAATACAGGTCTACATTGGGTCTCAAGTGAACAATCTAACCTTACATCTAAAGAAGTTAGAAAAAGAACAACAAATGAAGCCTAAAAACAGCAAATGGAAATAGTAAATATTAGAGCAGAAAAAAAAGATATAGAACCTAAAAGAAAACATAGCAGATCAATAAAATTGGTAGCTGGTTCTTTGAAAAAAAAAAAACTAATAAAATTGATAAAGCTCTATCCAGACTTATCCAAAAGGAAAGAGAAAGGACCCTAATAAATAAAATCACTAGTGAGAGAGGAGAAATAAAAACCAATACCACCTAAATACAATTATAAAAGAATATTATATATGCCAAAAAATTGGACAACATAGAATTAGTGGGAAAATTCTAAGAATCATATAAATTACCAAAACTGAAACAAGAAGAAATAGAAAAATTGAATAGACTGATAATCAACTAATAAACTGAATCAGTAATCAAAAATCCCCAACCAACAAAAGTTCAGTGCTATATAGTTTCACAGGTGAATTCTGCCAAACATTTAAAGAAGAATTAGTATAGATTCTTCACAAACTATTACCAAAATATAAAAGGATGTAAAACTTCCAAATTCATTCTATGAGGCCAGAATTACCCTGATACCAAAACCAGATAAAGATACCACTGAAATAGAGTATTGCAGGACAATATCCCTAATGAACACGGGTGTGAAAATTATCAATAAAATGCTAACAAATCAAATCCATCAGTAATTAAAAGATTAATTCACCATGATCAAGTAGAATTTATTCCTGGACAGTAAAGGAGGTGTAATATTCACAAATTGGTCAATGTGATATGCCACATTAATAAAATAAAGGATAAGAACCGTATGATCTTCTCAATAGATGCAGAGAAAGCATTTGGCAAGGTAAAGCATTCATTCATGATAAAAACCTTAAAGTAGGGTTAGAGGGAACATAACTCAAAATCATCAAAACCATATATGAAAAACCCACAGTAAATATCATTCTTAACGGGGGAAAACTGAGTGCTTTTCTCCTATGGTCAGGAACAAGACACTCTTGATGGTTGAGGTCCACTCTCAACCTTACTATGCAATATAGTACTGCAAATCCTAGTCTCAGCAATTGGACAACAAAAACAAAAGACATCCAAATCAGCAAGGAGGAAGTCAATATTTCACTATTTTTTTACTATTTTTTAAATATATTTACTCCATGTAGAAAACCCAAAAGATTCCACCAAAAAAAGAGCTAAAACTTTATACAAATTTAGCATAGTTTCAGAATACAAAATCAATGTACAAAAATCAGTTGCGTTTCTATACACCAATAACGACGCAACAAAAATAGAAATTAAAGAATTGACCCCATTTACAATTGCAGAAAAAAACCTAAAATACCTATAAGAATAAATCTAACCAAAGAGGTAAAAGCTATCTACTCTGAAAACTATAGAACTCTTATAAAAGAAATTGAATAGGACACAGAGAAATGGAAAGACATTCCATGTACATGGATTGGAAAGACAAATAATGCTAAAATGTCTATACTACCCAAAGAAATCTACACATTTCTACACAATGCCTATAATAATACCAGCAGTATTTTCCACAGAGCTAGAACAAACTATCCTAAAATTTTTATGGAACCAAAAAGATGCCAAAGAGCCAAAACAGTCTTGAGAAATAAAGACAAGTTTTGAGCTGTCACAACTACAGACTTCGAGTTATATTATAAAGCTATAGTGATCAAGACTGTATGATAGTCGAAAAACAAACACATAGATCAATAGAAAAGGATAGAAAACCCACAACTACATGGAGGAAAGAATATCCAATTGTAAAAAGACAGTCTGTTCAACTAAGGGTTTCAGGAAAAGTGGACAGCAGCCTATAGAAGAATAAAACTGGATCACGTTCTGACACCATATGCCAAAATAAATTAAAAATGGATGAAAGACCTAAATGTGAGACAGGAAGTCATCAAAATCCTACAGGATATCACAGGTAACCTCTTTGACATTGGATGTAACAACTTCTTACTAGAAATGTCTCCAAAAGAAAGGGAAACTAAAGTCAAATAAACTATTGGGATATCTGCAAGATAAAAACTTCTGCATAGTAAAGGAAACAATCAACAAAAATAGAAGGCAACCTACAGAAGAAGAGAGATATTTGCAAATGACTTATCTGATAAAAGCTTAGTATCTGAAATAGATAAAGAACATATCAACTCAACACCCACAAAATAAATAATCCAATTCTAAAAAGGGTAGAAGACAAGAAGAGAAATTTTTCCATAGAAGACATCCAAAGGGCTAACAGACACATGAAAAGATGATACACATCGCTCATCATCAGGGGAATACAAATCAAAACTACAGTGAAATATCACCTCACACAAGTCAGAATGGGTAAGATCAACATCACAGGAAACAATAGGTGTTGGTGAGTATGTGGAGAAAGGGAAACAGTCTTACCCTGTTGGTGGGAAGGCAAACTCATGCAGCCGCTCTGGAAAACAGAATGGAGCTTCCTCAGAAAGTTAGAGATAGAATTATCATATGATGCATCTGCATCTGTACTAATAGGTGGTTACTCAAAGGATACAAAATTTGATTTGAAGGGAAATATGCACTAGGATGTTTTTAGCATTATCAATAGGATTATAAACAATAGCTAAAGTCTGAGAAGAGCTCAAATACCCATTGACTGATGAATGGATAAAGAAGATGTGGCATGTGTGTGTGTTTGTGTGTGTGTGTGTGTGTGTATACAATGGGGTATTATTCAGCCATAAAAAGAATGAAATCTTTCTATTTGCAATAATGTGGATGGAGTATTCTGTTAAGCGAAATAAGTCAGTCAGAGAAGACAAACAATATGTATTCATTCATACATGGAATTTAAGAAACAAAATAAATGAATATGGGTGCATGGAGGCAACACAAGAAACTGACTCAACTTTAGAGTACAAACTGATGGTTTTAGGAAAGAAGGTAGGCAGTGGGATGGGTTAACTTGTGATGGGAATTAAGTAGGGTATTTGTAATGAGCACTGTATGTTTTACGTAAGTGATGAATCACTAAATTCTATATCTGAAACCAATATTGCACTCTTTGTTAATTAGCTGGAATTTAAATGAGAACTTGAAAAGAAACAAACAAACTCTTAAGTGTTGAAAAAACCAACAAACAAAAATTCCCTAAAAAACTGGTGGTTAGCAGAGGGGGATGAATGGGAGAATGAGTGAAATAGATGAAGGGGATTAAAGGCACATTGTTTTGTAATGAGCACTGAGTAATGTACATAATTATTGAATCAATATATTGTACGCACATTTGCAACTAATATAACACTGTATGTTACTTACACTAGAATTGAAAAAATAAGCAATAAAATAAACTAAAATAAGTATATTGTTATATAGCAATAGTGGGACATATTTGTAAATTTAAAATAAAGCAAAAAATTATGATTGTACTAAAAACAACTGCTCAGCTGTAGTAAAAGACATTTTAAAGGAATTATGGTAGAGATGCCTGAGTGGCTCTCTTGGTGAAGTGTCCGACTTCAGCTCAGGTCATGATCTCATAATTTGTGAGTCCAAGTCCCATGTCCAGCTCTGTGCTGACAGTTCCGAGCCTGGATCCTGCTTCAGATTCTGTATCTCCTCGTTCTGTCTGAACCTCCCCTGTTTATTCTCTCTCTCTCTCTCTCTCTCTCTCAAAAATAAATAAATATTAAAAAAAAATAAAGGGAGTGCCTGGATTGCTCAGGTCAGTTAAGCGTCTGACTCTTGGTTTTGGCTCAGGTCATGATCTCATGGTTTTGTGAGTTTGAGTTCTGTGTCAGGCTCTGCAATTGCACTGCAGAGCTTACTTGAGATTCTCTCTCTCCCTCTCTTTGCCCCTACCCTGATAGTAATATTGTGACTAAATAGGACAAATGACCTCTTGAGTACCTTGAACTAAGTTAATTGGGTTTCTTTATTTGTTAGTTCACCTACATAATGAACTAATTCCCTCTTGCAGTCTCCCTTGGTCATAGCAATTCTTCCTTTGTGGAAATAGGTTTTGTTATAATATTTTGCATAGATATATGTTTTATGTCAACAGTGAGAAAGTTACATAGATCCATATCCCTCATGAAGGCAAGTTTATGGCAATAAGATGTTTTTCATCAATACTGTTAAAATATAATATGTTGATGGAAAACATGCATTATTTAAAAAATTGTCCACAACTACATATTTGTCTCCTATATTCAACAAAAAAGGAAACAAAAAAAAATTTAAAAAAGGGGGCGCCTGGATGGCTCAGTCGGTTGAGCGTCCGACTTCGCTCAGGTCATGATCTCGTGGTCCGTGAGTTCGAGCCCCGCGTCAGGCTCTGTGCTGACAGCTCAGAGCCTGGAGCCTGCTTCAGATTCTGTGTCTCCCTCTCTCTCTGCCCCTCCCCCGCTCATGCTCTATCTCTGTCTCAAAAATAAACATTAAAAAAATAAAAAATAATAAAAAAATAAAAAATAAAAAAGGAAATAAATTCCTAAGTCAGAAAATATATATTCTCATTTAGCATTTTGTTGTCTTCCGACATTACTCATCCATAAATAAAATGAAATAACTTTTGTCTCTTCATAGATTAAGAGCCGAAAGGCTTACATTAGTTTTCTGGACCATAAAAGACAAGTTTGGGGGCGCCTGGGTGGCTCAGTTGGTTAAGCGGCCGACTTTGGCTCAGGTCATGATCTCACAGTCTGTGGGTTCGAGCCCCGCATCGGGCTCTGTGCTGATGGCTCAGAGCCTGGAGCCTGCTTCAGATTCTGTGTCTCCCTCTCTCTCTGACCTTCCCCTGCTCATACTCTGTCTCTATGTCTCTCAAAAATAAATAAACATTAAAAAAAAACTTAAAAAAAAAAAGACAAGTTTGCTCTTTATCATAAAGGGTCTCGTGTGGTATGTTTCCCTCATCTATTTTTCCTCCCTTCCCATATGTTCATCTGTTTCATTTCTTAAATTCCACATATGACAGAAATCATACGGCATTTCTCTTTCTCTGATTTATTTCGCTTAGCATAATACATTCTAGCTCCATCCACATTGTTGCAAATGGCAAGATTTTATTTTTTTGAGAGTTAGGCAATGTTACATACTGTCTATCTATCTATCATCTATTTATCTATCAATCTATCATCTATCATCTATCTATATAAATACCACATCTTATTTACCCATTCATCAGTCAATGGACATTTGAAGTCTCTCTTTCCATAGTTCAGATATTGATAATAACGCTCTATAAATATGAGGATGCAAGTACCCCTTTGAAATTATATTTTTGTATCCTTTGGGTAAATATCTAACAGTGCAATTGCTGAATCATAGTGTAGTTCAATTTTATTTTTTTTGAGGAACCTCCATTCTGTTTTCCAGAGTGGCTGCACCAGTTCGCATTTCAACCAACAGTACAATAGGGTTCCCCATTCTCCACATCCTCACCAACACCTTTTTCTCCTGTTGTTAATTTTAGCCATTCTGATGGGTGTGAGGTGGTATCTCATTATAGTTTTGATTTGTATTTCCCTGATGATGAGAGATGTTGAGCATCTTTTCAGGTGTCTGTTAGCCATCTGAATGTCTTCTTCGGAAAAGTGTCTATTCGTGTCTTCTATTTATTGTTTTTTGTTAAAGTTTATTTGTTTATTGAGAGAGATAAGAGAGTGAGAGAGGAAGAGAAGGAGTATCACAACCAGGCTTCACATTGGCAGCACAGAGTCTGACGCGGGGCTCAAAATCACAGACAGTGAGATCATGACCTGAGTCAAAACCAAGAATTGGACATTTAACCAACTGATCCACCCAAGTGGCCCTGCCCATTTCTTAAATGAGTTATTTGGGTTTTGGGTGTTGAGTTTGATAAGTGGATATCAATGCTTTATCAGATATGTCATTTGCAAACATCTTCTCCCATCCGTAGGTCATCTTTCAATTTTGTCAATTGCTTCCTTTGTTTTGGAAAATATTTTTATCTTGAAGAAGTCCCAATGTTTCATTTTTGTTTTTGTTTACCTTAATTCCAGAGATTTATTCTAGTAAGAAATTGTTATGGCTGAGGTCAAAAGTTTGCTGCATTTGTTCTCCTCTAGGATTTTGATGGATTCTTGTCTCACATTTATATCTTTTATCCATTTTGAAATATTTTTTTTGCATGTGTATGGTGTCAGAAAGTGGCCCAGTTTCATTCATTTGCATATCATTGTCCAGTTTTCCCAAAACCATTTGTCGAAGATATTGCATTTTTTCCTTTTGATATTCTTCCCTGCTTTGTTGAAGGTGAGTTGTCCATGTAGATTTGGGTCCATTTCTGGGTTTTCTATTCTGCTGCACTGATCTATGTGTCTTTGTGCCAGTACCATATTATCTTGATGACTCCAGCTTTGTAATACAGCTTGAAATCTGGAATCATGACTCCTCTTATTTTGTTTTTCTTTTATTGAATTGCTTTGGTTTCTCGGGTTCTTCTGTGGATTATTTGTTCCGGTTCTGTGAAAAAATGCTGGTGGTATTTTGATAGGGATTGTATTAAATGTGTAGATTGTGTAGATTAGTTTGGGTAGTATGCATATTTAACAATATTTGTTCTTCCAATTCATGAGCATGGAATGCTTTTCCATTTATTTGTGTTCTCTTCAATTTCTTTTATAAATGTTCTATAATTTTCAGAGTATAGATCCTTTACCACTTTAGTTAGGTTTGTTCCCAGGTGTCTTATTGCTTTTGTTGCAATATCAAATGGGATGGATTCCTTGATTTCTTTTTTTGTTGCTTGGTTATTGTTATATAGAAATGTCACAGATTTATGCACATTGATTTTATATCCTGTGACTTTGATGAATTCATGTATTAATTCTAGCATTTTTTTTGTAGAATCTTGTGTGTTTTCTACATAGAGTGCCATGTTTTCTGTGAATAGTGAAAGTTCGACTTCTTCCTTGCTGATTTGGATGTCTTGTGTTTCTTTTCGTTGTCTGATTGCTGAGGTTAAGACTTCCAGTTCTATGTTAAGAAGTAATAGTGAGAGTGGACATCCTTGGCTTGTTCCTGACTGTAGGGAAAGGCGCTCAACTTTTTCCCAATTGAGTATGATATTAACTCTGATTCTTTTGTTTATGACCTTGATGAATTTAAGATATGCTCCCTCTATCCTTAGTTTATTGAGGGTTTTTATCAAGAATGGATGCTTTCATTTTGTCGAATGCTTTTTCTGTTTCTATTGACAGGATCATATGGTTCTTATCCTTTCTTTTATTAATGCAGTGTATCGCATTGACTGATTTGTGAATATTTTTAATATATTATTTAAATGTCATTTGTTTACTTTGAGAGAGAGAGAGTGCACCAGAGAGGGACGGACAGAAAGGGTGAGACAGAATCCCAAGCAGGCTCTGCATTGTCACTGTGAATCCTGATTTGGGGCTTGAACTCACAAACCATGAGATCATGACATGACCTGAAACCAAGAGCCAGCCACTTAACTGCCTGAGCCACCCAGGTGCCCCTTATTTGTGAATATTGAACCAAACTTGCAGCCCACTTGATCATGGTGAATTTAGTTACCTACTAGTTAGTTCAATGTACTGTTGAATTTTATTGAGCATTTTTGCATCCATGTTCAGTAGTGATATTGGTCTGTAATTCTTCTGACTGGGGTCTTTGTCATGTTTTAGAATCAAGATAATGCTGGCTTTGCAGAATGACTTTGGAAGCTTTCCTACCATTTCTGTGTTTTGGAACAATTTGAGAAGAGTTAGGTAATAATTCTTCTTTAAATGTCTGGTAGAATTAACTTAGGTAGGCATCTGGCCCTGGACTTTTGTTTGTTGACAGATTTTTGATTAGTGATTCAATTTCTTTGTCACTTATGGTTCTCTTCAGATAGTTTATTTCTTCCTGTTCTAGTTTTGGTAGTTTGTAAGTTTCTAGGAAGTTGTCCATTTCTTCCAGACTGCAGTTTGTTGGCATATAATTTTTCATAGTATCCTCGTAATTATTTGTATTTCTGTGGTTTGGTTGTGATCACTCTTATTTCATTCGTTACTCTAACTGTTTGGGTCTTTTCTCTTTTCTTTTCGATAAATATGGCTAGAGTTTTATCAATTTTTTTTAATTTAAATAGTTTGTTTTCAAATTGGTTTACATATAACACGCAGTGTTCATCCCAACAAGTGCCGTCTTTAATGCCTGTCACCATCTCTACACCCTCCCTCACCACCCTCATCCTCAGTTTGTTCTTAGTCTTTGAGAGTCTCTTATGTTTTATCTCCCTCCCTCTCTGTGTCTGTTTTTTCTTTCTCCTCTTCCCTTCCCCCATGGATTTTGATAAGTCTCTCAAAATCCACCTATGCGTGGAAACATATCGTATCTGTCTTTTTCTAACTGACTTATTTCACTTAACATAATACACTTCAGTTCCATCCATGTTGCTACACATGGACAGATTTCAATTTTTCTCATTCCCACGTAGTATTCCATTGTATGTATGTGTGTATAGATATAGATATAGATATAGATATAGATATAGATATAGATATACATAATATACATATATACCTCTTCTTCTTTATCCATTCATCAGTTGATGGACACTTAGTCTCTTTCCATGATTTAGCTATTGTCAAAAGTGCTGCTATGAGCATTGGGGTACACGTGGCCCTATGCATCAGCACTCCTGTGTCTCTTGGGTAGATTCCTAATAGTGCTATTGCTGAGTCATAGGGTAGTTCTATTTTCATTTTTTTGAGGAACCGCCACATCGTTTTCCAGAGTGACTGCACTAGTTTGCGTTACCACCAACATTGTAGGAGGGTGCCTGCTTCTCCATATCCCCGCCAGCATCTATAGTTTCCTGATTTATTCATTTTAGCCACTCTATACAGGTGTGAGGTGGTATCTCAGTGTGGTTTTGATTTGTATTTCCCTGATGATGAATGACTTTGAGCATCATTTCATGTGTCTGCTGGCCATCTGGATGTCCTCTTTGGAGAAATGTCTATTCATATCTTCCACCCATTTCTTGACTGGATTATTTGTTTTTCGGGTGTGGAGTTTGGTAAGTTCTTTATAGATTTTAGATACTAGTCCTTTATCTGATATGTCATTTGCAATTATCCTTTCCCATTCCGTCCTTTGTCTATTAGTTTTGTTGGTTGTTTCCTTTGCCGTGCAGAAGCTTTTTATCTTCATGAGGTCCCAACAGTTCATTTTTGCTTTAAATTCCCTCGCCTTTGGCGATGTGTGGCATAGGAAATTGCTGTGGCTCAGGTCAAAGAGGTTTTTTCCTGCTTTGTCCTCTAGGATTTTGATGGTTTTCTGTCTCACATTCAGGTCCTTCATCCATTTAGAGTTTATTTTTGAGAGTGGTGTAAGGAAGTGGTTTAGTTTCATTCTTCTGAATGTTGCTGTACATTTCCCCCAGCACCATTTGTTAAAGAGGCTGTCTTTTTTCCATTGGATACTCTTTCCCGTTTCATCAAGATTAGTTTGCCATATGCTTGTGGATCCATTCCTGGGTTCTCTATTCTATTCCATTGGTCTATGGTCTGTTCTTGTGCCAATACCATGCTGTCTTGATGATTACCGCTTTGTAGCAGAGGTTAAAATCTGGGAATGTGATGCATCCCTCTTTGGTTTTATTCTTCAGTATTACTTTGGCTATTCGGAGTCTTTTGTGGTTCCATACAAATTTTAGGGATTCTTTATTTTAGCTTTGAGTAGAATACCGGTGCAATTTTGATTGCGATTTCTTTGAATGTGTAGTTTGCTTTGGATATTACTAGCATTTTAACAATATTTATTCTTCCAATCCATGAGCATGGGATGTTTTTCCATTTCCTTGTGTCTTCCTCAATTTCTTTCATAAGTTTTTTTTTATAGTTTTCAGCATAAAGGTCTTTTAAATCTTTGATTAGCTTTATTCCAAGGTATTTGATGGTTTTTGGTGCAATCGTGAATGGGATTCGCTTCTTTATCTCTCTTTCTATTGCTTCATTATTGGTGTAAAGGAATGCCACCGATTTCTGTGCATTGATTTTGTTTTTTTTTAATGTTTTTTTGATATTTATTTATTTTGAGAGAGAGAGAGAGAGACAGAGCATGAGCAGGGGAAGGGCAGAGAGAGAGGGAGACACAGAATCTGAAGCAGGCTCCAGGCTCTGAGCTGTCAGCACAGAGCCTGACGCGGGGCCCGAACCCATCTGCAAGATCATGACCTGAGCCGAAGTCGGACGCTCAACCGACTGAGCCACCCAGGCGCCCCATGTACATTGATTTTGTACTCTGCAACTTTACTGAGTTCTTGGATCAGTTCTAGTAGGCTTTTGGTGGATTCTGTTTGGTTTTTCATGGAAAGTATCATGCCGTCTGCAAAAAGTGAAAGTTTGACTTCCTCCTTGCCTATCCTGATGCCTTTTATTTTGCTTTCTTGTCTGATTGCTGATGCTAGGACCTCCAACACTATGTTTAATAGCAGTGGTGAGAGTGGATATCCCTGTCGTGTTCCTGATCTCAGGGGGAAGGCTCTCAGTTTTTCCCCATTGAGGATGATATTAGCTGTGGGCTTTTCATATATGGCTTTAATGATGCCTAAGTATGTTCCTTCTATCCTGACTTTCTCGAGAATTTTTATTAAGAAAGGATGCTGTATTTTGTCAAATGCTTTCTCTGCATCAATTGACAGGATCATATGGTTCTTATCTTTTCTTTTGTTAATGTGATGTATCACGTTGATTGATTTGTGAATATTGAGCCAGCCTTGCAACCCAGGGATGAATTCTACTTGATCGTGGTGGATAATTCTTTTTACATGCTGTGAATTCTATTTGCTAATATCTTGTTAAGAATTTTTGCATCCATGTTCATCAAGGATATTGGCCTGTAGTTCTCTTTTTTTGCTGAGTCTCTATCTGGTTTGGGAATCAAAGTGATGCTGTCTTCATAGAATGAGTCCAGGAGTTTTCCTTCCATCTCAATTTGTTGGAACAGCTTGAGGAAGATAGGTATTAACTCTGTTTTAAATGTCTGGTAAATTCCACAGGGAAGCTGTCTGGCCCTGGACTTTTATTTGTTGGGAGATTTTTGATAACTGATTCAATTTCTTTACTATTTATGGGTCTGTTTAAGTTTTCTATTTCTTCCCGTTTGAGTTTTGGTAGCGTGTGGTTGTTTAGGAATTTGATTATTTCCTCCAGGTTGTTCAATTTGACGGCATATACTTTTTCATAATATTCTCTAATGATTGCTTGTATTTCTGAGGGTTTGGTTGTAATCACTCTATTTTCTTTCGTGATTTTATTGATTTGGGTTCTCTCTCTTTTCTTTTTGAGGAGCCTGGCTAGAGGCTTATCAATTTTGTTTATTTTTTCAAAGAATCAGCTCTTGGTTTCATTGATCTGTTCCACTACTTTTTCTGTTTCCATATAATTAATTTGTGCCTTAATCTTTGTTATTTCTCTCTTTCTGCTGGGTTTGAATTGTCGTAGGTGTTCTGCTTCTAGTTCCTTTAGGCGTGCTGTTAGACTTTGTGTTAGGACTTTTTCTTATTTCTTGAGACGGGCCTGGATTGCAATATATTCCCCTCTCAGGACTGCCTTTGCTGCATTCCAAAGCGTTTGGATTGTTGTATTTTCATTTTCATTTGTTTCCATGTACTTTTAAAATTTCTTCTCTGATTGCTTGGTTGACGCATTCGTATTTTAGTAGGTTGTTCTTTAGCCTCCATGTTTGTGGGGGTTTTCCAGAATTTTTCCTGTGGTTGATTTCAAGTTTCAAAGCATTGTGGTCTGAAAGTGTGCATGGTATGATCTCAACTTTTTTTTTTTTAATTTATTCAGTGCTTTCTTGTGCCCCAAAATATCGTCTATCTTGGAAAATGTACCATGTGCATGTGAGAAGAATGTAAATTCCTTTCCTTCTGGATGAAGGGCCCTTAAGATATCTGTCAGGCCCATCTATTCCAACATGTCATTCAGGTCCATTGTTTCTATGGTGATTCTCTGTTTAGTGGATCTATCCAGCGCTGTGAGTGGCGTATTAAGGTCCCCTGCAACTAGCACGTTTTTATCAATAAGTTTGCTTACGTTTGTAATTAGTTGCTTTACAAATTGGGTGCCCCAGAATTCGGCGCATAGATATTTATAATTGTTTGCTCTTCCTGCTGAATAGTCCCTGTGATTAATATATAATGCCCTTCTTCATCTCTTATTACACCTTTTACTTTAAAATATAGTTTGTCCGATATAAGTGTGGCCACTCCAGCTTTCTTATGACTTCCAGTAGCATGGTAGATAATTGTCCATCCCCTAACATTCAATCTGAAGGTGTCCTCAGGTCTAAAATGGGTGTCTTGAAGACAGCAGATGGGTCTTGTTTTTTAATCCATTCTGTTGCCCTGTGTCTTTTAATTGGAGCGTTTAGTCCGTTTACATTCAGTGTTAATTTTGAAAAATATGGGTTTAGAGTCATGGTGTTATCTCTAGGTTTCATGGTTGTAAGGATGTCTCTGGTAGTTTGTGTTTTTTGCGACCTTTCCTTCATAGATTACACCTCAGGATCTCTTGTAAGATTAGTTTATTTGTGATGTATTCCTTCAGTTTTTGTTTGTTTGGGAAGACCTTTATCTCTCCATCCATTCTGAATGACAGGCTGGCCGGGTAAAGGATTCTTGGCTGCATATCCTTCCTGTTCATCACATTTCCTGCCGTTCTTTTCTGGCTTGCCATGTTTCTGTAGATAAGTCCACTACTACCCTAATGAGTCTGCCTTTGTAAGTCAAGGCCTATTTATCCTTAGATGCTTTCAGAATTCTCTCTTTGTCTTTGTATTTTCCCAACTTCACCATGATGTGTCATGCTGAGGGTCTATTCGGGTTATGTCTGAGGGGAGTTCTCTGTGCCTCTTGAACTTTAGTGCCCATTTCCTTCTTCAA
Organism: Paguma larvata; assembly: GCA_030068075.1. Lineage (NCBI taxonomy): Eukaryota > Metazoa > Chordata > Mammalia > Carnivora > Viverridae > Paguma > Paguma larvata. Next base: position 49,691,953 of record CM057830.1, on the reverse strand, counting down.
GTTGAGGAAGTTCTCAGCGATGATTTGCTCAAGTACCCTTTGACTCCTTTCTCTCTCTCTTCCTCTGGAATTCTATAATATGGATATTATTCCCTTTGATTGCATCACTCAGCTCTCAAATTCTCCTTTCCTGTTCCTTAATCAGTTTCCCTCTCTTTTTCTCTGCTTCCTCCTTTTCCATAATTTTATCTTCTAATTCCCCTATTCTCTCTTCTGCCTCTTTAATCCGTGCTGTGGCCACCTCCAATATGTTTTGCCCCTCATTTAAAGCATTCTTTAATTCCTCTAGACCTTTTTTTAGCACCTTGATCTCTGCCTTGATGTTCCCCCTGTTTTCTTCTATGCTTTTTTCACCCCAACGAGTATTTTTATGTTTATCATTCTATATTCTTGTTCTGTTAAGTTGCTTATGTCTCCTTTCATCCTTTCTTGTGCTGTCATTATTTCCTTTACAGACTTTTGAGGGGAGTTCTTCCGTTTGGTCATTTTGGCTAGGTGTGTATTGTTTTTTTTCCTATTTTTCCCTGAAAGGGAAAGGGTCAGACCAACAAACAGAAAACACAAACTCACAACTGTACTGACCAATAATACAGACAAACAAATCACAACATAAAAAAAGATTAACAAACGACACTCTGGAGGATTGCAACCTGACGTACCAACTACACGTTAATGATAGGATGTGCTCTCTGCTGATGGCAGAGCATACATAGAGTAGTGACAGGTGTGGGGAGAAGAAGAAATTCAACTTTGACGAAATAGAGAGATTAGAAGACTTGATACAGCAAAAGAGAAATCAGAATAAGGAAGGATGCAAGGAAAGAGAAATGAAGTTAGATGTTGCCCAGATGCACTATGTGGCCTGACTATTCCATAGAGAGAGATAGGAAATTAAAGAGGGAAGTGTAGAACATGCATTGAGAGAGTGGGGTAAATATGTGTTTAAGCAAGCCAAAACCCCCAGGTGACTTGTTTAGAGGTGGGGAGAGATAGGGTGGAGAAGAGGGAGAATATATCTAAAACTGAAGAATTGACCTAGAGTTAATCCAGGCAATGCTGCAGTATTTGTGTCTCCATGGTTACCACTCCTGCAGAAGGGCATCTCCCATATGAGGAGGTGCGTGGCCTGGTGTAGGTGTGTCCCACCTCCACTGTTGAGCGGTGGAATCCTAGGGTTTGGCTTTGTGGGAATGCACCACCACAATGGCACCCTCCCAGCCCTGACAGTCTCAGATCACTCCTCAGTTTCCCTCCTCAACTCTATCCAGGTTACCAGCACAGCAAGGCGGTAGCAACCCCCACACTCATCTGAGTTCCTTTAACTTGCTCTGACTGCCATGCCTTATGTAAATTGAGTCTGACTCAGCACCGGTGTGACCACATTGGCGTCCCCCTAGCCTCTCTTCACGGACATGGTGTCTCAGAACCCTCCTATGTGTCCATCCTCGACTTGGTCAGGGTTGCAGAGGCAGCATGGTCCACTGGGTGGTCGCGAGCCCCCCACATGCCCAGCCTTCCCCACCCAAATTTTGTCCCTGACTCAGCACCGATCCAGCAATGGCGAGGCGCCTCTCCATGTCAGGGAGTGGGACAGCGTCGCTGGATACAGATTGAAGAAATCTCCTCCAGCTCCGCTGTGAGCAACGGACCCTCTCTCCAAAAAGCCTCACGGTTAGGGACTGGATGATAAGCTCACTCTCCACCCCGGTTTGAGGTACTTTCCCCGCTGCTCTTTCTCTTCCCCTTGTCTTTCGGAGGAAGGGGCCCAGGGCCCCGGGGCCCACTTCCCGCAGTCTGCACCTCTGCTGCTCTCTTTCTTTCTCCCGAATTGCACCCACTCAGTCTCCCAAGATTTTCTGGATTTTGCATTCTCTTCCTTGTAGCCTCCAACTCCTCTTCCTGCAGATCTCTGGGATTGAGAGTTCCTCTGTTTCAGTCCTTCTTAGATTAAAAGACACCAGAGAGCAGCGGGTCTTCCTACTCCTCCGCCATGTTGGCCCCTCCCCCTCTGAGTTATCAATTTTATTAATTCCTTCAAATAATCAGGACCTAGTTTGTTTGTTTTCTTTAATCGGTTCTACTGGGTTTTTTGTTTGTTTGTTTGTTTGTTTGTTTTTATATTATTTATTCCTGCTCGAATCCTTATTATTACTTTGTTCTCCCGGCTTTAGGCTTTATTTGCTGCTCCTTTTCAAGCTGCTTTAGGTGAAAAGTTAGGTTGTGTATTTGAGACCTCTCTTAGACACCCTCTAGTTCCATCCATGTAGCTGCAAGTGGCAAGATTTCATTAGATTTGATCGCTGAGTAATACTCCATTGTGTATATATACCACATCTTCTTTATCCATTCATCACTCAATGGACGTTTGGACTCTTTCCATAGTTTCACTATTGTTGATAGTGCTGCTATAAACATCGGGGTGCATGTGTCCCTTCACAACAGCATACCTGTATCCTTGGATAAATACCTGATAGTACAATTGCTGAACCGTCTTTAATATAGTATTGCTCACAACTACAAGGCACATAACAAGCTTTTAAAGACATAAGGGACAGAAAACTAGCCAAAATGATGAAACGGAAGAATTCTTCTTAAAATAAGTTCCTGGAAGAAATGACAGCTAAAGAATTGATCAAAACACAAATAAACAATCTAACTGAACAAGATTTTAGATGAATAGCTATAAGATTTATCACTGGGTTGAAGAAAGCATAGAAGACAGTAGAAAATCTATTGATGCAGAGATCAATGAATTAAAAAATAATCATGATGAATTAAAATATGCTGTAAATGAGGTGTGAAATAAACTAGAGGTGGTGACAGCGAGGATTGAAGAGTCAGAGGGGATATTAAGTGAAATAGAAGATGAAATTCTGGAAAAAGATGAAGCTGAGATAAAGAGACATTAAAAAGTTCTGGACCATGAGGGGAGAATTATAGAACTAAGTGATTCTGTGAAATGGAACAATATCTGTATCAGAGGAATTCCAGAAGAAGAGAGAAACAGGCCAAAGGTGTACTCTAACAAATCATAGCTGAGAAATTCCCCAATCAGGGGAAGGAAACAGACATTGAAATCCAAGAGATACAGATAACTCCATTCATATGTATCTTGAACCAATGCTCTGGATGACATATCATAGTGAAACTGGCAAAATACAAAGATAAGGAGAATTCTGAAAGCAGTTAGGGATAAACCGGCCTTAACACAAAGAGAAAGACACATAAGGGTAATAGCAGATCTATATACTGAAACTTGGCAGGCCAGAAAGGAGTGGCAGGAAATCTTCAATGTGCTTAAAAGGAAAAATATGTAGTCAAGAATCTTTTATCCAGCAAGCGTGTCATTTAGAATAGAAGGAGAGATAAAGGTTTTCCCTGACAAACAAAAACTAAAGGAGTTCATAAACCAACCCTACAAGAGATCCTAAGAGGGACTCTGTGAGTGGAATTTTGCAAAGACTACAAATGACCAAGACATCCCTACAGGCATGAAACCTACAGATAACACAATGACTCTAAATCCATGTCTTTCAACAATAACAATGAATGTAAAATGGACTAAATGCTCCAATCAAAAGACATAGGGTATCATAATGAATAAAAAAAACCATGACCCATCTATTTGTTGTCTACAAGAGACATTTTAGACCTGAAGACACATTCAGATTGAGAGTGAGGGGATGAAGAACTATCTATCATGTTACTGGAAGTCAAAAGAAATATGGAGTAGCCATAATTATAACAGACAAACTAGATTTTAAACTAAAGACTATAACAAGAGATGAAGAAGGACATTATATCATAATTACAGGGTATATCCATCGAGAAGAGCTATTATTAATGTTTATGCACTGAATACGGAAGCACTCAATATGTAAAATAATCAGAAACATAAGCAATATTATTGATAAGAATATGGTAATTGCAGGGGAATTCCACTTACAGCAATGGAGAGATCATCTATAAAGGAAAACAATAATGAAACAATGGCCCTGAATGATACACTAGACCAGATGGACTTCACAGATATATTTAGAACTTTTCATCCTAAAAAAGCAGACTATGCATCCATCTCTAGTGCACATGGAACATTCTCCAAGATAGACCAAATACTGTGTCACCAACAGCACTCAAAAAATATAAAATGATTGAGATCATACCATGCACACTTTCAGATCATATGCTATGAAACTTGAAATCAACCACAGGAAAAAGTTTGGAAACACTCCAAATGCAAGAAGGTTAAAGAATATCTTACTAAATAATGAATGGTTCAACCGGGCAATTAAAGAAGAAATTAAAAAATATAAGGAAACAAATGAAAATGAAAAGACAACAATCCAAGCCCTTTGTGATGCAGCAAAGGCAGTCCTAAGAGGAAAATACATAGGAATCCAGGTCTATCTCAAGAAACAAGAAAAATCTCAAATACAAAAATCTAACAGCACACCTAAAGGAACTAGAAACAGAGCAACAGAACAACAAACCAGACCCAGCAGAAGAAGAGAAATAATAAATATCAGAGCAAAAATAAACAATATAGTATCAAAAAAAGACAGTAGAACAGATCAATAAAATTAAGAGGTTTTTTTTTTTTTGAGGAAAATAAACAAAATTGATAATGTCCTAGCCAGACATCTCAAAAAGAAAAAAATAGAGGACCCAAGTAGATAAAATCACAAATGAAAATGGACTTATCACAACCAATCCCTCAGAAATACATGCAATTATTAGAGAATACTATGAAAAATTATATGCCAACAAACTGGATAACCTGGAAGAAATGGACACAGTCCTAGACACCCACACACAACTAAAATTCAAATGGGAAGAAATAGAAAATTTGAACAGACCCATAACTAGTGAAGAAATTGAATGAGTTATCAACTATCTCCTAACAAATAAGAGTCCTGGGCCAGATGGCTTCTTGGGGAATTCTACCAGACATTTAAAGCAGAGTTCATACTTATGCTTCTCAAACTGTTCCTAAATGTAGAAATGGAAGAAAAACTTCTGGACTCATTAGATGAAGCCAGCATTACTGATTTTCAAACCAGACAGAGTCCCCCAAAAAGGAGAATTATAGGCCAATATCCCTGATGAACATGGATAGAAAAATTCTCCACAGGACCCTAGCAAATCAAATTCAATGGCATATAAAAAGAATTATTCACCATGATCAAGTGGGATACATTCCTGGGCTGCAGGGCTCGTTCATTATTTGCAAATCAATCAATGTGATACATTATATGAATAAAAGAAAGGATAAGAAACATAGTCCTGTCAATAGATGCAGAAAAAATATTTGACAAAATACAGCATCCTTTCATAATAAAAACCCGCAAGAAAGTCGGGATAGAAGGAACATACTTAAACATCATAAAAATAATTTATGAAAAGCCCACATCTAATATCATCCTCAATGGGAAAAAACTGAGAGGTTCCCCCTGAGATCGGGAACACGACAGGGATGTCCACTCTATTATTAACTGTTGTTTAATATAGTGCTGGAGGTCTTAGCATCAGAAATCAGACAACATAATGAAATGAAAGACATCAATATTGGCAAAGAAGAAGTTAAACTTTCACTTTTTGCGGATGACATGATGCTCTACATGGAAAACCCAAAAGATGCCACCAAAACACTGCTAGAACTGATACATGAATTCAGCAAAGTTGCAGGGTACAAAATTAATGTACAGAAGTTGGTTGCATTTTATACACTCAGAATGAAGCAACCGGAAGAGAAACAAAGAAACTGATCTTATTTTTACAACTGCACCAAGAGCCATAAAATCCCAAGGAATAAATCTGAGCAAAGATGTAAACTATTTGCATGCTTAAAACTATAGAAAATTTATGAAGGAAATTGAGGAAAACACAAGGAAATGGAAAAACATCCTACGCTCATGGATTGGAAGAATAAATATTGTTTTGACAATAGCCAAATCATGGAAAGAGACCAAGTGCCCATCAACTGACGAATGGATAAAGAAGTTATGGTACTTATATACAATGGACTACTACGTGGCAATGAGAAAAAATGAAATCTGGCCATGTGTAGCCAGATGGATGGAACTGGAGAGTATTATGTTAAGTGAAATAAGTCAGTCAGAAAAAGACAGATACCATATGTTTCCACGAATAGGTGGACTTTGTGAGACTAAGCAAAAACCAGGGGGAGGGGAAGAGGGGAAAGGGAAAAAAGACACAGAGAGGGAAGGAGATAAAACATAAGAGACTCTCAAAGACTAAGGAAAAACTGAGGGTAAGGGGGATGAGGGAGGGGGGAGAGGGGGTGATGGGCATTAAAAAGGGCACATGTTGGGATGAACACTGGGTGTTATATGTAAACCAATTTGAAAATAAACTATTATAAAATTAAAAAAAATGCCAGTAATATTCAAAGCAATCTATACATTCAAAGCAATCTCAATCAAAATCGTACTGGTATTCTACTCAAAGCTAAAATAAATAATCCTAAAATTTGTACGGGACCACAAAAGACCCTGAATAGCCAAAGTACTACTTAAGAAGAAAACCAAAGTGGGAAAAATCACCATCCCAGGTGTTAGCTTCTACTACAAAGCTGTAATCATCAAGAAAATATGGTATTGGCACAGAAACAGACACATAGACCAATGGAATAGAAAGAGAACCTAGAATTGTACCCACAAATGTGTGGCCATCTAATCTTTGACAAAGCAGGAAAGAGTATCCAATGGGGGAAAAATACAGTGTCTTTAGCAAATGGTGTTGGGAGAACTGGACAGCAACATGCAAAGGAATGAAACTAGACCACTTTCTTATACTATACACAAAAATAAAATGAAAGACCGAAATGTGAGACAGGAAACCATCAAAAACTTAGAGAAGACAGCAAAAAACAACCTCTTTAACCTCACCCACAGTGATTTCTTGCTTGAGACATCTCTAAAGGCAAGGGAATTAAAAGTAAAAATGAACTACTGGGGCATCCTAAATATAAAAATCTTCTGCAATTGCAAAGGAAACAATCAACAAAACTGAAAGGCAACTGATGGAATGGGAAACAATATTTTAAATGACATGAGATTAAGGGTTAGTATACAAAATATATACAGATTTTGCCAAACTCAACACTCGAAAAACAAATAATCCAGTGAAGAAGTCGGCAGAAGACATGAATAGACATTTTTCCAAAGAAGGCATCCAGATGGCCAACAGACACATGAAATGATGCTCAACATCACTCATCATCATGGAAATACAAATCAAAACCACGCTGAGATACCACATCACACCAGTCGGAGTGGCTAAAATAAACAAATCAGGAAACTACAGATGCTGGCAAGGATGTGGAGAAAAGGGAACCCTCTTGCTTTGGTGGTGTGAATTCAAACAAGTGCAGCTGTTCTGGAAAACAGTCTGGAGTTTCCTCAAAAAATTAAAAATATAACTACCCTAGGACTCATAAATAGCACTAAGAAAAATTTATCCAAGGGATAGAGGAGTGCTGATTAATAGTGGCATCTATACCGCAATGTTTTTAGCAGTGCTTTCAACAATAGCCAAATTATTAAAAAAGCCTAAATTGCCATCAACTGATGAGTGGATAAAGAAGATACAGTTTATATATACAATGGAATACTACTTGGTGATGAGAAAGAATTAAATCTTGCCATATGCAGCAACGTGAATGGAACTGGAAGATCTTATGCTAAGTGAAATAAGTCCATCAGAGAAAGACAGTTATCATATGTTTTCACTCATATATGGAACTTGAGAAACATAAAAGAAGACCATGGGGGAAGAGAAGGGGAAAAATAGTTACAAACAGAGAGAGAGGGAGCAAACCATAAAACGCTCTTAAATACAGAGAACAAACTGAGAGTGGATGGGGGTTTGGCAGAGAGGGGGAAATGGATGATGGGAATTGAGGAGGGTGTTTGTTGGGATGAGCACTGGGTATTATATGTTAGCGATGAACGAAGGTAATCTACCCCCAAAACCAAGAACACACACTACACACTGTATGTTAGCTAATTTTACAATAAATTATATTAAAAAAAGAGCAAATCTCTAGGCATGACAATTCCAGACTTCAAGATATATTACAAAGTTGTAGTGATCAATACCGTATGGAAGTAGCAAAAAATAGAACCATAAATCAATGGAACACAACATAAAACCTAGAAATGGACCCTCAGCCATATGGTCAACCAATTTTCAACAAAGAAGGAAAGAATATCCTATGGAAAAATGACAGTCTTTTCAACAAATGGTGTTGGGAAAACTGTTTAGCAACATGCAGAATAATGAAAAATAAATTTAAAATTGAGGAAAGACCTAAATGTGAGACAGGAAACCATGAAAATCCTGGAGAAGGAGAGCACAGACAGTAACCCCTTTGACATCAGCCATAGGAATATCTTACTAGATATGTCTCCTGAAGCAAGGGAGACTTTCAGGAAAAAAGAAAAGACAAATAATGATGTAAATGGAAAAGAGGATGACTGACTTGATAGTAAAAACACAAAGTTTCTGAAAGTATTTACACCACTGCAGGCCTAATGAAATTTATAGCAGGAGAGCCTTTAGTCCATCATTAGTCCAGGGATGGAGGGTAATAAAAACTTAGTGCAATCTGGGCATTCCAGTTTACTAGATGTTAAAATGTGCAGGTAAGTAGACAGATTATTAGATAAATCACCAGGATCCTTCTGAAAGATAAAGCATGATGGGACCCTGAAACTCAGATCCTACTCAGGAAAAGTAATTCTAGCTCATAGCCTTCGTATCTCTGAAAGTTGGAGAAATAGGGCAAAATAAAGGCAGGAAATTTGGTAGGAAAAAAAGGCAACTATGGTGAATATAAAAGTGTACACACCCTTTCTCTAATCCTCTCTTTACAGAAACTAAAAAGTGAAATACTTGGTTTCTAAGAATCCCTTTCTTCTAAAAGTTCTGTTACATAGTTTTGGTCAGTGGGAGATAAGGTACTGGGGGTTTTGGTAAAGCTTATATATGTGCTTATTTAAGAAGACATGGAGAGGGTTGTCTGGGTGTCTCAGTCAGTTAAGTGTCAAACTCTTGGTTTCAGCTCAGGTTATGATCTCACAATTTGTGGGTTTGCATTGGGCTCCACACTGACAGCACAGAGTCTGCTTGGGATTTGCTCTCTCCCTCTCTTTCTCTGCCTATCCCCTGCTTGTAATGCATTCTCCTTCCCTCTCTCTCTCTCTTTCTCTATCTCTCTATCTCTCAAAATAAATTTTAAAAACTTAAAAAAAATTAAAGACATAAAGAAACACTGTCTCTTCTTTTTTTCTTCCTGCCTTAAATACAGTTATGATTGCTGGAATAATAGTAACCATTTTGTGATTACGAGTATGTCAGTGACTTCACCCTAATGTCACTGAATTACTAAACCATTATCAACCATTTTATATTTCTTGTTATGTAAAAAATATATTTGTTTAAGATGCTATAGATGGATTTTCTCTTACCTATAGTCTAAAGAAACCATAATTGAAACTAATAGTGTGGGGCACGAATTCATTACAGGTCTTCCTGAATATAACTCTTACTTTATTGACCAGAATCCTATACCATATGTCATAATTAGACACAATTTATAAATAGCACACAATACTGTAGATTAAGTGCTAAGTGACATGACACTACTTTGTGGTATGGAATAGAAAGATAGATAAAGTCTGGTGTTGCCAGAAAAGGCCTCTTCCAAGGATGGAGTTGTTTTGATGTACAGAAGGATGACGAAAGGGGATTTTATATCATAGAAAGTGCATAAAAACTGGGCATTACTTTTGCTCCAGCAATGATTGGCTCCCACTAGCAGTTCCTTCATGGGTCCCACTCACTTCCCAAAGGAATCCTTATCTCTTGGCTCCATGAAATAAGGCATCTTAATTGTACCTCTCTATTAAATGACAGCTTATAGTAGGTCTGGTATATTCCATAATAATGTCTACTTTATTGCAATTCTCCTGGTAGGGATCAAAATGTTGCATATAGAAAAATCCAAAAAGACCTCATGGATTGCTGTAGAGCAGGTGTGTACATTCTCTCTAAGAATCTTCCAAATTATCCTGGGGCAAAAATTTCTCAAAATTCCCACCTGGCCTGAACCCCAATTAACTCAGTGGGTCTGGCCTTACTTCTTTATGATTATAAGCCTCAGCTCCACATTATCACGCTCAAAACTTCATGTCACTGTAGCTCAACATCAGCTCTTAGACTCATAAAAAGATATTTAGCCTCTACTACAGGATTTAGCAGGAATGGGTGTCAGTGGGTAGGGAGTGAAAAGGTAGGAAATAACCAAAATTTTTAGTGCACTTGCCTGTAGTTTTTAATGTTTCATTTCTTTATGTTAAATCATCATTACATTATTACCGGTTCTGGCCAACATGACAGAGGGGTAGGGGGACCTGTATTCCCCGTGTCTGTCAAAATAAGAAGGACTGAAACCAAATGCCTCTCAACCCCAAGAATCTGGGAGGAAAGATATTGCAGTCTACAAGGAATGGAAAGCTAAACCCAGAAAAAGGCCCAGGAAACGTGAGTGTAAGCTGGTGTGGATAAAATGAACTGCAGGGTATGCAGCTGAGGGGAGGGAGAGCCTTCTTTGGAGAAATCCAAAAAGTGCGGAGCGGGCCACATCCGAAGGAGAGAAAAAAACGGACAAAGACGGAAAGACCACCACCATCCAGTCCTAAATGGAGGGCTTTTGAAGAGATATTCTGTTGCTAACAGCAGAATTCTCAACAAAACTATCCTCACGCTGGGACCAACAGCAGCAACCCGGGCAGCCCGCATCATGCAAAGGTGCTGAGCCGCCTGCGGATCACTTCTAACCAAGGAACACAATTTACAGCGAAATCGGGTTTAGCAGATGAAAAACTCAGATATGCATGAGTGGCGCAACCACCCAAAAAACCGCACTACACCAGCGCCCCTTGCAGAGTGAGGAGTGAAACAAAGGGGCGATTAGCGACTCTGGGACTGGGAAGAAGGGACTGGGGGGATGCCATTGTTGTCTCCCAAGCCCACTAACACCGGCTGCAGGAAGCCATCCCGCAGCACTGGAGGCGGGACCTGCATACACAAACCACACACCTCTACATAGGAGAGACGCCTTTCTGAGGGACCAACAGACGTGAAGTTCAGACTGCTGCCTGGAGTAACTCCAGGTCATTTCTTCTTTTTTAAATATATGCTCCCCTCTCTCCTTACCGATCCCCACCCCAGAGCTGGCCATCCAGGGTATTGGCTGGCTTAAACAGACTTGTAACCCACTCTCTCAAGGCATGTTCTACACCTCCTTCTGTACTTTCCTATCTCTCTTTCTGGAATAATCAGGACACATAGTTCATCTGGGCAACATCTATCTTCATTTCTTTTTCCTTGCATCCTTTCTTATTCTGATTTCTCTCTGTCTGGATTAAGGCCTTTAGTCTCTCTACCTGGTCAAAGTTCATTTTATTCTTCTCCCCGCACCTGTCATTACTCTCTCTGAATTTTCTCTGCCATGGGCATAGTGCACACCCTGTCCTTAACGTGTAGCTGGTACTTCAGAACGTTGCCCTCAGAGAGTCATTTGTTAATCTTTTTCCTGTTGTGAACCACTTCTCTGTATCATTTGTCAGTACGTTTGAGTGTTTCTGTTTTCTGTTTGTCCGTTGGTCTGTTTTCCTTGTCAAAGCGACCTCAAGAAACAATTCAAAACAAACTTAGCCAAAATGATGAAATGGATGAATTCTCCTAAAAAGAAACTACAGAAAGTAGTGACAGATCAAGAATAGATGAAAACAGATATAAGGAACATAACAGAACATGAATATAGAAGGAAAGACATAAAACTAATCACTGGACTTGAATAAAGCATAGAAGAATGCAGGGAATCCCTCGCTGCAGAGACCTAGGACCTTAAAAACGGTCTGGAGGAACTAAAAAATACTTTAACTGAGGTGCAAAACAAATTGGAGGTGGCCACGGCCTGGATTGAAGAGGCAGAAGAGAGAATAGGTGAGTTAGAAGGTAAAATTATGGAAAAAGAGGAAGCAGAGAAAGAGAGAGAGAGAAGCTGATTCAGGAACAGGAAAGGAGAATTCGAGAGCTGAGTGATGCAATTCAAATGGAACAATATCCTTATCATAGGAATTTCAGAGGAAGACGAGAGAGAGAAAGGAGTCAAAGGGGTAATTGAACAAAACATTTTTGAGAACTTCTGCAACATGAGGAAGGAAACGGGCATGGAAATCCAAGAGGCACAGAGAACTCCCCTCAGACATAACTTGAATACACCTTCTGCATGACATCATAGTGAAACTGGCACACTATAAAGACAAAGAGAGAATTCTGAAAGCAGCTAGAGATTAACGAGCCTTAACATATAAAGGTAAACACATAAGATCAAGGTTTTCCCCAACACAAAAAAGCTGAAAGAATTAATCACAAATAAACAGCATTACAAGAGATCTTGAGGGGCGCCTGATGAAGAAAAGGTTGCAAATAACACAAACTACCAGAGACATCCTTACAACCATGAAACCTACATATAACACAGTGATATTAAACCCATATTTTTCAATATTAACCCTGAATGTAAATGGACTAAATGCTCCAATCAAAAGACATAGGGTAACAGAATGGATTAAAAAACAAAACCCATTCATTTTCTATCTTCAAGAGACTCATTTTAGACCTGAGGACACCTTTAGATTGAAAGTGAGGGGATGGAGAACTATCTACCATACTACGGGAAGTCAGAAGAAAGCTGGAGTAGCCACACTTATACCAGACAAACTAGACTTTAAAATGAACGATGTAATAAGAAATGAAGAAGGACATTATATAATGATCACAGGGACGATCTAACACGAAGAACTAACAATTATAAATATCTATGCGCTGAATTCGGGGGCACCCAAATTTGTAAAGAATTAATTACAAACATAAGCAACCTTATCGTTAAAAAATATCCTAATTGTAGGGGACCTTATCACTCCATTTTCAGCATTGGATAGATCCACAAAACATAAAAACACCACAGAAACAATGGCCCTGAAAGACACATTGGAACAGATGGGCCTAACTGACATCTTTAGGGTCCTTCATCCAGAAGCAAAGGAATTTACGTTCTTCTCAACTGCACACGGTACATTTTCCAAGATAGACCACATTCTGGGGCACAGGGAAGCTCTGAATAAATATAAAAGAATTGAGATCATACCGTGTACACTGACGGACCACAATGCTTTGAAACTTGAAATCAACCACAGGAGAAAGCCTGGAAAATATCCAAGAACATGGCGGCTAAGAAAGAACCTACTAAAAGATGACTGGGTCAACCAAGCCATCAGAGAAGAAATTAAAAAATACATGGAAACAAATGAAAATGAAAATACAACAATCCAAACGCTCTGGGACGCAGCAAAGGCAGTCCTGAGAGGGCAATATATTGCAATCCAGGCCCATCTCAAGAAAGAAGAAAAATCAATAACACAAATTCTAACAGCACGCCTAAAGGAACTAGAAGCAGATCAACTAAAACAACCCAAGCCCAGCAGAAAGAGAGAAATCACAAAGATCAGAGCACAAATTAACCATATGGAGACAGAAAAGGTAGTGGAACAGATCAATGAAACCAAAAGCTGCTTCTTTGAAAAAATAAACAAAATTGAAAAAATAAACAAAATTGACAAACATCTACCAGGCTTCTAAAAAAAAAAGAGAGAGAGATAACCCAAATAGATAAAATCACGAACAAAAAGGGAGTGATTATAACCAATCCCTCAGAAAAACAAGCAATTGTCAGAGAATACTATTAAAAATTATATGCCACCAAACTTGACAACCTGGAAGAAATGGACAAATTCCTAAATAGCCGCATGCTACAAAAACTTAAACAGGAAGAAATAGAAAATTTGAACAGACCCATAAGTAGTGAAGAAATTGAATTAGTTATCAAAGAGCTCTGAACAAATAAAATCCCTTGATCAGATGGCTTCCCTGGGGAATTTTACCAGACATTGAAAACAGAGTTAATACCTATCTTCCTGAAGGTGTTCCAAAAAAGAAATGGAGTAAACTCTCGGTCTCATTCTATGAAGCCAGCATCACTTTGATTCCCAAACCAGATAGAGACCCAGCAAAAAAAAAAAAAAAAAAAAAAAAAAAGAATTACAGGCCAATATCCCTGATGAATATGGATGCAAAAAATTCTCAATAAGATACTAGCGAATCGAATCCGACAGCATATAAGAAGAATTATTCACCATGATCGAGTAGAATTCATCCCTGGGTTTCAGGGATGGTTCCATTTTTGCAAATCAATAAACGTGATTCATCGCATTAACAAAGTAAGATAAGAACCATATGATCCTTTCAATAGATACAGAAAAAGCATTTGACAAAATACAGCACCCTTTCCTAATAAAAACCCTCGAGAAAGTCGGGATAGTAGGAACATACTTAAACATCATAAAGGCCATTTATGAAAAGCCCACAGCTAATAACATTCTCAATGGCAAAAAACTGAGGACCTTCCCCCTGAGATCAAGAACACAACAGGGATGTCCACCCTCATCACTGCTATTAAACATACTGTTGGAAGTCCTAGCATCAGCAATCAGACAACAAAACAAAATAAAAGGCATCAAGATTGGCAATGGGGAAGTCAAACTTTCACTTTTTGCAGATGACATGATACTTTACATGGAAATCCCGACAGAATCCACCAAAAGTCTACTAGAACTGACCCATGAATTCAGCAAAGTTGCAGGGTATAAAATCAATGTACATAAGTCAGTGGCATTTCTATACACAAACAATAAAGCAATAGAAACAGAAATAAAGAAGCGAATCCCATTCACACTTGCACCAACAACCATAAAATATCTAGGAATATGCCTAACCAAAGATGTAAAAGATCTCTAAACTGACAACTATAAAAAAACTTATGAAGGAAATTGAGGAAGACACAAGGAAATGGAAAAACATCCCATGCTCATGGATTAGAAGAATAAATATCATTAAAATGGCAATACTACCCAAATCAATCTACACATTCAATGCAATCACAATCAAAATTTCACCAGAATTCTTCTCAAAGCTAGAGAAAACAATCCTAAAATTTGTATGGAACCTCAAAAGACCCTGGATAGCCAACGTAATACTGAAGAAAAAAACCAAGGCAGGAGGCATCACAATCCCAGACTTTAACCTCTACTATAAAGCGGTAATCATCAAGACAGTATGGTGTTGGCACAAAAACAGACACATAGATGAATGGGATATTATATAAAACTCAGAAATGGACCAGCAAGTATATGGCAAATTAATCTTTGACAAAGCGGGAAAGCATATCCAATGGAATAAAGACAGTCTCTTCAGCAAGTGGTGCTGGGAGAACTGGACAGCAACATGCAGAAGAATGAACCTAGACCACTTCCTTACAACTCTCACAAAAATAAATTCAAAATGGATGACTGACCTGAATATGAGACAGGAAACCACCAAAACCCTAGCAGAGAAAGCAGGAAAAAACCTTTTTGCCCTGAGCCGCAGCAATTTTCTATGGGACACATCTCCAAAGGCATGGGAATTAAAAGCAAAAATGAACTATTGGTACCTCATCAAGATAAAAAGCTTCTGCACTGCAAAGGAAACAACCAACCAAACTAAAGACAACCAATGGAATGGGAAAAGATAATTGCAAATGACATATCGGATAAAGGACTAATGTCTAAAATCTATAAAGAACTTACTAAACTCCACTCGCGAAAAATGAATAATCCAGTGAAAAAATGGGCGGGAGATATGAATAGACACTTCTCCAAGGAAGACATCCAAATGGCTAACAGACACATGAAAGGTTGCTCAATGTCACTCATCATCAGGGAAATACAAATTAAAACCACACTGAGATACCACCTCACACCAATCAGAGTGGCCAAAATGCACAAATCAGGCAACTATAGATGCTGGCGAGGATGTGGAAAAACAGGCACCCTCCTGCACTGTTGGTGGGAATGCATACTGGTGCAGCCGCTCTAGAGAACTTTGTTGGGGTTCCTCAAAAAATGAAAATAGAACTACCCTATGACCCAGCAATAGCCCTGCTAGGAATCTACCCAAGAGATACAGGAGTGCTGATGCCTAAGGGCACGTGTACCTCGATGTTTATAGCAGCACCTTCAACAATTGCCAAATCATGGAAATAGACTAAGTGTCCATCAACTGATGAGTGGATATAGAAATTGTAGTATATACATACAGTATATATACAATGGAATACTATGCGACAATGAGAAAGAATGAAATCTGACCATGTGTAGCAACATGGATGGAATTGGAGGGTATTATGCTGAGTGAAATAAGTTAGGCAGAGAAAGACAGATTCCATATGTTTCCATGCATAGGTAGACTTTGGGAGACTTAACAGAAAACCAGGGGGGAGGGGAAGAGGGGAAGGAAAAAAGCTACAGAGAGGGAGGGAGACAAAACATAAGAGACTCTCAAAGACTAAGAACAAAATGAGGGATGGGGTGGGTATGGGAGGGGAAAGAGTGGATAATTGGCACTGATCAAGGCACGGGTTGGGATGAGCACAGGGTGTTTTTGTATGGAAACCAATCTGACAATAAAAAAAATATTAAAAAATAAATAAATAAATCATCATTACGTGAAGCTTTAACCTTTCTAAATGGAAAATATTATTTCCAGCCTTATTAAGGAATAATTGACACACCAAATTTTATGTATTTTAAATGCACAATGCTCTGATTTGACATAAATCACTGTCAAATGATTACTATGATCAAATTAATTAATGCGCCCGTCATCTCTCACCAGTATTAACTATGTTAATTTTTCTCTTTTTGTGGTTAGAATGCTTATGATTCACTCTCAACAATTTTCAAGTATACAATAATGTATAATTAACTATAGTCATCATGCTAGATGTTAGATACTCAGAAGTTACTCATAACTAAAAGTTTATACCCTTTAACTTACACCTCCCTATTTCCCACTTCTCCCAGACCCTGGCAACCACCGCCATTCTATTCTATGTTCTCATGAGATAGTTGTTTTTTTTTTTTTTTCTGATTCCACGTAAAAGTGATACTACACAGTATTGCACTTAGCACAATGCCCTTCAGGTTTACCAATGTTGTTGTAAATGGCAGGATCTCCTAATTTTTCATGGATTATACATACACACACAACAACATTTTATATTTATCTGCATTCAATCAATGAACAGTTTGTTTCTACATTTTGGCTATTGTGAGTAATGCTGAAATGAACATGGAGATGCAGATATTTATTTGAGATACTAATTTCCCCCATAGTGGGATTGTTGAATCATATAGTACCTCTATTTTTTTTTATTTTCTTAGGAACCACCTTACTGTTTTCCATATTGCCATACCAATTTCTATTCCCACCATCAATATACAAGTCTTGTCTCTTCTCTCCATCCTTGCCAGCACTTGTTTTTTCATGTCTTTTTGAGAATGACAATCCCAACACGTGTGAACTGATATCTCATTGTTTATTAAATTGAATTAAATTAAATTAAATTAAATTTAGTCTTTTTTTTTTTTTAGTTTTTTTTTATTTATTTAAATTCAAGTTATTTAACATATAGTGTAGTATACGTTTCAGGAGTAGAATTTAGTCACTCATCGCTTAAATATAACACTCAGTGCTCATCCTAGCAAATGTGCTCCTTAATGCCCACTCATTTAGACCAACCCCCACACCCTTTCCCTCCAGCAACCTTCAGTTTGTTCTCTTTATTTAAGAGTCTCTTATGGTTTGCCTCCCTCACTGTTTTTAACTTATTTTTCTTTCCCCTATCCTTTATTCATCTGTTGTGTTTTTTAAATTCCACTATGAGTGAAATCATATATTTGTCTTTCTCTGCCTTAATTATTTAGCTTTGCAGAATACACTCTAGTTCCATCCACATTGTTGTAAATGGCAAGATTTTATTCTTTTTGATTGCCAAGTAATATTCCATTGTACATTCCATTCCACATTTGTGAATTTCATTTGGATTTCCCTGACAATTACTGCTGTTGAAGCACATTTTATTTTACCTGTTGGCCATTTATATGTTTTCTTTAGAGAAATATCTATACAGGGACTTTGCTCATTTTTTGATTGGGCATTTGCTTGCTTTTTTGTTTACCGTATCTTTTCCCCATTGTGTGTTCTTGAAAAATTTGTCAAATATTAGCTGATCATATATACATGGGTTTATTTCTGTACCCCCTATTCTATTTCATTGGCTCATGTACCTATTTTTGTGCCAACACCGTACTATCTTGACTACTATAACTTTGTAATATAGTTTGAAATCAAAATGTGAGATGGTTCCAGCTGTGTTCTTTGTCAAATGTCCTGTGGACATTTAAGGTCTTTACCGATTCCATAAAAACATTTTTTTTTTCCTATTATTGTAAAAAAATGGCATTGGAATTTTGAGCCAAATCATGCTTTCAGTTGCTAACAGTCATTAGTTCTACCCTTCGAATTAGTGATCTGACAGCAGAGGTTAGTGGCCTGAAGAGATACAAACGTTAATGATACATTTTCAAAGATCTTTGGCTTCTATACTTCAAATTTGCGCAATATATTTTGAGAAGCATAATTTAAATATTAGAAGCCAGAACCTTATGTAGCATTGTTGTGGACACAAATCTCTTCTGCAATATTTACAAATGTGGATAGACAGTAGATATCAAGCTTTTTGCTTTCTTAACATTTACGTCAATTTATGATGAAGAATACAAAATGCTCAATATATTGTTTTCTAACGGTTGTATTCTATTATGTAAAGCAAAGCATAAAATAATAATAATTTTTTGATAATTTTATTTGTAATCAGCATATTGTTTTAATAACAACAAATCCCACTTCTTTTATATAAATGTGTATCATACACTGTTAGTACCCAAGCAAGATTTAATTTGGTTTGTATGAGTGGTTTTCAGATCATCCAGATCTTTTTAATTAAAAATAAAAGAAAACGAGAATCCGAATGAAAAGGGGGCAGAATACATTTGAAACATATGGCACCACTCTAGGAGAGCACATTAGTAAAAAAAAAAAAACAAAACAAAAAAAAACAGCATGAGGAGGATATTGCGAGTTAGTAGGGAAAACATTAGGAAATGTATATGGATATTTCTTTTTAGTTTACTTAATTTTTTTTGCTGCTTATCCTCAAAACTCCCTTCCTATGTTTAGGGAATCCATCATCATGTGAATATTGGTAGAAGGTAAGAAGACTTGTCCAATTGAATTTTATTAAATAAGATTATAAAAAAGGAATGATAGCAAAGAATCAGGGAATAATTAGGAATTTTTTCCACATGAGGTAATAAAAATAACACCCAAGTTTAGCGGGTCATAAAGTGAACATTTTTATCAACTCTTTGAGCCATCCAATATTCTGTCAATAAATCATCTTTCTTATTATGATAACTACAGAAAGTTTCTGTTGCTTGCAACCCAGAACTCTGACCAGCACAAAGAAGATGAAAGCTGATGAATAATGTTATTTGCAACATCATGAGGAAGAAATTATTAATGCCAAGACTGAAAATAGATAAGGTCACTTGAGTGGAACAGGCACACTGGCCTAGTTCCACATTTTATTTTTTTGTTTGTTTGCTTGCTTTTGGTGTCAAAAGGAAACAAGTCATTACCACAATCAAAGTCTAGGAATTTACATTTTTTTTCTAGGAGTTTTATGGTTTCAGGTCTTACATTCAAGTCTATAGTACATTTTGAGGGGTTTTGTTTTTCTATATGATATAGGATAGTGGTCCAGTTGTAATTAATTTTTCTCATGTGTCTATCTAGTTTTTACAACAGTGTTTATTAAAGAGAGTGTTCTTACCTCATTGTATTTTCTTGGCTCTTTTGTTATAAAATAATTGATCATATTTGCATGGGTCTATTTCTGGATCTTCTATTCTGTTCTATTGATACATGTCAACATTCTTGCCATTATTATACTTATTTGCCTCCTATAGCTTTGTAATTTAACGTGGAGTCCAGAATTGTGAAGTCCCCAGCTTTACTTTTCTTTTTCAAAATTGCTTTGGCTATTCATGGTCTTTTGTGGTTCAATACAAATTTTAGTAGTGTTTGTTCTTGTTCTGTGAAAAATGCTGTTCGTGTTTTGATAGGGATTGCATTAAATGTGCAACTGCTTTGGGCATTATAGACATTTTAGCAATATTTCTTATTCTAATCCATAAGCATGGGATTTTTTTTTCATTTCTTAATGTTGTCTTCAATTTCTTTCCCCAGTATTTTATAGTTTTCTGAGTGCAGGCCTTTCACCTCTCTGGTTAGGTTTACTTTTAGGTATCCTATTATTTTGGGTGCAATTGTAAACGGATTTGTTTTCTTAATTTGTCCATATGCTGTTTCCATTATTGGTGTATAGAAATGGAAGATATTTCTGTACATTGATTTTGAATACTACAGCTTTACTGAATTAGTTTACCGGTTCTAGCATTTTTTAGTGGAGTTGTTCAGGTTTTCTTCATATAGTATCATGTCATCTGTAAACAGTTAAAGTTTTACTTCCTATTTATTTATTTGGATATCTTTTATGTTTGTTTGTTTTCTGATTTCTGTGGTACATTACTTCCAGTACTATGTTGAATAAAAGTGGTGACAGTGGACACCCTTGTCTTCTTTCTGAACTTAGGGAGAATTTTCTGATTTTCCCCCATTAAGGATGATTTTAGCTGTGGATTTTTCATATATGGCTTTTATTATGTTGAGGTATGTTCTCTCTAAACCTTCCTTGTTGAGGTATTTTTCATGAATTTTGTCGACTTTTTTTCATCTATTGAAATGACCATGTTCTTATCTTTTATTGAGCGATATATCACTCTGATTTATTTGTAAATATTGTACCACCCTTGCAACTGAGGAACAAGTCACACTTGATTGTGGTGAATGATTTATTTTAATGTATTGTTGAATTCGGTTTGGTAATATTTTGTTGAGGATATTTATTTTAATGTATTGTTGAATTCAGTTTGGTAATATTTTGTTGAGGATATTTTTTGTGGTGTTTTTATCTTGTTTTGGTGTCAGGGTGATACTGGCCTTATGCAATGAATTTGGAAGCTTTCCTGCCTCTTCTATTTTTTGAGAAAATTTGAGAAATACAGGTATTAACTCTTCTTTAAATTTGGTAGAATTTACCTGTGGAGCCATCTTGTCCTGGACTTTTGTTTATCAGATGTTTTTAATTACTGATTCAATTACACTTCTTGTAAGTTCAAGTTTTTTATTTATTCTTTTCTTAAGTTTTGATAGGTTATATGATTTTTTAGAAATTTATCCATTTCTTCTAAAGTTGTCCAGTTTGGTGGCATTTATATTTTCATAATACTCTGTTACAGTTGTTTGTATTTCTGTCATTATCATTACTTTTTTCCAATTTTACTTACAATGTGTTTATGTGAATCTCCTTTGGTTGAGTTTTTGGGGGCTCTCTGTGCCTCTTCAATCTGAATTCTGTTTCCTACCACAGATTTGTGAAGTTTCAGTTATTATTTCTTCAAATAAATTTCCTACACTCTTCTCCATCTCTTCTCCCTTTGAATGTTATTAGTGTTAATGATGTTACAGAGTTTCAACCTATTCTCATTTTCTAAATTACTTTTTTTCCATTTTACTATTCAGATTCATTGCTTTCCATTACCTTGTCTTCCTAATCGTTGATTGCTTCCACATCTTCTAATGTGGTTTTGATTTGTTTTTGTGGATTTTTAAAATTTCAGTTATTAAATTATTCTTCTCTGACTGGTTTTACTTTATATTTCCTGTTTTGTTGTTGTTGTTGTTTTTGTTGTTGTTGTTGTTGTTGAAATTCCACTGAGTTCTTCCAGTTGTTTGGCAAGTCCAGTGAGTATCTTTATGGTGATTACTTTATATCTTTATCAGGCAGATTATGTATCTGTCTTGTATTTAGTTGTTTTACTGTGATTTTTGTCTCGTTCTTTCATTTGGGACATAATCCTCTTTCTTTTCATATTTTTCTATTTCTCTTTGTATGTCTTACTTAGGTCTACTATGTCTCCTGGTCTTAAAAATTGTGACCTTGTGTAGACGAGTTCCTATGGTGTCCTATAGAACAATTATCCTTGTTCAATAGGACCATGCACTCCATGGATGTCCTTTGTATGGTCCCTTCCTATTGTGTCTGAGACGTGGTTGCCTTCATCCTAGCTGGATTAGTGACCTGCTTTGACTGTTGTGGGGACACCAGGCAGTTTGTTCCCAGTGCTTTTGAGTGGCCTGTCTGCAACCACCACATTTTCATTGGTAGGTAGGGTTGACGGTAATCTTATCCCTCTGCAATGATCTTCCCTGCCATAGCTCTAGGTATATCAAATGACAGGAGACTCTCTGCTAGGTGTAGTGGGTCAGAGACTGCTTTGTAGGGATGCTTGCTGAAGCAGGTGAGTTGGATGTGGCAAGTACATATGGGAATGCTGGGGCAGAGCATATGGTGTTAGCTCCTATAAGCATCCAACTCTCTAGGTTGTGTGAAGGGAAGAGAAATGGAAACCACCAGCTTTCAGAAACTAGCAGAACTTTTGTTCCCAGGGAAATCTCCTGAAGATCTCTGCCCCTCTAGAATATGTTCTAAGATTAGTATTAGTGTAAATATTGTGTATTATACCACAGTTTTTTTTTTCTTCTCCAAGTGCTTGTTTTGTGTTGTGTCTCAGGCTTATTTTGTAATCTGTCTTTTTAAGGGTGGGGACTCAGTTTCCTACAACTTTCTGGCTCTCCTGGAGTTAAGTCAGCTGATTTTTAAAGCTCCATTGGTTTTTCAAAGCCACATGTTATGAGAACTTGTCTTTTCATTACAACTCCCTAGTGTCAGAGGTGCCTGCTGTGGCATCCTAGTGTCGGAGGTGCCTGCTGTGTGCATCCTTTAGCTTTTTGTTCGTTATACCCCTTCTGTTTACACTTAGTTACACTGGAGGTTTGTTTCTCAACCACATCTCTGTCCCTTCTACCTTATTTGATATTTCTTTCTCTCTACAACTAGCTATGGAATGTTTGTTCTGTCAGTCTTCAGGTCATTTTCAGAGTTAGTCACATAGGTATAGTTACATCATTGTGTCTGTGGGAAAAGGTGAGCTCAGAATCCTCCTACTCTGCTATATTCCCTGAGTCTCACTTTTGATGTATACTTTTTGTGTGTACGATACTTGCCTGTTCAGGAGTGTATGTTTTTTTTTTCCACGTATTTGTGTATTTTCCAGTTTTCCTAGTGTTATTGGTTTCTACTTTCAAATAATAGTGGTCAGAATATATATCTGATATAATTTCTAACTTCTTGAAATTTTTGGACTTGTATTGAAGGGTAATATTTAAATTTTCCTTAAAAAGTATCTGAGTGCATGGGTGCCTGGGTGGCTCAGTCAGTTAAGCATCTGACTTTGATTTTGGCTCAGGTCATGATCTCACAGTTGGTGAGTTTGAGCCCTATGTCAGGCTCTGTGCAACCCTTTTGGAGTCTGCTTGGGATTCCCCCTCTCTCTCCCTCTCTCCACCTCTGCCCCATTCATTCTCTTTCTCCCTCTCTCTCTCTTTTCCTCTTTCTCTGTCTCTCTCTCTGTCTCTCTCTCTCTCTCTCACAAAAATAAGTAAATAAACTTAAAAAAATTTGTGTGTAGCTGAGAATGTGTATTTTACTGCTGCTTAACGGAATGTACTGTATAAGTTTGTGGATATATTTGTTCAATAAAGTTGTTAATATCCACTGCTTTTTATTGATTTTATCTTTGGATGATCTATTGTTTATAGTAAAAATTACAGTCCCTAACAATTACTGTATTGCTGTTTAGTTTTCCTTTTTGTTTTATTTGTATTTGCTTTATATGTAATGTTATCTGATTATAGGTGCATAAATATTTACATTTGTTATATCTTCTTCATCAATCGACCCGTATATCATCATATACACATACACATTACATATTCTATATATTTTTGTCTTTTGTGACCATTTTTTACTTAAAGTCAGTTTTGTCTGATATATCTATCCCTGATTTTTATTTTGGTAATCATTAACTCAAAATATCTTTCTATATCCCTTTATTTTCAGCCTTTTTTGTGTCCTTAAATATAAAATTAGTCTTACATCATTTTAGGCAGCACTTCACTGGGTCATTTTTGTTTTTAATTAGTTCAGTCAGTGTATGTATTTGGACTAGGGAATTTAATCCATTTACATTTAAAGTAACTATTCAGTATAATAGGGTGCCTGTTTCTCCACATCCTCACCAACATCTATAGTTTCCTGATTTATTCATTTTAGCCACTCTGACCAGTGTGAGGTGGTATCTCAGTGTGATTTCGATTTGTATTTCCCAGATGATGAGTGACATTGAGCATCATTTCATATGTCTGTTGGTCATCTGGATATCTTCTTCGAAGAAGTGTCTATTCATATCTTCTGCCCATTTCTTCACTGGATTGTTTGTTTTTCAGTTGTGGAGTTTGTTAAGTTCTTTATAGATTTTAGACATTAGTCCTTTATCTGATATGTCATTTGCAATTATCTTTTCCCATTCCGTTGGTTGCCTATTCGTTTTATTGGTTGTTTCCTTTGCAGTGCAGAAGCTTTTATCTTGATGAGGTCTCAATAGTTCATTTTTGCTTTTAATTCCCTTGCCTTTGGAGATGTGTCGAATAGGAAATTGCTGCGGCTCACTTTAAAAAAGTTTTTTTTCCTGCTTTCTCATCTAGGATTTTGAAGGTTTCCTGTCTCACATTCAGGTGGGAATGCAAACAGGTGCAGCCTCTCTGGAGAATAGTGTAGAGGTTCCTCAAAAAAATGGAAATATAAATACCCCATGACCCAGGAATAGCACTTCTGGGTATTTACCCAAGAGGTACAGGAGTGCGGATGCATGGAGGCACGTGTACCCTGATGTTTATAGCAACACTTTCGAGAATAGCCAAATCATGGGAAAAGAGTAAGTGTCCATCAACTGACAAATGGATAAAGAAGATGTGGTATACATATATACAATGTGGTATATACTACGTGGTGTTGAGAAAGAATGAAATCTGGCTATGTGTAGCAATATGGATGGAACTGGAGGGTATTATGCTGAGTGAAATAAGTGAGTCAGAGAAAGACAAATACCATATGTTTCTACGGATAGGTGGATTTTGAGAGACCTGGCAGAAAACCATGAGGGAGGGGAAGAGGGGAGGAAAAAATAAAGCCACAGAGAGGGAGGGAGACAAAACATAAGAGTCTCTTAAATGCTAAGAACAAACTGAGGGTTGAGGGGCTTATGAGAGCGGGGAGAGAGGGTGACTGGTACTGAGGAGGGCACTTGTTGGGATGAGCATTGAGTGTTGCATGGAAACCAATTTGACAATAAATTGATAAAAAATAAAGTAATTATTTATGGTAGATAAAGACTAGTACCATATTATTAATTATATTTATGACTGTTGTAAATCTTTTGTTCCTTGGTTCTTTTCATGCTGTCTTCCAATTTAATTTTGACTTTTCGTAGTGGTATACTTTAACACTTTAACATAATTTTTGTTGCAACTTAACTTCAATAGCTTATAGAGAGTTATATTTTTACTTCTTTCCTCTTACCTTTAAGTTTTTGATATTACCATATACATTTTTAAGTTTATTTACTTACTTTGAGAGAAAGAGAACACGAGCAGGGGAGAGGCAGAGAGAGAGGAGGAGAGAGAGAGAATCACAAGTAGTCTCCAAGTGTAGAGCCTGATGTGGGGCTTGAACCCATGAATCATGAGGTCATGACCTCAGCCAAAGTTGGACACACTGACTGGACAAAACAGGTGCCCCATACAACGTATATTTTTAATAACATGTATCCAATAAAAATTACTTTATAGTTACTTTATATGTACTTTTAAAAAACTTTTAAACTGAGTTTGTAAGTGATTTACACACCATCATTACAATATTAGATATTCTGGCTTTGACCATATATTTACTTTTACCAGTAGGTTTTATACATTCATATGATATTACATGTGAATTAGCATCTTTTCATTTCAGCTTGAAGAACACCGTTTAGCATTTCTTGTAAGGAAACCCTACCGGTGTTGTACTCCCTCAGTTGTTTCTTTATTTCTTTGTTTATTTCTATATCTCCATTTCTGAAGGACAGCATCGCCATGTATAATATTCTGGGTAGAGAGTTTTTTTTCTTTTAATATTTTGAATATGTTATCCCACTCTCCTGGCCTATAAAGTTTCTTCTGAGAAACGCACTAATAGTCTTATGGGGATCCCATGTATGTGACAATTGAAAAGTGATTTTTCTCTTGCTGCTTTCAAATTCTTTGTTTTTGATATTTGATCACTTAATTGTAATGTGTCTCGCGGTAATCCTTTTCCAATTCTTCCTATTTGCCTCATGAATTTGGGTGTTCATTTGTCTCTTCATATTTGAGAATTTTCCAGCCATTATTGCTTTAAATCAGCACTGTTTCCTTTCATTTTTTTTTTCCTTGTAATGCTACGATATGTATTTTGTTTCTCTTGATAATATCACGCAAGCCCCACGGGCATTTTTCACTCTTAGTTTTCACATTTGTTTTGTATCCTCTTACTGCAAAATTTCAAATGACTCAACCTCAAGTTAATTGATTCTAACTTGTGTTCAGTTGAATCTGTTCTTAAGCTCTCTGTTGAATTCTTCACTCTAGTCACTTTATTTTTTTTTTTTTGTTTTTTTGTTATAATAGTTTATTTTCAAATTGGTTTACATATAACACCCAGTGTTCATCCCTACATGTGCCCTTTTTAATGCCCATCACCCCCTCTCCCCCCTCCCTCATCCCCCTTACCCTCAGTT
Organism: Paguma larvata; assembly: GCA_030068075.1. Taxonomy (NCBI): domain Eukaryota; kingdom Metazoa; phylum Chordata; class Mammalia; order Carnivora; family Viverridae; genus Paguma; species Paguma larvata. The sequence continues at coordinate 49,665,023 of CM057830.1, read as the reverse complement.
TTTTCTTAGTCTTTGAGAGTCTCTTATGTTTTATCTCCCTCCCTCTCTGTGTCTTTTTTTTCTTTCCCCTCTTCCCCTCCCCCTGGTTTTTGCTTAGTTTCACAAAGTCCACCTATTCGTGGAAACATATGGTATCTGTCTTTTTCTGACTGACTTATTTCACTTAACATAATACCCTCCAGTTCCATCCATCTTGCTACACATGGCCAGATTTCATTTTTTCTCATTGCCACGTAGTAGTCCATTGTATATAAGTACCATAACTTCTTTATCCATTCGTCAGTTGATGGGCACTTGGTCTCTTTCCATGATTTGGCTATTGTCGAAAGTGCTGCTATGAACATTGGGGTACACGTGCTCCTATGCATCAGCATTCCTGTGTCTCTTGGGTAGATTCCTAGCAGGGCTATTGCTGGGTCATAGGGTAGCTCTATTTTCATTTTTTTGAGGAACCTCCACACCGTTTTCCAGAGTGGCTGCACCAGTTTGCATTCCCACCAACAGTGTAGGAGGGTGCCTACTTCTCCACATCCTCGCCAGCATCTATAGTTTCCTGATTTGTTCATTTTAGCCACTCTGACTGGTGTGAGGTGGTATCTCAGTGTAGTTTTGATGTGTATTTCCCTGATGCTGAGTGACATTGAGCATCGTTTCATGTGTCTGTTGGCCATCTGAATGTCCCCTTTGGAGAAGTGTCTATTCATATCTTCCGCCCATTTCTTCACTGGGTTGTTTGTTTTTCGGGTTTGGAGTTTGGTAAGTTCTTTATAAATTTTAGATATTAGTCCTTTATCCGATATGTCATTTGCGATGATCTTTTCCCATTCCGTTGGTTGCCTATTCGTTTTGTTGGTTGTTTCTTTTGCCGTGCAGAAGCTTTTTATCTTGATGAGGTCCCAATAGTTCATCTTTGCTTTTAATTCTCTTGCCTTTGGAGACATGTCGAGTAAGAAATTGGTGCGTCTTAGGTCAAAGAGGCTTTTTCCTGTTTTCTCCTCTAGGATTTTGACGGTTTCCTGCCTCACATTCAGATCTTTTATCCATTTAGAATTTATTTTTGTGAGTGGTGTAAGAAAGTGGTCTAGTTTCATTCTTTTGCATGTTGCTGTCCAATTCTCCCAGCACCATTTGTTAAAAAGGCTGTCTTTTTTCCATTGGATACATTTTCCCGCTTTGTCAAAGATTAGTTGGCCATATACTTGCGGGTCCATTTCTGAGTTTTCTATTCTATTCCATTGGTCTATGCGTCTGTTTTTGTGCCAATACCATACAGTCTTGATGACCACCGCTTTGTAGTAGAGGTTAAAGTCTGGGATTGTGATGCCTCCCGCCTTGGTTTTATTCTTCAGTATTATTTTGGCTATTCGAGGTCTTTTGTGGTTCCATACAAATTTTAGGATTGTTTGCTCTAGCTTTGAGAAGAATGCTGGTGCAATTTTGATTGGGATTGCATTGAATGTGTAGATTGCTTTGGGTAGTATTGCCATTTTGACGATATTTATTCTTCCAATCCATGAGCATGGGATGTTTTTCCATTTCCTTGTGTCTTCCTCAATTTCCTTCATAAGTTTTTTATAGTTTTCAGTGTAGAGGTCTTTCACATCTTTGGTTAGGTTTATTCCTAAGTATTTTATGGTTTTTGGTGCAATTGTGAAAGGGATTAGCTTCTTTATTTCTCTTTCTGCTGCTTCATTGTTGGTGTATAGAAATGCCACCAGTCTACAATTTCTGTTTGTTGTTGTTTGTTTTTATTTATTCGTTTAACTTATTATTTTGTCAATGCATTATTTTTCTAGATTTATTTAGTTGTCTGTCCACTTTTATATTTGGTGTACTCCTTTAAGAGGATTATTCTGAGTTACTTGTCACACGTGTTTATATCTCCATTTTTAGAGGCTCATTTATAGCTTTATTAGTTTCCTTTAATAATTCCAGTTTTACTTGATTCTTCATGATCCCTGTATCCTTGCATTGGTATTTGCACATTTGAGTAAGTAGTCTTCTCTTCCGGAACTTACAAGATAACTTCATTAAGGAAATACCTTCACAAGTGAGATTTTCTTGAGACGCTGAAAGCGTCAGCTGGTAGCATCCACAGGCAGTCAGTGCTTATCATCAATGTCTGTAGTTAGGTGAGGGCAATTGTAGGGCAAGTAAGCAATGGTTGGGCTCTGTGGTTGAGTGATTCTGCTGGCTGAACTCAACACTGGAGCATGGCCACTGTATAGGATTCTTGCTTGGGCAGGCTTGTTTGGCTTTGTAGTCAAGTGCAGACACTAGCTGGACTCTGTAGTCACTTTTTTGTGGGTGACATTGAAGGCTGTCTCTTGGTTGGGCTCCATGGCTGGGAAAGGCTGTTAACAGTGCTCAAAAGCTACAGAGTCACTGTTTGGGCTCTGTGGTTATGCAGATTTAGAGACTATGTTCAACAGTTGGGCCGGAGATTCCAACAACACATTAAAAAAAAAAAATCACCCACCATGATAAAATGGGATTTATTGCTGGTCTGAAAGAGTGGTTCAATATTTGCAAATCACTCAATGTGTTGCATCACAACAATAAGAGAAACAGTAAAACTTAAATGATCATTTCAATAGACAAAATTATTTGACAAAGTATAACATTCATTCATGACTAAAAACTCTCAGCAAAGTAGAGGGAATATACCTCAACATAATAAAGGCCATGTATAAAATATCAACAGTGAACATCATACTTAATGGCAAAAAACTGAGAGTTTTCCCCCTAAGGTCAGAAACAATACAAGAATGTCCATTCTCGCCACTTTTATTCAAAAGATTACTGGGACTCCTAACCACAGCAATTAGATAACAACAAAACAATAAAACACATACAAATTGGTAAAAAAAAAAAAAAGAAAGAAAGAAAGAAAATACTTAAAGATTCCACCGAAAAACTACTGGGACTGGTGAATGAATTCAGTAAATTTTCAGGATACTAAGTCAATGTCCAGAAATCTGTTGCATTTCTATACACTAATAATGAAACGGCAAAAAGATAAATTTTTAAAAATCCCATTAAAACTGCACCAAAAATAATAAAATATCTAGAAATAATCTTCACCAAAGAGGTAGAAGTTTTGTACTCTGAAAACTATAAAACACTGATGAATTAAAATTGAAGAGTACATAGAAATGGAAAGACATTCCATGTTCATTGATTAAAAGAATAAAATTGTTAAAATGTCTAGACTACCCAAAGCAATCTACACATTTTAATGCAATCCCTATCAAAATATCAGCATGTTTCACAGAATTAAAACAAATGATCCTAAAATTTGTCTAGAATCACAAAAGACCCTGAAGAGTCAAAGCAGTTTTGATAAAGAAAAGCGAAGCTGTAGGTACCACAATTGCAGACTTCAAGTTATATTACAAAGCTGTAGTAATCAAAACGGTGTGGTACTGGGACACAAATAGACATGTAGATCAGAGTAACAGAACAGAAAACCCAGACATAAACCCACAATTATATGGTCATATAATCTTTGACAAAGCAATAATATCCAATAAGAAATAAGACATACTCTTCAACAAATGGTGTTGGGAAAACTTGTCAGCTACCTGCAAAAGAAAGAAATTGGACCAATTTCTTACACTCTACCCAAAAATAAACTTAAAATATATTAAACACCCAAATGTAAGAACCAAAAATATAAAAATCCTGAAAGAAAGCATATACAGAAAAGGTATTTGAAAAAGCATAACCTCGTTCATGATAAAAACTCTCAACAAGGTAGGTTTAGAGTAGGTTTAAATGTCTCTGAAATCAACCATAGAAAATTCTTTCTTTTTTTTTGAGGAACCTCCATACCGTTTTCCAGAGTGGACTTTGTGAGACTAAGCAAAAACCAGGGGGAGGGGAAGAGGGGAAAGGAAAAAAAGGCACAGAGAGGGAGGGAGATAAAACATAAGAGACTCTCAAAGACTAAGAACAAACTCAGGGTGAGGGGGGTGAGGGAGGGAGGAGAGGGGGTGACGGGCATTAAAGAGGGCACATGTTGGGATGAACGCTGGGTGTTATATGTAAACCAATTTGAAAATAAACTATTATAAAAAAAAAAAAAGAAAATTCTTTCTAGATGTCTCCTGAGGTAAGGGAAACAAAAACAAAAGTAAACTATTGGGCCTACATCAGAATAAAAAGCTTCTGCATATCAAAGGAAACAATTTTTTTTTAGCTTTTTTAATTTTTTAATGTTTTTATTTTTATTTTTTTTAATTTTATGAGTTTATTTTCAAATTGGTTTACATATAACACCCAGTGTTCATCCCAACATGTGCCCTTTTTAATGCCCATCACCCCCTCTCCTCCCTTCCTCATCCCCTCACCCTCAGTTTTTTCTTAGTCTTTGAGAGTCTCTTATAGGAAACGATTTTAAAATGTAAAATTCTGCCCTTGAAATGAGAGAAGTTATTTACAAATGATATATCTGATAAAAGGTTAGTATACAAAGTATATAAATACCTTATGCAAAACAACACCCCAAAAGCAAATAATTGAAATTAAGAATGAGCAGAAGAAATGAACAGACATTTCTCCAAGGAAGAGATCTAGATGGTCAAGTCACATGAAAAGATGCTCCACATCACTCATCGGTAGGGAAATGCAAATCAAAACTCCAATGAGATATCACCTTGTACCTTTAAGAATGCCTAAAATCAATAACACAAGAAACAAGTGTTGGCGAGGATGTGGACGAAAATGAGCCCTCATTCGCTTTTGGTGGGAACGCAAACTGGTGCAGCCACTATGCAAAACAGATTGGAGGTTCCTTGAAAAGTTAAAAAAAATACCCTATGATCCAGTTATTATACTGGTTATTTACACAAAAAAATACAAAGACACTAATTCAAAGGGATACACGAACCCCTCCGTTTATAGCAGCATTATTTACAATCGCCAATCTATGGAGGCAGGCCAGGTGTCCCTGGCTAGATGAATGGACAGAGAAGATGTGGTGTATATATACAAGGGAATATTATTCATAAAAATAATAAAATCTCAACATTTGCAACAACATGGATAGAAATAGAGAGTATAATGCTAATTGAAATATGTCAGTCAGAGAAATAAAAATACCCTATGATATTATTCATATGTGGAATTTAAGAAACCATACAAATGAGCAGGGAAAAAAATAAGAGAAAGACAGAGAAACACACTTTCCTTTTGAGAACAACCTGATGGTTACTGGAAAGTGCTGATATAGGTAAAACGAAACTGTTGCTCTACCTTTTCTTTTTCTTTTCTTTTCTTTTCTTTTCTTTTCTTTTCTTTTCTTTTCTTTTCTTTTCTTTTCTTTTCTTTTCTTTTCCTTTCTTTTCTTTTTCTTTTTTTTTAAGTAGGCTCAAGGCCAATGTGGGGCCCTCCCTTCTAATACTGTTATTCTCCATCTCTCTGATCCAGTGTGGTGCTTCTGCCTCACCTATAGGTTCTGGGATTTTCCAATGACGTCTTTTCTATGGGCATTTTTTTGTTGGTCTTTTTTTTTTTTTTGAGAAAGGCTAAAGTTGAAAGGACCTTTGTTACCATCCTGATAATGTCACCAGTCATGAATACAGGATTTGCAATGAAAACTCATTTCAATTGTGATGCTGGTAGTTTGTATCTTTTCTAGTATTTTTTTTTTTGTCAGTCTTGCTAGTTTTTTCACTTTTATCTTATATTCTATTGACATTTGTAAATGACCAATTTTTGTTTCATTTATTTTCTCTATTATTTTTTCTGTTTTCAGTTTCATTTATTTCTGCTCTTATCTGTACGTTTCCCTTTGCTTTGGATTTATTTTTTTTAATTTTATAATAGTTTATTTTCAAATTGTTTAGTTTATCTTATATTTATACTTTCTTTATGTAAGAAATCATTTTTTATCAACTTAAGCCGTTTTATCTTTCTAATGCGTTTTAGTTCTATAAATTTTCTTCTCAGCACTGCTATAGCTTTATCCTACATTAAAAAAATTAATTTAAGTTTTTTTAGAGAGACAGAGAACACAAGTTGGGGAGGGGCAGAGAAACTCGGGGGAGAGAATCCCAAACAGGATCCACACTGCCAGAGCAGAGCCCTTGAAATTTTGAGAGCTTTTTTAATAGGTAAGAGTCCTTCTCTTTCGTACCTTAAAGCGATATTCCTTAGTTGACTATAAGTTCAAACCTCTCTAAAATCTTGATGGAAAACTACAGAAAACCAAGATATAGAGTAGGAATGAAATAAGATGATCCACCTTCACTATATATCCATAATACCATTTTCCTTGGTAAAGGGAGAACAGGGTATATATACACACATACTTTATGTCCTTGCTGAATTTTTCTTTTTTTTTAATTCATCTCAGAGATATTTGTAATTGATTGTTGAAACAGTTGTTTAACAGCTTTTTAAAAATCATTTTCGGGTAATTTGAACATCTGATTCATTTTAGTTTTTGTGTTTCTTGGTCATCTTCTTATTTAAGTGATATTTCTGGTTCTTGATATGATGGAAATATGAAGCATATTAAACAATGTATTTTAGAAGATATTTACCTTGTTTATATTTAGTACACAAGTCTTGGAATAATTTTGTGTTCCAATGACAATGTAATTTTCAGAGCCCTTGCTGTAGTATTTTTTTTTGCTTGGTTTCTCTGGTGTCACTAGTGTTTCTGTTGATCCCTGATAGAGCCACTTATTGTTTCTGGATAGTGAAATGGATTGTCTGGCTTGCAGCAAAAATGCTTCTTGGACTTGGCAGCTTGATATGTTGAGATTATCCCTGTAGGTCCTTCCCAATGTCTAATTAGGAAAGGGGTGTCTCTGGCCAAAAAAGATGAATACCAGCTTCCCAGGCTACTTGATGCCATCAGGGCTCTTCCTCAATTCCCCTTTGTGCCTCCAGACCCATCTGGGGTTGTCCTTAGGATTCCTCATTGACCTTGGGCTGTGTTCTGCTAAGCTGGGTGTTGGAAAGATACCCAGGTGCTTTGTAGTTCTGTTATTTTCCAGATTGCCTTGTCCTTTCTATCGTTTTCAATCTTTCTTTTGCCTCTTTCATTACTTACAGTGTTTATTTATCATTAAAGAGAGGTATGTTTGTGGCATCTCACAACATCTCACAAGTCTTATTTATATTTTTAAAACATGACTTTTCTGCATGGAAAATCAAATGTAAAGGGCTAGAGTAAATGTGAGGAGAGTAATAAGGAGGCTGTCACTCTAGTCCAGGTAAAAGATGGTTGTGTTTTCAGACTGGGGTGGTAGCGGTCAAGATAGAAACAAGTGAATCAGTTATAGCAATTTAGGAGGAAAACATATAAGGTTCACCACTGTGTTGACTCTGGTTTGATCAACTGAACAAATGGAAGTGTGACTTAATTGTCAAAAACATTTTCTACATCCGAAGTGGGAGCAAAACCACCACAAAAATACATCTCTTTTTGAAATGCATGGGCTTGAGCTTACTTTCTCCAATCTGTAAGAGGGTTGCACACTCAGAAGAAATGTACTCTCTTTCTGCCTACCTTGGTCTCTGATTCATGACCGTGACCAAGCTAACAACATCCCAGTTGTGTGAAAATCATAGCTATTAGTTGACTGGAGTCTTCAGTGTGCACTGGGTTTTAAATAGCCTCCACATTAACAATAGGCCAAAACGTTTTGCTTTTAAGTGCATTGATTATGCAAAGGCTTAAATACTCTATCATTTGATTTTATAACTAGCAATTTAAACTATCAATCATCTCTTTCTCCTGTTATGTTTCTGAGATTTCTAGTAAAGTTCACCAGAAAGCCATTGACCAGAGTAAACCAAGATGAATAATGGACTCTGGACTGTGTTTTCTCCTCTAACCTTCAACATTATTTGGCAACCTAATACCAGCCCTGTGGGTTTCTACATTTGATCTGCATAGGGTACCTAATTAGGCAGCCAGATTGGCTGGGAAGACAGGAAAATTGCACTTAATATGGTACAGAGGATGGAGATTGGTGGAAGTTTCCATGATATACCAGGATAAAACAAGTATTTGGAGTCAAATAGATTGACATGAATCTTTGCTCAACTTCTAGTTGAATGCCCGTGGGTAAAATTACTCTGATAGTTTGTTTACTCAAACATAAAACAAAGTATCACTCTGATAGAGTTAAGGCAAGTTAAATTCAATCAGGTATTAGCCACTTTGTAAAGTGTAAAGCACTACATATTTCAATTATCTTCATTCTGCATCTAATGTCTTCTGTTCTCTCTTTGCCATGTAAAATTGTATTATGGATATATAGAGAGGGTGGATCATCTTATCTCATCCTTACTCTGTTGGGTTCTCGAATCATCCCCCAAAGAGCATGAGACACATATGCAAAGGCAAGAGCGTTTATTGAGATTCTAGCATGCTGGGGTCAGCCACTCCATAAAATGGCGACCACGAGAGGAGCGCGCAGGCTCCTTTTAAGCACATTTCCAAGGTGGGAAACATGTGTCTCTATTTGAGGGGTACGGTGTTCTATGGATTGTTTCAAGCTGGTCTGGTGAGGGGTGGAACCTGATGGATTGGTCCGGGACCTTTCATCCCCCGCTTCACTAGTACCTAATGGGATCCAATCATGAGTATAGGCGTAGTCCCCATATCTTTTACTGCCTTGCCAGCTGGAGTGAAAGAAACTTTCAGGGCGTTAAAACCGCCCTGCCTGGGACAGGTCCTGTAATTGTGGCCCTCTCTCTGGATTGGTTTGGTACTCACACAATCCCATGAAATACAGAAGTAGTCTGAGGCCCCACCACATTTAGTCCTCCAGTTCTTTTCATTTTGTTCATGTCCAGGGCAGACATAGAAGTAGTCGTGTATAAGTCCCCAACTAGACTGTCCTACCAGTAAAGCCCGAAAGTCCTGGAAATGAGAAGAATTATAGCTTTACAGGCTCGGAGTGTCTGTTGATTCGTAGCTTGAGTGGGTCTTAAGGATGGACGGTCACTTTCCAGGTCTCGCCAGTTGGAGCTTCTGGGCCTTTATCTCATGCGGTCCCTGTAGAAAGATGAGCATCTGTCAGCTTTACGTGGGAGTGATGTATCCACGTGGGGATGCTGTCTACCTTAACTGTGGTGGGAGTCACTAGGATGACTGCGTAAGGTCCTTTCCAGTTTGGCTCCAGAGACTCCTTCCGGTGTCTTTTAATGAGCACCAGGTCCCCAGGTTGGAGCTTGTGTGGTTAAGGGGGTGCCTTCCTGTACAGGTTCTGTAGATCCTGCCAGAGCGCTTTTTGTACTTGGAATAGGGCTTGTAGGGAGGAAAGAAATTTTTGATCAATCCAGCTCAGCTAGTAACTCGGCCTTCAGGGTTATGCCACAGAGGTGGAGACCGAGCATACATAATTTCATAAGGAGTCAGTCCTAATTTGTAAGGAGAATTTCGTACTTTAAAAAAAAGCAAAGGGGAGGAGAGATACCCAGTCACCGCCAGTCTCATGGGTTAATTTAGTTAAGGTCTCCTTAAGAGTCTGATTCATTATTTCTACCTGCCCTGACCTCTGGGGATGATATATGCAATGTAATTTCCAATCTGTCCCCAACATCTTTACCAGTTTCTGGGTTACCTGAGAGATGAAGGCAGGTCCGTTATCCAAACCTATTGACACTGGGAGACCGTACCGGGGGATGCTGTCTTGTCCGTCATGACTGCCACCCCTGCATACCTGGTGCCGTCCTTAATGAAACTGCTGCCATCTGTATACCATGTGGCCTCTGTGTCTGGCAAGGGTTCATCTCTTAGGTCTTGTCTAGTTCCCTGTAGGTGGCTCAGAATTTCAGAACAATCATGTCTGGGAGCTTCCAGGTCTGGATTAGGCAATAAAGTTGCTGGGTTTAAGGCACTGCTGGCTGTGAACTGAACCCGTGAGGGGTTTAGCAGCAATGCTTGATAATGCGTTAACCTGGCATCGGTCAGCCATTTATCAGGAGGGCATTTTAAGAATCCTTCTATGGCATGGGGGGTAGTCACTTGGAGCGGCTGTCCCAGGGTCAATTTGTAGGCATCCTTTACTAGCAACGCCATGGCTGCAATTATGCAGAAGCATGGGGGCCACCCACTTTCAACCGGGTCAAGTCTTTTGGACAGGTATGCCACCGGCCGCTGCCATGGGCCCCAGTGTTTGGGTAAGGACTCCTTTAGCCACCCCTTGCTTTTCATCCACAAACAGGTGGAACGGTTTGGTGATGTCTGGCAAGGCCAGGGCCAGGGCCTCCAGGAGGGCTTTTGACCTGGTGGAATGCCCTGTCCATAGGCTCAGTCCAATCCAATGGGGCATTCCCTCCCCTCGTGGCTTCATAAAGTGGTTTTGCCATTTCAGCAAATCCTGGGATCCATAGCCTACAAAGTCCTGCAGACCCAAGGAATTCTCTTACCTCTCTGCAAGTGGCAGGTTGGGAAATGTGTAAGATAGTTTCTTTTCTTGCCTGAGACAGCCATCTCTTTCCCCGTTTGTGTATGTACCCCAGATACGTCACCTTTTCCTGACAGAGCTGGGCCTCTTTAGTGGACACATGATATCCCAGGGTCCCCAGGGTCTTGGTTAATTCTTCGGTTGCAGCTTCGTAAGCTCCAGCTGTTTCTGCGGTCATCCATGTACTGTAACAGACTAAGGGTGGGCTCGCCTATACTCACCCAGGTCCTCATGGAGTGCCTCATCAAAGATGGTGGGGGAGTTTTTAAAACCCTGAGGAAGCCATGTCCAGGTTAGCTGTCCATTGAATCCGTTTTCCATGTCTGTCCACTCGAAGACAAATATGGGTTGACTGGCAGGGGCAAGAGGTAGACTGAAGAAAGCATCTTTTAATTCAATACAGTATAAACTGCTCATTCCGGAGGCAAAGAGCTCAAGAGAGTGTATGGATTTGGTACAGTAGGGTGTATATTTTCCACCCTCTTGTTTACCTCCCTTAACTCTGGTACTGGGCGGTAATCTGAGGAGTTCGGCTTTTTAACTGGCAACAAGGGAGTATTCCACGCGGATTGGCAGGGGATCAGAATGCCCAGGTTTCTAAGGCGCCTAATATGGGGCGCAATCCCTTGTTTGTTTTTTTCAGGCATCGGGTATTATCTTACCTGGGCGGTTGTGGCATTCGTCTTGAGCTGGACAATTATAGGAGGCTGGTGCTTAGCCCATACGGGTCCTCCCATTTCCACCCAAGCTTCCGAAATCTCCTGCATCCAGCGAGACAACAGCTTACTAGTGCCCCCTATCGACATTTGGGGTTCTTTAAATAACCTGTACTCCTCTTCCAAGGCAAAGGTTAAGACATTTATGGCCTCACCGGCGTCATCCGTCACCGAGGCTCCAGAGGAGTTGAAGTGAATGTGGGCCCCCACTTTACTGAGCAAATCTCTCCCCAGTAAGGGGTAGGGGCACTCAGGGATGACCATAAAGGCCTGGGTTACCTGGCCCTTTCCCAGGTACACCATTGTTTGGGTAGTCCATGAATATCGGTTCATCCCCGTGGCTCCTGCACCCACGATTGTTTCTGAGAGTTTCTGCCTAGAGGTTGTTTCAAAATTGAGTGCTGATCCCCAGTATTGACCATAAAGCGTACTGGTTTCCCCTCCACTTTTAGGGTTACCTAAGGAGCCTCGGGGAAAGGCTCTGAACCCCATCCCCTTCAGTCATCCAGTTTGTCTAATTCTAAAATTTTTGTTCCATCACCCCGGCGCTTAGGGCACTCATTCTTCTAGTGGCCCTTTTTCTTACAGTAGGTGCACTTGTCTTTCTGAAGCCTGCGTAGCCATCCTTTTCCCCCCTTAGCCATGTCCCTGAGTTCCTGCCTTTTAGTTTCATGGTCAACTGATGCTGCCATCAGTATCCTTGCTAAACCCCAAGTTTGTCTTTTTTCCGGGGTTTCCCGGTTGTTGTAAACCTTCTCAGCCATGACCAAGAGCTCAGCCAGCCTCTTACCTTCAAATCCTTCCAACCGCTGCAGCTTCCGGTGTATATCAGGGGCCGACTGATTGACGAAGGCCAGATTTACGGCTGATCGATTATCCGGAGCCTTTGGGTCCAGGGAGTGTAGGTCCAATATGCCTCCATTAATCTCTCCAGGAAGGTCCCTGGAGACTCTTCCAGTTCCTGCTTTACCTGACTCACCTTAGACAAATTTGTGGGCTGCCTAGCAGCAACTCAGAGCCCCACCGTTAGTGTCTGACGGTAGACCTTTAGCCTCTCCCTACGTTCCTTGGTGTTAAAGTTCCACTCCAGCCGTGTCAGGGGAAATCCTAAGTTGATGAGGTCCGGGTTGGCTATGGGTCTCCCATCCGGGCCTGGAACCAATTTCCAGGCCTCGGCCAGAATCCTCTCCCATTCTTCTGTAGTAAAGAGGATTTGTAACAGCTGGTGACAATCGTCCCAGGTGGGCTGATGGGTAAACAAGACAGATTCTAACAAATCAATCAGTTTACCAGGTTTCTCAGGGAATTTGGGGTTTTGTAGCTTCCAGTTATAGAGATCGCTAGTAGTGAAAGGCCAGTGGACTAGGTATTGCCTCTCATCTACACCGGGTGGCCCTATAGCTCATAGGGGAAGGGCCACCGAGTCTGGTTCCAGCAGCCTACCTCCCTCTGCCCGCTAGCTCGGGTATGGGGCAGGCTAGTTACGTCACCTGCCATGTTACCCAGAACTTTTTCCCTCCCTCCTGCCACTCCTGCTGTTCCTACCACCTCTGCCGCTCCCCCTCCCCCTGCACCCTTCCCCCCTCCCTGGGGTAGATACAGTGGCGGGGGCGTCAGATTTTCCTCCTCCAAGCTCCCATCCGAGGGAGGCAGGATAGGATAAAGTAGGGCCACGGGGGGAGCGGATGGTTCTGGACCCTTTTTCGCCGCTAGCTTCTCCATCTCCATCACGATGACTGTTCGAGCTGGGGGCAGAAAAGGCACCAGCCATTTGGGTTTTTCCCTCCTTTCTCGCTCAACTAGAACTTGCCAAGTCGTAATGTAGGTGACCTGGTCCCGATGGCCTGGACTCCCATATACCTTATTTTTAACCTGATATATGGTGGGGAGATCAAAAGACCCTTCCTCAGGCCACCCTACATCAAATGTTGGCCATTCATTCCTGCAAAAGACAAAGAGTTTTCCTTTGTGGACTGATAGTCCCAGATCATCCGCCTGCTTCCAGAAGTCCTTGAAATGGTTTAAAACAATGGTTAGAGGCGTTGACTCTGCATGGCCCATGGTAATCCACACAATGATTACAAAGACAACACAGACAACAAAAACAACAATACAATGTACCAGTACTGAAACAAAACAAAGCACAAAACCTGAAAATGGGACGACGGCCTATCCCGTTTTCCATGGGCTCTGTCAGGCAGGAGCTACCTCCTCTGTCCCACCAGAGTTCCCGAACAATTGAGATCAAGAAAATCGCCGGATCTCCCTAAACCTGAAGAGAGGTCAAGATGTCTCTTGCCTTACCCTGGTGCGGGAGCCACTAGCGCATCCGCCTAGCTCCCGGGCTTCCCGTTAAGCTCGAGCCACACAGAAACTACAAAAGGACACAGACACTACACACAAACACTACAAAAGAACACAACAAAACACAGAGAGTGCTCGCTTACCAGCCGGCCTGTCCAACGCTCAACGCGGTCTGGGTCTTTGAGGGCGAGATTCCCGGTCAATGCATCAAATGTTGGGTCCTCGGATCGTCCCCCAAAGAGCACATACGCAAAGGCAAGAGAATTTATTGAGATTCCAGCATGCTGGAGTCAGCCACTCCATAAAATGGTGACCAGGAGAGGAGCACACAGGCTCCTTTTAAGCATATTCCCAAGGCAGGAAACAGGTGTCTCTATTTGAGGGGTACGGGTGCTCTATGGATTGTTTCAAGCTGGTCTGGTGAGGGGTGGAACTTGATTGATTGGTCTGGGATCTTTCAACTCTACATCTTGTTTATCTGTGGTCTCCCACCAAAGTTTCATAAAGGCTTGAACTTACAGGCAACAAAGGAGTATTGCTCTAAGGAACCAGAGAGAAAGACTCTCTCCTATAAAAAATATCTCCCAAAATTGCAAGTAGACCTCTCATACACCCAATTGCTAAAGAGTCCACAAGATTGGTTCCCACCTCACTTTGCCTAGTGGACAGGTTTAAGGCTGTCTCAGCCTTTTGTTTCTCTCTGGAAACTTTTCTTAGAATTCAAAAGTGTTTTGGCACCTATGTATTAAAAGATGGTGGCTATCGGCCAACATGGCTGAAGAATAGGGGCCCTGGTATTCCTTGTGTCTTTTGAACTAAGAAGGACTGAAACCAAAAGACTCTCAACTCCAAGAGTCTGGGAGGATAGGTGTTGCAGTCTACAAGGAATGGAAAGTGATACCCAGAAAACGCCCCAGGAAACATGAGTGTAATCTGGGGCACATAAAACGAAATGCGGGGGCACAGATCAGAGCGGAGGGAGAGCCTTCTTCAGAAAGACAAAGGGAAGTGAAATCTGGAAAAGTGCAGAGCGGGCCACATCCAAACGAGAGAAAAACAGAGAGGGAGAGACCACCATCCGATTCCTAACTGCAGGGCTTTTGAAGAGAAGTTCCGTTGCTAACAGCAGAACTCTCAGAACTCTCCTCACACTGGGGCTGGTAGCGGCGGCCCAGTCAACTGCCATTAGGCAGAAGCGGAGGGCTACCGCCGGCTAGCTTCTAACTCGGGGGCACAATTTACAGCGAAACGGGTTATATCAGGCGAAGAGTGTCAATAACGCGGATAAATGTGGGGCACACAACCACCCAACAAACCGCACTAAGCCGGGGCCCCGTGCAGAGAGGGGAAGAAAAAAAAATGGGCGATTTGAGACTCTGGGACTGGGAAGAAGGGACTGTGGGATGCCATTGTTGTCTCCAAGCCCACAAAAAACGGCTGCAGGAAGCCATCCCGCGGCACTGGAGGTGGACCGGCCTACACCAAACCACGCCCCTCCTCATATGAGAGACACCTTTCTGCAGGAGCTATAGACACAGAATTCAGACTTCAGCATGGAGTAACTCCAGATCATTTCTTCTTTTTTAAATATATGCTACCCTTTCTCCTTCTTACTGATCCCCACCCCTGAGCTGGCCATCCAGGTAATGGCTGGCTTAAGCAGAATTTTAATCAACTCTCTTGAGGCATGTATACTATAGGTATTTTCCTATCTCTATGGAATGACCAGGCCACATAGATCATCTGGGAAACATCTTTATTCATTCCTTTTTCCTTGCATCCGTCCTTATTGTGATTTCTCATTGTCTGGATTAAACCCGTTAGTCTCTCTACCTGGTCAAAGTTCATTTTCTTCTTCCCCCCACACCTGTTATTACTCTCTGTGTATATGCTTTGCCATCATCACAGTGCACGTCCTGTCTTTAACGTGTAGCGGGTACTTCAGGTCACTTGCCCTCAGAGTGTCATTTGTTATTCTTTTTTCTGTTGTTAACCACTTGTCTGTATCATTTGTCAGTACGTTTGAGTGTTTCTGTTTTCTGTTTCTCTGTATGTCTGTTTTCCTTTCCAGGATGACCTCAAGAAAAAATCCAAAACACACCTAGCCAAAATGACGAAATGGAAGAATTCTCCTCAAAAGAAATTACAAGAAGTGGTGACAGGTCAAGAATTGATTATAAAGCTATAAACAACATAACAGAACATAAATGTAGAATGATAAATATAAAACCAATCGCTGGGTTTGAAAAAAGCACAGAAGAATGCAGGGAGTCCCTCGCTGTGGAGATCAAGGACCTTAAAAATGGTCAAGAGGATTAAGAAAAAAAAAAACCTTTAAATGAGGAGCAAAACCAATTGGAAGCGGCCACAACACAGATTGAAGAGGCAGAAAAGAGAATAGGTAAATTAGAAGATAAAATTATGGAAAAAGAGGAAGCAGAGAAAAAGAGAGAGAAGCTAATTGAGGAACAGGAAAGGAGAATTCGAGAGCTGAGTGATGCATTCAAACGGAACAATATCGGTATCATAGGAATTCCAGAGGAAGAAGGGAGAGAGAAAGGAGTCGAAGGGGTACTTGAAGAAATCATCGCTGAGAACTTCCCCAAATGAGGAAGGAAATGGGCATAGAAATCCAAGAGGCACAGAGAACTCCCCTCAGAGGTAACCTGAATAGAACTTTTGCATGATACATCATAGTGACACTGGCAAAATACAAGGACTGAGAGAGAATTCTGAAAGCAGCTGGGGAAAAACAGACCTTAACATAAAAATGTTAGACATATAAGGGTTGTAGCAGACTTATCTACAGAAACTTGGCAAGTCAGGAAGGAATGGCAGGAAATCTTCAATGTGATGAACAGGAAGGATATGCAACCAAGAATTCTTTATCCAGCCAGCCTGTCATTGAGAATGGAAGGAGAGATCAAGCTTTTCCCAAACAAACAAAAACTGAAGGAATTCATCACAAATAGATCAGCATTACAAGAGATCCTGAGGGGCACTCTATGAAGGAAAAGTTGCAAAGAACACAAAGTACCGGAGACATCCTTACAAACATGAAACCTACAGATAACACAATGACTCTAAACTCATATTTTTCAATATTAACACTGAATGTAAATGGACTAATTACTCTAATCAAAAGACATAAGGTAACAGAATGGATAAAATAAAACAAGACCCATCTATTTGCTGTCTTCAAGAGACTCATTTTAGACCTGAGGACATCTTCAGATTGAAAGTGAGGGGATGAAGAATTATCTACCACGCTACTGGAAGTCAGAAGAAAGCTGGACTAGCCACACCTATATCAGAAAAACTAGACTTTAAAGTAAGATATGAAGAAAGATATTATATAATAATCAGAGGGACTATCCCGCAGCAAGAGCTAACAATTATAAATATTTATGTGCCGAATTTGGGGGCACCCAAATTTGTAAAACAATTAATTACAAACATAAGCAACCTTATCAATAAAAATGTCCTAATTGTAAGGGACCTTAACACGCCACTCTCAGCATTGGATAGATCCACTAAACAGAAAATACTACAGAAACAATGGCACTGAATGACACATTGGGACAGATGGACCTAACTGACATCTTCAGGGTCCTTCATCTAGAAGCAAAGGAATTTACATTCTTTTCAACTGCACACAGTACATTTTCCAAGATAGATCATATTTTGGGGCATAAGGAAAATCTTAATAAATATAAAATAATTGAGATCATACCATGCACACTTTCAGACCACAATGATTTGAAACTTGAAATCAACCACAGGAAAAGTCTGGAAAATCCCCCAAAATATGGAGGCTAAAGAACAACCAACTAAAAGACGAATGGGTCAACCAAGCAATCAGAGAAGAAATTAAAAAATACATGGAAACAAATGAAAATGAAAATACAACAATCCAAACTCTTTGGGATGCGGCAAAGGCAACCCCGAGAGGGAAATATATTGCAATACAGGCCCATCTCAATAAGCAAGAAAAATCACTAACACTAATTCTAACAGCACACCTAAATGAACCAGAAACAGAACAGCTAAGACACCCCAAATCCAGCAGAAAGAGAGAAATAACCAAAATCAGGGCACAAATTAATCATATGGAAACAGAAAAAGGAGTGGAACAGATCAGTCAAACCAGGAGGTTGTCCTTTGCAATAATTTAAAAATAGACAAACCTCTAGCCAGACTTCATTAAAAGAAAAGAGAAAAAACCCAAATAGATAAAATCAGGAACAAAAAGGGTGTGATTACAACCAATCCCTCAGAAATAAAAGCAATTGTCAGAGAATACTATGAAAAATTGTATGTCACCAAACTCGACAACCTGGAAGAAATGAACAAATTCCTAAACAGCTACACACTACCGAAACTCAAACGAGAAGGATTAGAAAATTTGAACAGACCCATAACTATTGAAGAAATTGAATCAGTTATCAAAGAGATCCCAAAAAATAAAATCCCTCGATCAGATGGATTCCCTGGGGAATTTTACCAGACATTTAAAACAGAGTTAATACTTATCCTCCTCAAGCTGTTCCAAAAAATTGAAAAGGAGGGAAAATTCCTGGACTCATTCTATGAACCCAGCATCGCTCCGATTCCCAAACGAGATAGAGACCCAGGAAAAAAAGAGAATTACAGGCCAATAATCCTGATAATTATTGATGCAAAAATTCTCAAAAAGATACTAGCAAATCGAATCCAAGAGCATATAAAAAGAATTATTCACCATGATCAAGTAGGATTCATCCCTGGGTTGCAGGGCTGGTTCAATATTCACAAATCAACCAATGTGATAAATCACATTAACAAAAGAAAAGATAAGAACCATATGATCCTGTCAATAGATGCAGAAAATGCATTTGACAAAATATCCCATCATTTCCTAATAAAAACCCTCAAGAAAATCGGGATAAAAGGAATATACTTAAACATCATAAAAGTCTTTTATGAAAAGCCCACAGCTAATAACATCCTCAATGGGGAAACACTGAGAACCTTCTCCCTGAGATCAGGAACATGATAGGGATGTCCACTCTCACCCTTGTATTTAACATAGTGTCGGAGGTCCTAGCATCAGCAATCAGACAACAAAACAAAATAAAATGCATCAAGATTGGCAAGGAGGAAATCAAACGTTCACTTTTTGCAGATGACATAGTACTTTACATGGAAAATCTGACAAAATCCACCAAAAGCCTACTAGAACTGATCCATGAATTCAGCAAAGTTGCAGGGTACAAAAATCAATGTACAGAAATCGGTGGCATTTCTATACACCAACAATAAAGTAGCAGAAAGAGAAATAAATAAGCGAATTCCGTGCACCATTGCATTAAAACCCATAAAATACCTAGGAATAAACCTAACCAAAGGTGTAAAGGATCTCCACACTGAAAACTATAAAAAAAACTTATGAAGGATATTGAGGAAGACCCAAGGAAATGGAAAAACATCCTAAGCTCATGGATTGGAAGATTAAACATCGTTAAAATGGCAATACTACCCAATGCAATCTACACATTCAATGCAATCCCAAACAAAATTGCACCAGCATTCTTCTCAAAGCTAGAGCAAACAATCCTAAAATTTGTATAGAACCTCAAAAGACCCCAAATAGCCAACGTAATACTGAAGAATAAAACCAAGGCGGGAGGCATCACAATTCCAGACCTTAACCTCTACTACAAAGCAGTAATCATCAAGACAGTATGGTACTGGCACAAAAACAGACACTTAGACCAATGGAATAGAATATAAAACTCAGAAATGGACTCGCAAGTGTATGGCCAACCAATCTTTGACAAATCGGGAAGGTGTATCCAATGGAAAAAAGATAGCGTCTTTAATAATGGTGCTGGGAGAACTGGACCTCAACATGCAGAAGAATGAACCTAGACCACTTCCTTACACCACTCACAAAAATAAACTCTAAATGGATGAAGGACCTGAATGTGAGACAGGAAAAACCATCAAAATCCTAAAGGAGAAAGCAGAAAAAAACCTTTTTGCCCTGAGCCGCAGCAATTTTCTATGGGACACATCTCCAAAGGCAAGGGAATTTAAAGCAAAAATGAACTATTGGGACCTCATCAAGATAAAAAGCTTCTGCACGGCAAAGGAAACAACCAACAAAACTAATAGTCAACCAACAGAATGGGAAAAGATAATTGCGAATGACATATCGGATAAAAGACTAATGGTTAAAATCTATAAAGAACTTACCAAACTCCACACGCGAAAAACGAATAATCCAGTGAAGAAATGGGTGGAAGGTATGCATAGACACTTCTCCAAAGAAGACATCCAGATGGCCAACAGACACATGAAACGATGCTCAATGTCATTCATCATCAGGGAAATACAAATCAAAACCACACTGAGATATCACCTCACACCAATCAGAGTGGCAAAAATGAATAAATCAGGAAACTATAGATATTGGCGAGGATGTGGAGAGGTAGCACCCTCTTTCACTCTTGGTGGGAATGCATACTGGTGCAGCCACTTTGGAGAACTATGTGGAGGTTCCTCAAAAAAAATGAAAATAGATCTACCCTATGACCCAGCTATAGCACTGTTAGAAATCTACCCAAGAGATACAGGAGTGCAGATGCCTAAGGGCACGTGTACCTCGATGTTTATAGCAGCACCTTCAACAATTGCCAAATCATGGAAAGAGACCAAGTGTCCATCAACTGACGAATGGATAAAGAAGAAATGGTATATATATATATATATACACACACAATGTGTGGTATATATACACACAATGGAATACTATGCGGCAATGAGAAAGAATGAAATCTGGCCATGTGTAGCAACATGGATGGAACTGGAGGGTATTATGCTGAGTGAAATAATTCATCTAGAAAAACATACCATATGTTTCCATGCATAGGTGGACTTTGCAAGACTTAACAAAAAACCTGCAGGGAGGGGAAGAGGGGAGGGAAAAAGATTTACACAGAGAAGGAGAGAGACAAAACAAGAGACTCTTAAATACTAAGAACAAACCTAGGGTTTAGGGGGTATGGGAGGAGGAAGAGTGTGTGACAGGCACTGAGCAGGGCAAGGGTTGAGATGAGCACTGTTTTGTTGTACGGAAACCAATCTGACAGTAAAAAATTATATATATATATATATATATATATATGTATATATATATATATATATATATATATATACATAAAGATAATACCATCACTCTGACTTAGACAGCTTTTTTTTTTATTTCCAAAAACACACTCATAGGTTCCACGAAAAGAATAGGTAGACCCATATTATGCCCCCTTCCAGTGAGTGCTCTTTGTTTCAATCATGGTTACTAATCCCCAGAGTCCACAGAGTTCATTAAAATTGCCATGTTCATTCACTATTATAGTGTTCTTCCAAGTACTTTAATATGCAGTATTTTTTTGTAGACAATTGTGCCAAAATCCTTGAAGACTGACTTCGTGAGGAACTTCTGGCTCTAGAGGTTGTAGGTGCTCAAAGCAACAATATTCCATCTACCTTCTTTTTCAAAATAGTTTATTTCCACGGAAAATCTAAATAAAATTTGGATTTTCAAAACCCACCCCACTCATACTCCATCATGCCCATGTTCTTAGCCCTTAGTTTAGTTGTGGATTATATTCACAGCTCACTTACCTAGGTTCTGAAAAACAATAAAACATAATCAATGGATTTTACTCTTGGTATCTACTTTGTAAGAAGAATTGGTAGTTAGTAATTACCAGATCTTCCAAGTGTAGGCGGTTGATATAATCCAGCTGATGAAATATGTGATATAGGATTCTATGGGACTCCATTGCCCCAGCTGCCCAAGTGATGAAACAAAAATAAAGAAAAAGAGAAAGTACATAATTTCCATGTAAATAAATAAGTGAAGGAATTCCCAGATGATATTACTTTCCTACTCTGCCTCTCTACCACTCATCTCCCTTTGACAGTGGCGTCAGTTACTAGAGCATGGCCTGCTGAGACTGCATTCAATATGTATAGTTGCAGGACCCAACCGTTACTGCTTGAGGGACAGAAGCTTGAAGCTGTCATCCAGGATGGACCTCCTATTGCGTCGTAGTTTTCTCTGCCGACACTGGTACCAGATCACACCACCAAGAGCTAGAGTAGTGAGCAGGAGAATGATACTCATGGCAATTAAAAGAGAAGCCAGAATTTCTATATCCTTTACAGGCATCTGCATGCCCAGCACTTTCACATTGCCTTTTCCAATATTTCTGAGGATTGATGCTGAAACAGAAAAAGAGAAAAATGGCACCTTGAGATGGAGAGTACTCTAATGGGCACCATTTGCAGTCAAGCTCTGGGAGAGAGGAAATAACTCCATCGACACAGGGCAGAAAAATTGCTCCTATCCCTAAAAGGACCAGCTGATGAAGACAGGTTTATAGGTTACAAAGAGTTTGTGTAACAAGAAGTCACAATTGAGAAAGCCCTTAGGAATCACTGTGTTCTATACCTCTATGGAAAGAACTAAAACTGAGTAGAAACGGTCCTTATATAGTTCTTCAAATATGTAAACGCTTGTTTGTGCATAAATAATTGTACAATAAAAAGAATTGGATTTGGTTCACATGTTTCCAGAGGATAGAATTGTGAGTAATGGGTGAAATCCTCAAGGAGGCAGTTTGACTCAATCATCTAGCTTATAAAGGGTCAATGTGACTATTTGTACCGTAACAACAACCTACCACTGTGCTGTCTGGTCTATCAGATCTTTGGGTCTTGATAATGCTGATCTTTCCAGGTGAAATAATCTGATAGTTTTAGCTACTGATATACAAACTTTTAGTGATCCCCAATTAACCTACAGAGGAAAGCTATTAATCAATCCAGGCATTCTGACTCTCACAATCAGGCTCTAACCTACTTTTTTTTTTTTTTTTTTTTTTTTTAGTTTTATCTTCTACTTTTTAGCCATAGCAACTCATTCTTTGTTTCCAAGAATACGTTACCTCTTTCAGGCCACCTTTTCTCCCTCTTCATCTTTCTATCCCCGTCTTAAATGTTACATTTAAGGTCAGTTAATGGTCCTTTCTTCTGCATTCCCAAAGTATATGTGCTGTTTGTATTCCCATGATTTACTTGCCTGGGCCAAGTGAACTAATCTCCCTCACTTCTGAACTTCAGCCTCCTCTTTTATAAAATGATGATAAGAACTATACTTAGCTCAGAAGTTTATTGTGAGATTTCAGTGAGTTAATATTTATAAACTATTTAGTATAGCACCTGGAAGATAGAAAATGAACAATAACAAATAGCTGTTGTTTTTGCCCCTTTTTACAATGTATACAATCAATGCAATTATTGTTTTTGTGTCTCATTCCATTTCTAGATGCAAATATCCTGGATAGTAATATCTTATTTGTTTTGGCTTCCCTGGAACTCAGGGCATGCTTGATAAATATATAAATGGATGAATGAACATTTTTTAAATAAGAAAAGATGAAATATGAGTTCAAACGGAAGGTGGAAACATCCTAGTTCTAAGTTTACATTCTACCACTTACTCCTCTTGTGACCTTTGACACATTACTTTCCATCTCTTAGTTTCTCATGCAGAAAATTATTGGATTTTATTAGACCAACAGTTCTGGGGGCTTTTTTTCCCTGATTGTGGAAAATTTTTAACAAATAAGAGCTTATGAGTATGTATGTATGTATGCATGTACACAGAAATATATATTATGTCTATACAAATATACACACAAATATGTATATACACACTAATATATCTGTGTGTATGTATACAAATACACAAATATATAAGTATTGCACTCCATTCTTCCAGCCTCACTATTACTATCCCCAATCCCTCCAAAACATACCTGAGTCCTCTGGTTGACAGTTTATAAGATACTTAGGGAGATAATTAGGACTTTTCCAAACATAGCTGAAAGAAATCCCCATATTAAACTGATGATCTGTAGCATTTCTTCTACCTCTCATAACTCTCTGAGACTTTCTCAGTCCAGGTACAAATGGGATGGGAGAGAGTGAGGTAGGTAAGGTCCACTATTTTGGCTTAGTTTAGTTAGGACAAGAATTTCTATTTTTGTGAAGGGCAGAAATGGCTGGCTCCAAAGGGTCAACTATTTGGTATTACAAAGAAGCAAGAATAAAAAAGCTGATATAGACTGTATGGTTTTTATAATAGTTTCATACTGTCTTTGTGAGTAATTTATGTCTCTGTTACAGCTCCTTCATATCCAACCCGGAGAAACCTTGGATACCCCGCCTTCACACATTATGTGAGAAGCTAAGATTGCAAGTTTCAACTAGATATGAGTCTGTTTTCCCCTATTTAGGATGTTGGGAGTGGGACAGAGAATAAATATGCTGAGAAAAGCGGCACCTTGGGTTTCTGGATTTTGAAGTATTACAGAAATATCAGGGTGCTTCCTGCTAGTATTGTAGTCCACCTTTTGGTAGTGAATCACATCTTCTATAGGTGCTACACCTCCCCTCAAGTACACACCACATGTAACTACCCAGTTTGTGCATTATTCTCCCTACCTTTTTTGATCTCTTTGGTGACAGTGGTGATAGTGCTTACATGTTCTGGAGGAAAAAAGAAAAAAGTTAGTTAGCTTTGTTATTCTTCCTACCAATCTACAGGTTTGCTTTGGGCATTGGCATTGGATAGAGGAATTTCTGTCATATCCAAAGCAAAATGAAGGTGCTTGGAATTAATTACTTTATGGTCAAATTCATTATTGGTATATGGATTTGGTTTTGAGTGGTGACAAAAATATAAGCAAAAACATAGGCTTAGGAGTCCAAAAGGTAAGTCACCCCTCTGTCATTATTTCCTATCCACATTTTTGTGTTCTTTGTCACTCCTTTCCACCCTCCCTTCAGTAAATCTCTGCTCCTTGTCAAAGCTATATCCCTACATATTCAAACGCTTTTCAGAACACTTCTTCCTCTTCTTGCTTTAATGTGGCTGAGCTCTTCTCTGAGGACTATGTTTCCTTTATTTAGGTATTTATTCCTCCATTTTTGAGGTAAATATCTATCTCTTTTGAAGATTATATTATTTGACAACCACTTTTTGTCACTGTCACCTAGTATTTCTTTTCCTTCATGGAAGTCTTTGGTACCTGACTCAATCTTCCCATTCCTCAATTCCCACCATAAGTGTTAACTCAATAATCATTTAAACTTTACAGTTTCTGGACCTCTTAATTCCAAATTTTATATCTACTATCATTATATTAACAACTTCCATGGTACATTGGACTTGTTATTCAGAACTGCTCCATCTCAGAAATATAAAATCTAGCAACAATCTCTTCCTTTCACGGTTTAGTGATACTTATTCCATTTAACCTGTTATCCTCACCTCATACATATCTCTAGCTCCTGGATCCTTCCATTTTTCCACAAACTGTCAGCTTCATCCTATCTTTTTTTATCCCTATTCCTGGTCTGGCTACACTATATGGTCTATCACTTCAACTACTAACTTACCAGGAGTATTATAATCAACTACTGAAAGCACAGTGACTATGCTTTCTCTGTATTTTGTCTGGTATGATGAATTTTGGTGGAGAAAAAAATCATTTAATTGTAAAGATAAGTATTCTTTGTGTCCAACTTTAACTAAGCCCTCAATTCTGCCGGCCAATAATTGAATTATTTTCTATCACTCAAAGTAAGCTTTGTTTTCCCATCTCCCAAAGTGGTTATTTCAAACATTACCCCACTCTCTTCAAGTTCTTTACCCTACTTTCTATCCTTCATTACCAGCAAATGAATTTGGCTTCTCTCTCACAAATGAACAAATGAAGCAGAGACCATGAAATAAATATTCTAACTTACTGTCAAGCTCCTCACCCAAACTTACACAATGATCATTTACTTTACTGTCTTTTCTCTTCTTTTGGTAAAAAAAAAAAAAAAAAACCTACTCCAGTCTAATTTTTTTCATTTTATCTCTGGTTTCCACCCCCCTGTTTTCTCATCAGGAACGTTGTTTCAACAATTAGTCCTTTCTTCCCCATCTACAACTATTCCTTCTGGTTGGCCAGGTAGTATATATGTGGTTGGAGCAATATTGAATTTGACCATCGTGAGGTATAAGCAAACAAAAAAGGAAATAGATAGGCTTTGTAGGCTGGCTCATTGTCAGAGAGAGATATGCGTTATCCTTATTCATGGAAGTTTTCTGATGCTATATATTGAGATAATCTGTTGTCTGTTAAATGGTCCAGACTTTGGATGACCCATAATTATACACAGACAAAATCTGTTGTCTTGAACCTATAGCATCTTTATGACATATCAATTCATCACTTGACTTTGGTTCTAAGGACTGACAAAACACAACAAAGAATTTTCTG
The DNA here is from genome assembly GCA_030068075.1 of Paguma larvata. Classification (NCBI taxonomy): domain Eukaryota; kingdom Metazoa; phylum Chordata; class Mammalia; order Carnivora; family Viverridae; genus Paguma; species Paguma larvata. Next base: position 49,639,187 of record CM057830.1, on the reverse strand, counting down.
CTCCTATCTGAGTAGGAAGGAATAGTACTATAATAATAACTTGAAGACACATTTTATCAGTATAGGTTACTAGAGAACAAAGCTTTTCAAAAATATAGGTTATTATAATGGAAAGTTTATCTTTCCCTGAGGATAGGGAGCAGAGTTGTATTCTCTGCCCTGGTTTAGTAAGCTTGTTTGAAAGCCCAAAGAAATTTTCAAACTTTCTATTTCTGCTGATAGAGTGTCAATAACTGAAAACCCTAGACACAGGTCAAGAGTCTCTTAACCAATTAATGGACAAAAGACAAATCCAAGGCCAGCCTAAAATTTAATGTTTTTGGTCATGAACAAAATTAATTGGTAAAGAAACTACTCCAACAATTCATTCTGCATATTAAAAAATAAGGCAAAACCTTTTTGCACCCTTGATAGCAAATGTTTCTGAGATAAGCCTCAACTGAAGGTCAATATCTCCATCTAGCTTTATACACAGTTGTTCCAAGACAGAAAGAACTTTTTCACAAGCTTCACAAAACAAGTCAATTAAAGGGTGATCGGTAGAACTAAATTTCGTCTTTTAAAGAACTCATTAGCAATATTTCTTGAAATAGTCAGTACTTCTAATGAATCCTAAAATAATAAATTTATATTTAAATGAAATATATTTCAAAGGAAGAAAATCTATGCTAAGCAACAATGCAGAGAGCCTAATGAGTTTCAGGCTGGGTTAACCCATTTGAAATCAACAGGTGTCAAAGTAATTAGGAGGGGGAAGGAGCAAAGGAGCAATGGAGAATGAGAAAAATTAGCTGGGATAACACGTGGGTGGAAAATACTGTGTCTTAAGTCCTGGTTCATCTGGGATCAGAGAGACAGAGGTAAGAGATTTCTTGGGATTGTCTGGTTCCTGTAGGCTACACAAAGTGTTCAAAGATTTCCAATCTTGGGAAGTTAGACCTTACCTCTTTGGGAAAAGACAGTAAAAAGGGTCTCCATGCCAGCATGGACGTGGTCAGAAACATGGCAGTGCATCAGCCATGTCCCGGGGTTGCTGGCTACCATCTCCACAACTTCAAAGGTCCCTGGGAACAGATCTACCACATCTGCACGGTAGCTCTCTCCATTCTGCAAAACAGATTGGAGTGGAGGAGAAGAAACGAAGTGTAAAGAATTCATCTCAGAGCTTATAGGAACTAAAAAGTTTGGATGCCCAAATCAGGGACATGGGGCTACAAGATTCATAGATCAGAGCAGCTTAAAGAGTCCTCCTTATCCATCTCCCCTATAAACCTGCTCACACAAACTGAACCAACAGAGGAGACCCTATCTTCCTACTTTTCCTTAAAGTGTTCCAAAGTAAAAGACATCCCAGCTTCCTTCGGTAACTAAAGGAAGTATCTCCATAATTTTCAGCAGGCTTACACCTGGGAAATTTGACTTAAGCCTTGACTCCTAGGAAGGAACCACGCATTTCCTTTAGAAATTTAACTCAATTTAGTTTTCTCCTCCATGCTACCATCTTTATCATACTTCTATATCTTTAAATCTATATCAATGCCTTCAATTCTGCCCCCTTTCCTTAAGAGTAAATCTTCTTTTTCAACACCTACATGTTGTCCCATGTAGCTTCTGAACTGAAGTTCTTATAATGGATTAAGAATTTTCATAGATTCTGGGACATCACTATGAAATTTCTTGCTCTTAGGATCACTATTCACTGTCACTCCAGTCCTTTACTGATATTCAATTACATTGGTTTCTTGAGTCTACTTACACCACAAATGAGCTATTCATTTCTTCTTCTTTTTTTTTCTTTTGAGCTACTCATTTATTCTATGTTAGAGGGGAAAGCTAAGGACTAGAGGGAAGTGACTAACCTTGGAGGACACAGCCAAACTAGAATTCCCAGCTCAATTCTCCATGTACAAAATCTCACCTCTTTTAACTATTATCTTGTTCCTTAAGAAGCTATCCCCTTATTCCTTAATGATTGTCAAAACACTCCTCGAATCACTCCAGAGTTACTCAGCCCTTTTCCAGCTCACCCGATATAGGAAGCTCTCTGCATGGAAGTGGATGGTGTGTAGGTCAATATCTTGGCCCATGGCGAGCATGTACCATGCCACTCGTTCTCCTTGGTACATGGTAAGACCCCTGAGGTTACTGTAGAGCATTCCATTAATGGCTGTAAAAAAAAAAGTTTCATATCTCTTGTTTTGATATCCCATTGCCATTGCCTTAGGGCTAGTCCCTATCGTGTTTGAAGATACCAATATTTTCTTATCTTCTCTAATCTCTATACCATTTGCTTCTTTTCAGTCTATCTTACACATTGGTGTTATATGAGAGCTCTTTCTTACATATCTAATCTGACCATGTCTTTCTACTGCTTAAAATACTGTAATAGATTCCTCCTGCCTAAAAGATCAAGCTCCTTAGTTCAGCCAGCAAAATCCTTCAAAATATAAGATCAAACCACCTTCTCATACTCATTTCCCATTATCTAACACATTTATTCCAATGAGGGTGTTTTATTCACCATCTCCCATATGGCCCCATATGCATGTTCTTTGTGTCCCTGCTCATGTTTCTGATATTCCCCCTAGAAATCCTGCCTTCTTTTATTCATATTTTCAAAGTCCAATCATAACTTCACCTTATCCAAGAACACTTCCTTGATCTAGCTTCTCTTAGTAATTCTCTTCCTCTTGATTTACTTCTACTTCTGAACTCCTCTAGTACTGTCTAGTACCAAATAGTGGTACTATTTGGAACTGACAAAAAGCTCCCTTCTATACTTACCTATCTTTTAATTGGGGGAAGCTCATATCCCCAACTGGATTATAGCTTCCTAGCAAGCAGGATATGAAAGTATATACTATACTAATATAGTTTCCTTATATTCTTCAGAACACCCAGCAGACACCTGAGCCTACAATACATGCTAAATAAAAAGTACTTGCAATGATTTTGGAATTAATAATGATATTAATACATGGGCCTCATTATCTGTTTCTTCGCAGGCCACATCCTATGCTCTAAAGACAACAAACTACTCATAGTCATGTTAATTCACATTGTTAGGACTATGCCCAGAGCACATTCCTGTGCCCTACATACTCTCATGGAGGGAAAGCCATTTTTAACTTTACATTTCTAGAGAGGAAATAATGGAAAGAACATTTATACCCTGTCTCTGTATTTACCCCCAACCAAATCATGAATTTGAAAAAAAGGAACTAAAAATGCTCAAATCTACCCGTTGTGAATCTTCTCTCTCTTGAATCAGTCTTACCACAGAAAAGAATGCAAATTGATATAGTACTACGTAGTAGAGAAGATTCTACTGCTGCAAAGGGAAGGGCTAATGTTGTTTATTTATACCAATGTCAGGGTAGAAAATCTATTCACTGCAGGAGGAGTATTATCAAGTCCATTTAGTTGAAGAAATAAATTTAATATTCCAATTAGCTCCTTCTCAGGAACTAATTCTCAATAGAACTAATTAGTTCCAATTATTTCCTTCTCAGTAAGCTCACATTTGATCATAAGCATCTCTTTCTTTTCTTTTCTTTTTTTCAAATTGTTTCAGGAATCTGGAAGGGAAAGGAAGGATATAATATTTATTTTCCCTCAGACACTAAAATTGTCTTTCTGTCTTCAGTACCAGCATTTAGAAAGTGTTCGACCAATTCCCGATAGATAAGTAGACAGATTGATACCTGAAGAGTTTGGATGAATGAACATATAAACAAAGAGATAGAAATGTTCATTAACCAAACAAATGGACACTAACAAAGTCTAAATGTGCCCTAATTCCCTTTTTCTCCTGGGAAACTAATTTCTCTGATTTGACAGAAGCTAAAATATTCACATTGTTCACTTTGTGAGTCTTCTATTCCAATGTGAATCACTTATATCTCTAGCAAGGGGAAATAACTAGAATCAACGTGACAATGAGATACTAATTTTGATTTCCATTGGAATCACAATAAAAGCTGCACTTTATCCTCAGGTCAAATAAATATTACAGTATAAAGGATGGTGAGAAATCACTTCACACATTTCAATTTATTTAAGTTCTCACTCTTATTTTAGATTTTCTCTTGTTTGTGAAATACTACACAGATGTCTGAAACAATGGAAGGCTTGGATGCACAATTTCCCTCCAAAAATCCATTCAAGCTTCAAAAGTCTCTTCATTGTATGTAATATAAATTCAGTATTATCTTCTCTGAGGTTCTTTCCTATTCGTAAATGGAAAGTTTCTTGTGAAATTAGACTAAAATACAAGCTGTCCTTCATTTGTCTATATTGGAATTTATTGAGAAAGTAGATTCCAGATCCAGAGGGGTAAAGAAATAACATGATATTGAGAGACTAAACTCAAGATTTTTAAATAGAAGGGCCCTAAGCACCCAACCTACCAGGTATTTTGAGAGTCACAAATGTCCATCTTTCTTTCCTAGTGTGTTAAAATATTCTGGTGTCATTACAACAACTTTACAGAGTCAGCTTCTTGCTTTATGGGCACCTGATCAAATGCTGACTGCTTATCTATTTTGTGTATATAAATGTACAATAGTAGGAGACAGTTCTTCTAATTTGTCACATAACACCTTACTACTTTCCATAGTTTTAATTATGCTCCATTTGGTAGTGATGGGCCTTTCATATACCCCCATGCAACCAATGGGGAGTTCTTTGGAAGAAAGGTAGGTTATTTTCTACAGACCATGCATTTTATTGCTCTCCAAAAAAGTCTCATTCTGTAGGTTAACACGGCCTGGCTCCTGGGCCCCATGGGTTGCTACATTTTCCTCCAGATACCAAGACTGGTTCTCATCAAAGATCAAGAATAACAAGGCAAATTCTCGGTCCATGTCACTCCGTCCTCCATAAGGCTCAAGGATGCCCTTTCGGCAGATGGTCAAGGGTCCAACCAGGCCACTATACATGTCCTGAGGATGGGAGAAAGGGGGAGACAGTAAATAAGATGGAGTTGCTCCTGGGCAACAGTGTTATACAGGGTGCCAGACCGACATCCAAGTCTACCGTACTCAGCACTTTATCATAATGTCTTACATTTATAAGCGCCTCCACTATGTTATCTGAATTCATGCTCACAACTATTTGAGAGACAGATAAGATGTACTATGCAACCTATGCTTTAGCTAGGCTGGACTACCCATTGATCTCCAAAGTCACAAGGCACTTTCACGACCTAGTGCCTTTCCTTTTGTTGTTTCTTCTTCCTATAATGCTTTCCCCTCGGCCACATACCTTATCTTAAGGTATATTGATATTTAGATTTCAAGGCATAAAGTAGGAAATACATGTACCTTTCATTGTGGTGCATTCTCCAGCTTCCCTGTCATCATCTCCTCCTCCAACGAAAAGTAATCACTCTTCATGGACCCCTCATAGCACTTTCTAATATGGATTCTTTTATTATTTTTTTAACTTTGTTTATTTATTTTGAGAGAGAGAAATACAGAGCACATGAGCAGGGGAGGGGCAGAGAGAGAGAGAGAGAGAATGGCAGTGCAGAGCCCAGTGTGGGGATTGAACCAACAAACTATTAAATTATGATCTGAACTGAAGTCAAGAGCTGGATGCTTATCCCACTGAGCCACCCAGGCGCCCCTCTATTATATGTTTTCTTAAGGAACTGTTAGTATTTTATTTACTTAAATATGTACATTTTATATATTTACATATAATCTAAAATATATGTTTGTATAAATAAATATATAAAACATAAATAAATTTCTATGTGTATATATACACAAATATATATACACACACACACACACACAAATATATATATATATATATATATATATATATATATATATATATATATATATTTGTAGATGAGAACTGTATCTTACATTTGTATCATCCAAAGCACCAAATAAAATCCCTAAAATGTAGTATTCTCTCAATAAATGATTGCTGACAGGTGACCGTGAATGGTTGGCTAGATAGATAAACTCATTTTCCAGATGAGGAAATGGGGAGATAATGACTTATCTAAAGTCACTCCAAAGGCAATATTGAAACAAATTTGTGGCTAAAACTCCAGTCGTTTGACAATCAATCCTAGTCTTTTTAAATGGGAACATACTGACCTAAAGGATCCAAGAAAAAGAAACAAAGAAGAAAATCCTTAGGACAAAGATATGGTGCTACCTAGTCCCTTCATCCCTCCTTCTCTCTATTAAAACAAGTCCCACATTTGAAGAACTTTCCCCAGACTCTGGGCTGCAGTATTTAAGGGTTGGGCTCTGCCCATTTATGAGACTCACCTCCAGGAAACCAATAGTGTCTTTACCTTGATGGGATCCACTGCAGAATAATAGATCCAGGAAACACAAGAAGAATCATTGGGCCCTGGGCCAGATCTTTCTGGGATGTTCCATTGGTAAGTTAGAACCTCACCTAGGAAGGGTAACAGGGATCTCCAGTTGGGCTAAGTCAATTTTTCCCCAACTCTCTGGTTTTCCAAGAGCCTGTGGTGGATGATCCTTTAAAATCTTTTTTCATCATTTCCATACCAGTCTCCATTTTAGTTTTATGACATTGATCTTCTCCCTCCTGAGACATCTTCAGTCTCGCTTCTGCTACCCCAATCGTTAAAAACCCAGATCCAATCTTCTGGTAAAGAAGCTCTGCTATTGTTCTCTCTGCTTACAATGTCTTCACTCTTTTCTTTTCTGTCACAGCTTTGTTCTCCTTTTCTTGCTGCTGCTGCCTGTATTCAGTTATTTTCCAAGACTCTGTCTCCTGTTCTCTTTTTTCTTTTTTTTTTCATACTCTCTTTATGGATACTTTTAGCTACCTTTCTGGTGTCAATTATGATCTATGTACTGATGACTCAAGTATTTAACGAGAACTTCCTTGCTAACATTAAACTCCAATCTGAATTTCTTAATTAGATACTGGGCATCTTTTAAAGATTTTCCTGAGAACATATCAAAATCTAAAATTGTTCTGAATTCACTCCCCCTCCTTTGAAAAAAGAACCGGTTACTCAATCTGTTCTCCCCGTGTCTAGTAATGATAGCAAAACCCTCCTATTTACCCAGACTCAACATTTTAGTCTTTGTATTCTATCCTTTACACACTCCACATGCAACCAAATAGTAAGTTCTATTGATTGTACCTCTACAATATATTGTATCACCATGCTCTCCAACTTTCAATTCCCAATAATATTGCCCTAGTATAGACCTTTATTTTATCAGATTATTACAAAACCCCCTAACATGTTTCTCTGCTTCCAAGTTCTGTCCCTTTCAGTCCATCTTCCAACTGATGCCATATTACTTTTATAACGTTTCTATTGAGATATAATTTGTATGCCATACAATTCACCCATTTAAAAGGTACAATTAAATGTTTTTTAGTATATTTATAGAATTTTGTAACGTCACCACATAAGTTTTAGAAAGATCACTACTCTAAAATAAAATCTTCACTCGTTAGCCATCATTCTGTAATCACCCACTCACTTAAGCCACTAATCTACGTCTCTATAGACTTGCCCATTTTGAGTATTTTATACAAATTCAATTATATAGAATGGATGTCAGCAAGTTAGCAGACTAAGAAGGTCTCAATGATCGTTTTCTCCCACAATAACAACAAAAATTAGGAATAAACCACTATATACTCACAAAAATATATCTGAGAGAGCTCCAGAATATATGCAGAAATTATAGCAACCCAGGGGGCAAAAACCTGAACATGACCATGTAAAAAAGTATAGAAGGTATCTTAACTAATCATCCCAGTCTGGTGCAGCTGGTACCGAGATGGAACACCTATTGGGGAAAAGAACCACAGCAGCCCTCAATACCAGGGAGTCCTTCTTGGCACTGATCCCATCTGACTGTGCTGCCTGGAGCCCATGCTGTTCTGCCACTTCTATAAGAAGGAATCATTAACTCCTTGCCCCAATCCAAGAAGAAGTTTTTGCTTATCTGCCTCCTCAAAGGAGCTGCCATTACCTTCCCCCGAAGGAGCCACTGCCAGTCTCCCCTCACCCCTTAGGAACTACAGGTTATTTTCTTTCAGCTCCACAAGAGTAATTTCTGCTGTGTTTCATCAGAGAAAGAGCTGCCACTAGTCTACTCCTTTAGAAGGAGACACCACCACTGCATCCTCCCAAGAAGAAGCTGCTACTACTCCATGCCCCACAGGCAGAAAAACGCTGCTGCCATTCTGCTCACTGTCCCCTGAGATGCATCAATGCTACATTTCCCAGGGGAAGGGGTCATTGTTTTTCTGCCTTACCCCAGAAGGGCCGCTAGTGCTCCACATTTCCCACCAAGAAGAAGCTGCTTCAACTACTCACCCAAAGAGCCACAGACATTCTGCTCTCCCATAAAGAGCCATTAACAAACTCAACCCCCAAGAAAGAAGCACTGATGTCCCCTCCCCTCACAAAAAGCCAACACCTCTGTGTTCTCTCAGAGTAGGAGCCACTACTACATTGATCCTCCACAAAAGGAGCTGTTGCTGCTGAGCCCTCCAAAGGAGTCAGCTCTGCAATGGCTATCCTACTCAGAAGGAATCACTGATGTTTCACTCCACCCAGAGGTAGCTGCCACTTTTCACTTTCTTAATGGTACACTTTGAAGCAAATTTTTTTTTAATTACAAAGGAGTCCACATTCTCTCTCTCTCTCTCTCTCTCTCTCTCTCTATTTCTTTCTTTCTTTATTATGTGGTCACTTGTGCTTTTAGTGTTGTATTTAAGAAACCATTTTCTAACTCAAATCACAAAGATTTACTTTTATGTTTTAAAAGTTTTGTAGCTTTAGTCCTTACATTTATGTGTTTGATTCATTTTGAGTTAGTTTTTCTATATGCTAAGACTTAGGAGGTACAATTCCATTGTTTTGCATATAGATATTTAGTATGTCTCAGCATCATTTGTTGGAAAAACTACTTTTTATCCATTAGTTAATCTTGTCACCCTTGTTAAAAATTAATTTACTGGGACATCTGGGTGGCTCAGTCAGTTAAGCGTCCGACTTTGGCTCAGGTCATGATCTCGCAGTTTGTGAGTTCTGGCCCCATGTCGGGCTCTATGCTGACAGCTCAGAGCCGGGAGCCTCCTTCAGATTCTGTGTCTCCCTGTCTCTCTGCCCCTTCCCTGCTAATGATCTGTATCTCACTGTCTCTTAATAATAAATTAAAATGTTAAAGAAAAAAAAAAGCAAAAGTTTAAAAAAATTAATTTACCGTAAATATGAGGGTTTATTTCTGTACTCTCAATTCTATCCATTAATCTATATAATTTTATGCCATTACCACACAGTCTTGATTATTGTAGCTTTTTATACTAAGTTTTGAAACTGGTTAGTGTAAGTTGTCCAATTTCATTACTCTTTTAGAACATTGTTTTGGACTTGGGGCAACATGGCAGAGGAGTAGGGGGCTCCAGTATTTTGGTTGCCCTTTAAACGGGGACGACTGAAACCATAGTCTCTCTCAACTCCAAGAATCGGGGGAGGGGGAAGGTGCTACAGCTAACAAGGAACGAAGGCAAAAATAGACACGGCCCAGCTAAACCGTGAGTTTAATCTGGGTTGGATAAAATGAACTCGAACTCGGGAAGTTGAGCTGAGGGGAGGGTGAGTGTCTTCGGAGATAGCTGGGAAAGTGCCGATCAAACAACATCTGAACGAGAGGGCCAGAGCGGGTGAGAACGCTACCATCCAGCCCCTAAATGCAGGGCTTTTGAAGAGAAGTTCAGTGGCAAACAGCAGCACTACCCGCACGCTGCCGGGACTGCACCAACCCCGTTCCTAGCTGCTGGGACGCACACGCCATGGGGACTGGCAGCAGGGACGCAGGCGGCAGCGCCTGCGGAGCACCTCTAACCCCGGCACAATTATAACGAAATCGGGGGTAGCAGACGGCCGCGTCACTGCGCCACCCTCGCCCAGGACCTCCAGGACTCGCGCGCTGCCAGGACTGGCAGCAGGGACCCAGGCAGCTCCACGCCGCGGCGCCTGCGGAGCACCTCTAACCCCGGCACAATTAGAGTGAAATCGGGAGTAGGAGACAGCCGCGTCACCGTCCAGTGAACCACACTAGGCCGGCATTGGCGGTGGAGAGAGAACAGAAATAAAGGGGCGAATAAAGTCTCCAGGACTGGTGGTGAGGGTCTGGAGAGACACCATTGTTGTCTCGCAAGCCAGGAAGTCACCCCAAAAGCCATCCCTGCAGCAGTGGAGGCGGGACCCGCCTACACCAAACCACGCCCCTCCCAACATATCAGCAGGAGCGACTGATGCCAAGTGGAGATTGCTGCCTGGAGTAACTCCAGTCATTTTTTCTGTTTTAAATTTATCCCTCCCTTTCTCATTCCTACCGATCCCCATCCCTGAGCTGATTATCCAGGGTACTGACTGGCTTAAACATTTTTTTTTAACCCACTCTTTGAGGACATGTCCTACAACCTCTTCTTTATTTCCCAATTCTGTTTCCGGAATAACCAGGCCGCATAAGTTCATCGAGACGACATCGATCTTTATTCCTTTTCCCTGGCATCTGTCCTTATTCTGATTTCTATCAGTCTGGATTAAACCCTTTAGTCGCTCTACCTGGGCAAAGTCCATTTCCTTCTTCTCCCTGCACCAGTCATTATTCTGTCTATATATGCTCTGCCACCAGCACACTACATACACTGTCCTTAACGTGTAGCTGTTACTTCAGGACAATGCCCTCAGAGAGTCACTTGTAATTCTTTTTTCTGTTGTGAACTGCTTGTCTGGACCATTTGTCGGTGCGTTTGAGTATTTCTGCGTTCTGTGTGTCTGTCAGTCTGTTTTCCTTTCCAGGGCAACTTCAAGAAACAACCCAAAACACATCCAGCCAAAATCATGAGACGGAAGAATTCTCCTCAAAAGAATCTACAAGAAGCAGTGACACCTCAAGAATTAATGAAAACAGATATAAGCAACATAACAGAACATGAATATAGAATGATAATCATAAAACTAATCGCTGGGCTTGAAAACAGCTTAGATGAATGCAAGGGGTCCCGCGCGGCAGAGTTCAAGTTCCTTAAAAACGGTCAGGAAGAATTAAAGAAGATAGCCACACTTATATCAGACAAATTAGACTTTAAAATGAACGATGTAATAAGAGATGAAGATGGACATTACATAATAGTCTCAGGGACCATCCAGCAGGAAGAGCTAAAAATTGTAAATATCTACACACTGAATTCAGGGGCACCCAAATTTGTAAAACAACTAATTACAAACATTAGCAATCTCATCGATGAAAATGTCCTAATAGTAGGGGATCTCAACACCCTACTCTCAGCATTGGATAGATCCACAAAACACAAAATCTCCACAGAAAAAATCGCCCTGAGCGACACATTAGAACAGATGGGCCTCACAGACATCTTCAGGGTCCTTCATCCAGAAGCAAAGGAATTTGCGTTCTTCTCAACTGTACACGGTACATTTTCGAAGATAGACCACATTCTGGGGCACAGGGAAGCTCTGAATAAATATAAAAGAATTGAGATCATACCGTGTACACTGACAGACCACAATGCTTTGAAACTTGAAATCAACCACAGGAGAAAGCCTGGAAAATATCCAAGAACATGGCGGCTAAGAAATAACCTACTAAAAGATGACTGAGTCAACCAAGCCATCAGAGAAGAAATTAAAAAATACATGGAAACAAATGAAAATGAAAATGCAGCAATCCAAACGCTCTGGGATGCAGCAAAGGCAGTCCTGAGAGGGAAATATATTGCAATCCAGGCCCATCTCAAGAAACAAGAAAAATCAATAACACAAATTCTAACAGCACGCCAAAAGGAACTAGAAGCAGAACAACTAAAACAACACAAACCCAGCAGAAAGAGAGAAATAACAAAGATCAGAGCACAAGTTAATCATATGGAGACAGAAAAGGTAGTGGAACAGATCAATGAAACCAAAAGCTGGTTCTTTGAAAAAATAAACAAAATAGACAAACCTCTAGCCAGGCTTCTCAAAAACAAAAGAGAGAGAACTCAAAGAGATAAAATCGTGAATGAAAAGGGAGAAATTACAACCAATCCCTCAGAGATACAAGCAATCATCCGAGAATACTATGAAAAATTATATGCCACCAAACTTGGCAATCTGGAAGAAATGGACAGCTTCCTAAATAGCCACACGCTACCAAAACTGAAACGGGAAGAAATAGAAAATTTGAACAGACCCATGACTAGTGAAGAAATAGAATCAGTTATCAAGAACGTCCCAGCAAATAAAAGCCTTGGACCAGACGGCTTTCCTGCGGAATTTTACCAGACATTTAAAACAGAGTTAATTCCTATCCTCCTCAAGCTGTTCCAAAAAATTGAAACGGAAGGAAAACTCCCGGAATCATTCTATGAAGCCAGCATCACTTTGATTCCCAAACCAGATTGAGACCCAGCAAAGAAAGAAAACTACAGGCCAATATCCCTGATGAATATGGATGCAAAAATTTTCAACAAGATACTAGCAAATCGAATCCAACAGCATATAAAGAGAATTATCCACCATGATCAAGTAGGATTCATCCCTGGGTTGCAGGGCTGGTTCAATATTCGCAAATCAATCAACGTGATACATCACATCAACAAAAGAAAAGATAAGAACCATATGATCCTGTCAATAGATGCAGAAAATGCATTTGACAAAATACAGCACCCTTTCTTAATAAAAACCCTCGAGAAAGTCGGGATAGAAGGAACATACTTAAACATCATAAAAGCCATATATGAAAGGCCCACAGCTAATATTATCCTCAATGGGGAAAAATTGAAAGCCTTCCCCCTGAGATCAAGAACACGACAGGGGTGTCCACTCTCGCCACTGCTATTAAACATAGTGTTGGAAGACTTAGCATCAGCAATCAGACAACAAAACAAAATAAAAGGCATCAAGAGTGGGAAGGAGGAAGTCAAACTTTCACTTTTTGCAGATGACATGATACTTTACATGGAAAACCCGATGGAATCCACCAAAAGCCTACTAGAACTGATCCATGATTTCAGCAAAGTTGCAGGATACAAAATCAATGTACAGAAATCGGTGGCATTTCTATACACCAACAATGAAGCAGCAGAAAGAGAAATAAAGCAGCGAATCCCTTTCACAATTGCACCAAAAACCGTAAAATACTTAGGAATAACCATAACCAAAGATGTGAAAGACCTCTACACTGAAAACTATAAAAAACTTATGAAGAAATGGAGGAAGACACAAGGAAATGGAAAAACATCCCATGCTCATGGATTGGAAGAATAAATATCGTTAAAATGGCAATACTACCCAAAGCAATCTACACATTCAATGCAATCACAATCAAAGTTGCACCAGCATTCTTCTCAAAACTAGAGCAAACAATCCTAAAATTTGTATGGAACCACAAAAGTCCTCGAATAGCCAAAATAATACTGAAGAATAAAACCAAGGCGGGAAGCATCACAATCCCAGACTTTAACCTCTACTACAAAGCGGTAGTCATCAAGACTGTATGGTATTGGCACAAAAACAGACACATAGACCAATGGAATAGAATAGAAAACTCAGAAATGGACCCGCAAGTATATGGCCAACTAATCTTTGACAAAGCGGGAAAATGTATCCAATGGAAAAAAGACAGCCTCTTTAACAAATGGTGCTGGTTGAATTGGACAGCAACATGCAAAAGAATGAAACTAGGCCACTTTCTTACACCACTCACAAAAATAAATTCTAAATGGATAAAAGATCTGAATGTGAGACAGGAAACCGTCAAAATCCTAGAGGAGAAAGCAGGAAAAAGCCTCTTTGACCTAAGACGCACCAATTTCTTACTTGACACGTCTCCAAAGGCAAGGGAATTAAAAGCAAAGATGGACTATTGGGACCTCATCAAGATAAAAAGCTTCTGCACAGCAAAAGAAACAATCAACAAAACGAATAGGCAACCAACGGAATGGGAAAAGATCATCGCAAATGACATATCGGATAAAGGACTAATATCTAAAATTTATAAACAACTTACCAAACTCCACACCCGAAAAACAAACAACTCAGTGAAGAAATGGGCGGAAGATATGAATAGACACTTCTCCAAAGAGGACATTCAGGTGGCCAACAGACACATGAAACGATGCTCAATGTCATTCATCATCAGGGAAACACAAATCAAAACCACACTGCGATACCACCTCACACCAGTCAGAGTGGCTTAAATGAACAAATCAGGAAACTATAGATGCTGGCGAGGATGTGGAGAAGTAGGCACCCTCCTGCACTGTTGGTGGGAATGCAAACTGGTGCAGCCACTCTGGAAAACGGTGTGGAGATTCCTCAAAAAAATGAAAATAGAGCTACCCTATGATCCAGCAATAGCCCTGCTAGGAATCTACCCAAGAGACACAGGAATGCTGATGCATAGGGGCACGTGTACCCCAATGTTCATAGCAGCACTTGCGACAATAGCCAAATCATGGAAAGAGACCCAGTGCCCATCAACTGACGAGTGGATAAAGAAGATGTGGTACATATATGCAATGGACTACTACGTGGCAATGAGAAAAAATGAAATCTGGCCATGTGTAGCAACATGGATGGAACTGGAGGGTATTATGTTAAGTGAAATAAGTCAGTCAGAAAAAGACAGATACCATGTTTCCACGAATAGGTGGACTTTGTGAGACTAAGCAAAAACCAGGGGGAGGGGAAGATGGGAAAGAAAAAAAAGACACAGAGAGGGAGGGAGATAAAACATAAGAGACTCTCAAAGACTAAGAACAACCTGAGGGTGAGGGGAATGAGGGAGGGGGGAGAGGGGGTGATGGGCATTAAAAAGGGCACATGTTGGGATGAACACTGGGTGTTATATGTAAACCAATTTGAAAATAAACTATTATAAATTAAAAAAAAAGAACATTGTTTTTGCTATATGGTATCAATCTTTCCCAAACTTCTCTTTATTTATGTCATTCTTCTTGTCAAAATTTTAATGGCCCCCTTATACCCAAAGAAGGAAACTCGTCCAAGCATCCAAGCCCTTATAACTCAGCCCTAACCTACCATTTATCCTTATTTTTTACTCTTCCTAGTTTTGCAAAATACACACTGGCCAATCTTAACAATTATTTACGTAACATATCCCATACTTTCACAGCTCTGTGGTTTAATCATGTTCTTCTCCTTACCTAAAGTATTCTCCAACCTCTATATTGAGTTCTAGACTCTTTTATACAATTCCCTACTTGATATTTACATTTGTCCATTTTTCATCTCAAACTCTACATATCCAAAGTACATCATTGACTTCTCCCTCAAATCTACTGCTCCTATTTCAGTAAATAGTGAAACCACCTGTGGAAGCCAAAAACCAGGAGCTATTTTTTATTCTTTTCCCCTGTATCTCATATCCATCAGTAAGTTATAAGGGATATATCTAAGAAATACATCCCCCATCCATCAACGTCTATTTGCCTCCACTGCTAATACCTTAGTCTATGCCATCATGTTCTTTCATTTGAATAACCATAATAAACACCTAAACGGTCTCATATGTATATATATATATATATATATATATATATATATATATATATATGTCCCACATAACAATAAATGTAATCCCTCATATATATATACATGTCCCATATAACAATAAATGTAATCATTTAAAATATAAAGTCGACAATGTTACATCCCTGCAACAGCTTCTACTTCAATTACAATTAAATAAAAACTCATTACTATGAATTACGATGCTTGACATAATATTTCTGATTTTTCTTTATCTCGACAAATTTATTTTCCTACTCTTATCCATATTGTTCATTATGCTATAGCTATGCTTTCACCTTTTAATCCTCAAACACACACTGAGATTATTCTTGTTTCAAGGCATTTATACTTGTGATTCAACCTGCTCTGAAAATTCCTTAATACGACTTGTTTCTATGTATCATTCAAGTATTAGTCTAAACATCACTTTCTCAGAGGGGACTGTTCTGACCATAGTAGCCAAGCTTTCACCTCTGTATCCATAATACATAAAGAACTCCCAAGAATCAACATGAAAACAAAGAACTAAATTAAAAATTGAAACATTTTTGAAAAGACACCTCACTATTTTGAAGTATAAGGAACAGGAAGATGGTGGTTAAGTATGAGAATCCTAGGCTTGCCTCATCCCATGAACACAACAAGATAACTATCAAATCGAGCTAAATACCAGAAATTGACCAATACTGACAGAACGAAGTTCACAACTAAATGGAAATAAGAAGCCACATTGAAAAAGGTAGGAAGTGTGGAGACATGGTTTGGGGGGAAAATGGATCATAGTTGCTGTGGAGAGGAGGGAGCCTTGGAAACAGAGAAGGACAAGAGAGAGAGTTGCACAGAGGGAGTGCACACACAAAATATATTTCCTCAAAGCCATTGGTTTGGAAAATGAGAGAGCCTGAATTTTGTGAATTCTAGCAATCACCCAGATTTAAAGCCTGTAATTTAAAGGTCAATTGGGTTGACTGGAATAGAGCCCGGAGGGCACTGCACTGAACCTGGTGAGAAGGCATGCAAACAATTCTGGGGCAGAGAGCATGGAAACAGCTATCTGAAGAATGCCGGGGAAACATAGGGGGAGGTGATTTGGTTTTATCAGAGTGTGTCCCTGAGATGCAATGTTCAGGGAGACACCTCTCTGGGGAAGAAAAAAAACAGCTGGCGGCTGCCATCTCCCTCCCCCACTCTTCAGTATAAACACAGAACCACCTGCAGGAAGTGGCACAGCACCAGCACTGACTGTCTAACTTGCTTACACTAAGGCCCACCACCTTCTCTCTGGTGGAACTGCCCTTCTCAGTCGTGCTAGCCTCAATCCCAGTGCAGGGGTCCTTCCCCAAGAAGACGAGCACAAACACCGCCCACACCATGTCTCCCAACCAGAGAGTTTTCAGGGACTCAGTTCCTGTGGAGGTGATGACAGGACTCATTTCACAAGCAGATCAGAGTACACCTAATTAAAACTTGCCACATTCAGGCCAGAACCAAACACTGCCCACAGCAGGCAAGAACCACTACATATTACTGGCCCAAAGGATAGAACAGCCAAAACAACAGCAGACTGCATACAGAAAATACCAGAGAAATTCCAAGAAGCACCAGGAACTGAGCATTGTGTGCTATCTTCTTCATAGGGCCATTGCTTTTAGACATAACTGTCTTTTCTAACATACAGAAGACAGACGCTTAGACAAAATAAGAAGAAATTGGAAATTATCACAAATGAAAGAACACAATAGGTGAAAGCCAGAGAGCTAAGCAAAACAAATATAAATAACATGAATGATATATAATTTAAAGCAATGATTTTAAGGATACTCACTGGATTTGAGAAAAGAATAGAAGACATTAGTGAGAACCTAATCACAGGGATAAGAATTAAAAAGATTCAATCAGAGATGAAGAGTGAAATAAAAAAGATTAGAAACACACTCGATCCAGGGGCACCTGGTTGGCTCAGTCAGTTAAGCATCTGACTTAATCTCAGGAAATGATCTCACGGTTCATGAGTTTGAGCCCTGCATCAGGCTCTGTGCTGACATTTCAGAGCCTGGAGCCTGTTTCTGATTCCCCCTTTCTCTTCCACTCCTCCACTTGCGCTCTGTCTCTCTCTCTCAAAAATAAACATTATTTTTTTAAAGAAACATGCTTGATGCAATAAACAGCAGGCTAGAAGTTAGAAGAATGAATTAGTGACTTAGAAGACAAAGTAATGGACAGTAATTAAGCTGAAAAAAAGAGATAAATAATTTTGTAACACAAGAATAGACTTCAGGAACTCAGTGACTCCATCAAATATAGTAGCATTTATATTATAGGAGTCCTAGAAGAAGAATAGAGAAAAAAAAAGAGACAGAAAATTTATTTGAAGAAATAATAGTTGAAAATTTCTCTAATCTGGGGAAGGAAACAGACATCCAGATCCAAGAGGCACAGATAACTCCCATCAAAATAAAGTAAAGCAGATCACCACAAAGACATACTGCAATTTAATTGTCAAAACATAATTACAAATAAAAACCTTAAAAGCAGCAAGGCAAAAGAAGTTTTTAACTTACAAAGGAAAACCCATAAGGCTACCTAGAGATGTTTCGACATAATCCTCGCAAGCCAGAAAAGAGGAACATGATAGGTTTCAAGTGCTGAATGGGAAAAAAAATCTGCAGCCAAGAATACTCTATCCAGGCAGGCTATAATTCAGAATAGAAGAAGAGATAAAGGATTTCCCAGACAAAAAACAAACAAAAAATATAAACTAAATCAGCCCTGCAAGAAGTATTATAGGGTTAACTTTGAGTGTCAAAAGTGACAGCATAATGGCAGGAAACACCAAAGCAGTAAAAATTAAAATTTCTGTAAAAATCAGTGAAGGAACTGACACCCACAAAAAGGTTATAAAATATAACATACACCTGAAATGTGGGGAGAAGAGAAAAGAATGTGTTCAAATTTGAATGACCATCAACTTAATATAGACTGATATTCCCAAAAAAGTTTATATATAAACCTAATGGTAACCATTTTTCAAAGATCACAAAAAAAGATGCAACAAATAGAGAGAATGAAGTCCAAATACATCACTAAAGAAAAACAGCCAAACATGAAAGAGAAAAAAAACACAAGATCAGAGAAAAACTCTAGACAACAACAAAAGAAGTAATAAAATGGCAATAAATACATATCTATCAAAAATTACTTTAAATGTAAATGAAGTAAATACTCCAATCTAAAGCTATAGTTGGTCAGAATGGATAAAAAACAAGACATATCCGTATGCTGCCTACAAGAGACTCATTTTAGACCTAAAGACACTTGCAGTTTGAAAGAAAGGGGATGAAGAAATATTTATCATGCAAATGCATATGAAAAGAAATCCAGAGTAACAATACTTATATTAGATAAAACTAGACTTTAAAACAAAAACTGTAAAAAGAGACAAATGATGACACTATATCATAACAAAAGGGAAAATCTAACAATGATATGTAATAATTGTAAATATGCACCCAACATGGAAGCACACAAATATTTAAAAGAATAAAAACATAACTGAATAATTAAATATAATAATACAGTGATACTAGGGGATTTTAACATCCCACATCAATGGAGACATCATCTAAACAGAAAATTAACAAGGAAACAATGGATCTGAAGGACACACTGGACCAGATGGACTTAACAGATATATTCAGACCATTCATTCCTGAAACAGCAGCATACACATTATTTTTATTTTATTTTATTTTATTATTTATTTTTAAATAATTACATACCAGTTAGCATACAGTGGAACGATGCTTTCAAGACTAGATTCCTTAATGCCCCTTTCCCATTTAGCTCATCCCCCTCCCACAAGCCCTCCCATAACTCGCTGTTTGCTGACCATATTTAAGAATCTCTTAAATTTTTGTCCCCCACCCTGTTTTTATATTATTTTTGCTTCCCTTCCCTTATGTTCATCTGCTTTGTATCTTAAAGTCCTCATATGAGTGAAGTCATGATATTTGTCTTTCTCTGACTGACTAATTTCGCTTAGCATGATACCCTCTAGTTCCATCCACATAGTTGCAAATGGCAAGAGTTTGTTCGTTTTGATTGCCGAGTAATAACCCATTGTGTGTGTGTGTGTGTGTGTGTGTGTGTGTGTGTGTGTGTGTGTGTGTATATATATATATATATATATATATATATATATATATATATCTCATCTTCTTTATCCGTTCATCCATTGATGGACATTTGGGCTCTTTCCATACTTTGGCTATTGTTAATAGTGCTGCTATAAACATTGGGGTGCATGTGTCCCTTCACAACAGCATACCTGTATCCCTTGGATAAAGCCGTAATAGTGCAATTGCTGGGCCATAGGGTACTTCTATTTTTGATTTTTTGAAGAACCTCCATACTGTTTTCCAGAGTGGCCGCACCAGTTTGCATTCCCACCAGCAGTGTAAAAGAGATCCTCTTTCTCCACATCCTCGCCAGCATCTGTTGTTGCCTGAGTTATTAATGTTAGCCATTCTGACTGGTGTGAGGTGGTATCTAATTTTGGTTTTGATTTGTATTTCCCTGATGATGAGTGATGTGGGAGCATTTTATCATGTGTCGGTTGGCCATCCAGATGTCTTTTTTGGAGAAGTTTCCATTCATGTCTTTTGCATTTCTTCACTGGACTATTTGTTTTTGGGGTGTTGAGTTTGATAAATTCTTTATAGATTTTGTATACTAACCTTTTATCTGATATGTCATTTGCAAATATCTTCTCCCATTCCATAGGTTGCCTTTTAGTTTTGCTGATTGTTTCCTTCGATGTGCAGAAGTTTTTATTTTGATGAGGTCTCCATAGTTCATTTTTGCTTTTGTATCCCTTGCCTCTGGAGATGTGTTGAGTAAGAAGTTGCTGCATGCGAAGCCAAAGAGGTTCTGGCCTACTTTCTCCTCGAGAATTTTGATGGCCTCCTGTATTATGTTTAGGTCTTTCATCCATTTTGAGTTTATTTTTTTGTATGGTGTAAGAAAGTGGTCTAGGTTCATTTTTCTGCATGTCGCTGTCCAGTTTTCCCAGCACACTTACTGAAGAGACTGTCTTTATTCCATTAGATATTCTTTCCTGCTTTGTCAAAGATGAGTTGGCCTTACGTTTGGAGGACCATTTCTGGGTTCTCTATTCTATCCCATTGATCTGAGTGTCTGCTTTTGTACCAATACCATACCGTCTTGATGATTACAACTTTGTAATATAGCTTGAAGTCTGGGATTGTGATGCCTCCTGCTTTGGTTTTCTTTTCCAGGATTCTTTGGCTATTTAGGGTCTTTTCTGATTCCATACAAATTTTAGGATTGTTTGTTTAAGCTCTGTGAAGAATGTTGGTGTTATTTTGATAGGTATTGCATTGAATATGTAGTTTGCTTTGGGGAATATTGACATTTTAACAATATTTGTTCTTCCTATCCAGAAGCGTGGAATATTTTTCCATTTTTTGTGTCTTCTTCAATTTCTTTCACAAAGTTTCTATTGTTTTCAGTGTATATATTTTTCACCTCTTTGTTTAGATTTACTCCTAGGTATTTTATGATTTTAGGTGCAACTATAAATGGTATTGATTCTTTGATTTCTCTTTCTGTTGCTTCATTATTAGTGTATAAGAATGCAACCAATTTCTGTGCATTAATTTTATATCCTACCACTTTGCTGAATTCATGGATCAGTTCTAGCAGTTTTTGGTGGAAGCTTTTGGGTTTTTCCATATAGGGCATCCATGTCATCTGCGAAGAGTGAAAGTTTGACCTCCTCCTGGCCAATTTGGACGTCTTTTATTTCTTTGTGTTGTCTGACTGCTGAGGCTAATACTTTCAATACTATGTTGAATAACAGTGGCAAGGGTGGACATCCCTGTCTTGTTCCTGACCTTAATGGGAAATCTCTCAGTTTTTCCCCATTGAGGATGATATTAGCATTGGGTCTTTCATATATGGCTCGTATGATCTCAAGGTATCATCCTTCTATCCCTACTTTATTAAGGGTTTTTATCAAGAAAGTATGCTGTATTTTGTCGAATGCTTTCTCTGCTTCTATTGAGAGGATCATGTGGTTCTTGTCCTTTCTTTTATTGTTGTAATGAATCATATTGATTGTTTGGCAGATATTGAATCAGCCCTGCACCCCAGGTATAAATCCCACTTGGTTGTGGTGAATATTTTTTTAATGTATTGTTGTATCCAGTTGGCTGATAATTTGTTGAGGAGTTTTGCATCCACGTTCATCAGGGATATTGGTCTATAGTTCTCTTTTTAGTGGGGTCTTTTTCTGGTTTTAGAATCAAATTAATGTTAGCTTCATAGAAAGAGTTTGGAAATTTTTCTTCCATTTCTTTCTTTCTTTTTTCTTTTTTCTTTTTTTTTTTTTTTTTTGGAACAGCTTCAAGGGAATAGGTATTAACTCTTCCTTAAATGTTTGGTAGAATTCCCCTGGAAAGCCATCTGGCCCTGGACTCTTGCTTTTTGGGAGATTTTTGATGACTAATTCAATTTCTTTACTGGTTATAGGTCTGTTCAAATTTTCTATTTCTTCCTATTTCAGTTTTGATAGTTTATATATTTCTAGGAATTTGTCCATTTCTTCCAGATTGCAAATTTTATCGGCATATCAATGCTAATAATATTCTCTTATTATTGTGCTTATTTTTGCTGTGTTGTTTGTGACCTCTCCTCTTTCATTCTTGATTTTATTTATTTGGGTCCTTTCCTTTCTCTTTTTGATCAAAATGGCTAGTGGTTTATTTTTTTTTTAATTCTTTCAATGAATCAGCTTCTGGTTTCATTGATCTGTTCTACTGTTTTTTGGTTTCAATAGCATTGTTTTCTGCTCTAATCTTTATTATTCCCTGCCTTCTGCTGGTTTTGGGTTTTATTTGCTGTTCCTTATCCTGCTCTTTGAGGTGTAAGGTTAGGTTTTATCTCTGAGACCTTCCTTGTTTAGGAAGGCCTGGATTGCTATAAACTTCCCTCTTATGACTGCCTTTGCTCTGTCCCGGAGGTTTTGGGCTGTGGTATTATCATTTTCATTGGCTTCCATATATTTTTTTAATTTCCTCCTTAACTTCTTGGTTAGCCCATTCATTCTTTAATAGGATGTTCTTCAGTCTCCAAAAAGATTTGTTATCTTTTCAAAATGTGTTTTGTGTTTGATTTTGAGTTTCATTGTCTTGTGGTCAGAAAATATGCATGGTATGATCTCAATATTTTTGTACTTGTTGAGGTGTGAATTGTCTCCCAGTATGCGGTCTATTCTGGAGAATGTTCCATGTGCATTGGAGAAGAATGTATATTCCGCTGCTTTAGGAATAAATGTTCTAAATATATCTGAAAAGTCCAACTGGTCCAGTGTGTCATTCAAAGCCATTGTTTCCTTGTTGGTATTGTGTTTAGATGATCTGTCCATTGCTTTAAGTGGGGTGTTGAAGTCCCCTACTATTATGGTATTATTATCAATGAGTTTCTTTATTTTTGTGAGTAATTGGTATATATATTTGGGTACTCCACATTTGGAGCAGAAATGTTTCCAATTGTTATGTCTTCTTGGTGGATAGACCCCTTAATTATGATATAATGCCCTTCTTCATCTCTTGTTATGGTTTTTATTTTATTTTAAAGTCTAGATTGTCTGTTATAAGTATTGCTACTCCGACTTTCTTTTTGTGATGATTAGCATGATCATTGGTTCTCCATCCCCTTACTTTCAATCTGAAGGTGTTTTTAGGTCTAAAATGGGTCTCTTGTAAACAGCATAGAGATATATTTTGTTTTTCTATCCTTTCTGTGACCCTATGTCTTTTGATTGGAGCATTTAGTCCATTGACGTTTAGAATGCGTACTGAAAAGTATGAGTTTATTGCCATTATGTTTCTTGTAGAGTTAGAGCTTCTGGTGATATTCTCTGCTCCTTTCTAGTCTTTGTTGCTTTTTGTCTTCCCCTGACCCCCGTCTTTTC
This sequence comes from Paguma larvata, assembly GCA_030068075.1. Classification (NCBI taxonomy): domain Eukaryota; kingdom Metazoa; phylum Chordata; class Mammalia; order Carnivora; family Viverridae; genus Paguma; species Paguma larvata. The sequence continues at coordinate 49,615,617 of CM057830.1, read as the reverse complement.
TCCCTTTAGAGAGTCCCCATTAAATTTTCTTGCAGGGCTGGTTTAGTGGTCATGCACTCTTTAATATTTGTTTGTCTGGGAAACTTTTTATCTCTCTTTCTGTTTTGAATGGCAGCCTTGCTGGATACAGAATTCTTGGCTGCATATTTTTCTGATTCAGCACATTGAATATGTCCTGCCACTCCTTTCTGGCCCGCCAAGTGTCTGTGGCTAGGTTTGCTGCAAATCTAATCTGTCTTCTTTGTAGGTTAAGGACTTTTTTTTCCTTTGCCTCTTTCATGAATTTTTTTCTTCCCTGCGTATTTTGTGAATCTGACTATAATATGCCTTGTTGGTGGCCAGTTTTTGTTGAATCTTGTGGGAGTCCTCTGTGCTTCCTATATTTTGATGTCTGTGTCTTTCCCCAGGTTAGGAAAGTTTTCTGCTATGATTTGCTTACATAAACCTTCTACCCCTTTTTCTCTCTCTTCATCTTCTGGGATCCCTTTGATTCTGATGTTGTTCCTTTTTAATGAGTCACTGATTTCTCTAATTCTTAATTCGTGCTCTTTTGCTTTACTCTCTCTTTTTTTCTGCTCCACTATTCTCTGTAAGTTTGTCCTCAATATTGCTGATTCTCTTCTCTCCCTCATCCATCTTTGACACTGTGGCATCCATTCAAGTTTCCAGCTCAGCTATAGCATTTTTATCTCACCCTGACTAGCTTATACTTCTTTTATCTCTGTAAAGAGGGATTCTAATCTATTTTCAACCCCAGTATTCTTATTATTGTGATTCTAAATTCTGGTTCAGACATCTTGCTTGTATCCATGTTGGTTAAGTCCCTGGTTTTTTCCTGCTCTTTTTTTTGAGGTAAATTCCTTCATTTTGTAATTTTGGAGGAAGAAAGGAAATTAATAAGGTAAAAAAATTAAAATGAAAAAATTTAAAACAACACAAACACAGACACACACACAAAATCAAATAAAAGATGCTGGATCCAATTCTGTTTTGGTCTAGTTGTTGAAAGGAGGTTGACTGATTAGAGAAAAAAAGGGAAAATTAAAATTAAAAAATTAAAAACAAAACCCACACACACACAAAATCAAATAAATGATGCTAGATTCTGGTTTTGTTTGGGTTTGGTTATTGAAATGAGCTTGATTGTTTAGAGAAAAAAAGGAAAAAGAGAAGAAAAAGAAGAACGAAAAAAGAAAATGTTTGAAAATTTTAGAAAATGAATGTGATGAAATAGATTAATGGAGAGGAGTTTGATTGATTATAGAATAAAGGGGAAAATTACAATTAAAAATTAAAAACAACACACACACAAAATCAAATAAATGATGGAAGTATAATAGAATTAGAAAATTTTACAAAAAAGTGAAAATTTAGTAGAAAAAAAATAAAGGGAATGATGGAAGTATATTAGAATTTGAAAAATTTACAAAAAAGTGGAAAATTTAGTTGAAAAAAATGAAGGAACATATTTTTAATAAAAATTGAAAATAAAAATATATTTTTCTCTTTCTATTGAGTTCTGTGGTTCACGTTGTGAAGATTGTTGTGTGATTCCTCAAATCTGTTTTCTAGGTGTGCAGGATGGTTTTAGTGTTGATCTGGCTGTGCTTCAATACACGAGACAGAAAAGAGGCTTTCATTCTGTTCCACCATCCTGCCTCCTCCCTACAAATTCTTTTGAATTACACATGGAACATTGAACATTTTCCAGAATAAGTCACATAGTAGATCACAAATAGGGCCCCTACAAACACAAAAAGGCCTCACATGCAACATTTCTTACCACAACTTGAAACTAGAAGTCAATTCCAAGAAAAAAATATGCAGAGACCATAAATACAAGGAGGTTAAACACCATGCTACTAATGGGCAAAATCAGGAAATCAAATAAGAATTTATATATTAAAATGAAAATAAAAGAGTCCAAAATGTTTGAGATGCAGCAAAATCAGTACTAAGTGGGAAGTATATAGTAATACAGTCATACCACAAAAAAAAAAAAAAAAACTAAAAAATCTCAAATATCAACCTACCTTTACACCTAAAAGAGCTACAAAAAGAACAGCAAATGAAGCCTAAAGCCAGGAGAATGAAGGATATAATAAAGACTAAAGCAGAAATAAATAAGAATCTAAAAACATACAGAAGAACAGATCAATGAAAACAGTAGCAAATTCTTTGAAAAATGAATAAAATTGATTAAACCTCTACCAGACTTATCACAAACAAACAAACAAACAAACAAAACAAGGCAAAAAACAAAGTACCCAAATACTTAAAATTCTAAAGGAGAGAAAAAAAAATAACAACCAACACGACATAAATATAAATAAGTATAAAACAATATTGTGAAAAAATATGTGCAAACAAATTGAACAACAAGGAAGAATTGGATACATTCTTAGAAACATAAAAATGGCAAGGACGCAGAGAAAGGTGAACCCTCTCACAGTGTTAGTGGGAATGAAAATTGGTGCAGCTATTCTGGAAAACAGTATGGAAGATCTTCAAAAAGTTAAAATAGTATTACCCTATGACCCAGCAAATGCACTACTACCTACTTACACAAAGAATACAAAAATACAAATACCAAGGGACATATAATGAAATATTACTTAGTCATCAAAAAGAATGATATCTTGCCATTTGCAACTACATGGATGGAGCTAGAAAAATATCATATGATTTCACTATTAGGTGGAATTTAAGAAACAGAACAGATGAACACAGGGAAAGGAAGAAAAGAAATGAGAGAGTCAAACAATAAGAGACTCTTAATTATAGAGAAAAAAACAAAGTTGTTGGAAGGCAGGTGGGTAGGGGATGGACTAAATGAGAGATGGGTAATAAGTAGGGCATGTGTTGTAATGAGCACTGGGTGTAAATGAATCACTAAATTCTCCTGTAACAAATATTACACTATAAGTTAACTAACTCAAATTAAAAAAACAAAAAAAATTCCTTGGAAAAAATAAATAAAAAATAAAGAGGAAAACAGTAAACTTGAACAGACTGATAAACAGCAAAGAAATGGAATCAGTAATCAAAAAACTCCCACCAAGGGGTGCCTAGCTGGCTCAGTTAGTACAGCATGAGGCTCTGCATCTCAGGGTTGTATGTTAGAGTGCCATGTTGGGTGTAGAGATTACTTAAAAATCAGATCTAAAAAACAAAAACAAACAAAAAAACTCATGATAAATATGTCTAGGACCAGATAGTTTCACAGGTGAATTCTACCAAACCTGTAAAGAAAAGTTCATGCCTACTTTTCTCAAACTGTTCCAAAACCTAGACAAGGAAGGAAAACTTCCAAATTCATTCCATGAGGCCAGCATTACCCTGATACCAAAATGAGATAAAGACACTATTTAAAAAGAGAACTACAGGCCAATATCCCTGATGAACACAAATGCAAAATTTCTTAAGAAAATACTAGCAAACTAAACCCTATAATACATTAAAAACATCATTCACTATGATAAATTTGGATTTACTCCTGGATTGCAAGTGTAATTAGATATTCACAAACCCATTCATGTGATGTATCACATTGATAAAAGAAAGGATAAGAACCATATGATCACTTCACTAAATGAAAAAAAAAGCATTTGATAAAATGCAACATCCATTCATCATAAGTCCCTCAACAAAGTAGGTTTAGAGGGAACATGCTTCAAGATAATAAGGGCCATATATGAAAAACCAACAACTAATATCATCCTTATCAGGGGAAAACTGAGAACATTTCCTCTATGGTCAGGAACAAGATGAGGATATCTACTCTCACCACACTTATTTAACATAATACTGGAGCCCTATCATAAGAAATCACAAAACAAGAGTAATAAAAGACATCCAAATAAATAATTAATATGTAAAGCTTTCGCTATTTGCAGACGACAAGATAGTATATACAGAAAACCTGAAAAATCCACCAAAAAATATTGGACTGATGAAGGAATAATGTAATGTCATAGAATGCAAAATCGATGTACAGAAATCTGCTGCATTTCTGTATGCCAATAATGAAAGAGCAAAAAGAATAATTAAGGAATCATTCTACATGATATGCCACATCAATAAAAGAAAATATAAGAACATATGATCCTCTCAATAGATACAGAAAAATAATTTGACAAAATGGAGCATCTTTTCTTGATAAAAACCCTCAAGAAAGTAAGATAGAAGGAACATACTTTAACATCATAAAAATCATATATGAAAGGCCCACAGCTAATATCCTCAATGGGGAAAAACTGAGAGATTTTCCCTAAGGTCAGTACATGACAGGGATTTCCACTGTCACCGCTGTTGTTCAACAGAGTAGTGAAAGACAGCCTCACCAATAAGACAACAGAAAGAAATAAAAGGCATACAAGTTGGCAAAGAAGAAGTAAAACTTCACTCTTTGCAGATGACGTGATTCTCTACCTGGACAGTCTGAAAGATTCCACCAAAAAACTGCTAGAACTATTACATGAATTCGACAAAGTGGCAGGATATAAAATCAACATATAGAAATTGGTTGGATTTCTCCCCCTGGTTTTTGCTTAGTGTCACAAAGTCCACCTATTCGTGGAAACATATGGTATCTGTCTTTTTCTGACTGACTTATTTCACTTAACATAATACCCTGGAAAAAAGACACAGAGAGGGAGGGAGATAAAACATAAGAGACTCTCAAAGACTAAGAACAAACTGAGAGTGAGGGGGGTGAGGGAGGGAGGAGAGGGGGTGACGGGCATTAAAGAGGGCACATGTTGGGATGAACACTGAGTGTTATATGTAAACCAATTTGAAAATAAACTATTATAAAAAATAAAATTAAATAAATAAATAAATAAAAGAAATTGGTTGGATTTCTATACACTAATAATGAAGCAGCAGAAAGAGATATCAAGGAATCTATTCCATTTACAATTGCACAAAAACGAAAATATACCTCGGAATAAATCTAACCAAAAAGGTAACAGATCTGTTCTCTGAAAACTATAGAACACTTATGAAAGTAATTGAAGAAGACACAGATAAATGGAAAAATATTCCATGCTCATGGATTGGAAGAACAAATATTGTTAAAATGTCTATACTACCCAAAGAAATCTATACATTCAATGTAATCCCTATCAAAATAACAGCACTATTCTTCACAGAGTTAGAACAAACCATTCTAAAATTTGTATGGAATAAAAAAGACCCCAAATAGACAAAATAATGTTTAAAATTAAAACCAAAGCTGGAGGCATGACAATTCTGTACTTCAAGCTGTATCGCAAAGCTGTAATCATCAAGACGGTGTGGCACAAAAACAAACACATAGATCAATGGAACAGAATAGAGAACTCAGAAATATACCCAGAAATGTATGGTCAACTAATCTTTGACAAACTAGGAAATAATAACCAATGGAAAAAGATATTATTTTCAACAAATAGTGCTGGGAAAACTGAACAGGAACATGCAGAAAAATGAAACTGGACCACTTGCTTACACCATACACAAAAACAAAATCCAAATAGATGAAAGACCTAGATGTGAGACAGGAAATCATCAAAATCTTAGAGGAGAACACAGGCAGCATCCTCTTTGACCTCAGCTACAGCAACTTCTTATAAATTAAAACTCAAAAAAAAGTAAGTGAAATTAAATTTGCATGTACAGAATACAGTATGTGCATTTATAATAACTTTTGTATTTTGCAATATCAACATTTTAAAATTACACATTTTATATGGATACATAAGTGTCTCTTCCAAATTGCAAACCCATACTCAAATTAAGTAGAGCTTATTAATATAAGTACTCTAATTTCCACCTGAATGCCTTACAGATACCTCACATTCAAGAAGTTAAATAAAATAACCTTATTATCTTTCCTCGCTAAACAAACAAACAAAAAAACACAACACCCTTTGCTTTCTTTTTTTCTTATTTTTTAACCTTCCAATTCTTTTAAAGTTTATTTATTTATTTTGAGAGAGAAAGAATCGAGCTTGGGGAGGGAGAGAGAGAGAGAGAGAGAGAGAGAGAGAATCACAAGCAGGCTGACAGCATGGAGCCTGATGTGGGCTGGAACCCGCAAACCCATGAACCGTGAGATCATGACCTGACCTAAAACCAAGAGTTAGACGCTTGACCAACTAAGCCATCCAGGCGGCCCCCAGAATCTGTTTGTTAACCTTAACTCCACCAACCCCTTTTTTACCCTCAGCTATCAATTACCATAACATATTGATTCTTCCTAATGACTCTCAAATCAAACTAATTCTCTCAATCATCATTTTCTACTAGCATTGTTAAGTCATTATTGTGACTTGCATGGATTATTACAATTTTAATTGCTTTTCCTACTTCCAAAGCATACTTTCTTTTCTTTTAGTCATTTTTGGTCACTTTATTCTTAGATCACATCCTCCTTTTCACCCCAATCTCCGCCATTCTTCTGAGTGACTTCAAAATCTATGGGGATGATTTAGCTAACTCTCAAGTTTATATTTTTTAATATTTATTCATTTTTGACAGAGAAAGAGAAACAGAGCATGAGGGAGAGGGAAGGAGAGAGAGACACACACAGAATCAGAAGCAGTCTCCAGGATCTGAGCTGTCAGCACAGAGACCTATTTGGGGCTCAAACTCACGGATTGAGAGATCATGACCTAAGCTGAAGTCAGACACTTAACCAACTGAGTCATGCAGGTGCCCCCCACACTCAAGTTTTTCAGTCCCTTGATATCATCAATTCCAGTGTCCTTCATCTCCATTTTACTTTAACCCTTGGCCAATACCCAGACCTTTATGTTCGCTGAAATTGCTCAACCTAAATCTTAAAATTAAAACCACACTCACTGTTTCCACTCTCATGTCTTCCATCTCCTTTTTAATCCATTCTAATCTGGTTTCTTTTCCACCAATTTATTAAAATAACCAGCCTCTCCCCTGTTGATACGTCCAGTGAGAAAGTTTCCATTCTTTTTTAACCTCTCCGAAGAGCTTGAAATCGTTAATTTTTCACCTTTGAAATTATTTTCTTAATACCTTTGATACCATCGTCTTCTGGTTTTCCTTCTAATATCTTGCTCGCTGTTCCCCAGGCTTAATTTTCAATTATTACTTCCCTTAAAAATTTGTCTTCCTTGGAGTCATATCCTAGGATTCTTATGATCTCATTTAATGTACTCTTCTAAGGTAACTGTGTTCATTACTTTTATTTCAGTTACTACTGATGCCTTTCTTATCTATTCTTTCAGATTATATCTTTCTCCTGAGCTTCAGACCTTTATGTCTAGTAGAGACCTCTGTTCAGTTGTTTTACAAACATTTCAAATTTTACAAAGTCAAAAGTGAGCACATCATTATCCAATCTTCCCCATCCCAAGTCACATTCTTCTCATGTTCCCTATCTTGGATATTAACATCACTATTAGGTTATTCAAGCCCAAGATGTGGGTATCATTCCAGAACTTTCCTTCAAAACCTTGGGTGTCATTCCAGAATCTTTTTTTTTCTCACCTTCAATATCCAATTATTCCCTGAATCTTGTTGATTTTACTTGATCGATCTTTTTTTTTTAAACTATCCCCTTTCCTCTACTCCAACTATCATCATTCTTACTAGGTCATTACACATTGCATTCCCTACAACTGATTTTTTTAGTATTTCTTCTGTGCTATATATACCTTTACCTGTATGCATTTTCATATCCTTTATATCAGTGATTCTCACAGTGCACTGAGATTTCCCGATCCACCAACACAAGAATTACCTGGAAACTTGACTGAAAAACAATTTTTATAGAGAAAAATAGAGAGTTCAAGAGCACAGGAGGGGAAGAAAGAGAGGGATAGAGAGAGAACACCAAATAGCCTCCACACTGTCAGTACAGAGCCCAATATGGCAGTCGATCCCATGAACTGTGAGATCATTACCTAAGCCAAAATCAAGATTTGGGCTCTTAACTGACTGAGTCACGCAGGCATCCCTGAAAAAACACATTCTTAAACTCCATGACAGACCTACTGAATCAAAGATTCTGGGAATTGATCCCAGCAATTTACTAAATTTTGAAAACTACTGAATTAAATCTCATCTGATGTATCATCTACTCTAGAAAACTATCCTTGACAGTCTACACATTAATTAGATACCTTTTCTTTTTTGTTCTTTTTTCATTCCGAAGTTCATTTAAATTCCAGTTAACATAAAGTGTAATATTAGTTTCAGATGTAGAATTTAGTAACTGATCACTTGCATATAACACCTGGTAGGCATCACAATTGTCCCCTTAATACCCATCACATATTTAACCCCCCCCACCTACCTCCCTTCTGGTAACCATCAGTATGTTCTCTCTAGCTAAGAGTATGTTTCTTGATTTCCCTATGTTATTTCCCCCCATGTCCATTTGTATAGCTTCTTAAGTTCTCCATGTGAGTGAAATCACATGGTATTCGTCTTTCTCTGTCCGATTTATTTTGCTTAGCATAATATCTTCTAGCTCCATCCATGTCGTTGTAAATGACAAGATTTCATTCTTTTTTATAGCTAAGTAATATTCAGTGTGTGCGTGTGTGTGTGTGTGTGTGTGTACCTGCATTCTTTATCCATTCATTGGTCAATAAAAATTTGGGCTCTTTCTGCAATTTGGCTACTGTTTACAACGCTGCTATAAACATCTGGATGCATGTATCCCTTCAAATTAGTATCTTTGTAACATTTAGGTAAATACCTTGTAGTGCAATTGCTGGATCCTGGGACAGTTCTATTTTCCACTTTTATTGAGAAACCTCAATACTGTTTTCCAGAGTGGCTGCACCAGTTTGCATTCCCACCAACAGTGTAACAGAGCTCCTCTTTCACCACATATTCAACAACACCTGTTATTTCTTGTGTTGTTAATTTTATCCATTCTGTCCGGTTTAAGGTGATAGCTCATTGGAGTTTTGATTTGTATTTCTCCGATTATGACTGAGGGTGAGCATTTTTTTCATGTCTGTTAGCAATCTATATGTCTTTGGTAAAATGTCTTTTCATGTCTTATGCCCATTTTTAAAGTGGATTATTTGCTTTTTTGTTGTTAAGTTTCATAAGTTCTTTATATATTTTGGACACAAACCATTTATCAGATATATCATTTGCAAATTTTGTCCCATTCTGCACGTTGAATTTTAGTTTTTGATGGTTTCCTTCACTGTGAAGAAGTTTTTTATTTTGATGAAGTCTCAATAGTTTATTTTTGCTTTTGATTATTTTGTCTCTTAGAAACATATCTAGTAAGAAGTTCCTATGCATGATGTCAAGAAGGTTGCTGACTGTTCTTCTCTAGGATTTTTTCTCACATTTAGGTATTTAATCACTCTTGAATTTATTTTTGTGTATAGTGTAAGAAAGTGGTGCAGTTTCATTCTTCGTTATGTTGCTGTCCAGTTTCCCCAACATAATTTCTCGAAGAGACTGCATTTTTCCCATTGGATATTATTTCCTACTTTGTCAAATATTAATAGACCACATAGTCGTGGGTCAATTTCTCTATTTTCTATTGTGTTCCATTGATCTATGTGTCTGTTTTTGTGCCAGTACCATACTGGCATAACATAGTTATTTTGATAACTATAGCTTTGTAATGCAACGAAGTCCAGAATTGTGATGTCTCCAGCTTTGCTTTTCTTTTTCAAGTTTGCTTTGGCTATTTGGGTCTTTTGCAGTTCTATATAAATTTTAAGATTGTTTGTGCTAGCTCTGTGGAAAATGCTCATAATATATTTATAAAGATTGCATTAAATGTGTACATTGCTGTGATTAGTATCTACATTTAACAATATTTGTTCTTTCAGTTCATGAGCATGGAATGTTTTTCTATTTCTTTGTGTGACTTTCAATTTCTTCCATCAATATTTTATGTTTTTCAGAGTACAGATCTCTCACTTCTTTGTTTAGATTTATTCCTATACCTTATTCTTTTTGGTGTATTTGTAAATTGGACTGATTTCTTGATTTTTCTTTCTGCTACTTAATTATCCGTGTATAGAAATGCAACAGATTTCTGTATATTGATTTTATGTCCTGTGACTTTAATGAATTTGTATATCAGTTATAGCAACCTTTTGGTGGAGTCTATCAGGTTTTCTATATAGAATATCCTGTCATCTGAAATTGCTTAAAGTTGTACTATGTCCTTGCCAATTTGGATGCTTTTTATTTCTTTTAATTGTCTGATTGCTGAGGCTAGAACTTCCATTACTATGTTAAGTAACAGTGGTGAGAGTGGACGTCCTCATTTTGTTCCTGACCATAGATTAAAAGATCTCAGGTTTTAATCATTGAGGATGATATTAGCTGTTTTTTTACATGGCCTTTATTATGTTGAGGTATGTTCCCTCTAAACCTACTTTTATGAGAGTTATTTTTATCACGAATGGATTTTGTACTTTAAAGTGCATTTTCTGCATCTATTGAGAGGATCATATTTTTCTTATATATGCATTTTAATGTGAGGTATCACATTGATTGATTTGCAAATATTGAACCACACTTGCATCATAAGAATAAATTCATCTTGAACGTGATGTATGTTTCTTTTAATATACTTTTGGATTTGGTTTACTAGAATTCTATTGAAATTTTTTTTTCATTTGTTTTCATCAGGGTTATTTGCCTATACTTCTCTTTATATAGTGGAGTCTTACCTGGTGTTCGTGTCAGGGTAATACTTGTCTCATAGAATGAATTTGGAAGTTTCCTTCCATTTCTATTTTTTTGGAATAGTTTGCAAATAATAGGTATTAACTCTTCTTTAAATGTTTGGTAGAATTCATTCACCCGTGAAGCTATGTGGCTCTGGAGATTTTTCATTCCTGGTTCAATTTATTTTCTGGTTATTCTTCTGTTTGAGTTTGCCAAGATACTAGCAAATCAAATTCAACCGTACATTAAAAGAATTATTCACCATGATCAAGTGGGATTCATTCCTGGGATGCAGGGCTGGTTCAATAGTCACAAATCAATCAATGTGATACATTCATAAAAGAAAGGATAATAACGATATGATTCTTGGGGCACCTAGGTGGCTCAGTCGGTTAAGCAACCAACTTTTGTTCAGGTCTGATCTCACTGTTCGTGAGTTCAGGCCCCGCATCGTGCTCTGTGCTGACACCTTAGAGCCTGGAGCCAGCTTCCAGTTCTGTTTCCCTCTTTCTCTGACTCTCCCCAACTCACACTTTGTGTCTCTCTCTCTCAAAAATAAATACACATTTAAAATTAAAAAAAAAAAAAGAATCGTACGATTCATTAAATAGATGCAGATAAAGCATTTGACAAAATATAGCATCCTTTCTTGATAAAAACCCTCAAAAAAGTCATTATAGAAGGAACATACCTCAATACCATAAAAGCCGTATATGAAAGGCCCACAGATAATATCATCCTTAATGGGGAAAAATGAGAGTTTTTCCCCGAGTTCAGGAACACAACATGTATATCCACTCCCATCACTGTTGTTTAAAATAGTGTTGGAAGTCCTAGCCTCAGCAATCAGATAACAAAAGGAAATAAAATGGACCCAAATTGGCAAAGAAGAAATCAAACTTTCACTCTTCACAGATGACATGATACTCTAGGTGAAAAACCCAAAATATTCCAGCAAAAAAAAAAAAAAAAAAAAAAAGGCTAGAGCTAATAACAGTAATTCCACGAAGCACCACGATGTAAAATCAATGTAGAGATTTTGGCCCCACTTTCAAGAAGTTTCCTCACCATCAGCATGGAGCCTGATGTGGGCCTCGATCCCATGAACCATAAGATGAGGACCTGAGCTTAAATCAAGAGTTGGATACTCAATCAATTGAGTCACCCAGATGCTCCACATTCAGAGTAATAACTGATAGGTATGTTTTTATTGCCTTTTATTTTAACTTGTTTTGTCGTTGTTTCTGGAGATTTTCTCTGATCTTTTCTTTTCTTGTCACTTTTGATCTTTCCTTCCCACTTAAAAAGTCCCCTTTAGGGGCGCCTGGGTGGCTCAGTCAGTGAAGCGGCCGACTTTGGCTCAGGTCATGATCTCGTGGTCTGTGAGTTGGAGCCCCACGTCGGGCTCTGTGCTGATAGCTCAGAGCCGGGAGCCTGCTTCGGATTCTGTGTCTCCCTCTCTCTCTGCCCTTCTCCTGCTCACGCTCTGTCTCTATGTCTCAAAAATAAATAAAATTTAAAAAAAAGTGTCCCCTTTAATATTTCTTTCAGGTCTGTTTTAGTGGTCAAGAACTCCTTTATTTTTTGTTTGGGAAACTCATTATCTCTCCTTCTATTTTAAATTTTAGCATCATTATATAGAGTATTATTGGCTGCAAATTTTTCCCATTCATCACATTGAATATATCATGCCACTCCCTTTTGGCTTGCCAAATTTCTTTTGAATAATATGCAGCTAGGCTTAGAGTAAGGGTCTTCTCTTGTAAGTAAGGGACTTCTTTTGTCTTGCTCCTTTTAGGTTTTTTTTTTTTTTTTTTGGTATCACTATATTTTGCAAATTTAATTACAATGCATTTTGGTGTTTGCCTGCTTTTGTTTGTTTTGATGGGCATTCTCTGTGCGTCCTGGATTTGGATGTCTGTTTCCTCCCTCAGATTCAGAAAGTTTTCTTCTATTATTTCCTCAAATAAGTTTTCTGCCCTCTTTTGCTCACTCTTCTTTTTCTGGGACTCCTGCGATATAAATGTTATTACGTTTTATGTTGTCACTGAGTTCACTAAATCTATTTCTTGTGTTCCATAATTATTTTTCTCTTTTGTTCAGCTTCACTATTAGCTTCTATATCATGTATTCATTCCTCTGCACCTTCCATCCATGTGTTCGTTACTCTCAGTCTGTTTTGAATCTGTTATTGTGTTTTTCATTTCTGACAGATCTTTTAACTCTTTTGTCTCTGTTTTAACAGCCTCCCTGAAGACTTCCATTCTTTTCTCAAGTCCAGCATTATTCTTATGATTGGTGCTCTAAAGTTTCCATTAGGCATATTACTTAAATCTGTCTCAATTAGATTTCCGGCCTTGGACCTTATCTTTTTGTTTCATTTGGGATGAATTACCCTGTCTTGGTATTTTGTCTAAATTGCTGTTTTCTTCTCTCTGTTAGATAAGCCTGCTATGTTTCCTATTACTGAGAGTAATGTCTTTATGAAGAAGAGGTCATATAGTGTCCAGATCCTGGAACTTTAGGGAGTGTCTCTGGTTTGTGTTGTGTGCACATGGCTACTATGTTTTGGCTGCTCTACCCTTCAGGCCAATCCTCTGCAGAGGCTCTCATTCCCTGTATTGGGCAGTGTTTGGACCTTGGCCAGAGTGTGGTGAGTTATAACTAGATGTGTATTGGTCTGCTTGTTAAATGAGACCTGATGCTACTTCCACTATAACTGAATACTTGTAGAACCCTCTAGTCGGGAGACATGATGTGTGTTGTGCTTTCTGCTGATCCTCTGTGGAAGGGTCCCAGTCAAATACGACTGAGACAAACTTGACTGAGAAAAGCAGTTCTGGCAGAGCACAGGATGTGGGACTTGGTGTAAGCAGGTTAGGCAGGCACTGTCAGCACTGTGCTGTTTACTTCAAGTGGTTCTGTGCTTATGCTGAAGCATGGGGGAGGCAAATGGTGCTGGCCGTCTCCTTTGTCCCTGAAGAGAGGTATCCAAGCTTTATACTTTCATGGAAATACTCCCAGAATAGCGAATAATCTCCCCCCTGTGCATCCCAGGTATTTTTCAAATGGCCGGTTTCATGCTGTCTGTGTCTGGATTGTTGTCCTGCCTTCTCTACAGTAGCAGCTCAGAGCCTTCCAGGCTCTACTCCAGCCAAGCTTGCTGACCTTTAAAATTCCAAACTTTAGGAATGTGGTGTGGGCCGGGGCCCTTGCTGGTCTTAGGAGGGTCTTGTCATGCTGAGACCAGTGCAGTTTTTTCCAAGAAGGTCAGTTGTACAGGGGCATGGAACTTGGAGCAAGCAGTCTAGGCAGTCAATGTTGGGCACTGCACCTATACTGAGGAGCGGGGGAGGTATTTGGTGCCTGCCAGCTCTTTTGTGTCCAGAGAGGCATCTCTGTGAACACCACCTCTCACAGATGCACTCCAAGAAGAGTGAACAGTCTCCCCCCATGCACGCCTTAGGTGCCCAATGACCTTTAAATCTCCAGTCTGCAAGTACTGCTGGTTGCAAAAACTCCACAAAAACCAGCCCCTTTAATTTTCTCAACCAGTGGCTTTGGAGACATGTCCTCTTTGTGTGTTATCCTACATGCCCCACTCTAGTGTGCCTTTCCCTGCATCCAGGGCTTCCTCCCCTCTGAAGCAACTGCGATCTGTTTCTCCCCCTAACTGTGTCTTCATACTTTCTACCTTCTTCAATGTGGCTTCTTTTCTCCCTCTATTTGTGGAGATTGTTCCGTCCATCCTCAGATTTATCTCTTGTGTGTTCAGAATAATCTGATAATTATCTAGTTGTTTTTTTTTCTTTCGAGGTATGAGAGGAACCTTTGGTCCTCCTAGTACACTGTCATCTTAGCTCCCCTCCTTAGGTAGCCTTTTCTATACCTCTCCAGCACACTTTAAGAACTCCTATTAACACATAAAGCACAGAATTATAATTACCAGTTTATTTGTCTCTCTATAATTTGCCTCTTTTTTAAAGGTACAAACAAGTATTGTTTCCTACTGCATCCATAATTTCTAAAATTGTTTCTACACCAAATAGGCTGCTGTAAGAATTTATTCAATGAATAAATGGATGGAAGATAATGTGGCCAAGATTATGGTCACCCTACATTTTATTATCTGTAATAAGAGGACAAGAACATTATCTATGACTGAGATTAATGATCAGTTTTTGGTATGAGACAAGTCACTCTCTAGCCATGTTTAGAAGCTCACATTATATCCCAGGTTAACTTCAGATCTAGAGAGGGTTAGAAACTCAATATGTATCCAGAGTTAAAGCAAGTTTAAGGCTCCATGTATTACCAATATTAAGGATGTCTTTGGTAAAACTAAGTACCCTATTCTGAAATTGAAAATGAGTATTTCATAGAGACAAACTCAGGCTGTGACTTTGTCCTGGTTGATATTATATTTTAAGTTCTCAAAATATGTTTTTCAAAAACACTTCAAAGAAAAAAAAAGGATCAAGCCAGAGGGCTGAAGCAGAGGTGCAACACACCTTTTATCCCGATTTCAACTAAGTGTTCCCACTCACCTGGCTCAGCAGCCAGTGGCCAACCAGTGCTAGATTCTATCACTCCGTGAGCATGCACAGAATAGGGGCGGCTGGCATTATTCTTGAACACCACAGTTAGAATATCACCGACCTCTCCTCTGAGAAGTGGACCTAATATATGAAAAATAAGTAAATGTCTCATTAATGGATTGTTGTAACAAGGATACTAAAGTAATTGAAGAAAGGACATACATAGGAGCTCTCTACAATTAGAGTTTTCAATCATTAGACTGAATATCATGACTAGTTCCATTTTTTTTTTATCCAGAAGCCCTTCAATTGATACTGCTACTTACAGGATGAAGATACTACAACAAAAATATTGTGGCTCCATTCATCCCTATTTTACCACCCGAAATCTATGTATGTATGTATGTATCTATCCACCTATCTATCATCTATCTATAATATCACAAGTGTCTAGGTAATCAGGGCTCTGTGGAATCATTGTCAGTAAGGAATTTGGCACAGAGTAAAAATTTGTTGGAGTCTCTATAAGGGCCAGTGGGTTTCTTCTCTGTGAGGACAGGAATAAGGAAACTCATTGGCCCCTAAATAAGTGAATAAATTGCATGAATAATTAAACTGGGTGCAAGGGTAATACTGATTCCCTGTACAATGATTTTCCTATTCTCTGATGTTCCTAAGATCCCCTGCCATTAGTATATTTTAAAAATCTATCACAATCAGAGTCCCTAGAGAGATTCCTGGAGAAATATGGTTCATATTACAGCAGAATTTGTAAATCCCCCCTTTAATTGTTTATTTTCATGGCTTATTTAAAAATGTGACTACATTCCATTATATGATAAAGAAAAACTAATTGAAAGAAATAAAAGTGCTTCCTGATATGACATAGCATCCCTAGGAGCAGCATAAACTTCTAACACTAGGAAGAACTCACCTAATATTCCCAAGTGTTCCGCTGGTCCAGTCCTTGGCTGAGGGATCTTGAATGTACCATCCGTGTATTCTCTGAACACAGCTTTCTTGTATCTGGAACCCAGGAGTCCATCCTGGTTGCTCAAGAAGATGTGACCATAACTAGAGGAATTCAAAGAGTTGTATCATCACCTGGTCCTTGACCCCTTAATTTCACTTATGAGGAAACTAAGTCAGACCCAACATCATATCGCAAGTAGAATCCTTCTAATGTCAGATTTCCCACTACATAACTGTATGTAAAGATACATACTGTATAACTGCAGTAAAGATAGCAGATTTAAATATATATTCACATTTCCTTGTTTACCATAATCCAGATCGGAATTACTGCGGCAAGAACACTGGAATAAGAATCAGAAGTCCTGGGCTTAACTCTAGTCTTAGTGATATCTCAGATGGAATTAGTTTGATGAAAGGACAAGATACAAGGTGCACAGAGAGTACTAACTTGCTGCTGTTGCTGCTGCTGCTGCTGCTGGAGAGTAAGGAATTGGAAGAGGTAAGGAGGAAATGGAATTTTACAAATTCCTCTTTATGGGATGCTTTCCGGTTTACAAAGTACCTTATTTTTCATTTTATCATTTGATATTTACAATAAGATAATGAGATAGATAAAGATGAAATCATTGGTCCAGAGGTGACAGAACTTATCTTCATTTATACTGTCAGCCACAAAGATATCAAGAAATCATGCACTTGGATACAAGCTCGCTGGTTCCTCCTTATCTCTTTATAGTCGATTTATTTTAACTGTATCACATCACTTTAAAAGTGAGTAAATTAAGGCCCAATGAAGAAAATTCACTTTTTCTAGGTTTCAGAACAAGTTAGCAAGAAAATGTCAACATTCAACAACCAACATAAAAGGCAAGAATTGCTAAAACGGTTGTGAGAGCACCAAAATTAAATTGTAGTGAAAACTGATAAACTGTACTTCGGTTTCTGTTCTCCTCTGCTTCCTTGTAATAATAGAATCAACTAGATTGAGCTGAGCACATGGCCACCTAACCGTAGATTATACTTTCCAGGCTTATTTTTTAGTATAGTTGGCACATCATGTTATATTAGCTTCATGTGTATAGCATAGTGATTTGATAAATGTATACATTTGTGCTATGTTCACCACAAGTGTAGTTACTGTCTGTCCCAATACATCTTTATTACAAAATCATTAACTATATTTCATATGTTGTGTTTTTTATTTCACGACTTTTTATTCCATAACTGGAAGCTTGTATATCCCACTACCATTCATTCATTTTGCCCAATCCTCTACTGCCAAGTCCCAGACTTTCTTGCAGCTAGGTATGGCCACATTGATAAGTTCAGGATAATTGGTTATGAGAGAAAGTGATGTATACAACTTTTAGATCATTGCCTTACAGACAGTGATGCTTGCCCTGGACTGCTTTCTCCTTTTGTGATGGCTGGGAATGACGACAATGAAAATAGGCATCTTAGTTACAGAGATGAAAGAATGTATTATGAGTAATTAGTTTACCTACTGACTCTGGTCGGCTCATATTTATACTAGTATGTGAGCAGGAAACAAAATTATAGCTTACTTAAGCCACTATATGTTGTTTTTTTCTGCTATAAGCTTCTTCTGTAGCTTAATGACATTTTGTCAAGTGACAAGCTTGAAATGTTCAGTGTTTTTAATAAGATCTTTACAAAATTAAGTTCTGCTATAGGTGCTACTGGCTACCAGAAGAAAAGAGGCAAAGATTAAGACCATGAAGGTGTGGAGAAGATCTTTTACTTCAGACCTACAGCATAGCAATATAGAAGAAGCACTGAGTTCCAGCTTATCTGCATTCCAGAACTTGTACCCAATCTGCTGGTATCTTATTAGGTGACCTTAGGTAAGTCTTTTTCTCAAAATTTAAGTATCCTCCTTATTTGTAAAAATAATCCAGAGTCTCTGAAAGTGTGAATATCTTATTTTCTGAAGACTTACCTTTCCTTTTCAGACTGGTTGTGCCATTCCAGTTCCCAGCTCCTGTCAGGGCAATAATCCCACTCCACCTCTTCTGCCATGATGTAGTAGGTTCTTGCAGCTTGGTATCGATGGTGATGGTCAGGTTGGCGGCCAGGACACTTGGAGACATTATAGATTGCCTTCATCCCTGATTCTCTATGGCTGCCTGCCTGGCAGTAAATCTCAAACATCCCTAAAGAAAGAACAGAGAGCAGAACCTGAATATAAATATCTCTGCATAGCACGTGGGGGATTTCCTGCCACTCTCTAGGCATACTGCAAGGAGTGCGTAGCTTCAGATAAAGTTCTTCTATGCATTGGATAAAAGATTATTATAAGGTTTTTTTTTTAAGTTTATTTATTTTTTAAAAAGAGAGAGAGAGAGGAGGGAACAGTGGCGGGGGGGAAGAGAGAGAGAGAGAGAGAGAGAGAGAGAGGGATTCACAGAATCCAAAACAGGTTCCAGGCTCAGAGCCTGATGTGGGGCTTGAACCCAAGCACCTGAGCTGTCTAGGCACCCCACAGATTATTATTATAAGTTTATTGAGAGCAATGAGCACATAGATAACAGCTCTGGCTGCAAAGCTACCATTCTTTAGGTTTAAAACTAAACTCTGCCTCAAGATGACCAACTTTTCTGTTAACCCAGAGTTTTCCTAGTTTTAGCGCTGAAAGTCCCATATCTTTGTGAAAACTCCTCTTTTCTGAGCAAAGTGGGATACTTGGTCACTCTATCCAATATTTATTACCTATATAACCTTGAAGTAAGTTGAGCCTCTGTATATTTCAGAGGTACAAAGGGAGTCATTTTACTTATTTCACTGGGAAGTTTTAGAATTAAACAATAATATGTACACATTGCTTAGCATAATGCATAGTAAATTTTAATAAGTAAAGTTAAAAATCAGTAAATAAAACTGTAATAATTATTATTCAAAAAAATGGATTGACCAGTTGCCTCTCTCCTCTACCAAGTACCAAAGAAATAAAGGTGGGCTTACAGAGATACTAAAACAAAACAAAGAAACAAACAAAAAGTTGACTATAGGGATGCTTATATCAGAGGGCTTTGGAATGCCTTACCTAGGTTTTTACAATAAAAGTTTTGGATGTCAGTCTTAAATTTCAGAATTGTGGAGCTGCATGGAACTGATATCAAGCTCCAATTTTTTTTTTTTATGTCAAGAACATTATGGCTTATAAAATGTTGAGCAGGAGAAGTTGACTTTCTTAGAACACTTTTTTCAGTATTGCTTCCCTTGCTGCCCACTGTCTATCCCATCACTACAAACCATTTCTCCTGGCTTTTCAAGGCCTCTATGAGCTGGCTCCAGACTATTATTCAGTCCCAAATGCAACCAGTGATAAAACAAAATCTCTCTCTGACTTTCCTTATCAGATATTTCATTTCTATCTTGGAATTTTCACTCATTTTGTTACTCCCTTCCTAGAATGTACCTTCTCATCCCTCCCACAAATATTTAAGAGAGATCACTCATTCTCTAAGACCCAACTGATGTTTCATTTCTTCCAGAAAGTTATCCATGACTGTTCTGGCCACAATGACCTCTATATTCTTGGCCTCTTTATTTTTAACTCACTTTACATTAATACCACATAGTTAAGGATTAAGTGCTCCTCTCTTTTCAAAACAGTCCTTTCCACTCAGTTAATCTTGAAAGAATCTACTCTTTTCTTTCCACAACTATTTTCCAACTCTTCTGTGTCCCCTACCCTCCTACATCTATTCCATCAGTAAATCCTATCAGCTTTTCCTTAAAAATTACCATTCCATGTTCACTCTTACTCCCCTAGTCAAAGCCACCATCATCTCTTACATGGAAAACCTCAGAAGTATTCCAAATGTTTTCTATGCTTCTTCCCCTTTCTTCTTCAACCATTCCTCACACAGTATTCAAGGCCCTCTTTAACAAGTATGATTCAGAACACATTGCTCCCATGCTTTAAATGTTTCTTTCATACACGGCATGAAATCCAGCCTCTTAACTATGGTCTACAAGACCCTACATAATATGAATCTTGCCAATCTGATATAATGTCAATCACTTCCCTAGCTTACTACAATTCAACTGTACTGACCTTTCTAACCCTTAGAAATCCATGCTTAAACCCGCCTTAGGACATTTGCACTTGCTTATCCCTCTGTTTGAAATATTCTCCTCAGAAAACTTTATATAGCTGTTTCCACCTCATTATTTAGGCTTTAGTTTAAATGTCACATTGTCAAAGAAGCATTCCTGATCATCTTATCTAAAGTAGTGATGCTCCTATCCATGAGCATGGGATGTTTTTTTCCATTACGTTGTGTCTTCTTCAATTTCCTTCATAAGTTTTTTTTTTAGTTTTCAGCATAGAGATGTTTTATATCTTTGGGTAAGTTTATTCTTAGGTATTTTTATGGTTTTTGTGCAATTGTGAATGAGATTAGTTTTTTATTTCTCTTTCTGTTGCTTCATTATTAGTGTATAAAAATGCAACCGATTTCTGTACATTGATTTTGTACCCTGCGACTTTACTGAATTCATGTATCAGTTCTAGCAGGCTTTGGGTGGATTCTGTCAGGTTTTCCATGTAGAGTAT
Organism: Paguma larvata; assembly: GCA_030068075.1. NCBI lineage: Eukaryota > Metazoa > Chordata > Mammalia > Carnivora > Viverridae > Paguma > Paguma larvata. The sequence goes on along the minus strand of CM057830.1, from coordinate 49,594,842 downwards.
CATGTCTACTGCGAAAAGTGATAGGTTCACTTCATCCTTGTCAATTCTCATGCCATTTATTGCCAACTTTTTGTTGTCTGATTGCTGATGCTAGGACCTCCAACACTATGTTAAATAGCAGTGCTGAGAGTGGTCACCCCGTCCTGTTCCTGATCTCAGGGGAAAGGCTCTCAGATTTTCCGCGTTGAAGATGATATTCGCTGTGGACTTTTCATAAATGTCTTTTATGATGTTTAAGTATGTTTCTTTTATCCCAACTTTCTTAAGGGTTTTTTTTTTATTAAGAAAGCATGCTGTATTTTTTGAAATGCATTTTCTGCATCTATTGACAGGATCATATGGTACTTATCTTTTCTTTTGTTAATGTGATGCATCACATTGACTGATCTGCAAATATTGAACTAGCCCTGCAGCCCAAGAATGAATCCCAATTGATCATGGTGAATAATTCTTTTTATATGCTGTTGGATTCAATTTGATATTATCTTGTTGAGAGTTTTTGCATCCATATTAATAAGAGATATGGGCCTGTAGTTTTCTCTTTTTGCTGGGTCTCTGTCTGGTTTGGGAATCAAAGTGATGTTGGCTTCATAGAATGACTCCAGAAGTTTTACTTCTATTTCAGTTTTTTGTAACAGCTGAGAAGGATAGGTATGAACTCTGCTTCAAATGTCTGGTAGAATTCCCGAGGGAAGCTATCTGGTCCAGGACTCTTTATTGTTGAGAGATTGTTAATACTTGTTTCAATGTCTTCACTACTTATGGTTCTGTTCAAAATTTCTATTTCTTCCCATTAGAGTTTTGGTAGTGTGTGGCTGTTTAGGAATTTGTCCATTTCTTCTAGGTTGTCCAGTTTTATGACATATAATTTTTCATAGTATTTCCTGATAATCGCATGTATTTCTAAGGGATTGGTTGTAATGAATCAATTTTCATTCGTGATTTTATCTATTTGGGTTCTCTTTCTTTTCGTTTTGGGAAGCCTGGTTATAGGTTTATCAATTTAGTTTTTTTTTTCCAAAAAAAAAAAAAACAAACAAAAAAACACGATCTTGGTTACATTGATCTGTTCTATTGCTTTTTTATTGGGGGAGATTCTATATTGTTCATCTCTGCCCTGATTTTTATTATTTCTCTTCTTCTACTGAGTTTGGGGTGTCTTTGCTCTTCTGCTTCTAGTTCCTTTCAGTGTGCTGTAGGATTTCTTATTAACGATTTTTCTTGTTTCTTGAGATAGGCTTGGATTCCAGTGTATTTTCCTCTCAGGACTGCCTTTGCTATATCTCAAAGGGTTTGGATTGTTAAAATGTCAATACTACCCAAAGCAATTTACACATTCAGTGCAATTCCAAGCAAAATTGCACCAGCATTCTCTCAAAGCTAGAGAAAACAATCCTAAAATGTATATGGAATCACAAAAGAACTCGAATACCCAAAGTAATATTGAAGAAGAAAACCAAAATGGGAGGCATCAAAATCCCAGACCCCCTCTACTACAAAGTGGTAATCATCAAGACAGCACAGTACTGGCACTAAAACAGACAAATAGACCAATGGAATAGAATAAAGAACCCAGAATAGGACCCACAAGTGTATGGCCAACTAATCTTTGATAAAACAGAAAAGAGTATTCAATGGAAAAAAAGACAGTTTATTTAAGAAATGGTGCTGGGAGAACTGGAGAGCAACATGCAGACGAATGAAACTAGATCACTTTCTTACACCATACACAAAAATAAACTCAAAGTGGACGAAGGATCATTTTGTTAACACATCTCCAAAGGCAAGGGAATTAAAAGCAAAAATGAATCAGGAACACGACAGGGGTGTCCACTCTCGCCACTGTTATTTAACGTAGTGTTGGAAGTCTTAGCATCAGCAATCAGACAACAAAACAAAATAAAAGGCATCAAGATTGGCAAGGAGGAAGTCAAACTTTCACTTTTTGCAGATGACATGATACTTTACATGGAAAACCCGACGGAATCCACCAAAAGCCTACTAGAACTGATCCATGATTCCAGCAAAGTTGCAGGATACAAAATCAATGTACAGAAATCGGTGGCATTTCTATACACCAAAAATGAAGCAGCAGAAAGAGAAATAAAGAAGCTAATCCCTTTCACAATTGCACCAAAAACCATAAAATACTTAGGAATAAACCTAACCAAAGATGTGAAAGACCTCTACACTGAAAACTATAAAAAACTTATGAAGGAAATGGAGGAAGACACAAGGAAATGGAAAAACATCCCATGCTCATGGATTGGAAGAATAAATATCGTTAAAATGGCAATACTAACCAAAGCAATCTACACATTCAATGCAATCCCCATCAAAATTGCACCAGCATTCTTCTCAAAGCTAGAGCAAATAATCCTAAAATTTGTATGGAACCACAAAAGACCTCGAATAGCCAAAATAATACTGAAGAAGAAAACCAAGGCGGAAGGCATCACAATCCCAGACTTTTACCTCTACTATAAAGCGCTAGTCATCAAGACTGTATGGTATTGGCACAAAAACAGACACATAGACCAATGGAATAGAATAGAAAACTCAGAAATGGACCCGCAAGTATATGGCCAACTAATCTTTGACAAAGCGGGAAAAGGTATCCAATGGAAAAAAGACAGCCACTTTAACAAATGGTGCTGGGAGAATTGGACAGCAACATGCAAAAGAATGAAACTAGACCACTTTCTTACACCACTCACAAAAATAAATTCTAAATGGATAAAAGATCTAAATGTGAGACAGGAAACCGTCAAAATCCTAGAGGAGAAAACAGGAAAAAGCCTCTTTGACCTAAGACGCACCAATTTCTTACTCGACACGTCTCCAAAGGCAAGGGAATTAAAAGCAAAGATGAACTATTGGGACCTCATCAAGATAAAAAGCTTCTGCACAGCAAAAGAAACAACCAACAAAACGAATAGGCAACCAACGGAATGGGAAAAGATCATCGCAAATGACATATCGGATAAAGGACTAATATCTAAAATCTATAAAGAACTTACCAAACTCCACACCCGAAAAACAAACAACCCAGTGAAGAAATGGGCGGAAGATATGAATAGACACTTCTCCAAAGAGGACATTCAGATGGCCAACAGACACATGAAACGATGCTCAATGTCATTCATCATCAGGGAAATACAAATCAAAACCACACTGCGATACCACCTCACACCAGTCAGAGTGGCTAAAATGAACAAATCAGGAAACTATAGATGCTGGCGAGGATGTGGAGAAGTAGGCACCCTCCTACACTCTTGGTGGGAATGCAAACTGGTGCAGCCACTCTGGAAAACGGTGTGGAGGTTCCTCAAAAAAAATGAAAATAGAGCTACCCGATGACCCAGCAATAGCATTGCTAGGAATCTACCCAAGAGACACAGGAATGCTGATGCATAGGGGCACGTGTACCCCAATGTTCATAGCAGCACTTGCGACAATAGCCGAATCATGGAAAGAGACCCAGTGCCCATCAACTGACGAGTGGATAAAGAAGATGTGGTACATATATACAATGGACTACTACGTGGCAATGAGAAAATATGAAATCTGGCCATGTTTAGCAACATGGATGGAACTGGAGGGTATTATGTTAAGTGAAATAAGTCAGTCGGAAAAAGACAGATACCATATGTTTCCACGAATCAGTGGACTTTGTGAGACTAAGCAAAAACCAGGGGGAGGGGAAGAGGGGAAAGGAAAAAAAGACACAGAGAGGGAGGGAGATAAAACATAAGAGACTCTCAAAGACTAAGAACAAACTGAGGGTGAGGGGGGTAAGGGACGGGGGAGAGGGGGTGATGGGCACATGTTGGGATGAACACTGGGTGTTATATGCAAACCAATTTGAAAATAAACTACTATAAATTTAAAAAAATAAATAAATGCTCCCTACTTAAAAAATATATATATATATACCCTTTATCAGATATGTCACCCGCAAATATATTCTCCAATTCTGTAGGCTTCCTTTTAGTTTTGTTGATTGTTTCCTTCATTGTGCAGAAGGTTTTATCTTCATGAGGTCCTGATAGTTCACATTTGTTTTTGTTTCCCTTGCCTTCAGCGACTTTTCTAGTAAGAATTGCTCTGGCTGAGGTCAAGAAGTCCTGTGATGAAAATTCTCTAGAATTTTGATTATTAGTGTTTCTTATATTAAACTGTAATTTTTTCAATCTGATAATATCTGTTATTAACATGAAGCATGTGGTTGAATAGTTTAATGTTAAATATTTTATTTAAATATAATTATCATTTATATTATTAAATATTTCAAGTAAAAAAGATAAGAAAAATAAAAAGAGAATGGATGAGGAAGAGGAAAAATGAGAAAGAGAAGGAAAAAGGAGCAGTGGAAATAAGAGATGTTTTCAAAAGGGGAGAAGAGAGGAATGATGAATAAGGAAAGCTCCAATGGTGAAGAAAAGGAAAGATACCCTGAAGGAGAAAACAATAATAAATAATTAATTCTTCTCTTTGCTGATGAGAAAGCTAACATGAATTGGGTGGAAATAACACATTACAAGCCCTAAATTTTATTTGCCAGTTTCCCTGTCTATTAAAATTCCAGTATCATTTGTTACATTGGAAGAGCAAGATAATATTTTTAAATACAATTGTTCATTTTTGTTAAATGCAATGTAAACTTACTAAAATTTAAAGTAAACAAAAGATGCTTAAAAATCACCAATAGACCCACAAGAATCAAACACTCTTAATCTTTTGCTGTATTTTTTCTGGGGATTTGCTTTTCTAGTTTGTTAAACATAACTGTAAGCCTCCAGTACACAAAATGTTGAATCTTCATGGTGATAATTTTAAGGCATCTGCAAAGCTCCTTAATTACATATACATATATATATATTATATATATATACACACACACATATATATATAATATATATAATATACATATACATATATATATATACCAATATATATATATATATATACACCAATCCCCATTGCTACTCCTTCCTCTAGATTTCCAAAGCCAAATTCTGCTGCTGCCTTTTCCATTAACTCAGTATTTTTGTCTTGTGTTTGGAGAGCTACTCCCAAAGTTCTCTCTCAATCCTCATTGGAGATCAACCCCCAGGGAAAGAATGAAGGAGACTTCAGATTCAAAAGATCATCTAGGAGTAAGAATCAATAGAACTTGATGGGGAAAAGGCAAGCCATGGTATTTAACCTGATTAAATCATCACCTCCTCCATTCAGGTCTCTGTCTTTTCCTCTCATTAGTAAAGTAACTAAATAGAGATTATCTCAAAAATGTTCTACCACTTCCAACAATCTATTACTCATGAATTCTTCATAAAAATAAAAGAGTTTGAAAGGTCTGGAAAATGCAAAGGTAAAAAGAGTCTGCTTTTTTTGCTAATAATTAAGAAATCTTGACCAAGAAAAACCTTTCAAATCTTGAATAAACCTATTCACTCCTTCTTCCTCCATATCACCAATTAGAATGTCTTTAAACTATCTATGGCAACCCTCCTTGGGCTCCTTTTGTGTGATACAAAAATAATTTCATTTATCCAAAGTAAGAGTAAGCATGGGGAAACATGTAGACTTGGCTGGGGAGCCTGGGTAATTTTGCAGGAAGGAATGTAAATGTAGGGTTTGGTTTTGGGATCAAGGCGAAAGAAGAGGGTCTTTTTCTTCCCCTTCCCCTTTTGGTTCTTCTCTGACTTCTCTGCCTTCCTTCCTTCCTTCCTGTAAAGCCTTTTTCATTAGAAGTTTCCCACCCTAGGCCTTACTACAAACATTTGTGTCTGTTGTTTTTTCATCTCTACAAACCATCGTTCCTAATTTGCTAACAAAAACTCTCCTTAACCAAGAAAGTACCCCATGTAGAAGGACAGTAATGAAGTCCCAAGAAGTCTGTGGAGACAAGCTTTATGTCAAATGTTTTTCAAACCTATGTGCCAGAATGAAATTATTAAAGGTCAAGAAGACTTTCTTGGTTTAGGATTTTTTTTCCAAATACGAATGGAATTTAGAGAACTAAAATAAAAGTTTATTGGAGACTGTATGGAACTGACAGTTTTTTCTGACAAACGCTATTGCCACCTACTGCCTGAAAAAAATAATACCGCCAGAAACTGCAAAGAAAGAAGTACTATTGCATTATAAAATGCCAGACGTAGATGGAATCTAAAGAAATATTCTAGTCAATTTTCTTTATTAAAGAAATATAGGGAAACGTGGGAAAAGGATAGAGAAAGAAAGGGAAGGGGAGCAGTATGAACAATGGGAGAGAGAAAGTGAGGGAGAGAAAGGAAAGGAAGGAGGGAGGAAAAGGGGAAGACAGGAAAGGACAGAGAGGAAGGGAGAGAGGGTAGTGGTACAGAGAAAAAAAAGAAGGAAGAAATCCAGCCACAGGATGGGAGTTGGTTAGACCAAGATTAAATATCAAATTAATGAAACACCGTGGTCTAAAACTGTTACAGCACACCCCGCCCAACTCCCACCAGAAGCTTGCGCAAATCCTCACAGAATATCAGAATTAAAAGCACTTTATAGATAAGTATATCTCGTAGAACTCCCTCACAATACAAGTACTTTATCTATAAAATCTCCACATAGCCATGGGACTACACAGCCAAGACCAGCATCTCTATATATGAATTGTCCTATTGCCTGGCAGTATCCATATTTCTTTCCTGTTGTTCCAGAAAAGAGCTTCCTAAGCTCTTTACTTTTTGCCTACAGCTAAGAAAAAAAAATTCAAATAACCAGAACATAGAGTCCACACTGAGGAGAGAAGAGACAAGAGTGTTTTGAAAACTTCCCATAAACCCTCAAACTGTCTTCTTCTTCTTCTTTTTTTTTCACCCGCCACCATCACCCAGCACCATGACCAACAGAGACTCTCAGCCTAGAACCAGCTGTTAAGTCACTTACCAGGGTTGTCAGGCTGCATGATGGCCATGACAAAGGTATGAGGAAAGAGCATGGCTGCACTCTTCCTCATGCCTTGAAGCTGCACAGTGTTGCCTTGGAACATGACCCCATGCACATCAGTCTCTGTGCCCAGGCCAAGCAGGTGCCAGGCCACTGTGTCACCCTTGCACATGTCCAGCCTGGGCAGGTTAGAGAACAGAAACCCATTAATGGCTGGAAAACAAAAACACAAGAAAAAAAAACAGGAAGATTAGGACAGATTCCTCAGGCACTGGCCAGCAGCATAGCATCAGGTCTGTACTATGGTTTCCCACAATTTTAAATTTAAGATTCATACTCAACTCCTCTGACTTCTTCTTTAAGCTACTTTAGTTCTACTTATGAAGATCTGCCTCTTTGGGATAAGGGCCCAACTGTCCTTTATGAACTCATCCTCTGCCCCTCCTATACCACACTTCACACTCTTGCAAAACTGAAATTCTTTCCAATACCACAACTCTTTTACACAGACACACACACACACACACACACACACACACGCACACACACGCACACACACACACACAAGGATACCAGCCTCTACTATTTCCACTGTCTTGAAATTCTCCTCCACTGACTTCTGTGGTACCACACATCCCTGGTTTTCTTACAACCTTCCTGATTGTTCCTCTTTCATCTTGTTCTTGCTCTTCATCCCTTCATAAGGTATTGCGATTCCCTCAAGTTTCCATACTCATCTGTCAATTTGTCTCTTTTTCTTCACTTCACTGTTACTGCCCAGTATCTGGCTCTCATAATTTCTGTCCTGAACTCCTGCAAAAGCCCTCTCCCTGGTACACTTGCCTTCAGTCTATCCTCCTACCCTATCTCACACAGAAGCACACAGTATTCCCATGAGCTCTATTTGTCTCTGTATCCCCAAGGCCTTAAACATGCTAGGATTTTACAAAACACATGTTGAGTTTTCACATACTGTTCCCTCTGCCTGGAATATCGTTTTCCTCTGGTTTCTCTACAGCAAACTTCTACTCATCTATTATGCCTCAGTTCAAATGTCATCTCCCCTGTGAAGGAGAATCATTTCTCTCTCTCTTTCTCTCTCTCTCTCTCTCTTCTCTCTCTCTCTCTCTCTTTCTCCTTCTCTCTCATTTCCATGAAATTTTCCCCTTACAAAATTCTTCCATATCACTTATCACAGAGTCCAATGATTTACTTTAAAATGTATCTCCCACACTAGATTGAGATAAAACGAATCACATTATTTTTTTTCTGTATTGGTGTGACTGGCAAAACACCTGGCATGTTGTCTGGTACTAGTCACGTGCTCCATAAATTCAAACTGAAGTGAACTGTGTTCACAAGACTGATTTTCTTTTTCCAGCTGATATAACTGAATGGTGATGAGAACCAAGAGATACAGTCAAAAGACAACACACTCATTTATGACTCCCTCCCTTCCTTCATACTCCTTAAAAATAGAGGGAAGCCTGTTTAAAGCTGACCCTTTTCAAGGTCCTTGCATCCACTGGAACCACCTTTAATGAGTAACCCTACTTGATAATTCCTCAAAATGCTGATGAGAACGTTGCTAATCTCCTGATTCTGCTTCCTTTGCCTGTAATGTATCATTGCAAACGTATTTAGCTTTCGAACCCAGCACAAGCACTCCCTTCTCTCAGGAATCCTTTAATTTGGTTTGTTCCTTGTCAATGTTCTCCTATGAATTCCATGTCACTTGAAAACTGTTTCACATAATTTAGCACTTATTCATAATTGATCTTGGATTGTTCTATAATTATTTCATGTGTGTTATTAGTTTTATTTCATTGCAAAATAGTGGGAGCTCTTTGCAAACTGGGACCATGTCTTCCCATTTACTCACTCACCCACCTACATACTCATTAATTTGGTAGTTCACTTGCTTAATAATTATTTACTGTGTATTATAAAATCTAGAATATACAGAGCAACAAGTAATACCCGCCTTTCAGGAAAAAACACTCTAGCAGAAGTCAAAAGCCATGTAACAAATAACTATATAGAACATGCTATTAAAATAGTCTAATAAAATTCAATAGTGATTTTGAAGAGAGTGTCATTTATCCTGAGATTTGGTGATAAAAAAGGGTTACATGGATGAAATAGCTTTTTAGTAAGACCTTAAAGAATGGAAAGAATTTCTACAGGCTAAGGCAAAAGTATAAGGAAAGGTACTTCAACTGGAGGGCAAAGCATTGTAAAATCATGAAGTCAGAAAATACAAGGTATGTCTTTATATAGAAAAATAGTCCTGTTTGGCAGGAGTATAGAGTTGGGGAGTAAGGGTAGTGGCCAATAACGGAGGAGATAAGACTGGAAAGGTATCATCCCAGCTTATGCTCTTCACTCTCTACTGGATGCCTTGTTTGCAATTATTTCATAGCACCTGATCTCAATGTCTTCCATACTGTGTAACACAAGACAGACCCCAAGAAGGTGCAAATTATAAGATTTTTTTTGTCTTAGATTGAATTCTTCAATCTAGAACATCTTTTGGGTAGAGCTGACCATGGGATCAGTGCTTTCACAGATGGAACATCATTAAGGTTAGGTTAGGTTTTTACTTGTAACCTCTCAGCAGTAGCTTAGGGCAAAAGCACTCCCCATACCATGCATCCGATTGGAGTCTTGGAAGCCATGGACATCCTCCGAGAGCAGTTGGGGATCCAACATAGCAGTTGCTTGATTGGCATTGCTGTACCAGCTCTTGTTCTCATCCAACACAGTAAAAAGGAGAAAAAATTCCTTATCCACCCCTTTCTGTAGGTCCATGGAAGAGAACATAGGAAAAAAAATGACAATGGTTTCAGCAGTTGTGTGCAGCTTCAGACAGAAGGAGCCCTGATTCTTTCCTATATACTTTTCCAGATACAGAGCCAAGTCCGTACCACCTACTTAGGGCTGTAGTCATTGCTGCACAGTTTTTCCTCTGGAAATTTCAAATTTTTCAATGTTTAATTATTTTTTAAAGAAAAAGAGACAGGGTGCAAGCGGGGAAGGGGCAGAGAGAGAAGGAGACACAGAATCTGAAGCAAGGTCTAGGCTCCAAGATGTCAGCACAGAGCTCAATGCAGGTCTCAAACCCACAAACTGTGAGATCATGACCTGAGCAGAAGTTGAATGTTCAACCAACTGAGACACCAGGCGCCCCTCCTCTGGTAATTTCCAACTGAAGGTGGGTGAAAGAGGTCAAAATAAATTGACAAACCTGGAGGGGAGGAATATATGAAAGTGGAAAAGGAAGAAGCGCAAGATGGGGATTATGGAAAAATAAAGTGTGAGAGCCTGGAGTCACCTGGGGAAAGGTGTGGGGAAAGATGGCTTGGAGATCAAGAGAAGACTGAACAGAGAGGATTAGAAAATAAGAGAAAAAGAGATATAATTGTTATTAATGTACTATTATTATTATTATCACAATTATTATTACTTCTAACATTTGTTGAGTGCTTATTACATACCAGACACTGTAATAAAACACTTCATATGGATTATTTTAATTAATCATCACAAAAACCCAAGATACCTGCTTTTATTGTTAATATTTACTACAGATGAGGAAGCTGAGGCAAAGGGGGCTAAGTAACTTGCCCAGGGTTATACGGCTAGAAATGGTGAGATGGACATGAAGGAACACAAACATATATTAAAAGAGATTTAGATATTAGGATCACACTGGACAGTGACATGCAGAAAAATGAAATTGGACCACTTTCTTACATTATATACAACAATAAATTCAAAATGGATAAAAGACCTGAATGTGAGATGGGAAACCATCAAAATCCTGTAGGAGAACACAGAAGACAACCTCTTAGACCTCAGCCACAGCATTTTCTTACTAGACATGTCCCCAAAGGCAAGGGAAATAAAAGCAAAAATGAACTATTTGGACCTAATTAAGACAAAAAGCTTCTACACAGTCAAGGAAACAAAATAAGAAAGGCAACCAATGGAATAGGAGAAGATATTTGAAAATGAGATCAGATAAAGAGTTAGTATCCAAAATCCATATAGAACTTATCAAACTCAACACCCTAAACACAAATAACACAGTTAAGAAATGGGCAGAAGATATGAATAGACACTTTTCCAAAGAAGATACCCAGATGGCTAACAGACACACGAAAAGATACTCAACATCACTCATCATTGGGGACATACAAATCAAAATCACAAAGAGATACCATCTCGCACCTGCCAGAGTGGCTAAAATCAACAACTCAGGAAACATCAGATGTTGGTGAGGATGCAGATAAACGGGAACCCTTTTGCACTGTTGGTCGGAATGCAAACTGGTGCAGCTACTCTGGAAAATGGTACGGAGGTTCCTCAAAAAATTAAAAATAGAACTACCCTATGACCCAGCCATTGGACTACTAGGTATTTATCCAAAGGATGCAAAAATGCTGATTCGAAGGGGCATATGAACCCCAATATTTATAGCAGTGCTATCAACAATAGCCAAATTATGGAAAGAGCCCAAAATGTCCGTCAACTAATATGAATGGATAAAGAAGATGTGTTATATATAAACAATGGACTATTGCATGGCAATGAAAAAGAATAAAATCTTGCCATTTGCAATAACATGGATGGAACTAGAATGTAATGCTAAGCGAAATAAGTCAGTCAGAGAAAGACAGATATCATATGATTTCACTCATATGTGGAATTTGAGAAACACAACAGATGAACATAGGGGAAGTGAAGGAAAGAAAAGATAAAAACAGAGAGGGGGGCAAACCATAAGGGACTCTTAAATACAGAGAAAATACTGAGGGTTGCTGGAAGGGAAGTGGGTGGGAGGATGGGTTCAGTTGGTGATGGACCCTTGGGATGAGCACTGGATATCATATTTTGAGTTGAGTCACTGGGTTCTATTTTTGAATTCATGACAACACTTTATGTTAACTAACTTCAATTTAATTTAATTTAATTTAATTTAATTTAATTTAATTTAACTTGCATTTAAAAATAAGAAAATATTTAAAACATTAAGATCAAGATTTAGGGGAAATAGGTTTAAAAATGAGGAGATTATAAGAGGATAAAAAATAGGAATAGAGACTATGAAAGATGTTTGTGAATGAAAGAATAACATGCAAAATAACATGAGGTCACCAAGTATTCATTTCTGATTAAATAGCTTAGTTATTTTCTTCCCATTCCCTTATCTCTAGAACACATTTCCATTTTTAATTCCTATTTAGCAACACAGCCTTATCTTCTTCCCAGCAGGATTTCCAGCCATAAACCTTGGCAATACCTGTTTGCCATCTGCACCCAAGGCACCAGTCTTGCACACCAATAGGGGCCCCACCAGACCAGAATTCGTATCTCTTATGGGATCTGCAGCAGAGAAGTACATCCAGGTGAGACAGGCAGGATCCTGAGAAGCAGGGCCAGCATGGGAGGGGACGGTCCAGCGATATGTTACTTTCTCGAAGGGCTTGGCCACCAAGCCAAGGTTGGATGAACCTGCAGGGAAAAAATATGACTACTTATCATATTTGCTACAGTGAGAATCAACAGCTCCAAAGAGTGTGGTAAATACTATAAACTGCAAGTTGTTTTTTAGCAGCGGCAATATGCAATATAGAATATTAAAAAGAATCCAAGGTAGGAGTAAAGAGACAAAAGTTAGTTTCTGGTTCTGCCTATAGTTGCTATGCAAACTGGGGAAATTTAAACTTTGCCAAGTTTTGGTTTTCTAAACTCATAGGACTGAAGGATTAATAGGGCTTTTAAAACTTATTTGGCTTCTTTGGTTAGGTTTATTCCTAGGTATCTTTTGTTTTTTTTGGTGCAATAGTAAATGATATCGATTCCTTGATTCTCTTTCTGCTGCTTCATTATTGGTGTATAGAAATGCAACCAATGCATCAGCATTCCTGTGTCTCTAAGCAAAAACCAGGGGGAGGGGAAGAGGGGAAAGGAAAAAAAGACACAGAGAGGGAGGGAGATAAAACATAAGAGACTCTCAAAGACTAAGAACAACCTGAGGGTGAGGGGGATGAGGGAGGGGGGAGAGGGGGTGATGGGCATTAAAAAGGGCACATGTTGGGATGAACACTGGGTGTTATATGTAAACCAATTTGAAAATAAACTATTATAAAATAAAAATAAATAAAAAATTTAAAAAAAAAAGAAATGCAACCAATTTATGTAGGTTGATTTTACATCCTGCATCATTGCTAAATTCATATATCAGTTCTAGAAGTTTTTTTGGTGGAGTCTTTTGAGTTTTCTATGTAAATTATCATGTCATCTATGAAAAATGAAAGTTTAATTTCTGTATGCTGAAAACTATAGACAGTTTATGGACGAAATTGAAGAAGACACAAACAAATGGAAAAATCCCATGCTCATGGATTGGAAGAACAAATATTGTTAAAATATTGATACTAACTAAAGAAATCTGCACACCCAATACAATTTCTATCAAAATAACATCAGCATTCTTCACAGAGCTAGAACAAACAGTCTTAAAATTTGTATGGAACCAGAAAAGATCCCAAGTATCCAAAATAATGTTGAAAAAGAAAACCACAACTGGAAGCATCACAATTCCAGACTTCAAGCTATACTACAAGGCTGTAATAATCAAGACAGTATGGTACTGACACAAAAACAAACATGTAAATCAATGCAAAAGAACAGAGAACCCAGAAATGGACTGACAAATCTATGGTCAACTAAACTAATCTTTGACAAAGCAGAAAAGAGTGTCAAATGGAAAAAATAAAGACTCTGCAGCAAATGGTGTTAGGAAAACTGGACAAAGACATGCAGAAGGATGAATCTGAACCGCTTTCTTACACCATATACAAAAAAAATTCAAAATGGATGAAAGACCTAAATGTAAGACAGGAAACCATCAAAATCCTACAGGAGAACACAGGCAGCTACTTCTCCGACCTTGGCCACAGAAAATTCTTCCTAGACATATCTCCAGAAGCAAGGGAAATAAAAGCAAAAATGGACTATTGGAACTTCATCAAGATAAAAGTCTTCTGCATAGCGAAGGGAACAATGAACAAAACTAAAAGGCAACCAACAAAATGGGAGAACGTTTTGCAAATGAAATATCAGAAAAAGGGTTAGTATCCAAAATCCATAAAGAACTTATCAAATTCAACACCCAATAAACAAATAACCCAGTGAAGAAATGGGCAGAAGACATGAATAGGCACTTTTCCAAAGAAGACATCCAGATGGCTATCAGACACATGAAAAGATGCTCAACATCACTAATCATCGGAGACATACATATCAAAATCACAAAGAGATACCATCTCACACCTGTCAGAATGGCTAAAATTAACAACTCAGGAAACAGCAGATGTTGGTGAGGATGCGGAGAAAGGGGAACTCTTTTGCACTGTTGGTGGGAATGCAAACTGGTGCAGCTACTCTGGAAAACGGTACGGAGGTTCCTCAAAAAATTAAAAATAGAACTACCCTATGACCCAGCCATTGGACTACTAGGTATTTATCCAAGGATACAAAAATGCTAATTTGAAGGGAAACATGCATTCCAATATTTATAGCAGTACTATCAACAATATGAAGTTATGGAAAGAATCCAAATGTCCATTGACTGAGAAATGGATAAAGATGCTGCATGGGAGCACCTGGTAGCTCAGTCAGTGAAGCGCCCAACTTCAGCTCTCAGGTAATGATCTCATGGTTTGTGGGTTCAAGCCACATATTGAGGTCTGTGCTAATAACTCAGAGCCTGCAGCCTGCTTCAGATTCTGTGTCTCCCTCTCTCTCTGCCCCTTCCCCACTCACATTCTGTCTCATTCTGAAAAAAAAGGAGGGGGGATGCATGGGGGGACATGCTAAATGGGTAATGGGCATTAGGGAGAGGGCTTGTTGAGATGAGCACATAAATATAACATAAAACATAAAACATAAATTTATCTGCTCTTGGACCTCTATCACTGTTTAAAAATCTACAGAAATGGGAGATTCACTACCTACCTTCATAGCTTGTTTCCTCTTTGAATGGTTCTGTTTAATGAACACATTTTCCTTTCTATATGCAGGTATGAGTGGATGTATATAGGAAAAAAAACCACTAAGACTATAATTCCCTAAGTGGATTTATAAGTCATGGTCAAATGATGCATAGAAATTTTATTTAAAAATTTTAAATCTAGAAGTGTAATTGCTGGATCATAGGATAGTTCTATTTTTAACTTTGTGTGTAACCTCCATACTGTTTTCCAGAGTGGCTGCACCACTTTGGGTTTCCACCAACAGTGCAAGAGCATTCCCCTTTTTCCACATCCTCACCTACACCTGCTGTTTCCAATGTTGTTGATTTTAGCCATTCTGACAAGTGTAAGGTGATATCTCATTGTAGTGTTAATTTTCATTTTCCCGATGATGCATGATATTGAGTATATTTTCATGTGTCTTTTGGCCATCTGGATTGCTTCTTTGAAAAAATGTCAATTCATATCTTCTGCCCATTTTTAATTGGATTATTCATTTTCTGGCTGTTGAGTTTTATCTGTACTTCATATACTTTGAACACTAACCCTTTTCCTGATATGTCATTTGCAAATATCTTCTCCTATTCGGTCGGTTGCCTTTTAGTTATGTTGATTGTTTATTTCTCTGTGCAGAAGTTTTTCGTCTTGATGAGATCCCAATAGTTCATTTTTGCTTTTATTTCCCTTGCCTCGGGAGACATTTCTAGATCTAGGAAGAAGTTGCTAAGACCAATTTTGAGAGGTTACTGTCTCTAGGATTTTTATGGTTTTAGGTCTCATACTTAGGTCTTTGATCTGAAAGAATAAAAATATATACTAATTCAAAGGGATCGATGCATCCTGGTGTTTATTCATATAATATATGAATATTACTCAGTCATATAAAATGAATGAAATCTTGCCATTCACAATGACGTGGAGCTATAGACTATTACGCTAAGTGAAATAACTCATGAAGAGAAAGACAAATACTGTATTATTTCACTAATATGTATAATGTATAAAAAAAAAAACAAACAAAGGGGGGAGAAAAGAGAAAGAGAGAAGGAAACTAAGAAACAGACTCTTAACTGTAGAGAACAAACTAATGGTTACAAGAGGGAGGGTGGATGGGAGGATCAGTAAATAAGTGATAGGGATTAAGGAGTGCACTTGTTGTGATCAACGGTAGGTGTTGTATGGATTTATTGAATCACTATAATGTACATCTGAAATTAATATTACATTGTATGCTAACTAACTGGAATTTAAATAAAGACTAAAAAATAAAATAAAAATTTAAAACTATTAATAACCAAGCAAGTTAAAATGAAAATAGCCACAGAACTTTTTTGCCTATCAATTTCGCAAGATTTTACACATTATTATAATCAATGGGGTTGAGAAGTGTTTCAGGTGGTACCTACCCCTCTCACTCACCTACAGAACAGGTAAGTGTAAATGAGAATAGATAGCCCTTTAAGAAAAATTTTTGACAAAATGTATGAAAAGACTTAAGAAGGTTCAGGTCCACAAAAAAGTAAGATACACAATAAATACTGAAAAGAATGTCAATCTAATACAAATCAAAACAACATTGAGCTTGGTTATTGTTGTTGTTTGCCTATAAGGTTGACATTTGACAAAGATTCAAATGGCTGCCCTGAGTTGTTACTGTTGATGAAAGTCCAAATTTAAGACACTGAAAATTTTACAGAGAAAACTTGGACATAGGTATAAAAAATTTCAATGTGTGTACCCTCGGGAACAGTAATTCCACATGCTAGAATTATATTCTGAGTTAATAATCATAAAAGGGTGAAAAGAAGCATCCAAAAGGATATTTGTAGTATACCTTATAACAGGTGCAATAATTTAAGATGGTTTTAACATCTTTTCTTTTTCATTTATTGTTCTCAACTTTTTAAGTTTTCAAATGTACAGAAAACTTTAAAGGATAGTGCAATAATCATCCTACCACCTGGGGTCAATTGTTAACACGTCTTCATCTTTTATTTATGTATATCTATGTCTATGTACATCTACACACACACACACACACACACACACACACACACACACAAACACGCACACACAGAGATTTTGATTGTTTGTTTTTGCTAAATCATTTGGAAGCATCATGGCATCCTACTTCTAAATACATCAGTAACTTTCTCCTATATTGCCACAATAACATTACTAGAGCTAATAAAATATCCTAATATAATTTAGCATCTAGTCTATATGACAGAGTTTCCAATTATCTCCAAAATGTCTCCTAAGGCTATTTTTTATAACCAGAATCAGACAAGATTTTGTTTTTGTGTTGTCCCTAATTTTTTCCCTATAGCATTGACTTCTAGAACAGACTAGACCACTAACCTTATAGAATTTTCTTTATTGTAGATTTGTCTGTAACTTTGCCCTTTATGCTCTCAGTATTTTTTGATATTTTAGGCTTGGGATTAACATGTGTTAATTTTCTCAGAGAAAACAAATAAATTAATACCCAATAATTCCACATCTAGGATTCTCTCTTGAGATGGTAATCCAAATCAAACATAAGCTTTAACTATGACATGAATTACAAAATTCAAAAATGATGAAAACAACCTACATATTCATACAACAAAAGATAAGGTGTGGGGATAAGCTTAGGAATTCCCTGGGCTTGCATGGATGCATTAACAAGGCAGAAAGAATTAGAAAGCCATAGGATGCTCACGCCCAAATTTGGGTAAACAAGATTAGGTAAATAGGTATAGAGAGAGTTTGGCAAAGGTTCCAGTATAGAGAGAGTGGGGCAAAGGCCTCAGTATAGAACAAAGGTATAGGAAGTAAACAAGATTAGGTATTCAGGACGAAAATGCCCCCCAACTGTGTACTATAGCAGAAACCTGCTTTCACAGGAAGGAAGGACCAGATTAGGTAAACAGGTAAATAGGGCTATAGACCACTGCAGGGCAAAGTTACCCAGAGCAGAGCTAATTAACAAAAGAAAGGTGGTCAGTAACAAGTTTCTAACATTATAATGTGATGAGAAATTCTATACAATATAATGTTAATTAAAAGCAGTATGATACAACCCTGCACAAACCATATGATCACAAAAATATAAACATATATGTTTTTGTAATAACAGGAAAATAATAGAAGATATATCAAAATGTAATGACAACTTATCTATGAATAATGCTTGTTTATTAAAAATATTTTCCTTTTTTTCAAAATTCCATAATATATATAATCAGAATATATATTTATATGTCAAAATATATATAATCAGGGAAATGCAAATCAAACTACAATATAATATTGAGAATTTTTATATATATTCAGAATATATATTTTATTTTAAAATTTTATTCCAGTTCCACTATATATATATATATATATATATATATATATATATATATATATATATATAAATTGTCACTTCTTCTTTATCCATTCACCTATTGATAGGCACTTCATCTTCTTCCATAATTTGTCTATTGTAAGTAATGCTGCTATAAACCTAGAGGTGTGTGTATTTCTTTAAATTAGCATTTTGGGAAATTTTAAAGTTATTTTTTAAACTTTAGTTCATTAACATACAGTATAATATTAATTTCTGGTGTACAATATAGGGATTCATCACTTCCATGCAAAAACGCAGTGCTCATCACAACAAGTGCACTCCTTAGTCCCCATAATCTATTTCGTTCATGCTCCCATCCACCTTCCCTCCAGCAACCAATAATTTGGTCTTTTCCACTATGGTCAGTAATAAGACAAGAATGTTTACTCTCAGCACTATTATATAATATAGTACTGGAAGTCCTAGCCGCTACCAATTAGACAACAAAAATAAATTTTAAAAAATCTAATCACCATGGAAGAAGAAAAACTTTCAATATTTGCAGATGAGATGATACTCAATATAGTTTTTTTCGTATTTGGGAGGTGGATGCCCAGTATGCAATTACTAGATCATAAAGTAGGTCTACTTTTCACTTTTTGAGAAAACCCCATACTGTTTTCCACAGTGACTGCATCAGTTTGCATTCCAACCAACACTGTAAATGGGTTCCTCTTTCTCCACAACCTCACCAACACCTGTTGTTTCTTGTGTTTTTTTATTTTTGTCATTCTGACAGGTGTGAGGTAATATCTCATTGTAGTTTGATTGCATTGCCCTGATGATGAGTGATGTTGATCATCTTTTCATGTGTATGTTGACCTTCTGGATGTCTTATTTGGAGAAATGTCTGTTCATGTCTTCTGTTGATTTTTAATTGAATTATTATTTTGGTGTGTTGAGTTGCATAAGTTCTTTATATATTTTGGATACTAACCTTAAAGCCCATATATGAAAAACCTACAGAGAACATAATACTCAATGGGGAAAAACTGAGAGCTTTCCCGCTAAAGTCAGAAACAAGGAAAGGATGTCCACTCACTACTTTTATTCAACATAGTACTAGAACTCCTAAGCATAGCAATTAGACAACAAAAAGAAATAAAAAGCACCCACTGGTAAGAAAGAAGTAAAACTTTCACTATTTTCAGATGACACAGTACTATCTAAAAAATCCTGAAGATTCCACAAAAAGACCTATTGGAAATGGTAAATTAATTCAGTAAAGTCCAGAATATAAAATAAATTGGCATAAATATTTTGTATTTCTATACACTAATAACGAAATGGCAGGAAAGAAATTAAGAAACAATCCTTTTTTAAAATTGCACCAAAATAAGAACCTAGAAATCAACCTAACCAAAGAAGTGAAACACCTGTACTCTGAAAATTATAAAACACTGATGAAAGAAACTGAAGACAACACAAAGAAATTGAAAGACATTCCATGCTCATGGATGGGAAGAACCAATATCATTAAAATATCAATGATAATATATTGAAATATATATTTGAAATATATTTCAAAGGATACGTCTCTTGTTTAGTCCAGCTCTGTTTCATTTTAATATTATGCATTCATTCATCAGTATCCATGCAGGGAATTAATTCTGTCTCTTTCTTCATTTCCTCCCCTATTTATTTGTCTTCTAGAGCTACTTAATATTTACTGCAGCCCACATAAGTTGGAAATCCAGCCTTCTCACCATCATTGTACACAGTTCCTTCATAATCTTTCTCATAAAAGACTCCATGAGGTTGTATGCTGAATGGCTGGGAAGCACGGTTGTAGAAGATCACCTGAATGGTGTCACCCACCTCAGCCCGGATCACTGGGCCTGGAAGATGGAAAGGAGAGACAATGTGAATGAAAACAGATGATCAGTGGGGGTGGAAACAAAATAAGAGGGAGGGAAAGAAAAGGGAAATGAAAAAGATAAGCCCTTCCTGTGTAATAATAAAAGTAATCCCTTACAAGTGTATTGCGATTTATAGCTATAAAAAGGATTTTATAAAATTCATTATCTCTTTTTGATCTTCAAACATTATATACAGGACAGGGGATATTTTTATTTTACAAATGTGGAAACTGCAGCTCAGAAAGGTGGAATTGATGTTCCCAAATTCAAATAACTGATTAGAAACAGAATCATGTCTTAAAAGCCAAGTCTTCCCCCCGCCCCCACTGTCAGGTTCAATCCCATTTCCCCTATGTTTATAGCCCCAATTCCCACAGCTGCATTTCCTTGTCGAATATATCTAAGTATCTGATCTTGCCTCAAGCCTAAACCAAATATGAGCATATAAAATTATTATATCCTCTGCCCAGGTCCTGAAGTAGGTAGTTGAGCCTTGATTCCTAGAGCCTCTTTTGTTCCACTAGCCACCACCTCTAATCTAGCTCAGTCACCTTGAAATTAACCAGAAGTACCAAGACAATACCCTGAGCATTTTTGCAGGTTCAACCCCTAGTTCAGTGTTTCTGGCTTGTTTTCTATGCAATTTCCATACATAATGCTGCACCTATGATCTAAGAATCAAAGGAAAATGAAAATACAACTTAGCAAAATGAGATGCCATGGAAAATGTGTTAAATATTTATAGCTATAAATATTTACATTAATAAAACATCCCAAATCAACAACCTACTTTGCAACTTAAAGAATTAGGAAAAGAAAAACAAACTAAACGCAAAAAAACTTCTTCTATTAAGAAGGAAGAAACTAATAAAGACTAGATCAGAGATAAATAAAATATAAAAAAGAAAAACAATAAAGAAATCAATGAAACCAAAAGTCGATCCTTTTGCCTTCAACACAATTGTCAAAGAGATGGATTAAGAGAAAAGAGAGAAGACTCAAATTACTAAAACAGAAATGAAAGTGAGGACTTCATTACGAATTCTACAGAAATAAAAAAAAATTGTAAGATAGTACTATGAAAAATTGTATACCAACGAATTGAATAATCTAGATGAAATGGAAAGTGTCCTAGAACAGAAAACCTACCAAGACTAAAGCATAAAGAAATGGAAAGTCTGAATAGAATTCTAACTAGCAAGGAAATTTTCTTCTTTATTTTCATTTTTACTTTAACTCCAGTGTAGTTAACATACAATGTTATATTATCTTAAGGTGTACAATATATTGATTCAACACTTTCATACAACATCTGGTGCAAATCACAAGTGTCCTCCTTAATCTGCACCATCTATTTCATCCATTCCTCCACCCACCTCCCCTCTGGTAACCATCAGTTTTTTCTCTATAGTTAAGACTCTGTTTCTTGCTTTGCCTCTCTCTTTATTTCTCTCTCTCTTTCTCTTTCTTTTCCTTTAGTAATTTGTTTTGTTTCTTAAATTACACATAGAAGTGAAATCAGGGGTGCCTGGGTGGCTCAGTCGGTTGAGCGTGACTTCGGCCCAGGTCATGATCTCACAGTTCGGGAGTTTGAGCCCCACGTCAGGCTCCGTGCTGACAGCTCAGAGCCTAGAGCATGCTTCGGATTCTGTGTCTCTCGCTTTCTCTGCTCCTCCCCCATTCATGCTCTGTCTCTCTATGTCTCTCAAGGATAAATAAATGTTAAAAAAAAAAAAGAAAAGAAATCATATGGTATTCATCTTTCTCTGACTGACATTTTTCATTTATCATTATACTCTCTAGCTCCATCCATGTTGGTGCAAATTGTAAGCTTTCATTATATTTTATGGCTGAATATATTCCAATATATATATATTGCCCCCCAGTCTCCCTCATCAATGCAAGACAATATTTGAAGTGTGGGGGCTTTGTGTATAATTGTTTATTCATCATCACATTTTCTGTATTATGCCAGAGTCCACAGACCATATAAAAGAACTTGGGTTTTTTGATCGATAAAAGTGATCACAGATGTAGGGATGTCCAGAGTTCAGGGTCACTGTCAACACCTCGCCAAGAATTTATGATTCTTTAGGTGATGTCAAAGCATTTTATTATATTTTTCCATCTTAAGCTTCATAACATTTTATGAATAAGATAGTGTTATTTAATATTCTTTTTGTCATTACAGAAAGTGAGGCCTTCATAGTTCAGATGTTATAATATTCACTAGGAATCCTCAACAAATATATAAAAATGTATTGCTTATTCTATAAGCCTTTTAGGGCTAACCTCTAGGATCGTTCTACCACTATATTTAGCCGCTTAGCCATCAGCAATCATAGGATCTTATCAAGGCAAAATAGAGAACTAAATAAATTGATTTAAATGTAAAAGCAAATGAAAAATGTATGTTATTTTCCTTGTCTGTGAATATGTATGCCCTTATGTACAGAGACCAGTGGTCACTTCTGGTGATTATGAAATAGATTAATCTCTAAATATCGGAATGTGTAAAAAAAATTACATGTATTCATTTGATTTAGGAATGTGCTTTCGTACTTCCACTTGAATAAAGGTGTGTTTGATACTCAGAAAAAAAAAACATAAGAGACTCTTAAATACTAAGAACAAACTAAGAGGTGTGGTAGGGGAGTGAGTGGGTGAAGGCCACAGAGGAGGGCACTTGTTGGGATGGGCACTGGGTGTTGTATGGAAACCAATTTGACAATAAATTATTTAAAAAATATTGAAGTTCATTATGTCTTTTTTTTCTCTTATTCCCTTCTTCTGTCAATGGACACTTGGGCTGCTTCCATAATCTGCTTGTTGCAAATATTGCTGCTATAAACATACATATGTGTGTATCTTTTGATTTAGCGTTTATGTATTTTGGGTGTAGATACGCAGTAGTGTGATCACTGGAATGAAGTGTAATTCTATTTTTAACTTTCTGTGGAACTTCAGTACTGTTTTCTAGAGTGGCTGCACCACTTTCAATCCCTAACATCAGTGCAAAAGGGGGCCCTTCTCTCCAAATACTCGCCAACACTTGTTTCTTGTGTTTTTGATTTTAGACATTCTGACAGATGGGAGGGGATATCTCATTGTAGTTTTGACTTGTATTTCCCTAATGATGAGTGATGTTGAGGATCTTATCATGTGTCTGTTGGCTATCTCGATGTGCTCTTTGGAGAAATGTCTGTTCATTTATTCCGTCCATGTTTAAATGGATTATTTGATTTTTAAGTGCTGACTTGTGTAACTTCTTTATTCTTATGGATACCAACTCCTTATTAGATAATAATTTGCAAATATTAGTTTGATAATTTGCAAATAGTGTAGATTTCCCTTTAGCTTTGTTGACTGTTTCCTTCACTGTGCAGAAGCTTTTCTATTTTTATGTTGTCCCAATAGGTTAACTTTTATTTCCCTTACCTTAGTATACATATCTAGAAAAATATTAATAGAACCAATGTTAGAGACACTTAGGTTTGTGCTCTCTTCAGGGATTTTATTATTTCAAATCTCACATTTAGGTCTTTAATCCATTTTGAATTTTTGTCTATGGTGTAATAAAGTGATACAGTTCCATTATTTTGCATGTAGCTGGCTAGTTTTGCCAATGCTATTTACTGAAGTGAACTTTTCTATGGGAACAGTGTTTTAAACAGATCTAAATGTAAGATCTAAAACTAAACAACACTAATAAGAAAATATATGGCATAATATTCCCAACATTTGCTTTGCTAGTGATTTCTTAGGTATGACACCAGAGACACAGGTAATAAGAGAAAAAAAAAAAGACATAATGAACTTCAATATTTTTTAAATAATGTATTGTCAAATTGGTTTCCATACAACGCCCAGTGCCAATACCAACAAGAGCCCTCCTCTGTGCCCTTCACCCACTCACTCCCCTACCACACTCCCCTCACCTCTCAGTTTGTTCTTAGTATTTAAGAGTCTCTTATGGTTTTTCACCCTCCCTCTCTGTGTCTTTTTTTCTTTCCCCTCTTCCCCTGCCCCCTGGTTTTCTGCTAAGTCTCTCAAAATCTACCTATGCGTGGAAACATATGATATCTGTCTTCCTCTGACTGACTTATTTCACTTAGCATAATACCCTCCAGTTCCATCCACGTTGCCACAAATGGCCAGATTCCATTCTTCCTCATTGCTGTGTAGTATTCCATTGTGTATATATCTATATCTATATCTATATCTATTTATCATCTATCTATCATCTATATATCTATCTATCTATCTATCTATCTATCCATCTTCTTTATCCATTTATCAGTTGATGGGCACTTAGTCTCTTTCCATGATTTGGCTATTGTCAAAAGTGCTGCCATGAACATTGGAGTACACGTGCCCCTATGCATCAGCACTCCTGTATCTCTTGGGTAGAATCCTAACAGTGCTATTGCTGGGTCATAGTGTAGTTCTATTTGCATTCTTTTTTGAGGAAACTCCACACCATTTTCCAGAGCGACTGCACTAGTTTGCATTCCCACCAACAGTGTAGGAGGGTGCCTGCTTCTCTACATCCTCGCCAGCATCTATAGTTGCCTGATTTGTTCACTTTAGCCACTCTGACTGGTGTGAGATGGTATCTCAGTGTGGTTTTGATTTGTATTTCCCTGATGATGAGTGACTTTGAGCATCGTTTCATGTGTCTGTTGGCTATCTGGATTTCATCTTTAGAGAGGTGTCTATTCATATCTTCCACTCATTTCTTCACTGGATTATTCGTTTTTTCGGATGTGGAGTTTTGTAAATTCTTAATAGATTTTAAACACTAGTCCTTTATATGATATGTCATTTACAATTATCCTTTCCCATTCCGTCAGTTGTCTATTAGTTTTGTTGGTTGTTTCCTTTGCCGTGCAGAAGCTTTTTATCTTGATGAGGTCCCAATAGTTCATTTTTGCTTTTAATTCCCTCACCTTTGGAGATGTGTCGCAAAGGAAATTGCTGTGGCTCAGGGCAAAAAGGTTTTTTCCTGCTTTCTCCTTTAGGATTTTGATGGTTTCCTGTCTCACATTCAGGTCCATCATCCATTTTGAGTTTATTTTTGTCAGTGGTGAAAGAAAGTGATCTCGTTTCATTCTTCTGCATGTTGCTGTCCAGTTCTCCCAGCACCGTTTGTTAAAGAGGCTGTCTTTTTTCCATTGGATACTCTTTCCTACTTTGTCAAAGATTAGTTGGCCATATGCTTGTGGGTCCTCTTCTGGGTTCTCTATTCTATTCCATTGGTCTATGTGTCTGTTTTTGTGCCAATACCATACAGTCTTGATGACTACCGCTTTGAAGTAGAGGTTAAAGTCTGGGATTGTGATGCCTCCCGCCTTGGTTTTATTCTTCAGTATTATTTTGGCTATTCGAGGTCTTTTGTGGTTCCATACAAATTTTAGGATTGTATGCTCTAGCTTTGAGAAGAATGCTGGTGCAATTTAGATTGGGATTGCATTGAATGTGTAGATTGCCTTGGGTAGTATTGCCATTTTAACAACATTTGTACTTCCAATCCATGAGCATGGGATGTTTTTCCATTTCCTTGGGTCTTCCTTAATTTCCTTCATAAGTTTTTTTATAGTTTTCAGCGTAGAGATCCTTTTCATCTTTGATTAAATTATTCATAGGTATTTTATGGTTTTTGGTGCAATGGTTCATGGGATTTGCTTCTTTATTTCTCTTTCTATTGCTTCATTGTTGGTGTATAGAAATGCCACCGATTTCTGTACATTGATTTTGTATCCTGCAACTTTGCCGTATTCGTGGATCAGTTCTAGTAGGCTTGTGGTGGATTCTGTCGGGTTTTCCATGTAAAGTATCATGTCATCTGCGAAAAGTGAAAATTTGACCTCATCCTTGCCTATCCTGATGTCTTTTATTTTGCTTTGTTGTCTGATTTCTGATGCTAGGACCTCCAACTCTATGGTAAATAGCAGTGGTGAGAGTGGACCTCCCTGCCGTTTTCCTGATCTCAGGGGGAAGGCTCTCAGTTTTTCCCCATTGAGGATGATATTAGCTGTGGGTTTTTTCATAAATGGCTTTTGATGCCTAAGTATGTTCCTTCTATCCCGACTTTCTCGAGAATTTTTATTAGGAAAGGATGTTGTATTTTGTCACAGGCTTTCTCTGTATCTATTGACAGAATCATATGGTTCTTATTTCTTCTTTTGTTAAAGTGATATGTCACATTGTTTGATTTGCAAATATTGAACCAGCCCTGCAAACCAGGGTTGAATCCTTTTTGATCATACTGAATAATTCTTTTTATAAGCTGTTGGATTTCATTTGCTAATATCTTGTTAAGAATTTTTGCATCCAGATTCATCAGGGATATTGGCCTGTGGTTCTCTTTTTTTTTCTGGGTCTCTATCTAGTTTGGTAATCAAAGTGAGGCTGGCTTCATAGAATGAGTCTGGGAGTTTTCCTTCTGTCTCAATTTTTTGGAACATCTTGAGGAGGATAGGTATTATGTCTGTTTCAAATGTCTGGTAAAATTCCCCAGGGAAGCCATCTGGTCGTGGACTTTTATTTGTTGTACGATTTTTGATAACTTATTCAATTTCTTCACTAGTTATTGGTTTGTTCAAGTTTTCTATTTCTTCTCGTTTGAGTTTTGGTGGTGTGTGACTGTTTAGAAATTTGTCCATTTCTTCCAGGTTGTCCAGTTTGACAGCATATAGTTTTTCATAGTATTCTCTGATAATTGCTTATATTTCTGAGGAATTGGTTGTAATCACTCCCTTTTTGTTCATGATTTTATCTATTTGGGTTCTCTCTCTTTTCTTTTTGAGAAGCATGGCTAGAGGTTTGTCTATTTTGTTTATTTTTTCAAAGATCCAGCTCTTGCTTTCAATGATCTGTTGCACTCCTTTTTCTGTTTCCATATGATTAATTCTGCCCTGATCTTTCTTATTTCTCTCTTTCTCCTGGGTTTGGGTTGTCTTATCTGTTCTGCTTCTAGTTCCTTTGGGCTGTTAGAATTTGTGTTATTGATTTTTCTTGTTTCTTGAGGTGGCCTGGATTGCAATGTATTTCCCTTTCAGGACTGCCTTTCCTCCATCCCAAAGTGTTTGGATTATTGTGTTTTCCTTTTCATTTGTTTCTATGTATTTTTTAATTTCTTCTCTAAATGCTCGATCTACCCATTCGTTCGTTAGTAGGTTGTTCTTTAGCCTCCATGCTTTTGGAGGTTTTCCAGAATATTTTCTGTGGTTGATTATAAGTTTCAAAGCATTGTGGGCTGAAAGTGTGCATGGTATGATCTCAAACTTTTTATATTTATTCAGTGTTTCCTTGCACCCCAAAATGTGATCTATCTTGGAAAACGCTTCAT
Organism: Paguma larvata; assembly: GCA_030068075.1. Taxonomy (NCBI): domain Eukaryota; kingdom Metazoa; phylum Chordata; class Mammalia; order Carnivora; family Viverridae; genus Paguma; species Paguma larvata. Next base: position 49,567,287 of record CM057830.1, on the reverse strand, counting down.
GTGCATTTTAGAAGAATGTAAATTCCTTTACTTCTGGATGAAGGGCCCTGAATATCAGTCAGGCCAATCTTTTCCTATGTGTCATTCAGGGCCATCATTTCTATGGTGATTCTCTGTTTAGTGGATCTTTCCAGTACTGTGAGTGAGATATTAAGATCCCCTGCAATTAGCAAATTTTTATAGATAAGATTACTTACGCTTGTAATTAGTTGCTTTACAAATTTAGGTGCCCCGGAATTCAGCGTGTAGATATTTATAATCGTTAGCTCTTCCTGCTGGATACTCCCTGTGATTATTACATAATGCCCTTCTTCATCTCTTATTACATCTTTTACTTTGAAGTTTAGTTTGTCCAATATAAGTGTGGCTTCTCCAACTTTCCTCTGACTTCCTGTAGCATGATAGACAGTTCTCCACCCCTCACTTTCAATTTGAAAGTGTCCTCAGGTGTAAAATAGGTCTCTTGAAGACAGCATATAGATGGGTCTTGTTTTTTAATCCATTCTGTTACCCTGTGTCTTTTAATTGGAGCATTTAGTCCATTTACATTCAGCGTTAATATTGTAAAATATGGATTTAGAGTCCAGGTGTCATCTGTAGGTCGTTCTTGTAATGATGTCTCTGGTACTCTGTGTTCCTTGCAACCTTTCCTTTATAGTTTCCCCCTCGGGATTTCTTGTAATACTGGTTTATTTGTGATGTATTCCTTCAGTTTTTGGTTATTTGGGAAGACCTTTATCTGTCCTTCCATTCTGAAAGACAGACTGGACGGATAAAGGATTCTTGGCTGCGTATCCTTCGTGTTCATGACATTGAAGATTTCTTGCCTTTCCTTTCTGGCTTGCCATGTTTCTTTAGGTAAGTCTGCTACTACTCTAATGTGTCTTCCTTTGTATGCCAAGGCCCATTTATCCCTAGCTGTTTTCTGAATTCTCTCTTTGTATTTGTATTTTGCCAGTTTCAGTATGATGTGTTGTACTGAGGATTTATTCAGGTTACATCTGAGGGGAGTTCTCTGTGCCTCTTGGATTTCCATGCCCATTTCGTTCCTCATGTTGGGGAAGTTCTCAGCAATGATTTGTTCAAGTACCCCTTCAACTCCTTTCTCTCTCTCTTCTTCTCTGGAATTCCTATAATACAGATATTACTCCGTTTGTTTGCATTGTTCAGCTCTCGTATTCTTTCCTGTTCCTAAATCGGTTTCTCTCTATTCCTCTGCTTCCTCTTAGTCCATAATTTTATCTTCTAATTCACCTATTCTCTCTTCTACCTCCTCAATTCGCGCTGTAGCCGCTTCCAATTTGTTTTGCATCTCATTTAAAGCATCTTTTGATTCCTCCAGACCGTTTTTGGGACCTTGATCTCTGCCTCGAGGGCCCCCTTGCTTTCTTCTATGGTTTTGTCAAGCCCAGCAAGTATTTTTATGTTTATCCTTCTATATGCGTGTTCTGTTAAGTTGCTTATGTCTGCTTTCATCAGTTCTTGCGGCTGTCACTATTCTCTGTACATTCTTTTGAGGGGAGTTCTTCCATTTCATCATTTTGGCTAGGTGTGCATTGGTTTATTTCCTAGGTCTCCTCTGTCTCCCAGGATTTTCTGTATTTCGTGTTCTCTTCCCCGTAGCCTCCAACTCCTCTTCATGCATATCTCTGGGTTTGAGACTCCCTCGGTTTCAGTCCTTCCTAGTTTGAAAGACATGGGAGAGCACCAGGTTCCCCTACTTCTCCGGCATGTTGGCCCCTCCCCTGAATTTTAATATTTTTTAACTGTGCATCAAAATACATTATAAAAAGAGCTAACATAAACTCACAGAATGGAAAAATATTTGCAATTCCTAAGCCTGACAAGATATTAGTATCCAGAATACATATAGAAGTCTAAAAATCAATAACGAAAATTAAAGAATCTCAACTAAAGATGAGCAAATGACTTAAATAGACTTTTCTCCAAAGAATACACAAATGACCCTGAAGCCAAGACTACCCTGTACGTTAACTAACTTGAATTTAAATTAAAAAATGCACAAATGACCAATAGGTACATGGAAGGATGTTCGACATCACCAATTATTAGGGAAATACTAATCAAAAATACAATGAGATACTCTTAGCATGATTACTATCAAAACAAAAACAACACAATACAAAACGAAACAAAGCAAAAGAGAAAACAAGCATTGGCAAGGATATGGAGAAATTGGAACCCTTGCGAACTGTTGGTGGGAATACAAAATGTTACAGTCACTGTGGAAAAGAGTACGGTGGTTCCTTAGAAAATTTTAAAAAATTAACATATTATTCAGTATTTCCACTTCTGTGCATATAACAAAAAGTATCCAAAACGTGTCTTAAAGAGATACTGTACACCCGTATTCATAGTAGCATTTTTCTCCATAGCCAAAATGTGGATGCAACCAAAGTGTCCACTGGTAGATGAGTAGATAAACAAAATATAATATATACATACAATGAAATATTAGTAAGCCATGAAAATTAATGAAATCTTGTCATTTGCACTGACATGGATGAAGCTAGAGAGTATAATGTGAAATAAGTCAGCCAGAGAATGATAAATACCGTACGATTTCCCCCATATGTGGAATTTAAGAAACAAAACAAAGGAACAAAGGAAATAAAAGAGAGATAGAGATAAACCAAGAAATAGTCTCTTAACTATAGAAAACAAACTGATTATTTACCAGAGGGAAGGAACATGGGTGGATAGGGTAAATAGGTGATGGGGATTGAGGAGTGCACTTGTTTGATGAGCACTGGGTGTTATATCGAATTGTTGAGTCACTGTATTGTACACCTGAAACAAATATAACACTGTATGTTAACTATACTGGAATTAAAATGTTTAAATTTAAAAAAAATTAGAGACATTGGAATGAGATGTTTAAAAAAGGAAATTCTGCAATATGCTGCAACGCGGATCAAACTTGAAGGCACTATGCTAAGTGAAATATGCTGGTCATGGAAAGACAAATATTGTTTGATTCCTCGTATATGAGGCACTTAGAGCAGTCAGAATCATAGAGACAGAAAGTAGAACAGTTGTTGACAGGAACTAGGAAAGGGAATAGTGAGAACTTATTATTTAATGAGTATAAAGTTTCAGTTTCATAAGATGAAAAGATTTATGAATATGGATGGCAGTGATGATTATACAATACTAGGATGTATTTAATGGCATTGAAGTCTACACTTCAAATGGTTAATATGGTAAATTTTATGTTCTGTGTATGTTACCCCAATAGAAATGTTGAAGAACAAAGACTGTAACTCATACTGAACACAAGTTAATGATAGCTTCTTAACACTCACGGCCTACCTTCTTTTCCAAAGTGACTTTCTGCTCCTTGTATCTTCTTGTCCAGCAGAGGTAAGGCCTATTGTCCATGTTCTTACTTCCTAGAATCAACTGTCACACACTTATCCCCAGAACATGGTCAATTACTTTACTTTCACTCCAAAAGTTTTCTTCCATCCAATCTATTTTACTTCCTGGATCTACCAAGTGGCTAAACCACATACAACTTTGCTATATCTGTGCTTTACACAATACTATTCTTCTGGATACCTTATTCTAGATAAGACTTTAATCCTTGTACTACATCCTTACCTTAGCAAGCATGTCTGCATGAAATACCTATCTATTTTTGGCCTCATATTGCCAAGTACCTGGACAGTCTTACTGCCTTATATATCCCTTCAGAAATTCATCTAGAGAAGCACTTCTAAAAGTCTAACTTGGGGGGTGCCTGGGTGACATAGTTGGTTAGGCATCTGACTTCGACTCAGGTCATGATCTTGCAGTTCATGGATTCGAGCCTCCTGTGAGCTGATAGCTCAGAGCCTGGATCCTGCTTCAGATTCTGTGTCTCCTTCTCTCTCTGACTCCCCTCCACCTCTCAAAAATAAATAAACATTTAAAAAAGTGTGATCTCTATAACAGTGCTACCAGAAGACGTTCACTAATAACAAGTTCAGTAATTATGTATGATAAATTCTATATACTCTTCACATTTTGAATATTTATGATGAACAAAAATAAATACAAGTTTCTGAGAAGTCCTGCAGCAAAGAAAACTATCTGACCACGTTTAACCAGGTGTTTTGCAAACACATTCAGACTTGCAGACTTTTTTTCACCAGACACTGATCTCTCAGAACTCAGTTTGGGAGATGCTTGTTTCAAATGTACCTCTGAGGTGTACCCAGGCTCCAGTTTCTAAGTCCCTACCCGTTCTCGGGTCCCAGTAAATAAATTCCATATGTTAAGAATTCCTCACCCAGGATTCCAAGATGCTTATTTTCCTCCAGCTGCACCTTTTCCTGAAATGTCTCATCTTGGAAAGCTTCATATCGGACTTTCCAGTAAGTGCCCCCAATCCGACTGGAGCTCTTCTGGAAGAATTTATCTGAGCTACTGGATAAAAAAGATGCAAATTTAATATGATTTTATTATGTATCATATTGATCCCCATTTCATCCTTGGTCTCATTAAGTTATGGGTACTTATGTTTAGGAATAACATTAGGGATCATCCGGATTCAGTTCCACCCAGTGAAGGTATCTCCTTTGATGACACCACTAATTAGTGTTATGCATCTTCTGCCTGCTTGAGTATTTCAAATATCAGGGGACTTATTTTCGTAGAAAGCAATCCTTCTTACTATTGGAGTTTTAATGGTTGGAGTTCTTCTTTATAGTAGGCTGAAATCTTCCCCTTGTAACTTCCAGACAATGGGACAAGTTTTGTCCTCTTAAGTTACATAGTCTTATACATGTCCTAATGATCCTCATGTATTCAAGATCCCTTCTCACCTTAATCAAAAATATTCTTCGTTTCAAAATAAAAGCCAACAAACTTAACACAGTTGGAGATTCTGTAAGTTACTGAGATCCAATTTCCTACTTACTTATGGTTTCTGCATATTCATTCCATTATTTCTTACTGGAAGAATAAACATGATAGTGGTCCTAGAATATTCCTCCCAAAACTCTCCTAGTCATTTACTAAGTACCTCTTCTGTAAAAGACCTGGAATCACTGATAGTCCAGTGAGCCAGTATAACTTAAGGTCTTACCAACTGAATAGGGAATTGACCTTCTGCTCTATTTTGCCTACATGAGTCATGGATGGGGTAGGAGAATTTGGATAAATTCCTCCAAAAAGATGAGAATGGAATGGCTACAAGGTGAATATCTCCCACTCTTCCTACATTTCTCAGAATACTCTTTACACTCCTTTTCAAGTGCCTCCTTCAAACCATAGAAAAGAAAGGAAGGAACCATGAGATAAACAATGATTCAAATAAAGAAGTGTTGGATAAATGCCATTTCAACTGTTCTGGTTTCTTTTGAATTTTATTTTCTGAATGTGGCCTGGAATCACAGCCAGAGAAATCTGAAACTCTGCTTGTATTCTTTGCTGAGAAAATGACATAACCCCACATAAATCTTTTTATCTTCCCAAAAGCAAGCTCTCTAAGGGATCACAAGAATTTGGCTAACAGTTGTGTAATATAATTGCACCCAGACAATGATTGTAACCTCTAAGTGAAGTAAGAGATTTCAGAGAGGGAGTAATAGGTGGTGGGATGGTCTCAGAAACTGAGGGAGGAAGGCCACTGCCTCTTACCTGCCTGGTTCCCTCAAATTCTTCCCAGTACTCCCATCATGTCCCATTGGGCCATAGTTCCATAGAATCTCATGGGCCTCAATGAAGTACTTCCGGACTTTGCCTGTGAGTTGGTTCATGGGAGGAGCCATGGAGCAAGACTTGACCTGGTAAAGTGCTTGCATGCCATCTGGAGGAAGAACATCATGACTGGATCCATTCCAACAAACAGGTCTTATACCCAGATGACCCACCTTCCTCCTTCTGTTTTTTTTTTTTTTCCCTCTCACCTTTCACTATGCCACTTTCCTTCATTCCACAATAGACTGACTGGGAGAAAGGGAGCCAAGTTGAGAATTCAAGTACCTTCATTGCTCACCACTACCAGCACATTTAGTAGATCCTCATTCCTACTTCTGCAAAAAGCTTATATTATATCAACATCACAGAGTTTGAAGCTGGAAACACCTGATTTCAAATCTAATCCTTATCACTTGCTCTAGGACCTTAGGCCAGTCACTTCCTAGATCTGAGCTTTGACTCCTGTTTTGTAAATGAGGAAAATAGGGAAGTCTACCACAGGGCTGGTAGGAGCATCACATCTTTCAAAAAGAGAAGTAAGAAGAAAAAGGGGGGGGGTAGGTTACATGTAAACTGGGAAGCTCCAAAAATAATAGAACATCTTTAATACATAGAGATGATGCTCCATATTTGTGAATGTCAGGAAAATTTGAATTCTAAAAAAAAAATTAGTGTTTATTCTTGAGAGAGAGAGAGAGAGAGAGAGAGAGAGAGAGAGAGAGAGAGGGAGGGTCAAAGAGAGAGAGGGAGACACAGAATCTGAAGCAGGTTCCAGGCTCTGAGCTGTCACAGAGCCTGACGCAAGGCTCAAACTCAAGAACAGCAAGATCATGACCTGAGCCGAAGTCAGGTGCTTAACCAACTGAGCCACCAAGGTGTCCCAAGAAAATTTGAATTCTAAATAATATCTGCAAATGTGGAAGAATTTACACTGAGGTATGCATAGTAATAATGGATAATAGTGCCTTATGTTACCTTTACATGAGTTACCTCCTTCAATCCTCATATGATTATGAGGATTAAAACTCATGTGAAACAGACTTTTAATGTACCTTTCTGCATATGAAGAAAACTGAGTATCAGAGAGGTTAAGAAACAAGATTACACAGTTAGTCAATGGTGAAACTGAGACTTATAATCCTATCTTTTAACTGCAAATTGGAAAGCTCATTTTCTTCTCTCAGAGAAGTTACATGAGCTCAACCAAAGTTAATTAAGCTGGTAAAACCAGTATTTGAATTCAAGCTTTCCTGGCTGGCCCTAAGGCCCATATTTGTTTCACTATTGTGCTGGATCTCTAACCTCCATCCACATTTATATTCTTTTACCCAGGCATGTTTGGGACTGAGGGGAGGCCCTGGATAATGGAAAATGGATAAGTATACTCTGCCGGTCACACCTACTACCACTACCACAGACTCATAATCCTTATAGTCTATAACCCCTCACCTACTCAAATATAATTTCACATACCCATATTACCTTCCTGAGAGCCACCTAATTTATCATATATCGAAAAATTCTAGAAAGCGAGGGCTGAATATGATACTATATGTTTACTAACTAGAGTTTAAATAAAAATTTGAAAGAAAAAGAAAAAAGAAAAGAAAGAACTAGGAAGGATTTTAGAAACTATTTAGACAAACAAAACCCTCATTTTATGGATGCAGAAAATGAGGTCTATACCTCATGCATAGGAAGTGCATGGGAAGGCACTTTTCCAAAGTCAAACGGTTAGTTTTACACAGAGGTGAGACAATAACTGAAACCTTTAATCACTCATCTGGTCCTCTTTTCATTGTCTTGTATATTCCTCCTTTCCTTTGATGCACTATGTCATTACTTCAACAATGTTTGTTTTCTTTTTTTTTTAATGAGGAAGTTTGTTTATTTTCTGTATTATAAACTCTAAAGGGACTAGCTTTAGATTTCTCCCAATAAGGTATATCCCTTGAGTCACAAAGTAGTCACCTGTTTACCCTCTTAAAGAAGCATTTAATCTACATGCAAATGCTTGAATTCTCCCTGTATAAATATAGTCCTGCAGTTCAGTTTTTCTAAAATTCGCAAGTATGAAGGAAGAGTGGATTAACTGGATTATATGTGTATTGTTCCTACTTCAGCGATGGTTATACACAAAATAAGATGAATTTTACCTAGGTGAGACATTATTAAACTAGGTGAATAATATCACCAAAACTGAATTAGTAAATATGTCCTGAAATAATTTGCATGACTGGTGGCTAATAGAATGGAATAATTTAGCCACTAATATTTTTTTAATATTAAAATTTCTAATCTTTTTTGAGACAGAGCAACTCAGAGTCAATAAAGGTGGTTATATTGTGAATTTTTAGATGGTGCTTAAGAATTCTTATCTTGTTAAATATCAGTATTTTTTTTCTTTTTAAGAATAAATTAAAGGGAGTAAATGAGGCAGAATGCCACTCCACCCTCAGGTCAATTTCGTGGTATTTAAAATGCCAATAATATTTCTGACACTTGCCAATTGAGGGGACTTTACCCTCACTGGATGGTTTTATTATAGTTTGACTGTCTCGTGACATTGCTTAGAGAGCCTTCACAAAGAGATGTCACCATCGCAGTGCTAACAATGTTTGTTTTCTATGAAAATCAAATCTTCTATCCCTATTACTGTCGTGTCCCAACTAGAGAGCATCACTACTTGCTCACAATACTCTATGATCTCCTGAAGAAGCCTTACTCTTCTTTAATCTCTCCTTCACTCCCTGTTCAATCAGCTACAAATTACTCCAGGTCTTAATTCCTTAGAATTCTTAGCAAAGAAGAACAACAATTTTTAACCGCTGAGCCAGGGAAATTCCTGGCTAGGTCCCAGAATTCTAGTCTAGTATTTCATTCTTTATATTTAGCTGTCCCACCTGAAAGACGTATCTTTTTTTTAAATAGTTTATTGTCAAGTTGGTTTCTATACAACACCCAGTGCTCAATCCAACGAGCGCCCTCCTCTGTGCCCACCACCCACTCTTCCCCTCCCACACCCATCTCTCCCCTCAGTTCTTTCTTATACTTTGAGAGTCTCTCATGTCATGTCTGAAAGACGTATCTTATGCTCCAGACTCCTGATGATAATTAATGCCATCTACCTTCTATATTTCAAGGGTCAGAGATGCTGAGTCTCACCTCGCAAGTGACTATTCACTTGACAGCTAATCAACCAGGTGCCAGGTTCCTGAGGCACCATCTCAGCCGTCACAAAGGTGGCTGGAAAGATGTGAGCCACATCAGTGCGGTGGCCCCGGATGGTCAGTATCTGTCCATGGAAGAAAGCTGTGTGGACATCTACTTCATTGCCCATGCCAAACAAGTGCCAGGCCACAGGCTTCTGTGCACACATGCTTAGATCCGGTAAGTTCCCAAAGACAAAGCCATTGATTGCTGCAAATGAAAATCCAAAGAAAATATCAGAGTTAGAAAAGTATAGCCTAATGGAAGAAGGTTTGCCATCTGACAATAATAATAGATAACATTTAAATGAATTTTTAAAAAGCAGACTGTGTTGACCATATGCTTCATTTCATTTAAAATCTCACAAACAGCCCTGGAAAATAAGCAGATATTGTTTATCTCAAGCAAACAATGGAAAACCAAGGCTCAGAGAAGTAAAGTTACTTATCTTCCAATGCCACAGAGCTATTAAGTGACAGAACCAAGATTACAACCCAGAAATCTGAAGAAGTTTTCTAAGGAATGGAGTTTATTTTCCTTCCAGGCCAATTTCCTTCAGTAATTTCCACAAGACAATTATCAAGTTAACTGTTTACCATGGTTATCAAAAGCAATTGGTGTAACACCTAAGAGAAATTTGAGCTGTCCAAGCCATCCCTACCTCTTCCGAGTTTTCACGTCCCCTTGGGACTGTCTGGCTTTGAGACCATCTATGGTACAAAAGAGAAGTAAATCCCTTTCTTAATCAAACAAAAACAAAATCAACTTGTTTCTATTACTAAAATCAGTTATTTGCCCATGACTCAGGGCTTTTGTATCTTTAGTTTGTTTTTAATTTAATTAAAATGATCAACTTCCTCACAGCCAACCATTTTTCCCCGCAAAGTGGGTAACTCTTCTATCCTTTTTAGGACAAAGAAACGTTGACTAATTGTATCAGGGGGCAACCCTCACCCTGAGTGACTGAGCATATAGTATATGACTTTGAAATTGATAACCTAGGCTATAACACATTAGAAGGCAGGGCATCAGATGGCCATTAGATGGTAAGAGCACAGCCTGTGCAGCCAGACAGATAAGTGTTGGAATTTTAGCTGTGCAGTTAATCTGTTGTGTAATCTTGGAATCTCAGTTTCCTCTTGGGTAAACCAGGGAAAAGGCACCTACTATTTTAAGTTCTTGTGAGGATTAAAAAGAACAAGATATGTGAAAGTACCCACCAAATGCTAGGCCCAGTAGAAACCCTCCATCAGTTTTCACTGTCATGGTGTGGCCACCCTCTCCCAGCTCACCATGCATTCTATTGCTTTCCTGAAAGGCTTCATCTTCTTTGTCTACTGAGGCAGGATCTGAGCAGTAAGTGACAATGTTCTCATCAATATGCCAGCTAAGGTTCTCATCTACCACACTGAAGAGCAGGAAGAAATAACTGTCCACATCCTTCCGTTGAGGAGGGGAGTTCCCATCCAGGGTTCCTAGAGTAAGAAAGAAAGATGCCCTTGAAAACACCCTTTCCTTAGAGTACTCATAAGAAAGAAATAGCAAGAGAGGGTGATTTAAGAGTCTGTTGGCAACAGGAAAGCGGATAAAGCCTTTTGCTAATAATTTCTTTATTTCCAGTTTTTAAAAGTTTATTTATTTATTTTTAGACAGGGCAAGTTGGGGAAGGTCAGAGAGAGGGGGAGCATCCCTTAACTGGGACTTAAACTGACCAACCATGAGATCATGACCTGTGCTGAAATCGAGAATCAGATGCTTGCCTGACTGAGCCGCCCAGGTACCACTTTTGAGGCTAATTTTGATTTCCAAATTTCTAGTTCCGCCGGTAAACCCAATTCATTGAGCATAGGACTTGAGGGTTGGGCATATAGGATCTAGAATAATTCCCTCCCACCATCCCTGCCTATGCCTTCCACCCAGGGCCTTAATCCTGCAATACCCAGGTCTTCTGGGCCTGACAATACTTAAGCATTTCATATTTCCAACCAAGTCTCCAGTTCTCCCCAAATTGTAATGGCTCCACTTTTGATACTAATCACACTTAAACTCTTATCGCACACCTTATTTTATTCCCATCATTACTAATTCAAGGTTTTAAAATGAAGTAAGAAAAAAATGAGAAAATATTATTATTTCTTTAATATTTATTTATTTTTTGAGAGAGAAAGAGTGGAGAAGGGGCAAAGAGAGGAGACACAGAATCTGAAGCAGGCTTCAGGCTCTGAGCTGTCAGCACAGAGCCTGATGCAATGCTCTAAGTCATAAACCACAAGATCATGACTTGAGCCAAAGTTGGATGCTTAACCAACTGAGACACCCAAATGCCCCTGAAGTTTTTAAAAAGGTAATGAAATTGAAAAAATAATAGTGTAAAGAAAGTTTAGCACGGTTTATTCCTGATAATAAATAAGAGTGCTGAATTAACACCCCTTCAGGTTGTCGTTAAATATGTAGGTGGTCCAAAACACATCACTGCTTCCTGTAGATATCCCACACCACAGAACAATAGCTCACCCATGGGACCTGTACCTCTTTTGCAAGTGATAAGGGGTCCAATGAGGCCAGTAGCAATGTCTCGTGGAGCATCCACATGAGAATGGTAGATCCAGGTGAGGCATGCTGGGTCAGCATCAGTGGGTGCGTGGCCTTCTGGAATGGTCCAGTTGTAAATGTGGCTGCCTCCCGGGGGAACAAAGTCATCAGCTTTTAGCTTACCAGAGGATCCATCTGGGTATAGGGAGCCTAGAAAATGAAATTGCAAATGCCCAGTCTCAGGGTGAGTGAGAAGGAGCCTAACAGATATAGATGCCAAGAGAGGGCTGATATATGAGACAGTGGTCCTCAGAACCTGAGGAGGGCACATGTTCAGGTAATATCCAGCCAAAAATACACAAACCTTACATAAATCTCCCAGAACCTGGAGAGCTGCCAGCCATTGGAGAAGGAGCTGTGATCATGGAATGTGCTGCACAACTTGATCTAATAGTATCTTAGTCTGAAGTCAATGACATAGAAGTGAGAAAGAACACAGAATGCTCCCACCCCCCCTCCGCCTCTTCAGGCACTCTTTGGAAAATAGAAAGAAGACAATTACAGAATTTCAATCTAAAGCTAACTGAAGTTCCTCAAAATATTAAAAATAAAACTACCCTATGATTCATTAATCACACTACTGGAGATCTACCCCAAGGAAGAAGAAGAAGAAGAAGAAACAAACAGACAAACAAAACCACACAAAACAAACAAACAAAAACACGGAGAAACTCTTTATCTCTCCTATTCTGAACGACAACCTTGGTGTATAAAGAATTTTTGGCTGTGTTCTTCCAATTCAGCACGTTAAATATTTCCTGCCACTCCATTTTGCTAACCATGTATGTATCTACCCTTTGTAAGTTAAGGACCTTTTGTCCCTAGATGCTTTCAGACTTCTTTCTTAGCTTTGTATTTTGCAAGTTTCACTATGATATGTCATGATATTGACCTGTTTTTTTGCTGATTTTGAGGGAAGCTCTTGAATGTCTTTTCCTGTCCCCAGATTAGGGACGTTCTCAGCTATAATATTTTTGAATAAACTTTATGACCCCTTGTCCCGTTCATCTTCCTCTGGGGCTCTTATGATACAGATATTGTTTCATTTTATGGAGTCACTAAGTTCCCTAAGTCTCCCCTCATGATCTAATAGTTTTCTTTCCCTCTTCTTTTCAGCTTCATTATTTTCTATAATTTTATCTTCTGTATCACCTATTCTTTACTCTGCTTCTTCAAACCTCATTATGACTATATCCAGTTAGTTTTGCATCTCAGTTATAGCATTTTTATTTCAGCCTCACTGGCTTTTCGGTCTTTGATCTCTGCAGTAAGGGTTTCTCTGGTGTTTTTTATGCTTTTTTCAAGCCTAGTTAGTAGTCTTATGACAGTTGTTCTCAACTCTTGTTCAGATGTATTGCTTATATCTGTTTTGAGCTACTTCCTGGCTGTGATTTCTTCTTGACCTTTCTTTTGGGGAGAATTCCTCCATCTTGTCATTTTGGCTAAGTTTCTGTCTTTTGCATGTTTTAAAAGCTTGTTATGTTTCCTTAATCTGCTATATTAAAAAGAGGTCATACATTGTCCAGGTGGTGGAACTTCAGGAAGTATTTCTGGTATATGCTGTGTGCACTCAGCTGTTGTGTTTTGTTTGTTCTTTCCCACTGGTCAGTCCTTTGCAGAGCTCCTCCTTGCTTGCAGTGGGAAGTGTCTGGGCCTTTAACTAGGTGTGCTTTGATTTGTTTGTTAAAATAAACGTGGAAAGAAAAAGTCTGATCCCCCCAAAAAAGAAATGGGAAGAGAATTAAAAAAATATATACAGCTGAGGGGCACCTGGGTGGCTTCGTCGGTTAAGTGTCCGACTTCGGCTCAGGTCACAATCTCACGGTTCATGAGTTCAAGCCCCACATCGGGCTTGCTGCTACCAGCGCAGACCCCGCATTGGATCCTCTTCTCCCCTCTCTATGCCCCTCCCCTGATTACATTGTCTAAAAAATAAATAAAACATTAAAAAAAAAAAAAACTATACAGCTGATTCCAGAGAAAAAGAAAAGTAAAAAAAGGAAAAGAGAAAAGAAAAGAAAAAAAGAAACCTGACCAAAAAATAAAACAGGGGCGCCTGGGTGGCTCAGTCGGTTAAGCGGCCAACTTCAGCTCAGGTCATGATCTCACGGTCTATGGGTTCAAGCCACGCGTCGGGCTCTTTGCTGACGGCTCAGAGCCTGGAGCCTACTTCGGATTCTGTGTCTCCCTCTCTCTCTGCCTTCCCCTGCTCATGCACTGTCTCTCTGTCTGTCAAAAATAAATAAACGTTAAAAAATTAACAAAAGAAAACCAAACAGAAAACGAAATGAAACAAACAAGAAACTATGAATCTGGTTCTGAAAGAAGGAAAGAAAGAAAGAAAGAAAGAAAGAAAGAAAGAAAGAAAGAAAGAAAGAAAGAAAGGAAGGAAGGAAGGAAGGAAGGAAGGAAGGAAGGAAGGAAGAAAGAAAGAAAGAAAGAAAGAAAGAAAGAAAGAAAGAAAGAAAGAAAGAAAGAAAGAAAGAAAGAAAGGTGGAAAAAAAATAAGTCTGGAACTATCTCCACCAGAACTGCAGGTGCTATTTTTGAAGCATTCAATTTTCAGTACATTTGGTGCATGTGGGGTGCTGCCTAGGCGGGTCTTCTAGAGGAGAGGCCTGCTCTGCTGCCTCAAAGTCAGTCTTGTTCCAGTAAATAAGCAGTTGCCAAGCCCAGGGGGGTGGGGTTTGGTGTAAGTATGTCCTGCCTCCACTGGGGGCTGCTGTGCTGCTCTGAGGTCCCATCGTGTTGGTATTGGGGAGGAAATGGCAACACCCTAATCTCTTGTCCCCAAGCAGGAGATCTCACATCCCCCATTATTCAGGCAGCCGTCACAGAATAGCAAGGTCAGTCAGCTCACCCTGTGCCACATCTCTCCTGTGTTTTTTCTTTGGTTAGTGGCTGGGATTCAAAATTCAAAGTCTTGAAGGACCCAGCACTGTACGAACCCACCCCCTTCCTCTAGAGTAAAACAAAACATTAATTCAAAGGAATGCATGGACCCCTATGCTTATAGTAGCATTACTTGCAATAGTCAAGACATGGAAGCAGACCAAGTGTCCATCCATTGATGGATGAATAAAGAAGATATGGTATATATGCAATAGTATATATGGCAATTCAGCCATAAAAAATAATCAAATCTTGCCATTTCCAATGGCATGGATAGAGCTGTAGAGTATTATGCCAAGAAAAATCATTCAGTCAGAAAAAGACAAATACCATGTGATTTCACTCATATGTAGAATTTAAAAACACAACAAACAAGCGAAAGAAAACAAATTGGGGAGAGGAGCAAATCAAGAAAGAGACTCATAACTATAAATAACAAATTGATGGTTATCAGAGGGGAGGTGGGTGGGAGAATGGTTTAAATAAATGATAGGGACTAAGGAGGGCACTTGTGATGAGTACCAGGTGAGGCATGGAAGTGTTGAATCACTATATTGTACATCTGAAACTAATATAACACTGAATGTTAACTACATTAGAATTACTTTTATTAATGAAGCGAACTTAATGATCAGTTGGTCCACTTACTCATTTTATGGAGGAGAAAACTGGAAAAATACCTTGCCGAAGGTGATACAAGGAGTTAGTGGCCCAGTCAAAACCTGATTCCCTTCTACTCCCCTCACTCACTGTTGTGTCATTATCATAGACCATTGGATGGGGGATACAGATCAGTAAACTGAACTTCCTCTTAAGAAGAAAACCGTACCTTTCAGAAGAGTGTGACACTGTGCTGGGATGGGCACTGGGTGTTATATGTAAGTGATTAATCACTGGGTTCTGCTCCTGAAACCAATACTACACTCTATGTTAACTAACTTGAATTTAAATAAATAAATTAAAAATTAAAAATAAATAAATAAACCCATGGGCACAGTACCTGACAGTTACTGAGATTTTCAAGGGCTTATGGAGTTATTTAAGATTCAGAAGAAAGAATGTGTTATTCAAAATGTTAAAGTAAAATAACAAAATCAAAATTATAAATGTTAGTGGTACATATATACAATGGACTACTATGTGGCAATGAGAAAAAATGAAATCTGGCCATGTGTAGCAACATGGATGGAACTGGAGGGTATTATGTTAAGTGAAATAAGTCAATCAGAAAAAGACAGATACCATATGTTTCCACGAATAGGTGGACTTTGTGAGACTAAGCAAAAACCAGGGGGAGGGGAAGAGGGGAAAGAAAAAAAATGACACAGAGAGGGAGGGAGATAAAACATAAGAGACTCTCAAAGACTAAGAACAAACTGAGGGTGAGGGGGATGGGGGGGAGAGGGGGTGATGGGCATTAAAAAGGGCACATGTTGGGATGAACACTGGGTGTTATATGTAAACCAATTTGAAAATAAACTATTATAAATGAAAAAAAATTATAAATGTTATATGTTTATAAAATATAAAATGTTAACTAGTCAAGTAAAACCCACCTCAACATATATGTAAATTAAACATATGTAAATTATATTAAATATGGTAAGTGGATGCAAAATAAAAAAAGAAAAAGAAAGAAGACTGTGACACTAGAATAACACTCCCTTGCATTTGCAGCACTCTTTGCTTCCCAAAGCACAGTCAAATATTTTATTTATGGAGGGCGTTTGTTTTCATGAGCACTGGGTATTATATGTAAGTGATGATTACTAGATTCTACTTCTCAAACCAATATTATACCATATGTTAACTAACTAGAATTTAAATAAAATTTTGAAAAAAAGTTATTCAAGTAATTCTTTATGATAAATGGCAGATTGAATCTCCATATACCTATCCTGCCCAGTCAGATCAATAATGAGATTAATGATTAGTCTCATTCCCAGCTCCTCTCTCTCAAATGGCAGTTAAAGAAATGCAGCATTTGTTGTGGATAGGAGAAAGAAAGGGTGATCTGATTTACCTTCTGAGTCCTTTTCATAGAAAACACCATGGGGGTGGATGGTGTAAGGACGAGTGGCAAAATTTTTCAGGTGGATAAGGATGATATCTCCCACCTCAGCCTGCAACACCGGCCCCAAGAAGCCCAGCCAAGTAGGCTGGGCTATTTCATCCATGTAAGAGCCATCTCTGTATTCCTTGTAGATGGTCTTCTTGTAGCTGCTCCCTATCCGGTTCTTGTCAGATTTTAAGAAGCTGGAAGCTACTCTAGGAAGAAATAAAAGAACGATGCACTATTTTGCCACAGTCTTTAAGCATTTGGAGAGCTCTTTTCCAAAAGAATCTGACCAAAAAATGTCTGTTTTTTGTTTAAGAGCAAATGTGATTGTACTGATCAAAACACGGAAACTTTAGGTTAGAATCTCCTTGTTAGGCAATAGGAAGCATTAAATTAAACTATATAAAATTGCTGATATTTGACCACTTTTAAACTACAAAAAAGGCAATTTCACACACTTAAACCTAATATATAGTAATGAAGATACAATTAACTATGGGCTGAATCTTTTTAAGTGATCAACTCCCAATCAATATAGCCTGACCTTGAGTCATCTTGCTGTATATGAGAGGCCTTCTAGCGTAAATATCACAAGCCCTGGAGGCAGATGATTCCCATATTTCCCATATTGTAACTTCCGAATTTGTGGAACTTTGAGAAAGTTACTTAGATTCTTTTTTTAAGTTAATTTTTATTTATTTTAAGAAAGAGTTAGCAAGTGGGGGGGGGCAGTGAAAGAAGGAGACAGAATCCCAAGCAGGCTCTGGGCTGTCAGTACACAGTCCAATGCAGGGCTCAAACTCATGAACTGTGAGATCAGGATCTGAGCCAAAGCCAAGAGTTGGGTGCTCAACCGACTGAGTCACCCAGGTGCCCCAAGTTAGTTAACATTTTTATGAACATTTTCCTCATCGTAAAATGGACATAATTATGGTACCCAACTTGGACAGTTAATACTGGGGACTAAAAAATTTAAAATACATAAAGAGCTTAGGACAGTGCCTGGAAAATAGTAGCAGCTTAATAAATGTTAACTAGCATTTCAAAGTATTGGGGATGAAAGATGCAGTTATCCTTCAAGGACACCTTTAATAAAAAGACTGTTACTCCAAAACTAGATGGATAGGAATGTGATTTGCCAAAAAAAAGATAACTGCTATTCTTACTTTAATTCTTCTTAGAGAGTTCTAAGATGTTACAATCAGCTTTGGAAAACTCTGAGACTCTGGGGACACAAAGTGACTCAAGATCACAAGAGAGTCTTTAATACATTTCTTTTTTTTTTTTCTAACAGATATTTGTGGAGGATCTACAAGGCTCTAAGATTAAGACAGGTTAATCTTGGGGAGCCTGGGTGGCTCAGTCGGTGGAGTGTCCGACTTTGATTCAAGTCATGATCTCACAGTTTATGGGTTTGAACCCCATGTTGGGCTCTGTGCTGACATCTCAGAGCCTGGAATCTGCTTCTGATTCTGTGTCTCCCTCTCTCTCTCTGCCCCTCCTCCACTCACACTCTGTCTCTCTCTCTTTCTCTCTCTCAAAAATAAATAACCATTAAAAAAAAGAAAGGTTAATCTTATGGAAACAAGCCAGAATGGCAAGAAGAATACCAACCTTGTATCCACTTTACCCAGGCTTAAATTCCAGGTCTTCCATTTACTAGCTGTGGGACTTGGGAAGGTCACTTGATCTCCCTGAATTTGTTTTCTCATCTATAAGATGAGAATGTTCATACTCATGTCCTAGAGCTTTTGTGAGAATTAGGCGAGACAAAGCATGTACAGTTCTAGTATGGTGACTGTCGTAGAGAAAGTATTACATAGTGATAGCCATTACTGTTATTTACCTGATTCTGAGGATTACCATAATTTTTCAAATTTTCATATATCTGAAATCAATATAGTTCCACTGACGTGTGGTAGCATGGTTCCATCACATGCTTCTTATAAATACTGCATATTTTTCTTGTTTCTTTCTTCTTTGAAAGCATTGTAGATATCATTTTATAATCAAGAGAATTTGGAATTACCCTTAGGACCCTAAAAATGCAGTGGCACCTCAGTGTGGAAAAGCAGACTCCATATAGGATGCTGACTCCTGAGTCAACTAGCCATCTTACCAGGAAACGTGCCACTGGTGTGCGGTCATGGAGATCAGGAACTGGCTATACATACCCTGAAAAAAGGTCTTCAAAAGGCTACCTCCTGACCTCAATGGTGCCCCCCACTCCAGCTATAATTGCACAAATGATTAAACATACGTATCATTGTCCAGAGGCTTGTTCATGATGACATTCCTTCCCTTGGGAGCATAGTTCCACTGCACATCCAGGATGCCCAAGTAGTAGACTCGAGTGACCCCATCAGTCAGTTTGGGCCACAAAGGTTGCATCAACAACAGAGCCCAGAAGAGATGGCCTGGTGTCGTGGCCCACATAACTCTGGGAACCAGGTAAATGAATAGCTGCAGGTATGAAAGAAAGAATGAAAAAAAAAGGGCTTTGCATGTGTCTGAAAAATTAAAAAGGCAAAAGCCAAACCAAGTGTCTGAGAAAGCAAAAACCAATTACCCCAGAATCTCTCCATTACCTGATCTCTTTCAGTTCAAGAAACATTCAGTGATCTTTGTACATTGGACATTGGAGGGCAAAGTTAAAAAGTCACTTACAGTGATAATTATGTGTCACATCTTTCAGATTAGAAATCTGGATACAGTTCTTTCAACACTGTAAAAGGAAGAATGTACTCTGGCCCAAGAATCAGGAAACAGGTACCAGAAACCTGATTGGGCCACTGACTCACTCAGTACCTAAGTCAAGTCACCAATTCTCCCTCGGCTTCCTCTTTCATTGTTGCCACTTCCCATCCTCTTTGAATTGTGTTTAAAAACAAATGATAATTAAATGTCCATGAACACTAGAATGAGTGACTAAATTGTATTTTATTCATACAATGGAATTCTATATAGCAATGACACTTAACAAACTACAACTACACATAAGATATGATGTCTCTCACAAACGTAATGTTACAGAAAAAAACAAGACGCCAGAAACGAGAGAAAAAGGTACATGCTATATGATTTCATTTATGCAAAGTATAAAATAAGGTAAAACTAATCTATGTTGTTAGAAGTCAGGATAGTTTTTACCCTTTAGGAAGGGATAAGTGACTAAGAAAATAAGAGGATATAAGCTTCTAAGTGATGTTATGTATATTAATCTACATACTGGTTACGTGGGTGTATTCAGTTTGTGAAAATATATTGAGCTATGAACTTAACATTTGTGCATTTTTCTGCATATATGTTATGTTTCAAAAAGTCAAAATGAAACAAAACAGTGAGAATATGTGAGGGAAATATTCACTTCTCAGAAGAAATGTTCTCTGCTTATTCTCTGCTAGGCAGAAACCCTTTTTAGTGGACCAATCCTAAGTCAGAGTCACGATGAAAACCTGTAGGCTTTCATTCCAGTACATCAGCCAACAGGTTAGACTTTTGGGGGTGGGATGAAATATTCACTGATATCATACACAGCTGCATTTAAACTGAGAAACACAGACAATAATATAAGTACACATACATAAGTGTATGCAATCTTATCTAAAAGCAGACATGCACACACTTACATCCACACATAAAACCACACTGTCATACAGAGCCTTTGTACTTTCATCATCATCATCATCATCATCATCATCATCATCATCATCATCAATCTATATTTACTGAGTGTGCATAACAATCCAGACACTATTCTGTGTGTTTTATATTGATTAAATCTTTTAATCCTCACCACCACACTATGAAGCACATGCCATTATTATCCTTATATTATGGAAGAAGAAACTACAGAATAAAAGTGTAAAGTAATTTGAACAAGATCACCTCACTAACAATCATTTGAGTTGGGTTGTGAACCCAAAAAGTATGACTCCAATGTCTATGTTCTTAATCACCTTACTATACCACCTTCCACAAAATATACTTGCACACTCACATACATATAAACACAGACAACATGAATATGCCATATCCATAGCCATATCTGGGAAAGCCCTCTATGCTCTGAAACGTGCAATCACCATGTAGTTATAATCACCTCTAGGAACAAACATACATACTCATATTGAAAGAGATATACTGAATTGATATCATTTATGATCATGATAATAATTATGAAAAATACCATTTATTGAAAAGTTACTATATACCAAACACCATATTCAGTGGTTTATATAAATTATTTCACTAAATCCTAATCCTAAACTCATGATATAGAGGAAATAGAAAATCAAAAAATTCACAGTCTCACATATGGATAGGAAATTCCCAGATATTTATTCCGACTAGGTCTAGTTATTTACCTTGATCAATAAACAGAGCAATAGACTTCCCTACAAAATCTCAGTCCCTTCCACACACAGCAGTGGCCCAAGTGTTAATCCCAGTCTCCATATATCCTTTGGTAGAAAGCCCTTGATATAGAGGAGAACCCATTCCTGGATTTTTCTTTCCAAAACCTAGGTGTCCCACTGACAAGTTGTGTAGCCTTGGGTAATATTTAACCATGCTTAAGGGGCGCCTGGGTGGCTCAGTCGGTTAAGTGGCCGACTTCAACTCAGGTCAGATCTCATGGTCTGTGGGTTCGAGCCACACGTAGGGCTCTGTGCTGACAACTCATCAGAGCCTGGAGCCAGCTTCGGATTCTGTGTCTCCCTCTCTCTGCCCTTCCCCTGCTCACACTCTGTCTCTATGTCTCTCAGAAATAAATAAACATTTAAAAAAAATATTTAACCACGCTTAAGTTACTACGTGGCAATGAGAAAAAATGAAATCTGGCCATGTGTAGCAACATGGATGGAACTGGAGGGTATTATGTTAAGTGAAATAAGTCAGTCAGAAAAAGACAGATACCATATGTTTCCACGAATAGGTGGACTTTGTGAAACTAAGCAAAAACCAGGGGGAGGGGAAGAGGGGAAAGAAAAAAAAGACACAGAGAGGGAGGGAGATAAAACATAAGAGACTCTCAAAGACTAAGAAAAAACTGAGGGTAAGGGGGATGAGGGAGGGGGGAGAGGGGGTGATGGGCATTAAAAAGGGCACATGTTGGGATGAACACTGGGTGTTATATGTAAACCAATTTGAAAATAAACTATTATAACAAAAAAAATAAAAAAAAAGTTGTTTTCTTTACCTAGGAAATATATATAATAATATCAACCTTGGAGAAGTAAATTTGAAAACTTAAATGAAAGAGCCCCAGTACAATTGGGGTTTAGAACATAACAGAAAGTAACTGTTGGTTTCCTTCTCCTTCTCCCCCACTGGCTTCAGTTTTTTTTTATCCTTTCTTTACTGTCCCCCACATAGAATACGTTCTATATTTCTATTCTGAGGGCCAACATAAATCCTAACTTCCCCAGAAGGCCCTTTGCAGGCTCTCTATACCAGTGTCCTCTGAAAAACTACTTACTCTCTATAACACCCAAATGCATTAAGTCAGATTTTATAATTTTGTTACCTTTTTGTGAGCTGCCTCATGAACTGTTTTATTTCCCAGATTGGACTATAAACTCTTTGGAGGCGAATGTCATGTCTTTGAAGTCTTTGTGTATCTATTGCCAAAAATGGTGATGGGGGCTCTGTAGGTATACCATAAACAGCTATTGTTAGAGTGCCATAAAGTGTCACAAACATACATTTTCCCACCAGTTGACTCTGGTTCAAGTTTGCTACTGATTCAAAGAATGACTTTAGGCAAGTTACTTCACCTTAGTGAACCTGAGTTTCCTTATCTATAAAATAAAAGAGCTGCACTATATAGTTACTACCTTTGTGGGGTTATGAATATTTGAGAATATAATGAAATGCAAATTGCAAAACTACAAAAAATGTTTTACATAAAGAGTTCTCAAAAATTTCTTATAAGCTTTCACACTCTGCCAATATTCACATTCACTGATGAAACACAGGTGCATTTACATGTGTCTAAATATAGTACCACATATGGTCCCACAAATGCCTTGGAACCCTCAACAGGAAGGGAGTGCCCTATTTCGACAAAAATCTGGATATAACATAGACCTTGTTTAAGCAAAGATGCCACCAAAGCTGTTGTGCCTTAAACTCACTTAACTAGAGAGAAAACTGCCCCAAGTAGGAGTTTCACAATTAGAGAAGCACATAATAAATGTGAAAATATTCCAAAAATAAACCAGCACAGATCTTCAGCATATAATGAACAAGCATTCAAAGGTGGTGACTAATGATCAAAAGAGCTAGACAATAAATCCTGGGGAAAAAATGCTACCTAGCATTTCCCACTGTACAGCATGGTTTTATATCTGCCATCTTGCTAATTCCAAACTTTTGTGAGATAAGAATTGTCTTCCCTATTTTGCATCCAGTGCACAGTGTTTGAAATCAGACTACCTAAACAAAATCCTGGATCCACTTTTCCAAGTTCTGTGATTTGATACACTGTTTCATTTCTCTAGCCATAGTGTTTTCATCTTCGAAATTGAATTATAATATTAGTTACATCTCAGAGTAGCTTTGAGGATTAAATGAATTAAAATCTGTAAGTTCATTGGAAACAAATAAGTGATCAAGTGCCCAAGTCAGATTATTATTACAGATTATTGTTGTAGGTTTAATAACCTATAATAGCAAACTTGCCAGGAAGACAAAGCTTTAACATTTTATAGATAGCTACAACATGTACCCAGTCATAAGTTCCTGTACACAGTAACACCTACTAAGCATACATTCACATGCATATATATATATGGCTGAGATTAGTCTCTTTGGAAGCAAAATGATATAATGAAAAAAATCAAAAATTTTGAGTTTTTGAGTCAGATAAACTTAGGTTTGAATACTGTTTTCAGTTGTGTTTGAATGAGATAGCATTGAGTACTAAATAAGCGCCCAATAAATATTAGTTTTCTTTGTTTCTAACACACTGATTTGTCCTCTTTTTCTTCCCAAAGCTGCATTTGTTTTTGCTATTGTTGTTGTTATCATTTTTAATTTGTTTTTACAATACACTATACGAACAGAAGAAAGGGAAAACCCATAAAACTCCTTAAGGATCACTTGGGTATTTAATGGTAAAACTGAAAGTTTTCACATCCTAGAAAAAAAAATAGGTTCTAATTGTGGAATCATCATTTATTAGTTGTATGATATTGAGCAAGTCACCTAATATCCTGAGCTATAAATGGAGGTGATTTCTTAAATGGAGATAATTTCTCCTTTGGATTCCTCATAAGTTTTCTATGAAAATCTGTTGAGATAAATGATGTAGAACCCTATGTGAACTTTTCACTCAGTTAAGGCTATTTTCTCTCAGCCAAGCCCATTGGAAGAAGTCTTAAAGAAAGGCCAGACTGAGGAGGGAAAATAAGAGGGAAAAGTAAAAAAATAAAAAATAAAAAAATAAATGAAATAGATAAGGTGAGCAAAAGTCCTGGGAGAAAGGAAAAAAGAAAAGAAATAAATAAAAGGAAAATAAAGGAAATAAAGAAAACAAAAGAAAATGAGAATGAAGAGGTGCCCAAGGAGAGGGGTAGATAGAGAGAGGGAGAGTTAAAGATGGAGAAAGAGAGAGAGAGAGAAAGAGTGAATGAATTTTTGAGCGACTTAGAATTAGACATAGTTTAATTAATATACACATGAAAATAGCCTTAGGGAGAAGGTCAGCTAGCAGTAGGTCAAGCCTCTCCTTCCTTTACCTTATCTTCCTGTCATCTCAGTATCATGTGGGCCTGGTCCCCATTACCCAAGACGAATTGCATTATTTTACCTAGAATTTGCAAGTTGTTCTTTTAATGAGACAATTCTCTTTGATCTCCCTCCATCTCTCTTTCTGCATTGGGCTACACTGGGATGGACAGGCTCATTCTAGAGTGAAAGGATTACTCAACTGAACACAGGAATGCTGAGCTACTCTCGGTGGTCTGTCTTAATCTCAGCAGCCTTCCTAATAGAAACTTCTGTCAAGATTGACCTTTTGGTTCTCTGTTTTTTAAAGGTTTTATTCTTTTTCTTCACTATGTGACTCAAAACAGAACAAATGAGTGGAGGGAGAAGAGAAAGGGGAGAAGCAAACCAAGAAACAGACTCTATATTATAAAAAAATAAACTGATGGTTACCAGAGGAGAGTTGGTGAGGGGAGAGGTGGTGAAATAAGAGATGGGGATTAAGGAGTGCACTTGTGATGAGCACTGGGTATTGTGTGGAATTGTTGAATCACTAAATTGTACACCTGAAACTAATATTACACTGTATATTAACTAAATGGAATTTGAATAAAATCTAAAAAAAAATAGATTCCATATGGGGATTGTCTCACCTTCAATAGGTATAGGACTTTCTTTTCTGAGATGGAAAATGGAGAGAGCATTAAAAGCCCAAGGGGTTCCAGATAGTAAAAATATAATTTATATTTTTCTTTAATCTTTATTACTCTATCCTAGCATGCCAGAGGTGGGAAAATTAAGACACAAAGACGAAGGGACTCACCTAAAGTCCTGAGAGCTAGTTTTAGAACCTAAGATTACTGATACCCCAGCCTGGCAATAACGTCCAGCATATCACCATTATACCATTCCTGGGACAATATGATTTCACTACATTTTTGCATTTGTAGTAATAAGACTGCTTTATATTCTCATACCTCAATTGTAGTATCATAGAAAGCAAACTAATTTAAAATTAGAAGACCTAGAATCAAATCTTTCTTCTTGACTGTAATAGCTACGTGGCCTTTCAACAAAACACTTTTACCTCCTTGAGGCTCAGGTTTTCTCATCCAAAAATAGGAATATTTATCTCACAAGATTATTTTGAAATTCAAAGAAATAGATGGATTTGAGACCGTAGCAAGGGGCTTGGAATACAATAGATGCTCTATAAAAAAGACTGAATTCATTATAGATTCATATATCCATAAAGACTTTTAGAAACCATCTGATTTCAACCCCTTGATGCGACATACAGAAAACTGAAGCCAGAGAGGTCAACCAGTTACTGGCAAAGCCAGAATTTGAAAACATGTTTTCTAAAATCTTTCTACTATTTAAAAACAAATATGAGAAATAATTTAGATTTTAAGCTGATAGTTTGGTTCAGCTATCATTTATTGGCTTATTCTATGCCAATTTGGATCTCAAAACACAAATCAATTGGTTGTTTTTAAGCATTTGAGATTCCCACTTACGTAGTCTTCAGATCCATCACCTCAATAAACTCCTCAATTTGTGAGACAGAGGACTAGCATATTATTTCAACAAGAAAATTAATGACTCTCTACAACCTCATGACTATCCCTGAAGCTGTTAAGTCAGTGCGGTCCTGGTCATTTTTGCCAAAGGAATGAAAGGGCCTATTGTTCACTTTAACTTCCATGCACACCCAGCCAAGCTTCCTCCAACTTCTCTGTCACTGACTTCCTCTCCCCGTGGCCGACAACTCTCCTAAACCAAGTCAAATAAAGGTTTTCAAAGAAAAGAAGGTGAGGTAAGGTTTGGAAAGAGAAGAAAGAGAGCTTACCTTTGCTAGAGTAAACCCTTCCATATTCATGTCAGCAGCCCAGTGATGCTGCACTGGAGACCCCAGCGGGAGAAAGCCAGCCCTGTTCAGTCAGTATCCTGGGTTACAGAGCCTCTTCTCATAAATTAAGTTCAGGGTTCCAATTTGACTGGAGTTACTGTGGTGGAGTGAATGGAAGAAGAGGCAGTGCTGGGTGCCTTATATTGGAATGTCTTGTTTGTCCCAGTTTGGTACAAGACACTAGATGATTCTTTGACCATATCCGGGTGTTTTCCAAATCCCCGTTCATATCTCAGGAGGAATCACAGGGGGTTGGCTGCATTTTTGTTATTGAAGCTTGGTAGTTGGTCTTTTGCTGAAAAGGGGAGGAGACTGCACTGCCAGTGTGGCCAGTCAAAGCTCACAGATTCCCACAGCCCTATTTCAGAAATGGGGTCCTTTGCAAGGATTATTAGATGTGGCAAGAGCCCCCACCAACAACAACTTTTTTCCTTCCTTCTGTGAAGCAGTTATCAGCCATATTTGTTTTTCTGAGGCCATCATTGCTTGATAATACAGAAAAATGAAACTAGTAATAAAACAAAAGAAGTTTCTGCATGTCAGACCCCAGGCTAACCACTTTACATGCATTCTTTAAGTCTCATGATTATCCTGTGAAACTGTTACTCTTATTCTTATTTTACAACTTAATAAAACCAGTCTCCGAGAGGGGAAGTAACTTGTGCATGGTCACATAGTTAGGAAGTAAAAGCTAAGGTGAGGATTTTACTGGGTCTGTCTAGACTTTAAGTTGCCACACTACCATACTGTGCTGCTAAGGGGAGAAACAGAGTACCTTTTTGAGATGAGGAAAGAAACTTCAAAATTATGTGCCCGTTGTCCACCAGTCACTGCTAGAATTTTTTTTTAATGTACATTAGTTCTGCTTCTGCAATTTCTAGCAACTCCTAGAGTAAAACCCAGGACTATATTACCAACATTTTTCCATCAAGGAGACCAGTGTAGATAGAAGATAGGTCAACATTCTAAAATTTAAGAAGACTCAGAATAATTGGAAATATTAAATTAAAAAAAAACTAAAAAATATATAAATGGGCCTTAAAATTTCCAAGTGAAACGAGTCTGGATTTTTTAAAAAATCAAAGGCCATCCTTGGCTCTGCTGGAAAGAGAGGGTAGTGGAAAGTGACTAGTCTCAGTCAAGTTGCCTAGGTTCCAACCCTGGTTTGCTCTCACAGTAATCAGCTCTTCTTCCCTCCTGGCTATAGTTTCTCCATTTGCATAATAAAGGCCTAGAACTAGATACAGACCCTCCCAGCTCTATAAATTTACATATCTGGGATTCCATGAAGACAGCATATTCTTTATATTAAGAGTAGAAGAGACAGAGATTTTAAAAATGCAAAGTATAAGGAAAGAATAGGTACTGATTAATTTGTGGAGAAAAGGCAGAGAACTCCATGCCTCTTTGGAAAGGACTGCATCTACCCAACAGAACCAGGTATAGAAAGGAGACAGGTATAATGGTGGTTCCACCACTTAGTATCCTTACTTTGTGAAGAGATCTGGGCTAGAAGCAGATGCTTTTCTTTAGGCAGGCTTGACACATTTTTTTCTTCTGGATTCAAAGTGTCTAAAGCAGGGTCCAGGGAGGAGGATTTTCAAAGACTGAGCTGGTGGGGCAAAGTCTGGGTCATAAATGAGTGGAGGTTAAAAGTGCCTAGACACTTAGGAGCTGCTCCCACAGACTGCACCCCAGGCTTAGCCAAGTAGAAACAACTAAAAGGGGAAGGGTGGAGTCACCAGCTACAGTTTCCTCAGAAATGCTTAGTGATCAAAGGGAACCGGATCAGGCCACAGCAGCCCTTGGAGTTATCTGCCTCTTTCCCTACTTGGCACAGATGTAGACCTTGGAGTTAAACGATTAAGGTGGGGATCAAACCCATTAAACTGAGATCCAAGTCCAGGCTCTAAAGCATTTATGACAGGGAGTGGAAGGGATAAGGCCTCTGTTCTGACTCATAAAAGACAACAAGAAACAGGTCATACAGACACACTTAAGTCAATACAATGAAGGCTGGAGGAGGCCAAAGAGGCTAGGTTTCTGAGTTTGTATTACTCATTCAGCAATTTACTGCAGGGCACATAATGCCTACCCCTTCTACAAGTACTAGGCATATTTCTGGTGTCTTTCTTCAGAAGACACCTAAAGAGTGCTTAAGTTGATACCTATAGACTAGAAATTGGTAAACTATTTCAGTAAAGGGCCAGTTAGTAAATATTGTATTTGGAGAATATGTGGCCTTCTCTCTGTCATGAATACTAAATTAGGCCATTGCATCACATTGGATAAATCTGTGAACCAATAAAATTTAATTTAAGAAACAAGAAGCAGGTAAGATTTGGTCCGCAAACTGTAGTTTGAATACCCTTGTTATAGACTGCTTTGAATATAAACACTTGCAACATGGGAACTTATTAAGATTAAAGAAACTAGAATTAGACATCCAGGGTTGAAATCCCAACTTTACAACTTCCTGAGTCTGTGCCCTTGGAAAATTTATTAAATCCTTTTAAATCTCAGTTTTACCTCTGTAAAATTAAGCATAATAATAGTAATTATTTTATAAGGCTTTTATTAAAACTGAAATAAAATTATATATATGAACTATTTAGCATAGTATCTGGCAAAAAATAAATTCCAAAAAATAAGTTATCACCTCAAAATTTTCAGTAAAGAAATTAATCTAAATTCTTAGGAAACGAGTCGTACTAATTCATGAAAAAAAAAAGAATATTTCAAGAATCCTGATTTTAAGTTCCAGTTATATTACTAAAGAAAACACAACTAATCTTGGACAAATGATTTTGCCTTTATGGGACTCAGTACCCCACCTGTAAAATGGAGAAGTTAGTCTAGATTTGTCATTTTTCAAAATTATTTTTGGCAGCAAAACTCTTTCCCCAAACAGAATCTTACAGTAACCCCCCACTATCTATGGAAGATGAAAGTGAAGCTTTTCTGGTAAGGCTAGGAGAAAGAAAGAAAATGGTCAGGGCTAAGGGTACCCTGGGACTTGCCCACATGTATGGCTGCCCACCCAGGCAATGTGCTTAACCCTGGAGCACCAGCAAGGAATTTTGGTGGCTCTAAAAGCACATTTGAGAACAACATAAGACCGGAATGTACTTAAACGTCCCTTATGTCTCAAAACAAAAAGGCAACCTGCTGAATGGGAGAAAATATTTATAAATGATAGATCCAATAAGGGATTAATATCCAAATATATTAAAAATTATGCAATTCAAAACCAAAACCCCCTAAAAATCTGATTTAAAAATGGGCAAAGAACCCGAATAGACATTTTTCCAAAGAAGACATATGGATGGCCAAAGACGTATTAAAATATCCTCAACATCACTAATCATCAGGGAAATGCAGATGAAAACCACAATGGGTGATCACCTCACTCTGGTCAGAATAGCTAAAATCAAATCCAAGAAATAAAAGTTGGAGAGGATGTGTAGAGAAAAGAACCCTCATAGACTCTTGGTGGGAATGCAAATTGGTGTAGCCAATATGGAAAATATTATGGAGTCTCCTCAAAAAATAAAAATAAGGGCATCTGGGTTGGTCAAGCATCTAACTGTGGCTTGGATCAAGATCTTGTGGTTTGTGGGTTTGAGCCCCACCTCAGCTTGTCAGTGCAGACCCCAGTTTGGATCCTCTGTCCACCACTCTCTACCCTTCCCTCATTTGCACTCTCCCCAAAAATAAACAAATATAAAATAAAATAAAATAAAATAACCATATGATCCATTAATTTCACTATGAGGTATTTATCCAAAGAAAATGAAAACACTGATTTGAAAAGCTATATTCACTCCATGTTTATTGCAGCATTATTATTATAATAACCAAGTTATGAAAGCAACCTAAGTATCCATTGATAGATGAATGGATTAGAAAGATGTGATATGTATATACAGATGCAATGAATACTACTTAGCCATAAGAAAAAAGGGAATCTTGCCATTTGCAATAAAATGGATGGGCCTAAAGACTATAATGCTAAGTGAAGTAAGTCAGTCAGAGAAAGACAAATACCATATGATTTCTTTCATATATGAAATTTAAGAAACCAACCAAACAAACAAAAAGGTTAAAAAATAGATTTTTAAATACAGAGAACAAACTGATGGCTGTTAGAAGGGAGATGGCTGAGGGAAGGGATGAAATAGATAAAGGGGATCAAGAGTACACTTAACTAGATGAGCACTGAACAATGTTTAGAATTGTTGAATCATTACAGTGTATACCTGGAAGTAATATATCACTGTAGGTTAACTATACTTTAATAACGAGAAGAAAGAAAGAAAATAAGGAAATAAAGAGGAAGCTGAGAAAAAGAGAGATAATCTGATCCAAGAACAGGAAAGGAGAATTCGAGAGCCGAGCAATGCAATCAAATGGAACAGTATCTGTATCATAGGAATTCCAGAGGAAGAAGAGAGAGACAAAGGAGCTGAAGGGGTACTTGAAGAAATCATTGCTGAGAACTTCCCCAAAATGGGGAAGGAAACAGGCATTGAAATTCAAGAGGCAAAAAGAGTTCCCTTAGACATAACTTGAATAGACCTTCTGCACGACACATCATAGTGAAACTGGCAAAATATAAAGACAGAGAGAGAATTCTGGAAGCAGCTAGGGACAAACAGCCCTTAACATACAAAGGTAGACACATAAGGATAGTAGAAGGCCTATCTACAGAAACTTGACAGACCAGAAAGGAATGGCAGGACATCTTCAAAGTGATAAACAGGAAAGATATGCAGCTAAGAATGCTTTATCTTGCCAGCCTGTCATTCAGAATAGAAGGAGAGATACAGGTTTTCCCAAACAAACAAAAACTGAAGGAATTCATCACAAATAAACCAGCATTACAAGAGATCCTGAGGGGGACTCTATGAAGGAAATGTTGCAAGGAACACAAAGTACCAGAGACATCGTTACAAGCATGAAACGTACACATTAACACAATGGGTCTAAACCAATATTTTGAGTATTAACACTGAATGTAAATGGACTAAATGTTCGAATCAAAAAACATAGGGTATCAGAATGGATTAAAAAACAAGACCCATCTATTTGCTGTCTTCAAGAAACTCATCTTGGGCACCTGGGTGGCTCAGTCGGTTAAGCAGCCGACTTCGGCTCAGGTCATGATCTCGTGGTCTGTGAGTTCGAGTCCCGCGTCCAGCTCTGTGCTGACGGCTCAGCCTGGAGCCTGCTTCGGATTCTGTGTCTCCCTCTTTCTCTGCCCTCCTCCTGCTCACGCTCTGTCTCTATGTCTCAAAAATAAATAAACGTTAAAAAAATAAAAAGAAAAAAGAAACTCATCTTAAACCTGAGGACACCTTCAGATTGTAAGCGAGGGGATGGAGAACTATCTACCATGCTACTGGAAGTCAGAAGAAAGCTGGAGTCGCCACACTTATATCAGACAAATTAGACTTTAAAATGAACGATGTAATAAGAGATGAAGAAGGACATTATATAATAGTCACAGGGACCATCCAGCAGGAAGAGCTAACAATTATAAATATCTATGCGCTGAATTCGGGGGCACCCAAATTTGTAAAACAATTAATTACAAACATAAGCAATCTTATTGATAAAAATGTGGTAATTCCAGGAGACTTTAACACTCCACTTACAGCAATGGATAGATCAACTAGACAGAGAATTACTGAAGAAATAATGGCCCTGAATGACACATTGGAACAGATGGGCTTGACAGACATTTTTAGAACCATACACCCAGAAGCAATGGAATTTACATTCTTTTCAAATGCACATGGTACATTCTCCAAGACTGACGACATACTGGGGTACAAAGAAGCTTTCAATAAATATAAAAGAATTGAGATCATACCATGCACACTTTCAGATCACAATGCTATGAAACTTGAGATCAACCACAGGAAAAAGTCTGGAAAACCCCCAAAAGCATGGAGGCTAAAGAACAACCTACTAAAAAACGAATGGGTTAACCAGGCAATTAGAGAAGAAATTTAAAAATATATGGGAAAAATGAAAATGAAAATACAACAATCCAAACCCTTTAGGATGTGGCAAAGGCAGTCCTGAGAGGAAAATAAATCACAATCCAGGCCTATCTCAAGAAACAAGAAAAATCACTAACAAAATCAAACAGCACACCTAAAGGAACTAGAAACAGAACAGCAAAGACACCCCAAACCCAGAAAAAGAAGAGAAATAACAAAAATCAGGGCAGAGATTAATAGAAACTGAAAAAGTAGTAGAAGCGATCAATGAAACCAAGAGTTGTTTTTTTTTTCTTTTTGAAAAAATAAATTGATAAACCTCTAGCCAGGCTTCTCAAAAAGAAAAGAGAGAGGACCCAAAGAGATAAAATCATGAATGAAAAGGGAGTGATTACAACCAATCCCTCAGAAATACAAAAGAAAGAAAGAAAGAAAGAAAGAAAGAAAGAAAGAAAGAAAGAAAGAAAGAAAGAAAGAAAGAAAGAAAGGAAGGAAGAAAGAAAGAAAGAAAAAGTCCTTTAGGTTTCAAATTATGTCACTAACCCTTCCATTCATCAATTCACCTAATCAATATTTCTAGGTTAACTCTGTATGGATAATCACAAGGGCATGGCCCTCGCATAGCTAGATGAGAGGTTCACAGGGTCCTTCACTATCTAATGTGAGAAACCTGGTGTTTGAAGTCAGAAGGACTAGGGATTCTATCCTGTATGGCTTCTTCTGAACTATGTCACTTAAACTTCCTGAGCCACTGGTTCCTCATCTGTAAAATAGAAACAATAAAACATCCATGACTCGGGGCACCTGGGTGGCTCAGTCGGATGAGGCTTCAACTCTTCAGCTCAGTTCATGATCTCACAATCATGAGGTCAAGCCCTGCATCAGTCTCATTGTTGAGTGTGGACCCTGCTTAAGATTTTCTCTCTCCTTCTTCCTCTGCCTCTCTCTCTCTATCAAAAAAAAAAAAAATTCCATGACTGAAACATTGTGAGGATTAAATAAGCTTTCATTAGCTTTCATTTGCATGAAAATTAGCACACTGCTTGGCACATTAAAGATCTTCGATAAATGTATTATTTTTCCTTTCCATCCTTCTTACAGTGAAATTTAATGATAGCACAAGGTACTTACTGAAAATAAAAGCCATGTCCGTGAGTGCCTGGGTGCCTTATTTACTTAAGCATCCAAGTCTTGGCTCAGATCATGATCTCATGGTTCTTGAGTTCAAGCCCCATTTCAAAGTCTCTCCTGTCAGCACAATGCCTACTTCACATACTATCTCCCTCTCTCACTGCCCCTCCTCACCTCTCAACAATGAAAAAAAAAAAAAGCCATGGGGAGTGTCCCAGCATAGCCAGTCTGTCCACTTCATCATGGGATCATTTGATGAGCTTGCCCTTAAGAGTTATTAAAACAGAGGGAGGAGGGCCAACATGGTGGAGGAGTAGGGGGATCCAGTATTTCACTTGTCCTTTAAACGGGGACAACTGAAACCAAAGTCTCTCAAAACTCCAAGAATCGGGGTGAAAAGGCACTGCAGCTTACAAGGAACGAAGGCAAAACAGACACGGCCCAGATAAAACGGCAACTTCAAGAAACAATCCAAAACACATCTAGCCAAAATGACGAAACGGAAGATTCTCCTTAAAAGAATCTACAAGAAGCAGTGACAGCTCAAGAATTGATGAAAACAGATATAAGCAACATAACAGAACATGAATATAGAATGATAATCATAAAGCTAAACGCTAGGCGTGAAAAAAATCATAGATGAATGCAAGGGGTCCCGCGTGGCAGAGATCAAGGACCTTAAAAATGGTTAGAAAGAATTAAAAAAGACCTTGGATGAAATACAAGGCAAATTGGAAGCAGCCACAGCACGGATTGAAGAGGCAGAGGAAAGAGTTAGCGCATTAGAAGATAAAATCATTGAAAAAGAGGAAGCAGATAAAAAGAGAGAAATTGATCCAGGAACAGGAAAGGAAAATTCGAGAGGTGAGCGATGCACTCAAAAGAAACAATATCCATAAGATAGGAGTTGAGAGGAAGAAGAGAGAGAAAGGAGTTGAAGGGGTTCTTGAACAAATCATTGCCGAGAACTTCCCCAACATGAGGAAGGAAACGGGCATGGAAATCCAAGAGGCACAGAGAACTCCCCTCAGACGTAACTTGAATAGACCTTCTGCATGGCACATCATAGTGAAGCTGGTAAAATACAAAGATAGGGAGAGAATCCTGAAAGCAGCTAGGGACAAAAGGGACAAGGCAGACATATAAGGGTAGTAGCAGACTTATCTACAGAAACGTGGCAAGCCAGAAAGGAATGGCAGGACATCTTCAAAATGATGAGCAAGAAGGACATGCAACCAAGAATTCTGTATCCGGCTAGCCTGTCATTCAGAATAGAAGGAAAGATCAAGGTTTTTCCCAACAAACAAAAACGGAAAGAATTTATCACAAATAAGCCAGCACGACAAGAGATCCTGAAGAGCATGCTATGAAGGAAGGGTTGCAAAGAACACAAACTATCAGAGACAGCCTTACAAACATGAAACTTACAGATAATACAGTGACTGTAAGCCCATATTTTTCAATATTAACACTGAATGTAAACGGCCTAAATGCGCCAATCAAAAGACACAGGATAACAGAATGGATTAAAAAACAAGACCCATCTATTTGCTGTCTTCAAGAAACTCATCTTAAACCTGAGTATACCTTCAGATTGAAAGTGAGGGGATAGAGAACTATCTCCCAGGCTACTGGAAGTCAGAAAAAAGCTGGAGTAGCCACACTTATATCAGACAAATTAGACTTTAAAATGAACGATGTAATAAGAGATGAAGAAGGACATTATATAATAGTCACAGGGACCATCCAGCAGGAAGAGCTAACAATTATAAATATCTATGCGCCGAATTCGGGGGCACTCAAATTTGTAAAACAACTAATTACAAACATTAGCAACCGCATCAATAATAATGTCCTAATAGTAGGGAAACTTAACATCCCACTCTCAGCATTAGATAGATCCAAAAAACAGAAAATCACCACAGAAACAATGGCCCTGAAAGACACATTAGAACAGATGGGCCTAACAGACATCTTCAGGGTCCTTCACCCAGAAGCAAAGGAATTTACATTCTTCTCAACTGCACACGTACATTTTCCAAGATAGAACACATTCTGGGGCACAGGGAAGCTCTGAATAAGTATAAACGAATTCAGATCATACCGTGCACACTGTCAGACCACAATGCTTTGAAACTTGAAATCAACCACAGGAGAAAGCCTGGAAAAAAAAAAAAAACAAACATGGAGGCTAAGAAATAACCTACTAAAAGATGAGTGGGTCAACCAAGCCATCAGAGAAGAAATTAAAAAATACATGAAAACAAATGAAAATGAAAATACAACAATCCAAACGCTCTGGGATGCAGCAAAGGCAGTCCTGAGAGGGAAATATATTGCAATCCAGGCCCATCTCAAGAAACAAGAAAAATCAATAACACAAATTCTAACAGCACACCTAAAGGAACTAGAAGCAGATCAACTAAAAAACCCAAGCCCAGCAGAAAGAGAGAAATAACAAAGATCAGAGCAGAAATTAACCCTATGGAGACAGAAAAGGTAGTGGAACAGATCAATGAAACCAAAAGCTGGTTCTTTGAAAAAATAAACAAAATAGACAAACCTCTAGCCAGGCTTCTCAAAAAGAAAAGAGAGAGAACTCAAATAGATAAAATCGTGAATGAAAAGGGAGAAATTACAACCAATCCCTCAGAGATACAAGCAATCATCAGAGAATACTATGAAAAATTATATGCCACCAAACTTGGCAATCTGGAAGAAATGGACAGCTTCCCAAATGCCACACGCTACCAAAACTGAAACGGGAAGAAATAGAAAATTTGAACAGACCCATAACTAGTGAAGAAATAGAATCAGTTATTAAAAATCTCCCAGCAAATAAAAGCCCTGGACCAGATGGCTTTCCTGCGGAATTTTACCAGACATTTAAAACAGAGTTAATTCCTATCCTCCTCAAGCTGTTGCAAAAAATTGAAACGGAAGGAAAACTCCCGGACTCATTCTATGAAGCCAGCATCACTTTGATTCCCAAACCAGATAGAGACCCAGCAAAGAAAGAAAATTACAGGCCAATATCCCTGATGAATATGGATGCAAAAATTCTCAACAAGATACTAGCAAATCATATCCAACAGCATAAAAAGAGAATTATCCACCATGATCAAGTAGGATTCATCCCTGGGTTGCAGGGCTGGTTCAATATTCGCAAATCAATCAACGGGATGCATCACATCAACAAAAGAAAAGATAAGAACCATATGATCCTGTCAATAGATGCAGAAAAAGCATTTGACAAAATACAGCATCCTTTCTTAATAAAAACTCTCGAGAAAGTCGGGATGGAAGGAACATACTTAAACATCATAAAAGCCATATATGAAAAGCCCACAGCTAATATCATCCTCAATGGGGAAAAATTGAAAGCCTTCCCCCTGAGATCAGGAACACGACAGGGCTGTCCACTCTCGCCACTGCTATTTAACATAGTGCTGGAAGTCTATCAGCACTCAGACAACCAAACAAAATAAAAGGCATCAAGATTGGCAAGGAGGAAGTCAAACTTTCACTTTTTGCAGATGACATGATACTTTACATGGAAAACCCGACGGAATCCACCAAAAGCCTCCTAGAACTGATTCATGATTTCAGCAAAGTTGCAGGATACAAAATCAATGCACAGAAATCGGTGGCATTTCTATACACCAACAATGAAGCAGCAGAAAGAGAAATAAAGAAGCTAATCCCTTTCACAATTGCACCAAAAACCATAAAATACTTAGGAATAAACCTCACCAAAGATGTGAAAGACCTCTACACTGAAAACTATAAAAAACTTATGAAGGAAATGGAGGAAGACACAAGGAAATGGAAAAACATCCCATGCTCATGGATTGGAAGACTAAATATCGTCAAAATGGCAATACTATCCAAAGCAATCTACACATTCAATGCAATGCCAATCAAAATTGCACCAGCATTCCTCTCAAAGCTAGAGCAACCAATCTGTGTGGCAACGTGGATGGAACTGGAGGATATTATGCTGAGTGAAATAAGTCAGGCAGAGAAGGACAGATGCCATATGTTCCCATGCATAGGTAGACTTTGGAAGTCCTAGCAGAGATCCAGGAGGGAGGGGAAGAGGGGAAGGGGGGGAAAAAAGCCACAGAGAGGAAGAAAGACATGACATGAGAGACTCTCAAAGAATAAGAAAGAACTGAAGGGAGAGATGGGTGTGGGAGCGGGGAGAGTGGGTGATGGGCACAGAGGAGGGCACTCGTTGGATTGAGCACTGGGTGTTATATAGAAACCAATTTGACAATAAATTATTAAAAAAATAAAATAAAGTTACAAACACACCCCACTATAATCAAGGAGGAATACTTCAAAGGACTGACCAGAGGGTAACACCAACAAAATTACAACCTCAGAGTCCACACAGAATACACCAGAAACATGCTCTATAGAGCCAGGCTCTGGACAGTGTATGACCACTTCTTAATATAGCGCTACTCTCAGGAGTAGGAAACATGACAAGCTTTCAAAAGACACAAAAGACAGAAACCTAGACAGACTGACAAGATGGAGGAATTCTTCCCCGAATGAAAGATTGAGAAGAAATCACAGCCAGGGTTTTCCTCAAAACAGATACGAGCAATGCATTTGAACAAGAATTTAGAATAAAAGTAAAAAGAATACTAGCTGATCTTGAAAAAAAGCATGGATGTCATCAGGTAAACAATTGACATAGAGATAGAAAAACTAAAATTAGTCAGACCAAAATTAAAAATGGTACAACAAAGATGCAACCCAAATGAAGTCCATAAAAATGAGGATGGACAAAGCAAGGAGCAAATCAGTGATATAAAATATAACATTATGGAAAATAG
Source organism: Paguma larvata (assembly GCA_030068075.1). Classification (NCBI taxonomy): domain Eukaryota; kingdom Metazoa; phylum Chordata; class Mammalia; order Carnivora; family Viverridae; genus Paguma; species Paguma larvata. The sequence continues at coordinate 49,529,220 of CM057830.1, read as the reverse complement.
CAAAGCTAAAAAGAGAGAAAGAAAGATAATAGGTGATAAAGTCAACTTAGAGAACTCAGCGACTTATTAAAACAGAATAACATTTATATCATATGGGTCCCAGAAGATGAAGAGGGAAAAAAGCTGGCAGAAGGTTTATGGGAAGAACTTATACTTGAGAATTTCCCCAATCTGATTAAGGAAAAAGGCACTCAATTCCAAAAGACACAGAGAACTCCCCTCAAAATTAAAACAAACAACAAAAAAAGTCAACGCCATGACATATCATAGTGAAACTTGCAAAATACAAAGATAAAAGATAAAGAGAGAAACTAGTGGCAAAAGGTCCTTAACTTATAAGGGTAGATAGGTAAGGATAGTAGGATTCCTGTCCAGAAAAACATGGCAGGTGAGAAGGAAGTGGCATGATATATTCAAAATGGTAAATGGGGAAAATATGCAACCAAGAATACTTTACCGAGTAAGGCTGTGATTCAGAATAGAGGAATAGAAAAAGACATTCCAAAACAAGAAAAAAAAACCAAAAAACTAAAGGAGTTTGTGAACAATAAGTCAATATTGCAAGGAATTTTTTTTCTAATTTTATAATAGTTTATTTTCAAATTGGTTTACATATAACACCCAGTGTTCATCCCAACAGGTGCCCTTTTTAATGCCCGTCACCCCCCTCTCCCCCCTCCCTCACCCCCCTCACTCTCAGTTTGTTCTTAGCCTTTGAGAGTCTCTTATGTTTTGTCTCCCTCCCTCTATGTGTCTTTTTTTCCTTTCCCCTCTTCCCCTCCCCCTGGTTTTTGCTTAGTCTCACAAAGTCCACCTATTCGTGGAAACATAAGGTATCTGTCTTTTTCTGACTGACTTATTTCATTTAACATAATACCCTCCAGTTCCATCCATGTTGCTACACATGGCCAGATTTCATTTTTTCTCATTGCCACGTAGTCGACCATTGTATATATGTACCACTTCTTCTTTATCCACTCGTCAGTTGATGGGTACTTGGTCTCTTTCCATGATTTGGCTATTGTCGAAAGTGCTGCTATGAACATTGAAGTACACGTGCTCCTATGCATGAGCATTCCTGTGTCTCTTGGGTAGATGACTAGCAGTGATATTGCTGGGTCAAAGGGTAGCTCTATTTTCATTTTTGAGGAACCTCCACACCGTTTTCCAGAGCGGCTGCACTAATTTGCATTCCAACCAACAGTGTAGGAGGGGGCCTGCTTCTCCACATCCTCGTCAGCATCTATAGTTTCCTGATTTGTTCATTTTAGCCACTCTGACTGGTGTGAGGTGGTATCTCAGTGTGGTTTTGATTTGTATTTCCCTGATGATGAGTGACATTGAGAATCGTTTCATGTGTCTGTTGGCCATTTGAATGTCTTCTTTGGAGAAATGTCTATTCATATCATCTGCCCATTTCTTCACTGGGTTATTTGTTTTTCGGGTGTGGAGTTTGGTAAGTTCTTTATAGATTTTAGATATTAGTCCTTTATCCGATATGTCATTTGTGATCATCTTTTCCCATTCCGTTGGTTGCCTATTCGTTTCGTTGGTTGTTTCTTTTGCTGTGCAGAAGCTTTTTATCTTGATGAGGTCCCAGTAAATCATCTTTGCTTTTAATTCCCTTGCTTTTGGAGACGTGTCGAGTAAGAAATTGGTGCGTCTTAGGTCAAAGAGGCTTTTTCCTGCTTTCTCCTTTAGGATTTTGACGGTTTCCTTTCTCACACTTAGATATTTTATCCATTTAGAACTTATTTTTGTGAGTGGTGTAAGAAAGTGGTCTAGTTTCATTCTTTTACATGTCGCTGTCCCGTTCTCACAGCACCATTTATTAAAGAGGCTGTCTTTTTTTCATTGGATACATTTTTCCCGCTTTGTCAAAGATTAGATGGCCATATACTTGCGGGTCCATTTCTGAGTTTTCTATTCTATTCCATTGGTCTATGTGTCTGTTTTTGTGCCAATACCATACAGTCTTGATGACTACGCTTTGTAGTAGAGGTTAAAGTCTGGAATTGTTATGCCTCCTGCCTTGGTTTTATTCTTCAGTATTATTTTGGCTATTCGAGGTCTTTTGTGGTTCCATACAAATTTTAGGATGGTTTGCTCTAGCTTTGAGAAGAATACTGGTGCAATTTTGATTGGGATTGCATTGAATGTGTAGATTGCTTTGGGTAGTATTGCCATTTTAACGATATTTATTCTTCCAATCCATGAGCATGGGATGTTTTTCCATTTCCTTGTGTCTTCCTCAATTCCCTTCATAAGTTGCTATAGTTTTCAGTGTAGAGGTCTTTCGCATCTTAGGTTAGGTTTATTCCTAAGTACTTTATGCTTTTTGGTGCAATTGTGAAAGGGATTCACTGCTTTATTTCTCTTTCTGCTGCTTCATTGTTGGTGTATAGAAATGCCACCGATTTCTGTACATTGATTTTGTCCCCTGCAACTTTGCTGAAATCATGGATCAGTTCTAGGAGGCTTTTGGTGGATTCTGTCGGGTTTTCCATGTAAAGTATCATATCATCTGCAAAAAGTGAAAGTTTGACTTCCTCCTTGCCAATCTTGATGCCTTTTATTTTGTTTGGTTGTCTGAGTGCTGATGCTAAGACTTCCAGCACTATGTTAAATAGCAGTGGCGAGAGTGGACACCCCTGTCGTGTTCCTGATATCAGGGGGAAGGCTCTCAATTTTTCCCCATTGAGGATGATATTAGCTGTGGGCTTTTCATATATGGCTTTTATGATGTTTAATTATGTTCCTTCTATCCCGACTTTCTCGAGAGTTTTTATTAAGAAAGGATGCTGTAATTTTTCAAATGCTTTTTCTGCATCTATTGACAGGATCATATGGTTCTTATCTTTTCTTTTGTTGATGTGATGTATCACGTTGATTGATTTGCGAATATTGAACCAGCCCTGCAACCCAGGGATGAATCCTACTTGATCATGGTGGATAATTCTCTTTATATGCTGTTGGACTCGATTTGCTAGTATCTTGTTGAGAATTTTTGCATCCATATTCATCAGGGATATTGGCCTGTAATTTTCTTTCTTTGCTGGGTCTCTATCTGGTTTGGGAATCAAAGTGATGCTGGCTTCATAGAATGAGTCCGGAAGTTTTCCTTCCGTTTCAATTTTTTGCAACAGCTTGAGGAAGATAGGAACTAACTCTGTTTTAAATATTTGGGAAAATTCCGCAGGAAAGCCATCTGGTCCAGGGCTTTTATTTGCTGGGAGGTTTTTAATAACTGATTCTATTTCTTCACTAGTTATGGGTCTGTTCAAATTTTCTATTTCTTCCCGTTTGAGTTTTGGTAGTGTGTGGCTATTTAGGAAGCTGTCCATTTCTTCCAGATTGCCACGTTTGGTGGCATATAATTTTTCATAGTATTCTCGGATGATTGCTTGTATCTCTGAGGGATTGGTTGTAATTTCTCCCTTTTCATTCACGATTTTATCTATTTGAGTTCTCTCTCTTTTCTTTTTGAGAAGCCTGGCTAGAGGTTTGTCTATTTTGTTTATTTTTTCAAAGAACCAGCTTTTGGTTTCATTGATCTGTTCCACTACCTTTTCTGTCTCCATATGGTTAATTTGTGCTCTGATCTTTGTTATTTCTCTCTTTCTGCTGGGCTTGGGTTATTTTAGTTGTTCTGCTTCTAGTTCCTTTAAGCGTGCTGTTAGAATTTGTGTTATTGATTTTTCTTGTTTCTTGAGATGGGCCTGGATTGCAATATATTTCCCTCTCAGGATTGCCTTTGCTGCATCCCAGAGCGTTTGGATTGTTGTATTTTCATTTTCATTTGTTTCCATGTATTTTTTAATTTCTTCTCTGATGGCTTGGTTGACCCACTCATCTTTTAGTAGGTTATTTCTTAGCCGCCATGTTTTTGGATATTTTCCAGGCTTTCTCCTGTGGTTGATTTCAAGTTTCCAAGCATTGTGGTCTGACAGTGACACGGTATGATCTCAATTCTTTTATATTTATTCAGAGCTTCCCTGTGCCCCAGAATATGGTCTATCTTCGAAAATGCACCGTGTGCAGTTGAGAAGAATGTAAATTCCTTTGTTTCTGGATGAAGGACCCTAAGGATGTCTGTGAGGCCCATCTGTTCTAATGTGTCGTTCAGGGCTATTGTTTCTGCGGAGATTTTCTGTTTTGTGGATCTATCCAATGCTGAGAGTGGAGTGTTGAGATCCCCTACTATTAGGACATTTTTATCGATGAGGTTGCTAATGTTTGTAATTAGTTGTTTTACAAATTTGGGTGCCCTCGAATTCGGTGCATAGATATTTACAATTGTTAACTCTTCCTGCTAGATGGTCCCTGAGACTATTATATAATGTCCTTCTTCATCTCTTATTACATCGTTCATTTTAAAGTCTAATTTGTCTGATATAAGTGTGGCGACTCCGGCTTTCTTCTGCCTTCCAGTAGCATGGTAGATAGTTCTCCATCCCCTTACTTTCAATCTGAAGGTGTCTTCAGGTTTAAGATGAGTTTCTTGAAGACAGCAAATACATGGGTCTTGTTTTTTTAATCCATTCTGTTATCCTGTGTCTTTTGATTGGCGCATTTAGTCCATGTACATTCAGTGTTAATATTGAAAAATATGGGCTTACAGTAACTGTATTATCTGTAAGTTTCATGTTTGTAAGGCTGTCTCTGGCAGTCCATGTTCTTTGCAAACTTTCCTTCATACAGTGCCCCTCAGGATCCCTTGCAGTGCTGGCTTATTTGTGATAAATTCTTTCCGTTTTTGTTTGTTGGGAAAAACCTTGATCTCTCCTTCTGTTCTGAATGACAGGCTAGCCGGATACAGAATTCTTCGTTGCATGTCCTTCTTGCTCATCACATTGAAGATATCCTGCCATTCCTTTCTGGCTTGCCAAGTTTCTGTAGATAAGTCTGCTACTACCCTTATATGTCTGCCTTTGTATGTTCAGGTTCTTTTGTCCCTAGCTGTTTTCAGGATTCTCTCCCTATCTTTGTATTTTTGCCAGCTTCACTCTGATGTGCCGTGCAGAAGGTCTATTCAGGTTGCATCTGAGGGGAGTTCTCTGTGCCTCTTGGATTTCCATGCCTGTTTCCTTCCTCATGTTGGGGAAGTTCTCGGCAATGATTTGTTCAAGAACCCCTTCGACTCCTTTCTCTCTCTCTTCTTCCTCTGGAACTCCTATGATATAGATATTGTTTCTTTTGAGTGCATCGCTCAGCTCTCGAATTCTCCTTTCCTGTTCCTGGATCAGCTTCTCTCTCTTTTTATCTGCTTCCTCTTTTTCAATGATTTTATCTTCTAAGGCACTAACTCTTTCCTCTACCTCTTCAATCCGTGCTGTGGCTGCTTCCAGTTTCCCCTGTATTTCTTCCAATGTCTTTTTTAATTCTTCCTGACCGTTTTTAAGGTCCCTGAACTCTGACGTGCGGGACCCCTTGCATTCATCTAAGCCTTTTTCAAGCCCAGCCATTAGTTTTATGATTATCATTCTATATTCATGTTCTGTTATGTTGCTTATATCTGTTTTCATTAATTCTTGATCTGTCTCTGCTTCTTGTATATTCTTTTGAGGAGAATTCTTCCGTTTTGTCATTTTGGCTGGATGTGTTTTGGATTGTTTCTTGGAGTTGCCCTGGAAAGGAAAACCGACTGCAGGTCCCCATCTCCCCGCAAATACTGTCAGCAATCAGGAATATTGAAGGTTCCAAGGAAGTTTGCAATAAAAAGGTCTCCTTTAGCAACCAGGCTCTGATCTGAAGAGCAAATGGAGAGGAATTCGGGCTGACACAGGTCTTCAAGCTTCTCTGAACCTTATGTTAGGTGTACAGGGGAGCACACCTTCGAAAGGGCATGGGTAAGTAAGGTGCCTTGACACTTCAGCTTCCACGTCAGGGAAAATCAGTTCCGATGAGATCAATTCGATTTTCCCTCCATTGTCTTTCCCCTTCAGAGTCAGTGTCCACTGGAATGGCCATGAGCATCTGCCGAGGGATGCCTTCAGAATGGAGCCGTGTCCAGCTCTGATAAGGCGCTGATCTGGCGGGAAGATCACAGCCAGCAGCCGTCTCTCTAACCAAGTAAAGAAAATGACGGAGCTGCCACAGGACTAAGGGGCTGGAGATGTAGCCAGCTGTCGCTTGGGGCCTAATTTTCCGGCAGTCAAAGCCCTGGTGACATTTGAGATCCCTATCAACCTGTAATACCCTCAGATGCCTTCCAAGTTTGAGATATCTACCCAGGCATCCAAATTAAGCGAGGCACGAGGTACAAGGAATTTTTTACGGGATGCTGTGACCCAGAAAGAAACTAAAAGCAAAAAAAAAAAAAAAAAAGGACTAGAAAAGAACTGAGACAATCTATGGGAACAGCAACTTTACAGGTAATAAAATGGCCTTAATTCATATATGTCAATAACCATTGTGACTGTAAATGGAATAAAGGCTCCAATCAAAAGACCTTGTATCAGAATGGATAAAGAATAGTAAGATCTATTGATATACTGATTACAAGAGACCCAGTTTAGAACCAAAACACCTCCATATTGAAAGGGAGGAGAAGAGAACAATATATCATGCTAATGGACGTCAAAAGAAAGCTGGAGTAGTCATACTTATATGAGACAAAATAGATGTTAAACCAAAGACTATCACAAGAGATAAAAAAAGGGCAGAATATCATCATCAAGAGGTCTATCCAAAAAGAAGATCTAACAATTGTAAATATTTATGCAAGCAACATGGGAGAAGCCAAATATATCAAACAATTCATTAAAAAAGAAAACACCAAAAGAAACTTAATTGAAAATAATACAATAATAGGAGGGAGCTTTGACAATCTTTAAGAACAATGGACAGATCACCTAAGCACATAAACAAGGAAAAATAACCTTGAATGACACACTGGACCAGATGTCTTAAGAGATTTATTCACAGCATTTCATATTAAAGCAGCAGAATACCCATTATTTTCCAGTGCACATTGAACATTCTCCAGGATAGATCACGTATTGGGTCACAAATCAGCCCCCAACAAATACAAAAAAGATTAAGATCATATTTTCTGACCACAACACTATAAATCTTAAGTCAACCACAAGGAAAAATTTGGTAAGACCACAAATATCTGGAAGTTAAAGAACATCCTACTAAGGAATGAATGGGTTAACCAGAAAATTAAAGAAGAAATTTTAAAAAATACCTGGAAGCAAATGAAAAATGAAAAGGTGAGAGTCCAAAACTTTGGGATGCAGCAAAGGCAGTCAAAATATGGAAATAGATATCAATACAGGCCATCTTCGAGAAGCAAGAAAACTCTCAAATACACAACCTAATCTTACACCTAGGGAAGTTGGAAAAAATTTAAAAAGCCCAAAACCGGCACAACAAGGGACATAATAAAAATTATATCAGAGGGGGAGTCAACATGGCAGAGAAGTAGGGGTATCCAAAATTCCCTCATCCCTCAAACACAGGAGTATCCAGGCCAGAAGACTTGGAATTCCAGGAATCCCAGCCACAGAGCGACAGAAACATCTCCAGAGACCAACGGGGATAACTTGGCAGGCCATAGACGCATGATTGTGAACTGGGAGAGATAAAATGGGTGGCATAGGCACGGAGTGGAGGGTTCCCCTTCTGTGGAGAGATGAAAAGAAGAAAAAGAGAGGCTGTGGAAGTGTAGGATTGAATTTGGACAAGAAAAAAACCACAGACGGAAATTTCGTCCTTTAAAAGCAGAGAAAGAACCAAATTCTTACTGCAGGATTTTCTCTGGACTGAGGCAAGCCTTCCTATGCATGTTCCTGGGGAAGAGGGGAGCCAGTCCTGGGCTCAGTAGCTAGCTCAGAGGCACAGTCAGAGAAAGCAATCCTCTACCTTTAGTGCTTTGGGAAAATTTTAGGCATATAATCTTCAAGGGTAAAAACCATGCAGACACCCACAAGCCAGAGGTCTTTTGTCGGCTTCCTGGGCAGAGTGGTTCTATCCCAGAACTGGGGAGCATGGAGTGGGATCCTTTAAGACATCAGGGTTTGAAACCCAACTGAGTGTCTGGGAGGCACGGGAGACTGTGGAGCAGGGCAAACTGACCTGGTGGTGCCCGTGTGGCACTGTGAAGAGCCAGAGGCCCTTTGTTGGCTGGCAAGGTGGAATGGCGTTACCCTAGAAGGAGGCTGCACAGAGTGGGACCCTTTAAGATATCAGAGTTTGAATCCCAGCTGAGCTTCTGGAAGGTGTGGAAGATTGGAGGGGAAGAACAAACCAGCCTGCTAACGCCAATGCAGCACTGTGAGGACAGCCTAAGCCAAATGGTTTGGTACACCTGGTCCGGGATTGGGGAGACTGGGGTTTCAGAATTTTTCTGCCCATCACCAATAAGGTGGGGTTTCCAAGAATGGACAATGAGCTCACAGTGGAGGCTGGATCCACCTATAACATATCATGTCTCTCCATGCCTGGTATGCCTATTTACTGGAGCAATATTGACACTGACTGAGCTAGACAGTCCCTCCTCTAGACCAGCAAAGCCACCAGTTCCAAGGCACCATCAGATATCTGTCCAGTGGTATTTTTTTTATTTGATTATTGGTCAATTCTTATTATATATTTGCTTTTCTTCTTTCTTTTTTTCTTCTTCTTTCCTTTATCTTTTCTGGTTATTCTGCTGGTAGGTTTGTTTAAGCAGACATTTTAAATCTATTGTTTTTACACCTCTTCTGTATCTCCTTCTTTATTTTCTTTCTCTCTCTGTGTATGAAGCATATAGTTTCCCTGATTCTCTGCCTGGTCATTTTTTTTTCTTTTCTATTTCACCAACCCTGCCATTTCTCTCTTTGTGTAAGATGAAGGCTTCTTCCACCACTATACGCTTTCTTAAATTTTTTTCAGAGTTACTTCAAAAAACAAATCAAAGCACACCTGGTGGAAAACCCAAATCACCACTACAAATAGGTAGCAACCAGAGTCACAATAGCAGAGAGCATGCAATGCACTCCAAAAGCACCTCCTGAAAGGGCAGGCCCTGGACAGTGTATGACCTCTTTTTAATATAATAGTGTTCACAGGTTCGAGACACATAATTAGCTATTAAAACATATAAGTGACAGAAAACTAGCCAAAATTATGAAATAGAATAATTCTGCTCAAAAGAAATTCCAGGAAGAAATGACAGCTAGAGAATTGCTCTAACTTGATAAAAACAATATATCTGAGGAGAATTTAGAATAATAGTCATAAGATTAATCGCTGGGTTTAAAAAATCATAGAAGGCAGTAGAGAGTCTATTGCTGCAGAGATCAAGGAAGTAAGAAATAGTCACGATGATTTAAGAAATGCTGCAAATGAGGTGGAAAATGAACTATATGCAGCGACATCAAGGATAGAGGAAGCAGAAGGGAGAATAAGTGAAATAGAAGATAAAAGTATGGATAACAATGAAGCCGAGAAAAAGAGAGATAAGAAAATACTATACCATGAGGGGAGAATTAGAGAACCAAGAGATTCAGTGAAATGTAATTATATCTGTATCATAGGAGTTCCAGAAGAAGAAGAGAGAGTAAAGGGGAAGAAGGTTTACTTGAACAAATTTTAGCTGAGATTTCCATAATTTGGGGAAGGAATCAGGTATCCAAATCCAGAAGGCACAAAAAATACCTTCAAAATTAACAAGAATAGGTTTTCTCCATGGCATATCATAGTGAAACTGGCAAAATACAAAGATAAAGAGAATTCTGAAAAAAGCTAGGGACAAATTGGCCTTAACCTACAAGGGTAGACACGTAAAGTTAGTAGCAGACCACTCCACTGAAACTTGACAGGCCAGATGGGAGTGGCAGGAAATATTCAATGTGTTGAAAAGGAAAAAATATGCAACCAAGAACGCTTTATCCAGCAAGGCTGTCATTTAGAATAGAAGGAGAGATAAAGGCTTTCCTAAACAGAAACTGAAGGAGTTCACGACCACTAAACCAGCCCTGTAAGAGATCCTGAGGGGGACTTTGTGAGTGGAACGCTGCAAAGACTGCAAAGTACTAGAGACATCACCATAAGTGGGAAACCTACAGATAACACAATGACACTAAATCCATAAACTTCAATATTAAATTTAATGTAAATGTACTAAATGTTCCAATCAAAAGAATAGGGTATCAGAATGGATTAAAAAACAAGATCAATCTATATGCTGTCTATGAGAGACCCATTTTAGACCTGAGGACACCTTCATATCAAAAGCGAGGGTGTGTAGACCCATTTATCATGTTACTTGAAGTCAAAAGAAAGATGGAGTAGCTATACTTATATCAGAGAAACTATATTTTAAACTAAAGGCTGTAACAAGAGATGAAGAAGCATGTTATATCATAATTATGGGGTCAATCCATCAAGAAAGCTAACAAGTGTAAATGTTTATGCCCCCAACTTGAAGGCATCCGAATATATAAATCAACTAATCACAAACATAGGTAATCTTATTGGTAAGAATACGGTAATTTCAGGGGATTTAACACTTCACTTACAGCAATGGACAGATCATCTAGGCAGAAAATCAATAAACGATGGCCTTGAATGATAAACTAGACCAAATGGAACAGAAACATTTACAGAACTTTTCATTCAAAAGCAGCAGAATACACATTATTCTCGAGTACACATGGAACATTCATCAGATAGATCACATAAGGGTCTCAAAACAGCCCTCAATAAATATAGAAGAATTGAGATCATACCATGCATATTTTCAGATCACAGTGCTATGAAACTCGAAATCAACCACAAGAAAAAATTTGGAAAACCTACAAATGCCTCCAAACATCCACGAGGTTAAAGAATATACTACTAAAGAATGAATGGGTCAACCAGGCAATTAAAGAAGAAATTAAACAACGTATGGAAGCAAATGAAAATGAAAACATGGCAGTCCAAAATCTTTGGGATTCAGCAAACTTAGTCCTAAGGGGAAAATACATTGCAGTCGAGGACTATCTCAAGAAACAAGAAAAATCTAAAATACAAAACCTAATCACAAAACTAAAGGAACAAGAAACAGAACAGCAAAGAAACCTCAAAGTCAGAAGAAGAAGAGAAATAATAAAGACTAGAGCAGAAATAAACAATATAGATAAATAAATAAATAAAACAGTACAACAGATCAGTGTAAATAAGAGCTGTTTTTTACTTTGAAAAAAATAAAATTGATAAAAACCAAGTCAGACTTCTCAAACAGAAAAGAGACCCAAATAGATAAAAAATCATGAATGAAAGAGGGGAGATCACAATCAACACCACAGAAACACAAACAATTATTAGAGAATACTATGAAAAATTATATGCCTACAAACAGGACAATCTGGATGAAAAGGACAAATTCCTAGACACCCACACATTACCAAAACTGAAACAGGAAGAAATAGAAAATTTGAACAGACCCATAACCAACAAAGAAATTGAATCAGTTATCAAAAATATCCCAACAAATAAGAGTCCTGGGCCAGAAGGCTTCCCAGGGGAAACCAACAAGACAGTTAAAACCTATCATTCTCCGTCTGTTCGAAAAAATAGAAATGAAAGGAAAAATTCCAAACTCATTGTATGAAACCAGATTTATCTTGATTCTCAAACCAGACAGAGATCCCACTAAAAAGGAGAATTACAGGCCAATATCCCTGATGAACATGGATGCAAAAATTCTCAACAAGACCCTAGCAAATCAAATTCAACAACTTATAAAAAGAATTATTCCCCATGATCAACTGGGACTCAATCATGGGTTTGAAGTATTGCTAGTCCAATACTTGCAACTCAACCAATGTGATGCTTACACAAAAATAAACTCAAAATGGTTGAAAGACCTTAATGTGAGACAGGAAACCATAAAAATCCTAGAGACGAAACCAGGAAAAAAGTTCTTTGACCTCAGCCACAGCTATTCCTTACTCGACACATCTCCAAAGGCAAGGGAATTAAAAGCAAAAATGAACTATTGGGGACCTCATCAAGATAAAAAGCTTCTGCACTGCAAAGGAAACAACGAACAAAACTAATAGGCAACCAACAGAATAGCAAATGACATATCACATAGAGGACTAGTATCTAAAATCTATAAAGAACTTACCAAACTCCACACCTGAAAAACGAATAATCCAGTGAAGAAATGGGGGCAGAAGATATGAATAGACACTTCTCCAAAGATGACATCCAGATGGCCAACAGACACATGAAACGATACTCAATGTCGCTCATCATCAGGGAAATACAAGTCATGATCTCACGGTTCATTTGTTTGAGCCCCACATCAGACTCTGTGCTGGCAGTGTGGAGTCTGCTTTAGATTATCTCTCTCTCCTCCTTCTCTCTCTGCCCTTCCCCTGCTCACATGCTATGCCTTTCTGTCAAGAAAAATAAATAAACTTAAAAAAAAGAAGACCTAGCAGAAAACCAGGGGGGAGGGGAAGAGGGGAAGGAAGGGGAAAAAAAGGCACAGAGAGGAAGGAAGAAATGACATGAGAAACTCTCAAAGAATAAGAACAAACTGAGGGAAGAGGGGGATGTGAGAGGGGGGAGAGTGGGTGATGGGCACAGAGGAGGGCACTTGTTGGGTTGAGCACAGGGTATTGTATGGAAACCAATTTGACAATAAGTTATTATTTAAAAAAATATTTCAAAATAAAAAAAAGAATAGAAAACCCAGAAATAGACCTACAACTATATGGTCAACTGATCTTTGACAAAACAAGAAAGAATATCCAATGGGGGGAAAAACAGTCTCCAAAATATGGTGTTGGGAAAACTGGGCAGCAACATGTAAAATAATGAAACTGGAACACTTTCTTACACCATACACAAAAATAAAGTCAGATGGATGAGAGACCTAAATGTAAGACATGAAACCATCAAAATATTAGTGGAGAAAACAGATAGCAACGTCTTTGACCTCTGTTTTAGCAACTTCCCACTAGATACATCTCCAGAAGCAAAGGAAACAAAAGCAAAAATGGGATCTCATCAAGATAGAAACCTCCTGCACAGTGAAGGAAACAATGAGAAAAACTAAAAGGCAACCTTCAGAATGGGAGAATATTTTTGCAAATGACATTTCTGATAAAGGGTTAGTACCCAAAATCTGTAAAGAATATATCAAGCTCAACATTCCAAAACCAAATAATCCAGTTAAGAAATGGGTAGAAGATACGAATAGATATTTTTTTTTTCCCAGAGAGGACATCCAGATGGCTAATAGACACGTGAAAAGATGCTCAGCATCACTCATCATTAGATATATACAAATTAAAATCACAATGAGATACCACCTCTCACCTCTCAGAATGGCTAAAATTAACAACACTAGAAATAGCAGATATGGGGCGCCTGGGTGGCTCAGTTGGTTGAGCAGCCGACTTCGGCTCAGGTCATGATCTCACGGTCTGTGAGTTCGAGCCCCGCGTCGGGCTCTGTGCTGACAGCTCAGAGCCTGGAGCCTGCTTCGGATTCTGCGTCTCCCTCTCTCTCTGCCCCTTCCCCTGCTCACGCTATATCTCTATGTCTCTCAAAGATAAAAATAAACGTTAAAAAATGTTTAAAAAAATAAATAAATAAATAAATAATAAATAAATAAATAAAAGAAATAGCAGATATTGGTGTAGATGTGGAAAATGTTGGTGGAAATGCAAGCTGGTTCAGCCACTCTGAAAACAGTATGGATTTCCCTCCAAAAGCTAAAAATAGAATTATCCTACCACCCAGAAATTTCACTAGTAGGCATTTAACCAAAGGATACAAAAATATTGATTCAAAGTGGTACATGAACCCTGATCATATATAATATATATATTGCTCAGCCATTGAAAAGGATGAAATCTTGCCATTAGCAACGACGTTGATGAACGTAAACTGTATTATGCTAAGCAAAAAATGTCTGTCAGAGAAAGATAAATTTCATATGATTTCACTCATGTGTGGAATTTAGGAAACGAAACAGATGAAGATGGGTGAAGATAAAGAGAGTGAGAGAGGAGAAAACCATAAGAGATTCTTCACTATAGAGAACAAACTGTGGGTTAATGGAGGACTGTAGGTGGGTGATGGGCTAAAATGGTGATGGGTATCATGGAGGACGTTTGTTGTGATGAGAACTGTATTTTATATGTAAATGCTAAATCACTAAATTCTACACCTGACATCAATTTTACCATATATGTAAACTAACTAGATTTTTAATAAAAACTTAAAAAGAGAAAAATAAACTTTTTGACATGTTAACTTTTCATCAGATTTTAGTGTGTCGCGGGAATCTCTGCCCCTCATATAGCTACAGACTGTTATTTATGGTAATTTTTAGGAATTTCCCTGTGGAAAGAGAGGTTGGAAAGTGGTGGCAGTGTATGAGGACCCCAGGCTTGCTTTCTTTCATGAATATAAGTAGATAAATATCAAACCATCATAAATACTCCAGCAACTGCCCTGAAGACTGGCATTACAAACTCCCCAACTAAAGAAAAGAAAAGGCCACACTGGAGAAGGTAGGAAATACAGAGATGCAGATGAGAGAGTAATAGATCATGGCTGCTGCTGTCAAATGTAGCTGCAGTCATGGCATAGGGTAAAAGACAGAGAAACACACAGGGAAGGGCACAGGGTAAATGCACCCCAATAGCAATTGGCTTGGAAAGTGAGAGGGACGATATTTTATGACTTCTGGCAACCAGTAAGGCTTAAGGCCTGGAGATTTAAAGATTAACAGGTTTGGCTGGGATTGACCTTGAGGGCAGTGTACTGCTTTTAGAGAAGAGGCAGGCAAACAACTCTTGGGCATACAGTGTGGAAACAGCGATCTCAAAAGTGCCTTGGACACACAGTGGAGAGATTATTTGCTCATCTAAGAGCACATCCCAGAGAAGCAGCATCCACAGAGAGACACCTTTGGAAATAAAGGAACTGGTCAGTGCCATTTCCTTCCACCACTCTTCAGTGTATGCACAGGGCGACCTGGGGGAAGCAGCTCAGCACTCACACTAGCAACCTAACTTGCTTACACCAAGCCCTGCCCCCCCCCATGCTCTGGTGGAACCACCCCTCCCAGTCAAACTTGCAGGAATCCCAGAGCAGTGGGCCATTCCCCAGGGAGGCCTGTCCAAACCCCTTCTCCCACTGGCTCTTTTATATTGGAGTTTTGTGGAGCCTCAGTTTCCAGCAATGATGGCAACAGGTCTCATTTCACAAACAGACCAGAGCACACCTAGTTAAAGTGCACCACATTCAGATCAGGGACCAAACAGTGACCATAGAAGGCAAAGACAGCCTCTGAAGTTGACTGGCCTGAGGAATAAAGGGGCCAGAATAAAAGAGCAGAACACATGCAGCACACGTTGGAGTCATTCTTGGAAGTTCCAGGCCCTGGGGGAGAAGGGACACAAAATGGCAAGGTACAACAGATCTTCTTCATTAGCCCATTACCCTCAAAAATAGAATATGTAGGTGACTTTCCTCACACATAAGGGAATACACAGAGACTTAGAAGAAATGAGAAGACAGAGAAATATCTCCCAAATTAAGGAACAAAACAAGGCTACTGCCAGAGATCTAAGCAATACAGATTTAAGTATTATACCTGATAGAGAATTTTAAGTAATGATCATGAGGATATTCACTGAACTTGAGAAAAGAGTAGAAGATATAAATGAGACACTGGACACAGAGATAAAGAACAACATAGGGAAAAAAGTTTCAATAAATTAAATGAGAAACACACTTGATGGAATGAATAACATGCTAGAAGAAGCAATGGACCTAATTAGTGACCTAGAAAACAAATTAATGGAAAGTAATGAAGCAGAACAAAACAGAGAAAAAAGAATTATGCAAAACGAGAATATAGTTAGGGAACTCAGTGACTCCATCAAATGCAATAATATTTATATGATAGGAATCCCAGAAGAAGAAAAGAGAGAAGAGGGGACAGAAAATTTATTTGAAGAAATAATTGATGATAACTTCCATAAAGTGGAGGGAAAAACAGATATCCAGATCCAGAAGACATAGTGAACCTCCAAGAAAATCAACAAAAGTAGATGCACACCAAGACATATTGTAATTAAATTGGGAAAATATAATTATAAAGAATACAATTTTAAAGCAGTAAAACAAAAGAAGACATAACTTACAAGGAAAAACTCACAAGGTCAGCAGGAGATTTTTCAGTGGAACTTCAAAAGCCAGAATAGACTGGCATAATGTATTCGAAGTGCTGAATGGGAACATCTGTAGCCAAGAATAATCAATTGAGCAAGTGTGTCATTCTGAATAGAAAGCTAGATAAACAGTTTTCTAGACAAACAAAAAGTAAAGGTTTGTCTGGGACTCATGCAGTGGAAAAGAGAGAACCAAAGTGACAGTATAGAAACACAAATGAAATAAAAATTAATATTTCTGTAAAAAGTCAGTCAAGGAACTCACAAAACAAAAGGATGTAAAATATGACACCATATACCTAAAATGTGGTTAAGAGAGGAATAAAGGATGAGTTCGAAATTAAATGACGATCAACTTAATATAGACCACTATATGAACAATAGGGTACATGAACAATGACTAATAAATATGCAAATGAAGAAAATTAAATCCAAATATATCAGTATACAAAAACAAGTAAACAAGAAAGAGATGAGAATGAGAAAGGATCGGAGACCATCTTCAGAAACAACCACAAAACAAATAATAAAATGAAAAACTACATATGTGTCAATAATTATTGTGAATATAAATATACTAAAAGCTCCAATCAAAATACATAGGATGACAGAAAAGATTGAAAAACAAGACCCACCTAGCTGCTGCCTACAAGGGACTCGTTTTAGACCAAAAGACACCTGCAGATTAAAAGTGAGGGGTGGGAGAAATATCTCTCATGCAAACTGACATCGAAGGAAAGTTAAAGTAGCAATGTTTATTTCAGAAAAAAACTAGACTTTAAAATGAAGACTGTAACAAGAGACAAAGAAGGATAATATATAATAATAAAGGGGACAATCCAAATAGTAGATATAACAATTGTAAATATTTATGCACCCAATATACGAGCACTCAAATATATAAAATATTTAATAACAAATATAAAGGAATTCATTGATAATAGGACAATATAAGTAGGGGATTTTAATACCCCACTTACGTCACTGGATTCATCATCTAAAAAGAGAATCAATAAGAAAAAAAATGTCTTTGAATGACACACTGGACCAGATGGATTTAACAGATACATTCAGAACATTCCTACCTAAACAGCAGAATACACATTCTTTTCACGAGGGCATGGACCATTCTCCAGAATAGATCATATATTAGCACACAAAGCAAACCTCAACAAAATCTACAAGATCAAAATCATATCATAAACCTTTTCTAACCACAATTATATGAAATTAGAAGAGAACCAGAAGTATGAGCCTGGAAAGACCACAATTACAAGAAGGTTAAATAATATGCTACAAAACAATGAATGGGTCAACCAGGAAACCATGGAATAAATTCAAAAGTACACGGAAAAATTAAAATGAAAATACAGTGATCCAAAAACTTTAGGATGAAGTAAAAGTGGTTTTAAGATAGAAGTTTACAGCAATACAGGGCTACCACCAGAAATAAGAAAAACTCAATAAACAAACTAAGACATAACAAACAAACTAAGACATAACAACCAATACCATGGAAATACAGTCATAAATGAATATTATGAAAGATGATGTGTCAACAAATTGGAATTCATAAAACATATAAACTACCAAAACCGAAACAGGAATAAATAGAAATTTTGAACAGACCAATAAGCAGCGAAGAAAAAGAATCAGTAATCCAAAATCTCCCTACAACAAAAATACAGGACCAGATGGCTTCACAACGAAATCTACCAGACATTAAATATATAAATGAAGATTTCCAAATTCATTCTATAAGGTCAGCATTACCTTGGTATCAAAACAAGATAAAGACACCACTAAAAAGGAGGACTACAGGCCAACTTCCGTGATGAACATAGATGCAAAAATCCTTAATACTAGCAACCTGAATCCAAAAATTCATTAAAAATGATTCACCATGATCAAGTGGGATTTATTCCTGGTTTTCAGGGGTGGCTCAATATTTACAAACCAATCAACATGATAACAAAAGTAGGATCATTCCAATAGACACAGAAAAAGCATATGACAAGTTACAACATTCATTTATGATAAAAACAATCAAGAAAGTAGGTTTACAGGAAACATACCTCAACATAATAAAGGGCATATATGGAAAACACACAGTTAACATCATCTTTAAGGGGTAAAACTGAGAGCTTTTCCCTTAAGGTCAGAAACAAGACATTAATATCCACTGTCAGCATTGTTATTCACCATGGTACTGGAAGTCCTGGCTACAGCAATCAGACAACCAAAAGAAATAAAAAGGCATCCAAATTGGTAAGGAAGAAGCAAAACTTTCATTTGTTGTAGATGACGTGCTACTCTATATAGAAAACATGAAAGACACAAGGAAAAATGTCCAGAAGTGATAAATGAATTTAGTAAAGTCATAGGATACAAAATCAATGTAAAGAATTCTGTTGCATTTCTATACACCAATAACGAAGCATCAGAAAAAGAATTTAATACTCAATCCCATTTACAATTGCACCAAAATAATAAAATGCCTAGAAATAAACCTAACAAAAGAGTGAAAGACCTCTACTCTGAAAACTGTAAAATATTGATGAAAGAAATTGAAGAGGACACAAAGAAATGGAAAGACGTTCCATGCTCATGAGTTGGGAGAACAAACATTATTAAAATTTCTACACTATCCAAAACAATCTACACATTTAAAGCAATCAAAATACCACCTATCAAAATACCACCAGTATTTTTCACAGAACAAGAACAAAATAATTCTAAACTTTGTATGGAACAACAAAAAATTCTGAGTAGCTAAAGCAATCTTGAGAAAGAAAAGCAAAGTTGGAAGCATCAAAATTCTGTGTATCAAATTATATTACAAAACTGTGATCAATACAGTATGGTGCTGGCGCAAAAGTAGACCCATAGATCAATAGAACAAAATAGAAAATCCAGAAATGAACCCACAACTATATGGTCGATTGATCTTCAACAAAAATGAAAGATAGCCAGGGGAAAACAGACAGTGTCTTCAACAGGTGGTGTTGGGAAAACTGGACAGCGACATGGAAAAGAATGAAAATGAACCACTTTATCAGTCCATATACAAAAATAAATTCAAAATGTATTAAAGACTTAAATTTGAGACTTCAAGCCATAAAATTTCTAGAAGATAACATAGGCAGTAACCTCTTTGACATTAGCCATAGCAACATTTTTCTAGATATGTCTCCTGAGGCAAGAGAAATAAAATAAAAATAAACTATTGGGACTTCATCAAAATAAAAAGCTTCTGTACAATGAAGGAAACAATCAACAAGACTTAAAAGCAACATAGGAAATAGGAAAAGAGATTTGAAAATGACATATCTGATAAAAGTTTAGTATCCAAATTATAGAAAGGACTGATATAGGGGTGCCTGGGTGGCTCAGTTGGTTAAGCGTCCGACTTTGGCTCAGGTCATAATCTCGCGGTTCGTGAGTTCAAGCCCTGTGTCAGGGTCTGTTCTGGCAGCTCTGAGCCTGGAGCCTGCTTCAGATTCTGTATCTTCCTCTCTCTTTACCCCACCCCAACTCACACTCTATCTCTGTCTCTCTCAAAAATAAATAAACATTAAAAAATTTAAAAAAGGGCTGATATATGTCAATTCCTCAAAACAAATACTCCAACTGAAATTTGAGCAGAACACATGAACAGACATTTCTCCAAAGAAGACACACTGGTTGTCCACAAGACACATGAAAAGATTTCCATCATCACTTACCCTCAGGGAAATGAAAATCAAAACCACAATGAGATATCACCTCACATCTGTCAAAATGACCAATATCGACAACAGTTGTTGGTAAGGATGTAGAGAAAAAGAGAACATTTGTGCTCGCTTGGTCAGAATGCAAACTAGTCCAACCACTCTGGAAAACAATATGGGAGTTCCTCAGGAGTTAAAAATAGAACTACCCTATGATCCAGCGATCACACTACTGGGTGATTTACCCATATAATGCAAGAACACTAATTCAATGGGATATATGCACTCCTATATTTATAGCAGCATTATTTACAATAGTCAATATCTGGAATCAGCCTAATTGTCAATTGGTAGATGAATGGATAAAGAAGGTGTGGCATATAGATATACAATGGAATATTACTCAGCCATAAAAAAGAATGAAATCTTGCCAGTTGCAAGGACATGAATGGAGCTATAGAGTATTATGCTAAGCAAAATAGTCAGAGATAGACAAATACCATATGATCTCACTCATATATGATATTTAAGGAATAAAAGAATCGAACAAAGAAAGAGAGAGAGACAGAGAGAGACAGGGACAGAGAGAGAGAGAGAAATCAAGAAAAAGACTCTTAGTTATAAAGAACAAACTGTTGGTTATCAGAGGGGAGGAGGGTGAGTGTATGAGTGGAATAGGTTATGGTGATTAAGGAGTGCACTTGTCATGAACAGTGGGTGATGTAAGGAATTGTTGAATCACTATATTGTACACCTGAAACTAATATAACCCTGCTTGTTAACTAACTGGAATTAAACTAAAAGCTTAAAAAGAAAAAAAAATTTCTTTGTTACAAAACTATAACTAATTTTTTTTAACAATGTTAATGACACTGGTTGTCACAGCAGCAAGATGGGAAATAATTTTCCAGGATGAGCCAACTCATTCAGAAAAACTGATTCAGAGGATTGAATAAACACTAAGAAATTAAGGTTCTAGACAGTTATGTTTTGTTTTTATTTTTTCTATGATATCTAACTGTAGTGGAAAGCTCTGTGGCTTCTACACTAACTTTTTAGGTTATTTTTATAACCTCAGAACTTTCACTTAATAGTAAATGCCTTACAATCCCCATCTGATTTGTGAGGAATAAGAATCCCTGGAGACCAGGCTCACATCCAGCCTCTAAAGATCAAATGAGATAGTAGATATGAAAGTGTGATAAGAAAGCATAAAGACTTGTATTTAAAGATTTAAGATTCTTATGCTCTCTGATGGCTCACTCATCTGAGAATGGATTTACTATCCTTACCTAATAAAACTTAAGATTTACCATCATAAACACTCAATGAAAGGATTGTGAAATGGAACCAATAGTGAACTCTGAACTTAACATTATTTCCAAGCCTTAATCCACACCCAAAGCTGGAATGCTGAAATTCTCGATGATAACTTTAGCTTTGATGAATTGGCTGATAATTAATATTGAAAAGGAAATAAACCTTTGATTTTGTTTCTTCCATTCCATTTCTTTGTGGTCAAATCAAATCAACAATGATTATATACCTTCTTCTTCCTGGTGCCATGTCAAGACTGGTACAAATATAGGTTCCTCTGATCACTTACAACCTAAGACAAACAACGCAAGGGTTGTTTTTATTAACATTAAAAATGGAAAAAGAACAATGCAATGATTCAACAATTCTGTACATTTATCAGTGCTCATCCAAATAAGTGAACTCTTAATCTCCTTTATTTTACCCATCCCCTGACACACCTTCCCTTTGGTAACCATCAGTTCGTTCTCTGTGATTTGGGGTCTGACATTTTTATATCTTTTTTCTTTGATTGTTAACTTGTTGTGTCATTATATTGTACACCTAACTACTGTATAGAAACTAATATAATCCTATATGTTAGTTATATTTGAACTAAAAATAGCAATAATAAAAAAATAAAATGAGAGTCAAGGGGCTGCAATTTACAGTATGGTTAACAATATTGTGTTGCATATTTGGTAGTAGCTAGGAAAGTAGAACTTGAAATTTTTCATCATAAGAAAAAAATTTATAAGAAAAAGTATGTATGGTGATGGATATTAATGAATTATGGTAGTGACCATTTTGCAATATATACAAATATCAAATTACTACATTATACACTTAAAAATAATATTATATAATGTCAATTATGCATCAATAAAAAATTAACAACAACAAAATAACAATTAATGATTAATAATAGTAAATGCAGATGAGACAGGCAACATGGCTTAGTGAAAAGGACTAGGGATTCAGATGCTAAGTCTTAAGTTCTGGTAGAATTATTTTCTTTTTAAAGTTTCTTTTTAAAATCCAGTTGTTTAACATACAGTGTAACGTTAATTTCAGGTGTACGATTTAGTGATTCAACACTTCCATACAATACCCAGTGTTATTTACAAGTGCCTTCCTAAATCCCCATCACCTATTTACCCCATCCTCCCACACAGCTCCCCTCTGGTAACAATCAGTTTGTTCTCTGTAGTTAAGAGTCTGTTTAGGGGCATCTGGGTGGATCAGTCGGTTAAGTGTCTGACTTCAGCTCAGGTCATGATCTCACAGTTCGTGAGTTTGAGCATTGCATTGGCCTCTGTTCTGACAGCTCAGATCCTGGAACCTGCTTCTGACTCTGTGTCTCCTTCTCTCTCTGCCCTTCCCCCTCTTGTGCTCTGCCTATCTATCTCTCTCAAAAATAAATTAAAACGATAAATTTTTAAAGAGTACGTTTCTTGGTTTGCCTCTCTCACTCTTTTTCTCCCTACAATTGTTTTGTTTCTAAAATTCCACATATGAGTGAAATGATATGGTATATGTCTTTCTCTGATTGACTTATTCGCTTTGTATAATACTCTATAGCTCCGTCTACGTCTACTTTTTGCAAACAGCAAGATTTCATTCTTTTTTATAGCTGAGTAATATTTCTGTGTGTGTGTGTGTGTGTGTGTGTGTGTATGTGTGTGTGTGTATACCACTTCTTTATTGATTCATCACTTAATGGACACAAGCTGTTTCCATAGTTTGGCTATTGTAGATAATGCTGCTATAAATATTGGGGTGCATGTATCCTTTTAAATTAGTATTTTTGTATTTTTTGTATAAATAACTAGTAGTGAAATTGCAGGATAATAGGGTAGTTTTGTTTTTAACTTTTTGAAGAAACTCCACATTGCTTTCCAGAATAACTACACAGTTTTCATTCTTACCAACAGTGCAGAAGTTTTCTCCTTTCTCCACATCCTTGCCAACACCTGTTGTTTTTTATGTTGTTGATTTTAGTCATTCTAACAGGTGTGAGGTGATGTCTCATTTTAGTTTCGATGTCTACTTCCCTGACATTGCATGATCTTGATCTTTTGTGTAAAGTAGAGCCATTCCTATCACCTTTCTGAACTTTGGTTTCCCTACTATAAAATGAAAGAGTCTATATTATCCAAAAGCCTCTTTAGTTTTTTATTGTTATGATTTAATAATCAGATGAGGCATTTTAGTTAATTTTTTTAAATTTTCCTTTCAGGTCCTGATGACTACCCACCGTAAAGTTGTAATGCATTTGTTTCTCCTAGAAAATGGTGCAGATTCATTTTTGGTCTTCCAAAATAAAGCAACCCCACTCCTTCTAGATGTTTCCACTTTTATCTGTATAATTATAGACATAACAACAAACAAGCATAAGAAGGGTCTAAAAGGTGGGAGGATAAAGAAGCCTCCCTAAGGACCATGGGACTTGAGCAACCCGCAAGACATGATGGTATATTTCCTGAATTTTGTGATTGCCCCCCACATATCTTACACAAGGACCTCCAGAAAGAAGCCTTCAACATAGATTCAACAGGGAGGCAAAAGCAAAACAAACAAACGAAAACTTCTAAGAAAGTTTGTTTTACATAGCTAAAGGATCTAGGAAAGTGTGAACTAATGACAGAAAATATTTGTGGCAAACCTCACCATACTCTAGACAAACACCAATGCGAAAAAAAATCTACAGCCATATCCCCTAGCTGATCTTTAAACCTACCTCATTCCCTCCATCCCCCTCTAAAAGAAGCAGATGGAACTCTTTCATTGGGAGATATCAGCAGGGCCAAGCAAGAAGTTAGCCTTCCATCTCCTAAACAGGGAGCTAATATTTCATCTCCCACCTGGCAGATTGTGGGATTCCCTTATTTGGTGGTTCTAGAGGGACCCAGAAGGGAATTGATCTTCCACTCCAGACTGAAGGAAGTAAACAGACAGTGCTCCTATTCTTCCACCAAGGTAATGCCAGTGGGTCCAACCAAAAACTGTTAGCTAAATGAAAGCATGCAGTGATGAAGTGGACTTCCACCTCTACCCAGCAGCAATAAGACTTAATAAAGTCATCATTAGACTTTACCCTCAGCCTAACCCCAGAGGAAGGAAGCTGAGCCTCCACACACACCCAACATCAACAAGGCAGAAAAAAATAGCATAAATTAGGGCTAGTAAGCATTCCTTTTTGCTCCCAATCCCAGTGTCAGCGAAGCCTAGTTGGGAGTTGAATCTGTACCCCTGTATATCACTGAGGAGGCACAATAATATAGTACAGGGTTGGGTAACAATTAGCAAGATTAAATTATATTAGAAAGTAATTCCTTTTACAATACGATAGAAAAAAATATATATATTTAAAAATAAATTTAACAAAAGAAGAGCAAAACATTCTAAAATAAAATTTTATTTAAAAAAATTAGAAAGTCCAAATAAATGGGAAGACGCCTCATGCTCATAGATCACAATATTTAATATTGACCTACAGATTCAACACTATTTCTTTTTTTTCAGATTTTTATTTATTTTTATTTTTTATTTCTATCAAAATCTGAGCTGGCTTCTTTAAAGTTACTGAAAGATGATTCTAAAATCTATTTGGAAATTTAAGGAAATTCCCCAAAATAAAACAATGTAAAAGAGAAGAAAAACTTGATGAACTCACACTTATCCATTTCATAATTTACTACTAAACTACAAAAATCAAGACTGTGAGGTACTAATGTAAGGATAGACCTCTAGATCAACAGAATAGAATTAAGAGTGCAGATATATAGAGATGATATAGATATAGATATAGGTGACATAGAGAGAGAGAGAGAGAGAGAGAGAGAGTTGACTTTCTACTAGGTGCAAAGAAGACTCAACAGAGAAAGAAAACTACAATAAAAAGTGCTGGGACAACTGTATATTCAAATGCAATAATTTGAATTCATGAATAATGAATTCCATACCGTATTTTGCACCATTTACAAAAATTAGCTCAAAATAAATAAAAAAACCTAAATGTAATAGCTAAAAATATTAAACCTCTAAAAATAGGTTTAATCTCAGATTGGTTCATAATTTCTTATATAGGACATCAAAAGCACATGAGATAAAAGAAAAAAAAACAGACAAATTTGACTTCAATGAAAACTTTTGTATTTTTCAAAGGATATCATCAAGAGATTGAAAAGATAACTCACAGAATGGAAGAAAACTTTTGGCAAATTACACATCTGATAAGGGATCTGTATTTAGAATATTAAATAAAGAGTATGAAAAAATAATTATTATAACTCAAAGATAAAAAGACAAATAATGCAATAAAATATGAGCAAAAAATCTGGATAGATATTTCTCCAAGGAAAAAAATCCAATAATCACATGAAAAAATGTTCAATATCATTACTTATCAGGAAAACGCAAACAAAATCACAAGACAATGAGTTACTATTTGCTACTGTCCGGGATGACAATAATAATAACAATAATAACAATCTCAACATAACACATGTTGGCAAGAAGTGGAGAAACTGAAACACTCATACATTGTTGGTGGATAATTCTCTTTATGTGTTGTTGGATTCGATTTGCTAGTATCTTATTGAAAATTTTTGCATCCATATTCATCAGGGATATTGGCCTGTAATTTTCTTTCTTTGCTGGGTCTCTATCTGTTGTTGCCAATGTGGAAAACAGTTTGGACATTATTAAAATAATGAATGATCGAATACAGTTAACTAAAGCCAATACCGTTTTCTGGAGTAATAGTTTGCTTGACTGGGGACTTTGAAGGTGAAGACGGGAAGGAGTTCGATGCCAAGAAAGATGGATTTTTAGGAAGGTTTTAGAGAGAAAAAAAAAAAGCTGGGCAACTTCAAGAAACAACCCAAAACACATCCAGCCAAAATGACGAGACGGAAGAATTCTCCTGAAAAGAATATATAAGAAGCAGTGACAGCTCAAGAATTAATGAAAACAATTTTGATTGGGATTGCATTGAATGTGTAGATTGCTTTGGGTAGTATTGCCATTTTAACGATATTTATTCTTACAATCCATGAGCATGGGAATGCAAACTGGTGCAGCCACTCTGGAAAACGGTGTGGAGGTTCCTCAAAAAAATGAAAATAGAGCTACCCTATGATCCAGCAATAGCCCTGCTAGGAATCTACCCAAGAGACACAGGATTGCTGATGCATAGGAGCACGTGTACCCCAATGTTCATAGCAGCACTTTCGACAATAGCCAAAACATGGAAAGAAACTAAGTGCCCATCAACTGAGAGTGGATAAAGAAGATGTGGTACATATATACAATGGACTACTACGTGGCAATGAGAAAAAATGAAATCTGGCCATGCGTAGCAACATGGATGGAACTGGAGGGTATTATGTTAAGTGAAATAAGTCAGTCAGAAAAAGACAGATACCATATGTTTCCACGAATAGGTGGACCTGGTGAGACTAAGCAAAAACCAGGGGGAGGGGAAGAGGGGAAAGAAAAAAAAGACACAGAGAGGGAGGGAGATAAAACATAAGAGACACTCAAAGACTAAGAACAAACTGAGGTAGAGGGAGATCGGGGGGGAGAGGGGGTGATGGGCATTAAAAAGGGCACATGTTGGGATGAACACTGGGTGTTTTATGTAAACCAATTTGAAAATAAACTATTTTAAATTAAAAAAAAATAATTATTGAAAACATATATAAGCAACATAACAGAACATGAATATAGAATGATAATCAAAAAACTAATCGCTGGCCTTGAAAAAAGCTTAGATGAATGCAAGGGGTCCCGCGCAACAGAGTCCAAGGACCTTTAAAACTGTCAGGAAGAATTAAAGAAGACATTGGAAGAAATACAGGGGAAACTGGAAGCAGCCACAGCATGGATTGAAGAGGTAGAGGAAAGAGTTAGTGCCTTAGAAGACAAAATCATTGAAAAAGAGGAAGCAGATAAAAAGAGAGAGAAGCTGATCCAGGAACAGGAAAGGAGAATTCGAGAGCTGAGCGATGCACTCAAAAGAAACAATATCCGTGTCATAGGAGTTCCAGAGGAAGAAGAGAGAGAGAAAGGAGTCGAAGGGGTTCTTGAACAAATCATTGCTGAGCACTTCCCCAACATGAGGAAGGAAACGGGCATGGAAATCCAAGAGGCACAGAGAACTCCCCTCAGACGTAACTTGAATAGACCTTCTGCACGGCACATCATAGTGAAGCTGGCAAAATACAAAGATAGGGAGAGAATCCTGAAAACAGCTAGGGACAAAAGAACCCTAACATACAAAGGGAGACATATAAGGGTAGAGCAGACTTATCTACAGAAACTTGGCAAGCCAGAAAGGAATGGCAGGATATCTTCAATGTGATGAGCAAGAAGGAAGTGCAACCAAGAATTCTGTATCCGGTTAGCCTGTCATTCAGAATAGAAGGAGAGATCAAGGTTTTTCCCAACAAACAAAAACTGAAAGAATTTATCACAAATAAGCCAGCACTGCAAGAGATCCTGAGGGGCACTCTATGAAGGCAAGGTTGCAAAGAATACAAACTGCCAGGGACAGCCTTACAAACATGAAACTTACAGATAATACAGTGACTGTAAGCCCATATTTTTCAATATTAACACTGAATTTAAATGGACTAAATGCGCCAATCAAAAGACACAGGATAACAGAATGGATTAAAAAACAAGACCCATCTATTTGCTGTCTTCAAGAAACTCATCTTAAACCTGAAGACACCTTCAGATTGAAAGTGAGGGGATGGAGAACTATCTACCATGCTATTGGAAGTCAGAAGAAAGCCGGAGTCGCCACACTTATATCAGACAAATTAGACTTTTAAATGAACGATGTAATAAGAGATGAAGAAGGACATTATATAATAGTCTCAGGGACCATCCAGCAGGAAGAGTTAACAATTGTAAATATCTACGCACCGAATTCAGGGGCACCCAAATTTGTAAAACAACTAATTACAAACATTAGCAACCTCATCGATAAAAATGTCCTAATAGTAGGGGAAATCAACACTCCACTCGCAGCATTGGATAGATCCACAAAACAGAAAATCTCCGCAGAAACAATAGCCCTGAACGACACATTAGAACAGATAGGCCTCACAGACATCTTTAGGGTCCTTCATCCAGAAGCAAAGGAATTTACGTTCTTCTCAACTGCACACGGTACATTTTCCAAGATAGACCACATTCTGGGGCACAGGGAAGCTCTGAATAAATATAAAAGAATTGAGATCATACCGTGTACAGTGTCAGACCACAATGCTTTGAAACTTGAAATCAACCAAAGGAGAAAGCCTGGAAAATATCCAAGAACATGGCGGCTAAGAAAGAACCTACTAAAAGATGACTGGGTCAACCAAGCCATCAGAGAAGAAATTAAAAAATACATGGAAACAAATGAAAATGAAAATACAACAATCCAAACGCTCTGGGATGCAGCAAAGGCAGTCCTGAGAGGGAAATATATTGCAATCCAGGCCCATCTCAAGAAACAAGAAAAATCAATAACACAAATTCTAACAGCACGCCTAAAGGAACTAGAAGAAGAACAGCTAAGAAACCCCAAACCTAGCACAAAGAGACAAATAACGAAGATCAGAGCACAAATTAACCATATGGGGACAGAAAAGGTAGTGGAACAGATCAATGAAACCAAAAGCTGGTTCTTTGAAAAAATAAACAAAATAGACAAACCTCTAGCCAGGCTTCTCAAAAACAAAAGAGAGAGAACTCAAAGAGATAAAATCGTGAATGAAAAGGGAGAAATTACAACCAATCCCTCAGAGATACAAGCAATCATCAGAGAATATTATGAAAAATTATATGCCACCAAACTTGGCAATCTGGAAGAAATGGACAGCTTTCTAAATAGCCACACGCTACCAAAACTCAAACGGGAAGAAGTAGAAAATTTGAACAGACCCATAACTAGTGAAGAAATAGAATCAGTTATTAAAAACCTCCCAGGAGGAGGGGGCAACATGGCGGAGGAGTAGGGGGCTCCAGTATTTCGCTTGCCCTTTAAAGGGGGACGACTGAAACCACTGTCTCTCTCTCAACTCCAAAAATCGGGGGGAAAAGGTGCTAGAGCTGACAAGAAACTAAGGCGGAAACAGACACGGCCCAACTAAACCGTGAGTTTAATCTGGGTCGGATAAAACGAACTCGAACTTGGGAAGTTGAGCTGAGGGGAGGGTGAGTGTCTTCGGAGATAGCTGGGAAAGTGCCGATCGAACAACATCTGAAAGAGAGGGCCAGAGCGGGTGAGACTGCGACCATCCAGCCCCTAAATGCAGGGCTTTTGAAGAGAAGTTCAGTGGCAAACAGCAGCAATCCCCGCGCGCTGCTGGGACCGCACCAACCCCGTCCTGAGCCACTGGGACGCGCGCGGGAGGGACTGGCAGCGGGGACGCACGCGGCGCCGCCTGCGGAGCACCTCTAACCCCGGCACAATTATAACGAAATCGGGGGGTGGCAGACGGCCGCACCACCGCGCCACCCTCGCCCAGCGCCTCCGGGGCGCGCGCGCTGCCGGGACAGGCAGGGGGGACCCAGGCAGCGGCTCCTGCGGAGCACCTCTAACCCCCGCACAGTTACAGCCAAATCGGGGGCTAGCAGACGGCCGCGCCACCGCGCCACCCTCGCCCAGCGCCTCCGGGGCGCGCGCGCTGCCGGGACAGGCAGGGGGGACTCAGGCGGCGGCTCCTGCGGAGCACCTCTAACCCCCGCACAGTTACAGCCAAATCGGGGGGTAGCAGACGGCCGCGCCACCGCGCCACCCTCGCTCAACGCCTCCGGGCACGCACGCCGCAGGGACCCAGGCAGCCCCAGGCGCGGCTCCAGTAAACCACACTAGGCTGGCGTGGGCGGTGGAGAGAGAACAGAAATAAAGGGGCGAATAAAGCCTCCAGGACTGGTGGCGCGGGTCTGGAGAGACGCCATTGTTGTCTCACAAGCCAGGAAGTCACCCCAGAAGCCATCCCTGCAGCAGTGGAGGCCGGACCCGCCTACACTAAACCACGCCCCTCCCAAACTATCAGCAGGAGCTACTGATCCAAGTGGAGATTGCTGCCTGGAGTAACGCCAGTCATTTCTTCTTTTTAAATTTATCCCTCCCTTTCTCACTCCTACCGATCCCCATCCCTGAGCTGGTCATCCAGGGTACTGACTGGCTTAATCATTTTTTTCGTTCTTTTTGTTTTCTGTTTTTTTGTTTTTTGTTTGTTTGTTTGTTTGTTTTGTTTGGGTATTTTTTTTTGTTTTGTTTTTTGTTTTTTGTTTTTTGTTTTTGTTTTGTTTTTTAACCCACTCTTCGAGGACATGTCCTACAACCTCTTCTTTACTTCCCTAGCCCTTTTTCTGGAATAACCAGGCCGTATAAGTTCATCTAGACGACATCGATCTTTATTCCTTTTCCCTCGCACCTGTCCTTATTCTGATTTCTATCAGTCTGGATTAAACCCTTTAGTCGCTCTACCTGGGCAAAGTCCATTTCCTTCTTCTCCCTGCACCAGTCATTATTCTGTCTATATATGCTCTGCCACCAGCACACTACATACCCTGTCCTTAACGTGTAGCGGTTACTTCAGGACATTGCCCTCAGAGAGTCACTTGTTATTTTTTTCTGTTGTGAACTGCTTGTCTGGACCATTTGTCGGTACGTTTGAGTATTTCTGTGTTCTGTGTGTCTGTCAGTTTTCCTTTCCAGGGCAACTTCAAGAAACTACCCATAACACATCCAGCCAAAATGACGAGACGGAAGAATTCTCCTCAAAAGAGTCTACAAGAAGTAGTGACAGCTCAAGAATTAATGAAAACAGATATAAGCAACATAACAGAACTTGAATATAGAATGTTAATCATAAAACTAATTGCTGGCCTTGAAAAAAGCTTAGATGAATGCAAGGAGTCCCACGAGGCAAAGTTCAAAGACCTTAAAAACGGTCAAGAAGAATTAAAGAAGACATTGGAAGAAATACAGGGGAAACTGGAAGCAGCCACAGCACGGATTGAAGAGGTAGAGGAAAGAGTTAGTGCCTTAGAAGACAAAATCATTGAAAAAGAGGAAGCAGATAAAAAGAGAGAGAAGCTGATCCAGGAACAGGAAAGGAGAATTCGAGAGCTGAGCGATGCACTCAAAAGAAACAATATCCGTATCATAGGAGTTCCAGAGGAAGAAGAGAGAGAGAAAGGAGTCGAAGGGGTTCTGGAACAAATCATTGCTGAGAACTTCCTCAACATGAGAAAGGAAACGGGCATGGAAATCCAAGAGGCACAGAGAACTCCGCTCAGACGTAACTTGAATAGACCTTCTGCACGGCACATCATAGTGAAGCTGGCAAAATACAAAGATAGGGAGAGAATCCTGAAAGCAGCTAGGGACAAAAGAACCCTAACATACAAAGGGAGACCTATAAGGGTAGTAGCAGACTTATCTACGGAAACTTGGCAAGCCAGAAAGGAATGGCAGGATATCTTCAATGTGATGAGCAAGAAGGACATGCAACCAAGAATTCTGTATCCGGCTAGCCTGTCATTCAGAATAGAAGGAGAGATCAAGGTTTTTCCCAACAAACAAAAACTGAAAGAATTTATCACAAATAAGCCAGCACTGCAAGAGATCCTGAGGGGCATTCTATGAAAACAAGGAGGCAAAGAACACAAACTACCAGAGACAGCCTTACAAACATGAAACTTACAGATAATACAGTGACTGTAAGCCCATATTTTTCAATATTAACACTGAATGTAAATGGACTAAATGCGCCAATCAAAAGACACAGGATAACAGAATGGATTAAAAAACAGGACCCATCTATTTGCTGTCTTCAAGAAACTCATCTTAAACCTGAAGACACCTTCAGATTGAAAGTGAGGGGATGGAGAACTATCTACCATGCTACTGGAAGTCAGAAGAAAGCCGGAGTAGCCACACTTATATCAGACAAATTAGACTTTAAAATGAACGATGTAATAAGAGATGAGGAAGGACATTATATAATAGTCTCAGGAACCATCCAGCAGGAAGAGCTAACAATTGTAAATATCTACGCACCGAATTCAGGGGCACCCAAATTTGTAAAACAACTAATTACAAACATTAGCAACCTCATCGATAAAAATGTCCTAATAGTAGGGGATCTCAACACTCCACTCTCAGCATTGGATAGATCAACAAAACAGAAAATCTCCGCAGAAACAATAGCCCTGAATGACACATTAGGACAGATGGGCCTCACAGACATCTTTAGGGTCCTTCATCCAGAAGCAAAGGAATTTACGTTCTTCTCATCTGCACACGGCACATTTTCCAAGATAGACCACATTCTGGGGCACAGGGAAGCTCTGAATAAATATAAAAGAATTGAGATCATACCGTGTACAGTGTCAGACCACAATGCTTTGAAACTTGAAATCAACCACAGGAGAAAGCCTGGAAAATATTCAAGAACATGGCGGCTAAGAAATAACCTACTAAAAGATGACTGGGTCAACCAAGCCATCAGAGAAGAAATTAAAAAATATATGGAAACAAATGAAAATGAAAATACAACAATCCAAACGCTCTGGGATGCAGCAAAGGCAGTCCTGAGAGGGAAATATATTGCAATCCAGGCCCATCTCAAGAAACAAGAAAAATCAATAACACAAATTCTAACAGCACGCCTAAAGGAACTAGAAGCAGATCAACTAAAACAACCCAAGCCCAGCAGAAAGAGAGAAATAACAAAGATCAGAGCTCAAATTAACCATATGGAGACAGAAAAGGTAGTGGAACAGATCAATGAAACCAAAAGCTGGTTCTTTGAAAAAATAAACAAAATAGACAAACCTCTAGCCAGGCTTCTCAAAAAGAAAAGAGAGAGAACTCAAATAAATAAAATCGTGAATGAAAAGGGAGAAATTACAACCAATCCCTCAGAGATACAAGCAATCATCAGAGAATACTATGAAAAATTATATGCCACCAAACTTGGCAATCTGGAAGAAATGGACAGCTTCCTAAATAGCCACACACTACCAAAACTCAAACGGGAAGAAATAGAAAATTTGAACAGACCCATAACTAGTGAAGAAATAGAATCCGTTATTAAAAACCTCCCAGCAAATAAAAGCCCTGGACCAGATGGCTTTCCTGCGGAACTTTACCAGACATTTAAAACAGAGTTAATTCCTATCCTCCTCAAGCTGTTCCAAAAAATTGAAACGGAAGGAAAACTCCCGGACTCATTCTATGAAGCCAGCATCACTTTGATTCCCAAACCAGATAGAGACCCAGCAAAGAAAGAAAATTACAGGCCAATATCCCTGATGAATATGGATGCAAAAATTCTCAACAAGATACTAGCAAATCGAATCCAACAGCATATAAAGAGAATTATCCACCATGATCAAGTAGGATTCATCCCTGGGTTGCAGGGCTGGTTCAATATTCGCAAATCAATCAACGTGATACATCACATCAACAAAAGAAAAGATAAGAACCATATGATCCTGTCAATAGATGCAGAAAAAGCATTTGACAAAATACAGCATCCTTTCTTAATAAAAACTCTCGAGAAAGTCGGGATAGAAGGAACATACTTAAACATCATAAAAGCCATATATGAAAAGCCCACAGCTCATATCATCCTCAATGGGGAAAAACTGAAAGACTTCCCCCTGAGATCAGGAACACGACAGGGGTGTCCACTCTCGCCACTGCTATTTAACATAGTGCTGGAAGTCTTAGCATCAGCAATCAGACAACAAAACAAAATAAAAGGCATCAAGATTGGCAAGGAGGAAGTCAAACTTTCACTTTTTGCAGATGACATGATACTTTACATGGAAAACCCGACAGAATCCACCAAAAGCCTACTAGAACTGATTCATGATTTCAGCAAAGTTGCAGGATACAAAATCAATGTACAGAAATCGGTGGCATTTCTATACACCAACAATGAAGCAGCAGAAAGAGAAATAAAGAAGCGAATCCCTTTCACAATTGCACCAAAAACCATAAAATACTTAGGAATAAACCTAACCAAAGATGTGAAAGACCTCTACACTGAAAACTATAAAAAACTTATGAAGGAAATTGAGGAAGACACAAGGAAATGGAAAAACATCCCATGCTCATGGATTGGAAGAATAAATATTGTCAAAATGGCAATACTACCCAAAGCAATCTACACATTCAATGCAATCCCAATCAAAATTGCACCAGCATTCTTCTCAAAGCTAGAGCAAACAATCCTAAAATTTGTATGGAACCACAAAAGACCTCGAATAGCCAAAGTAATACTGAAGAATAAAACCAAGGTGGGAGGCATCACAATCCCAGACTTTAACCTCTACTACAAAGCGGTGGTCATCAAGACTGTATGGTATTGGCACAAAAACAGACACATAGACCAATGGAATAGAATAGAAAACTCAGAAATGGACCCGCAAGTATATGGCCAACTAATCTTTGACAAAGCGGGAAAATGTATCAAATGGAAAAAAGACAGCCTTTTTAACAAATGGTGCTGGGAGAATTGGACAGCAACATGCAAAAGAATGAAACTAGACCACTTTCTTACACCACTCACAAAAATAAATTCTAAATGGATAAAAGATCTGAATGTGAGACAGGAAACCGTCAAAATCCTAGAGGAGAAAACAGGAAAAAGCCTCTTTGACCTAAGATGCACAAATTTCTTACTCGACACGTCTCCAAAGGCAAGAGAATTAAAAGCAAAGATGAACTATTGGGACCTCATCAAGATAAAAAGCTTCTGCACGGCAAAAGAAACAACCAACAAAACGAATAGGCAACCAACGGAATGGGAAAAGATCATCGCAAATGACATATCGGATAAAGGACTAATATCTAAAATCTATAAAGAACTTACCAAACTCCAAACCCGAAAAACAAACAACCCAGTGAAGAAATGGGCGGAAGATATGAATAGACACTTCTCCAAAGGGGACATTCAGATGGCCAACAGACACATGAAACGATGCTCAATGTCACTCATCATTAGGGAAATACAAATCAAAACTACACTGAGATACCACCTCACACCAGTCAGAGTGGCTAAAATGAACAAATCAGGAAACTATAGATGCTGGCGAGGATGTGGGGAAGTAGGCACCCTCCTACACTGTTGGTGGGAATGCAAACTGGTGCAGCCACTCTGGAAAACGGTGTGGAGGTTCCTCAAAAAAATGAAAATAGAGCTACCCTATGACCCAGCAATAGCCCTGCTAGGAATCTACCCAAGAGACACAGGAATGCTGATGCATAGGAGCACGTGTACCCCAATGTTCATAGCAGCACTTTCGACAATAGCCAAATCATGGAAAGAGACCAAGTGCCCATCAACTGACGAATGGATAAAGAAGTTATGGTACTTATATACAATGGACTACTACGTGGCAATGAGAAAAATTGAAATCTGGCCATGTGTAGCAACATGGATGGAACTGGAGGGTATTATGTTAAGTGAAATAAGTCAGTCAGAAAAAGACAGATACCATATGTTTCCACGAATAGGTGGACTTTGTGAAACTAAGCAAAAACCAGGGGGAGGGGAAGAGGGGAAAGAAAAAAAAGACACAGAGAGGGAGGGAGATAAAACATAAGAGACTCTCAAAGACTAAGAAAAAACTGAGGGTGAGGGGGATGAGGGAGGGGGGAGAGGGGGTGATGGGCATTAAAAAGGGCACATGTTGGGATGAACACTGGGTGTTATATGTAAACCAATTTGAAAATAAACTATTATAATAAAAAAAAAAAAAAAAAAAAAAAAAACCTCCCAGCAAATAAAAGCCCTGGACCAGATGGCTTTCCTGCGGAATTTTACCAGACATTTAAAACAGAGTTAATTCCTATCCTCCTCAAGCTGTTGCAAAAAATTGAAACGGAAGAAAAACTCCCGGACTCATTCTATGAAGCCAGCATCACTTTGATTCCCAAACCAGATAGAGACCCAGCAAAGAAAGAAAATTACAGGCCAATATCCCTGATGAATATGGATGCAAAAATTTTCAACAAGATATTAGCAAATCGAACCCAACAGCATATAAAGAGAATTATCCACCATGATCAAGTAGGATTCATCCATGGGTTGCAGGGCTGGTTCAATATTCACAAAGCAATCAATGTGATACATCACATCAACAAAAGAAAAGATAAGAACCATATGATCCTGTCAATAGATACAGAAAATGCATTCGACAAAATACAGCATCCTTTCTTAATAAAAACTCTCGAGAAAGTCGGGATAGAAGGAACATACTTAAACATCATAACAGCCATATATGAAAAGCCCACAGCTAATATCATCCTCAATGGGGAAAAACTGAAAGCCTTCCCCCTGAGATCAGGAACACGACAGGAGTGTCCACTCTCGCCACTGCTATTAAACATAGTGTTGGAAGACTTAGCATCAGCAATCAGACAACAAAACAAAATAAAAGGCATCAAGAGTGGCAAGGAGGAAGTCAAACTTTCACTTTTTGCAGATGACATGATACTTTACATGGAAAACCCGACGGAATCCACCAAAGGCCTACTAGAACTGATCCATGATTTCAGGAAAGTTGCAGGATACAAAATCAATGTACAGAAATCGGTGGCATTTCTATACACCAAAAATGAAGCAGCAGAAAGAGAAATAAAGAAGCTAATCCCTTTCACAATTGCACCAAAAACCATAAAATACTTAGGAATAAACCTAATCAAAGATCTGAAAGACCTCTACACTGAAAACTATAAAAAATTTATGAAGGAAATGGAGGAAGACACTAGGAAATGGAAAAACATCCCATGCTCATGGATTGGAAGAATAAATATCGTTAAAATGGCAATACTACCCAAAGCAATCTACACTTTCAATGCAATCCCAATCAAAATTGCACCAGCATTCTTCTCAAAGCTAGAGCAAACAATCCTAAAATTTGTATGGAACCACAAAAGACCTCGAATAACCAAAATAATACTGAAGAATAAAACCAAGGCGGGAGGCATCACAATCCCAGACTTTAACCTCTACTTCAAAGCGGTAGTCATCAAGACTGTATGGTATTGGCACAAAAACAGACACATAGACCAATGGAATAGAAAAGAAAACTTAGAAATGGACCCGCAAGTATATGGCCAACTAATCTTTGACAAAGCGGGAAAAGGTATCCAATGGAAAAAAGACAGCCTCTTTAACAAATGGTGCTGGGAGAATTGGACAGCAACATGCAAAAGAATGAAACTAGACCACTTTCTTACACCACTCACAAAAATAAATTCTAAATGGATAGAAGATATGAATGTGAGACAGGAAATCGTCAAAATCCTAGAGGAGAAAGCAGGAAAAAGCCTCTTTGACCTAAGACGCACCAATTTCTTACTTGACAAGTCTCCAAAGGCAAGGGAATTAAAAGCAAAGATGAACTATTGGGACCTCATCAAGATAAAAAGCTTCTGCACAGCAAAAGAAACAACCAACAAAACGAATAGGCAACCAACGGAATGGGAAAAGATCATCACAAATGACATATCAGATAAAGGACTAATATCTAAAATCTATAAAGAACTTACCAAACTCCACACCCGAAAAACAAACAACCCAGTGAAGAAATGGGCGGAAGATATGAATAGACACTTCTCCAAAGAGGACATTCAGATGGCCAACAGACACATGAAACGATGCTCAACGTCACTCATCATCAGGGAAATACCAATCAAAACCACACTGCGATACCACCTCACACCAGTCAGAGTGGCTAAAATGAACAAATCAGGAAACTATAGATGCTGGCGAGGATGTGGAGAAGTAGGCACCCTCCTACACTGTTGGTGGGAATGCAAACTGGTGCAGCCACTCTGGAAAACGGTGTGGAGGTTCCTTAAAAAAATGAAAATAGAGCTACCCTATGATCCAGCAATAGCCCTGCTAGGAATCTACCCAAGAGACACAGGAATGCTGATGCATAGGAGCACGTGTGCCCCAATGTTCCTAGCAGCACTTTCGACAATAGCCAAATCATGGAAAGAGACCAAGTGCCCATCAACTGACGAATGGATAAAGGAGTTATGGTACTTATATACGATGGACTACTACGTGGCAATGAGAAAAAATGAAATCTGGCCATGTGTAGCAACATGGATGGAACTGGAGGGTAATATGTTAAGTGAAATAAGTCAGTCAGAAAAAGACAGATACCATATGTTTCCACGAATAGGTGGACTTTGTGAGACTAAGCAAAAACCAGGGGGAGGGGAAGAGGGGAAAGGAAAAAAATACACAGAGAGGGAGGGAGATAAAACATAAGAGACTCTCAAAGACTAAGAAAAAACTGAGGGTGAGGGGGATGAGGGAGGGGCGAGAGGCGGTGATGGGCATTAAAAAGGGCACATGTTGGGATGAACACTGGGTGTTATATGTAAACCAATTTGAAAATAAACTATAATAAATTAAAAAAAAACAATGAATGATCAAGTTACTGATAACTCAGCTATTCCATTCCTAGATATATACCCAAGGGAAGAGAAAACATATGTCCACACAAAAACTTGTATATTATTAGAAGTTATAATTATTATTATTAATATCCTCCCCCAAAATAGAAATAAACTAAAAGCGCATCAACTAATAAATTTAGTAAAAACAACATGATATAGTCGCAATGGAAAATTACTCAGCTATAAAAAGGAATGAAGTACTGATCCATGTTACAACATGGATGGATCTTGAAAGCATTACGCTAACTGAAAGAATACAAATGTCAAAAAAACATATCATATTCTATGATTCCACTATATGAAATTTCCAGAATGGAGAATTCATAGAATTCATAGAGATATCAAGTAGATTAGTGGTTGCTTAGGCCTTGTGGGTTTGGGTAAATGCAGAGTGACTGTTAATGGGTACAGGATTCATTTTTGTAGTTATAAAAATGTAAAATTGGTTGTACTGAAATTCACATAAATCAATGAATGTACCAAAAAATAACTGCATACTTTAAATAGGTAAGTTACATATTTAAATTATATATCAATAAAGATGCTATTTTAACCTTTAGCAAGACCGACAAAGATTACAAGAAGAAAAATATAAACCACCTGCATGATAAATAAAATGGGATAATTCTACAAACCTTACTGACATAAAGATGATAGTAAGTGAATACGACAAGGAAATCTACACATGTAAATTTGGCAACATAGATTAAATGAACCAAGTTACTGGTAAATACAAACTACTAAAACTCAAGATGAATTAGAGACTTGAAAAGTCCTATACTCATTAAGGAAGCTGAATTTGTGCTTAAAAATTTCCTCGAATTAAATCTCCGGGCTCGGATTATTTCACTGAAGAACTTTATCAAGTGCTTAAAGAATAGTTAACAAATTTTATAAAATTTCTTTCGTATGATAAGAAAGAAAGGAATGATTATCAACTCAATGTATCCTAATATCTTAATAACACTTCAATGCTAAACCAGATGAAAACAGTAGAAAAAGAAAGCAAAAGAGTGAGAGCTGAAGTGATAGCAAGAAAAAGAGTAAGAAAAGAAAAAGAGTAAGAAGGAAGGAAGGAAGAAAGGAAGCTAAGAAAAAGGAATGGAAGGGAAGGGGAGGGAAGGGAAGGGAAGGATGATACAGAGCAATCTCCTTCATGTGTTAAGAGTCAAAATATCATCAAATAATATCCAGCAATATATAAAAATAATTTTACAGCATGACCAAGTGGGATCCATAACAAAGTGGGTATGAAAGTCTGGCTCAACATTAGAAAACCTATCAATGTTATTCACCATGTCAATCGATTAAAAATAAAAACCATACAATTATTCTAATTGAAATTAAAAATTTATTTAACTAAATACAATTTCCATCTGTAATAAAAACTCTCAGTCAGATAGAAAAATTTTCAGAGCAAGTATCTCAACTTGACAAAAACATTTTAAAAATGCCTACAGCTAATAACACTGAAAGACCAAGATGAGAAACAAGGAAAATACATCTGCTGTCATTATTTTTATTCAACATAGAACCAGATGTTCTAGCCAACATAAGGCAAGGAAAATAAGTAAAACTAATACATAATTTTAAAGAAGAAATAAACCCATTTTTACTTGAAGTTGACATTGTCTACATAAAAAATTCACACATTAACACACACACACACACACACACACACACACACACACACACACTTAGTAATAGTAAGAGTGTTCAGCAAGGTAATGAAAAGAGTGACATCACCAAGATGATGGGGTAAGACATTTGCACCTTTCCCA
This sequence comes from Paguma larvata, assembly GCA_030068075.1. Taxonomy (NCBI): domain Eukaryota; kingdom Metazoa; phylum Chordata; class Mammalia; order Carnivora; family Viverridae; genus Paguma; species Paguma larvata. The sequence goes on along the minus strand of CM057830.1, from coordinate 49,488,752 downwards.
TCACCACCACACATAGACACAAGAAAAAAAACAGCAATGATTCATGGTAAGAAACCACTGAGGAAATCCTATAACATGGAGATGAAGCTGAGGCAAACCCTGCACCACGAGGACCACCACACACCCTATAAGAAGGCTAAGAAGAGTAGTTACATGCTGACTGCATTGAATCGACCCTGGAGCAGTGAAGCACCAGAGTGAGAGGACTCTCCTAAGCCTACAGCTCCTCCAGTTGGAAAAGAGAGTCCAGAGTGGACATACAGCTTCCTCAGTATTATGAATCACTTTTTAGGAGTCATCACTTTGGTCTCACCTCAAAGGGATTATAATGGAACCGCAGGGATTTAACACTCTGGGAACTTGATTATGATAGAGAAAGGGAGAGGAGTTTGCAAAGACTAGTGCTCAGATCTCAGCTGATCAAGTTCTTAACGGCAGAGTCCAAATAGTAGTCTTAACCAACAGTTTTGTTCATCTTCAGAGTCAAGAAAGTGGAGTAGTCTGACCAGGAATCTCAGTGAGTTACAGGTCTACCTAATATGGTCCTCAAACAAAAAGCCTTGCCTCCCTGGACATTAGCTCGCCCTCACCACACACACCCAAGTAGGATAGCTGAATCATAGCCCATCCCACTGCTGAGTGTACTCCCAGCACCACTCCCAGACCAGGAACTCTGGCCAGAGCAGATGGAAGCTGTATAGTCCAGCAATGATTGAGCAAAGAATATGGTGGACATAATCTGCAGAGCAAATCCACTGGCACCATTTGGCCAGGGAACTTGGAGGGCAAATCAGCTTGAGTAAAGACCACAAAAAGTGACGTCGCCAAGATGACAACATAGGTCACTAGTGACTTTGCTCCTCCTCGTAAGAAGAGCTACCAACTGTTAAAGATCATTACTGAAAATGAAGTGAGCCTGGATCATCTCCTTGCATCACAGACACCAAGATTCATTGCATTAAATGTAAGAGAAGCACGGGCCCCTGGATGGCTCAATTGGTTGACCTTCTAACTTCGGCTCAGGTCATGATCTTACGGTTTCTGGGTTCGAGGCCCACATCTGGCTCTGCATTGACAGCGCAGTCTACTTCAGATTCCCTGTGTCCCTTTCTCTCTGCCCCTCCCTTGCTCGAGTGCACTCTTTCTCTCTCTCTCTCTCTCTCTCTCTCTCTCTCTCTCTCTCTCTCTCTCTCTCAAAAATAAACAGATATGAAGAAGAAGAAGAAGAAGAAGAAGAAGAAGAAGAAGAAGACGACGACGACGACGGAGGAGGAGGAGGTGTGGTAAGAGAAGCAGCTACATGTTGACCACATTGCTGATCCCTTAGGCCAGTGGGTCAATATGCAGAGAAATTTCCATTGAGTTTCTAAACCCTCCAGTGGTAAAAAGAAACGTATAGGGGCAACTAGCACCCTCCAGCACTGTTGATTGCTTTGTAGGAGCCCCTACTCTGATCTCATGCCACAGGGATTGAAGGGGAATCTGTAGGATTCAAACATTGGAAATCTGACTGTGGCACAAAAATCAGGGGTGGGGTGGAGTGGACTTGTAACAACCAGCACTTGGATTCAGGAATGTGAGTCCATACTTGTAGTGCCCAAGTAGTAATCACAACCAGCAGCTTTGTTCATCTGCAAAATCATGTTGGGGCATACTAAGCAGAAACCATAGCAAAGTGTAGATCCCCCTGATTCAGATACTCAAATGGGAAGTTTTCCCGGTCTTAAATCCTGGTTTAAGAATGAGCTGACTTATAGCTCCACCTACTGTGGAGAGTGTCTCCCAAGCACATCTGACCAGAAGGGCTGTTGGGAAAAGCTAGAAGTGTGTAGTCCAGCCACAGTCAAGCCAAGAGTGGGTGTGCAGAGCTGATTATCCCCAGAGCAAGGGCACTGCAGGTTGTGGAGAGTTACTCTGCTATTCATAAATGGAGGCAATAATTCATAGCCAGATTGAAAGTAGCTCTTGGCCCATCCCAAGTTTGGAAAATTGAGAGTTGCTTTCAGTGACCAGTCTGTTTTCCATTGATGCAAGGGAGCTGAGACAGAGCCACACTGGTTGTGGCTCCCAGAGTGATCTGAAGGGATGATCAGAACACCTGGAAGCTATGTGGCCCAGTGGTGCCCCAGAAAAAAAAACTGAGCTGATTGACCCTACAGCAAAGCCAGTACCGAGCATGAAGAATCTCTGTGCTACACAAAACTAAGAGAGTTAATTCATAACCAAAGTCGAGAGTAGTTTGTGGCTCCTCCCAACCAGATAGCCAGTTTAGAAATAGAGAATTGACTGAAGTGAACCCTCTCCACCCTACATAGAGAAGGGAACTGAGACATAGCTCTATTCTTGTGGCTCCTAACTTCATCTGACTAGAAATGCTGGTAATAATATCTGGACACTGCACAGTCTAACAATACTAGAGTTAAGAGAAATATAGGTAGAGAATATTATTTGCAGAGCAAAGCCAATAAACCGGTTCGACAAGGGAATTTGGGGCATGGGATGTCTTGAGTACAGCCTAGAATAAGAACTATACTTATAAGCTTTATAAGCTTTATAAGCTTTAAAGCTACTTTTCCCACTGCACCCAGGCATGGAAATTAATTGATAACTGGCTTATTACCAAATACACCTTCCAGGATACCCAACCAGGAAACCTAGGCAGAGCACGCAGGAATCTGTGTAGCCCATCCAGCAACCCTGCTCACAGAAGCACTTGAACACTGACCACATCCTGTGTCTTTCCCTATCTACAAAGCAAAACTGGTGTCTTCACCTAACCAAGATATTTAGCACACATTTTGGACAGATTTTGGTCCCTAAATAAGAGGCCTTATAAGGCCTGTGTCCCACACGGCTGCACTACCAGGACAGAGAATCTGATTCATAACCCCATCAATTACTGAATACAGTGCCCAGTGTAAACCATCTAATAAGCCTGACCAGAAAATTCAGGCAACTATGGGGCCCACTATACAAGCTCACATGTGTAGGGAACCAAGTTAGTAGTCCTAATCCAAATGTTCTCAGCCAGTGGGTCATCTATTGACTCCCACCTCAGAGCTAAAACAGTTTCATTACCCAGAACATAATAAAAGGCTCCACCTGCACAAGACATTACCTTCACACATGCACAAAAACTAAACTGAGCTGGTGATGATCTAAATTTTCCAAGGAAAATATCTAAAGTATTTGAGAGAAACGATTACTCAAATGCCCAGATACCAATGTAAGGAATTGATGATCATTTTTAAAAAAATGCAAATATGATACCAACAAAGAAAACTAATAAAGCTCTAATAACTGATCTTCAAGAAATGGAGATCTATTAACTGTCAAATAATTCAGATCATTATCTTTAAGATCAACAAACTACAAGGACACACAAATAGACAACTAAATGGAGTTAGTAAAACAATGAATGAACAAAATGAAAAGTTTGGCAAAGCAATAAAACCATAACAAAATACAACAAAAATCCTAGAATTTAAAAATATAATAACTGAACTGGAGAATTCAATAGAGTTACCAAAGAGATTTGACAATGCAAAAGAATCAGCTACTTGAAGTTTAGGTCACTAGACATTATCCAGTCATAAAAGAAAAAAAAATAAAGAAACTGAAAAGAAACACCTATGAAACTGATGAACAAAGAAAGAAGAAACGATATTCTCATTATGGAAATTCTAAAAGGAAACGAGAAAGAGAAATAGAAAGGAAGTGTATTTAAAGTAATAATGGCTGAAACTTTTCCAAACCTGAAAAGAGGAATGGAAATTCAGATCCACGAGCACTCAAAAAACCCAAATAAGTTCACTCAAAGACACATCATAATTATATTGTCAAAAGCCAAAAACAGATTTGGGAGGAAGCCAACATGGCAGAGTAGTAGGGGGACCCAGTATTTCCCTTGTCCTTTAAACTGGGAACGACTGAAACCAAAGGTCTCTCAACTCCAAGAATCGGGGAGGAAAGGTGTTGCAGTCTACAAGGAATGGAAAGCGAAACCAGAAAACGCCCCGGGAACCGTGAGTTTAATCTGGGACGGGTAAAACGAACTAGGGGAGCTGAGCTGAGGGGACAGTGAGTGTCTTCGGAGATAGCTGGGAAAGTGCCGATCAAGCAACATCTGAACGAAAGGGTCAGAGAGAGGGTGACCACTAACATCCTGCCCCTAAATGCAGGGCTTTTGAAGAAAAGTTCGGTAGCTAACAGCAGCACTCCCCTCGCGCACCCTGGACCGTGCCGCCGGGACCGCTCTGCCGGGACTGGCAGTGGGGACCCAGTCAGCCGGAGGCGCCACCACCTGCGGAGCACTTCTAACCCCGGCAAAATTACAGTGAAATGTGTTGTAGCAGGCGGGCGGGCCACAGCCCAGTAAACTGCACAACGCCAGCCCCCGTGGTGGAGTGAGGACAGAAATAAAGGGGCGAATAGGGACTCCAAGACTGGTGGTGAGGGATTGGAGGGATGCCATTGTTGTCGCACAAGACGGGAAGTCACCCCAAAAGCCATCCCTGCGACAGTGGAGGCAGGACCCGCCTACACCAAACCACGCCCCTCCCCACAGGAGTGACACCTTACACGGGAGCTACAGATGCCAACTTCAGACTGCTGCCTGGAGTAACTCCAGGTCATTTCTCCTTTTTTAAATATATCCCTCTCTTTCTCCTTCTTCCCGAACCCTACCCCTGAGCTGGCTATCCAGGGTACTGGCTGGCTTAAACATTCTTTAAACCCACTCTCTCAAGGCATGTTATACACCTCCTTCTGAACTTCCCTATCTCTCTCTCTGGAATAACGAGGCCACATAAGTTCATCTGGGCAACATCTATCTTCATTGCTTTTCCCTTGCACCCGTCCTTATTCGGATTTCTCTCAGTCTGGATTATGCCCTTTAGTCGCTCTACTTGGGCAAAGTCCATTTCCTTCTTCTCCCCACACCTGTCATTACTCTCTCTATATATGCTCTGCAACCAGCACACCACATATCCTGTCCTTAACGTGTTGCCGGTACTTCACGACATTACCCTCAGAGAGTCAGTTGTTATTCTTTTTTTCTGTTGTGAACTGCTTGTCTGTATCATTTGTCCATACGTTTCAGTATTTCTTTTTTCTGTTTGTCAGTCAGTTTTCCTTTCCAGGGCAACTTCAAGAAACAATCCAAAACACACCTAGCCGAAATGAAGAAACGGAAGAATTCTTCTCAAAAGAATCTACACGAAGTAGCGACAGCTCAAGAATTGATGAAAACAGATATAAGCAACATAACAGAACATGAATATAGAATGATAATCATAAAACAAATCGCTGGGCATGAAAAAAGCATAGATGAATGTAATGGGTCCTGCGTGGCAGAGTTCAAGGACCTTAAAAACAGTCAGGAAGAATTTAAAAAGGCCTTGGATGAAGTAAAAAGCAAATTAGAAACAGCCACAGCGCGGATTGAAGAGGCAGAAGAGAGAGAAAGTGAATTAGAAGATAAAATTATGGAAAAAGAGGAAGCAGATAAAAAGAGAGAGAAGCTGATCCAGGAACAGGAAAGGAGAATTCGAGAGCCGAGTGATGCAAACAAACGAAACAATATCCATATCATAGAAATTCCAGAGGAAGAAGAGGGAGAGAAAGGAGTTGAAGGGGTACTTGAAGAAATCATTGCTAAGAACTTCCCCAACATGAGGAAGGAAACGGGCATGGAAAGCCAAGAGGCACAGAGAACTCCCCTCAGACGGAACTTGAATAGACCTTCTGTATGACACATCATAGAGAAACTGGCAAAATATAAAGACAGGGAGAGAATCCTGAAAGCACGTAGGGACAAATGGACCTTAACACACAAAGGCAGACACGTAAGGGTTGTAGCAGACTTATCTTATCTTGACAAGCCAGAAAGGAATGGCAGGATATCCTCAATGTGATGAGCACGAAGGATATGCAACCAAGAATCCTGTGTCCAGCTAGCCTGTCATTAGGAATAGAAAAAGTGATCAAGGTTTTCCACAACAAACAAAAACTGAAGGAATTCATCACAAATAAGCCAGCATTACAAGAGATCCTGAGGGGCACTCTATGATGAAAACGTTCCAAAGAACAGAAATTACCAGACAGCCTTACAAACATGAAACTTACAGATAATACAGTGACTATAAGCCCATATTTTTCAATATTAACACTGAATGTAAATGGACTCAATGCGCCAATCAAAAGACACAGGGTAATCGAAAGGATTAAAAAACAAGACCCAGCTATTTGTTGTCTTCAAGAAACTCATCTTAAAACTGAGGACACCTTCAGATTGAAAGTGAGGGGATGGGGGCGCCTGGGTGGCTCAGTCGGTTGAGTGTCCGACTTCGGCTCAGGTCATGATCTTGCAGTCTGTGAGTTCGAGCCCCGCGTCGGGCTCTGTGCTAACCGGCTCAGAGCCTGGAGCCTGCTTCAGATTCTGTGTCTCCCTCTCTCTCTGTCCCTCCCCAACTTATGCTCTGTCTCTCTCTGTCTCAAAAATAAATAAACATTAAAAAAAATTTAAAAAAATGTCTCACAAAGTCCACCTATTCGTGGAAACATATGGTATCTGTCTTTTTCTGACTGACTTATTTCACTTAACATAATACCCTCCAGTTCCATCCATGTTGCTACACATGGCCAGATTTCATTTTTTCTCATTAAGCAAAAACCAGGGGGAGGGGAAGAGGGGAAAGGAAAAAAAGACACAGAGAGGGAGGGAGATAAAACATAAGAGATTCTCAAAGACTAAGAACAATCTGAGGGTGAGGGAGGTGAGGGAGGTGAGGGAGGGGGGAGAGGGGGTGACGGATATTAAAGAGGGCACGTGTTGGGATGAACACTGGGTGTTATATGTAAACCAATTTGAAAATAAACTATTATAATGAAAAAAAAATGTGAGAGGATGGAGAATATCTACTACGCTACTGCAAGTCCGAAGAAAGCTGGAGTAGCCACACTTTTATCAGACAAACTAGACTTTAAAATGAAAGATGTAATAAGAGATGAAGAAGGACATTATATAATAGTCACAGGGACCATCCAGCAGGAAGAGCTAACAATTATAAATATCTACGTGCCGAATTCGGAGGCACCCAAATTTGTAAAACAACTAATAACAAACATAAGCAACCTTATCAATAAAAATATCCTAATAGTAGGGAACATTTAACACTCCACTCTCAGCATTGGTTAGAACCATAAAACAGAAAATCACCAGAGAAACACTGGCCCTGGATGACACATTAGAACAGATGAGCCTAATAGACATCTTCAGGGTCCTTCACCCAGAAGCAAAGAAATTTACATTCTTCTCAACTGCACACGGTACATTTCAAAGAAGCTCTGAATAAATATAAAAGAATTGAGATCATACGGTGCACACTGTCAGACCACAATGCTTTGAACCTTGAAATCAACCACAAGAAAAAGTCTGGAAAATATCCAAAAACATGAGGCTAAGGGACAACCTACTAAAAGTTGAATAGGTCAACCAAGCAATCAGAGAAGAAATTAAAATATACATGAAAACAAATGAAAATGAAAATACAACAATCCAAACGCTCGGGGATGCAGCAAAGGCAGTCCTGAGAGGGAAATATATTGCAATCCAGGCCACCTCAAGAAACAAGAAAAATCACTAACACAAATTCTAACAGTACGCCTAAAAGAACTAGAAGCAGAACAGCTAAAAAAAACCCAAACCCAGCAGAAAGAGAGAAATAACAAAGATCATGGCAGAAATTAATCATATGTATACTGAAAAAGTAGTGGAACAGATCAATGAAACCAAGAGCTGGTTCTTTGAAAAAATAAACAAAATAGACAAACTTCTAGCCAGGCTTCTAAAAAAAAAAAGAGAGAGAGAGAGAGAGAGAGAGAGAGAACCCAAATAGATAAAATCATGAATGAAAAGGGAATAATTACAACCAATCCTGCAGAAATACAAGCAATCATCACAGAATACTATCAAAACTTTTATGCCACCAACCTCGGCAACCTGGAAGAAATGGACAAATTCCTAAATAGCCACACGTTACCAAAACTCAAACGGGAAGAAATAGACAATTGGAACAGACCCATAACTAATAAAGAAATAGAATCAGTTATCATAAAACTGCAATCAAATAAAAACCCTGGACCAGATGGCTTCCCTGAGGAATTTTACCAGACATTTAAACCAGAGTTAATTCCCATCCTCCTCAAGCTGTTCCAAAAAATTGAAACGGAATGAAAACGACTGGAGTCATTCTATGAAGCCAGCATCACTCTGATTCCCAAACCAGATAGAGACCCAGCAAAGAAAGAGAATTACAGGCCAATATCCCTGATGAATATGGATGTAACAATTCTCAACAAGATACTAGCAAATCGAGTCCAACAGCATATAAAGAGAATTATCCACCACGATCAAGTAGGATTCATCCCTGGGTTGCAGGGCTGGTTCAATATTCGCAAATCAATCAACGTGATACATCACATCAACAAAAGAAAAGATAAGAACCATATGATCCTGTCAATAGATGCAGAAAAAGCATTCGACAAAATACAGCATCCTTTCTTAATAAAAACTCTCGAGAAAGTCGGGATAGAAGGAACATACTTAAACATCATAAAAGCCATATATGAAAAGCCCACAGCTAATATCATCCTCAATGGGGAAAAAATGAGAGCCTTCCCCCTGAGATCAAGAACACGACAGGGGTTTCCACTCTCGCCACTGCTATTTAACATAGGGTTGGAAGTCTTAGCATCAGCACTCAGACAACAAAACAAAATAAAAGGCATCAAGATTGGCAAGGAGGAAGTCAAACTTTCACTTTTTGAAGATGACATGATACTTTACATGGAAAACCCGACGGAATCCACCAAAAGCCTACTAGAACTGATCCATGATTTCAGCAAAGTTGCAGGATACAAAATCAATGTACAGAAATCGGTGGCATTTCTATACACCAACAATGAAGCAGCAGAAAGAGAAATAAAGCAGCGAATCCCTTTCCCAATTGCACCAAAAACCATAAAATACTTAGGAATAAACCTAACCAAAGATGTGAAAGACCTCTACACTGAAAACTATAAAAAACGTTTGAAGGAAATGGAGGAAGACACAAGGAAATGGAAAAACATCCCATGCTCATGGATTGGAAGAATAAATATCGTCAAAATGGCAATACTACCCAAAGCAATCTACACGTTCAATGCAATCCCAATCAAAATTGCACCAGCATTCTTCTCAAAGCTAGAGCAAACAATCCTAAAATTTGTATGGAACCACAAAAGACCTCGAATAGCCAAAATAATACTGAAGAATAAAACCAAGGCGGGAGGCATCACAATCCCAGACTTCAACCTCTACTACAAAGCGGTAGTCATCAAGACTGTATGGTATTGGCACAAAAACAGACTCATAGACCCATGGAATAGAATAGAAAACTCAGAAATGGACCTGCAAGTATATGACCAACTAATCTTTGACAAAGCGGGAAAAATGTATCCAATGGAAAAAAGACAGCCTCTTTAATAAATGGTGCTGGGAGAATTGGACAGCAACATGCAAAAGTATGAAACTAAACCACTTTCTTACACCACTCACAAAAATAAATTCTAAATGGATAAAAGATCTGAATGTGAGACAGGAAACCGCCAAAATCCTAGAGAAGAAAGCAGGAAAAAGCCTCTTTGACCTAAGACGCACCAATTTCTTACTTGACACGTCTCCAAAGGCAAGGGAATTAAAAGCAAAGATGAACTATCGGGACCTCATCAAGATAAAAAGCTTCTGCACAGCTAAAGAAACAACCAACGAAACGAATAGGCAACCAACGGAATGCGAAAAGATCATCGCAAATGACATATCGGATAAAGGACTAATATCTAAAATCTATAAAGAACTTACCCAACTCCACACCTGAAAAACAAATAACCCAGTGAAGAAATGGGCAGAAGATATGAGTAGACACTTCTCCAAAGAGGACATTCAGATGGCCAACAGACACATGAAACGATGCTCAATGTCACTCATCAGCGAAATACAAATCAAAACCACACTGAGATACCACCTCACACCAGTCAGAGTGGCTAAAATGAACAAATCAGGAAACTATAGATGCTGGCGAGGATGTGGAGAAGCAGGCACCCTCCTACCAGTGGGAATGCAAACTGGTGAAGCCACTCTGGAAAACGGTGTGGAGGTTCCTCAAAAAAATGAAAATAGAGCTATCCTTTGCCCCAGAAATAGCACTGCTAGGAATCTACCCAAGAGACACAGGAATGCTGATGCAGAGGAGCACGTGTACCCCAATGTTCATAGCAGCACTTTGACAATAGCCAAATCATGGAAAGAGACCAAGTGCCCATCAACTGACGAGTGGATAAAGAAGATGTGGTACATATATACAATGGACTACTATGTGGCAATGAGAAAAAATGAAATCTGGAATGTGTAGCAACATGGATGGACCTGGAGGGTATTATGTTAAGTGAAATAAGTCACTCAGAAAAAGACAGACACCATATGTTTCCACGAATAGGTGGACTTTGTGAGACTAAGCAAAAACCAGGGGGAAGGGAAGAGGGGAAAGAAAAAAAATACACAGAGAAGGAGGGAGATAAAACATAAGAGACTCTCAAAGACTAAGAACAAACTGTGGGTGAGGGGGCTGAGGGAGGGGGGAGAGGGGGTCACGGGTATTAAAGAGGGCACATGTCGGGATGATCACTGGGTGTTTTATGTAAACCAATTTGAAATTAAACTATTATAAAATTAAAAAAAAAAAAGAAAGCCAGAGTAGCAACACTTCTGTCAGACAAACTAGACTTTAAAATAAAGACTGTAAGAAGAGAGAAGCAATAAGCACTATACTATTATTTAGAGAATCATATGACATGAAGGTATAATAATCATAAATATTTATGAACCCCACATGGGATATTCCAAATATATAAAACTATTAATAATAAAATAAAGGAACTAATTGATAATAATACAACCATTTTAGTTGACTTTAACATCCAAATAACATCAATAGAAGGATCATCTAAATAGAAAATCAACGAGGAAATAATGTCTTTGAATGACACACTGGACCCTATGGACTAAACAGATATCTTCAGAATATTCCATCATATAATTGGAGAACACACATTCTTTTCAAGTACGCATAGAATATTCTCCATAGTAGATCACTTATTATGTCCCAAATCAAGCCTTAACAAATACAAAAATATTGAAATCATACCATGAACTTTTTTCTGACCACAACACTATGAAACTAGAAGTCAACCACAAGAAAATATCTGGAAAGGCCACAAATATATGCTATTAAACAATGAATTGGTCAATCACAAAATCAAAAAAGTAATAAAAAACATATGGAAAACATAAAAATGAAAACGCATTAGTTCAAAAGTTGGGTATGCAGCAAAAGTCGTCCTAAGAGGGAAGTATATAGCAATAAATGTCTACTTTAACAAGCAAGAAAAGTCTCAGATAAAGAACATAACCTTACATCTAAAGGAGCTACAAAAGGACCAACAAAAGAAGCCTAAATCTAGCAGAAGGAGTAAATAACAAAGATTATAGGAGAATAAATGATATAGAAACTAAAGAAACAATAGTACCAATAAATGAAACCAGGAACTGGTTCTTTGAAAAAATTAATAAAATATCTAGTCAGGTTTATCGAAACAGAAAAGAATAGGCTAGATGGGGATGGGTATTAAGGAGGGCATTTGTGATAGGCACTGGGTGTTGTATGTTAAGTGATGAATCAATGAAATCTACTCTTGAAGCCAGTATTTCTCTGTATGTTAACTAAAATTGAAATTAAAAAAAAAAAGATTAAAAACACTTTAAAAAAAAGAAAGGGAAAGGACCCATATAAATAAAATCATAAGCAAAAGAGGAGAAATAACAGCCAACACCACAGAAATACAAAAACCTATATGCCAGCAAATTGGACAACCTAGAAGAAAAGGACAAATTCTTAGAAAAATACAGACTACCAAAACCAAAACAGGAAAATATGAGAAAAACTTGAACAGACCAATAACTATCAAAGAAATTTAATCAGTAATCAAATCAAAAGTCCAGGGTCAGATGGCTTCACAGCACAGTGGAATTGTACCAAAAATTTATTTATCTAACTTAAAATTTAGTTAGTTAATATACAGTGCAATATTGGTACAACCAAACATTTAAAGAAGAGTTCTTTCTATTCTTTATCTATTCCTATAAAATTATTTCACAAAAATAGAAGAGGAAGGAAAACTTCCAAACTTATGCTATGAGGCCAGCATTAACCAGATATCAAAATTATATAAGACCCCAGTAAAGGGCTGCCAGGGGGTCTCAGTATCTGACTCATGATTTTAGCTTAGGTTATTATCCCAGGGTTGTAGAATCAAGCACAGCATTGGGCCCTGCACTGAGCGTGGATCCTACTTACGATTCTCTCTCTCTCTCTCTCTCTCTCTCTCTCTCTCTCTCTCTCTCTCTCTCTCTTAAAAAAAAAAAAGATTCCTCTAAAAAACAGAACTATAAGTCAATATCCCTGATGAACATAGATGCAAAAATTCTCAATAAAATACTAGCAAACCTAACCCAACAATACATTAAAAAAATCATTCACCACAATAAAGTGGGATTTGTTCTTGGGTTGCAAGAATGGTTCAATGTTCACAAATCAGTCAATATGATATATTGCATCAGTTAGAGAAAGGATAAAGACCATGTGATCTTTTCAAAAGATGCAGAAAATGCATTTGACAAAGTACAACATCCATTCATGATAAAAACCCTCAATGAAGTAGGTTCATAGTAAACATACTTCAGCATAATAAAAATCCACCTATGAAAAACCCACAGTGAATATCATCCTCAATAAAGAACATCTGGAAACTATTCCTCTACAATTAGGAACAAGACAAGGATGTCTACTCTCACGACCGTTGATTAACATAGTATTGGAAGTCCAGTCAGAGCAATCAGAAAACAAAAAGAAAAGGCATCCAAATCATCAAGGAAGAAGTAAAACTTTCCCTATTTGTAAATGCCATGATATTAAATACAGAAAACCCGAACGACTCCATGAGAAGACTGCTAAAACTGATATACGAATTCAGTAAAGTCATAGGATAAAAAATCAATGTATAGGAATCTGTTGCATTTCTACACATTAATAATGAAACAGCAGAAAGAGAAATTAAGGAATCAATCCCAATTACATTTGCAACATAAACGATAAGATACCTGGGAATAAACAACCAATAAATTAAAAGATATGAATTCTGAAAACTATAAAACACCAATGAAAGAAACTGAAGATGATACAAAGAAATGGAAAGACATTCAATGGTCATGGATTGGAAGAACAAATATTGTTAAAATGTCTATACTACCTGAAACAATATACATATTTAATGCAGTTCCTATCAAAATCCAAACAACATTTTTCACAGACATAGAATAATTACTTTAAATGTAAATTGTCCAAATACTCCCATCATAAGGCAGAGGGTGACAGAATAAATGAAAAAACAAGTCTCATCTATATGCTGCCTATGAAATATTCACTTCAGACTTAAAGACATATACACACTTAAAGTAAGAGAATGGAAAAACATTTACCATGTAAATGGAAGTGGAAAAAAATCAGGGTAGCAATACTTATTCAGACCAAATAAAGTGTACACCAAATACTGTAGCAAAAGACAAAGATGGGCATTACAAAATCATAAAGGGATGAATCCAAAAAGAGGCTGTCTATACACCTAGCATTAAAACACCTATATGCATAAAGCAAATATTAATGAAAATAAATATAAATAGATAAATTGATGGTAATACAATAATAGTAGAGGACTTTGACATCAAATTTACATGAATGGATCCATCATCAAAACAAAAAGTCAGCAAAGAAACAGTCTTCGAATGACACTTTAGACCAGAGAGACACAACAGATAAACACACCATCCATAACGGAAAACATATTAATTCCAAGTACACGTAAAACATTCTTCAGAATAGATCACATGTTAAATCAGAAAACAATTATCAATAAATTTTAGAAGATTGAAATTACAGTATACATCTTATCTGACCATAACAGTATGAAACTAGAAATCACACACACACACACACACACACACACACACACACACACATACACAATTGTAAAATGCACAAACACATGGAGGATAAACAGCGTGCTACTAAACAAGTGATGGGGCAATCTATAAATCAAAGAAAACAATTAAAATACTTAGTGACAAATGAAAATTAAAAAACAACATTTTAATTTTGGGGGGATGCAGAAAAAGCCTACCTTAAGGATCAAGACAAAGCTAAATAATCTAACCTTACACCTAAATAACTAAAAAAAGAAGAGCAAAGCCCAAGATGAGAAGAAGAAAAGTAATAACAAATATCAGAGAAGTAATAAATGATACAGACTAAAAAAGTGAAATATTTAATGAAACAAAAAGCTTGAAAACAGTTAAAAAAAAAACTTTGGCTAAACTCAGTAACAAAAAAAAGAGAAATCCATTTTTTAATTTTTCTTAATAATTTATTGTCAAATTGGTTCCCATACAACACCCAGTGCTCATCCCAACAAGTGCCCTCCTCTGTGCCCATCACCCACTCTCCCCAGTCCCACCTGCTCTCCTCTCAGTTTGTTCTTAGTCTTTGAGAGTCTCTTATGTTTTGTCTCTCTCCCTCTCTGTGTTTTTTTTTCCTTCCCCTCTTCCCCTCCCCCCTGGTTTTCTGTTAAGTCTCACAAAGCCCACCGATGCATGGATACATATGGCATCTGTCTGAGAAATCAATTTTAAAAACTGGAAATGAAAGAGGAGAAATAATAGCTCACACAACATAAATACAAAGAGATATAAGAGATTACTACAAAAAATTTTATGTCTACCAATTGGACAAAATAGAATAAATGGATAAATTCCTAGAAACATAAAATATTACAAAACTGTATCAAGAAGAATTAGAAAATCTGGGCATATCAATTACTACTAATGAAATTGAGTTGGTAATCAAATAACTCGCCAAAATCAAAAGTTGAGAATCAGATGAATTAACAGGTAAATTCTACCAAACATTTAAAACATAATTAATACTAATTCTCTTTGAACTAAAACAAAAAATTAAAAAAGAAAAATTTCCAAATACATTTTACAAGGCCAACTTTACCCTGATACTGCTGGAGTCCTGCTCCGGCTAAACCCAGGATTTTCCAAAAGATGAACAACCGGTGAAATGAATGAGAAAGTCAGGAGATGTAGTCTGATCACCAAGCAGGCATCTCTGGCAATTCTGGAATCTCTGCTCTGATGGTCTCAGTGTCTTTATTTAAAAGTAGTAAGTGACATTAACAGCAATGAGTGACATCCCATCAGTAAGCATAGTTTGATATCTTTTACAGTAATGTGTTTTTATCAGCAAAAGCGGCAATTTCCTCAATCTTGCAAGTTGTTCTACATCATTACTTTTAGATCATAAAGGAAACAATTCTTATCTTAGCTATTTTGTGATTATGCTCCTAAGTTAATTAACATATGATTTCTTTGATGTAAGATTAGGTAAATTTGTGGCGGGGGAGAAAACGGGATGTTTACAAAGCAAGTGGGGTTGTTATGGTTGTTACCTTGTTACTGCAAGTCTCAGTAAACAGAGGGCACATACATTATCATCTTAATACCTATGTCTATAGAAAGGTTAAGAGTCATCCATCTAGCTTCCTAAACTACAATGAGGGAGGTGTAACTCTCCTGGTGAGGACGTAATTCCTAAAGCTTGTCTAAGTTCCTTTGCTTGTGAATGAATGAATTTACATAATAGGGGCCCAACGTTTACACAAGTCACACCAATATCCAGCCAGTTCATAACTGCTATCAATCTGTACAACCCATCTCCAAGATGCAACTTTAAGATTACTTCTGGCCTGGCTACTCTCAGATGTAATCCATCAAAGTATTGTGCTCCAGGTCCTTCCTTTTTATTTAAATGCCATAAAACAAAAGAGCATTACATTCCTTGCAGCCAATAAGAGCAGCTCAAGAAATCCAAGCCTGAAAAATTATTTTGAAGGAGGTAAGACTGGACACCATTTGATTGGCAGGAGCCTTGCAATCATCTGCCTTTCCAGACAAGGAGGTGTCTCAACCTGTGAGCCCAAGATGGCTCTGAACATGATACCAAATCCAGACAAACACATCATAAAAAAAAAAAAGAAAAAAAACTACAGGCTAATATCCCTGATGAACATATATGAAAAAAATCTTTCACAAATTATTAGCAAACGGCATTCAACAATATATTAAAAGAACCTTTAACAAAATCAAGTGGGATTGACAGGAATTCAAGAATAATTCAGGGTGGGGCGCCTGGGTGGCTCAGTTGGTTAAGCGGCCGACTTCGGCTCAGGTCATGATCTCACAGTCTGTGAGTTCAAACCCCACATCAGGCTCTGTGCTGATGGCTCAGAGCCTGGAGCCTGCTTCGGATTCTGTGTCTCCCTCTCTCTCTGCCCTTCCCCTGCTCATACTCTGTCTCTATGTCTCTCAAAAATAAATAAACGTTTAAAAAAAAAAAAAAAAAAAAAGAATAATTCAGGGTGCCTGGGTCGCTCAGTCAGTGAAGCGTTGGACTCTTGATTTTGGTTCAGGTTGTGATCTCACAGTTCATGTGATCAAGCTCATCATCGGGCTTCATGCTAAACATGATTCTCTCTCCTTCTCTCTATGCCCCTCTCCCCTTCTTCCTCTCTCTCTCTCTCTCTCAAAACAAAAAAAAAAAATTAAAAGAAGAATAATTCAATATTTGCAAATAAATTGTGATACACTTCACCAACAAAGAATAAACAAATCATATGATTATCTCAATAGATGATGAAAAAACATTCAAAAAAGTTTAACATCCATTCGTGATAAAAACTCTCACCAAAATGTATTTATTGTTTTACAAAGTGTGCTTAGATGGAATGCACCTCAACATAATAATGACCATACCTAACAAACCCACACCTAACATACTTAGTAGTGAAAAACTGAGAGCTTTTCCTCTAAGATCAGTGTTGGGAGCCGTTTTGGGCTCACAGGTTGAGACCCCTCCATGCGTGGGAAAGGTCGAAGCAAAAGCTCCCGCCAGCCAAACTGGCGCCTAGTTTTACCTCCTTCTAAATAACCTTTCAGGCCTGGATTTCTCAAATTGCTTTTGTTGGCTTAAGGGACATAATGCTCTTTAGTTTTATGGCATATGGAAAAGGGGACCTGGTCTTGATGGATAAAATCTGTGTGAGAATAACCTGGCCAGAAGTAACCTCAAGGTTGCCTCTTGGGGATAGGTTACACAAATTGAGGCGTAGGCCCCAAGACTCCTTGAACCAAATTAGATTTTCCCTGCAGGTATCGCTCCCCTCAGCCCCACCATAAAACCTCAAGGCACCTCTCTGTAAAGCCTCTCTCAGAATTAGCACACTGATGGGAAAGATTGTAAAGAGACTTAGGACCTTTCCCAAGGTTAGCCTTGCCCAAAAGTCAGAAGCACTGTTTATCAGCAGCAAATATTGAGCACCTCCCTGAGGTTAACATTTCGCAAATCATTTTGTAATTCTCATCCCCACGCTCCCTTATACCATAAACCTATAGATGACTACATGGGTCTTGTGACAACAATGTATGTTGTAAAGAATGCCTTGTCACTGATGTAATGTCACTCGCTACCTTTAAAAATAAAGACACTGAGACCAGCAAAGCAGAGATGCCAGAATAGACACCAGAATGGCAGAGATGCCAGAATTGCCAGGGCTGCCTGTTTGGTCATCAGATTCCATCTCACTCGTGGCTCTCTCACTTCATTTCGCCTGACCGTCCGTTCTTCGTGGACCCCTAGATTCGCCAGAACAAGGAACGACTTTGGCAGATCAGGAACAAGACAAGGATATATATTCTTACCATTTTATTAAACATAGTAATGGAAATCCTTGCCGAAGCTATCAGATAAGAATAATAAATAGGAGGTATTCATTGGTAAAGAAGAAGTAAAATTTTTTCTGCTTGCAAATGACCTGATACTATACTTAGAAAACCTTAAAGACTCCACCTAAAAACTACTAGAAGTAATAAATGAATTTAATAAACATACAGGATACAAAATTAATACCTAGGGGTGCTTTGGTGGCTCAGCTGGTTGAGCATCCAACTCTTGATTTGGCTCAGGTCGTGATCTCATGGCTCATGGGTTTGAGCTCCACATTAGGTTCTGTGCTGAAAGCATGGAACCTGCTTGGGATTATCTCTCTCCTCTCTCTGATCCTCCCCTGCTCGCTCTCTCTC
The DNA here is from genome assembly GCA_030068075.1 of Paguma larvata. Lineage (NCBI taxonomy): Eukaryota > Metazoa > Chordata > Mammalia > Carnivora > Viverridae > Paguma > Paguma larvata. The sequence continues at coordinate 49,470,403 of CM057830.1, read as the reverse complement.
TCTCTCTCGCTCTCTCGCTCTCTCTCTTTCTCTCTTTCTCCCTCTCTCTCCCTCTCTAAATAGGATAATTTTTAAAACTTTCAAAATTAATACCCAGAAAATGGTAGTGTTTATATAAACTAATAACAAAGCAGAAAAAGAAAAAATAAGAAAACAATTGCATTTAAAATTGCACAAAAATAATGAAATACCTAGGAATAAACTTAGCCAAGGAAGTAAGAGACCTGTACTCTGAAAACTATAAAACATTGAGAAAAAATTTTAAGAGGACAAAAACAAATAGAAATATATTATATCCTTACAGATTGGAAGAAATAATATTGTAACATGTCCATATGAGCCAAAGCAGTCCGCAGATTCAATGTAATCCATATCAAAGTACCAACAGCATTTCTCACATAACCATAACAATTAATACTAAAATTTTTATGGACCCATAAAAGACCATGAATAGCCAAAATAAACATGAGAAATAATAACAAAGTTGGAGGTACCATAATTCCAGATTTCAAGGTAAACTACAAAGCTGTAGTAATCAGAATAGCATGGTATTGATGCAAAAATACACACATATATCAGTGGAACAGAAAGGAAACCCAGAAAAACACCCATGCTTATATGGTAACAATCCATAGTGAAGTAGACAAGAATATACAATGGGGAAAAGATAATTTTTTCAATAAATGGTGCTCTGAAAATTGGAAAACTACATGCAAAAGAATGAAACTGGACCACTGACTAAAACCATACAGCAAATTAACTCGATATGGAGTAAGCCTTGGAATATTGCAAAGTAAGAAGATCTTAAGCTCACCTCATCACATGGATACACCTAGATAATACCACATCAGTGTAACTAACCCAGAAAAATAAACAGAAGATTGGCATAACAGACTTTCCACAGTTAATTCTATGGAGGAGGTCACATCAAAAATGGTAAAAAGGAAGAACGGGTCTGGCGCTGCGAGAACAAACAACGAGGAGCCGCGGAGAGTCTTGATCCAGCGCTGGAGAACTTTCAAGTTTTCCTTTCCAGGGCAACTTCAAGAAACAATCCATAACACATCCAGCCAAAATGACGAGACGGAAGAATTCTCCTCAAAAGAATCTACAAGAAGCAGTGACAGCTCAAGAATTAATGAAAACAGATATAAGCAACATAACAGAACTTGAATATAGAATGATAATCATAAAACTAATTGCTGGCCTTGAAAAAAGCTTAGATGAATGCAAGGGGTCCGGCGCAGCAGAGTTCAAAGACCTTAAAAACGGTCAGGAAGAATTAAAGAAGACATTGGAAGAAATACAGGGGAAACTGGAAGCAGCCACAGCACGGATTGAAGAGGTAGAGGAAAGAGTTAGTGCATTAGAAGACAAAATCATTGAAAAAGAGGAAGCAGATAAGAAGAGAGAGAAGCTGATCCAGGATCAGGAAAGGAGAATTCGAGAGCTGAGCGATGCACTCAAAACAAACAATATCCGTATCATAGGAGTTCCAGAGGAAGAAGAGAGAGAGAAAGGAGTCGAAGGGGTTCTTGAACAAATCATTGCTGAGAACTTCCCCAACATGAGAAAGGAAACGAGCATGGAAATCCAAGAGGCACAGAGAACTCCCCTCAGACGTAACTTGAATAGACCTTCTGCACGGCACATCATAGTGAAGCTGGCAAAATACAAAGATAGGGAGAGAATCCTGAAAGCAGCTAGGGACAAAAAAACCCTAACTTACAAAGGGAGACATATAAGGGTAGAGCAGACTTATCTACAGAAACTTGGCAAGCCAGAAAGGAATGGCAGGATATCTTCAATGTGATGAGCAAGAAGGACATGCAACCAAGAATTCTGTATCCGGCTAGCCTGTCGTTCAGAATAGAAGGAGAGATCAAGGTTGTTCCCAACAAACAAAAACTGAAAGAATTTATCACAAATAAGCCAGCACTGCAAGAGATCCTGAGGGGCATTCTATGAAGACAAGGTTGCAAAGAACACAAACTGCCAGGGACAGCCTTACAAACATGAAACTTACAGATAATACAGTGACTGTAAGCCCATATTTTTCAATATGAACACTGAATTTAAATGGACTAAATGCGCCAATCAAAAGACACAGGATAACAGAATGGATTAAAAAACAAGACCCATCTATTTGCTGTCTTCAAGAAACTCATCTTAAACCTGAAGATACCTTCAGATTGAAAGTGAGGGGATGGAGAACTATCTACCATGCTACTGGAAGTCAGAAGAAAGCCGGAGTAGCCACACTTATATCAGACAAATTAGACTTTAAAATGAACGATGTAATAAGAGATGAAGAAGGACATTATATAATAGTCTCAGGGACCATCCAGCAGGAAGAGTTAACAATTGTAAATATCTACGCACCGAATTCGGGGGCACCCAAATTTGTAAAACAACTAATTACAAACATTAGCAACCTCATCGATAAAAATGTCCTAATAGTAGGGGATCTCAACACTCCACTCTCAGCATTGGATAGATCCACAAAACAGAAAATCTCCGCAGAAACAATAGCCCTGAATGACACATTAGGACAGATGGGCCTCACAGACATCTTTAGGGTCCTTCATCCAGAAGCAAAGGAATTTACGTTCTTCTCATCTGCACACGGTACATTTTCCAAGATAGACCACATTCTGGGGCACAGGGAAGCTCTGAATAAATATAAAAGAATTGAGATCATACCGTGTACAGTGTCAGACCACAATGCTTTGAAACTTGAAATCAACCAAAGGAGAAAGCCTGGAAAATATCCAAGAACATGGCGGCTAAGAAAGAACCTACTAAAAGATGACTGGGTCAACCAAGCCATCAGAGAAGAAATTAAAAAATACATGGAAACAAATGAAAATGAAAATACAACAATCCAAACGCTCTGGGACGCAGCAAAGGCAGTCCTGAGAGGGAAATATATTGCAATCCAGGCCCATCTCAAGAAACAAGAAAAATCAATAACACAAATTCTAACAAAAATGGTAAAAAGGGTATAGTCCTAGTAGGGAACCAAACTAACCTGCATGACTAAGCAATAACTGGAGGTTAGAAGCTCAGAAAAAGGAAAGAAACAAACCCCACATCAGGCCGCACAGGCATGGGGGACTTTCATTGGGAAGACAGGTACCCATAATATTAGGCTTTGAAAACTTAAGAAGTTCAACTTCGTGAATTTTTAAATCAGTGTGGCTTAACACTTTAATTTTTTTTTTTCAAAATCAGCAGAATCAGCTCTGGGAGAGCTAGAGGGCAATAGGAAACTGAGTCCCTGTCCTTAAATAGACAGCAAACAAACAACCCCATAATGATAAGCATAGAAACAGCAGTTTGAAAAACACCTAGGGTAAATGAGAAGGAGAATATATTTATTAATCTCAGAACATATTCTGGAGGGGCATGGATTTTTGGGTGATTATTCCAAGAAGAAAAAGCTGATAGATTTCATTTCTTTCCCCATTCCCCATCCTAGATTCCTGGACAACTGTGGAAGCCATCACATACCCTCACCACCTACTTGGTTAACACTGCATGCACTGCCCCTCTTTCTGCTGCACACTTTCCCCATTGAGCCTTCTCCACTTAGCAAGTCACTCAAAAGCAGCACCTGATACATCTCATTCTGCAAGTAGCTCCAACAGTGGTCAACATCACTCCAAAGCAACTCTTGTCCTATGGAAAGGGGAAGAACCACACATACCAGTTTGAGTGCAGCCCCAGCAGTGGGCTGAGGTCAGACAACTTATTTGACTACAGGCCCTGACCACCAACAAAAACCTCAGAGGAGGCAACACAAAGAGACAGCCCTGTAGTTTGAGATCAATACAACCCCAAAAGATAAACTGGGAACATACATGTAGTCTGACTGTAAGCCCTGCCCACCAACACAAGCCTCTCAGAAAAAAAATGCAAGAAGTATGGCCTTAGTTAGATGCCACCACATTCTGGAAAATGAGCTGACAGCGAGTATCTGATCTGATCCAATTACAAGCTCAAGGTTGCCCCAGAGTAGCCACCTAACAGCACAGAAACAAAACCGTTTCCACAACAGGCAAAGAGGACACTTGAAGCTGACTGGACTAAAATAAACGGTACCTCAACTACAATAGTAGGATGCATTCAACACACATAAGAGATACCCCTGAAAAGCCAGGTTCTGGTGAACAGAAGACATTACACTACAAAGCACTATAGGACCTCTTCCCCATAACGCCACTATTTTAAAGACAACAAGACATATCTTACTATTCCAAATACATAGAAACACACACAAGAATTTAGACAAAATAAGAAGACAAGGGAATATGTCCCAAATGAAAGAACAAGACAAAACCAAAGGAAAGACCTAAATAAAACAGAGATAAACAATTTGCCTGATAAAGAATTCAAAGTAATGGTTATAAAGATACTTACTGGACTTGAGAAAAGAGTGGAGGATCTGAGTGACACCTTCAACAAAGTGATAGAAAATATAAACAAAACCAGAGATGAAGAACTCATTAACTGAAATTTAAAAATACACTAGAAGGTATACATAGTAGACTAGAGAAAGCAGAAAAACAGATAAGTGAGTTGAAGGACAAAGTAATGGAAATCAACCAAGCTTAACTACATAAAAAGAATAATAAATGAGAATAGGTTAAGGGAACTTAGAGAAATTACTAAGCATAATAACATTCACATTATAGGGAACCGAAAACGAAGAAAGAGAAAATGGGGCAGAAAATTATTTGAAGATAATATCTGGAAATTTCCCAGATCTAAGGGAGGAGACAGATATCCAAACGCAGGAATTGCAGAATTCCCCTAACAAAATCAATGCAAAGGGTTCCACATCAAGACAGATGATAATTAAAATGGCATAAATTAGTCACAAACAGAGAATTTTGAAAACAGCAAGAGAAAAGAAGACAGTTGAATAAGTTGCATACAAGAAAACCATATAGAGCTATCAGATGATTTTTCAAAGGAAACTGCATGCCATGCCAAAAGGGAGTGGCATGACAGATTCAAAGCATTGAAAGAAAAAAGAAAACCTGCAACCACAAATATTCAGAAAATTCCATCATAAAATTACAGAATACACATTCTTTTCAAGTGCACATGGAACATCCTCCAGAATAGATCACATATTATGTCACAAATCAGGCCTCAACAAACACGAAAAGACTGAAGTTATACCATGAATTTTTCTGACCACAAAACTATGAAACTAGAATTCAACCACAAGGAAATACCTAGAAAGACCACAAATAACAAGGAGGTTAAACAACATGCTACTAAATAGTGAATGGATCAAACATGAAATAAATAAAGAATTTTTTAACTTTTTTTAAGTTTATTTATTTTGAGACAGAATGGGGGGGGGGAGGCAGAGAGAGAGGGAGAATGAGAACCCCAAGCAGTCTTCACATCATCAGCACAGAGCCCGATGCAGGGCCCAACTCACAAACTGGGAGTTCATGAGACAAGAGACACTTAACTGACTGAGCCACCCAGGCACCTCCAGAAATATTGGTGATCTTTAAAGTCAATGAAAGTAGGTAACCTAGAAAAAGACAGCTAGAAGAACACAAAATGATCATTCAGAAAAGCTGCCTGGGGCTTCTGGGTGGCTCAGTCGTTTGAGCATCTGACTCTTTTTTTTTTTTAATTTTTTAATTTTTATAATAGTTTATTTTTAAATTGGTTTACATATAACACCCAGTGTTCATCCCAACATGTGCCCTTTTTAATGCCCATCACCCCCTCTCCCCCCTCCTAAAGAAATTTTTAAAAATGAAAAAAATAATGAAAACACAATGGTCCAAAACTTTTGGGATACAGCAAAAGTCTTCCTGAGAAGGAAGTATATACAGGCCCACCTCAACATGCATGAAAAACCTCAAAAAAAAAAAAAAAAAACCTAACCTTACACCTAAAAGAGATAGAAAAAGAATAAGAAGTGAAGCCTAACTCCAGCAGAAAGAAGGAAATAATAATGATTAAAGCAGATATAAATGATATAGAAACAAACGAAAAGAAGTAATCAATGAAATAAGGATTTGGTTCTTTGAAAAAAATTAATGAAAGTGATAAACCTCTAGCCAGACTTATCAAGAGGAAAGATAAAGGACCCAAATAAATAAAATAAAAGATGAGAAAGGAGAAATAACAACCAACACCACAGGAATACTATTACAAAAAAATTGTATGCCAACAAACTGGGCAACCTAGAGAGAATGGATAATTTTTAAAAACATGCAAACTACCAGAACTGAAACAGGAAGAAATAGAATACTTGACAGACCAATAACCAGCAAAGAAATTGAATCAGTAATCAAAAATCTCCCAATAAACAAATGTCCAGGGCCAAATGGCTTCACAGGTGAATTGTATCGAACATTTAAAGAATAAATAATACGTATTCTTTTCAAAACATTTCAAAAAAATAGAAGAGGAAATAATACTTGCACACTCATGCTATGAATCCAGCACTACCCTGATACCAGAACCATATAAAACTCCACTAAAAAAGAGACCTACAGGACAATATCCCTGATGTACATGGATGTAAAAATTCTCAATAAAATACTAGCAAACCAAATCCAACAACACATTAAAAAATGAAAAAAATAAAATAAAAACTGAACTACCCTATGACCCAGCAATTGCACTACCAGGAATTTATCCAAAGGATAAAAAATGCTGATTCCAAGAAGCATATGCACCCCAATGTTTATAGCAGTGCTATCAACAATAGTCAAATTATGGAAAGAGCCCAAATGTCCATCGACCGATAAATGGATAAAGAAGACCTGGTATATATATATATATATATATATATATATATATATATATATATATATATATATGTACATACATATATATATATGTGTATATATATATATATATATATACACACAATGGAATATTAATCAGCGATGAAAAAGAATGAAACTTGGCCATTTTGCAACAATGTGGATGGAACTGGAGGGTATTATGCTACGTGAAATAAGTCAGAGAAAGCAGAGATCATATGATTTCACTCATATATGGAAGTTGAGAAACTCAGCAGATGAACATGGGAGAAGAGAAGGAAAAAATAAGATAAAAACAGAGAGGGAGGCAAACCATAAGAGACTCAGATACATAGAACGAACTTACGGTTGTTGGAGGGGTGGTAGGTGGGGGGATGGGTTAAATGGGTGATGGGCATTAAGGAGGGCACTTTTCAGGATGAACACTAGATGTCATATGTAAGAGATAAATGACTGGATTCTATTTCTAAAGCCAAGACTACACTATATGTTAACTAACTTGAATTAAAAAAATTCATTCACCACAATCAAGCAGGATTTATTCCTGGGTTTCAAGTGTAGTTCAATATTTGCAAAACAATAAACGGTATACATAATATTAATAAAAGAAAGAATAAGAACCATACGATCATTTTAATAGAGTCCCTTGTTTTTCAGGAAGATGCACTTTGTAGAAAATGTTTTCATAGTCTTGAAATTGCTTTGCATAGACTTAAGAAAAGGAAGAAACATATCAGCAATAGCTTAAAAAGTCTTTGAGGAGTACCTCTGTCCAGTCATTCCCTTTCCTTTCTGAGAAGCCCAGGAACATTATTTGGAATAGTGATAGGGACTTGGAAATTCAAATCTATAGCTAATGATGCTCAAATCTAGCTAAAAGGTAGCATAATTTTATGCTATATTTATTGTTATGTAGTTTAATATTGAATATACATTCACATCAACACATTTACCAGATATATTTTTAATTAAAAAATTTATGTTTATTTATATTTGAAGGAGACACAGAGACACAGAGACAGACCACAGACAGGGAAGGGGAAGACAGAGGGAGACACAGAATTTGAAGCAGACTCCAGGCTCAGCTGTCAGCACAGAGCCCGACATGTCACTTGAACTCACAAACTGTGAGATCATGACCTGAGCTGAAGTCAGACCCTCAACGAACTGAGGCACCCAGGTGCCCCTACCAGGCATTTTTTAAATAAAAAAACTAAATTATGTTCAACAATTTATACTAAGACTTAGCTCTGATATATGGCTTATATTTCTGAGTAAGTCTGTATGTTGATTTTTCAGATATGTATTTTTCTGGGGTCTGAAAATCACCTCATAGTTCAAAGAGTAATATTATAATGATGGGAGTGAGATGTGATTAAGGAAACATTTTCCTTGTATCTCCACTGCCAAATGTTATCATCGTTTCTCATATATCACAGATACACTTTTTGATTTTTCTTCCTCTGTAGTCTTCTGAGAATGAGACAGAGACATACATACATTCGTCCTCCATCTTACTTCTAAAAGTACACTTTTTAAGTAGGGTGAAACTTCCTGCTTGCAAGGAACTGTAGGGAAAAAAATATGTCTTAATTTCCTGAAACCGGGAGGTTGTGTTTGCTTCAGCATAAATACAACTAAATTGGAGCCATGAAGGCACTATTGTCAGCAAATCTCTACCCATAAAATCCCGGAGTGGCATGTGGAGGAGGGGTGTCTGCCTAAGTTTCACCATCATGAGCAGTGCTTACAATAATCTGCTTACAAGATTTATCATTTTATATTTTTACCATTCCCCGCTACTGATCTTTTATTTCCCAACCCCCAGGAGGAAAAGATCAGGTGTGGGCCTTGATATATCTTTTCACATAAATGGCTTCTTGGGAAACACTCAAAAAGGGGTCCTATGAACTTTCTTAGTCTTATCCCAAACTTTACTACAGATCATGTACCTTTGGACATGTACCAAAGGCAACTAATCTAGACAATGAAATAATCTTCATTTTTCTGGGCACTGAAGCTCCTTAGAACTTAGCTGATCATAACACCTCTGTCAATTGATGATTATTTTAGGCAGCTTTAACACTAAATGTCTAAGTTGGCCACCAAAGCTCAGTTGATGTTCTGCTAGATAGAGAATGCTATAGACAATACCAATACTTCCTGTGTTAGTGGGCCATAAGAATCTAGTGGCATCTGGGACTCTTGAAATCAGATTAAACATTAATAGTTGACGGTAATACTATAAAGGGTTTTCAGAGCACCTGATTTGTTAATGAATGGCACCATAAAATGAAGATCAATATCTATGCCATTCTGGACCACTCTGGCTGAATTATAACCAATAAATTATGTACTAAAATCTTATGAATGGAGCACCTGTGTGGCTCAGTCCACTGAGTGGCTGATCTGGGCTCAGGTAATGATCTTACAGTTCTTTAGTTTGAAACTCGCGTTGAACTTTGTACTGACAGTGCAGAGCCTGCTTGGGATTCTCTCCCTCTCCTCCCTCTCTATCCCACCCCCAAGCATGCTTGCTTTCTCTCTCAAAGCAAATAAAGTTAAAAAAAAATCTTATGAATAACAATAGAATTTATTTTCTGGAAATGAAATATCTATGAGTGGAAAATGCCGTATGGTTTGTGGTTACTTTGTTGAAAATCTGCTAATCTGTGAAATTTATTACCTTTGGGACGTTTTCTGAAAGACTGATTCTGGTATTAGTTTCAGCGTTGTGTGTCCTCTGGAAGTCAGATTGCCATTTTCCCATCTTGCTTGGCAAAGAATTTTATTGATTCCCCAACCCTCCATTTGTCATTTAAGGGATGAAATGTGCAAGCAATGCATTGAATCTAATTTGGTGGAGCAAAAGTCATTGCTGTCTGGGGAGAAAGTGTATGTGATTGATCATGTCAGCAAAGTAAGTCTGTTGATTCATTTTTTTGAGTTTATTGGCCCCAAAACAGACACATAGATCAATGGAACAGAATAGAAAATCCGGAAATGGACCCACAAATATATGGACAACTAATCTTCAACAAAGCAGGATAGAATATTCAATGGGAAAAAAAGACAGTCTCTTCAACAAATGGTGTTGAGAAAACTGGGCAGCAACATGCAGAAGAATGAAACTGGGCCACTTTCTTACACTATTCACAAAAATAAATTCAAAATGTATGAAAAACCTAAACTTGAGAGAGGAAGCTATCAAAAACAGATGTTGGTGAGGATGTGGAGAAAGGGGAACCCTCACGCACTGTTGTTTGAAATGCAAACTGGTGCAGCCATTCAGGAAAACAGTATGGAAGTTCTTCAAAAAGTTAAAAATAGAACTACCCTATGATGCAGGAATTGTGCTACTAGGTATTTAGCCAAAAGATACCAAAAATACTGTTTCGAAAGGGTATGTGCACCCTGATGTTTATAACAACATTATCAACAATAGCAAAATTATGGAAGGAGCCCAAAAGTCCATCAACTGATGATTAGATAAAGAAGAGTTGGTATACCCCCCCACACACAATAAACTACTTCTCAGCCATTGAAAAGAATGAAATCTTGCTATTGAATAGAGCTAGAGTGTATTATGCTAAGAGTAATAAATCAGTCAGAGAAAGACAGATACCATATGATTTCACTCATATGGAATTTAATGTATATGATATTTATTATTGGGTGTTCTAAACTGGAAAATGAAGAGGTTATTATAGCCACTCTTCCCATAGTAATACCACATTTTTTTTCACTATTATGTTTTTGTTGTTGTTGTTGTTGTTGATGTTCTTTTTGGTTACTTTTTTGTTTTGTTTTTTTGTTTGTTTGTTTTTTCACTTGCTCCAGTAACTTAAAAAGAGGCAATATGAAAGTAGCCATAGAGGAGTGCCTGGGTGGCTTAGTCGGTTGAGTGTCTCTTGATTTTGGCTCAGGTCATGATCTCATGGTTCATGGGTTTCAACCCCACATCAGGCTCCACGCTGACAGTGCAGAGCCTGCTTGGGATTCTCTCTCTCTACCTGTCTCTCTCTGCCTCTCCCTCACTCATGCTCTCTCTCTCTCTCTCTCTCTCTCTCTCTCAAAATAAATAAGTTAATTTTAAAAAAAGAAACAGCCATTGAGTAGAATTGTGAAGCTTTAATAATAGTTTTTCATGTATTCAAAGTGCCTCTTCTTGTCACATTATCCTTCACTGTGTAAAATCTTTTTCCCCCCTATGATAACTGAGGTCTTAGAATTTGAGTTATTTTATTTAAAGGACCTTATTCATAATTATTTCTTCTTTTCTTCTGTAACTGAGTTTTTATTTGTTGTTCTGAATATCAATTGCAGACACTTTGTTCACATTCTTACATACTGAAAATCTAAAGAATCGTGTAGTTGTGATTCTTTTCTAAAAGTTATTCCAGTGGCCTTCCAGCTTAACATTTGGAGGCAAATTGTCCCTTAACAGTATATAAAGTACCAATATCTTCAAATGTTGATACACTGTTACATTGTTAAGCTCCATTAATTCACAATTTAGTATAATATACATTACATACTCAAATTTCTAACCTTGCACAGCACATTAACAAGGTTACTAGAAAAACTGGACTACCACAATCAAGATGTTACAGATTGTACAAAATTCTGACAGGGAGCCAATATCAAAGAGTGGTTTTCTTTAGGAAATAATTCTACCAAAAACAACATGGGAATAGAAGTAATTTAAAATGTTCACGACATATTAAATGCATGAGTGACTCCAAATTGCCATTTAATATGTTTCGTATTGTAGGATATAAAAACTACCCCTTTCATGGAATTTTAAACCAAGAGAATCAAACCCTCCAATATCCAATATCCCAGTATTTTCTGGTTGTACCAAAAAATAAACAACCAGCAAATAATTTCACCTCTTTGAAAAAAAAGTATTTACATTTTAAAAATGGGATAAGGTGGAATTTCATCCTTGTAGTTTATTAACTACAAAACAGTTAATAAAATATTCCTCTGGATCCTACAAGAAGGGATACAGTGACCACTGATAAGACATCATATGTGATATTAATCAGACTTGGCTTCTTTCTCTCCTACTTCATCAGAAGCTGGACTTTCCTCATTTTATGTAAATTAGTACAGCCAATGGGAAAACAATATGGAGGTAATTTCATTATTGGTTATTTATTGAAAGAAAACAAAAACACTAATTCAAAAAGATATATGCATCCCTGCATTTACTGCAATTTTTTTTTTCTTTTTAACCAGTCAGTTCTAAACTTCCTACTTTGATAACAAGTAAAACTGAAACTTTACTCAATATGGATGTTATGGCAGAAATAAATGTGAGATTTATTTCTCTACTCTTCTATATTGCTGTTATATACTACCCAGCTGTAGGGACCTGTACTGTACCTATACTAATGAAGATCACCTTTTAGTTATTATAAGCAGGAAAACTTTTCAGTTAAGTGAGTGAAACAAGAAAGCTTAAGGTATGTCATCTATATCCTTCCACTGTCTTGAACATTCTTTTTCTCCTTTGCCTTAATATTGACTAATTATAGAAAGTCCAGTATAAATTAGTAATTTTTAAAATATGTTATTACTTTGGTGTACATATATCTCAGAGACCAGCTTAGTAAAATAGAAATTATTTTTCACACATTTGCAAATGGCTAGTGATAAATAATTGACAAGCCCTTCTCTTAAGTAAACTGTCAATTTCCCGGCAGTGGCTTTCTTTATAAACTATACAAACAGAAATATTATTCTATACTTGTCTATGTGACCACAAACTGAAAATATGTCTATTTTTAGTGGGATTTTACTCTAGTTACCCTGTTAAATAACAGAGCTTTTTGAGTACTTCCCATTTGTTGCCAATGAAACTGTAAAGAGTATCTAAGGGGAACATTTAAAACAATACTTCATCAGTCAGAAAAAAAATAAACATATGGGCAGTTTAAACACTAGCATTACCACATTACCCCTCTGATTTTTTTTCTTCAACATGACTTTATAACCTAGGTTACCCACTACATCTTTTATACCATTAGTTTGTGTTCATGGGTGACAATTTAATGAGAATATTTGATAAAAAGATAATCTGTACATTTTAGACTGCTCCGAGATTAAGTGTCTAAAGTTAAATGTGCGCTGGTGCAAATATTAGGTAGGTAATAGAATTTAAGCTATAAAAATAAACCGTACATTTTTACTGGACTGATTCAGGTGGTAGGTGGCCATGATTATAACTGGAAATCGTATGAGGATCAAAAAGAGCAGGGCATCTGCTTTCTTAAATTTCCTTCATTAAGCTTTTCCTCAACTTTCTGTGAATAGCAAAGAAACTTAATTCCTGGCATGTAATTGTCTTTAATACTATTCTTACAGGTGTCTTTCTCTTAGTTAATAAGGTCTTATTATTTTCATTGCTATTTTAGAACCAAAAAAATAATTTATGTTTCTTCTTTTCCATAATTGTTTTTTCTAGCAAGGGAAAATCTATAGTTGGAACTTTTTTCTTTAATTTGTTTTGTCATTGACCAATAAGTAATGAAAGTCACCCTGACATGAATCTGTTCTTGCAATATTAGTCAGGATAACTTGAAAGAAGTGCTCTTTCCTTTATGTCAGACAGACTAGTTTTGGTGTTTTGTTTTTTTTTTTTTTTGGTTTGTTTGTTTATTTGTTTGTTTGTTTTTATGAGTGCCATCTTTCAGGTTAAAATCAAACATTGGTCAATATTTGTTCAAGCTAAATGACAACTGGACCTACATCGTACAATTGGTTCTTGTGGCACCATCTATTGATTTTCTCTTTCCTGTGTAAAGAACAGTTAGTAAAGAAAACTACAGTCTTTAGGAAATTAAGTAAATGAAATATTTTTCTGTCAGTTTTGTTAATCTCTCAAGAGATAGGATTGTTACACAAAGTATTTAACTAATCTCTAAAAATGATTGGTTGATAAAGATACTAGTGCTTTCTAGACTAAATTTAATTTAAAAATGAATAAGCAGAGATGAGTCCACTTGAAGCTGATGGGGAAAAAAGGTATGAAAGCATATTTGCAGCAGGATCAGTAGACTTATGCCCTAGTCTCAGCCCTACCTCTTACTACCTAGATGACTCTGGGCAAGTCACTTAACCTCTTCGAATGTGAGTTTACTGTTATGTAGATTGAGGATAATAACAACTGCTTTTATTGCTTTGTAAGTTATTATAAATATTAAATGAGATAAATATATATGAAAGAGTCCTGAAAACTATTATGTAAACGAGAGAATATATTTTACTGTCTCTGATTTTAAGATAAAATTATGAATAAAAATACTAAAGTGATACAGTAAGTTTGGGTTTGCACACGGTATTCAAATAAGTTCTTTCTTAGAAAGGGCCAACTTTGTTGCTTACTTGGCCTAGTCCTCTATAGTCTGCCTTAGATTTTATGGGAAGTAGGTCCTGCAGAGATCTATGTTCTAGTGTTTAGCACTATTCCAAAATCAATGGATGGCAATGTGACTACATCAATGATCTTTTTTTTAAGTTTATTTTTTACATGAAAGATCTTTCTTCTGCTGTAGAAGCAACAAGTAGATTGAAATAGTGGATATAAAAAAAACAGTGGATATAGTAAAGAAGTTTTTAAGAATGGAGATGAAAATACATTATTCATGATTGAGGATACCTTTCCAATAGCCAATTTGGAGGATGTGTTCATAATAGTGAAAGAATAACCCTAATTGTGTGCTTTAGAAGTATAAGATGTGAATTATATTTTCTCTTGGACCGCCTCTTCTTCCACATTATGTTTAAAAAGCATTGTCTCTTGGATGCCTGGTTAGCTCAGTTGGTTAAGCATCCAACTATTAATTTTGGCTCAGGTCATGATCTCACAGTTCATGAGTTCCAGCCTCTCCCTGGGCTCTGTACTGATAGGTTAAATTGTTACTTCCTAATACCTAGGCAAATTTAATATCTAGGATGCAATTAAGATCACGCGGAATACATCAAAGTTCTATTATTTGATGGGGAATACATCAAAGCTGGAGGGAATAAAAAAGTTTTATTTAAAAACAATTTCTAAACATTATTCTAATATCTTATTTATATTCTAGAAAAGGAATTTGTGTTAAACACCACAAAAGTGTGGTATTTATCTGAATAATTTGCAAATGCATGTAGCTTGATTCTACTTACAACAAATGACTTCTATCATTCCAGGTTTTTCTGGGACATATCTGATTTCGAAAAGTAGGATTTTCTATTAATATCGAAAATATGGGACTAAAGTTTTTCCTATATTTTTCAGGTATATTTATTTTATGATTTTTATAATTAAATAATCTATAATTAAATCTAGTTTCATTATTTATACAATTTGTAATTCTTGGGGAATTTAATTTTCAACATAAAATGTTATTTTTATATGAGCACCTAAATATCTGACTTTAGCTTAGGTCATGACCTCATGGTTCATGAGTTTGAGACCCACATCGGCCTTTTTGCTGAAACTGCGGATCCTAGTTCTAATTATCTGTCTCCCTCTCTGAGGCTTCCCCATTCGCCCTCTCTCTCTCAAAAATGAACATTAAAAAATGTTACTTTTATATACCAGTGGCCATATGTTGCTCCAGTCAAAGTGTTCTTTTTACTCAATGCCTTAAATCCCACTTAAAGTCTCGTGCAAAATCATCAAGAGTCATACTCTAGCTAAATTCTTACCTAAAACATTAGGAAATTTAAGAACACATGAATTATTAGAAAGAGAAAGGGCACATACACAGTCAATCATTTCTCAACTATATATCCCATCTCCATTATCTTTCTGGTTGCTTCAAGTACACTCTGACATATATGCAATTATTTTCAAAATAATTATGTTTCAGAAACGTTTTGATGTTTATCAACCTGAAACAGTTTTTATATAAACTTTTCTTGCAACAACAGTCATATTTGCCCAATCAATAGGCACTACCACTCTTAGAATTTAGATCATCTATTTGGTAAATGGAGCATTCAAAATATTGTAGGTTTACAACATGAATATGAAAACTTCAAGCTAAATTTTTTTATAATAGTTTATTTTCAAATTTGTTTACATATAATACCCAGTGTTCATCCCAATATGTGCCCTTTTTAATGCCCATCACCCCCTCTCCCCTCTACCTCAACGCCCTCACCCTCAGTTTTTCCTTAGTCTTTGAGAGTATCATATGTTTTATCTCCCTCCCTCTCTGTGTCTTTTTTTCCTTTCCCCTCTTTCCCTCCCCCTGCTTTTGCTTAGTCTCACAAAGTCCACCTATTCGTGGAAACATATGGTATCTGTCTTTTTCTGACTGACTTATTTCACTTAACATAATACCCTCCAGTTCCATCCATGTTGCTACACATGGCCAGATTTCATTTTTTCTCATTGCCACATAGTAGTCCATTGTATATAAGTACCATAACTTCTTTATCCATTCGTCAGTTGATGGGCACTTGGTCTCTTTACATGATTTGGCTATTGTCGAAAGTGCTGCTATGAACATTGGGGTACACGTGCTCCTATGCATCAGCATTCCTGTGTCTCTTGGGTAGATTCCTAGCAGGGCTATTGCTGGATCATAGGGTAGCTCTATTTTCATTTTTTTGAGGAACCTCCACACCGTTTTCCAGAGTGGCTGCACCAGTTTGCATTCCCACCAACAGTGTAGGAGGGTGCCTGCTTCTCCACATCCTCGCCAGCATCTATAGTTTCCTGATTTGTTCATTTTAGCCACTCTGGCTGGTGTGAGGTGGTATCTCAATGTGGTTTTGATTTGTATTTCGCTGATGATGAGTGACATTGAGCATCGTTTCATGTGTCCGTTGGCCATCTGAATGTCCTCTTTGGAGAAGTGTCTATTCATATCTTCCGCCCATTTCTTCACTGGGTTGTTTGTTTTTCGGGTGTGGAGGTTGGTAAGTTCTTTATAGATTTTAGATATTAGTCCTTTATCCGATATGTCATTTGTGATGATCTTTTCCCATTCCGTTGGTTGCCTATTCGTTTTGTTGGTTGTTTCTTTTGCTGTGCAGAAGCTTTTTATCTTGATGAGGTCCCAATAGTTCATCTTTGCTTTTAATTCCCTTGCCTTTGGAGACGTGTCAAGTAAGAAATTGGTGCGTCTTAGGTCAAAGAGGCTTTTTCCTGCTTTCTCCTCTAGGATTTTGACGGTTTCCTGTCTCACTTTCAGATCTTTTATCCATTTAGAATTTATTTTTGTGAGTGGTGTAAGAAAGTGGCCTAGTTTCATTCTTTTGCATGTTGCTGTCCAATTCTCCCAGCACCATTTGTTAAAGAGGCTGTCTTTTTTCCATTGGATACCTTTTCCCGCTTTGTCAAAGATTAGTTGGCCATATACTTGCGGGTCCATTTCTGAGTTTTCTATTCTATTCCATTGGTCTATGTGTCTGTTTTTGTGCCAATACCATACAGTCTTGATGACCACCGCTTTGTAGTAGAGGTTAAAGTCTGGGATTGTGATGCCTCCCGCCTTGGTTTTCTTCTTCAGTATTATTTTGGCTATTTGAGGTCTTTTGTGGTTCCATACAAATTTTAGGATTGCTTGCTCTAGCTTAGAGAAGAATGCTGGTGCAATTTTGATTGGGATTGCACTGAATGTGTAGATTGCTTTGGGTAGTATTGCCATTTTAACGATATTTATTCTTCCAATCCATGAGCATGGGATGTTTTTCCCTTTCCTTGTGTCTTCCTCAATTCCCTTCATAAGTTTTTTATAGTTTTCAGTGTAGAGGTCTTTCACCTCTTTGGTTAGGTTTATTCCTAAGTATTTTATGTTTTTTGGTGCAATTGTGAAAGGGATTCGCTGCTTTATTTCTCTTTCTGCTGCTTCATTGTTGGTGTATAGAAATGCCACCGATTTTTGTACATCGATTTTGTATCCTGCAACTTTGCTGAAATCATGAATCAGTTCTAGTAGGCTTTTGGTGGATTCCGTCGGGTTTTCCATGTAAAGTATCATGTCATCTGCAAAAAGTGAAAGTTTGACTTCCTCCTTGCCAATCTTGATGCCTTTTATTTCGTTTTGTTGTCTGATTGCTGATGCTAAGACTTCCAACACTATGTTAAATAGCAGTGGTGAGAGTGGACACCCCTGTCGTGTTCCTGATCTCAGGGGAAGGTTTTCAATTTTTCTCCATTGAGGATGATATTAGCTGTGGGCTTTTCATATATGGCTTTTATGATGTTTAAGTATGTTCCTTCTATCCCGACTTTCTCGAGAGTTTTTATTAAGAAAGGATGCTGTATTTTGTCAAATGCTTTTTCTGCATCTATTGACAGGATCATATGGTTCTTATCTTTTCTTTTGTTGATGTGATGTATCACATTGATTGATTTGCGAATATTGAACCAGCCCTGCAACCCATGGATGAATCCTACTTGATCATGGTGGATAATTCTCTTTATATGCTGTTGGATTCGATTTGCTAGTATCTTGTTGAGAATTTTTGCATCCATATTCATCAGGGATAGTGGCCTGTAATTTTCTTTCTTTGCTGGGTCTCTATCTGGTTTGGGAATCAAAGTGATGCTGGCTTCATAGAATGAGTCCGGGAGTTTTCCTTCCGTTTCAATTTTTTGGAACAGCTTGAGGAGAATAGGAATTAACTCTGTTTTAAATGTCTGGTAAAATTCCGCAGGAAAGCCATCTGGTCCAGGGCTTTTATTTGCTGGGAGGTTTTTAATAACTGATTCTATTTCTTCACTAGTTATGGGTCTGTTCAAATTTTCTATGTCTTCCCGTTTGGGTTTTGGTAGACTGTGGCTATTTAGGAAGCTGTCCATTTCTTCCAGATTGCCAAGTTTGGTGGCATATAATTTTTCATAGTATTCTCTGATGATTGCTTGAATCTCTGAGGGATTGGTGGTAATTTCTCCCTTTTCATTCACGATTTTATCTATTTGAGTTCTCTCTCTTTTCTTTTTGAGAAGCCTGGCTAGAAGTTTGTCTATTTTGTTTATTTTTTCAAAGAACCAGCTTTTGGTTTCATTGATCTATTCCATTACCTTTTCTGTCTCCATATAGTTAATTTGTGCTCTGATCTTTGTTATTTCTCTCTTTCTGCTGGGCTTGAGTTGATTTAGTTGTTCTGCTTCTAGTTCCTTTAGGCTTACTGTTAGAATTTTTGTTATTGATTTTTCTTGTTTCTTGAGATGGGCCTGGATTGCAATATATTTCCCTCTCAGGTCTGCCTTTGCTGCATCCCAGAGCGTTTGGATTGTTGTATTTTCATTTTCATTTGTTTCCATGTATTTTTTAATTTCTTCTCTGATGGTTTGGTTGACTGTCATCTTTTAGTAGGTTCTTTCTTAGCCGCCATGTTCTTGGATATTTTCCAGGCTTTCTCCTTTGGTTGATTTCAAGTTTCAAAGCATTGTGGTCTGACACTGTACACGGTATGATCTCAATTCTTTTATATTTATTCAGAGCTTCCCTGTGCCCCAGAATGTGGTCTATCTTGGAAAATGTCCCATGTGCAGTTGAGAAGAATGTAAATTCCTTTGCTTCTGGATGAAGGACCCTAAAGATGTCTGTGAGGCCCATCTGTTCTAATGTGTCGTTCAGGGCTATTGCGTCTGTGGAGATTTTCTGTTTTGTGGATCTATCCAATGCTGAGAGTGGAGTGTTGAGATCCCCTACTATTAGGACATTTTTATCGATGAGGTTGCTAATGTTTGTAATTAGTTGTTTTACAAATTTGGGTGCCCCCGAATTCGGTGCATAGATACTTACAATTGTTAACTCTTCCTGCTGGATGGTCCCTGAGACTATTATATAATATCCTTCTTCATCTCTTATTACATAGTTCATTTTAATGTCTAATTTGTCTGATATAAGTGTGGCCACTCTGGCTTTCTTCCGACTTCCAGTAGCATGGTAGATAGTTCTCCATCCCCTCACTTTCAATCTGAAGGTGTCTTCAGGTTTAAGATGAGTTTCTTGAAGACAGCAAATAGATGGGTCTTGTTTTTTAATCCATTCTGTTATCCTGTGTCTTTTGATTGGCGCATTTAGTCCATTTACATTCAGTGTTAATATTGAAAAATATGGGCTTACAGTCACTGTATTATCTGTAAGTTTCATGTTTGTAAGGCTGTCCCTGGCAGTTTGTGTTCTTTGCAACCTTGTCTTCATAGAATGCCCCTCAGGATCTCTTGCAGTGCTGGCTTATTTGTGATAAATTCTTTCAGTTTTTGCCTGTTGGGAAAAACCTTGATCTCTCCTTCTATTCTGAACGACAGGCTAGCCGGATACAGAATTCTTGGTTGCATGTCCTTCTTGCTCATCACATTGAAGCTATCCTGCCATTCCTTTCTGGCTTGCCAAGTTTCTGTAGATAAGTCTGCTACTACCCTTATAGGTCTCCCTTTGTATGATAGGGTTCTTTTGTCCCTAGCTGCTTTCAGGATTCTCTCCCTATCTTTGTATTTTGCCAGCTTCACTATGATGTGCCGTGCAGAAGGTCTATTCAAGTTACGTCTGAGGGGAGTTCTCTGTGCCTCTTGGATTTCCATGCCCGTTTCCTTCCTCATGTTGGGGAAGTTCTCAGCAATGATTTGTTCAAGAACCCCTTCTACTCCTTTCTCTCTCTCTTATTCCTCTGGGACTCCTATGGTACGGATATTGTTTCTTTTGAGTGCATCGCTCAGCTCTCGAATTCTCCTTTCCTGATCCTGGATCAGCTTCTCTCTCTTCTTATCTGCTTCCTCTTTTTCAATGATTTTGTCTTCTAATGCACTAACTCTTTCCTCTACCTCTTCAATCCGTGCTGTGGCTGCTTCCAGTTTCCCCTGTATTTCTTCCAATGTCTTCTTTAATTCTTCCTGACCGTTTTTATGGTCCTTGAACTCTGCTGCGTGGGACCCCTTGCATTCATCTAAGCTTTTTTCAAGGCCAGCAATTAGTTTTATGATTATCATTCTATATTCAAGTTCTGTTATGTTGCTTATATCTGTTTTCATTAATTCTTGAGCTGTCACTGCTTCTTGTAGATTCTTTTGAGGAGAATATTTCCGTCTCGTCATTTTGGCTGGATGTGTTTTGGGTTGTTTCTTGAAGTTGCCCTGGAAAGAAAAAGAGACTGACAGACACACAGAACACAGAAATACTCAAACGTACTGACAAATGGTCCAGACAAGCAGTTCACAACAGAAAAAAGAATAACAAGTGACTCTCTGAGGGCAATGTCCTGAAGTAACAGCCACACGTTAAGGACAGGGTATGTAGTTTGCTGGTGGCAGAGCATATACAGATAGAATAATGACTGGTGCAGAGAGAAGAAGGAAATGGACTTTGCCCAGGTAGAGCGACTAAAGGGTTTAATCCAGACTGATAGAAATCAGAATAAGGACAGGTGCAAGGGAAAAGGAATAAAGATCGATGTCGTCTAGATGAACTTTTACGGCCTGGTTATTCCAGAAAAAGGGCTAGGAAAGTAAAGAAGAGATTGTAGGACATGTCCTCAAAGAGTGGGTTAAAAAAAAAATGTTTAAGCCAGTCAGTACCCTGGATAACCAGCTTAGGGATGGGGATCGGTAGGAATGAGAAAGGGAGGGATAAATTTAAAAAGAAGAAATGACTGGAGTTATTCCAGGCAGCAATCTCCACTTGGATCAGTCGCTCCTGCTGATAGGTTGGGAGGGGCGTGGTTTGGTGTAGGCGGGTCCCGCCTCCACTGCTGCAGGGATGGCTTTTGGGGTGACTTCCTGGCTTGTGAGACAACAATGGAATCTCTCCAGACCGGCGCCACAAGTCCTGGAGGCTTTATTCGCCCCTTTATTTCTGTTCTCTCTCCACCGTCAACGCCGGCCAAGTGTGGTTCACTGGACGTTGACCTGGCCGTGTCCCACAGGAGCTACGGCCTGGGGCTGCCTGGGTCCCTGCTGCCAATCCCGGCGGCGTGCGCACCCCGGAGGAGCTGGGCGAGGGTGGCGCAGTGAGGCGGCCTTCTGCTACCCCCAATTTCGTTATAATTGGGCCGGGGTTAGAGGTGCTCGGCTCGTGGTGCTGCCTGGGTCCCCGCTGCCAGTCCCGGCTGTGCTCGCATCCCTACGGCTCGGGGCTGGGTTGGTGCAGTCCCGGCAGCGTGCGGGTAGTGCTGCTGTTTGCCACTGAACTTCTCTTGAAAAGCCCTGCATTTAGGGGCTGGATGGTAGCGGTCTCACCCGCTCTGGCCCTCTCGTTCAGATGTTGTTCGATGGGCACTTTCCCAGCTATCTCCGAAGACGCTCACCCTCCCCTCAGCTCAACTTCCCGAGTTCGAGTTCATTTTATCCGACCCAGATTAAACTCACAGTTTAGCTGGACCGTGTCTGTTTTCGCCTTCATTCCTTGCTAGCTGTAGCACCTTTTCCCCCCGATTTTTGGAGTTGAGAGAGACTATGGTTTCAGTCGTCCCCGTTTAAAGGGCAAGCGAAATACTGGAGCCCCCTACTCCTCCGCCATGTTGCCCCTCCCCCAATTTTGTACTTCTATTTTATAATTCTATGTGTGCTTCACTACCCTCTCAGATGAAGTCACTTTCAAGAAAAATAAGCAATTTTGCCATTTTTTTTCAGTCAGTATATCTTAGAGCATGTTTGTTTAATTTAAATATAATCGTTTGCACAGTCTTTAAAAATGTTTAACATTTATTTATTTTTGAGAGAGAGAGAAAGCATGAGAGGACCAGAAAGGGGTTGGGGAATAGATAATCAGAAGCAGGATCCACACAATGAGAGCAGAGCCCTACTTGGGGCTCAAACTCATGAACCATTGAGATCATGACCTGAGCCAAAATCAAGAGTCAGACACCTAACTTACAGAGCCACTCAGGCGCCCCTACGCAATCTTTAAAATTTGATAGAACTCAGAATGTATTTCTAACTATCCTCTTCATTAGGGTAGAAAGGGTCCTATAATAAGAAGCAGTACAACTTCTAGACATGTGTGCATGTAGTTATAAAATATTGTGGAAAATATGTATATGAATGAATTT
The DNA here is from genome assembly GCA_030068075.1 of Paguma larvata. NCBI lineage: Eukaryota > Metazoa > Chordata > Mammalia > Carnivora > Viverridae > Paguma > Paguma larvata. The sequence goes on along the minus strand of CM057830.1, from coordinate 49,447,589 downwards.
GTGTTTGAAGCATTTTTTATGCTACAAAAAAATCTGGACCGAGTACCCTCTCATTATGTGGTTCTATGCAGGGTAAAAATATCACGGAGTCATATGTATCACATATGAACAGAAGTAAGTTAGATTTATAGGTACTTCTATGTTTACCAAATAAGTAGACTTCAAGTTACTGCTAAAGACTGTTGAAAACAGTTAAAGACTGTTTAAAAAAGTAAGAGAAGGAGAATTAGTGGTGAAAATGACATAGTTGGAGCAGGGACTACAAATAAGAACAAGAAATGAGTAAGTTAGGCAACGTAAGGCAGTATTTCCAAGTCCATAATTCAGGAGTTTATGTATATAAATATAAATGTAAATATAAATATAAATATAAATATAAATATAAATAATTTACTTTTTAAGTTTATTTATTTTGAGATACTGAGAGACAGTATGAGTGGGGAAGGGGCAGAGAGGGAGAGAGAATCCCAAGCAGGCTCCGGGCTGCCAGTTCAGAGCCTGATGCAAGTGTTGAACTCATGAAACGGCGAGATAATGACCTGAGCGGAAACCAAGAGTCAGACACTTAACCGAGTGAGCCACCCAGGTGCCCCAGGAGTTTATATTTTAAAATGATAAGTGATAAGAAGCAACTGAGAACATCTGAGGTATGTGATGAGATTAAATTGGTGTGTTGTATAAATAATCTGGCAGTAGTTCTGCTAGTTTTAAGAATCAAACATTCTAAGTCTAGCAAATATTTTCCCAAAGTCCACAGCTCACCTTAAATAGGTAATAAAATAGTCAACATACTTAGCTATTAGCCTCAAACAAAAGACCAAATGACTAAAAGATCTTAGTGTTTACCAAGTGAATATTGAACTTGGGCCTTTTTGTTTTGGTAAAATTTTTCTTTCTAAACCTATCATTGCATTGCTTTGCACAGCCTATAGAAGAAAGGACATGACTGTGCTGAGTGGTATGAACACCTCAAAGCAATCTGTAAAAATTTTTCTCATATCAGATCACTAAGTAAATTCTACGAATGTGGGACTTGTTTTTCTTCTTCCCTGAAGAGTCATGGTCTCTTTACCAGGCCACGCAAGTGCCCAACTGCTTTTATGGACACTCCTTCAAGGGCAAATTCCCAAAAAAGCTTAAACCTCCTTATTTTAATAAATGTATATTATGTAGAGGGTGGCAAGTTTCCCTCAAAGTAGAACCATTGTGTATTATGAAATGTATAATGAAATATATTTTGGTTTTAACTTACTTGCTTCATGGAGACTTAGAAACTACTAACAGTTGCCCCAGAAATTGCAAATATGAAAAGCTTCATGTCAGAAAAAGAAAAGCTTTCGGTAAAATGCCTTAGCTCATTTTATTTTGCCTGTGCTGTAGAGCATTGTCCTTCAGCAATCAGAACTAGTAGATCTGATTTTAGAACAATGGAGGAAGATCTCAGTTCCCTTTTCTCAAGTGCCTTCTCAAGACACGAGATCTTTAGGCAAAGATAAGTCTTTGCTGATTATTTAACTATTGTGCTTTGACAAAGATGGAGTAGAATAAACAAAGTAGTGACACTAATCAATTAAAAAGGTGATAAACAACCTTCAGATTTTCTATTGGTATGAGTCTTTTCATTTAACAAATATTTATTGACTGCTTTTTTTGCCAAGAACTGGAAGTTAGAGGTCAGTAAGAAAGGGTCCTTGCCCTCCTCTTAGTCTATTAGGGGAGTCATATTAATCACAAAAAAAAAAATAATTGTGTTAAATGCAAAGAGTGAAAGTGGAAAAGGAGACTTTGTTTATGTATTTTTGTTCATTTCTCCTAACTAGTCTATAAATTTCAAGACCGCAAATTTTATCTTTTTTTTTCCTCCCTTTATTTCCAGCACCTGGAAAATAATAGCCTCTCAGTATGTATTTGTTGAGCGACTAAATGTAAAAACTATCAGACAAGCTCTCTGTTGATTAGAGGGAGTGATTTCATGGTGCTTTAACAGAACCACAAGATCTTAGGACAATGAACTGTCTCTATAGCCAATGAAATTCCTAAACGGGATACTCAATCTGGATCATTTCACATACAGCCAAGATATATACCTGGGAAATTGCTTGAAATAATTTCATTGTGGAAGCCATCCATATACTGGACAAAAAGTCTACCTTTTTTTCTGATTGAAATGCTAGTAAACGTTTCCTTTTCTCTGCCTACCAATACTCATTTATTTCTTTTTTTAAATTTATTTAAATTTTAGTTATTTAACATACAGTGCAATTTTGGTTTCAGAGTAGAATTTAGTGATTCATCACTTACACACAACACCCAGAGCTCATCACAAGTGTCCTCCCATCATTCATCTAGCCTATCTCCCACCCACCTCCCTCCATCAACCCTCGGTTTGTTCTCTATCATTAAGAATCTCTTGTGTTTTGTTTCCTTTTCTTCTTTTTTTTCCTTCCCCTTCCCATGTGTTCATCTGTCATAGACTCTGGGTCTGGAATTCTCTCTTTTCCAGCAAAAGAGCCAACACAGGATTGAAATGCGAGAGAAGCTAATGTCCAGAAGGAGACAAGAGTCCCGAGTAAGCATCCTTGCTCCGTTTTTATTAGGATCAGAAGGCTTACAAGTGTGATGGATGTGCACAAAGAGACAATGGAACCCTGAACATAACTTATGTGTGTGAGAGAAAGGGTACTTTGAAGATATGAGGTGTTAGAGGTTTGGGTAAATAGAAAACAAAGTCCTGGTGCTGGATAGATGGTTGTTTGTGGCAGGCATGAGGTGCCATGTCTATTTATCTTAGCTAGCCTAAGGGATACAGACAAAGCATGCTACCTCAGGGTAAACAAGGCACCTTTCTTTTCCTAATTACCTCAGCTCTGGGCAACTTCATCCTGCCGCAGTCTATAGCCCTGTTTACCTGTCTACCTTTTTTGGTCCTTTCTTTCTGTGAATGCAGATTTCTGCTATTGTACTAGTTGGGGGGGGGGCGTTTCTGTCCTGAATACCTAATCTTGTTTACCTAATTTTGGATGCTTCCATCCTGAGATTTCTTATTCCTATAACTCTGTCCTGTATTAGGGGCCTTTGCTCTCTTTACCTAATCTTGAGTGCATTCATCCTGTGGCTTTCTTTTCTTTATGCCTTGTTGACCCATCTGTGCAAGATCAGGGAATTCCCCACATTCATCCGTTTTGCTTCTTAAATTCCACATACTCATTTATATATTTAAATATATTTTTTATATTTATCCCACACTGTTGTGATGATCTGTAAAAGTGAGAGCTCAACCTGAATACAATAGGAGTCCAGAAGATTCCTATTCTAATGTTTTTTATCTTAGCATAATGAACATAGTTATTGCATATTTTCATATGCCAACAAAGTTGACTAGTAAATGAATTTCTTAAAATGAAATTTTAAGTAGCATTGGTTTCCATTAAAGAAATAAATCACAGAAGGAAATCATAAAGTAGGAAACTTACCAAAGAATTGATTAATATGGTTGTATCCCTTTACATACAGGAGAATATTAAATAATAGTAATACTAGAGCCTCGTGAGATGGAAGGGTATTTGGTCTCTGTTATCTAATTCCATGATCTCCCCTTACCTTTTATTTTTTATTCACTTTCTCAAATCATAAGAATTCTTCCCATACCTGGTGATCCACTGACTCTACACTTTAATCACATGCCCATCAAGGGTAGCACTTAGTTTGATTTCCCAGAATAGTATTTCTTATAGATTTTCACACCAAAAATGAGAAAGAAAGAAGATGTTGTAATTCCTGGAAATATTGCTAATTATATCTGTCATCACAGTAATTTAAATGACACTTGAGTTTACACACTAATTACTCTAATGCAGTGGTTCTCAAACTTGGCTGCACATTGGAATCCACTGGGGAGGTTTACAAAACACTGATGTCTAGGATCTACTCCAAAAGATTCCAATTTAATTTGTTTGAAGTACTATCTGGGCATTTGGGCTTTAAAAATTCCTCCAGATGATTCTAAAATTTAAGCAATACTAAGAAATACTGCTTTACATATTTGGTTCATTTTACACCATTCATCATATGTGATAATAGTGACTTTCTGAATCCATAAAGTTTACAGCTTATCCTGAAGTAATTGGAACAAAACCGACTTTTGAAGCACCTTCCAACCAGCAATATGGATATATGTGTCCCAAAATAATATGAAAAGTATACATTTCTTCCTAGTACCAACTATCAAGTCTTTGGAAGAATAAAGCACTTTTGAAAATGCCTTTTTACTTTATTTTTTTTTACATTTTCAGTGATGTATAACTCTACTTAGAGATTATAAGAATTAAAGGGAGATAGACAAAAAGAAGTATCATTAACTACAAGACTCTGAGATATTTCCTTGCAGTGGCTTCCAAAGTGAAGATGTGCAACAGCTGTGTTTGAGTTGTTATAAGGTCTGTGTATATTGAAAAAAAAAAGCAGCATTTACCATTTAACACTTTGTGTCCCTTCATAGGACACAGCACCAGTGCAGTTCCATTAAGCTAGTGTTCCCATAGGTAGTAGGGCCTTTAGATCTATCTGTTCGAGACTCATCTTAAATAGTGCCAGCCAGGGGAAGCTTTACAAAGTAGCACAGTAATAAATTTAATATCACCACTCTTCATCTAGGTACAGTGACCAAGCCAATCAAGGAAGTACAAATGATAGTGACTTCTGAAACTAAGAATTATGGTGACTACTTTTTTGTTGTTGTTTATTTATGAGAGAGAGAGATAGAGACAGAGCACGAGCAGAGGAGGGGCAGAGAGAGAGGGAGACACAGATTCCGAAGCAGGCTCCAGAGTCTGAGCTGTCAGCACAGAGCCCGACATGGGGCTCAAACTCACAAGCTATGAGATCATGACCTGAGCCGAAGTCGAACACTTAAACAACTGAGCCACTCAGGCGCCCCTGGTGACTCCTTTTAATCCTGTCTTGGTTGTTTCTCTTACCTGCTCTCTGTTCTCCACCTTTACCCTATTGCTACATCATCCTAGTTGCTCCATGTTCTAGGGAAGTGGAGACCTGATTATACTATTAGGTCACCAACACCATTTTCCCATCTCAGTAAGTACACCCTCTGAGAATCCTTTAATTCCCCAACTTCCCAGTCATGGGGTTGATTATCATGGCTTACTAGAATAGCCACTAAGAAGAAAACCTAGTAAGGGCTCTCAAAAACTGCTCAAGGTCATGAGATCATGACCTCTGAAGCAGGGTTAATGGAAATGGAACTATATATTATAGAAAAGAAAAGGCTGGGAGAAGGACTATTAAAAGAAGGACACATCCTTGCTAAGTCAAGCTATGCTAAAGAGCATCTAAATGTTTTTTTTTTTTTTTTTTTTTTTTTTTGCTAATAATTTAATGGGCTGAATCTGCCAAAGGAAAGATATCTTATATTGGGATTTAAAAGCAATATTATAGGTGATATTAAAGGACAGAATTAAGGGAAATCTCTCCCCTTTCCACTTCTGGATTATAACATGACATTTATCATATGCATCCTAGAAGTCTAATTAGTTTTGTATCTATGCCTCACTCTGGATTCTGGGTTTTCTGAAAGCAGGAATATTTTGTACTCTGGCACCAGCTCAGGTTGAGGCACATAGTAGGCCCTCAACAACAGAATGAAAGATTACATGAAGAAAAGAACAAACTCTAGCAGTAAGTAGCTTTATAAACTGGAAAGTTATTTGGGTTTTTTTGAGAAAAATTGTATTCTTATTCTTTAGGATATATTACTTCTAAGCTTTAAGGGCCGGTTTAATTTCCTATTTGAGCACTAGAAAGAAGAGAATAAACTATCATATCTTAAAATGATCATTCATTCATTCATTCAACAAATATTTATTGACCCCTCAATAGTTTTAAAGCACTGAAACATATCAGCAAACATAATACATGAAATCCCTCCCTCACAGAGATCACATTCTAGCAGATAATAAATTAGAAGGAAGTTATATTTGTTTCCCCCACTTCTACTTGCTTTCCACAAGAATACCTGGGATATTTAAGTTCAGAGGAGGAGTTGGTTAAGTTTTGAGAACTGAGAAAAGATGGCCAACATAGAGTGTTTGGTGTAAATTTAATGCTAAATTTAATACAGCTAGGTCCATGAGGAAAAGTTTACGACAATCCAGCTATGAACCACAAAGAAATTTAAGGGGATATTTGACTAGAAAGATAAAGAGGAGAGAGCAGCACACTGAGGGACCTAAAAGAAGGGAGAAAGGGGAAAGGAAGAGTACTTAGTACTTCTAAAATTAGGGATAAGATAGGAAACCGTATAAGCATAAGGAGCAGAATTAAGTTTAGAACATTTGTATGGGCTCTGTTCATGATGGGATGTTGTTGTGTTGATTTCAACATTCCTGCTTCAGCTGGGATTTTTCAGCTTTTGACACTTCTGCTTTGTTCCCAGACAAACAAGATAGAATAATTTAGTTTGCTCAAGGGTTCTCAACCTCTGTGGTCAGTGAAAGCCCATGACCTAGCAGGACACAGAGCTACTCTTGACTCAGTCCGGAAATATCCCAATCAGAACATGAAAAGTTTCACTTCCACTTTCTAGTCCCTAAAGCAAAGAAACAGTCTGAGTGTGAAAGGTAATGGCTGTATAAGGGACTAAGGAGATGTACAAGGGAAAGTCGCGCTTTCTACTTGAATTAATCTGGACAGTGTTGCACAATATGAAAGAGCACATTCTTCTGTATGTTGCTTTCCAGTTCTCCCAGCACCATTGGTTAAAGAGGCTGTTTTTTTTCCAGTGGGTACTCGTTCCTGCTTTGTCAAAGATTAGTTGGCCATATGCTTGTGGGTCCATTTCTGGGTTCTCTATTCTATTCCATTGGTCTATGTGTCTGTTTTTGTGCCAATACCATACTGTCTTGATTATTACCGCTTTATAGTAGAGGCTAAAGTCTGGGATTGTGATGCCTCCCATTTTGGTTTTCTTCTTCAATATTACTTTGGCTACTCGGGGTCTTTTGTGGTTCCATACAAATTTTAGGATTGTTTATCTAGCTTTGAGAAGAATGCTGGCGCAATTTTGTAAGAGTCTTGATGCATAGGGGCCCGTGTACCCCAATGTTCATAGCTGCCACAGGCCAACTGTGGCACTCTCAGGTTTTCCCCGATGGATGAACGGTGTTGGCACGGTGAATGACTCGAGAGAGCGCCATGGCTTCTAGAGCCAGGCAGGCATCCCTGCTCTGCTGATCTCAGTTTTTTAATTATAAAGGCAGTGAGTGACATTACATCAGTGACAAGGCATTTTTAACAATTTTTCTTAGGTTGGCATATTCATGAATCCCCCAGACCTAGAAGGAGACAGTCTTTTCTAGATTAAGCAGTAACCATTCTTATGACTCTGTTCCAAACTATAGATCACGCACCATTTTTGAGGCAGTTAGGTAGGCTTATAGCAGAGGAAATAACAAGATGTTTAAGAAGAGAGCAGGGTTGTTGTCCTAGCCCTCAGTAAACAGAGGGTGCATACATTGTTGCCTTAAGACCTATATTAACCATCCATAGACAGATTAGGAGTCATCTATCAATAATCTTTAACCATAATGGAGAAGGCATAACTCACTTGGAAGAGACATAACCTTCTAAAGCTTGTCAAAGTTCTTTTCCTTTGTGAGTGAGCGAGCTTATATCATAAGGGCTCATATTTATTCTTTGTACAAATGGTAGTTTCTGTAAAAGTATTTTGTTATTGCCTTCTCATTATAAGGGAGCAAAAGGATTTGTGGAATATTAACCTTAGGAAGGTGCTCAATATTTGTTGTTGATCAGTGAAGGTATAGGTAGCTACATTTGTTTGGCTTCTGTTTGTGCCTTATCTATAAACAGTGCTTTTAACTTTGGGCTAAGCTAACCTCCGGAGAAGGTCCTAAGTCTCATTACAACCTCTCCTATCAGTCTGTTGAGGAAACTGAGAGAAGCTTTACAGGGATGTGCGTTGGGGTTTTATGGTAGGGCTGAGGGAATGTTTAACACAATGCAATACCTGCAGAGAAATCTAGTTTGGTTCAAGGAGTCTTGGGGCCTGATGTCTACTAATTTTTAGCCAATTCATAACTGCTATTCTGTATTATCAATTTGTGTAACCTATCCCCAAGAGGAAACTTTGAGGTTACTTCTGGCCAGGTTACTCTCATTCAGATATTAGCCATCAAGGCATCATACTCCAGGTCCTCTTCTTTATATGTCATAAAACCAAAGAGCATTATATCCCTTGAGGCCAACCAGAGCAGTTCAAGAAATCCAGGCCTGAAAGGTATTTAATAGAAGGAGATAATATTGTGATGACATTTTAGTCAGCAGGAGACTTTACAACTTCTGCCTTATCCCACAGGGAGACGTCTCAACTTGTGAGCCCAAGATGGCTCCCAACAGATAGCAGCACTTTCTACAATAGCCAAATCACGGAAAGAGACTATGCGTCCAACAACAGATGAATGGATAAAGAAGATGTGGTATTTATTGGGATTGCATAGAATGTGTAGATTGCTTTGGGTAGTATTGCCATTTTAACGATATTTATTCTTCCAATCCATGAGCATGGGATGTGTTTCCATTTCCTTGTGTCTTCCTCAATTTCCTTCATAAGTTTTTTATAGTTTTCAGTGTAGAGGTCTTTCACATCTTTGGTTAGGTTTATTCCTAAGTATTTTATGTTTTTTGGTGCAATTGTGAAAGGGATTCGCTGCTTTATTTCTCTTTCTGCTGCTTCATTGTTGGTGTATAGAAATGCCACCGATTTCTGTACATTGATTTTGTATCCTGCAACTTTGCTGAAATCATGAATCAGTTCTAGTAGGCTTTTGGTGGATTCTGTCGGGTTTTCCATGTAAAGTATCATGTATCTGCAAAAAGTGAAAGTTTGACTTCCTCCTTGCCAATCTTGATGCCTTTTATTTTGTTTTGTTGTCTGATTGCTGATGCTAAGACTTCCAGCACTATGTTAAATAGCAGTGGCGAGAGTGGACACCCCTGTCGTGCTCCTGATCTCAGGGGGAAGGCTTTCAATTTTTCCCCATTGAGGATGATATTAGCTGTGGGCTTTTCATATATGGCTTTTATGATGTTTAAGTATGTTCCTTCTATCCCGACTTTCTCGAGAGTTTTTATTAAGAAAGGATGCTGTATTTTGTCAAATGCTTTTTCTGCATCTATTGACAGGATCATATGGTTCTTATCTTTTCTTTTGTTGATGTGATGTATCACGTTGATTGATTTGCGAATATTGAACCAGCCCTGCAACCCATGGATGAATCCTACTTGATCATGGTGGATGATTCTCTTTATATGTTGTTGGATTCGATTTGCTAGTATCTTGTTGAAAATTTTTGCATCCATATTCATCAGGGATGTTGGCCTGTAATTTTCTTTCTTTGCTGGGTCTCTATCTGGTTTGGGAATCAAAGTGATGCTGGCTTCATAGAATGAGTCCGGGAGTTTTCCTTCCGTTTCAAATTTTTGGAACAGCTTGAGGAGGATAGGAATTAACTCTGTTTTAAATGTCTGGTAAAATTCCGCAGGAAAGCCATCTGGTCCAGGGCTTTTATTTGCTGGGAGGTTTTTAATAACTGATTCTATTTCTTCACTAGTTATGGGTCTGTTCAAATTTTCTACTTCTTCCCGTTTGAGTTTTGGTAGCGTGTGGCTATTTAGGAAGCTGTCCATTTCTTCCAGATTGCCAAGTTTGGTGGCATATAATTTTTCATAGTATTCTCTGATGATTGCTTGTATCTCTGAGGGATTGGTTGTAATTTCTCCCTTTTCATTCACGATTTTATATATTTGAGTTCTCTCTCTTTTCTTTTTGAGAAGCCTGGCTAGAGGTTTGTCTATTTTGTTTATTTTTTCAAAGAACCAGCTTTTGGTTTCATTGATCTGTTCCACTACCTTTTCTGTCTCCATATGGTTAATTTGTGCTCTGATCTTTGTTATTTCTCTCTTTCTGCTGGGCTTGGGTTGTTTTAGTTGATCTGCTTCTAGTTCCTTTAGGCGTGCTGTTAGAATTTGTGTTATTGATTTTTCTTGTTTCTTGAGATGGGCCTGGATTGCAATATATTTCCCTCTCAGGACTGCCTTTGCTGCATCCCAGAGCGTTTGGATTGTTGTATTTTCATTTTCATTTGTTTCCATGTATTTTTTATTTCTTCTCTGATGGCTTGGTTGACCCAGTCATCTTTTAGTAGGTTATTTCTTAGCCGCCATGTTCTTGGATATTTTCCAGGCTTTCTCCTTTGGTTGATTTCAAGTTTCAAAGCATTGTGGTCTGACAGTGTGCACGGTATGATCTCAATTCTTTTATATTTATTCAGAGCTTCCCTGTGCCCCAGAATGTGGTCTATCTTGGAAAATGTACCGTGTGCAGATGAGAAGAACGTAAATTCCTTTGCTTCTGGATGAAGGACCCTAAAGATGTCTGTGAGGCCCATCTGTTCTAATGTGTCGTTCAGGGCTATTGTTTCTGCGGAGATTTTCTGTTTTGTGGATCTATCCAATGCTGAGAGTGGAGTGTTGAGATCCCCTACTATTAGGACATTTTTATCGATGAGGTTGCTAATGTATTTATATACAATGGAATACTATGCAGCAATGAGGAAGAATAAAATCTGGCCATGTGTAGCAAGCAACATGGATGGAACTGGAGAGTATTATGCTTAGTCAAATAAGTCAGCCAGAGAAAGACAGACACCATATGTTTCCACACATAGGTGGATTTTGAGAGACTTAGCAGAAAACCATGGGGGAGGGGAAGAGGAGAAAGAAAAAAAGCCACAGAGAGGGAGGGAGACAAAACATAAGAGAGTCTTAAAGACCAAGAACAAACTGAGGAGTCAGGGAGGTGTGGGAGGGGGGAGAGCAGGTGATAGGCACAGAGGAGGGCACTTGTTGGGATGAGCACTGGGTGTTGTAGGGAAACCAATTTGACAATATTATTACTAAAAAAAAAAAAGAGGAAGAAGAAAGAGCACAAACTTGAAATCACACAGAACAGGGTAAGATTCCTGGTTCTACTATGTGTGACCTTCAGCAAGTTACTTAACTTCAAAGCCTCTGTTTCATCAATAGAGTGATGATAACTGACGGAGTTGGGTTAATGTATATAAAAATACTTAGTTTTCAATAATCTTTAAGATCAGAATTCTAAGACTTTTCCCATCCAGAGAGCTCTTTTGCGGGTTACCAGATATTCTCCTCCCCATAGGAAAGTTTTAGGCAATTTCTGCTGACTTTGCATGTCACTCTGACAATTATCAAACCATTATCTAAATATAGGTTTCTAGGTATCTGAATGTGGGTTGTCAAACCATTATCTAAATGGTTTGTAGGTATCTAAATATAGGTTATCTATTTTTTATTTTACCACTTTCCCTGATTTCATAAATTATTAAAAATTAGAACACTTCAAAGCAGAATAACTGATATTTATTGAGCATTTACACCCATATTCAATTTTATCTTCAAGACAGTTTTATGAAATATGTACAATTTTTAGCTTTCTGTTACATATGAGAATACTGAGATTATAGAGATGATGTAACTTACATAAATTTCCATGCCCTAGTAAGTAGCAGATCTAGGATTAAAATTCAATCCTCGCCTTTGTAGAAAGTGAAAGCCCCTCATAAATCCACCCCATAGATTACAGTTTGTCATTTTCTCTGCATAGAATTGTGATATATTGTCCTGTAATATTGTATATATTAACCTATATTTAAATAGATTAATTACATATTCTTTTAAATTTTCTTTCTTCAATTAAGAATGTGTTGTAGACATCTTTTGTATTTTTATGGTATTCTTTATTATATTGATAAATTATAATTTACTTAAACAATTTTAAATTATAGTTTATATCTATGGACATATTCACTTCCATATTGATGGACATTTAGATTGCCTCTAACTTTTGCATATTATAATCAATGATACAATAAGAATCCTTGTTTGTATTTCATTTTACACTTATCTTTCTAGTATAATATCCTAAAACTTCAACACCTAAATAAATATGCTTTTTAAAAATCCTGATTAATGTTGCCAATTGCCTTCCAAAATGGTGGCACCAGTCTACACCCTAGCCATCTCTGTGAAAGAGTGTTTCTTTTCCTAAACCTCCACCAATAGGAGGTTTTTATCTTTTGTCTATTGTAAGTGAGGTTTAGCATATTCTCATGTGTTTATTAGTTAAATACATTACTTCTTGGACAAGTTATCTCCTAATGATTGCCCATATTTTATTGATTCACTTAAATTATTTTTGTTTATTCGTAGATGCTACAATATACAATGGATATTTTATGGTATTTTCAAATGTTTTAGCTTTGCCTTATTATTAAAGTAATGCATTTTGACTATGAAAAAATCAGAAAATAATCAAAAGTAACAAAGACAAAAATTTATTTCAAGGCCACCAATTAAAATCAAGTATTAACTTTCGGTGCTTATTTTCCACATATATAATTATAAAAATAAATTATTTTAAAAATAAGATCATTGGGGAAAATGAAAACTTAAAAGAAAAAATTAAACACTATATCCAAGTCCATCATATATTTTGGATTATGGCTTATAGAATTTCATATTCTGCTTTACTGTTTCACATTACATTGTGAACATTTTCCTAGACCATTAATTTTTTTTCCAAAACTGTAATGAAATTTTCAGTCACTTTATTGAGACATAATTTGCAGACCGTAAAGTTCACTTATTTAAAGTGTGCAATTCTATAGTCTTTAGTGTATTCACAGAGTAGTGCAGATATTACCAGAACTGATTTTAGATTATGTTAATAATCTCCAAAAGAAACTTTTTACCTATTATCTGTCACTCCTCAGTACCTCCTGTCTCCTAGCCCTGTGAAACAGTTAATCAATTTCATTATTCTATAAATTTGTCTATTTTTAAAAGAAGTTTTAGTGCTGCCTTATTTGTTTCTACCTACCAATATGGGCTCAGACACCGTCTTGAAATCTTTCAGATGATATGTATCAGGTAATGTAACCTTATATTTACTACAGTGGAAATTGTATTTTATGGTATGCTTTGGGTATGCCCTAGGTCAAATCTTTTCTTGAGGCAAAACAGTTGCTCAAATCTGGGTGCTGAATTCTAACATATTAGTCAAGAATAGAGGTCTTGAGGGGCGCCTGGGTGGCTCAGTCGGTTGAGTGCCTGACTTCGGCTCAGGTCATGATCTCGCGGTCCGTGAGTTCGAGCCCCGCGCCGGGCTCTGTGCTGACAGCGTGGAGCCTGGAGCCTGCTTCGGATTCTGAGTCTCCCTCTCTCTCCGCCCCTCCTCCACTCATGATCTGTCTCTCTCTATCTCAAAAATGAATAAACATTAAAAAAAAAAGAATAGAGGTGCTGAAGAAAAAGTCATCCATCCACTCAAAAGTGGTCCTGCTTCACCCTGAACTTCACTTTGAACCCCTTTATTTTCCTCCAAGAACAAACACGTCTTCAAAATTCACTTCAAATACCACCCTTTAACAACTCTTTTGGGGATTTAATCCTTCATTCCTCTATGGTTTTATAATACTTTATTTAAGTTACTAGTTACAGCATCTTTCACATTCAATTTGGTTAAACTTAACAGACAATAAGCACCTGGTATATACCAGGCCCTTGGCTGGGCCCACAATTACAGAGCTGAAACTCATAGTACAAGACACAATATTGGATAATGGTAGTCAGAACATGAATTCTGATTGCAAACTGCATAGGTTCCACTCCCAGATCTACTTCAAATTAGCAATGGAGTGTCACGAAAGTTATCTACATTCCCAAAGCCTTATCTTTATCATCTGTGAAATGTGAATAAAATTAATACCTTCATCATAATGTTGTTGTAAGAGTTAAATAAAGGATACAATCCCTGTAATATTGTAAGATCCCTGTAAGAAATCCCTGTAAGAAACCTAACACAAACCGGACAAAAAGTCAGTGATCAAACTTTTTGATGAAATAGATTGGAATTAAACTGAAAGTCCACTTAGAAAGGGTCTAAGGGAAAGACTGGCAGCACAGCCTGTCAGTGATCTTCCTAGGCATTGGGATATCAGTGTCACTTGTTCAACTATCCAAGTAGGTGGGTAGAATGGGTAGGAGTAGGAAACTCATGAAATGTGGGCAGTGTGTATGTATCACATCCACCAGCTCTCATTCACCACAACTGTTTCACTTCCTTTTTTTCTGTCACATTAACTACCAGACCTCAAAAAATTTTAGGTTCTATTGTTCAGTCAAAAAGGATCTGGTGGCATATGCTTGTTTCGTTTTTTGTTTGTTTGTTTGCTTGCTTGCTTGTTTCCCGTTATGTGTACATGCATGTAACCAACGGATCCAGTCTTAATTTTCAAGTGCATTTTTGGTTGTTTCAGGAGATTGATCAATCTTATTGGATTTATATTTTACAGAGAGAAACTGGAACACAATAAGGACAAAGTAACCCTACTCTGACCAGTCTAGAAGTGGTCTCTCCCAAATACATTACTGGGAGTGATTTAGCAAAACCTTCAGAATTAGGGGATGTAGCAGCGAGAGTGGCAGTGTGAGGCAATTAAAAGCAGTCTTGGTGTGGAGGCTGTGGAGGTGGCGAGATTCGCCTTAGCCCCGGCGGGGCTTTGACTGTGACCCTCTGCTCGCCGCCGGGGCTTGTGCTGAGGAGGAGAAACCGGCGGTGGCCGTCGCGTCCCGAGTCACCGCGGCCGGGGGAGTCCCGGCCAGGGGGTCAGTGCGTGCCCCGACGGGGGGCGCGGAGCGGGTGAGGAGGTGCAGAGCTGCCGCGGAGCGCAGCCCTTTTTCTGGAATAACCAGGCCGTATAAGTTCATCTAGACGACATCGATCTTTATTCCTTTTCCCTCGCACCTGTCCTTATTCTGATTTCTATCAGTCTGGATTAAACCCTTTAGTCGCTCTACCTGGGCAAAGTCCATTTCCTTCTTCTCCCTGCACCAGTCATTATTCTGTCTATATATGCTCTGCCACCAGCACACTACATACCCTGTCCTTGACGTGTAGCTGTTACTTCAAGACATTGCCCTCAGAGAGTCACTTGTTATTTTTTTCTGTTGTGAACTGCTTGTCTGGACCATTTGTCGGTACGTTTGAGTATTTCTGTGTTCTGTGTGTCTGTCAGTTTTCCTTTCCAGGGCAACTTCAAGAAACAACCCATAACACATCCAGCCAAAATGACGAGACGGAAGAATTCTCCTCAAAAGAGTCTACAAGAAGCAGTGACAGCTCAAGAATTAATGAAAACAGATATAAGCAACATAACAGAACTTGAATATAGAATGTTAATCATAAAACTAATTGCTGGCCTTGAAAAAAGCTTAGATGAATGCAAGGGGTCCCACGAGGCAAAGTTCAAAGACCTTAAAAACGGTCAGGAAGAATTAAAGAAGACATTGGAAGAAATACAGGGGAAACTGGAAGCAGCCACAGCACGGATTGAAGAGGTAGAGGAAAGAGTTAGTGCATTAGAAGACAAAATCATTGAAAAAGAGGAAGCAGATAAAAAGAGAGAGAAGCTGATCCAGGAACAGGAAAGGAGAATTCGAGAGCTGAGCGATGCAGTCAAAAGAAACAATATCTGTATCATAGGAGTTCCAGAGGAAGAAGAGAGAGAGAAAGGAGTCGAAGGGGTTCTGGAACAAATCATTGCTGAGAACTTCCTCAACATGAGAAAGGAAACGGGCATGGAAATCCAAGAGGCACAGAGAACTCCCCTCAGACGTAACGTGAATAGACCTTCTGCACGGCACATCATAGTGAAGCTGGCAAAATACAAAGATAGGGAGAGAATCCTGAAAGCAGCTAGGGACAAAAGAACCCTAACATACAAAGGGAGACCTATAAGGGTAGTAGCAGACTTATCTATGGAAACTTGGCAAGCCAGAAAGGAATGGCAGGATAACTTCAATGTGATGAGCAAGAAGGACATGCAACCAAGAATTCTGTATCCGGCTAGCCTGTCATTCAGAATAGAAGGAGAGATCAAGGTTTTTCCCAACAAACAAAAACTGAAAGAATTTATCACAAATAAGCCAGCACTGCAAGAGATCCTGAGGGGCATTCTATGAAGAAAAGGTTGCAAAGAACACAAACTACCAGAGACATCCTTACAAACATGAAACTTACAGATAATACAGTGACGTAAGCCCATATTTTTCAATATTAACACTGAATTTAAATGGACTAAATGCGCCAATCAAAAGACACAGGATAACAGAATGGATTAAAAAACAAGACCCATCTATTTTCTGTCTTCAAGAAATTCATCTTAAACCTGAAGACACCTTCACATTGAAAGTGAGGGGATGGAGAACTATCTACCATGCTACTGGAAGTCAGAAGAAAGCCGGAGTAGCCACACTTATATCAGACGAATTAGACTTTAAAATGAACGATGTAATAAGAGATGAGGAAGGACATTATATAATAGTCTCAGGCACCATCCAGCAGGAAGAGCTAACAATTGTAAATATCTACGCACCGAATTCAGGGGCACCCAAATTTGTAAAACAACTAATTACAAACATTAGCAACCTCATCGATAAAAATGTCCTAATAGTAGGGAATCTCAACACTCCACTCGCAGCATTGGATAGATCCACAAAACAGAAAATCTCCGCAGAAAAAATAGCCCTGAATGACACATTAGGACAGATGGGCCTCACAGACATCTTTAGGGTCCTTCATCCAGAAGCAAAGGAATTTACGTTCTTCTCATCTGCACACGGTACATTTTCCAAGATAGACCACATTCTGGGGCACAGGGAAGCTCTGAATAAATATAAAAGAATTGAGATCATACCGTGCACACTGTCAGACCACAATGCTTTGAAACTTGAAATCAACCAAAGGAGAAAGCCTGGAAAATATCCAAGAACATGGCGGCTAAGAAATAACCTACTAAAAGATGAGTGGGTCAACCAAGCCATCAGAGAAGAAATTAAAAAATACATGGAAACAAATGAAAATGAAAATACAACAATCCAAACGCTCTGGGATGCAGCAAAGGCAGTCCTGAGAGGGAAATATATTGCAATCCAGGCCCATCTCAAGAAACAAGAAAAATCAATAACACAAATTCTAACAGCATGCCTAAAGGAACTAGAAGCAGATCAACTAAAACAACCCAAGCCCAGCAGAAAGAGAGAAATAACAAAGATCAGAGCTCAAATTAACCATATGGAGACAGAAAAGGTAGTGGAACAGATCAATGAAACCAAAAGCTGGTTCTTTGAAAAAATAAACAAAATAGACAAACCTCTAGCCAGGCTTGTCAAAAACAAAAGAGAGAGAACTCAAAGAGATAAAATCGTGAATGAAAAGGGAGAAATTACAACCAATCCCTCAGAGATACAAGCAATCATCAGAGAATACTATGAAAAATTATATGC
Organism: Paguma larvata; assembly: GCA_030068075.1. Lineage (NCBI taxonomy): Eukaryota > Metazoa > Chordata > Mammalia > Carnivora > Viverridae > Paguma > Paguma larvata. The sequence continues at coordinate 49,430,132 of CM057830.1, read as the reverse complement.
CACCAAACTTGGCAATCTGGAAGAAATGGACAGCTTCCTAAATAGCCACACGCTACCAAAACTCAAACGGGAAGAAAGAGAAAATTTGAACAGACCCATAACTAGTGAAGAAATAGAATCCGTTATTAAAAACCTCCCAGCAAATAAAAGCCCTGGACCAGATGGCTTTCCTGCGGAATTTTACCAGACATTTAAAACAAAGTTAATTCCTATCCTCCTCAAGCTGTTCCAAAAAATTGAAACGGAAGGAAAACTCCCGGACTCATTCTATGAAGCCAGCATCACTTTGATTCCCAAACCAGATAGAGACCCAGCAAAGAAAGAAAATTACAGGCCAATATCCCTGATGAATATGGATGCAAAAATTCTCAACAAGATACTAGCAAATCGAATCCAACAACATATAAAGAGAATTATCCACCATGATCAAGTAGGATTCATCCCTGGGTTGCAGGGCTGGTTCAATATTCGCAAATCAATCAACGTGATACATCACATCAACAAAAGAAAAGATAAGAACCATATGATCCTGTCAATAGATGCAGAAAAAGCATTTGACAAAATACAGCATCCTTTCTTAATAAAAACTCTCGAGAAAGTCGGGATAGAAGGAACATACTTAAACATCATAAAAGCCATATATGAAAAGCCCACAGCTAATATCATCCTCAATGGGGAAAAATTGAAAGCCTTCCCCCTGAGATCAGGAGCACGACAGGGGTGTCCACTCTCGCCACTGCTATTTAACATAGTGCTGGAAGTCTTAGCATCAGCAATCAGACAACAAAACAAAATAAAAGGCATCAAGATTGGCAAGGAGGAAGTCAAACTTTCACTTTTTGCAGATGACATGATACTTTAAAAGGAAAACCCGACAGAATCCACCAAAAGCCTACTAGAACTGATTCATGATTTCAGCAAAGTTGCAGGATACAAAATCAATGTACAGAAATCGGTGGCATTTCTATACACCAACAATGAAGCAGCAGAAAGAGAAATAAAGAAGCTAATCCCTTTCACAATTGCACCAAAAACATAAAATACTTAGGAATAAACCTAACCAAAGATGTGAAAGACCTCTACACTGAAAACTATAAAAAATTTATGAAGGAAATTGAGGAAGACACAAGGAAATGGAAACACATCCCATGCTCATGGATTGGAAGAATAAATATCGTCAAAATGGCAATACTACCCAAAGCAATCTACACATTCAATGCAATCCCAATCAAAATTGCACCAGCATTCTTCTCAAAGCTAGAGCAAACAATCCTAAAATTTGTATGGAACCACAAAAGACCTCGAATAGCCAAAGTAATACTGAAGAAGAAAACCAAGGCGGGAGGCATCACAATCCCAGACTTTAACCTCTACTACAAAGCGGTGGTCATCAAGACTGTATGGTATTGGCACAAAAACAGACGCATAGACCAATGGAATAGAATAGAAAACTCAGAAATGGACCCGCAAGTATATGGCCAACTAATCTTTGACAAAGCGGGAAAATGTATCCAATGGAAAAAAGACAGCCTCTTTAACAAATGGTGCTGGGAGAATTGGACAGCAACACGCAAAAGAATGAAACTAGACCACTTTCTTACACCACTCACAAAAATAAATTCTAAATGGATAAAAGATCTGAATGTGAGACAGGAAACCGTCAAAATCCTAGAGGAGAAAACAGGAAAAAGCCTCTTTGACCTAAGACGCACAAATTTCTTACTCGACACGTATCCAAAGGCAAGAGATTTAAAAGCAAAGATGAACTATTGGGACCTCATCAAGATAAAAAGCTCCTGCACGGCAAAAGAAACAACTAACAAAACGAATAGGCAACCAACGGAATGGGAAAAGATCATCGCAAATGACATATCGGATAAAGGACTAATATCTAAAATTTATAAAGAACTTACCAAACTCCAAACCAGAAAAACAAACAACCCAGTGAAGAAATGGGCGGAAGATATGAATAGACACTTCTCCAAAGGGGACATTCAGATGGCCAACAGACACATGAAACGATGCTCAATGTCACTCAGCATCAGGGAAATACAAATCAAAACCACACTGAGATACCACCTCACACCAGTCAGAGTGGCTAAAATGAACAAATCAGGAAACTATAGATGCTGGCGAGGATGTGGAGAAGTAGGCACCCTCCTACACTGTTGGTGGGAATGCAAACTGGTGCAGCCACTCTGGAAAACGGTGTGGAGGTTCCTCAAAAAAATGAAAATAGAGCTACCCTATGACCCAGCAATAGCCCTGCTAGGAATCTACCCAAGAGACACAGGAAAGCTGATGCATAGGAGCACGTGTTCCCCAATGTTCATAGCAGCACTTTCGACAATAGCCAAATCATGGAAAGAGACCAAGTGCCCATCAACTGACGAATGGATAAAGAAGTTATGGTACTTATATACAATGGACTACTACGTGGCAATGAGAAAAAATGAAATCTGGCCATGTGTAGCAACATGGATGGAACTGGAGGGTAATATGTTAAGTGAAATAAGTCAGTCAGAAAAAGACAGATACCATATGTTTCCATGAATAGGTGGACTTTGTGAAACTAAGCAAAAACCAGGGGGAGGGGAAGAGGGGAAAGGAAAAAAAGACACAGAGAGGGAGGGAGATAAAACATAAGAGACTCTCAAAGACTAAGAAAAAACTGAGGGTAAGGGGGATGAGGGAGGGGGGAGAGGGGGTGATGGGCATTAAAAAGGGCACATGTTGGGATGAACACTGGGTGTTATATGTAAACCAATTTGAAAATAAACTATTATAAAAAAAAAAAAAGAAATTCTAGCTCTCATTTTGCTCCCTTTATTCCATTCACCCCAATCTTGCACATACATACTCATGTATATTTCCTGTTTTCCCATTCTTCCAATAAATTCATAAATAATTTTGGCGGTGAAAGCAAGATTTGGCATTTATGTTGCTGAGACTTCATAGTTAAACCATATTGTATATTTTACTTTTAATTTCCATATTTTGAGTTGTTTGTTTAATATCTACCTCTTCCCATTAGACTCTGTTTGGTTTTATATTCTCAGTGGACCTGGTACAGTATCAGAAACATTGATGGTACATAATAAGAATTTGTTCAGTACCTACTATGTTTGTAGTCTCATGTGTGGGCTTTTGTACCCAAACCTTGTAAAGCCAGATCTAGCAGGGCCTTTAATGACAACCTAAGTCTGTGGTTTTCAAACTATTTATGTTATATATACCTTTCAGACAAAAGACATGTTAGAACCCCAATAGATCTAACAGATAAAATCACAGTTATTGTGGTTAATGTAGGTTTAAAGAATTGAAACTGGTAACATAGAGGAAAAAAAAAAGTTCTGACTTATGGCATTTGCTTATTTTTATGATATAAATCTTTCTACCATGGCTGATTTCAAACTATCAACATGATGTCATTGAACATGAATTTGGATGAAATATGCACAATTAGTTCTTCAGGTCTGAGTTGCCTCCAATACCCATTGGTTGAAATAGTCACATATACTTCCCGATTCTACCTATAGTGACACTCTTACGGGACTTCTAGGGATCCTCAGAATGTAGCTTAAAAATCCATGGGTGAGTATGACATTGTTAGGATACAGATTGGAACAGTGAGGTCCAGAGAACGGGATAAATCCAGGCCTCCCAATGCCCGTTCCAATGGTTTTACCATTATTATGCTGCGAATAGTCTAATAGTCTCCCATCACCCCCTCTCCCATTTTCCACTTTATTCAATTGGTTTTCTGCCAACAGACTTGGCCCTGAAATACTTCCTTGAGCAGCAGCAGCAGCAGCAGCAGCAAGTGCCGGCCACACTCTAAAACCTTCTATAGCTGCCATAGAAGCTTATAAGATCAAGTTGAGGCATCTTGGCTTAGTTTTCAAGAACCTTCACAATCTTGCCAAGGTTTTCCTGCCCTTACCTTTCTATATATACAGCAAGCTGATTTTCTCCTTCTTTACCAGAATTCTTCTTATCCTTGCTGACTCCGGGCTTTGGTTCTCTCTCTCTCCTTACTTCTTACCTGGAATTCCAACTCCTTTCTCTCTGCCTAGCTAATGCTAAATAAATCTCGGGTCCCAGCCTATGATCCAGGTTCTCTGGAGAGCCTCACTGAAGTTCATGGGGTTTGTTATCACTTCTATACTTCCATTATGCAAATTAGATTTTGTTATTCTCCTGTTACTTAGTATGTTAGATCTGTTATTGTTAGTTTGCTTTTAACCAAATCTGCCTACCTTTTTATGTATCTTTGGTTAAAATTTATATCTGCATGTTTACACGAATTTTTATACACTTATATGCATGTATTGTCTGATTATCTTCTGCTTGGGTGGAGGGGTCTGTGTTTCAATGCTTTTTGTACGTCTGTGTGGTGGGGTATATTTTTGTGTCTATGTGACTATTTTGTGTGTCTGTATGCTATATATCTCTGCATGTATATTTTGTGTCTTGTGTATAAATTTGCTAATATATTATGTCTATGGCCATTTCATATATGTGTGTACATGTGTGTGTTTCTGTGCATCTCTGTTTATGTATGTTATTTGTGGGTTTATGGGTTTGCGTGTACTTGTGTTCTCAGGCAGAACTTGTGTGAACTTCCTCTTTGCACCACTGCTTCTCTCCAGTTCAGCCAAGCCCACAGTGCACATGCATATATGAGGGTCTCAACTAATGTTTGTATACTGATGAATTACTCCAATCTGCCTTTTCAACCTTTTTTTCTAGAATGGTAGGCTATGGAAGTACAAGTAGGCACAGAGTCACAATGACTTTGGAATACTGAGCCCCAAAAGTTATGGGTCATTTTCTCTGCTGTTTACCCACAGTCTGTGAGCTCTTACCACATGTATATTATTGTCTCAGAAATGATTGGGTTTAAAGATAAGGACAAGGTGAACTCTCTAGATTAAAGTAACTATGTATCTATCCCTCCTTTTATTTTCAACCACCTCATCATTCTTGGCTCAATTCAAGTATAGCCGCAGGGAATGGAGGAGAAAGGCACAGACTTTGGAAATAGACCAACATGAATTGAAAATTTCCTTTCTAATACTTAACACCTGTGTTACTGTGAGTAGGTCCCTTGGTGTCTCTAGACCTCAGTTAACTCAACTAAAAAAAAAATCATAATGTTTTCCTTGCAGGGTGCAGCCTAATGATGTATCCAACCCGGAGCAGAGTTCTATAAATGGTTTTCGTATTACTTTCTCTGGGAAGTCTTTCCACACTGTTTACTAGATGCTGTCTAAACCACAAGGCTTAAAGCTAAATTAATAATCCATCTTGTACGTACATATGTATGTATGTATGCGTGTGTCCACCGGTGGGTCCACACATGTGTCTTGACTTTATCTATACTAAAATCTCAACTGGCCAAGGGTCATGCCTAAAATTTTCCCTCTCTACCTTACAACATACAGATAAGGTCTGGAAATACTTCATAAGTGGTCGTTAAAGACGTGAAAAGAACAGAATAATGTGATGCTTAACAGTATCATTTTTGGAGATACACAGAGATAGATTTGGATCTTGTCTAGGCAGCTTCTATACAGACAAGTGATTTCATGATTCTGGATTCAATGTCATTTGTAAAATGATGATTTATTTAATTAATTCATTAAAAATACTGTCTATTGTCGAAAGTGCTGCTATGAACATTGGGGTACACGTGCTCCTATGCATCAGCATTCCTGTGTCTCTTGGGTAGATTCCTAGCAGTGCTATTGCTGGGTCATAATAGCCAAATCATGGAAAGAAACCAAGTGCCCATCAACTGACGAGTGGATAAAGAAGATGTGGTACATATATACAATGGACTACTATGTGGCAATGAGAAAAAATGAAATCTGGCCATGTGTAGCAACATGGATGGAACTGGAGGGTATTATGTTAAGTGAAATAAGTCAGTCAGAAAAAGACAGATACCATATGTTTCCACGAATAGGTGGACTTTGTGAGACTAAGCAAAAACCAGGGGGAGGGGAAGAGGGGAAAGGAAAAGAAGACACAGAGAGGGAGGGAGATAAAACATAAGAGACTCTCAAAGACTAAGAAAAAACTGAGGGTGAGGGGGATGAGGGAGGGGGGAGAGGGGGTGATGGGCATTGAAGGGGGCACATGTTGGGATGAACACTGGGTGTTATATGTAAACCAATGTGAAAATAAACTATTATAAAATTTAAAAAAAACATAAGAGACTCTCAAAGACTAAGAACAAACTGAGGGTGAGGGGGATGGGGGGGAGGGGGTGATGGGCATTAAAAAGGGCACATGTTGGGATGAACACTGGGTGTTTTATGTAAACCAATTTGAAAATAAACTATTATAAATTTAAAAAAGTAAAATAAAATAAAATAAAATAAAATAAAATAAAATAAATACTGTCAATGACTCTTTATGGGACTGTTTTAGGCACCAGGGGATATATCATTGAACATGAAACACAAAATTCTTCCTTTTGTGGGAGTTATATTGTAGAGAAGGAAATAGACAACAAACAAGTCAGCAAGGAAGTATACGATATACCAAGTGGTGATGAATTTTCTAAAGAAAAACAAAAGCAAATAAGAGAGTAAAGGGTGACAAAAGAAGACCATGACCAGCCATTGTGCAGCACTCAGCCACGTGGCCCTAGCCACCATTGTAACCAGACCCAGCTATGCCCTACTATCACTGTGCACCACATCCAGCCTTGAACTTCTGGCCACCACAGCGAACAGACCCAGTCATTGCAGCACTTTGGGGGAACTAGCATAAGACTAGTGACCCAGCACAAATAGTTGTAGCACTGTTGCCTCACTCCCAAGTTCTCCAAAAAGCACACCCCTTCAGAGTTGGCCAACGTGGTTCCTACTAACATCACAAAGAATAAGCACAATCCACAAAAGGCAGAGTCAGTGCAGACATCTTCAATTAAAGGAAAAGCAACTAAGACACAACAGCAGGGGGTGAGCAACAAATAGAATAATCTACTGAAGTACCAAGTTCTGTGAACAGGAGACCTGGCACAGCAGGGCATTCCAGGACCTCTTCTTAAAGTCACTAATTTAAAGATCAGACTACTTTAAAGAGCAGAAGACATAGCTGAATTTCTTAACACAGAGAAACAAACAAACACAGACAGACAAAATGAAAAGACAGAAAATTTATTCAAATGAAAGAAAGGGACAAGGCCATAGCCAGAGATTGAAGCAAAACAGAGATAAGTAGCATGCCTCATGGATAATTTAAAGCAATAATCATAAGGATACTCACTGGATTTGAGAAAAGAGTGGAAGGCAACAGTGAGACCCTTAACATAGAGATAAGGAATAACATAGCAGAGATAAGGAGATAAATAAATGAAATGAACAAAACACATAATGTAATAAAGAGCAGTACGGAAGAAGATGAATGAATTAGTGACCCAGAAGACAGAGTAATGGATATCAATCAAGCCGAGCAAAAGAGAGAAAAAAAGAATTATGCAACATGAGAATATACTTGGGGAACTCAGTGATTCCATCAAATGTAATAACATTCATAATATAGAAGTTCCAAAGAAGAAGATAAACAAAAGGGGAGAGATAATTTATTTGTAGAAACAATGATTGAAAACTTTCCTAATCTGGGGAAGGACACAAACATCCAGATCCAAGAGGCATAGAGAACTTCCATCAAAATCAACAAAAGCCTATATGAACCCATATTGTAATTGAAGTTGGAAAATTTAGTGGTAAAGAAAAAAAATCTTAAAATCATCAAGACAAAAGAAATCCTTAATTTACAAGGGAAACCCCAGAAGACTAGCTGGAGATTTTTTAACAGAAACTTTGCAGGCCAGAGGAAGTGGCATGATATATTAAAAGTGCTGAATGGGAAAAATCTGCAGGCAAGAATATTTTATCCAGCATAGCTATCAGTCAAAATATAAGGAGAGATAGTTTCCCAGACAAATAAATATAAAGTTTGTGACAACTAAACCAGTTCTGCAAGAAATATTAAAAGGTAGTTTTTGAGTATATATAGAGACGAGATCAAAAGTGACAATATAGAGATATAAAACACAAAAGCAGTAAAAATGAATTTCTCTGCAAAAAATCAGTCAATAAACTCACACAGAAAGTATATAAAATATAATATTTTATACCTAAAATGTAGGGAGGAGAGGAAAAATGAATGGATTCAAACTTGAACACCCATCAACTTAATATAGTATGATATTTGCAGAAGACATTATATACAAACACAATGGTAATCATATATCAAAAACCACTAATAAACACGTAAAGAATAAAGAGGAAGAAATCAAAATATTTACTAAATAAAATCAGCAATACATAAAAGGAAAAAAAAAGGGACCAGAGAAAATTTTGGGAAACAGTGACAAACAAGTAATAAAATGTCATAAATATATATCTATCAATAATTACTTTAGAAGTACCTGGGTGGCTCAGTCACTTAAGCATCTGACTTTGGCTCAGGTTGTGATCTCATGGTTGGTGAGTTCGAGCTCTGTGTCAACTCTGTGCTGACAGCTCAGAGCCAGGACCCTGCTTTGGATCCTGTGTCTCCATGTCTCTCTGTTCCGCCCCTGGTCACGCTCTCTCTCTCTCAAAAATAAATAAACATTTGGGAGCACCTGGGTGGCTCAGTCGGTTAAGCATCCGACTCCAGCTCAAGTCATGATCTCATGGCTTGTGGGTTCAAGCCCTGCGTCAGGCTCTGTGTTGACAGCTCAAAGCCTAGAACCTGCTTCCGATTATGTGTCTCCCTCTCTTTCTACCACTCCCCTGCTCACACTCTGTCTCTCTCTATATATCTCTCAAAGACAAAGATTAAAAAAACTTAATAAACATTTAAAACAACTTAAAATTGTTATTTAAATGTAAATGCCCAAAATATGCCAATAAAAGATATAGGATGTCAATCAAAATCAACAAAAGCTCGTCAACAACAAGACATATTGTAATTAAATATGCAAAATATAGTGATAAAGAAAATTTCTTAAAAGCAACAAGAAAAAAAGAAGTCCCTAACTTACAAGGGGAGACACATAAGACTAGCTGAAGATCTCTCAACAGAAGCTTGGCAAGCCAGAAAGGAATGGCATGATATATTCAAAATGCTGAATGGGAAAAAATCTGGAACCAAGAATATTTTATCCAGTAAGGCTATCATTCAGAATAGAAGGAGAAATAGTTACCCAGACAAACAAAAAGCAAAGGACTTCATGACCTCTGAACTAGACCTACAAGAAATATCAAAGGGGATTTTTTGAGTGCAAAGGAGAGACCAAGAGTAACAAAGACAACAAAAGATCAGAAAAAAAAATTCCAGAAACAATGACAAAACAAGTAATACAATGACAATAAATACATATCTCTCAATAATTAATTTGAACATAAATGAACTAAACAGTCCAATCAAAACATTGGGTGTCAGAAAGAATAATAATAATAATAATAATAATAATAATAATAATAATAAAAGACTTATCTATAAGCTGCCTACAAGAGACTTTCTTTAAACCTATAGACACTTGCATAATGAAAGTGAAGGGATGAAGAAACATTTATCATGCAAATGAATGTCAAAAGAACCCTGGAGTAGGAATACTTATATCAGACAAACCAGACTTTAAAGCAAAGACCAGGGGCGCCCGGGTGGCTCAGTCGGTTAAGCGTCCGACTTCAGCTCAGGTCATGATCTCACAGTCTGTGGGTTCGAGCCCCGCGTCGGGCTCTATGCTGACAGCTCGGAGCCTGGAGCCTGCTTCACATTCTGCGTCTCCCTCTCTCTTTGCCCCTCCCTTGCTCATGCTTTGTCTCTCCTGCTCTCAAAAATAAATAAAACATTAAAAAAATTAAAAATACATAAATAAATAAAGTAAAGACTAGGGGTGCCTGAGTGGCTCAGTTGGTTAAGCATCTGACTCTTGATTTTGGCTCAGGTCATGATCTCTCAGTTCATGAAATTAAGGCTTGCCTCAGTCTCAGCACTGACAGCACAGAGTCTGTTTGGGATTCTCTCTCTCTCTGCCCCCCTGGCACTCATGAGCTCTAAAAATAAATAAATAAATAAATAAATAAACAAACAAACAAACAAACAAACTTAAATATATATATGTAATTTAAAAATAATAAATAAAAAAATAAAACAAATACTAAAACAGAATAAGAAGGGCAGTATATAAGGATAAAGGAGGAAATCCAAAAAAAAAGAACTAACAATTGTAGATATTTATGCACCCAATGTGAAATAACTCAAATATATAAAACAATTAATACCAAACATAAAGGAACTCATTAATAATAATACAATAACGGCAGGGGATTTTAACACCCCAATAACATCAATGGACAGATCATCTAAAGAAAAGATGAACAAGGAAACACTGGCTTTAAATGACACCCTAAACCAGATGGACTTAACAGTTATATTCAGAACATTCTATCCTAAAGCAGCAGAATGCACATTCTTTTCAAGTGTACATGGAAAATTCTCCAGAATAGATCACGTATTAAGTCACAAATCAGCCTTCAACAAATACAAAAAGGTCAAAGTCATACCATGCTCCTTTTCTGAACACAAAGTTATGAAACTAGAAGTCAATCACAAGAAAATATCTGGAAAGAATACAAATATATGGTGGTTAAACAATATCTTACTTAACAAGGAATGGGTCAACCATGAAATCAAAGAATAAATTATATTTTTAAAAATACATGGAACAAATAAAAATGAAAACACAGCAGCAAAAGTGGTCCTGAGAGGGACATATACAATATAGCCTTAACTCAATAAGCACAAGACATCTCAAATAAACAACCTAACTTTGAACCTAAAGGAACTAGAAAAATAACAACAACTGAAGTCTAAAGTCAGCAGAAGGAAGGAAACAACAAATATTAGAGCAGAAATAAATGATATAGAAACTAAAAACAACAACAACAACAACAACAACAATAGGACTGATCAATGAAATAAGGAGCTGATTCTGTGAAAAAAAATTAATAAAATTGATAAACCTCTAGGCAGACATATCGAGAGAGAGAGAGAGAGAGAGAGAGAGAGAGAGAGAGAGAGAGAGAACACACAAATAAATGAAATCACAGATGAGAGAGAAAAAATAATGACAAAATCATGGAAATACAAACAATCATAAAAGAATATCAGGAAAAACTCTGTGCCAACAAATTAGACCTAAAAGAAATGGATAAATTCCTAGAAACATAAACTACCAAAAATGAAACAGGAGGAAATAGACAACTTGGACAGACCAATAACCAACAAAGACATTGAGTCGGGAATCAAAAAATTTCCAAAAAACGGAGGTCCAGGACTCACGCCTTCATAGGCAAATTCTACCAAACATTTAAAGAAGAATTAATACCTCACCTCTCAAACTATTCCAAAAATAGAAAAGGAAAGAATACTTCCAACTTCATTCTATGAGGCCCTCATTACTCTGATATCAAAACCAGATAAAGACTCCACTAAAAAAGAGAATTACATGCCAATATCCCTTATGAACACAGATGCAAAAATTCTCAATAAAATACTAGCAAACCAAATTCACCAATACATTCAAACAAATAATTCACCACAATCAGGCAGGATTTACTCCTGAGTTGCAATTTTTGTTCAACATGTGTAAATCACACCAATAAGAGAAAAGATAAAAATTATATGATCATTTCAATAGATGCAGAAAATACTTGATAAAGTACATTAATTCATGATAAAAACACTAAACGAGGTAGGTTCAGAGTGAACATATCTCAACATAATAAAGGCCATAGATTAAAAATATGTAGTAAAAATCATCCTCAATAGGGAAAAACTGAGAGTTTTTTTCTCTACAACCAAGGATAAGATAGGGATGTCTTACCACTGTTATTTAACAAAGTACTAGAAATCCTAGAGACAATAATAAGTCAACAAAAAGAAATAAAATACATCCAAATCAGTAAGGAAGAAATAAAACTTACGCTATTTGCAGATGACATGGTATTCTATATAGAAAATCTGAAAGACTCAACCCAAAAATTTCTAGTACACATGTACTTAGTAAAGTTGCAGGATACAAAATCACAGTACAGAAATCTGTTGCATTTCTATACAACAATAATGAAGGAGCATAAATTGAAATTAAAAAAATTAATCCCATTTACAACTGCACCCAAAATAACAAGATAACTAGGAATAAACCTGACCAAAAAAATGAAAGGTCTATACTATGAAAACTATAAAGTGCCATGAAAGAAACTGAGCTTCAAACAAAGAAACGGAAAGACATTCCATGCTCATGAATTGGAAGAACAAATACTGTTAAAATATCTACACTATCCAAAGCAATCTACACATTTAATGCAATCCCTATCAAAGTACCACTAGCATTTTTCACACAGATAGAAAAAACACTCCTAAATTCTTTTTTTATATTTAATAATTTTTTATAGTCAGATTGGTTTCCATACAAGAACACCCAGTGCTCATCCCAACCCATGCCCTGCTCAGTGCCCGTCCTAAATTTTGTATGGAATGACTCCACTTATATCAAATATCCTGAATAGCCAAAGAAATCTTGAAAAGAGGAAAACAAAGCTGCAGGCATCAAAATTCTGGACTTCAAGTTATATTACAAAGCCTTAGTGATCAACACAGGATGGTACTGACACAAAAATAGACACATATATCAATGGAACAGAATAAAAATCCCAGGATTGAACCCACAATTATATGGTCAGCTCATCTTCAAAAAGCAGGAAATAATAGCTAATAGGAATATGACAATCTATTAAACAAATGGTTTTGGGGAAACTGGACAGCCACATGCAGAAAAATGAAACTGGACCACTGTTTTACACCATAAAAAATAAATTCAAAATGGATGAAAGGCCATTCTATGGTCTTTCACAAAATGTGAAACAGGAAATCATCAAAATGCTAGAGGATAACAGACAGTAACCTCCTTGACATCAGCTGTAGTAACTTCTTTCTGGATAAGTCTACTGAGGCTAGGAAAACAAAAGCAAAAATAAAGTATTGGGATTTCATCAAAGTAAAAACCTTCTCCATAGTGAAGGAAACATTCAACAAAACTAAAAGACACCTATAGAATAGGGGAAGATATTTCCAAATGATATATCTGATAAAGGGTTGGTATCCCAAATATTTAAAGAACTTATAAAGCGTAACACCTCCACAAAAAACTCAATACCAAAAAAAAGTTTTTTAAATGGGCAGAAGACATGAACAGATATTTCTCCAAAGAAGACATCAAGATGGCCAACAGACACATGAAAAGATGCTCAACATCATTGATCATTAAGGAAATGCAAATCAAAACTACAATGAAATATCACCTCACATCTGTGAGAATGGCTAAAATCAACAACACAAGAAACAATAGGTCTTGGTGAGGATGTGGGAGAAGAGGAACCCTCTTGCAGTGTTGGTGGAATGAAAACTGGTGCAGCCCCTCTGGGAAACAGTATGGAAGTTCCTCAAAAAGTTAAAAATAGAACTATCCAATGATCCAGCAATTGCATTGCTTTGTATTTACCCAAAGAATTACCAAAACACTAATTCAAAAGGATACATGAACAATTTTTTTTCTAGAGCATTATTTACAATAACCAAGATACGGAAGCAGCCCATGTGCTATCGACAGATGAATGAGTAAAGAAGATGTGGTATTTATGTACAGTGGAATACTATTAAGCGATTAAAAATAATGAAATCTTGCCATTTGCTGCAATGTGGATGGAGTTAAAGAGTATTATGCTAAGTATAATAAGTCAGACAGAGAAAGACAAATACCATATGATTTCACTCACATGTAGAATTTAAGAAACAAATCAAATGAGCAAAGGAGAAAAAAAGGAGAGATAGGCACACTGAGAAACAGACTCTTAACTACAGAGAACAAACTGATGGTTCCCAGAGAGGTGTGGCTGAGAAAATGGGTTAAAAAATAGGTGATGGGTATTAAGGAGTGCACTTGTCATTATGAGCACAGGGTGATGTATGGAGCTGTTGAATTACTACATTGTACACCTGAAACTAATATAATGCTGTATATTAACTAACTGGAAATAAAATTAAAACTTAAAAAAAGTAATAGTACTAAAAAGTTAAAAATAGAACTACCCTATGATTCAGCAATTGCACTACTGGGTATTTACCCAAACAATATAAAAATACTAATTTGAAGGGGTGTATGTACTTCTATATTTATAGCAGCATTATTTACAATAGCCAAGATACAAAGCAACCTAAGTGATCATTTATATATATATATATATATATATATATATATACAATGGAATATTATTTATCCATAAGAAAGAATGAAATCTTGCCACATGCAAGGACATGAATGGAGCTCGAGAGTATAATGCTAAGTGAAATAAGTCAGAGAAAGACAAATACAATATGATTTCACTCATATGTGGAGTTTAAGAAGCAAAACAAGCAAAGGGAAAGAAAAAGAAATCGAGAAGCAGAATATTAACTATAAAGGACAAAATGATGATTACTAGAGGGGAGTTGGGTGAGGCAGGGCTAAATAGGTGATGAGGATTAAGGAGTCCACTTGCTGTGATGATAAACAAGTGTTGTATGGAAGTGTCAAATCACTCTATTATCCACCTGAAATTAATGTAACACCATATGTTAACTAAATAGAAATAAAATAAAAACTGGGAAAAAGGAAAGATAACAATAATGTTTTATTAAATATGCCTCTGTGCTTGAGGGGAAAAACGAGCAACAGAAGAGACATGAGAGTAAGTGCAATACTCACCATGAAAGTACCAAATGATATAATCCAAAAAAAAGTGCTTAGTACAGTGCATGGAAGAGTAAATGATCAAGAAATATTAGCTATCACTCTTATAGTTGTTATTGGATGTAGAGTGTAGTGTGATTTTTAAAAACCGGAAACTATGTAAACATCAAGTCTAATGGTGTTCATGTTACAATTTGGGAAGCTGAAGTTCAGATTTAACTTGTTCAAATGCTCAGAATGAAGTAGATGTAGACCCAGGTCCTTCTCAAGGCTTCCTTACTTCCCCTTCAATGTTCTTCTCAGGGCTACTGATCTCAACTGTAGGACTAGAATTATTCCCCAGAGAAAGACTGTGCATGTTTCCCAGGAAGATTATTTATCTTCACATCTATAAAGTCCTAACAAGAGGCAAGAGGCAGTTTAAAAATACAGTTACCGGGGACCCTGGGTCCTTGGTTTCAGTTCAGGTCATAATCCCATGGTCATGGGATCGAGCCCCATTGTCAGGCTCTGTTTTGACAGCGTGGAGCCTACTTGAGGTTCTCAATGAGTGGAAATTCAAATGAGGTGGATTGAATGAAATAACCAAAAATCAAGGGACAACCAGACAAAAGGGATTGAATCTGGGAGGCAGAGGTGCTTGACAGAATTCCATGAAATAATAATACAAGGACCAGAAATGCTGGAATCACCTCTTAGCCTTTGTCAAGTCCTAAATCATCTGTATATAACTACCTCTTGGCAAACATGTGGAGGAGATAGTCTGTCCTTGGGGTCTCACTCACCATTTCTGCAAAGCTCACCCCTTCTCTGCTCAAGGCCTCTTTTATACTTCCAATCAAAAGCAAAAACAAAAACAAAACATAAAAGAAAAAGCCAAGGTGAGAGTTTACTTATATTTTGGTATGAATTTATTGGATGTATTTTTCCTTTTGGAGGCGTTTATATTTTCAAAGCTTTGTAGACTATGAGCAGTGGCAAGTCTAGGGGTAGACTGCTGGTGAACTTACAGTTGCTCTGGGGTCTATGAAAAGAAGAAGTTAAGCATAAAATATCCCCATAATAGAGGGAGAAAACTCATCCCCAAAGTTCATCCCGAACCTCTGAGTCTTGTGGAAGAAGCCCAAAATAAACAGTCTGGTAGATCACAGACCAGAGAGCCCTATTGGCTCCAGGGAAAGTCAAATCAATAACCTAGGAGGAAGAGGAATTGCTTAACTCACCCTGAACCTCCAATCCCAGGAAGGGGAGGGAGGGAGTGCTCACATGACTTGTGCTGAAATAGGGAAGGAAGGAGAATGTGAGATGGAACTGGGAGTCCAAGTGAGAGATATAGAGAAGGAAGGGAAGTAAGCAGGCACAGAAGCTGACAGCCATCAAACATTCAAACCTTTGACAGCAGCAGGATGGAACAAGGGGAAAAAGTGTTTAAGGCTGTGATAGCGCTCTTACTGGACCTCCTGCTCCTGGGCCACCTAACAGTGGTCACCTATGGTAAGGCAGAAAATTGCTACCTGGCTGCTACTCCTGGCACAGGCAAAAGGCTGGGAGTGGGTGGGTGGGCATTGAATGGCTACTGAGGAAAGCCTATTCCTGTTGAATAGGTGAGTGTTCTCAAACAGTGCTACAAAGTCTCTCAGTTTGGACCAGCTGAAGCCTGCTGAAGAAGCCAGAAGGTGAGTTTGGGTAGAAATTGAAAAGGATCCTCTCTTGAAAATATCCACATGATTTTCTAGTACTTTGTCATATCTCAGGGACATTAAGAAGGTGCTCGATGCCACCCAAATCCTTCCTTCATCTTATGTCTTTCACTTGAAATTCTACCATTATACCTTAACTCCTCTATTTCTAGGTCTTGATCCTTGTTAAGATATATAACGTTCAAAGAAGGAATGTTGTCCAAGAGTTAGATGGGACCTTAAAAATAACCTAGACCCATTATTCATTGTTATGAACGAGTGCTCAAAATATCTGTTTAGATACTTCCAGTAATTGAGAGTTCACCAATTCCCCAGACGATCTAGTCTATCCAGGAATAGTTCCAAATATTAGAAGTCCTTCCTTGTGTTGAACTAAATCCACCTCCTTGTGACTTTATCCTAAAGCCCCAGCTCTATTTCTGGGAGACACATAGAACATATCTACTCCTTTGATGTTGTGACAGACTTCTTGAGTTCTGAGGACAGACATCATGTCCCTTTGATTCATCTCTTCTTCAAAATAAATAAGCCCTAACTTCTTCAACTAGTATTCACAGGACTTGGTGGTTTCTTACCACCTCCTGGGTAGCTCAATTCCCTGTGAATATGACCCAGTTTGTTCAGGCTACTTGAGGGAAATTAATGCTGAATATATATCCCCAAAGTGGCCTGACTATCCCATAGCATTATTTATTTGGATATTTCCCTATCCTCATTTATATCCCTGAGAATTGATAGACTTTTAAGAAACTAAGCCTCAGTAATAGCTAAGTGAGACCCAAGATAGGGCAAATGGATTCTTGCTGCATCTTTGCTTGTTCCATATCTTTAGAGGGAGAGGATGTATGTATGTTAGGTTGGTATCCCTTTGTGGTCAGAAGGAACTAAACTTTTCATAGCCGACTCAAATTATGCTATTCTATCCTGGGGCTCTGTGACCCATCAAATTCTAGAGCCTCAAAGCTAAAAGGGATACTAAATTTAGCCACCTTAGAGGAAAAGAATGTGCTCCAGGCCACAGAATATTAGTGGCAGAGCTAATACTCTTAAATAATAATGTTTTTGTTTTGTTTTGTTTTTTTACACCTGCAATATTCCCATTCTCTAACAAGTTTTAAGGTACACGTTTCTACCTTCTCAAAATCTGTTGGTTTCAGCTGAGACTTATAGAGGCAGGACTGGGGATCAGGGTAACATTTTGTACATGTTAAAGTTAAAAAGTGTGTGTGTACCTGTGAGTGATCCCATGTATACTGTTCCCTCCTCTGCCTGTAAGGTCCTCTAGACGTGGAAGCAGATCTTCGTTTTGTGTAAAGTGCTTAACACTATAAACCTGAAGCTGAGGACATGCTGAATGGCCAATAACACCTTCCTTCTCCCAGCCTATTTGTACAGCGATTAGATCACCTTGGCTGTCCTCAAAGGGGCTATAGGGGCCAGAATCAGCTGCTGGGTCAAAGACACATGTTGAAATAATAATAATAATAATAATAATAATAATAATAATAATAATAATAATAATAATTCCTAAATATTTTCATTTTATAAACATTATAAACATTTTATTAACAGCTATTATCTAAGCCAGGAGGCAACCCAAGAGAGGGAGAGAGGCCAAACATGGGGTGTGGGGTTATGGGAAGATCCCACTCTGTGTGATAGTGAAAGAAAGTCCTTCCTTTCAAAAAAGGCCCCAAAATTAGCCCTATAAAGGAAGCCTTGCCCATAAAACTAAGTCTTTCATTTCTTTAGGACTGTTACACAGACCTCACGTTTTGCTTTTCTAACTCCAATTACTAGCACCAGTACTGTCCCCTCTTTCTCAAATTAAACTCTTTTCAACAAAGCCCCTTGAGTCAATGCCTAGCCCAGGTCCTTCTCCTGTGGAGAGATAATATTTAGAGAAAAATTCAATTTTCTACGAGAAAATAGAGTAAGACTCTGAAGGCCTGGGAAATGCTTTTAAGAAAATAGCCAGCATTTGGAAACTTTTTTTCAGCAAGTCAAGTGGATATTATCCTAGGATAACATAGTTTAAACCATGCCAAGAAGGCCCAAGTAAGGGGTTACTAATTTCAGTTGCGGCTAGTGGTTTAATAAGGTAAGAAGGAAGTGTAACATCTGAAAGCCTTTCTTCTAGGCCTCTAGACCAAGCTCAGCCCCTAATTTCTGTGTAATTTTAGATAAGCATCTTTTTTTCTTTTGGCTTGCCTATATGCACCATGAGGAAATGCAACTAAAAGCCCATGCAGCTATGCTATTCTAGAAGTCTTCAAATTCTATACTTCCTGGTACCTCATGCCCTGTTACACCAAGTACCTTGCAATTTGGTGTTTTTCATGGATCTATAAAGGGCAGGACATTCCCCCAGGAGGTGAGTCTTTCCTGAAATAGATTTTCCCTACCCAGTCTTTCATGAAAGTCAGGTATATTGCTAAATTTGACCAACTTTTCACATCGGCTTCCAAACCAGTCCTGTTGCTATAGATACAGGCCACTCCATCCTTTCTTGCTCCTTAAGATCTATGTTTGGCCTATTTCCTGCTCATAACTTGGTAGGCTTCCTCAGGCTGATGAGGGTAGCTGCTTGCCTTCTCATGTGATAACTTCTCCTTCAAGACATCATTAAAACTTAAAATGATCTAATGTAATGAGTCTGTTCACCCTAAAGAAGGCATATAGAGGACTTCCGTAAGATAAGAAGAATCAAAACAAATATGAAAAGTTTCTCTTGAGCCATGAGACAAGACTGGCAATTATCCACCACCTACTGAATGCCAGCCATTATGCTAGGTGCTTTCACACCTATAATCTCATTTGATCTTCAAAATAGCCCTACATGGAAGGTTTATTATTATCTCCATTTTATTGATAAATACCTGAAACTCAGACAGGTTTAGCAATTTATTCTAGGTCATAGTGACATGGTGACACAGGTCACATGTTTAGATAGACCTTGGACTTGGATTGGTGTTGTTCTTCTTACTACATCATGCTGTCCTTCACTATTCTCCTGATCTCATTAGGTGCTTCTATTTGGTGTTTCTGTAGGCTCTCTGAGAATCACGAGGATAGGTGGAAGGTGTAAGTCAATTCTATTGAGGTTACCTTCACTTTGGAGATCAGAATACAAAATGTACAATGTCTTTTTTGTGTGTGATGCTCTGTGCCTACCATACACTCTGTCTTTGTGCTACTAATGAAGCAGGAGGAGGAAGAGAAGAAAACAAGAAAAATAAGGAGGAAGAATAGAAACCAGATGGAAGAAGGAAGGAAAGAAAAAAGGAGAGGGGAAGAAAAAAGTAAACAGGGAAAAAATGTAATTCTTAGAAGTATGGTTACTAACTCTCTCCCATGCCCATATTCTGGAAGGTGAAAATCAAGCCCGACTTACTTTCTTTCTTTCCTTCCTTCCTTCCTTCCTTCCTTCCTTCCTTCCTTCCTTCCTTCCTTCCTTCCTTTCTTTTTAGTAGACTTCATGCCCAGTGTGGAGCCCAACATGGGACTTGAACTCATGACCCTGAGATCAAACCCTGAGCTGAGATCAAGGGTTGGACGCTTAACCGATTGAGCCACGCAGGTGCCCTAAGCCCAATCTAATTTTAGAAGTGACTTTCCAGTCAGAGAAAGACAGACACCATGTGTTTCCAGGCATAGGTGGACTTTGAGAAACTTAACAGAAAACTAGAGACTTAAC
The DNA here is from genome assembly GCA_030068075.1 of Paguma larvata. Classification (NCBI taxonomy): domain Eukaryota; kingdom Metazoa; phylum Chordata; class Mammalia; order Carnivora; family Viverridae; genus Paguma; species Paguma larvata. The sequence goes on along the minus strand of CM057830.1, from coordinate 49,409,932 downwards.
TAGGGGGGAGAGGAAGAGGGGAAAGAAAAAAGACACAGAGAGGGAGGGAGACAAAACATGAGACTCTTAAATACTAAGAACAAACCGAGGGTTGAAGTGGGTATGGGAGGGGGACAGTGGGTGACGGACACTTAGCAGGGCATGGGTTGGGATGAGCAATGGGTGTTATATTGAAACCAATTTGACAATAAAAAGTTTTTAAAAAAAGTGACTTTCAAGATTGAGAAATTGAGACTAGCTATTCATATTCTTGAAGGACCAGAGTGGGCTCTGTGAGAATCACCAGGAAGTTCCCAGAGAGGGTAATGCAAGCCAGACCATGCAGTTCCCTAAAGTCCCCCAAGAGGGAAGGCATACATACACATACGCAAAGGCATTTTAAGCTTTTTCAGATGTCATCACAGCAGAATTCTGCTTTGTTATCCAAGATAACAATGTCTTAAAATTATGAGTTTATGAATGGAAATTTCTAAAGGGAGGTGATGGCTTTAACACCCGAACTCCCCTCCCCCATGTTTCCCTTCCAAACATGCCAAGGATCAATCTCCTTTTGTTCCTACTACCATCCCTACCATAGCCAGCTCTAAGTTTTATTTATATCCTTGTATTCTCCATTTTCCTCTCCATTCCTCCTCAGCATGGACTTTTCCAATGTATCTTTTCTGAAACGAAATAGAAAACATAAATAAAGAGAAATCAGGAAAAAAGTCAGGCTTATAAAGGAAAGTTTCAAACTTAACAATAACTAATGATTTTGTTAAACAAGAATACATTTCACACAAGTCTCCACCCTCAGAATTGCCCTTTTCAGCAACCTTCCTACCTTCTAGAGAAGAGCTTAGGGATGAGGACCCAAAAACTGAGGACTTCTGTGGAGCAATGGAGAAAAAGCAAGGAATATGGCCATTTCTTTCTTAACCCTGCGGCCCCCACATTTCTCCGGGTACTTAATTACATAATAAAATACCCCAAACACAGCTGTTCAGCATTCGCTCCTATACTTCTTTTGGAAAATGTTGAAAGAAGTTTTTTGTTGTTGTTGTTGTTGTTTATATAGACTTACAGAATTTCAGAGTTTTAAGTATCCTTAGAGATCATTCCATTCAAACTATCTATATTATAGATAAGAAAATAGGTCCTCATGGTGGAAAGTGACTTACCCAGTGTCATCTCACAACAAGGTAGTGACAGGAAAAGAACTTGAAACTGACAAGAGCCCAAGTGTTAAGGTCTTTCCTTCTGATGACTGGTTCTTATTGATGGGAAGGCTGGCAGAGAACAAAATGACACATGGAATCTGAAAGTATTAAGGAAGGAAATTTGAGAGGAGTTTCTCAGAAGCCTCTTGAGATCCGCCAATGCTATCCTAGCTTCCAGGTGGGTGTGCTATCTATGTCTGCTTTCCTCATCTGTTTCTCCTCTTTAGGCCATCCCATCCTGAAAGCACCTGAGAGTGTGACAGGGCCTTGGAAAGGGGATGTAAATATTCCATGCACCTATGGTCCTCTGCAAGGATACACTCAAGTCTCAGTGAAGTGGCTGGTACAACGTGATTTGGACCCAGTCACCATCTTTCTACATGATTCCTCTGGAGACCATATCCAGCAAGCAAAGTACCGGGGCCGCCTACAAGTGAACCACAAGGTTCCAGGAGATGTGTCCCTCCAACTGAATACCCTGGAGATGGACGACTGGAGCCACTACACATGTGAAGTCACTTGGCAGACCCCTAATGGCAACCAAGTTGTGAAAGATAAGATCATTGAGCTGCGTGTCCAGAAACGTGAGTCACTCTGGGGGTAGGAAAGCACTGACGGACAAAGACCAAATAAAGGACTATAATCCTAGAAAACCCTGAGAAACCCAGAGAATTTTTTTACTTGTATACATAATCTTTTCAGTTATATGTGCTAATCAAGAGACATGGACAGGCATAAGATTCTCAGGGTCACCACTCTCATAGTATATTTTAAGAAGTGTCGGGAAGGGTTCCTGGCCTCTAAATATCTACCCCTTTAAGTGTCCCAGAAATTCCAGCATCCACACCATGGTTCTCTTCCTTGGGTTCTGGGTCTTAAAACTGATAAAAAATAAGTATATCTATCTAATCAAAATATTGGAGAGGAACTAGAGGCTAACAGAGAAGCTCTGGGGAAAGGGATGCTGGTGTCAGGCAAGATTAATATTGCTGACTTCACAATTTTATGAAAACCTGGCCCTGGCAATCCAAAATTGTAGATAATCCAAAAACTCAATCTACAGAAGCTTAAAAAAACTCTATATTTTTTTGAAAAATTAGCTGATTTTTAATTCCAGATAATCCCAAACCCCAGAAAACACAAAACAATTCCAAAGGAAGATTTATTTCCTCCCTCCCAAGTCAAGAGCCCCTTTTAGTTCCCTTTGCAGATATATACTTATCCCTATACCTAGGAAGGATGATTCAGCCTTGTCTTCACATATCCTTATAACTTCTCAGAGTCTCCCCTCTTGTCTTCCCTTTGCAGTCTCTGTTTCCAAGCCCATAGTGACGACTGGCAGTGGCTATGGCTTCACAGTGCCTCAAGGAATGAGGATTAGTCTTCAATGCCAGGCTTGGGGTTCTCCTCCCATCAGTTATGCTTGGTATAAGGAACAGACTGACAATCAAGAACCCATCAAAGTAGCAGTCTTGAGTACCTTACTCTTCAAGCCTGCTGTGGTGGCTGACTCTGGCTCCTATTTCTGTACTGCCAAGGGCCGGGTAGGATCTGAGCAGCACAGCAACATTGTGAAGTTTGTGGTCAAAGGTGAGCAGTTCTTTCTTTTGATGATCCTTGCAATCTTTGCAATCCTTGTAATGGAGATATCTTTATTCCAGAGAAGAGATTTGTGTGTGTGGTGGGGGGTGGTGTCCTGGGTTGGACAATCACAGAGAAAGAAACATTCTTAACTGATAATCACAAGGCTGGAGGAAATACCTGTCATGTTTTGGGTTAAGAGGACAAAGAGGGTAAAGGGAAAAGTAAAAAAAAAAAAAAGTAAAAAAAAATTGTCTCTTATGTTTGAATCTTTATTAGCTCCTGGACACTCTTTGGAATCAATTTTTATTGTTGTTGTTCTTTCTTTTTTTTTTTTTTTGAGTATACTTGACACACAGTGTTACATTAGTTTCAGGTGCACAACATAGTGATTTAACAAATTTATATTTTATGCTATGTTCACCACAAGTGTAGCTACCATTACATCACTATTACCCTATCATTAACTATATTGTTTTTACTGTGCCTTTTATCTTCTTTTATTTCCTAACTGGAATCCTGTATCTCCCATTCCTCTTCACACATTTTCTCCATCTTCCCACACTCTTACCCTCTGGAAACCATCAGTTTGTTCTCTGTATGTATACATATAATTCTGCTTTTCATTTATTCGTTTTTAGATATCATATGAGTGGAATCATATGGTATTTGTCTTTCTCAGTCTGACTTCTTTCACTTTGCATAATATCCTCTACATCCATCCATGTTGTCTCAAATGGCTTGATTTTATCCTCCTTTATGGCTATGTAATATTCCATTATATATATATATATATATATATATATATATATATATATATATATATACATATACACACACACACACATACACACACACACACACACACACACACACAAATTCTTCCTTAATCATTTGTCTATCCGTGGATACTTAGGTTGCTTCCATATCTTGGCTAGTGTAAATAATGCTGCAATAAGCATAGAGGTTCATATATCTTTTCAAATTATTGTTTTCATATTCTTTGGGTATATTTCCAATAGTAGAATTAATGGATCATATAGTATGTCTACTTTTAATTTGTTTTGAAAAGCCTCCATGCTGTTTTTAACAGTGGCTGTACCAGTTTACATTGTCACCAGTAGTGTATGAGGGTACCTATTTCTCCATATCTTCACCAACACTTGTTATTTTTTGTCTTTTTTTTAGCCATTATAACAGGTGTAAGGTGATATATCATTGTTCTTTTTATTTGTTTTGTTTTGTTCAGTGAGAATTTTTTGTTGTGATTTTGTTTGTTGTTTGTGTTTGGTTTTGCTTCATGAAATAAAGCCCAGTATTTTCTTTAAATACTTCCCCCCAATCTTCTTCTAAAGTCAAATGAAAGTTCTGGTTGATGTCTCTGATTGACTCTGGTTAATCAAGTTTCGGCTATTTCTTACAGCATTATCCTGGGAGAACTACAAATTATGTACATAAAGACTGCAGGCTAGGGTTTAAATGAACATCCCAGGAGTGATATGACTAAATGAATCTTATTGCCTTCCAAGAGACCTTTGAAGGACACTTATTCCAACAAGGCTGCCATTTCACAAAACATGATGGAAAATAACTGCTTTTAGGGACTTATCCTCAGAGACACCTGAAAAGTACTATCCTCAGGAGGTATCTATGTATAAGGAAAATGGACAAACAGGCTCTCACTCACTATTTGTATTAGGAGATTAATGTTGGTGTGAGACTCCTTTGTTTTCTTGGTAGTTCTATTTCCATTATTTTGAGGAACCTCCACACCATTTTCCAGAGAGGCTGCACCATTTTGCATTCCCACTAACAGTGTAAGAGGGTGCCTGCTCTCCACAACCTCGCCAGCATCTATAGTTTCCTGATTTATCCATTTTAGCCACTCTTATTGGTGTGAGGTGGTATGTCAGTGTAGTTTTGATTTGTATTTCCCTGATGATGAGTGACATTGAGCATCTTTTCATGTGTCTGTTGGGAATCTAGATGTCTTCTTTGGAGAAGTGTCTATTCATATCTTCCGCCCATTCCTTCACTGGATTATCGTTTTATGGGTATGGAATTTGGTAAGTTCTTTATAGGCGTGGTTAGGTGTAGGCGGGTCCTGCCCCAACTGCCAGCAGTGGGACAGGATCTTAGGGTCTGGCATTGTTGGTATAGGTGAAAATAATGGCGTCTCCCCCAGTGGGAGGAAATAAGGGCATCACCCCTTTGTTTCTGTCCTCACTGCCAGGGATGCAGGGGCAATGGGATTTGTCTTCGCGCGTTACCCTGTGTCCCACGCTTATCTGAGTTTTTAAACTCGCTCCAACAACTATGCCTGGTTTCCCTGATGTAGATTGTGCCCCTGGCGTAACACTGATCTAGAGGTGACTCTCCACCTCCCAGTTATGCGGTCTGAGCCACCACAGGCCCCAGTCTGAAGAGAGTTCTGCCTTTGGAAATGGAACTTCTCTTCAAAATCCCTGCGGTTAGGGACTGGATGATAGGCTCCCTCTCCATCCTCATCTGAGGTTTTTCTCTTGTTCAGATACGGTCCTACGCTTTCCCAACTGCTCTTTCTTTTCCCATTGTCTTTCCATAGAATGGGCTCCCCTCTGTACCTCCGCTGTCCGTTTATCTCCCCCAGTTTGCACTCACACACTTATTTAGGTACTTCCTGGATTTCACATTTTCTTCCTTGTAGACTCCAACTCCATTCCTCCCAGACTCTTGGGGTTGAGAGTGCTTTGGCTTCGGTCCTTCTTTGTTCAAGAGACATGGGAAGACCGGGTCCCCCTACTTCTCTGCCATGTTGGCCTCTCCTGAGGGAAATGCTGGTCTTATATACGAAGTTGGAAAGTGTTACCTTTCCTAGTTTTTGAAAGAATTGGTGAAGAATAGGCATTAATTTTGTAGAACTACTTTTGTAGAATTTGCCATTCGAGCCACCTGGGCTTAACCTTTACTTTGTGGGAAGGTATTTCATTAGAGAGCCAATCCTTTTACTTGTTAAATTTCTACCTATTCAAGATTTTTATCTCTTCTTTTTAATAGTTTCCTATCTCTTCGGTTTTAATAGTTTGTAAATTTCTAGGAATTTGTCTCTTAACTAATTCATTGTCTTACAGTTATTCATAGTATTCACTTAGAATTATTTTTTTATTTGTGCAAAGTTAGTGGTAATGTCTTCTTTTTTTAAATATATTAAATATTTTAACAATTTGAGTCTTCTTTCTTTTTCCTAGGTTGGTCTAGCCAAAAACTTGTCAATTATGTTGATTTTCTCTAATAACCAAACTTTGGGTTTGTTGATTTTCTCTATTAGTTTCTATTTACTATTTCATTTACTTCTGCTAAGTCTTTTCTTCCTTCTGTTTGATCTCTGTTTAATTTGTTTTCTCTTTCTAGTTTTCTTTTTAGAGTGGAAGATTATATTATTGACTTGAGATCTTCCTTATTTTCTGATGTAGATATTTATACCTATTAATTTTTCTTTGAGTACTACTTTCACTGCCTCCAATAAGTTTCAATATGCTGTTTTTGAACATCTCAAAGTATTTTCTTATTTCCTAATACGTTTTTTATTTTATTTAACCCACTGGCTAATAGGTAATCTGTCATTTAATTTCCACATATTTGTGAATTTTTCTATTTTTTTCCTGTTAATTATTTATTTTTTTAATTTTTTTATGTTTATTTTTTTTGAGAGAGAGAGAGACAGAGCTCGAGCAGTGGAGGGGCAGAGAGAGAGGGAGACACAGAATTGGAAGCTGGCTCCAGGCTCTGAGCTGTCAGCACAGAGCCCGATGCGGGGCTCGAACCCGTGAGCCATGAGATCCTGAGCCACCTAGGCGCTCCCTGTTAATTATTTCTAATTTCATTTCACTGTGGTTGGAGAAAATATTTTTGCATTTTTTTTAAAGTTTATTTTTATTTATTTTTGAGAAAGAGAGAGAGCGTGAGTGGGGGAGGAGCAGAGAGAGAGACACACACAGAATCCGAAGCAGGCTCCAGGCTCTGAGCTTACAACACGAAGTCTGATGCCAGGCTCGAACTCACAAACTGTGAGATTATGACCTGAGCCAAAGTCAGACGCTTAACTGACTAAGCCACCCAGATGCCCCATTTTGCATTGTTTTAATTGTTTCAAATTTACTGAGCCTGATTTTATGGCCTAACATATGATCTATTCAGGATAATGTTCCATATGGACATGAGAAGCGTGTATATTCTGCACGTAGGGGTGCTCTGTATATGTCGGTTAGGTCCATTTAATTAACAGTCTTGCTCAAGAACAGTGTTGTTCAAGTGTTCATTTTTATTTTTTTAAATTTTTATGTTTATTTATGAATGGGGGAGGGACAGAGAGAGAGGGAGACTCAGAATCTGAGGCAGGCTCCAGGTTCTGATGTGTCAGCACAGAGCCCTACACGGGGCTCAAATCCACAAACTGTAAGATCATGACCTGAGCTGAAGTCAGAAGCTTAACCAACTGAGCCACCCAGGGCCCCTCAAGTGTTCAATTTTCTCATGATCTTCCATCTAGTTTTTCTATCTATAATTGAAATTAGAGTATTGAAGCCTCAAACCATTATTATTGAATTGTTTATTTCTCCCAAAAATTCTGTCAGTTTTTACTTCATGTATTTTGGGGCTGTTTTATTAGAAGCACACATGTTAATAATTGTAATGTTTTATTGATGCATTGACTCTTAAAAATATAAAATGTATTTCTTTATATCTAATAACAATTTTTGTCATTAAGTCTATTATGCTGAATATTTGTATAGCTACTCCAGCTTTATTTTAGTTACCGTTTGTGTGGTATATCTTTTTCCATACTTTTACTTTCAAAACATTTATGTGTTCGAGTCCTAAAAATATATACAATGCAGTTAGATTGTTTTCTTTTTTTAATGCAAGTTGCCTTTTTAAACTTTGTTTTAATTTGAGTACAGTTGACACGCAATGTTACATTAGTTTCAGGTGTACAACATAGTGATCCAATATCTCTATATATTATGCTATGCTACCCACAAGTGTAGTTAACACCTGTCACCATACAATGGTATTACAATATCATTGATTATATTCCCTATGTTGTACCTTTTATTCTCATGACTTATTCATTCCATAATTGGAAGCCTGTATCTCTTACTCCCCTTCACACATTTTTCCCTTCCCCCACTCCCCATTCCCTCTGGCAAACATCAGTTTGTTCTCTGTATGTATAGGTCTGATTACGCTTTTTGTTTATTTGTTCATGTGTTTTGTTTTTTAGACTCCACATAATTATATTTTCCTATCCACTCTACCAATCTTTGTCTTTAAATTTGATAATTTAGTCTATTCATATTTAATGTAATTGTTTATAAAATTGGATTTGTGTCTGCCATTTTTTATTTGTTTTATATAAATCTCCTTTTTATTTTATTTTTTAAATTTCCCTTCATTTATGCTATTACTGTAAAAAATTACATCTGTATACATTATAACTGCGTCAATATTATTGCTTTATTTATTTGTCTTTTAAATCAGATAGAAAAATAAGTTACAAATAAAACATACATTTATACTTTATATTTATTTATGTAGTTAAATTTATCGATGCTTTATTTCTTCATGTTGATCCAAGTTACTATCTAGTGTCCTTCTATTTCCATTTGAAGAGTACCCTTTAGTATTCTTCATAGGACAAATCTGCTGGTGACAAACTCTCCCAGTTATGGCTTACCTTGGAATACTTTAATTTCTTCTTTGTTTTTAAATGACAGTTTTAGTAAATAAAGATTTCTTGATTAAAATGTATGCTTTTTAGTACTTTGAATATTATGTCACTCTTTTATGGCTTCCTTTGTTTCCAATGAGAAATCAGCCATAAATCTTTTTTGTTTTTTAGTTTTTAATGCACGTTATTTTAAAAAAATTATTTATTTAAATTCAAGTTAGTTGACATAAAGTGTAGTACTGGTTTCAGGAGTAGAACCCTGTCATTCATCAGTTACATATAACACCCAGTGATCATTGCAACAAGTGCCCTCCTTAACGCCCATCACCCATTTAGTCCATCTTCCCACCTACCTTCCCTTCATCAATCCTTAGTTTGTTCTCTGTATTTAAAAGTCTCATGGTTTGCCTCCCTCTCTGCTGTTATTTTATGTTTCCTTCCCTCCCCCTATGTTCAACACTTTAGTTTCTTAAACTCCACATATGAGAGAAAATTCAGAAACTCATACATGATGACTTATTTCTTTCTTGCTGCTTTCAATATTGTTTCATTGGCTTTGGCTTTTGATTATGTGTCTAGGTATATATGTTTTTTTAAATTTTTCCTACTGGGGTTCTTTGAGCTTCTTATATATGCAGAATAATACTTTTCATCAAATTGAGATTTTTTGACGTTATTTAAGAAATAATATTCTGTCTGTCATTTACCATCCTCTCTTTTTAGGACTTTATGTGTACATTGGTACACTTGATGGTGTCCCACAGGTATCTGAGGGACTTTTCACTTTTGCTCATTCATTCTATTTTCTGCTTTTGTGACTGATTTCAATTGTCATCTTTTCAAGTTTAATGATTTTTTTTGCCATGTTAATTAGCTCTAATAAAATTTTCTTCCCCTAGTGATTTTTTCTTTTGGTTATTGTACCTTTCAACTCAAGTATTTGTAGATGTCTCCTGTTTTATAATTTATGTTTGTTTTTATATTATTTATTTGGTTTTGAATCAATTTCATTCTTTCAGTTCTTCAGACGTGAAATTTTTAATTTTTTTCACAGATTTAAAAAAATTTATTTAAAATCTTTGGTTAGTAAGTCCAATACCTGTGATATCTCAGAAAAAGTTTCTATTCATTGATTTTTTTACTGGTTTATAAGCTATACTTTGTAATTTCTTTGAATATCTCATATTTCTGTTGAAACTGGAGTTTTTAAATAATATAATGTAGCAATTCTGGAAGCCTGATTCTCTCTCTCTTTCGTCAGGGCTTATTGTTGGCATTGCTTGTTGTCTTAATTGCTGTTTATTTGTTCAGTGACTTTTCTGAACTAATTCAGTATAGTCCTTTGTATTCTTTATCATGGATGGCCAATGAAGTCTCTACTAGTATAGCTTACTGGTCAGGAAATGATTGGACAGAGAATTCCTTAAATACCTAAGACAAACAAATGCCCCACTCTTTTCTAAAGGGCTCTGTTGCCTGTTGGAATATCTCCTTAACACTTGCCCAGGCAGTTTATAACCATGCCATAACCTTCACTCCCTGCTCACGCAGAGCCCCAAGGCTAGCCAGAGGTAAAGGCTTATGACTTTCTCATGTCTTTCGTGAACATGAACACAGCACTATGCTTGGCATTGACCTTCTTTCTAGGTTATTAGGAATATGTCAGAGATTTTCATAGTCCCTACTGACATTTCATTCTTCAGTTTTTCCTTTTAAAATTTTTAGTCAGTCTCTTGTTTCCCACAACTATTATCCATTGCTTCAGGCAGATGTGTGACACATATACCCCTTTCCCAAGGAAGAGTTTTAGCACTGAGTAACCAATAAAAGCCAGATTTTTGAGTCAGAAAACCACCACACAGGTCAAATAATGACAGTTGTTTAGAAACTAATCTGTTCTGCTCACTCAAGGCTACTACTGGCCTGGGGAGGGCTAACGGGTTTAGAAAAAGTTTAAATGCCACAGAATTGCTGTTATTAACAACATTGAGGTGTTTTTATTCTAAAAATGCTCCCTGAATTGATGCAAATCTCTAGCTAATTCTTTTTTTAATTTTGGAAAAAAAGTTGTTTTTGGTTTGTTTGTTTGTTTGTTTGTTTGGAAAAAAAAAGTCGATTTTGAAAAAAAAATTGCCAGTTATTTTATTGCTTTTGTAGCGAAGCGAATACCCCGAGGTCGTGACTCTACCATTTCCACTGACATCACCCATAGCCACCTTCTTTGTAATACTTCCTAAATCTCTCTCAAGAAAATTAATAGCTAAATTTCAGAAGTTATTGCAAACAAAATATGTTTTTCGATGCATGTTGAAAGATGCTTTGGACTATAGCTACACATTTATTGGGGGTCTGTGAGTCCTGGTTTAAGAATCTTGCCTTAGAAAGATGTGAAGGGGGAACAGGTAACACCCAACTTTTCAGCATCATAAGAAAATTGTTGAAACAGGTCCAGGTATGGACCTGACTGGCCTTTACTTACTTTCTCCTATGTACCTTTCTTTTTACTTACTTAATAATTTCTCCAGGGCTTTCAGTTGTTCACTCAAAGCTGCCAAGGCCCTTGACTGGGATCCCTTTTCTTTGCAGACTCCTCAAAACCACTCAAGACTAAGACTGAAATGCCTACAACCATGCAATCTCCCTTGAAAGGTAAGTTTTACTATGGTTCTGTGGGTGCAATAGAGGCCTGGAATGATATCATGGAAACCAATGAGGCTCAATGTCATTATGTGGGTAATAAGAGGTCACTGGGTTCCTCAGAGAAAGAATAGCAATAATGAAATGGAAATAAAAGAAAGTTATAAATGATTAAAATGTTGTGAGGAAGTGGAATAATGAATATGTATACTCTTCTTTGTGAAAACTTCTGAGGCAAGAGTGAGAAAAGAGTTAGAATACTCCTGTGGGAAAGGAGAAGACCCTGACTTCTGTTTTGCTCCTAATCTGACTTACTGTGGGATTTTGGATATATTGCCCACCCTCCGTGGGCCTCTTCCCACTACAAACAGTAAGAAACTAAGATACCTCTTCTCATAGTACCACTGGTCAATACAGGCCAAAGAATTCTGGAAAGCTCAGTATAAATGCCCAGTGAAGGTACTCAAACTTTTCAGCCACCCTCTGACTTGTACTTCTTGGCTGGAAGAGAGGCCTCTGATCCTAATACCTTGTGCTCATATCAGCATCTACAGTGACCTTGTTTTGGAATTGGACCACTGAAGTGAATGGCTACTTTGAGGAGACCAGTGCTGAGTCAGGTAAGGAAAAGGTCAGAACTTCAATCCTTCCTTCTTGGCTCTGAACTTTGCAACTGAAACTTTTCACAATATACACTGTTCTGTGGCATTCAACTCTTCAAACAAATGCTGCTCAATGATCAAAGGCCCTGGAGATGAGCTAAATGGGTGGGATGGGAGGGACAGATGCAGATTCAGTAATGAATCAGAGTGGAGTCAAGTGGTAGTTATATTTTTAGCTGGCTTTCTGTTGTCATAGTAATACAGCTCCCAAACACTCTAAGCAAAAATAGGAATTGGACTATGACCTCAGCCAGCTCTCCTAGGGAGATGAGCATTGGATCATATAAGGGAAATGTCAGGGCCTTGTTACTTCAGCTCTGAAACAGGGCTCACCAAGAAACTTGCAGCTAATTTCTGAGTTCTCCAAAATTTCAAGGAACTCTAAGTCATGGACTCAAAGATCCAAACCCCAAAGGGAAGCTTCTTTTACTTGGAAATTATAGTCAGCTTGTTTGCACTGGTATGACTGCACCGATTGTTAAAATTATGAAATACAGGGACGCCTGGGTGGCTCAGTTGATTAAGTGTCTGACTTCGTCTCAAGTCATGACCTCATGGTCCGTGGATTAAAACCCCATATCGGGTTCTATGCTGATATTCAGAGCCTGGAGCTTGCTTTGGATTCTGTGTTTCCATCTCTTTGCCCTCCCTTGCTCTCTCTCTCACTTTCTTTCTCTCTCTCTCTGTTTTCCTTTCTCAAAAATAAATGAAAAAAAATAAAAATAATGAAATACTTTTATACTACTTGATAATTAGATGCTTCCCTTAATAATTGAGATCCCCATTATCAGCAGAGATTTCCTCACTTACCCCTTAGAACTCTCCAGACCACACTTTGTCCTGCAACAAAAGTGTGTAGCAGGGGTCCTCTGAGACACCAGGTTTATAGTAAGCATCTGTTTCAATTGGCTGATGCTAAATAGTGATGACTGTCACTATTGTTCTCATCCTCTGATTGTGTACCATGAATAGTGGACTTCTTAATGCTCATGTACTTTTCCCCTTTTGGTTGAACAGCTTTTTATCTTTAGGCATAGCCCAACCAAAGCTATTTTGTGGGATACTTTTGCATTGCTATCTTTGGCTTGAAGACTTCCATATTCCATGGCTTTTGCAGGGCAACATCCAATGAGACAAGGGAGATTAGAAGATAATTTTCGGAGAGTTATTTTGAGAAAATGAGAAGATAACCCCAAGGGAATGGAAGTTTTCAGATATTGGGTGTATGCCTTACATCCTCTATCACATTTTGTTGTTGTTCGATTTTTTGTTGTTTGTTTTTTGTTTTGTTACTACTTGACTCCCTCCAAGGGGTATACTTCCTTGAATCTCTATCAGTTTATACCTTGGGTTCTCTCATTCCACCCTAAAGCAGCAGAATACACATTCTTTTCAAGTGCACATGGAACAGGCTCCAGAATAGATCACATACTAGGTCACAAGTCAGGCCTCAAAAGTACAAAAAGACTGAGATCATACCATGCATATTTTCTGACCACAGCACTGTGAAATTTGAAGTCAACCACAAGAAAAAAATGGAAAGACTGCAAACACATGGAGGTTAAACAACATGCTACTATAGAATGAATGGGTTAAGAAAGAAATCAAAGAAGAAATTTTTAAAATACATGGAAACAAATGAAAATGAAAACACAATGGCACCAAATCTTTGGGATGCAGCAAATGCGATGATAAGAGGGAAGTATATAGAAATATAGGCCTACATCAAGAAGCAAGAAAAATCTCAAACAATCTAACTTACAAATAAAGGATCTAGAAAAATAACAACAAATGAAGCCTAAAGCCAGAAGGAATAGGGAAATAATAAATAATAGAGCAGAAACACATGATAAAGAAACCAAAAAAACAAACCAACAGCAACAACAACAACAAACCACAAACACAACAGAACATATCAATGAAACCAGAAGCTGGCTCTTTGAAAGAATCAGTAAAATTGATAAACTTCTAGCCAGACTTATTATAAAGAAGAGAAAGGACTCATATAAATAAAATCACAAATGAGAGAGGATAGATAACAACCAACACCACGGAAATACAAACAATTACAAGAGAATATTATGAAAAAATGTATGTCAAAAAATTGGACAATCTGGAAGAAATGGATAATCAAAAAATCAGAGAAGGAATATGGTTTGGATTTTCTCAGCTCCAACCACAACTCTGAGGACAACAAATACCAGTTTTCTAAATTTATCTTTTAATTCAAGTATAATTAACACACAGTGTTATATTAGTTTCAAGTATATAATGTAATGTTTCAACAATTCTATACATTGCTCAGCACTCATCACAGTAAGTGTACTCAATCCTCTTCACTTATTTTACCCATCCTCCCATCCACCTCCCCTATGACAATCACTGGTTTGTTCTCTATATTTGAGTCTATTTTTTATTGTTGTTTCTTTTTGTCTTTGTTTCATTTGTTACTTAAATTCCACATATGAATTATGGAATTATTCTACATAAAGTTATGTGTTATTTGTCTTTCTCTGACTGACATATTTCACTTAGCATTATGCCTTCTATATCTATCCATTTTTTTTCAAATGACAAGATAGTATTTTTTTAGAAAACAATTTTAACGTTTATTTTTGAGAGAGAGAAAGAGAAACAGAGTGCAAGAGGGGAAGGGGCAGAGAGATAGCAAGAGACAGAATCTGAAGCAGGGCCCAGGTTCCGAGCTGTCAGCACAGAGTCTGATGTAGGGCTCGAACTCACAAACTGTGAGATCATGACCTGAGCCGAAGTCAGATGCTTAACCGACTGAGCCACACAGGCGCCCCAAGATAGTATTTTTATCGGTGAGTAATATTCCAGATTTCTTTTTTTTTAAGTTCATTTATTTATTTATTTTTAGAGAGAGAGAGAACAAGTGGGGGATGGACAGAGAGAGAGGGTGAGACAGAATCCCAAGTGAACTCTATGCTATCAGCACAGAGCTGATACAGGCTCATATGAACCATGAGATCATGATCTGAGCTGAAATCAAGAGTCAGATGCTTAACCAACTGAACCATCCAGTACCCATATTCCAGATTTTTAAGACAAAATATTTTAGGGTTTGGTAAAAATAAAGCCAGTTGCAGCAAAAACATCCTAAAGATAATGGAATTTCTTTTCCTACCCCTCTCTATCCCCTTATCTCACCCCCTAGATTCAGAATATTGTAGCTACAGTGCACTAGACATTATACAATCTTTTTCACTGAACTTAGGGGAAACTAAGACCTACTACTAAATAATTTGACTAAAGTCACTGTATTTATTTTTCTAAGATGGCTATAAAAAATAGTGCCTCAAATTTAGTGCCTTAAAATAACACAAATGTATTATTGTATACTTCTGGAGATCACACATTTGACACATTGAGCTAAGATCAAGGTATCAGCAGGGCTGTGTTTTTTCTGGAGGCTTTGGGGAAAAGTCAGTTCCTTTCTTTTTTTCTAGCTTCTAGCTTCCAACAGCATGGTAGATAGTTCTCCATACCCTCACTTTCAATCTGAAGGTATCCTCAGGTCTAAGATGAGTCTCTTGAAGACAGAAAATAGATGGGACTTGTTTTTTAATCCATTCTGTTACCCTGTGTCTTTTGATTGGTGCATTTAGTCCATTTACATTCAGTGTTAATATTGAAAAATACGGGCTTATAGTCATTGTGTTATCTGTAGGTTTCATGTTTGTAAGGCTGTCTCTGGTAGTTTGTGTTCTTTGCAACCTTTACTTCATAGAGTGCCCCTCAGGATCTCTTGTAATACAGGTTTATTTGTGATGAATTCGTTCAGTTTTTGTTTGTTGGGAAAAACCTTGAGCTCTCCTTCTTTTCTGAATGACAGGCTGGCCGGATACAGGATTCTTGGTTGCATATCCTTCCCGATCTTGGAAGATATCCTGCCATTCCTTTCTGACTTGCCAAGATTCTGTAGATAAGTCTGCTACAACTCTTATATGTCTGCCTTTGTATGTTAAGGTCCTTTTGTCCCTAGCTGCTTTCAGGATTATCTCCTTGTCTTTATATTTTGCCAGTTTCACTATGATTTGTCGTGCAGAAGGTCTATTCAAGTTCTGTCTGAGGGGAGTTCTCTGTGTCTCTTGGATTTCCATGCCCATTTCCTTCTTCATGTTGGGGAAGTTCTCAGCAATGATTTGTTCAAGTACCCCTTTGACTCCTTTCTTTCTCTCTTCTTCCTCTGGAATTCCTATGATACGGATATTGTTTTGTTTGAGTGCATCGCTCAGCTCTCGAATTCTCCTTTCCTATTCTTGGATCAGCTTCTCTGTCTTTTCTCTGCTTCCTCTTTTTCCATAATTTTATCTTCTAATTCACTTACTCTCTCTTCTGCCTCTTGAATCCCCACTGTGGCTGCCTCCAATTTGTTTTGCAATTCATCCAACGCCTTTTTTAATTCTTCCTGATGGTTATTAAGGTCCTTGAACTCTGCCGCGCAGGACCCCTTGCATTCATCTATGCTTTTTTCAAGCCCAGCGAATAGTTTTATGATTATCATTCTATATTCATGTTCTGTTATGTTGCTTATATCTGTTTTCATTAATTCTCGAGCTGTCACTACTTCCTGTAGACTCTTTTGAGAAGAATTCTTCCATTTTGTCATTTTGCCTAGGTGTGTTTTGGATTGTTTCTTGAAGTCGCCGGTTCCTGGGGCATTTTCTGGGTTTCACTTTCTGTTTCTTGTAGACTGCAACCCCTTTCCTCTCCGACTCTTGGTGTTGAGAGTCCTTTGATTTCAGGCCTTCTTAGTTTGAAAGACAAAGTGTATACTGGTCCCCCTACTCCTCTGCCATGTTGGCCCCACTCCTCTTTTTTTCTAGCTTCTAGAAGGTACTCACATTCCTTGGCTCTTGGTCTCCTTCCACCTATTTCAAAACTAGCAATGTAGCATCCTCAAGTCTCTCTCTAACTCTGACCACTTTTGTTTCCCTCTTTCATTTTTTTAAATTAAATTTATTTATTTTGAGAGAGAGAGAGAACATGAGCAGAGTAGGGCAGAGAAAGGTGGAGGAAGAGAATTCCAAGTTGTCTCCGCACTATCAGTGCAGAGCCTGCTGTGAGGCTACAACACATTAACTGTAAGATCATGACCTGGGCCAAAATCAAGACTTAGTTGCTTAACTGTGAGCCACCCAGGTGCCCCACCACTCTTTCACTTTTAAAAGACTGTTTACTGGGGTGCCTGGGTGGCTCAGTTGGTTAAGCGGCCGACTTTGGCTCGGGTCATGATGTCGCAGTCTGTGAGCTCGAGCCTCACATAAGGATCTGTGCTGACGGCTTGGAGCCTGGAACCTGCTTCGAATTCTGTGTCTCTCTCTCTCTCTCTGCCCTTCCCCTGCTCATGCTCTGTCTCTATGTCTCTCAAAAATAAATGAACGTTAAAAAATAAAAATAAAATAAAAGACTGATTACATTGAGCCCACCAAGGTAATTTAAGATAATCTCCCTATCTCATGGTCAGCTACTTAGTAACTTTAAATATATCTGCAACCTTAATTCATCGTTACAATTTTTTTCTGAATTCTTTTTTTTTTAATTTTATACTAGCTAATTTTCAAATTGGTTTACATATAACACCCAGTGTTCATCCCAACATGTGCCCTTTTTAATGCCCATCACCCCCTCTCCCCCCTCCCTCATCCCCCTTACCTTCAGGATTTCTCTTAGTCTTTGAGAGTCTCTTATGTTTTATCTCCCTCCCTCTCTGTGTCTTTTTTTCCTTTCCCCTCTTCCCCTCCCCCTGGTTTTGGCTTAGTCTCACAAAGTCCACCTATTCGTGGAAACATATGGTATCTGTCTTTTTCCGACTGACTTATTTCACTTAACATAATACCCTCCAGTTCCATCCATCTGGCTACACATGGCCAGATTTCATTTTTTCTCATTGCCACGTAGTAGTCCATTGTATATAAGTACCATAACTTCTTTATCCATTCGTCAGTTGATGGGCACTTGGTCTCTTTCCATGATTTGGCTATTGTCGAAAGGGCTGCTATGAACATTGCGGTACATGTGCTCCTATGCATCAGCATTCCTGTGTCTCTTGGGTAGATTCCTGGCAGGGCTATTGCTGGATCATAGGGTAGCTCCATTTTCATTTTTTTTGAGGAACCTCCACACCGTTTTCCAGAGTGGCTGCACCAGTTTGCATTCCCACCAACAGTGTAGGAGGGTGCCTACTTCTCCACATCCTCGCCAGCATCTATAGTTTCCTGATTTATTCATTTTAGCCACTCTGACTGGTGTGAGGTGCTATCTCAGTGTGGTTTTGATTTGTATTTCCCTGATGATGAGTGACATTGAGCATCGTTTCATGTGTCTGTTGGCCATCTGAATGTCCTCTTTGGAGAAGTGTCTATTCATATCTTCCGCCCATTTCTTCACTGGGTTGTTTGTTTTTCGGGTGTGGAGTTTGGTAAGTTCTTTATAGATTTTAGATATTAGTCCTTTATCCGATATGTCATTTGCGATGATCTTTTCCCATTCCGTTGGTTGCCTATTCGTTTTTTTGGTTGTTTCTTTAGCTGTGCAGAAGCTTTTTATCTTGATGAGGTCCCAATAGTTCATCTTTGCTTTTAATTCTCTTGCCTTTGAAGACGTGTCAAGTAAGAAATTGGTGCGTCTTAGGTCAAAGAGGCTTTTTCCTGTTTTCTCCTCTAGGATTTTGACGGTTTCCTGTCTCACATTCAGATCTTTTATCCATTTAGAATTTATTTTTGTGAGTGGTGTAAGAAAGTGGTCTAGTTTCATTCTTTTGCATGTTGCTGTCCAATTCTCCCAGCACCATTTATTAAAGAGGCTGTCTTTTTTCCATTGGATACATTTTCCCGCTTTGTCAAAGATTAATTGGCCATATACTTGCGGGTCCATTTCTGAGTTTTCTATTCTATTCCATTGGTCTATGTGTCTGTTTTTGTGCCAATACCATACAGTCTTGATGACCACCGCTTTGTAGTAGAGCTTAAAGTCTGGGATTGTGATGCCTCCCGCCTTGGTTTTATTCTTCAGTATTATTTTGGCTATTCGAGGTCTTTTGTGGTTCCATACAAATTTTAGGATTGTTTGCTCTAGCTTTGAGAAGAATGCTGGTGCAATTTTGATTGGGATTGCATTGAATGTGTAGATTGCTTTGGGTAGTATTGCCATTTTGACGATATTTATTCTTCCCATCCATGAGCATGGGATGTTTTTCCATTTCCTTGTGTCTTCCTCAATTTCCTTCATAAGTTTTTTATAGTTTTCAGTGTAGAGGTCTTTCACATCTTTGGTGAGGTTTATTCCTAAGTATTTTATGGTTTTTGGTGCAATCGTGAAAGGGATTAGCTTCTTTATTTCTCTTTCTGCTGCTTCATTGTTGGTGTATAGAAATGCCACCGATTTCTGTACATTGATTTTGTATCCTGCAACTTTGCTGAAATCATGAATCAGTTCTAGTAGGCTTTTGGTGGATTCCGTCAGGTTTTCCATGTAAAGTATCATGTCATCTGCAAAAAGTGAAAGTTTGACTTCCTCCTTGCCAATCTTGATGCCTTTTATTTTGTTTTGTTGTCTGATTGCTGATGCTAAGACTTCCAGCACTATGTTAAATAGCAGTGGCGAGAGCGGACACCCCTGTCGTGTTCCTGATCTCAGGGGGAAGGCTTTCAATTTTTCCCCATTGAGGATGATATTAGCTGTGGGCTTTTCATAGATGGCTTTTATGATGTTTAAGTATGTTCCTTCTATCCCGACTTTCTCGAGAGTTTTTATTAAGAAAGGATGCTGTATTTTGTCAAATGCTTTTTCTGCATCTATTGACAGGATCATATGGTTCTTATCTTTTCTTTTGTTGATGTGATTTATCACGTCGATTGATTTGCGAATATTGAACCAACCCTGCAACCCATGGATGAATCCTACTTGATCATGGTGGATAATTCTCGTTATATGCTGTTGGATTCGATTTGCTAGTATCTTGTTGAGAATTTTTGCATCCATATTCATCAGGGATATTGGCCTGTAATTTTCTTTCTTTGCTGGCTCTCTATCTGGTTTGGGAATCAAAGTGATGTTGGCTTCATAGAATGAGTCCTGGCGTTTTCCTTCCGTTTCAATTTTTTGGAACAGCTTGAGGAGGATAGGAATTAACTCTGTTTTAAATGTCTGGTAAAATTCCGCAGTGAATCCATCTGGTCCAGGGCTTTTATTTGCTGGGAGGTTTTTAATAACTGATTCTATTTCTTCACTAGTTATGGGTCTGTTCAAATTGTCTATTTCTTTCCGTTTGAGTTTTGGTAGCGTGTGGCTGTTTAGGACGCTGTCCATTTCTTCCAGATTGCCAAGTTTGGTGGCATATAATTTTTCATAGTATTCTGTGATGATTGCTTGTATCTCTGAGGGATTGGTTGTAATTTCTCCCTTTTCATTCACGATTTTATCTATTTGAGTTCTCTTTTGTTTTTGAGAAGCCTGGCTAGAGGTTTGTCTATTTTGTTCATTTTTTCAAAGAACCAGCTTTTGGTTTCATTGATCTGTTCCACTACCTTTTCTGTCTCCATATGGTTAATTTGTGCTCTGATCTTTGTTATTTCTCTCTTTCTGCTGGGCTTGGGTTGTTTTAGTTGATCTGCTTCTAGTTCCTTTAGGCGTGCTGTTAGAATTTGTGTTATTGATTTTTCTTGTTTCTTGAGTTGGGCCTGGATTGCAATATATTTCCCTCTCAGGACTGCCTTTGCTGCATCCCAGAGCGTTTGGATTGTTGTATTTTCATTTTCATTTGTTTCCATGTATTTTTTAATTTCTTCTCTGATGGCTTGGTTGACCCAGTCATCTTTTAGTAGGTTCTTTCTTAGCTGCCATGTTCTTGGATATTTTCCAGGCTTTCTCCTTTGGTTGATTTCAAGTTTCAAAGCATTGTGGTCTGACAGTGTACATGGTATGATCTCAATTCTTTTATATTTATTCAGAGCTTCCCTGTGCCCCAGAATATGGTCTATCTTGGAAAATGTACCGTGTGCAGATGAGAAGAACGTAAATTCCTTTGCTTCTGGATGAAGGACCCTAAAGATGTCTGTGAGGCCCATCTGTCCTAATGTGTCATTCAGGGCTATTGTTTCTGCGGAGATTTTCTGTTTTGTGGATCTATCCAATGCTGAGAGTGGAGTGTTGAGATCCCCTACTATTAGGACATTTTTATCGATGAGGTTGCTAATGTTTGTAATTAGTTGTTTTACAAATTTGGTTGCCCCCGAATTCGGTGCGTAGATATTTACAATTGTTAACTCTTCCTGCTGGATGGTCCCTGAGACTATTATATAATGTCCTTCTTCATCTCTTATTACATCGTCCATTTTAAAGTCTAATTTGTCTGATATAAGTGTGGCTACTCCGGCTTTCTTCTGACTTCCAGTAGCATGGTAGATAGTTCTCCATCCCCTCACTTTCAATCTGAAGGTGTCTTCAGGTTTAAGATGAGTTTCTTGAAGACAGCAAATAGATGGATCTTGTTTTTTAATCCTTTCTGTTATCCTGTGTCTTTTGATTGGCGCATTTAGTCGATTTACATTTAGTGTTAATATTGAAAAATATGGGCTTACAGTCACTGTATTATCTGTAAGTTTCATGTTTGTAAGGCTGTCCCTGGCAGTTTGTGTTCTTTGCAACCTTGTCTACATAGAATGCCCCTCAGGATCTCTTGCAGTGCTGGTTTATTTGTGATAAATTCTTTCAGTTTTTTTTTGTTGGGAAAAACCTTGATCTCTCCTTCTATTCTGAATGACAGGCTAGCCGGATACAGAATTCTTGGTTGCACGTCCTTCTTGCTCATCACATTGAAGATATCCTGCCATTCCTTTCTGGCTTGCCAAGTTTCTGTAGATAAGTCTGCTCTACCCTTATATGTCTCTCTTTGTATGTTAGGGTTCTTTTGTCCCTAGCTGCTTTCAGGATTCTCTCCCTATCTTTGTATTTTGCCAGCTTCACTATGATGTGCCGTGCAGAATGTCTATTCAAGTTACATCTGTGGGGAGTTCTCTGTGCCTCTTGGATTTCCATGCCCGTTTCCTTTCTCATGTTGAGGAAGTTCTCAGCAATGATTTGTTCAAGAACCCCTTCGACTCCTTTCTCTCTCTCTTCTTCCTCTGGGACTCCTATGATACAGATATTGTTTCTTTTGAGTGCATCGTTCAGCTCTCGAATTCTCCTTTCCTGATCCTGGATCAGCTTCTCTCTCTTCTTATCTGCTTCCTCTTTTTCAATGATTTTGTCTTCTAAGGCACTAACTCTTTCCTCTACCTCTTCAATCCGTGCTGTGGCTGCTTCCAGTTTCCCCTGTATTTCTTCCAATGTCTTCTTTAATTCTTCCTGACCGTTTTTAAGGTCCTTGAACTCTGCCGCGCGGGACCCCTTGCATTCATCTAAGCTTTTTTCAAGGCCAGCGGTTAGTTTTATGATTATCATTCTATATTCAAGTTCTGTTTTGTTGCTTATATCTGTTTTCATTAATTCTTGAGCTGTCACTGCTTCTTGTAGATTCTTTTAAGGAGAATTCTTCCGTCTCGTCATTTTTGCTGGATGTGTTATGGGTTGTTTCTTGAAGTCGCCCCTGGTCCACGTCGCTGCGGGGTCATCTTTACAATTTACACTAAAATACTCATGGATTCTGGAGATTTGGATGTTAACATTTTTGGAGAACTATTATTCTGCCTACCACTGTCATACAGCAAGTAAATAACAGATCCAGGACTGAAAGTCCAGTCCAGTTCTTTCCTTTAGGTTATAGGCATAATTGGGATAGCTAATTCAGGAGACTCTAGATATATGTTTTGAGGAAAACGAAATATGAGTGGTTACCCAGAAAGTGTGAAGAGAATAATTCTTTTGACCAGAAGTAATTGACCAGAATATCAGTTAGGTAGCATTTTTGTGAAGTGGTTGAAGCCAAGGTAATACTTTCTTTTAAGAGAAGATGAAAATATCTTGTTATGGTCCCATGGAAAGCCTGGAGGACTGGTTCAAATGACCAAGCCAATCAGCCATAAGTTAGTGGGCTTGGAAGAATGTGTTTATAAATGGAGTATCAAGCCTCTCTCAGGTCTTTCTAATAGGTCTTGGGTCTTGCTTGTCTCTCTGGCTTGCAAATAAAGCCAGAAGAAAATTAAAAATGGAAAAAGAAAGTGTTATAGTGGGGTACCTGGTTGTCTCATTTGGTAAAGTGGCCAACTCTCGATTTCAGCTCAGGTCATGATCTTATGGTTTGTAATTTTCAGCCCCACATCAGGCCCTGCCCTCACAATGCAAAGCCTCCTTCAGATCCTCTGTCTCCCTCCCTGTGTCCCTCCTCCACTCCTTCTCTCTCTCTCTCTCTCTCTCTCTCTCTCTCTCTCTCTCTCTCTGCCAAAAAAATGAATGTTAAAAAACAAAAACAAATAGTTATGTGTTGGTCTGGGCTGTTCCTTGGAGTTTCTGTTTCTAAACTCATTTTCAACCATATACCTCTTGGTCTTGTTTTGCCTCCTAGGAAAGGGCTTACCTATTTTTTCCATCATTCTCATCATTTCTCTGTGCTGTATGGTGGTCTTCATCATGACCTATGTCATGCTCTGCCGGAAGACATCCCAACGAGGTGAGTGATGAGTATGACTGAGTGACTTTTGTTCATTAATTCATTCTGACAGTATAGTTAAGCATAAATTCTATATCATCCACTGTGCTAGGCACTTCAAAGAACTCCCAGCCTAGTAAGAGAGTGAGAAAAGGAGTGCAAAGATATACATATGCAAGCGAACAATGATAGGATGATGTGTGGAAGTTAATTCACAACTCTTTGTTACCTGGCCTAATGCAAGCCATCACTGTACTGGTTTGTCTCATGAGGATGCAAGAGAAATGGAAGTCATAATCCTTGGCTTCACATTGCTTACAATTTATTTAAAAGACTCAAGGTAGAACCATGAAGATTATCAATAACCACACATAGCCTGGAGAAGACAATCAATGATAAGTTTCCAGAGAAAAGGAGAGTCAGTTAAAGTTGAAGAGATTAGCAAGAGCTTTTAGAAGAAGGTCGGACTTAGACCAGGCCTTGAAGGATGAAAACAAATTAGAAAGCAGTATTCCAGGAAGAAGGAACTACATGAGTAAAGGTGCAAAGGCTTAAAAGATGACTGTGAGTGGGGTCATCAATGTAGAAAATTCAGAGGATAAATGCAAAAGAAAAGGAAATTTCATTCCTGATAACAGAGTGTCTTAAATAACAGGCTAAGAACTTTGGAATTTTTTCTCTAAGCCTTGCAAAGGAATTAAAAGTCACCATTTAAAAAAACAAAAAACAAATGGACGACATCATGGAGGTACAGTTGCCAGGGCCATTTAATAACCGTGAGCCAACAGAGGCATAAAAAGAGAATTTGGATGTTAGTTTCTAAGTAAAACCTAGTTACATCTCAATGCCTGCCGCACTGGCCATTTTGCCTACCATTAGTCTGTATTTTTCTCCATATCAGCTCCTATTCCCAAGTAGCCTAGCTTCCATCATGAGTTTCTGCAACCAAAGAAGAGAAGGGAACCTGCGTATTTCTTTCTCCTGGCTCTTAAGTATAAGCTTTGGTCTTGACCAGTTAGCATGGCTATGACCCATGAGGCTGAATTTGGAAGTATAGATAACACAAGTAGCCACAAATCACAGGAAAAAAATATTCATCGTAGTCTCAATGAGATTAGGTGTAAACTGTAACCATGTTAGATTGTTTCCCTCATAAAAACCTTCTAGGGCTGTTCATGGACCAGGGAATAGAAGTCAAAAGTTGCATTCCATTCAAGACCCTCTCTGATGTGGCTCTAGCCTACTTTCTTGACCCCCATCTCTCCTTAATCTCATTTGTAATCACTGGATTCAAACAGGCAAATATGCCACATATACCTAATGCCTTTATGCTTTTTCCTTTCTGGATGTCTTCCAAGAATTTCTGTTTTTTATCTCTCTATAAGGGAGATAGCCTTGGGCCATCAATTCAATTTAACATACGCCTACTGTGTACCAGATGTGGGCATATAAAAATGAAATCAACACATAACACAACACCTGTGATATGGGAGCTATCAGGCCAAGGGGGCAGGTAAGAAATGGAAACACAGGGCTGGATCACAAATCAGAGGTCCTGTGGCATGCTCTGTTTTCCTTCTTGTATTTGAATGCATGCATTCCCAGTTGCATTCTTGAAAGATTATAAACTCCTAGAGGGCAGTACCAAGAAACATCCATCTTTATATCAGGTTATAGAGCCTTTAAGCCTGCACGGAATGTAGACAGTTCTCCTCCACAGACACTAGAGGGCAATGGTGACATATTTCAGGATTTTTCCGGGATGCATCTCCAGCGGAGATGAGTGCATTTGGAAATGGCTTAGGTCATGGTCCCTGAGAGATTAATTTATCACCTTCTGCCTGGGCTCTGGCCTGGTCACCAAGTTTCCACAAAAACTCCCTGGGTATTTTTGGCAAGATCCCTGGGTGGAAAGTGGGTCCAGTTCCAGTGTCCCTTCCTCTACCACACCAAACAACTGTTCCAGCCCAATGTCTGAGTCAGAACATAACAAAGAGGGTAGGAACCAATTGTGTTTACTGTTCCTTTTTCTGAGAAATCTATATCCCTGTGTTTCAGTTTATCTTCCTAATACCTCCCAATCAAGGTCTCCCTTTCTGTCTCTCTTTCCCTCATCCTTTGACTGGTAACCAGTGTCCATGTTTGACCCTTGTCCACTCCCTATGGAGACTTCTGACTTGATTTCTCCTTCTTTTCTAGAGCATGTCTGTGAAGTGGCGAGGTAAGTTTACCTCTGATTTTCCATCTTCTGACCCTATCCCTGCCCTCATTCTGTTTGTCACTGGCATGGAGGAAAGAGGGATTGGCACAAACCCAATTCTAAGCCCAGAGGCCTTCAGGGTCAGGGACATATTTATTCCCTCTTTGAAGCACCTCCAGAGGTTCTTTCTTGGTCCACTGATGACACAAGATAATCCAGGTCTTCCGGCCTCCTGTTCCCCAAATCCCTTAGTGACAAGAGCCTAAGGGTCAGTTGGCAAGAATTGGGGTAAAAGTGTGGGAAACTAGAGTCCCAACCTCAAGTCCCTTTTTATGTGTGGTGGGATCTTGGGCCACAGGGCACATGCCAGGGAGGCCAGAGATTCTGGTGAAACTTGGAGAGTGGCCATTTTCACAAGTGGCTGCTCCAATGAAGAGCCATCTTCCCAGACTCCAGGCAATGACTACTCCGACGATCCCTGCCTGACCCAGGAGCACCAAATCATCGCCCAGATCAATGGTGACTATGCTCGCCTGTTGCACACAGTTCCTCCAGATTATGAGCTTTTGACCACCAAGGACAAGAGAGCCTGCTAGGCCATGGTCTGTTGACATAGTTGCCTATTCAACTCCTGCCTTCTGCATAGCCACCTTTCCTGATACTGCTCTTCCTGGATAGACCAACAGGGTATTTCCTCACTAAAGTTCTAAGAGTGACTGGCTTTGCACAAGAAGTTACCACATGCACTTCAAGCGAACCTGATGCTGGGTCAAGTCTTAGACTCTTCCATTATCCCTTCTTCTGCTTCTTCTCTTCAAACACCAGAGGGAAGTTCCAATAGCACTAAGATGTGGTCATCATGTCTCCAGACACCACTCAGCTTTGGCCTTTTGCCACAAGAAGACTAGTGGGAAACTCAGCTTTGCCAGATCAGGAGACCAGTTGTGTCCAGGATCACTTTCCTTTCTTCAGGGTCATATACCTTTTTATGTAACAGGCTAGGGTTAAGTTTTGCTCCTGAACTGTGAGTCTAGTGCTCTGGTATTCTTTTGGTGCTCAATAAATATCTAATCATGATAGCAACCTTGGTTATATTGGTCTTCTCTCAAGTACTTATCAAGTGATTAAAGTGAGACTGGTTGAAATGTTTTGGGACTTGGAATTATAAATAGTACATTTTCTTTTTTGGTCTTTCTCTTTCCCACACATACCACCTTTACCTTACTTCATAGATGGACCCATCTGGGACACAATGACTATTTGGCAAATTAAAATTCAAGTATCTTCCACTCCCTCCCTGTGACCCTGCCATCTCCACCTGGATGACTCTCTTAAGTCAATTGGAAAGTTGAAAATTAGGGACCCCTCTTCTGTTTCAGGGGTGTGGAAGCAGACATAAAGGGGTTCCCTTTCTTTCCAAAGTATGAATACACCACCCTCAAAGATTTCTACCTCCTGGAGTCCTAAAATCTTTACAGTAGTTGTACTCACCATAAGTAATCTCTATACTCTGGTCTCTTCTTACAATGTGGGAGTCAAAGCAAGGAAATATTTTTCCTCAAGCACAAATGAGAACTGGGAGTGTGTGTGTGTGTGTGTGTGTGTGCACGTGCACACATGCACACACATGCATACATGCATGCATGTGTTTGACAATTTGTATGTGTGCACACATGCATACACCTTTATTTCAGTCTCCTCTGTGAAGACCTGTTCTAGGCTGACTCGACACTGCTTCCTTTCCTTCATGTAATTCATGTCAAATAAACTTCTTTGCTCTTCACGGAAGGTGTTTTTGCCACTTTGGGTTCCAGTGCAGCCCAAGGTCAGCTCAGGATTCACCAGGAGCTTCCTCTCTTCTGATGACAGAAGTCAAAACAGTACACGGAAGTGAACAAGTTCATGTTCAAAACCTCAGCATTTTATTCATCCCCATATGCCAGTTTCACATAGCTGGTGAAAGGAGCAACTTATTCTTCCCCATCATACTTACCAGCCTCTGAAACAGGGACCCACCCAATGGAAACCTCAGCTTCCTTCATGAAACAGCTGTGTCCAGACCCTCAACTTCAGAAAAAAAGCCATTATTCTCTTCCTACTACCCTTAGAGAAAGAAATGACTGGGTTTGGGGAAACAATCCTAATTGCATGTCCATTAATAAAAGGATCCCCAGTGGTGCCTTGGTGGCTCAGTCAGTTGAGCTTCCAACTTTGGCTTAGCAAGATCTTACAATTTTGTGGGCTTGAGCCCCATGTGGGGTTTGTGCTGATAGCACGGAGCCTGCTTCAGATTTTGTCTCCCTGTCTCTCTGCCACTCCCCAGCTTGTGCTCACTCTCTACCAAAAATAAACATTGAAAAATGTTTTTTTTTTATTTAAAGACACACACAAAAATAAATAAAAGGATCCCCAAACCCAGGAACACTCTCCTGCTACTCCCATAGAAGCTATGGATTCCTAAGGATATCTCAGCATCTCTTTACTTAGAAAGCTTAGAAATTATTGATTTTAATTTTCTCATATTACAGATGAGGAAATAAAGCCTAGAGAGGGACATGACAGTATAAAATCACTTGACACATCAAGTAAGTGATAGAGCAGAGACAAGAAAACATGGCTGTGAACTCTTAGGAGTGTATATTTATTGCAACAGGAATCATCTTTACCCCCAAACTGATATTTTTCTCCATACAAGACAAGTCAGTAAGAGAGTCCTAGGTATAAGGTTATTCCAAAGCCATAGGATAGGCTAGACAAACATGTGATGATGACATAGAATTTTCTTAGGCAGATAGCTAGTCAGGAAAAGTTGGAAGAGTAAAAAAAGGAGATCTCCAAAAGAGAGAGAAGATATGAAACCCCTCTAGGGGAGTTTCCGAAATTTTGACCAAGAGATGGTCTAGAGAAAAAAAATTTTCATAATTAAATATGAATGAAAAAATGCTTCATTCTGTAAATCTCTCTATTTGAGATTTCCATTGCAACATTAGAAAATTAAAGGCATTTAAAATCTTGCAATAAACACCTGTATTAACTTTGAGTTATCAAATAATTCCAAAACATATTTACCCTCTGAGCATACATTTTTTCCCTTCCTCCTTGACCCTATTTCTCAGGAGGAAAATCCCTCAATGTTGGCTATTACCTCACATACCCTATAACATTATAGTGACCACAGTTTAATCTTTTTCATAAAATTTCTGGATGGCATCTTGACCCAAAGCCAAGGATAATAGTCTAGTAGAAAGTCAATCAATCAGTAAAGATGTATTATTTTT
Organism: Paguma larvata; assembly: GCA_030068075.1. Classification (NCBI taxonomy): domain Eukaryota; kingdom Metazoa; phylum Chordata; class Mammalia; order Carnivora; family Viverridae; genus Paguma; species Paguma larvata. The sequence goes on along the minus strand of CM057830.1, from coordinate 49,381,054 downwards.
TGTAACCAGAGTTACTGGGTGTAGGAAGGAAAGGGGAGACAGCAATTCAAGAAAACATAGTCTTGTACTCAAAATTTAGTAGGGGAATTCAAAAATATCCTCTGGAAAAGTTTATTCACAATTCAAGAGGTGCCATTGAACAATAGAATAAATGGGTACATACAAGGAACAAGGCAAGGTGTGTTCTTCTAATGAAGAAGAAAAAAGTGTCGAAAGTCCTTGGAGAGATTGGACTTTTGCTGGGCCAGAAGTATGATAAATAATTGAACAGGCAGAAAAAGTAGAGAAAGTATTACCAGAAGGAGAAAAGATATGAGTAAGAAAAGAAAGATAAGGTCAAAGTGTGTCTAGAAGCCAAGGCTAAGTGTCAGGAAAGTGAGTTTTTAGCCCTGTTATGAAGCTTGTGTGAGAATTCCAGTGTCCTTGCTAGGAGACTCTGTAAAAGGAATGTAAAAAAAGAAAATATGAATCAAAGAGCACTTCCATCCCTGGATGTCATATACCTTTTCAAGACCATTATGTCCCATTTGGGCTCTGACAATGTGTGTAGAAACATTCCAGAGCTGTGGCTTTAAGAGTTGCCTCACTTTTCCCCTGGAAGCCTCAGATACAATGATTCAGTTCCCTCAAGTTACTGAAAACAACTTGAAAGAGCTTAGTTCGTGTTTGGAGAGTGATCTTGTATCCAGTTGGCAATTTGTTTGTTGTATCCCAACTGCCCTGGCCTGGAGTTGTTAGGCATATGCCGCACTTGGGGTATTTGACAAACTGACACTCTACCACATGGAGTGTCCAACTCAGCTTGTCAAATACACGGAGTGTGGCACTGCAGGAGGCCAGGCCAGGGGCTTCAGTGAGGAGGCAAGATCTTCCTGGGAGATGTGACCCTGGAGAGAAAAAAAGAAAAAGGAGTCATACCCTGAGCCCCAGAGAAACTTCAGAGGCTAAGGACTAGCTGATACATCAGAATAAGGAAGTGAGCAAAACAGACATAAGGCTCCCAACCAGAAGATAGATCCTTAAGGAAAGCCCATCTGGGACTGCAGATGAGGCCCTAGTGCTCACCTAGGGGTCCTTGGTCTTAGTGCTGTAGCTTTGGCATTTCTTGGATTTCCAAGCTTCAGTGGGTTCCTATATGCAGTAGGGAGAGCATTTGGTCATTGTCCTGCTTCTCTGACCTCAGGAAAGAACTAGGCCCCAGATTAGTATCCATGCCCCTCCCCACTTCCCAAGCCTCCCACAGTCTTGTGCTTATGAACGTAGACTTTGGGGTTATACATGGGCTTAAATTTTGGCTCTGTCATTAAGTAGCTGGGAAACCTCGGATAAATTATCTCATCTCTCTGAGCTCGTTATCCACATCCAGAAAATGGGTTTGAGTACTTTCATAATAAGTTATTGTGACAATAGCATGAGGTAATGTATGTAAAGGCTTTAGTTCAGTATTTGATACTCGAAAATAGTGGTTGTGCTATGAGAAGTAAAGGAAGAACCAGTGACAATTGATTTAACAGGGTCAGAACAGATTAAACAGGACTATTTTATGCTTCAGGCTTGCCTAACATGGTCCCCGTTGTCCCATCAGGACTCAAGAATGGAAGCTATAAAAGACCATTATCTTGTCTTACCCACTCATATTATAAATGAAGAAATGAAGGTTCATATTGAAGAAGAGAGTAGCTAAAGGTTATACAAGTTGTTCATAGTTTAGGACTGTGCCCTCTATCACCTCATTGTGCATTTCAGCTTTCCTCATTGTTTCTTTTACCTCTCCGCTCTGTATATCTCTCTCTCTGGGAAAAGGTAGACACATCCACAAGGATGACAAGCAGTAGATGTGGCAGTGAGGCATTGGGATCTTTCAACCCACAGGCATTAGGGAAATAAGGAAGCTGCTAGGAATATGATTCCAGTTTGGAACTTCCAGGGGAATTCCCTTGGCAACACCCAGATCTTGTTGATAAAAAAAAATTCAGGTTGCCTGTGTCAAATGCTTCACCTTCCCAGCTGTGGCAATTGATCTGTAAGAAAGTAGCTGGATCATATTAAATACTGGTATGACAAGTGGCAAACATTACAAGACTGTCAGGAATAGAAAATTACCCCATGAAGCCAGAAGTTCCTGGATGAGCTAAGATAAGGCAGAGGGACTTGTCTTTTAGAAACAACAACATTTTTTCAAAAAATCTTAACTCTTTTGGTTTGTTATATGGTGATGAGGGGGTGACATGCTTCTCCAATCTGAAATATAGGAGTGACTTCAAATATAGATCTATAAACAGTTTTCTCCATCCCCTGATTTCCCGTACCTACTCAATTCATTCCAAGCCACCCAGAGCAACCAAAGCAACAATCTTGGTCACTATATATGGTATAGTAGGAAAAATCAGACAAACTTGGATTCTAATGCTGCCTTGAGTACCAACTAGCCAATCATGGCATTGGGCAAATCTTTCTTCAAGCTTCAGTTGTCTTCTCTGGAAATGGGAACCTGGCCGAATTGTTAGGAAAGTTTTCTGAGTTTTTCAGAGCTTCCCAAAAAGGAGCTCACAGGCACCGTGACTCAGCCTCTGTGGGTGGAGGCCAGCCAAGAAAGTTGATTAATAGAGTTTGTATTCAAGATGACAAGACAAAATTGGACTTGTGCCTTTCTCTATCATTACCCCGATTGGCTACTAGCTCCAGTGAGAAAACCTGGATAAACTAGAGTTGACTAGGGCCTCTTGAAAGCCCTTTCTGACTTCATTAAAAAAAAAAAGGAGAGAGTGCAAGAAATATGAAGTGGCTAAATATTCCTTCTTAGTAAACTTGAAATTGAAGAGCTTTATAGATCATGTCACCTCAGTATAATGGAAGAAGTCAGTGGCTGAGCTGAAACCAGATAGGTTTTATTCCCACTCTTGATGTTCTAGTGTATGTCTCTCCAAATAAGTGTACATAAGAAAAGCAGGTTCAATTGAGAAACATTTACCAAACCCATAGGAAGAAGATGTGAATATCTACATAGAGATATTAAGGACCTCTGAAAGCTCTTATTTTAGTCTGTCATACTACACAAAATAAAATCAATTGTCCCTTAATCTACCCTAGCAGGGCTAACACAACAAGCAGCAGAATGTGCCCTGCTTCTGAACAAGTTGGGCCACCTCATACTGGAAGAATTCTGGATTTTTTAGGCATGGTCCAATCCCCTAGTCAGTCCCACCCATATATATCTACTCAGCATCCCTCTTATGTCTTTTTCAACAGAGGATTGACAGTCATAAAAATAAGGGATATAAAAACTAAATGAGCCTCTAGAAACTATTCATCTAATCTTTCCTTTCCTCTTCTTTGCAGAATAGACCAAAAATGTGAATCCTAATCAAAGATACATAGTGGGTAAATGGCAAATTCAAGACTGATATTCAAATTTCCTGGCCCATGATTCCAGAGAACATTCCATTTCCATGTGGTTATCTCCTAAATATCTTTTCTGAGGAAGAAATGTTATATTCCCTTCTCACCATTAGAAGTTTCAAGATAGAAGACCAATGGAAATCTTCTCACCCATCCTTGACTCAGAATCCCTGAGGAGAGTCCAAAGAGAATGGGGTAGGTAGATCCAAGCCACCTTTGGACCTTCCCCAGCTTGGGAATCCAAGCAGAGAGGGCAAGTGGATATTATACCTGTTACTGGAGTGGTGCCTTGGTCTTGGAGGAAGCAAAGATTCCCTGGTGATGAGCCACACTGCAGAGGCCAGAGGTAACTGGGCTGTTTGCCTGGAGCAGGAAGGGCATGTGTTTTGAAGGGTCCTTGATGTCTTCAGAGGAAACAGAAATGAGGAAGATAAGGCTGAGGTTAGCCAACGGAAATCTGGGTGCAAAATGACAAAACAGTGCTGTTGTGAAAGGGTCCACTACTGCAGCAACAGTCCCCACTGCCATGAATCCCCCAGTCCAATTGTAGCTGACTTTCAACAGATAATGGTTCTCCAAGCTGCAGAGAGTTGAAGCAGAAAGCCTCTGGCTACCCTAGGCCCTACCTATGGGCAGAGAGTTTTCCGTAGAGTTAATGAGGGAATCCTGGAATGTCAGAGCTGAGACTTTATAGAATGAAAATCTACATTGTCAAAATTGAGAAACGGATCCTCTGAGGGATGAAAGAAAATGTCTGATATCAAAAAGCAAATTAGTGGCATATCTGGAATTTAAATCCACTTCAATCAACTTCAAAGCATGTGTTCTTTCACTCTGTCAGAATGCCTTCTGGTCCTGAAATACCCTTTTTACTTTCCCTGGAACAGCTTCTCACCCTGTACAGATACATAATTTGCAGGTCCTAGTGAAAAATGAAAATGGGGGGATTCCTGTAAAAAAAAAAGAGAATTTCAAGATGACAACAGCAGAACAGTAAGTTGGGGTACCTGGGCGACTCAGTCAGTTAAGCATCTCACTTCGGCTCAGGTCATGATCTCGTGGTTAATGAGTTCAAGCCAGGCATCGGGCCCCTTGCTGACAGGACAGCTTGAGTTTCTCTCTCTCTGTCCCTTCCCCACTCTCTCTCTCCAAAAACAAATAAACTTTTGAAAAAAATCTTGGCTTTGGGAAGCCAAGTGTGGAGACTGTACAATTATGGGAACCTGGGAAACTTTACAGGTCACATGTCTATGAAACTGGCCCTGCTGGCACAACTCTGACCACAGATCACATTTTGGCATGAAGGGCCTTACAGAAGGAAAGAAAGAAAGAAATTTACATCTATTAATAATAAAGTTATGTGCTTTACATATGTAAACCTTTTGGCATGGTATTATCATTATCCTTGTTTATAGGTAAGGAAACTGAGGCACACAGAAATAAAGTGACTTACCTATGAACACAAAACTAAGAAATAATGGAGAAGATAGAATTTGCACTCAGGTCTTTCTGACTCCAAACGTTAGGCTTTTTCTACTCTCCCACATTGGCTACAAGGAGAGAAAAAAAGTAGTTGACCTTAGGAAGGAAAATATGGTGCCAGATCCTTAAGTTCAATTGTGACTTTCAGGATTTATGAAGGACATGAAAAGTGTGAGAGGAAAGTGAGTGACCTCCTGGTGCCACATGTTTTCAATCTTTGGGCAGTACCTTCATAGCCCAGAAGACACTGGGTTCCCATTATGCAGTGTTCTGCATCATGAATCCTGAAGGTATGGCAGAAGAGAGAGGCAATTTCTTCAATGCCTTTAGGGTAAACTTTTAGTGACTTCAATGATTTCAGTGCTCAAATCCCAGTCCTTAATCTGCATAGAAGAAGTAGTACCCTGGGCCATGCTCAAGCCCTGATGAATAATCTATCCAAGCTACATACAGTCTTATAAATTCAGGTTCAAGAGAAAAGACCATATGCTTGGAGCCAGAAGTCTTGTACCCCAGTCCTAGATTTGTCAGCTGTGTTTCTTCCCTTAGCTTTGGTTTTCCATTTAAACTACAGAAGCTGGACTAGATGATCTTCGTATCTCAATAATCAAATATTCCATGGTTTCTTTATAAACTTTTCTATCCCTGCCCCTCCCTCACTGTGTACTTCCTTGTGGTTTCAGGGCCTAGAGGCTGTAGGAAGAGCCTGGGATAGAGATTCGCTTGCAGTCACATTATTCTGCAGAAACTTCTTTTTACCAGAATAATTTGTTAGCTTAGTCCTTGAGACCAATTTCCCCAGGTATGGATTCTGGAAATATTCAGTTCTTTTATATTTGTGATTTCTGACTAAAGCTTGGGGTGGAGTCAAGGTTGTCCTGTAGGCACTTTCCTAGGGAGGGGCTCGCTCTTTCTACTCACTCCACAGAGATGAGTAAGTTCAGCTGCCCACTCCTTTTTTTCTCACTTATCAGTTAAAATATTCTATTGTTTTTTTTTTTAACATGGGTATTCTAGAAACAATGTCTTCACCTAAAATAGTAATTAATAGCGTCTGTTGGGGCCATGCAGTATGTCCATGGGGGAGAAAATTAGAAGCCAGGAGGACCTGCAAATCATGTCATCTATGCAGAAGACTTGAATTAGAGCAAAGGCATTGGGATCCTTGGAGTTTCTCTTTACCTCGCAAGCACAAAGCATGCTGAGAAGGGCCAACTTTGCAGCAACAGCACAAAGGGGCTTTTCCTTTAGTCGGCTGTGCAACCAAAAGATACACAGTTCTCTCATTTTGGAAGCTTTTTGACTTGTCTAAGTCTATCAAGGAGGATGAGGGAGAAGGGAGTTGGGTGGGGAAAACTGTTTGTCAGTGCTGGAGTCCCACACTGTAGACACATTCATTTATTCACTCAGGGCTGGAATGGAAAGAACAACGGAATTTTAAGTCAGAGTCTTTTGTTTTGGACTGTAGGTTTTGGCCCCTGAGTTATAGACCCACCTTTATAACTCATTGACTCTATGCCCTTGAAAAATCATGCACAGCCTATCTGAGCCTCAGTGAACATCATATTGAGGGATTTGGGGACAGGTATGCACCCAAGGAACCATGTCTCTCTTCAGTGTAAGTAATTTTACAAAGGTACAAGGGCTATCGGAAGAGTGAGTAAGAAAGTTGTAATTGTTCCAGGACAGGCGCAAGAAGGTGGCTCTTATAAAAGTAATATTTTAGCTAGAAGTTAAAAGATGGAGAGAGAAAATAATGCTCATTGTCTCTGAAAAGACTTCTCTGACCACTCATCTCCCAATAAAAATAATTACTCCCTACTTTCCTTGCATCTAGTGTCCAAAACCTGTTCATACTACCTTATGTGTCTGTCTCTTCCAGGAGACCAAGAAATGCCCAAAGTAGGAAACATGTTTGGTCCCTTATTTTCTTCACAGGGCCAAACATGAAATAGTTTCCCAGGAACTGAAAATGAATGTATCAGTGCATTAGCAAAAGAAGGAATCCTCATGGCTGAAGTTCCCCAAACGCCTTAGCTTGCCTCACCTCCATGAAGGAACTGAGAAGGCCTCCCTTTAACTTCCAGTTTCTCTCTCTGCTCTCTTACCCTTACTTCCTATTGGAAACCTGTCAAGAAAAGTCCCCAAGAACAATTGCAAAGCTGAGCCCACTTCCTGTGCAAGAGGCCAAGTGTCTACATAATTCACCTTAACCCTGGTGCTTGCTGTGCATATGATTGCACTGGGGCTTCCTCTGAAATGAAACCAAAGGCTGATGCAATATATAGGGCACCTCCAAGCCAGGACTGAAAAATTTCATGTACATCTGTGCCTGAGGACAAAAGATTTACTATGATATTGCCCACAAGTCCAGTGACCTTGGCAAGAGAGGTGGCAGCAATTAACCTACCAACTACACCTCAACTTTACTCAACAAGGGTGTGTTGAGCACTTACTGATTACAAAGCTCCATGCTTGGTACCATGGAGAAAAATAAATATATAATAGACCAGTAATATATATCTAATAGAATGTAATGTGAGCTACAATTTTTCTAGTAGCTATATTAAAATTTGAAAAATTTGAAATGTAGCATGCATTTTACACATGGTACATCACAATTTGTTCTAGTCACGTTTCCCAGTGTTCACATGGCACATATAGCTAGTAGCTAATTGAACAGCACATGTGGTGTGCAGTCCTCAAGGAATTCATAGTCTAGTCTATGAGTCAGACTGATACATAAGTTTGTATATGTAACAAGTACTATAATGGAGTGCATTAATGGCAAAGAGCACTTTACCAGAGGTTAGGAATCCTGCCCCATGGTCTTTTCTCTGTCACTGATTTTGTGTGAACTGAGTAAATCCCCCTCCCTCTGTGGGCCTCCATATTTCCATATATACAATGAGGTTTACTAGATTTTTTTATTCAACAAATATATGTTGAATGTTTTCTAGGTATCAGGCATGGTGCACGGCACTTAGGATACAGAGATGAACAAGACACATACAATGATTGCCTTCTTGACATTTGCAGTGTGGTGGAAAGTAGCTATTAAATAAACAGTTATGGGTAAATATGACAGGAAATAGGGAAGCACAGAAGGCTGGGAGAACATATAACAACTAGGCTTGGATAGGTGAAGGAAGACTCTCACAAGAAGTTACCTTTGAAGGCTGTCTGAAAAATGAGAAAAAGTGAACCAAGTGAATAATTGAAGAAATCCCATTCCAAGCAGAAGAAAGAGCAGGTGTAAAGGCTCTGAGATGTAAAAGAATGTGTTCCATTCCAGGAAGATAAGGAGGCTCATGTGGCCTAGAATTGAGTGAGCAAAGGAAAGAATAGCTCAAAGAATTGTAGTAGGAGAGGTAAGCAGGGGGCCAACGTGGGAAAGGTCTTGTATATTATGTGGAGGGTTTGAAATTTATCCAATGAGTCATTAATAGTCAGAGAAAGTACAGATTATGCAGTGCCGTTTTATATCCAAGACAAGGAATTTTGAATTTCAGATCCTGGAAATAAAAGTTAATTCCAACTACTTGGACAAGAAACTTCACAGAAGAGGCAATGTCTTATTTTTTTTTCTTTTTTTTTCATTTTTTTATTTTATTTTTTTTAATTTTACAATAGTTTGTTTTCAAATTGGTTTACATATAACATCCAGTGTTCATCCCAACATGTGCCCTTTTTTATGCACATCACCCCCTCTCCCCCCTCCCTCATCCCCCTTACCCTCAGTTTTTTCTTAGTCTTTGAGAGTCTCTTATGTTTTATCTCCCTCCCTCTCTGTGTCTTTTTTTCCTTTCCCCTCTTCCCCTCCCCCTGGTTTTGGCTTAGTCTCACAAAGTCCACCTACTCGTGGAAACATATGGTATCTGTCTTTTTCTGACTGACTTATTTCACTTAACATAATACCCTCCAGTTCCATCCATGTTGCTACACATGGCCAGATTTCATTTTTTCTCATTGCCACGTAGTAGTCCATTGTATATAAGTACCATAACTTCTTTATCCATTCGTCAGTTGATGGGCACTTGGTCTCTTTCCATGATTTGGCTATTGTCGAAAGTGCTGCTATGAACATTGCGGTACACGTGCTCCTATGCATCAGCATTCCTGTGTCTCTTGGGTAGATTCCTAGCAGGGCAATTGCTGGATCATAGGGTAGCTCCATTTTCATTTTTGAGGAACCTCCACACCGTTTTCCAGAGTGGCTGCACCAGTTTGCATTCCCACCAACAGTGTAGGAGGGTGCCTACTTCTCCACATCCTCGCCAGCATCTATAGTTTCCTGATTTGTTCATTTTAGCCACTCTGACTGGTGTGAGGTGGTATCGCAGTGTGGTTTTGATTTGTATATCCCTGATGATGAGTGACATTGAGCATTGTTTCATGTGTCTGTTGGCCATCTGAATGTCCTCTTTGGAGAAGTATCTATTCATATCTTCCGCCCATTTCTTCACTGGGTTGTTTGTTTTTCGGGTGTGGAGTTTGGTAAGTTCTTTATAGATTTTAGATATTAGTCCTTTATCCGATATGTCATTTGTGATGATCTTTTCCCATTCCGTTGGTTGCCTATTCGTTTTGTTGGTTGTTTCTTTTGCTGTGCAGAAGCTTTTTATCTTGATGAGGTCCCAATAGTTCATCTTTGCTTTAATTCCCTTGCCTTTGGAGACGTGTCGAGTAAGAAATTGGTGCGTCTTAGGTCAAAGAGGCTTTTTCCTGTTTTCTCCTCTAGGATTTTGACGGTTTCCTGTCTCACATTCAGATCTTTTATCCATTTAGAATTTATTTTTGTGAGTGGTGTAAGAAAGTGGTCTAGTTTCATTCTTTTGCATGTTGCTGTCCAATTCTCCCAGCACCATTTGTTAAAGAGGCTGTCTTTTTTTCATTGGATACATTTTCCGCTTTGTCAAAGATTAGTTGGCCATATACTTGCGGGTCCATTTCTGAGTTTTCTATTCTATTCCATTGGTCTATGTGTCTGTTTTTGTGCCAATACCATACAGTCTTGATGACTACCACTTTGTAGTAGAGGTTAAAGTCCGGGATTGTGATGCCTCCCGCCTTGGTTTTATTCTTCAGTATTATTTTGACTATTCGAGGTCTTTTGTGGTTCCATACAAATTTTAGGATTGTTTGCTCTAGCTTTGAGAAGAATGCTGGTGCAATTTTGATTGGGATTGAATTGAATGTGTAGATTGCTTTGGGTAGTATTGCCATTTTGACGATATTTATTCTTCCAATCCATGAGCATGGGATGTTTTTCCATTTCCTTGTGTCTTCCTCAATTTCCTTCATAAGTTTTTTATAGTTTTCAGTGTAGAGGTCTTTCACATCTTTGGTTAGGTTTATTCCTAAGTACTTTATGGTTTTTGGTGCAATTGTGAAAGGGATTAGCTTCTTTATTTCTCTTTCTGCTGCTTCATTGTTGGTGTATAGAAATGCCACCGATTTCTGTACATTGATTTTGTATCCTGCAACTTTGCTGAAATCATGGATCAGTTCTAGTAGGCTTTTGGTGGATTCCGTCAGGTTTTCCATGTAAAGTATCATGTCATCTGCAAAAAGTGAAAGTTTGACTTCCTCCTTGCCAATCTTGATGCCTTTTATTTTGTTTTGTTGTCTGATTGCTGATGCTAAGACTTCCAACATTATGTTAAATAGCAGTGGCAAGAGTGGACAGCCCTGTCGTGTTCCTGATCTCAGGGGGAAGGCTCTCAGTTTTTCCCCATTGAGGATGATATTAGCTGTGGGCTTTTCAAAAATGGCTTTTATGATGTTTAAGTATGTTCCTTCTATCCCGACTTTCTCGAGAGTTTTTATTAAGAAAGGATGCTGTATTTTGTCAAATGCTTTTTCTGCATCTATTGACAGGATCATATGGTTCTTATCTTTTCTTTTGTTAATGTGATTTATCACATTGATTGATTTGCGAATATAGAACCAGCCCTGCAACACAGGGATGAATCCTACTTGATCATGGTGGATAATTCTCTTTATATGTTGTTGGATTCGATTTGCTAGTATCTTGTTGAGAATTTTTGCATCCATATTCATCAGAGATATTGGCCTGTAATTTTCTTTCTTTGCTGGCTCTCTATCTGGTTTGGGAATCAAAGTGATGCTGGCTTCATAGAATGAGTCCTGGCGTTTTCCTTCCGTTTCAATTTTTTGGAACAGCTTGAGGAGGATAGGAATTAACTCTCTATTAAATGTCTGGTAAAATTCCGCAGAAAAGCCATCTGGTCCAGGGCTTTTATTTTCTGGGAGGTTTTTAATAACTGATTCTATTTCTTCACTAGTTATGGGTCTGTTCAAATTGTCTATTTCTTCCCGTTTGAGTTTTGGTAGCGTGTGGCTATTTAGGAAGCTGTCCATTTCTTCCAGATTGCCAAGTTTGGTGGCATATAATTTTTCATAGTATTCTCTGATGATTGCTTGTATCTCTGAGGGATTGGTTGTAATTTCTCCCTTTTCATTCACGATTTTATCTATTTGAGTTCTCTCTCTTTTCTTTTTGAGAAGCCTGCTAGCGGTTTGTCTATTTTGTTTATTTTTTCAAAGAACCAGCTTTTGGTTTCATTGATCTGTTCCACTACCTTTTCTGTCTCCATATGGTTAATTTGTGCTCTGATCTTTGTTATTTCTCTCTTTCTGCTGGGCTTGGGTTGTTTTAGTTGATCTGCTTCTAGTTCCTTTAGGCGTGCTGTTAGAATTTGTGTTATTGATTTTTCTTGTTTCTTGAGATGGGCCTGGATTGCAATATATTTCCCTCTCAGGACTGCCTTTGCTACATCCCAGAGCGTTTGGATTGTTGTATTTTCATTTTCATTTGTTTCCATGTATTTTATAATTTCTTCTCTGATGGTTTGGTTGACACAGTCATCTTTTAGTAGGTTATTTCTTAGCCGCCATGTTCTTGGCTATTTTCCAGACTTTCTCCTGTGGTTGATTTCAAGTTTCAAAGCATTGTGGTCTGACAGTGTACACGGTATGATCTCAATTCTTTTATATTTATTCAGAGCTTCTCTGTGCCCCAGAATGTGGTCTATCTTGGAAAATGTACCGTGTGCACTTGAGAAGAACGTAAATTCCTTTGCTTCTGGATGAAGGACCCTAAAGATATCTGTGAGGCCCGTCTGTTCTAATGTGTCATTCAGGGCTATTGTTTCTGCGGAGATTTTCCGTTTTGTGGATCTATCCAATGCTGAGAGTGGAGTGTTGAGATCCCCTACTATTAGGACATTTTTATCGATGAGGTTGCTAATGTTTGTAATTAGTTGTTTTACAAATTTGGGTGCCCCCGAATTCGGTGCGTAGATATTTACAATTGTTAGCTCTTCCTGCTGGATGGTCCCTGAGACTATTATATAGTGTCCTTCTTCATCTCTTATTACATCGTTCAGTTTAAAGTCTAATTTGTCTGATATAAGTGTGGCCACTCCGGCTTTCTTCTGCCTTCCAGTAGCATGGTAGATAGTTCTCCATCCCGTCACTTTCAATCCGAAGGTGTCTTCAGGTTTAAGATGAGTTTCTTGAAGACAGCAATTACATGGGTCTTGTTTTTTAATCCATTCTGTTATCCTGTGTCTTTTGATTGGCGCATTTAGTCCATTTACATTCAGTGTTAATATTGAAAAATATGGGCTTACAGTCACTGTATTATCTGTAAGTTTCATGTTTGTAAGGCTGTCCCTGGCAGTTTGTGTTCTTTGCAAGCTTGTCTTCATAGAATGCCCTTCAGGATCTCTTGCAGTGCTGGCTTATTTGTGATAAATTCTTTCAGTTTTTGCCTGTTGGGAAAAACCTTGATCTCTCCTTCTATTCTGAACGACAGGCTAGCCGGATACAGAATTCTTGGTTGCATGTCCTTCTTGCTCATCACATTGAAGATATCCTGCCATTCCTTTCTGGCTTGCCAAGTTTCTGTAGATAAGTCTGCTACTACGCTTATATGTCTTCCTTTGTATGGTAGGGTTCTTTTGTCCCTAGCTGCTTTCAGGATTCTCTCCCTATCTTTGTATTTTGCCAGCTTCACTATGATGTGCCGTGCAGAAGGTCTATTCAAGTTACATCTGGTGGGAGTTCTCTGTGCCTCTTGGATTTCCATGCCCGTTTCCTTCCTCATGTTGGGGAAGTTCTCAGCAATGATTTGTTCAAGAACCTCTTCGACTCCTTTCTCTCTCTCTTCTTCCTCTGGAACTCCTATGACACGGATATTGTTTCTTTTGAGTGCATCGCTCAGCTCTCGAATTCTCCTTTCCTGATCCTGGATCAGCTTCTCTCTCTTCTTATCTGCTTCCTCTTTTTCAATGATTTTGTCTTCTAAGGCACTAACTCTTTCCTCTACCTCTTCAATCCGTGCTGTGGCTGCTTCCAGTTTCCCCTGTATTTCTTCCAATGTCTTCTTTAATTCTTCCTGACCGTTTTTAAGGTCCTTGAACTCTGCCGCGGGGGACCCCTTGCATTCATCTAAGCTTTTTTCAAGGCCAGCGATTAGTTTTATGATTATCATTCTATATTCATGTTCTGTTATGTTGCTTATATCTGTTTTCATTAATTCTTGAGCTGTCACTGCCTCTTGTAGATTCTTTTGAGGAGAAATCTTCCTTCTCGTCATTTTGGCTGGATGTGTTTTGGGTTGTTTCTTGAAGTTGCCCGTATCCGTAGGGTTAGGAGCTCCAATCTCACCACTACAGAGCTCTGCAAGAAATGACGGTTAAAGGACCAGGAAAATCATCTCAAGAACGCCTGAGTCCCAGCCTGGCGCCGCGGCTTGCCGAGCGATTGGACGACGACCGGCGGTCCCGTGCGGCGGACCCAACTCAGCCGGAGGCTGCCCTGCAGCACCGGCAGCCTCCGCAGCAGCACCAGCAGAGCACCCGCCCCTCAGGCGGCCGTGGCCTCCATTGCTCTCCCCGCTGCCACTGCCGCCGCGCCTGAAGTGGCAATGTTTTAAAAGACCATTAAAGAAATATAAGATCACTAGTCAGAGAAGTCTTTTAGGCAGAGGAGAAAGTATGAATAAAAGTGCAGATAGGGAAAAACATGGTGAGCTTGTGCAAATGGAAGGGCCACTTATGCAGCAAGGTAAATATTAGTCTAAGAAATTCTATGAGTATCTACAGATGTACTAGAATAATAGAAGCCCAAAGTCCTATTCAACAGACTAAATGTGTTCTGGGAGAAACCAGGCAAAGATATTGGACCTACAAAGAGATTAACTTTTAATAATAATAATAATAATAATAATAATAATAATAATAATAATATAAGGATGCCTGGGTAGCTCAGTTGGTTGAACATCTGACTCTTGATTTCAGATGAGGTCATGATCCAAGGTCATGGGATCGAGCCCCGCATTGGACACTACACTGAGCATACAGCCTGCTTGGGATTCTCTGTCATTCTCTCTCTCTTTCTCAAATTAAAAATAAATAATAATAAATAACATATATTGTGAACTTACTAAGTAACAGGCACTGTCTCAAGTCCTTTCGTGTATTAGTTTATATAATTTCCTCACAATGAACGTATGAGGAATATATAATTATCCCCCTTTGACAGATGAAGATCTATCACTTGCCTAATATTAAACAGCTAGTAAATGGCAGAGGCAGGATTGAAATGTCATGAAATAATTTATGAAGTGTAAGTATTTTGAAGCAATCTACAAAAATATATAATATGATTCTGGCTAATAAATACGAAATTCAGACTAGTTATCATCACAGTCTACAAGGGCAGTTTTATGCAGAAAACAACTCGATTTCCAAATTATGATCATTAGACATTCTGAGCTGAAGCTTACCTTTGTTACCTTTGTTTAGTCTCTTAGAAATAAAAAATAAATGAAGTAAATAAGATAGGAGTCTGAGTTAGATAAACATTTAGAAAATCAAACTGGTTCCAATCTTAACTCCCTGTACCTTACTTCCAGATTCGTTCAGAAGTTTCTATGTATGAGAGATATAACTGAAGTGCCCTTGACAATCATCCCCATCTTTTTCTACAGTGGTCCACATGAGAGAAAAATCCCTAGGCAACAGTTTTGAATGAGCAGGGAAGGAAGGAAGGGAAAAAGGACGAACTAACTTGTGATAAGCTGTAACATATATTTGGAAGGAACAAAACTGCATTTAAAAAATATATATATATATATATATATATATATATATATATATATATTATTTAATTCAGAATGGGGTACGTGTCCCTACTGTCTTGATTTGACACACACGGACTGTTTCCATCTCCCTAGTGTTTCCTCTGATGAAAGGAAGGACAAACACAGTGCATTGTGGGGGGAAAAAGAGAATTTAGGCAAAACCCTTGAGCTTATACCACAGCTAAACACCTTCTAGAACTAGGATGCTAGAACTTGGTTTAGCATTGATTTAGGAGGCAGTCAATTCCTACATACTTCTCTCTAGGATTAGTTACCATGACACTATTCTTTACTGTTCTGGTTATATATATATATATATATATATATATATATATATATATATATGAACTATATATATGTATATATATTAATTTTTTAACGTTTCTTTATTTTTGAGACAGAGACAGAGCATGAGCAGGGGAGGTGCAGAGAGTGAAGGAGACACAGAATCTGAAGCAGGCTCCAAGCTCTGAGCTGTCAGCACAGAACCCAATGCGGGGCTCAAACTCATGGACCGTGAGATCATGACCTAAGCTGAAGTCAGATGCTCAACCAACTAAGCCACCCAGGCGCCCCTGTTCTGGTCCTATATTTGCATATGTCAATTTCTATAGGCTTATCTAAAGAGTGTCAACCATCGCAATTTGTATGGCAATAACTAGCTCAGAATCTCCAACGTATAACCCAAAAGCAGATACTATGATGTAGATGGCCAAATATCTCTTACTGTTAAAGAGTGTCACAACCGTATTGAGTAGGAAATAGAAAAATCAGAGATGCTCAAAGCTGGCTTTTGACTGGTGACAGGTATCCCAGGTTGTCATGTGAGGCCTTGTGCTATAATGATAAAAGCATTGAGCTTGGAGCTCAAAGACCTGGATTTGAATTCCAACTTACTACTTTCCAGCATTAGGGGTTGGTGCAAATTACTAATATTTCTGACTATCCATTTCCCTATTTCAAAATTGAGCTAAGAAATAGGTACCTCATGGGACTTCAGGAAAGTGTTACACCTGAGAGCTTTTGTCAAAACCAGATAATACAAGGTAAGAAGCAAAAAAAGGTACATGTTGCCACAATAAGGGCCACTTCTCTTCTATTCTCAGTTCTAGGAAGAAAAAACAGTGGGAAATGGAAGGGCAAAAAAATTCTGTGTGTGTGTGGGTTTTTTTGTTTATTTGTTTTTGTTTTTAGTTCTTAAGAATGCTCGTATATATTACATCACTTATTCTTCGCAACAATCCTGAAGAAACAAGAATCATTCCCATCTCAAAAATGAGGACACTGAAACCCAAAAACCTTAAACAATTTCTCTCAAAGTCACAGATTTAGTAAGCGGCAGAGTTGAGATTCAGATTTTTATTAGCCGTTCCCCTAAAAAGTCATTTAAGGTGCTACTCAAGAGTTCAACAATTGCTTTGGCTCCTTTAAGCCCTGCAGGCCAGCCACTCCCTCAGTCGCAGAGAAAAAGGGGTTATTCCACTACATTACAAGCTCTATTAGAGCAAGAACCATGTCTATTATGCATAATTTTTATTAAGATGTTAATTTTTTACTAAATTGATTTTGGAAGTTCTTTACATATTAGAGAAATTTTCCTTTTGTATATTACAAGAATTGCAAATATTTCCCCTGGTTTTTCATTTGCTTTTTGACTTTACTTCTAGCATTTTATATTTTTATTTATTGTTGGTGCTCTACCAAGTTCTATGAAGGCAGTGATTTTATCTTATTCAACATCATCATACTGCTAATGACTAGAAATGTGCCTTATAGTAGGTGTTCAATAAATATTTATTGATGAAAAATAATTCTTTCTGTTGCATAGGCCTGAAAATAAGATGACGTCTAAATACAGAATGCCATGGCCTTCCCTTTCCCCTGGTTCCTGATAACTTGGGACCTGAAATTAACCGGAATTGAAGATTCATTAAAAAAAAAAAAAGACCTAGACAGGGAATATCAAAAAACCTGAGTTTCAGGCCCAGCTATGCCATGCCTTGTTGTATAACCTTGGGCAAGTCCTTTCTTTGCTCTTCTTTATAAGGGTGGTAGACTAGCTGGTTTTTAAGAGCCCTTTTCTCCCATTTATAAATTTCCCAAAATGTCTGGTCAATAAAGATGCCAAAGATAATATGACTAGGACCTTGCCCTCCTGGAAGTCATGTTCTAATGAGGGAAAGTGGCACTCAACAAAAATCTCACAATATAAATGTGTTATGGAATATAAATATAGGGTGTTATGAGAGAAATTAATAGTAAATCTAATCTGATATGAGAGCTTAAGTAAGTCTTTCTTCAAAACCTTCTAAAATTAAGATCCGAAGGATGATCCAGACTAAGTAAAATTCTTGGATTCCTTAATATACATATTAAACATTAATGTTATTTATATCATATGTATTTATATTATATATTTATTATTTATTTTATAATTATAACTTTTATTGTAAACATATTAAACACAAATGCATATGTATATTTACACACACATTTATGTAAATCTTTACCAAACATATGAAGGAAGCTTTTTAGACTGTAAAATATTACAAATACATGAGATGACTTTTTTCATGTGGCTGGGAATTTCTCTGGACCTGTTTAAGGATAGATACCATGCGTAGCTCTTACTCCAGGGTTTTCTGAGGCTGGACCTGATCATGAACTCAAGACTCCATGCGACTTGTAGGGGGATCTGCTGTTGCTTTCCATAATGTGAAGCAGATGCCATCTGTCTCTGAAAATAAAATATATGTTTCAGATCTAACTACGTATTATGCCCACTTCTCTGGCCCACTGATACTATCAGATATCATGGAAGTTGCCTGGCTTGTCTCTATGCTTGGCAGTGGAAGCAAAGGGAGGGATGTTGTGCAGGTCTCTCTCAACAGCTTGACTCTATCCAAGAGATGGTCAACTTTTGGAGATTGTTGCATGTATTACCAGCATCCACAGGTTTTTCGTTTTTGTTTTTGTTTTTTTTTTTTTACATGTTCTCATTATCTATTAAAAACCAAAAGGTATAAGAAAAGGGCAAGGCATCTGGTGACTCTAGCACACTTTACTGATAGGACTGGGGAAACAGAGAAAGTAAGGGAAGAGAGCCAACAGTTGACCAATGGCTACTCTGCCCCAGGAAATGTGCTATATGCTTAATGCACATCCACTCATGCAATATTCACACCCATTCTAGAAAGTGGGAATTGCTCTTCCCTTTCCACAGATGAGAAAAATAAAGTCCACAGTGACTTACTTCAAGTCACCCAGTAAACAACTGACATGGAGTTCAAACCAGCTTTACACTTTCTTCTATACCACATGACACTGGAAAGAGTCATTTCAGTATATCCTACTATGCTCAGGATGGGTCATACCAATTTTTATCCCAAAGAAGAGGGATAATTGTACGTTTTGGGGAATTGCAAATATAGAGATTCTCTTACTTCCCTTCCATGAGTTATACTCCTCTGGTAGGAAGTCGATCCTCTCATCTCATCTGAACCAATGCCTTTTGTGGTTTAAGTCAACTTCCCCTTATCCTGCTTATTCTCCAAACATTTTCCCTGAGTTGCATGCTGTAGCCTCCATGCTCTGGTGCCTTTTTTGAACCTTTGAAACTCTCATTTTGACACCTAAACCAAGCAAAGGGGTTTCAGAATTGGAATTAGGATCACTTCCACCACCTGCTTCCACTGTTCCACTGGCTCTGTTTTCACAAATTCATCACCCAGTGGCCCCTTCTCAAATGTCATTCTATTTGATCCTTCATCTATTGATCTTTCAGCATATAAACATAGTCAAGTTACAATCAACCCCCCAAAAAATCTCATTCCAATGGGCACCCCATCATTCTTCAGTTCCCTCAATACGACCTTCTTAGAAAGTAGTTTCTAAACTTTTAACCTCCTAATCCACCATATCTTAGCTTTTTATTTGTTCTCTATTCCAATTTCAGCACTGACACTGGTATCTGGTGTCACCAAATTACCATGAACTCCTAATCAACAAAGTCAAAAGCCTCTCTACTAGCCCTCATCCCCCTCAATGTCTCTGTAGCAGATAACTCTGCCAGCTATTCCTTCTTTCTTTAAATCCCTGTCATCAGCTGGTTTAGAGGATATCCTCCTCCCTCTTCATACTGAATTCTATCATCAGAAGACACGCAGTCATGGTTCAGATGAGATGTAAAGATCAACTTCCTGCCGAAGGATCATAGCTCATTGTAGTGACTGCCTTCTTCATTTGCTTCCCTCATGCTTAGTTCAGCACCTGATCCAGGGTATTGTTTAGTGAGAATTGCTAAATCGTTTACCTACACTCTTTTGATTCACATATCTTCCTGACCACTGTCCTTGGTTTTCTTCATGGGCCCCTTTTTCTTTTTTTGCTTCTCACTACATGTTAGTGTTTCTCAGAGCTCGTATCTTTTTGTGTGTATACATATGTGTGTCTGCATACTTGCTCACTGTCTATCTTCACAACATCCAGAACTGTAGATTAAAACGAATATTGAACTTATCTTTATAAATGTCTAAGTCCTCATGTCCTCAACCCTGCACCTCAAACAAACTTACTCATTATCCTGAAGGGAATTCATATCTCCGTAGAGGGAATCCGAAATAGAAAAATAAGCCATCTTTGGCCACCATTATATATTTTTATTAATGCTTTAGTTATAACACTTATGACCTTGTAACATGATATTTTTTGCCTTGCTTTTCCATCATTATATCAAAGGATTCCCTCAAAGACAGGATCTCTATGTGAATTAATTTCTGCATCCCCAGTTTTTAGCACAGAGTGAGCTACTGTTTAGGAAATGGCTAAATGAAAAGCAATGAGGTCAGCTCCCATAGTGCCTACATTAAGAGCAATAATCTTGTTCCTAATGATTAAGAAAAAGTGAAAAAATATATATAAACAATATTTATTTTAGTCAATAATGTCTTTTTCCTTAAAGTTTGGTATTTATTGCCAGAATGATCTTTTAACAACACAGCTCTGATGGTGTTATTCCACTGCTTAAAAAGTGATCAGCGGCTTCCCATTGCATGAAGGTAAAAGTTCAAAATTCCTCAGTAAGGTGATGAGGACACTTCACAACCTGTCCACAAACTCCCTCCATCTTATATTCCAACTACAACACATCTTATACTTAAAACACCTCTGACCTTTCCACATATTTCTCTGTGGCCCTTGAAAGTTTTCTTGACTTTGCATATGTATATTTCCAGGAGACTGTGTGTTTGTTCCTTAGGCCCAACTCAATTATTACGTCCTTTGAGAAACTCTCTGGCTCCCCCAAAGTCTCCTGTCCTTTATGGGGTTTTTTTAATGTGTATTTATATATTTTGAGAGGGAGATAGACCATAAGAGAGCGAGCGTGAGCAGGGAAGGGCAGAGGTGGAGGGAGAGAGAGAGAATCCCAAGCAGGCTCCACACTGTCAGCACACAGCCCTGCACCAGGCTCAATCTCACAAACTTCTTGGAAATCTCTTGCACTCTTGGTGGGAATGCAAACTGGTGCAGTCCTTCTGGCAAACAGCATAGAGGTTCCTTGAAGAGTTAAAAATAGAACTATCTTGTGATCTAGCAATCACACTATTGGCTATTTACCCAAAGAACACAAGAGCACTTATTCAAAGAGATACATGCACCCCTATGTTAGAGCAGCATTATTTACAATAGCCAAGATATGGAAGCAGCCCAAATTTTCATCGATTGATGACAAAGAAGACGTCGGAGGTACCTGGGTGGCTAAGTTGGTTAAGCATTCTACTTCAGCCCAGGTCATGATCTGACCACAGTGGGCTCAGGCTCTGTGCTGACATCTCAGAATCTGGAGCCTGCTTCTGATTCTGTGTCCCCTCTTTCTCTTCTAATCCCCCACTCACTCTCTGTCTCTCAAAAAATGAATAAACGTTAAAAAATTAAAGAATATGTGAATATCTATCTATCTATCTATCTATCTATCTATCTATCTATATATATATATATATATATATTATATATATATATATATATATATAGAGAGAGAGAGAGAGAGAGAGGGAGAGAGAGAAGACAAAGAAGACAAAGATAAGCCAAGAAACAGACTCTTAACCACAGGGAACATAATGGTTACCAGAAGGGATGTGGGTGGGGGTATGGATGAAATAGATGATAGGAATTAAGGAGGATACTTGTGAGGAGTACTGAGTTATGTATGGAATTGTTGAATCACTGTATGGTATACCTGCAACTAATATAACACTGCATGTTAACCATATTGGAATTAAAATAAAAGAAAAAGAAAAAGAAACAATAGACTCTTAGCAGGAGATTTCTAAGGTTGTAACCAGTGCTCTTCCTGCACCCTTCACTGCCTTCAGATGGCTATAAACCTCCAGGTGGCTAGACTATGTACACCTCTACTTCTTTTCTTTTTAATTTTATTTTAAATTTAGTGAGTAAATGACTGGTGCTCCTGGCACAACATAAGTCAAGATGAAAGGAATTAGTGTTACTGGCATCAATTTTATGATTAGGCTGAAACAAAGAAGCTTAAGGCATGGAAAGGCCAAATAACTGTTAAGTTGGATGGACATCAAGCTCCAGTAACAGCACAGCTCAGGTTCTGGCCATGGAAGAACAATTACGTAAAGGCAGTGGACTAGGGAAAGAAGCTGCCTCATGGCCCCCATATCCATAGACCTTGGCATCTTCAAGTGTAAAACAGAGGTCATAATCCTTGCCCTGCCTAAATTACAGAGCTATTGTCGGATCTGATGTAATAGTAGATGTGAAAGAACAAAGTAGGATGGGGAGGGACCTCATGAGTGGGTGGCTTATCTGCTACGACCCCTAACAAATGCTTGGCCTAAGTAAGGTAACCTATGTAACCACCTCCCAAGCCTCTAAGTTGCAGAGTCATTGTGAAAGGGAAGTCCTAGCAGCAACAGTCTGGACTTCTAGCCTGTACCTCCACAGTTGCTCAAGAATGACAGTTGGCTTTTGCATCAGTCTCTATACCATTCTTCCCACAACCCCACCTCTCATACTGCCTCCCCAAAACTTGTGTGGCAATTTCCAGCCTGGCATTTCCCCACCACTGTGACAATGTTCTGGTCTCCCAAAGTCTCAGAGACCCTGGAGCGGTGACGGAGGTGGGAGGAACCAGGTTCTCTGAACTCCTCAACATAGCACCTAATCTATCTGGAAACATGTCTGTCAGACCATCCTACCCTACCCTCCCTTCAACTACTTATACTTTTTGGGGTCTAGGTTAATTTGGCCACTTGCATTGATCTTTTTAAGGTCCAACATTGGAAATGCAGCTTAGATCAGATCAGATCCCATAACTGGTAAACAGGCTAGAAGCCTACACTGAGGTATACCTAACGCTACCTCACTCTCATCTTACCATCTTAATCACAGAAATCATGTTGGTCATGTTAGAGGGTGAAAAGGGGAAGGCACTCATCCTTGGCAGTGACCTTTTCCAATTTTTTTTCATTTTTTTCATTTAACAAACACATGCATACATACTCTGAGCTAGGTCTCTCTCTACTAAGGAAGATAACCAAATAAACAGACTTCCAATTAGCCCAATGTGCTACTCACTATGATATGCTCAAGGATAATATGTAAAATATTATGTATAAATTACAGTAGCAAAACAGGAGTGATCAACATTCTGGGGAGAACAGGAGCAGTTTTACAAAGAAGCATTGAACTGAGACTTGAAAGATAAGTAACAAACTATCAAGCAGTTTATAGTTAAGGTTGAGGAAAAAAGGCATCATATGTATTCTAGAAGAGTATCGTATGTCAGTACATGCAAAGATGTGGATATATAAAACAGGTAAATTTGCGTGACTACAATTTTAAGTGGTTTGAGTGTAAGATATGTTTTGAGGAGTGACAGGAGATAAACTGGATAGATGTGCAGGTCCATATAGCTGAGGACTTTGAATGTATACTGAGTTTAGAATTTGTTTCTAAAACAATGGAGACAGATCAATGAAGACAAAGTAGGAATGCTAAAATCCGTTTAGCACCTCCACAAAGTATATTTTCTGAACCCAGATTTGAACAACCAGTCTGAAAAATGTGCACATAGTTATGGGAGCGACAGGACAAATTTTTGGACCTGAAGTTATGCTGGGAAATATGAAACCTATGTCCACCATATTTAAGAATAACACTGCCTAAAGATATAACTATACATTTCCATTTCTAAATTAAAAATCGATAAATATCGAGCAAATTATTATTGTGCATGTTTCTAGAAATGAAGTCAAGAGCCCAAAGTTTTCTCAATTGATCATATATTGGCCAAAAAGAATAAAAGAAACAGTTCCTTAGGGAAAAAACAAAAAACAAAACACAAAACAAAACAAAACAAAACAAAAACAAGATTATGCTAGCAAGGGAAAAATCAGTGGCTTCCAAGCAACCCCAAAATTCTAGGAGAAAGATGTGTAGATACTAAATAGCAATTAATATCCTCGATCCTTCCCACCTCATATCCTTTATCTTACATCATCTTATTTAAGTGTTTTTATATAAATGTTCTCTATTTATTTAAACCTAAAAGGTGAGTTAGTTTCAGCCCAACCTCTGAGTACAATGTCTCTCCACCAAAATTCCTATATTGAAGTCCCCAGAACCTCAGAATGTGATTGTATTAGGAGATAGGACCTTTAAATAATTGATTGACTTAAGATATGGCCATTAGGATGGACCATAATCCAATATAACTAGTGTCCCTGTCAAGAAGAGGACATTTGGACACAAAAGAGACACCTTGTATGTGTGTATGTGAAGGAAAGACCATGTGAGGATAAAGTGAGAAGGTGGTCATCTACAAGCCAGGAAAGAGGCCTCAGGAGAAATCAAACTTGACAACACCTTAATCTTGGATATTTAGACTCCAGAATTGTAAGAAAATGAATAAATAATTAATAATAATAAATAATAAATAATTTATGTTTTTTAAGCCATTCAGTATAGTATTTTGTCATGGTGACCCTTGGAAAACTAATGCAGGCAGGGACCAAATTTTTAGTCTGCTATCCACTGATACCTCTCACAAGGCATCAGGAGTATCTGGCGAAGGAAGGCCTTCTTAATAGTCTGATAAGGTCTCTCCTCCACCCCTGTTTACCACTATGACCAAGGCACCTCATGGGAAGCCGAGCTTAAGCACTGAGACCAGTTTCTTGTGTCTTTTACTTCAGGTTTGGACAAGGTACCAAGTGATTTTGTCACTGGAATATTTCTTTCCCTCTTTGAGGTCCCCAGAAGTGGTCAGAGACAGGATAGCCCTGGCAGGAGTTGCATAGGTGGGAAATACCACCAACTCTTAGGCAAAGACAAATGGAAAGGCAGAAAAGCCCTGGATATTGATCAAGAAACTTTCTGTGTTCATCTCTGCTTATAATTAGTTATGTTACTCAAAGGTCTTAATGTCTCTAAACCTTGGCTTTCTGATCAATAAATAGGTGACAGTGTGTATCTCACTGAACTTTTATAGTGGCTAAATAAAGAGCTGACTATTATAAATTCTGGAGGAGTTGGAGCCTGGATGGTTATTACAAACATGTGCCAAATCCCATTAGGGGGAAATCCTCCATCCAATCACAGATCCTCTACTTGCTCATGAAGAGGCCAAGTTAGACCAAATTTGATTTTGATTTTGTTTGGAAACTGGATAAAATAGAATTAACAAAAAGCATATCAGCTGAACCCTTTGCAGAAAGAGTTCAGCCTGAAAGAAAACTTTGCACCCGTAATATTGGTATGATGGAAATAGAATGTAGTCCAAGTCTCCATCAAACGACCTAAGTCCAATATTTAGGAAGACATAGTATGAATAGAATTTGGTATACAGAAAAGAGTAACCTACTCAATTATGTTGTAACTTGACTGAAGTTTCTGTTGTCTTGTATTGTTATAACAGAGAGGAGATTGGTGGTGGTAGTGGTGGGGTATCCATTTAGAGAAAAAGAAGAATAAAAAATAAAAGAAGAATAAAACAGCATGTGTATATGTGGCACTGACACTATCCAAGGAGAGAAGCCATTGAGACTATGGCTCAACCTGTGCCACAGAAACATAAATCTCCCAAAAGTTTGGAGAAATCAGTTCATACGCCTAACCTGGCTCTAGGTAAATGTCCCAGAAGAGCATCTAACTCCTATTGTCTTAATCTTCTGTTTTTCAAATTCCTTTCTGCACTCAAGTCTTCTTCCCTGAGTGGACTCTCCCTCAGTCAAAACTTGGATGAATAGCAGATCTGGGTAATTCAGTTTTGCTTATGGAGAATGAGAATTAGTGCCTCTGTGCCAGATATTTTGGATCAGAAGCTCTTATCCAGTTTTAAATTCTTCCTGGTCTTCTTTGTCTCTTCTCCCTAAACTTGCTACTCACACACACATGTGCAGATGCGCGTGCGTGCGTGCACACACACACACACAAACACACACACGTGTATTCAAAATGGAGAAGATATGGCCTAGAAGCAGCATGTGTAACCCAGTTTAGAGATATTGGTAGATAGTGGGCTCAGTATGTGTCGGTTGTGAGACGTGGTTGCCAAAAGTTAACAGTATCCTTGACTGCATGGACAAAAATGTAGTGTCTAGAACCAGAAAGGTGACATTCTTGCTCTACTTAGTAATGGTCAGATGACAGAACATTTTCCTTTATGGGCACCACACTCATAGAGGAACATTGACAAGTGGGGAAAGCCTCAGCCCTCACATTTCCCTTGATATGGTTGTGGGTTCACACTTCCCCCAGAGCAACCTTATCCTGCAAACTCACCATAACCCAACCCTACTTGCAGCCCAGCCTCAAGCCATATCAGGAAGCTCCCATCAGCCAGAGAGCCATGAGTCCTGGAGAATTTGGGGTCTTATACTTTTCTGCCTCTCAAGCATTTGGGAGTTAAAATCATGAGTCAATTCAAATAAAGGCCATTCTACTTTCTTATAAAGCATCATACATAGTAGCCATTCAGGCTACTGCCACCCACCATAGGCCAAACTATTTTCTGCTTTATGAAGACATTTTAGGTCCCAAACCTATGTAGGTATCTCACAGGAAAGCATGAAAAAAGTGGAAATGTGAGAGTAAAGAAGAGATGAAATGGACCACTTACCCCAAATTCTTTTTTTTTAAAGGTGGAATTTTTTTTTAACGTTTATTTATTTTTGAGAGACATAGAGACAGAACGTGAGCAGGGGAAGGGCAGAGAGAGAGGGAGACACAGAATCAGAAGCAGGCTCCAGTCTCCGAACCATCAGCACAGAGCCCGACGCGGGGCTCGAACCCACAGACTGCGAGATCATGACCTGAGCTGAAGTCAGCCGCTCAACCTACTGAGCCACCCAGGCGCCCCAAATTCTTTGAACTTGTATACATATAGCAGTTTGAAGCAGTTCTTGCTTAGTATTGTGGTTTTCCTCATGGTGGATGGTATCTATCCAGTGGATCACTGGAGTCTAATGGATCACTCAAGGGTCACACTTAACCCACATTTCATGTCTGTTGAAGCTGGAGGTGGTTTCTTACTGCAGAGCATGGAAAAAGTTGCAAGCATCCTTGAACATACTTGTCTTTTGAAAAGAGTAGGCACAAAAATGTATGAGGGGCCCTTATCATCCTCTGTCCTCACACTGCCTGTTGATGTAGTTGATGTTCTTGCTCTAGCTGATATTGTTGCACTTGTTCTTATAGATCTTGATATTCTTGCTACTGCTCTGAGTTTTCATGTTGCTAACATTGTTGCTTCTGCTGGTGTTGATACTGTTATAAAGCCAGTAGTACACAGTCCTATTGGATTTCCCCAAGTCACAGTTTCCCCAGTTTCTTCAGAAGATACTCAGTCTATTTATCACATGTTGTCATATTTTCTAGAAAGATTCTAGCAGTGGACTTGTCTTGGGGACGCAGAGGATAGTCTCTAACTCATTTTGGGCCAAAGATTAATATTAAAACTCTAGATCACACATTAACCAGTATTTTTACAGCTAATTTTATTTCATAAAGCAATACCTTCCAAGAAGATTGTGACACGAAAGCTACTGAAAAAACAGTCTTAGAGGTTGAATGTATTGAAGAAATGAGATACCCTTTCCTATTTGTTCTGGCCCTTTGAATGGGAGCAACTGCTACACACTATTTCTCTATTCCAGCCTACCCAGTGGTCCACCAGCTGGACTATCTCAAGCCTTTTAGTCAATGTACTTTTATTTTATATAATTATTTGTAATTAAAATTATTTCCAACTATATGTTTATATGTGTTACCATTTATTTAATATCAATCTCTCCTACTTAGCTGATCATAACTTTTATAAGGGTAGGAATTCTCTGAAGTGTGGAAGATAGCAGGTGTTCAACAATTAAATAAATAAAAGAATAAGTAGATGTTAAGAAAAATCCTCTTGCCTTTCAACAATAAAAATGCTAATAACAAGCTAACATTGTATACATTTATCTAGTGGCACTTCATTCATAAACATTTAATTTGTTTCATAAAAAA
This sequence comes from Paguma larvata, assembly GCA_030068075.1. Taxonomy (NCBI): domain Eukaryota; kingdom Metazoa; phylum Chordata; class Mammalia; order Carnivora; family Viverridae; genus Paguma; species Paguma larvata. Next base: position 49,353,468 of record CM057830.1, on the reverse strand, counting down.
AATAAACCAAAATGGAAAAATCAGCAAAGGATTTGAACAGGAATCTCACAGGAGAGGAAAAACAAATAGCTGTTAAACATATTGAAAAAGATGCACAATTTCACTACTAATCAGGTAATTGCAAATTAAAACAAAAATAAAATACTATTTCTGGTTAGCAAGATTTAAAATTTGATAATTTCAAGTTTGGGAAATGTATTGAGAATAAGTAATATCAAACACTGATGATGAAAATATAAATTGGTATAGTCATTTTGGAGGCAATTTTTTAGCAAAACCAAACTACAAGGTAAGTATCCAGATGATATGATTTGTTTTAAAATAATACAATGTGTGGGGGGGATGGAGTATAGATGAAACAAAGTTGGCTTTCTGTTGATAATTGTTGAAGTTAAGCATTATGCATTCTATGAGCTACTAGCTTCTCTTGTTACCTATCCTAAAGGAACATTCCTACACATATGCACAAGAAGTCATGTCAAGGATATTTATCTAAGGGCCGTTGGTAATAGTGAAAAATTTGAAATTATTTAAACCTACATCAGTAGTGGCATAGTCAAATAAATGATGGTGCATCTATACTGCAAAATACCACACATCAGTTAAATACAATGAAATACATCTAGATATCCAATCATGCTTTTGAGTGAGAAAAGTAAATTGCAGACTAATGTGTTCAACATGATACCATTTATATAGAAAGTAAACACCATGCAGACTACGCAAAGTATATATATATATCATGACATACACACACACACTCACACAGATGATAGATACATAGATGAAAGATAGAAATCTTTAGAGAGCCATCAGTAAGAATACGCATCAGATGATAGCAATGATTAGTTCTGAAGGTTGGGCAAGAGGACCAAGACCAGTGTGGAGGTGAGACTGGTGGTTAAAGACAACGTTGATCTCATCTTCACATTTTATATATTTCAATTTTTATAAAAGAAATGCATTAAAATGTTATTTGAGTACCTTAAAGTAACTTTTTAAAGATACAAAAATAAAAACATTTAATAACCTGGAAACATGTTTATGTTAAATTACTAAATGTAAAGAAATAGGTTATAAAGCAACACACATTAAAAGAATAAATATACATAAAAATGTCTGAATGGATGTACAGCAAAATGCTTACAAGAGAGTGGCAGTGGTGGTGTAATTGCAGGTAGTTCAATTAATTAATTAATTAATGTTGTGTTTGCTTATCTGTATTTTTGCATTTTACGATAATAAGTATGTAATGTTTGTATAAAAAACAAAAGTACAAGCTAAAAACTAAAATGTGATAGTCATGGAGTTTGTTTATATAAGAAAGCCTCCATAAAAAAAAATAAGGAAAAAGGAAAAGGAAAAAAAAATGCCAGTGAGGCAGAGGAAAAGCCTAGATGGAAATCTCTAGGTAGAAGGGTCTTTATCTCTTTGCCACTCAGTGTTTTGGTCAACAAACACTGAAACACTGAACACTTTATTCTCTGTCAGGCCCTATTTAAGGTATGAAGAGTAGGGAACATAGGCGGGTGGGGGGAATGGTAGGATAATAACCAAATTTCTTCCCTTAGGCTAAACTTGTGCTTGAGGCTCTGTCACTGTACTTCCCACTGCTACCACCATGCCCAGATGCCCACGTTCTCTTTTCCAACTCTTACCATTACAGAACATGATACAAGCATTAAAAATTTGCTTTCAATATACCCATTTAAGGTTCCAAATTCCTTCTAAAAAGCAACCAAAGTGATCCATTCTTTTAATAGCTACTTTTAGCTTTCCATGGGCTGTTCTAACTTTGGCTGCATTCCTTTTCTTACAGTGCCCTAGTTCCAAGAACCATTTTATTTTATCTCCCAAGCGTGCGCGCGCGCGCACACACACACACATACACACACATTCCTTTGTGTAAAATATTTTTCCTTGTTATTATACAAGTAAAAGATGCTGAAAATAGAAAATTTCAAGAGTCCAGAGAACAGGTTGTTTGGGTTTTTTGGTGTTGAATTTTTTTTTGGTGTTGGCTATATAAAATATTTATATATATATTTGGGTATTAACCCTTTATTGGATATATACTTTGCAATATCTTCTCCCATTCAGTAGGTTTCCTTTTAGTTTGTTGATTGTTTACTTTGCTATGCCAAAGCTTTTTATTTTGATGTAGTCCAAATAGTTCATTTTTGCTTTTGTTTCCCTTCCTTCAGGAGACATCTAGAAAAACATTGCTATAGCCAGTGTCAGAGAAATTGCCACCTGTGTGTTCTCTTCCAGGATTTTTATACTTTCAGGTCTCACATTTAGGTCTTCATTTTGAATTTGTTTTTGTGTATGGTGTTAGAAAGTGGTTTCATTTTTTATTGTAATTACCCAGTTTTCCAACACCATTTATTGAAAAGATGGTCTTTCCCCTATTGTATATTCTTTCCTCTGTCATAGATTAATTGACCATATAAGTGTAGGTTTGTTTCTGGGCTCTCAATTCTGTTTCGTTGATTTATGTATCTATTTTTGTACCAGTACCATACCTTTTTGATTACTACAGCTTTTTAGTATATCTTGAAATCTGGGATCATTATAATACTTGCTTTTGTGTTGTTTTAAATATTAAAATATTTATTTATTTTTGACAGATATAGAGATACAAAGTGCAAGTAGGGGAGGGGCACACAATCTGAAGCAGGCTCCAGGCTCTCAGCTGTCAGCACAGAGCCCATAGTAGGGCTCGAATTCACAAACCGTGAGATCATGCCTAAGCCAAAGTCAGACACTTAACCAACTGAGCCATCCAGGTGCCCCTGTTTTGTTTTCTCAAGATTGCTTTGGCTATTCAGGCAGGCTCTTTTGTGGTTCCACACAAATTTTAGTATTATTTGTTCTTGTTTTGTGAAAAATACTGCTGGTATTTTGATAGGAATTGCATTGAATCTGTTGATTGCATTGTGTAATGTGGACATTTTAACAATATTAATTATTCCAATCCATGAACATGGAATACCTTTCCATTTGTTTGTGTTATCTTCAATTTTTTTCATCAATGTTTTACAGTTTTAAGACTACAGGTCTTTAATCCCCTTGGATAAGCTTATTCCTAGGTATTTTATTATTGTTGGTGAAATTATGAATGGAATTGTTTTCTTAATTTATCTTTCTGCTGCTTTGTTAATGGTATATAGAAATGTAACTGATTTCTCTGTATTAATTTTGTATCCTACAGTTTTACTGAATCCATTTGTTACTTGTAATAGATTTTAGGTGCAGTCTTCAGGGTTTTCTATGTATAATATCATGTCATCTGCAAATAGTGGCAGTTGAACTTCTTTACCAATAAGGAACATAGTCAATGAATGATATAATAATATAGTATGGTGACAGATGGTAGCTAAACTTGTGGTGAGTATAGAATAATATATAAATTTATTGAATCACTATGTTATACACCTGAAACTAATATAACATTTTGTGCCAACTACACTCAAAAAAATAAATTAATAAAAAATAATAATGAAGAAAATACTCCCCCAAAAGTACAGAGAACAAAATATATGTAGTGGAAAAAAATTCATTAATCCTATAACCAAGAGGCAACCACAATTAACTTTTTGGTTCATTTATTTCCAATCCTTTTTCTGAATGTGTGTGTGAATGTGTGTGTGTTTATTATTTGTTTTACTTAATTGAGCTCATGCTCTTTATACTGTGTTGTGTCCTTCTTTATTCACTTAATGCCATAAAATTGGAATTTATCCCTGTTGGTAAGTATTCTTTGAAGTGGCTATATATTATCTTTTACAATTATACCATGTTTATGTAGCCCTTCCCTGGAACATTTAATGTGGCTCACTATAAATCTATATGTATAAGTATATGCATATGCATATGCATATGTATATATATCATCTGTATTTATATCTATATCTATCTATATCAAGAATGAATCTCAGTAAATCTATAAACATGTATGTACTGGAAAAATAATTTTATTTTTTATAACTCAATTTAATTTCTATTTCTACTGTACAGCTTGCTATATTGGCAAAAACGTAACCTCTGAAGCACTGAATACCTTTGTGCAGACGTCTTTGTCAGAATCTTTATTTCCTAAGGATAGATTCCTAGAAGTAAGTGGAAATGTTGAATCAAAGGGTACGGACTTACTTAAGAATTCTTATTCAGATAGATATATAGTATATATCCTTATATACACCATTATAGCTAGCTAGCTTGATACAAAACACTTTTAAAAACTCAAACAATTTTGCCGGTTTCACATTAAAGGAATTCTCCTAAGATAACCTTCCTACCTGTATTCTAATAAAGCACTGGCTTAGTCTGTGTCCCTTTAAGAAGAGACGGACACAAAAATCTTACACTTCTATGCTGAAAGACCTCTGTCCTGCTTTGGAGAGCTATCATCAAAGATTGATCCTGGTGAGACGCTCCTCCATAAAAAGTGCCCTGACATGTAACAGTATTTTTCATACAAGTCATAAGGATTAGCTTACTCAGTAAGTGGGAAGTCATTCTCAGTACTGCTCTGAGAATTGTATGAAAAGGGTATATGATTATTACCCACTGCAGTGCTTGGCACTCAATACTTTAACTCAGTATGATAATATTCTGATAAGCATGAAGTGATTAACTGACAAGGTAATTGATTATTCAATTGACCACTCTTTTAATAATTTACTGTGCAAGCTATTGTCTACCCTGTGGACTGGAATCATTGATTCCAGATTCAAGTAATTTGACTTGTGGTCAAACCTGCATTTATTTAGATTTGGAAAATGGGTTCAGTAGAATTATGTACCTAAGTATTGTGCAAAAGCCGCATGAGTGCAAGCAAAGAAGTGTCTCTACTCTTGAAGAAGTTTAAATTGAAAAGATAATTATCCTTGAACATCGATGAAAAGATTCAGAGATACCATGCTAACTGCAATCAAATTGTTAGGATATCCTAATAATATAGTCCTTAAGAAAGGTTTTGTAGAGAAAGCAGGACTTGAATTAACACTCCAAATATCTGTAATAAGTACAAAGAAATAGACAGAGAATGGGGAGCAGGGAAACAGCTTAACTCAGCATACAAGGGGCAAGAGATGAGAGGCCCTGAATGCTAAAATTAAAATCAAGACAAAATGGATTACATTTTGACATACAGGCTGTAGAACCAAACTATTTGGGTTCAAATTTTGTACTTGTAAACTCTTTGACTTTGGACAAATATCTTAACCTTGTTATTGTATTATGTGTGACTTGGTACCCCACAAATAAATGTAGGAGTCTCATCACACTCCCACATGAAATCTCTGAGAAACATACACACAGTGATAGCGATATGAGACACAGAGAAAGAGAATGTTTACAGAAGGTAGTGGCAGATCCCTGAGTCCTTTTCTATGAGGCCAAGAGGTGCAAAGGAAGAGAAATTCAGTAAGAAAGGAAGCAAAGGGCAGAAGAATTTTTTAATGCTATTGAACAATTCAGGACTGCAAGGGATGTTTTATCTGGTGGAGGAAAATAAGTCAATTCTTTGGTACATTTCCAGTTCCTGGAGTTGTAGACATAAATGCTGCTTAAGAGGTCATGCACTCCCTAGGGTCCTTTCTCCCCTTGAAGAGCCCCTTTTTGAAAGGTAAAAATCACCTTCGTCACATTTTGGCTCTTAATGCATCATGCTAGTCAGAGCAATGACTCAGTGTGGGTCTTCTGGGTCTTGGAATCCTAAATCTGGAAAAAAAATGTGCAGGAAATAAAAATTAACTGTGAGATATTTTTAATGAAAGTGTTATTAATGAGTCTTTAAATAACTTGAGGTTTTAGTGTTTCTTTTATTACATTTCCTGACAGGAACTGGATGGATAGTAACAGTACTGAACTTGGAGTTTTGCTCTGCCTCCTTCACTTAATTGAGGGCAACTCCATCTCTGAAACTTTATTTATTCTTCTGCAAAACAAGGAGGTGAATTCACATCTTAACTTCCCTCTTGGGATTGTTGAATATCCCAGCGGTTGTGAGAGGACTCTGTTCATAAAGCCCCAAACATGTGAAGAAGTGGAATTGGTAGGCTAATAATTAATTAATACATGCACTCAGATAAAACATGAGAAAAGGGGGAGCACTATTTGTAATAAATATGAGGATTCTTGTATAGTTTAAGGCTAATGTGTTGTGGCCTGCATGTCTTCAATGGAACTGCATCCATCCCTGAAAATATTCTGGAGATCAGTGGATAAATACACTTTGGTGAACTAACATTTGCTTCTCACTCAATCTCTAGGTGTTTAAGTAATGTAAAAGCCAGTGTTAACAAGACATAGTCTGCATATTGATTTACCTGAAGCTAGTTTAGATATCTGTAATCTGTCCCATTATTTTTGAGTTACTTTCTCCATATCTGCCTCTTGCCCTCCATTTTGATCAATATCAGAAAACCTAGAAGCCAGGAGAACAGAGTTTGGGCCCCGTTCAGCCCTGGGATTACATTGTGTCTCCGGGCAAGCTTAAAACTATTTTTTGGCCTGCCTGACAAATAAACTAAACAGCTGTGTGTGTGTGTGTGTGTGTGTGTGTGATAGCCTATAAAGTATATTTGCTTATAAGTTTCAGGAATTACATAAATAGAAAGTTTAAAGACCAAAGGATTCTGCCTGGCATACAAAGGCTGTCACGATCTGGCTCCAGGCCCGACCCCCTCTGCTACCCCTTACCATTTCTCTGAAAATGCCACGTCATTTCCACAAATCTATGCTTTAGTGCTTGCTTGTCTCTTGTCCTGAAATCATCTCCCCTTTTCCTCTTTCTCTGACAGGTAAATCATTCTACATCCTTGGTGACCCAGCACATTCAACATGACTCTATTAATACTCTAATCACATTGGGTTCTAATCATCATACGCCTTCTTTACTGAGAGAGAGAGAGAGAGAGAGAGAGAGAGAGAGAGAGAGAGAGAAAGAGAGAGAGAGAGAGAGAGAGAGAGAGAGAGAGAGAGAGAGAGAGACCTGAAGCTTTCTCTAAAACAGAATCTATTCATCTTCAGGTATTAACACTGTCCCTGGCACACAGTAGTCACTTGGCCTTTGCGGAAGGAAAAAACAGGGAAAGGTGGGAAGGGCAGAAGAGAAGCCACCAGGAAAGAACCCAGAATTCCAAATCAAGTCATAAGATGTGAATTCCAATCCATCCAGTTTGCAAATTACTTAACATATATTAGTGTCAGTCTCTTTATCTGTTATATTGAGTTAATACCCTCTAGTCCTTTCTGCTTCACTCACTTTACTCCATCATGGAATAAGTTAAGGAAAGAAAGGAGGAGGTAGAAATGAAAAAGAAAATAGAGATATAAAAGAAAACTACAATTTGTGAGAAAGAAGAACAGTTTAAGTTCAAAGTTGTGTATCCCGGGTGTAGGAAAAACAAAGACCACTAGAGGGCAATATTATGGCAGGGAAATTTTCCCTAGTAGTGTAGGAAACAGGTACAACTGAATGGGCCAAGTTACTTAGGAGCTAGGACTGCTAGAGGCTCAGTCAGAGCTTAGAATGCCCTATTAAGTTTGGTATGTCACGTCCCAGGTGATTGATACTACATAAATGGGCCACAGCTGTCTAATGTTCACAGCTGTAAAGAATGACTCACTGTTCATTTATTAATATTATGGGCATTTATCACCAAATTTTGTTGTGTTTGAGTTTTCACGAACATGCTAATGCTACTTCTGCCATCTCACAGCAGGGTCCAGGGTCTGTCTTCATATCTCTGAGGTCGTTTCACTTCGGTGACCACTCAGTCCCCCATTGGCCCCATTCGCACAATCCTTTCCACTAAGTACACCTTGGACTACATTACTTACCTGTGGGAATTCAAACAGCTATGTCCTGGATTAGGACATTATAGGGAACTAACTGCAAAGCAAAACAATGCTTTCTGACCTTGCTGAAAATGAGAGGCCATGCTTTGCTTATCTAGTTAATGTAGATGAAGGGAGCACTCACTTCACTTATCTAATTCATGTATATCTAGGGGTTAGGTCTTGCCTATACTCATAAATTCCGTAGAAATGTTATCACATCAAATATTTTATCCTATCTTAACTTGTTTTCCTGCACATTTCTATTTGTTTATAATAGTTTATTTTCAAATTGGTTTATATATAACACCCAGTGTTCATCCCAACATGTGCCCTTTTTAATGCCCATCACCCCCTCTCCCCTCTACCTCATCCCTCTTACCCTCAGTTTTTTTCTTAGTCTTTGAGAGTCTCTTATGTTTTATCTCCCTCCCTCTCTGTGTCTTTTTTTCCTTTCCCCTCTTCCCCTCCACCTGGTTTTTGCTTAGTCTCACAAAGTCCACCTATTCGTGGAAACATATGGTATCTGTCTTTTTCTGACTGACTTATTTCACTTAACATAATACCCTCCAGTTCCATCCATCTGGCTACACATGGGCAGATTTCATTTTTTCTCATTGCCACGTAGTAGTCCATTGTATATAAGTACCATAATTTCTTTATCCATTCGTCAGTTGATGGGCACTTGGTCTCTTTCCATGATTTGGCTATTGTCGAAAGTGCTGCTATGAACATTGGGGTACATGTGCTCCTATGCATCAGCGTTCCTGTGTCTCTTGGGTAGATTCCTAGCAGGGCTATTGCTGGATCATAGGGTAGCTCTATTTTCATTGTTTTGAGGAACCTCCACACCGTTTTCCAGAGTGGCTGCACCAGTTTGCATTCCCACCAACAGTGTAGGAGGGTGCCTACTTCTCCACATCCTCGCCAGCATCTATAGTTTCCTGATTTGTTCATTTTATCCACTCTGACTGGTGTGAGGTGGTATCTCAGTGTGGTTTTGATTTGTATTTCGCTGATGATGAGTGACATTGAGCATTGTTTTATGTGTCTCTTGGCCTCTGAATGTCATATCATCTGCCCATTTCTTCACTGGGTTGTTTGTTTTTCGGGTTTGGAGTTTGGTAAGTTCTTTATAAATTTTAGATATTAGTCCTTTATCCGATATGTCATTTGCGATGATCTTTTCCCATTCCGTTGGTTGCCTATTCGTTTTGTTGGTTGTTTCTTTTGCTGTGCAGAAGCTTTTATCTTGATGAGGTCCCAATAGTTCATCTTTGCTTTTAATTCTCTTGCCTTTGGAGAAGTGTCGAGTAGGAAATTGGTGCGTCTTAGGTCAAAGAGGCTTTTTCCTGTTTTCTCCTCTAGGATTTTGACGGTTTCCTGTCTCACATTCAGATCTTTCATCCATTTAGAATTTATTTTTGTGAGTGGTGTAAGAAAGTGGTCTGGTTTCATTCTTTGCATGTTGCTGTCCAATTCTCCCAGCACCATTTGTTAAAGAGGCTGTCTTTTTTCCATTGGATACATTTTCCCGCTTTGTCAAAGATTAGTTGGCCATATACTTGCGGGTCCATTTCTGAGTTTTCTATTCTATTCCATTGGTCTATGTGTCTGTTTTTGTGCCAATACCATACAGTCTTGATGACCATCGCTTTGTAGTAGAGGTAAAAGTCTGGGATTGTGATGCCTCCCGCCTTAGTTTTATTCTTCAGTATTATTTTGGCTATTCGAGGTCTTTTGTGGTTCCATACAAATTTTAGGATTGTTTGTTCTAGCTTTCAGAAGAATGCTGGTGCAATTTTGATTGGGATTGCATTGAATGTGTAGATTGCTTTGGGTAGTATTGCCATTTTGACGATATTTATTCTACCAATCCATGAGCATGGGATGATTTTCCATTTCCTTGTGTCTTCCTCAATTTCCTTCATAAGTTTTTTATAGTTTTCAGTGTAGAGGTCTTTCACCTCTTTGGTTAGGTTTATTCCTAAGTATTTTATGGTTTTTGGTGCAACTGTGAAAGGGATTAGCTTCTTTATTTCTCTTTCTGCTGCTTCATTGTTGGTGTATAGAAATGCCACCGATTTCTGTACATTGATTTTGTATCCTGCAGCTTTGCTGAAATCATGAATCAGTTCTAGTAGGCTTTTGGTGGATTCCGTCGGGTTTTCCATGTAAAGTATCATGTCATCTGCAAAAAGTGAAAGTTTGACTTCCTCCTTGCCAATCTTGATGCCTTTTATTTTGTTTTGTTGTCTGATTGCTGATGCTAAGACTTCCAACACTATGTTAAATACCAGTGGCGAGAGTGGACACCCCTGTCATGTTCCTGATCTCAGGGGGAAGGCTTTCAATTTTTCCTCATTGAGGATGATATTAGCTATGGGCTTTTCAAAAATGGCTTTTATGATGTTTAAGTATGTTCCTTCTATCCCGACTTTCTCGAGAGTTTTTATTAAGAAAGGATGCTGTATTTTGTCAAATGCTTTTTCTGCATCTATTGACCCTATCATATGGTTCTTATCTTTTCTTTTGTTGATGTGATGTATCACGTTGATTGATTTGCGAATATTGAACCAGCCCTGCAACCCAGGGATGAATCCTACTTGATCATGGTGGATAATTCTCTTTATATGCTGTTGGATTCGTTTTGCTAGTATCTTGTTGAGAATTTTTGCATCCATATTCATCAGGGATATTGGCCTGTAATTTTCTTTCTTTGCTGGGTCTCTATCTGGTTTGGGAATCAAAGTGATGCTGGCTTCATAGAATGAGTCCGGGAGTTTTCCTTCCGTTTCAATTTTTTGGAACAGCTTGAGGAGGATAGGAATTAACTCTGTTTTAAATGTCTGGTAAAATTCCGCAGGAAAGCCATCTGGTCCAGGGCTTTTATTTGCTGGGAGGTTTTTAATAACTGATTCTATTTCTTCACTAGTTATGGGTCTGTTCAAATTGTCTACTTCTTCCCGTTTGAGTTTTGGTAGGGTGTGGCTATTTAGGAAGCTGTCCATTTCTTCCAGATTGCCAAGTTTGGTGGCATATAATTTTTCATAGTATTCTGTGATGATTGCTTGTATCTCTGAGGGATTGGTTGTAATTTCTCCCTTTTCATTCACGATTTTATCTATTTGAGTTCTCTCTCTTTTCTTTTTGAGAAGCCTGGCTAGAGGTTTGTCTATTTTGTTTATTTTTCAAAGAACCAGCTTTTGGTTTCATTGATCTGTTCCACTACCTTTTCTGTCTCCATATGGTTAATTTGTGCTCTGATCTTTGTGATTTCTCTCTTTCTGCTGGGCTTGGGTTGTTTTAGTTGATCTGCTTCTAGTTCCTTTAGGCGTGCTGTTAGAATTTGTGTTATTGATTTTTCTTGTTTCTTGAGATGGGCCTGGATTGCAATATATTTCCCTCTCAGGACTGCTTTTGCTGCATCCCAGAGCGTTTGGATTGTTGTATTTTCATTTTCATTTGTTTCCATGTATTTTTTAATTTCTTCTCTGATGGCTTGGTTGACCCAGTCATCTTTTAGTAGGTTATTTCTTGGCCGCCATGTTCTTGGATATTTTCCAGGCTTTCTCCTTTGGTTGATTTCAAGTTTCAAAGCATTGTGGTCTGACAGTGTACATGGTATGGTCTGAATTCTTTTATATTTATTCAGAGATTCCCTGTGCCCCAGAATATGGTCTATCTTGGAAAATGTACCGTGGGCAGATGAGAAGAACGTAAATTCCTTTGCTTCTGGATGAAGGACCCTAAAGATGTCTGTGAGGCCCATCTGTCCTAATGTGTCATTCAGGGCTATTGTTTCTGCGGAGATTTTCTGTTTTGTGGATCTATCCAATGCTGAGAGTGGAGTGTTGAGATCCCCTACTATTAGGACATTTTTATCGATGAGGTTGCTAATGTTTGTAATTAGTTGTTTTACAAATTTGGGTGCCCCCGAATTCGGTGCGTAGATATTTACAATTGTTAGCTCTTCCCGCTGGATGGTCCCTGAGACTATTATATAATGTCCTTCTTCATCTCTTATTACATCGTTCATTTTAAAGTCTAATTTGTCTGATATAAGTGTGGCTACTCCGGCTTTCTTCTGCCTTCCAGTAGCATGGTTGATAGTTCTCCATCCCCTCACTTTCAATCTGAAGGTATCTTCAGGTTTAAGATGAGTTTCTTGAAGACAGCAAATACATGGGTCTTGTTTTTTAATCCATTCTGTTATCCTGTGTCTTTTGATTGGCGCATTTAGTCCATTTACATTCAGTGTTAATATTGAAAAATATGGACTTACCGTCACTGTATTATCTGTAAGTTTCATGTTTGTAAGGCTGTCCCTGGCAGTTTGTGTTCTTTGCAACCTTGTCTTCATACAATGCCCCTCAGGATCTCTTGCAGTGCTGGCTTATTTGTGATAAATTCTTTCAGTTTTTGTTTGTTGGGAGAAACCTTGATCTCTCCTTCTATTCTGAACGACAGGCTAGCCGGTTACAGAATTCTTGGTTGCATGTCCTTCTTGCTCATCACATTGAAGCTATCCTGCCATTCCTTTCTGGCTTGCCAAGTTTCTGTAGATAAGTCTGCTACTACGCTTATAGGTCTCCCTTTGTATGTTAGGGTTCTTTTGTCCCTAGCTGCTTTCAGGATTCTCTCCCTATCTTTGTATTTTGCCAGCTTCACTATGATGTGCCTTGCAGAAGGTCTATTCAAGTTACGTTTGAGGGGAGTTCTCTGTGCCTCTTGGATTTCCATGCCCGTTTCCTTCCTCATGTTGAGGAAGTTCTCAGCAATGATTTGTTCAAGAACCCCTTCTACTCCTTTCTCTCTCTCTTCTTCCTCTGGAACTCCTATGATACGGATATTGTTTCTTTTGAGTGCATCGCTCAGCTCTCGAATTCTCCTTTCCTGTTCCTGGATCAGCTTCTCTCTCTTTTTATCTGCTTCCTCTTTTTCAATGATTTTGTCTTCTAATGTGCTAACCCTTTCCTCTACCTCTTCAATCCGTGCTGTGGCTGCTTCCAGTTTCCCCTGTATTTCTTCCAATGTCTTCTTTAATTCTTCCTGACCGTTTTTAAGGTCCTTGAACTCTGCCACGCGGGACCCCTTGCATTCATCTAAGCTTTTTTCAAGGCCAGCGATTAGTTTTATGATTATCATTCTATATTCAAGTTCAGTTATGTTGCTTATATCTGTTTTCATTAATTCTTGAGCTGTCACTGCTTCTTGTAGATTCTTTTGAGGAGAATTCTTCTGTCTCGTCATTTTGGCTGGATGTGTTATGGGTTGTTTCTTGAAGTTGCCCTGGAAAGGAAAACTGACAGACACACAGAACACAGAAATACTCAAACGTACCGACAAATGTTCCAGACAAGCAGTTCACAACAGAAAAAATAACAAGTGACTCTGAGGGCAATGTCCTGAAGTAACAGCTACACGTTAAGGACAGGGTATGTAGTGTGCTGGTGGCAGAGCATATATAGACAGAATAATGACAGGAGCGGGGAGGAGAAGGAAATGGACTTTGCCCAGGTAGAGCCTCTAAAGGGTTTAATCCAGACTGATAGAAATCAGAATAAGGACAGGTGCGAGGGAAAAGGAATAAAGATCGATGTCGTCTAGATGAACTTATACGGCCTGGTTATTCCAGAAAAAGGGCTAGGGAAGTAAAGAAGAGGTTGTAGGACATGTCCTCAAAGAGTGGGTTAAAAAAAACAAACAAAAAAACAAAACAAAACAAAACAAAACAAAACAATAACCAAAAAACCAAAAAAATGATTAAGCCAGTCAGTACCCTGGATGACCAGCTCAGGGATGGGGATTGGTAGGAATGAGAAAGGGAGGGATAAATTTAAAAGGAAGAAATGACTGGCGTTACTCCAGGCAGCAATCTCCACTTGGATCAGTCGCTCCTGCTGATAGTTTGGGAGGGGCGTGGTTTAGTGTAGGCGGGTCCGGCCTCCACTGCTGCAGGGATGGCTTCTGGGGTGACTTCCTGGCTTGTGAGACAACAATGGCGTCTCTCCAGACCCGCGCCACCAGTCCTGGAGGCTTTATACGCCCCTTTATTGCTGTTCTCTCTCCACCGCCAGCGCCGGCCTAGTGTGGTTTACTGGAGCCGCCGCCTGGGGCTGCCTGGGTCCCTGCGGCGTTCGTGCCCGGAGGCGCTGGGCGAGGGTGGCGAGGTGGCGCGGCCGTCTGCTACCCCCCGATTTGGCTGTAATTGTGCGGGGGTTAGAGGTGCTCCGCAGGAGCCACCGCCTGGGTCCCCGCTGCCTGTCCCAGCAGCGCGCGGGCCCCAGAGGCGCTGGGTGAGGGTGGCCCGGTGAGGCGGCCGTCTGCCACCCCCGATTTCGTTATAATTGTGCTGGGGTTAGAGGAGATCGGCTGGTAGCGCCGCCTGCGTCCCCGCTGCCAGTCCCCCCGGCACGCGCGTCCCCTCAGCTCGGGACGGGGTTGGCGCAGTCCCGACAGCGCGCGGATAGTGCTGCTGTTTGCCACTGAACTTCTCTTCAAAGGCCCTGCATTTAGGGGCTGGATGGTAGCGGTCTCACCAGCTCTGGCCCTCTCGTTCAGATGTTGTTCAATCGGCACTTTCCCAGCTATCTCCGAAGACGCTCACCCTCCCCTCAGCTCAACTTCCCGAGTTCGAGTTCATTTCATCCGACTCAGATTAAACTCACGGTTTAGTTGGGCCATGTCTGTTTTCGCCTACGTTTCTTGTCAGCTGTAGCACCTTTTCCCCCCGATTTTTGGAGTTGAGAGAGACAATGGTTTCAGTCGTCCCCCTTTAAAGGGCAAGCGAAATACTGGAGCCCCCTACTCCTCCGCCATGTTGCCCCTCCTCCTGTTTTCTTGCACATTTTTAATACATTCTTCCTGACACATAGCCCTCTGACATATTGCACATTGTTTTCATAAATGTATGCTTAATAAATACAGGAGTTTGTGAGGAGCTCCGGGAGACTTCTCTTAGCCTCCCTCTCACCTCTCTTGACTTGCATAGAGTCTTGAGTAATCGAGTATCTCTTTCTGCTGCCCTCAACTTTGCTGGACAGTCAAAAGCTGAACCCACAATTGGTGACCCCGAAATGATAGTGATAGCCTCGACAGGAAGATTTTTAGGCGGCAGAATCTACATTAAGGAGAAGAAAGTGAAACCGTCCAGACTTCAGACAGACCTCATCCCAGTAAGGGACAGCAGTACTTTCTTGGGACAACTGCCAACGTGTCTGGTATTTAATGAGAGTATTTCCTTTCTCTTTCTTTACCATGGGCCAAAAAAAAAAGTCAAAGAAACAGCTATTATACTTAAAACTTTACAGCAGATTTTAAAGGCAGCTCATTGCACTGTTACAAAAGATCAATTAAGTAAATCGTTCCGAACAATAAGAGATGCCTGTCCCCAGTTCCCTGACAATGGTATAGTTGATTTAGATCTATGGGAACAAATGGGAATACATTTATTTTATTTTTTTTTCTTTGCCTTTCCGGTCAGGGTATTTTTAATTTTTTTTTTAAGTTTATTTATTTTTGAGACACAGAGTTCGAGCTGGGGAATAGATATCACTTTAGACAAAGAAAATTAGAGGAACACGGAGAACAATCTTGATCTAAAGAACAGAGGTATAACTTTGTACTTAATAATTGGAGAATATATTTCCTTTCAAGAGCACTCGGATCATTAAAACCAAAATTTTTAAGTTTATTCATTTTTTGAGTAAGAGAGAGAGAGAGAGACAGAGTATGAGTGGGGGAGAGGCAGAGAGAGAGGGAGACACAGAATCTGAAGCAGGCTCCAGGCTCTGAGCTTGTCAGAACAGAGCCCGATGCGGGGCTTGAACTCACAAACTGTGAGATCATGAATGGAGCTGAAGTCAGATGCTTAACCAACTAAGCCACCCAGACATCCCAGGTCAGTGTATGTTTTTAGTTGGGTTTTGTTTTTTTTTATATAATAATTTATTGTCAAATTGGTTTCCATACAACATCCAGTGCTCAATGCAATGAGTGCCCTCCTCTGTGCCCATCACCCACTCTCCCCCACTCCCACAGCCCCCTCTCCCCTCAGGTTGTTCTTATTCTTTGAGAGTCTCTCATGTCATGTCTTCCTTCCTCTCTGTGGCTATTTTTTCCCCTTCCCCTCTTCCCCTTCCCCCTGGTTTTCTGCTAGGTCTTCCAAAGCCTACCTATCTGTGGGAACATATGGCATCTGACTTTCTCTGCCTGACTTATTTCACTCAGCATAATATCCTCCAGTTCCATCCATGTTGCCACACATGGCCAGATATCATCCTTTCTCATTGCTGCGTAGTATTCCATCATATATATATACCACTACTTCTTTATCCATTCATCAGTTGAAGGACACTTAGTCTCTTTCCATGATTTGGCTATTGTTGAAAGTGCTGCTATGAACATCGGGGTACATGTGACCCTATGCATCAGCAGTCCTGGATCTCTTGGGTAGATTCCTAACAGTGCTGTTGCTGGGTCATAGGGTAAGTCCATTTTCGTTTTTTTGAGGAACCTCCACACAGTTCTCCAGAGTGGCTGCGCCAGTTTGCATTCCCACCAACAGTGCGAGAGGGTGCCTGTTTCTCCACATCCTCCCCAGTATCTATAATTTCCTGATTTGTTCATTTTAGCCACTCTGACTGGTGTGAGGTGGTATCTCAGTGTGGTTTTGATTTGTATTTCCCTGATGATGAGTGACATTGAGCATTGTTTCAAGTGTCTGTTTGCCATTTGAATGTCTTCTTTGGAGAAGTGTCTATTCATATCTTCCACCCATTTCTTCACTGGATTATTTGTTTTTTGGGTGCAGAGTTTGGTAAATTCTTTATAGATTTTAGATACTAGTTCTTTATCTGATATGTCATTTGCAATTATATTTTCCCAATCCGTTGTTTGCCTATCAGTTTTGTTGGTTGTTTCTTTTGCTGTGCAGAAGCTTTTTATCTTGATAAGATCCCAGTAGTTCATTTTTGCTTTTAATCCCATTGCCTTTGGAGACATGTCGAGTAGGAATTTGGTGCGTCTTAGGTGAAAGAGGCTTTTTCCTGCTTTCTCCTCTAGGATTTTGATGGTTTCCTGTCTCACATTCAGATCCTTTATCCATTTAGAGTTTATTTTTGTGAGTGGTGTAAGGAAGTGGTCTAGTTTCATTCTTTTGCATGTTGCTGTCCAGTTCTCCCAGCACCATTTACTAAAGAGGCTGTCTTTTTTTCCATTTCCACTCTTTCCCGCTTTGTCAAAGATTAGTTGGCCGGATACTCGCGGGTCCATTTCTGAGTTTTCTATTCTATTCCATTGGTCTATGTGTCTGTTTTTGTGCCAATACCATGCTTTATTGATGACTACTGCTTTGTAGTAGAGGTTGAAGTCTGGGATTGTGATGCCTCCCACCTTGTTATTATTTTTCAGTATTACTTTGACTACTCGGGGACTTTTGAGGTTCCATACAAATTTTAGGATTATTTTCTCTAGCTTTGAGAAGAATGCTAGTGCAATTTTGATTGGGATTGCATTGAATGTGTAGATTGCTTTGGGTAGTATTGCCATTTTGATGATATTTATTCTTCCAATCCATGAGCATGGGATGTTTTTCCATTTCTTTGTGTCTTCCTCAATTTCCTTCATAAGTTTTTATAGTTTTCAGCAAAGAGGTCTTTTACATCTTTGGTTAGGTTTATTCCTAAGTATTTTATGGTTTTTGGTGCAATTGTGAAGGGGATTAGCTTCTTTATTTCTCTTTCTGCTGCTTCATTGGTGGTGTATACAAATGCCACTGATTTCTGTATATTGATTTTGTATCCTGCAACTTTGCTGAATTCATGGATCAGTTCTGACAGGCTTTTGGTGGATTCTGTCGGGTTTTCCAAGTAAAGTATCATGTCATCTGCAAAAAGTGAAAGTTTGACTTCCTCCTTGCCAATCTTGATGCCTTTTATTCTGTTTTGTTGTCTGATTCCTGATGCTAGGACTTCCAACACTATGTTAAATAGCAGTGGTGAGAGTGGACACCCCTGTCGTGTTCCTGATCTCAGGGGGAAGGCTCTCGGTTTTTCCCCATTGAGGATGATATTAGCTGTGGGCTTTTCATATATGGCTTTTATGATGTTTAAGTATGTTCCTTCTATCCCGACTTTCTTGAGAGTTTTTATCAAGAAAGGATGCTGTATTTTGTCAAATACTTTTTCTGCATCTATTGACCCTATCATATGGTTCTTATCTTTTCTTTTGTTAATGTGATGTATCACATTGATTGATTAGCCAATATTGAACCAGCCTTGCAACCCAGGGATGAACCCTTCTTGATCATGGTGAATAATTTTTTTATATGCTGTTGGATTCGATTTGCTAGTATCTTGTTGAGAATTTTCGCATCCATATTCATCAGGGATATTGGCCTATAATTCTCTTTCTTTGCTGGGTCTTTGGCTTGGGAATCAATGTGATGCTGGCTTCATAGAATGAGTCCGGAAGTTTTCCTTCCGTTTCAATTTTTTGGAACAGCTTGAGGAGGATAGGAATTAACCCTGGTTTAAATGTTTGGTAAAATTCCGCAGGGAAGCCATCTGGTCCAGGGCTTTTATTTGATGGGAGATTTTTGATAACTGATTCAATTTCTTCACTAGTTATGGGTCTGTTCAAGTTTTCTGTTTCTTCCCGTTGGAGTTTTGGTAGCATGTGACTATTTAGGAATTTGTCCATTTCTTCCAGGTTGCTGAGTTTGGTGGCATATAATTTTTCATAGTATTCTCTGATTATTGCTTTTATTTTTAAGATATTTGTTGTAATTACTCCCTTTTCATTCATGATTTTATCTATTTGGGCTCTCTCTCTTTTCTTTTTGAGAAGCCTGGCTAGCGGTTTGTCTATTTTGTTTATTGTTTCAAAGAACAAGCTCTTCGTTTCATTGATCCATTCCATTACTTTTTCTGTTTCCATATGATTAATTTGTGCCATGATCTTTGTTATTTCTCTCTTTCTACTGGGTTTGGGTTGTTTTAGTTGTTCTGCTTCTAGTTCTTTTAGGCATACTGTTAGGATTTGTGTGATTGATTTTTCTTGTTTCTTGACGTGGGCCTGAATTGCAATATATTTCCCTCTCAGGACTGCCTTTGCTGCCTCCCAGAGCGTTTGGATTGTTGTATTTTCATTTTCATTTTTTTCCGTATATATTTTAATTTCTTCTCTGATTGCTTGGTTGACCCACTTGTCTTTTAGTAGGTTGTTGCTTAGCCCCCATGTTTTTGGATGTTTTCCATGCGTTTTCCTTTGGTTAATTTCAAGTTTCAAAGTATTGTGGTCTGACAATGTGCACGGTATGACCTCAATTCTTTTATATTAATTCCTAGGTTCCCTGTGGCCCAGAATGTGGTTTATCTTGGAAAATGTACCGTGTGCTGTTGAGAAGAATGTAAATTCCTTTGCTTCTGGGTGAAGGACCCTGAAGATATCTGTTAGGACCATCTGTTCTAATGTGTCATTCAGGGCCATTGTTTCTGTGATGAGTTTCTGTTTTGTGGATCTGTCCAGTGCTGAGAGTGGAGTGTTAAGGTCCGCTGCTATTAGGACATTTTTATCGATAAGGTTGCTTATGTTTGTCATTAGTTGTTTTATAAATTTGGGTGCCCCCAAATTTGGCACATAGATATTTATAATTGTTAGCTCTTCCTGCTGGATGGTCCCTGTGATTATTATATAATGCCCTTCTTCATCTCTTATTACATCCTTTACTTTAAAGTCCAGTTTGTCTGATATAAGTGTGGCTATTCCAGCTTTCTTCTGAGTTCCAGTAGCCTGGTAGATAGTTCTCCATCCCCTCACTTTCAATCTGAAGGTGTCCTCAGTTCCAAAATGAGTCTCTTGAAGACAGCAAATAGATGGGTCTTGTTTCTTAATCCATTCTGTTACCCTGTGTCTTTTGATTGGTGCATTTAGTCCATTAACATTCAGTGTTAATATTGAAAAATATGGGCTTACAGTCACTGTATTATCCGTAGGTTTCAGGCTTATAAGTCTGTCTCTGGTAGTTTGTGTTCTTTGCAACATTTCCTTCATAGGGTGCCCCTTAGGATCTCTTGTAATGCTGGCTTGTTTGAGATGAATTCCTTCAGTTTTTGTGTACTGGGGAAAATCTTAATTTCTCCTTCTATTCTGAATGACAGGCTAGTCGGGTACAGGATTCTTGGTTGCATATCCTTCCTCCTCATCACGTTGAAGATATCCTGCCATTCCTTTCTGGCTTGCCAAGTTTCTGTTGATAAGTCTGCTACTACCCTTATGTGTCTGCCTTTGTACGTTAAGTCCCTTTTGTCCATAGCTGCTTTCAGGATTCTCTCTCTGTCTTTATATTTTGCCATTTTCACTATGATGTGTCATGCAGAGGGTCTATCAAGTTCCGTCTGATGGGAGTTCTCTGTGTCTCTTGGATTTCCATTCCCGTTTCCTTTCTCACATTGGGGAAGTTCCCAGCAATGATTTGTTCAAGTACCCCTTCGACTCCTTTCTGTCTCTCTTCTTCCTCTGGAATTTCTATGATACGGATATTGATTCGTTTGAGTGCATCACTCAGCTCTTGAATTCTCCTTTCCTGTTCCTGGATCAGCTTCTCTCTCTTTTTATCGGTTTCCTCTTTTTCCATAAGTTTATCTTCTAATGCACTTACTCTTTCTTCTGCCTCTTCAATACGTGCTGTGGCTGCTTCCAGTTTGCCTTGTATTTCATCTAAGGCCTTTTTTAATTCTTCCTGACCATTTTTAAGGTCCTTGAACTCTGCTGCGGTGGACCCCTTGAATTCATCTATGCTTTTTTCAAGCCTAGCGATCAGTTTTATGACATCATTCTATATTCGTGCTCTGTTATGTTGCTTATATTTGTTTTAATCATTTCTTGAGCTGTCACTACTTCCTGTAGATTCTTTTGAGGAAAAATCTTCCGTTTCATCATTTTGGCTAGGTGTGTTTTGGATAGTTTCTTGGAGTTGCCCTGGAGAGAAAACAGACTGACAGACAAACAGAAAACAGAAATACTCAAACTTACTGACAAATGAAACAGACAAGTGGTACACAACAGAAAAAAGAATTACAAATGACACTTTGAGGGCAATGTCCTGAAGTACCAGCTACACGTTAAGGACAGGGTATGTAGTGTGCTGGTGGCAGAGCATCTACAGAGAGAATAATGACAGATGCGGGGGGAAGAAGGAAATGGTCTTTGCCCAGGTAGAGTGACTAAAGGGCTTAATCCAGACTGAAATAAATCAGAATTAGGACGATGCAAGGAAAAAGGAATGAAGACAGAAATTGCTCGGATGAGATTATGTGGCCTTGTTATTCCAGAGAGAGAGATAGGGAAGTACAGAAGGAGGTATAGAACATGCCTTGAGAGAGTGGGTTTAATTCTGTTTAAGTCAGCCAGGATCCTGAATAATCAGCTCAGGAGTGGGGATCAGTAAGAAGATTAACGGGGAGCATATGTTTAAAAAAGAAATGACCTGGAGTTACTCCAGGCAGTGGTCTGAACTTGGCCTCTGTAGCTCCCACTGAGAGGTGTCACTCCTGTGAGGATGGGCGTGGTTTAGTGTAGGCGAGTTGTCTCCACTGAAGCAGGGATGGCTCTGGGGGTGACTTCTTGGGGCCGGTGCTTGTGGACCCGTAAGACAACAATGGCGTCCCTTCGTTCCTTTGTTCCCAGTCCCGGGGCTTCCACTCGCCCCCTTGTTTCTGTCCTCACTTCGCTATGGGCGCCTATGGGTGCCGGCGCAGTGCGGTTCACTGATCAGTGGGCGCCTGCCTGCCATCCCCGATCCTGCTGCAAATGTGCCGGGGTTAGAGGTGCTCCACAGGTGACTCGTGGCACCGCAGGCAGCCTGGCGCAGGGCGCTGAGCCCTAGGCGGCGGGCGCTATGCTGGCAGCAGCTGCAGCCGGCGCTCACTACCCCCTTCGCTGGCGGAGGCCGTGGCCGGTGCAGCGTCTGGCGCGCACTCTCTGCTCCGCCGGCAGAGGCCTAGGCGGGAGCGGCCGCAGCGGTCACTTGCTCCCTATATGGCGGCCGCTCGCTCCTGCTAGGCTGGCAGCAGGGGAAGGCGCTCACTCCGCACTCTGCAGGTGGCTCGGGACACCGCTGGTGTCTGAGCAACTCTGCATGAGGCGGCCTGACTGGGCCTCATTCTGCGGTCCCCGCACAAGGAGAGTTCTGATGAGTTCTGCTGTTAGACACAGAGCTTCTCTTCCAAAGCCCTGCCTTTAGGGGCTGGATGGTCGTGGTCTCCCACTCTCTGACCCTCTCCTTCTGATGTTCGGCACTTTCCCCGCTGTCCCTGGCTCACTCTCCCCTCAGCTCAGCTTCCCGAGTTCGTTTTGTCCGTTCTAGATTAAATTCACCTAGGGCATTGTCTGGGTTCCTTCTGTTCCTTGTAGGCTGCAACACCTTTTCTGCCAGATTCTTGGAGTTGAGAATCTCTCTGTTTCAGTCCCTCTCAATTCAAAAAACAAGGGAAACTTTGGGTCTCCCTACTCCTCCGCCATCTTGGCCCCCCTCTCCAGGAATAAATTTAAAAAGAAAACATGAAAAATGAGAAAAGGTTCCTGTTTCCATTTTAGTGACCTGGAGTTTAGTCCGTAAGGCATTATATCCATTATATGTTTTTCCAGAGAAGGAACAAATTAATGAAGAAAGCCTAACACACCTCTCCTATGGCACCTCCTACAATGGAGGACAACTTCCCTCCGTGGCCTCCTCCTCTCCCTATTCCTCCTGATCACTTAAAGCCAATACCAAATCGGAAGAATACAAGCCATCAGTTTTGCAGCAGTGTTTACAAGAGGGATACGCCGCGTGGGGCTTCCCAGTATTATCACTGCTGGATATCAACCTAGGCATGAGTCCCTCCCTTTCACTGTCTTTAAGGAATTGAAATGAAGTGTTGCTAACAAAGATATCCAAAGGAGCTTTACTATGGGGATAATTGAAACAATAGGACGTGGATATGAAATTACCCCCTGGGATTGGAAGGCATTAACCAAAACATATTTTCCCCCTCTCAGCATACTGTGCGGACTTCAGAATATCAAGGAGGTTTTGCCACACGGGCAATTCATAATACAAATTTAGGTAGTCAGGTATGTGTAAAAATGCTACAGGGCATCGGCCATTATACCACAACTCAAGCCCAAGCTCGGGCAGATGATAGATAATTCCAATAATGTTCTACTACTGCAATTGCTGCCTGGTCCTGTGTTCCTGACAAAAAGATAAAAACAGTTCTTTGCCAGTATACGCCAGGGAGCCACTGAGTCTTATGTTGATTTCATGAATAGGTTACTATAGAGTATTTACAGACAAATAGGTAATGAAAAAGCTGCTCAAATTTTACTGCAGAAATTGGCCTGTGAAAATGCTAATGCGGACACTCAGGCCATTCTATCTGGCATATGTTCTCAACCCAAAGGTATTACTGAATTCATTAGTGCATGCAAAAATGTGGGAACTGAAATGCGTAAAGCACAAATTCTTGTGGCTATTAAATGTGGAAAACCAGTGGTGCGTGGGTGCCTCAGTTGGTTAATCCTCTGACTTTGGCTCAGGTCATGATCTCGCCGTTTGTGAGTTCGAGCCCCGCATTGGGCTCTGTGCTGACAGGTCAGAGCCTGGAGCCTCCTTCAGATTCTGTGTCTCCTCCCTCTCTGTCCCTCCCATGCTCATGCTCTGTCTCTCTCTGTCTCTCAATAATAAATAAAAACGTAAAAAAAAATTAAAAAATTGGAAAACTAGGGCACATGCAAAAGGACTATCACCAACAAACAAGGGGACAAACGAATAAGTTACACAATAAGGAAAGGAAAAGATTGGGCAAATCAATGCCAATCTAAATTTGCTAAGGAACAATGACCCCTCTTGGGAAATGAGATAAGGGGCACCAGCAATTCCAATCCCGAATGGAGCAAGACCATACAGAACCCTGTTCCTCAGGTTTTCTTTTCTTTTTTATTAATTAAAAAAAAAATTACATCCAAGTTAGTTAGCATACATTGCAACAATGATTTTAAGAGTAGATTCCTTAATGCCCCTTACCCATTTAACTCATCACCCTCCCCCAAGACCTCCCATAATCCTCTGTTTGTTCGTCATAATTAGGAGTCTCTTATGTATTGTCCCCATTCCTGTTTTTATATTATTTTTGCTTCCCTTCCCTTATGTTCATGTACTTTCTATATTAAAGTCCTCACGTGAGTGAAGTCATATGATATTTGTCTTTCTCTGACTAATTTTGCTTAGCATGACACCCTCTAGTTCCATCCATGTAGTTGTAAATGGAAACATTTCATTCTTTTTGATTGCCAAGCAATACTGCATTGTGTGTTTGTGTGTGTGTGTGTGTGTGTGTGTGTGTGTGTGTGTGTGTGTATGCACACATGCTTCTTCTTTATCCATTCATCCATCAATGGACATTTGGGCTCTTTCGATGCTTTGGTTATTGTTGATAGTGCTGCTATAAACATCGGGGTGCATGTGTCCCTTTGAAACAGCATACCTGTATCCCTTGGATATATACCTAATAGTGCAATTGTGGGGTCGTAGATACTTGTATTTTTAATTTTTTGAGGAGCCTCCATACTGTTTTCCAGAGTGGCTGCACCAGTTTGCATTCCCACCAGCAGTGTAAAAGAGATCCTCTTTTTCCACATCCTCACAAGCATCTGTTGTTGCCTGAGTTATTAATGTTAGCCATTCTGACTGGTATGAGGTGGTATCACATTGCGGTTTTGATTTCTATTTCCCTGATGATGATTGAAGTTCAGCATCATTTCATGTGTTTGTTGGCCATCTGGATGTCTTCTTAGGGGAAGTGTCTATTCACGTCTTTTGCCCATTTCTTCTCTGGATTATTTGTTTTTTGGGTATTGAGTTTGATAAGTTCTTTATAGATTTTGGATACTAACCCTTTATCTGATATGCCTTTTGCAAATATCTTCTCCCATTCCATCGGTTGTCTTTTAGTTTTGCTGATTGTTTCCTTCACTATGCAGCAGCTTTTTATTTTGATGAGGTCTCAGTAGTTCATTTTTGCTTTTGTATCCCTTGTCTCTGGAGACGTGTTGAGTAAGAAGATGCTGCGTCCGAGGTCAAAGAGGTTCTTGCCTGCTTTCTCTTCAAGGATTTTTATGACTTCTTGTCTCACATTTAGGTCTTTCATCCATTTTGAGTTTATTTTTGTGTATGGTGTAAGAAAGTGATCCAGGTTCATTTTTCTGCATGTCGCTGTCCAGTTTTCTCAGCACTACTTGCTGAAGAGACTGTCTTTATTCCATTGGATATTCTTTCCTGCTTTGTCAAAGATGAGTTGGCCATACGTTTGGGGGTCCATTATTAGTTCTCTATTCTGTTCCATTGATCTGAGAGTCTGTTCTTGTGCCAGTACCATATTGTCTTGATGATTACACCTTTGTAATACAGCTTGAAGTCTGGGATTGTGATGCCTCCTGCTTTGGTTTTATTTTTCAGAATTGCTTTGGCTACTCGGGGTCCTTTCTGATTCCATATAAACTTTAGGACTGTTTGTTCTAGCTCTGTGAAGAATGTTGGTGATATTTTGATAGGGATTGCATTGAATATACAGGTTGCTTTGGGTAGTATTGACATTTTAACAGTATGTGTTCTTCCTATCCAAGAGCATAGAATATTTTTCCATTTTCTTGTCTTCTTCAATTTATTTAGCAAGCTTTCTACAGTTTTCAGTGTGTAGATTTTTCACCTCTTTGGCAGATTTATTCCTAGGTATTTTACGGTTTTAGGTGCAATTATAAATGGGATCAATTCCTTGATTTCTCTTTATGTTGCTTCATTGTCGGATTATAGGAATGCAACCAATTTCTGTGCATTGATTTTATATCCTACCACTTTGCTGAATTCATGGATCAGTTCTAGCAGTTTTTTTTGGTGGAATATTTTGGGTTTCCAATATAGAGTATCATGTCATCTACAAACAGTTTGCCTTCCTCCTGGCTGGTTTGGATGCCTTTTATTTCTTTGTGTTGTCTGATTGCTTAGGCCAAGACTTCCAATACTATGTTGAATATCAGTGGCGAGAATGGACATCCCTGTCTTGTTCCTGATCTTAGCGTGAAAGCTCTCAGCTTTTCCCCATTGAGGATGATATTAGTGTTGGGTCTTTCATATATGATCTCAAGGTATGGTCCTTTATCCCTACTATCTTAAGGGTGTTTATCAATAAAGAATGCTGTATTTTGTCAAATGCCTTCTCTGCATCCATTGAGAGGATCATGTGGTTCTTGTCCTTTGTTTTATTGATGTGATGAATCACTTTGTTTTGCGGATATTGAACCAGCCCTGCATCCCATGTATAAATCCCACTTGATCGTTGTGAATAATTTTTTTATGTATTGTTGGATCCGGTTGGCTAATATCTTGTTGAAGATTTTCGCATCCATGTTCATGAGGGAGATTGGTCTACAGTTCTCTTTTTTAGTGGGGTCTTTGTCTGGTGTTAGAATCAAAGTAATGCTGGCTTCATAGAAAGAGTTTGGAAGTTTTCCTTACATTTCTATTTTTTGGAACAGCTTCAAAAGAATAGGTGTTTAATTCTTCCTTAAATGTTTAGTAGAAGTCCCCTTGAATGCCATCTGGCCCTGGACTCTTTTTTTTGGGAGCTTTTTTATAACTAATTCGATTTCTTTACTGGTTATGGGTCTGTTCAAATTTTCTATTTCTTCCTGTTTCAGTTTTGGTAATTTCTATGTTTCTAGGAATTTGTCCACTTATCCTAGATTGCCAAATTTATTGGCATATAATTGCTCATAATACTCTCTTATTATTGTTTTTATTTCTGCTGCTTTGTTGTCTCCCTTCTTTCGTTCTAGATTTAATTTATTTGGGTCTTTTCCTTTTTCTCTTTTATCAAACTGGCTAGTGGTTTATCAATTTTATTAATTCTTTCAAAGAACCAGCTTCTGGTTTCATTGATCTGTTCTACTATTTTTTTTTGTTTCAATAACATTGATTTCTGCTCTAATCTTTATTATTTCTGATCTTCTGCTGTTTTTGGCTTTTATTTGCTGTTCATTTTCCTGCTCTGTGAGGTTTCTAGGAAGTTGTCCATTTCTTCCACATTGCCCATTTTATTGAGGTATAATTGATCACAATATTCTTTTATCATTCTTTGTATTTCTGCTTTTTCATTTGTGATCTCTCCTCTTTCATTCTTAATTTTATTTATTTGGGTGCTTTCTGTTTTCTTTCTGATTAAAACTAGGTAGGGGTTTATCAATTTTCTTAATTCTTTCAAAGAACGAGTTCTGGTTTTATTGATCTGTTCTACTGTTTTGGTTTTTTTTTTGTTGTTGTTGTTGTTTGTTTCTATAGCATTGATTTGTGCTCTAATCTTTAGTATTTCCTGTCTTCTGCTGGTTTTGGGTTTATTTGCTGTTCTTTTTCTAGCTCTTTAAGGTGTAAGTCAGGTTGTGTACCTGAGACCTTTCTTCCTTCTTTAGGACAGCATGGATTGCTATATACTTCCCTCTTATGACCACTTTTTCTGTGTCTCAGAGGTTTTGGCTGTGATGTTATCACTTTTATTGGCTTCCATGTACTTTTTAATTACCTCTTTAACTTCTTGGTTGGCCCATTTATTATTTTGTAGGATGGTCTGTAGTCTTCAAGTATTTGTTAACTTTCCACATTTTTTATTCTGGTTGATTTTGCATTTCATAGTGTTGTGGTCTGAAAATATGCGTGGTATGATCTCGATCTTTTTGTATTTGTTGAGGGCTGATCTGTGTCCCAGTATGTGATCTATTTGGGAGAATGTTCCATGTGCACTTGAGAACAATGCTTATTCCACTGCTTTAGGATGAAATGTTCTGAATATATCTGTTAAGTCTATCTGGTCCAGTGTGTCAATCAAAGCCATTGTTTCCTTCTCGATTTTCTGTTTAGATGATCTGTCCATTGCTGTAAATGAGGTGTTAAATTCCCCTACTATTATGGTATTATTATCAATCAGTTTATTTATGTTTGTCATTAATTGATTTATATATTTGGATGCTTCCACATTTGGAATATAAATGTTTACAATTACTAGATCCTTTTGGTGGATAGATCCCTTAATTATGATATAACCCCCTTCTTCCTCTCTTGTTATGGTCTTTATTTTAAAGTCTAGGTTGTCTGATATATGTATGGCTACTCCAGCTTTCTTTTGATGACTATTAGCATGATAGATAGTTCTCCATTCCCTTACTTTCAATCTGATGGCGTCTTTAGGTCTAAAGTGGGTCTCTTGTAAACAGCATATAGATGGATCTTGTATTTTTATCCATTCCGTGACCCTATGTCTTTTTATTGGAGCATTTATTCCATTGGTATTTAGAGTGCGTACTGAAAGGTATGAGTTTATTGCCATTATGTTTCTTGTAGGGTTGGAGCTTCTGGTGGTTTTCTCTGGTCCTCTCTAGTCTTTGCTGCTTTTAGTCTTCACCCCCCACACTGTCTTTTCTCCCCTTCAGACCCCCCCTTAAAATTTCTTGCAGGGCTGGTTTAGTGGTCACAAACTCCTTTAAGTTTTGTTTGTCTGGGGGACTTTTTATCTCTCCTTCTGTTTTGAATAAGAGCCTTGCTGGATACAGATTTCTTGGCTGCATATTTTTCCTATTCAGCACTTTGAATATGTCCTGCCACTCCTTTCTGGCCTGCCCAGTTTCTGTGGGTAGGTCTGCTGCAAACCTAATCTGTCTTCCTTTGTAGGTTAGGTAATTTTCTTTCCCCTTGCTGCTTTCATGATTATTTCTTTGCCTGAGTATTTTGTGAATTTGACTATAATATGTCTTGTTGATGGTCAGCTTTTGTTGAATCTTGTGGGAGTCCTCTGTACTTCCTGTATTTTGATGTCTTTGTCTTTCCCCAGGTTAGGAAAGTTTTCTGCTATGATTTGCTCACATAAGCCTTCTACCCCTTTTTCTCTCTCTTCATCTTCTGGGACCCCTATTATTCTGATGCTGTTCCTTTTTAATGAGTCACTGATTTCTCTTATTCTTAAATTGTGCCCTTTTGCTTTACTCTCCCTCTTTTTTTCTGTTTCAATATTCTCCATAAGTTTGTCCTCTATGTCGCTGATTCTCTGCTCTGCCTCATCCATCCTTGCCTCCATGGCATCCATTCGATATTGCAGCTCACTTGTAGCTTTTTTTTTATTTCACCTTGACTAGTTTTTACTTCTTTTATCTCCATAAAGTGGGATTCTAATCTATTTTCTACCCAAGCTAGTATTCTTATTATCGTGGTTCTATATGCTGTCTGACATCTTGCTTGTATCTGTTTTGGTTAAGTCTCTGGTTGCTGTTTCTTCGTGCTCTTTCTTTTGAAGTGAATTCCTTCGTTTTGTCATTTTGAAGGAAGAAAAAGAATTCATGTGTAAAAGAATTTTTAATGAAAAAATTGAAAACAACACACACACACACACACACACACACACACACACTCAAATAAATGATGCTAGATCCCAGGTGTTTTTGGTCTGGTTGCTGAAAGGACCTTGACTTATTAGAGAAAAATGGGGAAAAATTTAAAATTAAAAAATTAAAAACAACACACACATACACACACCAAATCAAATAAATGATTCTAGATCTTAGATGTGTTTTGGTCTGGTTATTGAAAGGAACTTGATTGACTGGAGAAAAAAGAGAAAAAATAAGTTTAAAAATTAAAAAACAACACACATATACACATACACAAAAATCAAGTAAATGATGCTAGATCCTAGATGTGTTTTGGTTTGGTTATTGAAAGGAGCTTGATTGATTGGAGAATAAATGGAAAAAATTAAAATTAAAAAATTATAAACAGCACACACACACACACACACACAAAATCAAATCAATGATGTCAGATCCTATGTGTGTTTTGGTCTGGTTGTTGAAAATAATTGATTGTTTAGAGATAAAAATGAAAAAGAGAAGAAAAAGAAGAAAGAAAAAAGAAAAAAAAGCATTTGACAATTTGATAAAATGAATTCAATGAAATAGATTAATGGAGAGGAGCTTGACGGATTATAGAAAAAAGGGGAAAATTACAATTAAAAAAATTAAAAATAACACACATAAAATCAAATAAATGATGGAATTATAGTAGAATTTGAAAAATGTACAAAAATTGAAAAAATAGTAGAAAAAATAATAAAAGAAACGTTGGAAGTATAATAGAATTCGAAATATTTACAAAAAAAGTGAAAAATTTAGTAGAAAAAATAAAGGAAAATATTTTAATAAAAATTGAAAATAAAAATATTTTTTCTCTTTCTGTATTCAAGTAAAAGAAATGAAACTGGAAAGAAAGAAGAAAAGAAAAGAAAAAAAAGGAAAAAAGACAAAAGAAAATTGAGTAGCTTGACCAGTGAACAGTCTGAAATAGGATTGATATTACATTTTTTTCCCCTAGAGGTCAAACTATGAAGCACTTTAGAGCCCGTGAACTAAGCAGGAGAGGTTCGTGGTGTTCCTAAAGAGCGATGTTCGCCCATTTGGGTGGGGCTTAGTGTAACAGCTCCATTCTCCAATAGATAGTGCTGCTTGACTTAGTGTGGTGGATAGTTGTGGTGCCAATAGGCGTGTGTGCACATAGTGGGGTGAAAATGTCACCAGCCCTGCATTGGAATTCTTTATTCTCTTTGACCAGGAATCGCGCACCAGTTTTTTGTCTCCGATTTTCATCACTTCCCGCTTTTACTCTGTCCGTGACCTTGCTGTTAGGTTGCCTGGTGGCACCTCCCTCCTGAGTTTTTTTTTTTTTAATTTTTTTTAATGTTTATTTATTTTTGAGAGACATAGAGGCACAGTGTGAACAGGGGAAGGGCAGAGAGAGAGGGAGACACAGAATCGGAAGCAAGCTCCAGGCTCCGAGCCATAAGCACAGAGCCCGACGCGGGGCTCGAACTCACAGACTGCGAGATCATGACCTGAGCCGAAGTCGGCCGCCCAACCGACTGAGCCACCCAGGCGCCCCTCCCTCCTGAGTTTTATCTGAAATGCAACTGTGTTTCCCGACTCGTCACTTCTGAGGACTGTGACTTTGTCCCACTCAGATCCCCTGGGTGAGGGTCTCACGAAGCAATGGCTGGGTGCCAGTCGCACCCAGAAATGCTCATGGGACCTCGCTACTGTCGATGTCCAGAGACTTGCGACTGGGTGCAAGCCCAAGCCATAAAAATCTCAAGCTATCGTGTAGCAGCAGCGTTTCCGGGGTTATGAAAAATCACACATGGCCTGAGGACCTCCCGGATTCACTCTTCTCCTGGAAATTTGCCCCTCCAACCAGAGCACCACCAGGTATTTTGAACTGCAGAGTTTCAGACTCTGTGCTTTCCCTGTTTATAAAATCTTAATGGAATTTAAACCCTCTCCTTTCTCCTTTCTCCCTTTTTAGTTCAGTCCCTGAGGCTGTTTCCACTTTTCTACTTTCTCTCCAGCTGATTTTGTGGGGCGTGCTTTTCCTGTACTCTCCTCCCTGTCTCCATCCTCTCTCCACAAGGAAATGCACCTCCCTGCCCTCTGTGGCTCCCCTCTCCCCCAGTTCACCTCTCTGCACCGTGTACCTGCTGAGTTCTGTGGTCCAGGTTGTGCAGATTGCTGTGTTATTTCTCAAATCTGTTTTCTAGGTGTGCAGGATGGTTTAGTGTTGATCTGGCAATATTTCATGTATGTGAGACAGAAAGAAAGATTCCATGCTCTTCTGCCATCTTGGCTCCTCCTCCCTCTCAGGTTTTCTTAAACAAGGTTAAATATGAGTTACAGCCTTTTGAGCAGCCACCACAGGAAATGCAGGATCGGATTTATGCACTATTTCAGAATTAATTTTAAAGGAACAAGATCATGTCTGTACAATACTCACTGAGGTATATGGTGCCTTACCCCCCAACACAGTGGGAGTTATTCTAGGAAGACTCTAGCACTACAGAAAAGAGAATTTTCATACTACCTGGAGTCATATTACACAGGGGAAATTCATATTATGATAAAAGTTAATGGATTACACATTTATCCCCCCTGCAACACGATTAGCACAACTACTCCTAATCCCTTTTGAAGTTCCTGGAGATTTAACACAACAAAGAGGAAATAAAGGATTTGGCAGCATAGAATTCAAGGACTTATATTGGACTCATCATTCAATCTGACAAATTTTAATTATTTTAATTATTACTATGAATGGAAAGCAATTTACAGGGTTAATTGATACTGGAGCTGATATCTCCATCATAGCTTCTTCCCAAGAATGACCTAACAATGGTACAAAAGACCTACCTCCTGGCTGTTACCAGAGTGGGAGACACCAATCTCCCTTTCCATTACAAGCAAAAGACCTCTCACGTGTGTGGTGCGTGCATAGGACCAGAAAGACAAATGGTTACTTCAACCTTTTTTTCTACCTGTTCCCATATCATTATGGGTAAGGTACTTACTTAAAAAATGGAAAGTAATCATTCAGTCTTTTTTAATAGGGGACACTGTTAAAATTCCTCCTGTTCCACTGGTATGGAAATTTTCCATGCCTTTTTGGATTGAGCAGTGGCCCCCTTTTAGGGAATTAATAGTGTTCCCTTTTTAGGGGATGATTAAAATAAGCTAAGAATCTAGTTTTACAACAATTGAAGGCTGGTAATATTGAACCTTCCACTAGTCCTTGGAACACACCTATTTTTACAATTCCTAAAAAATCAGATAAATGAAAATTGTTACATGACTTCAGAGCTATTAATTTCGTTATCCAACCTATGGGGGCATTACAGCCAGGCTTGCCCAACCCTGCTTTTATTATTTCAACATGGCCTATTACTGTAATAGATCTTAAGGACTGTTTTTTTTCTTTTTTTTTTTTTACCATACATCTAGCAGAACAAGACAAAGTATGTTTTGCCTTTTCTCTACCTGTGACTAACAAAAACCTTTGTCTAGATATCAATGGAAAGTATTACCTCACAGGATGATTAATAGACCAACTATATGTCAATATTTCATTCAACAAGCCTTACTGTCCATTCATAAAAATTTTCCACCCTGTCTAATTTATCATTATATGGATGGTATTCTTCTTGCTTCTCCTACATAGACCTTACTTTTCACAATATGTCAACACTTACAACTTTCCACAAAAGAACATGGGCTTCAAGTAGCTCCTGAAAAGGTTCAAATACAAGAGCCTTGGCAATATCTAGGACATATAGTCTTTGCTCAGACAATATGGCTTCAATGCATCTCCTTAGATACTACACACTCACATACTTTAAATGATTTTCAAAAATGTTTTTTAATTTTTTTAATGTTTATTCATTTTGAGAGACAGAGCACAAGCAGGGATGGGGCAGAGAGGGAGACCCAGAATCTGAAACAGGCTCCAGACTCTGAGCTGTCAGCACAGAGCCCGATGCGGGGCTCAAACTCATGAACCATGAGATCATGACCTGAACCAAAGTCAGATGCTTAACTGACTGAGCCACCCTCTTTTAAAAGAGGACACTGCTTTAGACTCTTCTCATGGTTTAACCCCAGAAGCAGAAAAAGAATTAATTATTATTGAACAGGCATTTAAAAACAGGCAACTGCATTGCCAACAGTTAGGTTACCCTATTTATTTATATTCCTTACCCTCTATATGCCCACCAGACTTCTAGGCCAGCTTATAAAAGAAATTCAATGTTTAGAATGGCTTTTTCTTTCCCACTCATTTAAGAAAACCCACATTCCCTATATATGACAAATTACAGAGTTACTATTTAAGGGCAGATATCCTTGCCAACAACTGACAGGATACGATCCTGATTTCTTATATCTTGGGGTGTCTCATGAATGCTTTCTATGGATTCTTACTCAGTCTATAAAACTCCAAAGTGCCATGGCAGACTTTGTTGGCCAACTTGTTTACTCTCTGCCATCAGACAAATCGTTACAACAATTACCTCTTTTAAACATAACTTTACCCAAAAAATCATCTCCACAGGCAATTCCGCAAGCAAACACTTTTTTTATAGATGGCTCTGGAAAAACTACTAAATCTGCTGTTGTTTGGTTTGAACAATGATGCTATAAAGTAATATCTAAACGATAAACATCTACTCAAAGAGCAGAATTAAAGGCCGCTATTATGGTTTTACAACAATTACCTCACTAACCTATTAACATTGTAGCAGATTCTCAGTATGTAGTTTATGTGATAAAAAATATACAACAGGGGCGCCTGGGTGGCTCAGTCGGTTGAGCGGCCGACTTCAGCTCAGGTCATGATCTCATGGTCTGTGAGTTCGAGCCCCACATCGGGCTCTGTGCTGACAGCTCATGAGCCTGGAGCCTGCTTCGGATTCTGTGTCTCCCTCTCTCTCTGCCCTTCTCCTGCTCACGCTCTGTCTCTATGTCTCAAAAATAAATGAACGCTAAAAAAAAAAAAAAAAAATTAAAAAAAAAAAAAAAAAATATACAACAGTCCTCTGTTAGGGAATTAAAGGATTCCTTCCATATCGTTATTTTTTTTAATTTTTTATGTTTTTATTTTTTTTATTTTGAGAGAGAGACAGAGAGAGAGAGACACAGAGAGAGAGAGAGAACAAGGAGGGAAGGGTCAGAGAGAGAGGGAGACACAGAATCCAAAGCAGGCTTCGGGCTCTGAGCTGTCAGCACAGAGCCCAACGCGGGGACTCGAACTCAGGGACGATGAGTTCATGACCTGAGCTGAAGTCAGCCACTCACCCGACTGAGCCACCCAGGTGCCCCTATTGTTATTTTTAACTTTACAAGCCTTACTAGATAAACAGACATACCCTCTTTTTTCACTCACATAAGATCACATTCAGGCTTACCTGGAAACGAGGGAAGGAAACGAGGTTGCAGATCAATGTGTTGGTTACAATATTGCTTTTAAAACTGCTCAATTATCTCACGACTTTTGTCATCAAAATTATAGCCCCTTATTAGTCATTTCCACCTTACAGTTACTCAGGCCAAACAAATTGTTGCTGCCTGCCCTGATTGTCAACAGCCATCAGGAGGACAAAAACAATGGGAAATTAACCCCAAAGGTCTAACTGCAAATCAGCTTTGGCAAACTGATATTACACACTATTCCCCATTTGGATGTCACAAATGTATTCATGTGTCTGTAGACACCTTTTCAGGATTTATAATGGCCTCTATTCACACCAGAGAAAATGCAAAAAATATCATTCATCATTTTTTACATGTATTTTCAGAGCCGGTAAACCTAAAGAAATTAAAAGTGACAATGGGCCTGAATACCTTTCCTCCATGGTTAAGCAATTTTTCCAAAACTGGAATATACAGCACATTACTGGCATACCATATAATGCTACTGGACAGGCTATTATAGAACATGCACATGCCACTTTAAAACAAATTCTTCACAAACAAAAAAGGGGGAACCTGCATAATTCCTCCACTTGGAATTCATTATATAAAGCCTTATACCCTCTAATTTTTTAAAATTGTGTTTCCCGTGACCTCAAAGCTGCCAAACGGTATTTTGCACCATCTCCAGGCTCAAATATCAGATCTAAGGCACTACTTAAAAACATACGAGGCAATAATTCATGGAAAAGAACTTATGAACTAATAACATGGAGAAGGGGAGTTCTTCTCCCATCAGCATCACACTGGGCATCTGCCCATCTGATTAAGCCATACCATACCATAAGTAGGAAGGATCAGCTCTTCAACCTTCTTTCTCAGATGGCCAATTGTTCCTTACAAGGACAAGAGAGACCATGCCCACGAACAACCAAGGCAAATAATGCCACTTGGAGATAACTTAAGAAGCACTATCAACACTCCACTGAACTCATGTGCTGTCTAGGAGCGCCTTTTAGCATATTTAGCTGTGGTTTCTCAAAACTTAGCTAAGGTAATGGTTTGCTTAATATTTTTCTTTATCCAGACTGCTACTGCTTTTTCATCACTGTATTGGGCTCATAGCATAGACCCATTCTTTCTTCAAGCTGGTGGGATGCGGACTCACTGCTAACTAGTAATTATTCTCTTTGGACTGGAGGCATCTGGTTTCCGCCAAAAGGCCCTGTTTCTGAACAGAGATATTGGTTAAAGCTCAATACTTCTGTTCTTTTTGTGTCACCTTTCCCTCCTATTTGTGTAACCACTTCTGGATGTTTAAAAATCACAGCACAGACATATCTCCACTACATGCCTAAAACAAAGGACCATAGAGGAAATTTGACATTCATTCAGTACCCACCTTCACTACACCAATTATTCTTATCCACCCCCCATTTATCATTGCCAAATAAAGACGATATGGTCCCCGAGTAACTCTGCAGTCATCTAGCAGCCCTGCCAGGCCTCCCTTGCCTCTAAAGAGAAATTTTTTTCAAAATCTTACTTTCATTCATTGGGGTCCTAAAGGACGCTTAGCCTCAGCAATCAAACCTATTGGATTTTAAGAATCTGTCAACTCCTCCATCCTTTGGACTGATGGCAGACTTTCAGGGGTAATATTAAGAATTGAAAACAAAGATTCACATGGCCCATGCCATTACAATTTATGACATCTTAGCCTTTCCTTTTTGTTGCATAATCTCTCTCATGGGCATTATGCTAATAATAGTGGTACCTTTTATATGAATCTCACGCAGAATGTCTCAGAGAGCATCATGATCTGTACACCTCATCCTTATGTTTTCATAATTTCCACTACGCCAGTTAATATAACATTTTGACAACCCATATTATGTTTTTGAAGTACATCATCCAGCTTGATACACAGCCTGTATCAGCCATTATAATATTACCAAATTTTCTATCTCACATATGTTTATCTTAAAATGACAACTTTAAATCTGGCTGCCATAAGTTTAACAAGGTCTTGGGAAGGGTCCAATGGTCTCACTGAGTTAGCCAAGCTACTTCTCAGTGAAGACCTAAAAGATTTGTTGGATGGTTCATTGCCTTCCTTATCTCATCGGTTGTCATCTTAGCCACAGCCTCTGTTCCAGTGGTCTCCCTGACAGTCTATCCATACTGCTAAAGTAGCCATAATGAATATATTACCAAAGCAATAATTACTCAAATTCAAGTTGATAACAGTATCATGAAGAGACTGCAAGCTTCAGAAGTAGCACTTGAGTGGATGGGGGACAGCCAACAAGCACTTGTTCATCAAAATATACAATGTGACTGGCTGCAAAATATACAAAATTTGTGTCATTCCCTTACAATATAATATGTCTCAGCTCTCCTGGGATTTAATGAATAAACACCTACAAGGAGGCTTTTCCACCAATTTACAATCTGAGATTAATGCTTCCTCTTCCCAGCTACATCAACAACTGTTAGATATTCAGTAGGAAATACAGATATAATTTGAACAGGAGTTATCTGACAGTATGAAATGGTTAAATCCAACCAACTGGTTCCAAGGCCTCAATTTACATATTTGGATTGTTGCGGCTCTGCTTATTAATCTTTTTTGTATTTCTCAAATCTTTCTGAATGGTCTACATCACAGTGGCCTCCTCGAGATGTCATGAATGACTGATTGCCCTCCTCAGCTCCCATGAATAAGAAGATCCTTAGAACAAAAAAAGGGAGATATGTGGGGAATCAAATAGCTATGTCCTGGGTTAGGACATGATAGGGAATGCATTATAGAGAATGCATTACAAAGCAGAACACTGCGTTCTGGCCTTCGTTTAAACAGCAGGCCACTCTTTGCTTATCTAGGTAATGTATATTGAGGGGGCACTCACCTCGCTTTTTCTACACGTTTTCAAGATTTTTCACTGGCATGCAACCCTCTGATGTATTGCACATTATTTCCCTAAATGTATGCTTAATAAATATGGGAGCTTGAGAGCAGCTAGATGAGACTTTTTTTAGCCTCCCCCTCACCTCTCTTGACCTGCATGGAGTCTTGAGTAATCCTTTCTGCCATCCTCAGCTTTGCTGGACAAAACTGAAAGCCAAACCCACACTTACCTGCTCAGAAGCCACCAGTAGTTCTTCCTTGCCTACAGAAGAAAGTTAAAAACCTTAACTTGGTACTCAAGGTTTACTATAACCTCCTTCTGAAGAATCTTTGCCCGTCTCCCTCTTCATCCTATACCAACTTCCATGGAATGACCAAGCTGGAATACTTCCCAGTCTCTGAATATACCCCCTCCTTACATAGTGCTATTGGCTTAACTTGGCTCCTTTTATTGGAATCTTACACAAGTTGAAAACTCTAATAATCTTTAATCACATAGGACTTTTCCCAAAAAAACCTCCCCTTATTAATGATATAGAATCTTTTAATGACATCGAACTTCTTCCAAAAGAACCTCCCCTTATTCCACTAGTTACAAAAACTGCCAGAGATTAAAAATTCCTCTGTGATTTATATATGTTTTTAACTTATATTAGATTTGTTTTATTCATTCACTTACTCATTTATTCTTTCACTTAGCATATATTTACTGAGCATTTATTATGTGCCAGATACATGTAAAGAGCTCAGAAATGACCAAGACTTAGTTCTGGCCCTCCAAGAGCTGTGTCCATCTGGAAAATGGCAAATATATCACATCATATTGGTTGCGTATATATTGTGTGATAATAGAGGTACGCAGATACACAAAAGTACTGAAAAGGACTGAGAAAACAAGATTAGATCCAGATCGGAATGCCAGATAAAAGAATTAGGATATGAAGGCAGAGAGTATATCTTTGGATAAACGCTATTCATATACTTACCATGTCAACATGTGTTTGATGAATCACTCAAACCTGTATAAAATGGGTCATTTAAAGGAATTTTTGAACTGGAGAGAGGCCTGAAGGTTTGTGAATCGGGCCAAGGATTGCAGATAAGGTAAGAAGGACAATTACAAAAACCTCCATTTATTCCTCCTAGATATGAAGCTGTTTGGGAGCAAAAATTTGTCTTATCTATTTATTCCCCCATAGCACCTCAAGTAGGGTCTTAGTAATTGAAAGTTTATGCTTTTGTAGTTTCTAAGTTGGAAGTTACCTTAGAGATCATCTAGCCCTTGTTCCACAAATGAGAAAAAGGAAACTCTAAGAAATTATTTGCTCAGAGTCATCCAGTTTGTTACTCTAAAAGTTAAGACTGAGAACTCAAAATTAAGTGCTCTTTTAGTTCCTCTACATCTCATATCTCAAAACCTTCAACAGTCCTCATTGTAGTAGAGATCTCCAGCAGCAAAGTTCTGACATATATCTCCATCATGTTTGTTTCACACGGAAAGGTATAGAAGATCTAGATCTCATTGTATACATGGGGAGTCTGAGACCTAAAGAGGAGAAATGACTGGCTCAAAATCACAGATCTGGAGCTAGAACTCATAAGATATTTGTCAATTGGAATTGAATACATTGAATACATTCCCTGTAATCAAGGTATTACGCCTTGCATCAGCTAACAAGTAATTATCCTTCACTTTAGAGAATAAACACACCCCCAATTGCCATCATTCATCACTTAGTCTTAAACATGTATGCCTTTACGAAAGTCTTCTCATAGCCTGGAACATTTTCCTTAGCAACAAGAATAATAACCAATGAGTTTCTCTGAGATCCCTAAGTAATTTGTAACTACCCAGAGAAAAATTTTCTCACTCCCTCTTCTTGGCTCTTCTTCTCCTACTCTACTAATTCCAAAGGGAAAAAGGAAGGGAAATATATTATATTATATTATATTAATTATATTATATTAATTATGTTATATTATATTATATGTTTCCCTACCTCCTTTTCCAGATTTCCATGTCTGTCTGGTGCAGATGATCATCTTAGTGAGTTTCTGACTTCTCTCACCATGCGCATGCATACACATGCACACAAATATATACATGTGTTGATATGAAGGATGCTTTTTAGGGTTATTTTCAGCGATAAAATCAGATAATGGTCTCCAGGTAAAATTCAAATACTAGATCTATGGTAGTTTCCTTGTAGCATAAATAAGGCTTCCTAAGTCATAGGTCTCTTAGTGCTTGGGACGAGGGAGCCAGGATGAATGACGTGAGTACGATAGAAAGTTGATGAAGTTTGAGGGTCTCTTACCAAGCTATTAGAGCCAGACAGGTCATTCTTTTTCTACCAGCAGGCCAAAAGTTTAAGCCATTAGGTAGATAAGTTCAGAGTACTGATTTCCTACTACTTACTCTTAGTGCTAGGCAAATCATTTAGGCTTTCTGAACTTTAGTATTTTATCCTTCAAAATTGTCACAAGGAACAAAAGACAAAATTCCAGGCACTTAGCAGATTCTCAAGAAATGTTCAGTTTCCTCCCTTTATTCATTAATTTTCTAGATTACATCTTCATTTATTGGTATATTTTACGTTATTATTTTATTTTGTTTTATTTTACTTCATTTTATTTGAGCAGGGGAAGGGGAAGAGGGAGCAGAAGAGAGAGAATCTTAAGCAGGTTCCATGCCCAGAGTGGAGGCTGACATGGGGCCTGATCTCAATTTTACCTGGAGACCATTTGATCTCATGTGAGATCATGACCTAAGACAAAATCGAGAGTCAGTAGTTTACCAACTGAGCCATTCAGGTGCCCTTGTTGTTTTTTGTTTGTTTGATTGTTTGTTTTGGTTTTTTTTGTTTGTTTGTTTTCGTTTTCATTTTTGCTTTTGTTTTTAATGTAGGCATGCCTTAAAATTTTCTCTTTGGTCCCCTTTGCTTCTCCAACCTCTTTCTGGTATGCCATTATTTCTTCAGTATTAGTTTTTTTTTCCTTTTACCAAAGGAGTCTTACATGTCT
Organism: Paguma larvata; assembly: GCA_030068075.1. NCBI lineage: Eukaryota > Metazoa > Chordata > Mammalia > Carnivora > Viverridae > Paguma > Paguma larvata. Next base: position 49,312,820 of record CM057830.1, on the reverse strand, counting down.
TCATCTGGTCTTGCATTACTCCAATCTCTCCTCTCTTTCCAAGTGTATATTGGTTGTCTGTACTTGAACAATTCACCACCAAAAACTCAACCAGGACCTTTTGTTTAAATATCTATCTTCCCTGAGAAATTTTGAGTTCTTCAATTTTTTTTTCCATTTTTATTTTTTTATTCTGTCTCCACTCAGTACTTACCACAGTTCATGACAGTTAATAAATGTTCAAATTTAAGCTACAAAATAGATGAGCATTAGGGAAGAGAAGCAAAAATAATATAAAAACAGTGAGGAAGACAAAATATAAGAGACTTTTAAATATAGAGAACAAACTGAGGGTTGCTAGAGGGGTTGTGGATGGGGGATGGGCTCAATGGGCAAGAAGCATTAAAGAAGACACACGTTGGGATGAGCATTGGGTATTAAACATAGGGGACGAATCACTGGAATCTACTCTTGATATCATTATTGCACTACACGCTAACTAACTTGAATGTAACTTTTAAAATAAATAAATAATTTAAAAAAGAAATATTTTCAATTAGAAAACTGGTTTCTCTAACAATAGGCTAGGCGAAAGGTAATAAGGGTCTGACCCCCAATGGGAGCAATAGGAGTAGATCGAGAAAAAACATTATGAGAGACAGAGAGATACACTCATATACAATGCCATCTTTGTATAAAAGTAATGGTGTTGTGTGAGAGATAGCACTTGATTTCTACCAGTACCTCATTGAGATGATAGGAGTCCGTCTTTAGATTTACCTTGTTCTTGGAATACTCTCTGGTAGCTTTTATGAGTTTCCATTTGAGTCTCAGTGTAGGTTTCAGTAATAGGACCTCCTTTCTCAACACCCACCCCACACACGCCCTTATGCAAACACACACACACACACACACACACACACACACACACCTCAGCCCTTCCTTCCTGAATTTTCTGGCCTGAATTTTACTCTAGTTCTAGCAAGATGTACAATGTGACTTTATTATTCTAACCCATCATAAGTGCCCATTCAGACATAACCCATCTCTACTTAATGATGGTTACATTCTGACCCCTCCTCCCTTTCTCAGTCCTGTCTGTCTCTAGGAAACTGGGGGCTTCCAAGTACTTTTCATGCTTTCTGCCTCTGCCTATCTCTAGCTTTGTCTAAGCTCTGTTGCTTACCTCTATTTATCCATTCAATCATCATGTCAACTCAAATCATTTGAACAAATATTTACTGACCATGAATGCATGTCAGGTCCTGTGCTAGGCACTAAAGTTACAGATGACAGTCACTGAATACAAAGAGTATTCAGTTTAATGGGGGAAGGTAGATGTTTAAAACAACCAACAAAACGAATAGGCAACCAACGGAATGGGAAAAGATCATCGCAAATGACATATCGGATAAAGGACTAATATCTAAAATGTATAAAGAACTTACCAAACTCCAAACCCGAAAAACAAACAACCCAGTGAAGAAATGGGCGGAAGATATGAATAGACACTTCTCCAAAGGGGACATTCAGATGGCCAACAGACACATGAAACGATGCTCAATGTCACTCATCATCAGGGAAATACAAATCAAAACTACACTGAGATACCACCTCACACCAGTCAGAGTGGCTAAAATGAACAAATCAGGAAACTATAGATGCTGGCGAGGATGTGGAGAAGTAGGCACCCTCCTACACTGTTGGTGGGAATGCAAACTGGTGCAGCCACTCTGGAAAACGGTGTGGAGGTTCCTCAAAAAAATGAAAATAGAGCTACCCTATGACCCAGCAATAGCCCTGCTAGGAATCTACCCAAGAGACACAGGAATGCTGATGCATAGGAGCACGTGTACCCCAATGTTCATAGCAGCACTTTCGACAATAGCCAAATCACGGAAAGAGACCAAGTGCCCATCAACTGACGAATGGATAAAGAAGTTATGGTACTTATATACAATGGACTACTACGTGGCAATGAGAAAAAATGAAATCTGGCCATGTGTAGCAACATGGATGGAACTGGAGGGTATTATGTTAAGTGAAATAAGTCAGTCAGAAAAAGACAGATACCATATGTTTCCACGAATAGGTGGACTTTGTGAAACTAAGCAAAAACCAGGGGGAGGGGAAGAGGGGAAAGAAAAAAAAGACACAGAGAGGGAGGGAGATAAAACATAAGAGACTCTCAAAGACTAAGAAAAAACTGAGGGTAAGGGGGATGAGGGAGGGGGGAGAGGGGGTGATGGGCATTAAAAAGGGCACATGTTGGGATGAACACTGGGTGTTATATGTAAACCAATTTGAAAATAAACTATTATAAAAAAAAACACCTACTGCTGCTTAACAAATAATCCCAAACCTTAGATATATAAAGCAACTATTTTTTTTTTATTTTTCATGGTATCTGTGGTAAATTTGAGTTAGAGAACAGTGAAGATAACTTGTTTCTGTTTCACAACATCTTCAGAATTGGTAAAACTCTAAAACTGTAGGTAAGTTTACATGTGGAAGCTATCATTGTGGAAACATCTTCCAACTTAAATGTTGACTGAGATCTCAGCTATTTCTATACATGGACTAGCAGTGGCAGAGCAGAAAACAGGCATCCTTAGCAGGTATTCTTCAAAAAGAAGATGGCCAAGGACATTATTACAAAGTTCTTTGTGGTTTGACGAAAAACATTACTTAAGCAGTTAAAATTTACAATAATTTGCTATCCATGTTTTTTTTTTCATATGGTATCACAATTCTTCAGGTGTTTACTCACTTATTATAAGAGTGGATCTTCCCAACCATGCTTAAAGTCAGTCTGTTGGAACTGAATTTTAAATTCCTTCACTGATCCTTATGCAGATTTGAACACCATGCAAGCCTAAATGTAAGGATTTGCTACTTGGTTAATTTATACAGTTACAAAGGAATACAATATTGACTGAGTGAGTGTATTTATATGTGTGACACTAGTGTGACATGTTTCTGCCTCTATATGTGGCTGAGTGTGGTACCAGCTGGAGTGGATGGTTTGAAAAGGTTGATGGATTTGGCTCCAGTGGCCTGAGGTTTTCCAACTGTAGATCTATCTTGCCAAGGTAAAAACATCCTTCAGCCAGTCATCTAGAGTGAGTATGCAGGTAGTCCTCAAAGCCAGAAAGTAAGGTGTAAGATATTTGGAACATCTCTAGTGTCATGGAATTCCAAACCTTGAATAGTGGGGCTTCTCCAGGCTATAGTTCCACAGGTTACCCCATACAGAAGTAGAAAACCATTTGAAGTCGTGGAATGGGCTCTGGGTAGGGAGGGATAAGGGCATGTGTCAAAAGCCCATATTTTGCTAACCACTTTAAATGTATGCCTCCATTTTTGTTTGAATTCTAACCCCAAAAAGGGGGCATTTGTTTTATTTTATTTTGTTGTTGAGAAAAATACATATGTAATAACGTGCACTAATTTCAACTATATATTTAATGAGTTTTGACAAAAATATACACTTAGGTAACCGATACTCAGATCAAGCTATATAGAACATTTCCAACAGCCCAGAGGCTCCTTTAGTGCTTCTTCCATTCCCTATCTTCCTAGGTGTAACCCTTATTCTTAGATCTAGCACCATAGATTAGTCTTGCCTGTTGTTTATAAAACATATAAACATATAATGCCAGAAATTTTTATAAATGTAATCACATGGTATGTACACGTTTGTGTCTGGCTTATTTCACTAAGCATGTTTTTCAAATTATTTTGTGTTGTACTATTGTATTAGTCATATATTTCTCTGTAACAATATTTCTGTAAAGTTAAGAGATTAAAACAACACATTTATTATTTCATAGTGTCTGTGGATCACGATTCTGTGCATGGCTTAATTGGATCCTCTGCATCAAGGTCTCATAAAGATGAAATCAAGATATTGGCAGGGAGAGATCCAACATGGTGGAGAATTAGGGAAACCTGAAATTTCCTCATCCCTCAAATACAGCAGTGTTGAGGTCAAAGGACTTTGAATTCCAAGAGTCTGGGCTGCAGAGTGACAGAACATCTCTAGAGACCCACAGGGACAACCTGGAGGGTCATAAATGCATGACTGTGAACTGGAAAGATAATATGGGCAGCATAGGCATGGATCCCCTTCTGCAGAGATATAAAGGGAAAAGAAAGAGAGGCTGTGGAAACATAGAACAGTATCTGGACAAGAGAAAAACTATGGACTGGGATGGAGAAAGATCCAATCTCTAACTGTGAAGCTTTCTCTGGACTGGGGCAGCAGCCCTCTTCATGCACCTGGGGAGAAGAGGAGCCAGCCAGAGGCTCAGTAACTAGTTCAGAGGAGAAATCTTCAGTGGGAGAAAGCAATCCCCACCCTGGAGTGCTGTGGGAAGAACATATATAACAATTCAAAAGACGAAGACTGCCTGCGCCCACCAGCCATAGGCCATATACTGGATATGTAGAGAGGCATTTCCCCAGAACCTGGGTGCATCGAGTGGGACCCTTTAAGACATCAAGGTTTAAATCCCAGCTGAGTGCCGAGAGGCACGGGAGTTGGTGAAGCAGGACAAATCGCCTCATTCACACCCATGGCACTCTGAGGACAGCCTGAACAGAGTGGTCTGGGACGCCCAGTCTGGGGAGGAGAGACTGAGGTGTTGCCAGTTTTCTCCCTATCACCAACAAGGTGGGGTCTCAGGGAACGGACAATGGGCCCTCAGTGGAGGCAGAACCTGCCTACACCAAACCATGATGTTCCATGCCTGGTAACTGCGTATCCACTGGGGTGGGACAGACGCTGATGAACCAGACAGCTCCTCCTCCAAACCAGTACTGCCGACAGCGGTTTGTCATTTCTTTATTAATTTCTTGATATATTTTTTTCTTCATTTTCTCCTTATTTCTTCTCTCCTCTAGTCTGGTTATTCTGGTTGTTGGTTTGTTTAAGTAGATATATTTAATCTATTCTCTTTATACCTGTTATACATCTCCTTCTTTATTTTCCTTTCTCTTTCTCTCTGGATTAAGCTGTATAGTTTCTTTCCTTGGTCAATTTTATTTTTTTCTTTTTCCCCACCCCTGTCACTTCTCTCCTTGTATGGGATATGGCCTTTTCCATCAATACTGCCCCCTCCCCATTGTTGAGATGTAGCTGGTGTTTCTGTTTTTTTTTCTTTTGTTTGTTTGTTTGTTTGTTTTCCTTTCCAGGGCTACTTAAACAAATCAAAGCACACCTGGTGGAGGGCCTAAAACATCACTACAAGAAAGGACATAAAAGCAACCAAAATCACAACAGCTGAGAGCAAGTAACATGCTCCAAACAATGATTCCTGAAGGGTCAGGCCCTGGATGGTGCACGACCCCTTTTTAATATAGTAGTGCTCACAGGTGCAGGGCACATGACAAGCTTTTAAAATACATAAGGGACAGAAAACTTGGCAAATTGATGAAATGGAAGATTTCTCCTAAAAAGAAATTCCAGAAAGAAATGACAGCTAAAGAATTGATCAAAACAGATATAAATAATATAATGGCACAAGAATTTAGAACAGCAATCATTAGATTAATCGCTGGGCTTGAAAAAAGCATAGAAGACAGCAGTGAATCTATTGCTACAGAGGTCAAGGAACTAAAAAATAGTCATGATGAATTTAAAAATGCTGTAAATGAGGTGTAAAATAAACTAAAGATAGTGACAGCAAGGATTGAAGAGGCAGAGGAGAGAATAAGAGGAAGAAGAGAAAAAGAGAGATAAAAAATAAATCTAGACCACGAGGGAAGAATTAGAGAACTAAATGATTCAATGAAACATAATATTATCCATATCATAGGTTTTCCAGAAGAAGAAGAGAGAGAAAACGGCAGAAGGTGTGCTTGAACAAATCGTAGCTAAGAATGTACCCAAACTGAGGAAGGAAACAGACATTGAAATCCAGGAGGCACAGAGAACTACCTTCAGACATAACAGGAATCAATCTTCTGAATGAAATATCATAGTGAACCTGACGTAACACAAAGATAAAGACAGAGCTCTGAAAGTAACTAGGGATAAAAGAGCCTTAAACTACAAGGGTAGATACATAAGGGTGGTAGCAGACCTATGTACTGAAACTTGGCAGGCCAAAAGGGAGTGGCAGGAAGTATTCAATGTGCTGAGTAGGAAAAATATACAGCCAAGGATCCTTTATTCATCAAGGTTATCATTCAGATTAGAAGGAGAGATAAAGGTTTTCCCTGACTAAAAAAAATGAAAGAGTTCATCACCACTAAATCAGCCCTACAAGAGATCCTAAGGGGACTCTATGAGGACCAGAGACATCACTACAAGCATGAATCTTACAGATAACACAATAACCCTAAATCCTTTTCTTTCAATAGTAACACTGAATGTAAATTGACTTAACGCTCCTATCAAAAGATATATGGTATTATAATGGATGAAAAACCAAAACTCATCTATTTCCTGTCTATAAGAGATCCATTTAGGACCTGAGGACACACTCATATTGAAAGTGAAGGGATAGAGAACCATCTATCATGTTACTGGAAGTCAAAATAAAGCTGGAGTAGCCATACTTCTATCAGACAAACTAGATTTTAAACTAAAGACTATAACAAGAGATGAAGAACATTATATAATAATTGTGGAGTCCATCTGTCAAGAAGAGCTAACAATTATAAATGTTTATGCACCCAATTCAGAAGGCACCCAAACATATAAAACAATTAATCACAAACATAAGCAATCTTATTGATAAGAATGTGGTAATTGCAGGGGACTTCAATAATCCACTTACAGCAATGGGAAGATCATCTAGACAGAAAATCAATAAAGAAACAATGCCCTTGAATGATATACTGGAACAGATGAACTTGACAGATATATTCAGAGATTTTCATCTAAAGCAGCAGAGTGCACTTTCTTCTCGAGTGCACAGGGAATATTCTCCAAGATAGATCACATACTGGGTCACAAAACAGCCCTCAAAAAATATAAAAGAATCGAGATCAATACCATGCACATTTTCAGATCACAATGCTATGAAATTTGAAATCAACCACAAGAAAATTTTTTAAAAACTCCAAATGCATGGAGGTTAAAGAATATCCAACTTAAAAAATGAATGCATCAACCAGGCAATTAAAGAAGAAATTTAAAAATACATGTAAGCAAATGAAAATGAAAACACGACATTCCAAACCTTTTAGGATGCAGCAAAGGTAGTCCTAAGAGGAAAATACATTGTAATCCAAGCCTATCTCAAGAAACAAGAAAAATCCCAAATATAAAATCAAACAACACACAAAAGGATCTAGAAGCAGAACAGCAAAGACACACCAAACCCAGCAGAAGAAGAGAAATAATAAAGATCAGAGCGGAAATAAACAATACAGAATCCAAAACAAACAAACAGACAAAATCGAAACAAACAAACAAACACAGGAGAAGAGATCAAGGAAACTAAGAGTTGTTTTTTTTCTTTTTTTTTGAAAAAAAAAATAAGCAAAATTGATAACCCCCTAGCCAGATTTCTCAAAAACAAAAGAGATAGGATCAAAATAGATAAAATCATGAATGAAAATGGACTTATCACAACCAGTGCTTCAGAAATACAAGCAATTGCTAGAGAATACTATGAAAAATTATACGCCAACAAACTGGACAAACTGGAAGAAAGGGACATATTCCCAGACACCCATACTCTACCAAAACTCAAATGGGAAGAAATAGAAAATTGAACTACCCTGTGACCCAGCAATAGCACTACTGGGAATATCCAAAGTATACAGGAGTGCTGATACATAGGGACACATGTAGCCCAATGACTATAGCAGTGCTTTCCACAATAGCCAAATTATGGAAAGAGCCTAAATGCCCATCAACTGATGAGTGGATAAAGAAGATGTGGTTCAATGGAAATGTTTTACAATGGAATACTACTTAGCAATAAGAAAGAATGAAATCATGCCATTTGCAGCAACGTAGATGGAACTTGAATGTATTATGTTAAAGTGGTATAAGTCAGTCAGAGAAAGACAGGTATCATATGTTTTCACTCATATATGGAACTTGAGAAACTTAAGAGAAGACCATGGTGAAAGGGAAGGCGAAAAAATAGTTACAAACAGAGCAGGAGGGAGGAAAACCACGAGAGACTCTTAAACACAGAGAAACTGAGGGTTGATGAGGGGGTTGGAGAGAGGGAAAAATAGGTGATGGGTATTAAGGAGGTCACTTGTTGAGCTGAGCACTGGGTGTTGTATTTAAGTGATGAACCACGGGAATCTACTCCCAAAAACCAAGATCTCACTTTACACACTGTATGTTAGACAAGTTGACAATAAATTATATTTAAAAAATAGAAACAAAAACCAGTTAGAAGACAAAAAAATGTTGGCAAGGCTGGCAGTCTTAATTGGGCTTGATTGGGAAAATATTTACTTCCAAACTAACATTGGAATGTTATTGGCAACATTCAGTCACTTGCAGACTGCTAGACTGAGGGTCTCAATTTCTTGTGGGCTGTTGGAAACATATTATAATGAAGCTATAAACAACAATTTCTATTGAGTGAATCCCCTGGAGTAGAATCCCTGGATCATGGAGCCCACATATTTTTAGACTTAGTAGACATTTATACATGCTTATTGTTAATCCTCACAATTAATTTGGGGGTATTTATCACTATCCCTATTACTAGATGAGAAATCAGAAATTTAGAGAGGGAAAATGACTTAACCAAGGGCCCAAGAAAGCATCAAGTCGTGATTCAATTCAAGGTCTTGCTAGCTCCCAGATCAGTCATACCACATCAGTATTTTTCAAACTTCAGCCATTTGTATACAACTCTCACAATCTCTGCAATATCTTAAAGAACAACTCTTCACAAAATCATTGTTCTGGTCTACAAGTATGTTTTCCTAATAGGTATATATATATATATATATATATATATATATATATATATATATATATATATATACATATACATATAGACATCTGTTAAAACAAAAAACAGTCATCCAAGTATCACTTAAAAAAATCTTACGTACCGCAGACTAGTGGTGCTTGTACAATTCGGGAAATATTTGGCTGTCTGCACATTGAAGCTAAGAGTTATATTGTTCTTGTTCTGGCCCTATCCCCAATTATCGGTGTGTACTTGCCTAAGTCCCTTCCACTCTCTGAGATCCAGTTACTCCATATGTACAATGACAAACATGGAGTGAATCTTTTGTGTACCCTTCCCTTTTGGGTCTGCCTTGTATTCTGAGTCAAGGTAATGAACAAATTCATATGGCACATTGGTAGACACTGGTGGCAAGATGTAGACGTTTAAGTCCATCAACTTCCCTTTCTCATGCAGTGACAAAGGCCCTGCTTTCTGTCATCCATATCTGTGTATAGATCTGATTCTTTGGACATGGAGCAGTACATTTGTACTTCTGGGGTAAAGAAGGGGATTATGCATATATGTGGGTGGGTATAGACATCATTCTTACACAGGATTCTTTCCCACGATCCACTTCATCTCACTATATCTCCAGTTCTTTATCTTGCCACATGACTTAAGCCTTAAAACAGTAGAACTGTTGCCTGTTGTTGTTATTTGTTTTTTCAGCACAAACTTCTTTTGAATGCAGCAGCTCAGGGAGCTAAACATGGCCACAGAGTAAGATCTGCTTTCGGCGTGGTGTTGATTATGTGAAATTATTACCATTACTTATGAAAATATCACAAAGGTCAGATTTTCAGTTCCAGATTCAATGAAATTCAATTAGTTGTTGTTATGATAGTCTGACTCCCCCTGCCAGCAAGAAATTTCAGTCCCTTCTAAGCCATGAGCAGCAGGTGAATTGTTTACACAATAAATTGGTTAATTTGATAAATTAATATAATAGTAGTGAAATAAAATTTACACTCTGAACCACTCACACCCCTACTTACCATTTCAAAACAGTTTAAGTTCCTTCATAGGCCTGACTGTAGCCTCAGACTTAAAATTAAATTATGAATAAACCAGTATTGATGGAGTGCCCACTGAGTGCCCAGGCCCGGGTCAGCCTAAGCCATGAAGCAGAGATGTGCAGGAAAGGAAGAGGGGGAGAAATATTACATACAGGATATTGTTTCTAAGCATTATGCTAAATATTGTTTTAAAATGTATTCTCCCAACAATTATCTGAAGGAGGTATTATTACTATATTGCTTTTACAGACAAGGATTCTGAAAGATCACAAAATAGTGGCAAAGACAGGATTCATCCCAGGCCCAGTCAACTCCAATACCTACATATTTTTTCTACTATAGTATACCATTAAAAATATATATATTTCTCTTGAGAGGGAGAGAGAGAGAGAGAGGATCCCAAGCAGGCTCTGCACAGTCTGCACTGACTGTGCAAAGGTCAACATGGGGCTTGAACCCACAAACTGTGAGATCATGACCTGAGCCAAAATCAAGAGTCAGAGGCTTAACCGAATGAGCCACACAGGTACCCTGCAATAGAGTATACTTTTAAGTACAAGTGTCTCTGCCTTTAAGCTTACCTCAGTACAACAGGGAAAGGGGGACTGTTGAGTGGGAAGGAAAGACCGAAAGCCACAAATACTAGAAAGGAACAGAAAGAATCTCCAAAAATAATGACAAAACTAGAAATAAAATGTCATTAAAAACATATCTATCAACAAGTATTCTGAATGTAATGGACTAAACGCTCCAATCAAAAGACATAGGGTGTCAGAATTGACTTAAAAATAAAATAAAAACAAGTCCCATCTATATGCTGACTACAAGAGAACTCAGTTTAGACCTAAGGACACACATTCAAATTAAAAGGAAGGGAATGGAGAAATAGTTACCATGCAAATGGATGTCAAAAGAAAGCCAGAGTAGCAATTCTTATATCAGATAAATTAGATTTTAAAGCAAAGACTTTAAGAAGAGATGAAGAAGTGCACTATATCATAATAAATGTGTCTATCCAACAAGAAGATCTAACAATTGTAAATATTTATGCCCCCAACTTGGAAGAACCAAATATTTAAAATAATTACTAACAAAAATGAAGGAACTCATTGATAATAATACAATAATAGTAGGGGATTTTAACACCCTACTTACATCACCTAAACAGAAAATTAATAAGGAAACAGTGGCTTTGAATAACACAGTGGAGCAGATTGACTTAACAGATATATTCAGAAGAGTTCATCCCAAAACAGCAAACTTATACATTCCTTTCAAGTTCACAATGGACTTCTCCAGAACAGATCACATCCTAGGTCATAAGTCAGGCCTCAACAAGTACAAAAAGATTGAGATCATATCATGGATATTTTCTGACCACAATACTATGAAACTTGAAGTCAACCACAAGAAAAAATTTGGAAACGCCACAAATAAATGGATACTTAAAGAGCATGACACTAAACAATGCATGGGTCAACCAGGAAATTAAATAAGAAATTTAAAAATAAATGAAAAACAACCAAAATGAAAACAAAACAATCCAAAACCTTTGGGATGCAGAAAAAGTAGTCCGAAGACAGAAGTATATGGCAATAGAGGCCTTCCTCAAGAAGCAAGAAAAATCTTGAATAAACAACCTAACCCATAAATAGTGAAGAAATTGAATCAGTTATCAAAAATCTCCCATCAAATAAAATCCCTGGACCAGATGGCTACCCTGCGGAATTTTACCAGACATTTAAAACGGAGTTAATACCTATCCTCCTCAAGCTGTTCTAAAATCTTGAGAGGGAAGGAAAACTCCCAGACTCATTCTACGAAGCCAGTATCACATTGATTCCCAAACCAGATATAGACCCAGCAAAAAAAAAAAAGAGAATTACAGGCCAATATCCCTGATGAATATGGATGCAAAAATTCTCAGCAAGATACTAGAAAATCGAATCACCTAAAGGAGCCAGAAAAAGAACAATAAACAAGGCCTAAAACCAGCAGAAGTAGGTAAATAATAAAAATTAGAGCAGACATAAATGATATAGAACAAAAAAACAGAAATATAAATCCATAAAGCCAGGGGCTGTTTATTTGAAAAAAAAATAATATTGATAACACCCCAGCTGTATTTAGCAAAAAAGAAAGGAGAAAAGACCTAAATAAATAAAATCACAAATCATTTTTTCTTATAAAAAGAAATATTCACCATTTCAAGTAGGATTCATCCCTGGGTTACAGGGCTGGCTCAATATCTGCAAATCAATCTCCGTGATAAATCACATTAACAAAAGAAAAGATAAGAACCATATGATCCTGTCAATAGATGCAGAAAAAACATTTGACAAAATACAGCATCCTTTACTAATAAAAACTCTCAAGAAAGTCGGGATAGAAGGAACATACTTAAACATCATGAAAGCCATATATGAAAAGTCCACAGCTAATATCATCCTCAATGGGGAAAATTTGAGAGCCTTCCACCTAAGATCAGGAACACGACAGGGGTGTCCACTCTCACCACTCCTATTTAACATAGTGTTGGAAGTCCTAGCACCAGCAATCAGACAACAAAAATAAATAAATAAATGAAAGGCATCAAGATTGGCAAGGAGGAAGTCAACTTTCACTTTTTGCAGATGACATACTTTACATGGAAAACCCGACAGAATCCACCAAAAACCTACTAGAACTGTTCCATGAATTCAGCAAAGTTGCAGGGTACAAAGCCAATGTATAGAAATCGGTGGCATTTCTACACACCAACAATGAAGCAGCAGAAAGAGAAATAAAAAAGCTAATCCCATTCACAATTGCACCAAAAACCATAAAATATTTAGGTATAAGCCTAACCATAGTAAAAGGTCACTATGCTGAAAACTATAAAAAACTTATGAAGGAAATTGAGGAAGATACAAGGAAATGGAAAAACATCCCATGCTCATGGATTGGAAGAATAAATGTTGTTAAAATGGCAATACTACCCAAAGCAATCTACACATTCAATGCAATCCCAATCAAAATTGCACCAGCATTCTTCTCAAAGCTAGAGCAAACAATCCTAAAAATTGTTTGGAACCACAAAAGATCCCGAATAGCCAAAGTAATACTGAAGAATAAAACTAAGGCGGGAGGCATCACAATCCCAGACTTTAACCTCTACTACAGAGCGATAGTCATCAAGACTGTATGGTATTGGCACAAAAACAGACACATAGACCAATGGAATAGAATAGAAAACTCAGAAATGGACCCGCAAGTATCCGGCCAACTAATCTTTGACAAAGCGGGAAAGAGTACCCAATGGAAAAAAGATAGCCTCTTTAGTAAATGGTGCTGGGAGAACTGGAAAGCAACATGCAAAAGAATGAAACTAGACCACTTCCTTACACCACTCACAAAAATAAATTCTAAATGGATAAAGGATCTGAATGTGAGACAGGAAACCATCAAAATCCTAGAGGAGAAAGTAGGAAAAAGCCTCTTTGACCTAAGTCGCACCAATTTCTTACTCGACACGTCTCCAAAGGCAAGAGAATTAAAAGCAATGATGAACTACTGGGACCTCATCAAGATAAAAAAGCTTCTGCATGGCAAAAGAAACAACCAACAAAACTGATAGGCAACCAACGGAAAGGGAAAAGATAATCGCAAATGACATATCGGATAAAGGACTAGTATCTAAAATCTATAAAGAACTTACCAAACTCCGCACCCGAAAAACTAATAATCCTGTGACGAAATGGGCAGAAGATATGAATAGACACTTCTCCAAAGAAGACATCCAGATGGCAAACGGACACGTAAAACGATGCTCAATGTTACTCATCATCAGGGAAATACAAATCAAAACCACACTGAGATACCACCTCACACCAGTCAGAGTGGCTAAAATGAACAAATCAGGAAACTATAGATGCTGGCGAGGATGTAGAGAAACAGGCACCCTCTTGCACTGTTTGTGGGAATGCAAACTGGTGCAGCCACTCTGGAGAACTGTGTGGAGGTTCCTCAAAAAAATGAAAATAAAACTACCCTACGACCCAGCAACAGCACTGTTAGGAATCTACCCAAGAGATACAGGAGTGCTGATGCATAGGGGCACGTGTACCCCCATGTTCATAGCAGCACTTTCGACAATAGCCAAATCATGGAAAGAGACTGTCCATCAACTGATGAATGGTTAAAGAAGAAGTGGTGTATATATATATATATACACAATGGAATACTACGCAGCAATGAGAATGAATGAAATCTGGCCATGTTTGGCAACATGGATGGAAATGGAGGATATTATGCTGAGTGAAATAAGTCAGGCAGAGAAAGACAGATGCCATATGTTCCCACGCATAGGTTGGCTTTGGGAGACCTAAGAGAAAACCAGGGGGGAGGGGAAGAGGGGAAGGAAGAAAAAAAGCCACAGAGAGGGAGGAAGAATAACATAAGAGACTCTCAAAGACTAAGAAAAAACTGAGGGAAGAGGGTGTGGGAGGGGGGAAAGTGGGTGATGGGCACAGAGAAGGGCACTTGTTGGGATGAGCACTGGGTGTGGTATGGAAACCAATTTGACAATAAATTATTAGCAAATCAAAAAATAAAAATAAATAAAATGTGTAATATGATATTAATATAAAAAAAGCCTAAATGTCCATCAACTGATGAATGGATAAAAAAATAAGTGGTAATATATACACATACACATACACGCACACACACAATGACTACTAGTTGGCAATGAAAAATAATGAAATCTTGGCATTTGCAACAACGTGGATGGAACTGGAGGGTATTATGCTAAGTGAAATAAGTTAGTCAGAGAAAGACAGATATCATATGTTCTCATTCATATTTGGATGTTGAGAAACTTAACAGAAGACCATGAGGGAAGGGAAGGAAAAAGTAGTTACAAACTGAGAAGGAGTCATTCCATAAGAGACTCTTAAATACAGAGAACAGAGGATTGATGGGGGGAGTTGGGGAGAGGGGAAAATGGGTGATGGGCATTGAGGAGGGCACTGGGTGCTGTGTGTAAATGATGAATCATGGGAATCTACTCTCAAAGCCAAGAGAACACTGTATACCCTGTATGTTAGTTAACTTGACAATAAATTATATTTTAAAAAAATAAATTAAATCAACTAAAAATGAGAAAGACTTAAATAGACATTTTTCCAAAAGATGTACAAATGGCCAAAAGGTATATTAAAAGGTTTTCAACATCAGTAAACATCAGGGAAATGCAAATCAAAACCACGATGAGACATTAATACCTCACACATGTTAGAAAATCTGTTATCAAAAAGACAGAAAATAACAGATGCTGGCAGAGATGTGGAGAAAAAAAGTGACCCTTGCATGTTATTGTTTTGAATGTAAATTGGTAGAGTCAGTATGGAAAACAGTATAGAGATTTCTCAAAGAATTAAAACTGGAACAATTCTGGGTATATTTTTAAGTAAAATAAATTAAATAAATAAATAAATAAGATTATGATCTCAAAGAGATATCTCTACTTGCATGTTCATTGCAGCATTATTCACAATAGCCAAAGTATAGAAATAACCTAAATGACTGTCGACAGATGAATAGACAAAGAAATGTTAGATGGGTAGGTAGGTAGATAGATAGATAGATAGATAGGTAGATAGATAATGGAATATTATTCACCCTTAAAAAGAAGGTAATCCTGCTATTTGTAGCAACATAGATGAGCCTTGAGGGCATTATGCTAAGTAAAATAAGTTGACAGAGAAAGACAGATAGTATATTGTTTCATTTATATGTGGAAGCTTAAAAAAATGTTGAACTCACGGAAAAAGAGTAGAATGATGGTTGCTGGGGGCTATGAATTAGGGGAAATAGGGAGAATTTGATAAAAGGTACAGCCATTAAGTTACAATATGAATAAAGTTTGAGGATGTAATGTATAACATGGTTACTATATTGATAATACCGTATTCCAAAATTGAAATTTGCTAAGAAAGTAGAACTTGTGTTCTCACACACACACAAAAAAAAACTGGTAAACATCAGGTGATTGATATGTTAATTAACTTGAGTGTGGGAATTCATTCATGATGTATACACATATCAAATCACCGTATTGTACACCTGATATTATAATTTTATTTGTCAATTATATCTCACTATAGCTGAAAAAAAGAATTAACATAGATCCATATAGAATTGCAGGGGAACCCAAATAAAAACATATGATCAGGTGATCTTGTAGAAGAAAGACAAAATTGGAAGAATCACAATTACTGATTTCAAAACTTACTAAAAATCTCCAGTTACCAAAATAATGTGCTACTGGTAGAAGGACAGACATATAGTCAGTGGAATACAATTGAGAGTCTAGAAATAAACCCATATGAATATGGTCATCAATTTTTGACAAAGCTAGCAAGATAATTCCATGGGGAAAAAAGTCTTTTCAACTAATGGTGCTGGGGACAACTGGATAGTCACATGCAAAATAACGAAATTGGGCTCCCAATTCATACCATATACAAAAATTTACTCAACAATAGAGATGTCAGCAAAATGGCAGCATAGGAATTTTTACCACTCAGCTCCTCCCAGAAACATCAATGTGAGCATCTATTTGCACCCAAAAATACCTTTACAAAAACCAAGGATTTAAGGCGAGGAATTACAAAAGTGAGGGATTTCTAGGTGAAGCACAGAAATTAGAAAGGATGCATTGAGATGAGGAGGAAATATAGATTTGCGCTATTGCCGGCATGCTTGCCTACACTTAGGCAGCCCAGCACTGAAAGAGACACTTTCCATATAGAAGGACAGTAACAGGAATGCCTGACTTCTCATGGACTCCAAAGTGGGTTTGAACTCATCACATGACCTCTTATCCAGGAATACACCACGATACCACACTTCTTAATTTAAATGATACATTAGAAATAACTTGCTGAAAGGGGCCATCCAAAAGTCTTACTTATTCTTCCTCTTGAGAAAAGTGGAGGCCCTGGAGAGAACTTCTGGCTATCTGGATGGTATCTCTACAGCCAGAACCTTTGTCACAAGCCCCACATCTTAAGAAGGCCAAAGTCCAGTGCTGTGGAGGCATGAATTTTCTGGGTCTCTGTTAAATGAAAGCTGGCTCATGGAAATGAAAGAATATTACTATTTTTTGTTTTCTTTTTTGCATTAAAAATATTATCACTAAGTACTTTAAAGAATGCATATAACACTAAAAATGGAAGTGTCTCATAATCCTTCCAGTCTAATATAACTACATTCCTGTTTGCTTCTTTCTTTCTATATGCATGCATATTTTAAATGGGCTTCAACCAGGATGACTGGGGCATTGACTGTAATATATTCATTTACCATTCTATCATAAGCATTGTGCCAAATACCTTTGCAGTCTTCCTAATTGTTTTCTCAAGGCTGCCTAACGTTCCACTCTGTTAATGTACAAACATCCAGTCATCAAATGGTGAATCATTTTGTTTCCATTTCTTCACTGATAAGGCTGCAATAAGCATCCCTATCCACATAGCTTTTCTGTACCTTTTGGAGTCATTCTTTGGGACAAATTTCTGTAAATTAGAATTTCTGGATAATATCATATGAATTTGTTTATGGCTCTTACTGAATGTTTCTGTGGTGCCTTGCAAAAGGGTCCAACAAATTATTTCCAAGGTTTCTAAGAGTACATGGGTATGTGGGTATGCAAATGGGTATTTCTACACAACTTTACCAGCACTGGATATTATTACTTAAAGTCATGTTTTTGCTTTTGCAGTATGACTAATGCACTAAAGCTTTCTAATTTGGAATGTAGTTTTTGCAGAATTGTGCAAAACTATGATCCCAAGTTCTAAAAATAGACTACCTGGGTTTGCACCCTGGTGACACCACAGTAGATGTGAGACTTGAAGAAATTTATTTAACCTGTGATACCATTTTCTCACTGGAAAATAAGAGTGATAATAGTATTTAGCTTATAAGGTTTTTGTAAGAATTAAATGACTATATGTAAATTCCATAGAATAATGCCCTATATATTGCAAAGTACACGGTGTTTGTATTACTATTATTAATAATATTTAATTGTTTATTTTATCAAGGTTTCCTGGTTTAGGATTGGGCTCTGCATATTCTGGGATACCAGAATTTCTTTCTTCATAGTTGATGTGCATGGAGGCTTTTCTTGTTTGCTAAATGAATAGTGAGGAATTTTGGGCTGGAGCACCAGAGACAGAAAGGAGAGACAAGAAGATGGAAATGGCAGTGTCCTGTCCTAGCCTCTTGGCTTAGTTTTTTAACATTTTTCAAATGATATGCTTTAAACAATTCTGGCCCCTCCAAGCAGCAAAGCTCCACTGATAGGATATGGCTTAGAGTTAGGGAGAGGGTCAATTTCTGCCAAGAGCACAAAACTACTTTGCTATTTTTAAGACTGCCTGCTTGGATAACACCCAGGACAAACTCAGCACAGATTTTTCCTTGAGGTTTTGAGTATGTTTTCCCTTCTAAAGGGAATTGATAACAGAAGCCACAAGGAAGCATCATATACAGAGACAGAACAGAAAAACTTGAATTTGTATGATTCTGAACCCACTTGAGAACCCACTAATACTCTGTGATGAAAAGAAATAATATTGAATGGGGCGACTTTAAGGAACACTTAATTCTTTTATAAGCACCTGTGAGCTAAGAACCACTATCAACATTTCTAATGTTAACGTGACCTTATTGTACACACAGGCTCTCAAAGCCAGAAAGATGGTCAATATTTTTCTAAGTGTTTAGTAACTATATGCATATATTCTGGTATGAATTACTTGTTCATGTTGTTTACATGTTATTTTATCATAGTCTTCTTATAAATTCAAATTTTTATGCGGTATAGTTTTTAGGTCTTTATACGATATAAGGGGAGCTATTTTCAGGACATCCTCTCACTCAGTTTCTCAGACCTCAGCAGGCAGCAGGCTGGAGAGAAGAGGATGGTAAATCACTATTGTTAGGTCAGGATGAACTCTTCCCAACCAAGAGAAGGAAAAACATACTCAAAACCTTTTTGCTCAGAATTTCAGAGTTTGGCTAGTCAAAGAAATGCAAATGTGGTAGTACACGGAAAACTGCATTACTAAGGTGGTATCTGGAGTGTAATCCAAAGGAGTTAGCATTTGAATGGCTTCAGAAAAAAAAAGAAAGAAATTCTACATTAAGGCCCCCAGTGCGCAATCTCGAACTTCTCTGAGTCATTCCAGTAGACATAAGGCTATTCCAACTAGTAAATATGCCAGGTTTTCTCAAATCTGGAAGCATGATTAATGCTGTCATTATCTTAATTATCAATTAGATCCTTTAATTGTCAGCTAATATGTCAACTGACAAATAGTTGAGAACTATAGAAACAAAACAACGGATCAATATAGAGCAAGAGGAAAAGTAGACACACTTTAGTTTTGGAATTATAGGTTTGTGAATTTAGAAATAAAATCATAGGTTTTAGGAACACATAATAACAAAACTCTGGTTTTTAGATTAGTATATCAATCCAACCTTCTCCAATCCTCCTCCTGCAGGATTTTACAAATGACGACAATGAGAAGTGATTTATTAAAAATTATATCATTGCGAAGTGGTAGAGAAAAATGAAAGAGTGAAACTACCTATATCACATTTTCCCAGGATCTGTGACCTCAATTCTCTGTGCTCAATTTGAATGAATGACTTTTACATAACTTTGGACCTAATTAAATGAGTTATCTACCTTTTCATCCATTTTAGTACTTCACTGAGAAGAGATTTAGAGTGCAAGAAAGGGGAGAGAATGAAGGCAACTAGGTTTCCCTCTGACCCTGTAGTGCTCTGGCTTGCTTTTCTGCTTCTGTAGAAAATAAATTTGAAAACACATGAGTCTTCTTCTTACTAAGCTTTTGAGGAGCATCCCAACCTCAAGAAGGGAGCCCCCATCTGCTTAAATAGTCTTCAAAGGCCTAGGCACAGAGTTAATTCAGTAGTTTCTTGGAACATAGGAGGAAAAGAATATACCTCACATTGATATAATCACCTTATTTAACTTCACCCAAACTAGAGCCTCTGGTGGGCTGCAGTCAACTATAAAAACCAAATTGAGAAAAGATACAGTGCCCACAATGCCAGGATGTCCCTACACCTCCAATATACACACAAGATAAAATCAAGAAAGCTTATGCAGAAAAAAACTTAATAACTTATGCTGCAAAAAAACAAACAACAAACAAACAAAAACACCTACTCTGGGAATCCTGGGACCTTGTCTCTAAAATGTGCTCTGCTACAATCTGACTGTGTGGCCTCTGACAATTCTCCTCTTCTCTCTCAGCCTCAGTCTCCTCATATGTTTTTAAAATATAGGAACTTCTCTAAACCCATATTTTTCAATATTAACCCTGAATGTAAATGGAATAAACGCTCCAATGAAAAGACGCAGGGTAACAGAATGGACTAAAAAACAAGACCCATCTATCTGCTGTCTTCAAGAGACCCATTTTAGACCTGAGGACACCTTCAGATTGAAAGTGAGGGGATGGAGAACTATCTACCATTTTACGGGAGCTCAGAAGAAAGCTGGAGTAGCCACACTTATATTGGACAAACTAGACTTTAAAGTAAAAGATGTAATAAGAGTTGAAGAAGGGCATTATATAATAATCACAGGGACTATCCAGCAGGAAGAGCTAACAATTATAAATATCTATGCGCCAAATTCTGAGGAACCCAAATTTGTAAATCAACTAATTACAAACGTAAGCAATCTTATCTATAAAAATGTGCTAATCCAGGGGAACCTCACTCACAGCACTGGATAGGTCCACTAAGCAGAGAATCACCATAGAAACAATGGACTTGAACAACACACTGGAAGAGATATCATCAGGGCCCTTCATCCAGAAGCAAAGGAATTTACTTCTCAAATGCACATGGTATATTTTCCAAGATAGACCATATTTGGGGGCACAAGGAAGCACTAAATAAATATAAAATAATTGAGATCTTACCATGCACACTTTCAGAACACAATGCTCCGAAACCTGAAATCAACCACAGGAAAAAGTATGGAAAAACCCCACAAACATGGAGGCTAAAGAACAACCTACTAAAAGACGAGTGAGTCAACCAAGCAATCAGAGAAGAAATTAAAAAAATATATGGAAACAAATGAAAATGAAAATACAACAATCCAAATGCTCTGGGATGTGGCAAAGGCAGTCCTGAGAGGGAAATATATTGCAATTCAGGCCCACCTCAAGAAACAAGAAAAATAAATAACACAAATTCTAACAGCACATCTAAATAGAAGCAGAACAGCTAAGACACCCCAAACGCAGCAGAAAGAGGGAAATAACAAAGATCAGGGCACAAATTAATTATATGGAAACAGAAAAAGTAGTGGAACAGATCAATGAAACCAAGACCTGCTTCTTTGAAAAAATAAACAAAATTGATAAACTTCTAGCCAGGCTCCTCAAAAAGAAAAAGAGAAGCCAAATCGATAAAATCACAAACGAAAGTGGAGTGATTACAACCAATACCTCAGAAATACAAGCAATCATCAGAGAATATTATGAAAATCTATATGCCGTCAAATTGAACAACTTGGAAGAAATAGACAAATTCCTAAACAACCACATGCGACCAAAACTCAAACGGGAAGAAATAGAAAATTTGAACAGACCCATAACTAGTGAAGAAATTGAATCAGTTATCAAAAATCTCCCAGCGAATAAAAGTCCTGGACCATATGGCTTCCCCGGGGAGTTTTACCAGACATTTAAAACAGAGTTAATATCTACCCTCCTCAAGCTGTTCCAAAAAATTGAAACGGAAGGAAAACTCCCGGACTCATTCTATGAAGCCAGCATCACTTTGAATCCCAAACCAGATAGAGATCCAGCAAAAAAAGAGAACTACAGTCCAATATCCCTGATGAATATGGATGCAAAAATTCTCAACAAGATACTAGCAAATCGAATCCAACAGCATATAAAAAGAATTATCCACCATGATCAAGTAGGATTCATCCCTGGGTTGCAGGGATGGTTCAAAATTCGCAAATCAATCAACATGATAAATCACATTAACAAAAGAAAAGATAAGAACCATATGATCCTGTCAATAGATGCAGAAAAAGCATTTGACAAAATACAGTATCCTTTCCTAATAAAAACCCTCGAGAAAGTCGGGATAGAAAGAACATACTTAGGTATCATAAAAGCCATATATGAAAAGCCCACAGCTAAGATCCTCCTCAATGGGGAAAAACTGAGAGCCTTCTCCCTGAGATCAGGAACACGACAGGGATGTCCACTCTCACCACTGCTATTTAACATAGTGTTGGAAGTCCTAGCATCAGCAATCAGACAACAAAACAAAATAAATGGCATCAGGATAGTCAAGGATGAAGTCAAACTTTCACTTTTTGCAGACGACATGATACTTTACATGAAGAACCTGACAGAATCCAACAAACGCCTACTAGAACTAATCCATGAATTTGGCAAAGTTGCAGAGTACAAAGTCAATGTACAGAAATCGATTGCATTCCTTTACCCCAACAACTAAGCAATAGAAAGAGAAATAAAGAAGCAAATCCCGTTCACAATTGCAAAAAAACCATAAAATACTTATGAATAAACCTAACCAAAGATGGAAAAGACCTCTATGCTGAAAACTATAAAAAACTTATGAAGGAAATTGAGGAAGACCCAAGGAAATGGAAAAACATCCCATGCTCATGGATTGGAAGAATAAATATTGTTAAAATGGCAATATTACCCAAAGCAATCTACACATTCAATGCAATCCCAATCAAAATTTTAAAAAGTGCTACTCAATTTCCTACACGACACATCTCCAAAGGTGAGGGAATTAAAAGCAAAAATGAACTACTGGGATCTCATCAAGATAAAAAGCTTCTGCACGGCAAAGGAAATAACCAACAAACCTAATAGACAACCGGCGAAATGGGAAAAGATAATTGCAAAAGACATATCAGATAAAGGACTAGTATCTAAAATCTATAAAGAATTTACCAAACTCCACACCAGAAAAACAAATAATCCAGTGAAGAAATGGGCAGAAGATATGAATAGACACTTCTCCAAAGATGACATCCAGATGGCCAACAGACACATGAAATGATGCTCAATGTCACTCCTCATCAGGAAATACAAATCAAAACCACACTGAGATACCACCTCACACCAGTTAGAGTGGCTAAAATGAACAAATCAGGAAACTATAGATGCTGGCGAGGATGTGGAGAAGAAGGCACTCTCCTACACTGTTGGTGGGAATGCAAACTAGTGCAGCCACTCTGGAAAACGGTGTGGAGGTTCCTCAAAAAAAAAAAAAAAATGAAAATAGAGCTACCCTATGACCCGGCAATAGCACTGTTAGGAATCTACCCAAGAGACACAGGAGTGCTGATGCACAGGGGCACGTGTACTCCAATGTTCATAGCAGCACTTTCGACGATAGCCAACTCATGGAAAGAGACTAAGTGTCCATCAACTGACAAATGGATAAAGAAGATGTAGTGTATATATATATATACAATGGAATACTACAAAACATAAGAGACTCTCAAAGACTAAGAACAAACGGAAGGGTGAGGGAGGTATGGGAGAGGGGAGAGTGGGTGATTGGGCACAGAGGAGGGCACTTGTTGGGATGAGCACTAGGTGTTATATGGAAACCAATTTGACAGTAAATTATTTAAAAAAAATCCTCACAGTAAGTCTATGAGGAAGGTTCTACTGTATTTCATCAATTTTTAGATGCATTTAAAAAATTAACATCAGGGTGACTGGGTGGCTCAGTTGGTTAAGTATCCACCTTCAGCTTAGGTCATCATCTGGGGGTCTGTGAGTTTCAACCCATGTCTGGTACTGTGCTGAAAGCTCAGAGCCTCGAGCCTGCTTTGGATTCTGTGTTTCCTTCTCTCTCTGCCCCTCCTTTGCTCAAGTTCTCTCTCTCTCTCTCTCTCTCTCAAATGAATAAAAAAAATTAACAACATCAGCATTTGAATGTATCTATCTTTTAACACCTTGTTTATCTTTCAAAGCGCTTATCACAAATTATAAATTTATTTGTGATTACATCTCTCATTAAACTGTAAACTCTTTGAGGGAAGAACTCTTTGACCTTTGGCCTTATTTACTATCTTATCCCCAGCACTCAGCACACAGCCCAATGCACAGTAAGTTCTCGGAAAACATTGGATTAATTTATACAACTAATAAATAGATGTCTCAAACTGGAAAGGTGATTTGAATCATCCAAACCATCTCTCTGCTTCTAGAAAGAAATATTTGCAAAAGTGACCGACATTAATAAAGCCCTTTCCAGGAAATTCGATTCAATATCATTTATATCTGCTTTTGTGAACTCTTTTCACATCCGCTTTTCCATCCTTCCATCCCACCCCAGAATTCCTGCTCTTCTCATGATTGCTTTAGTTGTCACCTCCTTAGAGAAGACATATTTGATTCGCTAATTAGAGTCCCATCTTGTTATTCCATATGACACCAACTTATTTACTTTCCTTATAATACTTATCACGGTCTGTAGTTATTTTGTATAACTATTTGTTTACTTATTCATTAGCTGATTCCCCCATGAAGACATAAGATCCATGTTGTCAGCACCTTATCAATCTTGCTCATCACTGTATCTTTGTGGTATATGCCCTTGAGTGGGGGAGACATGTGGTAAGTCATAAACATATAATATATCAAGTAAAGTAAAATGTTATGAAGAAAAATAAAGTGAGGTAAGAGTAATACGGGGTAGTTAAATGGCACAAATGTAGACTATGAGGTTTGAAAAATGTCATGTAGGGGTAAAGGTGAGCAGGCTTAAATGCAAGAAACAATGTAATGGAAGCTAAAGGAGCTATGAGAAGGAATGGGATGCTCCAAGGGAATTTGGCAAGGACTCTTTTCTGTGGTCCTTCTTTTTGTCAGCTGGGAAGAGTAAGAGAAGTTGGAGCCTCTAACTAGCTAAATGTCCCAAGCTATAGCCAACAGCAAGAGACTCAAGCTACCCAACAGTACCTCTTAAACCAAAGGCCAGTGAGAAGCCTCTTGGGACCTTTAAGGCTCAGCATTTCTAATGATGGGCTGTGTAACCTTAGGTAAAACTTTGCTGCTTTCTTCTCTGTGCCATCTGGATTTTTAATGTGTGGGCTTCAGATTATCTGGTCTGTCAGGGTTCTTTTGAATAGAACATTCCACAAATCTAGGAAACCTGAACAGGTCCACTCCATGGCTCTGTTTTGGGAGATCCTTGGCAACTGTCCATTTACCTATGACTGGAAAGAGAACCTTGTTCTTGTCTATCATTCTCTGTCTGCATAGAATCCGGCCTCACAATTCTGGCTGGAAGGATGTGGAGGAGCAGGGAAAGGAGTCATCCATGAAGACAGAGCAGTTTTCCGACTTATGAGCAAGGAAGTGGAAAACTGGTAGATGATGGGGGTGATCTTACTACTGACCACCTCCCCTTTCAAAGTTTATGCGTAAAGGGAGGAGTCTGAGTCAGTACAAAGGGTGCATAACAGTTCTGAGGATGAATTCCTATCATACCAATACTGAGATTCAGGGAAAATTCTGTGGAACAGACTTTCTAAGGAGCCTTCACCTTTTCATGCAGTGTCTTGAGGGCATGATAAGCTTTACATAGTTGCAAAGACCAATTATTGACATCAGATTAGTGCTGACTTTAGGTAAAAGCAGTCAAGCATTCTTATAATTGCAAAGGGCTCCCCTCCATTATCTCCCCAGATTACTGCTGCTAGCATTCCTGAGAGATTAAAATAACAATTGCAAACCTCCATACCTTAAAGTGGAAAAAGTGAAATTCAGGAAAATCGAGTGATTTTCACAAGGTCTGGAGCTGGGTCTGGACTCTAGACTCATCTTCCAATACATTATGCTGCCTACGGGCTTTAAGCCAGCCAACTCTCTTTTCTTTAGAATTTTTAGTCACTAACTTGTCACTACTATCTAAGGTCTCAATCTGCGAGACATTATAGGTGAGGAGTTCTTGAGAGCAATATCACTAAATTTAGAATTTGCAGGCTGGAAAAATGCCTAAAGACCATCTAACCAGTGGTTCTCATGGAATCCCCAAAATGTGTAAGGGGATTTATTATACTCCCAGCAATGAGGAGCGAGAGGTGGTGGGTACAGTGTATAGATAGAGTCCATGATTCTCAATGAGTAATTCATGGGGCACCTGGGTGGCTCAGTCAGTTAAGCGTCCGACTTCAGCTCAGGTCATGATCTCATGGTTTGTGAGTTGAAGCCCCATGTTGGGCTTTGTGCTGAGAGCTTGGAGTCTGTAGCCTGCTTCAGATTCTGTGTCTCCCTCTCTCCCTGTCCCTCCCCTGTTTGTGCTCTCTCTCTCCCTCTCTCTCTCTCTCTCTCTCTCTCTCTCTCTCAAAAATAAATAAAACATATTTTTTTAAAGAAATGAGCAATTCACCAGAATCATATGGTGGAGTGAAGAAAAATAGTGGAGTTGCATGTTATGTCGGAATCAGGGGAATTTGGATTCTAGAGTTAGCATGTGAAGGAAAAATTAAAACTGGTCAAAATTCCCCTTAAAAATCCATTAAATGCCAAGACCTAGGTGGCCACTTATGAGTTCAAAAATAAATATCTAATTTCTATTTGTTTCTCTGTGTATTTTTGTTATGGCCTTTCTTCCATTCTTTGGTTAGTGGAGACTAGTTTAAATTGGGGAAAGTGTGACAAAGTAAATAAAACCCATGTTTTCCCTTTGCCTAGTAGCATACAACTAAATTCCCATATGTTGAATGTGTTTATGGTGCAACAACATTGTAAGAAGGGGAATTGCTCCTTCTATTCTAACTCTACAAACACAGCCTTCCCTGGAATTGAACCAACCAGAAAAGGCTCAAATATTGTGTGCATTCCTTTTACCTCTCCTCTCACATTTCTCATTACCTATCACAATCAACCACAGAGATAGTCTATTATGTCTGTACTTGGTCCTTGGCCCAAGACCTCATTAAATTTGCATCTCACAACAGACCTGTAAGGTAGCCAGATCATGATTCATTACCCTAATTTTACAAATGAAGAGACTGAAGCCAAAGTTACACTGTGGCAGATCCATCCTGGCTTCCATTTCAGTGTCCTTTCTACTATACCATTCTCTCTGGGCACATAGAAGAAGACGAATAGCTGCAATTTATTGCACAATTATTTTTTGCTAATCTCTGCACCAAGTAAATTATATTTATTTGCTGAATTGAGAAGATGGTTGGTGTTATATGCAGAATTAATTGGAAGAAATATGGGAAATACTAGATACACAGCTCTTGAAATTGGTTACATGAAATAAGAGCACATATTAGGAAACTGATAGTGGATATGGAAAGGAAATGAGAAATGGGAGAGACTTCCATTGGATTAACTGGAAAACAGTGTGATCCTGAGGACACAGGACATGAGTTTTGATGGAGGAAAAGGTAAATGAACTTGTGCTCTAAAGGAAAGTGCTGTCCAGATTGCAGTCCAGCTTCTGTGAAGCAAGCTAGTTTCTAAAAGAATCCCAAGCTAGTGCAGACATACTTCAGTGGATATACTGCTGTCTGCTTCCACGAAAGACAGAACTTCATTGTGGGTATTCACTGGTAACTCCAAATGTATCCCACAGCCGTCCATGTGCTGGTCATAAATCTTACTCCACAGTCCCTCAAAATTTCATTAACTTTTACTTCTACAATGGGTGTATCTAAGGAAAGGGAGAATTTGGCAGATAATCTGCAGGATTTTGGTTCTGAATAATTAATCTAAGTGAGTAGGCTCCCTGCTATGTCCAGGTCCATGCTATCTTCCAAACACAAATTTCTACTTATATCTCAAATTCAACATGTTCAGAACATACTCTTGGGACACCGGGGTGGCTCAGTCAGTTAAGCCTCTGACTCTTGATTTTGGCTAAGGTCATGATTTCAGGTCAGGTCATAATCTCAGGTTCATGAGTTTGAGCCCTGTGTGGGGTTCTGCATTGACAGTGTGGAGCCTGCTTGGGGTTCTCTCTCTCCCTCTCCTTGTGCCCCTCCCCTGCTTGTGCTCTCTCTCTCTCTCTCTCTCTTTATCCTTCTCTCTCTCTCAAAATAAAAAAACAAAATTTAAAAATGATTTTTAAAAGTTTGGTTTTATTTGTCTTTCTTTCTTTGTTTTGTTTTTTAAAATTTCACATGAGTGAAATTATGTTATTTGTCTTTCTCTGACTGACTTATTTCACTCAGCATTATACCCTCTATGTCCATCCATGTTGGTGCAAATGGTAATATCTTATATATTTTTAAAAATTTTTTGATGTTTATTTTTGAGAGAGAGATAGAGCATGAGCAGGGGAGGGGCAGAGAGAGAGGGAGATAAATAAATCTGAAGCAGGCCCTGGTTCTGAGCCATCAGTACAGAGCCAGATGCAGGACTCAAACGCAAGATCATGACATGGGCTGAAGTCAGATGCTTAACCGACTGAGCCACTCAGATGCCTCAAGATCTTACATTTTTAATGGCTAAGTGATAGATCCATATAAAATCTCGCTTTCTTTAACCATTCATTTATCTTGGCTATTGTAAACAATGCTGCAATTAACATAGAGGTGCATATATCTTTTCAAATTATTATTTTTATTTCATTAGGGGGGTAAATACCCAGCAGTGGAATTACTGGATCATATGATAATTCTATTTTTATATTTTAAGGAACCTCCACAATATTTTCTGCAGTGGATGCAACAATTTGCATTCCCACCAACAGTGCAATAGAATTCCTGTTTCCACATCCTCACAAAGACTTATTATTTCTTGTCCTTTTGATTTTTAACATTGTGACAGGAGTAATAGGATATCTCATTGTGGTTTTGATTTGCATTTCCCTGATGATTAGTGATGTTGAGAAGCACAATTTATGTTCCTTTTTCACCTTAATAGTGCATATATAAGGAGGGTCCAGGCACTCGAGGAAACCTATGAGTGCCACCCCAGGATGTCCCAGGCCCTTAACAACTACAAATTCAGGTGTCCTTCGAAGGCAATCCTAATGCTCTGTTCCTCAGCCCTCCCTCATGCCTGCCTAAGTTGTCATCCAGCAAAGGTGGTCCCAGGGTGGCATGATCCAGGAAGGCCGCCTCCTAGCCTGCACTCAACCCAGCTAACCTACTATGGGAGCCCTGGCGCAGTGTGTACTGGGAATCCTCCATCTTGTAACTATTCAAGTTCTAGCCATACCACCAGGATGGCCCTAACATGACACACTTCTGGATACCCCAGCCTGCACCCAGCAAAGTCCCAGCTGTCCTGCCCAAACAGCCCTGAGACACTCCCAGTTTATATCAGATCCAGCCGTCACACAAATACATTATAATGTGCCTCCAAACACATCTTCTCCACACCCACTTTAGCTTCAGCCATAATTCCAATGGGAAACTAGTGTAGTGCATGCCAGGATGTCACCAAGCCTATGATCCAGCCACTTCACCAAGGTAGCCCCAGTATGGCATCCCTTGGGAACTCCTGGTCTGCGCCCACTCCAGCTCTAAATATTTTTCCAAGACAACCCTAAAGTGGCATGCTTTGAGACATCCTGGATCATGTCTTTGTCAGCCGAACCACCAAGGTGTTCCTGACAAAACATGCCCAGAAACTCCTGACCAATGCCCACTCCAACTGTCCCACCAAAATAGGCCTAGTGCATTATACCAGGGAATCCCCTGGTCCACACCCACTCTGGCTCCACTTGTCTCGTCAGGACACCAACAATGAAGAGTGCCTCAAGACCTCTAGTTTACGACCACTCCAGCTCCAGCAAACTCAACAAAAGCAGTCTTGGTGAAGGGTGCCACATGAACCTCAGGTCCATGCCAACTCTTTCTACAGTCATTCCTCCTAGGCAGCCCCAGAACAATGCATCCTGAGATCACTCAAGCCCACACTCACTCCACCTCTAGCTAGCCTGCAAAAGCCACCAAGCACACAAACTCTAAAAAGAAGACACTCCTATACAAAGCAACCTTTCCAAGACTGGGAAAAGAAATTATTTCACCTAATTCATAGAAACAAACACTGACAATCAAACAAAATCAAGAGACAAAGGAATATGTTCAAATCTAATAACAAGATAAAACACCAGGAGAAATAAACAAACTAATTAAACAGAAAAACTCATTTATTTGATTAAAAAGTTCAAAGCAGGGAGGAGTTCTGCAGAGGACTGACCAGGGGAAAGAGCAACCAAAGAGCAACAAGAGAGTACACACAGCATACACCAGAAACACTTCATGAAGTGCCAGGTCCTGGACAGTATATGAACCCTTTTTAATACAGTAGTACTCTCAGGTGCAAGAAATATAACAAGCTTTTAAAACATGCAAAAGGCAGAAACCTAGTCAAAATGACAAGATGGAGGAATTCTATCCACAAAAAAAGGTCAAGAAGAAT
The DNA here is from genome assembly GCA_030068075.1 of Paguma larvata. Lineage (NCBI taxonomy): Eukaryota > Metazoa > Chordata > Mammalia > Carnivora > Viverridae > Paguma > Paguma larvata. Next base: position 49,282,379 of record CM057830.1, on the reverse strand, counting down.
TCAGAGTCAGGAACTTGCTCAAAACAGATATAAGGAATACATATGAGTAAGAATTTAGAACAACAGCCATAAAACAACTAGCCAGGCTTGAAAAAAAATTGAAGACACCAGAGAAACTCTTTCTGCAGATGGCAAAGACCTAAGAAATGGTAAAAATGAATTTTAAAAATGTTATAACTGAGATACAAAATAAACTAGATACAGTGACAATGAAAATTGAAGAATCAGAGGAGATATTACGTGAAACAGAAGATAATATTATGGAAAATGATGAAACCAAAAACAAATAGGGAAAGGAAATTACTAGATCATGATGGGAGACTTAGAGAACTAAGTGATTCCATGAAGTTAAACAATATCCGTATCATAGAAGTCCCAGAAGAAGAGAGAGAAAAAGATGCAGAAGGTTTATTTGAACAAATTATAGCTGAGAATTCCCCTAATCTGGGGAAGGAAACAGGTGTCTAAGTCCAAGAGGAACATAGAAGTTCCATCAATACCAACAGAAGCAGGTCAACACCATGGTATATCATAGTGAAACTTGCAATATAAAAAGATAAAGAGAGAATTCTGAAAGCAGCTAGGAACATAACGTCCTTAAACTACAAGGGTAGACATATAAGATTGTAGCATACCTGTGCACTGAAACTTGTCAGGCCAGAAGGGAGTGGCAGGAAATATTCAGTGTTCTGAATGGGAAAAATATGCAACCAAGAATCCTTTATTCGGGAAGCCTATTATTCAGAATAGAAGGAGAGATAAAGTGTTTCCCAGACAAACAAAATCTCAAAGAGTTCCTGACCAGTAAATCCTGCAAGAAATTTTAAGGGGAACTTCAAGAATGGAGAAAAGAAAGAAGATCAAAGCAACAAAGACTACACAGGAGCAGAAATCATCACCAGAAATACCAACTCAATAGATAACACAATGGTCCTAAATTCATATCTTTCACTAATCACTCAGAATGTAAATTGACTAAATGCCCCAATCAAAAGACATAGGGTATCAGAATGGATTTAAAAAAAAAAAACAAAACACAAGATCTATCTATATGCTGCCTAGTAGAGACTCATTTTAGACCTAAAGACACTAGCAAATTGAAAGTGAGGGGCTGGAGAACGATCTATCATGCTAATGGAGGTCAAAAGGAAGCTGGAATAGCCATACTTAAAGAAGACAAACTAGATTTTAAAACAAGGACTGTAACAAAGGATGAAGAAAGGCATTATATATTAAGGGGTCTATATTAAGAAGACCTAATGACTGTAAATATTTATTTCCCCAACGTGGAAGCACCCAAATACATAAATCAATTAATCACAAACATAAAAATAAACTTATTCATAACAATACCATAATAGTAGGAGACTTTAATATCCCACTTACAGCAATGGACAGATCACCTAAGCAGAAAATCTATAGAGAAACAATGACTTTGAATGACAATGGACAGATGGACTTAACAGATATATTCAGAACATTTCATCCAGAAACAGCAGAATACGTATTCTTCTAGAGTGCACTTGGAAAATTCTCCAATACAGATTGCAAACAGGGTCACAAATCAGCCCTCAACAAGTAAAACATATTCAAGATCATATGCCATGCACATTTCAGATAACAATGCTCTGAAACTTGAAATCAATCACAAGAAAAAATTTGGAAATCCCTCAAATACATGGAGGTTAAAGAATATCCTATTAAAGAATAATAGAGTCAACCAGGAAATTAAAAAAAATTTAAAAATACATGGACACAAATGAAAATGAAAACATGACAATCCAAACACTTTGCTTTGCAGCAAAGGAAGTCCAAAAAGAAAAGTACATTGCAATTCAGACCTATCTCAATAACCAAGAAAGGTCCCAAAATTAGATCTCACCTTACACCTAAAGAAACTATAAAAGGAAGAGCAAATAAAGCCCAAAGTCAGAATAACAAAGGAAATAATATAGATTAGAGCAGAAATAAGTGATAGAGAAACAAACTAACAAACAAAAAAATTAGAATAGATCAATGAAACAAAAAGCTGTTCTTTTGAAAGAATAAAAAATATCGATAAACTGATAGCCAGACTACCCAACAAGAAAAGAGAGAGGATGAGATCTTAAAAGCCGTATATAAAAGACTCAACGCTAATATCATCTTCAATGGGGAAAAACAGAGAGCTTTCCCCTTAAGATCAGGAACAAGACAAGGATGTCCACTCTAACCACTGTTATTCAACATAGTATTGGAAGTCTTAGCCTCAGCAATCAGACAACAAAAAGAAATAACAGACATCCAAATCAGCCAAGAGGAGGGCAAACTTTCACTCTTTGCAGATGATATGATATTCTATATGAAAATCCCAAATATTCCACGAAAAAACTAATAGATCTGATCCATGAATTCAGCAAAGTTGCAGGATATAAAATCAATGCACAGAAATCGGTTGCATTACTATACACTAATAATGAAACAACAGAAAGAGAAATCAAGGAATTATGCCCATTTATGACTGAAAAAATATATAACCAAAGAGGTGAAAAATATATACACTGAAAATGATAGAAAGCTTATGACTGAAATTGAAGAAGACACAAAAAAAATGGAAAAATATTCCATGCTCCTGGATAGTAAGAACAAATATCGTTAAAATGTCAATACTACCCAAAGCTATCTACATATTCAATACAATTCCTATCAAAATAACACCAGCATTCTTCACGGAGATAGAACAAAAATTCCTAAAATTTGTATGGAACCAGAAAAGACCCCAAATAGCCAAAGCAATCTTGAAAAAAGAAAACCAAAGCAGGCAAAGCAAGAGGCATCACAATCCTAGACTTCAAGATGGTCTACAAAGCTGTAATCATGAAGACAGTACAGTACTGGCACAAAAACAGACAGATCAATGGCACATAATAAAGAACCCACAAATGGACCCACGAATGTATGGCCAACTAATCTTTGACAAAGCAAGATAAAACATCCAATGGAATATCGACAGTCTCTTCAGCAAGTGGGGCTGGGAAAACTGGACAGCAACATGCAGAAAAATGAACCCGGACCACTTTCTTACACCATACACAAAAATAAACTCAAAATGGAAGAAAGACTTAAATGTAAGATAGGAAGTCATCAAAATCCTGGAGGAGAAAACAGGCAACAATCTCTTTGACCTTGGCAACAGCAACTTCTTACTGAAAACATCTCTGGAGGCAAGGGAAACAACCATAAATGAACTACTGGGACCTCATCAAGATAAAAAGCTTCCGCACAGCACAGGAAACAATCAGCAAAACTAAAAGGCAACCGACGCTATGGGAGAAGACATTTGCAAACGACATATCAGATAAAGGGTTAGTATACAAAATCTATAAAGAACTTATCAAACTCAACACCCAAAAAACAAATAATCCAGTGAAGAAATAGGCCAAAGACATGAACAGACACTTCTCCAAAGAAGACATCCAGATGGCCAACTGACACATGAAATAATGCTCAATGTCACTCATCATCAGGGAAATACAAACCAAAACCACAAGGAGATACCACCTCACACCAGTCAGAGTGGCTAAAATGAACAAATCAGGAAACTATAGATGCTGGCAAGGATGTGGAGAAGTAGGCACCCTCCTACACTGTTGGTGGGAATGCAAACTGGTGCAGCCACTCTGGAAAACGGTGTGGAGGTTCCTCAAAAATATGAAAATAGAGCTACCCTATGATCCAGCAATAGCCCTGCTAGGAATCTACCCAAGAGATACAGGAATGCTGATGCATAGGAGCACGTGTACCCCAATGTTCATAGCAGCACTTTCGACAATAGCCAAATCATGGAAAGAGACCAAGTGCCCATCAATTGACGAATGGATAAAGAAGTTATGGTACTTATATACAATGGACTACTACGTGGCAATGAGAAAAAATGAAATCTGGCCATGTGTAGCCAGATGGATGGAACTGGAGGGTACTATGTTAAGTGAAATAAGTCAGTCAGAAAAAGACAGATACCATATGTTTCCTCGAATAGGTGGACTTTGTGAGACTAAGCAAAAACCAGGGGGAGGGGAAGAGGGGAAAGGAAAAAAAAGACACAGAGAGGGAGGGAGATAAAACATAAGAGACTCCCAAAGACTAAGAAAAAACTGAGTATAAGGGGGATGAGGGAGGGGGGAGAGGGGGTGATGGGCATTAAAAAGGGCACCTGTTGGGATGAACACTGGGTGTTATATGTAAACCAATTTGAAAATAAACTATTATAAAATTTAAAAAAATGTAAAATGTAGGGAGAAAAGTAAAAATGTATATATTTGGAATGTGCTCAAATTTAAGCTGTTATCAATTTAATATATACTGTTTAATACATATAGCAATATATATAAACCTTGTGGTAACCACAAATTAAAAAATATTCATAACAAATACACAAAAGAAAGTAAGAAATGAACCTAAGCATAACAGTAGGAATGCCATCAAAGCAAAGAGAGAGAAAAACACATAGAAAGGAACACAGATGAACTAAAAAATCAGCCAGAATACAATTAATCAAATAGCAGTAAGTATATACCTATCAAAAATTACTACATAATTTTAATTTTTTAATTTGAGTATAGTTCACATGCAATGTTACAATAGTTTCAACTTTACAATATAGTGATTCAACATTTATATATATTATACTAGGGTCACTACAATTGTAGTTACCATCTGTTGCCATACGAAGCTATTACAATATACTTGACTATATTACCTATGCTGTACCATTTATTCCCCTGACTTACTCATTGCATAATGACAAACCTATATTTCCCATTCTCCTTCTTTCATTTTGCCCAACCCTATAACCCCTTCCCTCTGGTAACAGCTTGTTCTCTGTATTTGTAGGCCTAATTCTGCTTTGTGTTTGTTGGATTCCTTTAAACCCAAGTTAGTTAACAAATAGTGTAACAATGATTTCAGGAATATAATTTAGTGATTAATCACTTACATATAACACCCAGTTCTCATCCCAATAAGCACCCTCCTTAATGCACATCACCGATTTAGCTCATCCCTCCACCCAACACCTTTCCAACAACCCTTAGTTTATTCTCTGTATTTAAGAGTCTCTTATGGTTTGTCTACCTCTCTTGTTTTTCTTTTATTTTTGCTTCCCTTCCTCTATGTTCCTCTGTTTTGTTACTTAAATTTCATGTATTTGTCTTTCTCTGACTGACTTATTTCATTTAGCATTCGTTTTGTTCCATCCACATTGTTGTGAATGACAAGATTTCATTCTTTTGATTGCCGAGTAATAGTCCATTGTATATATACCACATCTTCTTTATCCATTCATCAGTCAATGGACATTTGGTCTATTTCTATAATTTGACTATTGTCAATACTGCTGCTATAAACATTGGGGTGTATGTGTCCTTTCAAATCAGCATTTTTGTATCTTTTGGATAAAAACCTAATGGCACTTAGATTCTTAGATTGCTTCCACATCTTGGTTATTTTATATAATGCTGCAATAAACATAGGGATGTATATATCTTTATGAATTAGTATTTTCATTTTTATGGGGATAATTACCCAATAGTGGAATTACTAGATCATATGATATTTTGTGGACTTATCTTTCAAGAGTGTATTGTAAGCCCTGGTAAAGTGAATGGGGTAATTGCTGAAATGTCAGCAATGTTCTGTTCTCGAGGCTGTCAGAACATGATAGCACTATGAGATCCAGAGACCCATGATCCCCCAGGAACCAGTTAGGGAACAGACCCACTGTAATTGCCTAGCAGTACTTGAAACTGCACATCTTCCTTGTATCTTTTCATGTAAACACCAGATATGTGTTTGATCTATGTCTGGAGGCTCTTTGTGTTTTCCTCCCATGCTTTGACATTCTTTTTTTTTTAACTTTAAAAAAAATAGTTTTTATCTTAATTGCATCACATTTTTGACATGTTGGGTTAAATAAAGCATATAATTAAAATTAGTTTTACCTGTTCCTTTCTCCTCTTTTTTTTTGAATAATTTATTGTCAATTTGGTTTCCATACAACACCCCGTGATAATCCCAACAAAGTTTATATACCTGGCGAACATGGAGTAAAGATTATGTGCAGCCTGCTGCTGCTGCTGCTGTTTCACTGACAGAGGCAGCCCTGCACATCCTCTCAGTCTAAGTGTCTGACAATTTTTTCGTCAGTGCATGGCTACAATATTTATTTTTAATTGTTAAAAGTTGGGCAGCCTGGGTGGCTCAGTCAGTTGGGCATCTGAATTCAGCCTAGGTCATGATCTCGCAGTTTGTGAATTCGACCCCCACATCGGGCTTATTGCTGTCACCCTATCAGTGCACAGCCCACTTCAGATCCTTTGTCCCCCTTTATCATCAGTCCCTCTCCTGCTTATGCTCTCCCTCTCCCCCCCAAAAAAAGTGTATTTATTTATATTGTAAGAGAGAGATCTCTTGTGAGCGGGGGAGGGGGTGAGAGATGGAGAGAGACAATCCCAAGCAGGTTCCGAGCTCTTCGTGCAAAGCCCAACGCAGGGCTGCAAATCATGGATCGATCGTGAGATCATGACCTGAGCTGAAATTGAGTCAGATGCTTAATCAACTGAGCCACCCAGACGTCGCTCTATTTTTAATTTTTTGAGGAACCTCCATATTGTTTTCACAATTGGCTGTACCAATTTACATTCCACCAACATACCGAGAGTTTTTTTTCTCCATATCCTCACCAACACTTGTTATTCTTTGTCGTTTTTATTTTAGCCATTCCCACGGGTATAAGGTGACATATCATTGAGATTTTGATTTCCACTTTTGTAATGATTAAGAATGCTGAATTCATGGATCAGTTCTAGAAGTTTTTGGTGGAATCTTTTGGGTTTTATGTATAGAATATCATGTCATCTGCAAAGAGTGAAAATTCGACATCCTCCTGGCCAATTTGGATGCCTTTTATTCCTTTGTGTTGTCTGCGGAGGCTAAGACCTCCAATACTATGTTGAATAACAGTGGTGAGAGTTGACATCCCTGTAATGCTCCTGACCTTAAGGGGAAAGCTCTAAGTTTTTCCCTATTGAGGATGATACTAGCGATGGGTCTTTCATATATGACTTTTATGATCTTGAGATATGACCCTTCTATCCTACTTTCTTGAGGGTTTTTATCAAGAAAGGATGCATTTTGTTAAATGCTTTCTCTGCATATGTTGAGAGGATCATGTGGTTCTTGTTCTTTCTTTTATTGATATGATGTATCGCATATATCGTTTTATGGATATTGAATCAGCCCTGCATCCCAGGTATAAATCCCACTTGATCGCAGTGAATAATTCTTTTAATGTATTGTTGGATCTGGTTGGCCAGTATCTTTTTGAGAATTTTTGCATCCATGTTCACCACAGAAATTGGTCTGTAGTTCTCCTTTTTAGTTGGGTCTTTGTTTTGGAAATAAGGTAATGCTGGCTTCATAGAATGAGTTTGGAAGTTTTCCTTCCATTTCTATTTTTTGGAATAGCTGCAAAAGAATAGGTGATAACTTTTCTTTAATGTTTGGTAGAATTCCTGTGGAAAGCCATCTGGGCCTGGGCTCTTGTTTTTGGGAAATTTTTGATTACTAATTTGATTTCTTTACTAGTTATGGGTCTGTTCAACTTTTCTATTTCTTCTTGTTTCAGTTTTGGTAGTTTATGTTTCTAGAAATTTGTCCATTTCTTCCAGATTGCCTATTTTATTGGCATATATTGGCTCATAATATTCTCTTATTATTGTTTGTATTTCTGCTGTGTTGGTTGTGATCTCTCTCTTTCATTCTTGATTTTATTTATTTGGGTCCTTTCCTGTTTCTTTTTGATCAAGTTGGTTAGGGGGCTATCAATTTTGTTAATTCTTTCAAGAACCAGCTTCATGTTTCATTGATTTGTTCTACTCTGTTTTGTTTGTTTGTTTGTTTGTTTGTTTCAATAGCATTGATTTCTGCTCTAATCTTTGTTATTTCCTGTCTTCTGCTGATTTTGGGTTTTATTTGCTGTTCTTTTTCCAGCTCTTTCAGGTGTAAGGTTAGGTTGTGTATCTGAGATCTTTCTTCCTTCTTTAGGAAGACCTGGATTGCTATACACTTCCCTCTTATGACCGCCTTTGCTGCATTCCTGAGGTTTTGGATTACGGTGTTATCATTTTCATTGGCTTTCATGTACTTTTTAATTTCCTCTTTAATTTCTTGGTTAGCCCATTCATTTTTTAGTGGGATGTTCTTTAGTCTCCAAGTATTTGTTATCGTTCCAATTTTTTTCTTGTGGTTGATTTCAAGTTTCATTGCGATGTGGTCAGAAAATACGCACAGTATGATCTCGATCTTTTTGTACTTGTTGAGGACTGATTTGTGCCCCAGTATGTGATCTATTTTGAAGAATGTTTCATGTGCACTCAGAAGAATGTGTATTCTTCTACTTTAGGATGAAATGTTCTGAATATATCTGTTAAGTCCATCTGCTCCAGTTTGTCATTTGAAGCCATTGTTTTCTTGTTGGTTTTCTGTTTATATGACCTGTCCATTGCTGTAAGTGGGGCGTTGAAGTCCCTTACAATTATGGTATTATTATCAATGAATTTATTTATGTTTGTGATTAATTGATTTATATATTTGTGTGCCTCCCTGTTGGGAGCATAAATGTTTACGATTGTTAGGTCTTGGTGGATAGACCGCTTAATTATGATATAATGCCTTCCTTCATCTTTTGTTACAGTCTTTGTTTTAAAATCTAGAGTGTCTGATATAAGTATGGCTACTCCAGCTTTCTTTTGGTGACCTTTAGAATGATAGATGGCTCTCCATCTCCTTACTTTCAATCTGAAGGTGTCTTTAAGTCTAAAGTGGGCCTCTTATAAATAGCATATAGATGGATCTTGTTTTCTTATACATTCTGTGGCCCTATGTCTTTTGATTGGAGCATTTAGTCCATTGATGTTTAGAGTGAGTACTGAAAAATATTAATTTATTTCCATTATGTTGCCTGTACAGTTGGAGTTTCTGGTGGTGTTCTTTGGTCCTTTCTAGTCTTTGTTACTTTTGGTCTTTGTTTTTGTTTTTGTTTCTCTGTCTTTTCTCTCCTCAGAGAGTCCCCCTTAAATTTTCTTGCAGGACTGGTTTAGTCATCACGAACTCCTTTAGTTTTCATTTTTCTGGGAAACTTTTTATCTCTCTTTCTATGTTGAATGACACCCTTGCTGGACAAAAAAAAATATTCTTGGTTACATATTTTTCCAATTCAGCACATCGAATATATCCTAACACTCCTTTCTGGCCTGCCAAGTTTCCATGGACAGGTTTGCTGTGAACCCGATCTGTCCTCCTTTGTAGGTTAAGGATTTCTTTTTCCTTGTTGCTTTCAGATTCTTTCCTTGCCTGAGTATTTTTTGAATTTGACTGTGATATGCCTTCTCGATGGTCAGTTTTGTTGAATCTAATGGAAGTTCTCAGTGCTTCCTATATTTTGATGTCCGTGTCTTTCCCCAGGTTAGGAAAGTTTTCTGCCATTATTTGCTCACATGAACCTTCTACCCCTTTTTCTTACTCTTCATCTTCTGGGACCCCCTATGATTTTGATGTTACTCCTTTTCAATGAGTCACTGAGTTCTCTAATTCTTATATCCTGCTCTTTTGCCTTAGTCTCTCTCTTTTATCTGCTTCATAATTCTCCACAACTTTGTCCTCTATATTGCTGATTCACTGCTCTCCTTCATCCATCCTTACCACTGTGGCATCCATTCGAGATTGCAGCTCAGTTATGGTATTATTAATTTCATCCTGACTAGCTTTTACTTCTTTTATCTCTGCATAAATGGATTCTATGATATTTTCAACCCCAGCTAGTTTTCTTACTATTGTGATTCTAAATTATATTTCAGACATCTTCCTTGTATCTGTGTTAAGTCCCTGCCTGTCATTTCTTCCTGTTCTCTCTTTTGGGATGACTACCTTCGTTTCATCATTTTGAAGGAAGAAAAGGAATTAATAAATTTAAAAAAAAATTAAAAACTACACAAATCAAATGAAGGATTTTAGATCCTAGGTGTGTTTTGGTCTGGTTTTTGAAAGAAGCTTGATAAAATAGAGAAAAAAAGGAAAGAAAAGAAAAGAAAAAAGAAAACAGAAGGAAAAAATTTGAAAATTTAGGAAAATGAGTACAATAAAATAGAATAAAATGAAAGGAAGAAAGTAAAATAGAATTTTAAAAATTACAAAAAAGTAAACAGTATAGAAAAAAATAAAGAAAAATCTTTTATAAATATGGAAAATAAAACATTTTTTTCTTTTTCTGTATTAGACAATAAGAAAAGAAAAGAAAAAGAAAAAAATTAATAGATTGACCAGTGAGCAGAATGAAATATGATTGAAATTCCATCTGGTTTCCCCTAGAAGTCAAACTATGAAGTAAACTAAGTGTAAACTAAGCAGGCATAGAGATTTGTGGTGTTCCTCAAAAGCGTGGTTGGCTCAGTTGGGTGGGGCTTAAAATAATGGCTCTGCTCTCCACTAGATGGTGCTGCTTAGCTTAATAGGGTGGATTGTTGTGGCACATGTAGTCATGTATGTGCATGCATGGGAAGGGCGAAAGTGGAGTCACCCAGCTACCCAGTCTAGTATCAGAACTCTGCGTTCTCCCCCTACCTATAATCAAGCACCCCTTTTTTGTCTCCAGCTTCCATTCACTCCCCACTTTTACACTGTCTGTGTCCAAGCTATCAGGCTGCCAGGCAGCACCTACCTACTGAGTTTTATCTCAGATGGTACTGTGTTTCCCAATCCCCCCACTTCTGAGGGACTGCAGCTTTGACCTGTTCAAACCCTCTGGGGGAGGTTCTCGCCGAACAATGTGTGGTTGCTGGCCCATCCCCATGAACGTTTTCGAGACTGTGCTGCTGCTGCCAATGCCCAGAGACTGTGGCCAGGTGCCAGCCTGCTCCAGAAAAAGTTCACGCAATCATGTAACAGCAGCATTTCATGGATTATGGTAAATCACAATAGACATCTGGCACTGGACTTCACCCTTAACGTCCTTGTTTCAATACCAACAAATGTACTTGTTCTCCGTCGTCCACTGGGACCTTTGCCTGTGGGGAGGCCACACAGCTTCTACCAAATATCCTCCAAGCAGTGGAACTGCCTCTCCCCGGGTGGCCTCTGAACCCCCAAGGACCTTGCTGTGTGCTCCTGGGGATTCACCCTTTATACCAGAGTACTTCCATGTATCAAGCTGCAGTTTCAGACTCTGCGCTTCCCCTGTTTATAGAATCTTAATGGAATTTAAACCCTCTCATTTCTCATTTTTTCTTTCTCTCTTTTTTATTCAGTCCCTTGCACCTGTATCCACTCTGCTTCTTTCTCTCCAGCTGCTTTCAGTGGGGGTGCTTTTCTTGTACTGAAGAGAGCGTTTTTAAGTTTCTTGTCCTAAGTGACAGCCCTGCATTAGTTTGAAGCCAGTTCTCTCTTCTGCTAAACATAGAGGGGTACTGTGTTAGAGATAGTGCGCCCCAGACTTCTGCTTACTGTGAACCTTGTTAAGGTTGTTATGATAGCTGAGAATTCTGTTTTGATTGCTGTTTGCTGTGAACACTGTGAAACTTTTCTTGGGGTGCTGTGAGGCTTGTTTAGTTTGCTATGTTAGACTAAGTTGCTGTATGTTAAATCTTGTTAGGTATTAGATTTAGAGACTTAGGAATGCACTAGACTCCTGACCCATTTGCTGTGATTGCCGTGAACCCTGTTTGCTGTGTTAGAGAATTGCCATGTTGTGAAAGTATAGTGCTTTTAGGACTAAGACCACTCCATTTTGGTTTAAGTTCCATCTTAGAGTAGTTCTGGGCCCCGAGTTCCAGGGAAACAAGTCACTCTGGACTCTGCCCCGGGTTCCAGGAAACAGAGTAGCCAAAAGGCCGGACCCTGATTAGCAGACCCTGACTCCACCTTGAGTTCCAGGGAATCCACAGGAGGTCAGATTCCTAGAATAGCCCCTAGCAAAACTAATCCGTGTCCAGCCCACACACGCTGACCATTTGAATCTGTGTGGGACCCCTAAACTAAGCCAATCCATAGCTAGCCTGCGCCCGCCAAATAGAAAATACTCAATCAGAAACTAGCCCGCGAAAATGCCAATCAATCAATTCAAAGCATCCCCATTCCTGCCCAAAAAGTGTACTGGAACCCTAATAAAAAGCCTGTGTAAACCTGGCTCAGGGCTCTTGCCACTGCACCGCTGCGTCGGGAGGTGCAAGAGTCCGAGCTCGAGCTTCGAATAAAGACCGTTTGCGTTTGCATCAGTCCCGGCTCCCCGGCGGTCTTCTTGGGATCCAGAATTTGGGCACAACAGTACTCTCCTCCCATCTCTGTCATCTCTCCGCAAGCAAAAACAACTCCCTGCCCTCCATGGATTCTTTCTCCCCCAGTTCACCTCTCCACGCAGCATACCTGCTAAGTTCTGTGGTTCAAGTTGCACAGATTGATGTGTTAATCCTCAAGTCAGTTTTCTAGGTATGCAAGATGGTTTGATGTTGATCTGGCTACATTTCAGGGATGAGAGATCCAAAAAATCTTCCATGCTGTTCCACCATCTTACCCCCTTCTCCTCTGATTTTTTTTAAAATATGAGTCCTTTCTTTAATTTTCTTTCTTTCTTTCTTCCTTTTATTTGATGAGTCAGACTAGGATGTTATCAACTTTGTTACTCTTTTTAAAGAATCAGCTGTTGATTTCAGTCTCTCGTTTATCTGTGCTCTGATCTTTATTATTTCCTTCCTTCTGACCTTGGGCTTTGTTTTTTCTTCTTTTTCTAGTTCCTTTGTATGTAAATTAAATTCTTTATTTGAGCTTTTTGCTTCTTTCTTGAGGTAGGCCAGCATTGTTATATATTTCCATATTAGAATTGTTTTTGTTCCTTACCAAATATTTTGGGCCATTGCAGTTTCATTTTCATTTCTCACCGTGTATTCTTAAAATATATTTATTTAAATTCAATTTAGGGGTGCCTGGGTGGCTCAGTCGGTTAAGCGTCCGACTTCAGCTCAGGTCATGATCTCTCAGTTCACGAGTTCAAGCCCCATGTTGGGCTCTGTGCTGACAGCTCAGAGCCTGGAGCCTGCTTCAGATTCTGTATCTCCCTCTTTCTCTGCCCCTTCCCCACTCGATCTCTGTCTCTGTCTCTCTCTCCCTCAAAAATAAATAAAAATATTTAAATTTTTTTTTAAAATAAAAAAATTAAATTAAATTTAGTTAACAGACAGTGCAGTGTTGGTTTCAGGAGTAGAACTGAATGATTAATCACTTACATATAACACCCAATGCTCATCCCAACTAGTGTCCTTCTTAATGCCCATCACGCATTTAGCCCATCCTCCCTCCCACATCCCCTCCAGGAACCCTCATTTTTTTTTCTGTACTTAAGAGTCTCTTATAGGAGTGCCTGGTTGTCTCAGTCAGTTAAGTGTCTGACTTTACATCAGGTCATAATCTCACAGTTCATGGGTTCAAGCCCCGCATTGGGCTCTGTGCTGACAGCTTGGAGCCTGAAGCCTGCTTCAGATTCTGTGTCTCCTTCTCTTTCTACTCCTCTCCTACTCATGCTGTCTCTCTCTCTCTCTCTCTCAAAAATAAATTAAAATGGGGCACCTGAGTGGTTCAGTAGGTTAAGCGTCCGACTTCGGCTCAGGTCATGATCTCACAGTTTGTGAGTTCAAGCCCCATGGCAGGCTCTGTGCTGACAGCTCTAAGCTTGGAGTCTGCTTCAGATTCTGTGTCTCCCTCTCTCTCTCTGCCCTCCCCTGCTCACACTCTGTCTCTCTCTGTCTCTCAAAAATAAATAAAAGTAAAAAAATTAAAAATAAATAAATAAAAACACTAAAAAAGAGTGTCTTCTGTTGCCATGTATATTTAAATTTCTTCATTGACCCATTTGTTGTTTAGTAGTATTTTGTTTAGCCTCCACATGATTGTGTCATTTCCATTTTTCCCCTGTGATTGCTTTCTAATTTATTCTGCTATGATCAGAAATGATGCATACTATGATTCCAAACATAAGTTATTTAGGCTTGTTATTTTCTCTAAAGAATGTTCCATGTGCACTTGAAAAGGATGTGCATTCTGTTATTTTGATATTGGATATTCCGTATATGTTTGTTATGTTCATCTGGTCTAAGGTGTCATTCGAAAAGACTACTTTTTTATATCCTTATTTTCTGCCTTGATGATCTATCCAGTGATGTAGGTGGGGTGTTAAAAATCTCCTACAAATAATGGAATTTTCTGTATATATCCTTTATTATTTGCTTTATGTGCTTAAATGCTCTAATGTTAGGTGCATAGATATTCACAATTGTTATATCATCTTCTCGAATTGATCCCTTTATTATTAAGTAACACAGTTCTTTGTCTCTTGTTACAGTCTTTGGTTTAAACTTTATTTTGTCTGATATATGTATTGCTACCCTGGCCTTTTTTTATCAGTCCATTTACAAAATAAATGTTTTTTTCATATCTTTACTTTCAGTCTGTATTTGTTTTTAGTTAAGAAAAACAGTATAGGCAGTATAAATATGAGTTCTATATTTTTATCCATTCTTCTATCCTATGGCTTTTGACGGGAATGTTTGGAATATTTACATTTAATTATTTATAGGTATGTATTTCTTGCCATTTTGTTAATTTTTTTCTGTTTTGTAGCTTTTCTTTATTCCTTTATTCTTCTCTTGTTCTCTTTCTTTGTAATTGATCAGTTTCTGTTGTGTTATGTTGACTTTCTTTCTCCTTGTTTTATCTATTATAGATTTTGGGTTTATGGTTACCATGAGGTTTTTATATAACATCCTAAGTATATAGCCATCTATTTTAGTTTGATGTTCATATATGTTCAAACATATTCTTTAAAAAAAAAGTATTTTAACTCTTTCTTCCATGTTTTCTGTATATGTTGTCATATTTTACATATTTTAATTCACAAATGTTTTATGCTGTATTATGGATTTTTCTTTTTCACTTAAAAATGCTTAGGTGCACTTTGGCAACTTTCCAGCTAGCAGCCTACGAAGTGCCCTCTCCTTTGTCCCTCGGTCTGATCATTCTTTTCCCTTAACCTCAGGTGGAACTGCTGCCAAAATGCAGATTTCCATAAAAACTCTTATGGGGAAGATTTTCATTCTTGAGATTTAACCCTTGGATACAATAGAAAATGTAAAGGTCAAGATCTAAGATAAGGAAGGAATACCTCTTTGATCATCAGAGACTGATCTTCATTCGCAAGCAACTGGAATGTGGATGTACTTTGACTACAATATTCAAAAGTAGTCTATGCTTCATCTTGTGTTGAGACCTTGTGGTGTTGCTAAGAAAAGGAAGAGGAGTATTCAACCACTCCCAAAAGAATAAACATAAGAGAAAGAAAGTTAAGGTGGCTGTCCTGAAATACTAAAAGGTGATGAAAATGGCAATATCACTAGCATTCGTCAAGAGTGCCCTTCAGATGAATGTGGTACTGGAGGTCTTATGACCAGGCACTTTGACAGACATGATTGTGGCAAATATTGTCTGAACTACTGTTTTAATTAACCAGAAGACAAGTTATTGCACATGGGATAATAAAAGATATGAATTTTAAAAAGTCTCTTTGGGACACCTTTCAGCGGGAGCCACAGATGCCAAGTTCAGACCGCAGCCTTGAGAAACTCCGGGATGACCTTAAAAAACAATCCAAAACTCACCTAGCCAAAATGACGAAATGGAAGAATTCTCCTCAAAAGAAACTACAGGAAGTAGTGACAGCTCAAGAATTGGTTAAAACAGATATAAGCAACTTAACAGAACAGGAATATAGGATGATAAACATAAAACTAATCGCTGGGCTTGAAAAAAGCATAGATGAAAGTAAGGGGTCTCTCGCAGCAGAGATCAAGGACCTTAAAAACAGTCAGGAGGAATTTAAAAACACTTTGAATGAGATGCAAAACAAATTGGAGGCAGTCACAGAGCAGATTTAAGAGGAAGAAGACAGAATAAGTGAATTAGAAGATGAAATTATTCAAAAAGAGGAAGCAGAGAGACAGAGAGAGAAGCTGATTCAGGAACACGAAAGGAGAATTTGACAGCTAAGCGATGCACTCAAATGGAACAACATCCATATCATAGGAATTCCAGAAGAGAGACAGAAAGGAGTCAAAGGGGTACTTGAACAGATCATTGCTGAGAACTTTCTCAACATGAGAAAGGAAACGGGCATGGAAATTCAAGAAGCAAAGAGAACTCCCCTTAGACGTAACTTGAATAGACCTTCTGCATGACACATCATAGTGAAACTGGGAAAATATAAGGACAGAGAGAGAATACTGAAAGCAGCTACAGAAAAACAGGCCTTAATATACAAATGTAGACACATAATGGTTGTAGCAGACATACCTACAGAAACTTGGCAAGCAGAAAGGAATGGCAGGATATCTTCAATGTGATGAGCAGGAAGGACATGCAACCAAGAATTCTGTATCCAGCCAGCCTGTCATTCAGAAAGGAAGTAGAGATAAAAGTTTTCTCCAAAAAACAAAAACTGAAGGAATTTATCGCAAATAAGCCAGCACTACAAGAGATCCTGAGGGGCACTCTATGAAGGAAAGGTTGCAAAGAACACAAACTACTAGAGACATCCTTGCAACCATGAAACCTACAGATAACACAGTGAATCTAAACCCATATTTTTCAATATTAACACTGAATGTAAATGGACTAAATGCTCCAATCAAAAGACATAAGGTAACAGAATGTATTAAAAAACAAGACCCATCTATTTGCTGTCTTCAAGAGACTCATCTTAGACCTGAGGACACCTTCAGGTTGAAAGTGAGGGGATGGAGGCTATCTACCAAGCTACTGGAAGTCAGAAGAAAGCTGGAGTAGCCATACTTATATTAGACAAACTAGACTTTAAAATAAACGATGTAATAAGAGATGAAAAACAACATTATATAATAATCACAGGAATTGTCCAGCAGGAAGAACTAACAATTATAAATATCTACATGCCGAATTTGGGGGCACCCAAATTTGTAAAACAGCTAATCACGAACATAAGCAACCTCATCGATAAAAATGTCCTAATTATAGGGGACCTTAACACTCCACTCTCAGCCTTGGATAGATCCACAAAAAAGAAAATCACCACAGAAACAATGGCCCTGAATGACACATTAGAACAGATGGGCCTAACTGACTTCTTCAGGGTCCTTAATCCAGAAGAAAGGAATTTACATTCTTCTCAAGTTCACAGGGTAAATATTCCATGATAGACGTCATTCTGGGGCACAGGAAAGCTCTGAATAAATATAAAAGAATTGAGATCATAGCATGCACACTTTCAGACCACAATGCTTTGAAACTTGAAATCAACCACAGGAAAAACTCTGGAAAATACCCAAAAACATGGAGGCTAAAGAACAACTTGCTAAAAGACGGGTGGGTCAACCAAGCAATCAGAGAAGAAACACATGGAAACGAATGAAAATGAAAATATAATTATCCAAATGCTTTGGGATATGGCAAAGTAAGTCCTGAGAGGGAAATATATTGCAACCCAGGCCCACCTCAACAAACAAGAAAAATCAATAAAACAAATTCTAACAGCACACCTAAAGGAACAAGAAGCAAAACAACTAATACACCCCAAACCCAGCAGAAAGAGAGAAATAACAAAGATCAGGACAGAAATCAACCATGTGGAAACAGAAAAGTACTGGAACAGATTTATGAAACCAAGAGCTGGTTCTTTGAAGAAATAAACAAAATCGACAAACTTCTAGCCAGGCTACTCAAAATGAAAAGAGAGAAAACCAAATAGCTAAAATCACAAATGAAAAGCGAATAATTACAAACAATCCTTCAGAAATACCAGCAATTGTCAAAGAATACTATGAAAAATTAAATGCAACCACACTTGGCAACCTGGGAGAAATGGACAACTTCCTAAATAGTCACACACTACCAAACTCGAACAGGAAGAAATAGAAAATTTGAACAGACCCATAACTAGTGAAGAAATTGAATCAGTTATCAAATATCTCCCAACAAATAAAAGCCCCAGACCAGATGGCTCCCTGCGGAATTTTACCAAACATTTAAAACAGAGTTAATTCCTATCCTCCTCAGGCTGTTCCAAAAAAATTGAAACAGAAGGAAAAATCCTGGACTCATTCTATGAAGTCGGGATCACTTTGATTCCCAAATCAGATAGAGACCCAGCAAAGAAAGAGAATTATAGGCCAATATCCCTGATGAATATGGATGCAAAAATTCTCAACAAGATACTAGCAAATCGAATGCAACAGCATATAAAAAGAATTATTCACCATGATCAAGTAGGATTCATTCCTGGGTTGCAGGGCTGGTTCAATATTCGCAAATCAATCAACGTGATACATCACATTAACAAAACAAAAGATACTAACCAAATGATCCTGTCAATAGATGCAGAAAAAGCATTTGACAAAATACGCCATCCTTTCCTAATAAAAACCTTCTAGAAAGTCGGGATAGAAGGGACATACTTAAACCACATAAAAGTCGTGTATGAAAAGCCTTCAGCTAATATCATCTTCAATGGGGAAAAACTGAGAGTCTTCCTCCTGAGATCAGGAACGCGACAGGGGTGTCCACTCTCGCCACTGCTATTTAACACAGTGTTGGAAGGCCTAGCATCAGCAATCAGACAACAAAACAAAATAAAAAGCTTCAAGACTGGCAAGGAGGAAGTCAAACTTTCACTTTTTGCAGATGACATGAACTTTACATGGAAAACCTGACAGAATCCACCAAAAACCTACTAGAATTGATCCATGAGTTCAGCAAAGGTGTAGGGTACAAAACCAATGTACAGAAACCGGTGGCATTTCTATACACCAACAATGAAGCAGCAGAAAGAGAAATAAAGTAGCTAATCCCATTCACAATTGCACCAATAATCGTAAAATATCTAGGAATAAACCTAACCAAAGATGTAAAAGACCTCTATGCTGAAAACTATAAAAAAATTATGAAGGAAATGGAGGAAGACACGAGGAAATAGAAAAACATCCCATGCTCATGGATTGGAAGAATAAATGTTGTTAAAATGGCAATACTACCCAAAGCAATCTACACATTCAATGCACTCCCAAACAAAATTGCACCAGCATTCTTCTCACAGCTAGAGCAAACAATCCTAAAATTGGTATGGAACCACAAAAGACCCCGAATTGCCAAAGTCATACTGAAGAATAAAACCAAGGCAGGAGGCATCACAATCCCAGACTTTAACCTCTACTGCAAAGCAGTAATCATCAAGACAGTATGATATTGGCACAAAAACAGACACATAGACCAATGGAATAGATTAGAAAACTCAGAAATCGACCCGCAGGTATATGGCCAACTAATCTTTGACAAAGCGGGAAAGAGTCTCCAATAGAAAAAAGACAGTATCTTTAATAAATGGTGCTGGGAGAACTGGACAGCAACATGCAAAACAGTGAAACTGGACTGCTACCTTACACCACTCGCAAACTTAAACTCTAAATGGATGAAGGACCTCAATGTGAAACAGGAAACAATCAAAATCCTAGAGGAGAAAGCAGGAAAAAGCCTCTTTGACCTAAGACACACCAATTTCTTACCCGATACATCTCCAAAGGCAATGGAATTAAAAGAAAAATGAACTACTGGGACCTCATCAAGATAAAAAGCTTCTGCACTGCAAAGGAAACAATCAACAAAACTAATAGACAACCGACAGAATGGGAAAAGATAATTGCAAATGACATATCAGATAAAGGACTAGTACCTAAAATCTATAAAGAACTTACCAAACTCCACACCCAAAAAACGAATAATCCAGTGAAGAAATGGGCGGAAGATATGAATAGACACTTCTCCAAAGAAGATATCCAATTGGCAAACAGACGCATGAAACGATGCTCAATGTCACTCAGCATCAGGGAAATACAAATCAAAACCACACTGAAATACCACCTCACACCATTCAGAGTGGCTAAAATGAACTAATCAGGAAACTATCCATGCTGGTGAAGATGTGGAGGAACAGGCACCCTCTTGCACTGTTGGTGGGAATGCAAACTGATGTAGCCACTCTGGGGAGTGTGTGGAAGTTCATCAAAAAAATGAAAGTGGAACTACCCTATGACCCAGCAATAGCACTGTTAGGAATCTACCCAAGAGATACAGGACTGCTGATGCATAGGGGCACGTGTACTCCTATGTTCATAGCAGCACTTTCGACAATAGCCAAATCATGGAAGGAGATTAAGTGTCCATTTACTGACGAATGGATAATGAAGAACTGGTATATATATACAATGGAATACTAGGCAGCAATGAGAAAGAATGAAACCTTGCCATGTGTGGCAATCTAGATGGAACTGGAGAGTATTATGCTGAGTGAAATAAGTCAGGCAGAGAAAGAGAGATGCCATATGTTTCCACGCATAGGTGGGCTTTGTGAGACTTAACAAAAACCAGGGCATAGGGGAAGAGGGGAAGATAAAAAAAAAACCCAGAGAGAGAGGAAGACATAACATAAGAGACTCTCAAAGACTAAGAACAAACTGAGGGTAGAGGGGGGTGTGGGAGGGGGGAGAGTGGGTGATGGGCACAGAGGAGGGCACTTGTTGGGATGAGCACTGGGTGTTGTATGGATACCAATTTGACAATAAATTATTTAAAAACATTCTCTTCAATAATTTTTATAAAGCCAGTTTAATGGTGATAAATTCCTTACCTTTAATTTGTCTGAAAAAATTTTTATCTCTCCTTTAGTTCTGAATGATAACCTTTCCTAATAAACTATTCTTTATTATATATATATATATATATACACACACACATGTGTATATATGTATACATGTATATACATACATATACATGCACACATATATATGTGTGTGTATATATATGTGTGTGTATGTATATATATGTATGTGGATATGTATGTATTTATGTGTATGTGTGTATATGTATGTATGTGTGTATATGTATGTGTGTATATATGTATATGTGTATATATGTATGTATATATATGTATGTGTGTATGTATATATGTGTGTATCTATATGTGTATGTGTATGTGTATGCATGTGTGTATGTATATACATATGTACATACATATACATGCATACATATGTGTGTGTGTGTATATACACACACACATAACATTTTGAATGTATCATGCCATTTTGAATGTATCATGCCACGCTCTTTTAGCCTGCAAAGTTTCTGCTAAAAAACCAGCTGATAGTTTTTATTAGGTTTCCCACATACATAACATTTTACTTCTCTCATGCCACTTTTAGTATTCTCTATTTACCTTTAACCCTTGACATTTTAATTATTATGTGTCAGGGTTTAAACCTCCTTGAGTTCATCTTGTTTGGAATTCTTTGATTCTTGAACCCGGACGTCCATTTCCTTCCCTAGGTTAGGTAATTTTCTATTACCAGCTATGATCTCTTCAAATAAGTTTTTCTGCCTCTGTCTCTCTTCTGAGACCCCTGTAATGTGAATATTTGTTTCCTTGATATTGTTCAAGAAACTTGTAAACTATTCCCGTTCATTTTTTGAATTCTTTTCTCTTTTTGGTGTTGAGTTTGGTACTTTCCATTGTCCTCTCTTTCATATTGCTGATATGTCTTGCGTCTGCTAATCTACTGCTGATTCTTTCTAGTGTATTTTTCATTTCAGTTATTGTATTCTTCAACTCTGATTACTTGTATGTTTTTTTTATATTTTCTATTTCTTGGTTGAAGGTCTCAGTGAGGACTTCAACTCTTCTCTCCATCCCAATGAGTGTCTTTGTGATCATTACTTTAAATTCTTTATCAGGCATATTGCTTACCTCTATTTTATTTAGTCCTTTTTCTGAGGTTTTGTATTTTTCTTTCTTTTTGACCATATTCCTCTGTCAATGCACTTGATTGACTTTCTGTGTTTGCTTCTATAGATTAGGCAAAATAGCTCTTTCTTCTAAATGTAAATAAATGGTCTTATTTATAGTTGACCCCTATGTAGACTGTGTGTGTTTCGTGACTTTTACTGCCTGGCTGTAACTGTGGTTGGTGTGGGCTGGAAGTTGTGCAGCACTCCGGGTTAGGTTGTCCCAGTGTAATGGATAGAGCTGATGTGGGCCTGGGCCAGGATGGTCCTCAGTCTCTCCTCTCAGAAGGTGTCTTGGCAGCATACCTGAACCTGAAGTGGGTGCAAGCTGAGGAGTCCCAACGCTCTCCATATAGTAGGCGCCCTGGATGGAAAAGATAAAACTACAGGGTATGTAAGCTAGTGTTTTCAGAGGTTGTACATGCTGAGGGGTCTTCACAAAATACCTGAACCTGAAGTGGGTGTAATCCAGGGTTTCTCTGGGATCTGCATAGAGAGTGCCCTGACAGGGCAGCTGGAGATCAAGCGGGTTGTGGGCCAGGATATCTTGAGTTTCTCTACACAGATGGTATTCTGGGAGACAACTGAAGTTGAAGTAGGTGCCATCTGGGAGGATCCTGGGGCTCTCAACACAGTAAACACCCAAGCAGAGTAGCAAAAGCTGAAGTGGGTACAAGTCAGATAGCCCCTGGGTTCCTTGCACAGAGGGCACCATAGCAGGAAAGATGAAACTGAATTGGTTGCAATTCAGGGATCCCAGGACTACCCATGCAGCAGACACCCTGGTAAGTCAGCTAACATTTATATAGGTGCAGGTCAGGGGTTTCCTGGGATTCTATGTTCTGAGGGCACCCTGGCAAGACAGCTGAAACTGATGCAGGTTCAAGTCAGGGTGTCCGTGGTGCTCTGCACAGGGGGTGCCCTAGTGGGTCTGGCAACCTGGGACATTGTGTAAGCTGGGTGGTCCCTGGTCTTTCCATGCAAAGAGTGCTCTGAAAGGATAACTGAAGCTGAAGTGGTTGCAAGCCAGGGAGGTTTCAATGTTTTATGCATAGAGAGCTCCTTGGAAGGATGGTTGATGTCATAGTGGATGTAAACCAGCGTGTTCCAGGACTCACCACAGAGGATGGCCTGGAGGGGTGGTTGGAGCAGAGGCAAGATGCATGCTAGGGGTGCTTGGGTTACTCTGCATAGGGGGCACCCTCACAGGACAGTCAAAACTTCACTGGGCAGGATTCAGTGTGGCTCCTGGACTCTCTGTAAAATGTGCCCTCTCAGGACAGCTAAAGCTAAAGTGGAGGCAAGCCAGGGTGTCCTAGGGCTCTGCACACTAAGGGTGCCCTGGCATAATACCTGAAGCTGAAGTGACTGCAAGATGGGGTTTCCCAGGGCACATAGTACATGGGATGCTTTGGTTGGGTGATTGGAGTTTAGGTCAGCACAGTCAGGGGTGTTTTAAGGCATTATGTGCAGGGGTGACCTGGATGGGTGGCTGGAACTGAAGTAGGCATGAGCTGAGTTCCTGTGGGGCTTTGCACAGGGAACACTCTGATAGTGCAGCTGGATCCAAAGCAAGGGTCAGCTGGGGAGGTCCAAGAGCTCTACGCACCAAGGTTGCTCTAGCAAGCTATCTGGTGTCAAAGTGGTGTGGGCCTAAAGTGTTTTGGGATACTTTGCTCTGGTGTCAGGCCAGAGTGGGGAGAAAAAAGAGAGAGTTTGCTTTTATCTGTTAAATATATTGGATTTCTGTGCACCACTGTTTAAATAAATGACATTTTTTCTTTAAAAGTCAGAAGGGTAGTTAATATCGAAGGGCTCTTCTGTCTTCCAGGCCCCCAGGAATTATCCCAGGGCTCAGGATGCATAACCTTAGCCCTCAGATATTCCCACGGCCTCTCTCTCTCTCTTTCTCTATTTAATGTTTGTTTATTTATTTATTTATTTATTTATTTATTTATTTATTTATTTGAGAGAGAGAGAGAGAGAGAGAGAGAGAGAGAGTACATGAGCAAGTAGGGGCAGAGAGAGGCGGGGGAGACAGAGAATCCAAAGCAGGGTCAGCGCTGTCAGCACAGAGCCTGACACAGGGCTCTAACTCACGAACTGTGAGATCATGACTGGAGTGAAAGTTGGATGCTTAACTGACTGAGCCACCCAGAAGCCCCCCCAAAAACAGTAAATCACTGGAGTAGAGGGTACAGGGAGGGAAAGTACAAGACGTAAATCAGGAAGGGCAGTGTAGAGCCTAGCAAATTACTTTAGACTATCCTGTAGACAAAGCAGAGCCATTGAAGGCTTTTGAGCTGGAGAGTAGCATGATCAGAACTGAAGGTTAGACAGAAGATGGAAACACATCTAAAAATGTCAGCAATGTGGTCTGTAAGTGAGGTTCTCTGCAGTGTTTATCTCGCCAGTTCATGACTTACAGATTTTTTTCCTCTTCTACTTCATTCCTCCTAGGACCAATTCTGGGAGGCTGGCAGGCCAGACAATGGGTCTCTGGAGGGAGCTCTCCATGGGCCCAACTCCACCTTTCTCATGGACAATGAAGGTGAAACTAGCAATGGAACACAGATCCAGTCATGACACCTTATCTTCTACAATGACACTCTCATCATTGCCACGCCCAAGTAGGACATCTCCACCCCCCCCAGGATAGTGGGAATGGACAAGGATGGGGGAGACTGGAGTAGTTCCTTCTGAAAGAAGCATTTGGAGTAAGGCAAAGCTGCCTATACAAGTCTTGCTAAGGTTTATTATTTATCCTGTGCCTAGAATACAGACCATTCTGTTTTATTTTAAGTAGGGAAGATACAGAAAGAAAGCCTTAAACTTTAGGCAGAAGAAGTACAGATTCCAGGCATTCATCAGGATGGGAAAGGGAAGTTATTCAGCAGAAAACTATGTTTTAGCCTGAGCACCCAAGGCCTGCCTCAGGGTTGGTCAGAAATTGGAAGGAAATTCTTTTGGGCAGACCCAAGTCTGAACTGCCATGGGCACAAATCCTATGCTTGCCAACACCTGAAACTTAAGAAACACATATGTCTGAGTAAGGTGTAAGTTACCTGCTGCCTGGACAAAATGACAATGAAAGAAACCTCTGCTACCATTCCATCATGACTGTTTGGGCTATGGCCAACAGTATGGTCACTTTCTGGTAAGGCAGCTATGGGTGTCCCCTTTTCCTCTCTGTTATCCACACCGTCTTACCTTATTATTTATTTTTAAATGCTTAAAAATTATTTTTATTTACCCAATTATTAAATATTAGTATATAAAATGTATAAATTATATATAATTTAATGAATAATCATCGAGTGAAAACCTATGGAACATTCTGTCCTGCCACATCTGGCTTTTAAGAATTCTATGCATCAGAAAATATAGGCCATTTGCAACATCGTGGATGGATCTAAAGTGTATTATGCTAAGCAAAACAAGTCAGGCTGAGAAAGACAATTATATGATTTCACACATATGTGGAATTTAAGTAACAAAACATAAGAGAAAGGAAGGAAAAATAAGATAAAAATAGAGACAGAGGCAAACCATAAGGGACTCTTAAATGCTGAAGGTTACTGAAAGGGAGGTGGATGGTGGACAGACTAAATAGGTGTTTGGCATTAAGGAGGGCACTTGTTGGGATGAGCACTGAGTGTTATATGTAAGTGATGAATCACTGGGTTCTATTCCTGAAACTGAGTCTACACTGTATGTTAACTAACTTGAATTTAAATAAATAATGTTTTTAAAAAAAGAAAAGAGAGGCTAAATAAGGAAAATGAGAAAAAATACACACCAATTGTAGGTTTTTAAGGGCTACACAGATCTCCCCCTGTCACGCACCCACATTTGATTACCAAGTGCCCACAAGGCAGTTTACATAGTGGATATTCAATGAATGCTTTTAGAAAGTTAAAAACTAAAACAGAGCCAAACATTAAGATTCAGACCTGCATCTCACACAGGAACACAAAGATCTATTCTATATGCTGCTGCTTAACAATCCCACATAGCACAACCACTTCAATGCCTTCTCACACACATTTGCATGGCACATAT
This sequence comes from Paguma larvata, assembly GCA_030068075.1. Lineage (NCBI taxonomy): Eukaryota > Metazoa > Chordata > Mammalia > Carnivora > Viverridae > Paguma > Paguma larvata. Next base: position 49,256,381 of record CM057830.1, on the reverse strand, counting down.
ATCTATCTTTACATATGCTCTCACACATACACATTTCTGGATGCACATATCTCTGTTCCTACACTTTAATTGTTACATACCCACTTTCACTTATGCTCATACTTTATTCCCACAACATACCATACTAACACACTGATACACACACACGTATGTGCATCAACATCCACACATATATCCACCAATATGCACATGCAATCACACATAAAACTCTCATGCTCATATACACACCACATACCTCTCTACTTAAGCTCACACACACTCACATTTCATGCCCATATACAACCTCAGGCACACACATGCATCCTCTCTCTCTCTCTCTCTCTCTCTCTCACACACACACACACACACACACACACACACACACACACTTCTATTCATAAGCGCAGCTATATTCTAGTTCCTAGCCGTATCCATGTACATGCACTCATATATGCCTCTTATCACATCACCTAAACCTAAACCTACCTATGCTTATATACACACTCATGCATGAGTTCTCTCTATCATGTACATATTTCCATGCACATATGCACTCACACAGTTACTTCGATACACACACACACCCCTTCCCAAATACTTCCCCCTATGTCCTTGCTCATAAAGAAAGAATGAGCTCAAAAGAAATGAGTTACTCAAGACTTATTCCCTTACCCCTTCCAAATAACCATTCTGGGTTGTTGTTGTTGTTGTTGTTTTTGTTTTTTTTTTTTTAAATTTTATAATAGTTTATTTTCAAATTGGTTTACATATAACACCCAGTGTTCATCCCAACATGTGCCCTTTTTAATGCCCATCACCCCCTCTCCCCCCTCCCTCATCCCGTTGTTTGCTTGTTTTTATTAATGTCATTTATTTTCCAGAAACCAATGAGTGCTGGTTTCCAGTTCTGAGCTGGTAATATGTTCTTGTCCTCACTCTCCCCACCTCACTTCCTCCCTCAAGTTGATCTTAGACTGGGATTGGCCAGGCCGGTTGTCCTTCCATGAAGGCCTCTGAGTGGCACATTAATCTTTGAAATGGAAAACTACTTGGCAATTATAAAGTTTGAAATCATGTCATTTGCAGCAATGTGGATGGAACTGGAATTATGCTAATGAAATAAGTTAGTCAGAGAAAGACAGATATCATATATCTTCACTCATATGTGGATCCTGAGAAACTTTACAGAAGACAAGGGGAAAGGAAAGGGGAAAAATAGTTACAGAGAGGGAGGGAGGCAAACCATAAGAGACTCTTAAATACGTAGAGCAAACTGAGGGTTGATGGGTGATGGGGGAGAGGGGGAAATGGGTGATGGGCATTGAGAAGGGCACTTGGGATGAGCACTGGGTGTTGTATGTAAGCGATGAACTACAGGAATCTACCCAAAAAAACCAAGAGCACACTTTACACACTGTATTTAAGTCAATTTGACAATAAATTATATTAAAAAATAAATAAATAAATAAATAAATAGTTTCATAAGATCTTCAACTACAAAGTCAGAAGTCTTTGCAATTTTTTACTCTCCTCAAGTTAGCCCTGGATGCACTGTGTAAGAGAAGAGAAATGGATGATGGCCTTTTAGGGTCTCTAGAAAAGATGATTTCACAACCTCCTGCATAGTTTAATATTCTTCATGCTCAGGATGTTTACTCTCAAATCTGACTCAATGTATCATATTCTAGTCAAAGTTCACTTATTTTCTCCTTTTTTAAAGTTTATTTATTCTTATTTAAAATTTTTTGTTTATTTTTGAGAGAGAGAGAGAGAAAGGTGCAGAGTGTGAGTGGTGGAGGAGCAGACAGAGAGGGAAACACAGAATCTGAAGCAGGCTTCAGGCTCTGAGCTGTCAGCATAGAGCCCGATGTAGGGCTTGGACCCATGAACCGTGAGATCATGACCTGAACCCAAGTCAAGCGCTTAACCTACTGAGCCACCTAAGAGCCCCAAAAGTTTATTTATTTTTTAGAGGGTGCTAGGGACAGAGAGAGAGGAGAGAGAGAATCTCAAGCAGGCTCTGTGCTGTCAGTGCAGAGTCCAACATGGGACTTCAACTCACGATCTGTGAGATCATGTCCTGAGCCAAACTAAGAATCCAATGCTTAACCAACTGAGTCACGCAGGTGCCTCAAAGTTCATTTCTTTTCTAACAGCGTCTGTAGAAAAGAAAACTAGCTGCCACCCTCCTCTATGTAAAAAGAGTAGGTTAAAATACTATTAATCTTTTAGAACTGGCCTTTATTGAGTTAAAATTTGAAATACAGATTCCAGTTGATTTATGGGAGAAGATTCAAAGAGACCTCTCAGCCAGAGAACAACCTCAAACCCATACCTTACATTCCTCTGGCTCTCAGCACCAACATGCATCCATTCTCTTTTGTGATAGAGATTTTGAAACATTTACATTAAATTTGAGAGATAAACTCCTTCTGTATATTTCCTCTAAAGATTTGCATTTTCTGAGAGGAGTCCACAAAGATTAGTGCATCAACCAAGAACGGATGATCTGACGTGATATGGATGGGATTTGAGAAGCAACAGGTCTTTCTTGTCCTCCACAAGACCCTTTGACCAGTCAGCCACATGTGACCTTTGATCAGCATTGCTGGCTAAATCCCTTCTTTTTTTATTGAAGTATAATTGACATAAAACTTATGTTAGTTTCAGGTTTACAAAATATTAATATGAAAAGTCTATACATTACTCAATGCTCACCACAAGAGTGTAGTCACTATACATTATTAAAATGTTATTGACTAATATCCCCTATGTTGTAATTTTCATCTCTGACTTATTTATAATTGGAAGTGTGTGCCTCTTAATCCCCTTTTTCTATTTCACCCATCTCTCCATCCACCTCCTCTCTGGAAACTACCAATTCTCTGTATTTGAGTCTGTTTATTTATTTATTTGTTTTGATTTATAGATTCCACATATAAGTGAAATTAGATGGTATTTGTCTTTATTTGGCTTATTTCACTTAGCATAATAACCTTTAGGTCCATCCATGCTGTTGCAAATAGCAAGATTTCATTTCTTTTGATGGATGAATAATATTCCATTGTGTGTGTGTGTGTGTGTGTGTGTGTATGTATATGTATATGCCACATCTTCTTCATCTTTTACATATGACACCCAGTGCTCATTCCAAAAGTGCCCTCAGTAACACCCATCAACCGTTTAACACATCCACCACCCATCTCCCCTTCAGTAACCCTCAGTTTGTTCTCTGTATTTGAGAGTCTCTTATGGCTCACCTCCCTCTCTGTTTTTCCTTCCTTTCTGCTATATTCATCTGTTTTGTTTCTTAAATTCCACATATTAGTGAAATAATATGATATTTTCTTTCTCTAGACTGATTTATTTCACTTAGCATAGTACCCTCTAGTTCCATCCAGGTTGTTGTAAATGGCAAGATTTCATTCATTTTGATTGCCAAAAAGTATTTCATTTATATATATATATATATATATATATATATATATATATATATATATGGATAAAGAAAATATGATATATATGGATAAAGAAGATATGATATATGTATATATACATACATATACATTTATATACATACATATATCATAACTTCTTTATCTATTCATCAGTCAATAGATATTTGTGCTCTTTGCATACTTTAGCTATTGATTGTGCTGCTATAAATATTGGGGTGCATGCATATGGCCCCTTGGAATCAGCTTTTTTGCATCCTTTGTATAAATGCTTAAGAGTTCAATTGCTGGGTCGCAGGATAGTTCTATTTTTATATTTTTTTTGAGGAACCTCCATAATGTTTTCAAGTTTGCATTCCCACCAATAGTGCAAACAGATTCCCCTTTTCTCTGCATTTTCAGCAACATCTGGTGTTTCCTGAGTTGTTAATTTTTTTGAGACAACTCCATACTGTTTTCCAGAGTGCTGTACCAATATAAATTTCCACAAACAGTGCAGGAGGATCCCCTTTTTCTACACATTCTCATCAACACTTGTTAGTTCTTGTCTTTTCAATAATAGCCATTCCAACAGGTGTGAGGTTGTATCTCACTGTGGTTTTGATTTGCATTCCCTGATGATTAGTGATGCTGAACATCTTTTCATGCATCGGTCATCTATATGTGTTCTTTGGAAAAATGTCTATTAAGGTCCTTTACTCGTTTTTAAATCCAATTCTTTGAGGGTGTTTTGGTGTTGAGTTGTATAAGATCTTAATACATTTTGGATATTAATCCCTTATTGGATATGTCATTTGAAAATGTCATCTCCCATTCAGTAGGTTGCCTTTTTGTTTTGTTGATGGTTACTTTTGCTATGCAAAAACTCTTTAGTTTTGCATATTCCATAGGCCCAATAGTTTATTTTTGCTTTTGTTGTCCTTACTTGAGAAGATATATGTAAAAAACATTGCTGTGGCTGATGTCATTACTGCCTATGTTATCTTGTAGGATTTTTTTGGTTTCAGGAATCACATTTAGGTCTTTAATTAATTTTAAGTTTTATTTTGTGTACAATGTGAGGAAGCGCTCTGGTTTCATTCTTTTGTATGTAGTTATCCAGTTTTCCCAACATTATTTATTGAAGAAACTGTCTTTTCCCCATTGTATATCCCTGTTTTGTTGATTAATTGACCATATAAATGTGGGTTTCTTTCTGGGCTCTCCGCCCATTCCACTGATCTAGGAGTCTATTTTTGTACCAGAATAATACTGTTTTAATGACTATAGCTTTGTATTATAATTCAAAATCTGGGATTTTGATAACTCCACCTTTCTTCTTTCTTTTCAGGATTGCTTTAGCTGTTTGAGGTCCTTCGTGGTTCCCTATAAATTTTAGGATTATGGGTTCTGTTTCTGTGAAAATTGCTATTGATATTTTGATAGGCACTGCACTGAGTCTGTATATCACCCTGGGTTGTATGGACATATTAACAATATTAATTCTTCCAATCCTTGAGCATGGTATATTTCTCCATTTGTTTGTGTCATCTTCAATTTATTCCATCCATGTCATAAATCTTTCACATCCTAGGTTAAATTTATGCTTAAGTATTTTACTCTATTTGGTATAGTTATAAATGAAGTTTTTTATTCTTAATTTATCTTTCTGTTACTTTATTAGTATATAGAAACCCAACAGACTTCTGTATATTAATTTTGTTTCTTTCAAATTTACTGAATTCATTTATTACTTCTAATACTTTTTTGGTGGAGTCTTTAAGGTTTTCTATGTATAGTATCATGTTTTCAAATAATGATAGTTTTAATTATTTTCTAATTTGGATGCCTTTTATTTCTTTCCCTTGTCTGATCACTGTAGCTAGGATTTGTAGAACTATGTCAAATGAAAGTGGTGATGGTGGACATCCGGGTCTTGTTCCTAATATTAGAGGAAAAGCTTTAAGTTTTTCACCATTGAGTATGATATTAGCTGTTGGTGTTCCAAACATGGCCTTTATTATGTTGAGGTATATTCCCACTAAGTTCACTTTGTTGAGAGTTTTTATCATGAATGGATATTGTATTTAGTCAATTGCTTTTTCTGCATCTGTTGAGATGATTATATCATTTTTACTCTTCTTATTGTTACTGTGATATATCACATTGATTTATTTGCAAATATTGAAGTATGCTTGAATATTGAAGTAAATTCAATTTGATTATGAAGAAGGATCCTTTTATTGTACTATTGAATTCAGTTTGTTAATATTTTGTTGTGAAGTCTTGCATTGATGTTCATCAGGGGTATCGGCTTGTTTTGTTATTGTCTGTTAATTTTTTGTAGGGTCTTTGTCTGATTATGGTATCAGGGTATTTATGATCTTGTAAAATGAATTCGGAAGTTTTTCATCCTTTCTTCGGAATAGTATGAGAAGAATAGTGTGGGGGAAAGCGATGTGCAAAAAAGCCAGCTCCTATGAACACAGGGGTAGACTCCTTGAGAGCTTTCTCAGGCTTTCTACACATTAGGGCTATCTGCATGTTGCTTGGAACCCCAAAAGGAACCACTCCTTCCCTGTTACCAGATCTCACTTGATCTTGGGGCAAATCTCATGATATCTAAAGCCAAATCTCACAAGATCATGAGACACATTTGCAGGAACTCTGCAGGAGAAAGACCTGCCTAGCCTAGCCTGCTTTGTGCAGGATAAGTAGGTAGGGCTGGAACATTCCTGGATTGGAGACACCTGGGAGCACCCGAACTCACAGACTTCCTGGGAGGTTTTTCAAGGTTTGGACATATCAGGACAGTCTATGTTTCTTCTGTCCCCAAAGAAGAAGCCACTTCTTTCCTGTTACCAGATCTTGTGTGCTCCAGGGGCATATCTCAAAACATCTAAGGTCAAATCTCACTGGAACTCAGCACGAGCAGGAGCTGCCTTGCCTAGTCTCCTTTGTGAAATGAAAGTAGGAAGGGCTGGGACATTCCTGGATTGGGAACACCTAGTAACACCTGCTGCTCCACAAATGCCAGCAGTCACCAGGAACACAAAGACCCAAAGGTCTCACAATCCTGGATGAAGTAGGGGTAACAAAAGACCACTGAAATATCAATGGATGAGCTGGGTAGCCTATTATTCACCTTAACCTAAATGTGATAGAAACAGCAAGGCATGAGGTGTGGGAAGAAGCAAAGTGCCCAGAAGCAGACTCCTTCAACACACAGACTGGCTCTCATTGATTCTTCCAGCCCATGGAATCTTTAGGGAAGTCTGTGTCTGTCCTGCCCCAAAAGAAAACATCAACTTCCCTGTCGACAGACCTCGGGTGATCTAAGGGCAAATCAGCAGAGATCTAAGGCCAAGTTTCATGAGAACTTGAGCCAAATCTCATGGGAACTAGGCAGGCATGGGAAATTCCTGGCCTAGTCTCTTTTTCTGCAGGGTAAGTAGGTAGGGCTGTGATATTTCTGGATTGGAGATATCTGGGAAAACCCGTGGTCCCACAATAGCACCTTCCATGTCACTAGCACAAAGACGCAAAATGTCTCCTTTATTCTTCCCATCTTTCTCACCATCCTAGGTGCAGTTTGTGGAACACCAGGCCACAGAAAGAGGGTCTGATGGGCCAGACTGGCCTGTTGTTCACAGTAAACTAGAGGTGCAAGTAATAGGAGGGTGGGAGTTGTGGAGAGAAGCAATGTGCACAGGAATTGGCTCCTGTGAATATACAAGGAGATTCCCAGAGAGCTTTCCCAGATGTTGGACACTTCAGAGCAGTGTGCCTTTGTCCTGACCCCCTAAAATGGAGCTACATCTTCCCTATTGACAAATCTCATGATATCTAAGGCCATGTCTCATAACTCAGGTCGAATCTCATGGAAACTTGACAGGTGCAGGAAGTCCTTAACCTAGCCAACTTTGTGCAGGGTAATTAGGCAGTGCTGGGACTATCCTGGATAGGGGACAGGGGGGAACACTTAGGGTCCCAATAACTCCCACAGACGCCAACAACACTGAGAAATAACGTGTTTCCATCATAATTTCTGCCACCCTCAGCATACTGGGTGCAATGGGGTTAACAATGGAGAACTACAATAGGGACAAATGAGCCTGGTGGCCAGTTATTCACCCTGAGAGGTGATAGAAACAGGAGGTGTGGCAAAAAGACAAATATACAGGAGTCAGATCCTCTGAACACACCAGCACACTCCCATTGATCCTCCTGGGCTTTGGGACTTCAGGGGAGTCTGTGTCTGACCTGCCCCTAAAGAAAACAGCCATCTCTACCATCTTGGCAGACCTTGCATGAAATAGGGACAAATCTGGAGAGATCTAAAGCCAAATCTCATGCGAATTCAGCAGCAGTGGGAACTTCCTAGCCTAGACTCTTCTGTGCAGGGTAAATAGGCAGGCAATGATATTTCTGGGCTGGGGACAGCTGGGAAAACCTTGGTCCCACAAATGACCCCGGATGTCACCATGAAAATGACACAAGGTGCCTCCCTTATACTTCCAGCCTTTCTCAGCTTTCTAGGCACAGTGAAGGTAAAAATGGACCACTGAAATAGGGATGAATTGGCTGAATGGCCCGTTATTCATGGTCGAGTAGAGGTATGGGGAGAAGAAATGTATACAGAATCCAGCTCCTCTGAACACACACACAGACACATTGATCCTTCCAGGCTTTGGAACCTTCAGAGCATTCTGTTTCTGTTCGGACCCCAAAGAAAACAGCAACCCCTTCCCTGATGACAGAACTCCAGTGATCTAGGAGCAAATATCCTGAGATATAACGTGAAATCTCATGAGATCTCAGGCCACATTTCATGAGAACTCACAGGAGCAGGAACTCTCTAGTCTAGCCTGTTTTGTGCATGGCAAGTACATAGGGTTGTGATATTCTTGGATTGAGGATGAACCTGCAGACCCATGATAGCCCACTTCATGCCACCCTCATACTTCCTGTCTCTTAGGATCATAGGTGCAGTGAGTGTAACACCAAGTCATAGAAAGAGGGGCTGATGGGCCAGATTGGCCAGTTACAATAAACTAGAGATACAAGAAACAGGAGAACATGAGGTGTCAGGAGAAGCAAAGTACAGAGGAACTGGCTCCTATAAACACACAAACAGGGATGGGTATAATTTATCTGTGAAACCATCTAGTACTGAACTTTGTTTTATGGGAATTTGTTGACTAGCAATTCAATTTTATTACTGTAATTGATCTGTTCGAATTTCCTATTTCTTCCTTATTCAGTTTTGGAGTATTGTATGTTTCTAGATATGTAATTATTTCTTCTAGGTTGTCCAATTAATTGGCATACAGTTTTTCAAATTATTCTATTAGAACCTTTTGAATTTCTGTGTTGTTAATTGTTATTTTTCCTCTTTCGTTTCTTATTTATTTAAATCCTTTTTATCTTTTTCAAATGAGTCTGTAACAGGCTTTTCAATTTTGTTTACCTTTTCAAGAATCAGCTCTTGGTTTCATTGATTCTTTTCTATTTTTTTAGCCTCTATTTTATTTGTTTTCACTTTAATTTTTATTATTGCCTTCTTTATACTAGGTTTGGGCCTTTTTTGTTCTACTTTTATAACATCCTTTAGGTGTACAATTGAGTTTTTCTTTGGGGTTTTAATTTTTTTTAAGTAGGTCTGTATCTATATAAATTTCCCTCTTAGAACTACTTTTGCTGTATTCCAAAGATTTTAGAACATTATGCTTTTATTCCCATTTGTTTCCATGTATTTTTTTAGTTTCTTCTTTAATTTCTTCCTTGATCAGTAGTTGCTGAGTAGCTTGTTGTTTAGCCTCCATGTGTTTTTTTCAGTTTTTTTTTTTTTTGTAATTTCTAGTTTCATATAGTTGTAACCAGAAAAGATGTTTGATATGATTTCAGTCTTAAATTTATTGAGATATGTTTTCTGACCTAACATGTAATCTAGAGAATGTTCCATGTGTGCTTGAAAAGAATGTGTATTCTGCTGTTTTTGGATAGAATTTTCTGTATATACCCATTACGTCCATATGATCTAATGTGTCATTCAATGCCACTGTTTCCTTGTTGATTTTCCTTCTACATGATCTATCCATTAATGTAATTTGGGTCTTAAAAGTCTTCATATTAGCATTGTATTACTGTCAATTTCTACCTTTATGTCTGTTAATATTTGCTTTATGTATTTAGTTGCTCTATGTTGGGTACATAGATATTTAAAATAGTTATATCCTATTGTTTTATTCATTTATAATTATGTAGCGACCTTCTTTTTCTCTTGCTGCAAGCTGTGTTTTATTTATTTTTTTAAGTTGAGTATAGTTGACATACAATGCTACATTATCTTCAAGTGTAAAACATAGTGATTCAATTTCTCCATACATAAAGCTATGCTCACCAGAAGTGTATTTATAAATTGTCATCATACAATACTATTACAGCATCATTGACTATATTCCTTATGTTATGCCTTTTATTCCTGTGTCTTATTCACTCAATAACTGGAAGGCTATATCCCGCACTCCCCTTTATGCATTTTGCCCATCCCCCAAATCCCCTCTTCTCTCAAAACCATCATTTTCTTCTTTGTATTTATAGATTTGGTTCTCCCTTTTGTTGTTGTTGTTGTTGTTGTTGTTGTTTACTTTTATTATTTTACTTATATGTGAAATCATGTGGTATTTGCCTTTCTCTGGTGACTTATTTCACTTAGCACAATAACCTCTAGGTCCATCCACATTGTCTTGCATATGGCAAGATCTCATCTATTTTTAAGGCTGTGTAATATTCCATTGTATATATAGACACCACATCTTCCTTATCTATTCACCTACTGATGGACACTTAGGTTGCTTTCATATCCTGACTCTTGTGCAATAAACAGGGGTGCATTTGTCTTTTCAAATTAGTATTTTCTCTTCTATTGATAAATACACAGTATTGAAATTATTGGATCATGAGCATTTTTATTGTAAAATTTCTGAGTAACCTCCATACTGTTTCCACAGTTGCTGCAACAATTTCTATTCCCACCAATAAGGCACAGGAGTTCCTTTTTCTGCACATCCTCTCCATCACTTGTTATTTGTCTTTTTATTATAGTCATTCTGAAAGGTATAAAATGATATCTCGTTATGGTTTTGATTTGTGTTTTCCTGATGATAAGTAATCTAGACCATATTTTCACGTGTCTGTTTGCTGGGTTTGAACAGAAAACCTTGAGATGGTGGGTAGCATATTACTCCAGACTCCTGGATCAGAGAAAGGAGAGGGTGAGGGAGCCAAGTGCTCTAGAGGTGATGGCCCAGAGCAAAGCTCTTCTCCAATTTTTATTGAGAATCTTATCAGTACATTTCAAGGGGTGCATGGGAAAGGAATGTGTGGTTTCAAAATCAGGAACAAATTACAATCATAGATTATTGAGGGAACAGTACAATCAGGGTAGTGATGTGCAGGCATACATCACGGGGATAGTGTATACATGACAGGAAAGGGTTGTTTTACTACTTTTAGATTAAGTGTTTACAGGAAAACATGTTGATCCACAGGCAAGGTCAGGCTGTCTTCAGCCTTGATATTTCAAAGGAGACCAGGTTTTACTGGTGTGCTTTGCTGCTTCTCAACCATCTGTTTCCCAGGCTGCAAATATTCCTTACTTAGATCTTAGCCAGTCAGGCTCTATAAGCCTCCACATCTGTTGACTGTCTTCTTTAAAAAAAAAAAAAAGTCTAGGGGCACCTGGGTGGCTCAGTTGGTTAAGCACCTGCCTTCAACCTAGGTCATGATCTTGCCATTATGAGTCTGAGCCCCACATCAGGCTCTGTGCTGACAGCTCAGAGCCTGGAGCCTGTTTCAGATTCTGTGTCTCCTTCTCTCTCTCTCTTTCTGCATGTTCCCTGCTTATGTTCTGTCTCTTTTTCAAAAATAAATAAACTTTAAGAAATAATAAAGTAAAACCAAAAAAAAAAGGCTATTCAAGTTCTTCATCCATTATTTAATCGGGTTGTTTGGTTATTTTGGTGTTGAGTCATTTAAGTTTTTTATATCCTTTGGCTATTACCCTTTATTGGATATATCATTTACAAATATGTTCTCCCATTCGGTAGGTTCTCTTTTTATAACACTACAGACAAAAAGAAACTAAAAATAAATTAAAGACCTAAATATGAAACCTGAAGCCATAGAAATCCTAGAGGAGAACAGGCGGTAATATATCTGACATCAACCATGGCAACATTTTTCTATATACATCTCCTACATAAGGGAAACAAAGAACAAAAATAAACTATTGATACTACATCAATTAAAAAGCTTTGCACAGGGGCACCTGGGTGGCTCAGTAGTGATCTCGCGGTTCGTGAAGCTCAGGTCATGATCTCGCGGTTCGTGAGTATGAGCCCCACATCAGGCTCTCGTTCATGGTTTCTTTAGCTGTGCAAAGCTTTTTTAATTTATTTTTATTTTTTTTAATGTTTATTTCTCTTTGAGAGACACAGAAAGGCTGGAGGAGGATTAGAGTGAGGGAGACAGAGGGTCCGAAGCAGGCTCTGCATTGATGGCACCCAGGTGCCCCTGTGCAAAGCTTTTTAATTGATGTAGTCTCAATAGTTTATTTTTGTTCTTTGTTTCCCTTAAGTAGGAGATATATATAGAAAAATGTTGCCATGGTTGATGTCAGATATATTACTGCCTGTTCTCCTCTAGGATTTCTATGGCTTCAGGTTTCGTATTTAGGTCTTTAATTTATTTTGAGTTTCTTTTTGTCTGTAGTGTTATAAAGTGATCCAGCCTCATTCTTTCATTGTAGTTATTCAGCTTTTCCAACACCAATTATTAAAGAGACAGTCTTTTGGCAACCATTGTATATTCTTGCCTTCTTGGTCATAAATCGAGTATATAAGGATGGCCTTGTTTCTTGGCTCTCTATTCGGTTCCATTGATCTATGTGTCTATTTTTGTGCCAGTACTATTTTGATCACTAGGTATGTAGTATATCTTGAAACCAGAGTTGTGATACTTCCAGGTTTGTTTTTCTTTCTCAACCTGAGACTACTTTGGCTATTTGGGGTCTTTTGTGGTTCAATACAAATTTTAGTATTATTTGTTCTAGTTCTGTAAAAAAAATGTTGTTGGCATTGTGATGGGGATTACACTAAATCTGTAGATTGCTTTGTGTAGTATGAACATTTTAACAATATTAATTTTTCCAAACCATTACTATACAATATCTTTCCATTTGTTTGTGTCATCTTCAATTTCTTGCAAAGCTGTCCTATACTTTTAAGAGTTCAGAGGCCTTTCACTTTATTACAATATTCTTAAATTTATTGAAGCTTGTATTTTTGACTAACATGTCATTTATTCTGGATAATATTCCATGTATACTTGAAAAGAATGTTTATTCTGTTGGTATAGAATGGAATGTTCTTTATATATCTGTTATGCTAATCTGCTCTAAGGTGTCATCCTAAAACACTGTTTTTTTTTTTAATTGATTTTCTGCCTGGATGATCTATTTATTTATGTGAAGTGTTAAAGACCCCTAATATTATTGTGGTATCATGTAATTTTCTCTATATCTCCTTTATTATTTGCTTTATGTACATGGGCCTTCTGATGCTGGGTGCATAGGTATGTACAATTGCTATATCCTCTTGTTTGATCGATCCCTTTACGATTATGGAATGTATTTTTTTCTCTCTTGTCACAGTCTCTTTTCTTAAAGTCTATTTTGTCTGGTATAAGTATTTTTACCCTGACTTCTGTTTTTCACTTCTATTTGCATGGTAAATGTTTTTCTGTCCCTTCACATTAAGTCTGGGTGTGTCTTTATGTATGAGATGAGTCTCTTGTAGGTAGAATACAAATAAGTCTTGGTTTTTATCCATTCCACCACCCTATGTCTTTTAAATGGTGTATTTAGGCCATTTACATTTAAACTAATTATTGATATGTATGTGCTTATTGACATTTTGTTATTTATATTCTGTTTCTTTTTATAGTTTATCCTTGTTCTTTTCTTCTCTTCCACTCTTTCTTTGTGATTGATGAGTTTATGTAATATTATTTTTGACTTTCTTTCCTTTTATTTTTTGGGTTTATGGTTACCATGTGGTTCATATATGATATCCAAAGTATATAGCTGTTTATATTAACTTGCCAGTCAATAAGGTTCAAACACATTCTAAACAAAAATTATTTCTTCTTTACTCTCTCATCCACATTTTATGTATATGCTATCATATCTTACATCTTTTTATTCATAATTTTCTTACATCTAAATATGGCCATGATTTTCTACCTAAAAAATTCTCTTTAGCATTTCTTGTAAGACTTGTTTGGTGGTGATAATTTCCTTTAACTGTTGCTTGTTTGGGAAACTTCATCTCTCCTTCCTATCTGAAAGATATCCTTGATGGGTAGAGTATTCGTTGTTGTTGTTGTTCTTGTTGTTTTCCTTTCAGAACCTTGAATATATCATGCCTCTCCCTTCTGTTGTGCAGTTTCTGCTGAAAAGTCAGCTGACGGCCTTATAGCGTTTCCCTTGTAGTTAACATTTTGTAGTTAAGTTTCTCTCTTGCTGCTTTTAATATGCTCTCTTTATCTTTAAACTTCGGTATTTTAATTATTTTGTGTCATGCTGTGGACCTCTTTGCATTTATATTATTTGAAAATCTTTGTGCTTCTCGAACCTGGATGTATATTTCCTCCCCTAGGTTTGGGAGGCTTCAGCTAAAATTTCCTTAAATAAGTTTTCTGCCCCTTTTTCTGTCTCTCATTTTTTTCTAGGACATCTATAATGTGAATGTTCAACTAATGCTTTTCAAGTGATCCCTTAATTTATCCTTTTTTGAAGTTTTTTTTCTCTTTTGGTCATTCAGTTTGGGTGCTTTTCATTACCTTGTCTTCTTGATTTTTGATGCCTTCTTTGCCATCTGCTAATCTATTCTTGATATTCTCTAGTGTATTTTTTTTTAAATTTTAATTATCGTATTCTTCAGCTCTGATTGGTTCTTTTTAATATTTGCTATCTCTTTATTGAAGGTTTCACTGAGTTTTTCCACTCTTCTCTTCAACCTGGTGAATATTTTTATGATTATTACTTTAAATTCTCTACCAGGGATATTGTTTATCTGTTTCATTTAGTCCCTTTTCTTTGGTTTTTTCTTATTCTTTCTTTCTGAACATATATCTCTGTCTCCCCATTTTGCTTGACTTTCTGTGCTTGTTTCTAAGGATTACGTGAAACAGCACTTCACTTTTTTTTAACTGCTACTTCTTTTAAGGTTGAAATAATGGTATTATCAACCTCTATATAGACTGTGTTCTTGGTGACTTTTGTTGGCTATTAATATGAGTGGCCGGCATGAGCTGTGGGTTCTGGGACCTCCACACAGTGTCCCTGTAAGGACAGCTAAAGCTGAAGTGGGTGAATATCCATGTAGTTCCTGGGCTTTTCACACAGCTGGTGCCTGGCAAGACAACCAAGGATAAAATGGTTGCAAGTCAGGGTGTCCAAAGACTTTACACAGAGAAGGTACCTTGCCAAGGTAGCTGAAGCTGAAGGGTGTTATCCAGGATGCCCCTGGGCTCTCCACAGAGAAGGTGCCCTGGGACAGCTTATGGACTTGAGGTGTAATGCAAGCAAGAGTTTATGTGGCTTTTATTTAAGTTTTATATAAATGCCAGTTAGTTCACATAGTGTAATATTAGATTCAGGTGTACAATAAAATGATTCAACACTTTCGTAAAACAACTGGTGCTCATCATAAGTGCACTCCTTAAACCAATCACCTAATTAATTAGTTCTCGCACACATTCCCCTCTGGTAATCATCAGTTTGTTCTCTACAATTAATACTCTGTTTCCTGGTTTGCCCTCTCTCTATATTTTTTCTTTTTATATTTTGCTTTTTTTGTTTTGTTTCTAAATTCACATACAAGTGAAATCATATGGTATTTATCTTGATCTGACTCACTTATTGCACTTAGCATAATACTCTCTAGCTCCATCCACATCATTGCAAATGATGAGATTTCATTATTTTTTATGGCTGAAGAATATTCCACTGTGTGTACATATACATACTAACTCTTCTTTATCCATTCATCAGTCGATGGACACTTGGCTATTTCTATAATTTGACTATTGTTGATAATGCTGCTACAGACATTGAGGTGCATGTATCCCCTTAAATCAGTATTTTTCTACTTGGTGAATACCTAGTAGTACAGTTGCTGCATCATAGGGCAATTTTATTTTTAACTTTTGGATAACTCTCCATACTGTTTTCCAGAGTGGCTACGCAGTCTGCATTCTCACCAACAGTGTAAGAGTGTTCCCCTTCTCCACATTCTCAACAAGATCTATTGTTTCTGGTGTAGTTGATTTTAGCCATTCTGATGGTTGCGACATGGTAGCTCATTGTAGGTTTGATGTGTATTTCCTTGATGATCAGTGATGTTGAGCATCTTTTCATGTGCCTGTTGCCCATGTTTATGTATTCTTGAAAAATATGTATTCATGTCTACTGTCCATTTAGTAAGTGGATTATTCAATTTTGTGGCGTTGAGTTTTTTAAGTTCTTTATATATTTTGGATAGTAATCCTTTATCAGATATGTCTTGCAAATATATTCCACATTCCAAAACTTGGCCTTTTAGTTTTGTTGATTATTTCATTTGCTGTGCAGAAGATTTTGATTTTGATGAAGTTCCAATACTTTGTATTTGCTTTTATTTCCCTTGTCTCAGGAGATATATGTAGAAAAAAGTTGCTATGACTGATGTCAAAGAGGTTACTGGCTTGTTCTCTGCTAGGATTTTATGGTTTCCTGTCTCACATTTAGGTATTTAATCCATTTGAAGTTATTTTTGAGTATGATGTAAGCAAGTGGTCCAGTTTCAGTCTTTTGCATGTTGCTGTCCAGTTTTCTTCAACAAATTGTTGAAATTTTTGTGAAGACACTGTCATTTTTTATTGGATATCCTACTTTGTCAAAGATTAATTGACCATATAGTTGTTGGTTAACTTCTGGGTTTTCTATTCTGTTCAATTTACCTATGCATCTATGTTTGTGCCAATACCATAATGTTTTGATGACTACAAATTTGTATTATAACTTGAAGTCTGAAACTGTGATGCCTGCAAGTTTGCTTTTCTTTTTCAAGGATACTTTGGCTATAAGTGGTCATTTGTGGTGCCATGCAAATATAAGGATTGTTCTAGTTCTGTGAAAAATGCAGTTGGTATTTTGATAAGGATTGCCTTAGATGTGTAGATTGTTTGGTTAGTATACACATTTTAACAATATTTGTTATACTTGTTCTTCCAATTCATGAGCATGGAATGTTTTTCCATTTATTTGCATCATCTTCAGCTTTTATAATCAGTGTTTTATAGTTTTCAGAGTACAGGTCTTTTACCTCTTTGGTTAGGTTTTTTCCTAGGTATCTTATTGATCTTCATGAATTGTAATGGGATTGAAACCTATACTTCTCTTTGTGCTGCTTCATTATTGGTGTACAGAAATGCAACAGATTTCTGTACGTTGATTTTGTATCCTGCGAATTTACTGAATTTGTGTATCAGGTCTACCATGTTTTCGGTGGAGTCTTTCAGAATTTCTATGGAGAGTATCATGTCAACTACAAATAGTGAATTTTTTTTGCTGATTTGGACGACTTTTATTTTTGTTGTTGTTGTTGTTGTCTGATTGCTGAGGCTAGGCCTTCCAGTACTATGTTAAATGAAAAACGGCAGGGGTGGTCATCCCTGTCTTATTCTTGACCATAGAGGAAAAGTTCTGTTTTTCCTCACTGAGGTTGATATTAGCTGTGGATTTTTTGTATATAACCTTTATTATGTTGAAGTATGTTCACTCTATCTCTACTTTGTGGAGGATTTTTATCATGAATGAATGTTGAACTTTTTCAACTTTGCTTTTTTTTTTTTTTTTTTTTTTGCATCCATTGAGAAGATCATGCGGTTCTTATACTTTCTTTTATTAATGTGATGTATCACATTAACTGATTTGTGAGTATTGAACCACATGCAGCCCAGGAATAAATCCTACTTGATCATGGTGAATGATTCTTTTAATGTATTCTTGGGTTTGGTTTGCTAGCGTTTTGTTGAGATTTTTGCATCCATTTTCATCAGGAATATTAGGTTGTAGTTTCCTTGTTTAGTGAACTTTTTTCTCTAGTTTTGGAATCAGTGTAATTCTGGCCTCATAAAATAAATTTGGGAGTTATCCTTCCATTTCTATTTTTTTGAATAGTTTGGGAAGAATATGTATTAACTCTTCTTTGAATGTTTGGTAGAATTTGGCTGTGAAGCCATCTGGCCCTGGACTTTTGTTTGTTGGTAGACTTTTTATTACTGATTCTATTTCTTTACTGGTGATCAGTCTGTTCATATTTTATACTTCTTCCTGTTTCACTTTTAGTAGTTTATATATTTCTAATAATTTATCCATTTCTTCCAGGTTGTCCAATTTTTTGGCATATGATTTTTCATAATATTCTTTTTTTATTTTTTAATATGTTTTTACCTTTGAGAGAGAGAGAGAGAAAGAGAGAGAGCGAGAGCAAGCATGAGTGAATGGAGGAGGGGCAGAGAGAAAAGGAGACACAGAATCCAAAGCAGGCTCTAGGCTCTGAGCTGGTCAGTACAGAGTCCAAAGGGCTTGAACTTGTGGATCATGAGATCCTGACCTGAGCTGAAGTCAGATGCCCAAACGGCTGAGCCACCCAGGAGCTGCCCCCGCACCCCCATTTTCTCTCTTCTTCTAGTGGAACTGCTATAATGCAAATGTTATTATGTTTGATGGAGTTGCTAACTTCCCTAAGTCTATTGTTATGTTGCCCAATTCTATGTCTCTTTTGTTCGGCTTCATTTTTTCCCATTATTTTATCTTCTAGGTCACTAAGTCCTTTTTGGGCTTCTTCCAGCCTGCTATTGATTGAATAGAGTCTGTTTCTAATTTTGTTTATTGTGTTCTTCATTTCCAATTGATTCTTTTTTGACTCTTTTATCTCTGTGGTAAGAGTCTCCCTGATGTACTTTTCTTTTCTCAAGCCCAGTGATTATTTTATGATTTTTATTATTTTTGCTTTATATTCTCCATTAGGCATGTTACTTATAACTATTCCCCTTAGATCTCTCACTGTAGCCTTATCTTGATCTTTAATTTGGGATAAATTTCTCCATATTGGCATTTTGTCTAAGTCTCAGCCTTCTTCTCTGTGTTATAAAATCCAATTATGCATCCTGCTTCTGAACATAATGGCCTTATGAAGAAGAGGTCATGTAATATCAAGTGCCTGTTGCTTCAGGGAGTGTCTCTGGTGTGTGCTGTGTGCACTCACATGTTGTGTTGTGGCTACTCTATCCTTCAAACCAGTTTTCTCCAGTTGTTTCCTTGCCTGTTGTGGGCGGTGTGTGGTTCATGGCCATAATGTGGTGTGTTTTAACTAAGTGTACTCTTGTCTGCTTGTGAAATGAGACCTCACATCAACTCTAGCAGAACTGAGGCTCTGCAGAACTCTCTGTTCTTGAGATGAGGTGTGGGGAAATATTTGTGCTAGTCTTCTGAGGCAAGGGCCTAATGTGCTGGAACTGAGGTAAGTTTGACTGAGAAGGGTAGTCCTACAGAACACAGGACTATGTGGTTTCATGTAAGCAAGTTAAGCAGCCTGTGCCTGCACTGAGCTGCTTCTCCCAAGTGGCTCTGTGTTTATCTTAGGAGTGGAGGAGGGAAATGTTGCTAGCCAGCTCTTTGTTCCTAGAGAGGTGTCTCCTTGAAGACTGTTTTTCAGGGAAGTGCTTCTAGAATAAGGAATACTCTCCTGTGGTTCCCAGGCATTCTTCAAATTACAGTTTGCATCCTGTCTGTCTCAGGGATTTTTGCCTGCCCTCTCTCCAGGAACAGTGCAGTGCCTTCCTGGCTCTATCCCAGTCAATCCTGCTAACCTTTACAACTCCAAGATTTAGAGAGGTGGTGTGGGACGCGGTTTGTGCTGGTCTTCTGGGGGAAGGGCTTGCCATACTGGGACTAAAGCAGGTTTGACTGAGAAAAGCAGTCTCATCAGAGCACGGGACATGAGGCTTTGTGTAAGCAAGTTAGTCAGCCAGTGTCAGCACTGAGCTGTGTCTCAAGTGACTGTTTATGCTGAGGAGTGTGGGGGGTAAATGGCACCAGCCAACTTCTTTGTTCCCAGTGAGGTGTCCCTGTGAATGCTGCCTCTCAGGGATTTTCTCTAAGAAGAGCGAATAATCTCTCCACTCTGCCCCAAACATTTTTTTTTTTCAGATCACTGTTTCCATGCTGTCTGTTCCCTGTTCCCTGCTTGTTTGTTTGCCTTCTGTCCAGAAGTGCAGCGCCTTCCAGGCGGTATCCCACCCAAGCACACTGACCTTAAAACTCCTGTCTTCAAGCCCTGCTGGTTTTAAGAAGTTGCAAAATTCAGCCCTTCTCATTTTCCAAGCCAATGGCTTTGGGGAAATGTTCTCCTCGTGCGTTCTCCTATGTACTCCTCTATCCCTCCATCCCTTCTCCATGACTGTAGCTCTCTTCCCTACATAGCACCTGTGATCTGTTTCTCCCCTAAACCGTGTCTCCACACTTCCTACCTTCATTACTGTGGACTCTTCTCTCCCTTTAGTTGTGGAGTTTGTTCTGTCAGTCTTCGGGTCAATTTCTATGGTATTTAAGATGATTGGATAGTTATCGAGTTGTGTTCATAGGACAAGAAGAGCCTAGTGTGCTCCTACTCTGCCACCATCTTCCTTAGTCCTCCCTGGTCATGGGCCTTTGTGTGTAGCAGCCATTCTGGCAGGACAGCTAAAGCTGAAGTGGGTATAGGCTGAGGTTTACTCACTGTGCAAATTGGGAGGAGAGCTGAAGCTCTAGTGGGTGAAAAACCTGGGTGTCCTAGGGTGCTCTGTGCATGAGTTGCTTTGGCAGTGTGGCTGGAGCTGAGGCAGTGTGTGGGGCTGGAGGTCACTGGTCTCATTGTGCAGAAGGTGCCCCTAAAGTAGGTATGAGCTGGGATTTTCTAAGACTCTCCATGCAGGGGGAAGTATGGCTGGAGGAGTGACAGAAGCTGAGGTGGGGTATAAGCTACAGGGTTTTGGGGCATTCCATGAAGCAGGTGGCTAAAGTTAATATGGAATGTGCTGGTGTTGTCCCTGGGCTTTCCATGGAAAATGCGTTCTTGCAGGACAATAGATGCTGAAGTGGTTACAAGTTCTCTTGTCCTGGGACTCTCCACAGTGAGGGTGACCTGGAAGGAAAGCGGAAGCTGAACTGGATGCAAGCCTAGGTGTCCTGGGATTCTCAGCACCAAGGTTTCCCTGGTCAGATGACTAAACAGGGATGTCTGGGGTGCTCCATGCTAGGGGTGCAGTTTTAGGGTGATTGAATATAAGAAGATATCACCTGAAAGATTATGGAATACTATATTCTAGGGGTGCCCCAGAAAAACACCTGAAGCAAAAGTGGTATGAACCTGATGTGTTCCAGGGTGCTTCAAGCTGGTGTCACCTTGGTGCAAAGGCTGGAGCTGTAGTGGGCACTAAACAGTGGTGTCTCATTGTGCACCACTTTGTGGCCATTTTGGTAGGATGAGTGGTGATAGTATAGGTTATGGACCCAGGGCTCATTGAGGCTAGTTAGGCACTCAAAATATCCACTGGTCTGTGCTTTCTAGGTGGGGGAGGAGTATAGACTGTCTCTCAGTCCCTTCCACCAGGAGAAATTTCTTTTCTTTTTTTTTTTAATGTTTATTTATTTTTGAGAGAGAGAGAGAAAGAGAGCAGGAGAGGGGCAGAGAGAGAGGGGGAAACACAGAATCTGAAGCAGGCTCCAGTCTCTGAGCTGTCAGCACAGAGCCTGGGGGGGGGGGGAAGGGGCTCTAACTTACGAATTGCAAGATTATGACCTGAGTCAAAGTTGGCTGCTTAATCGAATGAGCCAACCAGGCACCACCAATCAGGAAAGATTTCTAGTAGCTTCCTGGTAATTTTATGGATTTGTGGGTTTGGCTTTTTTATATGATAGTTTTTTTTTAATATAACTTATTGTCAAATTGGTTTATATACAGCACCCAGTGCTCATCCCAACAAGTGCTCTCCTCAAAAAATTAAAAATAGAAAAATGTGAATAATCTGGAAGGCAACATGGTGGAGGAGTAGGGGGCTCCAGTATTTCGCTTGCCCTTTAAAGGGGGACGACTGAAACCATTGTCTCTCTCAACTCCAAAAATCGGGGGGAAAAGGTGCTACAGCTGACAAGAAACGTAGGCGAAAACAGACACGGCCCAACTAAACCGTGAGTTTAATCTGGGTCGGATAAAATGAACTTGAACTCCGTAAGTTGAGCTGAGGGGAGGGTGAGCATCTTCGGAGATAGCTGGGAAAGTGCGTGCCAATCGAACAACATCTGAACGAGAGGGCCGGAGTGGGTGAGACCGCTACCATCCAGCCCCTAAGCAGGGCTTTTGAAGAGAAGTTCGGTAGCAAACAGCAGCAATCCCCGCGCGCTGCTGGGACCGCACCAACCCCGTCCTGAGCCACTGGGACGCGCGCGCCAGGGGGATTGCCAGCGGGGAAGCAGGCGGCGCCACCAGCCAAGCACCTCTAACCCCGGCACAATTATAACGAAATCCGGGGTGGCGAACGGCCGCCTCACCGCGCCACCCTCGCCCAGCGCCTCCGGGGCTCGCGCGCTGCCATCACAGGCAGCGGGGACCCAGGCGGCGGCTTCTGCGGAGCACCTCTAACCCCCGCACAATTACAGCCAAATTGGGGGGTAGCAGACAGCTGCGCCACCGCGCCACCCTCGCCCAGCGCCTCCGGGCACGCACGCCGCAGGGACCCAGGCAGCCCCAGGCGGCGGCTCCTGTGGGACACGGCCGGGTCACCATCCAGTAAACCACACTAGGCCGGCATTAGCGGTGGAGAGAGAACAGAAATAAAGGGGCGAATAAAGCCTCCAGGACTGGTGGCGCGGGTCTGGAGAGATGCCATTGTTGTCTCACAAGCCAGGAAGTCACCCCAGAAGCCATCTCTGCAGCAGTGGAGGCCGGACCCGCCTACACTAAATCACGCCCCTCCCAAACTATCAGCAGGAGCGACTGATCCAAGTGGAGATTGCTGCCTGCAGTAACACCAGTTATTTCCTCTTTTTAAATTTATCCCTCCCTTTCTCATTCCTACCTATCCCGATCCCTGAGCTGGTCATCCAGGGTACTGACTGGCTTAATCATTTTTTTTGTTTTTTTTTTTTTGTTTGTTTGTTTGTTTTCTTTTGTTTTGTTTTTGGTTTTTTTTGTTTTTTTGTTTTTTAACCCACTTTTTGAGGACATGTCCTACAACCTCTTCTTTACTTCCCTAGCCCTTTTTCTGGAATAACCAGGCCGTATAAGTTCATCAAGACGATATCCATCTTTATTCTTTTTCCCTCACACCTGTCCTTATTCTGATTTCTATCAGTCTGGATTAAACCCTTTAGTCGCTCTACCTGGGCAAAGTCCATTTCCTTCTTCTCCTTGCACCAGTCATTATTCTGTCTATATATGCTCTGCCACCAGCACACTACATACCCTGTCCTTAACGTGTAGCTGTTACTTCAGGACATTGCCCTCAGAGAGTCACTTGTTATTTTTTTCTGTTGTGAACTGCTTGTCTGGAACATTTGTCGGTACGTTTGAGTATTTCTGTGTTCTGTGTGTCTGTCAGTTTTCCTTTCCAGGGCAACTTCAAGAAACAACCCATAACACATTCAGCCAAAATGACGAGACGGAAGAATTCTCCTCAAAAGAATCTACAAGAAGCAGTGACAGCTCAAGAATTGATGAAAACAGATGTAAGCAACATAACAGACCTTGAATATAGAATGATAATCATAAAACTAATTGCTGGCCTTGAAAAAAGCTTAGATGAATGCAAGGGGTCCCGCGTGGCAGAGTTCAAGGACCTTAAAAACGGTCAGGAAGAATTAAAGAAGATATTGGAAGACATACAGGGGAAACTGGAAGCAGCCACAGCACGGACTGAAGACATAGAGGAAAGAGTTAGTGCACTAGAAGACAAAATCATTGAAAAAGAGGAAGCAGATAAAAAGAGAGAGAAGCTGATCCAGGAACAAGAAAGGAGAATTCGAGAGCTGAGCGATGCACTCAAAAGAAACAATATCCGTATCATAGGAGTTCCAGAGGAAGAAGAGAGAGAGAAAGGAGTCGAGGGGTTCTTGAACAAATCATTGCTGAGAACTTCCTCAACATGAGGAAGGAAACGGGCATGGAAATCCAAGAGGCACAGAGAACTCCCCTCAGACGTAACTTGAATAGACCTTCTGCACGGCACATCATAGTGAAGCTGGCAAAATACAAAGATAGGGAGAGAATCCTGAAAGCAGCTAGGGACAAAAGAACCCTAACATACAAAGGGAGACCTATAAGGGTAGTAGCAGACTTATCTACAGAAACTTGGCAAGCCAGAAAGGAATGGCAGGATAGCTTCAATGTGATGAGCAAGAAGGACATGCAACCAATAATTCTGTATCCGGCTAGCCTGTCATTCAGAATAGAAGGAGAGATCAAGTTTTTCCCAACAAACAAAAACTGAAAGAATTTATCACAAATAAGCCAGCACTGCAAGAGATCCTGAGGGGCATTCTATGAAGACAAGGTTGCAAAGAACACAAACTGCCAGGGTCAGCCTTACAAACATGAAACTTACAGATAATACAGTGACTGTAAGCCCATATTTTTCAATATTAACACTGAATGTAAATGGACTAAATGCGCCAATCAAAAGACACAGGATAACAGAATGGATTAAAAAACAAGACCCATCTATTTGCTGTCTTCAAGAAACTCATCTTAAACCTGAAGATACCTTCAGATTGAAAGTGAGGGGATGGAGAACTATCTACCATGCTACTGGAAGTCAGAAGAAAGCCAGAGTGGCCACACTTATATCAGACAAATTAGACTTTAAAATGAACGATGTAATAAGAGATGAAGAAGGACATTATATAATAGTCTCAGGCACCATCCAGCAGGAAGAGCTAACAATTGTAAATATCTACGCACCGAATTCGGGGGCACCCAAATTTGTAAAACAACTAATTACAAACATTAGCAACCTCATCGATAAAAATGTCCTAATAGTAGGGGATCTCAACACTCCACTCTCAGCATTGGATAGATCCACAAAACAGAAAATCTCCGCAGAAACAATAGCCCTGAATGACACATTAGGACAGATGGGCCTCACAGACATCTTTAGGGTCCTTCATCCAGAAGCAAAGGAATTTACGTTCTTCTCATCCGCACACGGTACATTTTCCAAGATAGACCACATTCTGGGGCACAGGGAAGCTCTGAATAAATATAAAAGAATTGAGATCATACCATGTACACTGTCAGACCACAATGCTTTGAAACTTGAAATCAACCACAGGAGAAAGCCTGGAAAATATCCAAGAACATGGCGGCTAAGAAATAACCTACTAAAAGATGAGTGGGTCAACCAAGCCATCAGAGAAGAAATTAAAAAATACATGGAAACAAATGAAAATGAAAATACAACAATCCAAACGCTCTGGGATGCAGCAAAGGCAGTCTTGAGAGGGAAATATATTGCAATCCAGGCCCATCTCAAGAAACAAGAAAAATCAATAACACAAATTCTAACAGCACGCCTAAAGGAACTAGAAGCAGATCAACTAAAACAACCCAAGCCCAGCAGAAAGAGAGAAATCACAAAGATCAGAGCACAAATTAACCATATGGAGACAGAAAAGGTAGTGGAACAGATCAATGAAACCAAAAGCTGCTTCTTTGAAAAAATAAACAAAATAGACAAACCTCTAGCCAGGCTTCTCAAAAAGAAAAGAGAGAGAACTCAAATAGATAAAATCGTGAATGAAAAGGGAGAAATTACAACCAATCCCTCAGAGATACAAGCAATCATCACAGAATACTATGAAAAATTATATGCCACCAAACTTGGCAATCTGGAAGATATGGACAGCTTCCTAAATAGCCACACGCTACCAAAACTCAAAAGGGAAGAAATAGACAATTTGAACAGACCCATAACTAGTGAAGAAATAGAATCAGTTATTAAAAACCTCCCAGCAAATAAAAGCCCTGGACCAGATGGCTTTCCTGCGGAATTTTACCAGACATTTAAAACAGAGTTAATTCCTATCCTCCTCAAGCTGTTCCAAAAAATTGAAACGGAAGGAAAACGCCCGGACTCATTCTATGAAGCCAGCATCACTTTGATTCCCAAACCAGACAGAGACCCAGCAAAGAAAGAAACTTACAGGCCAATATCCCTGATGAATATGGATGCAAAAATTCTCAACGAGATACTAGCAAATCGAATCCAACAGCATATAAAGAGAATTATCCACCATGATCAAGTAGGATTCATCCCTGGGTTGCAGGGCTGGTTCAATATTCGCAAATCAATCAACGTGATACATCACATCAACAAAAGAAAAGATAAGAACCATATGATCCTGTCAATAGATGCAGAAAAAGCATTTGACAAAATACAGCACCCTTTCTTAATAAAAACTCTCGAGAAAGTCGGGATAGAAGGAACATACTTAAACATCATAAAAGCCATATATGAAAAGCCCACAGCTAATATCATCCTCAATGGGGAAAAATTGAAAGCCTTCCCCCTGAGATCAGGAACACGACAGGGGTGTCCGCTCTCGCCACTGCTATTTAACATAGTGCTGGAAGTCTTAGCATCAGCAATCAGACAACAAAACAAAATAAAAGGCATCAAGATTGGCAAGGAGGAAGTCAAACTTTCACTTTTTGCAGATGACATGATACTTTACATGGAAAACCCGACGGAATCCACCAAAAGTCTACTAGAACTGATTCATGATTTCAGCAAAGTTGCAGGATACAAAATCAATGTACAGAAATCGGTGGCATTTCTATACACCAACAATGAAGCAGCAGAAAGAGAAATAAAGAAGCTAATCCCTTTCACAATTGCACCAAAAACCATAAAATACTTAGGAATAAACCTAACCAAAGAGGTGAAAGACCTCTACACTGAAAACTATAAAAAACTTATGAAGGAAATTGAGGAAGACACAAGGAAATGGAAAAACATCCCATGCTCATGGATTGGAAGAATAAATATCGTCAAAATGGCAATACTACCCAAAGCAATCTACACATTCAATGCAATCCCAATCAAAATTGCACCAGCATTCTTCTCAAAGCTAGAGCAAACAATCCTAAAATGTGTATGGAACCACAAAAGACCTCGAATAGCCAAAATAATACTGAAGAATAAAACCAAGGCGGGAGGCATCACAATCCCAGACTTTAACCTCTACTACAAAGCGGTGGTCATCAAGACTGTATGGTATTGGCACAAAAACAGACACACAGACCAATGGAATAGAATAGAAAACTCAGAAATGGACCCGCAAGTATATGGCCAACTAATCTTTGACAAAGCGGGAAAATGTATCCAATGGAAAAAAGACAGCCTCTTTAACAAATGGTGCTGGGAGAATTGGACAGCAACATGCAAAAGAATGAAACTAGACCACTTTCTTACACCACTCACAAAAATAAATTCTAAATGGATAAAAGATCTGAATGTGAGACAGGAAACCGTCAAAATCCTAGAGGAGAAAGCAGGAAAAAGCCTCTTTGACCTAAGACGCACCAATTTCTTACTCGACACGTCTCCAAAGGCAAGAGAATTAAAAGCAAAGATGAACTATTGGGACCTCATCAAGATAAAAAGCTTCTGCACAGCAAAAGAAACAACCAACAAAACGAATAGGCAACCAACGGAATGGGAAAAGATCATCGCAAATGACATATCGGATAAAGGACTAATATCTAAAATGTATAAAGAACTTACCAAACTCCAAACCCGAAAAACAAACAACCCAGTGAAGAAATGGGCAGAAGATATGAATAGACACTTCTCCAAAGAGGACATTCAGATGGCCAACAGACACATGAAACGATGCTCAATGTCACTCAGCATCAGGGAAATACAAATCAAAACCACACTGAGATACCACCTCACACCAGTCAGAGTGGCTAAAATGAACAAATCAGGAAACTATAGATGCTGGCGAGGATGTGGAGAAGTAGGCACCCTCCTACACTGTTGGTGGGCATGCAAACTGGTGCAGCCACTCTGGAAAACGGTGTGGAGGTTCCTCAAAAATATGAAAATAGAGCTACCCTATGATCCAGCAATAGCCTTGCTAGGAATCTACCCAAGAGACACAGGAATGCTGATGCATAGGAGCACGTGTACCCCAATGTTCATAGCAGCACTTTCGACAATAGCCAAATCATGGAAAGAGACCAAGTGCCCATCAACTGACGAATGGATAAAGAAGTTATGGTACTTATATACAATGGACTACTACGTGGCAATGAGAAAAAATGAAATCTGGCCATGTGTAGCCAGATGGATGGAACTGGAGGGTATTATGTTAAGTGAAATAAGTCAGTCAGAAAAAGACAGATACCATATGTTTCCACGAATAGGTGGACTTTGTGAGACTAAGCAAAAACCAGGGGGAGGGGAAGAGGGGAAAGGAAAAAAAGACACAGAGAGGAAGGGAGATAAAACATAAGAGACTCTCAAAGACTAAGAAAAAAACTGAGGGTAAGGGGGATGAGGGATGAGGGAGAGGGGGTGATGGGCATTAAAAAGGGCACATGTTGGGATGAACACTGGGTGTTATATGTAAACCAATTTGAAAATAAACTATTATAAAATTAAAAAAAAAATTAAAAATAGAACTTCTCTATGACCTGGAAATAGCACTACTAGGAATTTACCCAAGGGATACAAGAATGCTGATGCATAGTTTTTCTTTTAATCCATGCCCTTTTTTTTATATGACAGGGTGTCCAGGACTGGTGTGAGTTAAGGGAATAGGTGTTTGCTGAGGTGGAATGCCAGCTTGGAATCTGGACTCTGTTCTGGTCTGCACTTTCAAGGTGGAGGGGAGATACAAATCATGTCACTCTCTGGTCCCTCTGACCAAAAAAGAGTTCCAGCAGCCCTCCCACTGTTTGGCAGAATTCTAGGGCTGGCTCTTTTATATGCTGGTTGCTCTTAAATTGCCACCTTTTTCTGTGCCCAAGGACAGAGGAATCTGCTCCTGGTCCTTCAGTACTATCCCTCCCCACTGGAGATTTTAGCATCAGGGATGGGAGCTTCCTTCGTTACTGTGTCTCTGTCTCAACTTTTTTCTTTCACCATTCTTTCCTACATTTTCTTGTGCAGAAGCAATTTGGTCAGCCCTCAGATATTCCTCAGGAGGAATTGCCTTATAAATAGGCAATTGTTGTAATTTGATGTGTTCCATGGAACAGATGAGTTCAGGGACTTTCTACATCACCATTTTACATCATAATCTTCAATCTTTGTTTTAAGATCTATTTTTGTCTAGTATGAGTATTGCTATCTTGGCTGTTTTTTTTTTTTCTCACTTTTATTTGCATGGTACATCTTTTGCTGTCCCTTCCCTTTCAGTCTAAATGTGTCTTTAGGTCTGAGATGGGACTCTTGTAAACAGCATATGGATGGATCTCATTTTGTTATTGCTGTTGGTGGCGGTATTTATCCATTCAGTTATTCTATCTCTTTTGATTGGATCATTTAGTTCATTTACATTTAAAGTAATTATTGATAGGAATGTACTTATTTTCATTTTGTTAATTGCTTTCCGGTTGTTGTTTTTTTTTTTTTTCAGTTTTTATTTTATTTCCAGTTAGTTAACATATAGTGTTACCCTGGTGTCAGGTGTACAATATACTGATTCGACAATTCTGTACATCATCCAGTACTCAACATGGCAAGTGCCCTCCTTAATCCTATCACCTATTTAACTCATTTCCCCACCCACCTCCCCTCTGGTAACCCTCAGTTTATTCTCCACAGTTAAGAATTTGTTTCTTGGGGGGCGCCTTAGTGGCTCAGTCGGTTAAGCGTCCGACTTCAGCTTAGGTCACAATCTCATGGTTTGTGGGTTCGAGCCCCGCATCGGGATCTGCGCTGACAGCTCAGATCCTGGAGGCTACTTCGGATTCTGTGTCTCCTTCTCTCTCTGCTCCCAATTTCACTTTGTTTCTCTTTCAAAAATAAATAAACATTAAAAAAATTTAAAAAAAAGAATTTGTTTCTTGGTTTGACTCTCTCTCTTTTTTCCATTTGCTTGTTTGTTTTGTTTCTTAAATTCCCAGGTGAGTGAAATCATATGGTATTTGTCCTCTGACTTATTTAACTATTATACTCTCTATCTCCATTCATGTCACTGCAAATGGTAATATTTCATTGTTTATCAGTGAATAATATTCCTCTGTGTGTGTGTGTGTGTGTGTGTGTGTGTGTGTACCAGTTCTTTATCTATTCATCTAATTCTTCTATCGATGGACACTTTGACTGCTTCCACAGTTTGGCTATTGTAAATAATGCTGCTATAAACATAGAGGTGCATGTATCCCTTTTAATTAGTCTTTTTGTATTTATTGAGTATATACCCAGTAGTGCAATTACTGGATCATAGGTTAGTTCTATTTTTAATATTTTGAGGAATTTCCAAACTGTTTTCCACAGTGACTGTACCAGTTTACATTCCCATAAACAGCAGGCAAATGTTCCTTTTTCTCCACATCCTTGCCAACACCCACTGTTTCTTGTATTTTTGATTTTAGCCATTCTGACAGTGTGAGGTGATATCTCGTTGTAGTTTTGATCGTAAAAAATGATGAACATCTTTTCATATGTCTGTAAGCAATCTGAGTGTCTTTGGAGAAATGTCTATTCATGTCCTTTGTCCATTTTTTTTCATTGAACTGTTTGTCTTTTGGGTGTTGATTTGTATAAGTTCTTTAATATTTTAGATACTAACCCTTTATCAGATATGCCATTTGCAAATATCTTCTCACATTCTGAAGGTTGACTTTTCATTTGTTGATTGTTTCCTTTGCTGTACAGAAGCTTTTTATTTTGATATATATTAATAGTTTATTTTTGCTTTTGTTTTCCTTGCCTTAGGAGACATATCTAGAAAAAAGTTGCTACAGCCAATGTCAAAGAAGTTACTGCGTTTGTTCTTTTCTAAGATTTTATAGTTTTATGTCTTACTTTAAGTCTTGAATCCACTTTGAATTTATTTTTGTGTATGGTGTAAGTTCATTTCATTATTTTGCATGTTGCTGTCCAATTTTCCCAACCCCATTTTTTGAAAAGACCGTTTTTTTCTTCCTATTGGATATTTTTTTCCTGCTTTGTTGAAGATTAATTGACCATATAATTGTGGGTTTATTTCTGAGTTTTCTATTCTGTGCCATTGATCTGTGTGTCTATTTTTGTGCCAGTATCAAAGTGTTTTGATCACTACAGCTTTACAATATAACTTGAAGTTGGAATTGGATTATGTTCATCATTGCTTTTCTTTTTCAAGATTGCTAAGTCTATTCAGGGTCTTTCGTGGTTCCTTAAAAGTTTTAGGATTGTTCTAGTGCTGTGAGAAATAGTGTTAGTATTTTGATAAAGATTGCATTAAATATGTCTATTGTTTTGGATAGTATAGGCGTTTTAACAATATTTGTTCTTCCAATCCATGAGCATGAAATGTTTCCAATTCTTGTGTCATTTTAAATATCTTTCATCAGTGTTTTATACTTCTCAGAGTATAGGTCTTCAGCTTATTTGGTTAGGTTTATTCCTAAGTATTTTACCACTTTTGGTGCAATTTTAAATGTGATTGATTCCCTAATTTCTCTTCCTGTGCTTCATTGTTGGCAAATAGAAATGTAACAGATTACTGTGCATTGATTTTGTATTCTGAAACATTACTGAATTTGCTTATCAGTTCTAGTAGTGTTTTGGTGGAGTCTTTTGGGTTTTCTATAAAGAGTACCATATCATCTGCAATAGCGACAGTTTTAATTCTTCCTTACCAATTTGGATGCCTTTTATTTCTTTTTGTTGTCTGACTGCTGCGGCTAGGATTGCCAGTACTATGTTTACTAAAGGTGGTGCGAGTAGATATCTGTCTTTTTTCTGAGCTTAGGGAAAAATCTCTCAGATTTTTCTTCACTAAGGATGATGTTAGCTGTGTGTTTTTCATATATAGTCTTTGTTATATTGAGGTGTATTCTCTCTAAACTTACTTTGTTAAGGATTTTTATTATGAATGGATGTTATTCTTTGTCAAATGCTTTTATTGTGTCTATTGAAGTGATCATATATTTTTTATCCTTTCTCTTATTGATGTGCTGTATCTTGTTGGTTAATTTGTGAATACTGATCAACACTTGCAACCCAGGAATAAATACCATTTGCTCATGATTGATAATTTTTTAAGATGCATTGCTGGAATTGGTTTGTTAGTAATTCGTTGAGGATTTTTGCATCAATGTTCATCAAGGATATTATTGGCCTACAGTTCTCATTTTTAGTGGCACTTTGATCTGCTTTTGTATCAAGGTAATGCTGGCCTCATAGAATGAATTAGGAAGTTTTTCTTCCCTTTCCAGTTTTTGGAATAACTTTAGTAGAATAGGAATGAATTTTTCTTTAAATGTTTGTTAGATTTTGCTTATGAAGCCATCTGGTACTGGGCTTTTGTTTGTTGTGAGTTTTTTGATTACCAATTCAATTTATCTGCTGGCTATTGGTCTATTCAATTTTTAAATTTCCTCCTGTTTCAGTTTTTGTAATTTCTTTCGAGAATTTATCCATTTCTACCTAGTTGTCTAATTTGTTGGCATATAGTTTTTCATCATATTCTCTAATAATTGGTTGTATTTCCTTAGTGTTGTTTTTTATTTCTCCTCTCTCATTTATGATTTTATTTATTTGAGTTTTTTCTCTTTTTTCTTGATGTCTGGTGAGAAGTTTATCAATTTTATTGATTTGGGTGGGGGCACCTGGGTGGTTCAATTGGTTAAGCATCTGACTTTGGCTCAGGTCACGATCTCACAGTTTGTGAGATCAGAGTCCTGCATTGAGTTCTGTACTGTCAGCCCACTTCAGATCCTCTGTCTCCCTCTCTCTGTGCCCATGCCCCACTCACACACAAACTCTCACAAAAATAAACAAAAACATTTTTTAAAATTTTATTGATTTTTTCAAAGAACGGACCCCTGGTGTCATCAATCCAATCTGTTGTATTTTTACTTTCTATATCATTTTTTTCTGTTCTAAAATTTATTATTTCCTGCATTTTACTGTTTGTTTCTCTTTCCCTAGCTCCTTTATATGTAAGTTTAGTTAGTTATTTGAGATTTTTCTTGCGTCTTGAGGTTCTCCTGTGTTACTATAAACTTCCGTCTTAGACCACACTTGCTGCATTCCAAAAGTTTTGGACCATTGTGTTTTCATTTTCATTTGTTTCTATGTACTTTTTTTATATCTTCATTTCCTGGTTGACCCATTCATTGTTTAGTAGCACGTTATTCAACCTCCATGTATTTGTGGGGTTCCCAGATATTTCCTTGTGGTTGACTTTTAGTTTCATAGTATTTTGATGAGAAAAGATGCATGGTATGACTGCAATCTTCCTAAATTTGTTGAAGCTTGTTATGTGGCCTATTATGTGATCTATTCTGGAGAATGTTCTGTGTGCACTTGAAAAGAATGTGTATTCTGCTGTTTTCAGATGAACTGTTTTGGATGTATCTGTTAAGTACACCTGGTCCAGTGAGTCATTCAAATCTATTGTTTTCTTGTTAATATTCATTCTGTTTAGAGCCTCTACTGATGTAACTGGGATGTTAAAGTCCCTTACTGTTATGGTGTTATTATCAATTCATTTTTTTATGTTTGTTATTAACTGCTTTATGTATTTTGGTGCTTCTATGTTGGGTACAAAAGTATTTACATTTGTTGTAGCTGCTTGATGAAGTATCCACTTAATTATGACATGGTGCCCTTCTTTATCTCTTGTTATAGTCTTTGTTTTAAAGCCTACTATGTTCAATATAAGTATTGCTACTCCGGTTTTTTTTTTTTTTTACCTCCATTGGAATGGTAAAGGTTTCTCCATCCCATCATTTTCAATCTTCAGGTGTTTTTAGATGCAAAATGAGTCTTTTTTTGTAGGGGGCATACAGATAGATTTTGTTTTTATTATGCATTCTGTCATCCTATGTCTTTTTATTGGAGCACTTAGTCCACTTACTTTCAATATTATTGATACATGTGATTTATTATTATATTGTTATTTCTTTTATGGTTGTTTTGAAATTTTTTTCTGATTATTTCTTGTCTTTCTCTTTTTCATAGTTTCCTTTGGTAATATATTTGGATTTCTTTCCCTTTATTCTTTCTATTTTTGATATGTGGTTACCATTAGGTTTGTGTGTAACCTCTTCTGCATATAGCAGCCCACAATAAGTTGATAGTTGTTTAAGTTTGAACTACTTCTTTATTCCTCTCCTCCCCACATTTTGGGTTTATACAATCATATTTTATATCCTTTTATTTTGGGAGATCATTGATTATTTTAGATAAATATTCATTTTAACTGCTTTTATGTTTTCTACTATAAAATGGAATATTATTCAGCAATAAATAGGAATGAATTTTTTTGAGATTTAAATACTTATTTATTTATTTATTTATTTATTTATTTATTTATTTATTTATTTATATAATTTATTTTCAAATGGTTTCCATATAACACCCAGTGTTCATCCCAACAAGTACCCTCTTTAATGCCAGTCACCCACTCTCTCCCCTCCCTCACCCCCCTCACCCTCAGTTTGTTCTTAGTCTTTGAGAGTCTCTTATGTTTTGTCTCCCTCCCCCTCTGTGTCTTTTTTCCCTTTCCCCTTGCGCCTCCCCCATGGTTTTTGCTAAGACTCTCAAAATCCACCTATGTGTGAAACATATGGTATCTGTCTTTTTCTGACTGACGCATTTCACTTAACATAATACCCTCCAGATCCATCCATGTTGCTAAACATGACCAGATTTCATTTTTTCTCATTGCCATGCAGTATTACATTGTATATATGTACCACAACTTCTTCATCCATTCATCAGTTGATGGACACTTGGTCTCTTTCCATGATTTGGCTATTGTCGAAAGTGCTGCTATGAACATTGGGGTACACATGACCTTATGCATCAGCACTCCTGTATCCCTTGGGTAGATTCCTAGCAGTGCTATTGCTGGGTCATAGGGTAGATCTATTTTCAATTTTTTGAGGAACCTCCACACCGTTTTCCAGAGCGGCTGCACTAGTTTGCATTACCACCAACAGTGTAGGAGGGTGTCTGCTTCTCCACGTCACCACCAACATCTATAGTTTCCTGATTTATTCATTTTAGTCACTCTAACCGGTGTGACGTGGTATCTCAGTGTGGTTTTGATTTGTATTTCCCTGATGATGAGTGACTTTGAGCATCGTTTCATGTGTCTGTTGGCCATCTGGATGTCCTCTTTGGAGAAGTGTCTATTCATATCTTCCGCCCATTTCTTCACTGGATTATTCATTTTTTAGGTGTGGAGTTTGGTATGTTCTTTAAGATTTTCGATACTAGTTCTTTATGCGATATGTCATTTGCAATTATCCTTTTCCATTCCATCGGTTATTTATTAGTTTTGTTGGTTGTTTCTGATGCCGTGCAGAAGTTTTTATCTTGATGAGGTCCCAATAGTTCATTTTTACTTTTAATTCCCTTGCGTTTGGAGATGTGTCACATAGGAAATTGCTGCAGCTCAGGTCAAAGAGGTTTTTTCCTGCTTTCTCTTCTAGGATTTTGATGGTTTCCTGTCTCACATTCAGTTCCTTCATCCATTTAGAGTTTATTTTTGTGAGTGGTGTGAGGAAGTGGACTAGTTTCATTCTTTTGCATGTTTCTGCCCAGTTCTCCCAGCACCATTTGTTAAAGAGCCTGTCTTTGTTCCATTGTATACTCTTTCCTCCTTTGTCAAGATTAGTTGGCCATATGTGCGTGGATCCATTTCTGGGTTCTCTATTCTATTCCGTTGGTCTATGTGTCTGTTCTTGTGCCAATACCATGCTGTCTTGATGACTACCGCTTTGTTGTAGAGGTTAAAACCTGGGATTGTGATGCCTCCAGCTTTAGTTTTCTTCTTCGATATTACTTTGGCTATTTGGGGTCTATTGTGGTTCCACACTAATTTTAGGATTGTTTGCTCTAGCTTTGAGAAGAATGCTGGTGCAATTTTGATTGGGATTGCATTGAATGTGTAGATTGCTTTGGGTAGTATTGCCATTTTGACGATATTTGTTCTTCCAATCCATGAGCATGGGATGTTTTTCCATTTCCTTGTGTCTTCCTCAATTTTCTTCATAATTTTTTTATACTTTTCAGGGTAAAGGTCTTTTACTCTTTGGTTAGGTTTATTTCTAGGTATTTGATGGTTTTGGGTGCAATTGTGAATGGGATTCACTTCTTTATTTCTCTTTCTATTGCTTCATTGTTGGTGTAAAGGAATGCCACCGATTTCTGTACTTTGATTTTGTATCCTGCAACTTTGCTGAGTTCATGGATCAGTTCTAGTAGGCTTTTGGTAGATTCTGTTGGGTTTTCCATGTAAAGTATCATGCTGTCTGCAAAAAGTGAAAGTTTGACTTCATCCTTGCCTATCCTGATGCCTTTTATTTTGCTTTCTTTTCTGATTGCTGATGCTAGGACCTCCAACACTATGTAAAATAGCAGTGGTGAGAGTGGACATCCCTGTCGTGTTCCTGATCTCAGGGGGAAGCTTCTCAGTTTTTCCCCATTGAGGAAGATATTAGCTGTGGGCTTTTCATAAATGGCTTTTATGATGCCTAAGTATGTTCCTTCTATCCCGACTTTCTCGAGAGTTTTTATTAAGAAGGGATGCTGTATTTTGTCAAATGCTTTCTCTGCATCCATTGACAGGATCATATGGTTCTTATCTTTTCTTTTGTTAATGTGATTTATCACGTTGATTGATTTGTGAATGTTGAACCATCCCTGCCACCCAGGGATGAATCTTACTTGATCGTCGTGGATAATTCTTTTAATATGCTGTTGGATTCTATTTGCTAATATCTTAAGAATTTTCGCATCCACGTTCATCAAGGATATTGGCCTGTGGTTCTCTTTTTTTTCTGGGTCTCTATCTGGTTTGGGAATCAAAGTGATGCTGGCTTCATCGGATGAGTCCGGGAGTTTTCCTTCCGTTTCAATTTTTTGGAAGAGCTTGAGGAAGATAGGTATTAACTGTGTTTTAAATGTCTGGTAAAATTACGCAGGGAAGCCATCTGGCCCTGGACTTTTATTTACTGCGAGGTTTTTGATAACTGATTCTATTTCTTCACTAGTTATGGGTCTGTTAAAATTTCTATTTCTTCCCATTTGAGTTTTGGTAGTGTGTGGCTGTTTAGGAATTTGTCTATTTCTTCCAGGTTGTTCAATTTGACGGCATATACTTTTTCATAGTATTCTCTGATGATTGCTTTTATTTCTGAGGGATTGGTTGTAATCACTCCATTTTCGTTCGTGATTTTATTGATTTCGGTTCTCTCTCTTTTCTTTTTGAGGAGCCTGGCCAGAGGTTTAACTTTTTTTTTTTTTCCCAAAGAACCAGCTCTTGGTTTCATTGATCTGTTCCACTACTTTTTCAGTTTCCATAGGATTAATTTGTGCCCCAATCTTTGTTATTTCTCTCTTTCTGCTGGGTTTGGGTTGTCTTAGCTCTTCTGCTTCTAGTTCCTTTAGGCGTGCTGTTAGAATTTGTGTTAGGAATTTTTCTTGTTTCATGAAGAGGGCCTGGATTGCAATATATTTCCCTCTCAGGACTGCCTTTGCTGCATCCCAAAGCTTTTGGATTGTTGTATTTTCATTTGTTTCCATGTATTTTTTAATTTCTTCTGTAATTGCTTGGTTGACCCACTCGTCTTTTAGTAGGTTGTTCTTTAGCCTCCATGTTTGTGGTGTTTTTTCAGAATTTTTCCTGTGGTTGATTTCAAGTTTCAAAGCATTGTGGTCTGAAATTGTGCATGGTATGATCTCAATTTTTTTATATTTATTCAGCGCTTCCTTGTGCCCCAAAATATGGTCTATCTTGGAAAATGTACCATGTGCATTTGAGAAGAATGTAAATTCCTTTGCTTCTGGATGAAGGGCCCTGAAAATATCTGTCAGGCCCATCTGTTCCAACGTGCCATTCAGGTCCATCGTTTCTATGGTGATTCTCTGTTTAGTGGATCTATCCAGCGTTGTGAGTGGGGTATTAAGGTCCCCTGCAACTAGCACATTTTTATCAATAATATTGATTACATTTGTAATTAGTTGCTTTACAAATTTGGGTGCCCCAGAATTCGGCGTGTAGATATTTATAATTGTTAGCTCTTCCTGCTGGATAGTCCCTGTGATTATTATATAATGCCCTTCTTCAACTCTTATTACATCTTTTACTTTAAAGTCTAGTTTGTCCAATATAAGTGTGGCTACTCCAGCTTTCTTCTGAGCTCCCGTATAGTGGTAGA
Source organism: Paguma larvata (assembly GCA_030068075.1). Taxonomy (NCBI): domain Eukaryota; kingdom Metazoa; phylum Chordata; class Mammalia; order Carnivora; family Viverridae; genus Paguma; species Paguma larvata. The sequence continues at coordinate 49,218,427 of CM057830.1, read as the reverse complement.
TAGTTCTCCATCCCCTCACTTTCAATCTGAAGGTGTCCTCAGGTCTAAAATGGGTCTCTTGAAGACAGAAGATATATGGGTCTTGTTTTTTAGTCCATTCTGTTACCCTGCGTCTTTTAATTGGAGCGTTTATTCCATTTACATTCAGGGTTAATATTGAAAAATATGGGTTTAGAGTCAAGGTGTTACTGTAGGTTTCATGCTTGTAAGGATATCTCTAGTGCTCTGTGTGACTTGCAACCTTTCCTTGATAAAGTCTCCCTCAGGATCTCTTATAAGATTGGTTTATTTGTGATGTATTCCTTCAGCTTTTGTTTGTTTGGGAAGACCTTTGTCTCTCCATCCATTTTGAATGACAGGCTGGCTGGGTAAAGGATTCTTGGCTGTATTTCTTTCCTGTTCATTACATTGAAGATTTCCTGCGTTTCCTTTCTGGCTTGCCAAGTTTCTGTAGATAAGTCTGCTACTACCCTAATGTGTCTGCCTTTGTGAGTCACGTTTGCAAGGCCCGTTTATCCCCAGCTGCTTTCAGAATTCTCTCTTTGTCTTTGTATTTTCCCAGCTTCACTATGATGTGTCGTGCTGAGGGTCTATTTGGGTTACGTCTGAGGGGAGTTCTCTGTGCCTATTGGACCTCAATGCCCATTTCCTTCGTCATGTTGGGGAAGTTCTCAGCGATGATTTGTTCAAGTATCCTTTCATCTCCTTTCTCTCTCTCTTCTTCCTCTGGAATTCCTATAATACGGATATTATTCCGTTTGATTGCGTCACTCAGCTCTGGAATTCTCCTTTCCTGTTCCTGAATCAGTTTCTCTCTCTTTTTCTCTGCTTCCTTTTTCTGTAATTTTATCTTCTAATTCCCCTATTCTCTCTTCTGCCCATTCAATTTGTACTGTGGCTGCCTCCAATTTGTTTTGCGCCTCATCGAAAGCATTTTTTAATTCCTCTAGACCTTTTTTTAAGGACCTTGATCTCTGTCTCTAGGGTCCCTCTGCTTTCTTCTATGCTTTTTTCAAGCCCAGGGAGTATTTTTATGTTTATCATTCTATATTCATGTTCAGTTTAGTTGCTTATGTGTGCTTTCATCATTTCTTGTGCTGTCACTATTTCCTGTACAGTCTTTTGAGGGGACTTCTTCCGTTTAGTCATTTTGGCTAGGTGTGTATTAGTTTATTTACTAGTTCTCCCTGGAAAGGAAAAGGGTCAGACCGACAAACAGGAAATACACACTCACAATCATACTGACCAATAATACAGACAAACAAATCACAACATAATAAAGATTAATGAACAACACTCTGGAGGCATGCGACCTGACATACCAGCTACACATTAATGATAGGGTGTGTGGTCTGCTGATGGTAGAGCATACATAGAGTAGTGACAGGTGTGGGGAGAAAAAGAAATTGAACTGTGACCAGGGAGAGAGATTAGAAGACTTGATCCAGCAAGAGAGAAAACAAAATAAGGAAGGATGTGAGGAAAGAGAAATGAAGTTAGATGTTGTCCAGATGCACTATGTGGCTTGACTGTTCCATAGAGAGAGAAAGGAAATTAAAGAGGGAGGTATAGAACATGCATTGAGAGAGTGGGTTAAATGTCTGTTTAAGCAAGCCAAAACCCCCAGGTGACTGGTTTAGAGGTGGGGAGAGATAGGAAGGGGAAGAGGGAGAATATATCTAAAACCAGCAATTGACCTAGAATTAATCCAGGCAATGCTGCAGTATTTGTGTCTCTGCAGCTACCACTCCTGTAGAAGGGTGTCTCCCATATGAGGAGGGGCATGGCCTGGTGTAGGTGAGTCTCACCTCTACCGCTGAGTGGTGGAGTCCTAGGGTTTGGCTTTGTGGGAATGGACGACTGCAATGGCGCCCTCCCAGCCCCAACAGTCTCAGACCACTCTTCATGGACCCACAGTCTCAGATCACCCCTCAGTTTCCGTCCTCAACTCTTTCCAGGTTACCAGCACAGTTCAGTTTGCTGGGCAGTAGCAAGCCCCACGCTCATCTGAATTCCTTTAACTCGCTCTGACCGCTATTTCTTATGTAAATTGAGTCACTGACTCAGCACCTGTGCGACCACAATGGCCTCTCCCAGCCTCTCTTCACAGACCCGGGGTCTCAGAACACTCCTCTGTGTCCGTCCTCGACTTGGTCACGGTTACAGGTGCAGTACGATCTGCTGGGTGGTCGCGAGCCCCTTGCACGCCCAGTTTTCCCTATTTAAATTATGTCCCTGACTCAGCACCGATCCAGTGATGGCGCAGCACCTCTCCATGTCACGGGCTGGGACAGCGTCGCTGGCTCCGGAGTGAAGAAAACTCCGCCAGCTCCTCAGTGAGCAACGGACCTTCTCTCCAGAAAGCCTCGGGGATAGGGACTAGAGATATGCTCCCTCTCCACCCTGGTTTGAGGTACTTTCCCCACTGCTCTTTCTCTTCCCCTTGTCTTTTGGAGGAAGGGGCCCAGGGCCCAGGGCCCAATCCCCGCAGTCCGCACCTCTGCAGCTCTCTTCCTTTCTCCCAGATTGCACTCACTCAGTCTCCCAGGATTTTCTGGATTTTGCGTTCTCTTCCCTGTAGCCTCCAACTCCTCTTCCTGCATTTCTCTGAGATTGAGAGTTCCTCGGTTTCAGTCTTTCTTAGTTTAAAAGACACCGGAGAGCAGCGATTTACTCCTACTCCTCCGCCATGTTGGCTGCCTCCCCTATTTCAGGAATGTAATTTTGTTATTTGCAATACATTGCTAAGGGTGGATGGGTGAAATGAGTGACGCGGTTAAAGACTGCACTTGTTGTGACGAGTAGCGGGTGATGCATGGAATTATTGAATCACTGTATAGTAAACCTGAAACTAATATAACACTGTATGTTAACTATACTGGAATTAAAATAAAATTTAAGAACGGAAAAAGTGTTAAAAATAGTATGTCCTCAGAGCAGTGGTTCTTGAATCTGGCTACACATCCGAATCATCAAATATAATGATGCCTGTATCCCACTACTAGAGATTGTAATTTGATCTGAAAATGAGGTCTAGGCTTTTAAAACAACCTTTACAATTCCAATGTGCAGACAAGTTTAGGCACCACTGGTTCAAAGTTTTCTTGTGAAGGATTTAAAGCTCACAGAATACACGGTTTACTTTTCCATGTAAGTTTGGTTCACCAAGAATGGTAATGCTAAGTGAGAGAGTGTCCTAGGTTCAAGAAAGCTTGGAAGTCTTTTCTGAGTCTGTTTCCTCATCTGTAAAACTAGCATAACCACATTTAGGTTATAAAATTTACATGTTTTGTAAGCCATAAAGTACTTCCCAACAGCTTTTGTGTATGTATACACTCCATCTTCCTTCACAGTCTACTCCTCTCTGCCTTTTGCAACAGGGTTCAAGGTAATCTCTCTGATATTTATTGGAAGTGCAATTAGTAGTAGTAAATTAGTAGTAGTAAATTGGCAAGCCTGTAGGACTTCCCAACAAGGAAGCAGGACAGGGCCTGACTATCCCAGGAGTCTAGAGATATGAACCATCCTTCGCAAGCAATTCCAAAGCCCCAAGTCCAAGTGAGCCCAGAAGCATCACATGATCAACACGGGGCCCACCTACACTAGAAAAGTTGACCTGCAGCTCGGGAAACTGTGTAGGCAATTAAGTCAGACAGTCTTAAGTCCGTTGCCTCCCTTCTAAAATGAGGATGGCAATATCCACTCTCCATAGGACTGAAATGAGGATGAAATGAAACCAGGATTGGAAGGTGGTCTACAGAATGGAAATTACAGTGAAGTATCTTACAGCCACCCACTCATACATACTACAACAAAATATCAAGTCACAGAGAAGTCTTTCTAACTTTTATTGGCACTGAAATAGAACATGGGTTGAGGATAAATCCCTTCAAAAAATTTTTTTAAACCCCCAAAAATACACACACAAAACCTGAATACAAAATCTAACATTTCTTCCCAGCCTCCCTGTGGGTGGGTTATTGCCCTTAAGGCAGCTAAACTGCCCTACAATTCCAGATGTGAATTTAGCCAGTAAAGAGCATATCACCAAGAGAGTGTCAATATAATTCACAGCAATGCACATAAGAATCCCCAAGGTCAGGCAGAATGGAGTCAGGGATGGATCAAAGCCAAGGGCTCTGGGCTAAAGGCATTGCATGGAAGGGCAGTATAGCCCTTTGGGAACTGAACTCTTGGGAAAAGGCAAAATAAAAACAATAAAACAAATATCAAGTACTTTAAGAATTAACTGTATGACCTATAGTGACAAGTGACATCACTAACACTGAAAACTTCTTACAATAATGTTTCTGGCAAAATATTCTTTTATAACATAGTATATGCTTCCCAGGTGTGGGGAATGGTAAGGGAATGAAGCCAAAATGATCCTTCCTCAGGACTAATATCTTCTAAGGGTGCATTAGCAAGAGACACAGAAATCAATATTGAATTAGATGCCACTAGAATATATAATACTGGTATATATATATATATATATATATATATATATATATATATATATATATATATATATATTAAAAAAGAGCACACATGAAACAGAGAGGAAGAGGAGGTTACTCCTGGGTTGAAAGAAAGAGGTTGGAGTGTAGAAGGGACCAGGCCAGAGCCCCCCAACAACTCTCTGGTTTACAACTTCAAGAGACAGCACAGCTGGTGGAAAATCCTGGGTAGAGGTTTATTAAACATAAGCAGGTCCCAGTCATCACCTTGGAGGGGGTGAGGGAAAGGAGCCATTATGGATCTCAGGGGGTCAAGTAAATAGTGGGATCTGAGCCAAAGGCTTTTCTCACCACACTCTGCATCTTCTACCCATTTACCAATTGAACCAATTGTCATCAGGCTCCAGGGCTCAGCATTCTAAGGCATGGTTGGCCCTGAAGCAGGAGTGGTGGCCCCCACAGCTCTGATGGAAGCTCTGATGAAAGAAGTGGCCTTAGAATCCTGGAAGGGAAAATACTGAGGCCCAGTGTGAACATTTCCTCTCTTTGGCAAGAGTCCTGGATGGGACTGGCTAGGTTTTAGGGTAACCATCCCTACCATTCTAGTTGGAGGGAATTTGGGGATTGGAGTGGGGAGGGGCAGATCCCAAGAAAGAAGGAACTCAGAATAATAGTAAGGGATACCTCTGCCCATAGAGCTCACTTGAAACAAGCCTAAGTTCCTATAAGGCATTGAGGCAGGATCTCCTATCCAGCCTTGCCTGAAGAGAATGGCCAACAGCTTTCTAAGTTGTTGGCTAAGTCTCTTGAAGGTACTGTCTCCTCCCATCTCACCATGGGTAGAAACTGAATTCCTAAACTCAGGGATAAAACTTATTAGAACTGAGTTTGAAGCAGGCCCCATCTGGAAGGTATACAGAAGAATGACTGAACATCTTATTAGCTTCCAATCATTATAAAGCCTAAATAACTAGAATAAATGGGAATTGGAAGGTCTAATCCTAGGTCATTTGATATCCTAGAGCATATACTCAGGGCCATGCCTCCTTTCCTAAACTCTGTGATGTTCTGTAAAGAACAGGACCTGAAAAGTTGTGTGGCAGGAGTGTGGGGGTTATTTTTCAACCAATACCACACTTGACTCCTACAGAACAACAGTAAATGTGGGGGTATTTCCCAAATTAAGTTGGAAGTGCCTCTGAGCTAGGAAAGTGGTCTCTTCTTGTAAGCTAGATTAAATGGGACAGAGGGAAGAGGGTCAGTTGGCACCATTGTGGGCCATTTATTTGCCCAAGGAAATGAGTGGGAGCTGAGGGCCTAGGTTTGGTCCTATGGCTACACTGAATGTGTGACATAACTCCAGGGCTGCTCCAGTTAGTGGCTTCAGCACAGTGTGAGTTAGACAAGAGATAAGGAATGTGGGGGCAAGGAAGAAGGAAGGAAGGGTCCCTAGAGGTGGGGTGGACATTACATGGACTCAAATTCATCGATGCGCTGCTTAGTATTGCCCTGCCGGATCTGACGCAAGGTCTTGTATTTGTCTCGGCCAAGTCGCATGTTCTCAGCATGTATCATGTCATTCGCAGTCTTCTTGGACTCATCGCGGGCATTGGCCAGTTCTGAAGTAAGGGCCTGTGAGGGTATAAGGGGATAAGGGGTTAATGGCTTGCTCTAACTTTATCTTCCCTTATTTAACCAGATTCTCTCTCTCCCCACCTACTCTCTCCCTCTCCCTCTCTCTCTCTCTCTCTCTCTCTCCCTCTCTCTCTCTCTCCCCCTCTCTCTCTCTCTCTCCCCCTCTCTCTCTCTCTCCCTCTCTCTCTCTCTCTCTCTCACACACACACACACACACATACACACATAACTTCACCCCTCTCTTTCTATACACTAACACACACACACACATTTTTTGAGGGCCATTTTGAGCCCTGTTGGGACTGCAGTGGAGAAAAATAAAACAAAACTCCCCACAAAATTAGGGGACCGATTGATTGATGGCAGGTATTCTCTAAGAGTAGAACAATGGTAGAAATTGGGTCAAGGAATTTTCTGAATACAAGAGGTAAATGGAGTATGGGGCAAAAAGGAAAAAAAAAAAGGAATAGGGGGCCAAGGTCTGATGAGTAAGTGATGGTGCCTACCCTTCAAACTCTTGTTTGAGAAAGGCCCAGCCTCCCATACTCTATTGAGACAGGATCCTCTACCTAACCCCCATAATGATCTAGGGAATGCACATAGTATCTTTGACCCTTTGGCCCTGCCTGGATACCTTCAGGTGCTTCTGCACACGCTCATTCTTCTCTGCCTCAGTGGTACGTTCCTCTTCACTGCGGTCTTTGGCCGTGGCATCAGCCCGCAGGTCAGCACTGGCCTCTGCCCCATTATCATCCTGCTCATCCTGCTCATTCTCAGCAGGCTCAGCTACATGAGGTGTACTCATAGCAGTCTTCAGCTCAGCACGGGTCTTCTCCAAATCTTCTTGTACCATTTGAGCCTGTCCAGTAGCAGAGGGAAAGAAGGACCAGCAGTCAGACCAGGCTAACTTGTGGCATCCTACATGTGCATAGAATGGCCCAGCAGGAGGCAGGCACCAGGTAGGCCAAGTCACTTTGTCTCAGTTTAGTTTCTGCAGCTGTATAATTGGAGCAATTTACTAATGTCCCTGGTGTATTAGAGAATTCTGGGAAGTATTTGAGAAAGCCTTGAGCTTTTTCTCCCATGATGCCTGCTGTCAAGGAGGGAAGAAAGGAGTAAGGAGCCCAAATCTGAGGAATCTAAGGAACTGAAACTTAGGCATATAGTACTATTTCCCATAATGCTTTGTTCTGGGCACTGCGTCTCACCTTTTGCTGCCATTCCACAGCCTCACTTTCCTTCTTCTGTCGGGCCATCTCCAGCTGGGAGATTCGAGCTGTCAACTCTGCCATTTCCAAGGCCTATGGATAAATTGGAAGGTTGTGAGAGCTGAGCCTTCTGGCTCTCAGGCCCCAGGTATCTTCAACACCAGTTCCCCTAGGGAACCAATAGGGAACTGCTGTTCCACTTGCTTGCTGTTCTGGAGGCTCTTTTTACCACATGTCCTCCAGGAAGCCTGGAGGATCACTCTTATTCTCAGATCTACTATTCTTATTAACTCCATATCATTTCCATATAAATCAGAGATCCCCACCTAGACTACAGACATCCTGAAGACAAACATGTCATTTCTCTTTTCAACATCTCTCTCTCTCTCTTTCCTCTCTCCCTTCCTCCCTCCTTCCCTCTCTCCCTTTTCCTCTCTATCTCTCTTACATATACTACTGCCCACTGCATAGTTAAGGCCTCCATAAAGCTTTTGACATCACTGTGTCACTGCTTAAAGTACCAGACCCTTTCCTGTTTTCCTAGAATGCTCAGGGTTTCCACTAAGACTCCTCCCAGGACAAGTATGGGAAAGACACTGTAGTGTCACAAGACAATCTGAACAAGGGAAAAAGCTTATGCACACCCTCATACCTTGGACAAATATCCTACAGGAAGCTTCCCTCTGCTAATTAGGTCTTAGTTCCTGTACTCTCACTCCAAATAGTAGAGGGGAAGAGCATATATCAAGGAATTTGGGCCACAGGTTCTTAATTTCCAAGTCACAGAACTATTGGAAATATGATGAAAGTAAGGATGCTAGCTATCCTCCCCCAAAAATGCATAGACACATAGTTTTACATATGATTTTAGAGAGCAAACCCTTCAAAGAGAGGCAAAATGGGTTCTCATCCTTATTCAGTGACATTGTGTGACCGTTAACAAGTCTTTTAAATCTCCCTGAGCCTTAATTTCCTTATCTGAGTATAGTATCTCATCTGGGTTAATCTCATAGGATTATTGGGAGAGTAAATTAGAAAGTAAGGAGAAAGGAAAAGTTGCCAGCATAGCTTGTAACACACAGGCAGTCAATTAAGTGTAAATCCCTTTGTTTCTTTCATCCCTCCCTTTCCTTTGTCAGGTCATCAGCTCAGATCCCCAAGGGCTAAGAATGTAGAATAGAAGTAAAGGATAGGGAAGACAGTTTTCAAAGCTTTCTGGGCCACACCAATGACTTCCCAGCTTGCTTCTGAATATGTTATCTGCTGGGGGCCCATAGACTGGCACCCTGCTGGAAGAAACCAGCCCTGCACACAGAAGTAACTGTGAATACACAGGCAGACAGGGAAGAAAATTTAGGTACCACAATCCTAGCCCAATTTCTAGCTTTACCAGCTGTTCCTGGGTCTTCTTCTGATCCTGAGAGGCCTGCAACAGGGCCTCCTTTGCCTCTTCAGCTTCTTGACGCTCTTTGGCCAGTTTTTCAGCCTCGTTCTGGGCACGCTTCCGCTCCTGTTCAAGATCCAGAGCCCTACGGGTCTGTTCTTCAAGTTCTGGAAAGAGAAGGAGGGGGGAAAGTGGGGAAGAGTGCAGACATAAAGACAGAATACCCAGTTTCCTTCCTGCAAATGCTTCACCCCAGAGCACAGCAAGCATAAAATTCTAGGTACTCTTTCTCTTGCCCCATCGTTCATCTATCTGTAGTCGTATACGGATTATATAGCCTGAGTCTGCAACTCAGGCAGAAGGGTCTCCAGATCATAGAGTCAGTCTCTAGGAAAACTCAGTCTCAAAAATGACTCTAAGCCTCACCATGCTGAGCCTTCTTAGTCTGTTCTTCAATCTGCTTCAGTCTCTCCATCAGTTCCTCCTTTTCCCGTTCGATCTTCTCCTTCTCCTTTTCTGCCATCTCACGTTTCTTCTTCTCATTTTCCAGCAGAGCACTATGAAAAAAGGATAGAATAGGATATCAAGGTTACATGGAAAGGCCCCATGTCTCCCTGGCCTTAGACCCTCAGCCCCTACTACACTTAGGGCTTATGAGTTGGGAACATGCTGCCTAATCTCCACATCTTTGTCTTCACATCATAGCCTGATGTGGGCCAGTATATCAGGACCCTGTCAGTTTGTACCTGAGTCAAGAGATCCAACCTGGACTCCCAGCTCTACTACTAACCAATGGGTAACCAGTGGGTAACCTTAGCTATGTCACTTCTTTACTCTTATTCTCAGTATTTCATCTGTAAAATGGCTTAATTTGTCCTGCCCTGTCTACCTCATAGTTATAGGAAGTCAAATTTTGACTCTGTGGTAAGATACTGTGCTTCAAGCCCAATGATCTCTATGGTGAGCGTATCAGTCTTTAGGCCTAACTCTGCCTGCCCGAAGCCCAGCTCTATGTTCTTTTTTCCTCAGAATGTGTTGCAGATGTAGAACAAATATTCACTTTTTCTTGCCCCAATACTTCTTTCAGGAGGTTGCCTTCTCACCCTAGCCTAGATGTCTTTTCTTTTTCTGGGCCCTCAGAACGCTTGACCCATCCTTCTCTCCATCTTTCCTTTGTATTAATTTTCTCCATGCACTTCTTACCATCTCACATACTGTTTAATTTGCTTATTTGTTCTGCCTCTTCCCATTAGAATGTCAGCTTCCTGAGAGCAGATATTTTTGTTTTTTTTTTTCACTGCTCAATAAATATTGAGTGAAAAAAATGACCCAGTATTTGTACATTGAACAGTTATGTACATATAGGTCTTGCTCTTTCTCCTACCAAACTATAAGGTGCTTGAGGGAAGGTTCCTGTCAGATCCAGCTCTGTGCACTGCCCCTGATCTCAGTAATTTTTTTTTAATAAATAAGAACCATGGTGTCTAACCTCTCAAACATGGACTCATTTCCCAGCCTACTAGATTAGAAGCTTCCTGAGGTGACAAACTCTTTATGACAGAATACCTACTAGAGCAGTGCTCTCAAACCTTAACATGTATAGCAATCACCTGGGATCTCATTTTTTTTAAGTTTATTTATTTACTTTTTTTGTGGGGGGAGGCAAAGAGAGAGAGAGGGAGAGAGAGATGCACCATCAGCACAGAGCCCGATCTGGGGCTTGAACTCACAAACTGTGAGACCATGACCTGAGCCAAAACCAAGAGTTGGACACTTAACTGACTGAATCACCCAGGTGCCCCTGGGATCTCATTTTTAAATAACTTATTGAGGTGAAATTTATATAATAGTAACCATTATAAAGCAAACAATTTAGTGGCATTTAGTACATTCATAATGTTGTACATTCGCCACTTCTATCTAGTTCCAAAACATTTTCATCACTCCAAAGCAAAATCATATACTCATTAAGCAAGTTTCTTTCTAACTCTCTTCCCCATAGCCCCTAATAACCATCAATCTGCATTCTGCTTCTACAGATTTCAGCATTTTCGACAATAGCCAAATCATGGAAAGAGACCAAGTGCCCATCAACTGACGAATGGATAAAGAAGTTATGGTACTTATATACAATGGACTACTACGTGGCAATGAGAAAAAATGAAATCTGGCCATGTGTAGCAACATGGATGGAACTGGAGGGTATTATGTTAAGTGAAATAAGTCAGTCAGAAAAAGACAGATACCATATGTTTCCACGAATAGGTGGGCTTTGTGAGACTAAGCAAAAACCAGGGGGAGGGGAAGAGGGGAAAGGAAAAAAAGACACAGAGAGGGAGGAAGATAAAACATAAGAGACTCTCAAAGACTAAGAAAAAACTGAGGGTGAGGGGGATGAGGGAGGGGGGAGAGGGGGTGATGGGCATTAAAAAGGGCACATGTTGGGATGAACACTGGGTGTTATATGTAAACCAATTTGAAAATAAACTATTATAAAATTTAAAAAATATTCTAAATAGTTGATATAAATGGAATCATACAGTATATGATCTTTGTGTCTGGTTTCTTTCACTTAGCATAATGTTACAGAGGTTCATACACATTGCAATATGTATCAGTACTTCATTCTTATTTACAGCTGAATAATATTCCATTGTATGGCTACACAATTTATTTATCCATTCATCTGTTGGACCTTTGGGCTGTTTCTACCTTTTGACTATGAACACTTGTGTACATGTACTGTTTTTTTTTAAGTTTATTTATTTACTTTTGAGAGAGAGAAAGTGTAATAGAGGAGGGGTGGAGAGAGAGGGAGAGAGGGAGAATCCCAAGGAGGCTCCAAACTGTTAATGTAGAGCCTGATGAAGGGCTTGAACCCATGAACCATGAGATCTTGACCTGAGTTGAATTCAGATGCTTAACAGAATGAGCAACCCAGGCACCCCATATGTACTCTTTTCAACACGTTTGAGTATATACCTAGCAATGGAGTTGTGGGATCATATGGTAATTGTTTTTTTAAAAATTCTTTTAAATATCTATTTATTTTTCAAAGAGAGAGAGACATATTGTGAGCAAGGGAGGGGTAGAGAGAGAGAAAGGGAGATACAGAACCTGAGGCAGGATCCAGGCCCTGAGCTGTCAGCACAGAGCCCAATGTGGGGCTTGAACCCATGAATCGTGAGATCGTAACCTGAGCAGAAGTCGGACACTCAACCAACTGAGTCACTCAGGCACCCCTCATGTGGTAATTCTGTTACACTTTTTGAGAAACCACCAAACTGTTTTCCACAGTAGCTGAAACATTTTACATTTCTACCAGTAATGTACATGAGTTTCAATTTCCCTACATGCTTGACAGTGCTATTATTTTCTGTATTTATTTATTTATTCTATATTAGTGAGTTATTAAGTGCTACTTCAGTGTAGTTTTGATTTGCTTTTCTCTAATAAACTAAGAATGTTTTCATGTGCCTGGTGGCTTTTTGCATATCATCTTTGGAGAACTGATCACCTAGGATCTTAAGATGTAGATTCTGAGTCAGTAGATCTAGGGTAGGGTCTCAGATTCTGACTTTCTAATAAGTTACCAAGTTGATGTTGATGTTGCTGAGCCTTACAACACTTTCAATAGCAAGGGGGTTACAGAGAGAGTACAGGGGCTTCATAAGGAAAATTCCGGTGACTCTTCCCAATTCAACTAAAAACTCCCTACAGAATCCATGTTTAAATGTTCATGGAATCTTCTGCTAATGCCACTACATTGGTCAGATAGCTTGGAGCAACCCAGAGTCTGCATAGAAGAGCAATGACATGAAGGTCAGAGACAATGTGGAACTATGAAATCTTCCATGAGCCTCTGAAATCCTCGGCTTCTAATGTCTGCTTCCTGGGGAAAGGGATGCCTGAGACTTAAAGGAAAAAGTATCATCCCTGTATAGCTCTCTCTCTCTCCCCATCCAAGGATGGCTTCATATCTTTGTTTTATAAAATATGACACCTTTAAGAAGTTTCTTTACCTCAGCCCTGGCCTCCACTCCAGTTCCACAGAACTTACCGTTCCATCTGTTTCTGGTGCTTCTCCTCCCGGGCCTGTGCCTTCATCTGCTGCACCTCAATGGTGTCAGGCTTGCGGCGGCGCATGTATAGTTCATGGTTTCCCATGCACAGGGCCAAGATACGCTTGTTAATCCGCAGCCGGGGAGCATAGAAGACAAAGTCCTGATGGAAACAATAATCAAAATGAGTTTGAAAGGACAGATGAAGGTAAGCTTTTGCCTTTTGAAAAGCTAAGTCCAAAAGCATAGGAAGGGTTACTTAGAGCAATTTTCTCATGTTACAAATAGGAAAATTAATTATCAGAGTTGCAAAGTGACTTGCTCAGTGTAACATAGCAAGCTAGCAGCAGACCCAGGACTAGAACCCAGGTTTTTTGACTCTGAAAACCACCAAACTACAATTTCTTGCAATTTTTTGCTTATGAAAGCATCCTAAAATAGCCTCAATATAATTGAAAGATAGGAACTTGACTATATCTGCTAATCAGGGATCCTGCTGAATCTCAAGGGGCTCTCTTAGAGGCCCAATAATCCCTGCATAATATACTGGTTAGTGCAGTACGGGTGGTTGGACTGTTTCTGTAATATCCTAAAAGCATATCCCAGACACAGCCCCTTAAATCATTTTCAGAATAAGGCAAGTTGTAAATACATATATGAATACACAAATATCCTGAACATTGACTGTCCTGGCTGTCTTTTTTTTTTTTTTTAATGTTTGTTTATTTTTGAGAATGAGAAAGAGAGAGTGGGGGAGGGGCAGAGAGGAGGGGGATGCAGAATCCAAAGCAGGCTCCAGGCTCTGAGCTGTCAGCACAGAGCCCGATGCAGGGCTCGAACACATGAACCGTGAGATCATGACCTGAGCTGATGTTGAATGCTTAACCAGCTGAGCCACCCAGGCGCCCCCTGGCCGTACTTTTTAAAAATAAGCCCTTGACACTTGTTGAGATAATCACTGGGTGTTGTATGGAAACCAATTTAACAATAAATTATGTTTTAAAAAAAAGCTCTGATCTCAGCTGGCTTTGTTACTTACCCTTTTCTTATGAAAGCTGAACACAGCAGCAGTTCCAATAAACACACACACACACATGCACATGCGCACACACACACAGACAAAAATCACATTAGTCTGTTATTACAGATACTACTGGACCAAGGTTATCAGATAATGGATTAACTACTAGCACCTCTGCCACTGAACCCAAACTACTACTGTCTCATATATCTTAGTGTGCAGTGGAAGGAGCACAAGCTCTAGAGGTCAAAGCTAGGTATAAATCCCAGATTTACCATTTTTAGCTGTGTGATCTTGGGCAAATCACCCCATCTCTCTGAACCTCAATTTCATCAGTTATAAAATTGGTATGCTACTAACTAAATGACAATGCTGCTGAGGGTTAAATGAGATAACATATATAGAGTGCAGAAGTTCAGTGACCTCAGGGCTGGAGAAAAGTGGTTGAAGTCTCATGAGAATGGTCTTGCTCGGCATGGCCATTGACCTTGTTGGACATGAGGTACACCAAAAGGGGAGACTGTTTTCTGTTTTCTATCCTACTCCCAATCACCAGCTTTCCAGTCTTATCGGCCACAGGCAACTGAATGGGTGAAAAGTGTAGCGAGAATATTAAAGGAATGAATGGACCCAAAGCCCTTTCTTGTTCTTGGGTTGCTCTGGAGATGAGTCTTGAGAGGACAGCTGCAAAGTTATACCAAAAAACAAGTTTGGAGAATCATCTTTGGATCTGGACTTTTGACTCTGTTCTTTCTTTACAATTAAAAATAAATCAAAGACATGAACAGTTTCACTTTCTGGAGCCTAGATGCTTTAAAAAATAAGATATACTATCTGTTTCCACCCTTAGAGCATCAGGGCAGCAGAAGACAGTTGCTAAGAGGCAGCACTTAGACTACTTGTGGCTCTCCCTGAGACATAGGTAGCAGGGTGGCACCAGCTACAGGATGGCTCTTAGCCATGTCTTGGCATCTATATCCCCTTCCAGTGGCAATCTCCTTTTGAGCCTCCTTTTCCAACCCCCCCCCCCAAAAAAAAAAGCAATAAAAATGAGAGGAAGATACAATGATATGATTTCTCCTAGCATCATCCAGGTCTTGGCAAGTACCTGTCTTGGCCAGTAGGAGGAATCACTTACCGGGGCTTTTTTGTCAATGGGTTTGATGACAAATTTCTTGTCATTGAAAGAAATGTTTCTGATTTCACTCCAGGGAAAGCCTATTTTGGGAGTCAATCTGTAGAGAACATAAACATCAAGATAAGGGAAAGACAAGAAGGAGATAGAAGGTTGGTGGTTTTCCCTCCACACCCCCAACTTCTTTCTTAAGGAGATAAATCCAATGTTATCCTATGCCACCTAGTCATATGCCAGTACTGAGGCTGCTCAAAAGACCTCCTGATACCACAACCAACATATCATTCATTGCCCCAATCTTCGAGGTTTGTTTTTTTGTATTTTTTGTTGAGACATGGACCTTATAAAAATCTCTCACAAGAATCTTCAGACCTATTTTATTGAGACTCTTCCTCTCAAGGTTGTAACAGCTGGGGAGAGTGTAAACAATGAGCTCTAAGATTCAGACATTACATGGAACAATAATGTATTATATCCATCCTCACCAAGGGCAGACCAAGGGGAAAAAACAAGCAAGTGAGATATGTCTGTAGCAAGAGAGATTATACACCAAAAGGCATTTAATCATCATATCAGAATGGGATCAATTATAAATTCTCACAAGATAGGTTCTAGGCTAGTGCTGTCCAATGGAAATATAATGAGAACCACATACGTAATGTTAAATTTTCTAATAGCCATATGAAAATAAGTAAAAAGAAATAGGAAGAATTAACTATAATAACAGTTCATTGAACCCAATATATCCAAAATACCATCATTTGAACATGTAGATTAATATTAAAAAATATTAATGAGACATTCTACATTCTGTTTTTCACACTAAGTCTTCAAAGTCTGGTGTATAGTTTATACTTATAGCATACCTCAATTCAAGAGTAGCCACATTTCAAAAGCTTAATAGTCACATGTGGACAGTGACTACTATAGTGGACAGTGCAAGTCTAGTCAACGCAAGATGTAGAGTCCTGGGAGGTTGTGCAAACATTTGGACTGATCTAAACTAGGTAGAAAAAGGTGGGACCCAGGTGGGACCCAGGAGGTAGAGTCCTACTTCACGATGAGCCCTAAGTGTCAGAGTGGCCCAAATAAACTAAGAGACCTCTGAGCTATACCTGTCATTCTGCTCGTAGATGTTGAGACCTAGGGCATCCACCCCCAGCCACAGCTCTGAGCCTTTCTTGTTCTTGATGCTGAAGTAGTTCACACCATACATCTCCAGGTCCTGGGCAATCTTCAGATACTCTAGGACAGCATCCTCCCTAAATAACAGATATGGGAGTATTATAGAGGGAAGCCAGACCCAGGAAGACAGCCTCCCTGTTCTGCACTTCTGACAAGAATGTTCTTAGCAGAGCCCAGATGGTGTGGTGATGGAAAAATGATAAGATTTGTTCCTGAACTAGACAACACAACACCCAAATGATTTACCATATTTAGAGAACTCCGTCCCCATTTCTTTCTTGGGAAAAAGCCCCTGGTCCCCAGAAGCTCTCTAGGGATACTGAGGTCCCTTTCATTTCTTTATGGTCAAATTCGTTTGACCTAACAGTTGCCATCATTCACAAAAATGATCCTGATTTGCCTTCTATCTCTACTTTCCTCTATAAATTGCATACCTGTTCCTTTATCTCCAACATACTCCAGTGCCCCTAGTCTTTTGCCTCTTTTTCCCCCGAACCTACTCTCATTCTCCCTAAAAAAGCAGGAGAACCCATAGTTTCTAGGGCAGGCTTACCTGAGCATGCCTCGGTGCTCCTCATGCCACACCTGGATCCGCTCCTCCCACTGGTCCTTGTTGAGTTTATGCTGCTCCAGGACCCTGGAAATGCAACGGATAGTAGTTTCAAACACAAAACCCAAATACAGAATTAAAAGGGAGCCCACTTAGCTCCCTGAGGGGTTGATGCAAAGAAAATATGGAAGTCAACCCACTGAGGTCATACTGGAAGTAGATTGAAATTTCAGCGGGAGATATTAATTAGACATAGGGAACTGGCTGAGATGTAGGAGGGTTACAATAATGGGTGGAAAAGAAAAACAATGGAAACACCTTTATTTGTAGTTTTAACCAAAAAATCCAATACTAAGGGAGTACCTGGGTGGCTCAGTGGGTTAAGTGTCCAACCCTTGATTTCAGCTCAGGTCATAAGCTCACATTGTGAGATTAAGCCCTGTGTCAGGCTCCATGCTGGGCATGGAGCCTGGTTAAGATCCTCTTTCTCCATTAGCCCCCCACCCTATGCACATGCACACAAACCCAATAATATGTTGTGGTCTCCAAGCAGGGAAGTAATGTATCAAGAGTCTGTGCTGACTTGAGAGGCTAAGTCAGGACACTCTCTCCTAGATCCTTATGGGACCAATAGTTTGTGTTTATGAGAAAATTGCTCAGAGATGAGACCACAGCCTGTGTGATCAGAGAACTGAGCCCAAATGGCTTTGGAAGAAACTAACAGGCTGAACCTCCCAGATCTACTACATCATAAACAAGACGATTTAATTTTTTTAATGTTTATTTAGAGAAAGAGAGAGAGAGAGAGGAAGGGGCAGAGCGAGAGAGAGAGCACACACAGAATGGGAAGCAGGCTCCAAGCTCTGAGGTGTCAGCACAGAGCCCGATGCGGGGCTCAAATCAACAAACTGTTAGATCATAACCTGAGCTGAATGGATGCTTAACCAACTGAGCCACCCAGGTGCCCCAAGACTTGTTTTAAATATGCCATCTCAGACATCAAAGGAGTGACTCAGGTAGAGTTCCAGGAAACAACCACTATCCCTAATACTTTCAGGTAAGTTGTGCATATGCCACGGCTCCAATGGGACTGAGGATCCCAGAATCAAGAACTTTCCCTTCCATCCAAAAGCTTATGAAAATGGCCACTGGATGCAGTAGAGGGAAAAAAAAACAGGGTTAAAAATTCAAAAGACTAGGGTTCCAGATCTGATTCTGTTTCAAATGAGCTGTGGGAGATCTGGCAATTCAGAGCGAGCACCTCTGCTCTATTTCCTTAGCCAGGAAATAAGGAAAATGCCTGCCTTATTCATTGTATGTGTTGTTGTGATGCTAAAACAAAAATAATGAGTGTTTGAGAGCATTCAGATTTGAAGTTCATAAAAGCAGAAAGCTCTGTACACTGGCTGTCAATATTAAAAGACTGTTGGAACTCTCCCACATCCCTGGCTTGGTTATTTCTCTCCCCTGTGAACCTCTGATACACGAGGTCTCAATCAGTAAAAAGCATTGAGTAAAGGGAACCAGGATAGGATATGTCAATCTGTCTCTGGTAATCTATACAAGCACCTGTTTCCAGAGTAAAGACATTCTGTAATCAGGCAAACAAAGAGGGGGAAAAAGGCTTTTTGAGAGTCAGAGAGAAAATAGGGTATGGTGCCATATGCAAATATGTCTCTCTGAGCAGCATAAGTGGTTCTCTGAGAGACCATAGTGGAAAGGAACAGATATGGCAGCCCCTGTGTGATAGACATTGGTCAGCCATGGACTGCAGCCCCCTCCAGCCAAAGGCACCACTTTACCTCTGTGGCAGCAACTTGTCTCCAGCCAAGTAGCCAGACTTGTGGACTTCCTTATTGAAGTCACCATATTTAGACTGCACAGCATAGGAGGCCAGCAGCACAGCAGTCTCAGGTGGGCAGTAAATATCATCATTGAGAATGCCCTCCTTTACTTGCAGGAAAAACAGGCGCTGGGTGATATCCTGGATCAATTCCTCAGATACATCCTCAGGGTAGAACTTGGCCCGGAACTTGAAGAGCAGGGGGCTTTCCTTCCGGACATCCTGGGCAGTCACCTGGGAATAATAAGAGGTTATGAGCTCTCAAAAAAATAGATTTTGGCTGTAGGGTGGGGAGAGACACTGAAAGGTCATCAATTTGGGTAATCCCAAAGAACCAGGTGGCAACTGTTCTGGTAATTCAGAAAAGAGACGCATTGCTTTCATTTGGAGACCCAATCCCATGTCTGTAATTGCTTCTTTTTGGGAGTTCCTTCCTGAAATGACCTAAGACCCACTAATGATCATAACGCTTCAAGCTCCCACCATCTGACCATATATCCAACTGCCCCCAAATTTTGAGATTAGGCTTAAGAAATCTCTTCTAAGTCTCCTCCAACACCATAAATTAGCAAAGTAAAAACCAGTATGTGTCATCGAGCCCTGGGAATTGGCTAGGCAAGACAACAAACTAGAATGAACAAATCAGGAAATTATAGATGTTGGCGAGAATGTGGAGAAACAGGCACTCTCTTACACTGTTGGTGGGAATGCAAACTGGTGCAGCTGCTCTGGAGAACAGTGTGGAGGTTCCTCCAAAAAAAAAAAAAATGGAAATAGAACTACCCTATGACCCAGCAATAGCACTGCTAGGAATTTACCCAAGAGATACAGAAGCGCTGATGCATAGGGGCACATGTACCCCAATGTTTATAGCAGCACTTTCAACAGTAGCCAAATCATGGAAAGAGACTAAGTGTCCATCAACTGACAAATGGATAAAGAAGATGTGGTATATATATACAATGGAATACTACGTGGCAATGAGAAAGAATGGAATCTGGCCATTTGCAGCAACGTGGATGGAACTGGAGGGAATTATGCTAAGTAAAATAAGCCCGTCAGAGAAAGACAGATACCATATGCTTTCACTCATAGGTGGATTTTGAGAGACTTAGCAGAAGACCATGGGGGAGGGGAAAAGGGGGAAAAATTCACAGAGAGGGAGGGAGGCAAAACATAAGAGACTCTTAAATACTAAGAACAAACTGAGTGTTGATGGGGGGTGTGGGAGAGGGGAGAGTGGATGACAGGCATTGAGGAGGGCACTTGTTGGGATGAGCACTGGGTGTTGTATGGAAACCAATTTGACAATAAATTATATTTAAAAATAAAATAAATAAAATAAAATAAAACCCAAAGTTGGCTCTTGAGAGTTCCACATTTGCCCAGAAAAAGTCCCCACTCTTCGGGAAAAGAAGACTTTGCCAGCAGAAGGTGGGACACCTATCCCATAGACACAATCAGAAATACAAGCCACAGGACATAGGAAATCTCCAAGGACAAAGTGAGGACACTGAGACGGAGGGCTGTCATGTTCCTGTTGAGATACTGCCAAGAGGTGATGAGCCTGAATGGTCATGTACTCAAATCATCTCATTTGGAGTTAGATTGAGACAGAAAATGAAGAAAGAATGGCTTAAATAGGTGACGGGTATTAAGGAAGGTACTTGTGATGAGCACCAGGTGTTGTATGTAAATGATGAATCACTGAATTATTCACCTGAAAATAATATTGCACTGTATGTTCACTAGCTGTAATTTATATAAGAAATTGGAGAAAAAAAGATACGTGCTAATAAACTTGTGTGTAGATGGCTATTTGGGAAAAATAGAAAATCAAGAAAGAGGAAAGCATCTGTATGGAGTTCAGGTTATCAGTTGACAGATGGAGAAGGGTCAAGATAAGATTAGGACACCCTCAAGATTCTTTCCAGTTCAAGAGTCAGTGACTCTGTTTTAAAAAAAAAATCCTTCTAAAGCCCTTGAGTTTGGCAAGAAAAAATAGGATGCTAATCTCCTCTTGAAAAGCCATTAATAGTTGTGGTCTAAAACAAGTTTAAGACAGAGGTCCCAGGAAAAAAAGAAAGGGTCTCTTCCTCCTTGGATACTGGACATTCTCACTGTTAGAAGTCAAAGTAGAGACACAGCAAGAGTCCTTACTTGACTGAGTCCTCTGCCTTTATTCAGATCTAGTGGTTAATGGACCACCCAGTGAAAAACAAAGCCCAGGATTTGCCAGCTAGCACATGTTACCCCCATGAATAAGATGTGACGGATAAATGAATTCCAGACCCTACAATGGGGTAAGCAGTTACCTTCTTATTGAGTTTCAGCCAAGTGGAGAAACATTTAGTGTCCTGGTATTGCAGACCAAAGAACCAAACTTCCCTCAGGCCAATAGTTTTCACCACCTAGAAGAGAAGACAAAAAGCAACAACTGATTGAATGCCTATTTTGTGCCAGGCACAAGGACACAAAAGTCCATCATGGTTCCTGACTTTATTTATTTTTTCTTTCAAGTTTTTATTTAAATTCCAGTTAGTTAACATATAGTCTAATATTGGTTTCAGGGGTAGAGTTTAGTGATTTATCACTTACACAATAACACCCGGGGCTCATAACAAGTGCCTCCTTAATGCCCATCACCCATTTAACCCATTCCCCCCCTCCTCCCTAGCAACCCTCAGTTTGTTCCCTGTAGTTAAGAGTCTCTTATGGTTTGCCTCCCTCTCTGTTTTTCTCCTATTTTATTTTTCCTTCCCTTCCCCTATGTTCGTCTGTTTTCTTTCCTAAATTCCACATATGAGTGAAATCATTTACTATTTGTCTTTTTGTGACTGACTTATTTCACTTAGCATAATACACTCTAGTTCCATCAATGTCGCTGCAAATGGCAAGATTTCATTTTTTTGATGGCTGAGTAATATTCTGCTATATATATCTACTTATCTGTATCTATGTCTATCTACATCTTACATCTTCTTTTTCCATTCATCAATCGATTGGTTCCTGACTTTACTTTTTTTAATTTTTTAAAAAAGCTTATTTATTTATTTTGAGAGAGCACAAGTGGGGGAGGGTCAGAGAGAGAGAGAGAGAGAGAGAGAGAGAGAGAGACAGAGACAGAGAATCCCAAGCAAGCTCTGCACTGTCAGCACAGAGCCCAACATGGGGCTCAAACTCACAAAACCATGAGATCATGACCTAGGCAGAAATCAAGAGTTGGACACTTAACCAACTGAGCCACCCAGGCGACCCTGGTCCCTTACTTTAAAGTACATAAGGTGTCCAGGATCTGGCAAGGAAATACACTTGGAGAGAAGTCAAGAAATGATGTCAGCATCTCTTTTGCACAAGATATTTCTGCTGAGGTAGGGAACAGGTCTATTACTTGTAACCACTACCACACACCAAACATGTTATGTCCATTATCTTCTTTGGTTTTCAAAAGTCCTGTGGATATTTACAATTAGCCTCATTTTATAGTGAAAATAAGATTGCAAGAAGTGAAGATTCAGTTAGTGAGTAGCAGAGTCAGGTCTGTTTGACTCCAAACCCATTCAAATCCAGTGCTTTTTGCCACTTCTTCCCTCTATGAAGCCATGTACCCTTCCACTCCCAGTTAAAGGCTAGGAGTAGATTGTTGGTTTAACTTCTATATCGTGTTCTCCTGGATTGCTCCTTTATCTTTAGCAAGTAGGAATATGCCCACACTCTTTTAACTGAGTTTCATTTACAATGCCCAAGAAATAATCTTTGGGGAGACATAACAGGCATTGTGGTACCTCTATACCCCAAAGATGTGCTGAGTCTGGGTGCTGAGATACTTCTTTCTGGCCCTGATTAGAGGCTATTCATGATTCCCTTTACCACTCACACAGGTTGAGAGTGGGAAAGAGGGTACAAACATGGTGAGGACCTCAGTATGTATCGTAGCTAAGGGGCCCCTTGCGTTGTGGGCCTCTTGGCTGAGCAATGGGTAGGAAAGGGAGGGCAGCCAGGAGATGGGGTTTGTTTTCCAGTCCCTTACGTTAGCATTTTAATGTTTCTGGCTGGCAGCTGAACCCCAGAATGCCCATCACTAGAGATGGAGGCAATAAAGTTGAGCCACATCATAATAGGTTATCCTGACTACCTTATTTCTTTTTTTTCTTTTCCTTGAGGTGTGGCAGGGGAGATAGGAGAGTGAGGTGAAGAAATGTACCTGGAGATAGAAACAGGAAAGAACCCAATATTTCTAATGTCCTTCCTTGTGAATAAATCATATCATCCCTCAAAACACAACACACACACACACACACACACACACACACACACACACACACACACACGTGTACACACCTCCACTATATCCACAAAGTTTCTACTATGCACACAAAGCCAGGCCCCATAGTCGCTCTCAAAGATTATAATCGGGGCGCCTGGGTGGCTCAGTCGGTAGGGCGGCCGACTTCAGCTGGTGTCATGATCTCGCGGTCTGTGGGTTCGAGCCCCGCGTCTGGCTCTGTGCTGACGGCTCAGAGCCTGGAGCCTGCTTCCGATTCTGTGTCTCCCTCTCTCTCTGCCCTTCCCTTGTTCACGCTGTGCCTCTATGTCTCTCAAAAATAAATAAACATTAAAAAATTTTTAAAAAAAAGGTTATAATCTAGAGCTTCAGAGGCTCCAAGGAAAAAGTATCTCATATCTATTAAGTAACTATTATGTACCAGGTACTTAACACTGAACAACCCTGAGATAGCTATTATCTCCATTTTATAAATGAAGAAACAAAAGCTTAGGGGGCAACCTGCCTACAACCATAGAGTCTAGACTAGAATCCTGATGTCTATGATGCTAAAACCCTTGCTTTTCTAGCATGCTCTCTTTTTAATTACAAGGACTCACAGGGGCTTAGGAGCCCTGGGGTTCCCAAATGAACAACTGCCTTATCTCTCTTTTGCCCACATATCCCAGCAAAGTAATGAGCTTTGACCATCTCTGCATCTATATATGGTTACTGGCTTTCCCACTAGGCTCAGTCAACAACCACTTTGGAGAGAAGCCATATATATCCCCAAGTCATCAGCCTTCATTGCTCCCTGGGGCACGCCTGGTGGTCACCCTTTCCTTTCATAGCTTGAATTGGGCATCAGGAAATCTGAGTGAAAGTCTCACCTGTCTCAATTTTGCTATGTGATATTAATGCAGCACATTTCTCTCTCTGGGACTTAGCTTCATCATCTATCCAGCCTTCCCATCTACTACAACTCGTGTGGCTTGAATAGCCTCTTTCTTAACTCAAGTTCATTCTACTAATTAGGTTTATTTGTAAATGACTAAGAAATACTGTCCTGTTTCCCACCTACCTCTTGCTGACTTGGGTAACTAGGAACATGTTTAGAAAAGATGAGTTGTGGGGGCATGGGCTGAGGAAAGATCAAAAGACTTCCAGGATTCAAAGGCAAGGTAAGTCCCTGAGTCTAAGTTAGTTAATAGGCAATAGAATTGCCTATAGGTTTTAGATGGAGAATACAAAATGCTCATGTTGAAATGTGATATTGGCTTTTTTTTCTTGGAGGATGGGGGGAGGTATGGACAGAAAAGATTATTTAAAGCACTATTATCTCATCCTAGATCTAAAATAGAGCCCAATTAACAGTTCTGATGATTTTCACAGGGTTACAGAAGAACAGTGGGTCCAGATACAATTGGTGGGAAGAAGTAAAACATCCCCAGGAGAGAGATTCACACTGAAGACGCAGAAGATAGACCATTAGGGCCAGGAGGCTAGGTCATGGCGTGGCAGACTGGGACAGAACTGGTAAGGCAGCAAGTTGCCTGTACCAAATGTACAGGCTCAGAGACACCAGAATTAAAAGGGAGTAAGGCAGGTACAGACTACATAGCCAGTTGTAGAGGTCCCAGGAGTGAACTCCTTAGCCTTGTTATGTACCACATTGTTTGTTTCACTAGAAGGATGGGTAGGGGTGTAATAAGAGGAAGATCACAGGACTCAAAATAGTTCTAGGATCTGGAGTATCTCTGAAAAGAAGTTGGACAAATAACAGCTAAAGTGATATCAAAAAACAAAACAAAAACAAACAAAAAATGATTTCAGGATCAGTAGGGAATTCTAATATCTCTGAGCTCTGCCTTTTCCTTTATGAACACAGAGAAACCAGATGCATATAAAAGTTTCCATTTCCTTAGGCTACAGGGCTTTGGAGAGATGAGCAATATCTCTCATTCTCCAATGAAGTCCCAAAGTGAGGAAATGAGGGTGTGAAGGGAAAGAAATATGATCTAAAGTCAGAATTGAGACTGAAAAAGAACAAAGGGTAAAACAGGTACCCCTAGACTCCAGGCTATAAGGAAATCTCCAATTAAGGTCCACAAGGTACTGGGAATCATTTGCTCAGTCAACTCTTGTCTCCAAATGAGGCCAAGCTTCACTTGCTTTCAGCTTTGCTTCTATCTGAGACTTCCACTCCAGAGCAAAAGGATATCCCATTTTGTAGTGGGAAGGAGTATCTAGGTCCTGGTTCCAGGAACAACATCTGTGGCTGCAGTGACTAGGGTCCTTACCATTCCGCTGTAAGAAATGGTTCCATTTCTGGTAAAACGATTCTTTCTTGGTTCCCTTTGACCCCAGACTGCCAACTTATCTGGCCTATGCTAACTTTTCTCAAAGCTGCCATGGAATAAATCCATTAAGCAGCAGAAAATAATGAATACATATTCCCAGGGGACACAAAGGATAGTATATCCCAGGGGATGTAAGTAGATGGCTGCAAGTCAGAATTTCTTTGTATCCTCAGGCTTAATCTTAATCACACGTGCACATTTTACCATCTACTCCTTAAATGTTTTAATAATGAAACAGATAACATCTACAAGTAAAATTGATGCTCCAAGATACTAAATGAAATTCATCCCACAGCTCTGTGTACCTCCTAAAATCTGTCATATACACTTATATATACACTGACTGAATTCTATTGAGCCACACAACACAAACTACCACAACAGACAGTGGAGGATTATAGAGTCCAAACAGCATAAACTAGAAAACTGAGGTCCAGTGAGGAGAAGAGATTTGCCTCTGAGAAAATCCTCACTAATTACTAGGAGTATCTGAATGTAAGAAAGAACCTTCTTTTGTCTCTCCTCTGCATGTGAAAGCTGCTTACATCTGAGGTCTATGGAGGTTAGGGGAGATCTGGTAAATTCTGGAGCCCAGAGCCCTCCTTCCCATATCCCCCATGCATGTATCTGAGTAAACTAACAAGTGATGTAATCAGCCACTTCGGAAGCCCAGAGCAGGATTGGTAAGCAAGGCTGGAACTTCAAAAGGAAAACTGCATGAAAAATTTATGTGCAAAACTCTATCAATGACTGAACACCTGAGGCCCACTGAGATTCCATTATAGGCTTGGCAGAAGCTGCATCAACCACCCATCTGAAAGCGAATCAATACATAACTGAAAATTTCTAGTAGGGGCTGCTACCAATGCTGTTTCTACTGCCCTACACTGCCTGTGATCAAGTGGCCACCTGCTCTGTAGGATAGAACACACTCAGCTAGGATTCTAAGTTTAGGGACAAATTTCCTTCACTTAGAATTGGAACAGGTGAAGAAAGGGGAGGTCTTAGAGGATATAGCTGACAAAAGGCACTGGAAAAACTGGAAATGATACACGCCTTGATTCAAGCCACTATACTACTTCCTAGCTATCTGATCGTAAGCAGGTCTTTTCCCGCCCTCTAAGCCTCTGTCCCTCATTTATAAGATGGGGAATATTATTATTATTATTATAAATGTTAGTTATTTTATAAAATAAAAATGGAAGAAAGAGAATAAAATGCTTTTGTCTTTAATGTAGAGTCCACAAATTCTAAGGCTTTACTGAGCGAGAAAACAGTCCTGATTTAATGGCTCTTTATCTGAACTCCCAGGGAAATTTCTACTACTTACTTATCCCTTAATAAGAACAACCAATGTTCAAATGTCTGCTGTATACCAGACACTTTACTTATTTGAAAATTAAATCAAACCACAAAATTCGTGAAATTAGTTTGATTGCCACTTTACTGAGAAGAGTAAAGTCTTAAGAGGCTAAATGAGCCATCCAAGGTCACACAGCTAAATAGCAGGACAGAATTTGAACCCAAGGCTGACACCAAATCCCATGCTTTATACACTGTGCATTACCTGTATACACAACCCTAACCTCAAAGGTGTTTTGTTCTATCTTGGAAGAAAGTTGCATTTACTTTTCTCTGCTTCTATAGGCAAGGAACTCCAAGTTCCTTAAGGACAGAGATGGTGTTTGATAGGTCTAGAGATTTTTCTTTAGACACAGTAGACCTTCAGTCAACAGTAAATCAGTCAATGAACAAATGAATGCTCTGAGATTTCACCTTTCTTGTAGAGCTCAAAATCTTAAAGGGAAGGGGCTAGTTAAGCTAGAGGCCCTGGATGGGGTGGAGCCAGGCAAAGGGTTCTCAAAGTGGAACTCATCGTGGCAGCACTCACCCTTAGTGGCACCTATGTAATGAAGAGCCTTTTTGTATGGGCACCTGGATGGCTCAGTCACTTGAGCATCCATCTCTTGATCTTGGCTCAGATCATGATCTCACGGTTCATGGTTTTGAGCCCCACATCAGGCTATGTGCTCACAGTGCGGAGCCTGCTTAGGATTCTCTCTCCCTCTCTCTCTGCCCCTCCCCTGCTCATGCTCTCTCTCTCTCTCTCTCTCTCACTCTCTCTGCCTTTCTCTGTCTCTCTAAATAAATAAACTTAAAAAAAAGCAGCCCTTGGAAGAACCTCAGGCTTTAGAAGTGGTGGTAGGTGACGAAATTGGTGTAGCAAAACATGTTCTCACCACTCCCTAGCTGTGTGCACACTCACAAGAAGAAACAAAGGTAAATGGAGGAACTATGGACCACACTTCCCTTTCCAATAAGGTCTTGTGTCTCCCCAAGCTATGACTTCCCATCATTCCCATATTTATTACTGGTGCCAAAGAGGGTGTTTCCTTAGCTTCCTCTCTAGTCATTGGCCAGACAAATTCTGGGTTCCAGGATGGCCCCAGAGCTTTGGTCATTTCCTCCTAAGAATTTCTCCCAGCTCCTTCCTCCTAGGCCCCAATTCCACCAGGAGGGCCTTCTTGAATAATGGATCTCAAAGCCCAGATGGAATGGACTCCTTCTCTTGTGACTCATCAAGTTAGAGGGAAAAGATCATATTCCTCAATAGCCTATGGAAACATACCTCTGTGGATTCCCATCCAGACCTGCACTAATTCTGAGTGCCAGATGATCAACTTCTTGTCTGAATTCAAATCTTTTTTCCCTTTTCACCCATGGGGTCCCAGCTCTGTCCCATCTGAACTCACAGAACATTACTGTTCCCTCCTTCCTATGACAGTCCTTCAGAGATCTCAAAGAAGAGAACACATCGTCTCTTGAGTCTTCTCAATAGAAAAAGCCTCATTCACCCTGCAGAATATTGCAGTGGGAAAACTCTAGTTTTGTAGTCAAAGTTGTATTTGAAACTTCATATTATAACTTACTAAACTGCATAACCTAGAGTATGTTCTTTTATCTCTCATAGGCAGGATCATTGCAAGGATTAAAGCACCTAGCCAAGGATAGTCCATAGTAAGTGCTCAATAAATGATATTTCTCAAAACAACACTCATCTTCCCAATGAGAAGTCATGAACATCCTGGTTTTCTCCCTTTCCTCTCCCCAGCCAGTATGAAAGATTCAAGTCTCTCAAAGGTTTTGTTTGGGAAGTAGTAGCTTTCACAACTAGCATACCATCTGGCTAGGGCTCCCCACCATCTGGGCTTCCCACAGAACATCACCCACAGTACACAAATCAAACCAACACTAACAAAGAATTACCATGCTTTTTGGCTTTTTGAAGTTAATAAGCTCCTTTGTTCAAGAATTTTTCTGCCCTGGGGTCTAAATTATGCCTTCCTTACCCTCCTTCCACAGTTATACCCCTCCAAAGAAAATGAACAAAGCCCCCAATGTTGAAAGCAGGAGATGACATCATTTGGCTTGAAAAGGGTGATGTATAGAACCTGGGGTCTGGGAAGGAGTCTGAGAAAAGGCTGAAGGAGACTTTCTTCCTTTCCCTTCCCAGCTCTGAGGAAGTTCTTAGACAACAGAGAGACTCAGAGGGAAACAGAGAAAGGGAAGCAAGAGGCCTAGAAAACCCATAAAGGTAACATGTGGTGCCAACATCCTGGACAATATCAGACTCCCACCTCACCAGAAACTGGAGGAGAAATGGTATAATGTCCCATCTAAAGGAATCTTGGCATCTGGAAATGGGAGTCCCATTTTTACTCCTGGAAGTCTGGTCGCAGATGGCACATTCCCTTGGCCCCTGGAGAGTCTTTGAATGCTGAAAGATTCTATGGCCCCCACCTGGCTTTTACATTATATAGCACGTCACTTCTGATAATGGTGACTCCCAGTGAAGGGACACCCCTTGGGTTGGAGATGGGAATGACATTTCAGCATTATCTCCATGGCATGACTGAGTTTTATGAAGTACCCTCATTATGTATTCATCACTCCCAGTGGTGCCCTAAGTTCCAATATTCTTTTGAGGGCACACTCCTCAGGGAGAATAAGTTGCTTTGCTTATACTAGGAAACAAAGTAAAAACAAAAACATGTGACAGGGGCCATGGAGTGCAGTGACTAGACTGTAGCATTCAAATCCCAGCCAGATACCAGCTAGACACAAAAAGCTGCTTAATTTCTGAGTCTCGTCATTAAAATGGGGAAGAGATCACTTACATCTTTCAGAATTGAGAGGAAGGCTCCATGTGTTAACATTTTTAGAGCATCTAACAGAGTCAGACCCTGCTTGCTTCTCTTTTTCCCCATGTTCAGGACCAAGATTAGGATTAACTGGGGACATCCAAGGTGCAGGCTGCCAACGTTAAACTTTGCCTTTGTTATTAAGGTGTGGGTTGGCCTTTGTTTTGACCTATCTTGGAGGAGCATGTAGGAGAAGAGAGTCTCAAGAAGTGAGCATTGTGGTGGGAATTATTAGGCAAAATGGAAGAGGGTAAGAAACAAATAGTTCCTCTCCTACCTGATCAAACAACTGTTTCCCGGTGGTGTTGGGCTGGATAGCAAACTCCAGTTCTGCATCCATGGTGGTCACACGCACATTGATCTAGAACGAGATCAAAGGAGGCAAGTTAGTTGTCTGGCTCTGTGCTTAGCAGAGTCTGGGACAAGTGTATCTGTTTAACCACAGAAGAGGGAACTAAGATGCTAAGAATCTGAGCAACTTAGATATTGGTGGGAAAGAAGGGAGAATATTTAGACAAACAAACAATAACTCAGACTTGGCTCCCAACCAGCTTACTGAAAGCAAAAAAAAATAGCCACAGAGCAATGCTTATCAAGAGCCAAACAGATAAATGCAAATCAGCCTACTATCAAGAGGAAGCAAGTGTTGACTGTATTTTTTCTAGGAAGCCTTCCCCATCTACATCAGCCAGCTGTAAACCCACAGCATTCTCTTCCCACCTCTGATCCACAGCCTGAATTATCTACAACACTGGTCTTTGCAGACTTAAGGGCAAGATAAAGAACACTGGGTTCCAAGCCTAGCACTGTACCTGCCTCAACCTACTGGCTTATCTCCTTCCTGAGCCTTAGTTCACCTCATCTGTACAACAGTAGTAATGCAGGGGAAGGGGTCATTTACACTAGGTGATGACCATTTCAATTCTGCTATCTATGCTTCTATATACTGAATTTCATTGTTAGTACCTCCTGCATTATTGGTCTCCCTAAGCACAAAAGAGGAAAGGGGCCTCAGCAAAGGTAGTTTTTCATGGCACAGAGGTGTTACCAAAGCCAAGCCAACATACGGATAAGGAACAGGGATAGGCACTGATGAAAACAACAGGTAACCACATACATGATTTTATAGGCACTGGAAAAAAGTACTTTCCACTTTTATGAGTAGATCCTCTAGCTCAGGTCAATGATAGCTCAAGTTTCATCAGTAGAGATTTGTTCCTTTGGCTGAAAACTTGGTAGTGATGTTAATAGTAGTAGCAATACACAGTAGCTTTCATGTATGGAGACTTGGTACTCACAAGGTGATTCATGTGCACTAACCCATTTAATGTAAACAATTGCCTAGTGAAGTAGGTAATGTTATCTCCATATTGGGGATGAAGAATTAAATATTAATCTAAAGTCATATCACTAGGATGTAAGGAAGACGGGGTCTGAATTCAGATCTAAGTTCAAACTTCATAATTTAAACTGATACATTAAACCCTTCATATATCTAAGTACATTGGGGTGCCTGGGTGGCTCAATCGGTTAAGCGGCCGACTTCGGCTCAGGTCATGATCTCACAGTCTCTGAGTTCGAACCCCGCGTCGGGTTCTGTGCTGACAGCTCAGAGCCTGGAGCCTGCTTCAGATTCTGTATATCCCTCTCTCTCTGCCCTTCCTCTGGTCATGCTCTGTCTCTATGTCTCTCAAAAATAAATAAATGTTAAAAAAAATTCAAAGTACAAAATATCTCCCATGAAAAGAAATGAAAGATTAATTCTTTAATTATGGGACGTTTTGCTTAAGTAATCTATATGGTGCAGCCACAGGATAGCTTGTTATAAGGTCATATAAAATATTTTGAAAACTATTTCATTCCCAGGTAGAAGAGTTCAGAAATATTAAGTGAGGAAGGGAAAGCAACAAGAGTGCATGAGCTCAATTCTATAAAAAAGTATGCACAGAGAGAAAATTATTGCAGTCATGCCTAAGTGTTAGTCAGGCTTGGTTTTAGGGTGGTGATGAGTATGTTCTCCTTTCTTTAAATAAACAAAACAAAACAAAACAAAAAACACTAATCTACATTTTCTAAGATGCTTATATACAACTTATACTATTTGGTGGGAGACTAAAAATAGAATTATCAAAAATGTAAATCCCAATGGAGTGGATTAGACATTAAGTCTTATCAGTCTTTGACACCTCTGGGCCTTTCCTGAGCATAGGGGTCAGTTAGCGGGGAAGAGGGGGCCAAACAGCCATTTTGCCAGCTAAACAATTCTGATGAGGACTAGGCCTGGGGAAAAACTTTGTAAATAAATATCACTAGAGATCCAAGGAGGAAATCTATTTCAAGATTGACAATGGGACAGGAAAGGTCCTGAAGGCAGGAACAAGTAAGGCAAGTTACCCCAGTGGGAGACAACAGGCAAAATTAGCCACCTTGACTTGGTGTTATGCTAGGCTTCCTGCCAATCCAGTGACCTCTGTAGAATGGGCCCTCATAAGGTAGGGATAATGAAGCCCAATGGGCTGGAATATGGCTTCAACATCTAGCCTCAAATCACCCTTGAGGTGGGTCAAGGGAGACTTGAAAACACCAATGACTGAGGAGATAGGAAAGAGTGAAAGAGACGGTGGGCCTTTTAGTACACTAGACTCATTATCACCTCAAGGTTTCTGTCTTACTTAGAGTTACCTCCCAGTACCCAAGACTCAGTAGGTACTCAAAGGATGTTGGTTAAATGAGCAGTTCTAAGAACGGGGATATAGGAAATACAGGGATATGGCATAATATGCAGATTCAGAGGTGGGAAGATATTATATCTTGACTTTTTACAGTGCCATAGACCCATCTGGCAGTCTGGTGAAGTCTATGGATCCCTTTTCAGAATTTTTGTAAATATAGAAATAAGGAGATATAAACAAACCAGTTATATTGAAATAGTTATAAAAATATGTGATTTTTATGATATTAAGTAGTTTAGCACTGTATCTTATTAGTTATTTCTACTGTAATTCCAACATTGTGTTGAAAATAGTAATACTTTGAGAAATCTACAATAACTAGAGAATTGAGTAATGTATAGAACTGTCAAATCATTATGTTGTATACCTGAAAGTAATATAACATTGTATATCAACTATACTTTAATAATAAATTTTAAATAGATAAAAATCACCACAAATTGCGGTATAAAACTTTTGTAGATTTCCAATAGTGACAAAGTCACAGGTACTGCCATTATTACCACCACTTTTTTTTTGCCTATATTCATAATTGAAGGAGGAACTAAATCTCAATGAGAGATTGTAAAAACAAATATGTAATGTTTCCCAATCCAAGTTCACAGATCTTTCCCACTTCAGGTTATATTCATAGACCCTCTAGGAGGCCTAAGGATTCTAGGTTAAGGAGCTTCCTATAGTTTATTTCAATTCACTCAAAATCAATGGAACACTATGTTTAAGGAACTATAGTTAGAGTAGAGCTATAGGACCAGTCCCTGACCCCAAGGCACTTATTGAATAATAAAAAAACTATAATATACAAGGAAGACCAAGAGAAATGCCATAGCAGAACAGAAGAAACCTTTTGTGGAAATAAGGAATCAGTTCAAAATGATATTTTCACTGGTCCTTAAGGATAAACTTCATTTTTAAAGAAGGGAGACTGTAGGAGTTGGGGGCAAGAACACCCAAATATCCCAGGTAGAGAAATCAATATGTGCAATGGCCCAGAATGAGACAGAGATTGAGATGGTCCTTTTAGAAGCAAGCATGCAGGTCTACTCCAGCATGAATGAGGCCTGCATAGTGAAAAATAAGCAGAGAGCCTTGGAAGGTAGGTGGAAGGCCTTCGAGGCTATTCCAGAAAGCTGGGCCTTATCCTTTTGGCAGTGGCCAGTGAACCTGGAAATTCTGAGCAGAGTGGGGCAGAATCAGAACAGGGCTTTTTGGGAGAAAGTGCCCAGGGAGGAAACTGACAAAAGACGTAAGACTCCAGGGAAACATTCTATAGCCTAGGATTTCCCTTTAATTCACACTATTGGGAAGAATTTTTAGAATAAATTAGCCAGTGTCAATCACAGATCATGTCAATCACGGGCCATGTCAATGTAGCATCTTCAGGGCCTAGCTCATAGGCCCAAATATTTAAGTCAAATATTTGTTAAATAAATGTTTCTTGAATAAAATAAACTAGTAGAAAAGGCTGGGTTAGGAATAAGCATGTCACACAGACTAGTGTTGTTCATGCTTCCTTCCTCCTAAATAGAACATCACCCCAGAACAAGGGCTCTCCTAAAATCCAAAGATATCCAGCTGAAACCAAACTGGAACCTACTTCTCCAGAATCCCTGCTCAGAGTTTCTGCCATTTCCAAGTGGCTGTTTCTCCAGGGAGAATAGCCTGATATCTCTTGAACTTCACTGTGAAGACAAATACTCTTAGGTTTAAAAACACTTAGAAAAAAAAGGCAAATAAAAACGGACTTCTATTCTTGCCACCACATAACTCAGAAGAAAATGTGAGTCATGAGGACAGGGTCATAGGTCTGGTACTCTCCTGTTTTCTGTGTGTTGGAGTTAGAGGGTAATAAGGGCAATAATATAGCTGGGGCCTGAAGGTGATAGGTAGAGTAGGAGTCTTGATTCAAAGAAGATCCCTTTTTCTCCCTTAGAGTAATCTGGAACCCTAGTGTGTAAAATGAGATCGAGGCTCAGACACACTTCCACACAGTGGATGCTCACAGGGCCCACTGGATGCTCACCCTAGCATCACTGAAGGGTCACCCACTGCTTTCCTTTTAGGCCTGGCCTTTGCAATTTCAATGAGAAGAAAGTGGTCTAGTTTGGGAGGCAAGAACCTGAAAATAAAATCTCTAAAGTCAGAAGAAATTTCCCAGGCAGCCCCTCAGCTTGGCAGGAGTGGAGTAACTGACCTGGGTGGGGTAGCATTTCAATACTTAGAGAATTAAATTCCTTCCAAACCCTGTTCCTGAGGATCTAGGCACAGGTTGAGGTCAAAGATTAAGTCTGGGAACAAAAAAAGTCTGGGTGTGGTGGGATGGTGTCACCCTCTCATATACACTAGCCCTCCCACTTCTAGCCCAAGAACAATAAATACACTGTTATTTATTGAACAAATGAACACAAATACTTCCCACACCAATTCCCTTCATTGGATACTAACAAACTCATCTCAGTAGTCTGCCATCCAAAGTCCTCAACAAACTGGGATCATTCCTATGTCCCCAGTTGGTTTGCCTAGAAAACAAAAATAACCAGGCCAGATGCTACCTTGGCTGCAGCAGCTGGGGTACTTTGGACTCTGGGACTGGCCAGCTTCAAAGAAGGGACTGGCCCTCTCTTTCATAGACCTAGGAATATATAGATGAGCAGTAGCCAGACCACAGTGAGGAGATCAGGGCAATGTTTCCCCTCAGTTGCCCCATATCACTGAACTATAAGATGGCTCTTCCTGGAGAGGAGTTTGCAGGAGGCAGGGGAGAAAGCAGAGAAAGAGTCAAATAACAACAAATAATTTCCCTGAAGCATGGACGTGTAAGCCAGAAAGAATTAAAACTACTGGCCCCACTTCATGGATGATGAAACTGAAGTACATAGAAGCAGGTGACAGATGGAAATGAATGCTTACTGAATACCAAATATGTGCCAAGCCCTATCACTCATAGTCTCACTTAACATCACTGAAACCAAATTTACTCAGCAAGCAAGTGGGGGAAGACTGGTCTTTTAGACATTCCCGGAGCTCCTTTCATGACTCCACCTACCTCTCTGGTCATGCTGATTTCACTGTTGTCTTCAGACAGTGCCTTAGCAACTATTTTGGCCTAGGCCCAAACACTCTGGGATTGAAAGCCCGAGCACATCTGGGAAGCAGTCCTTGGGAAGGCCCCCTCACAGGGGCAGAGCTTGTGAGTCAGCCCAGTTGGGTTTGAGCTCAATGACCTCACCCCCACCTGCCACTTCCCCATTCTCCTCAAGAGCCCACATGTTCCATCCTTCCAGTGGAGCTGCTGGTATGAAGAAGACAAAGGCAAGTTGGGGAGGGGAACAAAGGCAGTACAAGCCTTATCAGGGCAACCCCAAAACTTTAGTATCTCCCCTGGACAGAGAACAGTCACCACAGTGTTACTCAAACTACCTAATCCCCATTATTTAGGCTTCAGCACCCACCATTTCCTGCTGCCAGAACAGAGGCAAGGGCAGGGCAGGGCAGTGCAGGGCAGGTCAAGGCCTGGTCTGTCTTGCCTCTTGGGATGACAGCAGTACTTCAAGCAGCTGTTTTCCATAAAGGAGAAAACAAGGGTTGCTTTGAATCTCCAGCCTAGGAGGCATTCTCCCTCTCCCCCTCCTCCTCCACTGACTCACTCACTTCCCAGCAATTCAGTCACTTCTCTGTTGACTTGGAAATGGTACCTGGAATAGTTATATGTTTTGACCTCTTCCTGCCCATCTCCAGACCCTTAACACATCCAGAAAGACCTGACTGCGGTTAACCCTTCCTATGCCTGTGTCTTTTCCCAATAGTTTCTAGAAAGCAGAGCCACATCCAATTCCATGCACACCCATATTTTAATGGGTCAGCAGTAGTTCCTCAATCACTCCAATTGCTGCAAATGCCATGGGAGACAAAGTTCCCCTTTTACTTGCTTTGGCCCAGTCCTGTCCTCCAAAAGCACCCCAAGAAGCATTGAGAGACAAGGGCATATTGGAAATGGGGTGTTATCCCCCCAGTCACCATATCTTTGGGGAAGTGACTCCCACATGTAACTAATCTCTCTTAGCAATGGGAACCTAACTAACTTGTCACTACAGGAATAAGAGTTCAGAGCAGAGGCCAAAGCTGAAAAGGTCAGGAACAGTAAGGCTGCCTTACCAAGCTGCAGCTTCCCCATTAATCCAGCCTTAATTGCATCAACCTCAGACTGAGGCAGAGTCCCCCTCTCAACACATGAAAGTCAGGAAGGAAACCAGCTCCTCACCATTTGCACCAAACTCCAGGACTGACTCTCAAATTCAGCTCAGCCAAACCATACTCCAGAATCAAAAAACACCTACTTCTCAACCCCCACCCCTGTTCATCTCTCCTTAGCTATCGGGGCTGCCCCACCAGTTCCTTATTATAGCCTCTTTACAATTCCTCACGATTTCAATCCTAGAATCTCATCTGGCTCCACCATAATAGCATCCTTCTGAACTTATCATCCCTGTTTTCCAGGAGAATAAATAGTCCAGGATCCCAAACTGTCAGACTTGAAAGGAACCTTAAAGACCATTTCATTCAAATCTTGCAACATACAGCTGGGGAATCTGAGGTTCAGGAAATGAGAGATACTCTCAGAGTCACATGGCTGCTAGGCAGCATGAGATCAGGGATTGAAAACCTGGTTCTTGATCCATTGGCTATTTAATAAGCTATAGAACCACTCTGGCACTTAGAAATAGTAGATGCCTCAAGTGAACCACTGCTGAAAGACTATGTGGAGGAGGCTGGACCACCTTGCCTCCATGAAAAACTCCAAGCTGGCATGGCTTGGAAGTCTAGCTTTCAACAGAGGGCAGGCCTAACTTTCAGGCTCTGAGACATTCATCAACACTCATTCTAGGGAGACTAAACCTTTCATAACACATCATAGAAGAAAACTCAAAGATCCCTTATTCCTAGAACAGCTTATTTTGCACAAACTTGGATAGAAATTCATTGGGAAGTTCCTTGATAAAAGACACAGGCAAGAACCATGCTGGGGTTTGGTGGGGAGAGGGTGAGATGCAGTAGGGAAAGAGGCAGGGAATTTGAGGAACAGAATTATATCTAAGTAGCCAAGAAGAACAGATTCTTCAGTTCCCATAAAACTTTGATGCTGCTGAAACAAAATGAGACAGGATACATCATTAATAAAGCAAGTCTTCCAAATGGGCAAAGCACCTCTATGAGGCTACACCCAGCTAGACTTCATTCTCTCGCATCCGTTTCCTGCTTGACCCAGCTTCCTGCCTGCATGTTTCACAAGAAGTATTTGTAGACTGGAAACACAGACTGTTTGCAGCTGCCTGGAGATGCCAGGTGTGCCCAGAGCACCAGGAACATACCCCAGCAATCTCCAGTATCACAGCTCTGAAGCACACTGGAGCTGATCCAAGCCTTACCTTGAGTTCTATCCAATGCTCATGGGATATCTGTCCTGTCTTGTATTTCTGGGCGTTAAAAATTGCTAAAGCTGGGATCAGTTAACTCTGAAGCTGCAGGAGGGGGCTTCCAGGCCAAGTCAAAAGGCTGTTTTTAACACCAGAGCTAGGCTAGGGTCATCCTCCTGCCAACCTTACTGACAAGTCAACAGCTAAACCCATATCTGGGGAACCCACAAAATTGGAGTCCTTGTCCCAGAAATAATCATCTCAGCTCTTAGAGGAGTGGAGCATAGTATAATGGAAAAAAGGTTTGGAGCTTCTTTAACCTTCCTTTTTGTGAAACTTACTTTCCTACTCTAAAAAATAGGTCTAATAATACCACTTCACAACAGGGCTACTGGTAGCTAGCTTTAAGTTAAAATAATAGACATGGAAATACATAGCACATCATAAGTAGAATGTGAGGACTCCTAACCCATCATGTTTTAGTCATAGTATTACAAATATCCTACTTCTCAGGAATGATTTAAAATGAAAATGTGTTCAACTGCAGAGATCTAGGGGCCACCCAAGAAGATCTCCAGAGAGCCCTTCTAGCATAAAGGACTATCATTTTGGGAACAAATTATAAAATATGATTAGATTTCTAGTTGGTTACATAATTTGAAGCCATGTACATCAGGTAGACACACACATACCCTTACATGCATTATTATAAATGCTTTCTCTCTTGGGAGGGATGGGGATTTCCCCCCAAGAAGCAGAGCCCTGAGGGTAGGTAAAACACAACAGAGCACATATATGCAACCTTGTCATTTTCAGAGGCTGCCTGATATTCCTTAATCTGGGCTCTGCCTTACCATTTTGTCCAATCATGTTTCACCAAAATACACAAATCTCCATTCTATCAACATAACTCGCTGGGACCTCCAAACCACAAACTGGGTCTGAAAACTGGCTCATCATAATCACCTGGGGATTTTTTTTTTTAATACAGATTCCCTAAACTCTCTCACACAAATTCTGATTTATTATATAAGAAGCAGGGCCTGGACATATGGAGTTAGGAGCTTCAGATAATTCTAAGGCCCAGCCAGATTTGGGAACTTCTGGCATGGAATACGGTTCCCTGAACCAACCAGCCTCTCATGGGCTGGTATTACTATGGCTAGAGGGATGCTTGAAGGAAGGGAAACACAACAAGTAAAAAACAACTAAGGAGACATTTAGGCTGGGACAGGTGAACGGCTCTTCAGAGTTGAATGCAGCCCACCTCGACAAAAGATGAGGGATGCAATCCACCCTGCCACTGCCTCCAAACTGCTCTGCAACCTGGTCTCCCTATTTGCAAAATAGAACAGGGATTATCCTTGCCCCTAGTTACCATCACTAAGTGCCATCACTTCCCACCACCACAAACACCATTGTGCACTAAAGTAATGTCTCTGTTTTAGGAAGAATGTAACTTTGTATTCTGAAAACCTAAGTGCAAGATCCAACTCTACCAGTAATAAGCCATGAGCTCTCAATCTCTCCACCTATAAAATGGGCATAATGATGACAACCTGGCAGAATGTTATGCAGTACTAATGTCATGTTTCCCAAACTTAATTGATATAAGAATCATTTGGGGCACTCATTTAAAAACTCAGATTTCTGTACCCCACTCCAAACTTATTGAAATAGACTCTCCAGAGGAGGAGTTTGGGAATTAGTAGTTTTGCCCCCAAGTGATTCTTTCCCCTAAGAAATTTAAAGAACCATCACCTGGCACAGACACTGTTGAGAGGAGATGCAGGATTGGATCAGAGAGGTCTGGTCTTCCATACTGTTGTCTGGTTCAGATATCCTCATGACAGGGACCTTGAGATTAGGACCCAGCAGAGCAGGATTTGCCGGCAGGAGAGGGAGGAAACTTTGGAATTTCAAACAGAAAGCTAAATGCTTTCTGGAATGGCCAAATGCTCAGGTCATTGTCCAGAGCTTTCCACTATCTTACCATCTAGTTAAGAATCAGACAGTGGGAGATGATCAGACAGCTGTTTTCTCAAACAGTCAATGCAGATGCCTCACCAGCCAAAACACATTGATCAAAATGTTCTAATTAGGGTCATAATCAAACCTTCTTGAGTTCTCTGTCCCTTAAACACTCTATATTCACTCTTTCCTGGGTGAGCTTTCAGGCAAGCAGCAGACCTTAAATATTTTCCTGTTATTGGGTGCTCTGGGAACTTGGAAGAACAGAAGAGATATGGTGAGGGGGTCCTATATTTGCATAGAGATGTGACAAATTGGGGGGAATGAGGGTGGAAGTCTAAGATGTGATTAATAATGGTGCACTGGAACCAGCTCACACTATACCTGATCTTGTGCATCTCTTTACAATTCCTTCCTCAAGTACCCCTGTTGGTACCTTGGAATCAGCCATGGTGAGACTATTTACATGACAGTGATCAGTAAACAGTATAAATCTTGACTTCACCGGAAAATTTGTTTTTAAATATTTACCAGTTCATGATACACAAGTGAGGTAAGCATCTTTAGCCCTATTTTACGAATGAGGAAACTGAGTCCCAATGAAGGGAAACAACTGCCCATCTTCAAGCTCCATCACCTTAGCCAAGAGCCAGGTCTGTCTAACTAGCAACAAATCCCTAGCTCTCCCTATCAGCATTCTAAGGGAATAGGAAACCCCTCTTGTCAGCAAAAAGGTGGCTGACCCAAAGGGCTCCTCCATCAGCTAAAGGCCAAATAAGGGCGCCTAAACGTGCCTGGTGCCAAAGAAAGCTGTGGGTAAAGAACCCAAGACTAAGATGTGAAAGTAACAAGAAACAGTCACATAACTACCAGAGGAGAGAGACTGGAGTAAGGTAGGGAATGGGTTAGAAAGCCCCAGTGGAGGGGCGCCTGGGTGGCTCGTCGGTTGAGCGGCCGACTTCGGCTCAGGTCATGATCTCACGGTCTGTGAGTTCGAGCCCCATGCCGGGCTCTGTGCTGACAGCTCGGAGCCTGGAGCCTGCTTCAGATTCTGTATCTCCCTCTCTCTGCCCTTCCCCTGCTCATACTCTGTCTCTTTGTCTCTCAAAAATAAATAAACGTTAAAAATAAAAACAAATAAAAAAAAAGAAAGCCCCAGTGGAAACTGCAGCACATTCTAAATGTCTCTTCACAAATATCCCACAGTGTGGGCTCTCCAACTTTCTAGACCTCTTGAATCCTCAGTTTTCCTACAAGTAAAATGGGAGTAATAATGCCTACCTCACAGGATTATTGTGAGGACAGCCATCATTTTCTTTACTTATAGGAAAAACCTGGCTTGGCATTTAGCATGTATTAGATGTTTGACAAATTTTAATTCTTTTTCTCCTTCAACCACATTATTCAATCCAGATTCTTCCAGGATGCCTGGTACACCCTTACACAATAATAATCCCATCCCATGTACACAGTGCTTTAAAGACACTTGTTCATATGCATTCTCTCACTCAATTTAACTCTATATGAAAGGCAGGGCATAGACAAGCCCCATTTTACAGAAGCGAGAAATGGAAGCTCAGTGAAGTAAACAGCAATTTGCTCAAGTGTGAAGGAGAGAGGACTAGAACCCAGGTGTCCCCAGCTACTAGTACACTGTTCCTTACCCTTCCAAGTTTCTCTTATTCAAGGTTACAAGAGAGTCCAATGGCTTACTTATCGCCATTTATTCATCCAAGAAATCTAGCGGCCTCTGGCTTCTGGCTCTGTCTCAGATTGTTACAAGAGGAGCTGTCCTTGAGTTGAGAGAAAATCAAGGCAGTAATGGGGTAGGAACAGTCTTCTTGTGGTAGAGGGAGCTACACCATTATTTAGGAGCAACAAGCCAAGAATAGTGGGCCAGAAATTGGTTCTGGTTCTGTCCCAGTAACCTTGGGATAATCCCTTACTCCTCTAGGTAGAGTATTCCTAAATGTACTGCATAGGTCTTGCACAGTGGTTTTCAATTTTATTTTATTTTTAGCAGATTCTTGCCTCTTCACACTTCCAGATAGAAAACCACATGAAACTTCAAAATATGAAGTATATAAAAGTAGAACTGTTCTAGCTACCCAGGCACCTCAACCAAATATAGTTTGCAAACCACTGGACTACCACCTTAGGGAAAGCGAGAGAGCTCCAGATACAACTTTCTAGAATTTTATTCATCTTAACTCTGCCACTGTTCTTTATAGGACTTCAAGGACTCTCTTGGCCTCAGTTTCCCCATCTAAAGTAGCTGGACTGATTGGCCTCTAAAGGCCCTTTCAGCATTGGGATTCCAGGAAAAGAAAACCCATCAATCCCCATGGTGATGCAACTGTGAAGAGAGACCAACAAGAGCAAAGCCCCAGCCCCATCCTATGCCCTGGAAAGCCCCTCAGGCTCTGGTGACTGAACTCATCAGTCAGTTCCTCAAGCACTGGGTAAATGGCAACTGGGCGGGTGGGCAGACAGGCAGGAAGGCATGCACCCCACCCTCCCTTGCACAGGAAGCTAGCTACATCCTCTTTTCCCCACCCCAGGCAGCACATCTCCAAAGGTCCCCAACAGAAGTAGTGGGGGCAGGGAGAAGAAGAGGATGAGGTTTGAAAGGAAACTGAACATGCAAATCACCACAGTGTGCTAAGGAGCCATCTGGGGGGAGGGGAATGACTAAGGCCCTGGGAAAGAGCAACAAAGCAGCCCCATTCTCTACTGGGGCCCAGCTCCCCGAACAGAACTGTGCCAAAATGACCTATGGTTGCAGGAGTCACAAGACAAGCCTAGGCCCACGCACTCCTTACCACTGAGTTTCTCCAGCCTGAAGAGTTGGGCCTCATTCATAGGTGTTTACAGTTCTTTCTTAGAGTAAGAACACAAATGTTTATGCATAACTATACACATAAGTACACATAGTGAACCCTTAAGAATACAGGGACTCTTCATGCCTCTCAGAGCCAAGGAGGCAGATACCAACCAGCATGGCCACACCACCAGCCCACTTTCCCGTGCCCTCCCCAAACCCTGTGACTGCGGCACAGCCCTCCCCACATCCTGTTCTCAGAGAACACGTGGCTGCCTGGGGAAAGATACTGTCATTACCACACTTCCCCACCCTTGGAGGAGGCTTTGGTTGACTGGGGAGTGAGCTAGAGTTCTTTGCCTGATCAGGGTGAGTAATCTGTAGTAAATCTGCCAGTTTTACAGACAGGGACAGGAAGGGTGACAAGTTAACACTGAAAGCACCTTCCACATTACAGGATCCATGGCTAGAGACAGATGGTGATGATCCAAAGTACTTCTGGAAAAATAAATTTTCTGGAAAAACACAATTTGGCAACTTTTCTTACATTTGGAAACTGGAAGACAATATGCTAATGCTCTTCCTTGATTAATGAACCAGGAGATGCAAAAATACAATAAACTTATTTTTCAGAAAGTCTCCCAAACATTACTCAAGTCACTACACCTGGGTTTTAGATGTCAGTATCTACATTTCTGTTAAAACAGCTTGATCTGCAGGCAGTCTTAATGGGCCTAGAGTGGCTTTGGCCACTAGGAAAAAGAAAACGACTCCACATCCATAAGAAAGAGCTCCCCAAACACACTCAGAGGAAGGGATGGCACGAGGGTACCAGAGCCTACCCCACTAATTGTTCAATTTTCCTTCAGTCCTCTCTGATCAGCTGACTCCCTGACTCTCCCTTGCCTTCACTTCCCAGACCATAAGTAGCAAAGAACCTGGCTGAACATTCCATCTGAATGTTCAGGGAAAAACTCCTCATTCATCAGCATGAAGTCAGGAGGCTTCACCATTCACAGCACTGACTCACCTAGTGCAGACATTCAGCACAGCATGATCCTTGGTGAGGCTTGTATGAGGGACCTTGGCTGACCACCCCTAAGGAGGATGTCCTCAGTCCCACCCAGTCTGCTACTTCCCCATACCTAATCTTACGGCCCAGTCTAATTCCCCATCAAGGAACAAGGCTTATCACATAGGCCTTAAGAAAATACCAACTTCTCAGCACCTGGCTCCAGTGGATATGCTGAAGGTTGAAGAATAGTCTCATACCTGCCCTCGGTATCTCTGTTTGTTGCCATAGCTTATAGTCTTCATTTTTGTCATGGTCATCTTCCTGGAAGCAGAGGTATAAAGAGCCCAAACAATGCCCTCAAGCTCTATGAATCTGATTGTTTTGGAAAAGTTGCAGAGCAAGGGTGGTCAGTAAGGGAATAGGGACATGACATCCAGCTTATTAGTTTTGGTCCCTATGTAGATTGGTATAACTTCTCTAAAAGCTGGCTTTGTATTTTTTTTTCAGTTGATAAAGTCACATCTTACCTTCTAAACTACAAGCTCAGCTACCAAATTACTGAGACTGGTAAAAACTGTTTAAGCTATTCGGTCAACAATACCAGGGTTTTTAGCACCCCTGCCACCACAAACATACAATCTTTGCAGCCCCTAATGATGAAGTGCGCATGCATGAAACCACTCACCCTACAGACACGCGCGCACACACACACACGAGTTCTTTGGGTATGGTAAGAAGTCCCCTCCCCCACCCTATCCTAATTTTGGTCTAGTTTCTTCAGATAGCAGTAGCAGGAAAGAGGTCTACCAGAACCTATATCGTAATTACCCAGCAGCCCTCCCTAATGGCCCAGGCAATAGACTTATCCATAATCAAAGTAAACCTTAAAATTATACCTACAATTCTAGTAAGATCTATAAAATCAAATAGGGCCACCTCTTACCTACCTTAAGTGTTTTAGAAAGGATCTGTGCCCCTGATACAGTCACACAGACATACATGCTGATTCCATATACCAACTTATTAGATACCCAACCAGGCCTTGAGACGATTTTAATGTTTGCACATGTGTGTGTGAAAGTGAGTGAATGAGCACATGAGAGATTTGGGGTGGAGGGAGGCAGTGACCAGCAGAGAAGTGAATGGGTAATTACTATTCTGTACACAGCAAGAATAGTAATCGAGGTAATCAAAGGGAACTGTGGAAACATAAAGGGACACTCAGGCCATAATGGAGAAAGTAGGAAAGCAGAAGGCTTTTACAGGAAGAGCTGACATGTCCTGTGATAGAGAAG
Organism: Paguma larvata; assembly: GCA_030068075.1. Classification (NCBI taxonomy): domain Eukaryota; kingdom Metazoa; phylum Chordata; class Mammalia; order Carnivora; family Viverridae; genus Paguma; species Paguma larvata. The sequence goes on along the minus strand of CM057830.1, from coordinate 49,173,871 downwards.
ACTGTCACAGGAAAAAAAGATGTTAAATGGAAAGGAAATCTCATGGTGTTCTGGGTAGTGAAATAGCATGTACAGGACACAGAGGCAAGAAACACAATGTATGCCCTCCAAATGCTGCAGGGAAATATCCAATACGTGAAAACCATCCTTAAGATACAAAGGATCAAGGCCTCCTTTCTCAGCTCCAGGATTCTCCTCCCAGAATCTATAAGAAGAGAATAAATTACAGACCATTTCACCACCACAGAATTAGGCACCAGATCACCAGATCTGGGGGAGAGGTGTTCCACTGGCAGAGAGAGAAATTCCTGAAGACAAAGTCAGACAAGGTGGTCTAATATACAAGATATAGATAGGAAGCTGACTCTGTCTCACAGAGCCCCACTGAGGCACCAGCTTAGCTTAATGAATACTCTCTACTCTAGCTCCCACAAACCTGGGAGGAACCACTCTGCAGACCTCAAGGGAGCCTATAACCACCTACCTTCAGTCCATATGGAAAACCTGTCTACCTACAGATAGACCTGGAAAGACAACCAGACTAAGATTTTCACTGTACCCCCCCCCCCACACACACATACACAAAGAGGAAGTGAAAGCTACCAGCACAGCAAGGGCTTGGGATGGGCCTCAGCCAGAGTTGCCTGGCTTTTGCAAAGAGGTGGGGGCCCACTGATTTCACAAACTTTTTTGCCCTCTTGAGTAAGGGTTCCTCTCATCATTTTCTTCTCTGCATATCCTCTCTTCTTCCCACCCCATAACCATCCAGTCTAACCTGGGTCTCACTGTAGCCCTTCTTTTCCCCCAATCCCTCATCCTGGGATTTTCAAGGCTCCCCAGAGCTGAGATTCCTCTTCACTAAGCAAGCTACACCCACATAGATTCTTACCACACAATCAATATGCTTTGGAAGGCACCGCAGGGTTCACCACAAACTAGGCCAGTAATTGGCATCATTGTTTCAAATATCGGTTTCCTCATTTATTAAAAAAATCATACAGATATAGTGCTACTGCACTATCATAGGTAGCACACTTGCAAATCACAGGCAAAGCCTAACTAGGGTCCTAAAATTCTTTGATATCAACTATTTAAAGAAGATAAAATACCATGAAAGAAATTAGCACTTTAAATATGTCAGGTCCCCTTCTAGATGCATTTTCACACTTGTGAGCTATTTTTTTTCTCATAAATCTCAAGGAAGTGGGTATTATTATTATTATCCACATTTCAAAAATTGAAAACTAAGGTTCAGAAAGGTTAAATGCCTTAACTAAGGTCATACAGCTCTAAATAGTAGCTGATAATGATTCCACATAATTGACCTACTTTATTTACCTTCTGGCTACCACCCATCCTTTCTCTCAAGTTACCTTGAACAATGCTGACAAGACCCCTCCGCCCAAAAAAAAAGTCATGGGAAAACCTGAGGCAACTCTACTTGGAATGCTCACAATTAATTGTCACATTAAAACTATTTAAGTTAATCTTACTCCCTGACTATTCACAAATATGGTTCAGTCATTAAAGGCAGAAACATCTTTGCATATTCCACAAAGTCTTCTACACTGTTGAGTAGAGGCAAGGCATTATGGACATTAGGGAAGGGGAGAAGAGGAGCAGCTCTGGTAAGTGCTGTTTACCTATTTGTGCCCTGGTCACCTCTGGTCAGGAAGATCAGTGACTGAGTCTTCTGAGTAGTCTGGAATTGGGTGTATGTCCACAAGCTTAGGTGTGTTTGGAGAAGTGTAGTCACAGCAGAAGGGAGAAGTCCAGACAAAATCTGGTACAACTCCTCTTTTTAACTCTGACCTTTCCGGAAGAGTGACTCAGCCTTGATACCACACTCTCTCCATTCCAGGATTCCTAAAGACTTGACATGAATGGGCATAGGTGCCTGAATAGGCATAAACGCAAAAACAGATAAACGCAAAACAGCTAACATAGTAGAAACCCCCAGAACACTGGAGGTAAGGGCTACAGATAGGGCTGGGAATGTCATCCTTTCTGGGTAAGCCTATCACTAGAGCTACACTCTAGTACCATTCCATAACTCCAAACAGTTACAATGTCATACTCCAAAAGTACCAAGATTCCTTCTGTTTAGGTATGGTCTCACAAGAACACAAAGGAGTTACCTTCTCAAAAAGTCAGGCCTGATTTTAGGAGGCTCAGTAAAGCCAAGGATAAAGTGTGGGGGGAGGAACAGGAAGAACTAGCCCCAGCTCTGGAATCCCCTATTGAATATAGCTTTGGATTTCTGTGTTTTTATTTTCAAATCTCCCTAATTATTATCAACAGCAGCTGTGTACTTACCAGATTTGGGACCATCCGAGATGAAAAGTTAAGTCTTATATAGGAAAAGTGAGCTGGAAGAAGAGCACCATCTACCAGGTTCTCTTTACTCCAAGAAGGATACAATTTTAATTTTAATCCCAGTGACTGAGACCCCAAGGGTACCCCAGAAGGAGACAGAGAGGTTTGGTTAGTTAGTAACCAATATGGAAAGGGCTGGCTACCAACAGCCCCATCATAAATCAGAATTCAGAGGCCTACCATGTGCATAGCTCAGGAAAAAGGTGTTATGAGTTTATAAGAAATTGGTATATAATAAATTGGTAGTGTAGAGCATAGACTGTTAGGGATTGGGAAACTGTTTCTGTGTACCACATATGGTCTCTGTTCCATATGCCTCCATTTTCTTTTTAACAATGCTTTTTGAAATGTGAAATCAGGGGCACCTGACTGGCTCAGTCGGTTGAGTGTCTGACTTCGGCTCAGGTCATGATCTCGTGGTTCATGGGTTCGAGCCCCATATCAGGCTTTCTGCTATCATGACGCACAGAACCTGCTTTGGATCCTCTGTCCCTCTCTCTCTCTCTCTCTGCCCCTCGCCTGCTTGTGCTTTCTCTCTCTGTCTTTCTCAAAATAAATAAACTTAAAGCAATATTTTTTAATTTTGAAATCTATTTTTACTAAAATACAAAAATAGGACTCACAAGCAAGTTGGGCAACTGCCAGACTAGGCCAAATATTGTTAGGCTAGTCACTCCCCTCACTATCAATGAGGCCTCAAATCTGGACTAACACCTCTCTTCACATTCTACTTTCCATTGAAGATAGGCAGCAAGGGTCTGATCCAAAAGTTAGCTAAAGATAACTGCCCCAAAGTAAAAGCACTGTGCTACTCCCTTCCCAAGTAAAAGCACTGGGAAAAAATAAGCAATAAGTTTAGAGCACTAACCATCTCCCCCAAAGACTCATTATCTTACTAGAAAGGCCCTGGGTCATGCTGATCCCCCTCACTAGTAGGCTTCAGGCCAAGAGCTAAGCCATGGAGTGCCTAGTGCCTAGGCCTCTGGCTCAAACCCTAGGCCATGAAGAACAAGAGGCATATATGAAGAAGAAACAAGAATGGGACCTTCCCAGCTGGCCTACTAAGGACTCAAGAAACAAAGGGACATCTGTAGCTTGCTTTCCTCCTTATCCCTTTAGAAAAGGTGTTGAGAATAAAAAGAAATAAAGTCAGAGATGCCAAATTCAGTGGGAAGGAGAGTTAAGAATAAAATTAGTGCCAACCACAAAGCTCCAACACTAAAGATCTCCATTAGTGGTCAACACTGCACACAAGACTTTCTCCTCTGGACTAGGTCTAGGATCTTAAAAGTTCAGTTAGCACTTCTCTCATAAGGAAGTGGTGAGAAAAACCAACCATTCTCCTCTCACTCCATGGCCTGGTTCTTCACATTTACCACTCTTGTAGAAAAAAAGAAAAAAAAGAAAAATATGTATGTGTGAAAGCATGTGCACCTTAAAAATCAACTACTACTAAGAACTGTGGACAGAATTCTAGAAACAAGGGGTACCACTGATGGCCAATGCTCAGATGTGGCCCTTTCCACCCCATTAGCTTCCAGATTTTTCCCTCAGGATATGGAGGGCTTCTAGGGAATCTTAGTCTCACTCAAAGGGGGAAACAAGAGAAGAAAATTCAGCACCTATTGAGTACCTGAAAGGTGTGGGACATGGTATTGTGCACTAAAAGTACAAAGATTATGACAAGCCCTTACTTCAAGGGGTTCCCCATCTAGTAGAGAAAAGATTGGGTCCCACAGAACGCAGTATGTGCTATATCTACACTAAAGCTCCCAGTCACCTTTCTCCTCATATAAAAAAGTTCCTTGGGAGGCTTATGGGTGAAAATAAACCAAGATATCCTCCTGGAATTTCCTGGTTCTCTACATTAAACACCTTCTTGTGCCCCAGGGAGGACTTGGAATAAAATCCCCTTTGCTACCATAGAAGAAGGTTATGCTAAAGCTCAATTAAAATTGGGATGCCACATATAAAACAGTGACAAACTAATTAAATATCACCCTGTGATATGGTACCAGGCCTTGTGGGAGAACTTCATGTACTCTAAAAGTATAGAAACAGCAGAGGCTGGGGCCTAGTCAGGTGTAAAGGCCATGTAGCTTAAGCAGGAAACAGACAACAAGTAGTCTTCAGCTCCCAAGCACCTTGTTGCGAACACAGGGCAGGGTCCCAGCCCAGCATTTCTCTAATGGCACTGAAAAATGAAGTCACAGTGTCCGTGGGCTCTTACTCACCAACTCCCTATGATGTTTCCACTAACTGAATATCTTTGAGCCCACAGCATTACTCATTTCCCATCCTGTCCTATCCTTTCTCCCTTATCACCACTGGTCTGCACATTCCTGCTCTAAAGAGAGCTGTTTACTTCCTTTGGGCCCAGTTAGTTACTTTGTGGGTTTTTGTTCGTTTGTTTGCTTGTTTGCTGTTTTGTTTTTGTTTTTGTTTTTGTTTGGAGAGAGAGTGGGATAGAGGGGCAGAGGGAGGGAGGGAGAGAGAGAGAGAGAGAGAGAGAATCCCAAGCAGACTCCATGCTAAGCACAGAGTCCAAAGCTGGGCTTGATCCCATGACCCTGGGATCATGACCTGAGCCAAAATCAAGAGTCTGATGCTTAACAGACTATGCCACCAAGGCGCCCTCACTTAGTTACTTTGAATCCCATGCCTTCCTCCAACACTTGGGGGGCACATAACTTCCATGTCATCCAGGCCCAGGGACCAAGTTTAAAGACTGCCAAATAGAGCTATCTGGGCTATAAGAGTGGAGTAAAAAGAGCCCTGGACAAATTGCAGCTCATCTCAGCTCTATTCATGCTGTGTGGGCATGAGCATAGGCCTCCCCTTTGTCTGAATCTTTTTTCTTGGATGTAACATGAAGAGGCTTTGATTAGGTGTGTAGTTATCAACCCTAGCCCAACATTAAAATAGGAGAACTCTTAAAAAATACTGATTCCCTGGGGTGCCTGGGTGGCTCAGTCAGTTAAGCATCTAACTTCAGCTCTGGTCATGATCTCGGGGTTTGTGGGTTCGAGTCCCATGTCAGGTTCTGTGCTGACAGCTCAGAGCCTGGAGCCTGATTCAGATTCTATGTCTTCCTCACTCTTTGCCCCTCCCCCACTCAAGCTCTGTCTTTCTCTCTCAAAAAAAAAAAAAACATTAAAAAATTATAAAAAAAAATACTGACCCCCAAAGCCCTAACCCAGAACAATAAATCAGTGTATGTGTGCTTCCCCAAGCTGGCCAAGACCAACTGCATAGGCAAGCTAGTCTTTCCCAGTGGATCAGAAGGTAAGGAACCTAGCTGGCCCCATGCAAACCTCAGTCCCCCTACTATAAGAACAGCAGCTCTAACACTTAAATTCCACCTTCATTCTGGCCCCTAAGGCTACTAGTGGCAGGAGTTCAAATTTTCCCCTTTTCCCAACTTTGCTTCAGATCTGTAAAAAAAAATAAATAAATCAAAATGTATTAGAGCTGGTAAATTCAATGTCACATGCTTTGAAATCAAGCAAGCATTATGACTTTTCCTTCTAAAGGACCAGGCCTATATGCCATTATGAACTATGTTTTTCCATTTGCCACATCTGGTCTCTATGGCCCATCTTTAAGGAGCTCACACCCTACACAGAGGGGATGATTATAAGGGAGAGCTGCTCTTTTTGCTTCCACAGGCTTTGGCTGCTCTAGTGACACATTCTCGTGTGATAGCATCATATTCCTGAGGGCTTACCAACTACTTGTGACCAGGGACCATCTGACCAGGGATTATACTAAACCATTTATCTCATGATGTCATTCTATATACCCTGCTTCTGATGGGGTCCCTATGAATTACCTTTCCAGAGCACCTCTTCCCTCTTCACACATATCAGGCCTAGACTGACTCTTGCCACCCTTTCTGCCTTTCCCTCCACTCAGTAGTGCTCCTGAACATTCCCAGGCCTTCTATGAACTCCTCCCATCCAAAAACCAGATAGCTGACCACTTCCAACCTGGCTTAACCATGACTAGAGTATAAGTCTAGGCCTTTGTGAAACAACATTCATCTCCCCTTCCCATATTACAAAGTCTAAAACTGAAGTCACCTGTTTCCAACACCTGTCTCCCTTATTCATTAGTTGAGTAATTTTTGCAGTCTCTTAACCTCTTTGAGCCTCAGTTTACCCATATGCAAATGTGGGGATAATAATTCCTAACCTGCCAACTTGAGAGAGCTAATGAATATCAAATGACATCATGATAGTGTTTTAAAGGGCTCTGACAGTTAGGATGCTTATCACAAACATATTGAATTATCAGTATTTGTGTTGGAGACCTTTTTCTTTGGTTTGGCATTTTGTCCAGGCAAAGGATAAAGAAAGCTAAGAACACTGGAAAATGATTGCAAGACAATGCCAGCCAACCTGCAAAGGGATTCCTTCAATCTACCATCTCTGAAGGTTGTTTTAAACAGGGAACTACTTGGAAAGCATGCAGCTATCCCCTAAATTTATAACTCATCCCCCCAGCTTCCCAACCCTAGTATTCCATTTTCTGGGCTTCTTGACAGCTAGAGGCTCCAGGGAAATTTTCCTAGAGGAGTCTCTAAGAGTTCTTTTAATATTTCTTTAGTCTTGGGTCTTCCTAACAAAGCCTAAATCCCAGTAGAATGGAGTAGGGAGAACTTTTCAAACCCTCTGCAGAAAATAGTCTATGTAGGATGATCTCATACATGGTCTTCCCCACCTCCACTCTTTGGAGGGTTGCCTCCCTTTCGGTCCCAGTCTCATAAATTTGTCACCACTACCTGAGTTCACAGCTTGAAAAGATGGTACTATGGGCATAAATGACCAAGGAAGTAGAAGCCCATTTCTTTCCTTGCTCCAAAAGCCAAAGTTCACTGTTTTCCTTATAGGTAAGGTCAGTTATCCACATCAACATAAGAGTAATACCTTATGGATAACTCAGCAGTAGCACTCTAACCACTTTATGTCTGGGAATTTTTTGGGAAAGTATCTCCCTAATTATTCTCGTTTGGGCTGTCAGAAGAGCCAAGAGAATTTGCATTCCCTGGGCTTGCATGGCTTAGGAAAGGCAGTACACAGGTAACTGGAATAAAAAACTGTTGTTATGGATAGTTGAGAGCTAACTATATGGCAATGCATCACTGATCCCAAATGGTCTATAAATGAGCTATTCTACAGAAGTGAACTTTTCCTAATAACTGAGGCTTATCCTTTTAAGGATCATAACCATTCTTTTTTTTTAAGTTCATTTATTTATTTTTAAGAGAAAGAGAGAGAGCATGCACATGAGGGGCAGAGAGAGAGGGAGAGAGAATTCCAAGCAGGCTCCACAGCCGCAGCGTGGAGCCCGACCTGGGGTTGGAACTCACAAACTGTGAGATCATGACCTGAGCTGAACCAAGAGTCAGATGCTCAACAGACTGAGCCACCCAGGTGCCCAGGATCATAACCATTCTTAATGATGAGGTGAAAGTCTTTCATCCACCGGCACACTCTATTGCCTTTGTTGACAGAGGCTGTTAAAACATGACTTAAGTTTCTCTGAGCACCTAAATCCTGTATGTTGATTCTCTACAGAACTAATATTAGAGGGTTTTCCAGTGTTGTCTTATCCACGTTTCCCACCAACTCAAGCTAGCATTATCATCTCCACTTTAACAATGAAGAACAGGAGGCTCAGGGAGGTTAAAGGACTCCCCCTGAGGTCACACAGCCAATATGCTAAAACATAGTTCTTCCTGAAAACTTGACCTAAATAAGTGCCTGGAGATACTTTGGATCCAAGCAGCCCAAAGACTAAAGTATCCCAAAATGTCATTCCCCTTCCTTTTTTGGAGACTGATCTAAGAGCCTTTCTCTCCTTGCCCCACAAGATTCAGAAAGCTCCAATTACTCAGAATCTGCAGGCAGCTCCCTGTTTGTCTAAAGAGGAAGGCAATAATGCCTGCAGTGGCCTACAGGCCTAGCCAAATCAAAGTCAATCTCTGGTGGCAGAGGCTCCGGGATCAAAGGCTAAGTAAGCAGAATCTCTGCTCTATCCACTGCGAAAGTCTGGGAACAAAGAGACAACAGAAGGGAGGGGCATGCCATGAGTGGCCAGAAGAGATTTCTGCATTTCTGGTAATTCTACTTGTCCTCATTGGGCCTGGTTTCTTTCAACACGGTCAATGTCTTCAAGCTAGCAAGCTTCTAAGACCAGGAGAAGCCACTAGGCTATTTGTTTTCAAAATATATTGTATATTTACTTGTATTTCACAAATCACTATCTTCCTCAACTCTTCAACTGGATGGCTAAATTACAGCTGAGTACTCTGCAAAATTCCACTTTCCTGCAACCTGAATAAGATCCCTGATGTGTACGGATAGTGGGGGAAGATTCTAATCCAGATTCACTGCTCTTCTCTGGGGAAGACTGGAAAAGCATGTGCCCATGACTACCACCAACACACGCACACACACACAAACCAGCTTCTTTCCTTAACCTCAAACAGCTATGGCAGCAGAGGTCTGGTGAACAGGGCTCTCAGTTTGGAATCAATCTATCTCAAACTGGCAAAACCACAGGAGAGAGAAGGGTCTGTTAAGCAAAGGAAAGTGGTTTACCTACTGCCAATCATTCCACTAACATGATTTAGACCCAGGTGAAATAATAGCAACCTCTAGATGTGAGATTTGAAAAGGGAAATATCTTTCATCATCCTATCCTTCATGCTAACAAAAGGGTCCACAATTTCCACCTTCTCCATAAAGCCTTTCTCTCTCAGAAAGGTAAATACTTACAATGCCTTCTTTATTTTCCACTCAAAAGAGAATATGGGCTCTTTTAATTTGTGTAGATTTTACGTGTTCCACCCATTTGATAACTTGCTTATTAATGAGCCCATACAGACATTAAAATCCAATTTGACATGAGAAGATGGCCATCACAAAATAAGTAAGAAAAAAATGTTGCAAAACAGTATGGATTTGTGTTATGTGTGTGTTTAAAAATGTGTGAGGGGTGCCTGAGTGGCTCAGTCAGCTAAGCATCTGACTTCGGCTCATGTCATGCTTTCACAGTTTGTGAGTTTGAGCCTCACATTGGACTCTGTGCTGACAGCTAGGAGCCTGGAGCTTGCTTCAGATTCTCTGTCTCCCTCTCTGTCTGCACCTCCCCCCCCCTCAAAAATAAATAAACATTAAAATTTTTTTAGAAAATTAAAAAAATAAAATTATATGTGTATAAATGCATTTATAAAGTAGTCTAAGTTAATATAATTGGTAAATGGTGGTTCTCTCTGAAGAATAGTCAGGGGCAGAAGCCAGGGAATTTTATATTTTTCAGTACTGTTTCATTTCTTACAGCAAATATGTCTTAGTTTCATAATGAAAAAAAAGTCATAAATTATAAAATAAATAATCTCTCTTTGAGCTTGTCCTACCAAACAGCACAGACTGTTAATAGACCCTATGTGTTGGTTGTCTAGCTCAGCAGTATAGGAACAGATAAGTAAGGCATTTAAAGACAAGATGACTTTCAGAAGTGCTTAACTATTTTGCAGCACCAAACCCTATCTAGTAGGCTTCAACCTATACTTCCCAAATGCTGATCATACACCATTCTTGGGAATGTGTAGGAAAAAGAGGACCTTCTTTTGCTCCCCAACTTAGCCTACCTTGATTAACACTTGCCAAAATCTACAAAGATATGCATCTCTGGGCCCTAAGGCAGCTTGAATGATGGTGGTGGTGACGGCAGTGGCAACAGGAGAAGAACACAGCTGCTGAGTTCCTGAACATAATGATCTATAGAACTTCCCTGCTCTACTCCCTGATCTGTGCCTGTTCCTGCCCATCCCTGAGCATAGGAGTAAACTCAATCCCTAAACATAAAAAGCACATACCTCTCAGGGTTAGATTACACAATACAGCCCTACCTGTGTGACCAGCATACATAAAAAAATATAAATTTAAAAACCGGGCAATGCTTCAAATATGTACTCTATGGCCAAAGTGTAGGTTGCTTCACAAAGGCAGATAGAAATGCCTGTTAGAGTTCACTAAAAACTTCGATTCAAATATTCTCCCTTCGTGTGATTGCTACTACATTGTGTGAAGACATGGATAAAAGGAATTCAATGGAAATTGACTGTGAACAAGCTGGCCACTCACAGGTAAACAAACTCTTCAAGGTACACAAGAGGGACAACCCCTCCCCATTCTGTGACACTACACAGCTCCATTCTGCCAGGGCCCAGCTGGGTCTACATTAGCTCATTTCCAGTGGGCCACTGGAATTGTTGTTCGGCTTTCCAGTAGACTTAGCCAAAGAAGTCTGTGAAAGACAATCCAACTTCACAACATAGCTATTACTGTATCTATTCAACATATATTTATTGAATATCTCCTCTATGTTAGACACTGTGCTAGGTACTGGGGGTAGGTACAATGGGAAACTCTCCCTATTCTCCTGAAGCTTACATTCCTAGTAGGATATGCTGATAGGACAGAAAGAACATACTCCTGAGAGTCCTGGCTTTAAGACTTGATTCTGCCCTTGACTCACTATGGGACCTCGAGCAAGTCCTTTCTCTTGTTGTGTTTTATATGGTTAATGGATCTTCCATAGATTCATATAATTTGTTTCCTTTTTAAAAAATAAAATCCTGGGGTGTCTTAGGGTTTTCAAATGGCCAGAACAGCAGCAAGAAGCCACGGTAGTATGGGGAGAAAACAAAAAGCACACTAGATAAAAGAGAATCTCCATCCAAAGACTTCGAATATGGCCATGACTCATGGATGGTTCCCCATGAGCTGTTTGCCCAAGAGAGGTGGGATGGGAAAGTCTCTAAAGAATATATAGTCAGTGACAGACACAGAGACCTGTCCTTCTAACCATGGCAGGCTTGTCCTTCTAACCACAAGGCCTGAAAGATACCCAGTTTCATTGCAGCTTCTATAAATACTTCCACCTCCTAAGGTTATAATCTCCCTCAGGTCATGATCTCATGGTTCATGAGTTCGAGCCCTGCAACAGGCTTCCTCACTGACAGCACAGAGCCTGCTTGGGATTCTCTCTCTCCACCTCTCCCCTACTCGCCCTTTCTCTCTCTCTCTCAAAAATAAATATATAAACTTTATTAAATAAATAAATACATAAATACATAAATAAATAAATACTTTCACCTCCAGCTGAAGGGATGTTAGGAAACCCTCTACTGTAGTACCATTCATTTGATGCTAAATAGCTGGGGGTAGAAGGTGCCACCTCCCTTTCTAGTCATGTGGGGCATTCTTGAGTAAGGATGTAAAGGGGCCACTTGGAGCCACGCTGCTCAGGTGAGCAGGGAGATAGGACTTCCTTGCGTACCTTCCACTAAAACATTAAGCTGTGGGACTTGTTCAGGGAAACTATAGCATCTGGCATTCTGGGCTTAGAGGTTTAATAGGAAACACACATGGGAAAGAACTTAAATAGGACAAGTAGAAAAATTCTGGAGAGTCCTGGGCCTACCCTCCCTCCCTTGTGCTCCACACCTCTCAGAGGACTTCCAGATGCATTAGTGCCTGAATGTTTACCATAACGCTTAGAAGTAGGGTGTTATTATTCTGTCCATACTACAGATAGGAAATTGATATCTGAAACGATTTAAGAAGTTTGCACTGGTAGGCCAAGGCCAAGAAGACTCTTTCTCAGGTGCCTCTTGTCCTTACAGGTGCTAATGCCCCTTTTCCTACTCCAAAGTATATTTTCTCTATTACTAGTGCCTAGTATATCCCACCAGGTGCTAATCCAACACTGTCGAATCCCTTGGATACATTACTACTGTTTCTCTCCCTCTATGTCTTTCACTGACTATGCATTCTTCAAAGACCTACCCTTCCCTAAGCACCTCCACCTGAACAAGAGCCCCTTCTTGAGGCAAGGGGAATTATAAACTTAGAAGTCCACAAGTTCACTGAAGGAGAGTCTGGGACCCCAAATGGTTGCAACACTACATGGTAACTATCATAACAGAAATTCCTATGAGGGAAGTATAGTCAGCACACAGAAGATGGTGCAACTAATATTACCTAGGAGTATTAAAGAAAGCTTCCAGTGGAGGTGACATGAGGCAGGGAGAGGGGAAGAAGAAACACGACATTTCAAACTGAAAGAAAAGACATGCTAGAAATGAAAGATATAGGGGCACCTGGGTGGCTCAGTTGGTTAAGAAATGAAAGATATAAAAGGTATGGCTTACTTGGAAAACTTTAATCCCACAAAGCCACAGATTAGCATACATGTGGGGATCTATGTCTGGAAAGTGAGATAGGATGAAGCCAGGTACCAAAGGGCTCTCTCTATACCATGCTAAGGGGTTTAGATTTTCTCTTCTTCATATTTACTGCAGTGTTGTAAATACTGGCAAATGCTGGGAGTAATCTAAATGACTCCCAAAAGATTAATGGTAAATTATGGCACAGCCATTGGACAGAATTTTATAAAGCCATTAAAGTGTTAATTTTAGGGGCGCCTGGGCGGCTCAGTCAGTTGAGCGTCCGACTTCGGCTCAGGTCATGATCTCGCGGTCTGTGAGTTCGAGCCCCGTGTCGGGCTCTGTGCTGACAGCTCGGAGCCTGGAGCCTGCTTCACATTCTGTGTCTCCCTCTCTCTCTGCCCCTCCCCCACTCATGCTCTTTCTCTTTCTGTCTCAAAAATAAATAAACATTAAAGTGTTAATTTTAAAAACTAAGCAGCATTTACCTAAGCTTTTGGTGATATGTTAAGTAAGGATAAAGAAGTAGGACTTTTTTGGGGGCACCTGGGTGGCTCAGTCAGTTAAGCATCTGACTCTTGGTTTTGGCTCAGGTCATGATCTCATGGTTTGTGAGTTCGAGTCCCACATTGGGCTCCATACTGACAGTGCAGAGCCTGCTTGGGATTCTCTCTCCCCCTTTCTCTCTGCTTCTCCCCCACCTGCTCTCTTTCTCTCTCTCAAAAATAAATAAGTAAACTTTAAAAATTAAAAAAATAAGTAGTATCATGTACACTATGACTGCACCATGGAAAATTATAATATATATATATATGAGCTATGTCAAGAAATATACATAAATAATAATTGCTCTATTAAAATGGTGGATTTATGGAAGATTTTTCCCTCTACTTACCAAAATTTGTCATGATGCCATGTTGGGTTTTATAAAAAGGAGAAATATAAAAATAACTACTACTCTTCCTCTTGACTTCTCTTTCCTTCTCCCCTTTTCATTCATCTACCTGCTTGGTTACTCTCCCTCACCAACAGTCATTCTAATATACCACCTTCAACTGGAATCCTTAACAACACATGTGAGGCCCATAGGAAGGAAAGTCTACCAGCAAGGTGGCTGCACCCCAGCAGCAAGTTCTTACATGGCCCAGAGGCTATTCTAGCCCAATGTTGGGGAAGAATCTTCGACCCAAAAGCACTGCCCAGCTCTACCCACTTAAGCCTTCTCTGGTCAAACTGCCATAATAACTTGTTCCCAAAGGAAGTAAGACAGATATCAAGAACACTTCTATTATGCCCTCCCTTCAGGGGACTCAGGAAAGGTGAAGATCAAATTCGTGGCCAACTCTTAGGTGGCTGAAATAGAGCCCGGGATCTTTAATTCACAATTAGAACCACAAAATATCAGTAGAGAGGAAGAATATGGGTGAAAACAGATCCAGCCAAGAGCACATCATTTCTAGAAACCTGCTTATGCCCCCATCACCCTATTAGCCTTGACAGGAAATTCAGTAATCACTCTCCTTTGATCTACAGGTCTAACACCAAAGGAAGCCATATTCACAAAATGCAAAATCAGTTGCAGGCTTAACAGTAGGCCTGTGGCAATCTCCCTCACTAGAAATTCTTCCCCTTTGTTCCATCCAAGCCCATATCACTGGACTCTCCCCATCCAAGAGCAACATAGACATCAGGGACTCAAACAGAGGAAGAGGAAGGGGACCTTGGCAATTTAAAACTTGGCCAAAAGCAATTTCATAGGCCTAAGGAGGCTATGTTATGAAGGAAGATGGTAAAGGAAGTCAAATCTCATTTGCATTCAGTTTTGGTTTATTTCTTAGTCTTCCCCTTCCCTGCTGGAACAATGACCAATTCAGGGTCTTCTATTCTTCCTGGAGTCACCGATGATCCAGAAAAACCAGCAATTGTTGTTTGCAGGCTGGGCTCCAAGGCCCCACCCAAGGCACTCAGTCAACAGTTGTCTCTCCAAGTCAGGATGCCCACAGTGAACTCTGTGGTAGGTGGGTCCAATACCTCTAAGCAGAGCTCACTGAAGTAAAGAGGGCTACTTATACATGAATAGCTGGGGGAAAAAACAATGCACTCAATGCCATTGTAAAGAGAAGGTAACTTCTCCAAATAGTTGCTGCTTTCCATTCTGTTACCCTCTTTCTAAGAAGCCCTTACTATCTTCTTAAAGACTGGGAAAAAAAATCATAATAACAGAAAAAGCCAATGTTCTCATTTTACAGATATTAAAACTAAGGCCCATAGAAACTACTTGCCCAAGGTCACACAGGCAGAGATTAAAGAACCAGATGTCCTGATTAAGTCCATTATTCTTTTCATTGTACCATTTCTATTAAAATGCATTAAGAAAAAACCATCCAGACAAGTGCCTCAAGCTTTAAATGTCAAAAAGCTCAGCTCTTCTAACCTAGAGCTAGACAGCTCAGGACTGAGGATTGGAAGCCGACAGACATTGGACCAATTCCACTCAGGAAAGCCAAGTGAAAAGTTTAGGCATACAAAAGGCACACACGAAGAATTTACCAATTAGAAGGTTTTACTTACTCCAAAGGAATAGTTTAAGATGCTGAAAGCCCCAGCACCACCCTGCCCACCCCCACGCTCTGAGCCTTTTTAGGTCAAGCAAGACTACCCCTAGGTTGTCAGAGATCTAAGTAAGAAGCTAGAAGGGAGTGGCCAGGCTGGGTCAAGAGGGCAAGGAGAGATAAGAAGGGGGAGAAATGAAAGAAGGATGGAGAAATCACAGTCATTCCAGAACATTCCCATATTTCTCTCTCCTCTCCCACTTCTCCCCCACCTCCACCAAAGAGCCTCACCACCTGCTCGAAGCAGCCCTGTACTAAGAAAAAAGAAAAGTTTGCAGGTAGCACTATATAAACTTGAGAAAGGTGTTCCCTGCATCAAGAAAAGAATAGGGGACTAGCTGAGGTGGTAAAGGGCATTTGAGGGGGTAGAAAATAGCCAAATAAGGCATACTTGACTGGTAGGGAATCATCAGGAAAGGTTCCAAAAGCTGACGTCGGAGGGAGGAAGCTTTTAGTCATTGGTTTCCTCTGGCAACTGGCCTAAGGCCAGGAGACAAACTCCCAACCTTAGGAAAATGCCCAGGCTATGGGCAGACAGAAAGATAACCAAAAGAGATTTTCCCCAGGCCCAACTCAGGCTCTGCTAGAACAACTCTCCAAGTACCAGCAGAGAGGTATAGTGTAATTCTGAAGCAAAATGCCAGATGTTCTCACTAAGCACATGCTAGATATACCATGGCCCAGGTGCCAGGAGGAGTAAGAAACCTGGGGAAGGAAGCTTTGATCTACTCTGGTTACATATTTCTGATATTGCTGATAGTTTCATGTTAGAGAAAAGAAAATTTCAAAGGAAAACAGGTTAAGTGGCTTTTGTTCTCAGCAAGGGAATTCCTGAGTTTTTATCTCCCAAGAGATTAGTCAGGATGTTTGGAGAGAGGAGTTTTGCTCATTTAAAACCCTTGAAGATAGCAAAGATTTGTACAACTTAACTGATGACACTCAAATTGGCTATCACCTTGACCCCTACCCTACACCTCCAATTGCACAGAATAGTCAACCACAGTCAAAGATTACAACAGGTAAGAACATCTTGGTGTACTTCATCCAACCTTTGGGCTGAGATGTCTAAAAAAGGACAAGGGGTTGGGGGATGTGTCAGGTAGGGGTTGGGGGCAGATTAGACTAAGATGGCAAAATCAGGAATCTTATCTAAACACACTACACTGGGGCACCTGGGTGGCTCAGTTGGTTAAGCAGCCAACTTCAGCTCAGGTCATGTTCTCACGGTCTGTGAGTTCGAGCCCCGCATTGGGCTCTGTGCTGACAGCTCAGAGCTTGGAGCCTGTTTCGGATTCTGTATCTCCCTCTCTCTCTGCCCTTCCCCTAATCACACTATGTCTCTATGTCTCTCAAAAATAAATAAATGTTAAAAAAAATTTAAACATACTACACTGGAAAAAAATAAAGTCTGATCCTTCCCAGTTTTTTAAGGGAGTCCAAGACTAAAAGAGAAGGAAGGAAATGCTGACCAATCCTGAAAGGTATGCATTGTTCACTCTACTAGGCCCTGACCCCTGTTACCTCCCAAATACATATCAAAGAAAGGATTCCTTAGGATTATACCTTGCTTTGTGAGACCAAATGCCCACATCTCAACTTTTCTCTCTCACTAGGCCCTGTGTGATACTCTGCCACACAAAATACCAAATTCCCACAAAGTAGAAGGGTCACCAGACACAGAAAGAATATTTGGCCTTTAAAGTCATCAATTATAGGAACTACCTGGCAAAACATTACTACTAAGCACGCTCAGTGGTAGATGACCATACCTGTGGCCTAGGAGCTATGTCAACACTTAGCTTATGCCACAACAAGTCCATTGAACGGAGCACCAGATATGGTCTGTCATCAGGCACAAAGAACTGTGCTTTAAAAGTCACCCAAAAGGTCTTTCCTAGAAGTTTAAAGCCCAGATGCTGCAGCTGGGACCTGGCCAGAAAATGAAATGCTCCTCAACCTATTCCATTCACACAGTAGAAGATTCTCCCTTCATTTCCATCTTTCCCAAATATCTATCTCATAGTAAACCCATTGGGAACACTAAAAGCTGTTTTTAGGCTTCTGGCCTAAAAAGTAGTTACTAAGCTACATTCCTTGGTTTAGTTCATGTGGAAATGTGACGGAAGAAGTCTCTCACATACCTACATGGGTGACAAAGACAATAAAATTTATTTCAGTTAATTAACCCAATTCTAGAAAATCCAAGGTTCAGCTCTTCTCCAACAAACCCCTTCAGAACTTTTGGCATTTGAGACAGGACTATTGGCTATTACTGACCCTAGAAAAAGTAACTTGGTCTATGCTCACATGTACTCTGTGGCTCCCCTTGAAACAATTAGCACCTTAAGGCTTCCTTCATTTTAGACAAACTAACTTTCAAGAGAACGCTGGCCTAGAGTTTATGCCCATGTACCAAAAGCACGTCACTCACCCACCCAGAGCAGATATTGCCCCCAAGTGTACACTTCCTTCAAAGTTCTGTTCATTAAACCCCCTTCTTCTCAAAATCTATAAGAATGTCATATAAAGTATTTATTTTTCTCAAAATGTTTTTAAGTGAGTTAGCCCTAAATCTCCAATTAAACAGAGCATCTATAAATGCAGGAACTATATACTCCATTCATTTATTTGTATCCCTTATAGTAAAGAGTACCTAGTAACCACTCAATAAATGATGAGAACACAATTGCCTGCCTTCTTTCTTACCATCTTACCTAGCACAGAGTTGAGCATATAGTAGTTCAGTTCCATAAGTAATTATAATAACTGACACTTGCTTCTAACTTATTAGATGCTAGGCACAGTTCTAAGCACTTTACATGAATTGCCACATTCAATCTTCAAACAACCCTATGAGATAGGTACCATTATTATCTTCACTTTAGAGTTGAAGAAAATGAGGCACTGAAGTTAAGTAACTTGCACAAGGCTACACAACTAATTGGTCACAGAGCTGGGATTTGAGCCCAAATACTCTGGTTCCAGAGTCTGTGCTTTTCCCCACTGTTCTGTGCTACCTTTCTTTGAAGGCCTTAAAAGTCCCTTCTCTTTTTTTTTTTTTTTTTCACTTGGCCTGCAACAATTAGAGGTGAGTAGTGAGGGTTGAGGCCAGGAGACTCCAGTCTGAATTCAAATGGTTGCTATAGCAGCAAATACTTCCACCAAAGTACTAATGAAAATACCATAATGTTCTCCTATCTCAAGGAACAGGTCAAGCTTGAGGACTGAGTCAGATACAGAGAGGTAAGAACTCAAAATTTAAAAAGGCAAAGAGAAAACTTGGATTTGGGTGAAGGAGGGGCAGGAATAGAGAAAAGTCATTCTGGGGCCCCAGAACTGAGTCACCCACTGACTGAAATCTGTTCCAGCAGAAGCTATTCAGGGGAACTTTACTGCAGCCATCTTGCTAATGTAATCACCAAAGAGCCAATTCTCTGGAAGCCTGTGCCCCCTTGGTGAAAAGGGTCATTCTTCCAAGATAAGCAAGTCCAGTGAGAGACCATTAACTTGGTAATCAAGAAAGTCAGGCTCTCCTTTCAATACTATTACCAACTTTATGTGATCCTGAACAAGCTGGATTACTCTTCTAGCTATGAATACAGAAAAGAAATAACTCTACTCCATAAAGATTCTTAGTACAGTTGAGGCCCAATCTCAAGCATGAAAATGTGGCTAGTTTCCTCTCTTTACCTCTCTTCAACTCACATGCATCTGTTTTTTACCACCCTTTGCAGACAAAGCAAAAAACATTTACTTTCCTAGGAAGTGCTACAAAGAGTCCCAAAGGCACTGTCAGAGCCTGAATCATCTCCTTATAAAGTAACCGCTGAGGTTAGTTCTACACACTCAGAAGGACTTGCTCTTCCCATGACCATTATAACACTGTGGTCAAATCACCACAGCACAGAGGTAGAAAACAGTGAGTACCCTGCACCAAGTGCCATTTAGAAGGCAAACAAAAGTTACTTCTCTACACTGGGGCCAGGAAATTTGTGTTTTAGTCCCAGACTTGTTATCAGTTCCCTCATATCACTTCCCTTTTCTGGACTTTGCTGTCCTCATCTAAAACATAAAGGTAGAACTAAAAAGTTTATGACCTGGTCATTTGCTCTGTGGTTTAAAACACTCCTGTGAGAAACCGAGACCATACAGAACACTCAGCTGAAGTGAAGTTTAAGGGTGAGGAAGCTCTGGGTCATCCTAAATAGAGATACATTTGAAATGTTGTACCCCACAACAGCTAGCCTCAGCTCACTGGTAGTAAATATCTTGAGAGGTTGGTTTATGCCCACCAGCTCCTCAAAGTTTACCAATATCTAACTACTACACTCATCAGGTTAAAAGCACATTTGAAACATAATCTAGCAGCTTCCTTGCACTTCAGCAGAACTACAGGGAGTATATGCTACTGAGAGCCAGTGAGAAGAACGGAAGGAAACCCATGCAGTTTCCAGTGTTTGTCAGAGGCTCTTCAGTCAAGTTGCAGCCTTCACAATATAGTGTCATTTGTTTTCTTGTTTCTCCATAAGGAAAGACATAGTCCTTTCCCCTCCATAAACTTAAGAAGAAGCATCCAAGAACACTCATACCAGTGTTTCTTGTCAGAGCTACTAGCGAAACAAGCCAACTCCCAAGCTAAAAATTCTTCATTCTGAACTCAGTACCCAGTAAAAAACAGTACCCCAGAGGTGAAGGGGACAAACAAAAAGGTACATTTTAACAAGTGCTGCTGAACTTTGTATTTCCAACAAATCTGTAAGGGCAAATCAGGACTGATTCCATTTTGCTTAAGGACAAACTGGGACTGACTCCATTGTGTTTCCGTGTCCTCCACCTTGAGTCCCCAGCGCCTGCACAGAAGCTTGACCTATGGAACAGGAGCCTTGACCCTTCCTAGGCCAATCGGCTAGGGTCACGACCATCACCCCTCCCACTGCCCCTAGACCCCTTTAAAACTATTGTGTTTTTGGAACGCGCCCTCTCTCTTGACCCACCACTGCGTTGGTGCGGTAGGAGATTGAGCTCGTAAAAGTCTTAGAGCTAGGTGAACTGAGTGATTAGGGGAGTTGGGGTTCGGACCCTCTCCCTGAGCCAAGGGTAGCTCTTAAAGGGGAGGGGATCCCTGTTGACTTCCTTGTCGACACCGGAGCACAACATTCAGTCCTCCGCACCCCACGAGGAAAGTTAGCCAGCGAGAAGTCCTGGGTACTTTCAGACAAGGGGGGCCTCAGGTCACTGATGGCAAGGGCCACCCCATACAGGTCCTAACCATGAAACTAGAGGACGGACTTTAGGACCATGTAAAATTCTTTTCTCTACCCTATGTGCTTCAGTCTGCCTTCAGGCCGCTTTAGTCAGCCTTCAAGCCTCTAGGCCTCTGTGTCCATTCTGTCCTCCCTTCCCCCTCTTCCCATTTCTGCAGCCACCTAGGGTGGGGTCTAGGTCTCTGGCTCTTCAATGCCTCAGGTAGCATTCCGCTCCCCACCCCCACACTGTCGAAAGGAAAAAAAAAAAACGCCTCTTTAAATTTTAAATTTCCTCATTGGTTCCACAGGAGAAACTTAACAATGGTAAACTTTTAAGGGGACACAGATAAAATATTATTAAGGTAGATACTAAGTAAGGTTGAGATGAATGGGATTTCAAAAGTACACTGGTATAAAGTTGAAATTCTGCTCTTCTCTCCATTCAAAACACAAAGTTTTTTTGGACTACTCTGCTCTTGATAAGATAATGTCAACAAAGGTTTTTTTCTCTCTTTTCTATGGTAAAACCAAAGCTGTAGTTATCAGGTCTTCAATTGCTCAGTAAAAACATCTCAATGTTAAAGGGGCTAGGTTTTGCTAAGGCTATATGATGCTATATATTGGCCTTTAGGATCTTTTATTGCCACCTTGGTCAAATAGAGTTTTAAGATTTGCAATGATCTATAATCCTATTCAGGATGTGCTTTATAATGACTTCCTAAGGTTTTAACAAACTCCCCAGAACTGAAAAAGTAAATGAAACATATTTGGTGTTTAAACGAATTTAAGTTTGATGGATCTGTCTTTAAAGTTATCAGCATTAAATATAAAACTTTATTTTACTAAGGTTTACTGAAGGTCAAACAAACTTATATTATCTCTGTTCCAATTTGTTAGCAAAAGGAAGCCTCAAAGTGATGGTTAACTTGGTCTGCATCATAGTTTTCATGAGTAAATGTTAAGACAGCTTTCAAAGTCCTTGGTAACCTAAAGTGTAAAAAGTTTGGCTTGCATGAGAACTTGAGATTGAATTCATTGGCTATCTAACGAGATAAGAAGCTGAAGCACTAATTACTAAATGTAGATTTGTGCTTTGGACCTATTGCGAAAAACTAAGGATATTGGGAACTGTTGAAAAACATGCTTTGTGCTTAATGGATTCATAAGTTTGCCATCTAGCAAATTCTGATATAACATAGAGTTCACAATCGGTTACTACTTAGTTTTCACTGAAGACTAAGGTTTCTAGCAGTTAAAGTTCTGGGAAGTGTATTTAAGACCGATGGAAATAAGAAAAACAACTCTGTATGTAAGAAAGTAGGAGATATGAAAGAAAGATATAAGAAATAGAAATATACTTTTGGTGAAGGTAAAAGAAAGTAATTTTGTCCTAAAATGAGACTGGTTATTTGGAAAGAAATGGCTTTGGACAAAATCTAAATGCCAAAGACAAATTTAGAAGGTTCATGAAGGAAAAACCTTTAAAAGGGAATATTATGTGTGGTCAGGACAGAATAAGGTTAAAAGACATGGATTTTAAAAGTACACAATAGCCAAATCATGGAAAGAGACCAAGTGCCCATCAACTGACGAATGGATAAAGAAGTTATGGTACTTATATACAATGGACTACTACGTGGCAATGAGAAAAAATGAAATCTGGCCATGTGTAGCAACATGGATGGAACTGGAGGGTAATATGTTAAGTGAAATAAGTCAGTCAGAAAAAGACAGATACCATATGTTTCCACGAATAGGTGGACTTTATGAGACTAAGCAAAAACCAGGGGGAGGGGAAGAGGGGAAGGAAAAGAAAGACACAGAGAGGGAGGGAGATAAAACATAAGAGACTCTCAAAGACTGAGAAAAAACTGAAGGTGAGGGGGATGAGGGAGGGGGGAGAGGGGGTGATGGGCATTAAAAAGGGCACATGTTGGGATGAACACTGGGTGTTATATGTAAACCAATTTGAAAATAAACTATTATAAAATTAAAAAAAATATATTAGGTTTACCATAAAAAAAATAAAAATAAAAGTACACAGAATTGTACTTTTATCAAGTGGTAAAAATTCCTCCTCCTTTGATCCAAAGGCTGGAAAAAATGGTGGCAATGTCATTATTCCCCTAGATCCAGCACTGCTGGCTACTTTACTGACAAAGGGGGCAAACCTAGTAATTGCCTATAGCAAAGGTCAATTGGAACCCTAGAGGCCTGAGGCCTAATGATCTTTGGCAGATGGATGTTACTCATGTTCTATCTTTTGGTAAACTTTCCTATGTGCATGTGTGTGTGGATCTTTTCTCATGTTATTGCCTTGGCACATCCTTTAATGATGTGATCCAACACCTTTGTCTATGCTTTTCCTACTTGGGAATTCCCAGGGCAATCAAAACGGACAACGTCCCTGCTTATACACCAGCCGCCTTCAAAAGACTTAATAGGATGTAGTGTTAACCTGGGGGCGAGGGTATGCTTGTGTATTTCCACAGGACGTGGACTCCCCTCTGTAGATTCCTGAGAGACTGGTACGGCCCTATGTTCAGCCTCCCCAAGCCACTGCCATCTCCTCCGGTTCCTCAAAGGATGACCCAAAGGGAGATGCAGAGAACGCTCTTTGAAACATCACTCCGATGCCTCCACTGCCCTCTACCTACCGGAGATGGGGGCTCCAGGGCCCTGAGCAAGCTCTCTTTGCAGAACAATCGGCCTTGTTGTTGAGAGTCAAGGGACCCCCTTGACCCCTGCAACGTTTTCTCTATGTTGTTTCAGCCTGCATCCAGGCCTCATATGTTTTTTTGTACTTTAGTCTTACTTCTGGAAAATTTAGGGTAGAAATTAACGAGGTTATATTTCTTATTCCGATTGTGTTTTATCTAATTGCATTAGTACAAGTTATCCAGGAGATCAGTGATGCTCTCATGTGACTTAAAAGTGGGTTTGTTACTCCTTTGTGTTTTAATAAGACTGAACATTCCGGGGATAAAGTATAGAAACACATACTGGGGGTCTGGATAATAATCTTTCTAACTTTGTTCATCACTTTTTTGTTTCCATGATGATCAATATCGGAGTTTCCATTCTAATTTTGTTATCTTTAGAACTTTAAGGGGCAGCATAACATCTATTTCAACAGGAAAAGGGGAGATGTTGGAGACCAGAAGATACTGGCCCTGGTAACACTACCTAAGGAAAAGACTCAGGCCCATAAGGCAGTGCCCTAGACCGGGACCCTCATTGGTGGATGGGGGTGCCTTGAAGCAAATGCCAGGTTGTAATACGACAAGAACATAATGGCTGGTCTGACTCTGAAGGAGGGCCGGTTAGCCAATGACGGTTAGACCCCTCATGGGGGGGCCACCTAAGACAGGCACGGTCGGACTAGAGTCACCAGGACACCTGGCTATAGGGTCACTGGGCCTCTGTGTTGATTTGAGATTTATCCTAATATTCTGAAGAAGACAGGCCATAGAAAAATAAGAGTGGCTCCAGAGCTTATTCCCCTATTAAACCAGCATATGCTGCCATACTTGAGAATCATGGAAATAAAATCTCTGAAGAGTTTAGAATGTATTTTGATCTATTTAGACTGATGCCAGACCCTCAGGAATGTGATTATTGCTGTGGGTTTCGAGTCAGGACTGTGGTAAGAAATTGAGGCTAGATAACTTCTTGTTGGCTTAACTATGATGAGTGGAGCTAATTAACTCTGGCTAGCCTACCTCGGGATAAAGATGGCATCATGACTTGGGTCCATCACACTCATGTTTGGCCGGCAGACTCCCTGTCATCCTAGTCCTGTTACTATCAACAGGCGGGTCCAGTTTGTCAGGGATCACGTGGGGACCATCCAATTGATGGTCCTCTGTGCTCAACAGAAGTCCCTAGTAATAGAAGAGGGCGAGATAGAAAAGCAGCCGGACCCATGATTGGGTCCATAAGCCACATGACAAGTGGGGAATGTAAGGGCAAATCGGGACTGATTCCATTTTGCTTAAGGACAAACTGGGACTGACTCCATTGTGTTTCCGTGTCCTCCACCTTGAGTCCCCAGCGCCTGCACAGAAGCTTGACCTATGGAACAGGACCCTTGACCCTTCCTAGGCCAATCGGCTAGGGTCACGACCATCACCCCTCCCACTGCCCCTAGACCCCTTTAAAACTATTGTGTTTTTGGAACACGCCCTCTCTCTCCACCCACCGCTGCGTCGGTGCGGTGGGAGATTGAGCTCGAGCTAGCTCAAATAAAGGCTCTTTGTTCTTGCATCGGACTCGGCTCTCTGGTGGTTTTTGGGGTCCCCAAATTCTGGGCATAACAATCCTAGCACACTGACTAGTATAGAGAAGGCACTCAAATTTTGAGGAAAAAAAAATGTCTGAAGGAAAAAACATAGAAACAGGAGGTTTGAAGCTGTAACATCAAGGCTCCTCAAGAACGTCAGTACTGGAAAGGTCCCTAGAGTATACTTATTACTAATGCAGTACTCTCATGACAAATTAGAGAGAATGAGAGCCTGAATAAAGGACTTGCCTAACTACTCACTTGACTTGAATCACTATATTGAGGACAGGTAAGATGTTTTTCTTACATGGAAAGAGAAGAAAATTCTCTGGTTAGTGTTACTTGCCACTTTCCAAATCAATGGAGTCTATCCTTCAAGTGACTGCTCCTATGCCACAAATCAGAACCTGGAATTGAAAAGTTTTCCAGCTCTATCAAGCATGAAACAGAAAGGATGAACAGCAAAGCCAGTCAGTCATGACAAGACCACCTCTCTACTTGACCACTAAACTGGCCCAAAGGAGACAATATTTGTACTCTGTGTTTTGTTTTTTTGGGGTGATAGCAGTAAGAAAAGATTGTGAATTGGGAAAGATGTACATGATAAATTCAATTCTATCTCTGAAAAATCAGAAACACACCATTCCCAACCTGTATTAATGCCAATTTTCAGCTACTCTAGTCATTAAAGACCCAACCCTGGTAGTGTTGGTAGCCAGATATTCTCCCCTCCGGGTATCTTGAGTCTGGAAATTCAGGTGAGGGGGACTCCCAGGAAGATTCAAAGAAACTCAGACAGACTGTTGCCAAGCAACACTGTTAGAACAGAGTTCAGAATAAATGTAGCTGTCATCTCATCTCATCCAGACAGAACTGGATTTAGAGTCTGGGATATAGACCAAATGACCTCCAGATATCACTTCACCATCCAGTAAAGCATTCTCCTAAGAGGAGGAAGAGAGAAAAGTAAAAATTACACCCTTAAAACAAGCTACTGTTATGGGAAACTAGAGAATAATGGAGAGTTACCAGACTAGTGGTCAATACCACTTCTGTCAACCTACTCACAGAACAACCTTTCCCTCTCCAAGCCTAAGTATAGATTATTTGTTGCCTTCAAGGGTCCTCTTGCCTCACCAGCCTCTCTCTGTCCAAAGGACTATTCAAGGAGAAGCCTAAAGGAAATCTTCGAGATAGTTCCTGCTCTATCATCTATACTTTCACAAATGGTAAACTGGAGAAATAAAGAAGTAGAGAGATACAGGATCCAAAGAGTCACCCTCTCTCATGTATAACTTCCATTCCTGATCCCAGCCTTGTCTGTAGACAGGGCTGATTCAACAGTTGAAAAATTGAGATTCTGCCTCCTATTCATGAAGTATCATTTTAGCACCACTCGAGTGGCTCAAGCAATGCTAGGAATGGCAGGAGAATAAATAGTTCACAGAGTCCCTGTTAAAGTTTAGCTGAATACAGATCCAGAAGCCTTCAAATACTTCAAGGAGATGGACTCTATATCTGCTCACATGGATGGTCACATCAACAACCACTTAATCACCTTTCCCCTGACCTATTGATCTAGGGCTAAAAATCCAGCAAATTAAAAAGGTTTCACCAAGACTGATTCAAGACCTAGATTCAAATCTAGTCTTTGCTACTGACATGCTACATCATTCTAGGTCAGCCCCTCCCTATCTGTGGGTCTCAGTTTTCCCATCTATACAATAAGAAGGGTTAGATTTGATTGATAGCTGTGAAGAGCCTTTTCAACTCCAACAAACAAAAACTCAAGAAAACCTTGAAAATTCAAAACAATCTCTTTTTAGGGAGTCCCAAAGACTTTGTGACCAAAAAAAATTTAAAAAGGGCAGGAAAGGGGAAAGACATTTTTTTTACAACAGTCTTATCAGCAGAAAGTGTAGATGGCAGTTAATAAGCTTCTTCATTCTGGCTCCTAAAGCAGACTTAGGAAACTGGCAACTAGAAGCAGAATCCAAGAATTGGAAGGAAGAGGGCACAGAGGAGCATGTTTTAACAGATTTAATGGAAGTTGGGCTAAGGGAGCCAATTTTTTTTTTTACATCCAACTCTGGACAGACTGCAGACATGGTTCACATGAATGAACAGATTTGATTTTTCCACTACCCTTCCCTATCTGTCATACTCCAGAAATAACCTAATAGCCTAACTAGTGAAGAAAGAGCAGAAAACAGGGATTTTTTTTCCTTCATTAAAGTTAGTAGCTGACATGCAATGAACTAGTGTAAGCCCCTAGATGCCTCAGCATTGTGATGAGGAATGAGAAAAGTAATAGGAGGCATCTTGTGAAACCCTCAATCTCACCAGGAGACCACACAAATGCCAATGTTACTTTTCTTAAATTACCCACTTCCTTTTATCTGAGGACCAAGAAGGGCTAAGGACAGGGACAATTTGCTTTGGGAAGCAAGAGATTCCACTTCAAGAACCCAATCATTGAGTCAGAATAGAGGGTCAATGGGATAAGCATCAAAAACCTTGGACCCCAATCTTCTGTAACCATGTGCCCTTACATAGGTTCCTTTCTCTTAGCCTAATATCCTCATTAGTTTAAAAAGAGAAATAGTGGAGTGGGGGTGGGAGAAAGTTGTACTAGACAGTTTCAGAGGTCTCTTTTAGGTCAAGATTCTATGGTCTTGATAAGCATGATATAGTTGTTCCTCCTAAGAGTTGACCATTCCCTGAACAGAACAACATGGAAAATTCTCCAAAGTTTTCGGGCTATCAAAATTCAGCTCTCTCCTTCCAATTTGATTCAAGTTTTTGTCAATCTGCATAAAAATACCTTTAGTATTCAGATAACTTCAGTACCCTAGGCTGGACCTCAAACAGCTCATTCTCCAGTCTCTCTCCATGCCCAGGAAAAGGATCACCAAGCTATCTTCTTTGCCATTTCTAACTGAGATGGGATGGTTAAGGCAACACTGAGACAATTTCCAGGTCCATTGAGTTGCATTTAAAACTGAGCTATCTTAGAACTGACCATGAAATATGCCACTAGTGAAGAGAGGTCATAGGGTAAAGTC
Organism: Paguma larvata; assembly: GCA_030068075.1. Taxonomy (NCBI): domain Eukaryota; kingdom Metazoa; phylum Chordata; class Mammalia; order Carnivora; family Viverridae; genus Paguma; species Paguma larvata. Next base: position 49,146,050 of record CM057830.1, on the reverse strand, counting down.
TGTTCCCAGACCCATCTATTTAAGTAAAACTACCCAAAGAAAGATAAACCCAAGAAAAGGTTCCTGAAAGGATCTTTAGAATCCTCTGTGTTGGCAGAGACAGTGGGCTTCCCCCCTCTTTTTCTCTTTTCAAAACCATTCTCTCTCACTTTATGTGTGTTGGGGGGAGGGGAGAAAGTGTGGAAAAACTCCATGTCATAAAACCACCACAAGCAATTTAAAGGAGAGAAGGTAAAAGGACATACTTGTTGAAAACTTGGTATTTCTGATGGACAGGGTTCTGGAAAGGCAAGAATGACTTGACAGAAAGGCTGGAATACAGCAATGTGGCAACCGAATTCAGCGTACACCCAAAGAACCAGGCACCCCACTCCTGTGTCAGGGACCCTCAGCCCTTCTCAAGGCTACTAGTCACTATCTCAGCTCTATAAGGCTCAGGCAGTCCTCTAGAGAGAAGAGTCTGTAAGCACAACAAGCTGCTTGGCCTTAGAGACTCAAGCCAGGGTGCTCACCAGGCCTTCCTGAACACAAAAAGGGCCCTAGTAGCTTTTTGGCATGACTTGCACAAAAGCAAGCAGGACTAATTATTCAGGCACACCCCTCCCCTCTCCCTCCCTTCTGGGCATCCGGCCTCCCTAGGCCCCACTCCCAGGAGGCTTCTGCTCTTTTCATAACAGCCAACGGGGTGGAGACCAAATCCTACAGGCTACCACCATTCTAGAAAGGTGCGGCCCCACAAGGGAGAATCCACACCTCACAGAAAAGTCTGGAGGGGATAGAGGGAGATAGAGACCCATTAAGCAATGGGAAGGGCAAGGATCTGTCGGTGGAGAAGAAGAAACCAGTCTTCTACCCTAGGAAGTAGAGCAGACCTCCCCTCAGACTGGTGCCCAGTTAAATATTAGTGATCCTACGTAAAAGCAAACAGCTTCTGATGTGTCCTTCCACATCTCTCCCCCCCACCAACTCTTTCTTCTCCTATTAGTGAAAAACAGCTGGAGCCGCCAGGGGAAGCTATGAGAAAGGTGAGTGGGGGGTGGGGGATCAGCCCATTGCAGTTCCCTACCCCCTCCTTCCTTCTCGGTTCCCCTGGCCCCTCCTGGACCATGGCAGCTTTGCCCCAGAAAGGCGCCAATTCATAAACTGGAGGAAGTGTTCCTCTCCCCTGCCCCCATAGCCCATCAGTGGCAAGAAGAGACTTCAGGCTCCCAAAGAACCCTCCCTACTGCCTCATCCCACATGCAGAAAACTGGAATCTGAGAAAGAGGTCGGTCCCGCCCAGTACACACTTCTAGCTCGGCACCCACTCACACCCGAGGGCGCACCAGATCAGGACTCCATTCTTGCCCCTCCCTAACCCAGGCCTTGGCGGAGGGCGCGGCGTTCCAAGTGGGCGGATGGCTGGCTAAGCCCTTAGCCACCAGCAAGGGGCTACTAGAATCAGCTAGAGCCCCCAGGGAGGCAGCACACATCCCCAATACTCACCGTCTTAGGCATGGTGGCTGCAAAAGTGGCAGAGTTGAAGTTCGGGTAGGAGCTGTCGGGCAGCGCTGAGCACACAGTAAACACAGCACGGACTCTGGGGACTAGGGGTTCGGATTGGGTCCCTCGCTAGCGCCAGGGCAACTGCTGGGCTTCCTGCTAACGGGCCACGACTTCAGAAACCCCACCCAGGAAAGAGCCGCCCCTGTCGCGTCGCCCGCTTCTTTATGTGGCCGGGCTTCCTTCCGCGCTGCTCCCCGCCCTCAGGCCCGCCTTCTTGCTGGCCGCTGGCCTCGCCCCGCCCCGCCCAGCCCAGCCTGGTCATAGCAGCCACGTGGTGCTCAGGCTGGGCCTGGGTGCTCCAAGGGGGACTCCTACCCCTGACCCAGCGTACTCTTTCTCCCATCCATTTCACAGCCCCTGACTCTTTGAATCCAGGCCATCTGGCCCTACCCTCAAGCAGAGCCCTACCCTGGGCCTAATCTTGGCAGTGACTTAGAGCCCTTGACTGTAAGTTTCCACTAATGGGGAGCTCACTACCTACCAAAACTGTCTGTGCCCTCTTAAGACAGCTCTGATTCTCAGAAAATCCTTGTGTATAGCCGAACTCCTTTTCTCCTATGGATCTCAATTTTGCTCCCTGTGGCCACACAAATCCTCTACTGTCTCTAACAATTCCTTAGAGGTCTGAAGATTGCATGCCACCCCCTTCCCCAAAACTTCTCTTCTCTTGGCTTACACCGCCTCAGCTCCTCCAACACTTCATTCATTCTCTTCTGTAGGTCTCTACTTCTCTTTTCCCATAATATTTCCTCCCCATTCTTGCTCAGTCCTCATTTTCAACAGAACTGGGCTTCTTTTCTATACCTGTCCTCTACCCATTTTCCTTTCTTCAAATCCTAGTCTTCACCTTCTTCAAATCAATGCCTTGATGCTTTATCCTCTCCCCCAACATATTCATGATTTATGTGTTTACTTTCTAATAAGGCTATTATTGCCCAGGTTGGATGCACACCCAGTACACTCCTTTGAGATGTGTCTGTCTGCCAGCACTCATTCTACTTCTTTTTAAGGCCACAAAATCCCAGGACAACAAAGTTCAAGACTACAGCTGTTATCTGGAAAAGTCTGAGTTTTACTTTGAAAGTGACTGATCATAATTCTTTTTCCTCCTATCCACAAGCAACTATGTGGAGGTATGGTCTCAGTATCCTTTACAAAGTAGGGTACCACATACCTCAAGGATGATGAGCCAACTTGGAGCAATGGAATGGATATTTGAGAGGGGTAGTCAGGACACCTGGCCTCTAGTTGTATCTTTGCCATTAATTCACTCTGTGACCACTGTGTGGCCTTGGGTAAGTCCCTTCTCCCTCTGAGCTTGAGTTTCCTCTTTTGTAACAAGAAATGACTGGATTCCTGGGCTTCCAAGGTCCTTTCCTGCTCTGACATTATAAAAGGATGGGAATAGAAGAATAAAAGGAAGAATAGAAGGACAATAGATTAATTTAGCAGGATGGTATAAAGACTGGCCTTGCATTTGCATTCAGGAATCAGCAGTCCTATTCCCTGCTCTTCTGCTTTCCCTACTCACCAAGGTGCATGAATCAGTGTGCCTCGGTTTCTCTCACTGTTTTCAAGATTCATTGATGTGTGCTAGGGTATACAAAATTCCCTGCCCAAATCATCATTAGGGAAGTGCAAATCAAAACTACAAGAAAATATCACCTCGCACCTGTCAGAATTGGCTAAAATAAAAAACACAAGAAGTTGGGGCACCTGAGTGTCTCAGTCAGTTAAGAGTCAGACTTTGGCTCAGGTCATGATCTCACGGTTCATGAGTTCGAGCCCCACATCGGGCTCTGTGCTGACAGCTCAGAGTCTGGAGCCTGTTTCAGATTCTGTGTCTCCCTTTCTCTCTGCCCCCTCCCGCTCATGCTCTGTCTCTCTCTGAAAAATAAACATTAAAAAAATAAAATAAAAAACAACACAAGAAGCAACAAGTGATGGTGAAGATGTGAAGAAAAGGGAAACTTCTTGCACTGGTGGTCGGAATGCAAAACGTGCAGCCACTCTTAGAACCAGTATGAATATTCCTCAAAAAGTTAAAAATAGAACTGCCCTGTGATCCAGTAATTGCACTACTATATATTCATCCAAAAAATACAAAAACACTAATTCAAAGGGATACATGCACCCTTATGTTTATAGCAGTATTATATACAATAGCCAAATTATGGAAGCAGTCCATGTCCATCAATAGACAAATAGTTAAAAAAAGATGTGATACATATATACACAATGGAATATTATTCATCCATATAAAGGAATTCAATCTTGCCATTTGCAATGACATGGATGGAGCTAGAAAGTATAATGCTAAGTAAAATAAGCCAGTCAGAGAAAGACAAATACCATATAATTTCATGCATGTGTGGAATTTAAGAAACAAACAAATGATCATAGGTGAAAGAAAGAGAGGCATACCATGAAACAGACTTGTTACTGTAGAGAACAAACTGATGGTTACCAGAGAGAAGGGGAATGGGGAGATTGGTTAATCGAGTGATGGGGATTAGGAGTGCACTTGTGAGAAGCACTGGGTGATGTTTGGAATTGTTGAATCACTATATTGTGTACCTGAAAATAATGTAACACTGTATGTTAACTATACTGGAATTTAAAATAAAATTAAAAATAATAAAAGTACTTTAGATGTATTAAAGAATTGAAAAAAAAAAAAAGTTCGCTGCCCAAACTCTTTCCTTGAGCTGAGCAGTTGACCCTCCGACGAAGAGCAGCACTCCCCAGAAAGCCTTAGTAGCACGGATAGCAATAGTGGCCAATCACATTCCTTGACATTACCATGCCTCTTTTCCCCAAGAAGTTCAAGGAACTCACTGACTCACTCATTCATGTTCTCCTAAAGCCCACTAGGACCTCCAACTAGGCGAAGTGCCAAAAGGAGGAGGGGAAGTTGATTGGAGACTTCAACTTTCTTTATCCATTCTTGAGAGTGGAAACACCCTGTGTGTCATTACTCATGTCCCATGTCAAGAACCCCTGTAATACACAAGAGAAAGCTGGTTACGGAATGTCAAGCAGCTAAACACACTATTAAAAGGGAAAAGGGGCACAGGAGTCTAAGTGGAGAAAGGGAGGTCAGAGGGTGAGGAAGCTAAGGAGGAGAAGGGTGGGAAAGGGAGGAAAGCATAGATGATCAGAAACTGTTTTAGTCCAGCCTCCATTCGTGTTGAGGAAACTGAGGATTAGAAAGAGGAAAGAACTTACCCAAGATTGGGCAAATAAGCCCAATAGAGAACGGATTCAGGGATAATAGAGAAGACAAAGAGCTCAGTTAAGCTGCTGTTATAATACAAGCAAGAAATTGTGAAAGCTAGAACAGGGGAAGTAGTCCCACCATCCCCCACCTTCACCAGACAGAAGCTAGTTATGGTGATTATGGTCAAGCAGCTGGACATACTTGGTTACATTCAAAACCCTCTAGCTAGAAGGGGCCTATCTCAGTTATCCCCCATCTCCAAAGCAAAGTAGAGGCAGCTGAGGGTCTCTCTTGTTCTTCAAGATGGTCATAGAAACACACCTTTGTTTCTTATCTCTGTGTAAAACACTTTTTACCTATACAGTCAGAACTTATGATCTCCCTCTACCCCATTCCCTGCCATAACCCCATGTGAATTGAGAGTTAGCTCAATCTTCCTGGGATCAGAGTAATCCCCACACTTAGCTTTAGATATGATGAGATTTATGCCACTGTTTGCAGAGAGAAGACATATAAATAAGGAATAATATATTGGCTATGCTGGGTGAGGGAAGTAAAAGGTATAAAGACACTTGGATTTTCAGAAAAGCTGAATTCAGAAGGTTCAAGGAGGAATAGGATAGTATTTTTCAAACAGTGAAGTTAGGTAAGGGCCAGTATGAACATAAGGTGGCACAGAAAATTTCTGGCGCTGGAGTCCAAGGAAACTGGGGGCGTCCGAATCAAGGTATAAAAGATGAAAAAGGAAAAATATGACCCAGGCTTTAGGGCCAGAAAAGGGTCCAGGTGGAAAGACTCAGCATTCCTGGGAGGCCAAGACCATTCTGGAGCAGCGGCAAGTCTGGATATTAAAGTCGAGGAAACTGAAAGCAGGAATTGCATATTGTAGATTTGTATGAAAGCCTATGCCAAGCTAGGGAGAAAAATGAGATTGAACTTGCAATCACCTCCTACCCAAGACCTAAACTCACTGCAATAAAGAAGTCTACATTCTAAATGGTATTTCTCCTTCAGAGGACACAATAGTGCAGGAGAGACAATACCAGAGAGGAACTGGGTAGGGAGGAATCCTGAATCCCATGATACTTTGAATAAAGAAGCAATCCCCCTTCCATTTATTGGATGGTAACAGTTGAAAGATCCCCATCACTTAGAACTTTCTGAGGCTGCTTTTCATTTTCATCACTGTTGGAAAGTCCTTCTTTACATCTAAATTAGATCTTTTCTGCTTCACTCAGCACAATTGCTCTTGGCTGATGGTTAGGTAAGGAATTAACTAAGTCTCTGAAGTTGATCTTGTTCCCTATTCATAAAAGAAAAATGTGACAGAGATTACAGCAAACATTAGCTCGAGGCCACAAACTCTAAGGCCTTCTCTCCCTCTTCCTTCCTCTGGGTCAGTAGCCCAAGCACTAGGCTAGCTGTACTCTTTACACAAATAAAAGAATAGGCAAAAAATATATACTCCTGTCTCCCCAAAGAAAACAGGTCCTCTGGTACAACATGGCTGAGAATACAAACTTACGCAGTAGAGAAATATTGCTTTTAATCATCCTTAATCTTCTACCCACTTCTTGGAAGCAAAAGCTAGGGCTTGGGTAAGAGGGGAGAAGATAACATTAATGAGGCACCTAGATGAAAGAGGACATGATAACATTAATGAGGTACCTATCATGTGCTGAGCAGGGGGGAGGACATTTCAATATCTAGCAAGAAACTTTGGAAGTAGAAATGAAGAGTTTGAAGCTTTGAGAAGTGAAGCAACTTATCCAAATGTCACAGAGTTTGTTGATGGTGGGACAGGGATTTGGGCAAAGGTTTTGTGAGTCTAAAGTCCACATTCTTTCCACAACCTGACCTGTGAAGAGGCAAACTTGAGGAGAGAGATGCATTTTAAGATTCATATCACCCCCGCACTTCAGCAGTCAGACTAGACAGCTTGAAATAGCAGGTAGGTAATAATAAACAGTGATGATACAGCATCTTACCAATATCAAGTGCCTGGGAATATTTATTATTAATCATACTAATGGACCACAGTGAGTGTCTCTCTGGCCTTTCCTCCAAAAAGGCTGGAAACTTTTTAAGAACTTCTCCCTGGCAGCCAGTATCAGTTCAATTTGAGCCAGCATCCTCTTGGAGTATGAAATTAGCCCTGCAGAAAGGGTCTCCCAGTAAAGTCAGCCTTTTAATACAGATTTCTATATTATTTAATTTTTAAATGAGTCTAAATTACTTTTGTAATTATATAAAATGGTTAAAAAAAGAGAAACATGAGTAGGAGGAGGAAGAAGAGGAAGAAAAGGGGGAAGAAAAGAACAAAAAAGAATGAAAAGAAGAATCTGGGAGAGAATGTAAGTAGGTTGGGCAATAGAATTAGAATCCAAAGGTGTATGAAGAGCCCAAAAAATGGTAAACCTTAAAAGTAGAACAAATGTAAAGTTTGTGGTAGAGTCCAAATAGTCAACCTCATGAGGAAAAAATGGGGAAGATGGAACTTAGCAGCAGCATGGCTGAAAAGACCTCTAAAGCAATTTGTGGAATTGTTGAATTACTATATTGCACACCCAAAACTAATATAACACTGTAAACAAAATAAAATAAAATAAAATAATTGAAAAAAAAAACCTCTGAGGTTTTACTTGATAATAAACTTCATAAATGTTAGCAGTGAGCTGTGGTTTTCAGGAGAGTTAAATGAAGCCTAAAAGACTAATGTCCAGAAGGAAAGGGAATTCTGCCTTCTTGTTTCCTGGTCAGACCCCATTTAAAGAACTGTATACTTCTGTGGTCCCCCATTTTAAGGGGAGACACACACTGGGATATATCCATAGGGGAGGAGCTAGCTCTGGAGGGCCTGGGACCCAGGATGCATGAGAAACAGTTGGAAGATCTCAGGTTGTTTGACTTTGAAACGATTCAGGGGGATGTTGTCTATGTGTTTGGACTTGAAAGTGGTCACCCGAAGTAAAGGGAATAGATAGTCTCTATATGGCCCCAAAGGGCAGAGCTGGGAGAAAGCTATAATGAGAAGCAAGGAAGAAAGTTCTTATTATATCTGTCTAAAACTGAAGAGAGTCACTGAATAAGTACTGAAGTCATAATTGGAGATATGTGAGCAAAGGCTGGAGGAGCTCACACTCTGGGAGTTTAAAGAGATTCTTATACTCTGAGAGTCTATAAAACCAATATGTTAAAAAACCTGAAGTGAAAATAAAGCCACATTCAAATCATTATCTCATTCACTCCTAAGAACATCTTAGGTAGAAAGAATAGGTATTAATCTGTATTTGACTGATAAGGTAACTAAGGTTCAAAAAGTGGTGTCACTTGGCAATGATCGCACTACAAGTAAGAATCTGAAATTAAGCCATCTGACTTTATTAATCATCCATTCATTTTATTCATTCAGAAAATGTGTATGTATATTCTTACTATGCACAATGCACTGTACTAGGCTGTATGGGCGTAGACATGAAAAGAAGTCCTTATGCTCACAGAGCTTCCTGCCTGGTGGAAAAGACAGGCAAGAAACATTATGGAAATTATTTGTTCTTTCTACCATTCCTCACATCCTAAGTGTTGAGATAGGGGATCAAAGACTTCATCTCATCAAGGCCAATTGAAACCATTTCCAATGTTCTGAAAAAGCATAGGTAAATGGACAAGGAACAGAGGGAAGTTGGATCAAAGGCTTGAGCAGACTCCTCCCCCCATTACTTAAGGCCTACTTAAGAATACTTCTCAATACCCTCTGCTGATGGCTAGAGTTGTAAATGGTTTATTCATATGCATATATGTATATATGTATACACAGCAAGATATCCGCATTTTTTTTTTTGTATGTGGATGAGAGAGGTAAAGAAAGTGCCACTTGGATAAGATAGTATAAAGATAGTACAAAGATAGTATAAGATAAGTATAAGTAGTATAAAGATAGTATAAAGAACACTGAATTTGGAACAAGAAGACCTATTTTTAGCCTCTGTTTTGTCATGTACTGGTCCAAAAAATTTAGGTAAATCAGTCAATTAACCACAAGCCTCAGTTTCCTCCTCTGTAAAAACTGAGGTAATAATAATCTATACCTCCCAGGATTGTTGTCAAAGGAGATATAAGGTTGAACATGAGAAGCGTTTTTGCAAAACATAAAGTGCTTACATATGGACCACTTTCTTTCACCATACATGAAAATAAACTCAAAATGTATGAAAGACCTCAATGTAAGACAGGAAGCCATCAAATTCCTCAAGGAGAAAGCAGGCAAGAACCTCTTTGGCCTTGGCAACAGCAACTTCTTACTCAATATGTCTCTTACTCAATACATCTCTGAAGGCAAGGGAAACAAAAGCAAAAATGAACTACTGGGACCTCATCAAAATAAAAAGCTTCTGCACAGTGAAGGAAACAATCAGCAAAACTAAAAGGCAACCTACAGAATGAGAGAAGATATTGCAAAAGACATATCAGATAAACAGTATCCAAAATCTATAAAGAACTTATCAAACTCAACACCCAAAAACCAAATAATCCAGTGAAGAAATGGGCTAAAGACATGAACAGACACTTCTCCAAAGAAGAAATCCAGATGGCCAACAGACACAGGAAAAGATGCTCAACATCACTCATCATCAGGGAAATACAAATCAAGGGGCGCCTGGGTGGCTCAGTCGGTTGAGCGTCCGACTTCGGCTCAGGTCATGATCTCGCGGTCTGTGAGTTCGAGCCCCGCATCGGGCTCTGTGCTGACGGCTCAGAGCCTGGAGCCTGCTTCACATTCTGTGTCTCCCTCTCTCTCTGCCCCTCCCCCGCTCATGCTCTGTCTCTCTCTGTCTCAAAAAAAATAAATAAACATTAAAAAAATAAAAAAAAATAAAAAAAAGAAATACAAATCAAAACCACGATGAGATACCACCTCACACCTGTCAGAATGACTAACATTAACAACTCAAGCAACAACAGATGTTGTGAGGATGCAGAGAAAGAAGATCTCTTTTACACCTCTGGTGGGAATGCCAACTGGTGCAACTACTCTGTAAAACAGTATGGAGGTTCCTCAAAAAATTTAAAATAGAACTACTCTATGACCCAGCAACTGCACTACTAGGTATTTATCCAAGAGATACAGGTATGCTGTTTTGAAGGGATACATGCACCCCAATGTTTATAGCAGCACTATCAACAAAGGCCAAAATATGGAAAGAGCCCAAATGTCCACGATGGATGAATGGATAAAGAAGATGTGGTATATATATACACACACACAATGGAGTACACTCGGCAATCAAAAAGAATGAAATTTTGCCATTTGCAACTATGTGGATGGAACTAGAGGGTATCACGCTAAGCGAAATTAGTCAGAGAAAGACATATATCATATGACTTCACTCATATAAGGACTTTAACATACAAAACAGATGAACATAAGGGAAGGGAAGCAGAAATAATATAAAAATAAAAACAGAGGGGAACAAAAACATAAGAGACTCTTAAATATGGAGAACAAACAGAGGGTTACTGGAGGCATTGTGGGGGAAATGGGCTAAATGGGTAAGGAGCATTAAAGAATATACTCTTGAAATAATTGTTGCACTATATGCTAACTAACTTTGATGTAAATTTAAAAAATTAATTAAATATTTTTTTTTTAAAAAAAGAGCTTATGTATGGTAAATGGATGATCATAGCTATGTGGGTATAAATGTAGGTTCCAGGTCTTCCTGTGTTTATATGTGCCTCTGTTTGGCCATATGTGTATTGTCTATAGCCCCCATACTTGTTTATGTGTCCTTTTGAGTGTATGTGTGTTGATGGGTTTAATTTGTATTTTCCAGTTGCTGATATGTAGATTCACCTCAAAAACACATTTTATCATTCTTTAACCTCTAGTCTAAGGCCAAAAAACATTCTAATATTATTTTTTTCTGAGAAATACAGGTTTCAACCTATGTTTTGAGAGGTCTTCCTCTTCTTCCCATCCCCTCAAAAGCACTGTGCTTATGTTCAACTCAGCCATGTGTATACATGTAGATGAGAGACCATATGCAGATGTGTCTCAGTGAGGAAAATGCAGGGCCTTCCAACAAGTTTGACATACCGCTCAGAACCAGCCACATCATGTGTCCCTGGACCTGCTCAGTGGCTCCAGAGGATGTGTTGCTGGCAAATGTAATGCCTCAGGGGAAGAGGAGGAACTGTTCTCTACTTCCTCTCACACACATATCACTACCCGACCCCCTCAGCCTCCCCTTCTCCAAAGCTTTGGGATTAGAGGATGAGAGGTCTGGCTCTACTTTCCTCAGATCAACAAAACCTCAAATGTGCTGCCAGATGACTGGGCTCAAAGATATTCAGCCAATTTTTCTGTGTCAGAATGTTTAAGAGACGAAAGAGAGCCTGGAGAGAACACTCTGTGTTTAACTCATAGAAACACTGAATCTTAGAGCTAGCCCCTTCTTTCACCATTCTGTAACCCCACCTCCTCTTCCATATCCTTGTGAAAGGATGAAAACAGAAATATAATCCTAGAATATCACACCTTTAGCTAGGCTACGTGCCCCATTTTATATGTAAGGGCACTAAGGAGCCAATGAACTTGCTCAGGGAAAAACCTAGCTCTCATGATTCCCAGGTGAATGTTCTTCTGCTGGGTCTCTAGATTCAAGAGCAGTAAGGATTAAGCCAGTTAGTTAAAAAACAAAAGGTCTTATAATTCTGTTGCTGTGGAGACATCTCCTAAAAACAGAAGCTGAATAATTCTAAGGGAGAAAAAATAAAAATAAAGAGACTGACTGGTAAGTGTCTTTGCTTAGAGCAAACCTGGACAGAGTACCTACAATGACTCAGGAAATAAATGTCCAGCAACTGATCTGGAAACTGGGGAGGTCTTTTTCCCCTTGCAACATGAGTTGCATATCTCCCACAAAGTCTCCTAAAATCAAAGGTTGTGGCTTGCATTTTCTTCTCATCTCCCAGAAATTTGCACAGTTCCAGGCTTTCCTGATTGATGATGTTTGTCATAGAAATGAGATCATCCTGGCTTCCTGGGCAAAGGGGCCTCTGTCTAGATCCACTCACTGACTGGCTGGGTCCCAGAGCTGTAAGTGTACCAGTTGTCTTGTGCTCCACACTCTGGTTGTTTCCATTTTCTAAGGAGCTGCATCAGCACAGTATACCCTAGAGGTCATAGGGTTGCCTGATGGTCTAGGGGGGTTCCTTCTCATCCCTAAAGTGTCTGGGCTCACAGATTATATGGAAAATGGAGATAGAAGTAATGAAATCACTTTGCCCCATCATATTTACTCATTTATCATCTCGTTTACTTCTTGAAGGTATTCTGCTCCTACCTGAGTCCTCCCACTCCCTAGGCAAGGCTGGACTAGGGATACTTCCACTTCCTCTTCAGTGTCATACTTTTCCCACTTTAGGGTCTCTGCAGATACTGTTCCTTGTGACTGGTACACTCTTTCTGGGACACTCTTCCTCTGGCTATTTGCATGACTGGTTCTTTCCCTTCATTTAGATCTCAGCTTAAGGTGGCCGGTTAGCTCAGCTGGTTAGAGCGTGGTGCTAATAATAGATCTCAGCTTAAATACAACTCCTTTCATTAACCGTTCTTTCTAAAATAGAATGCCCTCTACCCTCTTCCCAGAAAAAAAAAAACACTTTATTTTTATTCTCAATCTCAGATATTTGTCTCCTTCACAGCACTTACTATAGTTTGCAATAATGTATTTTATCTATGTGTTTAACTTAATATCTACCTTTCTATGGTAGGCAGAATAACAGAACAATGGTCCACCAAAGATGTCCACATCCTAATCTCAGAACCTAGAGATGTGTTACATTATATAATAAAGAAGAATTAAGATTGCAGATGGAATTAAGATTACTAATCAACTGACCTTGAGATGGAGAGGTTATCCACAGCTAAGGATTGTAGGCATTTCAAGAAACTGGAAAATCCAAGGAAATGGATTCTCCCCTAGTCTACAGAAGCAATACAGCCCTGATAACCCATTTTAGACATCTGACCTCCAGAATTGTAAGGGAATAAATTAGCGTTGCTTTAAGCTACTAAGTTTGTAGTGGTTTATTACAATAGTCATAGAAAACTATTACACTCCCCATTAAACTATAATGACAGATTTTTTTCAGACTTTCATATATACAGATGATGATTTTCAACCAATAATCTTTTCTAGAGCACCTGCTATGTGACATGTGCAATGGTAGGAGCTTGCTCATATGTTATTTGCAGTGGTGGTGGTGGCCTGTTTTTCACATGTTATGTCTTATCGTCTCATTTACTCCTTGCCTTGGCAAGGTAGAGATTCTTAACCCTACTATGAAAAGGCTCAAAGAAGGTATGAGCCCTGCCCAAGGCCACACATCCAGTGAGTATAAGAGCTAGAATTAGAATCCAGCTCTCCAGACACTAAATCCAATAATAATTCTATATTTTTAACTACAACCTACTTCCACCACTCCCTTACACACAATCTCTCATACACTGAACCTATCTTATCTCTTCCCTTAGACCGCATTCTTTTTTATATTTTTAAGTGTTTATTTATTTTTGAGAGCGAGAGCGAGAGCAAGAGAGAGAGAGAGAGAGAGAGAGACAGAGCATGAATGGGGGAGGGGCAGAGAGAGAGGGAGACAGAATCTGAAGCAGGCTACAGCCTCCGAGCTGTCAGCACAGAGCCCTATGTGGGGCTTAAACTCAAAAACTGTGAAATCATGACCCGAGCTGAAATAGGATGCTTAACCGACTGAGCCACCCACACACCCCTTCTTGGAGCACATTCTGAGCATTCCTACCTTCCCCTTGCTGAAGTGATAGATCCTGCATTTTAACAACTACTTTTTCTCCTGGTGAAAGACAGGACTCAGTAGAAAGATCACAGGGTTTGGCCTCCCAGCCTAGGTTTGAGTCCTCACTTGATGACTTATGGACAGTGATTTTTGACACTCTCTCCTCATCCACAGCCAAGACCTACCTTTCACTTCAAACTGCATTTCTCTTTTTTAGGTGCAGCTGAATTTCTCTAGTCAGACTGATGTCTTCCTTTTCCAGACCTGTTCCCCACCATACCTCCACAGACAGTCAACAACAATCAGTATTTATTGAGTGCCTCTTATGTGTCAAGCCCTTTGCTAAGTACTTGATATGCTTTATTATCTCATTTAATCCTTGCAACTCAAATCATAGGTATTATTATCAGCATGTTATAGATGAGGAAGCTGAAAGTGATAGAGACTAAGTAACTTGCTCAAGGTCATTGGCACATGAAGATGACAGAATATCAGCCCAGATGCTCTGATGCAGGACCCACACTTTTAACTACTATACTCATTCTATACATACACACAAACACACACACACAAACATACACTGCACAGTCACACTTTAAAGACTTTCCTGTAGCTCCTCCTTCTTCCTGGAAAGTGGGAATGGAGGGGAGGAGTAAGGAAGTGTTGCATCAAATATAAGGAACAGAATCTACAAAGTCAAGGAAGCAAAAGAGATCACAGAAACTTAGAAATCTACAAGTTGGATCTGGATGAGGCTGGAGCATTAGGTCATATGACAAACAGGTCCCACCTTACAGATGATTCCAATTCAACATTTCCAAAAACCCTTCCTATCTTCCCTATCAAACCTCTTCTCTTTCAGAAATCTAAGAGTCATCCTTAACACTTCATTCTTCCTTACCTCATGCCAGTTAAGTCTATTGCCAAGTCCTATCAAAAGGCCTCCTAACTAGTTTTCAAATCTGTCCACTTTTATGTGGGCAACATGGCGGAGGAGTAGGGGGCTCCAGTATTTTGCTTGCCCTTTAAAGGGGGACGACTGAAACCATTGTCTCTCTCAACTCCAAAAATCGGGGGGAAAAGGTGCTACAGTTGACAAGAAACGTAGGCGAAAACAGACACGGCCCAACTAAACTGTGAGTTTAATCTGGGTCGGATAAAACGAACTCGAACTCGGGAAGTTGAGCTGAGGGGAGGGTGAACATCTTCGGAGATAGCGGGGAAAGTGCCGATCGAACAACATCTGAACGAGAGGGCCAGAGCGGGTGAGACCTCTACCATCCAGCCCCTAAATGCAGGGCTTTTGAAGAGAAGTTCAGTGGCAAGAAGCAGCACTAACCGCGCGCTGCTGCGACCGCACCAACCCCGTCCTGAGCCACTGGGACGCGCGCGCCGGGGGGATTGGCAGCGGGGACACAGGCGGCTCCACCAGCCGAGCACCTCTAACCCCGGCACAATTATAACGAAATCGGGGGTAGCAGACGGCTGCGCCACCTCGCCACCCTCGCCCAGCGCCTCCGGGCACGCACGCCGCAGGGACCCAGGCAGCCCCAGGCGGCGGCTCCTGTGGGACACGGCCGGGTCACCGTCCAGTAAACCACACTAGGCTGGTGTTAGCGGTGGAGAGAGAACAGAAATAAAGGGGCGAATAAAGCCTCCAGGACTGGTGGCGCTGGTCTGGAGAGACGCCATTGTTGTCTCACAAGCCAGGAAGTAACCCCAGAAGCCATCTCTGCAGCAGTGGAGGCCGGACCCACCTACACTAAACCACGCCCCTCCCAAACTATCAGCAGGAGCGACTGATCCAAGTGGAGATTGCTGCCTGGAGTAACGCCAGCCATTTCCTCCTTTTAAATTTATCCCTCCCTTTCTCATTCCTACCTATCCCGATCCCTGAGCTGGTCATCCAGGGTACTGACTGGCTTAATCATTTTTTTTGTTTTTGTTTTTGTTTTTGTTTTTTAACCCACTCTTTGAGGACATGTCCTACAACCTCTTCTTTACTTCCCTAGCCATATAAATTCATCTAGAAGACATCGATCTTTATTCCTTTTCCCTCGCACCTGTCCTTATTCTGATTTCTATCAGTCTGGATTAAACCCTTTAGTCGCTCTACCTGGGCAAAGTCCATTTCCTTCTTCTCCCTGCACCAGTCATTATTCTGTCTATATATGCTCTGCAACAGCACACTACATACCCTGTCCTTAACGTGTGGCTGTTACTTCAGGACATTGCCCTCAGAGAGTCACTTGTTATTTTTTTCTGTTGTGAACTGCTTATCTGGACCATTTGTCGGTACGTTTGAGTATTTCTGTGTTCTGTGTGCCTGTCAGTTTTCCTTTCCAGGGCAACTTCAAGAAACAACCCATAACATATTCAGCCAAAATGACGAGACGTAAGAATTCTCCTCAAAAGAATCTACAAGAAGCAGTGACAGCTCAAGAATTAATGAAAACAGATATAAGCAACATAACAGAACTTGAATATAGAATGATAATCATAAAACTAATTGCTGGCCCTGAAGAAAGCTTAGATGAATGCAAGGGGTCCCGCGCGGCAGAGTTCAAGGACCTTAAAAACGGTCAGGAAGAATTAAAGAAGACATTGCAAGAAATACAGGGGAAACTGGAAGCAGCCACAGCACGGATTGAAGAGGTAGAGGAAAGAGTTAGTGCATTAGAAGACAAAATCATTGAAAAAGAGGAAGTAGATAAAAAGAGAGAGAAGCTGATCCAGGAACAGGAAAGGAGAATTCGAGAGCTGAGCAATGCACTCAAAAGAAACAATATCCGTATCATAGGAGTTCCAGAGGAAGAAGAGAGAGAGAAAGGAGTCGAAGGGGTTCTTGAACAAATCATTGCTGAGAACTTCCTCAACATGAGGAAGGAAACGGGCATGGAAATCCAAGAGGCACAGAGAACTCCCCTCAGACGTAACTTGAATAGACCTTCTGCACGGCACATCATAGTGAAGCTGGCAAAATACAAAGATAGGGAGAGAATCCTGAGAGCAGCTACGGACAAAAGAACCCTAACATACAAAGGCAGACCTATAAGATAGTAGCAGACTTATCTACAGAAACTTGGCAAGCCAGAAAGGAATGGCAGGATATCTTCAATGTGATGAGCAAGAAGGACATGCAACCAAGAATTCTGTATCCGGCTAGCATGTCATCCAGAATAGAAGGAGAGATCAAGGTTTTTCCCAACAGGCAAAAACTGAAAGAATTTATCACAAATAAGCCAGCAGTGTAAGAGATCTTGAGGGGCATTCTATGAAGACAAGGTTGCAAAGAACACAAACTGCCAGGGTCAGCCTTACAAACATGAAACTTACAGATAATACTTACAATATTAACACTGAATGTAAATGGACTAAATGCACCGATCAAAAGACACAGGATAACAGAATGGATTAAAAAACAAAACCCATCTATTTGCTGTCTTCAAGAAACTCATCTTAAACCTGAAGATACCTTCAGACTGAAAGTGAGGGGATGGAGAACTATCTACCATGCTACTGGAAGTCAGAAGAAAGCCAGAGTAGCCACACTTATATCAGACAAATTAGACTTTAAAATGAACGATGTAATAAGAGATGAAGAAGGACATTATATAATAGTCTCAGGGACCATCCAGCAGGAAGAGCTAACAACTGTAAATATCTACGCACCGAATTCAGTGGCACCCAAATTTGTAAAACAACTAATTACAAACATTAGCAACCTCATCGATAAAAATATCCCAATAGTAGGGGATCTCAACGCTCCACTCTCAGCATTGGATAGATCCACAAAACAGAAAATCTCCGCAGAAACAATAGCCCTGAACGACACATTAGAACAGATGGGCCTCACAGACATCTTTAGGGTCCTTCATCCAGAAGCAAAGGAATTTACATTCTTCTCATCCACACACGGTACATTTTCCAAGATAGACCACATTCTGGGGCACAGGGAAGCTCTGAATAAATATAAAATAATTGAGATCATACCATGTACACTGTCAGACCACAATGCTTTGAAACTTGAAATCAACCAAAGGAGAAAGCCTGGAAAATATCCAAGAACATGGCGGCTAAGAAATAACCTACTAAAAGATGAGTGGGTCAACCAAGCCATCAGAGAAGAAATTAAAAAATACATGGAAACAAATGAAAATGAAAATACAACAATCCAAACCCTCTGGGATGCAGCAAAGGCAGTCTTGAGAGGGAAATATATTGCAATCCAGGCCCATCTCAAGAAAGAAGAAAAATCAATAACACAAATTCTAACAGCACGCCTAAAGGAACTAGAAGCAGATCAACTAAAACAACCCAAGCCCAGCAGAAAGAGAGAAATAACAAAGATCAGAGCACAAATTAACCATATGGAGACAAAAAAGGTAGTGGAACAGATCAATGAAACCAAAAGCTGGTTCTTTGAAAAAATAAACAAAATTGACAAACCTCTAGCCAGGCTTCTCAAAAAGAAAAGAGAGAGAACTCAAAGAGATAAAATCGTGAATGAAAAGGGAGAAATTACAACCAATCCCTCAGAGATACAAGCAATCATCAGAGAATACTATGAAAAATTATATGCCACCAAACTTGGCAATCTGGAAGAAATGGACAGCTTCCTAAATAGGCACACGCTACCAAAACTCAAACGGGAAGAAATAGACAATTTGAACAGACCCATAACTAGTGAAGAAATAGAATCAGTTATTAAAAATCTTCCAGCAAATAAAAGCCCTGGACCAGATGGCTTTACTGCGGAATTTTACCAGACATTTAAAACAGAGTTAATTCCTATCCTCCTCAAGCTGTTCCGAAAAATTGAAACGGAAGGAAAACGCCCGGACTCATTCTATGAAGCCAGCATCACTTTGATTCCCAAACCAGATAGAGACCCAGCAAAGAAATAAAATTACAGGCCAATATCCCTGATGAATATGGATGCAAAAATTTTCAACAAGATACTAGCAAATCGAATCCAACAGCATATAAAGAGAATTATCCACCATGATCAAGTAGGATTCATCCCTGGGTTGCAGGGCTGGTTCAATATTCGCAAAGCAATCAACGTGATACATCACATCAACAAAAGAAAAGATAAGAACCATATGATCCTGTCAATAGATGCAGAAAAAGCATTTGACAAAATACAGCATCCTTCCTTAATAAAAACTCTCGAGAAAGTCGGGATAGAAGGAACATACTTAAACATCATAAAAGCCATATATGAAAAGCCCACAGCCAATATCATCCTCAATGGGGAAAAATTGAAAGCCTTCCCCCTGAGATCAGGAACACGATAGGGGTGTCCACTCTCGCCACTGCTATTTAACATAGTGCTGGAAGTCTTAGCATCAGCAATCAGACAACAAAACAAAATAAAAGGCATCAAGATTGGCAAGGAGGAAGTCAAACTTTCACTTTTTGCAGGTGACATGATACTTTACATGGAAAACCCGACGGAATCCACCAAAAGCCTACTAGAACTGATTCATGATTTCAGCAAAGTTGCAGGATACAAAATCAATGTACAGAAATCGGTGGCATTTCTATACACCAACAATGAAGCAGCAGAAAGAGAAATAAAGAAGCTAATCCCTTTCACAATTGCACCAAAAACCATAATATACTTAGGAATAAACCTAACCAAAGATGTGAAAGACCACTACACTGAAAACTATAAAAAACTTATGAAGGAAATTGAGGAAGACACAAGGAAAGGGAAAAACATCCCATGCTCATGGATTGGAAGAATAAATATCGTCAAAATGGCAATACTACCCAAAGCAATCTACACATTCAATGCAATCCCAATCAAAATTGCACCAGCATTCTTCTCAAAGCTAGAGCAAACAATCCTAAAATTTGTATGGAACCACAAAAGACCTCAAATAGCCAAAATAATACTGAAGAATAAAACCAAGGCGGGAGGCATCACAATCCCAGACTTTAACCTCTACTACAAAGCGGTGGTCATCAAGACTGTATGGTATTGGCACAAAAACAGACACATAGACCAATGGGATAGAATAGAAAACTCAGAAATGGACCCGCAAGTATATGGCCAACTAATCTTTGACAAAGCGGGAAAATGTATCCAATGGAAAAAAGACAGCCTCTTTAACAAATGGTGCTGGGAGAATTGGACAGCAACATGCAAAAGAATGAAACTAGACCACTTTCTTACACCACTCACAAAAATAAATTCTAAATGGATAAAAGATCTGAATGTGAGACAGGAAACCGTCAAAATCCTAGAGGAGAAAGCAGGAAAAAGCCTCTTTGACCTAAGACGCACCAATTTCTTACTCGACACGTCTCCAAAGGCAAGAGAATTAAAAGCAAAGATGAACTATTGGGACCTCATCAGGATAAAAAGCTTCTGCACAGCAAAAGAAACAAGCAACAAAATGAATAGGCAACCAACGGAATGGGAAAAGATCATCGCAAATGACATATCGGATAAAGGACTAATATCTAAAATTTATAAAGAACTTACCAAACTCCAAACCCGAAAAAAAAAAC
This sequence comes from Paguma larvata, assembly GCA_030068075.1. Lineage (NCBI taxonomy): Eukaryota > Metazoa > Chordata > Mammalia > Carnivora > Viverridae > Paguma > Paguma larvata. The sequence continues at coordinate 49,125,946 of CM057830.1, read as the reverse complement.
AACCCAGTGAAGAAATGGGCAGAAGATATGAATAGACACTTCTCCAAAGAGGACATTCAGATGGCCAACAGACACATGAAACGATGCTCAATGTCACTCATCATCAGGGAAATACAAATCAAAACCACACTGAGATACCACCTCACACCAGTCAGAGTGGCTAAAATGAACAAATCAGGAAACTGTAGATGCTGGCGAGGATGTGGAAAAGTAGGCACCCTCCTACACTGTTGGTGGGAATGCAAACTGGTGCAGCCACTCTGGAAAACGGTGTGGAGGTTCCTCAAAAAAATGAAAATAGAGCTGCCCTATGATCCAGCAATAGCCCTGCTAGGAATCTACCCAAGAGACACAGGAATGCTGATGCATAGGAGCACTTGTACCCCAATGTTCATAGCAGCACTTTCGACCATAGCCAAATCATGGAAAGAGACCAAGTGCCCATCAATTGACGAATGGATAAAGAAGTTATGGTACTTATATACAATGGACTACTATGTGGCAATGAGAAGAAATGAAATCTGGCCATGTGTGGCAACATGGATGGAACTGGAGGGTATTATGTTAAGTGAAATAAGTCAGTCAGAAAAAGACAGATACCATATGTTTCCATGAATAGGTGGACTTTGTGAGACTAAGCAAAAACCAGGGGGAGGGAAAGAGGGGAAAGGAAAAAAAAGACACAGAGAGGGAGGGAGATAAAACATAAGAGACTCTCAAAGACTAAGAAAAAACCTGAGGGTAAAGGGGATGAGGGAGGGGGGAGAGGGGGTGATGGGCATTAAAAAGGGTACATGTTGGGATGAACACTGGCTGTTATATGTAAACCAATTTGAAAATAAACTATTATAAAATTAAAAAAAAAAAAAAAGAACTCTGCTTGTTCAATTAAAAAAAAAAAAAAATCTGTCCACTTTTTTCCATCTCCACTGCTGCTACCCTGGTCCCAGCCAAGTAGAATGGATTGCTGCAGCAGGTTTCTAACTGATCTCCCCACATCTTTTCTGGCTTTCCTACGATCTATTCTCCACAAAGCAGTCAGAGGAATCTTTTCAATATTAAGATCTGATCATGTCACTCTCTAGCGTAAAAGCTTTCAATGGCGTCTTCTCTTTGCTCTTATGATAAAGAACAGAATCTTTGCATTGGTCTTTAAAAGCTCTTTGTGGTCTGGCTCCTGACTACTTCTTTAATCTCTCAATCAACTCTCCCTGTTTTTCTTTGGTTCCCAGCCACACTGGCCTTCTTTCTGTTTCTAAAATGTATCATTTTTCCTCTAACCCATCCCCTACAAAGATCCTTTCATGCTATGTATTCTGTAGGGGGCACATGCTTCTCCACTCTCACAACTTACCTAGTTAGCACCAACCCAATCCTTCCTTTAAATAAAATATTACTTTTTGTGGAACTTTCTAAAACTTAGTAAGGCTCCCTGCCATATGTCCTTAGAGAACTATCCTGTTTTCCTCCAGATAACTTAACCATGGTTTTTAAGTATACATTTATTTGAGTCTTGAGTTGAGTAATATCTGCCTCCCCAAGAAGTCTATAAATTCTATGAAAGCAGGGATGGTGTCTATTTTTTATCACTATTGAATGCCAGTGCCTAACACAGTGATTGGCACATGGTATAGTTGGTACTTTGTAAGTATAAATAAATAAGAGGTGGTAAGTCTGCAAAGGGCCTTGCACCTCGTGCTAAGGATTTTTATGTTATTGTGAGGACAATGAGAACTAATGATGTTTTCAAAACACAGGAGTGACTTAATTATGTTTTGCTTTTAGAAAGGATAACATTGCTGAACAGAGGAAGACATATTAGAGAGGATGAGATAGAGCATGGGACATAGAACTCAGTTTGGAAGCCACTGTAATCATTTAGACAAAAATTATGAGGACCTGAACTATTTTATCTCCTGTGGGCCAACCATCTCTCAATTTATTCATCTCTGCACTCATTCCAGAAATTATTTGAGGCAACTTACCTCAGAAAAGCAACATAGCAGGACTATTGCTGGATCATAGGGTAGCTCCATTTTCATTTTTTTGAGGAACCTCCACACCGTTTTCCAGAGTGGCTGCACCAGTTTGCATTCCCACCAACAGTGTAGGAGGGTGCCTACTTCTCCACATCCTCGCCAGCATCTATAGTTTCCTGATTTGTTCATTTTAGCCACTCTGACTGGTGTGAGGTGGTATCTCAGTGTGGTTTTGATTTGTATTTCCCTGATGATGAGTGACATTGAGCATCGTTTCATGTGTCTGTTGGCCATCTGAATGTCCTCTTTGGAGAAGTGTCTATTCATATCTTCCGCCCATTTCTTCACTGGGTTGTTTGTTTTTCGGGTGTGGAGTTTGGTAAGTACTTTATAAATTTTAGATATGATACAGCAATAGCCCTGCTAGGAATCTACCCAAGAGACACAGGAATGCTGATGCATAGGAGCACGTGTACCCCAATGTTCATAGCAGCAATTTCGACAATAGCCAAATCATGGAAAGAGACCAAGTGCCCATCAATTGACGAATGAATAAAGAAGTTATGGTACTTATATACAATGGACTACTACGTGGCAATGAGAAAAAATGAAATCTGGCCATGTGTAGCAACATGGATGGAACTGGAGGGTATTATGTTAAGTGAAATAAGTCAGTCAGAAAAAGACAGATACCATATGTTTCCACGAATAGGTGGACTTTGTGAGACTAAGCAAAAACCAGGGGGAGGGGAAGAGGGGAAAGGAAAAAAAGACACAGAGAGGGAGGGAGATAAAACATAAGAGACTCTCAAAGACTAAGAACAAACTGAGGGTGAGGGGGGTGAGGGAGGGGGGAGAGGGGGTGATGGGCATTAAAAAGGGCACCTGTTGGGATGAACACTGGGTGTTATATGTAAACCAATTTGAAAATAAACTATTATAAAATTAAAAAAAAAGAAAAGCAACGTAATTATAAAAATAAATAAATAACAATTTTAAATAAAAATGACAAATGTAAGGATCAAGAAGTCAAAATGGAGGAACACTGTTCATGAAGGTAAACGAGAAGGAGAAATTAGAAAGATATGGCAGCCACTAGAGCTCACACAGTTGAGCTATGAATTTGGCCCTGAGCTTCCTGGAGTCCATGTGGAAAGGGAGATGTGATCAGCCGCATGATTTTCATTGTAAAAAAAGAAAGGGCATTATTCTTCAGTTCTGACTAGGGAGGGAATATTAAGAATTGAGAGAAGAGGATAAATTAGAGATTTAAAAGAGATAGAGTTGCTAGGACTCGGTGATTAGAAACCCTAGAAGAGAACCAATTTGTGGGGTAAGGAAAAGATGATAAAGTTTTTGGGTATGGTGAGCTTGAGGTATCCATGAACTATCCAAGTGAAGAGGCCCAATAGTAGTTGAGTGGTCTCATCTCAACATTTCCTCCCCCATTCCCTACCCTCCCTCACTCCACCATGTAATTCCTCCCTATTGGAATCACACTTAACCATCCCCAAGTAGGTCTCAACTCTGTTCCTTTGAGCCTACTGTTCCCTCAGTTTTATAATCCTTCTCTCCCTGACCAACTCCTACTCACCCTTGCTAACCCAAGGCAAATGTCATTTTCACTGGGAAGCTGCCCCACTGCCCACCAAAACTCCTTTCCTGCTTCTGTGCTCCTATTATGCTTTGGACACCAAACTTTCCCACTGTCCCCTAATTACTATTGTCTGCCTTTCCCATTAGACTGTCAGCTAAATGAACATGCTTTAGTGAAACTCCATAGAGGAGAAAGAAAGAGAACCTCATGCTATGGCGACCTGAGAGCAGGAGGGGTCATTACATGAAGCCCAGAAGACAGATTGGGGAAACTGCTCCATTGCAGATTAGAACAGGACCAGAACAGAGATACATGGGGATACATTGCCAGGGGGAAGTATCTGCCAAGGGTAGAGGGGCCAGGTGCTCTAGGCCCTTGACCCTAGAGCACTCTGGGAAACATACTCTGGGAGGGACAACCTGAAGGTCAGCCAGCCTGGGGTCAGACTCTTCCTGGCTCTGCCCACACAGGGAAGGATGGGGCTAAACCTTTACACAGGATCTGAGTTCCTCCCAGCCCAGTATCAGAAATGAGTTCGTCGGGGCTTAGTTTCAGCTCCATTACTGGCAGCTTGGGCTAGGAAAGTGTTAGTCTTGTTTTGAGATTCGGGATAACTAACTTTTGCATTGTTTTTGTTAATCCTTCTCTGTTTGCCCTGGAGTTATAAGCGGATTCAAGAGAGGTAAATATCTGACTCAAGTTTAAAAACCTTCAGTGGTATTCTGACAACTACAAGCTAAATTCCAAACTCCTTAGCAAGACATATATGACTAGCCTAATCGTCCACTTAACCATTATTCTGCTCTACAGTCATATAAAAATGGGACAGACTGAAAAGCCATATTTTCTGAATCCTTTGGGCTATTAGGCATGCTGTTCCCATTGCCTAAAATGCCTTTCCCCTGCCGGCTTCCTCCTTTTCCCACTACCCCTGTTCACCTGAAAAACTAGTAATTTTCTTTTAGTCTCAGTTCACCTTATCTGAGATGTCCTCCCTGACCATAGCCACTTTCCCAGACTGAATCTTGTTCCCCTGTCCTGAGCTCCCACTCTTCCTTGAGCTTCCTTGTGTCTTTGAACTCAGACAACATTTGTAGGAGAAATTAAATATGATGCCCCCCAAAAGGACATATGGGTTTATGGGAGTCAAGTTTATGGTTTGACGTTTTGTGGTTCTGGAATGAAGGAGCTGGGCATCAAGGTGTGCTGAGTTGAGTCTTAGCTCTGCCACTAAGGAGCTGCATTATCTTGTTATCTGTATTATCAGTTGTTTTTACCTCTGTAGGCCTGTATCTCTCCATTTGATGGTGGGATAGGACTGAAAGATGTCAGTCGTCAATTCCAGCTCTGATATCCTAGGATTTTTTTTTAAATGTGGAGGAAGAGATAACTGAACTCCTGGGAGAGAAGAAAAGAAGAAATGAGAGCCATCCCATCATCACAATGCAGATTTCTTACAGATTTAACTGTCAAGAATCCTGTGACCTTTCCAGCCTGGAAGGTACTCCTTATTATTTATGACATTCTGTCCGTATTGTATGTATTGTTTTACAGAACACTGAGTCCTTTCACTTGCATTATTTCATTTTATAGCAGCCAGGGAGAGAGACAGAACAAGCATTTAAAGGCTGCCGGTGTTCTTTAGAAGAGAAAACTGAGGGAGAGAAAGAAGTGGTTGTCCCAATCAGTGCTCAAATGACTTAAGGTTTAAATACTTGCAGTCACCCTTTGTAGAGTCACCAACATTTCCAGTTTGCTAGGGATGTGAGACTTTCAGTTTTGAAATGAGAAAAGTCCAGGCAAACCAGAAAGTTTGGTTATCTATACAATCAACTAGCCCTCCTGCTCCTAATCACCCTTGAGGTAAGCAGATGTAGCTGGGGAGCAATGGAGTAGTACCATCCCTCTCCCATGGTCCTGCCCTACTGAGGACCAGGAGGCTAATCTAGCCCTGTTTGATCTCCCCTAATCTGGATTACATCTGACTGGGCTTCTCTTGGCTTAGTGGATCACAGTCCTGGCTGAATGTTAGAATAACTGGGGCAGATTTGCAAAAATTACTATGCCTGGACCCCCAGCCAGATCAATTAAATCAAGTCCTCTGCCTTGAATAAAGTCTGTTCACCAGTATTTTTATAAGCTCTCTGGGTGATTCTAATGTGCAGCCAGGCCTAGGAACTACTGCATCTAGCTGTTCTACATTTTAACCACAGAAAGGATTAGGTCCCTGGATAGAAAAATTTCTCCCCCAAAGGCCTTCTTCCCTCTTCTGCATTTTCTAGCCTTCCGGTATAAAAAATTTCCTCTAGATACTCAAAAGAGGCCTTCTGCAGAATGCAGAATCCCTTCTCCATCCTTCTTTTCCTAGCGGCTTAAGGTGATCTCCTTCCTGAAATTACTGGTATTTTTGCAAAAGGATTTTGGAAAGCATTCAAGATTAAAAGGACAAAGCACTAATGGTGAAAAATTAGCACTGGAGAGGACTCTTAAAACAAGGATTGATCTAGTACCTTTGGAATCACACTACCTAGGTAACCTCCTACCTATCAGTCTAATAACAGAACTAATTTAAAACTAGGACCCAGTAAGAGAAAGACCTGAGGAAGTTCCAGTCTCCTTTCTGGAAGCTCTGCAGTTCTCTCAGGTCAGTTGTATGAGAAGAAAGGGGCTGATGGGGCAGGGAAGCCAGGCAAGGAAAGGAAGGATCTCTGCAAAAGTCTGGCTGGAAAGCCAGGGTAACTGTGGTTTTTGTTCTAACTCACTGCAGGTTCCACTGCAAGGCCTCTGCCCTTATCTTCCCCATCAGCCCCAGGCAAGCAGTGTAGGCTCACAGTATTTGTCAAATCTGAGACTCACAAAAACTAGAAGAAAAGTGACTTGGAGGCTACCTAACTTACTCCGTGACCCTCTCGTTACATACCTTCCTTGGTGATAAGCCCACTCCAATCCTTAGTTGGACAGCCTACTCAATCACAAGAGAGTTGGGGCATTCAAAGAACTTCTTTTATTTAAGCCAGAATTGGTTTCCCTGGAAATTTTTTTCATTATAATAGTTTATTTTCAAATTGGTTTACATATAACACCCAGTGTTCATCTCAACACGTGCCCTCATAATGCCCGTCACACCCTCTCCCCCCTCCCTCACCGCCCTCACCCTCAGTTTGTTCTTAGTCTTTGAGAATCTCTTATGTTTTATCTCCCTCCCTCTCTGTGTCTTTTTTTCCTTTCCCCTCTTCCCCTCCCCCTGGTTTTTGCTTAGTCTCACAAAGTCCACCGATTCGTGGAAACATATGGTATCTTTTTTTCTGACTGACTTATTTCACTTAACATAATACCCTCCAGTTCCATCCATGTTGCTACACATGGCCAGATTTCATTTTTTCTCATTGCCACGTAGTAGTCCATTGTATATATGTGCCACAACTTCTTTATTCATTCGTCAATTGATGGGCACTTGGTCTCTTTCCATGATTTGGCTATTGTCGAAAGTGCTGCTATGAACATTGGGGTACATGTGCCCCTATGCATCAGTATTCCTGTGTCTCTTGGGTAGATTCCTAGCAGTGCTATTGCTGGGTCATAGGGTAGCTCTATTTTCATTTTTTTGAGGAACCTCCACACCGTTTTCCAGAGTGGCTGCACCAGTTTGCATTACAACCAACAGTGTAGGAGGGTGCCTGCTTGTCCACATCCCAACCAGCATCTATAGTTTCCTGATTTATTCATTTTAGCCACTCTGACTGGTGTAAGGTGGTATCTCAGTGTGGTTTTGATTTGTGTTTCCCTGATGATGAGTGACTTTGAGCATCGTTTCATGCGTCTGTTGGCCATCTGAATGTCCTCTTTGGAGAAGTGTCTATTCATGTCTTCCGCCCATTTCTTCACTGGATTATTTGTTTTTCAGGTGTGGCGTTTGGTAAGTTCTTTATAGATTTTAGATACTAGTCGTTTATCCGATATGTCATTTGCAATTATCTTTTCCCATTCCGTTGGTTGTCTATTAGTTTTGTTGGTTGTTTCCTTTGCCGTGCAAAAGCTTTTTATCTTGATGAGGTCCCAATAGATCATTTTTGCTTTAAATTCCCTCGCCGTTGGAGATGTGTCGCATAGAAATTGCTGCGGCTCAGGTCAAAGAGGTTTTTTCCTGCTTTCTCCTCTAGGATTTTGATGGTTTCCTGTCTCACATTCAGTTCCTTCATCCATTTAGAGTTTATTTTTGTGAGTGGTGTAAGGAAGTGGTCTAGTTTCATTCTTCTGCACGTTGCTGCCCAGTTCTCCCAGCAGCATTTGTTAAAGAGGCTGTCTTTGTTGCATTGGACACGCTTTCCTGCTTTGTCAAAGATTAGATGGCCTTATGCTTGTGGGTCCATCCCTGGGTTCTCTATTCTATTCTATTGGTCTATGTGTCTATTTTTGTGCCAATACCATGCTGTCTTGATGACTACTGCTTTGTAGTAAAGGTTAAAATCTGGGATTGTGATGCCTCCCGCTTTGGTTTTATTCTTCAGAATTACTTTGGCTATTCGGGGTCTTTTGTGGTTCCATACAAATTTTAGGATTGTTTGATCTAGCTTCGAGAAGAATGCTGGTGCAATTTTGGTTGGGATTGCATTGAATGTGTAGATTGCTTTGGGTAGTATTGCCATTTTGACGATATTTATTCTTCCAATCCATGAGCATGGGATGTTTTTCCATTTCCTTGGGTCTTCCTCAACTTCCTCCATAAGTTTTTTATAGTTTTCAGTGAAGAGGTCTTTTACGTCTTTGGTTAGGTTTATTCCTAGGTATTTGATGGTTTTTGGTGCGATTGTGAAGGGGATTAGCTTCTTTATTTCTCTTTCTGCTGCTTCATTGATGGTGTATATGAATGCCACCGATTTCTGTACATTGATTTTGTATCCTGCAACTTTGCCAAATTCACGGATCAGTTCTAGTAGGCTTTCTGTGGATTCTGTCGGGTTTTCCATGTAAAGTATCATGTCGTCTGCAAAAAGTGAAAGTTTGACTTCATCCTTGCCTATCCTGATGCATTTTATTTTTCTTTCTTGTCTGATTGCTGATGCTAGGACCTCCAACACTATGTAAAATAGCAGTGGTGAGAGTGGACATCCCTGTCGTGTTCCTGATCTCAGGGGGAAGGCTCTCAGAGGAAGCAGAGAAAAAGAGAGAGAAACTGACTCAGGAACAGGAAAGGAGAATTCCAGAGCTGAGCGATGCAATCAAACAGTATAACATCCGTATTATAGGAATTCCAGAGGAAGAAGAGAGAGAGAAAGGAATTGAAGGGATACTTGAACAAATCATCGATGAGAAATTCCCCAACATGAAGAAGGAAATGGGCATTGAAGTCCAAGAGGCACAGAGAACTCCCCTCAGACGTAACCCGAATAGGCCCTAAGCAAGACACATCATAGTTAAGCTGGGAAAATACAAAGATAAAGAGAGAATCCTGAAAGCAGCTAGGGATAAACGGGCCTTGACTTACAAAGGCAGACACATTAGGGTAGTAGCAGACTTATCAACAGAAACTTGGCAAGCCAGAAGGGAATGGCAGGAAGTCTTCAATGTGATGAACAGGAAGGACATACAGCCAAGAATCCTTTACCCGGCCATCCTGTCATTCAAAATGGATGGAGAGATAAAGGTCTTCCCCAACAAACAAAAACTGAAGGAATACATCACAAATAAACCAATCTTACAAGAGATCCTGAGGGGTCTCTATGAAGGAAAGGTTGGAAGGAACACAGAGGACCAGAGACATCCTTACAAACATGAAACTTACAGACAACACCTTGACTCTAAACCCACATTTTTCAATATTAACACTGAATGTAAATGGACTAAACGCTCCAATTAAAAGACACAGGGTAACAGAATGGATTAGAAAACAAGAGCCATCTATCTGCTGTCTTCAAGAGACCCATTTTACTTATTTATTTATTTATTTTGTTTTTGTTTTGTTTTGTTTTGTTTTGTTTTCTTTTTTAATAGTTTATTGTCAAATTGGTTTCTATACAACACCCAGTGCTCAATCCAATGAGCGCCCTCCTCTGTGCCCACCACCCACTCTCCCCCCTCCCACACCCATCTCTCCCCTCAGTTCTTTCTTATTCTTTGAGAGTCTCTCATGTCATGTCTTCCTTCCTCTCTATGGCTTTTTTTTTTCCTCCTTCCCCTCTTCCCCTCCCACCTGGTTCTCTGCTAGGTCTTCCAAAGCCTACCTATGCATGGGAACATATGGCATCTGTCTTTCTCTACCTGACTTACTTCACTCAGCAAAATATCCTCCAGTTCCATCCATGTTGCCACACATGGCCAGATTTCATTCTTTCTCATTGCTGCATAGTATTCCATTGTATATATATACCACTTCTTCTTTATCCATTCATCAGTTGATGGACACTTAGTCTCTTTCCATGATTTGGCTATTGTCGAAAGTGCTGCTATGAACATGGGGGTACACGTGCCCCTATGCATCAGCAGTCCTGGATCTCTTGGGTAGATTCCTAACAGTGCTGTTGCTGGGTCATACGGTAAGTCTATCTTCTTTTTTTTGAGGAACCTCCACACAGTTCTCCAGAGTGGTTGCACCAGTTTGCATTCCCACCAACAGTGCAAAAGGCTGCCTGTTTCTCCACATCCTCGCCAGCATCTATAGTTTCCTGATTTGTTCATTTTAGCCACTCTGACTGGTGTGAGGTGGTATCTCAGTGTGGTTTTGATTTGTATTTCCCTGATGATGAGTGATCTTGAGCATCATTTCATGTGTCTGTTTGCCATTTGAATGTCTTCTTTGGAGAAATGTCTATTCAAATCTTCCGCCCATTTCTTCACTGGGTTATTTGTTTTTCGGGTGTGGAGTTTGATAAGTTCTTTATAGATTTTAGAAACCAGTCCTTTATCCAATATGTCATTTGCAATTATCCTTTCCCAATCCGTTGGTTGCCTACAGTTTTGTTGGTTGTTTCTTTTGCCATGCAGAAGCTTTTAATCTTAATGAGATCCCAGTAGTTCATTTTTGCTTTTAATTCCCTTGCCTTTGGAGATGTGTCGAGTAGGAATTTGGTGCGTCTTAGGTCAAAGAGGCTTTTTCCTGCATTCTCTTCTAGGATTGTGATGGTTTCCTGTCTCACATTCAGATCCTTTATCCATTTAGAGTTTATTTTTGTGAGTGGTGTAAGGAAGTGGTCTAGTTTCATTCTTTTGCATGTTGCAGTCCAGTTCTCCCAGCACCATTTATTAAAGAGGCTATCTTTTTTCCATTGGGTACTCTTTCCTGCTTTGTCAAAAATTAGTTGGCCATATACTTGCGGGTCCATTTCTGAGTTTTCTATTCTATTCCATTGGTCTATGTGTCTGTTTTTGTGCCAATACCATACAGTCTTGATGACTACCGCTTTGTAGTAGAGGTTGAAGTCTGGGATCGTGATGCCTCCCGCCTCGTTTTTGTTCTTCAGTATTACATTGGCTATTCGAGGTCTTTTGTGGTTCCATACAAATTTTAGGATTGTTTGCTCTAGCTTTGAGAAGAATGCTGGTGCAATTTTGATTGGGATTGCATTGAATGTGTAGATTGCTTTGGGTAGTATTGCCATTTTGACGATATTTATTCTTCCAATCCATGAGCATGGGATATTTTTCCATTTCCTTGTGTCTTCCTCAATTTCCTTCATAAGTTTTTTATAGTTTTCAGTGAAGAGGTCTTTAACGTCTTTGGTTAGGTTTATTCCTAGGTATTTGATGGTTTTTGGTGCGATTGTGAAGGGGATTAGCTTCTTTATTTCTCTTTCTGCTGCTTCATTGATGGTGTATATGAATGCCACCGATTTCTGTACATTGATTTTGTACCCTGCAACTTTGCTGAATTCATGGATCAGTTCTAGCAGGCTTTTGGTGGATTCTGTCGGGTTTTCCATGTAAAGTATCATGTCATCTGCAAAGAGTGAAAGTTTGACTTCCTCCTTGCCAATCTTGATGCCTTTTATTCTGTTTTGTTGTCTGATTGCTGATGCTAGGACTTCCAACACTATGTTAAATAGCAGTGGTGAGAGTGGACACCCCTGTCGTGTTCCTGATCTCAGGGGGGGGCTCTCAGTGTTTCACCATTGAGGATGATATTAGCTGTGGGTTTTTCATAGATGGCTTTTATGATGTTTAAGTATGTTCCTTCTATCCCGATTTTCTCGAGGGTTTTTATTAGGAAAGGATGCTGTATTTTGTCAAATGCTTTTTCTGCATCAATTGACCCTATCATATGGTTCTTATCTTTTCTTTTGTTAATGTGATGTATCACATTGATTTGTGAATATTGAACCAGGCTTGCATCCCTGGAATGAAACCTACTTGATCATAGTGAATAATTTTTCTTATATGCTGTTGAATTCAATTTGCTAGTATCTTGTTGAGAATTTTTGCATCCATATTCATCAGGGATATTGGCCTGTAATTCTCTTTCTTTGCTGGGTCTTTGTCTGGCTTGGGAATCAATGTGATGCTGTCTTCATAGAATGAGTCTGGGAGTTTTCCTTCCATTTCAATTTTCTGGAACAGCTTGAGGAGGATAGGAATTAACTCTGTTTTAAATGTTTGGTAAAATTCCGCAGGGAAGCCCTCTGGTCCATGGCTTTTATTTGATGGGAGATTTTCGATAACTGATTCTATTTCTTTACTAGTTATGGGTCTGTTCAGATTTTCTATTTCTTCCCGTTTGAGTTTTGGTAGCGTGTGTCTATTTAGAAATTTGTCCATTTCTTCCAGGTTCCCGAGTTTGGTGGCATATAATTCTTCATAGTATTCTCTGACGATTGCTTTTATTTCTAAGGGATTGGTTGTAATTACTCCCTTTTCATTCATGATTTTATCTATTTGAGTTCTCTCTCTTTTCTTTTTGAGAAGCCTGGCTAGCTGTTTGTCTATTTTGTTTATTCTTTCAAAGAACCAGTTCTTGGTTTCATTGATCCGTTCCATTACTTTTTCTGTTTCCATATGATTAATTTGTGCCCTGATCTTTGTTATTTCTCTCTTTCTACTGGGTTTGGGTTGTTTTAGTTGTTCTGCTTCTAGTTCTTTTAGGCATGCCATTAGGATTTGTGTTATTGATTTTTCTTCTTTCTTGAGGTGGGCCTGGATTGCAATATATTTCCCTCTCAGGACTGCCTTTGCCGCATCCCAGAGTGTTTGGATTGTTGTGTTTTCATTTACATTTGTTTCCATATATTTTTTAATTTCTTCTTTGATTGCTTGGTTGACCCACTCGTCTCTTAATAGGCTGTTGCTTAGTCTCCATGATTTTGGATATTTTCCATGCTTTTTTCTTTGGTTAATTTCAAGTTTCAAAGCATTGTGGTCTGACAAAGTACACGGTATGACCTCAATTCTATTATATTTATTCAGAGCTTCCCTGTGCCCCAGAATGTGGTCTATCTTGGAAAATGTACTGTGTGCAGTTGAGAAGAATGTAAATTCCTTTGCTTCTGGATGAAGCGCCCTGAAGATGTCTATTAGGCCCATCTGTTCTAAAGTGTCGTTCAGGGCCATTGTTTCTGTGGTGATTTTCTGTTTTGTGGATCTGTCCAGTGCTGAGAGTGGAGTGTTAAGGTCCCCTACTATTAGGACATTTTTATCGATAAGGCTGCTTATGTTTGTAATTAGTTGTTTTACATATTTGGGTGCCCCCAAATTCGGCGCGTAGATATTTATAATTGTTAGCTCTTCCTGTTGGATAGTCCCTATGATTATTATATAATGCCCTTCTTCATCTCTTATTATATCCTTTACTTTAAAGTCCAGTTTGTCTGATATAAGTGTGGCTACTCCAGCTTTCTTCTGACTTCCAGTAGCCTGGGAGATAGTTCTCCATCCCCTCACTTTCAATCTGAAGGTATACTCAGGTTTAAGATGAGTGTCTTGAAGACAGCAAATAGATGGGTCTTGTTTTTTAATCCATTCTGTTACCCTGTGTCTTTTGATTGGTGCATTTAGTCCATTTACATTCAGTGTTAATATTGAAAAATAAGGGCTTACAGTCCCTGTATTATCCGTAGGTTTCATGCTTGTAAGTTTGTCTCTGGTAGTTTGTGTTCTTTGCAACCTTTCCTTCATAGTGTGCCCCTCAGGATCTCTTGTAATGCTGGCTTGTTGGAGATGAATTCCTTCAGTTTTTGTTTGCTGGGGAAAACCTTAATCTCTCCTTCTAGTCTGAATGACAGGCTAACTGCGTACAGGATTCTTGGTTGCATATCCTTCCTGCTCATCATGTTGAGGATATCCTGCCATTCCTTTCTAGCTTGCCATATTTCTGTAGATAAGTCTGCTACTATCCTTATGTGTCTGCCCTTGTATGTTAAGTCCCTTTTATTTCTAGCTGCTTTCAGGATTCTCTCTCTGTCTTTATATTTGGCCAATTTCACAATGATGTGTCGTGCAGAGGGTCTATTCAGGTTACGTCTGAGGAGAGTTCTCTGTGCCTCTTGGTTTTCCATGCCCGTTTCCTTCCTCATGTTGGGGAAGTTCTCAGCAATGATTTGTTCAAGAACCCCTTCGACTCCTTTCTCTCTTCTTCCTCTGGAACTCCTATAATACGGATATTGTTTCGTTTGAGTGCATCGCTCAGCTCTCGAATTCTCCTTTCCTGTTCCTGGATCAGCTTCTCTCTCTTTTTATCTGCTTCCTCTTTTTCCATAAGTTTATCTTCTAATGCACTTACTCTTTCTTCTACCTCTTCAATCCATGCTGTGGCTGCTTCTAATTTGCCCTGTATTTCATCCAAGGCCTTTTTTAATTTTTGCTGACCATTTTTAAGGTCCTTGAACTCTGATGCGTGGGACCCCTTGCATTCATCTATGCTTTTTTCAAGCCCAGCGATTAGTTTTATGATTATCATTTTATATTCGTGCTCTGTTATGTTGCTTATATCCGTTTTCATCAATTCTTGAGCGGTCCTTACTTCCTGTAGATTCTTTTGAGGAGAATTCTTCCTTTTCGTCATTCTGGCTAGGTGTGTATTGGATTGTTTCTTGGAATTGCCCTGGAAAGGGAAACAGACTGACAGACAAACAGAAAACAGAAATACTCAAACGTACCAACAAATAATACAGACAAGCGGTTCACAAAAGAAAAAAGAATAACAAATGACACTCTGAGGACAATGTCCTGAAATACCAGCTACACGGTAAGGACAGGGTATGTAGTGTGCTGGTGGCAGAGCGTCTACAGAAAGAATAATAACAGTTGTGGGGGAAAGAAGGAAATGGTCTTTGCCCAGGTAGAGTGACTAAAGAGCTTAATTCAGACTGAGAGAAATCAGAATAAGGACGGTTACAAGGAAAAAGGAATGAAGACAGAAATTGCTCGGATGAGATTATGTGGCCTGGTTATTCCAGAGAGAGAAATAGGGAAGTACAGAAGGAGATGAAAAACATGCCTTTAGAGAGTGGGTTAAGATTCTGTTTAAGTCAGCCAGGCCCCTGGATAGTCAGCTCAGGAGTGGGGATCAGTAAGAAGAATAACAGGGAGCATATATTTTAAAAAGAAATGACTTGGAGTTACTCCACGCAGTGGTCTGGACTTGGCCTATGTAGCTCCCGCTGAGAGGTGTCACTCCTGTGCGGATGTGCGTGGTTTAGTGTAGGTGGGTGGTCTCCACTGAGGCAAGGATGGCTCTGGGAGTGACTTCCTGGGGCTGGTGCTTGTCGCCCTTAAGACAACAATGGCGTCCCTTCAGTCCTTTGTTCCCAGTCCCGGGGCTTCCACTCGCCCCCTTGTTTCTGTCCTTACTCCGCTATGGGCACTGGTGCAGTGCGGTCCACTGGACGGTGGGTGCCTGCCTGCCTGCCACCCCCGAAACTTCTGCAAATGTCTCAGGGTTAGAGGTGCTCCGTGGGCGACTAGGGGCCCGCTGGCAGCCCGTCGCGCTGAGGGCTCCCCGCTCGCCTGACCGGGGCGACTTGTGCGCACTTCCTACTCAGGCGACAGCGGTGGCGGCAGTCCCAGCAATTGTTCGCACCCCACGGGGCCCTCGGCAGCGACTAGCGCCCAATCCCGGCTCAGGCAGGCAGCGGCAATGGTCCCAGGTCTCCGGCTCTCCACGGGAGGGCGGCGCGACTGGCGTGCAATCCCTGCTCAGGTGGCAGCAGTGGGGATCCCAGCGGTTTTTCGCTCCCCACGGAGCTGCGGCGGCGACTAGCGCGCACTCCCCGCTCTGGTCAGCAGCAGCCGTGGCGGTCCCACGGTTGTTCGCTCCGGGGCCGGAGGCGGCAGCGGCGCCCGGCGCGCACTCCGGGCTGGGGCCGGCAGCAGTGGCGGCGGTCCCGCGGTCGGTCGCTCCCCACCCTGCTGGCGGCTGAGCAACTCTGGGCCGGGGGGGCTGACTGTGCCTCCGTCCGCGGTCCAGCACAAGGAGAGTTCTGCTGAGTTCTGCTGTTAGACACAGAGCTTCTCCTTCTAAGCCCTGTCTTTAGGGGCTAGATGGTGGTGGTCTCCCCCTCTCTGGCCCTCTCCTTCGGATGTTGGGCGCTTTCCCTGCTGTCCCCGGCTCGCCCTCCCCCAGCTCAGTTTCCTGAGTTCGTTTTGTCTGTTCTCGATTAGACTCACGGTCCTAGGGTGTTGTCTATGTTCCTTGCGTTCCTTGTAGGCTGCTACACCTTTTCTGGCAGGTTCTTGGAGTTGAGAATCTGTTTCGGTCCCTCTCAATTCAAAAAACAAGGGAAACTTTGGGCCTCCCTACTCCTCCGCCATCTTGGCCTGCCTCCTTTCCACTATTTCAAGAGACGCATTTTAAACCTGAGGACACCTTCAGACTGAAAGTGAGGGGATGGAGAACTATCTACCATGCTGCAGGAACTCAGAAGAAAGCTGGAGTAGCCACACTTATATCGGACAAACTGGACTTTAAAGTAAAAGATGTAATAAGAGATGAAGAAGGGCATTATGGAATAATCACAGGGACTATACAGCAGGAAGAGCTAACAATTATAAATATCTATGTGCCGAATTCTGGGGCACCCAAATTTGTAAAGCAACTCATTACAAACATAAGCTATCTTATTGATAAAAAATGTGCTTGTTGCAGGAGACCTTAATACCCCACTCACAGCACTGGATAGATCCACTAAACAGAGACTCAGCATAGAAACAATGGACCTGAACGACACGCTGGAACCGGTGGGCCTGACAGATATCTTCAGGGCCCTTCATCCAGAAGCAAAGGAATTTACATTCTTCTCAAATGCGCATGGTACATTTTCCAAGATAGACCACATTTTGGGGCACAA
This sequence comes from Paguma larvata, assembly GCA_030068075.1. Lineage (NCBI taxonomy): Eukaryota > Metazoa > Chordata > Mammalia > Carnivora > Viverridae > Paguma > Paguma larvata. The sequence goes on along the minus strand of CM057830.1, from coordinate 49,109,099 downwards.
GGAAGCGCTGAATAAGTATACAAAAATTGAGATCATACCATGCACAATTTCAGACCACAATGCTTTGAAACTTGAAATCAACCACAGGAAAAATTCTGGGAAGCCCCCACAAACATAGAGGCTTAAGAACAACCTACTAAAAGACGAATGGGTCAACCAAGTAATCAGAGAAGAAATTAAAAAATACATGGAAACAAATGAAAATGAAAATAGGACAATCCAAGCACTTTCAGATGCGACAAAGGCAGTCCTGAGAGGGAGATATATTGCAATCCAGGACCATCTCAAGAAACAAGAAAAATTCCTAACACAAATTCTAACAGCACGCCTAAAGGAACTAGAAGCAGAACAGCTAAGACAGCCCAAACCCAGCAGAAAGAGAGAAATAACAAAGATTGGGGCACAAATTCATCATAAGGAAACAGAAAAAGTAATGGAACAGATCAATGAAACCAAGAGGTGGTTCTTTGAAAAAATAAACAAAATTGATAAACCTCTAGCCAGGCTCCTCAAAAGGAAAAGAGAGAGAACCCAAATAAATAAAATCTCGAAAGAAAATGGAGTGATTACAACCAATCTCTCAGAAATACAAGCAATCACCAGAGATTATGAAAAACTCTATAATGTCAAATTGAACAACCTGGAAGAAATAGACAAATTCCTAAACAGCCACACACTACCAAAACTCAAATGGGAAGAAATAGAAAACTTTAACAGACCCATAACTAGTGAAGAAATTAATCAGTTATCAAAAATCTCAGCAAATAAAAGTCCAGGGCCAGATGGCTTCCCTGCGGAATTCTACCAGACATTTAAAACAGTTAATTCCTATCCTCCTCAAGCTCTTCCAAAAAATTGAGATGGAAAGAAAACTCCCAGACTCATTCTATGAAGCCAGCATCACTTTGATTCCCAAACCAGATAGAGACCCAGCAAAAAAAGAGAACTACAAGCTGATATCCTTGATGAACATGGATGCAAAAATTCTTAACAAGATATTAGCAAATAGAATCCAACAGCATATAAAAAGAATTATCCACCACGATCAAGTAGGATTCATCCCTGAGTTGCAGAGATGGTTCAACATTCGTAAATCAATCAACATGATACATCACATTAACAAAAGAAAAGATAAGAACCATATGATCCTGTCGATTGATGCAGAGAAAGCATTTGACAAAATACAGCATCCCTTCTTATTAAAAACTCTTGAGAAAGTCGGGATAGAAGGAACATACTTAGGCATCATAAAAGCCATTTATGAAAAGCCCACAGCTAATATCATTCCCTGGAATTTTTAATCTCTGGCTCCAATTCTTCAACTATTTCCCTGAGTTAGATCCACTTTTTCTTAGCCCACTTACTTCCTTCTTGGACAAGATTCAATTTGTCATTTGTCTGTGTGCCTGTTAACATGCCATGCCCAAAGCTGGACCTGGGATCTGCCTAATAAAGAGATGAACTTCTTCTAGAAATGATATTTCTATTATTATAGTCCAAGATACCACACACACACACACACACACACCATAATTTACACTCTCTACATGCTGATATATAATCTGCTTTTTACACTCAACAGTATTTCATGGGCATCTTTCTATGTCAACTAAAATGAGTCTATTTTACCATTTTAAGTGGTTTCATTGATTGGATATACCATGGCTTATTTAAGCATTCTTCTATCAAAGGATACTTGGACTGTTTCCAATTGTGTACTATCAAACAGCATTATGCATATATTTCTGCATACTGGTCCACATTTAATCCTCAGTTTGTCAAAGGGTAAGCAAATTTTAAATTTTGATACATGTCACCAAACAATCCTTAGAGAAATTGTTCTAACTCCCATTTCCATGAACAGTACATGCAAATACTTTTATCTTGACATGCCAACAATACTGGGTATTAGTCATTTTAATCTTTGCCAATGTGCTAGACCAAAACAAATCCCCTTTATTTTCATTTATTTCATTACTAATGAAGTTGAGCATCTTTTCATGTTAAGTTAGTGGTTTATGTTTCTTTATTTACAAATTATTTATTCATATTATTTGTTCATTTTTTCCTGAGGTTTTATCTTTTAATTATTGACTCACAAAATTTATTTACATTTTAAGGATATCAATCCCCTTTATGTCAAATATCTTGCAGATTTGTCCCTAGTTTTTCTTCATCTTTTGATTTTAATTTTTGCAACACAATTTTTTTTTTTAATTTTTAGGTCACCAGCCTTTATTTATATTCATTTTGTTATTTGTGTCTTATACTACCAAAGTTATAAAAATATCAGTCCATATTTACTTTTAATACATTCAGGCCCTCATTTCAGCTACTATACATTTTCTTCTCCCACCTCTGCCTTCCATCAGAACTCATCACTTGGAACCTACTCTCCTCTGCTTTCTGCTAGGTGACCGCTAGATTAAAGCTCATAAACTGAGATATGCTAATAGCTGCCTATATGTTCTCAGGCTTGCAGGTGTTATCCTGTCATTTGATAGGAAATTCTTGGAAGTCACTGCTACCCCATAGGAATACCTCTCTAATGGTGTCATTCTAAGTACTAAGACAGATGGGTGAAGGAAATTATTTGGAGGCATCAGGGATGTAGGTGGTATAGTGGAAATAGTACCAGGTTTAAAGTTAGACAAATCTGCATTTTGGATCCCAGCACTAGCTGTGTGTTGTGGCCAATTTATATTCTCTTTCTGAAACTGAGTTTCTTCATCCATAAAATGAGAAGACTACTATGTGCTTTTTATAGTTATTATCTGTTTGTCATCTGTGCCCCCCCATCCAGTCTCATTATCACTAAACTCCCAGCATCCAGTACAGCACCTGACAGATAATAGGTGCACAGCAAATGTTTACTACTTGAATGAATGGATCCATGGAAAAGTGGCTGGCAAATAGTAGGTACTGTGTAGGTTTCTGTGTAGGTAACTGTGTAGGTTCCTGTGGTTTCCTTCCCTCTCAGAATCCTCCCAGAGTAAGCCCAGCCTTTAGCTGCCCCTCATGGAAAAAGAAATCTTACATTTCTACCCCCTCCTATTTCAGACAATAAGAAATGGCCTACTTTTCCCTCATTAAGAAGATAGCCAAGAACACCTGGGCTAAGTCAAACCTGGAAGCAAAAGAGGACCATTTGCCTCAGTGGGGGAGGGCATGCTACTAAAGATGTGCCAGTCTTTTCTGAGGGCAGCACACCACACTCTCATATTGGCTTAGGATCCAGGAACCCTGGAGCCCATAACCTTCTTAACGTCCCAGACAGACAGCAAGCTTTCAAGCTGGGAGATTCATATTGGGGTCCTGGCTCTGCCACTTATTTGTTCTGCAACCCTGGAAAATTCACTTCCACTTCTCAGGATCTCTGGAAACTGGAGCTCATAATACTTTCCATACTTTGCTCATAAAGAGCAAGTGAGATAATAAGAGGTCCACATATTTGTTACAGCACTTTATGCATGCAGAGTTATTTCACTGCATCTTCACCACAATCCCATGTGATGAGTATCATGATGGCTATATTACAGGATATTAAACTGGGACTCAGCAGGGTTAAATAAGTTGCCAAAGATCACACAACTATAAATTGGCACAGTTGGATTTAGTATATGTGCTGCCGAAGCGAGCACAGGCACAGTTGGATTTAAATTCAGATCTCTCTGATTATAGCTGCTCCCACTGAATGCCAGGCACTGTGCTAGGCACTAGGAATATCATCATCAAGTCTGAGTTCCTCAGGGAGCTTACTTTTTAGTAGGTGAGGCAGATGTGTAAATAGATGACCAAGGTACATGGTGATAAATAAAATGACAGAGAGAGGGGCACCTGGGTGGCTCAGTCGGTTAATTGCCCGACTTTGGCTCGGGTCATGATCTCACAGCCTTTGAGTTCAAGCCCCGTGTAGGGCTCTGTGCTAACAACTCAGAGCCTGGAGCCTGCTTCGGATTCTGTGTATATCTGTCTCTCTGCCCCTCCCCTCCTCATGCTTTGTCTCTCCTGTTCTCAAAAATAAATAAAACATCAAAAAAACAAAATTTTTTAAATGACAGAGAGATTACGGGAGAATATAGGAGGGGCATCTAATCCAGCCTTGCAAAAGCAGAAAAGTTTCACAAAAATGTGGTGCTTGAGCTGAGACTTGAAGAGTAAGCAGTAGTTCCCCACATAAACCAGGGAGAGGAAAACTCATACCACGCAAAAGGAACAGCAAGTAAACAAGCGAGAAGTGTGAAAGCATATATCAACCATAAAAACTGCAGTAATTAAAACAGTTTGATACCAAAGAAAGAACAAAAAAAAAATCAGTTGGTCAGCATAGAGTTTATTCATAATCTCAAATGCATAAGAGAATTTATGTTTATCACCTGTTGAATTTCTTTCAATGATTATTTTATTGAAAACCTATGATTTTATAGGTGCTTTATTAGGTACTGAGGATACAACTGTGTAGAAAAATCACTGCCATCATGGGCCTTAAATTCTAGTAGGAGAGAAAGACAATAAATAAATAAATCAGTCTAATATGTAGCAAAGTAGATGGTGATAATAAAGCAGGGGAGGAAATAAAGGATGTGAGGGCAGTACTAAATTTAGATAAAGAGGTCAGAGAAGGCCTCACTGAGAAAGCCACAGTTAAGTGGCAACATGAAGGAACTGAAGGGACAAGCAAAATATCAGGGAAAGATCATTCTGGGAAGAGGGATTAGCAAGGGCAAAGGTCCTGAGGTGGTAGCTCATGTGTTCTTAGAACAACAAGGAGGCCCTTATGGCTGGATCAGAGAGAGATAGAATAACAGGGGATTAGGTTGGAGAGATAGTTGCTTTGGATGGCAGTAGGGCATCAAAAGTTTGAAGGGTTTTACTTTTCATTTTACTACGCTGTTTGAATTTCTACATGTAGGCATGTGTTAACTATTGTGGATTGTTTTTTGCTTGTTTGCTTTTTGTTCATTTGTTTGTTTGAGAGAGGGAGAGAGAAGGGGGAGAGAAAGAGGGGGGGAGAGAGAGAGAGAGAGAGAGAGAGAGAGAGAGGATGTCAGGTTAGAAGAATGTGGAGAATGGAGTTTTGAAGGTTCCAAGGGGAAACATTGCAAGTAAGGGAAGGGAAGAATTTGGAAAGGCAAGTGGGGGCTAAATCACAATCAGGCTTAGCCTTTTGTGTCAGGCTAAGGAGTTTGGGATTTTATCCAATATGTACTGGAAAGCTAGTGAACTCTTTAAGCAGAAGTGACCCAGTCAGAGCTGGCTCTCCACTCCTACCCACAACCCGAAATATGACAGGTTTCTCTGGCCAGTAGAGAAACTAGTAGAGACTAGATTGTCCAGAGAGAATCTGGAATCCATGCCAGAAATACAAAACTAGGGTCGAAGTACAGAAGATGGATCTAAGATATTCTTTTTTTCTCCCTTCTTATGAGAGATATTAATAGCACCCTCTTCGGGATTCCCCACATATATATATTTAGAGAGAAAAACGAACTGACCTCTAGGATCCCTCCCAGCTGGAACACTTTGGAGTCTTGAGATTTGAGGTGCTTTATTCACCTCCTTTCTGCTTTCTGACTGGCTCATCGTCTGTTGCCACTTCTCCCCTATCCCTCCATGTCGCACTCTGGGGAGTGTTACTATTGTTTTATCAGGGCTGGTAGGAGCTGAGGAAGAATAGAAAGTAGGCCTCAGTTCTTTTATCATGAATGAGTCCTTTGGCATATGAGGCTGAATGGAGGGGTAGGAGCCTTCTGGGATATTTTAAAAGCATCTAAAAATAACCTCAAGACCTTAGTCAGAGAACGCAGGGCCCGGACACTGACTGAACATTGGAACTCACAGTCTTTGCCAAGTTCCCACCCTAGCTCCATCCTCTTACTAAATAAGTCAGTTTTCCCTCCTTCCTTAGCTGTCTCTTTGGAGGCTCCACCCAATCCTAAAAAGTTCAAATTTAGCCCTAAGTCTCCATCCCTAACTCTTCTGGAAAGAAAGCTCAAAATATGGCAGCTTATCCTCTCTAGAAGTCCCTGTGGGTTCTGAGATGGGAAAGAAAATTAGACAGGGAAAAGTTGAGACCAAGACACATGCCCACAGAGGTCAGGAAACAAATAAGAGACACTGGGATATGGAAAAAAATAGGGAAGGAAAGAGAATGAGGAGAGAAACAGAAAGGATAAGATAAAAAGAAAAACAGAGTCTGAGATTGGGGTAAAGAAGGAGAAATACTCAGAGACAGAAATAAATACAGAGGGCAAGAAAAAAGCAAAAAGAGTGAAACATATGTAGAGTCAGAAACAGACAGAGAAAATGGGAGAGTGGGAGCCAGAGAAAAGAGAGGGAGCCTCAGTTCCTTGTTTTGTCCTAAACCTTTGTATCAAGCCACAACCTGTGAATGAGGTCTGAATTGAGCCCTGGAGGTAGTCCCTATGGAACCCAATTCCTGAGGGGTGGGAGCTGACAGGGCACCCCAGAGGCCTGACTAACTGAGAGACCAAGATAAGTATGTATGGCAGTGAGCCCAAGCAGCCCTCATATTTGGATGGTGTTGGCTCCAGACACTCACACCCACATAAACTGCAGATAGGCCAACAAATAGTCACCCCCAAAGCAAGTGCTTAATATTTATCTATTTATTTTGAGAGAGAGAGAGAGAGAGAGAGAGAGAGAGAGAGAGAGAGAGAGAAGCAGAAGGACAGAGAGAGGGAGAGAGAGAAACAATCCCAAGCAGCCAGCACAGAATCCAACACAGGGCTCCAACTGAAATCAAGAGTAAGATGTTTAACCAACTGAGCCACCCAGGCGCCCCTATATTTGATATTTAAAACGACTTCAGATGCTCCTGGGTGGCTCAGTTGGTTAAGCATCTGACTCTTAATTTTGGCTCAGGTTAGGATCTTATGGTTCGGTTCGTGGGTTTCAGCCACCCATGGGGCTCTGCGCTGGCAGCACAAGGCTTCTTTGGAATTCTCTCTCTCCCTTTCTCTATACCCCTCCCCAATTCATTCTCTCTCTCTCAAAAATAAATAAACATAAAAATAAATAAATAAACTTCAAATAAAAGTCATATTAAGAGATATCAGAATATTAATGAACTTCTTTACACTGATTTCAACGGCTTATTATTATTTTTATTTTTAATTTCATGGGATCAGGGACCCTAGAACCTGTTCATCATTTAGGGCCGTTTCTTCACCTAACTTGCCACCATGGTTCTAGGTATTAGGGTAAGGTGGGATATGCTGCCCTTCTGGGCCTGTTTGGATGCCTCTCTGACTACTGCTTCTCAGTCATCAATTTTAGGGCCCCTAGACAAAAAGTAGTTTTTTTTTAGCAAAAACCTCTTTTGGGGGTTGTGAGGGTCAGTTGGGGAGAAAGCAAAGAGATTCATCCAAGAAGGTGAATAAAGGATGTCTGGTCTGGTGGTAATGCATTGGACCACATAGGTTTAAGGCCCAATTCTGCTCCTGAAATGCTGTGTGACCTTGGGTAGTGACTTCAACGTTCTGAAACTCGGCCTCCTTCTTAATAAAATGGAACTATTGCCAATTGTGTTGGAGTTCACATGAGGTTTGGAGGAGAATAAGCTATTAAAAAACTACAAGTGTGAGAATATTTCCTGTTACTACCAATAGCTTTAGGAAATGTTGGACCATTAAGGTGAACATAGTTCCTGGTACAGATTAGGCTCTCTGAATTTCTCTAGGGCAGGAATAAGATTAGAGAGCAAAAAAGCCTGAGAGAAGCCTGGGGAAAAACAGGGAAAACTGATACAGAGAGTTAAAAATGGGAATCTGACTTTATTGTCTTAATAAGAACTGAAATGTGATTAATTTTTATGGCCTTATTGGGCTTTGTTTGGTGATGGGTTAGAGAGGAATTACAAATATATTTAATATGTAAAAAGCTCTTTATAAAAGATACCCTTGAAAAGGGAGCATGGCCAGCCTACCAGGGACCCAGGATGTAGCCAGATCTTTGATAGCAGAAGTCTGAGCAGGAATCCCTAAGAGATGGGGCACCATGAAAGTCTCCAACCTGGACAAAAGTTACTCTTGTGGATTACATGGCTCCTCAGTGCCTATGGAGTCAATTCTAAACTCCTTTTTGTAGTATGTAAGTCCTTTCATCCCTTACCACATTCTCCCCATATTCTGGCTTCTTTCCAACTCTATATCCCTGACCTACAGCCATATGAAAATTATGGCCACCATAATCTATGTTTACTCTCTGCCTGAAATGCATCCATGTCACCCCTCCGTTTGCTTAGCTAAGCTAAGTAAGGCTTTGCTAAAGAACACCTTTACTGGGAAATCTTTCTGACCATCTTCTGTCCCCAGCCTGGGACATGGTTCATGCCTCCTCCACTCAACAATCTAGATTGACATTGTTTTCATGTTTATGTTCCCCATAAGAAAATGAATATTTTGAGTGTAGGGACAATATAATCTCCATCTTTGTAATAATAATGAGAAGTGACTCATAAGGTACACAAGGGTTTATTTTTATAGTGATGAAAATGTTTTAAGTTCATTTTTTTAAGTTTTTATTAAATTCCATTAGTTAACATACAGGTTAGTTTCAGGTGTATAATTAGTGCAATATTAATTTCAGGGGTACAATTTAGTGATTCAACACTTCCACACATCACGCAGTACTCATCACAGCAAGTGCCCTCCTTAATCCCTATCACCTATTTAACCTATCACCCCACTCACCTCCCCTCTGATAACCATCATTTTGTTCTCTAAAGTTCAGAGTCTGTTTCTTGGTTTGCCTCTCTCTCTCTCTTTTCCCCCTTTTATCATCTGTTTAGTTTCTTAAATCCCATATATGAATGAAACTATAAGTTACTTGCCTTTTTTTATGGATTAGTATTATTCCATTCTGTATATATACTATATCTTCTTTATCCATTCATCAGTCAATAGACACATGGGCTTTTACATTATTTGGCTATAAAAATGCTATAAACATCTGGGTGCATATATTCCTTTGAATAAGTATTTTTGTATTCTTTCGGTAAATACCTACTAATACAATTGCTGGATCTTAGGGTAACTTTATTTTTTACTTTTTTGAGGAACCTCCATATTGTTTTCCAGAGTGGCTGCACCTGATTGCATTCCCACCAAAAGTGCAAGAGAGTTCCCCTTTCTCCACATCTTCACCAACACTTGTTGTTTCTTGTGTTGTTAATTTTGGCCATTCTGACTAGTGTGAGATACTATCTCATTGTAGTTTTGATTTGTATTTCTTTGATGATGAATGATGTTGAGCATCTTTTCATGAGTCTGTTGGCCATCTGTATGTCTTCTTTGGAAAAATGTCTATTCATGTCTTTATCCATTTTTTAACTGCATTATTTGTTTTTTAAGTGTTGTATTTTATAAGTTCTTTATATATTTTGAATACTAACCCTTTATCAGACATGACATTCGCAAATATCTTCTCCCATTCTGTTGGTAGATTTTTATAAATGATTCGATTTATTTAATGGTTATTGGTACGTTAATATTTTTCTATTTCTTCCTGTTTCATTTTGGTAGTTGATATGTTTCTAGTAATTCATTCATTTCTTCCAAGTTGTCCAATTTATAGGCATATAGTTTTTCATAATATTCTCTTAATATTTTTTGTATTTCTGTGGTGCCGATTGTTACTTCTCCTCTGTCATTTGTGATTCTATTTATTTGGGTCCTTTATCTTTTCTTTTTGATAAGTCTGGCTAGAGGTTTATCAATTTTATTAAGTTTTTCAAAGAAACCGCTCCTGCTTTCATTGATCTGTTGGATTTGGGATTTTTGTTTGTTTCTATATCACTTATTTCTGCTGTAATTTTTATTATTTCCTTCCTTCTGATGGCTTTAGGTTTTATTTATTGTTCTTTTTCTAGCTTCCTTAGGTACAAGGTCAGGTTGTTTATTTGAGATTTTTCTTGCTTTTTGGTATAGACCTATATTGCTGTATACTTCCCTCTAAGGACTGCATTCACTGCATTCCAAAGGTTTTAGACTGTTCTAATTTTCATTTGTGTCCATATATTTTTTAAATTTCTCATTCGATTTCCTGGTTGACCCATTCATTGTTCAGTAGCATGCTGTTTTCCCTTCATATATTTGTGTTTTTTCCAGATTTTTTCTTGTGGTTGACTTCTAACTTCATAGTGTTTTAGGCAGAAAAGGTGCCTGGTATGATTTCAATCTTCTTGTATTTATTGAGTCCTATTTTGTGACCATGTGCCCTTGAAAATAATGTTTATTCTGATGTTTTAGGATAAAATGTTCTGAATGTATTTGTTGAGCCCATCTGGTCCAGTTTGTCTTTCAAAGCCATTATTTCCTTGATTATTTGTTTAGATGACCTGTCTATTGATGTAAGTGGGGATTTAAAGTCCTAATATTTTTAATTAGTTCTTTTATGTTTATTATTAATTATTTGATGTATTTTGGTGCTACCATGTTGAATGTATAAATATTTACAATTGTTACATATTTTGTTGGATTGTTCATTTTATGATTATATAGTGTCCTTCTTTGTCTCCTGTTACAGTTTTTGTTTTAAAGTCTATTTTGTCAGATATAGGTATTGCTACTCTGGCTTTTTTTGACAGCCATTTTCATGATAAGTATTACTCCATCCAATCACTTTAAGATTTAGGTCTCAAATGAGTCTTTTATAGGCAGCATGTACACGGATCTTTGTGTGTGTGTGTGTGTAATCCATTCTGACACCCTATGTCTTTTGATTGGAGCATTTAGTCCATTTACATTCAATATGTAAATATTGATATGTACTTATTATCATTATATATTACCTGTTTTGTCATTGCTTCTGGAGATTTTCTCTGATCTTTTCTTGTTTTTGTCACTTTGGGTGTCTCCTTTGCATTCAAAGAGTTCCCTTTAATATGTCTTGACAGGCTAGTTTGGTGGTTACAAGATCCTTTAGTTTTTGTTTGTCTGGGAAACTCTTTATCTCTCCTTCTATTCTGAATGATAGCCATGCTGTATAGAGTGTCTTGGCTGCAGATTTTTCTCATTTCTCACTTTGTATATATTATGATACTCTCTTCTGGCTTACCAAGTTTCTGCTATGGGTCTTCCCTCATAAGTTAGGGACCTCTTTTGTCTTACTGCTTTTAAGATTTTTTCTTTGTCACCATATCTTGGAAATTTAATTAGAATATGTCTTGGTCTGCTTTCATTGATTTGATGGGAGTTCTCTGTGCCTCCTGGATTTGGATGTCTTCTCCAGATTAAGAAAATTTCCAACTATTATTTCCTCAAGTAAATTTGCTGCCCCCTTTTCTCTGTTCTTCTTGGGATTCCTATAATCCACATGTTACTACAATTGATGGTCACTGAGTTTCCTAAGTATATTCTCCTGTGCATAATTCTTTTTTCTCTCTTTTATTCAGCTTCATTATTTCCCATTACTTTGTCTTCTGAGCCAGTAATTTGTTCCTCTGCTTCTTCCATCCTGATGTTGCGTCAAGCTTGTTTCTAATCTTTACTCTTGCACTCTTCATCTGTAATTGATTCTTTTTTAACTCTTTTAATCTATATGGTAAAGTTCTCACTGATGTCTTCTATTCTTTTCTCAATCCCATTGAGTATCTTTATGATTGTTGCTTTACATTCTCCATCAAACATGTTACTTATATCTGTTTCAGTTAGGTCTTTGGCCTTGACTTTATCTTTTTCTTTCATTTTGGATAAATTTCTCCACCTTCACATTTTGTCTAAGTCTTAACCTTTTTTCTCTGTGTTGGAAAAGCCAGTTAGGACTCCTGCTTCTAAAAGTAATGGCCTTATGCTAACAGACACATGAAAAGATGCTCAACATCACTCATCAACAGGGAAATACAAATAAAAACCGCAATGAGATATCATCTCACACCTGTCAGAATAGCTAAAATTAACAACTCGGGAAATAACAAACATTGATGAGGATGCAGAGAAAGGGGAACACTTCGGCACTATTGCTGAAAATGCAAACTAGTGCAGCCATTCTGGAAAACAGTATGGAGGTTCCTAAAAAAATAAAAAATAGAACTTCCCTACGATCCAGCAATTGCACTGCTAGGTATTTATCCAAAGAATACAAAAATGCTGACACAAAGCACATCCACTTGAATGTTTATAGCAGTGCTATCAACAATTCCAAAATTATGGAAAGAGCCCAAATGTCCATCAACTGATGAATGGATAAAGAAGATATATATATCATATATATATATATATATAGATAGATAGATAGATAGATAGATAGATATACAGTGGAATATTACTCAGCAATATAAAAATAATATAACCTTGCCATTTGCTACAATGAGGATAGAACTAGAGGGTATTATGCTAAGTGAAATAAGTCAGAGAAAGATAAATATCATATGTTTTCACTCATATGTGAATTTAAGAAACAAAAAAGATGAACATAGGGGAAGAGAAAGAAAAATAAATGAAAACAGAGACAGAGGCGAACCATAACAGACTCTTAAATACAAAGAACAAACTAAGGGCTGCTAGAGGTGGGGGATGTTGTATATATTTCAAGGGTTTTAAGGAGGGCACTTTTTGGGATGAACACTAGGTGTCATATGTAAGAAATGATCACTGGGTTCTACTCCTGAAGCCAAGACTACACAGTATGTTAACTAACTTGAATTTAAATTTAAAAAAAAAGTAATGGCCTTATGAAGAAGAGATCATGCGGTATCCAGGGACTGGCATTTCATGGAGTGTCTCTGTTGTGTTCTGTGTGTGCACTGCTATTGTGTTTTGGCTGCTCTATCCTTCAGGCCAGTCACCTGCAGAGGCTCTCCTTGGCTGCTGTGGGCAGTGCTTGGTTCCAGGCCTGAATGTGGTGAGTTTTAATTAGGTATGCTATGGTTGGTTTGTGAAATGAGACCTGACACCGACTTCGACATAACTGAGGACTTGCAGAACTTTCTGTTTCAGAGATGTGATGTGTCCAGGAGTTTGTGTTGGTCTTCTAGGGGAAAGCCTTTCTTGCACTGGGACTGAGGCAAGCTTAACTGAGAAGCACAGTCCTCCTAGAGAACTGGGGAATGGGGTATTGTGTAAGCAAATTAGGCAGCCAGTGTCAGTGCTATACTCCTTCCCACAAGTTGTTCTGTGTTTATGCTGAAGGTCAGGGGAGGGAAATGTTTCTAGCCAGTTCCTTTGTTACCATAGAGGTGTCTCCATGAATGCTGCCTCTCAGTGACATGCTCTGAGAAGAGCAAATAATCTCTCCACTCTGTGATACAGGCACTTCAAATTGCTGTTTCCATGCTGTCTGTCCCTGGCTTGTTTTCCTGTCCTCTCTCCAGAGCAGCACAGTGTCTTCCAGGCTCTAACCTAGCCAAACCCACTAACCTTTACAACTCCAGGCTTCAAAGCCTACGGGTTGCAAGAACTCACAAAATTCTGCCCCTCTCATTTTCCAAGCCAATAGTTTTGGGGAAACATTCTCCTTGTGCATTTCTCTGTGTCCTTCTCTCTCTCATGCCCTTCTCCACAACCATGGCTTTCTTCTCTCACAGTATCCATGATCTGTTTCTCCCCTAAACCCCAACTAAACACTTCCAACTTTCTTTGATGAGGCTTCTTCTCTCCCTTTACTTGTGGAGTTTGTTCTGTCAGTCTTCAGATTGATTTATGGTGTATTTAGGATAAATTTTAGTTACCCAGTTTGTGTTCATGGGACCAGTCAAGCCTAGGGTCTTCATACTCCATTATTATCTTCTCTCAATAACCAAACTTCTTTCAGGAACTACAGTGGATCACCAGGAGGAAGAAACTGGAGAGCTCATCCCCTGCAAGAGTCCAGACCCTGCATATGTCTGCTCTAAGTTTTCTGAGGGATCTGTGAAGGACAAATTCAAATAACTTCTCTCTATTTTACCTCACTTACAACTCAGACCACTCTAAACTTTCACCTCAGGCTCAGTGCAATCCTAGATAAGTGTTGGATTGACCCAGCACAGAGCCTATCTGCAAAGACTGAGAGACATGCTTTGTATTTTCTTTTTATGGAGGGTGCTTTTCCTTTGTTATTATTGTTTGTTACTGTTTTTGTTTCTTGCTTCTGGCATTCAAGGAAATTTGTCAAAACACTAGCCAAACATGAGCTTAAGAAATAGATATTTCAGAGACCATACATGACAAGATATTCAGTCTTTCCAAAAATAGTTTGGAATACTCATTAAACATACATAATATAGCCTTCAGCAATCAACAGAACAACAAATCTTGGGGGAGTAGAAGAATTTGATTTCCAGAGTTACTGCATTATAATATTCAAATGTCCAGTTTTCAACAACAGCAAAAAAACCATAAGATTAAAAAATAAAAAGGAACATTATATTTAGAGTACTGGAAAAATAACTGTCAATGAAAAATTTTGTATATGGCAAAACTCTTCTTCAAAAATAGGGAGAAATTTGAGGCATTTCCAGATAAACAATAGCTGAGGCAATATGTTAACACTAGACTTGCTCTACAAAAAATGCTAAAGGCAGTCTTTTAGGTTGAAATAAAGAACATTAGGCAGTAACTTAGAAATCATATGAAGAAATAAACATCTCTGATAAAGGTCCATAAATGGGCAAACATAAAAGCCAATATTATTGTGCTTTTAGTTTTCAACTACAGTTTTTATTGCCTACATTATTTAAAGACATATGTATAAAAATAATTATAACTATATAATTGAGCACAAAACACATAAAACCATGATTTGTAAGAACCATAACATAAAGGGACAGAACTGTATCTTAGCAGAGTTTTTGAATAATATTGAAATTAAGTTGGTAACAATTCAAGTTAGATTGTGAAATCTAATCCCCATGGCAACTACAAAATAACATCTAATGCGTATACGCAGAAGCAAAAGAGAAGGGACCAAAGACAATTCTTCTCAAAACCCACTGAACATATAAGCAGGAAGTAATGGAGAAAATTAGGGACAAATATGAATACAATAATTACATTAAATGTAAATGTACCAAACTACCCAATCAAAAGCCAGAGATTAATGAAATGATTTCTAAACATGACCCGACTACGTGATGATTACAAAAGATTCAGTTTATTTTTATTTTTAATGTTTATTAATTTTTGAGAGAGAAAGACAGACTTTGAGCAGGAGAAGAACAGAAAGAGAGGAAGACACAGAATCCAAAGCAGGCTCCAGACTCTGAGCTGTCAGCACGGAGCCCAGCATGGGGCTCAATCCACGAACTGTGAGATCATGACCTGAGCCAAAGTTGGATGCTTAGCCAACTGAGCCACCCAGATGCCCCCAAAAGATTCATTTTATATCCAAAGATACAGGTAAGTTGAAAGCGAAAGGATAGGAAAATATTTTTCTTGAAAATAGCAACCAAAAGATAGTTGGGTATAAGTATCAGATAAAATAGACTTCAAGCTAAAACATTTTACAAGGGACATAGAAGGAAATTATATGCTGGTAGAGAGTCAATTTATCAAAAACATTTAATAATTATAAACATATATGCACCAAAGAGTTGAGCCACCAAAATATGAAGCAACCATTGACAAAATTAAAGTGAGAAATAAACAAATGTACAATAATAGTGAAAAACTTAATATTCCACTTTTCAATCATAAATAGATCATTTAGACAGAAGATAAATAAAGAAATAGAAGGCTTCCACTGCACTGTAAACCAAATAAACCTAAGACACATATAAATTACTCCACCCAATGGGTGCCTGGGTGACCTCAGTCAGTTAAACATCTGACTTCAACTCAGTTCATGATCCCAGCGTCTGTGGTTTCAAGGCCTGCCTCAGGCTCTGCCCTTCCCCCACTCACACTCTGTCTCTCTCTTTCTCTCAAAAATAAACATTTAAAAATTAATTAATTAATTAATTAATTAATTAATTAATTACTCCACCCCAAAACAGCAGAATGCACGTTCTTCTCAAATGCACATGAAGCATTCTGCAGAATAGGTCATATATTAGGTCACAAAACAAGTCCCAATAAACATTAAAAAGATTGAAACATACAAAATGTTTTGTCCAACCACAATGAAATGAAGCTAGAAATCAATAACAAAATAAAAATGTAAATGTTGAAAATTTATGGAAATTAAACAGAATAATCTTTTTTTCCCTCACTATTCAAAGTTTATTTGGTATTTTAGTTGGTCGGCATGACATTTAGTTGGCTGCATTGTTTATCTGTAGATAATTCTTTTTGCATTATATGGAAATGTACACTATATCTGACATATATAGTACACAAAATAAGATCCTTTGGAACAGTTTTATGCACAATACATGGAATATTACATTTATACTTTGAATCCCAGGATGTGATTGACTGGAGGTAAAAAAAGGCATACTAGGCATGTTGGGTGAAGGAACGAGAAGTTATATATCACACAGTAAATATACATCTGGTCTGAAGAGCAATTGCAGCATATGTAATATTGTCAGTGGTGCCTCTGAGGTGATGGAACTATTTTACAATAACCAATTTAGGACTACACAAGATAGTCCAGCATCAGGATATAGCTGCAGGGTTTCGTGAACCATTTCTATTTGTAACTTTAGGAAACATAAGTTTTCGTAGGCCATTTTGATATTACTACTTGAGTAATAGATCAGATAATAAGGACAATATATATAACTTCCAACTAAAATCCTGTTATAGCCTAGACAGTGAAGTAGTACAACATTTCTCTGTGTCCTTCTCTCTCTCACACCATTCTCCACAACCATGGCTTTCTCCTCTCACAACCGGAGAGGGTGAGACCACCACAATCCAGCCCCTAAGTGCAGGGCTTTTGAAGAGAAGTTCGGTGGCAAAGAGCAGCACTCCCCTTGCGCCGCCAACTGAGCCACTCACGGTACCGCGCTGCCGAGACGCGCTGCCAGACTGGCAGCAGGGAGCCAGTCAGCCCAAGGCTCCGCCTCCTGCAGAGAACCTCTAACCCCAGCACAATTACAACGAAATCGGGTGTAGCAGGCGGCCGCGCCACCGCCCAGTGAAACGCACTATGCTGGCGCCCATGGTGCAGTGAGGACAGAAATAAAGGGGCGAATAGAGACTCCAGGACTGGTGGCAAGGGACTGGAGGGATGCCATTGTTTTTCCCAAAAGCTGGGAAGTCACCCCAAAAGCCATGCCTGCGGCAGTGGAGGCAGGACCGCCTACACCAAACCATGCCCGTCCCCACAGGAGTGACATCTTTCAGTGGGAGCAACTGAAGCCAAGTGCAGACTGCTGCCGGAGTAACTCCAGGTCATTTTTTCTTTTTTAAATATATCTCTCCCTCTCTCCTTCTTACTTATCCCCACTCCCAAGCTGGCTATCCAGGGTACTGGCTGGCTTAAAAATTCTTTAACCCACTCTCTCAGGCATGTTCTACACCTCCTTCTGTACTTCCCTATCCCTCTCTCTGGAATAACCAGGGCTCACAAGTTCAACGGGGCAAAATCTATCCTCATTCCTTTTTCCTTGCACCCGTCTTTATTCTGATTTCTCTCAGTCTGGATTAAGCACTTTAGTCGCTCTACCTGGACAAAGTACATTTCCTTCTTCACCCTGCACCTGTCATTATTCTTTCTGTATATGCTCTGCCACCAGCACACTAGATACCCTGTCCTTAACATGTAGCTGGTACTTCAGGACATTGCCCTCAGTGAGTCATTTGTTACTCTTTTTTCTGTTGTGAACTGCTTGTCTGTATCACTTGTCAGTACGTTTGAGTATTTCTGTTTTCTGTTTGTCTGTCAGTCTGTTTTCCTTTCCAGGGCAACTTCAAGAAACAATCCAAAAGGCATCTAGCCAAAATGACGAAACGGAAAAATTCTCCTCAAAATAATCTACAGGAAGTAGTGACAACTCAAGAATTGATGAAAACATATATAACCAACATAACAGAATATGAATATAGAATGATAATCATAAAACTAATCGCTGGGCTTGAAAAAAACATAGATGAGTGCAAAGGGTCCCAAGCGGCAGAGTTCAAAGACCTTTAAAATGGTCAGGAACAATTTAAAAAAGCCTTGGATGAAATATAAGGCAAATTAGAAGCAGCCACAGCACGGATGAAGAGGCAGAAGAGAGAATATGTGCATTAGAAAATAAAATTATGAAAAAGAGGAAGCATATAAAAAGAGAGAGAAGCAGATCCAGGAACAGGAAAGGAGAATTTGAGAGCTGAGCGATACACTCAAAAGAAACAATATCCGTATCATAAGAGTTCCAGAGGAAGAAGAGAGAGAGAAAGGAGTTGAAGAGGTACTTGAACAAATCATCACTGAGAACTTCCCCAACATGAGGGAGGAAACGGGCATGGAAATCCAAGAGGCACAGAGAACTCCCCTCAGACGTAACTTGAATAGACCTTCTGCACGACACATCATTGTGAAGCTGGCCAAATATAAAGACAGAGAGAGAATCCTGAAAGCAGGTAGGGACAAAAGGACCTTAACATACACAGGCAGACACATAAGGGTTGTAGCAGACTTATCTACAGAAACTTGGCAAGCCAGAAAGGAATGGCAGGATATCTTCAATGTGATGAGCAGGAAGGACGTGCAACCAAAAATTCTGTATCCAGCTAGCCTGCCATTCAGAATAGAAGGAGAGATCAAGGTTTCCCCCAACAAACAAAAACTGAAGGAATTCATCACAAATAAGCCAGCATTACAAGAGATCCTGAGGGGTACTCTATGAAGGAAAGGTTGCAAAGAAAACAAACTACCAGAGACAGACTTACAAACATGAAACCTACAGCTAATAGAGTGACTGTAAGCCCATATTTTTCAATATTAACACTGAATGTAAAAGGACTAAATGCGCCAATCAAAAGACACAGGGTAACAGAATGGATTAAAAAACAAGACCCATCTATTTGCTGTCTTCAAGAAACTCATCTTAAACCTGATGACACCTTTAGATTGAAAGTGAGGGGATGGAGAACTATCTACCATGCCACTGGAAGTCAGAAGCAAGCTGGAGTAGCCATACTTATATCAGACAAACTAGACTTTAAAATGAACGATGTAATAAGAGATGAAGAAGGACATTATATAATAGTCACAGGGACCATCCAGCAGGAAGAGGTAACAATTATAAATATCTACGTGCCCATTAGGGGGCTGCTCAAATTTGTAAAACAACTAATTACAAACATAAGCAACTTTATCGATAAAAATGTCCTAATAGTAGGGGACCTTAATACTCCACTCTCAGCACTGGATAGATCCACAAAACAGAAAATCACCACAGAAACAATGGCCCTGAATGACACTTTAGAACAGATGGGCCTAACATAGATCTTCAGAGTCCTTCACATACAGGCAAAGGAATTTACATTCTTCTCAAATGCACACGGTACATTTTCCAAGATAGACCACATTCTGGGGCACAGGGAAGCTCTGAATAAATATAAAATAATTGAAATCATACCATGCACACTGTCAGACCACAATGTTTTGAAATTTGAAATCAACCACAGGAGAAAGCCTGGAAAATATCCAAAAACATGGAGGCGAAGGAATAACCTACTAAAAGACGAGTGGGTCAACCAAGCAGTCAGAGAAGATATTAAAATTTCATGGAAATAAATGAAAATGAAAATACAACAATCCAACCACTCTGGGATGCAGCAAAGGCAGTCCTGAGAGGGAAATATATTGCAATCCAGGCCCACCTCAAGAAACAAATAAAATAACTAACACAAATTCTAACAGCATGCTGAAAAGAACTAGAAGCAGAACACCCAAAACAACCCAAACCCAGCAGAAAGAGAGAAATAACAAAGATCGGGGCACAAATTAATCCTATGAAAACAGAAAAAGTAGTGGAACAGATGAATGAAACCAAGAGCTGGTTCTTTGAAAAAATAAACAAAATAGACAAACCTCTAGTCACGCTTCTCAAAAAAATGAAAGAGTACTCAAATAGATAAAATCACGAATGAAAAGGGAGTAATTACAACCAATCCCTCAAAATTACAAGCAATCATCAGAGAATACTATGAAAAATGATATGCCACCAACCTCGGCAACCTGGAAGAAATGGACAAATTCCTAAATAGCCACAGGCTACTGAAACTCAAACAGAAAGAAATAGAAAATTTGAACAGACCCATAACTAGTGAAGAAATAGAATCAGTTATCAAAAACCTCCCAGTAAATAAAAGTCCAGGGCCAGATGGCTTCCCTGCGTAATTTTACCAGACATTTAAAACACAGTTAATACCTATCTTCCTCAAGCTCTTCCAAAAAATAAAATACTTAGGAATAAACCTAACCAAAGATGTAAAAGATCTCTACGCTGAAAACTATAAAATCTTGTGAAGGAAATTGAGGAAGACACAAGGAAATGGAAAAACATCCCATGCTCATGGATTGGAAGAATAAATGTTGTTAAAATGGCAATACTACCCAAAGCAATCTACACATTCAATGCAATCCCAATCAAAATTGCACCAGCATTCTTCTCAAAGCTAGAGCAAACAATCCTAAAATTCGTATGGAACCACAAAAGACCCCGAATAGCCAATACTGAATACTTCTTAATACTGAAGAATAAAACCAAGGCGGGAGGCATCACAATCCCAGACTTTAACCTCTACTACAAAGCGGTAGGCATCAAGACAGTATGGTATTGGCACAAACACAGACACATAGACCAATGGAATAGAATGGAAAAATCAGAAACGGACCTGCAGGTATATGGCCTACTAACCTTTGACAAAGCGGGAAAGAGTATCCAATGGAAAAAAGACAGCCTCTTTAACAAATGGTGCTGGGAGAACTGGACAGCAACATGCAAAACAATGAAACTGGACCACTTCCTTACACCACTCACAAAAATAAACTCTAAATGGATGAAGGACCTGAATATGAGACAGGAAACCATCATAAACAGCCTCTTAAGTATAGAGATCAAACTGATGGTTACCAAAGGGGAAGTAGGTGGGGGGATGGGTTAAATCGGTGACGGAGATTAAGGAGTGCACTTGTGATGAGCAAAAGGTGACGTATGTTAATGTTGAATTACTATATTGTACACCTGAAACTAATATAACACTGTATTTTAACTCACTGGAATTAAAATTAAATATAAATAAATAAATAGATAGATAGATAAAAAATAAATAAATAAATAAATAAATAAATAAATAAATAAATAAATAAATAAATAAATATTGAAGCACTAGGAAAAATATGCAAAAGATTTGAATGGACATTTCTCCAAAGCAGATATAAAATCTTAAATAAACACATAAAAATATGCTCAACATCATTAGTCTTTAGGGAAATGTGAATCAAAACCACACTGAGATATCACGTAACCATTAGGATTACTATAATACGAAAAGAATAGAGTGATGTGAGGATGTGGAGACATTAAAATACTTGTGCCCTGTTGGTGGGAATTTAAAATCGTATAGTTGCTATGGAAAACAATATGTCAATTCCTCAAAAAAATTGAAAATAGGATTACTGTATGATCCAGCAATTCCATTTCTGTGTATATCAGTTAAAGAAAGACAGATACCATATGATTTCACTCATATTTAGAATTTTATAGGGGAATATAAGGAAAAAATAAGATAAAAGCAGAGAAACAGGCAAACCATAAGAGTCTTAAATACAGAGAAAACTCTGAGGGTTTCTGGGAGGGTGTGATGGGTGAAATGGGTGATGGACATTAAGGAGGGGACTTTTGGGGATTAGCACTGGGTGTCATATGTAAGAGATGAATAACTGTGTTCTACTCCTGAAGTCAAGATTATACTATATGTTATCTAACTCGAATTAAAAAAAATTGTTTTAAAAAAAGGAAGTCGAACCTTGACAAGATATTTGTACACCCATGTTCATAGCAGCATTGTTAACAAAGGTCAAAATGTGGAAGCAACCCAACTGCCCATCATCAGATGAAGGGATAAACAAAATGTGATTTGTGCACATGATGAAATATTATTTAACCTTTTAGATAATGGAAATGCTGACACAGGATGAATCTTTAGGACATTATGCTAAGTGAAATAAACCAGTAACAAAAAGGCAAATCCTGTATGATTCCATGCATATGAGACATCTAGAGTAAAATTAATTGAGTTAAATTGAGACAGAAAGTAGATTGGTAGTTGCCAGGAAATAGGCAAATAGGAAATTGTGTAATGGATATAGAGTTTCAGGTTTATAAGATGAAAAGGGTTCTGGAGATTGCACTACGATGTAAATATGCTAACAATACTGAACTGTGCACTTTAAAATAGTTAAGATAGTAATTTTTTTTAATATTTATTTATTTATTTTTGAGAAAGAAAGAGAACAAGAAGGAGAGGGGCAAAGAGTGGGAGACACTCTGAAGCAGACTCCAGGCTCTGAGCTATCAGCACAGAACCTGATGTGTGGCTCGAACTCATGAACTGTGAGATCATGACCTGAACTGAAGTCGGATGCTTAACCTACTGAGCCACCCAGGCGCCCCAGGATGGTAAATGTATGTTATATATATTTTATCACAATTATGAATAAATAAATAAATAAATAAATAAATAAATAAATAAATAAATAAATAAATATCAAAAGCTCAAAAAATGAAAAGTAAGTGTTGGCAAAGTTGTAGAGAAATTCAAACCCTCATATACTTCTGATGGAAATGTTACATGGTGTAGCCATTATAGAAAACAACTTGGCAGTTCCTCAAAAAGCCAAACATGGAATTATATATGACCTAAGCAATTCCACTTTTATATATATACCCAAAAGAATTGAGAATATGGACTCAAAGAGATACTTATATTCCAATTTCATTGCACCATTATGCACAATGACTACAATAGGAAAGCAACCCAAGTGTCCATAAACAAATTAATGGATAAATAAAATGGGTATATACATATAATGAAATATTAATCAGCCACCAAAAGAAATGACATTCTCGGAGAGGTTGCTGCCTGTTTTCTCCTGTAGGATTTTGATGTTTTCCTGTCTCACATTTAGGTCTTTGATACATTTTGGATTTATTTATGTGTATGATGTAAGAAAGAGGTCTAGTTTCATTCTTCTGCATGTCGCTGTCCACTTCTCCCGGCACCATTTGCTAAAGACACTGTATATTGTCCATTGGATACACTTTCCTGCTTTGTCAAAGATTAGTTGGCCACATATTTGTGGGTTCATTTCTGGGTTCTCTATTCAATTGGTCTATGTGTCTGTTTTTGTGCCAGTACTATACTATCTTGATGATTGCAGCTGTATAACACACCTTGAAGCCTGGAATTGTGAAGACTCCCGCTTTGGTTCTTATTTTTCAATGTTACTTTGGCTACTTGGGGTCTTTTGTGATTCCATACAAATTTTAAGATTGTTTTTTCTAGCTCTGTGAAGAATGCTGGTGCTATTTCAATAGGGATTACACGGAATTGTAGATTGCTTTGGGTAGTATCAGCATTTTAACAATATGTGTTCTTCCATTTCATAAGCATGGAATATTTTTTTTTCCATTTTTTGTGCATTCTTCAATTTCTTTCACAAGCTATCTATACTTTTAATGTATAGATTTTTTTACTTCTTTGGTTAAGTTTATTCCTAGGTGTCTTAGGGTTTTTGGTGCAATTGTAAATGCGATTGATTATTGATATCTCTGCTGCTTCATTATTCGTGTATAGAAATGAAACTGATTTCTGTATTTTTATTTTACATCCTGTGATATTGCTGAATTCTTGTGTCAGCTCTAGTATTTTCTGGTGGAGTCTTACAGGTTTTCCATGTAGAGTATCATGTTATCTGTGAAGAGTTAAAGTTTTACTTCTTCCTTGCTGATATGGATGATTTTATTTCTTTTTGTAGTCTGATTGCTGAGGCTAGGACATCCAGTACTCTATTGAACACCGGTGGTGAGAGTGGACATCCCTGTCGTGTTCATAGCAACTTCTTATTTGACATGTCTCCAGGAGCAAGGGATATACAAGCAAAAATGAACTATTGGGACCTCATCAAGGTAAAAAGCTTCTGCACAGAAAAGGAAACCATCAACAAAACTAAAAGGCAACTGACAGAATGGGAGAATATATTTGCAAATAACATCAGATAAAGGGTTAGTATCTACAATCTGTAAAGAACTTATCAAACTCGACACCCAAAAACAAAATATCCAGTGAATAAATGGGCAGAAGACATGAATAGACACTTTTCCAAAGAAGACATCCAGATAGCTAACAGACTCATGAAAAGATGCTCAACATTACTCATCATCAGGGAAATACAAATCAAAACCATAATGAGATACCACCTCACACCTGTCAGAATGGCTAAAATTAACAACTCAGGAAACAACAGATATTGGTAATGATGCAGAGAAATTGGAACCAGGGGCACCTGGGTGGCTCAGTCGGTTGAGCGTCCGACTTCGGCTCAGGTCATGATCTCACAGTTCGTGGGTTCAAGCCCCGTGTCAGGCTCTGTGCTGACAGCTCAGAGCCTGGAGCCTGCTTTGGATTCTGTGTCTCCCTCTCTCTGCTCCTGCCCTGCTCATGCTCTGTCTCTCTCTGTCTCTCAAAAATAAATTAAAATGTTAAAAAAATTTAAATAAAAAAATAAAAAAAAAATAAAAAAAAATAAATTGGAACCATTTTGTACTGTTGGTGAACTAGTGCAGCCACTCTGGAAGACAGTATAGTGGTTCCTTAAAAATGAATAATAGAACTACCCTAAAACCCAGCAATTGCACTACTAGGAATTTATCCAAAGGATACAAAAATGCTGATTCAAAGGGGCATGTGCCTCCTAATATTTATAGCAGTGCTATCCAAAATTGCCAAATTATGGAAAGAGCCCAAATATCCATGCATATATATATATATATATATATATATATATATATATATATATATATGCATACACACAATGGAATACTATTCATTGATGAAAAATAATGAAATCTTGCAATTTGCAACAATGTGGATGGAACTAGAGGGTATTATGCTAAGGAAAATAAGTCAGAGAAAGATAGGTATCATAATTTCACTCAAATGGAATTTGAGAAACTCAACAATGAACATATGTGAAGAGAATGAAAAATAAGATAAAAACAGAGACAGAGGCAAATCATAAGAGACTCTTAAATATGAAGAATATACTGAGGATTACTGGAGGGGATAGTTGGGGGATTGGTTAAATGGGTGATGGGTATTAAGGAGAGCACTTTTGGGAATGATCACCGGGTGTCATATGTAAGAGATGAATCACTGGCCAAGACTACTCTGTATGTTAACTAACTTGAATTTAAATACATAAAAAAATGACACGAGAATATGGCATGATACGGATGAACCTTGAAAACATTATAGTTAGTGAAATAAACCAGAAAATAACAGACAAATATGATATGGTTCCACTTAGATGAAATATCCATAACAGGCAAATTCATTGAAACAGAAAGTAGATTAGGCAAATTTTATGTTATATACATTTTATCACAATAAAATATACAAAAAAAGAAAAGAAAAATGTGATAATAACATCTATACATACTACTCTTACTGCTGTGATTTAGTATAACCATTTGCGAAGTCCCTACTTTGTGCCAGGTACTATTTTAGGTACTGGGAAAATGGTTGTGAAGAACATTCTAGTAAGAGTAGACAGACATACAAAAAAATGAGTAATCACGAAATCTAATTTATCGCCTCAACACTTTGTGGTCCTGGCACTCTGTGACTTCTATTCTTCATGACCATTTGATGAGCCCCTTCCTGCACCAGGCCCTGGAGACCTAGGTTGTAGAACTGCCTTGAAAGAGCAGAGTTCAGTCCAGGCATGGAGAATTCAGATGTTTCTTATCCTTCACAATATTTCCTTGGGTCCTGGCACCTCACTCCCCTCACCTCTCCTTGAATCAGTTCCTTGAGTGCCTGGAGAGCTTCTGACACTATCCTTCCCCTGCTTTCTGTCCAGGCTTGGTTGATTGGCTTTACAACCGTCCCTTCCCATTCCACCTTTCCCTCTGTGGAATTTGAAATTCCAGGGCTTCCACTTCAGGGTTTTCAACATAGACAAAATAATGGGCCAATTCAAGACCCCGTTTACTTATCAACTGAGTATCAAACAGGTAAAAATAAACCAAACAAGTCATTCACTCTGCAGTTTGGTAAACATTTAATGAGCCCCTGCTCTGACCCAGATGTCAGCCACTTCACTTCACAGCCCTAATAATGGTAATAATAATATCTTGAGCACCTATTGTGTGTAGGACATTTTCCATGGATTAACTCACTGAATTTTCATACAATCTTGTGTAGAGGTAGGGCTTATCCACATTTTTCAGCAGAAAAGCTGAAGTTCAGAGAGATGTGGCTAATGTTAGTGGGCGGCCCAATGCCCCTGACTATTCAGGCCATGCATATGATAAACCATGTCTCCCACGCAAGTATAAACACTTCTTTCAGAAATATGCAGTCACACTATGTTTTGGCAACAAAACCAGGCACAGAGATGGTTCCCTAACTCTGCCACATTCCTTTCAGTATCTCCTCCCTTCCCAGACCTGCCCTGTCTTCATGCCATGCTATCTTCATTTCACTCACATATAGACCCCATACATAGTCTCATATTCATAGACAGCCCCAGAGCAGGCCACACCTGGACACTGCCAACTCCTCCTCCACCCTTTCCTTGCCTGGCCCTCCTCACAATGTGGCATTTGGAGTCACATAGCAGAAGGTGGTTATGCGGACAGAGCTCTGCCCACAACTTCAGGAAAGGACCGTCTGGTGGGTCTATGCCCCCTTCCACATGTCTTTGAACCTTGCCTCCCTTTTGGTGTTTGAGTCTTTTCCATATATCTACCTTTAGGATTGGAGAGGGTGAACCACGGAACTATCTCCTCTGCCTCATGTCTTCCAGACGCTTAGCCCAAGGAGAGTTTGGGGGTGAGGGTTCCTATAATGGCATGGAGGTGGGGTCTTTCTCAGGAGTCCAGGCTTTAAGTATTTGTTCTATAGCTTCTGCTGCCCTTCCCCTTCCTGGAGTTAACCATCAGTGTCCTATTCTATGATTCCTTAAATTACAAGAGTTCCAGGGTCTTTCTTCACCTCTTATAACTCTTAAGTAAATCCCTTCTTGACTCTGTGTCTCTAATTTATCCATATGTCAAATAGAAACCAATTATTATTTTCCCCATATGTCAAATAGAAACCATAGTAATAGGATAGGTCTCTCCTATTACTATGAGAAATGGAGAGTGCAAGAGGATGCCTATGAAACTTGGTCTAGGCTGGGAGTTTTTACACGGATCAGGTCCCCTGCAGGGGTTCCCATATATCATTTTAAGGCCAGAATTGGCATATCAGAAGTAATGTGTTGTACTCTAATGAGTAAGCTGACAGGCATTGGGGGTAAACTACTTGAACTTGACTCCTTACTAGTTGTTGTGATCTAAGGTGAGTTGCTAAATCTCTCTGACATCAAGTGCTCTATTCTATAAATGGGGTTAATGATGGCATCTCTTTTACAAGATTGTTTGGAGGATTCAATGAGAGGATTAAAAGGTGCCTGGTACATTTAAAATACTTAATAGGTGTTTATTGAATAAACAAACTAATATAGCTCTACTGCGGATCACAGACCCAATAGATACCAAATAAAATCCCTGCCATTGACTGTGTGTCTCAATGGAATGCAAACTCCACAAGTGCAAGGGCTTTATGTCAATTTTGAACGCAGTTTGTAGAACAGTATCTGAAAAATAGTTAAGAGGTTGATAAATATTTCTGGAATGAATGAATGAGCAACTAAGTGAATACTATATTCCAGAAATGATGCTAAACATGTAGCATAGAGTTCTAAGGCAGACAATAACTGTCATCATGTAGCTAACAATCTAGTCATTAAACTAATAATTATACCAATAATTGAACATGGTGTGAACGCTGTGAAAGAAGAGAGGAAGGTGCTCTGAGAGTGAAACATAAAAATAATTTTCCTACTCTCAGAGGTAAGAGGGAGTCTCCCAGAGTCAGTGACATATGAGCCTAAAAATGGATTAGGTGGCAAGAGAGCTCCAAATTCACATGGCCAACCATCTATTGAATATCTTCTGGATGTCCCACAGGAATAACAACCCTGCCTGAACCAAACTGAAATCTTCATATTTCTCCCTGTACATCTATCTTTTCCTCTGCCCCAGTTTTCCCTGTTTGTATGATTATCTTACTGTATAACCAGAGTTCCCTGACCAGGAAACTCATAAATCATCTTTGACTGCTCCAAGTCCCCACATCTAACTCAACATTGAGTCCTACAAATGTTACCTTCTGTAAAGTAGAAAGTAATGGTTAAGAGATTGGATTCTAAAGCCAGCATTCCCTAGCTTATATCCTGGCTCTGCAAATTACTAGTCACTTAAACTTTCTGTGCCTCAGTGTCCTTACCTGAAAAATATGTGATAATAATAATATTTCATAAGATTGTTGTGAGGATCAAGTTAATCTAGCTAGAGTACTTAAATCAGTTGCCTAGCACATAGTAAGTACTTAATATCTGTTAACAATCTATGATAATGATGATGATAATGATCTCTCAAATATGTACTTCTGTCCCTCTTGACTGTGACTATCATAATGTAGACTCTCATTTTGCTTAAATCACAAGAGCTTCCTAACTTAGCTGAATTTTAGCTGAATAGATGTGCCATGTAATGTATTGGATACTGTCATGACACAAACGTTTATTAAATATGATTCTTAAACCCCTTGGCGTCTGGAGAATCAGTATAGTCAATAGCTTATCTGTTCAACATGGTAGCCACAAGCTTAAACTACTTATTAAAATTTAACTTTAGAGTCATTAAAATAAAATCATAGTAATAGTTAAGTTTCAGGGTGTCTGGGTGGCTCAGTCAGTTAAGCATCTCACTCTTGATTTCTGCTCAGGTCTCATGGTTCATGAGTTCAAGCCCTGCATTGGGATCTGTGCTGACAATGTGGAGCCTGCTTGGGATTCTCTCTCTCTCTCTCTCTCTCTCTCCCTCCCTCTCTCCCTCTCTCTCTCCAAATAACTAAATAAGCTTTAAAAAGCTCCATTAAACATCTCATGTCTGTACTTGCTCAGTTAAAAAAAAAGTTAAGTTTCTTAGTTACAGTAACCACATTTCAAGTGCTCATCATTTTGAAGTTAGGCTACTTGGATTCATATCCTGGATTTTTCACTTCCAGCTGTGTGACCTTGGGCAAATTACATAACCTATTGGAGCCTATCTTTTCATCTATTACAAAGGCCTAATAAAAGTACTTACCTTAAAGATTGTGGTAAAGATGAAATGAGTTAATACTTGTAAAGTGTTCAGACTAGTGCTTGGCACATACTAATACTTAATAAATTATAGTATTGTAGTCTAACAGTGGTATGTGAAGTATATCACAAAGAGGGGAAGTACACACACACACACACACACACACACACACATACAACTTTTCACAGAAAAGTAACATTGCCAGTTGAGGCATCTTAAAGGCTAAGGGTTTTGTCCAGCAGTTGGTGAAGTGAGACTATCGCCGTACTAGGATTCTGGAGAATCCTAGTTCTAGTCCTAGCTGGGGCTCTGATATTCATTTTCTATGTAACCTTAGGCACACTATTTATCCTCATTGGCCTCAGAGAGGTGATTGCACTGCTCTGGATGATATCTCTGCCCTATCAGTTGCAGTACTCTTTAAAGGAAATGATCCTGTTTCAGATTGTATAAAAGAGTTAAGATAGAAAACACACGGCATATCTAAAGGGTAATAATTAGAGCTGTCATTTACCAAATCTTACTCTGTACTCGGCACCATACGTTCATTATTTCATTTAATTCTCACAACAGCCCTAAGAGGTAGTCATTATCCTCATTTTGCCAATGAAGAAACTGAAGCTAGAGAACTAGGGGTTTAGAAAGACAAAGCCACTGCCCTCTTTCAGACAGGCAATTGTGAGTAATAGACTTTCAAACCCAGGTATTCTTACTACCAAGACCACATTTTGAGCCACCTTGTCAAACTACCTACGACGCTTGTTGGGAGAGCTAGAAATGTGGGTCAGAGTCACTCTAGTGTAACTATGGAGGAGGCATGGGGGGAGGGAAGATGAAAGACATCCCACTGTTATTCCATGACTCTATTGTCAATTCATTGAGGGTATGAACTGTTGTTGTTATTTTTTATCTTTCTATCCCACCACTGCCTGTGACATCTACTGACAGAGACACACAGATACAGCACAACACAGAGCATTGCATACAAATTACTATTGATTATATAGATTCGATTAAATTGAATTTACAAGACTGGATGACTGATTTGATCTTAGGAGAAGTCCAAGATAGTTTCTAGGTTTAAAACCTGAATCTTACAGGGAATTCTGAAATTTCTTCCCATGGAGTTGTAGAACACTCAGAGTATGTCCCAACTACCTTGCTTTTCCTACCCTAAGGTCAGTTATTGGCAGGACCCCAGCTAGAGTAAAGCCCTTTGGGCTGGGGAGGGGGTTGTTTCTCTTGGGGCCTCCCTTCCGCTTTCTCTGCCCTGGCCAGTGAGGCCTTCTTCATAGTATTTGAATTAGAGGAAACAGATAGACTGAGGAAGTGAAGAAAAAACAGGCTGCCTGGGCTCTGTAAGCCAATGTAAACACTTGGTGGTTTCCTGTTGTTGCAGCCCAAAGCGTCCCATGACATCATTCATGGCCTTTTCAAAATACACTGGCTTGGATAAGACTGTTTACCAGTCCAAGGCTGAGTGGTGGTCACCCCCCGTTTCTAACCAGGGTTAGATCCTCTGGAACTAGAGAACTCTGGGCCAAAAATTCTCCACCTGCCCGGTTGGCCATAGAGGCCTTTCTAGCCCTATAAGGCATTGGAGGATCTGGGCTTAACATGCTGTTCTGCTTTCCAGAGACCCAGTGACTTATGGGTCAGAGAAAGATTTCCTAAGCCGGAAAAATTATTTTCCTTCTTTTAATGGAGATTTGAAATCAGAAGAGAGGGAGAAGGGTGTGACACACAGACTCTTAAATAGGTCATAACTGTTTCCTCCCCTTTCTGTCCTACCCAAGGGCATACAGGCTTATGTTCTCAATGTTGGTTACAAACTCCTAGGGACAAAACTATAAGGACACTTTCAAACTCTGTAGGCTAATCTTCCCATAATGCACATGAGAGCACTGAGACCCAAAGAAAGGGAAAAAAAACTGGTCCCAGTCACAAATTGGTCAGTGTAGCATAAGCCATCCACTGCCAGAGGTCTGAACCTGAGCTCTTGACAGGAAATTCAGAAACCAGGGTTTAACCTCTAATTCCTCTTTGGGAGCTTGGATAAATTCCTCTTTTTCTTTGGGTCTTGGCTTAGCTATAATTCATTTCAAGGTAACAAATATTTATTGGGAACCTACTGTGTTTGGTAGAGCTGGTAGCTCCTAGAAATGAGAAAAAAAAACATGATGAGAACATTTGCTCTTTTCACAGGTTGGAATGAAAAGAGAATGAAAGAGATGGTCTGAATTCCGTAAGAGACCTAAAGCCTATGTGGATTCCATAGCCCTGTTTCTAGGCAGAATCATACCATAATCAGGGGCCCAGTGTCCTTTAGGGCTTCATTTCCCTCCCCACTCCCCTCACAAGGCAGCGGAGAGCTCTCACTGGGCCAGAGTATTGTTTCCAAAAAAAGTTTACCAGTTATAGTCTAATTTAGCTGGATAGATTTGCACAGATATGTGACAAAGTCCTAAATTACTGTCTGAAAAATCAAGCCAAATGACTTATGGTAAATCCAGTAAACAGCAGTAGTTCGATTTCAAGCCCCAGCTATGCCAAGGAACACAGGCAATTTGAAATAGCTTTTTTAACCAATCAAATTCATCACAGCCTAGATTAGCAAGTGGAATTCAGAGGCACATTTAAGAAAAGAATGCCTATTCCTGCACCTAAAGATGAACAGAGCAATTCAAAGATATTCCATTACCCAATCAATTTAACTAAAGCATGGATTAGATGAAACACAGAGGATGCACAAGCCTACACAGATATATAAGGCTGCACAGGCACATTGAGAGACACAAAGTAACACACATAGACACAAGGTAAAGCATATGCACACACTCTCAGATCAGCAGACACACACACACGCACACACACCCCCAAAGACACACCCAAAGACACACACGCATAGACACACACAATCCAACCAGAAACTAGGAAAAGATAGCTGTCTGGGAGTTCTGGGGCCCACTTTGTTATCAAATGCTTATCTTTCTCTCTTTTTTCCCTTCACAACCATCCTAACTCAAATAAAATAGGGTATTTTAGAAAAAAAATACTAGAAAGCATGGAGGTTAACATGGAGGTTAAATAACATGCTACTAAACAATGAATGGGTAAACCAAGATATCAAAAAGGAAATAAAAAATGCATGTAGAAAAATTAAAATGAAAACTCAATAGTCCAAGATCTTCCAGATGCAGCAAAACCTGTTCTAAGAGGGAGGTTTATAGCAACATAGACTTACCTCAAGAAGCAAGAAAAGGAGGGGCCAACATGGCAGAGAAGTAGGGGGTTCTGTACATCCCATGTCACTCAAAGAAGGGCTGAAGCCAAAGGACTTTGAACTCCAGGAGTCTGGGAGGAAAAGAGACTGAGTCTACCAGGGAGACATAGGAACAACCTGATGGACTATAAGTGGGTGATTGCGAACTAGGGGACATAAAACAGGCTGCATAGTCATGAAGGGGAGGGATTCCCTTCTGTGGAGAGACAAAGGGAAAGAAAGAATAGCTGGGGAAGCATAAGACTGTATCTGGACAAGAGAAAAACCTTGGACCAGGACAGAGAGGGATCCCATCTCTAACCACAGGGCTTTCTTCAGACTGGGGCTGGCTGCCCTGTTTGCACACCTGGGGAAGAGGGGAGCCACCTCCGAGTTCAATGGTAGGTCGGGGCACAGTCCGCAGTAGGATAAAGAGGTCCCCTCCCTGTAGTGCTATGGCACAGGACAAAACCAGCTAGGATCACGTATCTGGTGGCATAGAGAGGTGCTTCCCCAGTGCCGGGTGCATGGAGTGGGAGTTCAAATTCCAGCCAAGTGCCAGGGCATGGGAGTCTGTGGAGCAAGACAGACTGCCTCTTCGGCATCCACACACAGTGAGGATGGTTCAAACGAGGTGATTTGGGACACAGGGTCTGTGGAGAAAAGACTATGAGGAAGGTCACCATTTTTCTCCCCACCACCACAAAGATGGGACCTCAAGGATCAGTCTGTGGGGCCCAGAGTGGAGGCGGGAGCTTCCTACACCAAACCACGAACCTCCATGCCTGGTAACAGTGTATCTACTGGAGCAAGATAGACACTGAGGAACCAGACAGCCCCCTCCTCCAGACCAGCGCTGCTGCATTGCCTGGATTAGTTCTAGGACAACTCTTATTTAGGTATATTCTTCCTTCCTTTTCTCCTTCTTATCTCTTCCCTCCTCTAGGCTGGTTACCCTGGTTGTTGGTTTGTTTGAGCAGACATATTTAATCCATTCTCTCGATACATGTTCTACACCTCTTTCTTTACTTTCCTTTCTCTCTCTCTGGAATTATCAACCCGTATAGTTTCTCTGTCGGGGTTACTTTATCTTCGTTTCTTTTTCCCCACCTCCTTCTTTATTTTCCTTTCTCTCTCTCTGGATTAAGCCGTTTAGTCTCTCTGCCTTGTCAACATTTTTTTTTCTTTTTCCACACCCCTGTAATTTCTCTCTTTGTATGTGCTCTTCTATCAGCATTGCCTCCACCCTATTCTCTACTTGTAGCTGGTGTTTCCAGTTTTTTGCTTTTGGATTGTTTTTGTTGTTGTTGTTGTTCATTTGTTTCCTGTTTGTTTTATTTGCTTATATGTTTCCATATTTTGGTTTCCTGTTTGTTTGTCTGTTTGTTTTCTTTCCCAGAGCTACTTCAAGGAATAAATCAAAGCACACCTGGTGGAGGGTACAAAACATCACTATGAGTAGGGAAATAAAATAATCAAAGTCACCACAACAGAGAGCAAGTAACACTCTCCAAAAACCACCTCCTTAAGGGCCAGGCCCTGGACAGTTATTATCCCCCTTTAAATAGCAGTGCTCACAGGTACAGAGCACATAAAAAGCTCTTAAAACTCAGAAGGGACAACTAGCCAAAATGATAAAACGGACGAATTTTACTCATAAGAAATTCCAGGAAGAAGCGACAACAAAAGAATTGATCAAAACAGATATAAGCAACATAACTGAACAAGAATTTAAAATAATAGTCATAAGATTAATCTCTGGGCTTGAAAAAAAGCATAGAAGACAGCAGAGACTCCATTGTCACAGAGATCAAGGAAGTAAAAAATAGTCATGATGAATTTAAAAATGCTATAAATGAGCTATAAATGAGATGCAAAATAAAATGGAGCAGCCACAGCACGGATTCAAAAGAGAGAGGGGAGAATAGGTGAATTAGAAGATAAAATTATGGGAAAAGAGGAAGCTGAAAAAAAGATAGATAAAAAAAATCAAAGATCACAAGGGGAGAATTGGAGAACTAAGTGACTCAATCAAACGAAACACTTTCTGTATCATAGGAAATCCAGAAGAAGAAGAAGAAGAAGAAGAAGAAGAAGAAGAAGAAGAAGAAGAAGAAGAGAAGGAGAAGGAGAAGGAGAAGGAGAAGGAGAAGGAGAAGGAGAAGGAGAAGGAGAAGGAGAAGGAGAAGGAGAAGGAGAAGAAGAAAGAGAAATGGGCTGAAGGTATACTGGAACAAATCATAGCTGAGAACTTCCCCAACCTGGGGAAGGAAACAGGCATTAACATCCAATAGGCACAGAGAACTCCCTTAGACGTAACTTGAATCGATCTTCTGTACCACATATCATAGTGAAACTAGCCAAAATACAAGATTAAGAGAGAATTCTGAAAGCAGCTAGGAATAAATGGGCCTTAACATACAAAAGCAGACACATAAGGGAAGTAGCAGACCTATCTATTAAAACTTGGCAATCCAGAAAGGAATGGCAGGAAATCTTCAATGTGGTGAACAGGAAAAATATGCAGCCAAGAATCCTTTATCCAGCAAGCCTGCCATTCAGAATAGAAGGAGAGATAAAAATTTTCCTATACAAACAGAAAGTGAAGGAATTCACACAAATAAACCAGCCCTAAAGAGATCCTAAGGGGAACTCTGTGAGTGAAATGTTGCAAGGACCACAAAAACCAGAGACATCAGTACAATCATGACCTATGGATAACACAAGGACTCTAAACCCATATCTTTCAATAATAACACTGAAAGTAAATGGGATAAATGCTCCAATCAAAAGACATAGGGTATCAGAATGGATTAAAAAACAAGAACCATCTATTTGCTGGCTACAAGAGACCCATTTTAGACCTGAGAGAACCTTCAGATTGAAAGTGAGGGGATGGAGAACTATCTATCCTTCTACTGGAAGTCAAAAGAAAGCTAAATTAGCCATACTTATATCAGAAAAACTGGACTTTAAATTAAAGAGAGATGAAGAAGGATGTTATATAATAATTACAGGGTCTATCAATCAGGAAGACCTAACAATTATAAAAGTCTATGCACGGAATTCGGGAGCACCAAATTTATAAAACAGTTAATCACAGACATAAACAATCTTATTGGTAAGAATATGGCAATTGCAGGGGACTTTATTACTCAAATTACAGCAGTGGATAGATCAACTAGACAGAATATCAGTAAAAAAACAATGACCCTGAATGATACACTGTATTAAATGGACTTGACAGATATATTTAGAACTCTACATCCTAAAGGAGCAGAATGTATTTCTCCTCAAATGTACATGGAACATTCTTCAAGACAGATCACACACTGGGTCACAAAACAGCGCTCAATAAATATAAAAGAATTGAGATCATACCATGCACACTTTCAGATCACAATGCTATGAAACTTGAAGTCAACCACAGGAAAAGTCTGGAAATGTCCAAAAGCATGGAAGGTAAAGAACATCCTACTAAAGAATGAATGGGTCATCCAGGCATTTAGAGAAGAAATTTTAAAATATATAGAAACAGGTGTGGGGCCCACCCGCCTCTTACTCTCCTGCGCGCACGCACGCACAGGGCAGTCCCTCGCTCCCATTCACGCAGCCTCGCTCTCCGCGCTGCCGGAGCCCGGGCTTCTGAAAC
The DNA here is from genome assembly GCA_030068075.1 of Paguma larvata. Classification (NCBI taxonomy): domain Eukaryota; kingdom Metazoa; phylum Chordata; class Mammalia; order Carnivora; family Viverridae; genus Paguma; species Paguma larvata. The sequence goes on along the minus strand of CM057830.1, from coordinate 49,072,883 downwards.
TATGGGACCAACTGGCGCGGGGACTGCGGGAGCGACCCGTGGCCCGTGCAACCCGCCGCTGGCGCCCGCACCCGGACGGAGGGCAACATCAAGAAACAATCCAAAACACATCCAGCCAAAAGGACGAAATGGAAGAATTCTCCTCAAAAGAATCTACAAGAAGCAGTGACAGCTCAAGAACTAATGAAAACAGATATAAGCAACATAACAAAACATGAATATAGAATGATAATCATAAAACTAATCGCTAGGCTTGAAAAAAGCTATGATGAATGCAAGGGGTCCCGCGCGGCAGAGTTCAAGGACCTTAAAAACGGTCAGGAAGAATTAAAAAGACATTGGAAGAAATACAAGGGAAACTGGAAGCAGCCACAGCACGGATTGAAGAGGTAGAGGAAAGAGTTAGTGCATTAGAAGATAAAATCATTGAAAAAGAGGAAGCAGACAAAAAGAGAGAGAAGCTGAGACAGGAACAGGAAAGGAGAATTCGAGAGCTGAGCGATGCACTCAAAAGAAACAATATCCTATCATAGGAGTTCCAGAGGAAGAAGAGAGAGAGAAAGGAGTCGAAGGGGTTCTTGAACAAATCATTGCTGAGAACTTCCCCAACATGAGGAAGGAAACGGGCATGGAAATCCAAGAGGCACAGAGAACTCCCCTCAGATGTAACTTGAATAGACCTTCTGCACGGCACATCATAGTGAAGCTGGCAAAATACAAAGATAGGGAGAGAATCCTGAAAGCAGCTAGGGACAAAAGAACCTTAACATACAAAGGCAGACATATAAGGGTAGTAGCAAACTTATCTACAGAAACTTGGCAAGCCAGAAAGGAATGGCAGGATATCTTCAATGTGATGAGCAAGAAGGACATGCAACCAAGAATTCTGTATCCGGCTAGCCTGTCATTCAGAATAGAAGGAGAGATCAAGGTTTTTCCCAACAGGCAAAAACTGAAAGAATTTATCACAAATAAGCCAGCACTACAAGGGATCCTGAGGGGCACTCTATGAAGGAAAGGTTGCAAAGAACACGGACTGCCAGAGACAGCCTTACAAACATGAAACTTACAGATAATACAGTGACTGTAAGCCCTTATTTTTCAATATTAACACTGAATGTAAAAGGACTAAATGCGCCAATCAAAAGACACAGGATAACAGAATGGATTAAAAAACAAGACCCATCTATTTTCTGTCTTCAAGAAACTCATCTTAAACCTGAAGACACCTTCAGACTGAAAGTGAGGGGATGGAGAACTATCTACCATGCTATTGGAAGTCGGAAGAAAGCCGGAGTCGCCACACTTATATCAGACAAATTAGACTTTAAAATGAACGATGTAATAAGAGATGAAGAAGGACATTATATAATAGTCTCAGGGACCATCCAGCAGGAAGAGCTAACAATTGTAAATATCTACGCACCGAATTCGGGGGCACCCAAATTTGTAAAACAACTAATTACAAACATTAGCAACCTCATCGATAAAAATGTCCTAATAGTAGGGGATCTTAACATTCCACTCTCAGCATTGGATAGATCCACAAAACAGAAAATCTCCGCAGAAACAATAGCCCTGAACGACACATTAGAACAGATGGGCCTCACAGACATCTTTAGGGTCCTTCACCCAGAAACAAAGGAATTTACATTCTTCTCAACTGCACACGGTACATTTTCCAAGATAGACCACATTCTAGGGCACAGGGAAGCTCTGAATAAATATAAAAGAATTGAGATCATACGGTGCACACTGTCAGACCACAATGCTTTGAAACTTGAAATCAACCACAGGAGAAAGCCTGGAAAATATCCAAAAACGTGGCAGCTAAGAAATAACCTACTAACAGATGAGTGGGTCAACCAAGTAATCAGAGAAGAAATTAAAAAATACATGGAAACAAATGAAAATGAAAATACAACAATCCAAACGCTCCGGGATGCAGCAAAGGCAGTCCTGAGAGGGAAATACATTGCAATTTAGGCCCATCTCAAGAAAGAAGAAAAATCAATAACACAAATTCTTTTTTTTTTAATTTTAAAATAGTTTATTTTCAAATTGGTTTCCATATAACACCCAGTGTTCATCCCAACATGTGCCCTTTTAATGCCCATCAACCCCTCTCCCCCCTCCCTCATCCCCCTTACCCTCAGTTTCTTTCTTAGTCTTTGAGAGTCTCTTATGTTTTGTCTCCCTCCCTCTCTGTGTCTTTTTTTCCTTTCCACTCTTCCCCTCCCCCTGGTTTTTGCTTAGTCTCACAAAGTCCACCTATTCGTGGAAACATATGGTATCTGTCTTTTTCTGACTGACTTAATTCACTTAACATAACACCCTCCAGTTCCATCCATCTGGCTACACATGGCCAGATTTCATTTTTTCTCATTGCCACGTAGTAGTCCATTGTATATAAGTACCATAACTTCTTTATCCATTCGTCAGTTGATGGGCACTTGGTCTCTTTCCATGATTTGGCTATTGTCGAAAGTGCTGCTAGGAACATTGGGGTACACGTGCTCTTATGCATCAGCATTCCTGTGTCTCTTGGGTAGATTCCTAGCAGGGCTGTTGCTGGATCATAGGGTAGCTCTATTTTCATTTTTTTGAGGAACCTCCACACCGTTTTCCAGAGTGGCTGCACCAGTTTGCATTCCCACCAACAGTGTAGGAGGGTGCCTACTTCTCCACATCCTCGCCAGCATCTATAGTTTCCTGATTTTTTCATTTTAGCCACTCTGACTGGTGTGAGGTGGTATCTCAGTGTGGTTTTGATTTGTATTTCCCTGATGCTGAGTGACATTGAGCATTGCTTCATGTGTCTGTTGGCCATCTGAATGTCCTCTTTGGAGAAGTGTCTATTCATATCTTCCGCCCATTTCTTCACTGGGTTGTTTGTTTTTCGGGTGTGGAGTTTGGTAAGTTCTTTATAAATATTTGATATTAGTCCTTTATCCGATATGTCATTTGTTATGATCTTTTCCCATTCTGTTGGTTGCCTATTCGTTTTGTTGGTTGTTTCTTTTGCTGTGCAGAAGCTTTTTATCTTGATGAGGTCCCAATAGTTCATGTTTGCTTTTAATTCTCTTGCCTTTGGAGACGTGTCGAGTAAGAAATTGGTGCGTCTTAGGTCAAAGAGGCTTTTTCCTGTTTTCTCCTCTAGGATTTTGACGGTTTCCTGTCTCACATTCAGATCTTTTATCCATTTAGAATTTATTTTTGTGAGTGGTGTAAGAAAGTGGTCTAGTTTCATTCTTTTGCATGTTGCTGTCCAATTCTCCCAGCACCATTTGTTAAAGAGGCTGTCTTTTTTCCATTGGATACATTTTCCCGCTTTGTCAAAGATTAGTTGGCCATATACTTGTGGGTCCATTTCTGAGTTTTCTATTCTATTCTATTGGTCTATGTGTCTGTTTTTGTGCCAATACCATACAGTCTTGATGACCACCGCTTTGTAGTAGAGGTTAAAGTCTGGGATTGTGATGCCTCCCGCCTTAGTTTTATTCTTCAGTATTATTTTGGCTATTCGAGGTCTTTTGTGGTTCCATACAAATTTTAGGATTGTTTGCTCTAGCTTTGAGAAGAATGCTGGTGCAATTTTGATTGGGATTGCATTGAATGTGTAGATTGCTTTGGGTAGTATTGCCATTTTGACGATATTTATTCTTCCAATCCATGAGCATGGGATGTTTTTCCATTTCCTTGTGTCTTCCTCAATTTCCTTCATAAGTTTTTTATAGTTTTCAGTGTAGAGGTCTTTCACCTCTTTGGTTAGGTTTATTCCTAAGTATTTTATGGTTTTTGGTGCAATTGTGAAAGGAATTAGCTTCTCTATTTCTCTTTCTGCTGCTTCATTGTTGGTGTATAGAAATGCCACCGATTTCTGTACATTGATTTTGTATCCTGCAACTTTGCTGAAATCATGAATCAGTTCTAGTAGGCTTTTGGTGGATTCCGTCGGGTTTTCCATGTAAAGTATCATGTCATCTGCAAAAAGTGAAAGTTTGACTTCCTCCTTGTCAATCTTGATGCCTTTTATTTTGTTTTGTTGTCTGATTGCTGATGCTAAGACTTCCAACACTATGTTAAATAGCAGTGGCGAGAGCGGACACCCCTGTCGTGTTCCTGATCTCAGGCGGAAGGCTTTCAATTTTTCCCCATTGAGGATGATATTAGCTGTGGGCTTTTCATATATGGCTTTTATGATGTTTAAGTATGTTCCTTTTACCCCGAATTTCTCGAGAGTTTTTATTAAGAAAGGATGCTGTATTTTGTCAAATGCTTTTTCTGCATCTATTGACAGGATCATATGGTTCTTATCTTTTCTTTTGTTGATGTGATGTATCACGTTGATTGCTTTGCGAATATTGAACCAGCCCTGCAACCCAGGGATGAATCCTACTTGATCATGGTGGATAATTCTCTTTATATGCTGTTGGATTCGATTTGCTAGTATCTTGTTGAGAATTTTTGCATCCATATTCATCAGGGATATTGGCCTGTAATTTTCTTTCTTTGCTGGGTCTCTATCTGGTTTGGGAATCAAAGTGATGCTGGCTTCATAGAATGAGTCTGGGAATTTTCCTTCCGTTTCAATTTTTTGGAACAGCTTGAGGAGGATAGGAATTAACTCTGTTTTAAATGTCTGGTAAAATTCCGCAGGAAAGCCATCTGGTCCAGGGCTTTTATTTGCTGGGAGGTTTTTAATAACTGATTCTATTTCTTCACTAGTTATGGGTCTGTTCAAATTGTCTATTTCTTCCCGTTTGAGTTTTGGTAGCGTGTGCCTATTTAGGAAGCTGTCCATTTCTTCCAGATTGCCAAGTTTGGTGGCATAAATTTTTTCATAGTATTCTCTGATGATTGCTTGTATCTCTGAGGGATTGGTTGTAATTTCTCCCTTTTCATTCACGATTTTATCTCTTTGAGTTCTCTATCTTTTCTTTTTGAGAAACCTGGCTACAGGTTTGTCTATTTTGTTTATTTTTTCAAAGAAGCAGCTTTTGGTTTCATTGATCTGTTCCACTACCTTTTCTGTCTCCATATGGTTAATATGTGCTCTGATCTTTGTTATTTCTCTCTTTCTGCTGGGCTTGGGTTGTTTTAGTTGATCTGCTTCCAGTTCCTTTAGGCGTGCTGTTAGAATTTTTGTTATTGATTTTTCTTGTTTCTTGAGATGGGCCTGGTTTGCAATATATTTCCCTCTCAAGACTGCCTTTGCTGCATCCCAGAGAGTTTGGATTGTTGTATTTTCATTTTCATTTGTTTCCATGTATTTTTTAATTTCTTCTCTGATGGCTTGGTTCACCCAGTCATCTCTTAGTAGGTTATTTCTTAGCCGCCATGTTCTTGGATATTTTCCAGGCTTTCTCCTGTGGTTGATTTCAAGTTTCAAAGCATTGTGGTCTGACAGTGTACATGGTATGATCTCAATTCTTTTATATTTATTCAGAGCTTCCCTGTGCCCCAGAATATGGTCTATCTTGGAAAATGTACCGTGTGCAGATGAGAAGAACGTAAATTCCTTTGCTTCTGGATGAGGGACCCTAAAGATGTCTGTGAGGCCCATCTGTCCTAATGTGTCATTCAGGGCTATTGTTTCTGCGGAGATTTTCTGTTTTGTGGATCTATCCAATGCTGAGAGTGGAGTGTTGAGATCCCCTACTATTAGGACATTTTTATCGATGAGGTTGCTAATGTTTGTAATTAGTTGTTTTACAAATTTGGGTGCACCCGAATTCGGTGCGTAGATATTTACAATTGTTAGCTCTTCCCGCTGGATGGTCCCTGAGACTATTATATAATGTCCTTCTTCATCTCTTATTACATCGTTCATTTTAAAATCTAATTTGTCTGATATAAGTGTGGCCACTCCGGCTTTCTTCTGACTTCCAGTAGCATGGTAGATAGTTCTCCATCCCCTCACTTTCAGTCTGAGGGTATCTTCAGGTTTAAGATGAGTTTCTTGAAGACAGCAAATAGATGGGTCTTGTTTTTTAATCCATTCTGTTATCCTGTGTCTTTTGATTGGCGCATTTAGTCCATTTACATTCAGTGTTAATATTGAAAAATAAGGGCTTACAGTCACTGTATTATCTGTAAGTTTATGTTTGTAAGGCTGTCCCTGGCAGTTTGTGTTCTTTGCAACCTTGTCTTCATAGAATGCCCCTCAGGATCCCTTGTAGTGCTGGCTTATTTGTGATAAATTCTTTCAGTTTTTGTTTGTTGGGAAAAACCTTGATCTCTCCTTCTATTCTGAATGACAGACTAGCTGGATACAGAATTCTTGGTTGCATGTCCTTCTTGCTCATCACATTGAAGATATCCTGCCATTCCTTTCTGGCTTGCCAAGTTTCTGTAGATAAGTCTGCTACTACCCTTATAGGCCTCCCTTTGTATGTTAGGGTTCTTTTGTCCCTAGCTGCTTTCAGGATTCTCTCCCTATCTTTGTATTTTGCCAGCTTCACTATGATGTGCCGTGCAGAAGGTCTATTCAAGTTACGTCTGAGGGGAGTTCTCTGTGCCTCTTGGATTTCCATGCCCGTTTCCTTCCTCATGTTGAGGAAGTTCTCAGCAATGATTTGTTCAAGAACCCCTTCGACTCCTTTCTCTCTCTCTTCTTCCTCTGGAACTCCTATGATACGGATATTGTTTCTTTTGAGTGCATCGCTCAGCTCTCGAATTCTCCTTTCCTGTTCCTGGATCAGCTTCTCTCTCTTTTTATCTGCTTCCTCTTTTTCAATGATTTTGTCTTCTAAGGCACTAACTCTTTCCTCTACCTCTTCAATCCATGCTGTGGCTGCTTCCAGTTTCCCCTGTATTTCTTCCAATGTCTTCTTTAATTCTTCCTGACAGTTTTAAAGGTCCTTGAACTCTGCCGCGCGGGACCCCTTGCATTCATCTAAGCTTTCTTCAAGGCCAGCGATTAGTTTTATGATTATCATTCTATATTCAAGTTCTGTTATGTTGCTTATATCTGTTTTCATTAATTCTTGAGCTGTCACTGCTTCTTGTAGATTCTTTTGAGGAGAATTCTTCCGTCTCGTCATTTTTGCTGGATGTGTTATGGTTTGTTTCTTGAAGTTGCCCTAGAAAGGAAAACTGACAGGCACACAGAACACAGAAATACTCAAACTTACCGACAAATGTTCCAGACAAGCAGTTCACAACAGAAAAAAATAACAAGTGACTCTCTGAGGGCAATGTCCTGAACTATCAGCTACAGGTCAAGGACAGGGTATGTAGTGTGCTGGTGGCAGAGCATATATAGACAGAATAATGACTGGTGCAGGGACAAGAAGGAAATGTACTTTGCCCAGGTAGAGTGACTAAAGGGTTTAATCCAGACTGAGAGAAATCAGAATAAGGACAGGTGCAAGGGAAAAGGAATAAAGATCGATGTCATCTAGATGAACTTATACGGCCTGGTTATTCCAGAAAAAGGGCTAGGGAAATAAAGAAGAGGTTGTAGGACATGTCCTCAAAGAGTGGTTTAAAAAACCAAAAAACAAAAAAACAAAAAAAAAAAACCAAAATACAAAAAACAAAAAAAGTGATTAAGCCAGTCAGTACCCTGGATGACCAGCTCAGGGATCTGGATAGGTAGGAATGAGAAAGGGAGGGATAAATTTAAAAAGAGGAAATGACTGTCATTACTCCAGGCTGCAATCTCCACTTGGATCAGTTGCTCCTGCTGATAGTTTAGGAGGGGTGTGGTTAATGTAGGCGGGTCTGGCCTCCACTGCTGCAGAGATGGCTTCTGGGGTAACTTCCTGGTTGTGAGACAACAATGGCGTCTCTCCAGACCCGCGCCACCAGTCCTGGAGGCTTTATTCGCCCCTTTATTTCTGTTCTCTCTCCACGGCTAATGCCTGCCTAGTGTGGTTTACTGGACGGTGACCTGGCCTTGTCCCACAGGAGCCGCCTCCTGGGGCTGCCTGGGTCCCTGCGGCGTGCGTGCCCGGAGGCGCTGGGCGAGGGTGGCACGGTGGCGCAGCCGTCTGCTACCCCCTGATTTGGCTGTAACTGTGCGGGGGTTAGAGGTGCTCCGCAGGAGCCGCCGCCTGGGTCCCTGCCGCCTGTGACGGCAGCGCGCGCGTCCTGGAGGCGCTGGGCGAGGGTGGCGCAGTGAGGCGGCCGTCTGCCACCCCCCGATTTCGTTAAATTTGTGCCGGGGTTAGAGGTGCTCGTCTGGTGGCGCCGCCTGCGTCCCCGCTGCCAATCCCCCCGGGGCGCGCGTCCCTGGTCCCTGTGGCTCAGGACAGGGTTGGTGTGGTCCCAGCAGGGCGGGGGGATTGCTGCTGTTTGCTACTGAACTTCTCTTCAAAAGCCCTGCTTAGGGGCTGGATGATAGCTGTCTCACCCGCTCTGGCCCTCTCGTTCAGATGTTGTTCGATCGGCACTTTCCCACCTATCTCCGAAGACACTCACCCTCCCCTCAGCTCAACTTCCCGAGTTCGGTTCGTTTTATCCGACCCAGATTAAACTCACGGTTTAGTTGGGCCCTCTCTGTTTTCGCTTATGTTTCTTGTCAGCTGTAGCACCTTTTCCCCCCGATTTTTGGAGTTGAGAGAGACAATGGTTTCAGTCGTCCCCCTTTAAAGGGCAAGTGAAACACTGGAGCCCCCTACTCCTCCGCCATGTTGCCGTAATCCAATAACACAAATTCTAACAGCACGCCTAAAGGAACTAGAAGCAGAACAACTAAAACAATCCAAGCCCAGCAGAAAGAGAGAAATAACAAAGATCAGAGCACAAATTAATCATATGGAAACAGAAAAGGTAGTGGAAAAGATCAATGAAACCAAAACCTGGTTCCTTGAAAAAATAAACAAAATAGACAAACTTGTAGCCAGGCTTCTCAAAAAGAAAAGAGAGAGAACTCAAATAGATAAAATCGTGAATAAAAAGGGAGAAATTACAACCAGTCCCTCAGATATACAAGCAATCATCAGAGAATACTATGAAAAATTGTATGCCACCAAACATGGCAATCTGGAAGAAATGGACAGCTTCCTAAATAGCCACACGCTACCAAAACTCAATTGGGAAGAAATAGAAAATTGGAACAGACCCATAACTAGTGAAGAAATAGAATCAGATATCAAAAACCTCCCTGCAAATAAAAGCCCTGGACCAGATGGCTTTCCTGCGGAATTTTACCAGACACTTAAAACAGAGTTAATTCCTATCCTCCTCAAGCTGTTCCGAAAAATTGAAACGGAAGGAAAACTCCCGGACTCATTCCATGAAGCCAGCATCACTCTGATTCCCAAACCAGATAGAGACCCAGCAAAGAAAGAGAATTACAGGCCAATATCCCTGATGAATATGGATGCAAAAATTCTCAACAAGATACTAGCAAATCGAATCCAACAGCATATAAAGAGAATTATCCACCATGATCAAGTAGGATTCATCCCTGGGTTACAGGGCTGGTTCAATATTTGCAAATCAATCAACGTGATACATCACATCAACAAAAGAAAAGATAAGAACCATATGATCCTGTCAATAGATGCAGAAAAAGCATTTGACAAAATACAGCACCCTTTCTTAATAAAAACTCTCGAGAAAGTAGGAATAGAAGGAGCATACTTACATATCATAAAAGCCATATATGAAAAGCCCACATCTAATATCATCCTCAATGTGGAAAAACTGAGAGCCTTCCGCCTGAGATCAGGAACACGACAGGGGTATCCACTCTCACCACTACTATTTAACATAGTGTTGGAAGTCTTAGCATCAGCAATCAGACAACAAAACAAAATAAAAGGCATCAAGATTGGCAAGGAGGAAGTCAAACTTTCAATTTTGCAGATGACATGATACTTTACATGGAAAACCCGACGGAATCCACCAAAAGCCTACTAGAACTGATCCATGATTTCAGCAAAGTTGCAGGGTACAAAATCAATGTACAGAAATCGGTGGCATTTCTATACACCAACAATGAAGCAGCAGAGAGAGAAATAAAGAAGCTAATCCCTTTCACAATTGCACCAAAAACCATAAAATACTTAGGAATAAACCTAACCAAAGATGTGAAAGACCACTACATTGAAAACTATAAAAAAACTTATGAAGGAAATTGAGGAAGACACAAGGAAAGGGAAAAACATCCCATGCTCATGGATTGGAAGAATAAATATCGTCAAAATGGCAATACTACCCAAAGCAATCTACACATTCAATGCAATCCCAATCAAAATTGCACCAGCATTCTTCTCAAAGCTAGAGCAAACAATCCTAAAATGTGTATGGAACCACAAAAGACCTCGAATAGCCAAAATAATACTGAAGAATAAAACCAAGGCGGGAGGCATCACAATCCCAGACTTTAACCTCTACTACAAAGTGGTAGTCATCAAGACTGTATGGTATTGGCACAAAAACAGACACATAGACCAATGGGATAGAATAGAAAACTCAGAAATGGACCCGCAAGTATATGGCCAACTAATCTTTGAAAAAGCGGGAAAATGTATCCAATGGAAAAAAGACAGCCTCTTTAATAAATGGTGCTGGGAGAACTGGACAGCAACATGCAAAAGAATGAAACTAGACCACTTTCTTACACCACTCACAAAAATAAATTCTAAATGGATAAAAGATCTGAATGTGAGACAGGAAACCGTCAAAATCCTAGAGGAGAAAGCAGGAAAAAGCCTCTTTGACCTAAGACGCACCAATTTCTTACTCGACACGTCTCCAAAGGCAAGGGAATTAAAACAAAGATGAACTTTTGGGACCTCATCAAGATAAAAAGCTTCTGCACAGCAAAAGAAACAACCAACAAAACGAATAGGCAACCAACGGAATGGGAAAAGATTATCGCAAATGACATATCGGATAAAGGACTAATATCTAAAATCTATAAAGAACTTACCAAACTCCACACCCGAAAAACAAATAACCCAGTGAAGAAATGGGCAGAAGATATGAATAGACACTTCTCCAAAGAAGACATTCAGATGGCCAACAGACACATGAAACAATGCTCAATGTCACTCATCATCAGGGAAACACAAATCAAAACCACACTGAGATACCACCTCACACCAGTCAGAGTGGCTAAAATGAACAAATCAGGAAACTGTAGATGCTGGCGAGGATGTGGAGAAGTAGGCACCCTCCTACACTGTTGATGGGAATGCAAACTGGTGCAGTCACTCTGGAAAATGGTGTGGAGGTTCCTCAAAAAAATGAAAATAGAGCTACCCTTTGACCCAGCAATAGCACTGCTAGGAATCTACTCAAGAGACACAGGAATGCTGATGCATAGGAGCACATGTACCCCAATGTTCATAGCAGTACTTTCGACAATAGCCAAATCATGGAAAGAGACCAAGTGCCCATCAACTGATGAGTGGATAAAGAATATGTGGTATATATACAATGGACTACTACGTGGCAATGAGAAAAAATGGAATCTGGCCATGTGTAGCAACATGGATGGAACTGGAGGGTATTATGTTAAGTGAAATAAGTCAGTCAGAAAAGACAGATACCATATGTTTCCACGAATAGGTGGACTTTGTGAGACTAAGCAAAAACCAGGGGGAGGGGAAGAGGGGAAAGAAAAAAAAAGACACAGAGAGGGAGGGAGATAAAACATAAGAGACTCTCAAAGACTAAGAACAAACTGAGGGTGAGTGGGATGAGGGAGGTGGGAGAGGGTGTGATGGGCATTAAAAAGGGCACATGTTGGGATGAACACTGCGTGTTATATGTAAACCAATTTGAAAATAAACTATCATAAAATTTTTTTAAAAAGACAATTCACAGATATTTCCCAATCTAAAAATAATAATAATAATAAAATAAATAAAATACATGATATATGAATGAAAAATAAAATAAAATATATGGAAAGAAATGAAAATTAAAACAACAATCCAAACACTTTGGGATGCAGCAAAAGCGGTCCCATGAGGAAAATACATTGCAATCCAGGCCTATCTCAAGAAACAAGAAAATTCCCAAGTACAAAATCAAACAGCACACCTAAAGGAACTAGAAGCATAATGGCAAAGACACTTCAAACCCAGCACAAAAGAGAAATAATAAGGATCAGAGCAGAAATAAACAATATAGAATAAAAAAAAGTAGAAACTAAGAGATGGTTTCTTGAAAAAATAAACAAAATGATAAACGTCTAGCCAGGCTTCTCAAAATGAAAAGAGAGAAGATACAAATAGATAAAATCATGAATCAAAATGGATTTATTACAACCAATCCCTCAGAAATACTAGCAATTATCAGAGAATACTATAAAAAATTATATGCGAAAAAACTGGACAACCTGGAAGAAATGGACAAATTCCTAAATAGCCACACGCTACCAAAACTGAAATAGGAAGAAAAAGAAAATTTGAACAGACCCAAAACTAGTGAAGAAATTGAATCAATTATCAAAAATCTCCCTACTAATAAGCATCTTGGACCACATGACTTCCCTGAGAAATTCTACCAGACATTTAAGGCAGACTTAATACCTATCCTTCTAAGCTGTTCCAAAAAATAGAAGTGGAAGGAAAACTTCTGGAGTCATTCTATGAAGCCAGCATTACTTTGATTCCCAAACCAAACAGAGACCCAACAAAAAAGGAGAACTACAGGCGAATATCTCTGGTGAATATGGATGCAAAAATTCTCAACGAGATCCTACCAAAACGAATTCAACATCATATAAAAAGAATTATTCACCATGATCAAGTGGGATTCATTCCTGGGCTGCAGGGCTGGTTCAATATTCACAAATCAATCAATATGATACATCGCATTAATAAAAGAGAGAATAAGAACCATATGATCCTGTCAATAGATGCAGAAAAAGCATTTGACAAATGCCAGCATCCTTTCTTAACAAAAATCCAGAGAAAGGCGAATTAGAAGGAATATACTTAAACATCATAAAAGCCTTTTATGAAAAGCCTATATCTAATATCATCTTCAATGGGGGAAGAACTGAGAGGTTTCCCCCTGAGATCAGGAACACGACAGGGATGTCCACTCTCACCACTGATGTTTAACATAGTGTTGGAACTCCTAACCTCAGTATTCAGACAAAAAATGAAATAAAAGGCATCAAGATTTGCAAAGAAGAATTCAAACTTTCACTTTTTGCAGACAACATGATACTCTACTTGGAAAACCAGACAGACTCCACCAAAAGTCTGTTAGAACTGATACATGAATTCAGCAAAGTTGCAGGGTACAAAATCAATGTACAGAAATCAGTTTCATTTTTATACACGGAAAGAGAATAAAGCAACAGAAAGAGAAATCAAGAAACTGATCCCATTTACAATTCCACCAAACCATAAAATACCGAGGAATAGACCTAACCAAAGATGTAAAAGATCTGTATGCTGAAAATTATGGAAAGCTTATGAAGGAAATTGAAGAAGACACAAAGAAATGGAAAAACATTCCATGCTCTTGGATTGGAAGAATAATCATTGTTGAAATGTCAATACTACTCGAAGCAATCTACATATTCAATGCAATCCCAATCAAAATTGCACCAGTATTCTTCTCAAAGTTATAACAATCTTAAAATTTGTATGGAGTCACAAAAGACTCCGAATAGCCAGAGTAATATTGAAGAAGAAAACCAGAGCGGGAGGCATCACAATCCCAGACTTTAGCCTCTACTATAAAGCTGTAATCATCAAGATAATATAGAATTGGCACAAAAACACATAGACCAGTGGAATAGAGTAGAGAACCCAGAATTGGAACAGAAAACCCAGAAAGGAATCCACAGCAACATGGTCAATTAATCTTTGACAAAGCAGGAAAGAATATCCAGTGGGCAAAAGACAGTCTCTTCAACTAATGGTATTGGGAAAACTGGTCAGCTACATGCAAAAAAATGAAACTAGACCACTTTCTGACGCCATATGCAAAAATAAATTCAAAACAGATTAAGGACCTAAATATGAGACCTGTAACCATAAAATTCCTAGAAGAGAGCAGAGGCAATAATTTATATGACATTGATCATACCATCATCTTTCTAGATACATCTCTTGAGGGAAGGGAAACAAAATAATAATAAACTATTGGAACTTCATCAAAATATAAAATTTCTGAGGCACCTAGGTTTCTCAGTAGGTTAAGTGTCCAACTTTTTATTTTGTCTCAGATTCTATACTGGAATTAAACATTTTTAAATAAAATTATTTTCTCCATAAAAAATAGAAAGATTTTTAATTTCCAAGTCTTGAGAAACTAAAATTAATGCAATGCAAAAAAGAACATCTAATTAATAAATTTAACAACAAGCCAAAGTAATTTTGTTATATAAATTAACCCATTTATCATAAGCTGGCAATGTTCTAAATGGTGGAGCTTCTACTGGCCTTTCAACTCCTTCAGGCTTCCAATGGATGTGACAGCAGAAGTGGTGTTGTAGGTCCAGCTACTACTGGCTATGGTTTTCATGCAGAAACCACAATGCTAGACCCAACAGCTCATCTTTTCGCCTTGGTTTTACCCCAGAAGGAGCAAGTGTACTTGGCATGCTGGCTTATTTCATCTTCTTCACCATTTTCCTGAGGGAGGCACCATAACAGGTCCCATATTTACTGACAATTCTGACCTTCTTAGTGCACTTAATCATGTCTCTGCAAAGTAGGTCTGAGTCCAGAGAGCTAAAATAAAATTATTTTTTAAAATCTTACCAGGGCGCATGGGTGGTTCAATCACTTAAGCGTCCAACTCTTGGTTTTGGCCCAGATCATGATCTCATGGTTCGTGATTTTGAGCCCCACATTGGGCTCTGTGCTGACTGTGCAGAGCCTGCTTGGGATTCTCTGTCTCCCTCTCATTTTGCCCCTCCCCTGATCTCTCTTTCTCTTTCACTCATAGTAAAGAAATAAACATTTAAAAAAATCTTACCCACGTTAAAATTTTCTGGGTTCTTTGAATTTTTTAGAAGGATGACTACATCTTTGCCATTAATTTTTTCATATTTTCTTCCTTCAAGTCCCCACTCTAAGGTTATCTCCTACATGAAGTCAGCTTCAATCTCCCAAAAACATTGTATTTGAAAATGAAACTTAATCCCAATCCCATTCAGCCTTCACAGGTATTTGTGTCTAGGTCCTCAGAGAAGAGCTGGTGGAAGAAAAAAGATGGAACTCCCTGATGCTAATGCTTCCTCTGGGGCAGACAATGTGGTGGCACTCTTCTTGTGCTACTGTACTGCCCACAATTATGTAAAGACAGACTGACAAAGCCGCAGCCTCTAGACTCTCTTTTGAGCTACACTACTTTAGTCAAGTGTTTCAATTCTGGCACTGCCACTAACTTGCTGTGTGACTGTGAGCAAATTTCGATCCCTCTCTTTTCTCAATTTTCGAAGAATCCTTCCATTTCTGGATTCTATTACTACAAGATGCAGGATTTTATACAGTTTCTCTCATGCGGACTTCAGAAACTAGGGATGTCCACTATCATTCTCATTCTCTCTCTCATCTGTTCTATTTCCTTCTCTCTTCTGTCTCTCCCTCTTTCTCTTATCTGTCTCCTCTTGTCTCTATCTATATGTTTTCTGTTTTTTGTTTCTCTCTTTCTCCCTCTTTCTCTTTTTCTCCCCATCTTCTCCCTCTCTGGCATTCTCTCTTGATCCTTCTTTGTTACTCTTTCTTTCTGCTTCTCTCTGTCTCTATTTCTTTCTCTCTGCCCCACCTCCAACTCCAGGAAGTGAATCTAGCTGAATAGCTCCCAACTCAAAATAGCTTTGATGCTTCCTGAGTGTTGCTGGTGAGTAGAAGTAGAAACGAGGTCCCTCTGAAGGCCTCAGGAATATCAAATACCCCACCCATCCCCTAGGAAAGTGCTCACATGCTATGAGATGCTTCATCCTTCTGCCTTACTCCTTAGCTCTGTGATAGGTGGGGTGGAGACTCAATAGATATCCAGATTTTGAATATTTGAGGAGAGGGTCCAGGTCTCTTTTGTCTCCAATGAAAGCCTAATACAGTGTCTGGCACAAAGTCAGTGATGAATAAATGAGAGAGGGAGCTGCCATCGGGGCACTTGAGGGACACTGATGACTCTCTGGGGTTTTGGGTTATATGTAGAACACTCCAGAAACTTGGAGATCAATGGGTCAAGACATTTAGTCTCAGTCTCTTCTAAACTTGCTCAGTCAAAAGCTCCCCCCTTACCAACTCCCATAAATCAGTTTCTTCTTTATAAAAGGAGTAATATCTTTCTCATCTGGTTCCCTGGGGCTTGGAGCAGTAGCAACTTTTTAAAAAGAAAAGATAAGAAAGAGCTTTGACAAAAACAAGACAATGCTCTGCAAATGTGATGGTTGGGTACTACGGTGATGTCCCAGCTAGCAGTTATGTTCTCAGCAGCAACTGTGAGTCATCCTCTCACTCTCAAAGCTGGAGACCTTTAAAGCGAAGAAATGAGGTGAGTCTTTTGTTATGTGATTTTTCTGAGAAGAGGGACCAGAACAGAGGTGAACAGAGACCCTTCAAATAAACACTGCCCATATTCTAGCTTCCCAGACACTAAATAGTCAGCTTAAGCATGAACAGCATTCCCTACTCTGGTATTTAATTCTGAGATACCAAGTCCTCAAGCCACTGGGGTTTCTGAGGGACTAGAAGTCAGAATCCCCAGTTTCTATTCAGTCTCAGTTTTACAGACAACTGTGGGCTCTAGCTTTGATTGTAACTAATTTACTCCGTTATTTCAGGCAAATTGCATTCCCTCTCTGAGCCTTTCCTGTTTGTAATATACAGAATGATCTAGATGTATAAAATTATCTTTCAAGAGTCCTGGACTAGGATTTAGACTAGCTGGATTCAAATCCTAGCTTTGTCACAATAACTGCATGACCTTAGACAAGTTCTTTACTGGGCCTCAGTTTTGGCAACTGTAGAATGAAGTATTTGGATTAGATGCTTGGCATTGTGTTTCAAGAATTCTGATAGTCAAGAAATCTGAGTTCTAGCTCTAATTGTCACAAAGTGAATCATTTTCTCAGTTTAGACTGGTCTCATCCCTTCTCTGGGCTTCAATTTCCCCATTTGTATCATGAGGGAGCTCAAATATAAGTTATTTACACACACCCTCTGATTCTAATAGCCTGTGGTTCTAACATTTTACAAGCACTGAAAATTAAGTGAAGGGGGTAGGAGGCCACACCCAGAATAATTTCTCATAACTTAGCAGTGGTCGCCCTCTATAGATCTGACCTGAAACTGCAGGACCCGCTAGGCTTGATCTACTAAGTCAGGAGTGGAAAACAGAAGACAACTGGGTACTTCACCAGATAGGGTCAGACACATAGACTGGAGTTGGCCTACAAACCTCCTGGCCACTTCTTAATAAGAAGGATACAGAGAGAAGTATGTGCTGGGAGAATATACCTTCCTTACCAACCACTAATAACAAGAGATTTTCCAGGACTGCACAGAGAGCGTGGTTAGTGGGGTATCTGTCATGGGTAAAATAGGTATATTTGGGAAGATGTGGATGAATTTTTGAGGGTGCAGTGTGGCTGTGCTGTGAGGGTGGGTGTGAAAATGAGTTAGTTCCATGGCAGAAAATTTTCATATGTGAGGAAAATAACTTCTTAAATATGCAAGAACTGCTCAAATTAAAGTGATTTCCAGCATCTCTCTGTACTCCTTGCCCGAAGACCCAGTATGACCTTAGTGTGAAAGTAAGAACTCGAATCATGAAAAGAGGAATAAGTACTGGGGAGTGCTTTGTATTCAGGAAAGGCCCTAAAGGTATAGAGTATTTGTAGGCTCAGTCTAGGAGTATCACTAAATTTGGGACTATCCATGGACTCATTCTTTTTTTAATTATTTTTTTAACATTTATTTATTTTTGAGAGACAGAGCGTGAGCAGGGGAGAGGCAGAAAGAGGAGACACAGAATCTGAAGTAGGCTCCAGGCTCCAAGCTGTCAGCACAGAGCCCAACGTGAACCCACAAACCGCCAGATCATGACCTGAGCCGAAATGGATGCTTAAACCACTAAGCCACCCAGGCGCCCCTCTGTGGACTCATTCTTGCAGGACATCAAGTCCTGGAGGCTGAGGACAGATTCAGATATAGGGCTCTGCTACAAAAATAGACACATACTAAACTGTTTCATCACTGTCATTCTATAATGTTTATTATTAAATACTTGGCAGGTCATGAAACTCTATACTCTCCTCCCTCTTCTCTCATTTTTGGTTAAAAAGTTTGACCATCCAACCTAGATACAAGGAGAGAAACAAAGGAAGATAGTGTCTCTTCACGTGTGATAGACATGGTTGCAGCTCTACTCCTGCTCCTTACTTACTATATAACTCAGGTCAAGTCCCAGTCTCTCTCTGGGCCTCAGTTTTCCCACTTGAAATGGAAGAGGGTTGGGCTTGGTGAGTTCCCAGGATTCTCCTAGTCCTAACATTCTACGCGATTCTTTTTATAATATTCTGTAACATTCTTCACCTATACAAATAGGGTCCAACCATTCCCTAAAGGTCCTTTCAACTCTAAGGTCCTACCTTAGTCATTCAAGCTTCCAAGGCTCTCTAAAACATCCCAGCTCCACCACTCATCCATTCATTTATTACCACCACTCCTGATGCTTGCAATGAGGTACAATTTTCTTGAATTTTGGTTGGAAATTCTAATAATCTCTTTATGATGCTGGTGAGTTAACAAAGATTTATACAGTATTCCTCTGAAGTGACAGAACTCCCAGCTCTGCCACTACTTCAGCATGCCTTGGGAAAATCCCCTCCTTTGCTACAACTCATTTTTCTCATTTTTAACTTTAAAGTAGTGGACTAGATCAGTCTCTGAAACCACTAAATTGTTCCTATATCTTCTAGACATGAGAAGGTAGAGATTATATTTGGTGTTTTGCCATAATTTTGATCTTCTTTCAGTGCTTCTGTTTAACAGGAAACCTCTTTCCCTTCAACCTGCCACCTCTGAGAAGGGTCCAGGAGTTCTATCACTACACCCTAAACAGGAGAGCCAGCCTTCAATTCCTCTTCATCTCTTGGACTTGTCCCCTTCCCCTCACCACCTATTCCCACCACAAACAAAAAATTCTTCAGTAGTCAAGGTGTTTGTGAATGATAATAGTTTATTGTGAGGAGCACATACAATAAAAATATCAAATTACTTCTTACTTTATCAAATTATTTGCCCACATATCTTGCCATTAGTTTAATATATCACCCCATCCTTGCTGATGCCCATAAGCCTCTCCTAGAAAAACCACAGACAGATCCTAGAATGGACTTCAAAGTTTATTTTATTTAAAAGTTTTGTAAACAGAATTAAGCTCACAGTTCAATTCAATTTCTCAGCTCAGTCTCAGTGTCCAGGGCACTATTTTTGTCTTTCTTAAAAGTTATTTTTTAATTTTTTAACATTTATTCATTTTTCAGAGACAGAGAATGAGTGGGGGGCAGAGAGAGAGAGGGAGACACAAATACTGAAGCAGGCTCCAGGCTCTGAGCTGTTAGAACGGAGCCCAATGTGGGGCTTGAACTCACGGATCGCGAGATCATGACCCGAGCTGAAGTCAGACCCTTAACTAACTGACCCACCCAGGCATCCTTTTCTTAAAAGTTTTTATTTAAATTCCAGTTAGTTAACATATAGTGTAATCTTGAGTCCTTTCAACTCTAAGGTCCTACCTTAGTCATTCAAGCTTCCAAGGCTCTCTAAAACATCCCAGCCCCATCCATGGACATGGACATGATAGTGATCCAAAACTTTTATACAACACCTAGTGCTTATTGCCAACGCACTCCTTAATGTCCATCATCTATTAAACAGATTCCCCCTCCCACCTCCCCTCTGGTAACCATCTGTTTGTTCTCTGTAGTGAAAAGTTTGTTTCTTGGCTTTTCTCTTTTTTTCCCCTAAGTTCATTTGTTTTGTTTCTTAAACTCCATGTATGAGTGAAATCATGGTATATGTCTTTCTCTCCGTGACTTGTTTGGCTCACCATAATATTCTTTAGCGACATCCACATCATTGCAAATGACAATTTCAATTCATTCTTTTTATGGATAAGTAGTATTCCACTGTGTGTGGAACTCTTCTTTATCATTCATCAGTTGATGGGCATTGGGCTCTTTCCATGCTTTGGCTATTGTTGGTAATGCTTCTATAAACATAGGGGTGCATGTATTCCTTTGAATCAGTATTTTTTATCCTTTAGGTAAATACCTAGTAGTTCAAATGCTTAATCATAAGGGCAATTCTATTTTAAACTTTTCGAGGAACCTCGATACTCTTCCAGAGTAGCTACACCAGTTTGCATTTACCTTTCAATGCAAGACTATTCACCTTTCTCCACAACCTGCAGACACCTGTGGTTTCCTATTTTGTTAATTTTAGCCATTCTGACAGGTGTAAGGTGATATCTCATTGTAGCTTTGATTTGTATTTCTCTGATGATAATTTTGAGCAGATGCTCAATTCACATGTCAGCACATTTCATGTGTCTGTTTGCCATCTGGATGTCTTCTTTAAAAAATGTATTTTCAAAACTTCTACCCATTTAATTATTATAAATCTATTTATTTAAATTCAAATTAGTTAATATACAGTGTAGTATTGGTTTCAGGTCACTTCTTCAAATACCTCAGTGGCTTGACTTGAAGTCATTTTTCTCCCTCCTAGAAACCAGTTCCAAGAGAGGGGCATGGTGGTTGGCATCACAGAAAAAGCCATGATGGAAGAGCATGGAGGTAGTAGAAGTAGGAGGAGGAAGAAGAGAAGAAAAAGGAGAAGAGGAGGTGAGAAAGTGGGAATATTCAACAGCAGCAGAAGTATACCCATTGTAGGTACTTAAAAATGTTGGAAAGAATTTAAAAAAATAATTATAAATCAGTAAAATTCAAAAATATGTTTTAAAAATTCTAGGAGAGAAAGTCACTTGCTTATTCTTGCCAACAAATACAATTTCCTCATTCTTGTCTATGCAATGTGTGATGATAGCATTAGTGACTATGTATTATTATTGTAGCTGGATGATGTGGCTAATATTGACTAATATATTGTGATGATGGTTAATACTATATCTAAAATATAAGGGAAAAATCAGAGATGGGAAGTAAAGGGGGAGAAGTGGTGAAGGAAAAAATGAGATGAGGAGAAGGTCATGGAGTTAGAGTGCTTCTCTGGGTTCAGAACTGGCTGACAAGCACCTGTTTGGATTCTCAGAATCTTCAAAGACCTCCTTTTGGCTCTAATAATTATTTGTCCCAGAAACAGTATGAGGAGCAATGCTACAATCTGGTTATCCCTGGGCACTGCCAGTACCAATTGTCACCAATACCCATAACCAGTTTCTGTCATATATCCACAAATAATTGCTATTGATATCCATAGCCAATCACCATTGATACCTATAGGTGATTGATGTTGGTATCCTATTGCTACCATCACTCAAAAGTCCTCCTCCTAGGCTATGGTCATTGTTAGGGGACAGGAATGAGAGAATGAGAGGGGAGAACTGGTTGAGAGGGAGATATAACACCATCCGGGAAGAACTACCCTGTATCCTTTTTGTCACTAGAGGATTAAGAGAAAGAACTAGCATATGGCAAGGGGAATCTGAGGTCTAGCTAGCCTTTCCCCTAAGCCCTTTCTTCAGGTGTCTTCTCGATGATGGGGAAGAGTCTAACTTTCAGACCATGGTTAGCTGATCCTGACTAGCAGGGATTGCCATCACCTGGAAGTACTCTTGGACGAATCTTTGCCAAATTCAAAGCCAGAAATCCTTATCTGTAACCAAAAACTGACAAAAGGAAAGAAAGGAAGCGAGAGTCTACCTTCTTATCTTCTTGACCAATAGACTCACTAAAGGATCCCCCTGGGCCTTAGTTTCTGGCAAGCCAGGTCTACAGCATAATAGTGCTGTAAGTGGACCAGGAGCACAGGCACCAAAAAGACACTGGTGAATATGCCCACAGTGACTGTGACAACAACAATAGCTGGCCCAGAGCAGAGACGAAGTAGAAATCTTCATAGCCAACAGTGGTAAGTTATGACAGTCTACCAGAGATACATAAAGGTGTCTCCAAAGTGAGATTCATCCTGACCTGCGGTGGACATACCCAACGTTCCTCATAGATAAAGAGCAAGCGAAAGAATAAGATTTCAGGCACCCAAATCATGAGAAAGGGACGTACTTCCTTCTAGGAGAAATGGAGGATATGAACCAGCTTGAGGCTATAAAGGGAACAAATGGCCCCAAGCATTAGGCTGAGACAAGGTTGCCAGTGAACATTTTCACCCACCACCAAGTCCACCAGCACAAGGAATGGACAGATATTGACTAGATTGAGAAGTCTACACAGAAAGTACACCTAATTAGTGCAGGAAATGGTCCCAACAAAGAGCTCAGTTCTTTAATTTTTTTAATGTTATTAATTTTCCAGAGAGAGAGAGAGAGAGAGAGAGAGAGAGAGAATGACCAAGGGAAGGGCAGAGAGAGTGGGGGAAGCACAGAATCTGAAGCAGACTTCAGGCTCTGAGCCATCAGCACAGAATCAGAGGCAGGGCTCGAACCCAGAGACCATGAGATCATGACCTGAGCCAAAGTTGGATGCTCAGCTGAGCCACCCAGGAGCCCCAAGAGCTCAGTTCTAAACCAATGGGCACAGAGCAATTCCAGGTAGAGCAGGTGGGGAGCATGGTGGTAAATGAGACTGTGGTTCTGCTGCTGCTGCTGCTGCTGCTGCTGGCTTCCCCCCTCCACCCCCTCCACCTCACATCCCATAGGAATGAAGTTGACAAACAAGTAATCTAGTTGGACCTTTGCCTCCTGGAAGAAGATGACCATAGATAGCACACACAGCAAAAGGTGTGGAGATCAGGGAAAGACATTGGGGGTGGGGGGAAGAGGCATATCAGAAGTACCCCCATTTACCAGCCATCCCAAACTGTTAACTAGACTCCCATCATTCTTGCCTCTTTTTTGAGGAGGGGAATCCCCTCAAATTGTCCTGGATGTACATGGATTCAGGACTAAGCACCGTGCCAAATATACAGTTACTGTGGCAACTTGGCAGGGCCCTTTGGAAATAAGAGTGTGTAGCATGGTGCCACACACTATTAATGAGTTACCTTGGCCCCTAGAGATGATCAGGGTTGGTTAAGAAACACCCAGAGCCATGGCTTCCAAGCATTCAGCAGTCCCTGGTCCTTGAGGGGATTCAGGAGAAGGTATTTATTCATGTGGTCATTCTTACAGGCCTCCCAAGACAGGAAGCTCTGTGTTTGGGTCTCCTTGCCACTCAGCTTGAGCCAGTAACAAGGTGCCACAATGCTTCCTCCAGGTTCCAGAAGTCATTTCCTCTTCTAGGACATCCCCACAAATTACGGCAGGGCAATGTAGCTGCCGAGTGCAGTAGTACTGCAGCACATAGCCAAATTGCTCAGGATTTCAGTCAAAGAAAAACTCTCAATCCGGTGGACACTGGGAAGTGGGGGTGCCTCGTTGGGATGGTTCAGTCAGCTTGCAGAGGCAGGTTCCTGGAGGGGACTGCATAGTGCTGATGTAGGTCTCATGAACATGTTTGCCACATTCAGGAGCAGTTTATCATCTAGGCCTTCCATAGCAAACAGTGCAGTGATCCTGCTTCTCAGCTGGCTTGGATCCACTGGAAAGAAGAGGGATAACAGGGGCTAGTATTGGGTTCTCTTGTCTTCTTCTCCCCTCCCAGACTTGGCCAGGGCAAGCAGGGGGCTGAGGGCCACAAAAGTGATATGGAACCCCAGGCACCGAATGGACATTACCTCATGAAAGAAGTTGAATATGTTTCTTTTCCCCCAGGATCTTTGAGAATCAGGGGAACAGCCAGCTCTCCAATGTGGTCACAATGACTAGCCAGAGTCTCTCCTGGGCCCAGAAATTGCAGAAGAGAAAAACAGCCTAGCCTAGAAACAGACGTCTTTGAGGGGCTCTTGGGAGATGCCTGGAAACTCTGAGAACAGCTGTGCCACATTATACATCAGCGGAAGTCACAGATAGGCAACTGCAGACTAAATAGCCAAGATGGGGACATCTCTTAATCTTCTGTCATCACTTAGAAAACTTGAGGCAGAGGTAGAATAGGCTGGGAAATGGGGTAAAAAGAAGAGCCACCAAAAGAAGCTAAGTGCAGGAGATGGCAAGCGAAGATGAAGATGACAAGAGAAGCTGTAGGGCTTTAGAGATCCCTGGGCCTCCATAGGGAATAGAAGGAGCCTGACTCGAGAAACTGAGTGGAGTGTCAGCAGATCTGACAATGATGGTTTTTTACTCCAATTCTCCTGACATTAGGTCCCAGGCATTCATCAGCAGTACCAACATCACCAGTACCAGCAGCTATTGCTGTTGCCTCTGTGGGTCTCTCTATTGGGTGTCCTAAAATTGCTTTGGGTTTAGTGAGTTCCTTGACTGGGAACAGAAAGGGGCAAGAACAGAGTAGGTGTACAGAGGAGTGAGAAAAGGTGGGAGGAACACAAAAAGGCAAATTCGTTGGCAAAATATCTACCCAGATCAACATTTCAGTGTCCCCTACCCCCTGACAGCTTGCTGGAGATGTCTCTCATGTTTGTTCTTGAGGGCAGAAAAGGATAAGGGCAAAAGCAGCCAGCTCCAGTATGGAAAACTCACATCCTCTACCCCCAAAACTCCCCATGTTTCAGCCAGCTCTTGCTCATTCACTTGGTTGTTTTGCATGGTCCACAAACAATGGCAGTGAAGGGAGCAACAGCTGGCTGGGCAGCAGGGCAGGTGGTGCGGCCAGCATTGCTGCCACCTACAGAGTTAATGATTGCTCCTGCATAGAGAGATCTCAGGACCCAGGCCCAGAGTGTGCTCATGGAACAGCCGGCAAGGAGCTTGGGTTTTCCAAGAGTGCCTTATTCCTGCTGTGGCCAGAGTAGCAAGTGCTGAGAGGCAACAATATGACTCAAAACTATATGCATTTCCCCTAGGAAAGCTGTCCTGGCCCCCAGCCTACAGCGAATCAGGCAAGAGGCCCTGGTCAACTTTACTGCTCCTACTTCCTTCCCCGGGCTTGGTTCCAGCCCAGAGCAGAGGTAAGGGAATAGACAGTTGGAGGAAAAACAAGAAGTTAGATGGTCAAGTTCCAGCCAAGAGGCCACCTCACAAGAGCAGTTAATATTTTGAACAACTTTCTTCCTGTGCCCTACCCCAACCAGACTCAACTCTGATTCCCCACCCTCACCCCAGTTCCACTACAGTCCTCCTATCAGAAGCCTGCAAAAAAGGAAGAGATGTACAGGGAGGTGGAAGTGAGAACCATAAGACAGCCTGAGAAGCCAGATGTACTCCTGACTGCATCCAGCTGTTTTTCTCCCCACTTATTCTTTTTCCTTTTCTCCAGAGTCCCTGGTTCCAAGGATAGGGGTAGGAATGGGAAAGGGGAAGATCAGAGGAGCAAGTCAGAGAGGTGCCTGTGGCAGAGACTGTAGCCCATTGAGACAAGCCACATCCCTTATTCCCATTTTTTCTGAAACGGTATTCCTCCCTGGGTATTGAGCCAGTCTCCTATTCTGTTACTGATAAGGGTTTGCAAATGGAGCACCCAGATGGTCCTAAATTCCAAAATAGCCCTCACCCTCATCCCTTGGACCAGGCCCAATGCCTCTCTCCCATCACCAGGCCAGAAATTTCTAGGAGGAATAAAGATTTCTACCACAATTCAACACTCTTCCCAGCTCTTTCTTTTTAGCCCAACCCTCACAGCCAGGGCCAAGTTGGATTAAGAGTACCAAGGCCTGCAAGCTGGAGTCTGGCTCCTCTCTTTACTCTTCATTACTGTCTTCCTGTAGGGCTGGTGCTAGGTAGGGTCCCCTCAGTGGACTTCACGGTGAGAATGGGGGGAGGAGGCATGGTGACACACAGTTGTAGCAGGCTATAGTTCTACAAAGCCATATTCTTACCTCAGCCAAGTTGAGCAGACAATAATTTGGGCACTTTAGCATTTTCCCAGTGAGAAGGATAGAAGTAGCAGCTTCTCTCACTCCTCTTTCCCTCACATGTCCTACTCCTCATCCACAATATTGAATTTGTTTCTTTATTGCCTAAACCAGCCAGTCTCTTTTATGACTGTCCTATCCCCTCCAGCCACCTATCAACTCTTCCATATCCATCACCAATGTCTCACACCTGTTTTGGGGAGACATTTCTGAATCCTTCTCTCCAAGACAAGGTCCTGACCTCTGAATTTTCACAATCGGCTTTGGGATGTTTTTCCTATCACTCTATCACTCTTCATGCTAGAACATTATTGTGTTTGTTTTCATCGATCCATCATGAGTTTTACAATTGCTTCTGTAACAAATTGTCACATGCTTAGTGACTTAAGACAACATAAATGTATCATCCTTTAGTTCTGTAGCTCAGAAGTTTCATATGTGTCTCACCGGACTAAAATCAAAGTGTTGGCAGGACTCCATTCCTTTCTGGAGGCTCTAAGGGAGATTCTGTTTCCTTGAGTTTTCCAGCCAATTATATTCTAAAGGCCAATTATATTCTTTGGTTCTTACCTCTGTTCCTCTCCTTCAAAGCTAGTAACAGTGAGTTTAGTCCTTTTTATACCTCATCACTGCAACCTCCTCTTCTGTCTTCCTCTTTCACTTATAAAAACTCTTATGATGAATTAGGCCCATCTGGATAATCCAAGAAAACCTTCTTATTTTAGTATCGTCTGATTAGAAACCTTAATTTCCCTTTGCCACATAATATAACATATTCGTAGATCCCAAAGATCAGGATATGAAAATCCTTGGTGGGGTCATTACTCTACCTACTGTGCCTATCTCAAATGTGAATTCCCCAAAGGCTGAGCCATGTCTAATTTATCTTTCCAATCTCCCTCCCTGCACTTCTCCCCTCCAGCCATGTATCTGGCACTAAGTGGTCACTCATCAGTGATTGAACAAATACATCTTATTACCTCTCATGGTTACCAGATCTTTCACTTCTCAGAGTGAAGACTCTGAAGTCTCAGAGTGAAGACTTCTTCCTTCTGTAAAGCTAACCTAAATCTTACCTGCTTTGTTACCAGGTCCTATGGTGCCTCAACCCTTTTGCTATTTGCCTCTGTCTACTGAGGTCTAACTGGAAACAAACTGAAAATCATCCCTGACAATATAGCCATAGCAGGGCAGTTCTCCTAGTATGGTTGTCCTATTCTTGAGGGAGGGCTTCTTCCTGTTCTTCATAGGTCATATTTTTAAAGCCTTTATCACCTGGATTTCAGGAGAAGGTAGAAGAGTGAATATCCCTTGCAGGAAGACTACCCTCCCTCAGGGTGCCCTCCAAGACCCTCCTCTTTTGATCTAGTCAAGACTGGTTGCCCCATTCATTTAACTGTTCTTTGTTAGACTTCTATATGTGTGAGGGAATAGGTCTTGCCTCCCCAGCCTGAAGAACTAGAACCCTATCTACATCTCAAGAGCATTCCCTATAATCTATACAAAACTGGACATGTGAAAAGGGTTCCATAAACCCAGAATTTGGTCACAAACCATTTTTACAAATTCTTCTACTCCATGTCTCCTGCCATCTGCAACAACTCCCTATTCCCCCAAACAGCATAAATTAATCTATCCCCCTGCCTTTCCTTAAGCCATTCTTTATGCCTAGAATGCCTGCCTTTTCTTCTCCCTCCTGGTCTCCTTTTCCACAAAACACACACACACACACACACACACACACACACACACACACACACACACCACATCTGTTCATCTTTTAAAGCCCAGCTTTAATGATTACTTCTCTGTGAGTCCTTACCATCCTGCCAGAATTTATCCTTCCTTCTTCCCCACCCCCAGCAGTTTGTAGTTCTTTTTTTAAGTTTATTTATTTATTTTGAGAGAAAGCAAACAAGAGAGAGGGGCATAGAGAAAAGGAGAGAGAGAGAATCCCAAGCAGGCTCTGCATTGTCAACACAGAGCCCAATGTGGGACTTGAACTTATGAACCACGAGATCATGACTGGAGCTGAAACCAAGAGTCAGATGCTTAACTGACTGAGCCACCCAGGCACTCTGCCAGGAGTTTGTAGTTCTAATTAGCAAGGGGTCCCTTCACCCTTGTTTGTTTACTCATTTACTTCTCCACTGACTGGTAAATACCTTTTTGGTTTATTCATCTTGGTGTCCTCCACCATCCATTCCACTCCCACTGCAGACTTCACACACAGTGTCAGGCCCCAATTTTGTGGTCAGCCAGTGTTTACTCAGCAGATGAATGGCTCCCTAATCTTTTCCTTGATACTATGGAAGGCTCACAAAAAATCATGGTTCCTGTGTTGGAAAGTCCTGCTGCTTCCATGATCCATGTCTTACTTACTCCCAACTTCATACACATAACTTGGCCCTTGTGATTTTTTTCTATGATGATCCTCTATGTGGCCCCAAGACCCAAAATTTCATCACTCAGATGGTTAGAGAGTACACTCATATATTTGTGGAATAATGATGCTGAAAGAGATTTTAGGGAACCTCATCTGCTTCCCAGTTCACAAAATTAGAAACTGAGACACAAGGTAAGGGATTGTCCCAACATCCCTCATCATATTAGTAACCAGGTCAGAACTAAACCCCTAAAATGTTTTCATATTTTTAAGTTCAGTTTGCTTTGCATACAGCCAGCACCCATTAACCTTGCGCAGGAAAGGGTAAATGGTGACACATAGTGACTGAGAGTCTTAGCTTCACCTACAGTCCTTGTGCTTGAAAAGTGGAATTCCCAGCCATATCCTGCCCTCCCTTTTTCCCACAAAAGATGGAGGGACAGGAAGGTCATCTTCTAGGAATAATCCATAAGATGTCCACATAAACCACCTGCTGCTGGAAAGAAACAGGACCAAACTATGTGTTGTTATCTCTCATCTTTACCAGGAAATCTTGGGAAGCAGACAGCTTAGAAGCCAAAGAGTTGGACTTCCTAAAGAGACTTGGAAGAGGTTGATTCATACCTTCATTCCCTGAACCACTTTTGAAAAGCTGTTCCTTGGGCCTGTGCATCTGGGCTGGCTGTTTACAAAATGTTTGACTATCACATCTGGACTGCTAAGAACTGGCTTCACATCCTGGTACAGGCCTTTATAGCCAGATCTGAAGACCTTGGACTCAGGACTAGAGAGGCGGATATTCATTTCCAGATTCTTCCAACAGGGGTTTTAAGCTATTCGGAGGTTAAGAATCTAGGCATTTACCCATTTGAACAAAGAATGGACTCTAATTGACCTCCCAAAGCCTTCTTGGTTTAACTGCTAGTAGGAAATTTCTACATTGTAAGTCCAAGGAAATGAAGGTTTATTTCCAGGCAGAATAGAGAAATGGAGATAGGCTTTGTCCAAGAAACTGCCAGGAACTGACAACATGTCTCATCTGGGAATGGAGATTCGTAAAAGTTTAGAAAACAAGAAGCTCTCTAGGGCCGAACTTAGGCCAGGGCCACCTGCTTGGCCCCTCCGATGAACCATCACTTTTGACCTCCAGCTAGCTTATGGCTGGATTCCAGGGTAGAAGAAAAGGTGGAGAAGAGTTAGGCTGCCGGTAAAATGAGGTTGGCCTTAGCCCAGTTCTGGAATAAAAATGGAGGCAGATGACCATAAATCAGGCAGAGGGCCAACAATAAATCAGGTAGAAGTTCTGGGACAAATGAATCTTTCTTCATTTCTCTCTCACTTGGGTTTTGAGTTCCAGTAATCTTTCCAAAGGATGGAGCCCTGAGTGAGTTTGTTGCCAGTACGCTGGGGAGGAAAGGGGTACTTAGAAAACTGGGTGAGGGGAAGAAAAGATGATAATGGGATGGAATATTGAGAGCACTTGGGAGTTACAGGGGTTTAGGCATAGGGCTTAAGCATATTTAGTGGGCTGGGGTGGAACTTATGCAGTCAAATTATGTTTAAATTAAATAATCTTGAAAATTAATTTCTTAGTTGGCTTAGAACTCCTGAGAACAGAGCAAGACACCCTTTCCCAAGCCAAGGTCTCAGAGACCACAATTTCTTCTAGTTTTTCACCCTCCTCAAGCCCAGAACAAATGATGTCATTTTCCTCTGGAGTTGTCCCTCCACCCCAGAGGAGTGCCGATTCTGGAGTCTGGATGATTCTAACACTCATCGTCTAAGCCCTTTACATCCATGGAGTAGTGCATATATTTCACCTACCTTTCAACATCTTAAAACTCAATTAAATCACAGGAGCAGTCTGGCCATGACAGCTTACCAACCAGATAGCCATCTAATTAGTTCACCATAGCTCTTTGAGGTTGCAAGACAGGAAAATTTAACTCCATTTTACAGATAAATCGATGCTCAGAGAGATGAAGCAGAATTTCAGTGCTGAAGGGATCTAAGATCTCTAATCGAAATCACCCTTTGATACTCAGATTCCAATTCTGTCCACTCCCTAATGCCCATGGCCATGACTGGGTAACAGTAATCAAACACCTCCAGCAACTTGGAAATCACTATAATCTGAGGCACGCTTTTTCCAAATCGCACAGCCTATTAGATATGGGACCTGAAGTAGGAACCCAGAGTTCAGACTGAATTTACAGAAGAGCTGATGTTTAGATGTGTACTATTTCCCAGGTTGGGGGCTCTTACATGGTTTTTAGCTGGTTTGTGCCAGACATGTCCTTATGTTGTAGCAAAATCAAGATTCAAGGAGGGAGAGGTCAAAACCACCTGAGCAGAGGGAAGAAAGAACAATCCATAGAGTGCCGAAAATAAGTGTTTTATTCTAGAAAAGCATCAGGGCCAAGATGAGGATAAGAGGGGTGAAGTGAAGCTAGAATGGAAGGAAAAGGGGAAGTCTTTCCAACTTCTTGGAGCCCAGAAAACTTGAAAGATATGCAGCCAGCCTGAGATGAGGAGTTTTGGTGTTGGTTAGAGGTGGCAGCATGGGTGTCTGATTCCAACTTGGGGCAATTTGTAAAGGTCATCTGTGTTAGTAGCTGCCATGTTGCAGATAAATATCTCTTCATCCTTTGACAGAATGCCAAAATCTGAAATAAAAAAAATAGGAATCCAGGTCTCTTTTAGTTCTGAGCTAGTTTTGGAGTTAGAGGTGGGTTGGGGGGCATTCAGAACCTGAGAAACTAGCCTTAGAAATAATTTTGTCCGTGTTGTTATATTATATAAGTAGTTGCCACACATAAAACTACTATTAGTAGGAAAACTGAAGACCAGGAAAGAGTTATTGTCTACATGACATTAAAACTAAGCATATCATTTGGTCAGTTTTGGTCAGGTTGATACATGTGATTGGTTCAGTGGAAAACAATCAGCCAGTAGAGCTTCTAGGCATGAAGCTGACTAAACAAAGTTTCTCTGAACTAAAGTTTTTCTTTCCCACCCCTTATTTTTTTATTCATGGAGACACTATATATGAGCCTAACTTGGATTTCTTGCATTCTCACCTTACCAGGATGATCAGAGCACAGAGTACATAGGTACTTATGTGCCCATCCCATGCCCACAGTTGTTATCTGTCAATTTTACCCATGGTAGGCTTGGATACCATCTCCAAATGAGGACAGGACCCTGTGGGAAATAGATTGGAGTCCATTTATTCTGTCTTTCAATTCCTCCCTCTGAC
Organism: Paguma larvata; assembly: GCA_030068075.1. Taxonomy (NCBI): domain Eukaryota; kingdom Metazoa; phylum Chordata; class Mammalia; order Carnivora; family Viverridae; genus Paguma; species Paguma larvata. Next base: position 49,041,247 of record CM057830.1, on the reverse strand, counting down.
TCTTTTTCTTTCCATCCTTCTCTTTTTCCTCCCTCCTTACCTCTCTCCCATGGGCCTATAAGGGTCTCTAGAATCCTAACCCAAGGACCAGCCCTCTATGTACTGTTTCCCCTCTGCTAGTGAGGGTTCCATTTTATCCAGCCTACCCTCTCATCATCCACAAATAGGTTTTAGCAGTAACCATCTGTCTCTGAGGATATCCAATGAAACAGTGAGAATTGACGTTTTTCCTGTCCTTCTTTTGACATAAGGGAGGATTGAGGGAAAGAAGAGCCATTTCCATGCTGAAAAAAGTAGTTCTCTAATTCCTTACACTTCCTCCTCTTGAAAGGCACCCCCAGTGAGGGGGGGCTTTGTTGAATTTAAGGAAAGCAAGAGATTTTCTAAGGAGAGAAGACAAAGAAATTAAAGGAAGGGAAGGGAAGAGTATATAAAAGAAAGGGGGCAGGGTCTTTCTCAAATTATGCTATGGCTAGCATAGGCCTTAGAGTCTCTCACTGGAACCTCAGCTGAGTTCCGGAGGCCCTGGGGACACTGGATTGCGGGACAACATCTGCATCCTCTCCACCTTGCTTGGTTTACCCACAAGAGTTAGAGAACCATCTTTTATACAGCTAACATAACTGAATGCATTTGTGAGCACTCATTTTGGATGCTTGTGGGCAGAGAGTGATAAGAGGAGGCTAAACAATGAAAGAATGGTGGGGAGGACTATTGGGGAAAGATGAGTGAAGAACACTAAAGGAGTAAAAGAAGTTAAAGGAAATAAATAATTTAAAAGGGGTTGTGCAGAGAAAGCTTAAAGAAAAGCAGGGAGCTGAACCCATAGCTGGGCATCCCCTTCCCTTGTGGGCTGCCTCTTGTCTAACTAGAGTATGGCATCTCAGCCATTAGATGGGTAAGGCTGCCTCCTCAGTGAGTAGAAAGCCAAAATGTGAAGCCTTTTTCAAATTTCCATGAAAATGTTCTACCAACGTGGTACCTAACAAATATGGCCCTGCTAAAGTATGAATTAGTGAGGCAGACTCTTCTAGTTGGAACAGCTCATCTAAGTCATGACCTCTCTCTTCTCTCCACCACCATCATCATGGAGCTGAGGAAACATAAAGGGAAAGTACACCAGCAAGTTAGCCAATGCTATATTCCCCTGACTTGGAGGAGGAAGGGAGAAGAAAGCTACCAGGAGCTTTCTGCAAGCATGAATCCTTAGCACAAAAGAACACTTCCTAAGAGTAGATTTTCAAGCACTCTGATAGGCTAGTAGGGAAGATTGGAGATAAAGGCACCTCTAGTGTCCCTCTAGCCACATCATAGGATAATGGACTAGAAAGCTTTAGGGTAGAGTCCCAGCTTTTTCAAAGTGGCCCTGAAAAAGCAAGCCTCCTTGTTCCCATCCCAGCAATCCAGATCACCCACTGCTTGGGCCTTAATACAAAGAGAAGGGCCACCCTTTTTAATCCAGAACCCAGGAAACAGCACAGGACAGCAAGTTGACAGTGTGTTCTGGAAAGGAAAAACAACAACAAACAAACAGGGAAGGAAAGAGTTTAGGGAGAATCTTGGCTAGTCATTTTTCTCCAATTCAGAGGTTTCCAGAGTTGCTTGAGCAACCAGAGCCAGCCACAAAAGCCCAAAAGAGTATAGCAACTATTTGAGGGGCTTGGGGTTAGAACTGGCAATTTCTCTAAAGAGGCAATGTGCCATATGGGATATTTCAAAAATCAATTATGCTGTCAGTTAAAGACAAAAGCAATAATTTGAATATTGTTCTGCAAGAATATCCACCATCCAAATACAATGCTTAGGGCTCTGATAAGGCCTATGTATGATCTGATTTATTTTGCATGTAGACATGCCTATATACGACCTTCAAAGACACTCTCCTTCTAACTGCCCTGGGAAGAGTACAGGGCAAGTTACAATAAATTGATTTTAGAGCTACAAGAAACTGAGACCAGAGAGGCAAAGAGATTTGTCAAAGTGGCAGAATTGAGAAGGATCAAACCTAAATTTCCCAAACCCCCAAGTCAGTGCTCTGTCCCCTATATTTTCACTCCTAGTGTAAAGGCTGGGGAATACGAGACCATCCAGAACTTGGACCCAGCTCAAGGAATAGGAGGAAGGTTGTGGGTAGGCCTGTGTACCAATATACAAGGTTGCAGTTGTATGTAAATTTAGCCACTTGCAATGGATGTATTTGATGGGAGAGGCAAACATTCACTTTGCAGAACATGTTCTCCCTATACAGAAAGGAGACAAGACAATCCGAACCCAGAACTAAAGCTCAGCTACCTTGAGCCAAGCCAGACTGAAATCAGCTATGCCATGAACCCTGACAAGGGGCCCAGGGAACCCAAAATGTGTAAAGAAATCCAAAGCCTGGGATCTCACCCAAAGCCTTCTCTAATCTCAACCATTAAATGCACCCTTACATAGAACTTCCAAACAGTTTGCAGAGCCCACAGACCTGCATCCTAGGCCATTTCTTTTTTTTTTTTTTAACGTTTATTTATTTTTGAGAGACATAGAGACAGAGCGTGAGCAGGAGAAAGACAGAGAGAGAGAGGGAGACACAGAATCCGAAGCACGCTCCAGGCTCCGAGCTGTCAGCACAGAGCCCGATGCGGGGCTTGAACTCACAGACCCTGAGATCACGACCTGAGCCGAAGTCGGCCACTTAACCAACTAAGCCACCCAGGCGCCCCCCTAGGCCATTTCTTGAAAGAGTTTCTGGAGCTATGACCACTAGAAGAAATTGGCACAGTGGAAGGTGAGTTTGGCATTGTGTAGAGCAAGGAAAAAGTGGACAAAGTAAGGGAGACAGACAGCTATCTTGGCCCCAGGCTATGCAACTCTCCCAACAATCTGTCTTTCCCTAGACACACATTGACCTCCTCCCCTATTTTCTGGGAGAAGTGGTAAAGTAGGCCTCTGTCCCAGGCTAAACAAGGGAAGTGAGAAGAAGAGAGAGGGATAAGATAGGACAGATGAACTTTGGGTACTGGAGGAGAGGAGTGATGAGTCAATTAGGTAGGCCTCAGATGACAGCTTTTCATTGAGGAGTTAATCTAACAGGCTGAGTCTCAAGAGGAGGGGCAGAATGTTCCCAGGTCTCCTCCCCACACTCCATTTGCCTTCCTTGCTTGGAGAAACAGGCCTCAGGCCACCACAGGGAACAAAGCATCCAGTTATTCTAGAGGCCAGTTTGGAACTTGCTGTTAATAAACACTAGTGGTGCTGCTGGGAAGATAAGGGGGCATTAGGGGAGCATAGGGGAAACTAGTTGAGGACAGTGAGCTCACCTTCATTGCCTCCTCTACTTGTTCATGAGGTAGAAGAGCAAGGGAATGAGGCTGCAGCAAATCTGATTGTGAAGGAAGGTAATGTTCTTCTTGTCCTCAAAACTAGCTGCCAAGTTTCTAAACACAATAATGGCTCTTGTGCAGACACAGTATCACTCCTGAGGGAGGTAAGGGTTACATATATCCAGTAGCTTTGTGTGCCTCAACCCAACACAGCCATTCAGTGCTGCTGTGCTGCATGCTGTCTGCTCACTAGTCCAAAGGAACAGAACATAGTAACCTTAACACTCACAGACCTGAGTGAGTCACCACTCTCTTGGAATGCACACATATTGAGTCATCCAAATTTACTATTACATATTCACACCATTACATACTCAATTCCTTGATTATGCACATGAATCTCAGATTTGTGTGTGTATATAATATGTGTATTCACACACACAATCACAAAATATCCACAATTACACACTCCTGGACATACAAACTCTCCTACAGTTACATATGCATATATTCAACTAAACCTGCACACGCACATCAGACATATTAACAATGTTTACATTCATCCAGTTAGGGATAAAATTTCTACAATCCGTCACACTCATATACTCCTTTGCACACATGCACTCTTTTGTGTGGACACACAACCATATTGCTCTACATACAGGATGATATACAGATACAAAGACACACAACCATGCTCATTCACACATGTTCCTACCCTCTGTGCTACGAACACACATCTCAATACTACCTTCACACATACCCAGCAAATTTTTTGCAGGTGATAATGCTTAATATTGCTTTGTAAGGACTCTTAGGTCTTTTGTGTGACATCCTTTTTTCCTGCTTCCTACTCTGTCTTTCTTTTTCTTTTTAAAAACGTTTCTACATGGAAATTTTAAATAGTATAAGAAAGTAGTGAAAATAGTAAAATCAGCCCCATGAATCCATTGCTTAGTTCAATAATTATTTATATATAATTAAGTCGAACAATGCAACAGACATTTACCATGTGCCAGTACTCTGCATGTGTATGCTATTGAGACATAGTAGGGAGCTAAAGACATAGTATGTGTTTAATAAATATTTTTTAATTAAAATTTCCTGGTCCTGGGCTTCCTATTTGGGTTAAGGAAAGGTGAATAAGTCACTGTCTCTGCCCTTGGTTTGGTAGAAAAGACAAACATGAACACAAAATGCTCATAATTTGTAGGGTTCGATGTTACATTAGAACAGGGGTTGGCAAACTACAAGACAGACACCAAGTATAGCTGATCACCTGTTTTTGTAAATAAAGTTTTATTGTCACAGAGATATGCATGTTGATTCATTTATTGTGTATGGCTGTTTTGGGGCCACAACAGCAAAGATGAGTGGTTGTGGTGAAGACAATATAGCCTACGAAGACTAAAATATTTACTTTTTCCAGAAAATTTTTGACAAATTTTCTACTAGAGGGCTGGGTTAAAGACTCTGGGAGCTAATTTTGTTCTGCTTTGGAGGAGAGGTGGTAGTAGAGGGAATCAGATTAAGCTGCCCAGAGTGGCACCAGGGTCTGGTTCTAAGAGGCAGAGTGTGAGTCTCCATCTCTACACTATGCCCATGCTCTGCACACTTGGTCTTTTGGGCAGGTACTGGTTCACCCACGTACAATCTCCACAGAACACATTCACAGAGCTCCCTCCACCCCTAAATACACATACGGTCATTCCTTTCCCACATTTTTCTGCATCAAAGAAGGATTTGAAATGGAGAAGGATGTCAAGGACCAGGTGCCCGTGCCATACTACCCAACTGGTAGAGACAGGGCATTCATGTTGGCCCTTACCTTATTGCTGATTTCAAAGAATGCATTCAGGGAGGCTAGTGGCTAGACTTGAAAGAGATTACTCTAGGTCACATAGCACAGACCCATTAGATTGAGAAGGCCCCTGGATCTAAGTGCATACCTCTCATTTACATATGGGGAAAATGAGGCCAAATGAGAGGTAGATATTTTTCCAAAGTCTCACAAGAAATTGGTGGCTAAACTGGGACTAGAACCCAGGTGTCCTGACTCTTGAAGCAAAGTTCTAGATGTCTAGTGAAAACCCTTTACAGAAGGGGTAATTAAGTTCCAGGGATGTGAAGATTTGTCAGTCATACTGCATGCTAAGGACATATCTGGGGCAAGACTCCAGGATGGCTGAATTCCAGACCATGGTTCTTTCAAAACTGTGTTAAGCATCTAAGCAAAGTGTTCAAAGAGAAGCCTAAGATCCCCCCAAGTCTTAACGGAAAAGCCAGGAGTCTTTCCATAAATTCAAACTGCCTATCAAGGGGAGGGGAGTGATAAGAAATCTGCCTCTCTCAGCCTCCCTATTCCCATAGGATGGTCTATGCCAAGGGAGATCTGTGGTAGTTGTACCAGAGCATTCCTCCCTTCTCTATGCTTTGTTTCCCACTCCACATTTTGTCCCTCTACATTCATCATCTCCAGGGTCTGGAAGATGTTGCTGAAGCTCATCTTCAGCAAGCTCATCATCCTCACAATCATGCTCCTGTTAGAGATGCTTTTATACAGGTAGTTCAACTCCAAGTCTCAAGGCAATAGCTTGGACACCAGAGGGCTTCCAAAAAGCTGTAAGACTTAGTCTCTGAGGTCCTTGGCCCCAGTGCCGCTCCTGCTGGTTCCCTTCACTTGGGCCTTTGTTCCTGCCTCTTTTTTTAAATTTCTGCCCAGGAGACACGGACTTCTAATCAGACTGGAAAAAATTAGGTAATGCAGTGTGGGAGTATGCAAGTATGCAGTGCAGTTCTCCTCTGAATAAGAGGGCCTTGGAAACAAATAAAAAGAACTAGTCTTAGAGTCAAGGAATGTGAGTTCTAGTCCAGAATCTGCCAATGAGTCCCTCAGTGATCTGTGGAAGTGGCTTTCTCTCTGTGGGGCTTAACCCTGACCTGTAAGAAACATCTCTCTCCCTCTCCATCATCATCCTTCTTGTGATATCCACTGACCAGTCAGTTGGCCACTAAGTCTCTCATCTTGCCTATCAAGCCAGGCACACAGTTCTTTGAAATCAACGAGGTTTTTCAGAGGTAAGAAGTTATACAGCATACTAATTTCAAAGATGCAATGGATTTGGATAATCAGAGTAAAGATATCGTGGGTGTAAACAGTCTTCATAGTTTCTTGGTACCTTGGGACAAAAAGCACCTGAAAATTGTTGTTCATGGCCTACAAGAAACAAATGATAAGAAGGTAAGGTAGTTCCCTGACCAGATGGAGTGAGGGCTGCCTGGGCTTGGAAACAAAAGGATAAATGGTATCTCTGTGTACTGTGAGACTTTGGGCAAGACACCTAATCTTTCTGGTCTTGTCTCTACTCAAGAAGAGTAATTGCTGCCTATGCTGCCTTAGCTGTCCAGATTTTTGTGAGAGTAGTGAAATTACATCTCCACTAGAGACTCCATGGCTTCTGACAGAGCTCAAATATCTTTCTTCTCCATCAATTTTTATTCCTCAGGAGTTAACCATTTTTGCCCAAGTACCTCATTAACTTGGAGATGGGACCAGTTATAGCAACTCACAGCCAGAGACTCTGTGTAGTGACTGCTGGTCTCCTAGATCTCCTCCATGGATACCCTCCTCTACAGTTTCTCCAGCAGCTGTTGGAGGATGTTGGAGCAGATCCAAGAATTGGTACATACAGCTTTTCCTGACTCGGCCTACAGTAGTCCTGGGGTCCAACAGCACCCTCCAGTGGGCTCAAGCCAGGTGCAGTGAGCACCTAGAAACACACACAGGCTATAGGACATAAGTTCAGGCTCTTGTTTATTCATTTATCCACTTATCCATTCTATAGTGTCTGAGCCAGACACTATGCCCAGCACCAGGAACACAGTGAGAACTAAAACACAGTTCTCACCTTAAAAACACTGTAGCATATGAGCAAATAATAACAGTACCCACTATACCACTGTCACACATGCTTTTGGGAATATGGCAGTTTAATACATACTATATGGAATATACATATGTAAATATGTGCTCTGTTATAGAAATTCACAGAGTGCTAGTTGACTTCAGAAGAAGGGAAGCAGATCAGATCTCAGAGACGAGGGAACATTTGAACTGGATCTTAAATTAGAGCAGTTTTCCAGGAAAATGGAATGAAAGAAGTCCAAGTGGAGGAAATGCCATGCACAAGATCAAGCAGAGAGGCATGAAAGGGCATGATGTTTTCCATTAAGGAATCTATGGAGCTAAAATGTGAGGGAGAGTAGAGAGATAGGAAGCAAGGGCTAAGGTTGAAAGGCTGATAAAGGCTTTATTGTGAAGATCCTTGGATGCTTTGTTAAATTTGAACTGTTTTTCTGATAATAACAAGAAACCCACTTAAAAATTTTTAATTTAATTGTCAAAGCAAAAATTCCCAAATCAAAGAGGTTACAAGGTTTTCGATCAGGACTTAATTCTTAATTCCTCTTTAGAGTGATGTATATCAAACTATAGTAATTTTTGTAATAGACTTTTAAAAGAACAGTTTTTTTTTTTATGAAAAAAGAATAGATAAGTCCAGAGTACATCACACATGGTGAGGGTAGGTATTATTTCATGACTTATGTTTAAGGTGTGTGTATGTGTGTGTGTGTGTGTGTGTGTGTGTGTGTGTGCGGCTGTGAGAACTATATGGTATGTAAAATGTTTTTCTTATTGTGGGTCACTGCCAAAAAGTTTGAAAACCATAACCCTAGAAACTTATGCTCTAAGATATGAGGAATTCTGAACCAAATCCTTAAAGGACCATCTCTTTCATTTCCAGTCATTTCTGACTTAACTCTTTCTGGGAAACCTCCCCTACAGGCTATGACCAGTCAGGTCCCAAGATCATTACATGGTCATGGTGAAAGAAAATTCCAGAAAGGTAGGAGAAGTTCCTGCAAATGGTACCATGCCAGGTGTGTGTTGGCCTGCAGCACAGCATCCTTAACTTCGATGACGTGGATGAGGGAGAACTGTTGGTAAAACTACTTACCAATTCCAGTAACCTGGAAGGGGGGACATGGACTGAAAATGTGTTGGACTTGAGGGAGATGCTCATCAGCATCCACTCTCAGCCTTAAAGTCATCTGAGAAAAAAATACATGAATTGGGTTTTTTAAAGCTCTTTGTGGGGAGGTGGAGAGGATAAATAGGCAGAGTACAGAGAACTTATAGGACAGTGAAATTACTTTGCATGATAACCACTATAATTATATATATAGATATATATATACATTTTATGGATTTGGACTAACGTATAATGACCTATATATATATATATATATATATATATATATATATATATATATATATCATTATAGTGGTTATCATACATATATATATATATATATATATAGGTCATTATACATTAGTCCAAATCCATAAAATGTACAGCACCAAGAGTGAACCCTAAGGTAAACTATGGGCTTTGGATGATTATGATGTGTCAATGTTGGATCATCCATGGGGAAAAAAAGTATCATATTGGTGAGTGACGTTGATATAGCAGAGGCTATTCATGTGTGAGGATGACATAGATGGGAAATCTTTGTTCCTTTGTCTCAATTTTGCTTTCAATGCAAAACCGCTCTAAAAATAGTCTTTTAAAAAGTGCTTTCTGTGAGGGTGCCTGGATGGCTCAGTCAGTTAAATGTCCAACTTCAGCTCAGGTCATGATCTCACAGTTCGTGGATTTGAGCCCCATGTCAGCCTCTATGCTGACAGCTCAGAGCCTGGAGCCTGCCTCAGATTCTGTTTCTCCCTCTCTCTCTGCCCGTCCCCCACTCATACTATGTCTCTGTCTCAAAAAGAAACATTAATTTTTTAAAAAAAGACCTTAAATGCCATGGTCATCATTGTTCCTTACCTTGAAACACGTGGTGAACTGTGGTTACTAGAGTAATCAGTAGCTCTCAGCTTCCTCATTGCTATTAATGGCTACGAGTAGCATCAGATTAAATGTAAACAAAACTTTCTTCAGACGTTCATCTTAGAGCCATCAGATGGGGAAGAGTGAGGTGGGAAAGGGATGAGGATTCACATTGTCATGAGAGGAAGTATAAGTGAGCACCCAGCAGGGGAGGCAGCACTCCGTTTTAAAAAAAAAAATGGGAATATTTTTTGGAGCTTTGTCTAAATCTAAACCTCCAGTTCCCACAATGAGTGCTCCCAAACCTGGCTCCTATTCCCGTGCCATTTGTATCTTCCTACCACCATTCCCTCTACTTTCATATGCTTCTCCTCACGTCATCTGGGGAGGGAAAAGGGAAATGCTAAAAGGGACCCCACATCAAACACAGAAAGCCAAGTAAGAAGGCTTGGTTTAGAATTCCTGTTCTTCCACCTACTAATTACACAGTCTTGGGCAAGTCACTTTATCTCTATGAGCCTCTGTTCCCTCCTTGTAAAGTGGGTAGAATAAGTCTATATTTACAATTTTAAATATTTTTATTTTTTTTTATTTTTGAGAGACACAGAGACAGAGTGTGAGCAGGGGAAGGTCAGAGAGAGAGGGACACACAGAATCCAAAGCAGGCTCCAGGCTCTGAGCCATCAGCACAGAGCCCGACACGGGGCTCGAACTCACAGACTGTGAGATCATGACCTGAGCTGAAGTCGGCCGCTCAACCAACTGAGCCACCCAGGCGCCCCTATATTTACAATTTTAAAACACTGTCATAAAGGACAAATAAAATGATAGATTGGAGAATGGTTTATCATTGACCAAGTTACAAACAAATGAGAAACCAGCATTGTCACTGAGACAGTCTTGACCAGCTCAAAGGACAGGCCACACATTTTTATTCAACCCCTAGCTGCAATCAAATGCTTAAAAGTGTCACGTTCCCTTTAGAAGTCCCCCCTTTTTCCAACCATTCAGTGATACTCCAATTTTGATTGTGGATATCAAGCCAAATTCATTATCTTTCACAAAATTTTATCCTCCTCCCATACCCATTTTGGTGAATGCCATCAATAGCCACAAGACTGATGGTAGGAGACTGCAAAATCATTTTCAGTATTAGATGACATTAATGAATTATTATTAATTGTATTAAACATAATTAAACATGTGATGATTATGAAAAAAATTCATATTTAGAGATATTGAGGGGTAAAATGACAAGATATATGAGATTTGCTTTAAAACATTCCTGCAAGGATACAAAATCAATGTACACAAATCAGTTGCATTTCTATGCAACAGAAAGAGAAATAAAGAAATTGATCCCATTTAGATTTGCACCAAACCATAAAATAAACCTAACCAAAGATATAAAAGATCTGTATGCTAAAAAATATAGCAATCTTATGAAAGAAATTGAAGAAGACACAAAGAAATGAAAAAATATCCCATGCTCATGGATTGGAAGAACAAATATTGTAAAAATGTCAATACAACCCAAAGGAATCTATACACTCAATGCAATCCCAATCAAAATTGCACCAGCCTGGCATTCTTCTCAAAGCTAGAACAAACAATCCTAAAATTTGTATGGAACCACAAAAGACCCCAAATAGCCAAAGTTATGTTGAAAAAGAAAACCAAAGTGGGAGGCATCGCAATCGCAGACTTTAGCCTATACTACAAACCTGTAATCATCAAGACAGCATGGTACTGGCACAAGAACAGACACATAGACCAATTGAATAGAACCAAGAATTGGACCCAGAAATGTATGGCCAACTAATCTTTGACAAAGCAGGAAAGAGTATGCAATGAAAAAAGACAGTCTCTTTAGCAAATGGTGCTGGGATAACTGGACAGCAACATGCAGAAGAATTAAACTGGACCACTTTCTTACACCATATGCAAAAATAAACTCAAAATGGATGAAAGACCTGAATGTGAGACAGGAAACCATCAAAAACCTAGAGGAGAAATCAGGCAACAACCACTTTGACCTCAGTTGCAGCAATTTCTTGCTTGGCACATCTCCAAAGGCAAGGGAAATAACAGCAAAAATGAACTATTGTGACCTCATCCAAATAAAAAGCTTATGCACTGCAAAGGAAGCAATCAACAAAACTAAAAGGCAACCGAAAGAATGGGAAAAGATATTTGCAAATGACATATCAGATGAAGGGTTAGTATCAAAAATCTATAAAGAACTCACCAAACTCAACACCTGAAAAACAAATAATCCAGTGAAGAAATGGGCAGAAGACACGAATACACATTTTTCCAAAGAAGACATCCAGATGGCAAATACATGTGTGAAAAGATGCTCAACGTCACTCATCATCAGGGAAATACAAATCAAAACCACAATGAGATAGCACCTCATGCCAGTCGGAGTGGCTAAAATTAACAATCCAAGAAACAATAGATGTTGGCAAGGATGTGGAGAAGTTGGTGAGAATGCAAACTGCCACTCTGGAAAACAGTGTGGAGGTTCCTCAAAAAATTAAAAATAGAACTGCCCTATGACCCAGTAATAGTGCTACTAGGAATTTTTCCAAAGGATAGAGGATAGGGACACATGTACCCCAATGTTTATAGCAGCCGTTTCAACAATAGCCAAATTATGGAAATAACTCAAATATCCATCAAATGACAAATGTATAAAGAAGATGTGGTTTATATGTGCAATGAAATACTATTTAGCAATGAGAAAGAATGAAATCCTGCCATTTGCAACAATGTGGATGGAACTGGAGGGTATTATTCTAAGTGAAATAGGTCAGTCAGAGAAAGACAGATATCATATGCTTCACCCATATGTGGAACTTGAGAAACTTAAGAGAAGACCACAGGGGAAAGAAGGGGAAAAATAGTTTCAAACAGAGAGGGAGTCAAACCATAAGAGACTTAAATCCAGAGAACAAACAGAGATGATGGCAGGGCAGGGGAGTGGGAAAATGGGTGATGTGCATTGAGGAGGGCACTTGATGGGATGAGCCCTGGGTGTTGTTTGTAAGTGATGAATCATCGGAATCTACTCCCAAAATCAAAAGCACACTGTAAATACACTGTATATTAGCTTACATGACAATAAATTGCATATATAAATTGTATATATAATATATAATTATATATAATAAAACCAGTAAAATAAAATAAAAGTTGGTTCATTTTAATCAAAAAATAATAAAAATAAAATGTTCCTGCAATGACAGAAAAAAAATTCCTGCAAGAAAAAAAGGGAAGAGAGGTAGTTGAAATAAGACTGTCAAAATGTCAATAATTGTTAAAGCTAGGTGATAAGTGCTTGAGGTTCCATTATACTATAGTTTTCACTTTGTGTGTGTGAAATTTTCAGTAATAAAAAGTAGAAAATAATTCTATTTTCAACTTCTCCCTTCCCTTATCCACACATCTAATTGGTTGTTGTAGGCTGAATCATGTTCCATTCCCCCAAAGATGCCCATGACCTAATCCCTGGAACCAGGCAAAAGGGATCTGCAGATCTGATTAAGTATCTTGAGCTTATTGTTCTGGATTATCCAGATGGCCTTCATGTAACAACAAAGGTCCTTGTAAGAGGGACGCAGGAGGGTAGAATGAGAGAGATTTCAAGATTCTGTGCTGTTGGTTTTGAATAAGGAAGGAGCTAGAGGCTAAGGAATGCAGGTGGGCTTTAGAAGCTTGAAAAGATAAGGAGACAGATTCTCCCACTGAGCCCTCCAGAAGGAACGCAGCCCTGGAAATACTTTGATTTTAGAATTCTGACCTCCAAAACTGAAAGATAACAAATTGTGTTGTTTTGAACTGAAGGGGAGGAGAATATGCCTTTTGGCATGTGGGTTATTTTGAGCTAAAGCAATCAAGGGTCAACAGAGTTAGCAAAAGTTTTTATCTCTTCCTTAAGTGCCTAACATAATTTAGATATGAGGCCTGTACTAGGAAGAGAGCTATTACCAGAGATAATTTTTTATATTTGACTTATCAGCATGGCAGGGCAAACATCTGATTACCATATATCTGTTCTTCTAATCTTCCTGTGAATTGCCTTCCTCCTCTTTGAAGCCCTAGGTCTCTATTCTTTTCCTTAACTAAGGATGATATAAAAGCCACAAATGACTGCCTTTGAGTCTCATATCTTTGTGGAGCTCCCATATTCAAGTAGGAATTAAATTTGTTTTTCTCCTATTAATCTGTCACATGTCAATTTGATTCTCAGTCCAACTAGAAGAATCTTAAAGAGCAGGGGAAATTCTTTCTCCCTGACAGAAGACAATCCCTTGGATGACAGAGAAGAAAAAGAACCAAATGAGGGCTTGAGAAAAAATTAGTTTGGTTTCCTCTTTCTCCATACCTCTCTCACGGTGGGTGCCTGAGCATGCTATGAAGGCACACACACAAATTGTGACCTTTCCACTTTGTCAACTTTATTAAATCATAAAGCAGTTTCAGGGTTCCAAACTCAATGACATTTAATTGCATATTTAACTTGTCTTCCTACACATCACACAAAGCAATGCACAATATAAAGTCACACAACAAACAAGATACAATGAAGAATAGTAAGTTAAAAAATCAAACACAAAATCAATCTGAGTGCACAGTAGGAAGTTAACAAATCAAACACAAAGTCAGTCTGTGAGTGTGCAGTTGAGATGAGGCCTTGGTCTGGTCTGGGTCAACTCTCCACAGGTACTGCTTATTATGTTCGAACAGTGGAGAATCTCTGTTATATTCAGAGATCAATCCTGCAGAGTCTTGGAGGCAGTTGCCTTCTGGATGTGGTCGGACATGAAAGGGTCAGCATCTGAAAAATCTGACAGTTTGCCCCAAAAATCCACCTTTAAAAAAAGTTTATTTTTTTGAGGAACCTCCACACAGTTCTCCAGAATGGCTGGGGGAGAGATGGGTGTGGGAGGGGGGAGGGGGGAGAGATGGGCACAGAGGAGGGCACTCGTTGGGTTGAGCACTGGGTGTTGTGTGGAAACCAATTTGACAATAAATTATTTAAAAAAAGTTTAATTAGTGTTAGGCCTTTGCAGACCTCCTCTGGTTCTGCTAATTTATCAGTTCTGGGTGTTGTCAGCCTATGCTGTTTTCAGTGATATCTGGTCTCAGCTGCAATGCCCTTGGCCGCTTACGTCACTGATTGACATAAGTCACTGTTTGACATAAGTGACTCCATATTGCTTTCTACAGTGGGACAAGAGGCAACTGGCTTGTGTTTGGGACCAACATCTGCCCAATAGCTTGACCTTGGGCAAATCGCTTAGTCGACGGAAAAAAAAAAAAGTCAACCTAAAAGTAAGTTAGTAATGCTTTATTATAGGACTATAGACTGGGGGACAGTCTTTTAGATTGTTCTGGAGAACTCTTCTGAAGCTCGTCAACTTAAAGGGGATCATATCCAAAACAGGAAAGGTGTATATAGGCTCACAAGCAGTTCTCTAAGGTATAATTGCATGTCACAAGTCATAATAAACAAATTGTTTGGTTGTAAAAATTAAGGTTTACTGATTTCCACAAGAGACACATGAGAGACCCTTAGATCATCTTAATACATTATGTTTCTACCATATCTAATTTTTCAAAAATATTGCTTGCATGTCTCCACTTAACTAGTTTTCCCATTCTTCCTGTTTTTGGTATCTCCTTGAGATCACTTGAAATGGTTACAGAAGCCTGACATCAGTCACCAACTCCAGTTCTAGTACACAACTTTGACTATAAAAGAGGAAACTCCTCTGCTCAGGATAATTGTGGCAATCAAAAGTAATGTGTGAGAAAGTGCTGAGCAATGTACATGTATGAAAATTATGATTTTCATATAAGCCCATAGGCTTATTGTTATTATACAGAGAAGGCAAGTGGAGCTGCTAGAAGACCTTACTGTATCAAGCTCAGCATGAGACTTTCTCACAGGGCTAAGAACACAGGAAAGGCTCTTGGGGCCAAGAATCATCAGGTGGGCAGGAGAGGAAGGACACTTTTGTCAAATTCTATTGCTGGTATTGAAGATATTTGGCCTGGGGACCCTTCACCCTGCAACAGAAACTAAGCGTCCTGACCATCCCAGCTGTATGCTGTGGGGCTCCTTAGCCCTGATCCTTCCCGTCCCAGATCCCTAAGGGATCCAGGACTTACTCCTTGGGGGGGCCTTTGGTCAGGCAGCAGTTTTTCCTCATTCTCTGGTGTCCTGGACTAAGCCACCTTCCCAAGGGCTTCTGGGCCTGCCACTGACCCACTGCCTTTCTGGGCAACTTTGAATTGCATAGAACAGGAGTTAAGAGCATAGATCTGAGGCTCACTGCCAACATTTTGCTAACTGTGTGATCTTGGGAAAGTGGCCTATCTGCTTTAAGCTTCATTTCTTCCATATGTAAAAGGGTTATAATTATATTCTCTATCTCATAGTATTGTTATGAGGAATAAATGTTAGTTCACATGATAATATCTAACTTCTTAAGTGCCAGGCGCTGTGCTCGGCACTTTTTATTTTTCTCGAGTTACAAATGGGAGAAATGAAGGTACAGAAAAGTGGAGTCACTTGCCCAAAGTCACACAACTAGTGAGGGGCAGAGCTGAATTCCAATCCAGATCATCTTGCTCCAGAGCCCAAGATTTCATCTGCTTTGTTGCTTTGATGAATATCTAAGTGTTCAATAAATGATAGTTATTATTATCATTCTTAATAACCATAGTAATTTCTGAAGAAACAGAATCCCAGAGGATCTAAAATTAGGGACTAGAATGGTGATAAAATTTTCATGCTGACAGAGAACTCATGAACTACATAGAGCAGTCCTTGTATTGTACACAGGAGAAAATTGAGCCCCAGGAAAGGGAGATGGGTTGCCCAATGACACATAGCAACTGGGGACAGAACTAGGTTCCTATTCTGTTGACTCACAAGCCCATGACCTTTGTACCTTCCAGGCCTCTTCCCCCAACTCTAAAGCCCAGAAACCATTGATAGAGTATTGAGTTGGAGTGTTCCAGTTGGTACAACAGCCTGGGTCCCCCAACCCCTTCCCAAATGGTTCACTTGTCCCTGGAACCTTTAATGGTGAGAGGTCTCCAACAGGTTGCTGATATGATCCTACACTAGGTGGACATAGTATGTGCAAAGTATAACTGAAAGAAGATACTATAATTATAAATGAGCCTGGGTGGGGATGTAGAGGGAAAGGCAGGCTACCAGCTGATGGAGATGGATCTCAAAAGGCTCTCAAAGACATACAGGATAAGGCACTCTACAAACAAGTTCTCAGAACCAGAAAGTTGCCAGACTCAATTGCTCAGCCCATTACTACACACAAAAGCCATCATGTGGACAAGCAGCTCTCTGGCTCAGGATGCACTGGATGTATAGCCCTAGCCTTAGTCCTCAGAGAAACCCCCAAAAAAATGTAATACAGTGCAATCATGGGTCTAATTTTTACGGGTCATGGGAAACACACTGAACCAAGTTTCAGAAGCCATGGGTTTGCTTGTCCACTCCCGGCCCCCACACCATAGACACACTGCATGCCCTTGGGCAGGCTATCTACCCTACCTGAACCATAGATACCTTGTCTGTAAGATAAATTGATAATCATCTTCCTCACAGAGCTAGATGGAGGATTAAACCAGGCAATGTCTATACAAGCCCTTAAAAACAGTAAAGTGATCTATAAATTCAAAGGCACAATGCTGGTTTAACATGTAAGTCTCAGGTGAAAATAAAAACAAATATCAGATTGTGTTTTCATGAGAAGTAATTTCAACGTTGCCTGCAAGTTTGAAGTTCCCAAGGGGAAGCAACGTGGTTATACAAAAGCAATAAAAGAACTAGGATTACCTACTGTTCTGGTCTACCCAGGACCAAGTGAGGGTCCCAGGATTCAGGACTTTCAATGGTAACACTGGGAAAATCTCAGAGAAACAAGGACAAACTGGTCACTCTAAAAATAACCCTGGCCGGAAAGTCAGGAAGAAGAAAGAAGATAAACATTTGAGTTCCTATTCTATGCTAGGCACTGTCTAGGTGTTTTCTTTTGCATTAAAATCCCAGCTCTAACTTCAGCTTACCTTAGACAAGTCTCTGGGTCTGAGGTGAAGTAAGACCTCTAAAATACATCCACATTTGAACATTCTGGGAATCCTTTCCTTCAAACTCAGATGGCATTTGAGGCCTAGGGAGGTAAAACCCACCGAGCAGATTAGAGGCAGGTCAGTATGGCCATGCCTCCCCCACCACCTGATCCATCCCACTCCCCCTGCTCTCCTACACCAGTCTTAAGGACTCTGGTAAAGCTGTATCCACACTTTCTAAACTCCTGCTAGAGTTATGTAATATGGATTCTCTCCATGAGCATCTGCAGGGACATCTTATTAATCTAAGAAAACATACTTAGGTCTCAGGGATCAAGGCAAGCTAGAGAAGGCTTCACAGCTGTGGTGGTCAGCTTCCTGCAGTAAAGTATGAGGATGGACCCTGGGGCTAAAATATGGAGGAAAAGGCTTACTGTGAGTTGTAGCTTAGCTCAGTAGGAAGCAGTTACAAAGATCCCCAGTTTAGGGTGGGGATTGAAATACTAGGACTGGATGGCTAAATCAGAAGTAAAATAGAGGTGGCATTGTCTCAGAAACATTGGCCTACCCCAGACACAGGAGTTGGAAATAAAACCTGAAGTGGTCCAGAATCTCTTCCCAGTTGTCTAGATAGTAGCTTCAGGAAGAGATAGCATTTTCCCAAAGTTTACTGGTCCAGAACTAACTGAACCTTCTCTAAAGTGACTTCCTCTCCCCAACCCACTCCCAGTAGAAATGACCCTAGTCCTCTCTGGGCATGCCATTTCTCACTCTGATCACTCAGGGTTGGCAAATACAAGACCCTCCCTGTCTCAGGTCCTTATTCACTACTATCCCTATTCTCTAACCCAAGTACCATGGTTCAAGAGTAAAGAAGGGGCATACTTAGGCAGTTTGCCAGGGAATGTTAAACCCCTAGTAATGGGGATGGCAATTTAGACTTTATTACGGAATACAGGTTTGGGTAATGATGGATAGAGAGTGTCAAAGGCCCAGGCTTTGGAGTTAGAAACCCTGGGCCAGAGGCCCTATCCTGCCATTTACTTATTGGCTTTGTGGACAAGGGCAAAATCACTTGTACCTCTTTTTTTATTTTAACTTTTTATTCTCAAGTTAAATAATGTAGAATGCAGTCTTGACTTCAGGAGTAGACCGGTGATCCATCTCTTACATATGACACCCAGCACTCACCCAAGGAGTGCCCTCCTTAATGCCCATCATTCATTTAACCCACCCCAACCATTCCACCCCCATCAAACCTCAGTTTGTTCTCTGTATTTGTCTCTTATGATTTGTCTCCTTCCCTGTTTTAATATTATTTTTTCTTCCCTTCTCCTATGTTCATCTGTTATGCTTTTTAAATTCCATATGAGTGAAATCATATGATATCTGCCTTATGGTGACAGACTTATTTCACATAGCATAATACCCTGCAGTTCCATCCACATTGGTACAAATGGCAAGATTTCTTTTTTTTCATCACTGAGTAGCATTCTGTTGTGTGTGTGTGTGTATATATATGTATACACACACACACACACCACATCTTCTTAATCCATTATCAGCTGATGGACATATGGCCTCATTCCATAATTGGCTATTGTTGATACCACTGCTATAAACATTGAGGTGCATGTGCCCCTTTGAATCAGCATTTTTGTATACCTTGGATAAATCCTTAGTGAGTGCAATTGTTGGGTCATAGGGTAGTTCTATTGTTAATTTTTTGAGGAACCTCCACACTGTTTTCCAGAGTGGCTGCACCAGTTTGCATTCCCACCAACAATGCAATAGGGTTACCCTTTCTCCACATCCTCACCAACATCTATTGTTTCCCAAGTTGTTAATTGTAGCCACTCTGACCGTTGTGAGGTGGTATCTCATTGAGTTTTGATTTATATTTCTCTGATGATGAGCGACGTTGAGCATCTTTTCATGTGTCTATTTGTCACCTGGATTTCTTCTTTGGAAAAGTGTCTATTCATATTTCTGCCCATTTCTTCATGGAATTATTTGTTTTTTAGGTGTTGAGTTTGGTAAGTTCTTTTTACAGATTTTGGATACTAACCCTTTATTTTGAAGAGAGCGTTTTTAATTTTCTTGTCCTAAGTGACAGCCCTGCATTAGTTTGAAGCCAGTTCTCTCTTCTGCTAAACATAGAGGGGTACTGTGTTAGAGATAGTGTGCCCCAGACTTCTGCTTACTGTGAACCTTGTTAAGGGTTATGATTGCTGAGAATTCTGTTTTGATTGCTGTTTGCTGTGAACACTGTGAAACTTTTCTTGGGGTACTGTGAGGCCTGTTTAGTTTGCTATGTTAGACTAAGTTGCTGTGTGTTAAATCTTGTTAGGTATTAGATTTAGAGACTTAGGAATGCACTAGACTCCTGACCCATTTGCTGTGATTGCTGTGAACCCTGTTTGCTGTGTTAGAGAATTGCCATGTTGTGAAAGTATAGTGCTATTAGGGCTAAGGCCACTCCATTTTGGTTTTTAAGTTCCATCTTAGAGTAGTTCTGGGCCCCGAGTTCCAGGAAAACCTGGACTCTGCCCCAGGTTCCAGGAAACAGAGTAGCCAAAAGGCTGGACCCAGATTAGCAGACCCTGTCACTACCCTGGGTGGGCCTGGACCCTGATTAGCAGACCCCACCTCCACTTTGAGTTCCAGGGAAACCACAGGAGGCCAGATTCCTAGAATAGCCCCTAGCAAAACTAATCAGTGTCCAGCCCATGCACGCTGACCATTTGAATCTGCATGAGACCCCCAAACTAAGCCAATCCATAGCTAGCCCGCACCTACCAAATATGAAATACTCAATCAGAAACTAGCCCGCGAAAATGCCAATCAATCAATTCAAAGGATCCCCATTCCCACCCAAAAAGTGTACTGGAACCCTGATAAAAAGCCTGTGTAAACCTGGCTCAGGGCTCTTGCCACTGCACCGCTGCGTCCAAGCTCGAGCTTCGAATAAAGATCCTTTGCGTTTGCATCAGTCCCGGCTCCCCGGGGGTCTTCTTGGGATCCAGAATTTGGGCACAACAATTTGATATGTCATTTGCAAATATCTTCTCCTATTCTGTCAAGTGTCTTTTAGTTTTGTTGATTGTTTCCTTTGCTGTGCAGAAGCATTTTATCTTGATGATAAAAAATAGTTCATTTTTGCTTTGTTTCCCTTGCCTCTGGAGACACATCAAGTAAGAATTTGCTATGGCCAAGGTCAAAGAGATCACTGCCTGTTTTCTCCTCAGGGATTTTTATGGCTTCCTGTCTCATATTTAGGTGCACATCCCGAATCACCTACTTGGAATCTGGAATCATTCTGACTTTAGTATCAATATTCAGTCTCTCCATCAACAGATTCAATCCATCAATGACTCCTCTGTTTTGTTCCCCCTTCACAGGTGGCCATGTCCCTCTTAAATGGACTGCACAGCTTTTTCAACTCTAAAGGGCTGTTTTCCTTAACGGTCAACATTGGTGTAGTTCTTGGTATCCTGCTTTTTATTATATGCCTGATCCCAGTTTTTTGCAGTCTTAAGTCGCAATATTCATGACATAATCGTTAAGTTACAGACTTTGCATTTAAAAAATAAAAGGGGGGAGATGTTGGGAGCCATCTAGGGCTCACAGGTTGAGACACCTCCCTGTGTGGAAAGGCAGATGATTGCAAGGCTCCTGCAGATTAAATGGCGCCCAGTCTTCCCTCCTAAATATTTTCTCAGGCTAGGATTTCTTGAGCTGCTGTCGTTAGCCCCAAGGAATGTAATGCTCTTTTGTTTTATTGCATTTAAATAAAAAGGAAGGACCTGGAGCACTGATGCTTTGATGGATTACATCTGAATGAGAGTAGCTTGGCCAGAAGTAATCTTAAAGTTGCATCTTGGGGATGGGTTACACAGATTGATAGCAGTTAGGAGCTGGCTGGATATTGGTGTGACTTATGTAAACATTAGGCCCCTATTATGTAAATTTACTCATTCACAAGCAAAGGAACTTAGACAAGCCTTAGAACTTCCCAGGAGAGTTACACCTCCCTCATTGTAGTTTTGGAAGCTAGAAGGATGACTCTTAACCTTTCTATAGATGATTAACATAGGTATTAAGATGATAATGTATGTGCCCTCTGTTTACTGCGACTTACAGTAACTACCAAAACAACCCCACTTGCTTCATAAACATCCTATTTTTTTCCCTTGCCACAAATTTACCTAATCCTACATCAAAGACAGCATATGTTAATTAACTTAGGGGCAGATTCACAAAATAGCTAAGATAAGAATTGGTTCCTTTATGGTCTAAAAAAGAATGATGTAAAAGAACTTGTGAGATTGAGGAAATCGCTGTTTTGCTGACAAAAACACATTGTTGTTAAAGATATCAAACTGTGCTTTCTGATGGGATGTCTCTCATTGCTGTAATGTCACTTACTACCTTTAAATAAAATACTGGGATCAGTAGGCAAGAGAGAGAGACACACGCGTGCCTGCCTGGTTCCAGAAACCATGCAGTTAGTTCTCCTGAGTCGTTCATCGTGTCGACTCCTTTCATCCTTAGGAATATTCCTGGACATGCTGGAGCTGGACTCTGGCATCCTCTGTCCCCAGACCAAAGCTGTCTTGTTAGGACTGGGCACTTGGGTGAGGACACTGACCTTTCCAAGGAGCAGGGAGTCAGTGGATTGCTCTACAGCTCAAGGTATCATGTAGCCAGACTACAGGATAAGACATCCAATCCCTTCATCTGCACCAGGGCTAAGTTGGAGTTTGGAAAGTAAGAAGTATTCTGAATGATAATTTATATTCCAACAACCGTGGATTCTAGTACCAGGCTCAGCCCCCAACTCACTAAGTGATCCTAGGCTAGGCCAATGGCCTTTCTGGTCATCACTGTGTCCCCTTCTCTTGAAGAGAGCGGTTTTAAATTTTATGTCCAAATGGCAGCTCTGCCTTAGTTTGAAGCTAAGTTCTCTTTTTCTGTAAATCAATGGACAGATACCAGGTTAAAGATAGCTGCCCTGGCCTTCTGCCATTGTGGACCGCTGATAAGAAATACAATTGCTGAGTATTCTGTTTTGCTTACTGTTTGCTGTAAACATTGTAAAACTTTTTCTGACTCTAGTCTGACATGTATTAGTTTGAGTATCTGGCATTTCTCACTTCTGTAACCTTGCTTCCCTCACATTCTTCCCCTTCCCCCTTTATGACATGCATTAGTTTGTGTAACTGACTTTGCTCACATTCTTCCCCTTCACCTTTCGGATATTTATTAGCTTGAGCGGACATTTATTAGCTTGAGAACTTTGCTTCCCTCACATTCTTCCCCTTCCCCCTTTTCTGATATGTATTAGGATAAATAACTAACTTTTTCACATAACGGACAGAGACTTCCCGACAAAGAGCAGACAAAGAACCCCCAATCAGAAGGCAGCATATGTTCGTATTTCAAATATCGACCAATCAGTCACCCTATAACCTGAAACCTTCCTATACTATTTGCCTCTGTCTATAAAAACGCTGTACCAACCATGTTCGAGGCCTTTTTGCATTACTGGCAGTGGTATGCGAAAGGACCGGGATCAATCCTGAAATAAAACGACCCTTGCCACTTGGCTTTGACTTTCGACTCTGGTGGTCTCTTCTGGGGGGATTCGAGAATTCGGGCACAACATTTGGAGGTTCCACCGAGATCTCCCCTGAGCCCACCAGACTTCTGGTCAATGGGTCGTCTCTGATTCCGATCGTAAAGTAAGTAAGCCGGCTCTATCTTTTTCTCTCTGATCTGCGTTTCTTCTCGGGAGAACCGGTTCTGTCTGGTTACTGCGGTGGCCCTGGCGGACGCGCTATAGGGCACCCAGACTGGGGGTCAGTCGGAGACGTCCGCTGACTGGGGGCCTTCTCGGCCCATCGGGAGCCTTCTGGCTCATCTGGGGCTAATTTAGCCCATCTGGGGGCCTTGTCGGCCCTTTGGGAGCCTTCTGGCTCATCTGGGAAGCCGGCTCTACTTTTTCTCTCTACTTTTTCTCTCTACTTTTTCTCTCTACTTTTTCTCTCTACTTTTTCTCTCTACTCTTTACTGTGGGCCACTTACGCCCAATGCGCCTGCGAACTAACCACTTTTATTTTCTCCAGAGTGCTAAGAAATGTTTATAGGCGCTTGAAGGAAAAACCATCTAGTCAAATAGGCATGCCAATTGTTACCTGTGTTTCGATGTGATATGTGTCTGTGTGTCCATGTGATATATGTCTGTGTATCCAGGTGATGTAACTGGAAAACTCAGAATGCCCAATTTTCTGATAACCCTAAAGATTTGATAGCTCTCCTGGACAGCGTTATGTTCTCCTACAAACCCACCTGGGATGATTGTCAGCAGCTCCTCCGAATCCTGTTCGCCACCGAGGAGCGAGAAAGGATTCAATTAGAAGCAAAAAAAAAAAAAAAAAAAAAAAAAAAAAAAAAAAAAAGCAGGTTCCTGGAGATGATGGCCAGCCTACTGCTAACCTTGATCTCATTAATGCGGTTTTTTCCCTGACCCGACCCCCACAGGATGGCTGGGACTACAACATGGCAAAAGGTAGGGGACAACTGTGCATTTATCGCCAGACTTTAATGGCGGGTCTCCGAGCCCCCTAATTTGGCAAAGGTAATACTTCATCTTCGTAGAGGCTTCTGAGAATTCAGGAAAGGGTAGGAGTCCATCATAGGGTGTCCGGGACCCCCCCTGCATAAGATAAGAAGGGCTAGTTGATGGAAACTTTTTACAGAACTTTTTCGAGATGTTATGTGCCATACTAAGTCTAAAGAAAGAGGACTCAGTATAGTTAAGCATAGTGCCATACTGCGTCTAAAGAAAAGACTCAGTATAGAATCTAATTAAGCGTTGTGCTGTACTAAGTCTAAAGAAAGAGGACTCAGTATAAAATCGAGAAGCTAAGCATTGTGCCATACTGCGTCTAAAAGAGGACTCAGTATAGAAATAAGAAGCTAAACCCTTTTTGAGAACTTATAAGGCCATACTGAGTCTGAAAACAGAGGACTCTGTATAGAAAACAGAACTTAAACTTTTGAGAAGCATGGGCCATAATGAGTCTAAAGAAGAGACTCTTTATTGACATTATTCATAATCTCCTTATTAAAAAGGGGATTAAAGTTTCAAAACAACAGGTAGCACGCTTTCTATGTTTTGTTCAAGAGCAGTGCCCTTGGTTCCCTGAGGAAGGCACACTCAATTCAAATATATGGAGTAAAGTAGGAGATGAAATTAAGCAGTTTTATGTCACCAACGGACCTCAGAAGGTCCCTATTGACTCTTTATCATTATGGATTGTCATAAAGGAAGCTTTAGATTCAGATATAGATGAAATTTCTGGAGTTACAGTCCCTCCGGTTCCTATTAAGGAAAAGACACAGACGGGGATGAGGAGGAAACTGAGCCGGTTAAAAGTTCTAAAGCTTCCACCAGTTGGACTTTTCCTATCCGTAATATAAGAAACTCTCTTTCTGTCACTGTTTCTCCTTCTATACTCTGGTTACTCTAACTATATGTGACGGCTTCTAATTCATTCTCTGGATTAATAACTATGATGATTGGATTCAAAACAAGAGAAAATAAAATTTGGCGATCTGCTCACCTATCTGAGCTGATGGACTTTAGGACCATGTGAAACTTTTTTTTTCTGCTCTCTGAGCTTTTGTCTGCCTCCCAGCCTCTCAGCAGCTGCGGCCATTCTGTCCTCCCTTCCCCCTCCTTGTCTGCCACTGCCTGGGGTGGCCTGGGGTGGGGTCTAGGTCTCTGGCTCTTCAATGCCTCAGGTAGCATTCCGCTCCCCACCCCCACACTGTTGAAAGAAAAAAAAAAAAAACAAAAAAAACGCCTCTTTAAATTTTAAATGTCCTCACTGGTTCCACGGGAAAAAATTAACAAAGGTAAACTTTTAAGGGGATATAGGTGAAACAAAATTAAGATAGATATGTCTTCTAAATCATAAAATTTTATTATACTAAGGTTGAGATAAATGGAATTTCAAAAGTACACTGATATAAAGTTGAAATTCTGCTTTTCTCTCCGTTCAAAACATAATGTAAAAAAGGTTTTTTTGCTCTCTTTTCTATGGCAAAACCAAAGCTTTAGTTACCAGGTCTTTAACTGCTCAGTAAAAATATCTCAATGTTGAAAGAGCTAGGTTTTGCTAACAACTAGCTATATGATGCTATACATTGGCCTTGCCGCCTTGGTCAAATAAATAGAGTTTTAAGATTTAATGATCTAAGAAGCTGAAACACTAATTACTAAATGTAGGTTTGTGCTTTGGACCTGTTGCAAAAAACTAAGGATATTAAGAACTGTTGAAAAACATGCTTTGTGTTTAATGGATTCATAAGTTTGCCATCTAACAAATTCTGATATAACATAGAGTTCACAATTTGTTACTACTTAGTTTTCACTAGAAACTAAGGTCTCTAGCAGTTAAAGTTCTGAGAAGCGTATTTAAGACTGATGGAGATAAGGAAAACAGCTCTGTATAAAAGAAAGTAAGAGATATGTAAGAAACATATAAAAAATGGGAATACATCTTTCACTGAGGGTAAAAGAAAGCAATTTTGTCCTAAATGAGACTGGTTATTTGAAAAGAAATGGTTTTGGACAAAATCTAAATGCTAAAGACAAGTTGTAGAAGGTTTGTGAAGGAAAAATCTTTAAAAGGAATTTTATTTGTTGTCAGGACGGACTAAGGTTAAAGACATGGATTTTGAAAGTACACAGAGTTAGGATTAAAATTCCTCCTCCTTTGATCCAAAAGCTGGGGAAATGGTGGCAATACCCTTAAAGATAGCCTCCTCTCCCCTGTAGCTGTTCTAAACGATTTTCAAATTGTTGTAATAGACTTACAAGATTGTTTTATTACTCTTCCCCTACATTGGGAAGATCGCCCTAGATTTGCCTTTAGCCTGCCTTCTGAAAACCTTAAGCAGCCTTCTCAGAGGTATCAATAGAAAGTTTTGCCTCAGGCCATAAAAGAAAATCTCAGAAGTAGTTTGCTGCTAATATATACATATATTGTATGAAAGGGTATATTTTGGTTTTGTTAAAACCCTTGTTGACTTTTCTACAGTGAACATTTTTTAACTCGATTTAATAAAAATGTTAATTTTGGAAGTGGAGATTTGTAAAAACCTTTTTCAGTCAAACAATAATGACTGTGGATAGTAATAACAATCACCAGAAAAGCCATACATCTTAATAACATATGCCTTTGTTCTGTCATTCGAAAGAGTGATGTTTCCTATGTGCTTGAACATTTTCTCTGTAGTTACAAGAGTGTAATTGTAAGAATAGCTGTTTAATGAACTCTTTTTAAAAGATTTTGACCATAGGTTTTTCCAGTTTAAAGCAATAACTTTAGTATTTTCTTTCAAAGTTAATACTTCCAGTATATCAAGTTAAACCATTCTGAGATTTGAGAAATTCTTTAAAGGAAAATTGTAGTAGAAATCATCTTGATAAAATTGTGTTTTAAAGTTTGTGGATTAGTTAAAATATCAGTAATAGTCTTGTGTGTCTTTCCTATAAGCATTTTCAGAAGGAAAATATTGACTGCTATTATCTGGGAACTCCTCAGTATGGAAATGTTTGTTTAAAACCTCACCTTTTGTCAGTGCATTAGAAATAAGGACAAGCGTTACAGATTTACAGCTTAAATTCATGAGAAAGTCCTTATTTTTAATATGCTTGTTAGCCGAGTCAGAATAAGAGAGGGAAACTCTATTGATACTCTGATACCTAAATTTCACAGTACCACTTTTGGAAAGCTGTTTCCCTCAGCAAATTACAGTTTATGTTGTTAAAACAGAGTCTTATTTGAGATGTATTACTTTATTTTTCAATTAAAAGTGGTTTTCTCATAAAAAAAAATTACAGGAGGGAGAACTTAAGTATAAGTCCCCTCATCATATTCTTAAATGTTGATGCATCAGGACATTTTAACATGTTCTGACATTGGAATCCTACTGGAAAAGCCTAAAGCACTGGTTAAATGGAAAGATCTTCTTTCTGGCCAATGGAAGGGGCCAGATGTAGTGTTAACCTGGGGGCGAGGGGATGCTTGTGTATTCCCACAGGACAAAGACTCCCTCCTGTGGATTCCGGAGTGCCTAGTCCAGCCCTATGTGGAATCCTCCATGCCCCCACCACCAAACAAGACTCCCCCTCCTCTGCCCCACTACCAGCCACTGAGCCGCTGCCTGACAAGGACAGCCCAAGCCAGCAGGACACTAGCACCACCCCCACCAGGACCTAGATGCTGCTGCTCGCCGGTTACCTTGACCCGACCAACAAAACTTACTTCTTATAATGTTCAAGCTTGTGTACAGGCACCTTGTGCAATTCTTATCTCTATCACTACACAGGGCATGCTTAATATTGACCTAACTACGAATGAAAGTTATTCTGTTACCTGTTTTGCTTGCATTTTGACTAATTGTATATCCTCACATATTAATGTAAAATTCATAATAATTGTTAAACAACTCCCTTGACCCCTGCAATGTTTTCTCTATGTTGTTTCAGCCTGTGTCAAGGCCTCATATGTACTCTTGTACTTTAGTCTTACTTCTGGGAAATTTAGGGTAAAAATTAACGAGGTTATATTTCTTATTCCGATTGTGTTTTATCCAATTGCATTAGTACAAGTCATCCAGGAGATCAGTGATGCTCCCATGTGACCAAAAAGTGGATTTGTTACTCCTTTGTGTTTTAATAGGACTGAACATTCCTGGGATAAAGTATAGACGCACATACTGGGGGTCTGGATAATAATCTTTCTATTTTGTTCATCACTCTTTTGTTTCCATGATGATCAATATTGGAGTTTCTGCAGCATAAAATCTATTTCAACAGAATTTTGTACTTTTGCCCTTAAAGACAAAAAAAGGGAAGATGCTGAAGACCAGAAGATACTGGCCCTGGTAATACTACCTAAGGAGAAGACTCAGGCCCATAAAACAGTGCCCTAGACCGGGGCCCTCATCGGTGGATGGGGGTGCCTTGAAGCAAATGCCAGGTTGTAATACAACAATAACATAATTGCTGGTCTGACTCTGAGGGAGGGCCGGTTAGCCAATGACGGGTAAGACTCCTCATGAGAGGGGCAACCTAAGACAGGCAATGGTCAGGAAAGAGTCACCACGACACCTGGCTATAGGGTCACTGGGCCTCTGTGTTGACTTGAGATTTATCCTAATATCCTCCTAAAGAAGATGGGCCATAGAAAAATAGGAGTGGCTCCAGAGCTTCTTCCCCTATTAAACTAGCATATGCTGCCATACTTTACTAGTAGTAAAATAATGTTGAAAATCATGGAAATAAAATCTCTAAGAAATTGATAGAGTTTAAAATAAATTTTGATCTATTTAGACTGATGCCAGACCCTCAGGAATGTGATTACTGCTGTAAATTTCAGGTCAGGACTATGGTAGGAAATAGAGGCTGGATAATGTTTTTCATGTGGCCTTTCGACTGTAACCAACAATCTACGGGTAAAATCTCTGTGCTTTGTACTTGCTCCTTCAACCTATACCACTTAGAATGTGCCCATTACATACTCTACATTTAAAAAAAAAATAGAAAGGGAAAAAATTGTTGGGAGCCGTTTTGGGCTCGCAGGTTGAGACCCCTCTCTGTGTGGAAAAGGTCAAAGCAAAGCTCCCGCCGGCCAAACTGGCGCCTAATCTCACCTCCTTCTAAATAATCTTTCAGGCCTGGATTTCTTGAGCTGCTTTCGTTGGCCTAAGGGATATAATGCTCTTTGATTTTATGGCATATGGAAATGGGGACCTGGTCTTGATGGATAAAATCTGAATGAGAGTAAACTGGTCAGAAGTAACCTCAGGGTTGTCTCTTGGGGATAGGTTACACAAATTGACAAAGATATACAAAGGATAAAAAACTGTCATCACCTTGCTCAAAAAGTCCCTGACCTCCCTCTCGGAGGTAGTTTTACAGAACAGGAGGCAGGGTGGTTTGAATCCTGGTTTAATGCATCCCCCTGGTTAACTACCCTACTCTCCACTTTAATTGGGCCTCTAGTCATCCTACTTCTCACTCTCACATTAGGCCCCTGCGTCATAAACAAAATTATTAATTTTGTCCAGGATAGGTTCAATACTATACAACTAATGGTGTTAAGAACTCAATACCAACCGCTCGAGACATTACAAACAGAGGCCTAAAAGACCCAAGATTGGCTCTTTAGGCACAAGAAAAAAAGGGGGGAATGAAGAGAGCGGTTTTAAATTTTATGTCCAAATGGCAGCTCTGCCTTAGTTTGAAGCTAAGTTCTCTTTTTCTGTAAATCAATGGACAGATACCGTGTTAAAGATAGCTGCCCTGGCCTTCTGCCGATTGTGAACCGCTGATAAGAAATACAATTGCTGAGTACTCTGTTTTGCTTACTGTTTGCTGTAAACATTGTAAAACTTTTTCTGACTCTAGTCTGACATGTATTAGTTTGAGTATCTGGCATTTCTCACTTCTGTAACCTTGCTTCCCTCACATTCTTCCCCTTCCCCCTTTATGACATGCATTAGTTTGTGTAACTGACTTTGCTCACATTCTTCCCCTTCACCTTTCGGATATTCATTAGCTTGAGCGGACATTATTAACTTGAGAACTTTGCTTCCCTCACATTCTTCCCCTTCCCCCTTTTCTGATATGTATTAGGATAAATAACTAACTTTTTCACATAACGGACAGAGACTTCCCGACAAAGAGCAGACAAAGAACCCCCAATCAGAGGGCAGCATATGTTCGTATTTCAAATATCGACCAATCAGTCACCCTATAACCTGAAACCTTCCTATACTATTTGCCTCTGTCTATAAAAACGCTGTACCAACCATGTTCGAGGCCTTTTTGCATTACTGGCAGTGGTATGCGAAAGGACCGGGGATCGATCCTGAAATAAAACGACCTTTGCCACTTGGCTTTGACTTTCGACTCTGGTGGTCTCTTGTGGGGGGATTCGAGAATTCGGGCACAACACTCTAAGTTTAGAGAGTTAAATTGGTCGATCTTCTGAAGGTCCTTCTACTTTCAACAGTCCATTCTTCTGGGAGAATTTTCCTTAGAAGTTTTAAGTGTAAGAGTAGATCTCTGTGAGCATGCTTCCTCACTACCTGTTCTGAGGTGGATGGACACCAGGAGGTAGAAGTAGGATGTGACATACAGCAAAGAACTTTATACTCTGGCAGCCTTGGACTTCAAAGAGAACAGGTAAATCTGTGATGAGGGTGGCTAGTTCCTATTAAGCAAACAATAGCACTAACAAATCCTGGCCTTTGATCAAGAGATACTCAGGGAAGGGGTGCCTAGGTGACTCAGTCGGTTAAGTGCCTGACACTTAATTTCAGCTCAGGTCATGGTCTCATGGTTCATGACTTATAGTTCTGTGCTGGGCTTCATGCTGGCAGTGTGGAGCCTGCTTGGGATTCTCTCTGTCTCACTCTCTCTCTCTCTGCTCCTCTTCCACTCATTCTCTTTCTCAAAATAAATAAATTTAAAAAAAGAAACTTTAAAAAAAGAGATACTCAAGGAAAAAAAGTGTGTAGTTCACAGATTCCACTGTGGGTACTAGAAGCAAATGCAAGCTTGTTTTTAAGTATCTAAGGCTAGAGTGACAATAGTCATTTAGGACATCAAAACGCAGGCAGGAAGAACAGCAGAAGGGAGAAACAGACAATATACTTTCTAGCAATTAGCAGAGAAAGCCCCAGAATTCCCTAAAGAAAATTCTTCATCCTTGGAAAAACAGCTTTCTTCCAAAAGGCCTGCCAAGGGTTTGTGACACCAGGCCATTGGGCACAGACTCAGGATCAAATCTTTTTTTTCTTTTTCAAATTTTATTTTGGCAAGGGTTGATATGGAGTGTTGAGAGTTACTAGGAAATGATGGCACACTGAAGAAATGTGAGCTCCAGAATGGTACAAACGATTTGTTGCCTTTTCTGCCTTGTCATCCCACTGACCACTCCCACCTTATCTCCTCCAGAGTAATACTGAAAAGAGTGTTTTTAAGTTTCTTGTCCTAAGTGACAGCCCTGCATTAGTTTGAAGCCAGTTCTCTCTTCTGCTAAACATAGAGGGGTACTGTGTTAGAGATAGTGTGCCACAGACTTCTGCTTACTGTGAACCTTGTTAAGGGTTATGATTGCTGAGAATTCTGTTTTGATTGCTGTTTGCTGTGAACACTGTGAAACTTTTCTTGGGGTGCTGTGAGGCCTGTTTAGTTTGCTATGTATTAGACTAAGTTGCTGTGTGTTAAATCTTGTTAGGTATTAGAGTTAGAGACTTAGGAATGCACTAGACTCCTGACCCGTTTGCTGTGATTGCCGTGAACCCTGTTTGCTGTGTTAGAGAATTGCCATGTTGTGAAAGTATAGTGCTATTAGGGCTAAGGCCACTCCATTTTGGTTTAAGTTCCATCTTAGAGTAGTTCTGGGCCCCGCGTTCCAGGAAACCAAGTCACCCTGGACTCTGCCCTGGGTTCCAGGAAACAGAGTAGCCAAAAGGCCGGACCCAGATTAGCAGACCCTGTCACTACCCTGGGTGGGCCTGGACCCTGATTAGCAGACCCTGCCTCCACTTTGAGTTCCAGGGAAACCACAGGAGATTCCTAGAATAGCCCCTAGCAAAACTAATCAGTGTCCAGCCCATGCACGCTGACCATTTGAATCTGCGCGGGACCCCCAAACTAAGCCAATCCATAGCTAGCCCGCGCCCGCCAAATATGAAATACTCGATTAGAAACTAGACCGCGAAAATGCCAATCAATCAATTCAAAGGATCCCCATTCCCGCCCAAAAAGTGTACTGGAACCCTGATAAAAAGTCTGTGTAAACCTGGCTCAGGGCTCTTGCCACTGCACCGCTGCGTCGGGAGGTGCAAGAGTCCGAGCTCGAGCTTCGAATAAAGACCGTTTGCGTTTGCATCAGTCCCGGCTCCCCGGAGGTCTTCTTGGGATCCAGAATTTGGGCACAACAATACCCCAAAAAGGAGACAAACCAATCTTGCAGGTGCATCTTCCTGGGGATCCCCCTTTCCTCATGACCATCTCCTTAAACTTGGAAATAATTTTGCTGATGTAGAGTCTACTCCAATGAGGCCCACTCAAGCTCACTTTATGGTAAAGATTTGGGGTGTGATATGCTCAGAGTCGTGCATTCACAGTGTTACCAGCAAGTCACAGGCTGTATTCTGATAGGCCTCCTCTGTGTCCTGTGTCAAGGATAGGGGAGAAGATCCTAGAGTAGAGTGTAAGGAAGTCTGCATCATCCCAATGGGTTTTTGGAAGGCCTGAAACCATTCCACATTCTTTGAGTAAACTTGCCCAAGTGCCAATTCTGACTAGATCATTCTGCTGTACTGAGTCTCAGTTGCCTATGCAAGGGAATGCAGATATGATGTTTGTTACAGGCTCATTGCCAAGACTGAACAATGTATGTAAAGTGCTCAGCACAATGTATGGCATGTAGCACATACTGGTGGTTCCTTTTTTTGACTAGAATGATATCCTCCTTTGCCCAGGACTTTCCTGATGTGGGCACTGAAAATCTCACATTGTGGGAAACTCCCTGAGGTCTGGTAGACTGGGATGGTTGGTCATCCTATTTTCAATCATCTCTTCTCAACTCTTCAAATGAAGACATAATCTAACCATAATCTAACCATCTCACCTCCCCATTTGTTTGACTCATAAATTAGTCTATTTCTGTATTTCTCTAATTGAACTCCTAAAGATTTATTTACAAAAATACATAAGTTTAACAAATTGCAATGTGCTTCTATTTTCCATTCTCCCCAATAACTCCATGTTCTAGGACAGTGCTTCTCAACTGAGGTGATTTTATCCACTGCAGGCATTTGGCAATGAATGGGATATTCATTTTTATTGTCACAACCTAGGGGGTGGAAAGTGCTACTGACATCTAGTGGATAAGAATTAGGGATGCTGTTATACAGCCCTCAATGCACAAGACAACTCCAATAAGGAATTATTTAGGTCAATGTGAATAGTGCTGAGGTTGAGAAACCCTGGCCTAGTCGATACTATTAGCCCAATAGATGTTACAAATGAAAACTCTAAGGCTGAGTGAGATAAATACCTCAAAGTCAAAGAGCCGAAAAGTGCCTCAGATAGGATTCAAGCCCAGACTGGTTGACTCTGGATCCAGTTCTTTGCTTACAATATTGCAATGCTCCTGAGAAATGTTTTGTTTGGGTTTATTACAACTCTGGCATGACAAAACATAGTCCATCTTAGAGATGGGGAAGTAAGTCTTCAAATCTTGGGTTGTTAGCTTCTTAATCCATTTTAGCACTGTGTCCTGTGGCCTACCCCCCCCCCCCCACACACACACACGCAGCACGGAGTATGAAGCAATGAGGGTTTAGTAGTTATCTGGAGCCCCTGAGAGACCTGGAAGTGAGTGTCAGCTGGGAATAGGGCGGTAGTGGAGGGGAAGAGTGGGAAGTCCATCCTTACCAAAGTAGCAGTCAGTTATGGGGAGGCAGCAAGCCCATTCCTCCAGTATCCTGGGACTCGCAAAAATGTCTCCGGTCCTTAATTCCAAAACCAGCCCCCAAGAGGAACCACATCTTCCACTGTAGAGCTCATAGAAGTGGCCCATTGATGTTGTTGAGTGATTGTTGAGTGAATCAATAAAGAATTCTTGAGATGTTTTATGATGCATCTTAGTAAGTTTATTCAAGTATCCTGGGAACAGGACCCATGGGCAGAAAGAGCTGCACTTTTGCTATATGAAGTTGGTGGTTATATGCTTAGTGCTCAAGGGGAAGGGGACATGCAGGGAGTATTAGATCATAAATGTTTTCTTCAAATTTCTACTCATAAAAATACCTTCACAGATTTCTATGGTGCTTATCATTTAGTTAGATATTAACTATAGTTGAGATTTACAGGTAGTCATGAGACCCTTTAAGAATGTAGCAACTAGCATGTATTTGATCCTTATCAAAACTATGCAGGCTATAGGTCGGCCTTCTGGGGTAAAGGCAAACACTTTTCTGCTTCTATCCCTCATCAGTGTAATCTAGCCCAAAGCTCTCATTTTACAGATAAGTCAAAATAAAGTCAGAGAAATGTCTGGCTTACTGTCTTGAGGGACAAAAAGGAACAGGAACACTAGGGTACCCTGCCATCTAGTGCAGAGCTCATGTCACTACATTCTTTGGAATCAGGCTTGCAGGCTAAGCAGGCCCTTTCACATTAGTGCTGAGTGGAAGCCAATATACCTTCTCACACCTCTGTACCTTTAATTCTCACCCACTTGGCTCTTTCACCCTGGAATTTGAGGATCCTGAAGCAGATATTAAAGTGTGAAAGTGGGGATTTTAGAAAGAAAGAAGGCTAAAGACTCTCCCACTTCCTTTTACATTGTGATCATGGGCTGCTAACTCTTCTCGACCCCATCTCCCAGCCTCAGTGCCTAGCTCTTACTCCCTCAGTGTCCTTGACTTTGATCAATTTGTCCTTTCTACTGCTCCTAAACCTCAAAACCAAGAAATTTATCCTAAACATAGCGTTTTCTACACTCCAACTAGCCACTACGCATACTTCTGTTACCTGCCAAGCCCCAAAAGGCATCAGAGTTTGGGACTCCACTGTACCCTGAGTCTTTATTCTATAAGGCAGGCATTCTAATTGAGTAGTCCAGCCATGTATTTCCTGCTCACAGAGAAAACACCTAGTTTATTCTATATCAGCAGTCCTTAAAAGGTGGTCCCTAAATCGACAATTTCACCACCATTTTGGGAACTTAGAAATGCAAAATATCAGACCCCACTCCAGATCTACAGAGTCAGAGACTCTGGGTGTAAAGCCCAGTAATTATCTGGGTGTAAAGCAGTATCCTAGGCGATTCTGCTACATGCTAAACTTTAGAACTTCTGCCCTGTACCCTTATGGTAGCCTTAAAAAGAACCTAATGGTATAATATTAGGGTTACTAGGAAGTAGGGACACCTAGAACAGTTGTGCTTTGCAAAACTCTGGAATCCATCATTCACGTAGATGTGAATAGTGCCATACAAAGTTGTGCAGTGCAGACCTTCTAGTAAGTGTTCCTCTCATTCCCATTAAAAGAAATTAACAAATAAAAAATAAGAATGGAATACCATATTTTCTATTAGCCCTCAAGGGGCTGTTCTGGAGCTGGTTCTTATAGGCTAAAGCCAGTTGTGTGCATCTCTTCCCAACTGTGTGTTCAATAATTTTACACTGGTAGCTTGAAATTGGCTAAAATGAAAGTGTTTAAACCATGGAAATTGGTAAACAGTACAAATAAGACTTTAAAAAAATTAAAGAGCCTGTTTATCCTTCTTGGCAAGGCCACCAAGTATAACCTTGTGAGTTATGTATGGCAACAATACTTCTCCAACAAATCTGTATAAAAATATTATTTCATCATAGTTCTTACTGGCAAAATGTTGGCAATAAAGTGAATACCCAGTAATAAGGAACAGTTGAAAAAACTCAGTATGTTCCTGACAGGGATTATCACCCAGTCATTGAAAAGAAACAATTTCAGCTATATCAGATGACTTGAAGGGGCTTTAATGAGATATTGCTGAAGGAAACATGCAGGAAAGTCTTTATGATATGATCCCATTTTGGAAAACAAACAATATGTGTATCTATGCATACGAGTATTTGGTTATGTGCAGGGAAAGATATATAATAGCATCAATATGAATTATGAGAATAATGGGAAGGAGTATTCCCACAAAAAAGACTGTTCAAAATATCCCTAATATTTAGATGGTCAGATGCATATAGTTAATGAAAATTTACATATTCTATAAATGCAAACTTGTTTGGAAGAATATAATTAAAACGACACAAAGTAGGGAGGTGGTAAGGTGATAAGTCATGGTAGTAGCATTGAGGATCCATGTGGGGTCAAACTTCCCCAAGTGAAGCAGTCCCCCAACCCTGGTTAGTAAGGATCAGGATTTAATGATTCTCAGCTCCTTGATGCCCAATTCCAAGATCTGGCTTTACAACTTGATATACAGGTAAACTGCTGAGCAACATATGGGACAGCTGGATCATTAGACAAATGGAAAGTGAGACACAGACAGGTGACCAACCAGCAACTAACTGTGCTGTTTCTGTTCTAACAGCACCAGTTCAGATGCCCTGTATTTATTCCCTTCTATTAGTAGGAGGAAGGGCAGGAGCTTTGACACCTTTTACTTGAGTGATAGCTCCCTTATCTTTACACTTTTCTTCCATTATCTAGTAAATAACCTTGATTTCTACTATCTAATCCTCTTTTCTTATTCCTTCCCCTGCCTTCACTTCCAATATTTCAATCCCAACTCTCCTTTAGAGGCATTCCCTGAACTTTTGTCTTACCCTGTACCTACTTTCTTTTCCATAGCTCTTATCATTATCTGAAATCATATTACACAGTACTTGTTTTCTTATAAGTTGTTATTTTCCTTCCACTAGAATGTAGGCTCCATAAGGGCCAAGACTTTAATTTTGTCCACTGATGCATCCCCTAGGAGAGTGCCTGCTACATATGGGTGCTCAATTAATATTTCTTTGATGAATTACTGAATACATGAATACCACTTAGTCTCCATATTTCTCCTATGCCCTTAGGATATTAGAAAATTTTTCACCAGGGTAACAGAAGGTCCTATCGAAATTTGTGTCTGCTGGAGATTTAAAGCAATTTTCACTCTCCACAATCATAACTGTGCAGCCTTGGTTCAGATTCTTAGTACACATTCTTTATTTTTGAAGTTTTGTTTTGTTTTCATATCTGTGTGGTAAAATGCATTTAAAAATTATGCAGGAGATTTCCAAACACAGGCAAAAGTAGCTTTACCAATTATCAACATATGACCAACCTTGTCGTATATAAACACCATCTACTGTTATCTACTCCTTTTATTAGTTTTTCATAGCTTTAATGGGGTATAATTTTCATATGATAAACTGCATTATTTAAAGTATAAAATTTGATGAGTTTGCTATATGTATATACTCATGAAACCATGGCCACAATCCATATAATGAATATATTAATTACCCTAAAAGTTAGAACAATGCTTTTTAAACTGTAGGTTGCAACCCAATAGTCATTTGTGGAATCACTTCCAGGTGATTGATGTGTGAGAAATCTGGATAGCCCTGGAGCCTCATTTTCTTCCCCTTTTCAGTAGCTCAGTTGAGAGCTAGATGTGCTATACTGAGCTAGCTGTGGAAAAACAAGGCCTCTGGCTGATGTCAGCATTCTTGGCAGGAAAGGCTCTTCCTAGGGACCTTAGTATGTAGACGTTGGCCGTGGGCATGCATACTCCCTAGCATCGTTAACTGATCTGGGAGATCATTGATAAATTTCTTGTTACTTAGAGAAACTAGGTGTTGCCTTAGTTCCTTTTCCCAGGGTAGAAGCACAGCTTGTGCTCTCTTGGAATGGTCATAGTTGCACAGACAGCCTACTGTCCAAAAAGGCCCCTCTTTGCTGGCCTTAGTGCATACTTCTGTGACTGCCATATGCCATGGAACAAGGGGAGATCAGGAGACTGTGTGTACTCTTTCACTTCTCAGCCTACTCATAAGTTTTCCCACCAATAAACCCCATTTTGTATCTGCATCATGTAGTATGTCAAAAGATGGCTTCCTAACTATTACCAACAAAGACCGTTGATAAGACCAAGCTGAGTTTATTACTTACTAGGGTGAAGAAGAACACCACCTATGCAAAGCTTTGGTAGAGATGTCTCAGAGGGAGGGAAGGCATTAGAACTTGAGAACCGGAAGTTTGGTTTGAGGTAGGTCTTTTTTTAATGTTTATTTGTTTTTGAGAGAGAGAAAGAGAGAGAGAGACAGAGCAGGAGTGGGGGGGGGGTAGAGAGAGAGGGAGACACAGAATCCGAAGCAGGCTCCAGGCTCTAAGCTGTCGCCACAGAGCCCGATGTGGGGTTTCAAACTTATGAACTGTGGATCAGGACCAAATGCTCAAGGGACTGAGCCACCCAGGTGCCCCAAGATAGGTCTTTTAGTCCAGGGACTTGATTAGAATTAGGTAATGAGCATAATACAACAGTCCAGGATTGACAGAAACAGCAAGACAAGGATTTTGAAGTGAGGGAATAAAAGACTCTTAGGGCATTTTAAACTCTGTTGATGCTTTCAATTTGAAGAGTTAGTTGTTGGATTTTTCAGGATGCTCCTGTAATAAAACATTTGCCTGAGCAGCAGCGGGCTTTACCCTGGAAGAGTAAAGTCATGCTAATGAAGACAATAGAATAGCAAAGTCATTATTTGTGTAGGCAATAAGGTGTGGTTTTAGTTTTCAATGCCTAGGCTAAGTGTGGGAACAGAAGGTTTTGATTCTCCGGTGTTGGCAGTATATGTCCATGAACCCCTTACATGATAGTAAATAAACTACAAACTGAAACTAAACTAGAATTGAATTGCATGTAGTAAGGTTAAATACTCCTTTGTGGAAACTTTATTTCAGTTATATATATGTAAGTGTGAAATGAGTCATGAAGTCAAATGTATTTCTCACAATGGGTCTGTCTCCAGAAATGTTTGAAAGCCACTGCCTTAGACAAATGCTGATAGACCCTTAAAGGTGATAATACCCTCTCTGGGTCAGTTTGCGCTGCTCCAATCAAACCTTCTATGCTAATAATAGAGGAATGTCTGGCTTTGTTAGCAAAGAATACATAATCTGAGCACTAAAACAGAGGCCTTTTTAGGTAGACTAAGGGTTGAGTGGGAACTTTGAATCTATAATGTTGTCTGCCATTTAAGCAGAAAGCTGAAAGAAGGCACATTGCTACTGCACCACAAAGCATGCAGGCTAGACACGAATAACAACGTCCTACGTGAGAATTGTTAATGTCTAAAATAAATCCTTAAGAAGGGATAGGTTCCCATTTGACTGAGATGCAATCTACTTTGTCAGGGGACTGGATAAGATGACCCCTGGGGCCTCCTCAATTGAGAGGATATTCTAGAGAGGACCCTATAACAGAAGGAGGCAATTAACCTGAGATGTTATCTGGCTAACACCTCCCAACACCTGATCTTGAGGTAGAATAATAAATGCGACACAGTGGACAATGAAGAGCTTCCATTCTCAAGTGGGTCATCTACCTCTCTGAGGAAATTCTGCCAATTGAGGGCTTTCGAAGGCTGGAGGTTTTGGAAGAGACATTACCCTCCCCCCGCTTCACAACCATCTCTCCTCATCAGGCCTAAAATTCCTCAGAGGGCCCCATTCCTTAGGATAAAGCAGTGCCTTCTACATTTAAAATGTGAAATGTAAATTCTCCTTTGGCTCAAAATTTCAGCCTTTCACATTATTTTTCCTACTTACCAAAAAGAGGCTTAGGTTAAAAAGAAAGTGAGAAGCACTGCAACACTACCTCAGTGGGAATTGACACGGTTTATTCAGGAATTCATTTAGCAAACAAGGATTAAGATTAATTGGAGTCCTGGATGTCTCTGGTTTTGAAGGTTTCATGGTCTGAAGCAGACCTGTAAACAGGTAAATAACATCTCATGTCTGAGAGTTGTGGAAAGAGCCTAGGCTGAAGACACACGGACTTGCAATGGAATTACATTTCTTCCTTCTTACTGGTACCATCTTAGGCCATGCAGTTGAACTTTAGTTTTCTCATCTGTAAACTAATAAGAACAAAACTAATTTCACAGAATTCAGACTATAGCCATAGGGAGACTGCTCAAAAAAAAGAAAGTTTTATAGAGGTAAGTGACACCAGTTATGGGACTCATGAGGAAGTATGGATAGGGTTTTATATCAAAATATGCCAGTGCAATGTGGTCCTTTTACAATTACCTGTTGTTGTTTTGTTTTGTTTAAACAAAAGAGTGAGGGAGTTTCTCAACTGTGGCTGCTTTCTTGGAGCCAGGGATCAGACAAAGTTCAATGTTTTCAAGCATTTAGCATAACTCATGGTAGGTATTCAGCAAGCATTTCTTTCTTTTCCTTCCTCTAATAGAAGGATGTACAATGTGGTGTGGGGATTCAGAGAAGGGTGTGACAGATTTACTCTGCTTCAGAAAATTGGATTTGACAAACAATCCTGAATCTTAAAGGATGAATGGTGCTTTGCCAGAAAGAGGGAAAAAAGCTTTCTAGATAGTGCTAACATAATAAAGAAGGGCATAGAAGCTTACAAGAGGTTTGCATATTCAAAGACCAGCTGTAACTTAATTGTGTTACAAAGAATAACTGGACTTGAGGTAGGTTTGAGCCACATTGCAAAAACTTTTGAAAAGCCATTTAATGCTTACTATTTCAGGAAAACAATCCAGGAATTTATGACTCTATCAAGATGAGGTTCCATTTTATGAGATTACTGTGTATGGGATGGAAGCAGGGAGACCAGTTAGGAGGAAAGTACGTGATTCAGAGAAGACCAAGGCCTGACCTAGAGCAGTGGATGTCAAGGAGAGGACTGATTAAAAACATAGTAAATAGAATTTATTAGATAGATTATCGAGTTGTAGGGGAAGGGCAGCATGGAGGTGAGGGAGAAGATGAAATAGTAGAAAATGATGTTAATAACAGATTAATATTTCTAGTGCTTACAATGTCCCACATGGTTCTAAGAGCTCTCCACTTATCTCTTTTATTATTTTTTTTAATGTTTATTTATTTTTGAGAGACAGAGAGAGACAGAGAATGAGGAGGGGAGGGGCAGACACAGAATCTGAAGCAGGCTCCAGGCTCTGAGCTGTCAGCACAGAGCCTGATGCAGGGCTTGAACTCACAAACTGCGAGATCATGACCTGAGCCGAAGTTGGATGCTCAACCAACTGAGCCACCCAGGCGCCCCCACTTATCTCTTTTAATCCACACAATTCTATGAGGTAAGAGCTTTCTCCCCTCCATTTCACGTGAAGAAAATGAGCCATAGAGAAGTTAAATACCTTGCTAAAGTTTTCAGATGCTAAGTGGTGAAGCCAGAATTCAACCCCAAGCAGTGTGAGTGCAAAGATTGAACTCTGGATGAATGTGTACATAGTGTTGCCATTTACTAGTATCAAAGGATATAGGAAAGGGGTCAGATTTATAGTGAAAGTACTTTAGTTTTGGAAAGGTTGATATTGGGCACAGCAGGCAGGTGATTAAATGGGTTTGGAGCTCCAGAGAAAGACAGGGCCAGAGCTGGAGACTTGAAGGGTATCAACATACAGGCATGTACTCATTAGATGCCTCAAGCCTACCTTAGGTGAATGGGATGCACAAAAGTAGGGGTGGGGAGTTAGAAGGACGGGGATGGTGAAAAAAACAAGGGGAAGCAGTAGCTTGAAGACAAATTTGATCATTTTAGCCACTCTGACCGGCGTAAGGTGGTACTCAGTGTGGTTTTGATTTGTATTTGCTGATGATGAGTGAAGTTGAGCATCGTTTCATGTGACTATTGGCCATCTGGATGTCTTCTTTGGAGAAGTGTCTATTTATGTCTTTTTCTCATTTCTTCACTGGATTATTTGTTTTTTTGGGTGTGGAGTTGGGTGAGTTCCTTACAGATTTTGGATACTAGGAATTTACCCAAGGGATACAGGAGTGCTGATGCATAGGGGCACATGTACCCAAATGTTTATAGCAGCACCTTCAACAATAGCCAAAAATGGAAAGCGCCAAAATGTCCATCAACTGACGAATGAATAAAGAAGATGTGGTTTATATATACAATGGAGTATTAGTTGGCAATTGAAAAGAATGAAACCTTGCCATTTGCAGCAACATGGATGGAACTGGAGGGTATTATGCTAAGTGAAATAAGTCAGTCAGAGAAAGACAGATACCATATGTTTTCACTCATATGTGGATCTTGAGAAATTTAACAGAAGACCATGGGGGAGGGGAAGGGGAAAAATACAGAGAGGGAGGGAGGCAAACCATAGAGACTCTTAAATACTAATAACAAACTGAGGGTTGATGGGGGGTGGGGGAGAAAGGAAAGTGAGTGATGGGCACTGAGGAAGGCACTTCTTGGGATGAGCATTGGGTGTTGTATGGAAACCAATTTGACAATAAATTATATTTAAAAAAAGATAAATTTGATGAACTCTAAGATTTCACAGGAAATGCCTTAGATTTGGAGAGAGCTTGTTT
The DNA here is from genome assembly GCA_030068075.1 of Paguma larvata. Classification (NCBI taxonomy): domain Eukaryota; kingdom Metazoa; phylum Chordata; class Mammalia; order Carnivora; family Viverridae; genus Paguma; species Paguma larvata. The sequence goes on along the minus strand of CM057830.1, from coordinate 48,998,750 downwards.
AGTTCAAGGCCATTGGTAAAGCTAGGAGGTGTCCTGCAGCACCACATACCTGGGGATTTTTAGAATTCATGAACATGTGACAAGGATTGATTCCATAGTACCTCTGGTAGGCTGTAAAAAGCACCCACCTTCCCAAGCAAAAGACATCCACATGCTAATCCCTGGAATCTGTGACTGTTACTTTCTATGGTAAAATAAATAAAATGGAACAATGCTACCTTATGGTTAAATAAATTTAAAATTTTAATTGCAGATAAAATTAAAGATCTTAAAATGGGGATATTATCCTGGATTCTCCAGATTGGCCCTGAATGTGATCACATTTAGTAGAGGGAGGTAGTAGATCTTACATAAACAAAGAAAAGGTGAAATGAAGAGAACAGAGAGACATTTGAAGATGCTGGTCTTGAAGACTGGAGTGATGTGGCTACAAGCCAAGGAATGCCAATAGCCACCAGAAGTTGGAAAAGACAAGAAACGGATTCTCCCCTAAAGCAGCCAGAGGGACTATGTCCCTGAAAATACCTCGACTTAAGCCAAATAATATTGATTTTGACTTCTGACTTCCAGAACTGTGAGATAATGAATTTCTGTTGTTTTAAGCCACCAAGTTTGTGGAAATGTGTGAAAGCAGCCACAAGAAATTAATATAGTGCCTCTTCAAAGCTATCACCACTTAATACACTTGTTGACCCAGTAATTCCTAATTCTCAACAGGTGTCAAGCCTCATTTGTCACATATTAGACATGGTACTCTTGTTATGTACTTTGATCAATTTTTCTTGGAACACATGAAATAGACCATAAACTTCATGGAGAATGAAATGGGAAGGATAGGGGTGTTTATGGAAAAGCCCTATCCACAACTAGCATCTAAATCCCCAAAATGTTCACAAATGATTACTTCAGATTTGGCACCTCCTCTGACTGGATTAGATCTCAAGGAACCATATATGCCATCTCCCTATCTTTGCCTGTATGCAGCCAAGATCCTGAAGTTTAAAGGGTATTTGGTTTCCAGCAGACACTTGGCCTACTGGTTGGCATGTCTGCTCAGGACAGAGTAACTGTTATTCAAGAAACACGTGAGAATACTACATCTTAGGAGAAAATGACTGGAGAAAGCACATATGGAGATTGGATTAGATTTCTACTCACAGAAATGCTGTTAAGACTGTTATCAGTGGTTCTCCCTCAAGTGTTAGATTGGAAAATAACTTCTGTGAGAAAGATTGGGACAGAACCCTGAACACATTTTAACCAGCCTGTAAAGTTAGAAGGGCTTCATAAAATTGCCCCTCACCCCCCCGCAACTCCAGAACCCTAAGGAATTATGCAGAAAAAATAAGTATACCTATGCCGATGTTGAAACCAACACAGCAGTGGAATGCTCGGAGAGTAAAATCCTACAATTTTCAGCTATGGAAGAGAACCTAGAGATCACCCAGGCTAAGCCCTTCACTGCACGGATGAGAAAACCCAGCAGATTTTTCAACCCAACTTTAAATATTTCAATATTTGCTCGGTAGTCTTGCTTCAGTGTCCATAGTATTTTTCTGGGTCAGGTGCAATGAAAACATACTTACAAACGCATTCCCAGTACACAGGACGATCACGATCCTTCCCCTGCTTCCCAAAGGGCGCAAACTAAAATTCTTCCCGCCGTTTAGACGCATCCTCAGGGTCTCGAACAGAAGCCCGTTAGCAACCAGTAAATTAGCGGAACCTTGAGGCTGAACGGTTGCAGCCGGTACGGTTGCTTTGAGAAAAGAACACTTCCGGCAGGCGAGGCTGTGTCCCCGGTTTGTGGTTAGGTTGGCCCCAGCTCTCGTGTTCTGATTTGCCACGTTAACTCTGGAAGGCGGGCTCGCGTCCGGGTCACGCTTTTCCATTGGCTGCTGGCAGGGCGGCGGTTTGGAGTGAGGGTAGCACGTTGAACTGAAAGCTGTGCGGTCCAGCGTAAGGCCTGCAAGTCAAGCCCAGTGTCGGGTGGGAATCCGGGGCCTGGCCAGGTGTGGGTCCTTAGGGGATGGATCTCGTGTGGAGTGCGTGGTGCGGGAAGTGCGTCAAAGAGAAAGGGTCGTCACCACTTTGGGCCCAGCGCATCGTGGTCGCCTGGCTCAGTAGGGCCGAGTGGGATCAGGTGATGGTGTATCTGTTCTGTGACGACCATAAATTGCAGCGGTACGCCCTGAACCGCATCACCGTATGGAGAAGTAGGTAAGGCTGCAGGCTCAGCCCTCTTGCGTGCTGGTGGCGCCTCACCTCTTCCTTTGTAGGATTCCTATAAAGTCTCAATTCTGCAATCTTCCTCCTAAATGCCTAACGTCCTTATGAGTGGTTTGGGTGTTGCCCCTTTCCCAAGAGCCTGGGGGAAGGTCAAGCAGCCAAGTTTTGGTACTAATGCCATTTGCGGAAAGAAAGAAAGGAAGAAAGAAAAAAAAGAAAGGAAGAAAGAAAGAAAGGGGTTGTGCCTCAACCACCTTCTTGTTAAATCTTGCAGCTTTAACCCTTACCTTCTTCCATCTTGGGGAGTGTGCTGTAGGGACCAGCGTTGCTGAGCCAGTGCTTAAGGAGTAGGTTAACAATCTAGGGTGGATTTCTGAGTTGAATTGGGCTGGGGTTGGGGGTGCTTGCTAGCAGAACCATGTTTGAATGGGGCGACTCAGTCCAGTTGGTAAGATTGATTTAGGGGCAAAGGATAAGGTCTCTAACTGAATGAGTTGAAATTGTAGAGTGAAAGAAAGAGATAAGTCCACACTTAATTTCTGGTTGATTGTCTAGCAGTTAGGTGTCCTTTGTATACCCTAGCCAGCCTCTCATGCCCTGTATACTATTGGATCCTAGGAACGTTATCCTCCCCCTTCCTACTTGATTTGTGTCCTGTCGTGCACTCTTGAATCAGTTCGGTTATATAATTGGAGTAACTTACAGCAACCTAGGTTCTGAGGTGGAGGGTGGACCAGGGTAAGGGACCTTTATGATGCTGGACTGTGGCCCTTTAGGTTAGGCAACGAACTCCCCCTGGCAGTGGCTTCTACTGCTGACCTGGTACGCTGTAAGCTCATGGATGTAACTGGTGGCTTGGGCACTGATGAACTTAGACTGCTCTATGGCATGGCGTTGGTCAGGTAAGACCTACATGGGTAGGAGTGGGGGTGGGCAGAGGGATGAGGGTGGGGGTATCACTTGAATAGCAAAGCTTGGCTTTAGGTGCTACCTGAAACAAAAAGCCCCAAGTGTCCCCTCTGTATGGGTCACTCTGTGGTTGTTTGATTTGACAGCTTTTGGTATGCCGTGTCAACACACATTCCTCTTTTTTTTCCCCTAAGAGTCTTTTGTCTTCCATTTTTCTTTCCTTCTTATTCTGGAATGTTGGGTAGGGTTGGTTTAGACCAAGTGATCTCAATGAGTCTCTTCCAGCTTTGACAATTTGATTTTTTTTTCTTACCCTTTACCGAGAAGAACTCTGAATGGCTTGATGTCTTTGGCCATGATTTATGTGGATTTTTCAACCCTTCCCTCATGTGTGCCTAGCACCATCATTTTCCCTTTCTGTCCATGAACACTGAAAGGTTGCTGAGTTGAAGTGGCCACATGGGCGGGGAGTTCCTGATTTACAAAGTAATTTAGCATGGTTCTAGCTGTTTCATACACATCAGGAAAAAGGCTGCCATTGATTTTTCTCATCTGTCAAAGTCTGCTCATCTCCTACTGTTTCCTTTGTGTGCATTGAGGTCCTTTCTAGTTGTTTTTAACTTATCCATCATTTAGGTGGGCTCCCCATATCATTTGATGTAGGTAGTCTTTTGGTTTAGCATTTATAACATATGATCTAGCATGGTATGTTATATCATATTATGAGTATTTATCTTAGACTGACCTCTTCAAGGTCAGAGCAGTGTCTTATTCATCTGTATGGCTTCAGACATCCCTGTGCTGGCTGATACCAGTCATAAGAACAGGACAGAACAGTTATTGGAAAGGTTGTAGAAATGCAAGGTGTCAGTAACTTAGCAAAGTGTTTTGAAGCCCCACTGGTTTGAGTAAAACAGTTCCTTGGGCTATCGCACTTATTTCTTTCCCAACCCCAGATTTGTGAATCTCATCTCTGAGAGGAAGACAAAGTTTGTCAAGCTCCCTCTCAAGTTCCTGGCTCAGGAGGTATGTATGACAAAATTGCCTTACTCAATTCTCTTTCCCCAGGAGGGCTCACTAAATGGGGCATGGGGTGATGTGGGCCTGCAGTCAGACTAGCTCATCCCACCACTACCAGCCAAGCCAAACAAGAACCCCAGAGTCTCAGCCTCCAGCTTGAAAGAAGCAGACTTGCTCTCTTGCTCATGGCTGCTATCTTCAGTGGCTTGGCCTATCCAGCTTGTTGGGAGTGGGCCAGTGAAGCTAAGGCACTGGAATGCTGCACTGGGTAAGGACAGGAAAGAGGTGGCAGTCACAATACCTGCCTTCAGGGAGCTGGCAGTCTGAGGGAGGAGACAAGTCAGCAAAGCAACATGAAAATGCCTGACATTCCTGCCCTGAGTGAGTATGTGAGGTGTGTAGAGGCCCAGAGGGCAGACAGGTTCTCAGTCATCAGAGAAGGTGTGGGAGGGAGGGAGGAAGGATAAAGGGTACTCTGGGATTCACACCAATACAGACAAGGCAGAGGAAGGCTGGAGGTGATTGTTAATGCTCATTCATAGGAATCTCTTTACTGGAAGAAGGTCATTAGCGGTTGGAGGAGGATATCTTTTCTGATTTTCAAGATCATCTCCACAGAGTAGTAAAAAGAAAAAGGAAACCTTGTTTATAATCTTGGCTTTGCCACTAAGACTGGAACCTTCTCAAGACCTCACTTTCTCTGTAAAATCCTGGGAGGCCAGGCTAATTTATCTCTGGTCCCTTCCAGCTTTAATATTATCTAATTTCTGTACTCACACTCTCTCACAATCAGGTGAACATTCCAGATTGGATTGTTGAACTTCGCCATGAGTTGACTCACAAGAAAATGCCCCATATAAATGACTGCCGCAGAGGTGAGTCTTCAGGAAGTATGCCTATCATAGTTAAGTCCAGGAGTCTGAGCTGGGTGGCACTGTGGGGAGAGGAAGAGGGAGGAAGGTCTTTAACTGGTATCAGAGCCAGGACTAGGGAGAGGCAAGTGAAGCACTTGTTTTGGGCACAGACTTTAAGAGGGTGTCAAAAGCTCAGTAATTGAGATAAATAACATTTTAATGTGGAAAAACCCACAATGAACAAAATTCCAAAAAATTAAATAAAGACAGGATTACTATTACTCATTTTTCTTTTGCTTCAGATTCCACTATGACTTGGCAGGACACTATTCTGATCCTGTTTTGATATCTTGATGACTTTGCTTTTTGGTAACCACTTAAATTTTGTGCCTAAAGAGGGGAATGGAGGGCAGGTTGAGAGGTGTGAGCCATTAAATGTTATGAACCCAGGGGTTCTTTAGACACCCCATCCCAATTGATTCAGCCTAGCCCCTTCATGTTGGGGAAACTAAGATCTAAAAAAGAGAAGAGACTCAACCAAGGCCATGTAACTAGCTAGTGGGTCTGGGTCCCTATTCATTCACTTGGCAGCCCCATGTTATTGTTGGCATCCTATCTCTAATACTGGTATTAGTTTCTTCTAGGCAAGGTGCTGGTGAGCAGAAAAAAGCAGAGAACAGGGAGATAACCCAGAACAAGAGGGCTGCTTCTAGATATTTGAGATTTGTCCCTTCTTAGAGCCAAGCCTCTTCCCTGGAGTCTTCCCATAATACTTAAAAGATGAGACTGGGGGCCTGCTAGGAGCCATTTGCCTGTGGCTAGTCCTATGATACTGCCTTTCTTCCTCCCCTTGTTTAGGCTGTTATTTTGTTCTGAACTGGCTCCAAAAGACGTACTGGTGCCGCCAATTGGAGAATAGCCTGAGAGAAACCTGGGAGTTGGAGGAGGATAGGGAAGAGACAGATGAAGAAGACCAAGAGGAAGATAAAAGCATTGTTGTTGATGACATCACAGAACAGAAAACAGAGCCTAAGGATAAGGGGAAAGGTGCAGAACTGGATGTCAGGGTTGATGGAGACAGTGAAAGCAACAAAGAGGTTGATTCACATTGGGAAAAGGCTCTGAGACATAAAGAGCTATATGGTAGGTGTTCTTGGCGGGCAGAGGCAGTATAGAGGGTATCAAGAGTCTGGAAGACAGACTTAGGATTGACACTGGTTGTTTCCCTGGCTCAGAATATCCTCTGGGGTTGTGGTGAGTTTTAGCTTAAAAAATTTACTGCCACAAACTATTTCTCTTGAACCCTGTGAAGTAGAAGAGGCAAGAATTCTAGTTCCCAATTTACAACTCAAGAAATGAGGTGAGAAGGACTCAGAATCCCATGAGGAACAGAGGACTGGGCTGCCCTATCTGTTTTCTTATTCTGTTTTCAGAAAGAGCCCGAGAACTGCTGGTATTATATGAAGAGGAGCAGTTTAAGGTAAGAAAGCACCCTTGACTTTGTATATTTTCACTTGCCCCGGCCATTTCTTCCTTCTTGCTTTCTGAGAGAAGTCCTGAGAAGGAATTTGAAAGAACAGTGGCAGAGCTTGAGGGAACTTCTCGGAAAGAGAGAGGGGGAAACTAGGAAGAGAAGCAGAATCCAGTTGGCTGACCCTTCACACCGATGGAAGAGAGCAGATGATAGAAGTCTATGGGTATCTGCCCCACTGGGTGGTAGGGAACAACTGGGCATAGGTGGTTGCATAGTCCTGCAGTACTGCAGCTGATAAGCAGATGGCACCCAGGAACCTTCCTAGATCAGGTGAGCTCGAGGGTTGCTATTTTAGCAGAAGGGAGGTAGCTTAGAAACCGTTCAGCTTGACCCTTTTCACAGATGAAGAAATTGAAACCACAGATGAGTGAAGGGACTAGCCCCAGGTCACATATACAGTTAGTGATAGAACTAGAATTTTATCTTGGTCACCTGATTCCCTTTCTTCCATAACCCATTGCTTCCCCTAATTCCTGGGCCCTAGGGTCTTTGGCCCAATTCCAACAAAATGCCCCTCTGTACATCTCAGTATTGGGGTGTCTGGTGATTGGGAGCCACAGGAAATTCAAGAGGGGGAGGGAGGTGGAAGAAGAAAATGAAGTTCAGCATTTGAAGGTCAGGATATTTTTAATTGTGGGGTCAATAGGGGAGTCGTGGTCCTACCCCTGAAGGGAGGTGCTGAGAGGTCCAATGGAAAGGGATCCTTGAAGGGTGGGAGAGGGTTGCCTGGCTGAACCACGTTTCTGATGGTAACCTCTTTGCTGGCAGGTGCTGGAGAAATTTAGGTATTTACCTCAGGCTGTTAAGGCATGGAACAACCTGTCTCCACCTGTAGAATGCATCCTGGCAGAGCTCAAGGGCATTACATGTGAGAACAGGTGTGTAACTAGATAATCAGGTACTGCCTACTCTAGCAGCCTCACTGAAATAGATTTCCCTATCCCAGCTTGCCAACTTCTGCTATAAGGAAATCTTAGGGATAATCCTGATACCCTGTGGGGTGACCTACATTCTGCATGACCCCCTTCCCCTGGCCCTGCCAGCTACCAGGTGGAGATTGTCTACTCTGAATCACTAAAATGACCAGAGACAGGAATGTCTGCTGTCATCAGTCCCCTAACCAGCTTTGTTCTTCTGTGTCAAGTATATGTGGAGTTCTGGGCAAGTAGGAAAAGCCTTTCATCTCCTTACCACTTCACTATCTAGCCTTTTTCCAAGTTTGAGGTAAAAGATATGGTAGGCACTGCTGATCTTTTTGAACTGTGATTGGGGAGTATTAGCATCCCTTGGAAAGTTGTGGTTAGGGGAACAAAGGAGACCTTCCCAGGGTCTGGCTCTTTGAAAGAGTAAGTCCTTCCCTGCTCAGTGTGGCCATGAGCCTTCTTTCCCCCCTACCTCCAAAATAGTGCTCAGTTCAATCCAGAGCAGACAAACAGTGTCTATCCATTCCTTTCCTACCTAGCTTTTGGCTCTTGCTACCTAATTCAGCTGGAAAGGACTTTGGGGAACCTTCCACTAAGAACCAATGGAGGTATTGCTAAGCCTTCCAAACTAGGGAGAGGTTGGAAGGAATCTGAGATGGGACAGAGTATTAGAAAGGTCCTATATGTGGTAGGGTTGACCTGGGTGGGAGCCTGCAGTGCAGGTTGGGGTTGCCCTTAGGGTCTTCTTCATTCCCAGGATATTACTAGTTCCAAAGATGTTTTATCAGTATCTGCCCACCCTAGGTTTCTTGGCACCCTTCAGCAAAGGCCCCCTCAGCAGTTGGGACAACTGTTCCTGTACCTCTGTGTTGTAGTGTCTGCCTGGTTATGCTGAGCAGAAAACCGGCTGGCTGCTTTAGTGCTCTTCCTGGATACTACCCTGAGGAGATGGGAGATGGATGGAGGGAGAACTCTTTCCACCTCAAGCCTGGTGGAGGGAGGGATCTGAGCATGAGAACATGATCTGATAATGCCTCTGGGCATTGAGACACCTTGGGAACTCATGTTTCCCCCTCTAGGCCTGGTCAGCTAGGAGAACCTCTCTTGGGGAAACCGCTCACTCAGGAGAATACAACTGACTGTTGTTGGTTTCACTTTGAGCTACATGAGATTAAAGCTACACTTTCAACTTCTGTAGCTTAGTTCTAGGTTCTTGAGGTCCCTGAGATTAAGGATTATGTTTGCTCCAGCAATTGAGTCCCCTGAGTTTCTGCTTCTAGGATCTGAAAGAGGGAAGCCATGGAGAAGAGAAAGAGTAGGAGACTGGAGGACTGTCAAGAGAAACAAAAAGACTGAGTAGTAGCTAAAGTCTAAAAGCCCTTGACTCTGTGGCCCTAGGCATTTAATTCTTCTGTGGGTCTGGGACTTTTCTCCATCTATGTTTTCAGGTTCGTTCAGCTGCTACTGCCCTCATTATGGGCTTTAGATCAGCATGTGCTTGGTAAATGCTTGTTCAGAACCCACTGATCCCAGCCTCTGGCCCATCCTCTGTCCCAGAAGGCTGAGGCATGAGATCCAACTGTCAGCTGCCTTTGCTTCCTCCCCCATGCTGCTTTGCTTGCTCGAGCCAGAGGCATAAGCTGCCTTGGGAGTGGGTGGGGGAGTAGAAGAGGGTCTTCAATCTGCTCAGTTGGCTTAATTGTCATTTTGATTCAGGGAGGCTCTGTTGGACGCTTTTCTGGATGATGGCTTTCTTATCCCCACATTTGAGCAGTTGGCAGCTTTGCAGATCGATTATGAAGGTATGGTCCTGGGGGCATACTTAGTCTTAGAGTACTGTGTTTCCTGGTAGCCGGGTGGCCCAGAACTGGAAAGCAAGGGCTGTTACCTGCCATTCCTTAGTCTCTGGAAGCCTGTCTCAGATGAGCAGGACATGTAGCCCCACTGACACTCAGTTGCTGGGCTAATCTTAGGTGGCCTGGAATTGGATGGAGTGGGGTGGATGGATGGGATGGATGGGATGGGATGGATGGGATGGGAGAAGTCTTAATGTTATTATTGTGCTATGTTAATTGTGATTTAGTCACTTGCTAGTGAGCTAGAACAGCAGAACTGGAAGGGCCTTGTGAGGTCATCTAGTTCAACATCCTCATGTTACAGATGGGCAGACTGAGGTCCAGAGAGGGGAAGTTACTGACCCAAAGTTACACAGTGAGTTATTGACAAAGCTGAAGCTAGAACCAGAGCTTTTTCTTAATACTCTGTTTTGAATCAGTTGATTGTCAGATACTAACTGGTTTCTCTCCTGGCTGTTCTGCTTTTTTTCTGTTCTGTGATGGCAACTCTGTTGTTGGTGGGCCCCCGTCCTCCCTCTCTCTCTTCCCTTTCCTCTCCACCTTCTCTCTCCCTCTCCTTTTCTTCTTTCCTGCCATTTTCCCTCTCCTCCCTCCCTGTCTCCCATTGGCCCCTGCCTCCCCTTTCCTTATGAACCTATATCCCTCACAAACCAGAAAACATGGACTTGAGTGACATCCTGGTGCCAAAGCCATTTTCTCAATTCTGGCAGCCCCTGCTCAGGGGCCTGCACTCCCAGACCTTCACGCAGGCCCTGCTAGAGAGGATGTTCTCCGAGCTGCCAGCCTTGGGGGACAGCGGGATCCGGCCCACCTACATCCTCAGATGGACCATCGAACTGATTGTGGCTAACACCAAGACTGGTGAGAGACTCTGGCCCTAGTCTCAGGGCCTAACACAGCCCAGGCAGGAGCATCTGCCATTGTTTTCAGCTCTCAGCTGAATAGCACCAGGCTGACACATCTCTTGTTAAAGGTTTAGGCTTGCCCAGGAGGGTACCACAATAGCAGTGGACAAATCTTGCAGCTTTTTTTTTTTCTTTCTCAAGGCCAACTAAACTGGTCTGGGATAAAAGGGCCTAAATGCTTGAGCAATTGGGAGGTATAGAGTGGGGAGTCTGGGGGAATAGGGAGGGACAGAGCCAAGCTTTTAAAGGTACAAGGTTGGGTGAGACCCTCTCTTCTCTCTCAGGAAGGAATGCTCGCCGATTTTCTGCAAGCCAGTGGGAAGCAAGAAGGAGCTGGAGGCTATTCAACTGCTCTGCCTCCCTTGACTGGCCCCGGGTGGTCGAGTCCTGCTTGAGTTCACCGTGCTGGGCTAGCTCCCAACTCCTTCAGCTGTAAGTGTCTTCAATTCCATCTGGTAAGAGGTTGAGGCTCTGGCCTCAGGGCCATACATCCCTAGGGTGGCAGAGTTGGATGGGCCCTTGCAAAAGACTGAATCCCATTCCCCTCCTACTAACAGATGGGAGATTTGAGTCCCAGATAGTGGAGGGGTATGGTATTCTTGCCTAAGGTCACACAGCTTAAGACCTGGCTGAACTGAGTCCAGTATGAGAATGAATGAGATAATCTATGCCCCCTCTCACCCCCAGAGTGCTTAGCACACGTGGCCTGTACAGAGTAAGTGCACAATAAATGGTAGCTGCTGTTTATTATGGAACCCAGTCTTTTGACTCTGAGCCCAGTGCTGTTCTCCTTTGTTATCTTCCCAAAGTGTGCCTCTCATAAGTGCTCACTAATTTTTGGTGGCTTCCTATTGCCATTCTGATGAAGTCTAAGCTTATTAGCCTGACATTCAAACATCTTTCAGATTCTGCTCCAATCTATCATGGTAACCATACCTTCTGTGATTCCCCTTTACCCAATCTACTCTGGATGCTATAGTCAAACTGAATATTGCACTGGTTCCTATAAATACCTGTGTTTGTCTCCCTTTCCTTTTCTCTGTCATATTCTGACCCTGAGCCACTTCCCTCATATTCATGGAAGATTTTAGCACACAATTCTCTTCCTGCTTTCTGTAGCAATATCTGTTTCATTTGAGTGTCCCATCTGATACTCTTCAGCTCTTCAACTCCAGTGACATTTGTTTTCTACTATACTCAGTAACCCATTTCCATCATTCAGAGCTCCTCTGCCTTTGAAACCTGACATCCCAGCATTCTTCTCAGTGACTATAACCTTTTGTCCTTCCATTTCTCACCCTTGCATCCCTTTGCCTGTATCCAGACCTCCATTCCTCCATTTCCTGTCTCTCTCAACCTCGCTTACCCTCCATCCTGTCTGTGGTTGATTACTTCAACCATTCATGATCAGGATCCTCCGCTCTGCCCATCCTTTGGTGTATCTGACTTGCAAACTCCTGAGTTGGGATTGATCCTTCCCACTCTGCTTCCCCCACTCCTTAGCCTGGGTAGCAGAGCTCTGCTGGAAAAAGCCACATAGCACCGTGGATTGCTACCATTACAGTGGTATGATTTTTAATCTCAGACCAGGCCTCAGTTCTGCGTGTCTGAACTTTTTACTTGTTCTCTGCCCACTTTCTCTCCCATTTCCCAACTTTTCTAAACCCTTACTACTGACCTCAAGCCCCTCCCCCTCTCCCATTTTACCCTAGCCTCCTCAAGCACAGGAAAGCATCCAGCAGGACCTTCTTAACCTGCGGTCCAGTCCTCGTGAACCGACCTGCGGCTGCACTCAACCATCTCACCAATCTTGGGATGAGGTGGCTTTGTCCCACCTCAAAGCCTGCTCTTCCACCTATGCTCTGCAGCCATCTCTGCCAGCATCACTGGGGTCTTACCCTTGCTTCTCCCTTGCTCTACTTGCTCTTACTCTTCAACCTATTAACGTGCCTCAGGTTTTTTTTTTTTTTTTTTTTAATCTTAAAACAACAGTAACACAAGCAAAATCTCCTTTGACTCTGCATCCTTGTGTTGGGTTATCACCAGCTTATCACTCCTTCCTGCCTCCATCAAAACATCTCAAAAGAGTAGTCTATACTCAATAGTCTTGATTTCATCACTACCCTCTTATTCCTCAACCTGCTATAATTTGACATTTACTCCCAAAACTGCTTTACCCTCCTAATTACCAAATTCAGTGAGCCTTTGTCTATTGCTGTGTCTGCTGCATTAGGGCTATTTACCACTCCCTTCTTAAAATGCCTGTGCTGTTTTTCTAATTCCTATAAAGTACTGAGGCCCAAATCTCTTTATCTAGTACAGGTCTCCTATATTTGACTGTGTGTCAGACATCTCCCTGTGGATGGCCCGCAGGCCAAAAGAAAATTGGTTATTTTATTCTCAACTCCAATCTCAAACTGATTCTCTTCTGCTCCCTATCTCACTTAGTGGCATCATTATGTATGCTGTCATGCTGACTTCCAAAATCTGAGATTTTGTGTTACCATGTCTACTTCCCATAGTGTTTCCTTCCCTTTATCAGACTTAAGCTTTTCAAAGGTAAGGGCTCTGTATTAGCCATCTGTGCCCTAACACACTATACAGATCCAGGCCCTAAATAGGCCTCAGTAAACATTCTTGAACTAAATTATACTCTGTTGTCTCATTGACAGCAGTGCTGTCTTTGGTGGGAGCTAACTCTGTGCCTGGGGACCAAGTGAAGCAGGAGTCTGGATGCCAAAACCCTCTTAGTCCACTGATCTCTCCACAGAGTCAGCAAGTCTTTCTTGAATTGTGATGGCATTTGGGGCACAGTAGTAGCTATTAAGAGAAAAAAATGTGACTTTATAGAGAAAGCCAGGACAAGACCTCCAGGAGATGGAACTGAACCAAACAGCCAAATCGACAGATGTGTGTGCTCTAAATGGAAGTGATATGGATGGGTGGTACAGTGGGAGGAGAACCAAAAAAGTTTGGAGGGTTCAGGAAAGCATGACAGACAGTGAGGGCACTTGAGCAATTCCAGCAGGAAACGAAGTTTCAAAGTCTAGAGAGACCGTGGTATGCGAATGTAATGGGGGAAGAAATGAAAGAGCAGCATGGAGAGGTTTGGATAGGTGGCCTTCAAGGTACTTTCCAATCCTAAATGCCTGTCGAGTAGAAGCTGCTGGTCTTGGAGAAGTCTGGACCACAGAGATCTTCTCCCAGTCCAAGCATACCAGAGGGATGCGTCACATGCCAGCAGTAACAGTGACTTACTTGGTACGACTCCTAGTGCACAGATTCTGCTTTTCCAAGATAATCAGTGAATCTAGTCCTAATTACCCAATACACAGTTTGAGACATAGGATTACCCTAGCTATTATGCTGCAAGTCAGTGGTAAGTCTGCAAGTCAGAACTGGGGCCAGAATCCAGATACCCTGTCCTTACTCCTGTGCTCTTTCTACCATGTTCTATTAGATTGCACGATTGCAAAAAGTATGTGTTAGTAGGCACATACAGAACTTGGCTTTGTTTTCCTGAGAGGAAAAAAATAAAAGATACCACTGGCAAATAACTGTCAGACATGGTGTTGGGCTTTTTGTGGAAGTAATTTCATTTGACATAACAGTCTCTTATTTGATAAGAAAGACATTGAGGCGCTGAGGAGTGAAGTGACTTATCCAAAAGTCACACAGTTTGTTGATGGTGGGACAGAGTCCAGAGTCCACATTCTTTCCACAACCTGACCTATAACCAGGCAAACCTGAGGAGAGAGATGCATTTTGAGATTGATATCACCCCCACACTTCAGTGGTCAGACTAGACAGCTTGAGATAGCAGGTGGGTAATAATAAACAGTGGTGATAGAGCATCTTGCCAATATCAAGTGCCTGGGAATATTCATTATTAATCATATTAATGGACCACAGTGAGTTTCTCTCTGGCCATTCCTCCAAAAAGGCTAGAATCTTTTTAAGTTATTTATTTATTTATTTATTTTAGAGAGAGAGAGAGTGAGAGCATGAGCACAAGTCGGGGAGAGGCAGAGATAGAGGGAAACAGAGAACCTGAAGTGGGCTCTATGTACACAGCAGAGAGCCTGATGTGGGGCTCGAACCCACGAACCACGAGATCATGACCTGAGCTGAAAGCAGATGCTTAACCCACTGAGCCACCCAGGTGCCCCAAGAAATTTTTTTTTAAGAGCTTCTCCCAGCCAGCCAATTTCAGTTCAGTTTGAGCCAGTGTCCTCTTGGAGTAATGAAGTTAGCTATGAAGAAAGGATCTCCCAGTAGAATCACTAGCCCTCAGCCCTACCCTCAGTTACCAGAGATCGTATGTGGTCAAATAGCCTGCTGAGAATATGGCAACCTCCATGAATGACCCACAGTTCACAAACTCAGTACCCCTAGAAGGAAACTATTTGTCCATTCCATCCATGCCTTCAGCAGTGACCAGGTGCCTGGTTCTATACAAGACTCTACAAGGGATGTTCATTCTCTTCCTCCTCAGGAGCTCTCCTTCCTGTCGGCTCTGTGTCTGTTGGTGGTTTTTCTGTTTGCACTATCCTTTATGTGCACATTGTCATCATCTTTAACTCCCCTCTGCCCAACTCCTACCATCTGGCCACCAAACCCTGCTCTCTATCTGTCTTTCACAGCTTCTCTCCCCCTCATCTCTACAGTCAGTGCCCTAGGTCAACCCTCACTGGATCCCTGAACTCTCTGTCCTCAGGCTGCCCCATCTAGGCTATCCTTCACATGGCCATCCTCCATATAGGCACCATGGTGATTTTCAGAAGTGTAGCCGACACCTGTGCATTGAGTCGTCACATGACGCCCTGTGCCCAACATACACACTCAACCATTGCAGCCTTCTCTTACTCCCACAGCTTCCCAGCACAGCCCTTCCCCTGGAGCCAAGCTACTCCCACTACATATACACAGTACAGCATGCTCACTTTTGTCTCTCTACAAAGCCCTCCTGTGATCTCTCCTGCCCTCCTTGTGCTCTCTACCTCTCCCCAGCTCCTGTAGTGCCCAACGTCTGCAGTGCTCATGTGTACTCCCCCTGCCCCCCATCTTGCTTTTGTCTTTTCAACTGCCACCTTTTTTTTCTTTTCCTCCATTCCAGGCTGGGCTGTAATTGTTCCTGAAAAGGGATCAAATTTTGTGTTCTATGCAGAAGGAGCTCAGCACACTTCCAGGCATATCTTTGAAGCTCAGGACAAATTGCTTAGCTAAGCCATTGGAAGAGAGGGATCTGCCATTCCTATCTCCAGCTCTGTAGGTCTACTGGCTAGTTTGTGTATTTACACAGCATTTAGTACAGACTAATAGATATCATTTATCACATGCCCACTCACTATGTGCCAGGCACTTGCCAGGCTTTCTATGTGAACTATGTTATTTACTCTTCCCAACAACCCTATAAGTCAAGTGCCATTATTGTCCTCATTTTACTGAGAATTGAAGTGAGCTACAGAGATGAATCACAGAGCTTGTTCAGGGTTCCTAGGCCTTTTCTGTTTTTGTATGTTCTTCTGCACTGCCTTTCAGAGGCAGGTTTGGAAACTCAAGAGACCAGATTCAAGCCATGGAGTACTGGGGTATAAAGTGACTTGAAATTTTGGATCTTTCTTACCCCATGCCTCCCTTTTCTCAGTGTCTTCAAAGCCATGGGGCAGGTCTTGCCAGATGAGGAGCAAGAGAAGCTGCTGCGCATCTGTTCCATTTACACCCAGAGTGGAGAAAACAGCTTAGTACAGGAGGGCTCAGAGGCCTCCCCCATTGGGAAGTCTCCATATACACTGGACAGCTTGTATTGGAGCTTCAAACCAGCTGGTTCCAGCTTTGGACCTGAAGGAGAACCCCAGCAGCAGGAGGAGCAAGGCAGCCTTAATGATCTCCAGAAGAATGAAAAGGAGGAGAAAGAGGTATTGGAAGATCATGTGGAGGAGGAGGAAGAGGAAAACGATGACCAGAAGTGGGAGGAGGAGGAGGATGAAGATGATGATGATGAAGATGAAGATGAGGAGGAGGAAGAAGAGGAAGATAGAATGGAGGTGGGGCCTTTCTCTACTGGGGAGGAGTCCCCCACTGCTGAGAATGCCAGGCTCTTGGCCCAGAAACGAGGAGCTTTACAGGGCTCTGCATGGCAAATTAGCTCTGGTAAGAAGCCTGATAACCACTTTCTCTCTGAGCTAATCTTCCTTTTCTGGCTGGCTCTTGAGGCTTCCCTCCACCCCAGAGGAGATGGAAAGTAGCAGAAGGTACAGTACCCAGTGTGAGGCAAGCCTGGAAGGCAGCCTGGTGTGTGGGTGGCACCTGGCTTTCTTCCCCTTTAAGACAGTATGTAAGCTTCAGGGTCCTAAGAGCTGTCATGCTACTGGATGCTTCATGCAGAGAACACATTCAGAAGGGATGGTGTGGATGTGGGCACTGAGCAGCAGAATGCAGAGGAAAAAGTGAGAGGTGCATGGATATATTTGATTCTGCATGTGTTTTTTGTATCTAGTGATCCAGGAGCAGGTAGACAAATAATGCTTCCTATAAATACGTGAATGTGTATGTACACATGGAGGCAGGGTGGTGATGAGACAGGATTTTGCTGTGTACATGAGAAAGAAGGAAAACAGGTATTAAATTAGAGGAAGTGGAAGATAAATCAGAAGAGATAAAATAAGGAGTGATGTAGCTTTGGGGTGAGCATACAAGTTAATGGGACAAAGCCTAGAGGGAGAAAGAAAGCGTTAGGTGATAAGGTGGCAGTACATGAATCTGTTCCTCCTGAGGGATGTGTTTTGAGGGCCTTTGTTTAGGCTAGGGAGTAGGAACCTTGAGGCAGGGAGATCCTGAAGGAATGAAGACTTTGGTGTATGTGTGTGGGAGGGTAGGGGAATGTGTGTATGTGTATACAGTGGAGGCAGGGGTAGATGCAGGGCAGTCAGTATGATGGAACCTAAAAGAGGAAAGGAAAACAGCTGGGACTGGGTGAGGCATACAGTAGGCATGTTAGAAACAATAGGGAGAGATGGGGGAGACAGTGAAGGAACTTAGGGGAAAAAATAGAGCATAGAGCCTTTGCTCTTGTGTGGACGTGTGTGGAAGGTCTGGGGCATAAAGGCACTGAGTGCTAGGGGTAGGGTAACGTGTTTATATCTGTTTATGTGCCTGCACATGCTGCACATACAAAGGCATGGTGGCAGAGAACTCCTTAGTACAAGGAGAGCTTTGTTTGGGGTCTTTGTGAATATTGAATGGGAGGGGCATTAGCATAGGCAGAATTGTATGAGTATGTGAGAAAGAGAGAGTAGGGACTGTGAAAGAAGTCATTATGAAGTGGATGCTATGCATCTGTGCATAGATGCTTACCTGGTCATGTATGTTTTTGGAAGAAGAGGCAGGGTTGCTGAGACCTAGGGGAGACAGAAGGTATCTCTGTGAGGGAGGAGTATCTCTGCAATGAGAGGTGGTAAATGGAAAGGTGTGAGAACAGGCAGTGAGACAGCCATACAGAGGTAGCCTATGTATGTCTGTTGTCACCGAGGGACATGTACACGGATGTCAGGCTAGAGAGGCAGCGGCCGTGATGTACAGGGTTGGAGATGTTAGTGATAGGGAGGGGAGGGAAGATGGTTGGATCACTGACAGACATGGGGAAAGTGGTCCCTGTGTGCGAAGGTATCTTTATATTTATAAGGCAACACAGTGTATTAAGATAGGCACAACTTCCTTCCTGGAAAAGAGTTGGGATGTGTGGTTCTATGGGTAACATAAAAAGCTAGCCCGGAGGGGATACTTTCCAGAATGCCAGGGGCATTATGACAGAGAACTTTTGGTGTACCAAGGAGATGCAGAAGGCCAGAAACTAGACCTACTTGGAGGAGCTCATGAAGGCTTCTCTTGAAAACATTGGATGCACTGGTGTAAGAATGGGGATGAGGTTTACTATAATACTATGTAGAGGGTGTTTAAGTGGTAGGACAGAGTGTGTGGGTTGTGCCTGATATGGTTTATTCTAAAGTGGAATATCTGTGGGGTGGTGGGGGAGTGGTTTATGAAAGTGGAAAGGCTAGGATATTAAAGTCTTTTCTTCTCCTTTCCATTGCTTCTTCTGTGTGGGCATACATATATTTGGGGATATAGGAACCTTAAGATTTCTGGCTTGTATACCTGTGAATGAGAGGTCTGGGAGGCAGGGAGTGAAACTGGGAGCACTCATTGAATGGAGGGTCAATCTGTATGCCTAAGTGTGTATACTTAGATGGCAGTGGGGAATGGGATATGCAATAAGACAGTCCTTCCATAGATAAGGGATGTTCTTTGTACATCTGCGGGCAATAAGACCTTGCAGGGGGCAAGGGAGTATAATACCTCTAAGAGAGAGTACACTTTGAGGTGGGGTGTATGTGTGTGTGTATATCTCAGTGCAAGGCCACTAAGAAATGATGTGGCATTCAAACATGTTGGGGGTGGGGGTTGTGTGTAGATGTGCAGGATATCTTGGCCTTTCACATAATCTGAGGTATCTGGGTTTGGGGATGAGGTGTGAAAATTCTGGGGCTTCCAGACTTTCCAGGATATATATGTATACAAGCAGGTAAGAGGTTGAGGCAGTGATATAGCCAGGTCTGAAGAAGTTGTTTTTGTCTGTGTCTATGTTGGGGACATATCTGGGGAGGTGGGAGAACAAATATGTTTTTAGTTGTGTGTATGGCATATGTGAACTTGGGGGTGGGTTGTGATGGCATATGTGAGTGTATGAACACAGGGGAAGAAGGGCGATAAAGAGTGAATAGTGGAGTGTGGAAGGGGTGGGCAGTGTGAAGGTAGAGAGGAGCTCATGAGAAATAGGATAGGAATGAGGCCAGTCATCCACAGAAATCCCATGCTGAGAGGCTAATCGAGATGGGTGGGTAGACCATGTAGTTAGGCCTGTACACCACTCTGAGAACTAACTAATCAACCCACTTTTGCTTCCTCCCTTGGCTCTATAGAAGATGTACGATGGGATACCTTTCCCTTAGGCCTAATGCCAGGTCAGACTGAGGACCCAGCAGAGCTTATGCTGGAAAATTATGACACCATGTATCTTTTCGACCAGCCTGTGCTAGAGCAGCGGCTGGAACCCCCAACATGCAAGACTGGGTGAGTGCCACTGGCAGCAGGAATTCTTACCCTTTTCTCTGCCTCCTTCAGGAGGGAGGGACTCAAAGTGAGATGCTTTGGGGAGGTAGTTTCCCTCAATCAGGGCCTAAATGAGTGATAGATAAGCTCCAGTCCCTGGCTGGGCCCTTTCCAAAACTCCCAATCCCTAGTTGGGGGAGTGGGGGTGGTATTGAGGTAGCCACACAGAGCTGGCTTGGCACCCCTCTCAGATTGCATCCAGTGTGTGTGTGTGTGTGTGTGTGTGTGTGTGTGCGCGTGCGTGCATGCACGTGTGGGTGTGAGAGAGAGTGTGTATGTATATGTACACACATTTTGGGAGGAGAGAGTTCCATAGCTTTCCTTGGATTCTCTAAAGGGCCCACCACTCCCAAAAGGTCAAGAACGGATGTATAATCCAACTTCCTCATGTTCCTGAGGAGAAAACTGAGGCCCAGAAAAGGAATGGGATTTGTCCAAAGGTGCACAGAGTGATCAGTAGGCCTCCCCACACTGTCCAGGCATCTTGGTAGCAAGGCCTGTGCAGGACTTCATGCTCTCCCTCAAAACTCGCCTCTGGATCACAGGCCTGGGAGCCCTTGTGTCATCAGGGAGCCAGGAACCAAGCAGCCCTTGCTGAGGGTGTCTGCTGGTAACATAAAACAGCCCATCCAAAGGGCCTGTACATTCCCGAATGCAGGGCCGTTGTGACTGGGAGAATCCTGTGAGTACCAGAGATAGACCTCTGTGGGCCCCTGAAACTGAGAGTCTTCCCCTGTGCTGCCTGCCCACTCCCTGGGAAATGAGCCCCTCTTCCTCTGGACATTCAAGGAGAGGGCTATAGAACCCAGGGGCGCCAACAGCAGGCCACGCCCAAGGCAGTGCTATGGACTCTCTGTCCTAGGCCAGGAGGCAGCAGGTCTTTTGGAGAAGAGAGAAAGCAGCTGGGAAAACCAGATAGTCTATAGTTGGGAGTGAGGCCCACATATCTGAGAGACCTCCTTTCTCCTTGAGTAAGGCTGACTTGAAGAGCAATACGGTATCAAGTGTGGGTAGGTGGAGCTGTTAATTCCAAAAGGAAGGGGAATGGGCCCAGCTCTCACACCTCCTGTAGTCGGGAGTCTTCCTCTGCTGGAGCAGGCATGCCACCCCAGCTCCACCCCTGACTTACCTGTGTGGCTTTGTGCAAGTCCCTTTTCATCTTTGGGCCTCAGTTCCCCTATCTGTAAGTTGGTGGACAGTGGGTGGGGATGGGACTAGATCATCTCTAAGGATTTTTTCAGCTACAGTAGTGTAACAATGGATCTGCCTGAGGGGAAGGATGATGGCTTTGCTCTCAGCTGTCACCCTCAACTACTTGGAAGGACCTTTTATCTGCAGGAAGCAGGGTAAACAAGAGTGTTCTGAGCAGGGCCAGGGAGGGAGAAGGCAGTCCTCTCCCTAGAGCAACTTTGCAATCCTGGGATGGGTTCTGGGCTTAGCCCTGTAGCCCAGTCCTGGCCTTGGACCCTTTAACCAGCTGTTGGAGGTGGAAGGGATCCAGCTCAGGGTACTCTTGGCCCCAAAGATCTAGGGCCTTGGAAAAAAACCTGTTAAGGTGGCCACTTTCAATATCTTCCTGGGGTGGGGTGATACAAGCCCTCCCTCCTGCCTCAGCTGAAATAGTTCTGCTTTGATCTAATTTATAACTGGGCTCCGAATAAAGTTTCATTTGAAAAGTTCTACTCTTTCCCTCCATCTCAATTGAGGGGAAGGAAAAACTGCCCCTGGGGCCATCTGAAATAGTTTTTTTCAGATTTTCTCCATTTTCTTCTTTGTAAAACCAGGTAGGAGAGTGGACCCTTTCCATAGACACACATACATCAAGCACCCTTAGCCCTTCTAGAGCCTAAATTTGCCTCTTTCCCTGACTGACCCCTCCCCCTTCTCTCCACAGCACCTTTGGCTTGAGCTGTGGCATGGGCAGTGACAACTGCAGCAACAGTAGCAACGGCAGCAGCAACATGGAGGGCCTTCTCTGGAGCCAGGGCCAGCTGCATGGACTCAAAACTGGCCTGCAGCTCTTCTGATACCCATTCTGGTGCAAAGTGTTTACTCAGCCCTGCTGGAGCAACAACTCATTCCCTGACCCTCTTGTCCCCTTGCTCTTCCCCCAGTGTACTTGATGCTCCATGAAACAACCTGAGAGACAGTCCACATCAGCCATGTCAGCTCAGCTTTCCGTCAGAGTGGAATTTTGACTGTTTGGGGTTTTCTTAAATTTTGTTTGGAAAAACAGTAAACAATAAACAGTTTTGGTGTTTGTAAGATGAGGGGGTGTGTGCTGGGGCAGACCAGTGTAGTTCTCCCTTTATTCTAGAGGGGCCAGAGAAGGTAGACTCATAATAGGACTTTAAGCAGAAGCTTTGTCCTGTTGCCCCTTGGGCCCATTGCCTCTAGTCATTTTCACGACCCGGCCCCACTCATACTTTCTTCCTGATTCAAATCATTTTCATTTCTGTCACCTGTAGCATGAGGCCAGCTTACTTGGAAGCATTAGACCCCAGAAGAGAGGCATTGGTGTCTATAGAACCCAGCCAGCATCAGGCAGATCTGCTCATAACCTCCCTGACAGTGGGAAGACCCAGGCCTTCCTAATGCTACCAGCAGGCTTCTGGTTCATTTCCTTGCTTACCCTCACTGGGCACTAAACAGCAATTGAAAGCCAAAGAGAATATTTTGTTATTTTTCCATTCCTTTGGCCAAGAAAAGATAGAGTGGACTTTACTGTGGTAGGCATTGGAGCCAGAGAATATCTTATGGACTGACCCAGAGCTACTTCTCTGTGGTCACCCAGTTCCCTCAGACACTCAAGAGTGCCTACACTGTGTCGGCTCTGAGCTGCCAAGAGACAAGGATGAATGAATAAATCGTGTTCACACCCCCTCAGAGCCCTCTACCTGTGAGAAAAGACAAAAGTTTCCCATTATAACCTGATGCTCTGCTAAGTGCCCTAAGGGAGCTCTGGTGTGCCACAAGTTCTTTGTTTTTCTCAGGGTGATATTTTCAGTGTGGAGGTTGAAGTCAAATCTGGCTATGGTATTATCCATTCTGGGGAGAGTGATAGCTGAGCAGAGAGTGGGCATCTCTATAGGGCCAAGTTGGGCCCAGGCAAGGGGAAGCAAGGAACAGAGCTAGGTAGCATTCCAGACAAGAAGCTGGCCCAAGGGGTGGCTGAGCTAAGGAATGATGAAAGGAAGGAGAGGGCTTATGCTGTGAAAATACCAAGGAGGAATTAAGTGGAAATGTTATGCCAGAGCACTGTCGAATGTTAACTTGAGGTAGGATCCCTACAAAGTCCCCAACACCTCTTAAAGGATATCCAGAATATCTTTGTGGGTATGTGTATATAATCATTTTTCTAGAACTGACCCACAGATCTATTAAGATTATCAAAGGGTCCATTAGTCCCAACAGCCCAAAGGGTTAAGATTTCCTATCTTGTGTAGACCCAAGCATTAGGATTGGGTGGAGCAGTCTCTTATACTGGTTAACACAGAGTCAGTTTCCCTCCAAATTTTCCCATCCCTGCCATAATGGCAAATGTCTTTCAGCATCGTGGAATGTCAGAGCTGAAGGAGCCTTCAGAGCATCTAGGCCACATATAGTCAAGAGATTTACAAACATGTACTCTATGAGGTAGCTCAGTACCTGCTCCACATGGAGATGGGTGCTGCAAAGTCTTGCTTCCCCTCCATCATTCTCTGCAGCAGCCTAGATTGTATATATTATGTATGTATTGATATTGTATCTAAGATATTTTTTTGCCAAAAATTTGGAAATCATACTAGTCTAACACCCTAATTTTATGCATTGGGACACTGAGGCTGACAAGAAGAAAGGATTTGTCCAAGAGCACAAAACAAGTTAATAGCATATAGATTCAAGTTTCTTGCAACATCAGCATAATGTGGTTACTTGTTGGAAATGCAAATTATTGAACCCCACTACTGACCTGAATCAGAAAGGTTAAGGGTGAGCAGAAATCTGGTTTAACAATCCCCATGTAATTCTGATGCATGCCGAAGTTTGAGATGCACTGGAATAGAAAGGAAAAAAAGCTGCCTAAAGACCTGGGTTCCAGTGAACTCCACCACTTATAGGGGCAACCTTGGGTAAATTATGCCAGTTTCTTCATCTGTAGGAGGATAAGATTTGCCTCACAGCCTTGTTGTAAGGATCAAAATAAGATACTAGATATGAAAGTGCTCTTTAAAATGTACCATGCTTTATATGTGTGAGCAGTGTGGGTTCATGTCAGGAGTAGTGGGCCTTGAACCCAGGACTCAGGTCTGTATAACTTAGGACAAAGTGATTTCCCTTGGCTTTCAAAGACTGACCTAAAGATGAGAAGCAGAATATATGAGCTCATTCCTAGTCCAGGTCCAGGGTCCAGGTCCAGAGTCAAAGGCCATTGTTTGCTAGAGTCCTGAAACCTGGGGTTTGTGAAGCCAGGTCTCTGGGAAGGGCTGTTTTAGATTGTAGGGTCAAGAGTTGAGTCAAGTGAGGGAAAGGGGTAGGGGAGGACTGGCCAGGAAGCAAGTGCCCTTGGACCTTTTACTTCTCACCAGAGATCAGAGATGGATTAGAAAAAGGCTTTGGGCTGTACACATTTAACTGGGGAACAAGGTAAGGAAGTATAGATTATACTGTTATTCAACAAGAGTAATTGAGAGTCACCCCTTCTGATAATTTATCAGTGATGAACAGTTTCTGCTTCTAAGGAACTCCTTTATTTTTAGAGGAGTCTGCATGCCAACATAATTATAAAAGTGACAAGTGCTAAGATAGAGGGATTGTTCAAGATGCCTGCAAGGCCCACTGGATAAGTACCAACAATGATTGATTGAGGAGGTGGTACAGCTTAATAGAGGAGGTGACATTAGCAGTGAGTCTTCAAAGGCAGATTAGAACAGAGTAGAAGTAAGGTAAAAATCTGGAGGGGATAAGAAAGTATGACATGTTAGGGCACCAGTGAAGAGTCCAGGATAATTGGAACATGGTAGGTCCTGAGGCCAGAGAGGCGAGCTAGAGAAGGAGATGGTCAAACTAGTTGATTTCCCACCTATTACTAGCGAGAGGCACTGGATACTAAATTGTCCCTTCTTGGAATTCTAATACCACTCCCCAAACAGGCTGCCACTGCCCTCTAAGAAAGTCTTAATTTATTTACGCATTCTGTATGTGTGCCTCATTTCCTCATAAGAGTGCAAGTACTAGAAGACAGGAACCATTTACTCCTCTTCTGTCCTTCCCTAGCTCAGTATAGACTAGGTCCCTTTTCGGTTCTAAGAACTTAATACATGTATGCCTGAGAAATGTGACAGGAGGCAGGAAAAAGATAGAGATGAACACTCTTAGTCCCAAAAAGATGATAAAAGAAATATTCTCGGATTTATGAATAGCCCCTTCCAAAGGCTTAGGCTGGGCTCTCCTGCAGCAACTGTGGTCATCTCTGCCTTTAGAACGAGACTGGCCTGAATTGTGCATGGGTTAGGGAGGCTGGGATGAGAGTAGAAAATTCTCAAAAAGACTGAGGGAAGAGCAGATAACTACTCATTGGCCTGGAAGCAATGAGTCCTGGGGTTCCAGGAGTGGCTTTGCCATTAACTCCCTGTTCAGTCTTAGTCAAATCTCTTCAATTCTTGGAGCCTCAGTTCCCATACCTATAACTTGATGGAGTTGGTGCAGCTGAGCATTCCACCTGTGAGTTCTCTGTAAAGTATAGGGTGCCAGGCTGCTTCTAGCTCTGATATTTTAGCTAATATCCAACAGATAGTATTTCTGTGGCCCTGAGACTATTAAGAGGAAAAACTAAGCCTGGGCCCTGAGCCCTCCACTTAGTTCTGACCCATGAGTGGAGCCCTGGCCCAGTCCAGCCCTGTGGGAAGCACAAGATGATTAGCATTTGGAGCTAGTCGTCCAAATGTGTTAGTATACAAAGAAAGAAGAAGGCATATGCTTATTGTGATAAAATTCAGATGAACCCATTCGGAGAGATCCCTCTCCTTTAGCTTAAGATGTAAGTTCCAAGGACAGAATTTTTTTGTAGTTTTAAGTTTTTATTTAAATTCCCTAAGGATAGAAATTTAAGTTTTTAGAATTGAACTAGAGTGCGTTTAGGTAGGTGTGACATGGCTTTTGTTGTTGATATTCTTAAACAAACACAGGCACTAGTAGTTAGTAGACAAATAGTTTATGCAGAAAATAAGTGTGGTTACAGTTCATTGTTTTCAATGATACAGCATTTTCAATCATGATTATAGGTGAAACAAATTAAAACCTCGTTAAGGAGTCAGCACATTCATGCTAGTGAGAACATTGCAAAGCATTGCACCTGCATTATAGGGGTAGACAAAACTGGGGACAGGGTATATTTTCACTCAACTCTGGTTGGCTTTGTGTATTTTGTCATTGAGACTTACATTATGTTTGGGTCAAACAAAAAACCCAAAGAGGTTTTGTAAAAGTTTACAACCATTAAACAGTATTGTTTAATCTCACAAATGAATAAAGCAAACTACTATAGCTCAGTGATATACAAACCAGGACTAGAAATAGTCAATCTACCTATGTACATAGCTAGCTATAATATGATAGACATTGAATATGCTAAGTCTTTTCAAAGGCATCAACTACTTTAGGCAAGCAGTTTCCCAAAATGTACTGGTTTGGTTTCCAATGAGAACTAACTGAAGTGCCACTTTAGTTTAAGACTATGCCTTCCTCAGCGGGACCTGAGGAGAAGAAAACTAGGGGAAGGAAGAGAAGGGTTAGGAGGAGACCTGAGCAGGGCTCTTTGGATAGTTTAACATTATTTTCCCTGTGCAGTTTCAGACCCGGTTCACAGAGTAAAAGTGTATTGAAATTGTTGGCCCTCAAAAAGGGCATTTGTACAAAGTGCCATACTTACAGCATAGATAGAACAGTAACTAAGTGCCTTTCAAAATGATCTCTTCTGTGTTAGAAGAAAGCTCAGTGCCAAAGGTTAATGGGTATCAATCTTTGAATTACTGTATAAAGATAATTTATTCTAAAATAGAAAAAAAGTTTTCAAAGTGTTCTGGAAACTAGCAGAGAGAGAGTGTGTGTGTGTATGTGTGTGTGTGTACACTTTATATTTAAATTATTACTGAGAGGACAAGTTTTATAGACCCTTTCCATAAGGTATCTGTCATTCTCCCTTCTATACTTTGTACTTTAAGAGAGAGTGCAATGGCTGTATGTTACCTTTGAAAAGGCTCTGGTGCCTGGATTGACCATGCCACTCCAGAATCACACTTCTTCGGATTGAAATAAAAATAAAAACAACAAAATTACCAAAAAAATCACAAAACTTACAAAATCTAAGGCCTGAACAGGCACCAACTTGCTCGGAGTTCAGAAACTCACTGAAAAAAATTAAAAGTACAAAACACCTCTTGCAAAATACACTGTTCCTTGAAAACCACACAAAACACTGTGTAGTAACACCTGCTGAATGTTTGGAGGTAAGTATTCTGAAGGACACATGCTTAACCCTAGGAAGGAAGCCTGATTTTGTTATCAAGAGAGCTGAGGGAGTCCCAGTGCTTCTTTGTATTTGTTGTTTTACAATTAAAGACAAAATGGAAAATTCAAGAAGTGTACAGACCTCAGTATAAAAAATGTTTAATAACTTCACTAAAAACCACACTAGATTTATGCATTCAGAATTTTATGGCCTCTCTTACAGATTCTTCACTAACACTTTTTACACAAGATCCCTTTCACAGGGCATATTAAATTTAATAGGCTAAAGAAAACTTATGCAATATAATGCTTGAAACTGCACACATAATAGCCATGTGCATAATAATAAAGAAGCCTTGAAAAATTATCTTTGTCTATAAACAACTACTGCCCTTTGGAAATAGTTCCCTCATGACTGGGCTGCTTTCTTGTGACACGCAGTGCCACAAACATCATGATGAAAAGTCAGTATCAAACTTAGTTTAATATGAATTTTGTACATTTGTTTTTATACAATCAGGAAAAAAAGAGATACAATTTGTATCAACAAAAGGTCATTTCTGGTTATTTGAGGCATTGCTTTTAGCCACTTTGGTTCATACACATTTTATGAGAAGAATGAAAATTACTTTTAGAAAATAAAAAAAAATACATACATTGCCTTAAAAAATATTTCCTGTGTTGAGAGGAGCTTACAATTTTTTTGAGTACTAAACATGAACATGTTCAAAATAAATTGCAGCTGAAAAGATTAATTTTGTGCTTCCCAGTAAATTGTGCAGCTAGTGGAAACTGTGATCCTATTGATGATTTTGGTAGGAAGATGCACTAACTAGCACAAAAGCAGTAGAAACATCTAAGACTGTCAAATACCCTGATTTAGACACGGACAGATTTGGAAAGTCCAATAAGTTGAAGGAATGAAATGGTATTTTTGTGAAATACCAAGCACTTCAGTGGCAACTGTCACTCTCTATTTCGTACCCAACAGAAAATACTTTTACCCCTCAAAATGCTAGGGAATGGAAAGATCAAAGGATAGGAGATGAATATGAAGTTGTGGTTAGCTGAAGAGAAATGCTGGTTGAGGTGCAGTTTTGATCAACTAGGACAGAGACAGAAAGCCAAAAAGCAGCATGCAAGCTATTATCAAACCACCAGAAACAACCCTGACTACAGCCTCACATGTGGAGTGCTTCGTGGTAAGAAATATTTATAGGCAGTGTCATACCTTCTCATGAAGAAACAAAAGGCCGAAACCAACCCTTCTCAACTTTCATGAAAACAAAACAAACAACAAAAAAACCAAAGCAAACAAACAAAAATACAAAATAAACAAACAAACAAAACCCACATAGAAATTAGGAAGTTCCAGCTCAAGAAATAGTGACCAGGTCATGGTTCAAAATGTTGAAATAAACAACAGATTTTAAAAGAGGTTCATTTAGTACAGCTTTAAAAAAATCAGAAAACAATAAACGCCTCTTCCAGAGGCATTTAGCTACAAAGGTTTCCACCCTGAGCAAGATACTAGTTGCGCAAATGGTGCTGCTCAATCCAAAGTCCTGCTGTCTTTAGTAATGCATTTAAGATTTTTAAGGGAAAGTGCATCCCTTTTGTGTATTTGAAGTGCATAACTGAGCCAGCTATTAGCAAAGATGTAGCATCCCCTTTTGTAAGCTGCCATTTTCCACTTAGAAAATCCCCTGGTTTTGTTTCCTAAAGAAATTCTGTTCCACTGATGATCCACCTTGTTGCCCAAAAAGTGGACAGCAGGAGAAAGTGGATTACATTGCTGTGCACTGTCCTCCATTACATTTTATCCTGTGATGTTGAATACTGCATAGGTCATAAGTCTAAAGGGTATCTATTAGACTCTCCTTGAGTGCAGCTTTTGCGTTCATCATTTAATGCTGTGTGAGTCTGGCCATCTCTCCTGGGAAAAGGGAAGTGGAGTCTGGTAGTAAATCCCTTGGTCCTGGTCAAACTCTTCTGTGCTTGTCTAGCACACACCTGCTATGCTTGTCCATCAGCTCCTTTGAAGAAAGCTGTAATCTGATCCCTAATTTGCTAAAGTGAAGAGACTTAAAAGCTAAGGACTGTCAATTAATGTTGACAAGTAAAAAGTGCAAAAGAAATACAGTTAGTTTTCTCTGGTGCCTAAGAAAACAATATTCAAATATTGGCATATAATTTCACTTTCAGAACTAGTTGAAACTATGAAATGTGACATAAAATCAAGTTAGATTCATGATCTATACAACTGTAGACTAAGGACTGTGCAGAGCTTTTCTTCTCATTATCGCTATATAAAAGGTTGTATGGAAATACGTAACATCTCAAACTAATACATACAGTTATACATGCAATATAATTCCGAACAATAGGTTTGAAATATAGCTCTAGAAGCTTTGATGTGACCCTATAGCTTGGTTAATAAAGATATTGAATGGTCAGATATTCATGCAATAAATTATGTATTTACTTTTTAATAGTTTTAAGTATCTTATTAAAAATCCCAAAAGGTTAATTCAACATATGATTTCATCCTGATGCTCTTGCTCTCTAAATTAGATCTATTACCAATACTTTATAATATAGAATGTGTGACTAAGAAAACATTGGTAATGGAATCCCTTGGGAGTTTCTTGAATTTAGACCTCTACCCCTGAGTTTTCTCCTCCATTAGCTGCATGATGCCAGGCAAAAAAAAGCATGGGACTTGGAGTCAGAGGACTTGAGTATGAGTCCTGATTTGGTCACTTGCTAGCAGCGTGACCTTGGCAAGTAACTCAATCTCAATGAGATTCAGTTTCCTTTTCTAGAAAATAAGATTAGTAAAATTTACCTTACAGGGTTGTTTTGCGCTTCAAATGACATAAACCTATAACTTGTAAAGCGCAAGACAAAATTATTAGTTACTATTATCATAGCATTGATGCATTATTAGTATCAATATTTATATATGTATAAAGGAGTAAGTCCTGTGTAATGTCAACGTGCAGCCCTAAGCTTAGAAACAATCAAGGCTGCCAGTTGCTGGGCATCTGCTGTATGGGGATTCTTTTCCATCACTGCAAGGACAATGTTTGAAGGGAAAATATTGCAGAGGTTCTTATAAGTCTGATACTGGTGCTCTGGGATCACATGCTCTGTGGTATCATTGCACATTCCAACCCAAGGATTCCTCCAAAGCTGTTCCATCTTTTCAGGCACACTCCGTACCATGACTGGCTCATAGCATGGTTGCATGAGGCTGTTACTCAAGGGATAGGAGTGGTAACCGTAGGAGTCAGTTGTACAGGGCAATGGGTCCCAGCTGGCATGTTGTTCCCGGCACAGAGGAGGTCGTCTTTGCCTCATTGGATTGCTTTCATAGAGGCGGGAGTCAGAAATGCTATCCATCCGAGTCATTACCAGGGCACGTCCTGACTGGGAGGTTGCCCCAGGGTGGAGATTGGAAAGCATGGGGTAGTCTCCAGGACAGCTTGAGCATGCTCCAGTTGCTGGGTTCTGGGCTTGTAGAACTAAGTGGGAAACTGACTGCTTGTGGGGGGCTTGCTTAGAATCCTCTGGGCCATAGCTCTGCACTCGCGTTAAGGCGTCATGGTAACCATGAGGAAAAGGCTGAAGACGGTTCTGAGATACTGAGCGATGCAGCTTCAAATTGCTTTCAGGATGGCCATCAGATACAGCCAGGTACAGGTTGTTGTAAGAGGAGTAGTTGTCGTTCCTGGTATGGCTCATACGGTTGTCAGGACAGAAGTTGGGACTCCGGGCATACACTCCTCGGTCTACTTCAGCCATGTAGTACTCTCGATTATGCATGCTGTTGATATTCAGTTTGGAGAAGTCGCCTAACATTGAATAGTAGCTGTGCTCCCCCAGGGACTCAAACTTTGAGTATTGGTCAGCATAGCTAATAGGGTTCCCATGGCTGTTGGTAACCAGGATTGGAGGGTACTGCATGCTAGCCATGTGTTCCAGTGAAGTCTTCTGGTGGGGGAAATGAGAGGATCCTGGGACTGGGCTGCTGGCTGAACGAGTGTTGAGTGCACCCACTGCATGGCTTTTGGGGGGTGGTATTGTGGGAACACTTAGGGCAGTCACAAGTGAGGGGACAGAGCTGGCCTCAGGCTTACGCACAATGGACAGCCATTCCTCAGGCTCCACAGCCATGGACCGGATGCTGGGATCCGATTGGCGTTTGGGGGCCACACATTTGACTTCAGAGGTTATCTCACCTTTGGCACTAGACAGCCCTGTGCTACACTTGACCAGGGTCCCTTCACTCACGTTTTTCACTGTGGACAGTTTGGCACTGATGCGGAGCTCATCGGCCACTGAACGCTGTGGTTGACTGGCCCGCTCCGGATGGTAGTATTTGCACTTGTGGCCATAAGTGCATTTTTTGCCTGAAAAATAATGTCTTGGGGTAAGAATCTCTCATACTGGTGCAAATCTGTCAGAAACTGCTTGTAACAATCTGGGTACTCAGGTTAGAGTTTTACTGTTTGGGCTTAAGGAAGAAAATTAACTGTCCATAAAGATGAGAGGCAGGACAACATCAAGGAAGCATAACATACTGTCAGGGGAGAAGGAGGAAGTGGAAACCTGGAGAGGAAACTTCAGTGTAAAAGCTAAGAAGTGAGCAGCTGAACAGCCTTCATTTTCCTGTAATTCACAACTTTGCCTAAGCAAAACCTGCATGCTGAGGCAGTGTAGGGCAGCAGCAGGCATCATAGTGCAGTGCAAAAAACACAGACTTGGAAGCCAGTCAGATCTGAGTTTCAATTTCAACTATGTCATTTAACTAGCCATGTGACCTTGATAAGTGACTTTACTCTCTGAGCCTCATTTTAACTCTTCCGTAAAAAAAAAAAAGTCCATAATTATGCCCGTATTATAAGGTGATTGTAAAGATTAAATGAAGCTAATGAACATGAAAGTACTGTATAATTTAAATAAATGTTAATTGAGAAAAAAACCGAAGATGTCACATAAATAAATGATTATCCAAAAAGAGTAAACATCCAAAGTAGCTTCAGACCAAGCAGCCCATGTTGCATTGTTAGGCTCACAAACTTTGTATCAGAAGGACTTGTGTAAGATCATGAAAGCACTGTAGACAACTATATTTTTAAAAAACAAATGAAAATGAAGTTTGGAAGCAAACTCGAAAGTACAGATCTAAAGAAAAGGGTATTATTAGTTGACAGAGAGTGCAGTCACCTACTTGAGAGACACATCCTTTTTGGGGCCAAATCCAATTTGGCATTGCCTTTTTTGCTTCCATAGGCCATGTGGGTTTCTGCACTTCCCTGCCTCCAGCAACACTGATCAGGATGGAGGCAGGTAGAACACATTAATCATTTAAACAAGTGGCAACTAATTTTCCCTTCAATTCTAGTTACCTGTTTCTCATGCAGTTTTTACAGATTTTTTTTAAATGCCTAAATGAGAGTACTTAGACTCAGAGAACATAGACAAGTTGCGATTTTCATTTGAAAGGGAAACCATTGAGATGTAAGTATTAACATAGTCCTTATGTTTCTTTTAGTATAGAACTCAGTTCTGCATATAGGTACTCACCATAAGGACATGGTTGCTTCTTGTACTCTGGAACGACAGGTCTTTTTCTCAAGAAATTTTCAAGATTTGGGCCATGGCGTCCTAAAGGATCATCTGGAGGCATAAATCTGAAGGCAAACAAGCAAGAGATAAATGTCTTCCTTTCTATCCCCACTACCCTTTTTTAGGAGTTCAGACCTTCATTACTCCTTGCCTATACTATTGTTGCAGCCTTCTAATTGCCCTTTCTGCCTCAAGTCTATCTCCTGCTAAGCCAGCAGTTCTTACCTTCATTCCCACCTGACTACACACACACACACACACACACACACACACCAAAAAGATGATTTTTCCAGTGTATCATTCTTCTGTGGACTATACGTTTCAACCATAGTAGCATGCCTGCTGGTTCCCCCAACATGCAACCCACTTTCACATCTTTATAGCTTTATTCATGGAATTCCCTTTACCTATAATACCCAGCAGTCCCCTTTCTTCTGTATGTAAACTACATCTCAAACATTATCTCCTGTTTGAGGCTTTTTCCTATTATTTCATGTAGACAAAACAATTTTAAAAACTCTAACCATACTACTTCTCACAACACGTGTGGTTCTGTTTCTCTTCTACACTTTGAGCCTTTTAAGAGTGAGTCCTGTTTCCTATTCAGCCTCTTACCGCATGGCAATCAGCATAATTCACAGTACACAGTAAGTGTTCAATAAATGTTTATTGAAATGAAATAAAATCTACTCCTAATGGAAACTTGTATTTAGGCATTCAGAGCTTACTAAAAGAAACGTACTTGTCATTCACAAAAGAATACATCAGTAACCGTTCCTCTATAAACTTCTTCCATTCTGGCTTTTCAACTTGAAGGTCTCGGTAGTTATCATTAGATACAATGATGCCGTCGGAATCAAAAGCCAATTTGACTATGAACCGGTCATCATAACAGACAACTCTCCTGCCCTGGACCCTTCGGGATGGTGTGAAGACAAGAATCTTTTCTTTCTCCAGTTTCCGTAGAATATCTTGATCTGTCAAAATATAGATTATATGCACACAGAGTAGAAACCATCTTTGGAAACTAACAGCATTATCCTCATATTACAAATAATAAAGTTGGTATAAGATAGATGAATGTCATTTGCTCTTAGAGAGAAAGTGGACTTTATTCTTGGCTATGGCACCAATTTGGATTGTGACGTTAAGCAAGTCAACTTCTCCTTTGGACTTCAGTTTTTGATAAAGTGAAGGAACTGAACTCAATGACATTTAAGTTTCAAAAACAACCATGGAGAGTGAGAAATAACACCGATATCTTAGCATTCCTTATGCTTGTTTTGCCCTTTGGATGAAGCACCAGCTTTTTTTTTTTTTTTTTTTTTTTTTTATTTTTTTTGTCCTTCTTTTATTTTTTTTTCATTTATAATAGTTTATTTTCAAATTGATTTACATAAAACACCCAGTGTTCATCCCAACATGTGCCCTTTTTTAATGCCCATCACCCCCTCTGCCCCCCCATCCCCCTCACCCTCAGTTAGTTCTTAGTCTTTGACTGGTGAAGAAAACAGAGCAGTGTACTGAGGATGTGTCTGCCAGGAGAAGGGTAAAATATTACTCCTTGGGACTTACATTTCTGCCTTCTTCCTGAAGGAAGCCAAAACTAAGTGGAAACAAAGCTGTAGCATGTTGGGTACTGATCCCCTTTCTTTTTGGCCTCTTAATTGCTGAGGGAAGAAAGCATACAGGCTGGGCCTGAGCAGTGAAAGGATCCGCTCTCAGACTGAGGTCGTGACCCTGTTCAGAAGCTGGCAGACAGTTCCACAACACAGTTCTAACACCCATTATGACATTCTTATTTGGCATATCATGCAAAAGCTGATACATAGAGGACTAGAGTCAATACATTCTCAAATTCTATAAAGAGATAGCTTCACATAGTGTTGTAGGTGAATATAGTAATACAACTAACATTAGGACCACATCATGACTTTTGTGGACCTTGGGCATGTTTGCCTTTGTTTTCACTTTGAAGTGCCCTTATTTAATAAAGAAATATTAAAAATTACACTTTGCAACTACTTTGGTATAAAAACAAATAATCTATTTAGATACATTATTATAAATTGTTATAATAAATGTTTCCTTCAATATTAAAAGAAAATAAAATTAAAACATCTTTTTGATAAATTTTAATTCCAGTGTAGTTAACACACAATGTTATATTAGTTTCAGGTGTACAATATAGTGATTCAATAATTCCATGCATCACCCAATGCTCAGCATGACAAGTGGACTCCTTAATTCCTATCACCTATTCACCCATCCACACCACACAATTCCCTTCTGGTAACCATCAGTGTGTTCTCTATAGAAAAGAGATTTTTTTGGTTTGTCTATCTCTCTTTTTTAATTTTGTTCATTTGTTTCTTAAATTCCACATATGATTGAAATCGTATGATATTTGTCTTTCTCTGATTGACTTATATCACCTAAAATTATACTGTCTAGCTTCATCCATGTCATTACAAATGGGAAGATTTTATATATATATATATATATATATATATATATATATATAAAGTTTATAAAGATTATATATGTATAAAGTTTACTTATTTATTTTGAAAGAGAGATGACACAGGCGGAGGAGGGGCAGAGAGAGGGGGAGAGAGAAAATCCCAAGCAGGGTTTGCTCGGTAAGTGCAGAGTCTGACTCAGGGATCAATCCCAGGAACCATAAGACCATGACCTGAGTCGAAATCAAGAGTCAGAAGCTAAACCAACTGAGCCTCCCAGGTGCCCCTATATTTAAGTTTTTATTTCAATTCCAGTTAGTTAACATATAGTGCTATATTACTTTCAGGTGTACTAGATTTCTTTCTTATGGCTGAATAATATTCCATTGTATATATACACTACATTTTCTTTATCCATTCATCAATCTATAGACACCAAGGCTGCCTCCATAGCTTGGCTACTATAAATAATGCTGCTATAAACATAGGAGTGCATGTGTCCCTTTGCATTGATGTTTTTTGTAGTTTTTGGATAAATATCCAGTAGCACAGTTGCTGGATCATAGCGTAGTTCCATGACACTATTTGAGGAACTTCCATACTGTTTTCCACAGTGGCTCAATGAGTTTGCATTCCCACCAACAGCACAAGAGGATTCCTTTTTCCTCACACCTTGCCAATACTTGTTTCTCGTGTTGTTGATTTTAGCCATTCTGGCAGGTGTGAGGTGATATTTCATTTCAGTTTTGATTTGCATTTCCCTGATGATCAGTGATATTGAGCATCTTTTATGTTTCTGTTAGTCATCTGTATGTCTTCTTTGGAGAAATTTTTGTTCATTTCTTATGCCCAATTTTAATTGGATTATTTGTTTTTGGGGTGTTGATTTGTGTAAGTTCTGTACATATTTTGGATACTAGCCCTTTATCAGATATGTCATTTGCAAATACCTTCTCCCATTCCTTAGGTTGTCTTTTAGTTTTGTTTATTGTTTTCTTTGCTGTGCGGAAGCTTATTATCTGGATGAAGTACCAATAGTTTATTTTCACTTTTATTTCCCTTTCTTCAGGAAAAATATCTAGAAAAATGTTGTTACTGTTGATGTCAGAGATCTTACTGTCTTGTTTTCTCTACCAGAATTTTTATGGTGTCAAGTCTCTCATTTAGGTCTTTAATCTATCTTGAGTTTGGGGTAAGAAAGTGATCCAGTTTCATTCTTTTGCAGTTTGCTGTGCAGTATTCCCAATACCATTTGTTGAAGAGACTACCTTTTTCCAATTGAATATTCTTTCCTGCTTTGCTGAAGAGTAATTGACCACATAATTGTTGGGTTATTTCTGAGCTTTCTATTCTGTTCCATTGATCTATGTGTCTATTTTTGTGCCAGTACCATATCGTTTTGTATACTAAAGCTTTGTAATATAACTTGAAGTCCAGAATTGTGTTGCATCCAACTTCTCTTTTATTTTTGAAGCCTAACATGGGGTTTGAACTCACAACCTTGAGATCAAGAGTCTGAGACTTAACCAACTGAGCCACCCAGATGCCCTATATCACTTCTTTATCCATTTATCAGTCAATGGACTTTGGGATCTTTCCATAATTTGGCTATTCTATGTAATGTTGCTATAAACATCAGAGTGCATGTATCCCTTTAAATTAGTATTTTTGCATTTTTCTGGTAAATACCTAGTAGTACAATTGCTGAATAGTAGGATAGTTCTATTTTTAACTTTTTGAGAAACCTCCATACTGTTTTCCAGAGTGACTGCACCAGTTTGCATTTCTGCCAACAGTGCAACAGAGTTCCCCTTTCTAAACATCCTCATCAACACGTGTTACTTTTTGTGTTGTTATTTTTTTTTATTTATTTATTTTTTTTAATTTTTTAATTTTTTTTTTATTTTATTTTTGAGAGAGAGAGACAGAGCATGAGTGGGGGAGGGGCAGAGAGAGAGGGAGACACAGAATCCAAAGCAGGCTCCAGGCTCTGAGCTGGCAGCACAGAGCCCGACGCGGGGCCCGAACCCACAGACAGCGAGATCATGACCTGAGCTGAAGTCGGCCGCCCAACCAACTGAGCCATCCAGGCGCCCCTTTTTGTGTTGTTAAATTTTAGAGATTCTGACAGGTGTGAGGTGATATCTCATTGTAGGTTTGATTTGTATTTCCCTCATGATGAGTGATGTTGAGCATCTTCTCATGCGTCTGTTAGCCATCTGTATGTCTCCTTTGGAAAAAAATGTCTATTCATGTCTTCTGTCCATTTGTTAATTGGATTATTCACTTTTTGGGTGTTGAGTTTTATAAGTTCTTTATATATTTTGGACAGTAACCCATTATCAGATATGTAATTTATAAATATCTTCTCCCATTCAATTCTTTTAGTTTTGCTGATGGTTTCCTTTGCTGTACATAAGCTTTATATTTGATGAATCCCAATAGTTTACTTTTGCTTTTGTTTCTATTGCTTCAGGAAACATATTTAGTAAGAAGTTACTATGGTTGATATCAAAGAGATTACTGCTTGTCTTCTCCTCTAGCCTTTTGATGGTTTCCTGTCTCATATGTAGGTTTTTCATCCATTTACAATTTATTTTGCCTATAGTGTAAAAATGTGGTCCAGTTTCATTCTTTTGAACATTGCTGTCCAGTTTTCCCAACACCATTTGTTGAAGAGACTGTTTTTCCATTGGATATTCATTTGTGCTCTTTTGAAGATTACTTGACCATATAGTTGTGGGTTCATTTCTGGGTTTTCTATTCTATTCTATTGA
Organism: Paguma larvata; assembly: GCA_030068075.1. Classification (NCBI taxonomy): domain Eukaryota; kingdom Metazoa; phylum Chordata; class Mammalia; order Carnivora; family Viverridae; genus Paguma; species Paguma larvata. Next base: position 48,960,988 of record CM057830.1, on the reverse strand, counting down.
TATCTGCGTTTATTTTTGTGCCAGGGCCATACTGTTTTGATTACTACAGCTTGTAATATAATTTGAAGTCTGGAATTGTGATGCCTCTAGCTTTGCTTTTTTGATATTTCTTTGGCTATTTATGATTTTTTGTAGTTTCATACAAATTTTATGATTGTTTCTTGTAGCTATGTGAAAAGTGTTGGTGGTGTTTTCATAGGGATTACATTAAATGTGTAGGTTTCTTTGAATAATAAAGACATTTTAACAATATTTGTCCCTCCAATCCATGTGCATGGAATATATTTCCATTTCTTTGTGTAATCTTCAGTTTCTTTCATCAGTGTTTTATAGTTTTCAGAGTACAGTTTATTTGCCTAGGTTTTTGGTGAAATTGTAAATGGGATTGATTCCTTAAATTCTGTTTGTGCTGCTTCATTATTGGTGTATAGAAATGCGGGGCGCCCAGGTGGCTCAGTTGGTCAAGTGGCCGATTTCGGCTCACATCATGACCTCATTGTTTGTGAGTTCGAGCCCCATGTCGGGCTCTGTGCTGACAGCTCAGAGCCTAGAGCCTGTTTCAGATTCTGTGTCTCCATCTCTCTCTGCTCCTCCCCACTTACTCTCTGTCTCTCTCTCAAAAATAAATAAACATTAAAAAAAATTAAAAAAACAAATGCAACAGATTGCTATACATTGATTTTCTAACCTGTGACTTTATTTTTTTGTCAGTTGTCCACTTTTTTGGTGTAGTCTTTTTGTTTTTCTATATAGGTTATCATGTCACCTGCAAATAGTGAACGTTTTACTTCTTCATTGCCAATTTGGATGCCTTTTATATTTTTTCGTTGTCTGATTAGTGAAGCTAGAACAGTCAATACTATGTTGATAAAACTGATGAGAGTGGACATTCATGTCTTGTTCCTGACTATCCATCCCCTTGGAGGAAGATACTAGCTGTAGTTTCTTACAGATGGCCTTAATTATGGTGAGGTATGTTTCCTCTAAACCTACTTTGTTGAGGTTACTTTTTTTTATCATGAATGGTTGTTGTACTTTCTCCAGTGTTTTTCCTGTGTCTACTGAAATGATCATATGCTTCTTATCTTCTCTCTTATTGACTGATGTATTGTATTGACTGATATGAAAATAGTTTACAATTCTTTAATCCAGGAATAAATCCCATTTGATCATGGTGAATGATTATTTTAATACATTGTTGGATTTCATTTGCTAGCATTTTGTTGAGGGTTTTTGCACCTATGTTCATCAAATATATTGGCCTGTAGATTTATTTTTAGCGGTATCTTTTTCTGGTTTTCATACTAGGTTACTGCTGCTCTCATAGAAAGAATTTGGAAGTTTTAGTTACTTTTCTATTTTTTGGAATAGTTTGTGAAGAATAGGTATTAAGTCTTAAAAATGCTTGGAGGAATTGTGAAGCTACTCGTCCTGGACTTTTGTTTGTTGGGAGTTTTGTGGTTACAGATTCAATTATTTTGTTGGTTATCAGTCTGTTCAATTTTTCTATTTCTTTCTGTTTCAGTTTTTGTACTTTATATGCTTCTAGGAATTTATCTGCTTCTTCTAGTTTGTCCAATTTGTTGGAATATAGTTTTTTTGTAATCTTCTCTTATACTCATTTGATTTTCTGTCGAGTTGGTAGTTAATTCTCCTCTCCAGTTTGTGATTGTATTTATGTGAGTCATCTCTCTCTCTCTCTCTCTCTCTCTCTCTCTTTTGATGAGTCTGGGGAGAGGCTTACCCATTTTATTGATCTTTTTTAAAAAAATACACCTTCTTGTTTCATTGATCTATTTTCTTAGTTTCTATATTATTTATTTCTACTCTAATCAGATATATTATTTATTTCTCTCTTTCTGCTGGCTTCAGGCTTCCTTTGTTGTTCTTTTACTAGCATCTTTAGGTGCAAGGTTAAGTTGTTTGAGTTTGTTCTTGCACCTTCAGGTAGGCCTATATTGCTATGAACTTGCCTCTTTGACTGTTTTTGCTGCATCCCACTGGTTTGCAGCAGTTATAATTTTCACTTTTTTAGCCTAATATATATAATATATCCAATATATATATATATATATATATATATATATATATATATATAAATAATTAATTGTCAAATTGGTTTCCATACAACACCCAGTGCTCATCCCAACAAGTGCCCTCCTCTGTGTCTGTCACCCACAGTCCCCCCTCCCATGTCCCCCTCTCCCATCAGATTGTTTTTAGTCTTTGAGAGTCTCTTATGTTTTCTCTTTCTCCCTCTCTGTGACTTTTTTTTCCTTCCCCTCTTCCCCTCCCCCCCTGGTTTTCTGTTAAGTCCACAAAACCCACCTAGAGTGGAAACATATGACATCTGTATTTCTCTGCCTGACTTATTTCACTCAGTATAATACCCTCCAGTTCCATCCATGTTGCCACACATAGGCAGATTTCATTCTTTCTCATTGCTGCATAGTATTCCATTGTATACATATACCACATATTCTTTATCCATTCATCAGTTGATGGACACTTAGTCTCTTTACATGATTTGGCCATTGTCGAAAATGCTGCTATGAACATTGGGGTACACGTGTCCCTATGCATCAGCAGCCCTGTATCTCTTGGGTAGATTCCTAACAGTGCTATATTGCTGGGTCATAGGGTAGTTCTATTTTCATTTTTTTGATGACCTTCCACACAGTTCTCCATAGTAGCTTCACCAGTTTAATTCCCACCAACAGTGCAAGAGGTGCCTGTTTCTCCACATCCTCACCAGCATTAAGAGTTTCCTGATTTGCTCATTTTGGCCATTGTGATTGGTGTGAGGTGGTATCTCAGTGTGGTTTTGATTTGTATTTCCTTGATGATGAGCGACATTGAACATTATTTCATGTGTCTGTTTGTCACTTGGATATCTTCTTTGGAGAAGTGTCTATTCATATCTTCCACCCATTTCTTCACTGGATTATTCGATTTTCAGGTGTGGAGTTTGGTAAGTTCATTATACATTTTACATACTAGTCCTTTATCCGATATGTCATTTGTGATTATCTTTTCCCATTCCGTTGGTTGCCTATCAGTTTTGTTGGTTGTTTCTTTTGCCATGCAGAAACTTTTATCTTGATGATGTCCCAGTAGTACATTTTTGCTTTTAATTCCCTTGCCTTTGGAGATGTGTCGAGTAAAAAAACTGGTGTGCCTTAGGTCAAAGAGGCTTTTTCCTGCTTTCTCCTCTAGGATTTTGAAGGTTTTATGTCTCACATTCAGATCCATCATCCATTTAGAGTTTATTTTTGTGAGTGGTGTAAGGAAGTGGTCTAGTTTCATTCTTTTGCATGTTGCTGTCCAGATCTCCCAGCACCATTAATTAAAGAAGCTGTCTTTTTTCCATTGGATACATTTTCCCGCTTTGTCAAAGATTAGTTGGCCATATACTTACAGGTCCATTTCTGAGTTTTCTATTCTATTCCATTGGTTTATGTGTCTGTTTTTCTGCCAATACCATACTGTCTTGATGATTACCGCTTTGTAGTAGAAGTCTGGGATTGTGAGGCCTCCTGCCTTGGTTTTCTTCTTCAGTATTACTTTGGCTATTCGGGGTCTTTTGTGTTTCCATACAAATTTTAGCTTTGTTTGGTCTAGCTTTGAGAAGAATGCTGGTGCAATTTTGGTTGGAATTGCATTGAATGTGTAGATTGCTTTGGGTAGTATTGCCATTTTAACGATATTTATTCTTCCAATCCATGAACAGGGGATGTTTTTGCATTTCCTTGTGTCTTCCTCAATTTCCTTCATAAGTTTTTTTATAGATTTCAGTGCAGAGATTTTTACATCTTTGGTTAGGTTTATTCCTAAGTATTTTATGGTTTTTGGTGCAATTGTGAAAGAGATTAGCTTCTTTATTTCTCTCTCTGCTGCTTCATTGTTGGTGTATAGAAATGCCACCGATTTCCGTACATTGATTTTGTACCCTGCATCTTTGCCGAATTCATGGATCAATTCTAGTATGCTTTTGGTGGATTCTGTTCGGTTTTCCATGTAAAGTATTATGTCATCTGCAAAAAGTGTAAGTTTGACTTCATCTTTGCCAATCTTGATGCCTTTTATTCTGTTTTGTTGTCTGATTGCTGATGCTAGGACTTCCAACACTATGTTAAATAGCAGTGGCAAGAATGGACACCCCTGCGATGTTCCTGATCTTAAAGAGAAGGCTTTCAGTTTTTTCCCAATGAGGATGATATTAACTGTGGGCTTTTCATAAACAGCTTTTATCATGTATAAGTATGTTCCTTCTATCCCGACTTCCTTAAGGGTTTTTATTAGGAAAGGGTGTTGTATTTTGTGAAATTCTTTTTCTGTATCTATTGTTTTTTATTTTATTTATTTTTATTTACTTTTTTATTTTATAATAGTTTATTTTCAAGTTGGTTTACATATAACACCTAGTGTTCATCCCATCACGTGCCCTCTTTAATGCCCATCACCCCCTCTCCCCCCTCCCTCATCCCCCTCACCCTCAGTTTTTTCTTAGTCTTTGAGAGTCTCTTATGTTTTATCTCCCTCCCTCTCTGTGTCTTTTTTTCTTTCCCCTCTTCCCCTTTCCCTGGTTTTTGCTTAGTCTCACAAAGTCCACCTATTCGTGGAAACGTATGGTATCTGTCTTTTTCTGACTAACTTATTTCACTTAACATAATACCCTCCAGTTCCATCCATGTTGCTACACATGGCCAGATTTCAATTTTTCTCATTGCCACGTAGTAGTCCATTGTATATATGTGCCACAACTTCTTTATCCATTCGTCAGTTGATGGGCACTTGGTTTCTTTCCATGATTTGACAATTGTCGAAAGTGCTGCTATGAACATTGGGGTACACGTGCCCCTATGCTACAGCATTCCTGTGTCTCTTGGGTATATTCTTAGCAGTGCTATTGCTGAGTCATAGGGTAAATCTATTTTCATTTTGTTGAGGAATCTCCACACCGTTTTCCAGAGTGACTGCACCAGTTTGCATTCTCACCAACAGTGTAAGAGGGTGCCTGCTTCTCTACATCCCCGCCAACATCTATAGTTTCCTGATTAGTTCATTTTAGCCACTCTAACTGGTATGAGGTGGTATCTCAGTGTGGTTTTGATTTGTGTTTCCCTGATGATGAGTGACATTGAGCATCGTTTCATGTGTCTGTTGGCCATCTGAATGTCCTCTTTGGAGAAGTGTCTATTCATATCTTCTGCCCATTTCTTTACTGGATTATTTGTTTTTCGGGCGTGGAGTTTGGTAACTTCTTTATAGATTTTAGATATTAGTCCTTTATCCGATATCTCATATGCGATTATCTTTTCCCATTCTGTTGGTTGCCTATCCGTTTTGTTGGTTGTTTCTTTTGCCGTGCAGAAGCTTTTTATCTTGATGAGGACCCAGTAGCTCATCTTTGCTTTCAATTCCCTTGCCTTTGGGGACGTGTCGAGTAAGAAATTGGTGAGTCTTAGGTCAAAGAGGCTTTTTCCTGCTTTCTCCTCTAGGATTTTGATGGTTTCCTGTCTCACATTCAGATCTTTTATCCATTTAGAATTTATTTTTGTAAGTGGTGTAAGGAAGTGGTCTAGTTTCATTCTTTTTCATGTTGCTGTCCAGTTCTCCCAGCACCATTTATTAAAGAGGCTGTCTGTTTTGCATTGGATACTCTTTCCCTCTTTGTCAAAGATTAGTTGGCCATATACTTGCGGGTCCATTTCTGAGTTTTCTATTCTATTCCATTGGTCTATGTTTCTGTTTTTGTGTCAATACCATACAGTCTTGATGACTACTGCTTTGTAGTAGAGGTTAAAGTTTGGGATCGTGATGCCTCCCTCCTTGGTTTTATTTCTCAGTATTACTTTGGCAATTAGGGGTCTTTTGTGGTTCCATACAAATTTTAGGATTGTTTGCTCTAGCTTCGAGAAGAATGCTGGTGCAATTTTGATTGGGATTGCATTGAAAGTGTAGATTGCTTTGGGTAGTATTGCCATTATAACGATATTTATTCTTCCAATCCATGAGCATGGGATGTTTTTGCATTTCCTTGTGTCTTCCTCAATTTCCTTCATAAGTTTTTTATAGTTTTCAATGTAGAGGTCTTTCACATCTTTGGTTAGGTTTATTCCTAAATATTTTATGGGTTTTGATGCAATTGTGAAAGGGATTCGATTCTTTATTTCTCTCTCTGCTGCTTCATTGTTGGTGTATAGAAATGCCACCGATTTCCGTACATTGATTTTGTACCCTGTAACTTTGCTGAAATCATTGATCAGTTCTAGTAGGCTTTTGGTGGATTCCGTCAGGTTTTCCATGTAAAGTATCATGTCATCTGCAAAAAGAGAAAGTTTGACTTCCTCCTTGCCTATCTTGATGCCTTTTATTTTGTTTTGTTGTCTGATTGCTGATGCTAAGACTTCCAACACTATGTTGAATAGCAGTGGCGAGAGTGGACACCCCTGTCGTGTTCCTGATCTCAGGGGGAAGGCTTTCAGTTTTTCCCCATTGAGGATGATATTAGCTGTGGGCTTTTCATATATGGCTTTTATGATGTTTAAGTAAGTTCCTTCTATCCCGACTTTCTCGAGCGTTTTTATTAAGAAAGCGTGCTGTATTTTGTCAAACGCTTTTTCTGCATCTATTGACAGGATCATATGGTTCTTATCTTTTCTTTTGTTGATGTGATGTATCACGTTGATTGATTTGCGAATATTGAACCAGCCCTGCAACCCAGGGATGAATCCTACTTGATCATGGTGGATAATTCTCTTTATATGCTGTTGGATTCGATTTGCTAGTATCTTATTGAAAATTTTTGCATCCATATTCATCAGGGATATTGGCCTGTAATTCTCCTTCTTTGCTGGGTCTCTATCTGGTTTGGGAATCAAAGTGATGCTGGCTTCATAGAATGAGTCTGGGAGTTTTCCTTCCGTTTCAATTTTTCGGAACAGCTTGAGGAGGATAGGAATTAACTCTGTTTTAAATGTCTGGTAAAATTCCGCAGGAAAGCCGTCTGGTCCAGGGCTTTTATTTGCTGGGAGATTTTTGATAACTGATTCTATTTCTTCACTAGTTATGGGTCTGTTCAATTTTTCTATTTCTTCCCGTTTGAGTTTTGGTAGCGTGTGGCTATTTAGGAAGCTGTCCATTTCTTCCAGATTGCCAAGTTTGGTGGCATATAATTTTTCATAGTATTCTCTGATGATGCTTGTATCTCTGAGGGATTGGTTGTAATTTCTCCCTTTTCATTCAGGATTTTATCTATTTGAGTTCTCTCTCTTTTCTTTTTGAGAATCCTGGCTACAGGTTTGTCTATTTTGTTTATTTTTTCAAAGAACCAGCTCTTGGTTTCATTGATCTGTTCCACTACCTTTTCTGTCTCCATATGGTTAATTTGTGCTCTGATCTTTGTTATTTCTCTCTTTCTGCTGGGCTTGGGTTGTTTTAGTTGATCTGCTTCTAGTTCCTTTAGGCGTGCTGTTAGAATTTGTGTTATTGATTTTTCTTGTTTCTTTTTGCAATATATTCCCTCTCAGGGAAATTACTCGCTTTTCATTCGTGATTTTATCTATTTGAGTTCTCTCTCTTTTCTTTTTGAGAAGCCTGGCTAGAGGTTTGTCTATTTTGTTTATTTTTTCAAAGAATCAGCTCTTGGTTTCATTGATCCGTTTCACTACTTTTTCGGTTTCCATAGGATTAATTTGTGCCCTTATCTTTGTTATTTCTCTCTTTCTGCTGGATTTGTGTTGTGTTAGCTGTTCTGCTTCTAGTTCCCTTAGGCTTGCTGTTAGAATTTGTGTTAGTGATTTTTCTTGTTTCTTTTTGCAATATATTTCCCTCTCAGGACTGCCTTGCCACATCCCAAAGTGGTTGGATTGTTGTATTTTCATTTTCATTTTTTTCTATATATATTTTTAATTTCTTCTCTGATTGCTTGGTTGACTCCCTCGTCTTTTAGTAGATTGTTTTTAAGCTACATGTATTTGGGGATTTTGCAGAGTTTTTACTGTGGTTGATTTCAAGTTTCAAAGCATTATGGTCTGACAGTGTGCATGGTATGATCTCATTTCTTTTCTATTTATTCCGAGCTTCCCTGTGCCCCAGAATGTGGTCGATCTTGGAAAATGTACCGTGTGCAATTGAGAAGAATGTAAATTCCCTTGCTTCTGGATGAAGGACCCTGAAGATGTCAGTTATGCCCATCTGTTCTAATGTGTCGTTCAGGGCCATTCTTTCTGTGGCGATTATCTGTTTAGTGGATCTATCCAATGCTGAGAGTGGAGTGTTAAGGCACCCTAAATTAGGACATTTTTATTGATAAGGATGCTTATGTTTGTAATTAGTTGTTTTACAAATTTGGGTGCCCCGGAATTTGGCGCATAGACAGTTATAATTGTTAGCTCTTCCTACTGGATAGTCCCTGTGATTATTATATAATGTCCTTTTTCATTTCTTCTTACATTGTTTATTTTAAAGTCTAGTTTGTCTGATATAAGTGTGGCTACTCCAAGTATCCCCTGACTTCCAGTAGCATGGTAGATAGTTCTCCATCCCTTCACATTCAATTTGAAGGTGTCCTCTGTTCTAAGATTAGTCTCTTGAAGGCAGCAAATGGGTGGTTCTTGTTTTTTTTATCCATTCTGTTACTCTATGTCTTTTGACTGGTACATTTAGCCCATTTACATTCAGTGTTAATTTTGAAAAATATTTGTTTAGAGTCACTGTGTTATCTATAGGATTCATGCTTGTAAGGATGTCTCTGGTAGTTTGTGTTCTTTGCAACCTTTCCTTCATAGTGTGCCCCTCAGGATCTTTTGTAATGCTGGCTTATTTGTGATGAATTCCTTTACTTTTTGTTTGTTGGGGAAAACCTTGATCTCTCTTTACTTTATAAATGACAGGCTCGCCGAATACAGGATTCTTGGTTGCTTATCTTTCTTGCTTATCACATTGAAGATATCCTGCCATTTTTTTCAGGCTTGCCAAGTTTCTGTTGGTATGTCTGCTACAACCCTTATGTAGCTACCTTTGTATGTTAAGGCCCGTTTTTCCCTAGCTGCTTTCCTAATTCTCTCTCTGTCTTTATACTGTGCCAGTTTCACTATGATATGTCATGCAGAAGCTCTATTCGAGTTACGTCTGAGAGGAGTTTTCTGTGCCCCTTGGATTTCAATCTCATTTACCTTCCTCATGTTGGGGAAGTTCTCAGTAATGATTTCTTCAATTATCCGTTCGACTTCTTTTTCTCTCTCTTCTTCCTCTGGAATTCCTATGATACTGATATTGTTACATTTGAGTGCATCGCTCAGCTCTCGAATTCCCCTTTCCTGTTCCTGAATCAGCTTCTCTCTGTTTTTCTCTGCTTCCTCTTTTTCTATAATTTTATCTTCTAATTCACTTATTCTCTCTTCTGCCTATTCAATCCGCTCTGTGACCGCCTCCAATTTGTTTTGCACCTCATTGAAGGCATTTTTTAATTCTTCCTGACCTTTTTTATGGTCCTTGATCCTGCCGCGAGGGACTCCTTCCATTCATCTATGCTGTTTTCAAGCCCAGCGATTAATTTTATGTTTATCATTCGATATTCATATTCTGTTATGTTGTTAATATCTGTTCTCATCAATTCTTGAGCTGTCACTACTTCCTGTAGATTCTTTTGAGGAGAATTCTTCCATTTCATCATTTTGGCTAGGTGTGTTTTGGACTGTTTCTTGAGGTCGCCCTGGAAAGGAAAACAGACTGACAGACAAACAGAGAACAGAAACACCCAAACGTACCAAGAAATGATACAGACAAGTGGTTCACAACAGAGAAAAGAATTACAAATGACACTGTGATGGCAATGTCCTGAAGTATCAGCTACACATTAAGGACAGCGTGTGTACTGTGCTGATGGCAGAGCATATACAGAGAGAATAATTACAGGTGTGGGGGGAAGAAGAAAATGAACTTTGCCCATATAGAGCGACTGAAGGGCTTAATCCAGACACAGAGAGATCAGAATAAGGACGGATGCAAGGAAAAAGGGTTGAAGACAGATGTTGCCCAGATGAACAATGTGTGCCTTGAGAGAGTGGGTTAAAAGTCTGTTTAACCCAGCCAATACCCTGGATGGCCAGCTCAGGGGTGGGGATTGGTAAGAAGGAGAAAGGGGAGCATATATTTAAAAAAGAAATAATGACCTGGAGTTACTCCAGGCAGCAGTCTAAACTCTGCATCTGTAGCTCCTGCTGAAAGGTGTCTCTCCTGTGAGGAGGGGCGTGGTTTGGTGTAGTTGAGTCCCACCTCCAGTGCCGCAGGGATTGCTTGGGGGTGACTTCCTGGGGCCAGTGTTTGTGGGCTTGGGAGACAGCAATGGCTTACCCCCAGTCCCTTCTTCGAAGTCCCGGAGTCTCTAATCGCCACTTTATTTCTGTCCTCACTCTGCAATGGGCGCCAGCATAGTGCAGTTTGTTGGGCGTCGCTCGATCCGCCCACTCTCAGCCTGCTACATTGGATTTCGCTGTAAATTGTGTCCCTGGGTTAGAAGCGATCTGCAGGAGGCTAGGCGCCTCTTGGTGATGTGGGCTGCCTGGGCTGCCACTGGCCCCAGTGCGAGGTGAGTTCTGCTGTTACCAACAGAACTTCTTTTCAAAAGCCCTGCATTTAGGGACTGGATGGTGTGGTCTCTCCCTCTCTGTTCGTTTTTTCTCTCGTTTGGATGTGGCCTGCTCTGCACTTTCCCGGATTTCTCCGAAGAAGGCTCTTCCTCCCATCCCCTCCATACCTGGGCTTCGTTGGTTTTATCTGCTTCAGATTGAACTCAGGTTTCCTGGGGCGTTTTCTGGGTTTCACTTTCCATTCCTTGTAGACTGCTACACTTTTCCTCCCCGACTCTTGGGGCTGAGAGTCCTTTGGTTTCAGTCCTTCTTAGCTTGAAATACAAGGGGGAAACTGGGTTCCCCTACTCCTCCGCCATGTTGGCCCCCTCCCTCTATCCATTTTTATTTTATTTTATTTTTTTAGTTGTTATTTAAATTCCAGTTAGTTTACAAACAGTGTAATATTAGTGTCAGGTGTACAATTTAGTGATTCAGCACTTCCATACAACACCTGCTGCTCATCACAAGTGCACTCCTTAATCCCAGGCAACTATTTAACACATCTTCCCATCCACTTCCACTCTGGTAGCCACCAGTTTGTTCTCTATAGTTAAGAGTCTGTTTCTTGGTTTGCCTCTCTCTTTTTTTCCCATGATCATGTGTTTTGGTTCTTAAACCCCACACATGAGTGAAATCATATGCTATTTTTCTTATTCTGATGGATCAATTTCGCTTAGCCTGGTACTCTCTAGCTCCATCCATGGTGCTGCAAATGGCAAGATTTAATGGTTCTTATGGCTAATAGTCCATTGCATATATATATATATGTATATATATATATATATATATATATATATATATATATATATATTCCCCATTTTCTTTATCCATTCATCAATTGATAAACATTTGGACTCTTTTCATAATTTAGCTATTTTAGTTAAAGCTGCTACAAACATTGGGATGCATGTATCCTTTTGAATTAGTATATGTGTATTCTTTGGGTAAATACCCAGTAGTGCAATGTGTAGGGTGGTTCTATATTTTAACTTTTTAAGGAACTTCCATTCAGTATTCCAGAATGGCTGCACCAGTTTGCATTCTCACCAACAGTATAAGAGGATTTCTCCACATCCTTGCAAACGCCTGTTGTTTCTTCTGTTGTTGATTTTAGCCAGTCTGACAGGTGTGAGGTGATATCCCATTGTAGTTTTGATTTTCATTTCCTTGATGATGTGATTTTGAGCATCTTTTTTATGTGTCTTTTTTTCCATGTACTTTTTTTTATTATTTTAATTCCTCCTTTACTCATCCATTATTTAGTAGCATGTTATTTAAACTCCATATATTTGTACTCTTTTCAGATTTTTTTTGTGTGATTGATTTCTAGTTTCATAGCTTTGTGGTCAGAAAAGATGCATGGTATTACTTCCCTCTTCTTGAATTTGTGGTGATTTGTTTTGTGGGTGAAAATGTGATCTATTCTGGAGAATTTTCTGTGTTCACTTGAAAAGAATGTGTATTCTGCTGCTTTAGGATGGGATATTATGAATGCATCTGTCAAATCCAGTTGCCAATGTGTCATTCAAAGCCATTGTTTCCTTGTTGATTTTCCATTTACATGATTTAATCATTGATGTAAATGGGGTATTAACTCCCCTACTATTACTATATTATTATCGATTAGTTTATGTTTCTTATTAACTGTTTTATGTATTTGGAGTCTCCTATCTTGAGTGGATATGTATATGTATATATGTATATATATATACATATACAATTGTTCAATTGTTATATCTTCTTGTTGGATTGTCTAGTTTATTATTATACACCGTCCTTCTTTGTCTCTTGTTACATATTTTATTTTAAAGTCTATTTTGACTTATATGAGTCTTGCTACCTTGCCTTTTTTTTTTTTTTTTGACATCCATTTGCGTGATACATGTTTCTCCATCCCCTCATTTTCAATCTGTGGGTGCTTTTAGGTATAAAATGAATCTCTTATAGGCAGCATTTAAATGGGTCTTTTTTTTCTTTATCCATTCTGTCGTTTTTTTGATTGGACCATTTAGTCCATTTACATTTAAAGTAATTATTGATATATATGTATTTATTGCCATTTTGTTACTTGTGTTGTGGGTTTTTTTCTGAATATTTTCTGTGATCCTTCTTGTCTTTTGTGTTTTGCTGATTTTATTTAGTGGTATATTTGGATTCTTTCTCTTAATTCTTTGCATATTTTTTAGCGGTTTTTGATATATGGTTACCATTAGATTTGTATATATCTTCTTCTTCATAAAGCTGTCTATATATATTAAGTTGGTCGTCATTTATGTTTGACTTCATTCTTTCTCCTCTCCTCCCTATGTTTTAGGTATATATCATTATATTTCTTTTTTTTAATGTTTATTTATTTTTGACAGAAAGAGAGAGAGACAGAGCATGAACAGGGGAGGGGCACAGACAGAGGGAGACACAGAATCTGAAACAGGCTCCAGGCTCTGAGCTGTCAGCACAGAGCCCGACGTGGGGCTCGAACTGGGGAACAGTGAGATCATGACCTGAGCCGAAGTCGGACGCTCAATCGATTGAGCCACCCAGGTGCCCCTCTTTTATTTCTTTTTTTTAATGTTTTCATTATATTTTATGTATTTTATATCATTTTATTTTGAGTTCCTTGACTGATTTTTACAGAAATATTTATTTTTACTGTTTCTGCATTTTTCATCTTTATACCGTCATTTTTGGTGTCTCCTTTCCATTCATAGTTGCCTTTAATATTTATTGCAGAACTGGTTTAATGGTCACAAACTCCTTAGTTTTGGTTTATCTTGGAAAGTCTTTATCTCTCCTTCAATTTGGAATGATTGCCTGGCTGGTTAGAGTATTTCTGGCTGCATATTTTTTTTTTCCCCATCACCACTTTGAGTATATCATGCTACCCACTTCTGGCTTGCCAAGTTTCTATTGAAAAATCTGTTGACCTTATGACTTTTTTCTTGTAATTTACTGACTCAATTTGTCCTGATACTATTAGGATTTTTTCTTTATCACTATATTTTGCAAACAGTATGTCTTAGTGCGCGTACGCATTTCTTGAATTTGGTGGGAATTCTCTGTGCATCCTGGATCTGAACATCTGTTTCTTCCCCCAGTTTAGGCACGTTTTCAGCTGTTCTTTATTGAAATAAATTTTCTGCTCCCTTTTCTATAAGAAGATACGGGATTTTTCTGGGATTCCTGTAATACAAATGTGATTACATCTGATGGAATCAGTGAGTTCCCTAAGTCTATTCTCATTTTCCGTAATTTTTTTTCCTTTTTGTTTTACTTAGTTTCCATTACTTTGTCTTGTAGGTCACTAATTTGTTCCTCTGCTTCTTTCGTCTTGCCATTCTTTCCATCAGGCTTGTTTCTCATTTTGTTTTTTGAGCCTTTTATCTCTGCTCTGTTATTCTTTATCTCTGTGTTAAAGATCTCACTCACGTTTTCCACTCTTTTCTCAAATCCGGTGAGAATTCTTATGAGCATTGTTTTAAATTCTCTATCAGCCCTGTTACTTTTATCTGTTCCTCTTAGATCTCTGGCCGTCGTCTTGTCCTGCTGTTTCATTTGGGATAAATTTCTCTGTCTCCTTATTTTGTCTGTCTTTCTGTGTGTGTTAAGAAAGTCAACTCTGTCTTGTGCTCTTGAAAGTAGTGATTTTTTCAGGAGGAGATCCTAGAGGGCCCTGCAGTGCATGTACCCTGTTCACCAGAACTTGGCACTTTAGGAGAGTAGCCTGTGAGTGTTGTGTATGCCCTGCTGGTGTGTCTGAGTCAGTTTTACTTTCAGTGCAGTTGCCTGCACTGACTCTCTCTGTTGTGGGCTGTGTTTGCACTCTGTAGTATTAGTGGGACTCAGGCAGGCCATTTCTGAGGGGGCATTCCTACTGGGGAAATTGAGAGTGGGATCAGTGTTAGCAAATTTTGCATTGGGACTCTAGTTTTTTGCTAGATACCCTGGAGCACCGAAGCACCTGACGGCTGCATGCAGGGCTGTATAGGGTGTGATACAGAGTGTACCATATAACAACTGCTAGGCACAGCTAGGCACAATATGTGATGGTGGCTAGAGTCACATGACCGGATACAGCATGGCAGCTGATATGGGGCACCTTCAGCAGGTATGCCCCCAGCGTCTGGATGTGTTACACATCAATAGCTGTGCTCCAAGTGTCTGGATGTGGCATGCAACAGTAGCTGGGGGTACATGGCTAGGCACTTCACTGTGGCTTGACAGGGTGTGTGGTGGCAACTGTGCACTTGCTGGTTGGTCAGAGGACACATACAGCTTTAGCAAAATCTACCCTGAGCTCTGGGTCAAGGCTACAGGAGTCTGTTTAGTCCCATGTCCCACAAGTAGTTCTGTGTTTACTCTGGGGGTCGGGGGAGAAAAATGGTGACTCTCATCCTTTTTGTTCCCAGACAAGTTCCCCAACATGCTCCAAAATCTGTATAAACATACCTCCCTCCTGTTTTGTAGGCTCTTGTTTCTATGTTGTTTCTATGTTGCCTGTTCATGGGCTGTTTTCCCTTTTAGGGTGGGAACTAGGCTATCACTTCCCCTCTCAGCTAGCCCATTGCTGAGTCAGCTGACTTTAAACATCAGGCTACATGTCCTGCTGATTATACAGACTTATAGAATTCAGCCCCTCTGATATTCAAGGCCAGATGTTATGATAATTTATCTTCCCAGTATGGGCTCCCTGGTGCCTTCCCTTCTCTGCAAGCACAGATCCCTCCTTCCTGCAAGCTGCTCTCAACTAAACTACCATTTCTGCTCTTCCTAACCTCTCTAATGTATTGTGGAGTTTGTTCTGCTAGTCTTCGTATCACTCTCTGGTTTATTGGCATAGATATGAGTGATACATAGTTGCAAGTGTGGGATGGCATGAGCTCAGGGTCTTCCTATTCTGCCATATTACCTGTGCAGGACCCTAAAAGTATCATGGGCCCTGGGAACTGGGCCTTCTGTGCCTCATGGCTAATTTGGCTCTGACTGTCATGTGACTTTCTCCCTATATATTTTACCCTATAATTTGAAAATCTCACAATCACTTCTCTGGGACAGCATGTATCCATGCCCTACTATGATTTCTTTAGTTCTTTGGAAAACTCAGTCACTCACACATAACCATGTTCATCCCTCTTTAGTCTGAATTCTATGGTGAAGTAGAAAAGCACTTCTTTTTTTTCTCCCTGTGTGCTTTTTCTTTACTGAATTGAAGTTGTCTCAATTTAACTGCCATATGCCACAACACAACAACAGTTTCATTTGGATCAGGAAAAATATGTTTAAAAAATATACTTAATATGAGGCTTTCCCCATCCCTCAAAATCAGCTATATTGAGGTCATATCACTGGAATGCCCAGAAAATCAATTCTTCAGAATGGCAGATGGATCTCCACAGTTGAAGGGAGATAGCATGGCAGATACAAGTTGTGTGGAAGTGAATTGGGGGATAAAAAAAAATGGTGGTGCCACGGAGGGGAGGGAACAATTTCCCTGCAGAGATAAAAGGGAGAGAAAAGGAGAGGGGTTGAGAAAGTGTGGCATCGAGTTTGCACAAGAGGAAAACCTCTCTGGATCACTCACTGGGGAGTGAGAAGTACTGAGTGTCACAGGTTTTTTTGTTTTTTTGTTTGTTTTTTGTTTTTTTGTTTTTTGTTCTTTTTTTTTTTTTTGCAAACAGCGTTTGGAGCTCAAACTCTGAGGTTTGGGAAGAGCACAACTTTCTCCAAAGCTGAGCTATGTGTGGTGCGTGCTCCTGAGGAGGAGGGAGCTTTCCCCAGTGGGCATAGCATGGTGTTGGGATCTCCAGGGCTCATTGTGAAAGAATATTTCTTTTTCTTGAGTACTTTTGGAACAGGGTATATTGACTTCCCAAGGACAAAAGACCCTGTAGGCATCAGCGAAAGGCCTTTCATTGGCAGGAGAAAGAGGGACACCCGGAAGGAATACAGAATTTGCTGCTTTTGGCAGTGCTGCACCATAGATTGCACACACTGTGCAAGCATGAGACTGTTTTTCATGGACAAAAGACTTCAAACACAGCATGGAGAGACTGTACTCTGGAGAAGGGTGGCAGATCTGCATGGTGCCTGATTCCTTAAGACTTCAGGTTTTGAATCCCAGTGATGTGAGCCAAAGAAAAAACATAGGAGAGTTGTGGTGCAGGGTCAGCTGACGGCCCTTGCTATTCTGTGAGGACTTCCTGACGAGTGGGGGCGTGGGGGGCAATATCCGTGTCCTGGGACAAAAGATTGGGGTAGCACCATTTCCCCCCAAACACCAGCACAGTGGGATTTCAGAGAGCAACAAAAGAGTCCCAGGGGAGGCAAGACCCATTTACACCAAACCCCACCCTCCTGTGCCTGGCAACTGCATATTTATGGGGCAAGACTGATTCTGATCCAATGCAGCAGGCCTCTCGTCCAGAATACCAGCACAACTAGCACCACACATGCACCAAATATACTCAAAATCCAATGCTTTAAAACAACGCCTGAAGTTCTGGTGGGAATAAGACCGGACTTAGTTTGAGTTTCAGTTTTTGTTTTTCTTCTTTCTCCTTTTTTTCTTTTGGAATCAGGCTCCTAGTTGTTTTTTGTTTTTTTGTTTTCCTTTCCTCTGTTTTTGTATCAGGCATTTTTATTCTTGTCTTTTTCTTTCTTTTTTTATGTTCTTCTCATTTTTCATTCCTTTTGTTGGAATCAGTCCTATATATTTTGATAAAGTGGGTTTTTTCTGTTCCCTTTCCTTTTACATTTTTTGGGGATCATGCTTTTGTTTTCTCTTGTTTCCTTTTTTTCCCCAGACTTATTTTAATAAACAAATCAAAGCACACCTAGTTAAAGGTTCAAAAACAACCCAATGCAACCAAGGAGGACTCTGCAGAGGACTGACCAGTGGGAAAGAGCAGTCAAAACGCAACAGCAAAATGCATGCAGCACACATCAGAAACACTACCTGAGGTGCCAGGCCCTGGGCAGTATGTGGTCCTTTTTAATATAGTAGTATTCTCAGGTGTAGTAAACATAACAAGCTTTTAAAACATGTAAAGGCAGAAACTTAGCAAAAATTACAAGACAGAGGAATTTTCCCAAAAGAAATGTCAAGAAGAAATCACAACCAGGGACTTGCTCAAAACTGATAGAAGAAAAATATTTGAACAAGAGTTTAGAACAATAGTCATAAGACTACTACCTGGGCTTGAAAAAAAAAAACACCAGAAAACACCAGACAAACTCCTGCTGCAGAGATCAAAAACCTAAAATCTAGTCAGGTTGAAATAAAGCATGGTATAACTAAGATGCAAAACCAACGGCATACAGTCACAACGAGGGTTGAAGAAGCAGAGGAGAGAATAGGTGATACAGAAGATAAAATTATGGGGAAAATGAAGCTGAAAATAAGAGGCAATTTAAAGTATTAGATCACAAGGAGAGACTTAGAGAACTTAGTGATTCCATAAAATGAAACAATATCCGTATCTTGGGAGTCCCAGAAGAAGAAGAATGGGAAAAAGGAGCAGAAGGTTTATTTGAACAAATTATAGCTGAAAACTTATCTAAGTTGGGAAGGAAACAGGCATCCAAGTCCAAAAGGCACAGAGAACTCCCCTCAAAATCAGCAAAAACAGGTCAACAACATGAGATAACATAGTTAGATGTGCAAAGAACAAAGAAAAAGAGAGAAGTCTGAAAGCAGCTAGGGACTAAAGATCATTATCTTACAAGGGCAGACACATAAGGTTAGCAGCAGATATGTCCACAGAAAATTGACAGGTCAGATGAAAGAGGAAGGGAATAGGCAATGGTCTGAATGGGAAAATATTCATCCAAGAATTTTTTATCCAGCAAAGCTGTGATTCAGAATACAAAGAGAGATAAACAGTTTCCCAGACAAACAAAAACTAAAGGAATTTGTGACCCTTAAACGAGCCCTGCAAGAAATTTTAAGGCAGACTCTGAGAAAAGAAAGAATAAAGCAACAAGGACTACAAAGGACCAGAGAACATCACCAGAAACACCAACTCTACAGGTAATACAATGGCACTAAATTCATATTTTTCAATAAATCACTCTGAATTTAAATGGACTAAACACTCCAATCAAAAGACATAGGGCATTAGAATGGATAAAACAAAACAAAACAAAACAAAAAAAAAAACATTCATCTATGTGCTGCCTACAAAAGACTCATTGTAGACCTGAAGACAACTTCATATTGTATATGAGGGCATTGAAAACCATATATCTTGCTAATGGAGGTCAAAAGAAAGCTGTTGTAGCCATACTCATATCGGACAAATTAGATATTAAAACAATGGGTGTAACAAGAGATTAAGAGGGCAATATAGTATAATTAAGAGGTTGATCCCTTAAGAAGAGCTAAAAATTGTAAATATTTATGCCCCTCAACATAGGAAGAGACAAATATACATATCAAATAATAACGAACATATCAAAACTCATTGATAATAATACCATAAAGGTGGGAGACTTTAATACCCCACTTAGAGCAATGGACATATCATATAAGCAGAAAATCAATGAAACAAGGAAAACAAGGAAACAATGGCTTTGAATGACAACCTGGACCAGATAGACTTAACAGATATATTCAGAACATTTCATCCTAAAGCAGCCTAATACACATTCTTCTTGAGTGCACATGGAATATTCTCCAGAATAGATCACATACTGGGTCACAAATCAGCCCTCAGTAGGTACAAAAAGCTCAAGACCAAAACACACATAATTCCTAATCACAATGCTATGAAACTTGAAATCAACCACAGAAAATATTTGGAAAGCCCTCAAATACATGGAGGTCAAAAAACATCATACTAAAGAATGAATGGGTTAACCAGGAAATTAAAGAAGGAATTTAAAATATATATATATGGAAGCAAATGAAAGTGAAAATATGACACTCCAAAACCTTTGGAATGCAGCATAGGCAAAAACCAAAGAGAAAAAAGTACATGGCAATTCAGGCCTATCTTGAGAAGCAAGAAAGTTCTCAAAAAATCTAATCTTATACATAAAGGAGCTGGAAAGGGGCAGCAAATAAAGCCTAAAGCAAGCTGAAGGAGGGAAATAATAAAGATTAGAGCAGAAATCAGTGATATTGAAACAATGACAACAACAACCAAGAAAAAAACCAATAGAACATGCAAGCGAAAGTAAGAGCTAGTTCTTTGAAGCTCTTTTGAAGCTTCTTTTGAATAAGCAAATTTGATAAACCACTAGCCAGACTTTCAAAAGAGAAACGATCCAAATATATAAAATCATGAATGAAGAAGAGAGATTGGAACCAACACCAGAGAAATGCAAACAATTGTAAGCAAATAATATGAAAAATTATATACCAACAGGGAAATCTGGAAGAAATGGATACATTCCTAGAAACTCACACACTACCAAAACTGAAAGAGAAGGAAATATAAAATTTTAACAAGCCAATAACCACCAAGAAGTTGAATTAGTTATAAAAAATCTCCCAACAAGCTAGAGTCCTGGACCAGATTGCTTCCCAGGGTAATTCTACCAGATATTTAAAGCAGAGTTAATACTTATTCTTCCCAAACAGTTCCAAAAATAGAGAAATGGAAGGAAAACTTCCAAATGCATTCTATGAAGTCAGCATTACCTTGATTCCGAAACCAGACAAAAACCGCACGAATAAGGAGAATTACAGGCCAATATCCCCAACGAAACTCAATGCAAATTTCTCAACTTGATACTAGCAAATTGAGTTCAACAGTACATTAAAAGATATTCACCATGATCAAGTGGGATTTATTCTTGGGCTAAAGGGTCGGTTCAATATTTACAAATCAATCAACGTGATGCAACATATTAATAAAAGAAAGGATAAGAAATATATGATCCTTCAACAGATGCAGAAAAAACATTTGACAGAATGCATCATCCTTTCCTGATAAAAGCCCTCAAGGAAGTCAGTTAGAGAAGGAACATACCTCAACATCATAAAGGCCATATACAAAAGACCCGCAGCTAATACCATCCTCAATGGGGAAAAACAGAGCTTTCCCTTTAAGGGCAGGAACACAACAGAGATGTCCACTCTAAGTGCTGTTGTTCAACACAGTACTGGCAGTCTTAGCCTCAGCCATCAGACTACAAAAAGAAATAAATGCATACAAATCAGCAAGGAAGAAGTCAAAATTTCACTCTTTAGTGATCTCGTTTATAACTACAATGAAAACCATAAGATACCTATGAATAAACTTAACCAAAGAGGTGAAAGGTCTGTACCCTGAAAACTATAGAAAGTTTATAAAAGAAATTAAAGACACAAAGATATAAAAAAAAAGTATGCTCATGAATTGGAAGTACAAATATTGTCAAAATATTTAAACTACTCAAACCAATCCACACATTCAATGCAATCTCTATCAAAATAACACCAGCATTCTTCACAGAGCTAGAACAAGTAATTCTAAAATCTGTATGGAACCAGAAAATACCCCAAGTGGACAAAATAATTTTGAAAAAGAAAATCAAAGCTGGAGGTATCACAATTTAATCTTCAAGCTGTATCACAAAGCTGTAATCATCAAGACAGTATGGTACTGGCACAAAACAAGAAAGTTAGATCAATGGAACAGAGTATACAACCCAGAAATGGACCCACAAATGTATGGCCAACTAATCTTTGACAAAGCAGGAAAGAATATTCAATGGAAAAAAGACAGACTTTTCAACAAATGGTGTTGGAAAAACTGGACAGCAACATGCATAAGAATGACCTGGACCACTTTCTTACACCATAAACAGAAAGAAACTCAAAATGGATGAAAGACCTAAATGTGGGACAGGAAACCATCAAAATCCTAAATAAAAAAAACAACTAGCAACCTCTGTGACCTCAGCCACAACAGCTTCTTACTAGACATGTACCAGAATCAAGGGAAACAAAAGCAAAAATGAACTAGTGGGACCTCATCAAGATAAAAATCTTCTGTACAGTGAAGGAAATAAACAACAAAACTTAAAGACAACTGATGGAATTGGAGAAGATAATTTCAAATGACATGTCTGATAAAGGACTAATATCCAAAATCTATAAAGAACTTATTAAACTCAACACCCCCCCCAAAAAAATAATCCAGTGACAAAATGGGTAGAAGACATGAATAGACCCTTTTCCAAAGAAGACATCCAAATGGCTAGCAGACACGTAAAAAGATGCTCAATATCACTCACTATCAGGGAAATATAAATCAAAACCACAATGAGATACCACCTCACACCTGTCAGAATGGTTAAAATTAACAGCATAGGAAACAACAGATGTTGGCGAGGATGCAGAGAAAAGGGGACCCTTTTGCACTGTTTGTGGGAATGCAAACGTGTGCGGCCACTCTGGAAAAGAATATGGAGGTTCCTCAAAAAAATAAAAATAGAAGTCCTCTACGACCCATCAATTCCAATAGTAGGTATACATCCAAATGATCAAAAATCCTGATTTGAAGTGGCACATGCACCCCAATGTTTATGGAAGTGCTATAACCAATAGCCAAATTATGGAAAGAGCTCAAGTGTCCATCAAACAATGAATGGATAAAGAGGATATGGTATATATATACAAAGGCATATTACTTGGTGATCAAAAATAATGAAATCCTGCCATTTGCAACAACATAGCTGGAACTAGAATGTATTATGCTGAGCCAAATAAGAATAAATCAGTCAGAGAAAGACAAATATCATATTATTTCACTATTATGTGGATTTTAAGAAACAAAACAGATGAACATAGGGGGAGGGAAGGAAAAATGAGATAAAAACAGGGAAGTAAAGCATAAGAGATTAAAATCCAAAAACAAACTGAGGATTGCTGGAGGGGAGGTGAGCGGGGGGGTGGGCTAAATGGGTAATGGGCATTTAGGAGGGCACTTTTTGAGATGAGCCCTGAGTGTTATTTATAAGTCATTAACAACTGGGTTCTAGTCCTGAAACCATTACCATACTCTGTTAACTAGCTTGAAGTTAAATATATAAATTAAAATAATACACTTTTCAAATAAAAATACACTTTAATATAATAGATTTTGAATATACTTAATAAACTTATAGAATAATTATCTAAGTTGGGATCATCAACCTCTCCCCAAATATCTTGCTATTTTTGCCTCTGGATGGGCAGAAATGTCTTATTTGAAATAGTACCTGTAATTGGTGCATCAGGACGGGATTGCTCCTTTCTCCATGCAGGCACAAATACAGTAATATCTTTATGGCCTTTGTCTAGAAACCAATCCACAGCAAGTTGTATACCTCTGCAGGAGAATTCTTCTTTATTCCCATGGCTTTAGGAAAATAGAGAATGAAAGGATAAAGGATCGACAACAGGCAGCAAGGAAATATTCCAAACAGGCTTCTTCTTAGCAACAAGACATTAACAACAGAAATTTTATTTCTTGATGGTGCAAAAGATGTATTTTTAAAAACATCAAATCAATTTATTTTTTATTCAGTTATTAAAAATATTTCCATTATCATCACACCTTTTTCAAGGCCACAAATGTTTAATAACAACGTCCAATTTATAACAAACCTGGTGGCTCCTTCCTACTACTATTTCAATTTTCTCTCTCCTATCTCTGTTTCTACTATCATTTTAGTTTAGAAGATTAAGATATTCACAACAGAAAAGGAAAGAAGAGATGTCATTAGAGGTTTAGATAAAGGTTATATGTAAGATTAGTTGGTGATGAGTTTTAGGCACATATATTACCTTAAAAATAAGATTGACAGCAAAAATGATACATACATAAATGCTGACTAAAAGTAGTTGTCACATTTAATAAAATGTAATGTACTAATAAAACCCACATTATTAAAAATTTTAAGTTGTAGGGAATTCTACAATATAATACTACAGGGAAGAAAAAGGATACAGACTATACATAATATAATACCAATTTGGTAGAAGAAAGTCTATATATAAGTTTAGAAAAAATACTAAGAAATAGAAACATCAAACTAGTAATAAGAAGAGTCATTCTGTGTGAGAGTATTATAAGTGATTTATTTCTTTATTTTATTTTTTTCAAATAAATTAAGTATTGCTTTTATAATAGAATATAATTTAAAAAGAAGATATTTTATTATAATTATTTGTAGATGAAAATATTGTAAAAACTTAAAAAGTCAAACATAAATTTATTTGATTGGAAATTTGAAGAGGGAAAATAAACAGACAAATTGGGAAGAGATATATTTATCTCCATTATATTAAAAATTCATAAATAGTGTACTAGATTTGTGCCTAGTTTGCCTGTGGAGAATTCTAATCTCTTGGCATGGAGCCTGGTGTTCTGATATATACATAAACCACACTAAATCATAGTTATTAAAAAACTTGGATGGTAAAACAAATTGGCATATTACATGTACCAATTCTACTACAATGAAGTGGATATTGCCTGTCAATACTCATCAGCAAAGAATAACCATTTTTCTAGAAGGTTAATTAAGACAATATAATGGGGTCCCTCTCTTTAGATTTCTCACTTGCTCACTGGTGATCACTGAACTACAAGATAAATTAGCTCCAATTATATTATTTCCTTTGGGTGAATTCATACATAATCTCAGAGGCTCCATTAATACATATACTGCTAGACTTCCCACTGTCTTAATCATTCTTGAGGCACATGATAAAAAAAATTATCAAAATTTTTCGTTAACATTTCCAAACACATGTTAATCGTGTTTTAGTCTCCAGTATGTACCATTAAGCAATTATACTACACTACTAAAAGTCAAAGCACTTAAAAAAAAAAAAGGAAAGGAAAATATATTTAACTGCCAATACATTTCAAGGTAGCCTTAGAAATAGCTACCACAGTGATATCTTCTAAAAAGTTGAACAATTGGACTAGCACATGGATTTTAAAGGGTTAATATTGGATGGATCCAGCATGAAACAGGCAGATAGGGAAGATTTCCGGATATTATTTTTCCCACTGCTATCATGCTGGTAAAGATAAGAATAACATGAATTCAGGAAAATCATCAGAATTTCCATTGGGGGGGGGAGGAAGGGGATAGGATTTCGTTTCACATGGCTTGGCAGCGCTATAAAGTGTGTCCTTCCAAACGCAGTCTAAAACCAGAAACAAATACAAGAGTAATATTTGCTGTTGAATATGACAACTTTATATTTTATGCTGCCAATTTCTTTGTTTAAAAATATTTTCACTAAATAAGTCAGAGAAAGACAAATGCTATATAATTTTACCTATATGTGGAATCTATAAAGCAAAAAAAAAAAAAATTAAATACACAAAGCAGAAATAGATCCATCAATACAGAGAACAAACTGGCAGCTGCCAGAGGGGAGAGTGGTCAAAATAAGTGAAGAGAAGTGGAAGGTACAAGCTTCCAGTTATGGAATAAATAACTCATGGGGATGAAAGGTATAGAATAGAAAATATAATCAATGGTATTGTGATAGCAGTGTATGGAAACAGAGGGTAACTACAAGTGTAGTGAGCATAGAGTTGTCCAAGCACTATGTTGTACACCTGAAATCAATGTAATATTGCAAGTCAAAATACTTTAAAAAATAAATAAAATATTTTTCACTACGAAAAATTGTATGTCAACATATTAAACAACCTAGAAAAATGGGTAAATTCCTAGAAATAAGCTTCTGGTCCAAGATGGCAACATAAGAAGACCCTGAACTCATCCCCTCCATAGAACACACCAAAGTGCACCTATTTATAGAGCAATTCTATAACAGCCTCTGTGCAACAAAAGATAGAATTTCCAAAGAGAAGAGAAATAGAGGTGAAGATATGGTAACAAAGGGAACTCCCATGCCCAACAATGCAAACAGCAGTGAGAAGGGATAGTATTAAGGGGCCAGAAAAAGATTCCTCTGTCCTTGGATACAGAAAAATAGCTGTGGTCTAAAAAAGCAACTCTCATATAAAAGAGCACCATAACTTCTGGCATAACAGATGGCAGAAGAGCTGTCGGCTCCAAGTCAAAAGAACTGGAGAACAACATGGTTTAGTTCCTTCTCCACCTTGAAAATGCAAACTGGAGCAGAATCCACGTGCATAGCCAGTTTGTTGCCTCAGTGACCCCCTGGTCTGCAAGCCTACATCAGCACTTGTAGCTCTGGGACACAGAAAAAAAAGATGCAGTTTAAAAGGCCAAATGAGCTGAGGGAATGCTCTCTGAGTCAGAAGGATAGGAGAATGACAGGGTTTGTACTCCTCCTCCACCTTCAAACAACAGATAAAAGCAAGGGTCTGGTCTCCATAGCTGGCTTGCTGCCTCAGGAAACCATAGCCAAGAGCCCCACACCACCTTTAGCTATCCCACCAACGTGGCCACAGGTGCAAAGCGCCCCAGAACATTCCAGACAGAAATCACTCTGGCTTCAGATAAGTTGCTAGGGCATGCTTGGTACAGAGTATTCTGGAACCTCCTCAGGAATGTCTGTTTCATATTCAGCTCCCCTGCTAGGATGCCTTCTGAGTGAAAAGCCCCGAGAACACTCTGGCTCATGCTTGCATCAATTTTACCCACCCCACTAGGGTACCTGGGGCTCAGAAGACCCTGGAACACTCCTGCCCACACTGGTCTTTGTGCCTGGGTAGGGTATCCACCGTACTGAGCACCTTGGGATGCCCCAGCTTGCACCCAATTCAGTTTCAGCTGTCCTACGGGGCTACCCTCAGTGTGGAGGGCCCTAGAATAATCTGGTTTGCAATCACTTCAGCTTCAACTCTCCTATCAGGACACATGTGTGGAAGAGTCCAGGGACCACACTGGCCTGCACCCACTTTAGCTTTA
Source organism: Paguma larvata (assembly GCA_030068075.1). Lineage (NCBI taxonomy): Eukaryota > Metazoa > Chordata > Mammalia > Carnivora > Viverridae > Paguma > Paguma larvata. Next base: position 48,934,517 of record CM057830.1, on the reverse strand, counting down.
GCCGTACTGTCAGGGCTCCCTCTGTGTGGAGTGCCCTAGGACCTCCTAGCCTGTACCCTGCTTTGGCTCCAGCCACCCTTTCAGGGCATCCTGTATTCAGAGGGTCCTGGAAAACCCCAGATTATATCCACTTTGGCTTCAGTTATCCTGCCAATATGCCTTCTGTGCAAAGAGCTCCAGGTCCTCTCAGTTCACACCCATTTTCAGGGGCATCCCCTGTGCAGAGAGCTCAGGAACCTCCTTGTCTTCATACCACCTCTGCACCAGCCACCCCACTAGTACATCTTCTGCACAGACCATTCTGGGACATCCCGTCTTGCACCCATTTAACTTTGACCTGTCCTTCCAGGGGACCCGCTTCACAGAAAGCCCCAGGATCTCCCAACCTGCACCCACTTCAGCTTTAGCTGTACTACCAGTGCACTTGCTGCATGGAGAGCCATGGAACCTCCTAGTCTGCACCTAACCTTAGCTCCAGGAGCTCTCCAAATCACCCGCCGAAGAGAGATCTGGAACATTCCAGTTTACACCCACTTTAGCCTTAGCTGTCCTGCGAGGACATCCAGTGCCTGAAGAGTCTGGGGACTGTACCGATCTACACCTGCTTCATCTTTAGCTGTCCTTCCAAAGTGCCCATAATGTGGAGAACCCCAGGACGTCCAACCCATGCTAGCCACCACTTCAGCCAGCCAGCAAAATTCACTAAGCACACATATACTACACTAGGGACAAACACACGCAAAGAGATTCCTTCAAGTTTAGAAGTGGATATTCTGCTTAATCCATAAAAACAAACACAGAAAGTCAAGTAAAATGGGAAGACAGAATAATATGCTTCAAAAGAAAGAATAAGACAAAACCTCAGAAAATAGAACTAAAAGAAATGGAGATAAACAATATACCTGATAAATAATTTAAAGTAATGATTATAAAGATGCTTATCAGGCTGAAGAGTGGAAGAACTCAGTGAGATATTAAAAAAGACATAGAAAATATTAAAAGAAACCAATCAGAGTTGAAGAATACAACGACTGAAATTTAAAAAAAAAAACACATAGAAAAAATCAACAGTAGATTAGTGGATGCAGAAGAACAGATCAGTGACCAGCAAGACAAGGGAAATGGAAAGCATCCAAGCTGAACAGTGCTGGAAAAAACAAAACAAAACAAAACAAAACAACAACTTAACACCAAGAATACTGTACCCAGAAAGCTTATCATTCAGATTTCAAGGAGAGATAAAGACTTCCCATACAAACACAAGATAAAGTAGTTTATTATCATTAAACCAATCCTCACAAGATATATTATAGGAACTTCTTGAAATGGAGAATAAATGGCCATAATCAGACACAAGAAAATTATGAATAAAAAGATATATATACATAAAACATGAAGGAGGGAGTAAAATATAAGAAAGTGCTTTTTTTTTAGAATGTGTTTGAACTGAAATGACCATCAATTTAATATAGACTACTATATACTTAAGATGTTATATATGAACTGCATGGTAAGCACAAATCCAAAACCTATAAAAGATACACAAAAAGTAAAGAGAAAGAAAGCCACACATAACACTACAGAAAATTACCACACATAAAGAAAGCAGGAGAAGAAGAAATAAACAGCAAAGAGCTAAAAAAAAAAACAGAAAACAAATAAAATGGCAATAAATATATACTTATCAAGAATTATGTTAGATATAAATGGTCTAATACTCCAATTGGGGGGGCAACATGGTGGAGGAGTAGGGAGATCCAATATTTCGCTTGTCCTTTAAACTGGGAACGACTGAAACCAAAGTCTCTCTCAACTCCAAGAATCAGGGAGAAAACGTGCTGCAGCCTACAAGGAACGGAAGGCAAAACCAGAAATGTCCCAGAAAACGTGAATTTAATCTGGGACTGATAAAACGACCTCGGGGAGCTGAGCTGAGGGGATGGTGAGCGTCTTCAGAGATAGCTGGGAAAGTGCTGATCAAACAACATCTGAATGAGAGGGCCGGAGAAGGTGAGACCACTACCATCCAGCCCCTAGATGCAGGGCTTTTGAATAGAGGTTTGGTGGCAAACAGCAGCACTCCCCTCGCACCGCTGGTCCCGCGCTGCCCGTGGTCTCGCGCCACCAGGATGCGCGCGCCACTGGGACTGGAAGCGGGGATCCAGTCAGCCTGAGTCACCACCGCCTGCGGAGCACCTCTAACCCTGGTACAATTACAGTGAAATCAGGTGTAGCATGCAGCCGCGTCACCGGCCAGTGAACAGCACTATGCCGGCGCCCGTGGTGGAGTGAGGACAGAAATAAAGGGACAAATAGAGACTCTAGGTCTGGTGGCGAGGGACTGGAGAGACGCCATAGTTGTCTCACAAGCCGGGAAGTCACCCAAATGCCATCCCTGCGGCAGTGGAGGTGGGACCCGTCTACACCAAACCATGCCCCTCTCCACAGGAGTGACACCTTTCAGCGGGAGCAACTGATGCCGAGTGCAGACTGCTCCCTGGAGTAACTCCAGGTGATTTTTTCTTTTTTAAATTTATCCCTCCCTTTCTCCTTCTTACCGATCCCCACCCCTGAGCTGGCTATCCAGGGTACTGGCTGGCTTAAACATTCTTTTAACTCACTCTCTCAAGGCATGTTCTACACCTCCTTGTGTTCTTTCCTATCTCTCTCCCTGGAATAACCAGGCCACATAGTTCATCTGTTCAACATCTATATTCATTCTTTTTTCCTTGTTCTGATTTCCTTATTCTGAATTCTCTCAGTCTGGATTAGCCCTTTAGTGTCTCTACCTGGGCAAAGTACATTTCCATCTACTCCCCACACGTGTCATTATTCGTTCTGTATATGCTCTGCCACCAGCACACTACATACCCTCTTCTTAACTTGAAGCTGGTACTTCAGGACATTGTCCTCAGAGAGTCATTTGTTATTCTTTTTTATGTTGTGAACTGCTTGTCTGTATCATTTGTCGGTATGTTTGAGTATTTTTGTTTTCTGTTTGTCTGTCGTCTGTTTTCCTTTCCAGGGCAACTTCAAGAAATAATCCAAAACACATCTAGCCAAAATGACAAAATGGAAGAATTCTCCTCAAAAGAATCTACAGGAAGTAGTGACAGCTCAAGAATTGATGAAAACAGATATAAGCAACATAACAGAACATGAATATAGAATGATATTCATAAAACTAATCGCTGGGCTTGAAAAAAGCATAGATGAATGCAAGGGGTCCTGCGCGGCAGGGTTCAAGGACCTTAAAAACGGTCAGGAAGAATTAAAAAAGACCTTGGATGAAATACAAGGCAAATTGGAAGCAGCCACAGGACGGATTGAAGAGGCAGAAGAGAGAGTAAGTGCATTAGAAGATAAAATCATTGAAAAAGAGGAAGCAGATAAAAAGAGAGAGAAGCTGATCCAGGAACAAGAAAGGAGAATTCTAGAGCTGAGCGATGCACTCAAAAGAAACAATATCTGTATCATACTAGTTCCAGAGAAAGAAGAGAGAGAGAAAGGAGTCAAAGGAGTACTTGAAAAAGTCATTGCTGAGAACTCCTTCAACATGTGGAAGGAAACGGACATGGAAATCCAAGAGGCACAGAGAACTCCCCTCAGACGTAACTTGAATAGACCTTCTGCACGACACATCATCGTGAAGCTGGCAAAATATAAAGATAGGGAGAGAATCCTGAAAGCAGCTGGGGACAAAAGGACCTTAACATACACAGGCAGACACATAAGGGTTGTAGGAGACTTATCTACAGAAACTTGGCAAGCCAGAAAGGAATGGCAGGATATCTTCAATGTGATGAGCAGGAAGGACATGCAACCAAGAATTCTGTATCCGGCTATCCTGTCATTCAGAATAGAAGGAGAGATCAAGATTTTCCCCAACAAACAAAAACTGAAGGAATTCATCATAAATAAGCCAGCATTACAAGAGATCTTGAGGGGCACTCTGTGAAGGAAAGGTTGCAAAGAACACAAACTACCAGAGACAGGCTTACAAACATGAAACCTTTAGCTAATACAGTGACTGTAAGCCCATATTTTTCAATGTTAACACTGAAGGTAAATGGACTAAATGTGCCAATCAAAAGACACAGGGTAACAGAATGGATTAAAAAACAAGACCCGTCTATTTGCTGTCTTCAAAAAACTCATCTTAAACCTGAGTTCACCTTGAGATTGAAAGTGAGGGGATGGAGAACTATCTACCATGCTACTGGAAGTCAGAAGAAAGCTGGAGTAGCCACACTTGTATCAGACAAACTAGACTTTAAAATGAACGATGTAATAAGAGATGAAGAAGGACATTATATAATAGTCACAGGGACTATCCAGCAGGAAGAGCTAACAATTATAAATATCTATGCGCCCATTTCGGGGGCACCCAAATTTGTAAAACAACTAATTACAAACATAAGCAACCTTATCGATAAAAATGTCCTAATAGTAGCGGATCTTAATACTCCACTCTCAGCACTGGATAGATCCACAAAACAGAAAATCACCACAGAAACAATGGCCCTGAACGACACATTAGAACAGATGGGCCTAACAGACATCTTCAGGGTCCTTCACCCAGAAGCAAAGGAATTTACATTCTTCTCAACTGCACACAGTACATTTTCCAAGATAGACCACATTCTGGGGAACAGGGAAGCTCTGAATAAATAGAAAAGAATGGAGATCATACCGTGCACACTGTCAGACCACAATGCTTTGAAACTTGAAATCAACCACAGGAGAAAGTCTGGAAAATATCCAGAAACACGGAGGCTAAGGAATAACCTACTAAAAGATGAGTGGGTCACCCAAGCAGTCAGAAAAGATATTAAAAAATACATGGAAACAAATGAAAATGAAACTACAACAATCCAAACGCTCTGGGATGTGGCAAAGGCAGTCCTGAGAGGGAAATATATTGTGATCCAGGCCCACTTCAAGAAACAAGAAAAATCACAGCACGCCTAAAAGAACTAGAAGCAGAACAACTAAAACAACCCAAACCCAGCAGAAAGAGAGAAATAACAAAGATCAGGTCACAAATTAATCCTATGGAAACCGAAAAAGTAGTGGAACGGATCAATGAAACCAAGAGCTGGTTTTTTGAAAAAATAAACAAAATAGACAAACCTCTAGCCAGGCTTCTCAAAAAGAAAAGAGAGAGAACTCAAATAGATAAAATCCTGAATGAAAAGCGAGTAATTACAACCAATCCCTCAGAAATACAAGCAATCATCAGAGAATACTATGAAAACTTATATGCCACCAACCTCAGCAACCTGGAAGAAATGGACAAATTCCTAAATAGCCACATGCTACCAAAACTCAAACGGAAAGAAATAGAAAGTTTGAACAGACCTATAACTAGTGAAGGAATAGAATCAGTTATCAAAAACCTCCCATCAAATAAAAGCCCTGGACCAGAGGGCTTCCCTGGGAAATTTTACCAGACATTTAAAACAAAGTTAGTTCCTATCCTCCTCAAGCTGTTCCAAAAAATTGAAATGGAAGGAAAACTCCCGGACTCATTCTATGAAGCCAGCATCACTTTGATTCCCAAACCAGATAAAGACGCAGCAAAGAAAGAGAATTACAGGCCAATATCCCTGATGAATATGGATGCAAAAATTCTCAACAAGATACTAGCAAATCGAATCTAACAGCATATAAAAAGAATTATTCACCATGATCAAGTAAGATTCATCCCTGCGTTGCAGGGCTGGTTCAATATTCGTAAATACTCCAATTAAAAGACATAGTGTGGCAAACTAGACCCCAAGACCTGGCCCTTGCAGCCCAACTATTTGTACTCACTAAGCTTTGTTTTACATTTTACCCTAAGCTCTCCTTTCTGGCTTTTCTCTTGGCTCAAACAAATGAAGCCCGAAACCATAGCCAGATGATGGCCACCGACCTGACAGGACTTCCCATGGGTCCAGACCACCCAGACTATTTGAACTGAACCAGACTCATGCCTGTGCAGATGGACCATGGAATGACCTCTAGAATGACCTACAATTACCTTCACCTTATTATAATACTAAAATCTCTACCCAAGGAGGAGCCTTATCCTTTACAAATATCCCGGTAATTAATCTGAAGACTGACAGAACAAACTCCACAACTGAAGGGAGAGAAAATGCTACATCAAAGAAGGTAAGAAATGCTGATCGGGTTTAGGGGAGATAGGGATCACAGTGCTGCAGATGGGAGGGAGCAGTAGTTTCAGAGAAGGGAGGGAGAGAGTGGAGCACATAAGGGAATACACGAGGAGAACATTTCCCCAAAGGCGTTGCCTGGGAAAATGAGAGGGGCTGATTTTTGTGAGTTTTTGCAACCAGTGGGGCTTAAAGCCTGGAGTTTTAAGGGTGAGCTTGACTGGGATAGAGCCCTGAGGGCATCATTCTTCTCCTTGAAAGAAGGTAGGAAAAACAACCAAAAGTAGGCAGCGTAGAAACATTGATCTGAAGAATGTTTGGGGCACACAGGGGGAGATTATTGGATCATCTTGGAGCACGTCCTTGAGAGGCAGCATTCAAGGAGAGGATATTCTGGGGACAAAAGAGCTAGCAAGCACCATTTCTCTCTCCCATCCCTCAGCATAAACACAGTCATGTAGAGAAAAGAGCACAGTGCCAATACTGGTTGCTTAACTTGCTCAGACCGAGCCTCACCCCTTGTCCTCTAAAGGGACTGCCATTCTCAATCAAGCTTCCCTCAGTCCCAGATTGGCAGACTCTTCCTCAGAACACCAGCACAAACCACTGCCCACACCACATCTCTAAAGCCTGGAGTTTTAAAGGTTTTAAAAGTTTTAAAGACTCAGCTGGGAGAAAGCCTGGAGGGCACTGTGCTGCTCCTGTTGAAAAGGCAGACAGTATAGAAAAAGTGATCTGGAAAAAACTGAGATGCACAGCAGAGACATTATTCGCTCTTCTCAAAGTGCTTCACTGTGAGGCAGCATTCACAGAGATGCCTCTCCAGGGACAGCAGAACTGGCTGGTGCCATTTCCTACCTCTGAACCCTCAGCTTAACACAGAGTCACCTTTGGGAAGCAGTGAAGAGCCAACATAAACTGCCTACATTGCTTACCCCAAGTTCCACACCCCTGTGCTCTGGGAGGACTATTCTTCTCACTCAAGTTTGCCTTAATCCCAGCACAGAAGGCCCCTTCACCAGAAGACCAGCAGAAATCCCTGCCCACAGAATCTGCAGGGTTTCAGTTCTGGTGGAAGTAATATTAGGTCTCATTTAAGAAGCAGACCAGAGCACACCTAGTAAAAGCTCACTGCATTCTGGCCAAGGACCACATACTGCCCACTGAAGGCAAGGAGAGCCTCTGCAGACAACTGGCTTGAAGGAATAGTGCAACCAAAAAAACAACTGCAGAGTTCATGCAGCACACCCAGTGACACTCCCTGAAGTGTCAGACCCTGGACACTACATGACCTCTTTTTCATAAAGAAATTACTCAAGCTAGCAGGAAACATAACTGGCTTTTCTACCACACAGAAGAAGGCAGACTTCGACAAAATGTCAAGCATAGGAATTCATCCCAAAAGAAAGAACAAGATAAGGCCACAGCCAGAGATCTAAGTGAAACAAATATAACGAAAGTGCCCGATGGAAGATACCACATTAATAAAAGAAAGGATAACATCATTTCAATGGATGCTGTAAAAGTATTTCACAAAATGCAACATTCATTCATGAGAAAAAACCTTAAACAACATACATTTAGAGGGAACATACCTCAATATAATAAAGCCCACCTATGAAAAATAAAACACAGCTAATATCATCCTCAATGAGAAAAGAGAGATTTTCCTCTATGGTCAGGAATAAAACAGGAATGTCCACTCTCACCATTATTATTTAACATAGTATGGAAAGTCCTAGACACAGCAATCAAACAATGAAAATAAATAAGAGGTGTCTAAATCAGCAAGGAAAATGGGGCATCTAGCGCTCTGTCAGTTAAGGGTCTGACTTTGGCTCTGGTCACGACCTCATGAGTTTGAGCCCCGTGCCGGGCTCTGTGCTGACAGCTCAGAGCTTGGAGCCTGCTTTATATTCTGTTTCTCCCTCTGTCTCTCTGCCCCCCCTCCCCCCCCTTCTCTCTCTCTCAAAAATAAATAAACATTAAAAATTTAAATCAGCAACGAAAAAGGAAAATTTTCACCATTTGTAAATGATATAATACTCTACATGGAAGACCCAAAAGAATCCACTAAAAACTTTCTAGAACTGATACACATAATCAGGAAAATTGCAGGATGACCAATGTACATAAATCTGTTGCATTTCTTTTTATTTGAAATCTCTTGCATTTGTATACACCAATCATGAAGCAGCAGAAAGAGAAATCAAGGAATCAATCCCATTTACAATTACACCAAAAATAAGAAGATAACTAGGAATGAACCTAACCAAAGAGGTGAAAGACCTGCACTCTGAAAACTATTAAACACTGATGAAAGAAATTGAAGACAGCACAATGAAATGGAAAAGCATTCCATGCTCATTGATCAAAAGAACAAATACTGTTAAAATATCTATACTACCCCAAGCAATCTATACATTTAACACAATCCCTGTCAAAATACCAACAGTATTTTTCACAGAGCTAGAACAAACAATTCTAAAATTTGAAACCACAAAAGACCACAAATAGTCAAAGCAACTTTGAAAAATAAATGCAAGGCTGGAGGCATCACAATTCCAGACATTAAGTTATATTACAAAGCTGTAGTCATCGAGACAGTATGGTACCAGCACAAAAATAGACACATAGGTTAATAGAACAAAATACAAAACCCAGAAATGAACCCACAACTATATGGTCAAATAATCTTTGACAAAGCAGGAAAGAATGTGCAATGAGAAAAAGTCTCTTCAACAAATGACTTTGGGAAAGCTGGACGACAAAATGCAAAAGAATGAAACTGGGCTACTTTCTTACACCATACACAAAATTAATTTGAAATGAAAGAAAAACCGAAATGAATGAGAGAAAGCCACTAAAATCCTAGAGGAGAACACAGACAGCAACTTCTTTGACATAGGCCCTAAAAACTTCTTACTAGATACGTCTCTTGGGGCAACAGAAACAAAAGCAAAAATGAACTATTGGGATTTAATAAACATAAAACCTTCTGCACAGTGTAAGGGAACAATCAACAAAATTAAAAGGCAACCTATGGAATGGGAGAAGACATTTATAAATGACATATCTGATAAAGGGTTAGTATCCCAAATCTATAAATAAATTATAAAACTCAATACCCGAAAAATGAGTAATCCAATTAACAAATACACAGAAGACACGAGTGAACATTTTTCCAAAGAAGACGTACATATTGCCACCAGACACTTGAAAGGATGTTCAACATCACACATCATCGGGGAAATACAAATCAAAACTACAATGAGATATCACCTCCCAAGTGTCAGAATGGTTAAAATCCACCATACAAGAAACAACAGGTATTGGAAATTATGTGAAGAAAGGGAACCATCTTGAACTGTTGGTGGGAATGCAAACTGGTGCTGCCACTCTGTAAAACATGGAGGTTCCTCAAAAAGTTAAAAATATAACTACCCTACAATCCAGGATTTGCACTACTAAGTATTTACCCCAAAAATACAAAATTACTAATTCAAAGGGATACATGCATCTAGATGTTTATAGTAGCATTATCTACAATTGCCAAATTGTAGAAGTCGCCCAAGTGTCCATTGACTGATGCATGAAAAAAGAATAGAAACCTTGTTATTTGCAAGGACATGGATGGGATTAGAGAGTATTAGGCTAAGAAAAATCAGTTAGTCAGAGAAAAGCAAATACCACATGATTTCACTAATATGTGGAATTTAAGAAAGAAGACAAAGGAGCAGAGGGGAAAAAAAGAAAGGCAAACCAAGAGACAGACTCTTAACTATAGTTAATAATCTGATAGTTACCAGGTGGGAGGTGGGAGTGGGTGGGTTAAATAGGCGATGGGAATTAAGGAGTCCAGTTGTTGTGATGAGCACTGGGTGTTTTATGTAAGTATTGAATCACTAAACTGCACACCTGAAACTAATATTACACTGTATGTTAACTAACTAGAATTTAAATATGAAGTTTATTTTATTTTTAAAAAATAATTTATTGTCAAATTGGTTTCCATACAACACCCCATGCTCATCCCAACAAGTGCCCTCCTCTGTGCCCGTCACCCACTCTCCCCCCTTTCATACACCCTTCACCCCTCGATTTGTTCTTAGTCTTTGAGAGTCTCTTATGTTTTGTCTCCCTCCCTCTCTGTGGCTTTTTTCCTTTCCTCTCTTCCCCTCCCCCATGGTTTTCTGCTAAGTCTCTCAAAATCCACCTAGGTGTGGAAGCATATGGTGTCTGTGGTATCTGTCTTTCTCTGACTGACTTATTTCACTTAGCATAATACCCTCCAGTTCCATCCACGTTGCTACGCATGGCCAGATTTCGTTCTTCCTCATTGCTGCTTAGTATTCCATTGTGTATATATATATACCACTTCTTCTTTTTCCATTCATCAGTTGATGGACGCTTATTCTCTTTCCATGATTTGGCTATTGTCAAAAGTGCTGCTATGAACATTGGGGTACACGTGCCCCTATGCATCAGCACTCCTGTGTCTCTTGGGTAGATTACTAGCAGTGCTAGTGCTGGGTCATAAGGTAGTTCTATTTTCATTTTTTTTTTGAGGAAACTCCACACCATTTTTCATAGCAGCTGCACTAATTTGCATTCCCACCAACAGTGTAGGAGGGTGCCTGTTTCTCCACATCCTCACCAGCATCTATAAGTTTCCTGATTTATTCATTTTAGCCACTCTAACCGGTGTGAGGTGGTATCTCAGTGTGATTTTGATTTGTTAACTAAGAAGTTTAAAAAATATATATTGAGGAATTAATGGAAAAAGTTCCAACCCTTTATCTGACAGCCCATTATTTGCAGTCTTGGCTGCAGTAACAGCCAATTTTTAGCAAAACTCTTCTTCTATTTTTACTTTATTTAGAAGGCATCATGACATTATAAGTAATAATTACTTTTCTCTATTTTAAATATTTCTAAGCATGTATTATTTTTCTGAGACTCACTCAGTGGTATATTGCATAGGTATTAGGGTGGATCTGGAAAGAACTGGCTGAAAAACATGAAAGGATGGGATAAAAAGATTTTGCAGCTATATTTGTTTTAAAAAGGAAAGAAACCAGTGGGAATTAATGGGGCATAATCAAATGAGGGACTGTATTCTTGTGACTTAAATAAAATAACTATGGGTTTGACTGGGGCAAGTCATTAAAGATTGATTGGTCTCAGTTTCTCACTTATAAAATTGGATAACAATATTTTCTTTAAAGCGTTTCTGTGAGGAATAAGAGAATATATATTAAGTGCTTATTATATTGGAAATCATTACATGTATTTGTAATATCTCTGTCAATTTTAACCAAAGGAAAAAAATTCCTTTCTCTCTAAATATTACAAAACTGCTTTATATTAATACAGATTTTCTGAACATTCTTTGAGTGTATGAGGTGGTGTGTGTATATGTGAGCTAGTGTTTATGCAATGTGTCTATAGATGCTTCTGCTTTTTAAAGTCATTAAAGTCACAGTTTTGTATTTTAAAAGGAAAAAAAACACATAAGAGTGGCAAAATATATTTTAAAAATTTAAAAATAAGACAATATATATTCTGCCTACAGGACACTCACTCAGACCTAAAGACACATACAGACTGAAAGTAAAGGGATGGAAAACATTTACGATACAAACGAAAGAAGAAAAAAAAACTGAGGTAGCAGCACTTAAATCAGAGAAAATAGACTTTATTTTTACTTCATTTTATTTTATTTTAATTCTTCATGCTCCCATGTTTTTTGGTATATTGTGTCATATTTTACACCCTTTTATTTTGTGAATACCTTGGCTGATTTTTACACAAATAGTTATTTTTACTGTTTTTGCGATTCCAGCTTTTCATATGCTCATGTGTGGTCTCTCCTTTCCACTCAAAGTGTTCCCTCTAATATTTATTGTAGGGCTGGCTTAATGGTCACAAATTCCTTTACTTTTTATTTGAGAAACTCTTTATCTCTTCTTCTATTTTAAATGATAGCCTTGCTGGAGAGGATATTCTTGGCTTCAGAGTTTTTCTCTTTCGGCACTTAGAATGTATCATGCTACTTTCTTCTGGCCAGCAAAGTTTCTGCTGAAAAATCCACTGATATGTATTTTAAAACAAAGAATGTAACAAGGGACAAAAATGATAATATATAATAAGAAAGGCATCAATCCAACAAAAGGATATAACAATTGTAAATATCTATACAGTGTAGCACCTAAATACATAAAGAAAAGATTAATGGAAATTAATGGAAATGAAGACAGAATAACAGTAGAGGACTTCAAAACCCTTCTTACATCAATGGCTAGGTCACCCAGGTAGAAAAACAATAAGAAAACAGTGTCTTTGAATGACATATTAGATATTAAGCTAGAAGTGAAGATGACAGAGGAGTAAGAGGACCCTAAGCTTGCCTCGTCCCTTGAACACAGCTACATAAATATCAAATCATTCTTAATAACAAATAAATTTGAGGACTGAGAGAACAAACTGCATATCTACAGGGAGTAAAACAGTTACATAGTGGAAGGTAGGAGCTGCAGAGAGTTGATTTGGGGGAGAAAAGAATTGTGGTTCTGCAAAGGGGAGGAAGCCCTGATAACGGAAAGAGAGACAGAGACGAGACAGAGAGAGAGAGAGAGAGAGAGAGAGAGAGAGAAGCACAGGGTATTCCATAAGAAAACCTCTTCTATAAAACCATTGACTGGGAAAAGGAGAGGGGCAGACTACCACAAGTTTTTATAAGCAGTGGAGCTCAAAATCTGAAGTTTTAGAAGAGGCCTGGAAATAGCCAGCATGGTCAGAGGATCCCCAGGGTCCCATAGGGAGAAAGAGTTCCCCTTTTTGGAGTGAACTTCGGAATGGTAGCATAGTAACTGAGACACCTGCTGAGGGTAGAAAACCTTGGTGCCAGCTTTTTGTTACACTTTACCATAAACACCAAACCACTGTGCAGTCATGTGACTGCTTGTCTCGGACAAACTGGCACTGGTCACAGTGTGGCAAGACCCTTCCCCAGAGGATCAGTGCAGGTTTGCACTGTGCTGGGATCCTAAAATTTGGATTTTTGAAACTGCCTGACATAAAGCACAGGAGTACAATGTGCCTGGCAGACAGACAGCTTGGACACAGACAAGGTAAAGACAGGGATATGAAAGAAGCCAGGGACACAAGAGAGAAGATTATTTACTCTTCTCTGAGGACTTCCTGAAGAGTGGTTGATACCCTCTCCACTCCAGAGAGTGGGATGATGCCATTTTTTCCTCCTGCCCACCAACATTTACAGACATCAGTGATTAACCCAGCCCTCCCCAGTGGAGGCTAGAGCTACTTGCATCAAGCTCCACCCCCTTGTATCTTGTAGCTATATCTCCACCAGAGCAAGTCTTCCTGAGATTCAGCACAGCAGGCCCTTTCACCAGAAGACCAGCCACAAACCCCTCACATGTACCAAGTCTACTGATCATAGAGTGCTGCAAAACTTCAGCTCTAGAGAAAATAAGTCTCTCTTCTTTTAACAAACTGACCAAAATATGCCTGTTATAACTTGCAACATGGTGGACAAGGTCCAGACACCTCTAACTGAAAACAAGAAGAACTTGCAGAGGAATGACCTGAAGGAAGAAACATTCAAAATAAAACAGCAGTGTAACACTCTGAAACACCAGCTGAAGTACCAGGCCCCAAAGAGTATAGGCCATCTTACTAATATAGCCGTTACTCAGGAGTGGAAATATAGCAGTATACTAACAATCACCCCCCCAAAAAAAGTGACCTAGACAAAATGACAAGACAGAGGAATTCACCCCAAAAGAAATAACAGGAAAAATTAGTAGCCAGGGAATTAATCAAAACAGATATAAGTAAGATGCCTGAACCAGAATTTAAAACAACAATCATAGGATACTAACTGAGCTTGAGCAAAGCATAGAAGACATTAGAGAATCATTATCCCTTACTGCAGAGATAAAATAATTAAGAACTAGCCAGGCAAAAATTAAAAAAAAAAATAAATGCTGTAACTGAGGTGTAAAACTGACTGACTGCAACAACAACAAGGATGAATGAAGCAGAGGAATGAATCAGTGATATAGAAGATAAAATTATGGAAAATAAAGAAGCTGAAAAGAAGAGGAAAAGAAAGGTATTGGACCACAAACGTAGACTTAGAGAACTCAGGAACTCCTTCAAGTGCAATAACATTTGTGTCACAGGAGTCTCAGAAGAAGAAGAGAGGGAAAAAGAAGCAGAAGATTAATTTGAACAAATTATAGCTGTAAAACTCCTCAATCTGGGGAAGTACACAGAAATAAAAATCCAAGAGGCAAAGATAACTCCCATTAAATTAAAGAAAATCCAGCACACACCAAGACATATTGGAGTCAAACTCATAAAATACACAGAAAAGGTAAGAAACCTGAAACCAGAAAAGGAAAATAAGTCCTTAACCTACAAGGAAAGACAAATCAGGTTTAAAGCAGATCTATCAGCAGAAACCTTGCAAGCCAGAGGGAAGTGGCAGGATATACTCAATGTGCTGAATGGGAAAAAAAATATGCACCCAAGAATACTTTATCCATCAAGGCTGTCATTCAGGATAAAAGGCGAGACAAAGAGATTCTTAGACAAACAAAAACTAAAGAAGGTTATCATCAATAAATCAGCCCAGCAGGAAATATTACAAGGGAATCTTGAATGGGAAAGAAAGACCATAAGCAAAAAAGATTGGAAAGGAACCGAGATCACTAGAAACACCAACTTAACACAATGGTACCACAATGGTTAGTGGTAACACAATGGCACTAAATTTGTATCTATCAATAATCATTCTGAAAATAAATGAACTAAATGCTACAATCAAATGACATAGGATATCAGAATGAATAAAAACAACAACAACAACAAAACGAAAACAAACCAAGATAAGAGCCATCTATATGCTGACCACAAAAGACCCATTTTAGAACTAAAGCCACATGCCGATTGAAAGTAAGGGTATTAAGAACCATCCATCATGCTAATTAAAGTCAAAAGAAAGATGGAATAGCCAAATTTATGTCACCCAAACTATATTTTAAACCAAATTCTGTAATAAAAGATGAAGAAGGGATTTATATCATAATTAAGAGATCTATCCATCAAGATGATCTAACAAGTGTAAATATTTATGCCCCCAACATGGAAACCCAAATATATAAATCAATTAATAACAAACATAAAGGGACTCATAGATAATAATACTATAATAGAAGGGAACTTTAATACCCCACTTTCAACAATGGACACATCATCTAAGCAGAAAATCAACAGGAAGCAATGGCATTGAAAGACACACTGGACCAGATAGACTTAACAGATATATTCAGAACATTTTATCCTAAAAAATAAGAATACATATTCTATTCAAGAGTAATGGAGCATTCACCAGAATAGATCACATATTGGAGCACATATCAGGCCTAAACAAGTACAAAAAAAGATTGAGATCATACCATACATCTTTTTCAAACACAACGCTATAAAACTTGATGTCAACCACAAGAAAATATTTAGAAAGGCCACAAATACATGTAGATTAAAGAACATCTTACTACACAATGAATTGGTTAACCAGGAAATTACAAAGAAATTTAAAAAATACATAGAAGCAAATGAAAATGAGAACACAACAGTCCAAAACCTTTGGAATGCAGCAAAGTTGGTCCTAAGAGGGAAGTATATTTCAATACAAGCCTACCTCAAGAAGCAAAGAAAGTCTCAAATACACAACCTACCCCTACACCAAAGAAGCTAGAAAAAGAACAGAAAATAAAACCTAAATCCAGCAAAAGAATGGAAATAGTAAAGATGAGAGGAGAAATAAAATGATATAGAAACTAAAAAACAAATAGTAGAACATACCAATGAAAGTAAGAGCTGGTTCTTTGAAAGAATTAACAAAGTAAGTCAGAGAAAGGCAGATACCATATGTTTCCACGCATAGGTGGATTTTGAGAGACTTAGTAGAAAACCATGGGGAAGGGGAAGAGGGGAAAGGAAAAAAGCCACAGGAAGGAGGTAGACAAAACATAAGAGACTCTCAAAGACTAAGAACAAACTGAGGGGTAAGGGGAGTGTGGGATTGGGGAGACTGGGTGATGGGCACAGAGGAGGGCACTTGTTGGTATGAGCATGGGATGTTGTATGGAAACCAATTTGACAATAAATTATTAAAAAAAAGAAAGAAAGAATTAACAAAGTTAATAACCCCTTAGCTAGATTTATCCAAAAGAAAAGAGAAAGAACACAATTAAATAAAATTATGAATGAAAGAGACCACAATCAACACCATAGAAATACAATCATAAGAGAATGTTACAAAAAATATATGCCAATAAACTGGGTAATCTGAAAGAAATGGATACATTCCTAGAAACATAAAAATTACCAGAACTGAAACAGGAAGAAACAGAAAATTTGAATAGACCCATAACCCGCAAATAAATAGAATCAGTAATAGAAAATCTCCCAACAAACAAGAGTCTAGGGTCATATAGCTTTCCAGAGAAATTCTACCAGACATTTAAAGAAGAGTTAATGTCTATTCTTCTCAAACTATTCCAAAAAATAGGAATGGAAGAAAAACTTCCAAACTCATTATATGAGGCCAGCATAACCTACATTCCAAACCCAGACAAAGACTTCACTAAAAAGTTGAAATACAGGCCAGTATCCTTGATGAACATGGATGCAAATATTCTCAACAAATTACTAGCAAATCAAATCAAAGAGTACATTAAAATAGTTAGTCACCATGATCAATTAGAATTTATTCCTGAGATTCAGGGGTGGTTCAGTATTTGTATATCAATCGACATGAACACCACATTAACAAAAGAAAGTGTAAGAACCATGTGATTATTCAATAGATACAGAAACAGTGTTTGAAAAAATACAGCGTGCATTCTTTTTTAAAATTTTTAATGTTTATTTTTGAGAGAGATAGAGACAGAGTGCAAGTGGGGGAGGGGCAGAAAGGGGAAGACAGAATCTGAAGCAGGCTCCAGGCTCCAAGCTGTCAGCACAGAATGTCAAGTGGGGCTTGAACTCACATACCACGAGATCATGAGCTGAGCCGAAGTCGGAGACTTAACTGACTGAGCCACCCAAATATCCCATCAGCATCCATTCTTGATAAAAACTGTCAACAAAGTAAAGATAGATAGAACATACCACAACATCATAAAGGCTATATACATTACACCCATAGCTAATATCATCCTTGATCAGGGAAAATCTGAGATCTTTTCCTCTATGATAGGAACAAGACAAGGATGTCCAATGTTTCCATTACCATTTAACATAGTACTAAAAGTCTTAACCTCAGCCATTAGATAACAAAAAGAAATAAAAGGCATTAAAATCAGCAAGAAAGAATTCAAAATTTCGCTATTTTCAGATGACATGATCTTCGATGTAGAAAACCTAAAATACATGAAATTAGCAAAGTAACAGGATATAAAATCAACATACAGAAATACGTCACATTTCTATACACCAATAATGAAGCAGAAGAAGAAGAAATCAAGAAATAGATACCATTTATAATTTCATCAAAATCAAAAGGTACCTAGCCTAGGAATAAACCTAACCAAAGAGATAAAAGATCTGTACTCTGAAAACAATAGAATACTTAGAAGCAAATTGAAGAGGACACAAAGAAATGGAAAAACGTTCCATGCTCGTGAATTGGAAGAACAAATCTTGTTTTACTACCCAAAGTAATGTACAAATTTAGCACAACGCTTATCAAAATACCACCAGTATTTTTCGCAGAGGTAGAAGAAAGAATCCTAAATTTTGTGTGAAACAGCAAAAGACCCTGAATAGCCAGAGCGATCCAGAAAAAGAAAAAAAAAAGCTGGAAGCATCATAATTCCAGACTTAAAGCTATATTATAAAGCTGTAGTTATCAAGATAGTATGGTGCTAGCACAGAAACAGATTCTATGGAATTTTCTAAAGAATCTAGAAAAAAAGAAATGGACCCACAAATGTGTTGCCAACTAATCTTTGACAAAACAGAAAAAAAAAGTATTCTTTAGAAAAAAGACAGTCTTTTCAGCAAATGGTGCTGGGAAAACTGGACAGCAACATGCAGAAGAATGAAACTGGACTACTTTCTTACACCATACACAGAAAGAAACTCAAAAGAATGAAAGACCTAAGTGTGAGACAGGGAACCATCAAAATCCTAGTGGATAACACAAGAAGCAACCTTTTTGACCTTGGCCATAGCAACTTTTTACTAGACACCTCTCTGAAAGCAAGGGAAACAAAAGCAAACATGAACTATTGAGATTTCAGCAAGATAAAAAGCTTCTGCACAGTGAAGGAAACAACACAACTAAGGGACAGCCTATGGAATGCAGGAAAATATTTTCAAGTGACATATCAGATATAGATTTAGTTCCAAAATCCTAAAATCACTTTTCCCAAGAAGAAATCCAGATGACTAACAAACACATGATAGGATGCTCAACATCACTCATCATCAGGGAAATAGAAATCAATACCTCAATGAGATGCCACCTCGCACCTGTCAGAATGGCTAAAATTAACAAAATAGGAAACATCAGGTGTTGGTGAGATGTGGAGAAAGGGGAACCTTCCTACACTGTTGGTGTGAATCCAAACTGGTGCACTCAACCTGGAAACAGTATGAAGGTTCCTCAAACAGTTAAAATTAGAACTACCTTACAAACCAGAAATTACACTACTAGGTATTTACACAAAAGATAAAAAACACAGATTCAAAGTGATACATGCATCCTGATGTTTATAGGAACATTATCGACAATAACCAAATTATGGGAAGAACTCAAATGTCCCTTGGCTGATGAATGGCTACAGAAGATGTGGTACATACAGGCAATGAAATATTAGTCATAAGAAGCATGAAATCTTGCCATTTGAAATGATGTGGATGGAGCTAGAGTGTATTATGCTAATCGAAATAAGTTGGTCAGAAAAGACAAATACCATATGATTTCACTCATATGCGGAATTTAAGAAACAAAGTAGATGAGTATATGGGACGGAAAAAAAAGACAGAAAGAAGGAAGCAAACTGTAAGAGACTCTTCATGATAGCAAACAAACTAAGTGTAAATGGAAGGAGATGGGTGGTGAATGGGTTAAATGGGTGATGGGTATTAATGAGGGTACTTGTCATAATGAGCACTAGGTGTTATATGTAAGTGATGAATCACTAAATTCTACTCTGACACCAATATTCCACTATATGTTAAGTAACTAGAATTTATTTTATTTATTAATTTTGAGGGAGAGAGAGAGAGAATCCCAAGCAGGCTCCACAGTGGCAGCCTGGGTGTAGCCCAATGTGGGACTTAAACTTATGAACTGTGAGGTCATGACCTGAGCCAAACCAGAGTCAGATGCTTAACCGACTGAGCCACCCAGGTGCTCTCCAATTTAAATTAAAAAAAATAGGAAAAATAAGAAATAAAAATAATAAAATTTTATACTTATAATTTCATAATAAAATGTTAAAAAATAATGACATATTAGAACAAATGGACATAACAAATATATACAGAACATTCCATCTAAATACAACAGTATGTACATTCTTTTCAAATGCATATGGAACATTCTCCAGAATATATCACATATTGTGTCACAAAACAAGCCTCAATAAATTTAAGAACATTACAGTCATACCATGCATTTTTTCTGACAATGATATAAAATTAGAAATAAATTACAAGATAAAAACGCAGAAAAAAACCCACAAACATGTGGAGACTAAACAAGACTATACTAAACAACCAATGGGTCAACAAAGCAGTTAAAGAAAAAATTTAAAAACATACATGGAAATGAAAATTAAACACAATAGTCCAAAATCTTTAGAAAATAAAGAACGCAATTTTAAGAGTTGTAAAAGTGAAAAGTTACAGGTTTGCTTCAAGAAACAAACCAAAAGGCCCAATCTAACCTTACATATAAAAGACCTACGAAAAGAAGAACAAGCAAAGCCCAGAGTAATTACAAGGAAAGAAATAATAAAGACAAGAGCAGAAATAAATGGCATAGAAACTTAAAAAAAACAATCTCAGGTCAAGATCTCACAGTTTGTGGGTTCAAGCCTCATATTGGGGTCTGTGCTGACAGTGTGGAACCTGCTTGGGATTCTCTGTCTCCCCCTCACTCTAAAAAAAAACATAAACATTTAAAAAATAAAAATAAAAACAATAAATCTGAGAGCCATTTTTTAAGCAAACTAAATTGATTAACCCGTAAGCCAGACTCATGAAGAAAAAAAGTACCCCCAAAATGAAAACAGAATTGAGAGAGACATAACAACTGACATCACAGACATAAAAAGTGATTAGAATAGAATACTACAAAAAATTACATGTCAACAAATTGTACAACCTAGCTAAAAATGATACATTTCTGGAGAAATACAATCTTCCAAAATTCAATAAAGAAAAAAGAAAATATCTGAATAGATCAATTACTAGTAACAAAATTGAATTAGTAATAATAATAATAAAAAGAAACTATCAAAAAATAAAAGTTCAGGACTAGATAGATTCGCAGGTGAATTCTACCAAATATTAAAAAAAAAGAAAAACAGTTAATATCTATCCTCGAACTATTCCAAAAGAATAGAAAAGAAAGGAAAATTTCCAAATACATTCTATGAGGCCAGCATTACCCTTATACCAAAACAAGACAGAGATATCACAAAAAAGAAAATTATACGTTATATCCCTGATGAACATAGATGCAAAATACCTCACCAAAATATTAGCAAACCATATTCAATAGAACATTAAAAACATCATTCACAATCATCAAGTTCGATTTATTGTGAAGATGTAAATGAGTCACCGTGATACACCACATAAGCAAAATGAAGGTTAAAAATCACATAATCATCTCAATGGAAGCAGAAAAAAAAACATTAGACTGTCAGGAGCCATCATGGGCTCATAGGTTGAGAAGCCTCCCTGTGTGGATAATGCAGATGTTGCAAGGTCTCCTGCCGACCAACTGGCACCCAATACTATCTCCTTCTAATAACCTTTCTGGCTGGACTTCTTGAACAGCTCTGGTTGACCTCAAGAGATGTAACGCTCTTTTGTTTTATGGCATATGGAAAAAGGGACCTGGAATGCGATGCCTTGATGGGTAACATCTGAATGAGAGTAACCTGGCTAGAAGTAACCTCAGAGTTGCCTCTTGGGGATAAGTTACACAGATTGATAGCAGTTATGAGTTGGCTAAAATTGGTGTAACTTATGTAGACGTTAGGCCCCTATTGTGTAAATTCACTCACTTATAAGCAAAGGAACTTAGGCAGGCATTAGACAATTATGTCTCTACCAAGTAAGTTACCCTTCCTCCATTAACAATTAACAGAGGTCTTAAGGCAGCAATGTTTGTGCCACCTGCTTGCTCAAGGTTACAATAACAACCCTGCTTTCTTCTTGTCAAAAACAGTGTATGTTCATTAGCTTAGAAATAGAATCAAAAAACAGCTAAGACTCTTCTTCAAGGTCTGGGAAATTGACATTATACACACTATATCCATTCTTTAACTATCTTCTAAAAAAGTAATATCCATTGTATATAAGTACCATAACTTCTTTATCCATTCGTCAGTTGATGGGCACTTGGTCTCTTTCCATGATTTGGCTATTGTCGAAAGTGCTGCTATGAACATTGGGGTACACGTGCTGGCAATGAGAAAAAATGAAATCTGGCCATGTGTAGCAACATGGATGGAACTGGAGGGTATTATGTTAAGTGAAATAAGTCAGTCAGAAAAAGACAGATACCATATGTTTCCACGAATAGGTGGACTTTGTGAGACTAAGCAAAAACCAGGGGGAGGGGAGGAGGGGAAAGAAAAAAAAAGACACAGAGAGGGAGGGAGATAAAACATAAGAGACTCTCAAAGACTAAGAAAAAACTGAGGGTAAGGGGGATGAGGGAGGGGGGAGAGGGGGTGATGGGCATTAAAAAGGGCACATGTTGGGATGAACACTGGGTGTTATATGTAAACCAATTTGAAAATAAACTATTATAACAAAAAAAAAAAGTAATATCCTTTGATGTAATGTAACTCACTGCCTATTAATAAAGATACTGAGACCAGCTGGGCAGAGTTGTCTACTGGTTCCAGAAACAAAGCAGCTCTCTCGAGTCATTTATCGTGCCAACACCGTTCTTCCTTTGGGGACTCCTGGTCTTGGCAGAGCTGGACTCCGGCATTAGACAAAATTAAACATTCATTCATGACAAAAACTCTCAGCAAAGTGGTGTGCAGAGAACATACCTCAACATAAGAAATGTTATACATAGGAAACCTACAGCTAATATCGTACTCAACGGTGAAAAAATGAGAGCTTTATCTCTAAAATCAGGAATAAGACAAGGATTTCCACTCTTGCCACTTTTATTCAATATAGTACTGGAAGTCCTAGCCACAGCAATCAGACAATTAAAATAAGTAAAAGGCATCAATATTGATAAAGATGTTAAACTGTCACCATTCGCAGATGACATGGTACTATACATAGAAAATTCTTAAGACTCCACCAAAAAACTACTAGAAGTACTAAATGAATTCAATAAAGTTGCAGGATACAAAATTAATACCCAGAAAATTGGTAGTGTTTTTATACACTAAAAACAAAGTAGAAGAAAGAGAAACTTTAAACATGACTCCATTGACCACAGCACCAATAAAATACCTAGGAGTAAGCTTAACCTAGGAATAAGCTTAAGTAAGAATGGGCAAAACACCCATTCTCTGAAAACTATAAAACATTGATGAAAGAAATTGAAGATCACACAAAGAAATGGAAGGACAGTCCATGCTTATGGATTGGAAGAATGAATATTGTTAAAACATCCATAATACACAAAGAAACCTATGAATTCAATGTAATTCCTATCAAAATACCAAACACGCTTTTCATAAAACTAGAAGAATAATACTAAAATTTGTTTGGAAACACAAAAGGTTGTCAATAGCCAGAGTAATTTTGAGATCAAAACATGCTGGAGTTATCACAATTCTAGATTTCAAGATATACTACAAAGATAAAGTAATCAAAACTGTATAGTACTGACACAAAACTAGATACATAAATCTATGAACATAATAAAGTGCTCAAACGGGCTTATATAGTCTTATATGGTCACTTATATGGTCAAATAATCTATGGGGGAAAAAGGCAAGAATCTACAACGGGGAAAAGATAGTCTTTTCAATAAATAATACTGGGAAAACAGGACATCTACATGTAAAAGAATGAAATTGGACCAGTTTCTAACACCATACACAAAATAAACTCAAAATAAAATAAAGACCTAAATGTGAGACCTAAAACCTAAAAAAATATTAGAAGAAAACACAGGTAATAATTATTCTGACATCAGCTGTAGCAACATTTTTCTAGATATGCCTCTTTAGGCAAGGGAAATGGGTTACTTCAAAATAAAAGACTTCTTCACAGCCTGGAAGCTATCAAAAAAACAAAAAGGGAACTTACTGAATGGGAGAAGATATTTCCAAATGATATTTTCAATAAGGGGTTAATATCCAAACTGTATAAAGAACTTATACAGCTAGACAGCAAATAAACAATCTGAGTTTTAAAAATGGACTGTGGACCAAAATAGACATTTTTCCAAAAAGACATACAGATAGGCAATAGACACATGAAAAGATGCTCAACATTACTAGTCATTAGGGAAAGGCAAATCAAAATCACAACAAGATATCACCCTATGCCTGTCAAAATGGCTAGAATCAAAAATACAAGATATAACAAACATTGGAAAGGATGTGGAGAAAAAGGAACTTTTGTATACTGTTGGTTGGAGTATAAATTGAAATAGCCACTGTGAAAACAGTATGGAGTTTCCTCAAAAAATTCAAAATAAAAATACCACATGCTCTTAATCGTACACTATTAAGTATTTACCGAAAGGAAATAAAAACACTTTCAAATATATGTGTGTATATATGTATATGTATATGTATGTGTATATATATATATATATATACACAAAATAAACTCAAAATGGATTAAAGACCTAAATGTAAGACCTAAAACCTAAAAAATATTAGAAGAAACCACAGGTAATGATTATTCTGACATATATATATATATATATGTATATATATATATATATATACACATATACATACGTGTATGTGTATATATATGTGTATATATATACACATTCCTATGTTTGTTGCAGGATCACTTACAATAGTCAATATAGGAAGCAACACAAGAGTCCATCGATAGCTGATTGGATATGGAAGGCATATAGAGATACATATATATAATGGATAATATTATGTAGCTATAAAAAAAGGATAAGGTCGTTTCATCTGTGACAACATAGATGGATCAAGAGGGTATTAGGGTAAATGAAATAAGTCAAACAAGGAAAGAGAAGTACCACATAATTTTACTCATATGTGGGACGTAAAAACCAATCAAATGAATAAACAAACAAAAGGAAGCATTAGACTCATAAGTACAGAAAACCAACTAATTATTTCCAGATGACAGAAGGTGGGGTGCTTGGCAACATGGGAGCAGGAGATACAGTCTTCCAGTTATGAAATGAATAAGTAATGGGAATAAAAAGCACACCATAAGAAATATAGGCCAGAGTGGCTTCACCAGTTTGCATTTCCACCAACAGTGCAGGAGGGCTCCCCTTTCTCCACTTCTTGACAACATTTGTTTGTTGTGGTGTCAAATTCAGCCATTCTGACAGGTGTGATGTGATATCTCATTGTAGTTTTCATTTGTGTTTCCCTGATGATGAGGGATGTTCAGCATCTTTTCATGTGTCTGATGGCCACCTGCATATCTTCTTTGGAAAAATAACTACTCATGTGTTCTGCCAATTTTTTAATTAGATTATTCATTTTTGGGTGTTGAGTTTTATAAATTCTTTATGTATTTTGGGTACTAACCCTTTATCAGATATGTCGTTTTCAAATATTTTCTCCCATTCCTTAGGTTGCCTTTTAATTTTGTTGACTGTTCCTTCTATGTACAGAAACTTTTATTTTCATAAAGTCCCAATAGTTTATGTTTGCTTTTGTTTCCCTTGCTTCAAAAGGCATATAGAAAGAAGCTGCCACAGCTGATGTCAAAGAGTTTACTGTCGAGGCGCCTGGGTGGCTCAGTTGGTTAAGTGTCTGACTCTTGATTTTGGCTCAGTTCAGGATTATGGGATTGAGTACTTCATCAGGCTCTGTGCTGACAGCATGGAACCTGCAAGGAATTCTCTCTCACCTCTCCCTGACTCGCTCACATGTGCTCACTCTCTCAAAATAATAAACATAAAAATAAAAAAAAACAACAAAAAACAAAACAAAACATGTCTTTTCCTCTGGCATTTTAATGGTTTCGGGACTCACATTTAGGTCTTTCACCCATTTTGAATTTATTTCTGTGTTTGGTGTAAGAAACTGGTACAGTTTCATTCTTTTGCATGTTGCCATCCAGTTTTCCCAACACCATTTGTTAAAAAGGCTGTTTCCCTCCCCCACTGGATATTCCTTCCTGCTTTCTCAAAATTAGCTGATCATATAGTTGTGGGTTCCTTTTTGGTTTTTCTATTCTGCACTATTGATAAATATGTCTGTTTTTGTACCAGGATCATGCTGTTTTGATCACTGCAGCTTTGCATATAACTTGAAGTCTGAAGTTGAGATGCCTTAAGGTTGCTTTTATTTTTCAAGGTTGTTTTGGTTATTTGTAGACTTTTGTGGTTCAATAGAAATTTTAGGATACTTTGTTCTAGTTCTGTGAAAAACGCCATTGGTATTTTGACCAAGATTGCATTAAATGTGTAGACTACTTTGTTTAGCACAGACATTTTTTGTAATATTTATTATTGCAATGCATGAGCATGGAATGTCTTCAGAATAATTTTCAGAATATAGGTCTTTCACCTCTTTGGTTAGGTTATTCCTAGGTATCTTACAGTTTTTGGTAAAATTGTAAATTGGATTGGTTCCTTAGTTTCTTTTTCTGCTGATTCATTATTGGATATACCATTTCTATATAAAAAATGCAACAGATTTCTGTATATCAATTTTGTATCCTGACAGTTTACTGAATTTTTTTATCACTTCTAGCAGTTTTTAGGTGGAGTCTTTCATATTTTCTGTATAGTACAAATAGTGAAAGTTTCACTTCTTCTTTGTCAATTTTGATTCCTTCCATTTCCTTTTGTTGTCTGACCTAGCTGTGTCTAGGTCTTCCAGTGGTATATTTAACAACGGTAGTGAGAATGGGCAACCCTGTCTTGTTCCTGATCATAGAGGAAAAGCTGTCAGTTTTTCCCCATTGAGGATTATCAGTTACTCTGGAACACAGTATAGAGATTCCTCAAAACGTTAAAAATTGAACTACCCAACAATCCAGTAATTGCACCAAAAGATATTTACTGAAAGAATACAAAAATAGTAATTCAAAAGAATATATGCACCCTTATGTTTATAGTAGCATTATCTGTAATAGCCAAATTGTGGAAACATTTGAGTGTCCATTGACTAATAAATGACTAATAAATGACTAATAAATATATATATATTATTCTTTTATATATAAAAGAATCAGGGCCAACATGGCAGAGGAGTAGGGGGACCCAGTATTCCCCTTGTCTTTCAAACTGAGAAGGACTGAAATCAAAGGACTCTCAACGCCAAGAGTCTGGGAGGAAAGGTGTTGCAGTCTACAAGGAATGGAAAGTGAAACCCAGAAAACGCCCCAGGGAACGTGAGTGTAATCTGGGGCGAATAAAACGAATGAACTGTGGGATACGGAGCTGAGGGGAGGGAGAGCCTTCTTTGGAGAAATCCAGGAAAGTGCGGAGCAGGCCATCTGAATGAGAGAAAAAACATCTCTCATCTGAATGAGAGAAAAAACAGGCAAAGAGGGAGAGACCACCATCCAGTCCCCAAATGCAGGGCTTTTGAAGAAAAGTTCTGTTGATAACAGCAGAACTCTCAGCAGAACTCTCTTCATACTGGGGCTAGCAGCAGGGGCCCAGTCAGCCCACATCATGCAGAGGCACCGAGCTACCTGCAGATCACTTATAACCCAGGGACACAATTTACAGCGAAACTTGGTGTAGTAGGCGAAGAGTGCACGGGGCTCGCAACCGCCCAGCAAACCGCACTACGCCGGCACCCCTTGCAGAGTGAGGACAGAAATAAGAGAGTGATTAGAGGCTCTGGGGCTGGGAAGAAGGAACTGAAGGGACGCCATTGTTATCTCCCAAGGCAACAAAAACCTGCTGCAGGAAGCCATCCCGCCGGCAGTGGAGGCAGGACCCGCCTACACAAAACCACACTCCTCCACATAGAAAGAAACCTTCCAGCGGGAACGACAGATGACAGATGCAGAGTTCAGACTGCTGCCTGGAGTAACTCCAGATCATTTCTTCTGTTTTAAATATATGCTCCCCTTTCTCCTTCTTACCGATCCCCACCCCTGAGCAGGCCATCCAGGGTATAGGCTGGCTTAAACAGACTTTTAACCCAGTCTCTCGAGGCATGTTCTACACCTCTTTCCGTACTTTCTTATCACTCTCTCTGGAATAACCAGGCCATATAGTTCATCTGTGCAACATCCAACATCATTCCTTTTTCCTTGCATCTGTCCTTATTCTGATTTCTCTCTGGATTAAGCCCTTCAGTCACTCTACCTGGACAAAGTTCATTTTCTTCTTCCTCCCACAACTGTCATTATTCTCTGTGTATATACTCTGCCATCACCACAGTGCACGCCCTGTCCTTAACGTGTAGCTGGTACTTCAGGACATATGCCCTCAGAGTGTCATTTGTTATTCTTTTTTCTCTTGTGAACTGCTTGTCTGTATCATTTGTCAGTACGTTTGAGTGTTTCTGTTTTGTGTTTCTCTGTTGGTCTCTTTTCCTTTCTAGGGCGAACTCGATAAACAGTTTAAACCACACCTAGCCAAAATGATAAAATGGAATTCTCCTCAAAAGAAACTACAGGAAGTAGTAACAGCTCAAGAACTGATGAAACAGATATAAACAACATAACAGAACATGAATGTAGAATGATAAACATAAAACTAATTGCTGGGCTTGAAAAAAAGCATAGATGAATGCAAGGGGTCTCTCACAGCAGAGATCAAAGACCTTAAAAACGGTCAGGAGGAATTTAAAAAAATGCCTTCAATGAAGTGTAAAACAAATTGGAGGCAGCCACAGCACGGATTGAAGAGGCAGAAGACAGAGTAAGTGAATTAGAAGATAAAATTATGGAAAAAGAGGAAGCAGAGTAAAAGAGAGAGAAGCTGATTCAGGAACAGGAAAGGAGAATTTGAGAGCTGAGCAATGCACTCAAGTGAAATAATATCCGTATCATAGGAATTCCAGAGGAAGAAGAGAGAGAGAAAGGAGTCGAAGGGGTGCATGAACAAATCATTGCTGAGAACTTCCACAACATGAGGAAGGAAACAGGCATGGAAATCCAAGAGGCACAGAGAACTCCCCTCAGACGTAATTTGAATATATCTTCTGCACGACACCTCATAGTGAAAATGGCAAAATATAAGGACAGAAAGAGAATTCTGAAAGCAGTTAGTGAAAAACGGGTCTTAACATAAATATAGACACATAAGGATTGTAGCTGACTTATCTACAGAAACTTGGCAAACCATAAAAGAATGGCAGGATATCTTCAATGTGGTGAACAGGAAGGATATGCACCCAAGAATCCTATAGCCGGTCAGCCTGTCATTCAGAATAGAAGGAGAGAAAGGTTTTCCAAAAAAAAAAAAAAAAAAAAAAACAACTGAAGGAATTCGTCACAAATAAACCAGCAATACAGGAGATCCTGAGGGGCTCTATGAAGGAACGGTTGCAAAGAACACAAACTACCAGAGACATCGTTACAAGCATGAAACCTCCAGATAACACCGTGACTCTACATCCATATTTTTCAATATTAACACTGAATGTAAATGGAATAAATGTGCCATTCAAAAGACACAGGGTAACAGAATGGATAAAAAAACAAAACAAAACAAGACCCATCGATTTGCTGTCTTCAAGAGACTCATTTTAGACCTGAGGAAAACTTCAGATGGAAAGTGATCGGATGGAGAAATATATACAAAGCTACTGGAAGTCAGAGAAAGCTGGAGTAGCTACACTTATATCAGACAAACTAGACTTTAAAATAAATGATGTAAAAAGAGTTAAAGAAGGACATTATATAATAATCATAGGCACTATCCAGCAGGAAGAGCTAACAATTATAACTATCTATGTGTCAAATTCGGGGGCACCCAAATTTGTAAAACAACTAATTACAAACATAAGCAACCTTATCGATACAAATGTCCTAATTGTAGGGTACCTTAACACTCCACTCTCAGCATTGGATAGACCAACAAAACAGAAAATAACTACAGAAACAATGGCTCTGAACGACACATTAGAACAGATGGGCATAACTGACATCTTCAGGGTTATTCATCCAGAAGGAAAGAAATTTACATTCTCCACAACTGCACAGGGTACATTTTCCAAGATAGACATCATTCTAGGGCACAGGGAAGCTCTGAATAAATGTAAAAGAGTTGAGATCATACCGTGCACACTTTCAGACCACAGTGCTTTGAAACTTGAAATCAACCACAGGAGAAAGCCTGGAAAATCCCCAAAAACATGGAGGCTAAAGAAAAACCTACTAAAAGACAAGGGGGTCAACCAAGCAATCAGAGAAGAAGTTAAAATATACATGGAAACAAATGAAAATGAAAACACAACAATCCAAACGCTTTGAGATGTGGCAAAGGCAGTCCTGAGAGGGAAATATATTGCAATCCAGGCCCATCTCAAGAAACAAGATAAATCACTAACAAAAACTCTAACAGCACACCTAAAGGAACTAGAAGCAGAACAGCTAACACACCCCAAACCCAGGAGAAAGAAAGAAATAACAAAGATCGGGGAAGAAATTAATCATTTGGAAACAGAAAAAGCAGTGGAACAGATCAATGAAACCAAGAGCTGTTTTTTTGTAAAAATAAACAAAATAGACAGACCTCTAGCCAGGCTTCTCAAAAAGAAAAGAGAGAGAACCAAAATAAATAAAATCACGAATGAAAAGGGTGTACACACAACCAATTCTTCAGAAATACAAGCAATTGTCAGAGAATACTATGAAAAATTATATGCCACCAAACTCGACAACCTGGAAAAAAGGAAAAATTTCTAAATAGCCACACACTACCAAAACTCAATCCGGAAGAAATAGAAAATTTGAACAGACCAATAACCAGGGAAGAAATAGAATCAGTGATCAAAAGTATCCCAAGAAATAAACGCCCTGGACCAGATGACTTCCCTGCGGAATTCTACCAGACATTTAAAACAGAGTTAATACCTATCCTCCTCAAGCTGTTCCAAAAAATTGAAATGGAAGGAAAACTCCCGGACTCATTCTATGAAGCCAGCATCACTTTGATTCCCAAACCAGATACAGACCCAGCAAAAAAAGAGAACAACAGGCCAATATCCCTGATGAATACGGATACCAAAATTCTCAACAAAGTACTAGAAAATTGAATCCAGCATCATATAAATAGAATAATTCACCATGATCAAGTAGGATCCATCCCTGGGTTGTACGGTTGGTTCAATATTCACAAATCAATCAATGTGACACATCACACTAACAAAAGGAAATATAAGAATATTTCCTGCATCTGTTAGTAGATGCAGAAAAAGCATTTGACAAAATACAGCACCCTTTCCTTATAAAAACCCTCGAGAAAGTCAGGATAGGAGGAACATACTTAAATATCATAAAAGCTGTTTATGGAAAGCCCACAGCTAATATCATCCTCATTGGGGAAAAACTGAGACCTTTCCCCCCTAAGATCAGGAACACGACATGGGTGTCCTCTCTTGCCTCTGCTTTTAACATAATGTTGGAGGTCCTAACATCAGCAATCAGACAACAAAACAAAATAAAAGACATCAAGATTGGCAAGGATGAAGTCAAACTTTCATGTTTTGCAGATGACATGATACTTTACATGGAAAATCCGATGGAATCCACCAAGAGCCTACTAGAACTGATCCATGAATTCGGCAAAGTTGCAGGGTACAAAATCAATGTACAGAAATTGGTGGCATTTCTATACACCAACAATGAAGCAGCAGAAAGAGAATTCAAGAAACTAATCCCATTCACAATTGCACCAAAAACCATAAAATACCTAGGAATAAACCTAACCAAAGATGTAAAAGATCTCTACACTGAAATCTATAAAAAACTTATGAAGGAAATTGAGGAAAACCCAAGGAAATGGAAAAACATCCCATGCTCATGATTGGAAGAATAAATATCGTTAAAACGGCAATACTACCCAAAGCAGTCTACACATTCAATGCAATCCCAATCAAAATTGCACCAGCATTCTTCTCAAATCTAGAGCAAACAATCTTAAACTTTGTATGGAACCACAAAAGACCCCGAATTGCCAAAGTAATACTGAAGAATAAAACCAAGGCAGGAGGCATTGCAATCCCAGACTTTCACCTATGTTACAAATCAGTAATCATCAAGACAGTATGGTTTGGGCACAAAAACAGACACATAGACCAATGGAATAGAATAGAAAACTCAGAAATTGACCCACAGGTGTATGGCCAACTAATCTTTGACAAAGCGGGAAAGAGTATCCAATGGAAATAGTCAGCCTCTTTAGTAAATGGTGCTGGGAGAACTGGACAGCAACATGCAAAAGAATGAAACTAGACCATTTCCTTACACTACTCACAAAAATAAACTCTAAATGGATGATGGATCTGAATTTGAGACAGGAAACCATCAAAATCCTAGAGGAGAAAGCAGGAAAAAAGCCTCTTTGACCTAAGACCCACCAATTTCTTACTCGACACATCTACAAAGGCAAGGGAATTAAAAGCAAAACTGAACTACTGGGACCTCATCAAGATAAAAATCTTCTGCACTGCAAAGGAAACAACCAACAAAACCTATCGGCAACCAACAGAAGGGGAAAAGATAAATGCAAATGACATATCAGATAAAGGACTAGTATGCAAAATCTATAAAGAACTTACCAAACTCCACACCTGAAAAATGAATAATCCAGTGAAGAAATGGGCGGAAGATATGAATAGACACTTCTCCAAAGAGGACATCCAAATGGCAAACAGACACATGAAACGATGCTCAATGTCACTCATCATCAGGGAAATACAAATCAAAACCACACGGAGATACCACCTCACACCAATCAGAGTGGCTAAAATGAACTAATCAGGAAACTATAGATGCTGGCGAGAATGTGGAGAAACAGGCACCCTCTTGCACTGTTGGTGGGAATGCAAACTGATGTAGCCACTCTGGGGACTGTGTGGAAGTTCATCAAAGAAATGAAAATAGAACTACCCTATGACCCAGCAATAGCACTGTTAGGAATCTCCCCCAAGAGATACAGGACTGCTGATGCATAGGGGCACGTGTACCCTGATGTTTATAACAGCACTTTCAACAATAGCCAAATCATGGAAAGAGACTAAGTGTCCATCAACTGATGAATGGATAAAGAAAATGTCATATATATATACATATATATATATGTATATATATATGTATATATACATAGGTATATATATATGTATATATATATATACAATGGAATACACTGCAGCAATGAGAAAGAATGAATCTGGCCATGTGTGGCAACATTGATGGAACTGGAGGGTATTATGCTGAGTGAAATAAGTCAATTAGAGAAAGACAGATGCCATATGTCTCCACACATATGTGGGCTTTGAGAGACTTAACAGAAAACCAGGGGAGAGGGGAAAAGGTGAAGGGAAAAAGCCACAGAGAGGGAGGGAGACAAAACATAAGAGATTTCCAAAGACTAAGAACAAACTGAGGGGAGAGGGGGATATGGGTGGTGGGAGAGTGGGTGGCGGGCACAGAGGAGGGCACTTGGGATGAGCACTGGGTGTTGTATGGAAACAAATTTGACAATAAATTATTTAAAAACAAAAAGAAATGTTTCCCTTTTCAATGATGTGCATGGAGGTAGAGAGTGTTATGCTAAGTGAAATAAGTCAGAGAAAGACAAATACCTATGATTTCACTATATGTGTAATTTAAGAAACAAAATATACAAGTGCAGGGTAAAAAGTGAAAGATGCAAATTGAGAAAAAGACTCTTAACTTTAGAGAATAAACTGATGGTTACTGGAGGGTAGGTGGGTGGGAGGATGGGTTAAATAGGTAATGACAATTAAGGAGTACACTTGTGATGAGCACTGGGTGTTGTATAGAAGTATTGAATCACTATATGGTACACTTGAAACTAATATTACCTGGTATGTTAACTACCTGGAATGTCAAAAAAACTTAAAAAAATGAAATATAGTTAATGATATTGTAATAACATTGTATGGTGTCAGATATTAGCTACAATAATGGTGATCATAGCAAAATGTATAAAATTCTCATATCACTATGTTGTGCATCTAAAACTAATTTAATATTGTGTGTCAATAATAGTGAAAAAAATCCTAAAACATCAAATATTCCAGGACTGAATCAGGAAGAAATACAAAACCTGAGGAGACCAATTACAAGTAATGAAACTAAATCAGTAATCAAAAGACACCCATCTAGGACTAGATGGCTTCGTAGGTGAATTGTGTCAAATATTTAAAGAGTTAATATGCATCCTTCTCAAACTATTCCAAAAAAAATGAAGAGGAAGAAATGGTTTCAAACTCATTCTATGAGGCCAGCCTACCATTGTATGAAATGTAGACAAATACACTTGAAAATAATTAGAGATAAATATTCTTGATGAGAGTAGATGTAAAAATATTCATCAAAATATTAGCAAATCAGTTTGACAAAACATCAAAAGGATCATACATCATGGTGTAATGGGATTTATTTCAGGGATTCGAGAATGATTCAGTATCCACAAATCAATTAACCGACACACCTTATTAATAAAGGATAAAAAATATATGATCATCTTAATAGATGTGAAAAAATCATTTGATGAAATTTATCATCAATTTATGATAAAAAAATCTTTAAAAAGTGGATATAGAGGGAATGCACCTCAATGTAATAAAGGCCTTGTATGAAAAATCCACAGCTAACATCATGCTCAATATTGAAAAACTGAGAAGTTTTCCTCTACGATCAGGATGAAAACAAGAATGTATACTCTCACCACTTTTATTCAACATAGTTTGGGTGTCCTATATGGGGCAATTAAACAAGAAAAAGAAATAAGAGGCATTAGATTGGTAAGGAAGAAGTAAAAGTGTCACTATTTGCAGATGACATGATACTATACTTATAAAACCCTGAAGATTCCACCAAAAACGATTAGAATTGATAAAAATGAGTGCAGAAATGTTGCAAGATACAAAATGAATACACAGGAATCTTTTTTATGTCTATACACTAATAACAACCTACAGAAACTATGAAACAATCTCATTTACAATTTTATCAAAAAGAATATAATATTTAGGAATAAACTTAACCAAGTGAAAGACCTGCACTTGGAAAACTTTCAAACATTGGTGAAATAAATTAAAGGTGAGGCAAATTAATGGAAAGATTATTTTCTTATGGATTGGAAAATTAATATTGTCAAAACATCCATGCTGCCCAAAACAATCTACAAATGCATCAATCTCTAACATAATACCAACAGTATTTTTCACAGAACTAGAACAAATAATCATCAAATTTGTATGAAAACACAGAAGACCCTGAATAGGCAAGGCAA
Organism: Paguma larvata; assembly: GCA_030068075.1. NCBI lineage: Eukaryota > Metazoa > Chordata > Mammalia > Carnivora > Viverridae > Paguma > Paguma larvata. The sequence goes on along the minus strand of CM057830.1, from coordinate 48,899,465 downwards.
CCTTAAAAAACAACAGTTCTGTAGGTATCACAATCCCAGATTTTAAACTATACTTCAAAGCGACAGCAATCAAATCATATGGCACTGGCATAAAACTAGACAGATAGATTAATAGAATGGAATATAAAGCCCAAAAATAAACCCACATTAGGAAGAGTTCTAAGATGGCAGCATAGTAGGAGGACCCTAGGTTTGCCTCATCCTTCAAACATAGCTAGATAACTATAAAAGTATTCTTGATGCCCAAGAAATCAACTTGAGGACTGACAGAAAAAACCGCACAATTAGAGGGAGAGAAGAGGCCACATTGAGGAAGGTAGGAAGTGCAGAGTTGTGGTTTGGGGGATAAATGGATCATGGGTGTTGCAGAGGGTAGGGTTCTCTGATCATAGAGAAAGGCAAGAGAGAGTGGATCCCATAGGGATACACACAAGGAGAGCACTTCCCCAAAGCCATTGGATAAGAAAATGAAAGAGGTGATTTTCCTGAGCTTTTTCAACCAGTGAGGATCAAGAACCAGAGTTTTAGAGGTCAGAGGGCTTGCCTGGGATAGAGACCTGAGGGTGCTGCCCTACTCCTAGAGCGAAGGCAGACAAGCAACACTGAGGCAAATGGTGAGATCTGAGGATCACCTAAGTCACATGGGGAGAGGCTATTTGCTTTTCTTGGAGCATATCTGAGAGAGTTGGTGTTCACAGAGATTCCTCTCCCAGGACAAAAGTACCAGTGGGCTCCATTTCCCTTCCCCATCCCTCAGCATAGTTGAAGAGACACATGGCGAGGGCACTTAAACAGACACTGGTTCTTTAGCCTCCTTGGCTCCAAATCCCATACCCATGCACGCTGTCAAAACTGCCTTTCTCTGGCAAAACTGCATCAGTCTCAGCATGACAATACCCTCACTCAGAAGACTAGCATAGGCCCCTGCCACAGTATGTATCTAAAGTTTGGAGTTTTAAAAGTCAGCAGGGATGGCTGGGATAGAGCCAACAGTGCACTGTGCTGCTCCGGTCAAGCAACTTAAAGATAGACAGCATGAAAACAATGATTTGAAAACGACCTTGGGTACAAAAGGGGAAACCAATCACTCCTCTGAAAGTGCTTCACTGAGAGCGGCAAGCACAGAGATCACTCTCCAGGACAAGGAAGTTGGCTGGAGCCATTTTCTTCCCCTGCTGTTCAGCATAAACCAACTTCAGTAAACAGCACAGCACAGCACCAACACTGGCTACCTACCCTCTTTACACCACGTCCTGCGCCTCTGTACCCTGCTGGTACTACTTTTCTCAGGTGACGGTGCCTAAAGACCAGCACGGGAGGCCCCTTCCCCAGAAGGCCAGCAGAAACATCAATAAGCACCACGTCAACCAACCATAGAGTTCTGCAAGGCTTCAGTTATAGTGGAAGTAACATCAGGTCTCATTTAACAAGCCAACCAGAGCACACCTAGTTAAAACTCGCCACTCTCTTGTTAAGTTCCAAACACTGCCCACTGCAAGCAAGGAGAGCCTCTGCAGACCTGAGGGATAAAGCAGCCAAAACACAGCAGCAGGGTGCATGCAGCACACACCAGGGACACACCCTGGAAATTATATAACATCTTTTTCTTAAAGTCATTAGTATCAAGAGGAGGGAAAATAATAGGCTTTCTAACACAGAGAAGAAGACAGAAACCTAGACAAAATGCCAAGACAGAAGAATTCATCCCAAAAGAAAAGAAGAAAAGTTCACAGCCAGAGATCTAATAAAAAACGATATAACCAATATGCCTGAAGAAGCAGAATTTAGAGCATCAGTAATATAGATACTTGCCAGGCTAGAGAAAAGCATGGAAGACACTGAGAAGGCCCTTATCACAGAGATAAAAGATATTAAAATCAATAAGGCAGAAAAGAAAAATGTAATATCTGAGATTCAAAACCAACTGAATGCAATGACCAAAAGGATGGAAGAAGCAGAGGAACAAATAAGTGATATAGGGATAAAATTATCGAAAATAAAGAAGCTGAACAAAATAGAGAAATAAGAATAATGAATCATGAGAGATTCTCATGAATCATGAGAGAGAGAGATTTAGGGAACACAATGACTTCATCAAATGAAATAACATTTGTATCATAAGAATCTCAGAAGAGCAAGAGAGAGAAAAGAGGGCATAAAGTTTTTTGAGGAAATAATAGGTGAAAACTTCTCTAATCTTGGGAAGGAAATAGACATCCAAATCCAGGAAGCAAAGAGAACTCCCATCAAAATCAACAAAAGCAGGACAACACTAAGATGTATGTAGATAAATTTGCAAAATATAGTGTTAAAAATCCTAAAATCAGCAAGACACATGAAGTCCCTAACTTACAAGGGAAGACCCATAACGCTAGTTATAGATGTCTCCACAGAAACTTGGCAAGCCTGAAAGAAGTCATAATATACTTAACGTGCTGAATGGGAAAAATCTGCAGCCAAGAATACTCTATCCAGCAAGGCCATCATTCAGAATAGAAGAGGACATAAATAATTTCCCAGACAAACAAAAATTAAAGGAGTTTGTGACCACTAAACCAGCCTTGGAAAAAATAATAAAGGAGATTCTTTGGGTAGGAAAGTAAGGACAAAAGTGACAAAGGCTAGAAAGGAACAGAGAAAATCTCTAGAAACAATGATAAAACAAGTAAGAAAATGGTACTAAATATATATTTACCAATAATTACTCTGAATATAAAAGAACTAACATACCAATAAAAAGACGAGTGCCATAATGGATTAAAAAAAACAACATCCATATATATGCTACCTACAGTACACTCATTTTAGACCTAAAGACACCTGAAAATTGAAAGTGGGTGTCTGGAGAAATATTTACCATGCAAAAGAAAAAAAACAACAACCCAGAAGTAACAATAATTATATCAGACAGAGTAGAGTTTAAAGCAAAGACTATAACAAGAAATGAAGAGGACACCATATAATAATAAAGGGAACTATCCAAGATCTAAGATATAAGAATTGCTAATATTTATTCCCCCAACATGGAACACCCAGATATATAAAACAACAAATAACAAATATTAATGAACTTATTGATAATAATAAAATAACAGCAGAAGTCTTTAATACCCCACTGACATCAACTGACAGATAATCTAAGCAGAAAATATAAAAAGACACAATGGCTTTGATGATACATTGGACCAGATAGATGTAACAGATTTAATCAGAAATTTTCATCCTAATGCAGCAAAATACATATTCTTTTCAAGTGCACATGAGACTTTCTCCAAAATAGTTCACATCCTAGGTCACAAAATATGCCTCAACAAGTACAAAAAATTCAACTCATACCATGCAAATTTTCTGACCACAATGCTATGAAACGTAAAGTGGACCATGAGAAAAAATCTGGAAAGACCAAAATACATGCAGGTTAAACAACATGCTACTAAGGAACGAATGAGTCAACCAGGAGATCAATAAAGAAATTAAAAAAATACACGGAAACAAATGAAAATGAAAACAAGATGTTCCAAAACCTTTGTGATGCAGCAAAAGCAGTCCTAACAAGGAAGTATATAGCAATACAGGACTACCTCAAGAAGCAAGAAAAGTTTGAAATAAACCACCTAAACTTACACCTAAAGGAGCTAGCAAAATAGCAACAAACAAAACTTAAAGCCAGCAGAAGGAAGCAAATAATAAATATTAGAGCAGAATAAATGAAATAGAAACAAACAAAAATAATAGAACAGATCAACAAAACCAGTAGCTGGTTCTTTGGGGGAAAAATACTAAAATTGATAAACCTCTACCCAGACTTATCAAAAAGAAAAGAGAAAGGACCAAATAAACAAAATCACAAATAAGAGATGAGAAATAACAATCAAGATAACAGAAATACAAACAACTATAAGAAAATATTATGAAAAACTATATCCAACATAGGGTGCCTGGGTGACTCAGTAAGTTAAGCATTTGACTTCAGCTCAGGTGATGATCTCGTGGTTCATGAGTTCAGGCCCCACATCAGACTGTTTGCTGTCTGCACAGAGCCCGCTTCGATCCTCTGTCTCCCTCTCTCTGCCCCTCCCCTGCTCTCTCTCTCTCGAAAACAAACATTTTTTAAAAGAAAATAAAAACTATATGCCAACAAATTGGGCAATCTGGAAGAAATGGATAAATTCCTAGAAACATATAAATTCCCAACACAGAAACAGTTAGATATAGAAAACTTGAACAGACTGATAACAAGCAAAGAAATGGAATCAGCAATCAAAAATCACCCAACAACCAAGGGCGCCTGGGTGTCTCAGTCATTTGAGCATCCAATTTCCGCTCAGTTCATGATCTCATGGTTTGTAAGTTTGAGCCCCACATTGGGCTCTCTGCTGTCAGGGAAGAGCCCATTCTGGAACTTCTGTTACCCCCCCCCCCCTCCTGCGCTCATTCTCTCTCTCTCTCTCTTAAAAATTAGTAAACATTTTTTTCTAAATCCCTCAAAACCCAAATGTGCAGGGCCAGATGGCTTCCTAGAGAAATTCTACCAAACATCTAAAGAAGAGATACTACCTATTCTTCTGAAACTATTCGAAAAAAGGAATAGAAAACTTTCAAACTCATTCTGTAAGGTGAGTATCACTCTGATTCCAAAAATTCCACTAAAAAAGAAAACTACAGGCCAATATCCCTGATGAACACGGATGCAAAAATTCTCAATGAAGTACTAGCAAATTTAATCCAATGGTACTTTAAAAGAGTCATCCACCAAGATAAAGTGGGATTTATTCCTAGACTGCAACAGTGGTTCAATATTCACAAATCAATCAACACAATATACCACATTTATATATATATATATATACATATGTATAAATATATACATACACACACACACATATATTTATATATGAAACATGTGATCCTCTTGGTAGATGCAGGAAAAGCATTTGACAAAGTACAACATCCATTCATGATAAAAACCCTCAAAAAAGTAGGGATAGAGGGAATATACCGCAACGTCATAAGGCCATATTCAAAAAGACCACAGCTAATATCATCCTTAATGGAGAAAAAGTGAGAGCTTTTCCTCTACAGTCAAGAAGAAGACAGGGATGTCCGCTATCCCCATTACTATTTAACATAGTACTGGAAGTCAGACAAGAAAAAAAAAGGAAAGAAAGAAAAGGCATCCAAATTGGCAAGGAAAAAGTCAAGCTTTCACTATTTTCAGATGGTATAATACTGTATACAGAAAACCCAAAGACTCCACAAAAAATTGCTAGAACTGATACATGAATTCAGTAAAGTTGCATTATACAAAATCAATGTGCAGATATATCTGTTGCATGTCTATTAAACCAATAATGAAGCAGCAGAAAAAGAAATAAAGGAATCAATCCCACTTACAATTGAACCAAAATCCATAAGATACCTATGAATAAACCTAAACAAACAGGTAAAAGATCTGCACTCTAAAAACAATAAAACACTGATGAAAAGTTTGAAGATGACACAAAGAAATGGAAAACCATTCCATGTTCATGGATTGGAAGATAAAGTATTGTTAAGATATTTATACTACTCAAAGAAATCTACAAGTTTAGTGCAATTGTTATCAGAATACCACCAGCATTTTTCACAGAGCTGGAAGAAACAATCCTTAAATTTGTATGGAACCACGAGAGACCTTGAAGAGCCAAAGCAATCTTGAAAAAGAAAAGCAAAGCTGAGCATATTACAATTCCTGAATTCAAGTTATATTACAAAATGATCAAGACAGTATGGCACTGACACAAAAATAGGCACATAGATGAGTACAACAGAATAGAAAACCCAGAATTGTACCCACAACTCTACAGTAAACTCATCTTCAACAAAACAGGAAAGAATATTAAATGGAAAAAAAAAAGTTTCCTCAACAAATGGTTCTGGGGAAACTGGATGGCAACATGAAAAAGATATGAAACTGGACCACTTTCTTAGACCACACACGAAAACAATTTCAAAATGGATGAAAGACCTAAATGTGAGACAAGAAACCATCACAATCCTAGAGAAGAACACAGGCAGTAATCACATTGACTTTGATTGTAGCAACCTCTTAATAGATATGTCTCTGGAGGCAAGGGAAACAAAGGTGAAAATGAGCTATTGGGACTTCATCAAGACAAAAAACGTCTGCACAGCGAAGGAAACAATCAACAAAACTAAGAGACAGCCTTTGGAGTCAGAAAATACATTTGAAAATGACATATCTGAAAAAGTGTTAGTATCCAAAATATATAAAGAACTTATCAAACTCAACACCTCAAAACAAATAATCCAGTTAAAAAATGGGCAGAAGGCATGAACAGACATTTTTCCAAAGAAGACATAAAGATGGCTAACAGACACATGAAAAGATGATCAACATCACTCATCATTAGGGAAATACAAATCAAAAGTAAAATGATATACCACCCCACCTGTTAGAATGGTTAAAATTAATAACACAGGAGAAAACAGGTGTTGGCGAGGATGCAAAGAAAGGGGAAATATTTTACACTGTTGGTGTGAATGCAAACTGATGCAGTCAGTCTGGACAGCAGTATGGAAGTTCCTCAAAAAGCTAAAAGTAGAACAACGCTATGACACAGTACATGCACTAGTAGGTATTTACCCAGCAGACACAAAAATGCAATATCCAATAGAATATTACTTAGTCATAAGAAAGAATGAAATCTTGCCATTTGCAAAGATGTGGATGGAACTAGAGAGTATTACCCTAAACAAAATAAGTCAGTCAGAGAATGACAAATACCATATGATATCACTTACGAGTGGAATTTTGGAAACAAAACAGATGAACATAGGGAAAAAAAAAGATGCCAACCAGGAAACAGACTCTTAACTATAGAGAACAAATCGAGGGTTACTAAAGGGGAGGTGGATGGTGGGATGTGTTAAATAGATGATGAGTACTAAGGGGGGCACTTGTGATGAGCACTGGGTGTCATATATAAGTTATGAAACACTAAATCCTACACCTGAATCCAAAAAAATCCCAAACAATAGAAATAAATCCACTTTATATGCTCAATTAATCTATTACAAAGGAGGCATAAATATACAAGGCAGAAGACAGTCTCTTCGATAAATGATTCTGGGAAAAAAGAATAGCTACATGCAAAAGGATAAAACAGGATGACTTTGTTATATCTTATGCCAAAATAAATTATAAATGGATTAAGGAAGAAGCTTTTCATGTTGATGTAGTCCTGATATTTAATTTTCCTTTTTAGGGGCGCCTGAATGGCTCAGCCAGTTAAGCATCCGACTTTGGCTCAGGTCATGATCTCACAGTTTGTGAGTTCAAGCCCTGCATCGGGCTCTGTGCTGACAGCTCAGAGCCTGGACCGTGTTTCAGATTCTGTGTCTCCCTCTCTCTCTGCCTCTCCCCTGCTCATGCTCTGTCTCTCTCTGAAAAATAAATAAACATTAATTTTGCTTTCAATTTTTTTTTATTTATTTCTTTGTTAGTTGAGGGAATGAGAGACAGCAATGAGCAGGGAAAGATCAGAGAGAGACACACAGAATCATCCAAAACAGGCTCTAGGCTATAAGCTGTCAGCACAGAACCTGACAGAGGGCTCAAACCCATGAACTGAAAGATCATGACCTGTGCCGAAGTCAGACGTTCTACTGACTGAGCCACCCAGGTGCCCTTTTATTTTGTTTTTATTTCCCTTGTGTCAGGAGACATATCCAGAAAAATGTTGCAACAGCTGATATCAGAAACTTTACTGCCTGTGCTCTTTTGTAGGATTTTTATGGATTCAGGTCTTATATTTAGGTCTTTATTTTGAATTTATTTTTTGTGTATGGTATAAGAAAGTGGCCCACTTTCATTCTTTCGCATGTAGCTGACTAGTTTTCTGAACATCATTTGTTGAAGAGACTATCTTTTTCCTATTGTAAATTCTTTCCTCCTTTGTCAAAGATTAATTTACCATATAATCGTGGGTTTATTTCTGGATTTTCTATTCTGTTCCTTTGATCTATGTGTCTATTTTTGTGCCAGTACGACACTATCTTGATCACTAGTTTTGTGATCTTGACTTCTGGAATTGTGATGCCTCCAGCTTTGCTTTCCTTTTCAAGGTTGCCTTGGTTACTTGGTGACTTTCGTGGTTCCGTAAAAATTTTAGGTTCTTTTCCTTCTTTGTAAAACGCTGTTTTATTTTGATACAGATTGTATTAAATGTGTAGATTGCTTTGGGTAATTTAGACATCTTCACAATATTTTTTCTGCATATCCATGATCATGGAATGGTTTTCCACTTCTTTTTGTCATCTTCAATTTCTTTCAAGAATTTTTTTTTTTCATGGTACGGGTCTTTCACCATTTCTGTTACATTTACTTGCAGGTATCTTATAATTCTGGTGCAATTGTAAATGGTATTTTTCCCCTTAATTTCTCTTTCTCTTGCTTCATTTTAATTTATTCAAATGCAATAGATCCAATAAAAGGTTAATGTCAAAAATATAGAAAGAATTTATAAAACTCAACACCCTTCAAAAAATGAATAATCCAATTAAAAATTGGCAGAAGGATTGAACACACATTTCTTCCATAGAAGGCATACAGATGGCCAATAGACATATGAAAAAACAATCAACATCACTCATTATCAGGGAAATGCAAATTGTAACTACAGTGAAATATTACCTCTCATCCCTCAGAAGGGCTAGAATTAAAAACAAGGAACACCAATTGTTGGCAAGGGCGAGGAGAAAAAACTCTCTTGCACTGTTGGTGGGAATTCACACTAGTGTATACTCTTTAACAGTATGGAGTTTCCTTAAAAAGTTCAAAATAGAACTACCCTACAATGTAGTAATCACACTGCTGGGTATTTATCCAAAAAAAATACAAAAACACTAATTCAAAGGGATACATGTACTTCCATGTTTATTGTAACATTATATATAACAGCCAAATTATGGAAACAGCCCAAGTGTCTATCAAGAAATGAATGAATAAAGTAGAGGTGATATATTTAAGCAATGAAACATTATTCTTTATAAGAAAGAATAAAATCTTGCCATTTGCAAGGACAAGGATTGACCTGGAAGTTTAATCTTAAGTGAAATAAGTCAGCCAGGGAAAGACAAATACTAAGATTTCACTTAAATGGGAAATTTAAGACAGAAAAAAAAGAGGAATGAAATAAAACGAGAGAGATACAAACCAATAAACAAACTCAATTATAGAGAACAGATGGTTACCAGAGGGAAAGTAGTGGGGAGGGCATGGGTGAAATAGGTGATGGGGATTATCAAATGCACTTGTCATGATGAGCAATGGGCAATGCATGCAATTGTTGAATTGCTATTTCATACACTTGAAATTAATATAACACTGTATGTTAACTATACTGGAATTAATAAAATAAAATAAAATAAAATAAAATAAAATAATGGATTAACTATCTAAATATAAGACCTGAATCCATTAAACTCCCAAAAGAAAACATAAGCAGTAAACTCTTGATAGGCTTTGTCTATATTTTTCTGGATCTGTTTTCTCAGGTAAGAGAAACAAAGTAAAAATAAATAATTGGGACTACATCAAACCGAAAAAAAAATACTATTCCACAGTAAAGAAAAGTGTCAACAAAACAAAAATGTAACATACTAGGGTGCCTCTGTGGCCCAGGTGGTTAAGCATCTGACTTTGGCTCAGGTCATGATCTCATAGTTTATGCTTTCGAGCCCCATGTTGGGCTCTGGTCTGACAGCTCTAAGCCTGGAGCCTGCTTCAGATTCTGTGTCTTCCTCTCTCTCTGCTCCCCCCTGCTCGTACTCTGTTTCTGTCTATCTCTTTCTCAAAACAAATAAATATTTAAAAAAATGTAACATACTGAATGGAATAAGATATTTGAAAATGAGATATCTGATAAGTGGTTAATATCCAAAATCCATTATAAAAAACTCATAGAACTCAATGCCAAAAAAAAAAAAAAAACCAATGAATAATTTGATTACAAAATGACCTGAATAGATATTTTTTCAAAGATATCCAGATGGCCAACAGACACTGCGAAAAATGCTCAACATCACTGGTCGTCAAGGAGGTGAAAATCAAAACCACAATGAAATATCACTTCACACCAGTTAGAATGGCTAGTGTCTAAATGACAAGAAACATCAAGTGTTTAATAACGTGTAGAGATAATAAAACTCCTCATGTACTATTGATAGAAATGGAAATTGGGGCAGCTACTATAGATAACAGTAAGAAAGATTCTCAAAAAATTAAAATTAGAAATACCATAAAACCAGAGGTGCCTGGGTGGCTCAGCTGGTTAAGTGTCTGACTTTAGATTATGGCTCAGCTCATCATCTCATGGTTTGTGAGATCGAGCTACTCATTATGTTCCTGGCTGATAACATGGAACCTGCTTGAGATTCGTTCTTTCTCCCTCTCTCTCTCTGCTCTTCTGTCATCCGTACAGTCACTCTCTCTCTTAAAATAAATAAATAAATAAACTTAAAGAAAAGGGAAAAAAAAGAAATACCATACAATCCAATAATTCTATGTCTGGGTATTTACCCAAAGAAAATGAAAACACTAGTTCGAAAAGACATGTGTACCCCTATGTTCATTGCGGCATCATTTACAACAAGGATGACATGGAACCAACTTAAGTGTCCATTAAAATATGAATGGATAAAGATGTGATACACACACACACACACACACACACACACACACACACATACACAAATGATAAAGAAAGAGAGAGAGAGGGAAGGAGAGAGAAAAAGAGTCGGCCATAAAAAAGAGTTAAATCTTGCTATTTGTGACAACACAGATGAACCAAAAGATATTATGATAAATGAAAGAAGTAAGAAAGAGAAAGAGAAATACTATATGATTCCATTTATATTTAAAATTTAAAGAAACATAACAAATGAACAAATAAAACAAAATAGAAACTGACTGAAAGAACAAACTGATGGTTTCTAGAAGGTTGGGTGGGTAAGGGATGGACAAAATAAGTGAAGGGGATTAGAGCAACAATATTCTTAACAGATGGTCAAGGCCCACACAGCAGTAGGTGAAGTTGCAGAATGTCCGCTGCTGCTTCTGCTCCACTTCCACTATCTTGTTGGCTTTTTGGACAAGAGGGTTTGGATTAGTTCCTGGATCAACATGGCTGAGGAGTAGGGGGACCCTGTATTCCCCGTGTCTTTCAAACTAAGAAGGACCGAAATGAAAGAACTCTCAACCCCAAGAGTCTGGGAAGAAAGGTGTTGGAGTCTACAAGGAATAGAACACGAAATCCAGAAAGCACCCCAGGAAGTGGTAACCTCAGGAACATACCAAAATACACCTGGCCGAAATGAGGAAACGGAAGAATTCTCCTCAAAAGAAATTACAGGAAGTAGAGACAGTTCAAGAATTGATGAAAACTGATATAACCAACATAACAAAACATGAATATAGAATGATAAACATAAAACTAATCGCTGGGCTTGAAAAAAAGCATAGAAGAATGCAAGGGGTCCTTTGCGGCAGAGATCAGGGACCTTAAAAACGATCAGGAAAAATTAAAAAATGCTTTAAATGAGGTGTAAAACAAATTGGAGGCAGCTGCCGTGTGGATTGAAGAGGCAGAAGAGAGAATAGGTGAATTAGAAATTGAACTTATGGAAAAAGAGGAAGCAGAGAAAAAGAGAGAAAAGCTGATTCAGGAACAGGAAAGGAGAATTCAAGAGCTGAGCAATGAATTCAAACGAAACAATATCCGTATTATAGGAATTCCAGAGGAAGAAGAGAGAGAGAAAGGAGTCGAAGGGGTAATTGAACAAATCATTGCTGAGAACTTCACCAACATGAGGAAGAAAATGGGCATGGGAATCCAAGAGGCAGAGAGGACTCCTCTCAGATGTAACTTGAATAGACCTTCTGCATGACACATCACACTGAAACTAGCAAAGTACAAGGACAGAAGAGAATTCTGAAAGTAGTTTGTGAAAAAAGGGCCTTAACATGCAAAGGTAGATACATAAGGGTTGTAGCAGACTTATCTACAGAAACTTGGCAAGTCAGAAAGGAGTGGCAGGATATCTTCAATGTGATGAACAGGAAGGATATGCAACCTAAGATCCTTTATCCGGACAGTCTGTCATTCAGAAAGGAAGGAGAGATAAAATTTTCCCAAGCAAACAAAAACTGAAGGAATTCATCACAAATAAACCTATATTACAAGAGATCCTGAGGGGCACTCTATAAAGGAAAGGTTGCAAAGAATACAAACTACCAGAGACATCCTTACAAACTTGAAACCTACAGAAAATGCACTGACTCTAAAACATATTTTTCAATATTAACACTGAATGTAAATGGACTAAATGCTCCAATCAAAAGATATAGGGTAACAGAATGGATAAAAAAACAGGACCTATCTATTTGCTGTCTTTAAGAGACTCATTTTAGACCTGAGGACACCTTCAGATTAAAAGTGAGAGGATGGAGAAATATATACAGCTACTGGAAGTCAGAAGAAAGCTGGAGTAGCCACACTTAGATAATCTAGACTTTAATGTAAAGGATGTAATAAGAGATGAAGAAGGGCATTATATAATAATCACAGGGACTATCCAGCAGGAACGGCTAACAATTATAAATAACTACCTGCTGAATTGTAAAACGTTTAATTACAAACATAAGCAACCTTATCGATAAATATGTCCTAATTGTAGGGTACCTTAACACTCCATTCTCAGCATTGGATAGATCCACTAAACAGAAAATCACTACAGAAACAATGGCCCTAACGACACATTGGAACAGATGGGCATAACTGATATTTTCAGGGTCCTTCATCTAGAAGCAAAGGAATTTACATTCTTCTCAACTGCACACGGTACATTTTCCAAGATAGACCACATTCTGGGGCATCAGGAAAATCTGAATAAATATAAAATAACTGATATAATACTGTGCATGCTTTCAGACCACTTTGAAACTTGAAATTGACCACAGGAAAAAGACTGGAAAATACCCAAAAACCGGGAGGCTAAAAAAAAAACCTTCTAAAAGACGAGTGGGTCAACCAAGCAATCAGAGAAGAAATTTAAAAATACATCGAGATAAATGAAAATGAAAATATGACAATGCAAGCGCTTTGGGATGTGGCAAAGGCAGTCCTGAGAGGGAAATATATTGCAATCCAGGCACACCTCAAGAAACAAGAAAAATCACTAACACAAATTCTAACAGCACGCGTAAAGGAACTAGAAGCAGAGCAGCTAAGACACCCCAAGCCCAGCAGAAAGAGAGACATAACAAAAATCAGGGCAGAAATTTATAACATGGAAACTGAAAAAGTAGTGGAACAGATACATGAAACCAAGAGCTGGTTCTTTGAAAAAATAAACACAATTGATAAACCTCTAGCCAGGCTTCCCAAAAAGAAAAGACAGAGAACCCAAATCGATAAAATCACCAACGACAAGGGACTGATTACAACCAATTCTTCAGAAATACAAGCAATCGTCAGAGAATACTATGAAAAATTATATACCACCAAACACGAAAACCTGGAAGAAATGGACAGATTCCTAAACAGCCACACGCTACCAAAACTCAAATGGGAAGAAATAGAAAACTTGAACAGACCAATAACCAGGGATGAAATTGAATCAGTTATCAAAAATCTCCCAACAAATAAAAGTCCTGGACCAGATGGCTTCCCTGCGGAATTTTACCAGACATTTCAAACAGAGTTAAAACCTATCCTCCTCAAGATGTTCCAAAAAATTGAAATGGAGGGAAAACTTCTGGACTCATTCTGTGAAGCCACCATCACTTTGATTCCCAAACCAGATAGAGACCCAGCAAAAAAAGAGAACAACAGGCCAATATCCCTGATGAATATGGATGCCAAAATTCTCAACAAGATACTAGCAAATCGAATCCAACAGCATATAAATAGAATAATTCACCATGATCAAGTGGGATTCATCCCTGGGTTGAATCACATTAATAAAAGAAAGATAAGAACCATATGACCCTGTCAATAGATGCAGAAAAAGGCATTTGACAAAATACAGCACTCTTTCCTAATAAAAACCCTCGAGAAAGTTGGGATAGGAGGAACATTCTTAAACATTATAAAAGCTGTTTATGAAAAGTCCACAGCTAATATCATCCTCATTGGGGAAAAACTGAGAGCTTTCCCCTTGAGATCAGGAACACGACAGGGGCGTCCACTCTCACCACCGCTATTTAACATAGTACTGGAGGTCCTAGCATCAGCAATCAGACAACAAAACAAAATAAAAGGCATCAAGATTGGCAAGGATGAAGTCAAACTTTCACTTTTCGCAGACTACATGATACTTTACATGGAAAACCCGACAGAATCCACCAAGAGCCTACTAGAACTGATCCATGAATTTGACAAAGTTGCAGGGTACAAAATCAATGTGCAGAAATCGGTGGCATTTCTATACACCAAGAATGAAGTAGCAGAAAGAGAATTCAAGAAACTAATCCCATTCACAACTGCTCCGAAATCCATAAAATACCTAAGAATAAACCTAACCAAAGATATACAAAGTCTCTATGCTGAAAACTATAAAAATCTTATAATGGAAATTGAGGAAGACACAAGGAAATGGAAAAACTTTCCATGCTCATGATTGGAAGAATAAATATCGTTAAAATGGCAATACTACCTAAAGCAATCTACACATTCAATGCAATCCAAACCAAAATTGCAACAGCATTCTTCTCAAAGCTAGAGTACACAATCCTAAAATTTGAATGGAACCACAAAAGACGCCGAATAGCCAAAGAAGTACTGAAGAATAAAACCAAGTCGGGAGGCACCACAATCCCAGACTTTAACCTCTACTACAAAGCGGTAATTATCAAGACAGTATGGTATTGACACAAAAACAGATACATAGACCCATGGAATAGAATAGAAAACTCAGAAATGGACTCGCCAGCATATGGCCAAATTATCTTTGACAAAGCAGGAAAGAGTATCCAGTTGAAAAAAGACAGCCTCTTTAATAAACAGTGCCGGGAGAACTGGGCAGCAACATGCAGAAGAATGAAACTAGGCCACTTCCTTATGCCACTCACAAAGTAAACTCTAAATGGATGAAGGACCTGATTGTGAGACAGGAAACCATCAAAATCCTAGAAGAGAATGCAGGAAAAAACCTCTTTGACCTGAAATGCAGCAATTTCTTACTTGACACATCTACAAAGGCAAAGGAATTAAAAGCAAAAATGAACTATTGAGACCTCATCAAGATAAAAAGCTTCTGCACAGCAAAGGAAACAACCAACAAAACTAATAGGTAACCAACGGAATGGGAAAAGATAATTGCAAATGACATATAAGATAAAGGACTAGTATCTAAAATCTATAAAGAACTTACCAAGCTCCACATCCGAAAAACGAATAATCCGGTGAAGAAATGGGCGGAAGATATGAATACACACTTCCCCAAAGAAGACATCCAAATGGCTAACAGACACCTGAAACAATGTTCACTGTCACTCATCATCAGGGAAATACAAATCAAAACCACACGGAGATATCACCTCACGCCAGTCAGAGTGGCCAAAATGAACAAATCAGGAAACTATGGATGCTGGCGAGGATGTGTAGAAACAGGCACCCTCTTGCACTGTTGGTGGGAATGCAAACTTGTGCAGCCGCTCTGGAGAACTGTGTGGAGGCTCCTCAAAAAAATGGAAATAGAACTACCCTATTGCCCAGCAATAGCACTGCTAGGAATCTACCCAAGAGATACAGGACTGCTGATTCATAGGGGCACGTGTACCCCGATGTTTATAACAGCACTTTCAACAATAGCCAAATCGTGGAAAAAGACTAATTGTCCATTAACTGACGAATGGATAAAGAAGATGTGGTATATATATACAATGGAATCATACATGGCAAGGAGGAATAAAGAAATTTGGCCATGTGTGGTGGCAACCTGTTCCAAATACTGGAGGATATTATGCTAAGTGAAATTAGTCAGTCAGAGAAAGACAGATGCCATATGTTTCCACGCATAGGTGGACTTTGCGAGACTTAACAGAAAACTAGGGGCGAGGGGAAGAAGGGAAAGAAAAAGCCACAGAGAAGGCGGGAGACAAAACATAAGAGACTCTTAAATAAGAACAAACTGAGGGTTGAGGGGTGTATGGGCGTGGGGAGAGTGGGTGACCGGCACTGAGCAGGGCACGGGTTGGGATGAGCACTGGGTGTTGTATGGAAACGAATTTGACAATAACAAAAAATTAAAATAACAAATTAAGGGTGTTTGGTAGGCAGTTTTCCATAGAAAGGGGCAAGGACTAGGCAGATACCATATCCTCTTTAATTGTTTATCTTAATAAATGCCTCCACCAAAAAAAAAAAGAGTTACAACATTCCAGTTATAAAATAAAGAAGACATGAGTATATGATGTATAGCATAGGGAATATAGTCAATAATGTTGTAACAACTTCGTAGGATGACAGATCATCTCTTAATGTATATTTCAAATCATTATGTTGTACATAGGAACTTAATACAATATAGTAAGTCAATAATTCAGTAAAATATCTTTTATCATTTTAAGAGGAATATATATTTATAATGTACAATGTGAAAAATGCATAAAGTGTAAATAAAAACACTTGTTCTACTACCTCCCGGAGACAAAAGTTTTTAATATTTTGATATATCTGTATTCTGATACAAATTTTTAATATATTCAGAATTTTCATGTTAAATAATGTAAAATGTCTATAGTATGTCATTGAAAATATGCCATTGGAGCATTCCAGGAGGGGTACTGAATGCCCAATAGGAGTCAGAATCCAATTTCAACATTTATGAAGGTAGCAATTTTGTCCTACATAAGGGTCCATTACACAAAGTTTAGTGCTCAATAAATATTTGATAAATGCATAAATTTTAAAAATTAGTGGAAAATAAAATAATTCTTGTAACATCACCTGTTTTAGCCTAAACCCACAAAGTGTTATTTTGCAATTTAAAAAGTTAAGACCTAAAAGCCTACCTAAAATGCAATCTAACAGCCTAGACCTGCAAGTCACCAAGTGTCTTGATGACAGTACATCTCACTTTGTTCTGTAAACTGGCTTAGATACATATTATGATCCAAATTCCAAGCCAAATTCTGCCTACCAGATTGGTCACTGGGATTTCCTTCTGTGCTTTTTGTAGGGTTTACATATTTTGGTTTCTCTCAGACTTAAAGAATATGGTGGCATTTACATTTGGAATTCCATAATTCCTCTGAAATAGATTTTTCTTCCCAAAGGAGAAAGCTCTCAGCATGAACATACCTTTTAAGATCTTAGCATATATCATTATGTGAATCATAGGTACACCAACACTGTAAATGTTAATGTTAGATGACAAGCAAAACATCATGATTTCAATGCAGGCTCATATAATATGCTAAGGAACGATAGATGTTAATATGTATTTTGTATAAGAATTACCAATCTCATGATCAAGTTACAGCTAAGCAATGGGGCAATAAACCAAATTTAGATTAACAGCACTAACAAATTCATAAGCAGACTATAGCACTGAACATTGACTATGTGAAATGTGACTGGAGAATAAATGGGACTCGTCAGTAACTAACCTAGTCAGGAAAGGAAAGAAATGCTAACAGGACACTTGGCAATTTTAGAAAATAATGTGGTCCACTATATATTATGTTTATATACTTCTAAAAATATTGTTGAGTGCTGCCTTTTTCTTTACTTTATTTAAATTGTGCGGCGTCTTTAACTTAGCAAAACAACTCCAACCAAAGACGAAAGTTCATCTTCCTATCAGTATGACAGTTTGCTACTGACATAGACAAGATATGCTGAAACTAATTGCCTTGGTAATTAATCTCTTCCGTATTCCTTACAAAGCAAGAGAACAATACTACGGTGTCCTTTATTATCAACAATTCTTCAAGTCGAAAGACAGGGAAGGTCTTATATAACCATGAAGCCAAAGTCTTCAAAGAAGTCCTTGGTTCTTATCACCCCCACATCCAAAACACAAAACACTTGAAGTGTAGGCCTTGGGAAATCTGTCCAGTCTAAGGTGTTTTTGATGGTCTAGTCTGGTAAGATATTGAGTTTGGCAGATCTCATACCACTTCCCTTCAAAAATCACTATAGTTTATGCCTATTAGGAGAAGAGAAGAGTTACCATTGGCCTTTGGACATAGAAATCACTCTATGCTTTTCACTGGTCCTTTGCATCATTTAGATTAGTATTGTGCACAGGTCATTTAACTTTTTTTGTTACTGTGCTTCTATTTTTCCCTCAATAAAACAGGGGAGATGTCTAGCTTGCTTTACCTATCTTGTGATGATCCTGTCATGATTTAAAAGTTTGAAAAAGGAAATCTGTGAATGTATTTTCTGCTACCAAGAGGAATACCAAATATTCTCAATAACACTAATAGCCACATATTATTGCATTTTATTGTCAAAGAAGCATTGGAGTCAGATTCAGGTTTTAATATAAACATTGATGACTTGTATAACCTTGGGCAGTTACTCAACCTCTCTGAACCTCGGTCTCCTCAATTGCAAAAAATTAACCAAATTAGTCTGTTCTTGTAGAGATTTTAGCGAGGATTAAATACATATGCAAAACTACCTTGCACTTTGCATTGATGAGCACTTGGTGTTGTATTTAAGTGATAAATTACTAAATTCTACATCTGAAACCAATACTACACTCTATGCGAACTAACTGGAATTTAAATAGAAACTTGAAAAAATGAGAGAAAAACAGAACAGATATTTTAAAACATTTTTTTCATTTCATTCATTTGAAGCCAGAAGACTTTAGTTCAATTTCTCACTTCGCTACTTACTAGCTATAGCAAATGACCTCAAGAAAGTCACTTGCTGAGCTCTAGTTTTCTCATCTGTGAAATAAAGTTGCTGTGAGGATTAAATAGAACTATATACTAAAATATACATCCAGAGAGCCTGATAAGCAAGTCCTACATACAGTAATGGTATGATTCATAAGACTTGTCCTATTCGTGTTCCTTTGTATCTCTATAGGAGCATCCAATAGTGTGGTATGTACTGTGGGGAAAACAAAGGAAGCATACAATAAGGCCCTTGTCCTCAAAGACAACTGGATAATCAAATGAAAATCTTGCTAGTCTAAGGCTTCCTACTTTTGTTCTGATTGTGTACAGTCTAAGACTCCAGTGAGTTCATTAAGGAATGATAGAATCAGTAGGAAACAGGCTCCTGATAATCAGGAATGTTTAATCCAAAGCTGAATGACAATTCATTTTAGAAACAGAAGAAGGTTTCTATTTTGATGAAGTCTCAATAGTTTATTTTTTACTTAAAAAAAAAGAAATAGAAGGGATTCCTAAAGATCTCTGACTTGAATTAAAAAATATATATGATAAAATATGGAATAAAGTATGAAGTCACTCTTGGTTATGTATTACTTTCTTACTGCTGCTATAACAAATCACCATATATTAAGTGTCTTAAAATAACACCAATTTATTTATGTTTAGTTCAAGAGGTCAGAATTCTAAAATCAAACTGTTGACAAGATTATGTTGTTTCTTCAGGAAAAAATCTATTTCTTTGCTATTTTCGGTTTCTGGAGACTGCCCACATACCTTGGCTCATGGCTTCTTTCTTAACTCACCCATCCTTCTTGTTTCTGTCATCACATCTCCTACTACTCATTTTTTTAAAAAAATATTTTTCTTTATTTAATTCTTTAATGTTTATTTTATTTTATTTTTTTTAATTTTATAATAGTTTATTTTCAAATTGGTTTACATATAACACCCAGTGTTCATCCCAACATGTGCCCTTTTTAATGAGCATCACCCCTTCTCCCCCCTCCCTTATCCCCCTTACCCTCAGTTTTTTCTTAGTCTTTGAGAGTCTCTTATGTTTTATCTCCCTCCCTCTCTGTGTCTTTTTTTCCTTTCCCGTCTTCCCCTCCCCCTGGTTTTTGCTTAGTCTCACAAAGTCCACCTATTCGTGGAAACATATGGTATCTGTCTTTTTCTGACTGACTTATTTCACTTAACATAATACCCTCCAGTTCCATCCATGTTGCTACACATGGCCAGATTTCATTTCTTCTCATTGCCACGTAGTAGTCCATTGTATATAAGTACCATAACTTCTTTATCCATTCGTCAGTTGATGGGCACTTGGTCTCTTTCCATGATTTGGCTATTGTCGAAAGTGCTGCTAGGAACATTGGGGTACACGTGCTCCTATGCATCAGCATTCCTGTGTCTCTTGGGTAGATTCCTAGCAGGGCAATTGCTGGATCATAGGGTAGCTCTATTTTCATTTTTTTGAGGAACCTCCACACCGTTTTCCAGAGTGGCTGCACCAGTTTGCATTCCCACCAACAGTGTAGGAGGGTACCTACTTCTCCACATCCTCGCCAGCATCTATAGTTTCCTGATTTGTTCATTTTAGCCACTCTGACTGGTGTGAGGTGGTATCTCAGTGTGGTTTTGATTTGTATTTCCCTGATGATGAGTGACATTGAGCATCGTTTCATGTGTCTGTTGGCCATCTGAATGTCCTCTTTGAGATAGGTAGTTAGATGATAGATAGATAGATAGATAGATAGACAGATAGATAGATAGATAGATGATAGATAGATAGGCAGATAGATGATAGCAAGTCAGGGAGGGGCAGAAAGAGAGGGAGACACAGAATCCAAAGCAGATTCCAGGCTCTGAGCTGTCAGGACAGAGCCCGACGCTGGGCTCGAACCCACTAACCATGAGATGATGACCTAAGCAGAAGTCGGATGATTAACTGACAGAACCACTCAGGCTTCCCTCCTACAATTCATTCTTATCCTGCTGCCTCCTTCCCTTTTATAAGGACCTTTGTGATTACAGTGTGTCCACCTTGATAACCCAGGATAATCTCATGTATCTCAAGTCCTTAACTTAATCATACCTGCAAAGTCCCTTTTACCATGTAAAATAACATATTTACAGACTCCTAGGATCAGGATGTGGACATCTTTAGGGGACTATTACTCAACCTACCATAGTTACTATATCTCAGAGATAATCACTGGGATTAGAAAAGTCAGGATGGTGTTAGCGAAGGCAGTACATCTTGATCGGTATGAAGATAAGGAGGAGGTTACTCCTAGGTTGGGTAATGACATGAACAGAAGCAGCAGGTGTAGAAATCAGCATAATTTACGTTGAGACTATTAAAAAGACTGATGTAAATACAGTAGGTGTGAGAGATACAACCAAATGGGAGGAGAGAAAGGTCAGATCAAAAAGCCAGGCAAAGGGATCCAAATTCAGTAGAATCGCAATTGGGAGTTGCTGCAAGTTCCCAAGTAAGCCCCCAAGCGGCATTACAAAAACAGCATTCTCAGGATGATTGGTCTTGGTAAGTAGAGGTGGGAGAAGGCACCCAGGAGGATCAAAGCCTGAATGATATGTCTCTACTGAAGCATCACTCATGTCTCAGCTGCTTTCAGAGTACCTGAAAACAAATTTGCAACAATTCCAAGGGAAAGAGAAAAGGCAAGATCATTTTGGCCTCTCTCCACCTACAGGAGTATAAGCCACAGACAACAACCAAGAGCCTCTCATAGTGCTTTGCAAAGGAAGATGGTTTCTGAGTTTGGGGAAGTATTTTGTTTTGTTTTGTTTTGTTTTTTAAAAGAGTGAAAATATATTACACTTACTTACCTCATTGCCACATTACTTCCATCTATGACAACTGGCCTCAAATCTTCACTGTTGTCTACTTCGTCCTCAAGAGACAGTTCAGGGCTCAGAATCTCTCTAGAGCTGGGACCACGAGGCACTAACAAACTCAAACTGACCTGCCCTTCTGAATCGCCTTTGTTCCCAAGCCTGACGAGCTCTGCCAATACATCATTAATAAGTGATTCTGGGCCCAGCTTATTCAATACTGATTGAATCTGTGCTTCTGCATAGCCCAGCTTTAGAGCAAAATCCATCTTGGCTTGGTATTCTTTTTCCAAATCAAGCTTCCCATCCTGTAGAATGCTGCTCTGGGAGAAGCTTGGATTATCTAAGCAGGGTGATCTATAGAGCTGACGGTGTGGCTTGGATGGAATCTCCTTTTTTTTCAACTGAGCATCTCCAGGTTGATGGCTATTGTCATTATTATTGTTCTTAAGGCTCATCTGTTCAGGGTCACTCTCAGAGTTTATCCACTCTTCAGAATCAGCATTGCTCTGCTCCATCTTGTCCTGCTTAGATTGTTGTTTCTCTTCCTTGGAGGAACTCTTCTCCATTTTTGGTGTCTCCACTGAAGCTGTGGCCGTCATCCCCGTTTAGTGGGTAGCCTGAGGTCTAATCAGCTCTTTTTCTTTATAGCCTGCTTGGAATTCACACACGGTTATATTCCTTTGTGGTAAAATGTGGTGGTAGTGATGGTGCAAGAGTTGCCTGTTTGGTTTGTTATGTCCAGATGTTACCAGTCCCTAAAAATAAACACACATACCACAATCACGTTTAATAACATTCTGGAAAGGCATTTAAGAATGCAGAGGTTTCTTTGTAAGAAACTACAGGCTGTGTGACATTTTATTTTTGTACTTTAAATGATTGGACTCACCTTATATTAAAAAAAGAGACTCGAATTCTTTAATAATTCTAGGCATAAAAGTTTCAGTGGTGGCAATAGTGCTATAATCACCCCCACACACATACACACACAAAGTAAATCACACTAAAGTTAATTTCTTATCATAACTTTGTTAAAGGAAAACACGGCATTTCAACAAGATGCAGGAATATATACATCCTTGAAAGGACTCTCTCTTCTCCTTTCTGCCAGATAAATTTTTCAGCTCTCACACCAGATCCCTCTTGCTAAAGCGGAGTTCTACTCCTGAAAAGCACAGCATCTCCAGCACCCCTCATTGCAAAATATCAGGGGCTATATCTACTGGGGAGACTAGAAAACCATTAAAATTGCTTTAAAGCAATTGAAGCAGGTTAAAAGGTGATAAGTAGATAGATGAGCTCTAGATTTTTAAAAAGGGATCTGTGTACACTTATGAATTGTATCTGCAGCCTATTTCATTTATCATGATTGTATTTATTGTACTGTAAAAAGTCAGTTTTTAACCATTTTAAAAGAATATAAGTTTCGGAAGAGTATTAAGGACAATTTTATTTCTGAACTCCTCCTCTCACCTACCTCATTTGTTACCACAAGTTTGAGTTCTAACTTGGACAAAGTGTTTTTCTCAATCTGAGTCTTGGTTTCCTCATATACAGAATGAGAATATTGATACTTACCTCACAGAGTAAAGATTGTGTAAGATGAGTAAGGAAAGTGCTTAGAAAAGTGAACAGAACACAGTAGGTTCTCAATGTATGTAAAGGGTGCAACAGACACCATCAAATAATTGTTATCGTTGTTGTTTTTGTTCTAAGGGAGGCTGACAACAAGGCAAGGTAGTAGACCTGTGAGAACTGACAAGCTCTTCAGATAGCATTGGTTCACTAATCTAAAAGCAGACTATTTATTAACCAATGTTCTAGAGTTACACTTTAGTTACATGTTAGTACTGTTTATACAAACAAGAAAAGCCACTAATAGCTCTCAGAATAATACGGATAACTGCATGTTTTCTTTAGGGAAGTCACATTTGGAAATGTTATATGCACACAGAATTGCCATCTCAGAACTGACATTCAGGGAGCATATGACTTTTATAATGATTACACTACCACTTGTGACTTCAAAAATTTCTCTCAATGAATTAGCCAATACATAGACATCCATTTCACTTTCATTTCTCCATTAATCTGGTATTTGGATTTTGAAGTCTATTCCCTTTATAAATTCCATTTTACTATCTGACATATTTTATTCCCTTCGAAACAATTTCTAGTGCACATAGGACATTGAGATTTTCACCTTGCATTTATTTAAACCTCAAAAGTCACTTAAAAACAAGTGTTTATGAGACTAACTGTATATTTTCTTGGCAAATGAGAGGTACGTAGAGACCAGTTTGACTACTCCTAGTTAATGAACTATAGAATATTTTTTCCTTTTCTATTCTTTTATATATTGTTCTGTCCAAATTAGCACTGATGTGAGCATATTTACCAAGTTCATGGAGATATACAATACCAAATTTAAGCTCAAGGAAAATCCCACAACACAAAAAATCCTCATTGTAATTACTAGTTTTTATTGTGAAAATGTCCTACTCAAATAACATAAAGCAGAAGAGAAATAAATGACTTAGGAAACATAAATTTGATTTATCTTTCAAGACTTAAGCAAGAAGATTTTAAAAAAATATATTGATTGTCCTTAAACTTGTGTATGTGTGTAGGTGTCATGTGTTTTTTTGTGTTAGTTTTGTTGAACTATAGGAACTTCTTGGGGCAAAGATGGAAAGGATGTTTTTCATTTGAAAGAACAGACACTGAGTGCCAAACATTTATATAAGCTTTGGATAGGCCCAAGGCTCTTTCTGGAAGAGAAACCAGAATTTATCCTGTCCTCAAAGAACTCGCAAGCTAATAAAGATTGGCTATACATGGTTTTAGGAAGTGCCAAAACATAATTCTATAGAGGATGACCATTGGAATACTTTTGAAAATGAAAAGAACATTACTAATAATTATGTCAGAACATTAGGCATAAATTAGATATGTCCTGGGCAAACCTCGATGCATGGCTGGTCCTTTAAGTTACTTGAAAATTTCCATCGACATACAAAGGAGGAAAATGCTAAATTCTGTCAGTGGGGTGAGAGATAGGGGTGGTAGCATAGGGATTAGGAAAAAATTCAAGAAGTGTATAATATTTGAAGTAATTTTCTGACTACTTAATAATTAATAAACATTTACTATGTTTTATTATTATTTACTATGACTATGTGCTAGGAAAGAGGTGCTGAGGATATAAAAACAGACATGGATCCTGATCTCAATGTTCTTATAGTGGTGATGGTGGGGAGTGGAGACAGATAATAATAAAGCAATTATATAATTTATAATTACAAACTGTGATAAGTGACTACATGTTAAAAATATATAGGGAGTTATCAGTTGAAACTTAAAGGAAAGAGAAATAATTTTCTCTCCAGAGAAGAGTTTTTCAAATTATAAATATATAAACATTAATATGACATTGTACCTTTGTCAACACCTAGTACCTAATATTACTGGTGAGGAGTGATAAATGAAAGCACTGAGGATGGCTAAAGGAAAATGGTTACTTTTGCCCAAAAAGGAAAGTAAGTATGGAGAAAATTTCAAAGACAAAGTTCTAGCTGCTACTTATGAAAGGTGTTGAAAAGATTTTAACTTTTTATTGTTATCGATTGAAAAATTTACAAATGAATGTATTAAAGAATGACATACTTTGGAAAATTCTATTAGTCACATGAATTTATAGGACTGGATATAGTTTGTTTTGAGAGGTCAAGAGCTTTGACACCAGATAACAACGTGTTACACGTACAGAGTTTACCTATACTTTACTTAAGAATATGATTAAGCAAATGACTGCAAAGTTGCATTGAATCTAAAAGCGTAGATAAATATACGCAGGCAAAATTTCCAATATTGACTTCAATTAATTACCAAGAGAAAAAAAGTCTTGCATTCAGATAGAACAATTTCCTAAGATCAGTCTTCAAGTTCTACTACAAACTTCACTTCATTATTCACGAAATCTTCCAAACAGCACCATGCATGGAGACAGAAACATCTTGCCATGTCTACAGAGCCAAAATCACTGGAAATGTGCAAAAAAGCTCAATAGCCATGTAGGACAGAGTTGTCCAGCAGTAGTCAAGTCAAGAAGAAAATACCAAATTCTCAATGATCTATATGTGGCTAAGCTACATTATTATTATTATTATTATTATTATTATTATTATTATTATTATTTAATATAATTTATTGTCAAGTTAGCTAACATATAGTGTATACAGTGTGCTCTTGGTTTCGGTGATAGATTCCCGTGATTCACCACTTACGTATAACGCCCAGTGCTCATCCCAACGAGTGCCCTCCTCAATGCTTATAACCCATTTTCTTCTCTCCCCCGCATCCCCCATCAACCCTCAGTTTGTTCTCTGTATTTAAGAGTCTTTTATGGTTTGCCTCCCTTTCTGTTTAAAACTATTTTTCCCCTTCCATTCATTCTCTCATGGTCTTCTGCTAAATTTCTCAAGTTACACATATGAGTGGGTGGGAATGCAAACTGGTGCAGCCTCTTTGGAAAACAGTGTGGAGGTTCCTCAAAAAATTAAAAATAGAAATTCCCTATGACCCAGCAATAGCACTACTAGGAATTTATCCAAAGGACAGAGGAGTGCTGATTCATAGGGGTACTTTTAATCCCAGTGTTTATAGCAGCACTTTAAACAATAGCCAAATTTTGAAAGAGCTCAAGTGTCCATCAACTGATTAATAAATAAAGAAGATGTGGTTTATATATACAGTGGAATACTACTCGGCAATAAGAATGAAAACCTTCCATTTGCAAAAATGTGAATGGAACTGGAGGGTATTATGCTAAGTGAAATAAGTCCTTTATTATTTGTGAAGGCATTAAACCTCAGTCTGTACCCTGGGAGGCATATTTGGAGATTTAGGGACACCTCATTAGGCAACTACCCTTCTTTTACCCTTCTAACAATATTTTTTTCACAATATGCATCCTCAAAAAATATATACATATCAAAAGTCATTTACTAAGCAGGATTTTGGTGGGGCCTAGAAAATTGAGAAGTGGCCATATTTCAGTCATCATAATACTAAGCTCTTTTCTTGGTTTCTACTCTTTGAATGGTATCACTGTTTTGAGATTTAGTTTAAAGAGAACAAATACGAATCTATCTTGTATCAAGCCATTAGAGTTTACTTTAAAGAATAGAAAATAATATTTATAAACCTGTAGTAATAATAATAATAAAATAGGCACCACGTTGGGTGCAGCTTCCATAAGTGACTCCTATACCATCTGGGTGCCTCCTTCCCTTGCTGTCAAAGAGCTAAGAGTACCCACTTGGACCACCTACTTCAGATTTTCCCACTGAAAAATGGGTGTCCCAGGAGACTTGAAAGGTGTAATGATATGTGCATAATACATCGGGCCATCAGTTCCCCTTGCTGCAAATTCAAAGAGAAGTTGAAACAAGGTTTGGTGAGAAGAAGCATTAGGAACATGTGGACACACTAGGATGTGGCTCAAAAGTTCTGAAAAAGAAGATTGTTCAGCTTTACTTCCAAGATTTCTGCTTCCTGTCATCTGCTGAGCTAAGGCCGTAGGACATCGTCGTGACGAATCTGCTGAAGGTCAGTGGTAGCCTCATTCTATATCACAGTGTAACGTCATCACCTCACTTCCTCTCATCCCACCACCAGCACCTTACTATCACTGGTCATCATGGGAAGAGGAAGGGTGTAGCTGAGGTTGAGATCCACTGGCCTGAGGACTGATCATGAATGTTGCTAGAGATGAAGAAACTGAGGATCATAGATGTTAAGTGACTGCTAACGATCATTCAGCTGTTCTATCATCTTGCTTCACATATTTTGAAGTGAATTTAGATGCCTGACCACTGAGGATTTTTATGTTTGGTTGGGTGACCTCAGGAACACACCAAAATACACATAGTCAAAATGATGAAACAGAAGAATTCTCCTCAAAAGAAATTACAGGAATTAGTGACAGCTCAAAAATTGATGAAAACAGATATAAGGAACATAAAAGAACATGAATACAGAATGATAAACATAAAACTAATCGCTGGGCTTGAAAAAGGTACAGAAGAATGCAGGGGCCCCTCGCAGCAGAGATCAAGGACCTTAAAACAGGTAAGGAGGAATTAAAAAATGCTTTAAATGAGGTGCAAAACAAATTGGAGGCAGCCACAGTGCAGATTGAAGAGGCGGAAGAGAGAATAGGTAAATTAGAAGATAAAATTATGGAAAAAGAGGAAGCAGAGAAAAATAGAGAAAAGCTGATTCAGGAACAGGAAAGGAGAATTCCAGAGCTGAGCGATGCAATCAAATGGAATAATATTCATATTATAGGAATTTCAGAGGAAGAAGAGAGAGAGAAAGGAGTCGAAGGGGTACTCGAACAAATCATTGCAGAGAACTTCCCCAACATGAGAAAGGAAACGGGCATGGAAATACAAGAGGCACAGAGAACTCCCCTCAGATGTAACTTGAATGGACCTTCTGCAAGACAGATCATACTGAAACTGGCAAAATACAAGGACAGAGAGAGAATTCTGAAAGCAGCTAGGGAAAAACATGTCTTAACATACAAAGGTAGACATGTAAGGGTTGTAGCAGTCTTATCTACAGAAACAGGCAAGCCAGAAAGGAATGGCAGCATATCTTCAATGTCATGAACAGGAAAGATATGCAACCAAGAATCTTTTATCTGGCCATCATGTCTTTCAAAATGGAAGGAGAGATCAAGGTTTTCCCCAACAAACAAAAATTGAAGGAATTCATCACAAATAAACCAGCATTACAAGAGATCCTGAGGGACACTCTATAAAGGAAAGGTTGCAAAGGACACAAACTACCAGAGACATCCTTACAAGCATGAAACCTACAGATAATACAGTGACCCTAAACCCATAGGTTTCAGTATTAACACTGAATGTAAATGGACTAAATGCTCCAACCAAAAGACATAGGGTAACAGAACGGATAAAAAAGCAAGACCCATCTATTTACTGTCTTCAAGCGACTCATTTTAGACCTGAGGACAACTTCAGATTGAAAGTGTTCGGATGGAGAACTATATAAAATGCTACTAGAAGTCGGAAGAAAGCTGGAGTAGCCATACATATATCAGACAAACTAGATTTTAATGTAAAGGATGTAATAAGAGATGAAGCAGAACATTATATAATAATCATAGGGACTATCCAGCAGGAAGAGCTAACAATTATAAATATCTATGTGCCGAATTTGGGGGCACCCAAATTTGAAAAACAACTAATTACAAACATAAGCAACCTTATCGATACAAATGTCCTAATTGTAGGGTACCTTAACACTCCACTCTCAGCATTGGATAGATCGACTAATCAGAAGATCACTACAGAAACAATGGCCCTGAAAGACACATGGGGACAGACGGGCCTAACTGATATCTTCAGGTTGCTCCATCCAGAAGCAAAGGAATTTACATTCTCCTCAAATGCACAGGGTACATTTTGAAAGATATACTACATTCTGGGACATAAGGAAAATCTGAATAAATATAAAATAACTGATATCATACCGTGCATGCTTTCAGATCACAATGCTTTGAAGTTTGAAATCGACCACAGGAAAAAGACTGGAAAATACCCAAAAACATGGAGGCTAAAAACAACCTTCTAAAAGACGAGTGGGTCAACCAAGCAATCAGAGAAGAAATTTAAAAATACATCGATTGACCTAAGACACACCAATTTATTACTCGACACGTCTCCAAAGGCAAGAGAATTAAAAGCAAAGATGAACTATTGGGACCTCATCAAGATAAAAAGCTGCACAGCAAAAGAAACAACCAACAAAACGAATAGGCAACCAACGGAATGGGAAAAGATCATCGCAAATGATATATCGGATAAAGGACTAATATCTAAAATTTATAAAGAACTTACCAAACTCCAAACCCGAAAAACAAAAACCCAGTGAAGAAATGGGCGGAAGATATGAATAGACACTTCTCCAAAGAGGACATTCAGATGGCCATCAGACACATGAAACGATGCTCAATGTCACTCATCATCAGGGAAATACAAATCAAAACCACACTGAGATACCACCTCACACCAGTCAGAGTGGCTAAAATGAACAAATCAGGAAACTATAGATGCTGGCGAGGATGTGGAGAAGTAGGCACCCTCCTACACTGTTGGTGGGAATGCAAACTGGTGCAGCCACTCTGGAAAACGGTGTGGAGGTTCCTCAAAAAAATGAAAATAGAGCTACCCTATGATCCAGCAATAGCCCTGCTAGGAATCTACCCAAGAGACACGGGATTGCTGATGCATAGGAGCACGTGTACCCCAATGTTCCTAGCAGCACTTTCGACAATAGCCAAATCATGGAAAGAGACCAAGTGCCCATCAACTGACGAATGGATAAAGAAGTTATGGTACTTATATACAATGGACTACTACGTGGCAATGAGAAAAAATGAAATCTGGCCATGTGTAGCAACATGGATGGAACTGGAGGGTATTATGTTAAGTGAAATAAGTCAGTCAGAAAAAGACAGATACCATATGTTTCCATGAATAGGTGGACTTTGTGAGACTAAGCCAAAACCAGGGGGAGGGGAAGAGGGGAAAGGAAAAAAAGACACAGAGAGGGAGGGAGATAAAACATAAGAGACTCTCAAAGACTAAGAAAAAACTGAGGGTAAGGGGGATGAGGGAGGGGGGAGAGGGGGTGATGGGCATTAAAAAGGGCACATGTTGGGATGAACACTGGGTGTTATATGTAAACCAATTGAAAATAAACTATTATAAAATTAAAAAAAAACAATATATAGAAAAAAAATACATCGAGATAAATGAAAATGAAAATATGACAATGCAAGCGCTTTGGGATGTGGCAAAGGCAGTCCTGAGAGGGAAATATATTGCAATCCAGGCACACCTCAAGAAACAAGAAAAATCACTAACACAAATTCTAACAGCACGCGTAAAGGAACTAGAAGCAGAGCAGCTAAGACACCCCAAGCCCAGCAGAAAGAGAGACATAACAAAAATCAGGGCAGAAATTTATAACATGGAAACTGAAAAAGTAGTGGAACAGATACATGAAACCAAGAGCTGGTTCTTTGAAAAAATAAACACAATTGATAAACCTCTAGCCAGGCTTCCCAAAAAGAAAAGACAGAGAACCCAAATCGATAAAATCACCAACGACAAGGGACTGATTACAACCAATTCTTCAGAAATACAAGCAATCGTCAGAGAATACTATGAAAAATTATATACCACCAAACACGAAAACCTGGAAGAAATGGACAGATTCCTAAACAGCCACACGCTACCAAAACTCAAATGGGAAGAAATAGAAAACTTGAACAGACCAATAACCAGGGATGAAATTGAATCAGTTATCAAAAATCTCCCAACAAATAAAAGTCCTGGACCAGATGGCTTCCCTGCGGAATTTTACCAGACATTTCAAACAGAGTTAAAACCTATCCTCCTCAAGATGTTCCAAAAAATTGAAATGGAGGGAAAACTTCTGGACTCATTCTGTGAAGCCACCATCACTTTGATTCCCAAACCAGATAGAGACCCAGCAAAAAAAGAGAACAACAGGCCAATATCCCTGATGAATATGGATGCCAAAATTCTCAACAAGATACTAGCAAATCGAATCCAACAGCATATAAATAGAATAATTCACCATGATCAAGTGGGATTCATCCCTGGGTTGAATCACATTAATAAAAGAAAGATAAGAACCATATGACCCTGTCAATAGATGCAGAAAAAGGCATTTGACAAAATACAGCACTCTTTCCTAATAAAAACCCTCGAGAAAGTTGGGATAGGAGGAACATTCTTAAACATTATAAAAGCTGTTTATGAAAAGTCCACAGCTAATATCATCCTCATTGGGGAAAAACTGAGAGCTTTCCCCCTGAGATCAGGAACACGACAGGGGCGTCTACTCTCACCACCGCTATTTAACATAGTACTGGAGGTCCTAGCATCAGCAACCAGACAACAAAACAAAACAAAATAAAAGGCATCAAGATTGGCAAGGAGGAAGTCAAACTTACACTTTTCACTGACAACATGGTACTTTACATGGAAAACCTGACAGAATCCACCAAGAGCCTAGTAGAACTGATCCATGAATTCGACAAAGTTGCAGGGTACAAAATCAATGTACAGAAATTGGTGGCATTTGTATATACCAATAATGAAGCAACAGAAAGAGAATTCAAGAAATGAATCCCATTCACAATTGCTCCAAAATCCATAAAATACCTAGGTATAAACCTAACCAAAGATGTACAAGATCTCTATGCTGAAAACTATAAAAAAAACTTAAAAAGGAAATTGAGGAAAACACAAGGAAATGGAAAAACTTTCCATGCTCATGATTGGAAGAATAAATATCATTAAAATGGCAATACTACCCAATGCAGTCTACACATTCAATGCAATCCAAATCAAAATTGCACCAGCATTCTTCTCAAAGCTAGGGTAAACAATCCTAAAATTTGTGTAGAACCACAAAAAACCCCGAATGCCAAATTAGTACTGAAGAATAAAACCAAGGCAGGAGGCTTCACAATACCAGCCTTTAAAGTCTCTACTACAAAGCGGTAATCATCAAGACAGTATGGTTTTGGCACAAAGACAGACACGTAGATCAATGGAATAGAATAAAAAACTCAGAAATAGACCCACAAGCATATGGCCTACTTATCACTGACAAAGCAGGAAAGAGTATCCAGTTGAAAAAAGACAGCCTCTTTAATAAACAGTGCCAGGAGAACTGGACAGCAACATGCAGAAGAATGAAACTAGGCCACTTCCTTATGCCACTCACAAAGTAAACTCTAAATGGATGAAGGACCTGATTGTGAGACAGGAAACCATCAAAATCCTAGAAGAGAATGCAGGAAAAAACCTCTTTGACCTGAAACACAGCAATTTCTTACTCGACACATCTACAAAGGCAAGGGAATTAAAAACAAAAATGAACTATTGGGATCTCATCAAGATAAAAACTTCTGCACTGTAAAGGAAACAACCAACAAAACTAATAGGCAACCAACGGAATGGGAAAAGATAATTGCAAATGACATATAAGATAAAGGACTAGTATCTAAAATCTATAAAGAACTTACCAAACTCCACACCCAAAAAACGAATAATCCAGTGAAAAAATGGGTGGAAGATGTGAATAGACACTTCTCCAAAGAAGACATCCAGATGGCTAACACACACATGAAACGATGCTCAATGTCGCTCATCATCAGGGAAATACAAATCAAAACCACACTGAGATACCACCTCACACCAGTCAGAGTGGCT
This sequence comes from Paguma larvata, assembly GCA_030068075.1. Taxonomy (NCBI): domain Eukaryota; kingdom Metazoa; phylum Chordata; class Mammalia; order Carnivora; family Viverridae; genus Paguma; species Paguma larvata. The sequence continues at coordinate 48,866,336 of CM057830.1, read as the reverse complement.
AAAATGAACAAAACATGAAACTATAGATGCTGGCGCTGATGTGGAGGAACAGGCACTCTCTTGCAATGTTGGTGGGAATGCAAACTGGTGCAGCCGCTCTGGAGAACTGTTTGGAGGTTCCTCAAAAAAATGGAAAGATACCTACCTTATTGCCCAGCAATAGCACTGCTAGGAATTTACCCAAGAGATACAGGAGTGCTGATACAAAGGGGCATGTGTATCCCGATATGCTGTTATGTTTATAGCAGCACTTTCAACAATAGGCAAATCATGGAAAGAGACTGTGTCCATCAACGGATGGATGGATAAAGAATATGTAGTGTGTATATATATACAATGGAATACTACGCGGCGAAGAGAAAGCATAAAATCTGGCCATGTGTGGCAACATGGATGAAACTGGAGGGTATTATGCTGAGTGAAATAAGTCAGTCAGAGAAAGACAGATACCATATGTTTCCACGCATAGGTGGACTTTGCGAGACTTAACAGAAAACCAGGGGAGATGGGAAGACGGGAAGGAAAAAAGCCACAGAGAGGGAGGGAGACAAAACATAAGATATTCTTAAATACTAAGAACAAACCGAGGGTTCAGCGGGGTATGGGAGGGGGGGAACGTGGGTGAAACACACTGAGCAGGTCACATGTGGGGATGAGCACTGGGTGTTGTATGGAAACCAGTTTGACAATAAAAATTTTTAAAAATAATAAAATATAAGCAAATATTTACATTTACGTTGCCTATTAGAGTTGCCTAAGGGCTTTCACATGCATGCTCTCAATCAACAGGGCCACATAATTACCTGCATAACCCAAATTTGGATTGTTATGACTTATATATCTCACTTTTCAATTTCCTATATCAAGCCTATCAGTTACAGTTATATAAACATCAGAGGGAAACATGAAATGTGAGCTTTCTTAATGCTTGGGAGGGAAAAGAGGTTAGAAATCTTTACTGAATCTCAAAATGAAAAAGGTTCACATGAAAGCAATCTGAGAAAATTTAAAATCCAAATCTTCCCATTTTCCTTTGTATTAAATCAATTTCATACAGCAATTATCTCATAAAGGAGATAAACACTTGTACTGCTTCTTCGACCTCCAATTACACCCACTTTTTCATGTGCTCTTGAATGGTTAACAAGTTTTAATACTCAGCAAAGACATAAGAATTAAAAATGTGTATTTTCTGAGGTTGATAAAAGTAAGATTTTCCTCAATCAATGAGAACATGCTTGTCAGCCTGTCCTCACACACCTCTAAAACGAAATTTCTTTCTTTCTCTCTGTCTCAAAAATAAATAAACATTAAAAAAAAAAGAATTCGTCTGTGAAGCCGTCTGGTCTTACACTTTTGTGATTACTGATTCAATTTTTGTGCTGGTTATAAGTCTGTTCAAATTTGATATTCTCCATGTTTCAACTTTGGTGGTTTATATGTTTCTAAGAATTTATCCATTTCCTCTAGGTTTTCCAATTTGTTGGCATATAGTGTTTTTTTAAATAATCTTCTCTTATACTCATTTATATTTCTGTGGTGTTCATTGTAATTTCTCATCTCCCTTTAGTGATTGTCTGTATTTGAGTACTTTCTCTTTTTTCTTGATGAGTCTGGGTAGACGTTTATCCATTTTATTGATTTTTTTTCAATAAAAACCAGATCCTGGTTTCATTGATCTATTTTCTTAGTTTCTGTATTATTCATTTCAAATCTAATCTTTATTCTCCTTTTGCTGGCTTCAGGCCTCCTTTGTTGTTTATTTTTCTAAATCCTTTAGGTGTTTGAGATTGTTCTTGCATCTTGAGGTAGGTCTATATTGGTATGAATTTCCATTTAGAACTGTTTTTCTGTTTCAGGAGTTAAGATGGCAGAGACGTAGGGGGACCCTGGGCTTTTGTCATCACTCAAACACAGCTGAATTGAGGTCAGATTACTTGGAACACCCAGGAAATTGGTTTGCAGAGTGGCAGAAGGATCTTCACAGTTGTAAAGAGACAGCTTGGCAGGTGTGAGGTACACGAATGTGAATTGGGGGAGGAAAAAAACAGTAGTGCTACAAAGGGGAGAGAGTCTTTCCATGGAGAGACAAAAGGGAGAAAAAGACAGATTGGTTGAGATAGTGTGGTATCAAGTTAGCACAAGAGGAAAACCTCTCTGGATCACAGACTTGGAAGTGATAAGTACTGAGTATCCCAGTTCTTCTTTGCAAACAAATTTTGGAACTCAAACTCTGAGGTTTTGGAAATGTCTGACTTTATCCAGAGCAGAGCTGTGGCACACACTCCTGGGGAGGAGGGAGATAGCCCAGAGTGCATAATATGGTGTAGTGATCTTCAGGAAGCACCGGGAGACAATAGTCCTCTTCCTGGAGTACATTTGGAAGAGGGTTTATTGCCTACACAAGGACGCAAGAACCTGAGGGGCCAAGCAAAAGCCTTTTATCAGCAGGGTGTAGAAGCTCAACTCTGGAGAAGGGGAGAGTATCCACACTGTGCCAGGTACTTTAGAACTTTGGGTTTTGAATCCCAGCTGTGTTCCAAAGAAAAAACCCAGGAGAGTTTTGGTTCAGGACTAGCTTACTTCCACAGCTATTCTCTGAAGGGTGCCTGAACAGCAGAGGTTGAGATACTTGGTCTGAGGATGAGATATTGGAGTGGCGCCATTTTCCCTCTCAAGACCAACATGGTGAGACTTCAGAGAGTAACACAGTAGCCCCCAGTGGAGGCAGGGTCCGCTTATGCCAAATCCTACCCCTCCGTGTCTGGCAACTACTTATTTACTGGGAGAAGACAGAATCTGAGCCAATGCAGTCATCATTTCCTCAAGACTAGCACATTTACCAAACCCCAGGAAACAACAACTTTTTTTTCTTTTTTTCCTCCTCTTTCTGTCTTTCTTTTGGAATCAAGCTCATAGTTCCTTAATTTTTTTTCATTTATTTTTCTCATTTTTGGGGGAGGGGGTCGGGCTTTTTCATTCTTTTTTTTCTTTCTTTTTACCTTTCCTCCTCCTTTTTTTTTCTATTTTTTCCTTAGTTTTTCTTTGGAATCAGCCTTATGGTTTTTTGATTTTCTGTTCGATTGGTTTAATTTTGTGCCCTTTCCTTACTCTTTTTTTTTGGGGGGATCAGGTTTCCCACTATCTTTTTTTCCGGGTTACTTCAACAAACAAATCAAAGCACTCCTAGATAAAGGTTCAAACACTCTACCACTGCAAGCAAACAGGAGTTGTGCAGAGGACTTACCAGTGGGAAAAAATCATCCACAATGGAACAGCAGAGTGACAGAGTATATAGCAGAAATACTTCCTGGAGTGCCAGGCCCTGGAGAGTGTATAGCCTCTTTTTAATATGGCAGTATTCTCAGGTTCAGGAAACACAGAAAGCTTTTCAAACATGCAAAAGACAGCCAAAATGATGATAGAGGATATCTGAACAAGAATTTAGAACAACAGTCATATGACTACTATATATAGGCTTGAAAAAAACATAGAAGCCCCCAGAGAAACCCTTGTTGCAGAAATCAAAGACCTAAAAACTTCAGGCTGAAATAAAAATGCTATAACTGAGATGTAAAATAAAATAGATACAGTGACAGCAAAGATTTAAGAAACAGAGGAGAGAATAGATGAAATAGAAGACAATATATGGAAAATAATGAAGCTGAAAAAAAGAGGGAAAAGAAATTAACTGATCAAAAGGGGAGTATTAGAGAACTAAGTGAGTCCATGAAACAAAGCAATATCCATATCATAAAAGTCCCAGAAGAAGAATTTATTTGAAAAAATATATAGCTGAGAAGTTTCCTAATCTGGGGAAGGAAACGGCCATCCGAGTCCAAAAGGCACGGCGAACTCCCCTCAAAATCAACAAAAAACAGGTCAACACCATGAAATATCATAGTGAAATTTGCTAAATACAAAGATAAAGAGAGAATTCTTAAAGAAGCTAGGAAAAAAAGGACCTTAACCTACAACGGTAGACACGTAAGGTTAGTAGCAGACCTGTCCACTGAAATGTGCAGGTCAGAAGAGAATGGTAGGAAGTATTCAATGTTTTGAACAGGAAAAATATGCAGCCAAGAATCCATTATCTAACAAGGCTGTTATTCAGAATACAAGGAGAGAAAAGGACTTTCCTAGACAAAGAAAAGCCGAAAGGAGTTCTTGACCACTAAACCAGCCCTGCAAGAAATTTTAAGGGGGACTCTCTGATTGGGGAAAAAAAGAAGACCAAAGTAGCAAAGGCTACCAAGGACCAGAGAACATCACCAGAAACACCAATACTACAGGTAACACAATGGCACTAAATGCATACCTTTCAATAATCACTCTGAATGTAAATGGACTAAATGCTCCAATCAAAGATGCAACGTATCAGAATGGATAAAAAAACAAGATTCAACTATATGCTGCCAGAAGAGTCTCATTGTAGACCTAAAGACACCTGCAGATTGAAAGTGAGGGGATGGAGAAGGATGTTGGAAGTCAAAATAAAGTCAGAGTGACTATAATAGTATCAGACAAACTAGATTTTAAAACACAGACTATAATAAGAGATAGAGAAAGGCATTATAATATATTTAAGAGGTCTATCCCTTAAGAAGATCTAACATTACTCAAAATATAAGTCAAATAATAACAAACATAGAGAAGCTCCTAGATAATAATACTATTATTGTAGGAGACTTTAATATTTCACTTACAGCAATAGACAGATCATCTAAGCAGGAAATCAACAAGGAAACAAAGGCTCTGAATGACACACTGGAACAGATGGACTTAACAGATATATTCATAACATTTCATCTTAAAGCAGGAGAATACACATTCTTTTCAAGCGCACATGGAACATTCTCCAGAATAGATCGCATACTGGGTTTCAAGTCAACCCTCAACAAGTACAAATATATTGAGATCATACCATGCATATTTTCAGATCACAACGCTATGAAACTTGTTATCTACCAGAATAAAAACATAGAGAGCCCTCAAAAACATGGAGGTTAAAGAACATCCTACTAAAGAAAGAATTCTTTAACTAGGAAATTAAAGAAGAAATTTAAAAATACATGGAAGTCAATTAAAATGAAATCTCGATAGTCCAAACATTTTGGGATGCAGCAAAGAGAGTGCTAAGAAGAAAGTACATTGCAATTCAGGCCTATCTTAAGATGCAAGCAAGGTTCCAAATACACAACTTAGCCTTACACATAAGGAAGCTAGAAAAGTGGCATCAAACAAAGCCTAAAGTCAGCAGAAGAAGGAAAATAATAAAGAATAATGCAGAAAGAAACAATACAGGAACAAAAGAAACAGTAGAACAGATCAATGAAATGAAGAGCCAGTGTTTTCAAAGAATAAACAAAGTTGATAAACCCCTAACCAGACTTCTCAAAAAGAAAAAAAGAGAGGACCCAAATAGATAAAGTCACGAATGAAAGAAGAGAGATCACAACCAACACCACAGTAATACAAACGATTACAAGAGACTACTGTGAAAATTTATATGCAAACAAACTGGCCAATCTGGAGGAAATGGGCAAATTCCTAGACACTCACTCACTACCAAAACTCAAATCGGAAGAAATAGGAAATTTGAACAGGTGCATAACCAGAAAAGAAATTGAATAAGTAATCAAAAATCTCCCAACAAATAAAACTCTTGGGCCAGATGACTTCCCATGGAGATTCTACCAGACATTTAAAGAAGAGTTAATACATATTCTCAAACTGTTTCAAAGAATAGAAATGGAAGGAAAGCTTCCAAACTCATTCTATGAAGTCAGCAATTCCTTGATTCCAAAACCAGACAAAGAATCCACCAAAAAGGAGAATAACAGGCCAATATCCCTGATAAACCTTGGGGCAAAAATTCTCAACAGGATACTAGCAATTTGAACTCAACAGTACATTAAAAGAATTTTTACTATGATCAAGTGTGATTTTTTTCCTTGGCTGCATGTAGATTCAATATTCACAAATCAATCAATGTGATAGAACACATTTATAAAAGAAAGGATGAGAACAATATGATCCGTTCAATAGGTGCGAAAAAAGCATTTGACAAAATACAACATCCTTTCTTGATCAAAAAACAAGAAATTAGGTATAGCAGAAACATACCTCAACATCAGAAAAGCCATATATGAAAGGCCCAGAGCTAATATCCTCAATGGGTAAAAACTGAGAAATTCCCCCTTAAGGTCAGGACCATGACAGGGATGTCCACTCTCACCACTATTAATCAACAGAGTGCTGAAGTCCTAGCCTCAAAAATCAGACAACAAAAATATTTTTAAAAAGGCATCCAAATCAGCAAGGAAGAAGTCAAACTTTCACTCTTCACAGATGACGTGATACTTTATATGGAAAACCCAAAGGACTCTGCCAAAAAACTGCTAGAACTAATATATGAATTCAGCAGTCTTGGGATATAAAATCAACATAAAGAAATCGGTTGCATTTCTGCCAATGATGAAGTGGCAGAAAGAGAAATCAAGGAGTCGATCCCATTTACCACTGGATCAAAGCAATAAGATACCTAGGAATAAACCTAATTGAAGAGGTAAAAATATGTACCTTGAAAACTATAGAAAGCTTATGAAAGAAATTGAAGACGACAAAAATAAATGGGAAAACATTCCACGCTCATGGATTGAAAGAACAAATATAATTAAAATATCTATACTACCCAAACCAATTCACACATTAAATGCAATCCCTATCAAAATCCCTATCAGCACAGCATTCTTCACAGAGGAAGAACAAACAATCCCAAAATTTTTATGCAACCAGAAAAGACTCTGAAAAGCTAAAATAAAATAAATGTTCAAAAAGAAAACAGAAGCTGGAGGCGTCACAATTCCGGACTTTAAGCTGTATTACAAAGTTGTATTCATCAAGTCAGTATGGTACTGGCACAAAAACAGACACATAGATCAATGGAACAACATAGAGAACCCATAAATGGACCCACAAATATATGGTCATCTAATTCTCAGCAAAGCAGGAAAGACTATCCAATGGTACAAAGATAGTCTCTAGCAAATGGTCCAGGGAGGACTGGACAATGACATGCGGAAGAATGAAACTGGACCACTTTCTTACACCATACACAAAAATAAATTCAAATGGTTGAAAGACCAAATTTTGTGAGATAAGACCATTAAAAACTAGAGGATAAAACTTGCAGCAACGTCTTTGGCATCGGCTGCAGCAACTTTTTACAAGACATGCCATCAAAGGTAAGGGAAACAAAAGCAAAAAGGAATAACTGGGACCTCATCAAGGTGAAAAGCTTCTGCACAGCAAAAGAAATAATGAAAGAAAGAATTAAAAGGCTGTCAGTGAAGTGTCTGATTTCAGCTCAGGTAATGATCTCATGGTTCTTGAGTCGAACTCCACATTGGGCTGTCTGCTGCCAGTACAGAGCCCACTTCAGATTCTCCGTAACTGTCTCTCTCTCTTTCTCTCTCTGTCCCTCTTTCCTCACAGAAATAGATTAATATTTAAAAAAGATACTAAAAAGCAAACTATTGAATGGGAGAAGATATTTGCAAATGATATACTAGATAAAGGATTAATATACAAAATCTACACAGTAGTTATCACCCAAACAATAGGGTGATAGGTTTTATAGTAGTTAAAACCCAAATAATCCAGTGAAGAAATGGGCAGAAGACATGAATAGACACTTTTCCAAAGAAGAGATCCAGATGACTAACAGGTGCATGAAAAGATGCTCAATATCACTCAAGGAGACACCCGCCCACTCACCTGTCAGAATGTCTATATCTAACGACTCAGGAAACAATAGAAGTTGGAGAAGATGCAGAGAAAGGGGAACCCTTCTGGCCTATTGGTGGGAATGCAAACTAGTGTGGCCATTCTTGAAAACAGTATGGAGGTTGCTCAAAAAATTAAAAAAGAACTACCCTATGACCCAGCAACTGGAGTACTAGGCATTTATCTAAAGGATACAAAAATGCTGTTCGAAGTGCTATGTGCACCCCAATGTTTATAGCAGTGCTGTTAACAATAGCCAAGTTATGGAAAGAGCCCAAAGTGATGATTGTATAAAGAGGATGGAATACTACTTAGTAATCAAAACGAGTGAAATCTTGCCATTTGCAACACATGGATGGAACTAGAGTATACTATCCTAAGTGAAATAAGTCAGTCAGATAAAGACAGGTATCATGTGATTTCACTCATATGTGGAATTGAAGAAACAAGGAAGACGAATATAGGGAAGGGAAGGAAAAATAAGATAAAAGCAGAGAAGGAGGTAAACGATAAGAGATTGTTAAATAAATGCAGAGAACAAACTGAGGATTTCGGAGAAGAGTGGATATGGGGATAGCCTAAACATATGATGGGCATTTGGAGGGTGCTTGTGGGACGAGCACTGGGTGTTGCATGTAAGTGATAGATCACCAGATTATATTCGTGAAAACAATACTACACTGTATATTAACTAATTTAAATTTAAATAAATTAAAAATTAAAAAATAATGTACAAGTTTTCAAATAATAAAAAAAGCTGCTTTTGCTGCATCCCACCTGTTTTGGACAGTTGTCTTTGTTTATTTGTTTGTTTTTTTAGCATATCCATTTGTATTTTATTGTATTTATGTAAGGTTTTATTTAAATTCCAGTTAGTTAACAAACTGCGTAATATTAGTTTCAGGTATACAATTTAGTGATACAACACTTTCATACAACACCTGGTGCTCATCACAAGTGCACTTCTTTATCCCTATCATCTACTTAACTCATCCTCCACCCACTTCTGCTGTAGTAACCATCCGTTTGTTCTCTATAGTTAAGAGTATGTTTCAGGGTGCTGGTGTGGTTCAGTTGCTTAAGTGTCTGACTTCAGCTCAGGTCATGATCTCATAGCTTGTGAGTTCAAGCCTCGCATCAGGCTGTGTGTTAACAGCTCAGAGCCTGGAGACTGCTTCAGATTCTGTGTCTCCCTCTCTCTTCTCCTACCTAACTCATGCCCGATCTCTCCATCTCAAAAATAAATAAACATTAAAAAAAGAGTCTGTTTCTTTTTTGCCTCTCTCTTTTTCTTCCTATGATTGTTTGTGTTGCTTCTTAAATTCCACACATGGGGGCGCCTGGGTGGTCAGTCGGTTGGGCGGCCGACTTCGGCTCAGGTCGTGATCTCATGGTCTGTGAGTTCGAGCCCCACATCGGGCTCTGTGCTGACAGCTCAGAGCCTGGAGCCTGCTTTGGATTCTGTGTCTCCCTCTCTCTCTCTGCCCTCCTCCTGCTCACGCTCTGTCTCTATGTCTCAAAAATAAATAAACATCAAAAAAAATTAAAAAAAAATACCACACATGAGTGAAATCATATAGTATTTGTCTTATTCTGACTGTCTTATTTTGCTTAGCATACTACTCTCTAGCTCCATACACATCATTGCAAATGACAAGATTTTATTCTTTTATATGGCTGAGTAAAGCTGCTATAAACATTGGGATGCATGCATCCTTTGAATTAGTATTTTATATCTTTTGTGTAAATATTTAGTAGTGCAATTGCTGGATTGTAAGGTAGTTCTATTTTTTAACTTTTTTCAGGAACTTGCACTCAGTTTTCCAGAGTGGCTGCACCAATTTGCGTTCCCACCAAAAGTGTAAAGGGTTTGTCTACATCCTCGCTAACACTTGTTTCTTTTGATGTTTATTTTAGCCATTTTGACAGGTGTGAAGTGATATCCCATTGTAGTTTTGATTTGTATTTCCCTGATGATGAGTGATGCCGAGCATCCTTTTGTGTCTTGTTCCATGGACTTTTTTTTTAATTTTTTTTATTTTTATTTTTTTTTTTTGTTATAATAGTTTATTTTCAAATTGGTTTACATATAACACCCAGTGTTCATCCCAACATGTGCCCTTTTTAATGCCCATCACCCCCTCTCCCCCCTCCCTCATCCCCCTTACCCTCAGTTTTTTCTTAGTCTTTGAGAGTCTCTTATGTTTTATCTCCCTCCCTCTCTGTGTCTTTTTTTTCTTTCCCCTCTTCCCCTCCCCCTGGTTTTTGCTTAGTTTCACAAAGTCCACCTATTCGTGGAAACATATGGTATCTGTCTTTTTCTGACTGACTTATTTCACTTAACATAATACCCTCCAGTTCCATCCATCTTGCTACACATGGCCAGATTTCATTTTTTCTCATTGCCACGTAGTAGTCCATTGTATATAAGTACCATAACTTCTTTATCCATTCGTCAGTTGATGGGCGCTTGGTCTCTTTCCATGATTTGGCTATTGTCGAAAGTGCTGCTATGAACATTGGGGTACACGTGCTCCTATGCATCAGCATTCCTGTGTCTCTTGGGTAGATTCCTAGCAGGGCTATTGCTGGGTCATAGGGTAGCTCTATTTTCATTTTTTTGAGGAACCTCCACACCGTTTTCCAGAGTGGCTGCACCAGTTTGCATTCCCACCAACAGTGTAGGAGGGTGCCTACTTCTCCACATCCTCGCCAGCATCTATAGTTTCCTGATTTGTTCATTTTAGCCACTCTGACTGGTGTGAGGTGGTATCTCAGTGTAGTTTTGATTTGTATTTCCCTGATGCTGAGTGACACTGAGCATCGTTTCATATGTCTGTTGGCCATCTGAATGTCCCCTTTGGAGAAGTGTCTATTCATATCTTCCGCCCATTTCTTCACTGGGTTGTTTGTTTTTCGGGTTTGGAGTTTGGTAAGTTCTTTATAAATTTTAGATATTAGTCCTTTATCCGATATGTCATTTGCGATGATCTTTTCCCATTCCGTTGGTTGCCTATTCGTTTTGTTGGTTGTTTCTTTTGCCGTGCAGAAGCTTTTTATCTTGATGAGGTCCCAATAGTTCATCTTTGCTTTTAATTCTCTTGCCTTTGGAGACGTGTCGAGTAAGAAATTGGTGCGTCTTAGGTCAAAGAGGCTTTTTCCTGTTTTCTCCTCTAGGATTTTGACGGTTTCCTGCCTCACATTCAGATCTTTTATCCATTTAGAATTTATTTTTGTGAGTGGTGTAAGAAAGTGGTCTAGTTTCATTCTTTTGCATGTTGCTGTCCAATTCTCCCAGCACCATTTGTTAAAAAGGCTGTCTTTTTTCCATTGGATACATTTTCCCGCTTTGTCAAAGATTAGTTGGCCATATACTTGCGGGTCCATTTCTGAGTTTTCTATTCTATTCCATTGGTCTATGCGTCTATTTTTGTGCCAATACCATACAGTCTTGATGACCACCGCTTTGTAGTAGAGGTTAAAGTCTGGGATTGTGATGCCTCCCGCCTTGGTTTTATTCTTCAGTATTATTTTGGCTATTCGAGGTCTTTTGTGGTTCCATACAAATTTTAGGATTGTTTGCTCTAACTTTGAGAAGAATGCTGGTGCAATTTTGATTGGGATTGCATTGAATGTGTAGATTGCTTTGGGTAGTATTGCCATTTTGACGATATTTATTCTTCCAATCCATGAGCATGGGATGTTTTTCCATTTCCTTGTGTCTTCCTCAATTTCCTTCATAAGTTTTTTATAGTTTTCAGTGTAGAGGTCTTTCACATCTTTGGTTAGGTTTATTCCTAAGTATTTTATGGTTTTTGGTGCAATTGTGAAAGGGATTAGCTTCTTTATTTCTCTTTCTGCTGCTTCATTGTTGGTGTATAGAAATGCCACCGATTTCTGTACATTGATTTTGTATCCTGCAACTTTGCTGAAATCATGAATCAGTTCTAGTAGGCTTTTGGTGGATTCTGTCGGGTTTTCCATGTAAAGTATCATGTCATCTGCAAAAAGTGAAAGTTTGACTTCCTCCTTGCCAATCTTGATGCCTTTTATTTTGTTTTGTTGTCTGATTGCTGATGCTAAGACTTCCAGCACTATGTTAAATAGCAGTGGCGAGAGTGGACACCCCTGTCGTGTTCCTGATCTCAGGGGGAAGGCTTTCAATTTTTCCCCATTGAGGATGATATTAGCTGTGGGTTTTTCATATATGGCTTTTATGATGTTTAAGTATGTTCCTTCTATCCCGACTTTCTCGAGAGTTTTTATTAAGAAAGGATGCTGTATTTTGTCAAATGCTTTTTCTGCATCTATTGACAGGATCATATGGTTCTTATCTTTTCTTTTGTTGATGTGATGTATCACGTTGATTGATTTGCGAATATTGAACCAGCCCTGCAACCCAGGGATGAATCCTACTTGATCATGGTGGATAATTCTCTTTATATGCTGTTGGATTCTTCTTTTCATTCCTGGTTTATCCATTCATTATTTAGTAGTATGTTGTTTAACCTCCATATATTTATGCTCTTTTCAGACTTTTTGTTGTTGTTTATTTCAGTTTCATAGTTTTGTGGTCATAGAAAATGCATGCTATTATTTCGCTCTTCTTGAATTTGTTGAAATTCGTTTTGTGGGAGAAAATGTGATCTATTCTGGAGAATGTTCTGTGGGCACTTGAGAATTTCTGTTTTATGATGGAAAGTTCTGAATGTTTCTGTCAAATTCAGTTGCCAGTGTGTCATTCAAAGCCATTGTTTCTTTGTTGATTTTCTGTTTACATGATCTATCCATTGATATAAATGGGGTGTTAAAGTCTTCTACTATTATTGTATTATTATAAATTAGTTTCTTTATGTTGGTTATTAACCATTTTATGCATTTGAGCATTCCTAGGTTAAGTGCATATATAATTAAAATTGTTATATTTTCTTGTTGGATTGTCCATTTTATTATTATATAGTATACATCTTTGTCTCTTGTTACACTTTTTATATTGTCTATTTTGATTTACGAGTCTTGCTACTCTGGCTTTCTTTTGACACCCATCTGCATAATAGATATTTTTCCAACCCCTCAATCTGCAGGTGCTTTTAAGTCTAAAGTGAATCTCTTGTAGGCAGCATAAATTGGTCTAATTTTATCCATTCTGTCACCCTATATCTTTTGATTGGAGCATTTAATCCATTTACATTTAAAGTAATTTTTTTTAGTTTCTTTTTTAAGTTATTTATTTTGAGAGAGTGAGTGAGCAGGAGAGGGGCAGAGAGAGAGGGAGAAAGATAGAAACCCAAATAGGCTCTACACCATCAGCACAGAGCCCGATGTGGAGCTCAAACCCATGTGAGATCATGACCTGAGCCAAAATCAAGAGATGGATGCTCAACAAACTGAGTCAACCAGGTGCCCTTTAATGTAATTATTGATAGATATGTATTTATTGTCATTTTGTTACTTGTTTTGTGTTTTTTTTTCTGAATATTTTCTCTGATCCTTCCTTGTCTTTCCTGTTTTGCTGATTTTCTTTAGTGGCATATCTGGATTATTTCTCTTAATTCTTTGCACATTAATTAGTGGGTTTTGATATATGGTTACCATTAGATTTGTATATATCCTCTTCTGCATAAAGTTGTCAATATTAACTTCGTGGTCATTTAAGTTTGAATCCATTCTTCTCTTCTCCCCATGTTTTAGGTATATATCATTATACTTTATATCTTTTTATATCACTTTATTTTGTTAGTTCCTTGACTGATTTTTTACAGAAATATTTATTTTACCTCTTGTGCATTTCTTATCTTTATACAATCATTTTTGGCATCTCCTTTCCATTCAAAGTCTCTTTTAATATTTCTTGCAGGGCTGGTTTAATGGAAGGTCTTGATCTTTGCTTCTATTTTGAATGATTGCCTTGCTGAATAGGGTATATCTGGCTGCAGATTTTTTTTTCCCATTCAGCACTTTGATTATATCTTGCTACCTCCCTTCTGGCTTGCCAAGTTTCTCTCGAAAAAATCTGCTGGTCTTATGGCTTTTTCCTTGTAATTTATTGATTTCATTCGTCTTGATACTTTTAGAATTTTTTTTTTATTTATCACTATATTTTGCAAACGATATGTCTTAGCGTGTGTCTGCTTTTCCTGATTTTGATGAGAGTTCTCTACACATCCTGGATCTGGAAATCTGTTTTCTCCCCCAGTTTAGGCAAGTTTTCAGCTATTCTTAATTGAAATACATTTTCTGCTCCCTTTTCTCTCTTCTTCTTCTGGGACTCCTATAATACAAATGCTATTACATCTGATGCAATCACTGAGTTCCCTAAGTCTATTCTCATTTTGCATAATTATTTTGTTCAATTTAATTAGTTTACATTACTTTGTCTTGTAGGTCACTAATTTTTTCCTCTGCTTCTTTCATCTTGCATTCTTTCCATCAAGCTCGTTTCTCATTTTGTTTATTGAGCCTTTTATCTCTTCTCTGTTATTCCTTATTTCTGTGTTAAGGATCTCACTCATGTTTTCTACTCTTTTCTCAAATCCAGTGAGTATCCTTATGAGCATTGTTTTAAATTCTCTATCAGGCATCTTACTTATATCTGTTCCTCTTAGATCTCTGGCCATCGTCTTGTCCTGCTGTTTCATTTGGGATAAATTTCTCTGTCTCCTCATCTTGTCTGTCTCTCTGTGTCTATTTTCGTGTGTTAAGAAAGTCATCTAATTCTCGTGCTCTTGAAAGTAGTGACTTTTTGAAGAGGAGGTCCTGGAGTGCCCTGCAGTGTATGTCCCCCGTTCACCAGAACTTGGCACTTTAGGAGAGTAGCCTGTGTGTATTGTGTGTACCCTTTTCTTGTGCCTGAGTAAAGTTTTCCTTTCAGTACAGTTGTATGCACTGACTCTCTATTTTGTGGGCTGTGTTTGCTCTCTGTAGTATTAGTGGGACCCAGGCAGGCCATTTCTGAGGGATATTCCTACTGGGGAACTTGAGAATGGGGCAGTGGAGCTAGCAAAATTTGCTTTGGGGTTCTACTCTTATTCTGGACACCCAAATGCTGCAGCAGCTGAGGACTACATGCCTGGGTTGTCTGTGGAATGAGCCAGAGTGTACCATATGACAACTGCAGGACACAGCTGGGCACAGTGTGTGATGGCTGCTGGTGTCACATGACTGGGTGCAGCATGGCAGCTGAGTGTAGAGTGTCTCAGCAGGTATGTACCCAGTGTTTGGGCATAGTTCACATCAACAGCTGTGCTCCAGATTTCTGAGTGTGGCTTGCGACAGTGGCTGGGGGTGAATGGCTGGGTGTTTCACTGTGGTTTGGCAGGTGTGTGGTGACAACTGTGCACCTGGTTGTTGGGCAGCACACACACACATAGCTTTAACAAAATTTGCCCTGAGCCCTGTGTTGAGGCTGCCATTGTCTGTGTAGCCCCACCTCCCACAGGTTGTTCTGTGTTTATTCTGTGGAAGGAAAATATCTGCCATCTCCCTAGGTTTGAAAGTAATCCCCAGAATGCTCCAAAATCAGTATGAAAATATTTATCTCTCATTTACCCTCAGCGTTGTGTAAGCTTCTGCTTTTATGTTGCCTCTCTGTGCAGACAGTCTCCTTAAGAGTGGCTACCTAGCTATCACTAACCCTCTAGGTTCACCCAATACTGAGTCAGTTGACTTCTAAAGATCCACGTTCCAAGTCCCACTTTTTACACAAACTAATGGAATTCTGCAGTTCTGATTCTCAAAGTCAATCATTATGGAGATTAGTCTTCCTTGTGAGCACTCCCTGGTGCAAGAGCCTGTTTCTCTGCCTTCTCTGTACATGCAGCTCCCTCCCTCCTGCAGACAGCCTCCCTTCATCTTTCTCACCTTTCTAACCTTCGGAGATGCAGATTCTCTTATATATTTAATTGTGGAAGTTTGTTCTGCCAGTCTTCAGATCACACTCTGGTTTATTTACTTGGATGTGGATGATATCCAGATATAACTATGGTCCTTCTATTCTGCCATCTTACCAAGTTCTTTCTTGAATTTATGTGTGTATGTGACTTTATGTAGTCAACTCACCAATGAGTATGTTTTCTAACCTGGAAAATGTGGATACTCATCTGTCTGCTGAGAGGAATGGTATGGATCGAGCAAGAAGATGGATGTTGAAAGCATGTCATAAATTTAAACTTGTATAAATGTAAGATATTGTTACTCTTGAGTATAGCAAAGAGGGGTATGAATCACTTAATGAAAAACAGCAACAACAGCAGTAGAATGAAAGTCAGGAAAAATAAGTGATTGTCCCAACTGTACTAAGATCAGTTGTGATCTTGGGCAAATTATATTATGTTTCTGAGCCAGTTTACTCACTTATAAAATTAGAAAGATGATAGTAACTATTTCATAAGATTTTGTAAAGATTAAGTGAAAAATAGATTTGAAAGCTGTTTATAAGCTGTAAATTCTATACTAGTCATCCATCTAACCAATTTTTATATCCCTAAACATGGTAGGTTGTTTCACTATCAACTATACTGTTGAAATATAATGTCAAAGTAGTATTTCTCTTGAGCTTGTGTTCCTATCTTATCCAGACATTGCCATTAGAAAGATAACCAAAAGTTGTTTTTCCATATTATAAAATCAATTTGCCAGTTTGGATCTTTGAAGTTAGGAAGTAATAATTTTTGACTTTTTCTCTACATACTATGTGCCCAGTACTGCTCTAGCTGCTGAGGGATCTAAAATAAATATTACATTGTCCCAATAAGGTGCTTATATTCTAGTAGGTAAGACAAACATGTAAATAAGTGGTTATAGAACAATAAAATATGCTCTCATAAAGTTGTTTATGAATGCTAAGGGAATACCAAGAAGAGAATAAGCAGTTCTGCTATCTGAGGCAAGAGAAGTTAAATTTGAGCTTGCATTGAGTATTCATCAGGGAAAAAGAAAGAAAATGGTGGAAGACTCACTGGGTTGATGGAATAGCATATGAATGAACATAGAGGTATAATACACCATGGAATGGTCAAGATCAATGAGTAATGCTTTTCATATTCTAGATTCTTTCCCCTCTACCTTTCCAATTTCTCTTCTTCCCTCATTGTTACAAGTCTGCCTCTAGACTGTGAGCTCCACAAAACGCAAGAACCACTCACATTCATTGTATCTTTGCTTCCCTAATCCCAACATTTTGCATATTGCTACATATATGTTATATTTTCTTTTATATATATATATATATATATATATATATAAATAATTTATTGTCAAGTTGGTTTTCAATAAATATTTTAATTAAATGCTTCATCTTTGTACTGTTGTTGTCTTTGACATACCCGCAGATGCCTGTAGTCATGTTCAGCTTATAAAAGATATAAAAAATAGAGAGCTGGGCAACATGGCAGAGGAGTAGGGGGCTCCAGTTTAAAGGGGGACGACTGAAACCATTGTCTCTCTCAACTCCAAAAATCGGGGGGAAAAGGTGCTACAGCTGACAAGAAACGTAGGCGAAAACAGACACGGCCCAACTAAACTGTGAGTTTAATCTGGGTCGGATAAAACGAACTCGAACTCCGGAAGTTGAGCTGAGGGAAGGGTGAGCGTCTTCGGAGATAGCTGGGAAAGTGCCGATCGAACAACATCTGAACGAGAGGGCCAGAGCGGGTGAGCCCGCTACCATCCAGCCCCTAAATGCAGGGCTTTTGAAGAGAAGTTCAGTGGAAAGAAGCAGCACTACCCGCGCGCTGCTGGGACCGCACCAACCCTGTC
The DNA here is from genome assembly GCA_030068075.1 of Paguma larvata. NCBI lineage: Eukaryota > Metazoa > Chordata > Mammalia > Carnivora > Viverridae > Paguma > Paguma larvata. Next base: position 48,848,792 of record CM057830.1, on the reverse strand, counting down.
CTGAGCCACTGGGACGCGTGCGCCGGGGGGACTGGCAGCGGGGACGCAGGCGGCGCTACCAGCCGAGCACCTCTAACCCCGGCACAATTATAACGAAATCGGCGGTGGCAGACGGCCGCCTCACCGCGCCACCCTCGCCCAGCGCCTCCGGGGCGCGTGCGCTGCCGGGACAGGCAGCGGGGACCCAGGAGGCGGCTCCTGCGGAGCACCTCTAACCCCCACACAGTTACAGCCAAATCGGGGGGTAGCAGACGGCCGCCTCACCGCGCCATCCTCGCCCAGCGTCCTCGGGTACGTACGCCGCCGGGACTGGCAGCAGGGACCCAGGCAGCCCCAGGCGGCGGCTCCAGTAAACCACACTAGGCTGGCATTGGCGGTGGAGAGAGAACAGAAATAAAGGGGCGAATAAAGCCTCCAGGACTGGTGGCACGGGTCTGGAGAGACGCCATTGTTGTCTCACAAGCCAGGAAGTCACCCCAGAAGCCATCTCTGCAGCAGTGGAGGCCGGACCCGCCTACACTAAACCTCGCCCCTCCCAAACTGTCAGCAGGAGCGACTGATCCAAGTGGAGATTGCTGCCTGGAGTAACGCCAGTCATTTCTTCTTTTTAAATTTATCCCTCACTTTCTCATTCCTACCGATCCCCATCCCTGAGCTGGTCATCCAGGGTACTGACTGGCTTAATCATTTTTTTTTGTTTTTTGTTTTTTGTGTTTTTTTTTTTAACCCACTCTTTGAGGACATGTCCGACAACCTCTTCTTTACTTCCCTAGCCCTTTTTCTGGAATAACCAGTCCGTATAAGTTCATCTAGACGACATTGATCTTTATTCCTTTTCCCTCGCACCTGTCCTTATTCTGATTTCTATCAGTCTGGATTAAACCCTTTAGTCGCTCTACCTGGGCAAAGTCCATTTCCTTCTTCTCCCTGCACCAGTCATTATTCTGTCTATATATGCTCTGCCACCAGCACACTACATACCCTGTCCTTAACGTGTAGCTGTTACTTCAAGATTGAACTCAGAGAGTCACATGTTATTTTTTTGTTGTGAACTGCTTGTCTGGACCTTTTGTCCGTACGTTTGAGTATTTCTGTGTTCTGTGTGTCTGTCAGTTTTCCTTTCCAAGGCAACTTCAAGAAACAATCCATAATACATCCAGCCAAAATGACGAGACGGAAGAATTCTCCTCAAAAGAATCTACAAGAAGCAGTGACAGCTCAAGAATTAATGAAAACAGATATAAGCAACATAACAGACTTGAATATAGAATGATAATCATAAAACTAATAGCTGGCCTTGAAAAAAGCTTAGAGGAATGCAAGGGGTCCCGCACGGCAGAGTTCAAAGACCTTAAAAACGGTCAGGAAGAATTAAAGAAGATATTGGAAGAAATACAGGGGAAACTGGAAGCAGCCACAGCACGGATTGAAGAGGTAGAGGAAAGAGTTAGTGCCTTAGAAGACAAAATCATTGAAAAAGAGGAAGCAGATAAAAAGAGAGAGAAGCTGAACCAGGAACAGGAAAGGAGAATTCGAGAGCTGAGCGATGAACACAAAAGAAACAATATCCATATCATAGGAGTTCCAGAGGAAGAAGAGAGAGAAAAAGGAGTCGAAGGGGTTCTTGAACAAATCATTGCTGAGAACTTCAACATGATAAAGGAAATGGGCATGGAAATCCAAGAGGCACAGAGAACTCCCCTCAGACATAACTTGAATAGACCTTCTGCACGGCACATCATAGTGAAGCTGGCAAAATACAAAGATAGGGAGAGAATCCTGAAAGCAGCTAGGGACAAAAGAACCCCAACATACAAATGGAGACATATAAGGGTAGTAGCAGACTTATCTACGGAAACTTGGCAAGCCAGAAAGGAATGGCAGGATATCTTCAATGTGATGAGCAAGAAGGACATGCAACCAAGAATTCTGTATCCGGCTATCCTGTCATTCAGAATAGAAGGAGAGATCAAGGTTTTTCCCAACAAACAAAAACTGAAAGAATTTATCACAAATAAGCCGGCACTGCAAGAGATCCTGAGGGGCATTCTAATGAAGGCAAACCTGCAAAGAACACAAACTGCCAGGGACAGCCTTACAATCATGAAACCTACAGATAATACAGTGAGTGTAAGCCCATATTTTTCAATATTAACACTGAATGTAAATGGACTAAATGCGCCAATCAAAAGACACAGGATAACAGAATGGATTAAAAAACAAGACCCATCTATTTGCTGTCTTCAAGAAACTCATCTTAAACCTGAAGACACCTTCAGATTGAAAGTGAGGGGATGGAGAACTATCTACCATGCTACTAGAAGTCAGAAGAAAGCCGGAGTGGCCACACTTATATCAGACAAATTAGACTTTAAAATGAACGATGTAATAAGGGATGAGGAAGGACATTATATAATAGTCTCAGGCACCATCCAGCAGGAAGAGCTAACAATTGTAAATATCTATGCACCGAATTCGGGGACACCCAAATTTGTAAAACAACTAATTACAAACATTAGCAACCTCATCGATAAAAATGTCCTAATAGTAGGGGATCTCAACACTCCACTCTCAGCATTGGATAGATCCACAAAACAGAAAATCTCCGCAGAAACAATAGCCCTGAATGACACATTAGGACAGATGGGCCTCACAGACATCTTTAGGGTCCTTCATCCAGAAGCAAAGGAATTTACGTTCTTCTCATCTGCACACGGTACATTTTCCAAGATAGACCACATTCTGGGGCACAGGGAAGCTCTGAATAAATATAAAAGAATTGAGATCATACCATGTACACTGTCAGACCACAATGCTTTGAAACTTGAAATCAACCACAGGAGAAAGCCTGGAAAATATCCAAGAACATGGCGGCCAAGAAATTACCTGCTAAAAGATGACTGGGTCAACTAAGCCATCAGAGAAGAAATTAAAAAATACATGGAAACAAATGAAAATGAAAATACAACAATCCAAACGCTCTGGGACGCAGCAAAGGCAGTGCTGAGAGGGAAATATATTGCAATCCAGGCCCATCTCAAGAAACAAGAAAAATCAATAACACAAATTCTAACAGCACGCCTAAAGGAACTAGAAGCAGATCAACTAAAACAACCCAAGCCCAGCAGAAAGAGAGAAATCACAAAGATCAGAGCACAAATTAACCATATGGAGACAGAAAAGGTAGTGGAACAGATCAATGAAACCAAAAGCTGCTTCTTTGAAAAAATAAACAAAATAGACAAACCTGTAGCCAGGCTTCTCAAAAAGAAAAGAGAGAGAACTCAAATAGATAAAATTGTGAATGAAAAGGGAGAAATTACAACCAATCCCTCAGAGATACAAACAATCATCAGAGAATACTATGAAAAATTATATGCCACCAAACTTGGCAATCTGGAAGAAATGGGCATCTTCCTAAATAGCCACACCCTACCAAAACTCAAACGGGAAGAAATAGAAAATGTGAACAGACCCATAAACAGTGAAGAAATAGAATCAGTTATTAAAAACCTCCCAGCAAATAAAAGCCCTGGACCAGACGGCTTTCCTGCGGAATTTTACCAGACATTTAAAACAGAGTAAATTCCTATCCTCCTCAAGCTATTGCAAAAAATTGAAATGGAAGGAAAACTCCCGGACTCATTCTATGAAGCCAGCATCACTTTGATTCCAAAACTAGATAGAGACCCAGCAAAGAAAGAAAATTACAGGCCAATATCCCTGATGAATATGGATGCAAAAATTCTCAACAAGATACTAGCAAATCGAATCCAACAGCATATAAAGGGAATTATCCACCATGATCAAGTAGGATTCATCCCTGGGTTGCAGGGCTGGTTCAATATTCGCAAATTAGTCAACGTGATACATCACATCAACAAAAGAAAAGATAAGAACCATATGATCCTGTCAATAGATGCAGAAAAAGCATTTGACAAAATACAGCATCCTTTCTTAATAAAGACTCTCGAGAAAGTCGGGATAGAAGGAACTTACTTAAACATCATAAAAGCCATATATGAAAATCCCACAGCTAATATCATCCCCAATGGGGAAAAATTGAAAGCCTTCCCCCTGAGATCAGGAACACGACAGGGGTGTCCACTCTCGCCACTGCTATTTAACATAGTGCTGGAAGTATTAGCATCAGCAATCAGACAACAAAACAAAATAAAAGGCATCAAGATTGGCAAGGAGGAAGTCAAACTTTCACTTTTTGCAGATGACATGATACTTTACATGGAAAACCCGACGGAATCCACCAAAAGCCTACTAGAGCTGATTCATGATTTCAGCAAAGTTGCAGGATACAAAATCAATGTACAGAAATCGGTGGCATTTCTATACACCAACAATGAAGCAGCAGAAAGAGAAATCAAGAAGCTAATCCCTTTCACAATTGCACCAAAAACCATGAAATACCTAGGTATAAACCTAACCAAAGATGTGAAAGACCTCTACACTGAAAACTATAAAAAACTTATGAAGGAAATTGAGGAAGACACAAGGAAATGGAAAAACATCCCATGCTCATGGATTGAAAGAATAAATATCGTCAAAATGGCAATACTACCCAAAGCAATCTACACATTCAATGCAATCCCAATCAAAATTGCACCAGCATTCTTCTCAAAGCTAGAGCAAACAATCCTAAAATTTGTATGGAACCACAAAAGACCTCGAATAGCCAAAATAATACTGAATAATAAAACCAAGGCGGGAGACATCACAATCCCAGACTTTAACCTCTACTACAAAGCGGTGGTCATCAAGACTGTATGGTATTGGCACAAAAACAGACACATAGACCAATGGAATAGAATAGAAAACTCTGAAATGGACCCGCAAGTATATGGCCAACTAATCTTTGACAAAGCGGGAAAAATTTATCCAATGGAAAAAAGACAGCCTCTTTAACAAATGGTGCTGGGAGAATTGGACAGCAACATGCAAAAGAATGAAACTAGATCCCTTTCTTACACCACTCACAAAAATAAATTCTAAATGGATAAAAGATCTGAATGTGAGTCAGGAAACCGTCAAAATCCTAGAGGAAAAAGCAGGAAAAAGCTCTTTGACCTAAGACGCACCAATTTCTTACTCGACACGTCTCCAAAGGCAAGGGAATTAAAAGCAAAGATGAACTTTTGGGACCTCATCAAGATAAAAAGCTTCTGCACAGCAAAAAAAAAAAACAACCAACAAAACGAATAGGCAACCAACGGAATGGGAAAAGATCATCGCAAATGACATATCGGATAAAGGACTAATATCTAAAATTTATAAACAACTTACCAAACTCCACACCCGAAAAACAAACAACCCAGTGAAGAAATGGGCGGAAGATATGAATAGACACTTCTCCAAAGAGGACATTCAGATGGCCAACGGACACATGAAACGATGCTCAATGTCTCTCATCATCAGGGAAATACAAATCAAAACCACACTGAGATACCACCTCACACCAGTCAGAGTGGCTAAAATGAACAAATCAGGAAACCATAGATGCTGGCGAGGATGTGGAGAAGCAGGCACCCTCCTACACTGTTGGTGGGCATGCAAACTGGTGCAGCGACTCTGGAAAACGGTGTGGAGGTTCCTCAAAAAAATGAAAATAGAGCTACCCTATGATCCAGCAATAGCACTGCTAGGAATCTACGCAAGAGACATAGGAATGCTGATGCATAGGAGCACGTGTACCCCAATGTTCATAGCAGCACTTTCGACAATAGCCAAATCATGGAAAGAGACCAAGTGCCCATCAACTGACGAATGGGTAAAGAAGTTATGGTACTTATATACAATGGACTACTACGTGGCAATGAGAAAAAATGAAATCTGGCCATGTGTAGCCAGATGGATGGAACTGGAGGGTATTATGTTAAGTGAAATAAGTCAGTCAGAAAAAGACAGATACCATATGTTTCCACGAATCGGTGGACTTTGTGAGACTAAGCAAAAACCAGGGGGAGGGGAAGAGGGGAAAGGAAAAAAAGACACAGAGAGGGAGGGAGATAAAACATAAGAGAGTCTCAAAGACTAAGAAAAAACTGAGGGTGAGGGGGATGAGGGAGGGGGGAGAGGGAGTGATGGGCATTAAAAAGGGCACATGTTGGGATGAACACTGGGTGTTATATGTAAACCAATTTGAAAATAAACTATTATAAAATTAAAAAAAAGAATATGTGATATCTATATCTATCTTCATCTCTATCTATATCTCTCATATATATATAATCATATATAATATATAATATGTATTATATTAGATATATTAAATAGATTATATATATATATTAGAGAGAGAATATTATTCAGCCATCTAAAAGAATGAAATATTGTCATTTGCAATGACACGGATGGAGCTAGACTGTATTATGCTAAGTGAAATAAGTCAATTATAGAAAAACACCATATGTTTTTATTCATATGTGGAATTTAAGAAAAAAAACATATGAGCACATTGGAAGAGGAGGAAAAAGGGAAGAGAGGAAAACAAACCACAGGAGACTCTTCATGAGAAATAACAAACTATAGGTTGTTGGAGGGAGTTGGGTGGGGGATAGACTAGATGGGTGATGGGTACTATGGGGGCTACTTGTGATGAATACTGGGTGTTGTACATAAGTGATGAGTCACTGAATTCTACTCTTGAAACCAATATTGCACAGAATGTTAACTACCTACAATTTAAATTTTAAAAAAAGCAAAGAGAAGTTAATATCTCTTCTCAAACTATTCCAAAAAACAGAAGTGTAAGAAGTACTTACAAATTCATTCTTTGAGGCCGCCATTATCTTGATACCAAAACCAGAAAAATACATGACTAAAAACATAACTACAGACTAATATATTTAATGAACATAGATGCAAAAATTCTCAACAAAATGCTAGCACACAGAATTCAACAGCACACTAAAAAAGGCATTCACCACAGTCAAGTGGAATTTATTCCCAGTATGCAGGCTGATTCAATATTTGCAAATCAATCAACATGATACATCACACCAATAACACAAAGTATAGAAACAATATGTTCCTTTTGATAGATACAGGAAAAGCAGTTGACAGAGAACAAAATCTATTCATGAAAAAAAATATCCCTCTGCAATGTAGGTTTAGAGGGAACATACTTCAACAAAATGAAGGCCATAGATGAAAAACCCTCAGCAAACATCATACTCAATGGGGAAAAACTGAGAGCTTCCCCATAAGGTCAAGAACAAGACAAAGATGTCCATTCTAACCACTTTTATTCATCAGAGTTTCTGGAAGTCCTAGCCACATCAGTTAGATAACAAAAAGAAATAACAAGCATCCAAATTGGTAAGGAAGAGGTAAAACTTTCAGTATTTGCAGATGACATGATACTATATATAGAAAACCCTAAAGACTCTACCAACAAATTCTAGAACTGATAAATGATTTCAGTAAAGTCATAGGTTAAAAAAATCAATTTTCGGAAATCTGTTGGATTTCTATACACTAATGATGAAACAGCAGAAAGAGAAATCAAATAATACAGTCCCATTTACAAGAGAATCAAAACAATAAGAAACATACAAATAAATCTAACCACAGAGATGCCTGAACTGTACTCTGAGAGCTATGAACACTAATGAAAGATATTGAAGATGAAACCATGAATTTTTTTTTAATTTAAATTAGTTTATTTTCAAATTGGTTTACATAAAACACCCACTGTTCATCCCAACATGTGCCCTTTTTAATGCCCGTCACCCCCTCTCCCCCTCCCTCATCCCCCTCACCCTCAGTTTGTTCTTAGCCTTTGAGAGTCTCTTATGTTTTATCTCCCTCCCTCTCTGTGTCTTTTTTTTTCTTTCCCCTCTTCCCCTCCCCCTGGTTTTTGCTTAGTCTCACGAAGTCCACCTATTCGTGGAAACATATGGTATCTGTCTTTTTCTGACTGACTTATTTCACTTAACATAATACCCTCCAGTTCCATCCATGTTGCTACGCATGGCCAGATTTCATTTTTTCTCTTTGCCACATAGTAGTCCATTGTATATAAGTACCACATCTTCTTTATCCACTCGTCAGTTGATGGGCACTTAGTTTCTTTCCATGTTTTGGCTATTGTCGAAAGTGCTGCTATAAACATTGGGGTACACGTGCTCCTATGCATCAGCAATCCTGTGTCTCTTGGGTAGATTCCTAGCAGGGCTATTGCTGGCTCATAGGGTAGCTCTATTTTCATATTTTTGAGGAACCTCCACACCGTTTTCCAGAGTCGCTGCACCAGTTTGCATTCCCACCAACAGTGTAGGAGGGTGCCTGCTTCTCCACATCCTCGCCAGCATCTATAGTTTCCTGATTTGTTCATTTTAGCCACTCTGACTGGTGTGAGGTGGTATCTCAGTGTGGTTTTGATTTGTATTTCCCTGATGATGAGTGACATTGAACATCGTTTCAAGTGTCTATTTGCCATCTGAATGTCCTCTTTGGAGAAGTGTCTATTCATATCTTCCGCCCATTTCTTCACTGGGTTGTTTGTTTTTCGGGTGTGGAGTTTGGTAAGTTCTTTATAGATTTTAGATATTAGTCCTTTATCTGATATGTCATTTGCGATGATCTTTTCCTATTCCGTTGGTTGCCTATTCGTTTTGTTGGTTGTTTCTTTTGCTGTGCAGAAGCTTTTTATCTTGATGAGGTCCCAATAGTTCATCTTTGCTTTTAATTCCCTTGCCTTTGGAGACGTGTCGAGTAAGAAATTGGTGCGTCTTAGGTCAAAGAGGCTTTTTCCTGCTTTTTCCTCTAGGATTTTGACGGTTTTCTGTCTCACATTCAGATCTTTTTCCATTTAGAATTTATTTTTGTGAGTGGTGTAAGAAAGTGGTCTAGTTTCATTCTTTTGCAAGTTGCTGTCCAATTCTCCCAGCACCATTTATTAAAGAGGCTGTCTTTTTTCCATTGAATACATTTTCCCCCTTTATCAAAGATTAGTTGGCCATATACTTGCGGGTCCATTTCTGAGTTTTCTATTCTATTCCGTTGGTCTATGTGTCTGTTTTTGTGCCAATACCATACAGTCTTGATGACCACCGCTTTGTAGTAGAGGTTAAAGTCTGGGATTGTGATGCCTCCCGCCTTGGTTTTCTTCTTCAGTATTATTTTGGCTATTCGAGGTCTTTTGTGGTTCCATACAAATTTTAGGATTGTTTGCTCTAGCTTTGAGAAGAATGCTGGTGCAATTTTGATTGGGATTGCATTGAATGTGTAGATTGCTTTGGGTAGTATTGCCATTTTGACGATATTTATTATTCCAATCCATGAGCATGGGATGTTTTTCCATTTCCTTGTGTCTTCCTCAATTTCCTTCATAAGTTTTTTATAGTTTTCAGTGTAGAGGTCTTTCACATCTTTGGTTAGGTTTATACCTAGGTATTTTATGGTTTTTGGTGCAATTGTGAAAGGGATTAGCTTCTTGATTTCTCTTTCTGCTGCTTCATTGTTGGTGTATAGAAATGCCACCGATTTCTGTACATTGATTTTGTATCCTGCAACTTTGCTGAAATCACGGATCAGTTCTAGTAGGCTTTTGGTAGATTCCGTCGGGTTTTCCATGTAAAGTATCATGTCATCTGCAAAAAGTGAAAGTTTGACTTCCTCCTTGCCAATCTTGATGCCTTTTATTTTGTTTTGTTGTCTGATTGCTGATGCTAAGACTTCCAGCACTATGTTAAATAGCAGTGGCGAGAGTGGACACCCCTATCGTGTTCCTGATCTCAGGGGGAAGGCTTTCAATTTTTCCCCATTGAGGATGATATTAGCTGTGGGCTTTTCATATATGGCTTTTATGATGTTTAAGTAAATTCCTTCTATCCCGACTTTCTCGAGAGTTTTTATTAAGAAAGGATGCTGTATTTTGTCAAATGCTTTTTCTGCATCTATTGACAGGATCATATGGTTCTTATCTTTTCTTTTGTTGATGTGATGTATCACGTTGATTGATTTGCGAATATTGAACCAGCCCTGCAACCCAGGGATGAATCCTACTTGATCATGGTGGATAATTCTCTTTATATGCTGTTGGATTCGATTTGCTAGTATCTTGTTAAAAATTTTTGTATCCGTATTCATCAGGGATATTGGCCATTAATTCTCTTTCTTTGCTGGATCTCTATCTGGTTTTGGAATCAAAGTGATGCTGGCTTCATAGAATGAGTCTGGGAGTTTTCCTTCCGTTTCAATTTTTTGGAACTGCTTGAGGAGGATAGGAATTAACTCTGTTTTAAATGTCTGGTAAAATTCCGCAGGAAAGCCGTCTGGTCCAGGGCTTTTATTTGCTTGGAGGTTTTTAATAACTGATTCTATTTCTTCACTGTTTATGGGTCTGTTCAAATTTTCTATTTCTTCCCGTTTGAGTTTTGGTAGGGTGTGGCTATTTAGGAAGCTGTCCATTTCTTCCAGATTGCCAAGTTTGGTGGCATATAATTTTTCATAGTATTCTCTGATGATTGTTTGTATCTCTGAGGGATTGGTTGTAATTTCTCCCTTTTCATTCACAATTTTATCTATTTGAGTTCTCTCTCTTTTCTTTTTGAGAAGCCTGGCTACAGGTTTGTCTATTTTGTTTATTTTTTCAAAGAAGCAGCTTTTGGTTTCATTGATCTGTTCCACTACCTTTTCTGTCTCCATATGGTTAATTTGTGCTCTGATCTTTGTGATTTCTCTCTTTCTGCTGGGCTTGGGTTGTTTTAGTTGATCTGCTTCTAGTTCCTTTAGGCGTGCTGTTAGAATTTGTGTTATTGATTTTTCTTGTTTCTTGAGATGGGCCTGGATTGCAATATATTTCCCTCTCAGCACTGCCTTTGCTGCGTCCCAGAGCGTTTGGATTGTTGTATTTTCATTTTCATTTGTTTCCATGTATTTTTTAATTTCTTCTCTGATGGCTTGGTTGACCCAGTCATCTTTTAGCAGGTAATTTCTTAGCCGCCATGTTCTTGGATATTTTCCAGGCTTTCTCCTGTGGTTGATTTCAAGTTTCAAAGCATTGTGGTCTGACAGTGTACATGGTATGATCTCAATTCTTTTATATTTATTCAGAGCTTCCCTGTGCCCCAGAATGTGGTCTATCTTGGAAAATGTACCGTGTGCAGATGAGAAGAACGTAAATTCCTTTGCTTCTGGATGAAGGACCCTAAAGATGTCTGTGAGGCCCATCTGTCCTAATGTGTCATTCAGGGCTATTGTTTCTGCGGAGATTTTCTGTTTTGTGGATCTATCCAATGCTGAGAGTGGAGTGTTGAGATCCCCTACTATTAGGACATTTTTATCGATGAGGTTGCTAATGTTTGTAATTAGTTGTTTTACAAATTTGGGTGTCCCCGAATTCGGTGCATAGATATTTACAATTGTTAGCTCTTCCTGCTGGATGGTGCCTGAGACTATTATATAATGTCCTTCCTCATCCCTTATTACATCGTTCATTTTAAAGTCTAATTTGTCTGATATAAGTGTGGCCACTCCGGCTTTCTTCTGACTTCTAGTAGCATGGTAGATAGTTCTCCATCCCCTCACTTTCAATCTGAAGGTGTCTTCAGGTTTAAGATGAGTTTCTTGAAGACAGCAAATAGATGGGTCTTGTTTTTTAATCCATTCTGTTATCCTGTGTCTTTTGATTGGCGCATTTAGTCCATTTACATTCAGTGTTAATATTGAAAAATATGGGCTTACACTCACTGTATTATCTGTAGGTTTCATGATTGTAAGGCTGTCCCTGGCAGTTTGTGTTCTTTGCAGGTTTGCCTTCATTAGAATGCCCCTCAGGATCTCTTGCAGTGCCGGCTTATTTGTGATAAATTCTTTCAGTTTTTGTTTGTTGGGAAAAACCTTGATCTCTCCTTCTATTCTGAATGACAGGATAGCCGGATACAGAATTCTTGGTTGCAGGTCCTTCTTGCTCATCACATTGAAGATATCCTGCCATTCCTTTCTGGCTTGCCAAGTTTCTGTAGATAAGTCTGCTACTACCCTTATAGGTCTCCCTTTGTATGTTAGGGTTCTTTTGTCCCTAGCTGCTTTCAGGATTCTCTCCCTATCTTTGTATTTTGCCAGCTTCACTATGATGTGCCGTGCAGAAGGTCTATTCAAGTTATGTCTGAGGGGAGTTCTCTGTGCCTCTTGGATTTCCATGCCCGTTTCCTTCCTCATGTTTGGGAAGTTCTCAGCAATGATTTGTTCAAGAACCCCTTCGACTCCTTTCTCTCTCTCTTCTTCCTCTGGAACCCCTATGATACGGATATTGTTTCTTTGGGTTCATCGCTCATCTCTCGAATTCTCCTTTCCTGTTCCTGGATCAGCTTCTCTCTCTTTTTATCTGCTTCCTCTTTTTCAATGATTTTGTCTTCTAAGGCACTAACTCTTTCCTCTACCTCTTCAATCCGTGCTGTGGCTGCTTCCAGTTTCCCCTGTATTTCTTCTAATTTCTTCTTTAATTCTTCCTGACCGTTTTTAAGGTCCTTGAACTCTGCCGCACGGGACCCCTTGCATTCTTCTAAGCTTTTTTCAAGGCCAGCAATTAGTTTTATGATTGTCATTCTATATTCATGTTCTGTTATGTTGCTTATATCTGTTTTCATTAATTCTTGAGCTGTCACTGCTTCTTGTGGATTCTTTTGAGGAGAATTCTTCCGTCTCGTCATTTTGGCTTGATGTGTTTTGGGTTGTTTCTTGAAGTTGCCCTTCTGCCGTGTTAAAATCTCACTCGGGCTGAGTTAAGGGGAAGAAGTTATCTGAGCCTGGTTGGTGGTGGGATTCCCATCTGCACCCGAAACTAGTTTTCGGGCCTCATTGAGGGTTCTTTTCCTCTCCTCAGTCGTGATCAGGACCTGCAAAAGCTGCTGACAGTCGTCCCATGTGGGCTGATGGGTAAGGAGAATAAATCAATAAGCCCTGCCGGTTTTCCTGAAAACTTAGGGTTCTGAGGTTTCCAATTGTAGAGGTCACTAGTGGCGAAGGGCTAATAGTGATGGGGCTGATTTCCCTCTGCGTCTGGGGGACCAGTAGCTCCCAGAGGCAGAATCGAAACCATGAATTTAAAACACATTCCTTGATCATGGATCAGGAAGAAAAAACATCGTTAACATGTCTACCCTAAATAATCTACACATTTAATGCCAACAGCATTTTTTGCAGAATTAGGACAACAATTCTAAAATTTGTTTGGAACCATAAAAGACCCCGAATAGGCGAAGCAGTTTTGAAGAAGAAAAGCAAAGCTGGAGGAATCATAATTCCAGATTTCAAGTTAAAGTACAAAGTTGTAGTAGTCAACACACCATGGTACTGGCACAGAAATAGACATAAAGATCATTGGCACAGAAACAAACCCACAATTATAAGGTCAATTAATCTTTGACAAATTAGGAAGATAATAATGTGGGGAAAAGACAGTCTCTTTAAGTAATGATACTGAGAAAACTGGTCAGCTATATGCAAAACAATGAAATTGGACCATTTTCTTATACCATACACAATAACAAACTCAAAATGGGTTAAAGATCTAAATATCAGACCTAAAACCATAAAAATCCTAGAAAAGAACACAGGCAGTAAGTCTCTGTTAGCCATAGCAACATTTTACTAGATATGTCTTCTGAGGCAAAGGAATTAAAAACAAAAATACACTTTTGTGACATCAAAAAAACACAAACACTTCAGCACACTGAAGGAAACCATCAAAAAATCTGAAAGGCAACCTGCTAAATGCAGGAAGATAATGTACAAATTACATATCTGATGAAGTGTTAGTATCCAAAATACATGAAGAACTTTTACAATTCAGTACCTAAATCACAAATGATCCAATTACGAATTGCACAGAAGACATGAAGAAAATTTCTCCAAAGAAGACATACAGATGGACAACAGACATGAAACGATCCTCAACATCACTCAATGAGATGTCACCTCACACCTGTTAGAATGGCTAAAATAAAAAACATAAGGAACACCAAGTTTGGTGAGGATGTGGACAAAAAGAAACCCTCTTTTCACTGTTGATGGGAAAGCAGCCACTGGTGCAGTCACACGGGGAAACAATATTGAGGTTCCCCAAAGTTCAAAACCCTATGATTGAGAAATCGCACTAGTGGGTATTTATCCCCAAATTACAACAACAATAACAACAACAACAGCAACAACAATGCTAATTCAAAAGGAATACATGCATCTTATGTTTATTGCAACATTATCTATTATAACCAAATTATGGAATCAGCCCATGTGTTCGATGAATTAATGAATGAATAAAGAAGTTGTGGTATATATATATATATATATATATATATATATATATATATATATACAATGGAATATTATTCAGACATTAGAAAGAATGAAATCTTGTTATTTGCAATGACATGGATAGAACTAGAGAGAATAATGCTAAGTGAAATAAGTCAGAGAAAGAGAAATACTATATGATTTCACTCATATGTATAATTTAAGAAACAAAACATATGAGCAAGGGAAAAAATGAAAGAAGGAGAAACAACCCAATAAATCAACTGCTAACTACTGAGAACGAACTGATGGTTACCAGATGGGAGGTGGGTGGGAGAATGAGTGAAACAGGTGATAGGAATTAAGGACTATATATGTTGTGATAAGCACAAGGTAATGTATGGAATTGCTGTACCACTGTATTGTATACCTGGAACTAATATAACACTGTTAACTCTACTGGAATTAAAACTAAATTAAAATAAAAAAAGAAATGCAGTAAATAATTGTATGGCAACAAATCAAATAACTCAGATGAAATTAATAAATTCCTAGAAAAATATAACTACTAAAATTAACTTACGAAGGAATAGAAAAACTGAAATATATATATAATAAATAAAATAGTAATAATATAAGTAAAAATAAAAATAATAAACATCCCATAAAAAAAACTAACATTGTTTTACTGGTAAACACTGCCAAATGTCTATAACCTCTTCCGAGAGCAGTATTACCGTGAAACCAAAATCAGACAAAAATATCACGAGAAAAGAAAACTACAAATCAGTATCCCTTATGAATACAGATGCAAAAATCGTCAATAAAATACTAGCAAAATAAGTCCAAGAACACACAAATATTAATTACACTCTATGATCAAATGTGAATCATCTGAGGAACATAATGTTTGTTTAACTTATGAAAAGCAATACTGTAATATACCATCTTGATCAAATAAAGGACAAAAATCATAGGAAAATCTCAATATATGTAGAAAAAGCATCTGATAAAATCAACATCTTTCATGATAAAATCAAACAACAAACTAAGAATAGAAGGAAATTACCTCAACTTCGTAAAAGGGAACTATGAAAAAACAATGCTAATATCCTACTTAAGGGTGATAAACTGAAAATTTTCTCCAAATTCAGGAAAAAGGAAAGTATGAATACACTTGACACTTCCATTCAACCTCATTATTGAAGTTTTTGAAGTCAAAGAAGCAAAAACACTCAAGCTGAATAGGAAGAAGTAAAACTATTTCCATCTGCAGATATATTTTATGTAAAAATTCTAAGGAATTAAGAAATAATTTATTAGAATTAATAAATAGGGGTGCCTGGGTGGCTCAGTTGGTTAAGTGGCCGACTTCAGCTCAGGTCATGATCTCACAGTCTGTGAGTTTGAGCCCTGCGTCGGGCTCTGTGCTGATGGCTCAGAGCCTGGAGCCTGCTTCAAATTCTGTATCTCCCTCTCTCTCTCACTCTCTTCCTTACTCTCTGTCTCTATGTCTCTCAAAAATAAAATTTAAAAAAGCCAAAAAAATTAGAATTAGTAATTAAATTAATAGAATTAATAAACAAATTAAATAATATTGTATGATACAAGATCTGTATACAAAACTTAATTTTATTTCAATGTATTCTTAATGAACAACCTTAAAATGAAATTAAAAAAAATTCCATTTAAAGAAGAAGGTGGTGAGTGGAAAGGAGGACCCTAGCCTCACCTCATCCCATGTAACAAATAGATAACTATCAAATCATCCTAATTACCCCATAAATAAGTCTGAATACTGACAAAAAATAAACTCCACAACTAAAGGGAAAGAAGAGACCACAATGAAGAAGGTAGGAAATGCAGGGACTAGGTTTAGGGGAGAAACGTATCAGGGTGCTGCAAGGGGAGGGAGCCATGGTTGTGGAGAACGGGAAGAGAGAGGAGCACACAGGACAACCCAAAAGAAGAAAGTTTCTCCAAAACCATTTGCTTGAAAAACAAGAGGGGATGAATATTGTGAGTTCTTGCAACCAGCGAGGCTTAAAGCCTGGAGTTTTAAAAGTCAGCGGGCTTAGCTTGGAGAGAGACTTGAGGGCATTGCAATGCTCCTTGAGTGAAGGCAGGCAAATAACCCAGGAGCAGACAGGATGAACATAGTGACATGATTAATGCGTAAGCCACACAAGGGGAGATTATTCTTTCTTCTTGTAAGCACGTCTATGAGAGGCAGTGTAAAAGGAGATGCTTATCTAGGAAAAAAGGAGCTAGCTGGTGCCATTTTCTTTCCCCTATACAGCAGCATGAACACAGAGCCTCCTTTGGGAAACAGCATAGCATGGACACTGATTGTTTAACTTACATACACCAGGCTCCAGCCCCCTGCATTCTGGCAAGGCTGCTCTTCTCATTCAAGTTTGCTTTAGTCTCAGTACAGTGGGTCCCACTCCCAGAGGACCAGCACAAACCCCTACTCACACCACATCTCTCCGCCAGAGTTCTGCAGGGTCTCAGTTCTGGTGCAGGTGGGGACCTGCAGACCAAAAGCATACCTACTTAAAAATCTCCATACTAAGCTCAGGGGCCTAACATTGTACATAGCAGCCACGGAGAGCCTCTGCAGATGACTGGCATGAAAGATAGAGCAGCCAAAACACAACAGCATAGCACATGCAGCATGCACCCGAGACACTCCTTGAAGTACCAGGCTCTAGGCACTACATGACCTCTTCTTCATAAGGCCATTACTCTCAGGATCAAGAGATATAATTGACTTTTCTAACACAGAGATAAAGGCAGAGACTTAGACAAAATGTGAAGATGGAGAGATTTATCCGAAAAAAACCATGAAATGGTTAAGATAATGCCATGGCAAGAGATCTAAATGAAAGAGATATAGGTCACATTCTTGATGGAGAATTGAAAGCAACAATCATAAAGATAGTCACTGGGCTTGAGAAAAGAATAAAGACAGTAGTGAGAACATTACTACAGATAAAAGAGTTAAAAAAGAATCAGAGATGAAAAGTGCAGTAAACAAGATTGGAAAAAGGCTTGATGCAATGAGCAGCAGGCTGGATAACAGAAGAATGAATTAACGAACTATATATCAGAATAATGAAAAGTAATGAAGCTGAACAAAAGAGAGTAGGAAGAATTATGCGACACGGGAATAGATTTAGGGAACTAAGTGATTCCATTAATGATAATAACATACATATTATAGAATCCTCAGAAGAAGAAGAGAGAGTAAAGGGAGCAGAAAATTTATTTGAAGAAACAATAGCTGAAACTTTCCTAATCTGAGGAAGGACATAGACATTTAGATCCAGGAGGCACAGAGAACTACCATCAAAATCAACAAAAGCAGGCCAATACCAAAACATATTGTAATTAAATTTGTAAAAATACAGTGATAAAGAAAAAATTCCTAAAAGAAGCAAGACAAAGAAGTATTTAAATTAGAGGAGAAAACCCATAAGGCTAACCGGACATTTCTCATGAGAAATTTGACAACCTAGAAAGGAGGGGAATGATATATTTGAAGTCTTGAATGGGAAAATCTTCAGGGAAGAATACTGTATCCAGCAATGCTATTATTCAGAATAGTGAAAGAGATAAAGAGTTTTCCAGACAAGCAAAACTTAAAGGATTTGAGAACATTAAGCCAGCCTTGCAAGAAATATTAAAGGAGATTCTTTGAGTGCAAAGCAAAGACCAAAAGTAATAAAGACAAGAAAAAGCCAGAGAATATCTCCAGAAAGAATAGCAGAACAAGTAATAAAATGGAACTAAATACATATCTATCTATAATTACCTTGAATGTAAGTGGACTAAATACTCCAATCAAAAGATGTAGGATGACAGAATGGATAAAAAAAAAGACTCATTTATATACTGTCAACAAGAGACTCATTTTAGACATAGACACCTGCAGATGGAAAGCAGGGGATAGAAAAAATGTTTATCATGCAAATGAATGTCAAAAGAAAGGGAGAGTAGCAATACTTATATGAGAAAAATTAGATTTTAAAACAAAGATTGTAACGAGACACAAAGAAGGGCATTAGATAATCATAAAAGGGATAATTCACCAAGAAGATCTAACAATTTTGAATATTTATGCACCCAACATGGAGACACTCAAGTATATAAACAGTTAATAATAAAGATAAATTAACATATCGATAATAATACAATAATAGTAGGGGAATTTAACACCCCACTTAGATCAATGGACAGATCTTCTAAACAAAATCAACAAGGAAGAAAACGGCTTTCAGTGACCCCTGCACCAGATGGACATAACAGATATATATAGAACATTCCATCCTAAAACAGTATAATGCACATACCTTTCAATTGCATTTGAAACATTCTCCAGAACATATAACATATTAGTTCACAAAATGGACCAAAGCAAATACAAAAAGATTGAAGTCATACCAGGCAGCTTTAATGACCACAATACTTTGCAAACAGAAGTCAGCAATAAGAAAAACTCAGGAAAGATCACAAATACATGGAGGTGAAAAACATGCTACTAAACAATAAATGGGTCAACCAGGAAACCAAAGAAGAAGTAAAAAAAAAATACATGGAAACAAATTAAAATGAAAACACAATGGTCCAAAACCTTTGGGAGGCATCAAAAGTGATAAGAAAGAAGCCTATAGCAATACAGATCTTACTCAAAAAGCAAGAAAAATCTCAAGTAAACAACCTAACCTTACACGCAAAGGATCTAGGGGGAAAAAAAGCCTAAGGCCAGCAGAAGGAAGCAAATAATAAAGCTTAAAACAGAAATAAATGATACAGAAACTAAAAACAAAACAAAACAAAACAAAAAACAACAATATTCAATGAAACCAGGAGATGGTTCTTATAAGAAATTAATAAAATTGATAAACCTCAAGCCAGATGTAAAAAAAAGGAAAAGAGTAAGGACCAAATAAGTAACATCACGAGTGGTAAAGTAGAAATAACAGCCAACACCACAGAAATACAAACAATTATAAGACAATATTATGAAAAACTATATGCCAACAAATTAGACAACGTGGAAAAAATGGATGGATTCCTAGAAACATATCCAATACCAAAACTGAAACAGGAAGAAAGAAAATTTGAACAAACTTATAACTAGAACATAAATTAAATCAGCAATTAAAAAGTTCAAGAAATCATGGTCCAGGACCAGATGGATTCACAGGCGAATTCTACCAAATATTTTTAAAAAGTTAGGGGCGCTTGGGTGGCTCAGTTCGTTAAGCGTCTGACTTCAGCTCAGGTCATGATCTCATGGTTGGTGGGTTCGAGCCCCGCGTCAGGCTCTGTGCTGACAGCTTAGAGCCTGGAGCCTGCTTCTGACTTTGTGTGCCTCCCTCTCTCTCTGCCACTCCCTGGCTCATGCTTTGTCTCTCTCTCTCTCAAAAATAAATAAACATTTAAAAAAATTTAAAGTTAATACCCATTCTTCTCAAACTATTACAAAAAATAGAAAAACAAGAAAAATTTCTAAACTCATAGAGTGAGGCCAGCATTACCCTAATACCAAAACCAGATAAAAATGTCACTGAAAAAGAGAACTGCAGGCCAATGAACATGAATGCAAAAATTCTCAATATAATAGTAACAAACAAAATCCTACAATACATTAAAAAATCATTCTCCATGATCAAGTGGTGTTTTTCGTGTGTTGGAAATATTCCATAAACGTGATAGACTACATTCATAAAAGAAAGAATAAGAAACATAAGATCCTCAATAGATGCAGAAAAGGCATCTGACAAATTATAGCATCCATTCTTGATAAAAACCCTCAACAAAGTAGGCTTAGAGGGACCATATCTCAACATAATAAAGCCCATGTATGAAAAACCCACAGGTAATATCATCCTCAATTAGAGAAAAACTGAGAGCTTTTCCTCTAGAGTCAGAAACAAGATAGAAATCCATTCCCCTCACTGCTATTTAACATAGTAGTTGAAGTCCTAGCCACATCAATCAGACCGAAAAGAAACAAAAGGCAAAGAAATTGGCAAGGAGTAAGTAAAACATTTACTGTTTAAGGATATCATGATACTATATATAGAAAACATGAAAGACTCCACCAAAAAATTGCTAGAATTGATATACAAATGCAGTAATGTTGCAGGATACAAAAATCAATGTACAGAAATCTGTTGCATTTCCATACATCAGTAATGAAACAGAAGAAAGAGAAATCAAGGAATCAATCCCATTTACAGTTGCACCAAAACCCATAAAATGCCCAAGAATGAACCTAACAAAAGAGATGAAAGTCCTGTATTCTGAAAAATACAAAACACTGATGAGAGAAATTTAAGAGAACATGAAGAAATGTAAAGACATTCCACACTCATGGGTTGGAAGAACAAATATTGTTAAAATGTCTATACTACCCAAAGTAATCTACACATTTAATGCAATTCTTATCAAAATACCAACAACATTTTTCATAGAGCTATAAGGAACAATCTTAAAGATTGTATGGAACCACAAAAGACCCTGAATAGCCAAGGCAATCTTAAAAAAGAAAAGCAAAACTGGAGGCATCACAATTATGTACTTCAACTTATATTACAAAGCTGTTGTAATAAAAACAGTATGGTATTGGCACAAAGATAGACACATAGATAAATAAAACAGGGTAGAAAACCCAGAAATGAAGCTACATCTATATATGGTCAACTAATCTTCAACAAAGCAGGAAAGACTATCCAATGGGAAAAAGATAGTCTCTCCAACAAATGGTGTTGGGAAAACTGGACAGCAACATGCAAAGAATGAAAGTGGACCACTTTCTTACACCATATGCAAAAATACATTCACAATGGATTAAAGACCTAAATGTGAGTTATAAAACTGTAAAAAACCTACAGGAGAACACAGGCAGTAAACCTCTTGACATCAGTCATAGCACATGGCATAGATTGTCTTCTGAGCAAAGGGAAACAAAAGCAAAAATAATTAATTGGGAATTCATTAAAAAAACAAAAACAACTTCTGCACGGCAAAGGAAATAATCAACAAAACTAAATGCAATCTACAGGATGGGAAAAGATATTTGCAAATGAAATATCTGGTAAAGGGTTAGCTTCCAAAATATATAAGGAAATTATATAATTCAAAACCCCAAAAATGAATAATCCAATTAGGAAATCATTAGGAGACATGAATAGATGTTTTCCCAAAGACATACAGATGGCTAACAGACACATGAAAAGATGCTCAACATCACTCGTCATCTGGGAAATACAAATCAAAACTACAATGAGATATCACCTGTCAGAATGGCTAAAATCAACAACATAATAAGCAATAGGTTTTGGCAA
The DNA here is from genome assembly GCA_030068075.1 of Paguma larvata. NCBI lineage: Eukaryota > Metazoa > Chordata > Mammalia > Carnivora > Viverridae > Paguma > Paguma larvata. Next base: position 48,827,181 of record CM057830.1, on the reverse strand, counting down.
GGATATGGAGAAACAAGGAACTTTCTTATACTGTTGTAGGAATGCAAACTGGTACAGCCACTCTGGAAAAGACTATGGAGATTCCTCAAAAAGTTAAAAATAGATGTACTCTATGAGTGAGTTATTGCATTACCAGGTATTTACCCAAAGAATACAAAAGTACTAATTTGAAGAGATACCTGTTCTCTGATGTTTATAGCAGCATTATGTACAATAGACAAATTAAGGAAACAGCCCAAGTCCTTCAACTGATGAATGGATATATTCCATGGAGATATATATATATATATATATATATATATATATATATATATATATATATATCTGAGCCAATACACACACACACACACACACACACACACACACACACACACACACAGACTGGATTATTACTCAGCCATAATAAAGAATGAAAACTTGCCATTTGCAACAACATAGATGGAGCTAGAGTATTATGCTAAATGAAATGTCAGTCAGAGAAAGACAAATACTATATGATACCACTCATATGTGGAATTCAAGAAACAAATTAGTCTAGGGAAAAGAAGAGAATGATTGGCAAACCAAGAAAAAGAATCTTAATGATAAAGAGAAAACTGATGGTATCAGCAGGCAGCTGGGTGGGAAGACGGGGTAAATAAATGACAGAGTTTGTGTGCAGTTTTTGTTATGATCACCGAGTGTTGTAGGTAAGTACTGAAGACTAAATTTTATATCTGAAACTAATATTACACTGTATGCTAATTAACTAGAATTTAAATAAAAACTTTAAGACAAGGAAGACTATATTGTTAAGGTGTCAATGCCCCCCAAAATGATCTACTGATTTAATTCAATTCCTATTAATTAGAATCCCAAAGAAATTTTTCCAGAAATAAAAAAAAGAACCTAAATTTCAATGGTATCTCAAGTTACCAGAATAATGAAAATAATCGTTATAAAGGAGAACCGTTTGGAGGTCTCAATCTTTCTAATTTCAAAACTTATTACAAAATTACAGAGGTAAGAACAGTGTGGTACAGACACAAAGATGGACATATAAAGCAATGGAATATGATAGAGAGCACATAAATAAACCTTCACATACATGGTGAAATCATTTTCTACAAAAGTGCCAATAATATTCAATGAAGATAACAAAGTCTATTCATCAAATATATATATTTGGGGAAACTGGATATTCATATACAAAAGATTAATTTGTACACTTACCTTAAGACATATACGAAATTAGCTCAAAATGGACCTAAATGTAAAAGCTAAATCTATAAAAATATTAGAAGAAAAAATAAAGAAAAAGTTTCATGACATGGATTTTTGACAATGATTCCTTGGATGTGACACCAAACAAATATGCAACAAAAGTAAAACCACATAAATTAAACTACAACAAACTTTAAAACGTCTGAGCTTAAAACAACATAGTCAAAAGAGTGAATAGGGAACCTATGGGATAGGAGAAAACATTTGTAAAACATATATCTGCAAAGGTGTTAATAGCCATAACATATATAGAATTCTTAAAACTCCACACAAAGACATAGTTAAAAGTAGACAAGGGTGCTTGGATGGCTCAGTCTGTTAAGGGGCTAACTATTGGTTTTGGCTCAGGTCATGATCTCATGGTTCATGAGTTCAATCCTTGAGTCAGCTCTGTGCTGACAGTGCAGAGCCTCTGTCTCCCTGTCTTTCTGCCCCTCCCCTGCTTGCACTCTCTCTCGAAGTAAACAAAGGTAAAAAATAAAAGTAGGCAAAATATGCGAATAGATATTTCTCTAAAGAGAATATACAAATGACCAATAAGCACATAAACAAATTTCATCACTAATCATTAGGGAAATACAAATTCAAACTACAATGAGATTTGCATTCATTAGGATGGCTACTATAAAAAACAAAAGAAGCAGAAAATAACATGTGTTAGCAAAGACGCAGAGAAATTTGAACCCTTGTGAAATGTTGTTGGAAACGTCAAATCGAGTAGCCATCATGAAAATAAGTACGCAGCTTCCTCAAAAATTCACTAATAGAATTACCGTGTGATCTTAGCAATTCCACTTATGAGCATATGCATAAAAGCATTGAAAGCAGGGTATCAAATATTTATTGATCAAAGGTTGATCAAAGATTCATTGCAGCATATTCACAATAGCCAAAATGTGGGAGCAACCTAAATATCCGTCAATGGATGAACAGATAAACAAACTATAGTATACACATGCAATGGAATGTTCAACCTTAAAAAGGAAGAAAATTCTGACATTGCTGCAACATGAATGAAATGTGAAGGCACTATGCTAAGTTAAATAGGTCAGTTACAAAAAGACAAATACTGCATGATTCCACTTATACAAGGCATCTAAAATAAAATAGATAAGCAGTTAGAAACAAAAAGTAGAAGGATGGTTCTAGGGACCAGGGGAAGGAGGAAGAGGGGAATTGATCCATTGATATATAGTTTCAGTTTTCCAAAATATAAAAGTTCTGGATATCTATCATATAATTGTTGGAGACCAGAAGACTCTGGCCCTGGTGACATTGCCTAAGGAGAAGACTCAGGCCCATAAGACAGTGCCCTAGACCAGGGCCCTCATCGGTGGATGGGGGTGCCTTGAAGCAAATGCCAGGTTGTAATACAACAAGAACAGAATTATGGCTGGTCTGACTCTGAAGGAGGGCTGGTTAGCCAGAGACGGGTAAGACTCCTCATGAGAGGGGCAACCTAAGACAGGCACAGTCGCAGTAAGAGTCACCAGGACACCTGGCTATAGGGTCACTGGGCCTTGTGCTGATTTGCGATTCATACTAATATCTCCTGAAGAAGATGGGCCATAGAAAAATAGGAGTGCTCCACAGCTTCCTCCCCTATTAAGCCAACATATGCTGCTATACTTTATTAATAATAAAATCATATTGAGAATCATGGAAATAAAATCTTTAAGAAATCAGTAGAGTTTAGAATGTATCATTGATCTGTTTTAGGGTGATGCCAGACTCTCGGGGAATGTGATTATTGCTGTGAGTCTTGGGACATAATTACTAAGAAATAGAAGTTAGAGTATGTTACAGAAAAATAAGGATGTTTTTCACATAATCTTTCAACTGTAACCAAAAGTCTTTGTGCTTGCTCTTTCAACCTATACCACTTACTAGAGTGTGCCTATTCGTTGTACCTTGCTTGCATGTAAATTGTTCTTGATCTTTTGACTGAAATTATTTTTGAACATTTCTATTGAATGTACCCATTTGTCATATCTTGCTTACGTGTGAACTGTGGAACCGAAACTGTTTCTGAACACTTCCATTGTAAATCACGGGAACAATCATGAGGGCTGAAATCATTTTTTAATCATTACAAAATATATGCCTGTACTGCTTCTAAAACTACATAAAAACCCAGAGAGAAAAATAAACTTTGAGCAGTCTCCAAAAGAGGCTGTCTCCACATCTTTGTGTGTCTTTGTCTTGTCTTGTCTTTATGTTTCCGCCCTTACTTAGGGAGCCCTGGACCAGTCCTAATATGAGGCTGACTCCGAGAGACTGACTTCGCGTCTTCTCTCGCGCCTAGACCAACCATCACGCAGGTGAAACCCTGGACCAGCCGGAAGCCCTGAAGTAGGAGCTGGCCTCCTCTCAGGGTGACCCCAGCATATAATAATGTGTATATAGGCAACAGTACTATATCTAAAAATGAGTAAGGTGGTAACTTTTATGTTATGTATGTCACGTGTTTTTACAATTAATCAATATTTTTCCCAATGCAAGTGGGTTGGTATGACAGGATGAGGAGATAATCTGTTCGAACATAAAAAAAAATGTTAAGATAGTAAATTTCATGTTATGTGCATTTGACTACAACTAAAAATAAAAAAGATACACTGAGACCTTTAGCTTTCATACACCTATCCACACATCCCCACCCCAAACCTCAAACAATCATTGATCTACTTTATACATTTTCCTATTCTGGACTTTCACATGAATGAAATCATATAGTATGTAGTTGTTTGTTATTGACTTCTTTCACTTCGTGCAATGTTCTCAAAATTCATCCATGCCATAGCATGCATCAGTACTTCATTCTTTTTATAGTTCAATAATATTTCATTGTATGGATATAACACATTTTGCCTATCCATTCATTGGCTCTTGGACATGGGTTGTTACCATCTATTGACTATCAAAAACAATCCTGCTATAAATATTCAAGAATATGTGTTTATGTAAACACATGTTTTTATTTCTCTTAGATATAAATGTATAAGTGGAATTTCACAATTGTATGGTAATTCTATTTTTAATCTCACAAAAAAACTGCCATGTTGTGTTCCAAAGTGGTCCCACCATTTAACATTCCCATCAGGAGCACATAAGCATTCTGATTCCTCCACACTTTGTCACCACTTGTTGTTATCTGATTTTTAAATTCTAACCATCCTTGTGGATGTAAAGCATTATCTAATTGTGATTTTGAGTTTCCATTTCCCTAATGACTACTAAGGATGAGCATTTTTTCGTGTCTTTTTACTATTTGTATATCTTTTGTGAGCTGTTTATTTGGATCTATTGTTCAGTTTTTACATTGGCTTGTCTTTTTATTAATGAGTTGTATATATATATACATATATATACACATATATATACACAATTTATATATATATGTGTATATATATGTATATATATAAATTTTTAATTTGAGTATAGTTGACACACAAGGTTAGATTAGTTTCAGGTTAAATAAAAGTACCTTGTCAGGTACATGATTTTTTAACTTTACAAACATTTATAGATTAATGAAACAAGATGTTACTTGAATGACTCATTATATACTCTTTCGATAAATTGGTTATTGTTGCCAAATTATGGAAAGAGACTAAATGTCCATCAACTGATGCATGGATAAAGAAGACGTGGTTTATTTATACAGTGGAATAATACTTAGCAATGAGAAAGAATGAAATCTGGCCATTTGCAGCAACGTGGATGGAACTGGAGGGTATTGTGCTAAGTGAAATAAGTCAATCAGAGAAAGACAGATATCATATGTTTTTCACTCATATGTAGAACTTGAGAAACTTAACAGAAGACCATGGGGGAAGGGAAGGGGAAAAATAGATACAAACAGAGAGTGAGGGAGGCAAACCATAAGAGACTCTTAACTACAGAGAACAAACAGAGTGGATGGGGGTGGGGGAAGGAGAAAATCGGTGATGGACATTGAGGAGGGCACTTGTTGGGATAAGCACTGGGTGTTGTATGAAAGCGATGAATCATGGGAATCTACCCCCAAAGCCAAGAGCACACTATTTACACTGTATGTTAGCCAACTTGATAATAAACTATAGTTCACAATTAGTTCTAATTATGTTTTTTTCTTAGATACTTTAGAATTTTTAGTTTATGTAATTATAACCCTTACAAATAAAGATAATTTTAGTTTTTAATTTCCAATATGGATGCCTTTTATTTCTTTTCTTGCTTAGTTAACTGATTAGAATTTAAGCACAATGTTAAATGGAAGTGGTAAGAGCAGATATCCTTGCCTTATTCCTGACTGTAAGGGCGTTCAGTCTTTTGACATTAAGGACACAGTTAGTTTTTTTTTTTTTTATGCCCTTTATCACATTAAAAGGATGTGATATATAGATAGATATTCCTTCTATCCCGAGTTTGTTTAATGATTTTATGAAGAATGGGTGTTTGATTTTGTCAAATGCTTTTTCTTTGTTTATTGAGATGATCATGTGATATATACTTTTTATTGATACAATGCAGAACAACTGATTTTAAATGTTAAACCAACCTTGGGATAAATCACAATTAATCATAATGCATAGTTATTTTTAAATGTTTCTAAATTTTGTTTGATAGTATTTTGTTGAGTTTTGTGCCCATATTCATAAGAGATATTTGTTTGTAATTTTCTTGCGATAGGTTTGTCTGGTTTTAATCAGGGTAATATTGGCTTCAAAATGGTTTGGAAGGGGTTATCTTTTTTAATTTTTGGAAGAGTTTATAAATAATTAGTTATAATTCTTCTTTAAGTGATTTATAAAATTTAGCAATGAACCCATCTGGATCTGGGCTTTTCTGCATGGGTAATTTCTATTACTACTGCTGCTGCTGTTATTACTGCTTAAATATCTTCATTTGTCATAGGTCTATTTAGATGGTCTATTCCGTCTTAAGCCAGTTTTGGTGGTTTGTGTCTTTCTAGAAATTTGTCCTTTTCTTAGAGAACAATTTCTTATTTCTTGGAGTACAATTGCCATAGTATTCCCTCATAATCTATTTTATTTCTGTAAAGTTGACAGTAACATCCTGTCTTCCATATTTGCTTCTAGTAATTTGAGTATTTCTTGGTCAAACTAGTAAAGGGTTAATTTTGTTGATCTTTTCAAAGAACCAGTTTTTGGTCCAAATGATTTTCTGTACTGCTATTCTATTCTTTACTTCATTAACGTTCACGCCAGTCTTTATTATTTCCTCTCTTCTGCTTGCTTTTGGATTACTTTACTGTTTTCTCTTCAGTGTATTAGGTGGAAGGTTAGATTACTTATACATGATTTTTCCTCTTTTATACTACTGGGAAGTACAACTGTAAATTTCCCTCTAAATGCTGTTTTTAGCTGCATTCCAGAAGTTTTAGCATATTGTGTCTTTATTTTCATTCATCTCAGAGGATTATCCAATTTCCTATTGGATTTCTTTGACTCATTAAGAGTGTGTTGTCTAATTTCTACATATTTGTGAGTTTCTCAAATTTTTGTATTCTTGATTTCTAACTTCATCCCATTGTATTGTCAGAGAACATACTTTGTTTTATTAGTTTCTGTCCTCACATATGATGTATCCTAAATAGTGTTCCAGGTGAACTTGAGAAAAATGTACATTATGTTTTTGCTGGGTGTTTCAAATTTTGACCCTACTGCTTTCTGGTTGTGTGACCAATAGTTTTAGACTATGGGAAAAAGTAAAACTTGCATCAAAATGTTCTTATGAGAAGAAAATTAGATAATATATATAAAAGAACTAGCACATTGACCAGGACACAGTAGGCACTCAGTAGATATTCTTTCTCTTTTTTTTGTTTTACAATCACAGTGAGGAAATAACTAACCATGAAGCTTTCATAAAACAATTCATTCTATTTCATGGTATTGATTCTATGTAGGGAAAGGTTCAGAAAAGGCAGACTAGTGAGATGATCTCAATGATCAGGGAAGTCTCACCAACAATAATCCTAAGATTGAATCTTCCAGAAAATAAACTAAAATGATCTTTTAATTCCATTTTATAAAAATAGATTCACCTCTGTCAGTCCTTAAAATCAACAGACTCCACTCTGAAAGGCCCAATTTCAATACTGAAGTATTAGGGGGGCACTGGTCTGGAGTCACTTGTCCAACCTGAAATGAAAAGCTTCCTAAATTGACATCCTTTACCATGTGTTTGTTTTTCCTCCCTTGGGAGATTACAACAAACAATATAAGCTCCTTATATAAGAGGACTGTTTAAAACAATCCACAATCTGAAGCAAGAAGAGTTTCCATGACTAGTTCCCTACCAAGGCGTTTTCTTTCCATCAGAAGTCCAGAGATTCCCAAATACAGGGATTAGCACCAAAGCTAGACTCAGAACCCTTTCTTTCCTGAAAGGATGAAACGTTCAGGATACTCATTCAGAAAGAATGAATGGTTTGCCTCTTGGAAAAGGCTTGATTTGTCAATCAATGCCCTTCAAGGAGAAGGTAAATGCTGACACTTAGAGCTTAGACTAAAGAAACAGTAGCATCTATTTTGAGGTGCTTGAGTGGCTCATTCGGTTACAAATCTGAATTTTAATTTTGGCTCAGGTCATAATCTCACAGTTGAGATCAAGCCCCATGTTGGGCTATGTGCTGGTAGAGTGGAGCCTGCTTGGGATTCTCTTTCCCTCTCTTTATGCCCCTCTCTCATTCACAGGGCTCTCTAACTCTCTCTCTCAAAATAAATAAATAAACTTCTTAAAAGAGTAGCATCTATTTTAGCCCCAGAGAGAATAATGCAATCTATCATAGACTTCTGACCCTCATGGAAGGGAAGCTTTGCCCCTTCTTCCTTATTGGAGGTATACATAAGACCTAGAAAGACAGAGTAAAAGACTTCTGAGAAGCCTACGAAAGTGACACTGAGTCTAGAAACTAAAGCTCATACAATTTTGCTCATAAAAGAGTCCCTTTATTCTGGACTCAAAGCCAACTAACTTGTATAATTAAAACATTTCATTTCTTTAAAATTTAAAAAGTATGAATAAACATCTTTGTAAATATTTGATTTGAAGAAAATAGTATCTTTTGCAAAAACAAGGAAGACTGATGTTGTTTTTATTTATAGGAAACAAACTACCCTACAATCTGGCAATTGCGCTACTAGGTATTTACCCAAAGAATACAAAAATAGTACTTCAAAGTGATACATGAATTTCAATGTTTATAGTGCCATTGTCTGCAATAGCCAAATTATGGAAACAGTCTAGGTGTCTATCAACGGATGAATGGGTAAAGAAGATGTGGTATATAAAGGAATATTACTCAGTCCTGGAAAAGAATGAAATCTTGCCATTTGCAATGATATGGATGGGGCTAGAGAGTATTATGTTAAGCCAAATAAGTCAGAGAAAGACAAATACCATATAATTTCAGTTATATGTGGAATTTAGGAAACAAAAAATTAGCAGAGAGAAAAGAGAGAGAGGCAAACCAAGAAACAGATACTTAACTATAGAGTACAAACTGAGGGTTACTGAGGAGGAGGTGGGCAGGGGGATGGGTTAAATAAATAGTGGATAATAAGGAGGGCACGTGTTGTGATAAGCACTGAGTATTGTATGTTAGCGATGAATCACTAAATTCTACACCTGAAACTAATATTACACTGTATGTTAACTAACTGGAGTATAAATAAAAACTTGAAGAAAAAAGAGAAAAAAAGTGAACACCAGACCTATGAAATAAGAATATGCATTTTAATAAAATCCCCAGATAAGTTCTAGAAGCACTGATCAAGGCTTGGGAAACATTTCTCCAATTGTGGGTTTTGATTACTTTCATAATTATTTCAGAATAATCTGGGGTATTGGTTTAAAAAATTAAGGTTCTTAGGCCCTAACCAGTCGTACTAAATTATCTCTCTCATAGTGTAACCTGGGATTGTACATTATTAACAAATATGGTAGGGCAGTAAATCTCAAACTTGAGCATACACCAGAAGTAGTTGAAGGGACTTCTAAAACACAGTCCCTCCAACTTGTTGGGAGCCATTTACGGCTCACAGGTTGAGACCCCTCCCCGTGTGGAAAAGGTTGAAGCAAAAGCTTGCCAGCCAAACTGGCGCCTAATCTTACAACTACTCTCCTTGGCCTAAGGAATGTAATGCTCTTTTGTTTTACCGCATTTAGATAAAAGGAAGGACCTGGAGCAGGATGCTTTGAAGGACTGCATCTGAATGAGAGTAGCCTGACCACCTTAAAGTTGCATCTTGGGAATGGGTTGCACAGATTGATAGCAGTTATGAGCTGGCTGAATATTGGTGTGATTTATATAAATGTTAGGCTCCTATTATGGAAATTCACTCATTCACAGGCAAACGACAAGCATTGGGAATTCTGTCCTTGCCAGATGGGTTGGACCTCCCCCATTGTAACTGGAAGAATAGGCAATGACTCCTGGCCTGTTTATAGATAATTAACATAGGCAGGCCTAGGTAACTTCCTGTCCTCTCACCCAGCCTTAAATTTATATGCTAACTAACTTGAAAACAACTTGCAAGATTGAGGAAATCGCCCTTTACCGATATAACACATTATTGTTCAAACTATGCTTACTGATGGGCTGTCACTCATTGCTGTAATGTAACTCACTACTTTTAAATAAAGACACTGAGGCCGGCAGGACAGAGACGCCAGAGATGCCAGAATTGCCAGGGCTGCCTGCTTGGTCATCAGACTCCATCTCTCTCGTGGCTCTCTCGCTTCCTTTCACCTGACCGTCCGTCCTTCGTGGACCCCTAGATTCGCTGGAACAAGGACCCCGGCACAACTGGGGTAGAATATACCCCAGAGTTATCTGATTCAATATGTCTGGAATGGGGCCTAAGATTCTGCATTTCTAGCATGTTTCTCTGTGATATTGATGCTACTTGTCTGAGGAACAGAATAGGAAAATCACTATATAGACAGAATTTTAACAAGCTTAGTTATTTGGTTGTCCAATATTGATTAGGAGAAACAATTTAGAAAGGGAGTAGTCAGAGGCAGGCACAGAAATAACAGCAAGAAGCAACATTTGATAAGCTGATAATTGGGGGATAAATAAAAGCTATTCAAAAGAAACAGGAAATAAATATTTTTCTGAAGCTGTTGAATGTAAGTGTCAAGAATCTTATGTGTGTCACTCCTGAACTTCTCCCATAACTACCAGTGTTCTAGTCCTTGAGGACTATCATTGTATCTTAATTGGTAGTGATGTGTAATAATGAATGTTCATTACTAATGACTCCCAGTAAACAAGAAAATGTTTAATTCCGTTTAGTTTACTGTTGAAGCAGGTATAGAATTGAACCATATATCTTAAGAATATTTCAATTGAACACAATTTTTAAACATCAATGTTAAAATTGACTTACATTTTCACTTTTGAAAACCACACTACAAATTCCAAATCCTACAAAATAAATGAGAATCATCTACAATAACGGAGTTCAGGTAAGACAAGTGATAAAAAAAATCTAATATTTTATTTTTTTATATTTTTAAAAATTTTTAATATTTATTTTTGAGAGAGAGAGAGAGGGAGCATGAGTTGGGGAGGGGCAGAGAGAGGGAGAGGGAGACACAGACTCTGAAACAGACTCCAGAATCTGATCTGTCAGCACAGAACCCAATGCAGGGCTCAAACTCAGGAACGGTGAGATGATGACCTAGGCTGAAGTCGGATGCTCAACTGACTGATCCACCTAGGCACTGCACAATATCTAATATTTTAAAAAGCGGGCTAAAAAGGAGAACTACAGGCCAATATCCTTGAAGAACATGAATGCAAAAATTCTCAACAAGATGATAGCAAAGGGAATTCAACAGTATGTTAAAAGAATTATTCACCATGATCAAGTGGGACTTATTCCTGGGCTATGGAGCTAGTTCAATATTTGCAAATGAAACAATGTGATGCATCATATTAATAGAAGAAAGGATAATAACCATATGGTCCTGTCAATAGATGCAGATAAAAAGCATTTCACAAAATACAGCATCCATTCTTGGTAAACACCCTCAACAAACTAGGGAAAGAGGGAACATACCTCAACATGATAAAGGTCTTATGTGAAAATCCCACAGCTAAGATTATTTTCAATGGGGAAAATATGAGAGCATTTTCCCCATGGTCAGGAAGAAGACAAGGAGGTACACTCTCACCGTTACTATTTAACATAGTACTAGAAGACCTAGCCCCATCAATAAGATAACAAAAAGAAATAAAGGGTATGCAAATCAGTAAGGAAGAAGTCAAAGTTCTACTTTGTGCAGATGACATAATATTATATGCAGAAAACCCAAAATAGGACACCAAAAAATTGCTAAAATAATACATTAATTCAGCAATACTTCAGGATGTAAAAATCAATGTGCAGAAATCTGTTGTATTTCTATAAATCAATAACAAAGCAGCAGGAAAAAAATCAAGGAATAGATCCCATTTGCAATTGCACCAAAATCAATAAGATACCTAGGAATAAACCTAACTAAAGAGGTAAAAAATTTGTGCTGTGAAAACTTTAGAATGCTCATGAAAGAATTTGAGGAAGACACAAGAAATGGAAAAGCATTCTGTGCTTACAATGAGAGGAACACTGTTAAAATCTCTATACTACACAAAGCAATCTACACATTTAATGCAATCCCTGCCAAAATACCATCAGCATCTTAGCAGTGCTAGAACAAATAATCCTGAAATGTGTATGGATAAAAGACCCCGGATAGCCAAAGAAATTCTGCAAAAGAAAAACGAAACTGGAGGCATCATGATTCTTAATTTCAAGCTATGTTACAAAGCTGCCAGCATCAAGACAGTGCCAGAGAGCATCTGGCACAAAAACAGATACATAGATTAATGGAGCAGCATAGTAAACCAAGAAATGGAACCACAACGATATGTCAAATCTTCTTCAACAAAGCAGGAAAGAATATCCAATGGAATAAAGGCAGTCTCTTCAACAAATGGACTTGGGAAAACTGGACAGTGCCATGCAGAAAAATAAAACTGGACCACCTTCTGACACCATACACAAAAATAAATTCAAAATGGATAAGAGACCTAAATTTGACACAGGAAACCATTAAAACCTTAGATGAAAACACAGACATCAACCCCTTGGACCTTAGTCATAGCAACTTCTTACTAGACACATCATTGAAAGCAAGGGAAACAAAAGCAAATATAAACTATTGGGATTTCAATATAAAAAGCTTCCAAACAACGAAAGAAACAATCAATAAAACTAAAATGCAGACTATGGAATGGGAGAAGATATTTGCAAATGACATATCAGATAAAGAGTTAGTATCCAAAATCTATAAATAACTTACCAAACTCAACAATCAAAAAACAAACAACCAAGTTAAGAAATGGGCAGAGAGAGAGTTAAGATGGCAGAGAAGTAGGGGGCCTGGGATTTTCCTGGTACCTTAAACACAGCTGTATTGAGGTCTGATCACTTGGTAAAACCAGGAAATTGATCTGTGGAGCAGTAGACGGATCTCTACAGTTGGAGTGAGACTGTTTGGCAGGATCAAAGTGTGTGTATGTGAACTGGGGGAGATAAAACTGCATAGCCACAGAATGGAGGGAACTCTTTATGTGGAGAGACAAAAGAGAGAGAAAAAGAAGGGGTTGTGAAAGGGCAGAACTGAGTTAGCACAGAAGGATAAGATCTCTGGACCACAGACAGGGGAACAAGAAGTACGGAGAATGTCAGATTTTTTTTGAAAACAGCCTTTGGAGCTGCAACTCAAAGGTTTCGGAAGTGTGCAACCTTCTCCATAGCAGACCTGTGGTGCACGCTCCTGGAGAGGAGGAAGCCGGCCCCTAACTGCTTAGCACAATGTAGTGATCCCTAAAGTGTACTAGGAGAGAATATTTCCCTTCCCAGAATTCTATGGGAAGAGGTTTATTGCCCCCCACCAAGGACAAAAAACCTTGCAGGTGTCAGCCAAAGACCTTTCATCAACAGGGTGGAGAGTCTCTACTCCGGAGCAGGAGAGAAGAGCTGCCTCTTACTAGGTCCTTAAAGACACTGATTTTTGAATCCCAGTCAAGCGCCAAGAAGGCACAGGAGAACTGAGGAGCATAGCAAGCTGACCACTCTCATTATTCTGTCTTCAGAAGACTGACCAGTGGTATAGAGAAACTTAAATGCAAGAACAGAATGCATGCAGCATACACCAGAAACACTTCCTGGAGTGCCAGGCTCTGGAAAGTGTATGATTCCTTTTTAATATAGTTGTATTCTCAGGAGAAGGACACATATCAAGCTTTTAAAACATGCAAAAAAAATTAGCCAAAATGACAAGACAGAGGAATTCTCCCCAAAAGAAGGGACAATAAATTGATTAAAAAAGAAGAAATCAAAACCATCTAACTGTTCAAAACAGATATAAACAATATCTGAACAAGAATTTAGAAAAACAGTCATAAGACTACTAGCAAGGCTTGACAAAAGCATAGAAGACACCAGAAAAATCTTTGCTGCAGAGATCAATGACTTAAGAACTAGTCAGGATGAATTAAAAAGTTCTATAAATGAGATGCAAAATAAACTGGATACAGTGACAGAGAGTATTGAAGAAGCAGAGGAGAGAATAGGTGAAATATATGATAAAAATATGGAAAATAAAGAAGTTGAGAAAAAGTGGGAAAGGAAATTACGAGATCATGAGGGGAGAGTTAGGGAACTAAGTGATTCCGTGAAATGAAATAATATTCATATCATAGGAGTCCCAGAAGAAGAAGAAGAATGGGAAAAAGGAGCAGAAGGTTTATTTGAACAAATTATAGCTGAGAAGTTCCTTAATGTGGGGAAAGAAACAAGACATCCAAGTCCAAGAGGCACAGATAACTCACTTCAAAATCAACAAAAACAGGTCAACACCATGACATATCATAATGAAACTGGCAAAATTCAAAGATAAAGAGAGATTCTGAAAGCAGCTAGAGACAAATGGACCTTAACCTACAAGGGTAGACACATAAGGGTAGTAGCAGACCTGTCCACTGAAACTTGGCAGGCCAGAAGGGAGTGGAGGGAAATATAAAATGGATGAATAAGAAAAATATGCATCCAAGAATCCTTTATCAAGCAAGGCTGTCATTCAGAATAGAAGGAGAGATAAAGGCTTTCCCAGACAAACGAAAGCTAAAGGCGTTCATGACCACTAAACCAGCCCTGCAAGAGATTCTAAGGGGGACTCTGTGAGTAGAAAGCAGTAAAGACCACGAAGGACCAGAGAACATCATCACAAACATGAAAACTACAGATAACTCAATGGCATTAAATTCATATCTTTCAATAATCACTCTGAACGTAAATGGACTAAATGCCCTAATCAAAAGACATAGGGTATCAGAATGAATTAAAAAAAGAGATCCATTTATATGCTGCCTATAAAGACTTGTTTTAGATCCAAGGACACCTATAGATTGAAAATTAAGAGACTGAGAACCATCTATGATGTTAATGGACATCAAAAGAAAGCTGAAATAGCCATACTTATATCAGACAAACTAGATTTTAAAACACAGACTGTAACAAGAGATGAAGAAGGGTATTATATGATAATTAAGTTGTCTAGCCATCAAGAATATCTAATAATTGTAACTATTTATGTTCTCAACTTGGGAGCACCCAATTATATAAATCAATTAATAACAAACATAAAGAAACTCATTGATAATAATATCATAATTGTAGGAGAATGTAATACCCCACTTACAGCAATGGAAAGATCATTTAAGCAATCAACAAAGAAACAACTCTGAGAGACACATTGTACTAGATGTACTTAACCAATATATATATAGAATATTTCATCCTAAAGCAGCAGAATACACATTCTTCTCAAGTGCACATAAACATTCTCCTGAATAGATCATATAAGGGGTCACAAATCAGCCCTCAACAGGTATAAATTGAGATCATACCATTCATATTTTCAGATTACAATGCTATGAAACTTGAAATTCACCACAAGAAAAAATTCGGAAAGCCCTCAATAGGCTAACCAGGAAATTACAGAAGAAATTTAAAAATACAGGGAAGCAAATAAAAATGAAAACACAACAGTCCAAACCCTTTGGTATGCAGCAAAGGCAGTCCTAGGAGGAAAATACACTGCAATTGAGGCCTATCTCAAGAAGCAAAAAATGTCCTAAATACACAACCTAACATTACACCTAAAGGAGAAAGAAAAGCAGCAGCAAGTAAAGCCCAAAACCAGCATTAGAAAGTAAATAATAAAGATTAGAGTAGAAACAAACAATATAGTCTCAGTCAATAAAACAAAACATTAAAACATATCAATGAAACTAAAAGCTGACTTTTTGAAAGAATAAACGAAATTGATACCCACTAGCCAGACTACTCAAAAAGAAAAGAGAGAGGGCCCAAATAGATAAAATAACAAGTGAAAGAGGTGAGATCACAACCAACATCACAGAAATACCAACAATTAGAAGAGAATACCATGAAAAATTATATGCCAATAAACTGGACAATATGAAAGAAATGAACAAATTCCTAGACACTAATACACTACCAACATTCAAAGAGGAAGAAATAGAAAATTTGGACAGACCCATAACCAGTAAATAAATTGAATTGGTTATCAAAATCCTCCCAGCAAATAAGAGTCCTAGGTCAGATGGCTTCTACCAGACATGTAAAGAAGAGTTAATACCTATTCTCCTCAACTATTCCAAAAAGTAGAATGTAAGGAAAGCTTCCAAACTCATTCTATGAAGCCAGCATTACCTTGTTTCCAAAACCAGACAAAGACCACACTGAAAAGGAGAATTATAGGCCACTTTCCCTGATGAATCTGGATGAAAAAATTCTCAACAAGATACTAGTAAACTGAATTCAGCAGTATGTTAGAAGAATTATTCAGCATGATCAAATAGGATTTATTCCTGGACTATAAGGCTGGTTCAGTATTCACAAATCAATCACCACATTAATAATAGTAAAAAATATAAAAACCATCTGATCCTCTCAACAGATGCAGTAAAAGTGGTTGACAAATACAACATCCTTTTTGTATAAAAACCCTCAAGGAAGTAGGGATAGAAGGAACACACCTCAACATCATCAAAGCCATATATGAAAGGCACACAGCTAATATCATCCTCAATGGGAAAAATTGAGAGCTTTCCCAAAAGATTAGGAACATGACAGGGATGTCCACTCTCACTACTGTTGTTCAATATAATACTGGAAGTCCTAGCCTCAGCAACAAGACAACAAGACGAAGTAAAATGCAACCAAATTGGCACAGAAGAAGTCAAATCTCTCTACATGATACTGTATATAGAAAACATGAAAGACTCCACCACAAAACTGCAAAGTCACAGGATATAAAGTCAACGTACAGAAATTGGTTGTATTTCTATACACAAATAATGAAGCAGCATAAAATATATCGAGGAATAAATCTCATTCATAACTACACTAAAACAATAAGATAACTAGGAATAAACCTAGCCAAAGAGGTAAAAGATCTTTATGCTGAAAACTATAGAAAACTTATGAAAGAAATTGAAGGAGACACAAAAAAATAGAAAACATTCCATGCTTATGGATTGAAAGAATATTGCTAAAATGTTGATACCCAAAGTAATCTACATATTCAATGCAATCCCTATTAGATAACAACACCATTTTTCATAGAGCTAGAATTCTAAAATTTTTATGGAGCCACAAAAATCCCAAAAAGCCAAAGTAATATTGAAAAAGAAAACCAAACCTGGAGGTATCACAATTCTGTAATTAAGCTGTTTTACAAAGCTGTAATCATCAAGACAGTATGGTATTGAGATAAAAACAGAAACATTGATCAATGGAATACAATAGAGAACTCAGAGGGCACCTGGGCGTTCAGTCCGTTAAGTGGCCAATCAGGTCATGATCTCATGGTTCATGAGTTCAAGCCCCACATGTTGCTCTGTGCTGACAGTTCGGAGCCTAAATCCTGCTTCAGATTCTGTGTCTCCCTCTCTCTCTGACCCTATCCCTTGCCCGTTCATGCTCTCTCTCTCTTTCTCTCTCTCTCTCTATCTCTCTCAAAAATAAATAAAATAAAATAAACATTAAAAATTTTTTAAAAAGAAATAGAGAACTCAGAGTGGACCCACAAATATATGGCCAGCTAATCTCCGTCAAAGTAGGAGTGAATATCCAATGGAAAAAAGACAGTCTCTTTAGCAAATGGTGTTGGGAGGACGGGACAGTGACATGTGGAAGAATGAAACTGGACCACTTTCTTATGCCCTACACAAAAATAAGTTCAAAATGGATGAAAGACATAAGTGTGAGACAGGAAACCATCAAAATCCTACAGGAGAAATCTCTTTGACCTAGGCATGTAACTTCTTTCTTAACGTGGCTCTGGAGGCAAGCAAAAACGAACTATTGGCAACTCATCAAGATAAAAAGTGTATGCACAGTGAAGGAAACAATCAACAAAATTAAAAGGCAGCCAATGGAATGGGAGAAGATATTTGCAAATGACACATCAGATAAAGGTTCAGTATCCAAATCTGTAAAGAATTTACCAAATTCAACGCCCCCAAAACAAAGAATCCAGTCAAGAAATAGGCAGAAGACATGAATAGGTACTTTTCCAAAGACATCCAGATGGCTAACAGATCCATGAAAAGATACTCAACATCACTCATCATCAGGGAAATACAAATCAAAACCACAATGAGATATCACCTCAGACCTGTCAGAATGGCTAAAATTAACAACTCAGGAAACGACAGATGTTGGTGAGGATGCAGAGAAAGGGGAACCCTTTTGCACTGTTGGTGGGAATGAAAACTGGTGCAGCCACTCTGGAAAACAGTATGGAGGTTCCTAAAAAATTAAAAATAGAGCTACCCTACAACCCAGCAATTGCCACAACTAGGTGTTTATCCAAAGGACACAAAAATGCTGCTTCGAAGGGGAGCATGCACCCCAATGTTTACTGTGGCTCTGTCAACAATAGCCAAACTATGGAAAGAGCCCAAATGTACATCGACTGATGAACGGATAACTAGATGTTTTATATATGTACAATGGAATACTACTCAGTGATGACAAAGACTGAAATCTTGCCATTTGCGACAATGTGGATGGAACTACAGGGAATTATGCTAGCTGAAATAAGTCAGTGAGAGAAAGACAGATATAAGATTCTACTCATATGTGGAATTTGAGAAAGTCAATAGAATTGCATAGGGAAAGGGAAAAATTAGATAAAAACAGAGAGGAGGCAAACCATAAGTGGCTCTTAAATCCAGAAAACAAACTGAGGGTTGCTGAAGAGGGAATGGGTTTGGGGGATGAGTTAAACGGGTAATCAAATTAAGGAGGCCACTTGTTGGGATGAGTAATGGGTGTCATATATAATAGATGAATCACTGGATTCTACTCCTGAAGTCAATACTTCACTGTATGTTAACTAACTTGTATTTAAATAAAAATTAATAAAAATTTAAAAAGAAGAAAAAATTGGCACTTGTGTTTTCGCATCTAAGGATAATTACTTTAATGTTTTGGTTAACTATCACTTTGATATTGTTGTTTCCTTGGTAAGTATGTTTAGAGTTACAGAAAAATGACCAACATTACCTTTGGAATTAAGCTATATATACTGAGAACTGCCTTGAAACCATCACCTAGTATAAAGTCCAACCTGATTAAAGTTACTGGGCTGGTCTTTCCTGATATAAATTGGCATTAGGTGGAGATTCACATCCAGAATAAGTGAGCTGAAAGATAAAACTGTGACTCTTCTCCCTGTTTTCTGTACTTTGAGTTAGATTATCTTCCCCAAGGAATCAGGGTTCTTAAATTGGAAATGCAAAGACCCTGGATTCTCCTTTTAGGAGCACAAATCAGAAACAATAAGCTGATGTAAGCAAATTGCCTTCCAATTTTTCAATTTCTGTATTTTTGGAATATGGTAATTAGAAGAAAAAAGAAGAGTCTGCATTGAAATAAATATAACACCTTACTTCAGTCAACATATTAAAAACTTTAAAAGTAAACGAAAGTATGAGTTCAAGTCGATTTATAATATTAATGAAAAAATCCGTGGCACTATTTTCTAAATTAAAAGAATTTGGGAGATGAATGACTATGTAAAGATACAGATCATTTTCCTTTGGAGATACCAGACCATTTTCTCCTCCAGCTTCCTTTTTAACAAGCACCAGATAGGGTTAGATCACATGATCTTTGAGGTCCCTCTTTGCCCTGAGATTTTATAACTCTCTGAGTTAGTAGTAGGAGAGTTGTCCATCCTTAAAACCATACTCTCACTGTCAGCTCTATGTATACACATCAATCACATGCACTCACACGTTCATACTTTAGCAAGTATTAATAACAGTTTGCATTGTTTAATGCTTTTTTTTTGCCCATAACCAAAATTTATTGAAAAACTGACACCAAAATAGGTAACTGTTGTGCACCTTACAAAATTAAATATAATTACATTATCTTTGTAGATTAACTGGAATTACTGAACTGATAAGTCTTTCTGTGATATAACACTAATTCAGGAGGATATAACACTAGTATGGATCATTAGTGTTGCTTTCTTTGAAATGAAAAGCCTTCTGTGAGTCTGGCCTTTCCTCCTCTTGGCTGGCACAGCATAGCGAAACAACCTATACAAAAAGTCACCGTCTGATCATGGCTGAAAACCATGGTAATTTTGTAACAACTTGGATATTTTTATCCATAAAATAGGAATCTGGGCGTTGAGCTAGCCATTTCTTTTAATGTTTTTTTTTCTTTTCCTCTTTGAAGGATGGGTGTAGTAAATTTCTAGCCAAAAGCATGTTTATTCTTTTGTAAACCCAACTGGTCCTTAATTCTTTTTAATTTACTAAATATTTTTTACATATGCCACCTTATTCAACCATAGCAATGATATAGGAGAGAAAGGGACAACATCATCCCTGTTTTACAAATGAAGAAACAGATTCAGAGACAGGGTTATTCATTTGCTTTTTTTCTGTAATTAGACAATGTACAAGACCTACCTTAGGTACCATCTTTCATGAGGAAAACATGGACTGATTAAGATAAAAATTGAATTCAAAACACTTTTATCTGAATTCCTATTGCACTTAAAGTATGTTCTATGCATTTTACTACTAAAGTGTTATTTTTCTTTGCCTGTCTTGTTCACTGTATTGTATAAAGAAATATATAGTGAGTTAAGATGGTGGAGGATTAGGGAGATCCTAAGCTTGTATCATCCCTTGAACAGAGTTAGATAGTTATCAAATCATTACGAATATCAAAGAAATCAACTGGAGGTTTAAATGAACAAAAATTGCAAGACTACATGTAGAAAAGGTACCACCATTTATTTGGAAGGTAGAAGGTGCTGTGAGTTTAAGTGGGGAAGGTACTGCTCTGGGTCCAGCTGCAGCGAAGGAGCCTGCTTACTTGGGCTACCACAAAGTAGTATAAGCAGTGGAGCACAAAATCTGAACTTTTAGCAGCCAACTACCATGGGGGAATTGCCTGACTAAAAAGTGCTCAAGTGGTGAAGTGGGGTAGAATCCCAGGATTGACACCATGGTTCAACAATCCATTGGGTAAGAAGAAAGACTGGTTGTTCCAATGTGCTATGCTGTTTCCAGGCATGAGAGGGGACTCTTTCTGGCTGAGGGCTCCAAGCAGGGGTGCTGCTTTTCTGCTCTGTTTTGACATAAACTCTGAACATCTGCACAGTCATGCCACTCCCCCTTGCCCAGTGCGAATGGCCTAGCAAAAGCGTGGTGAGTCCCTCTCCCATATCCCAGAGGAACAGTGTGGATTTGTACCCCTGGAATTCCTAAAATACCGAGGTTTGAAACTCAGTCATGTGCCTGAGATAAAAAGCCTGGACACAGGCTGGGTGAATATGGGGCTCTGAGGCAAATCAGTGACACAAGAGGAGTGATTAATTGCTCTTCTCTGAGAGTTCCCTAAAGAGTGGGGGTGCAAACATTCATCTCAGTAGCTATAGAACAGGGGAAAGCCATATTCATTCCACCCTTCAGAGCTGAAAGCCTTCAGGGAGCAAAACAGTGCCAACTAGTGGAAGCTAGAGCTAATTAAACCAAACCCCGCCTCTCTGCACCCTGGAGTAACATTTGCACCTAAACAAGTCAGTCTGAGAATCAGCAAGGCAGACTTCTCTTTCCCCCAGAACCAGTACAAGCAATTCCCTTGCACCAAGTCTATGGAGCATAGTGTTGCAAAGCTTCAGCTCTAGGGGAAGTAGATCTAACTTCCGTTTTACTTTTATTCTTTATTATTATTTTTTCATTTATTTTCTTATTTTTTATTTTTTTCACTTTATACTATTTTTTTATATTTATATGTACATATTCTTTTCTTTTTTCTTTTCTTTTTTCTTTATATTTATTCTATTTTATTTTATATTTGGATATAGATTCTTTTAACAAGCAGACGAAAAGACACCCAGAATCTGGACTTTTGGTTTTTTTTTTGTTTGTTTGCTTACTTGTTGTTCTTTGTTTTTTTCTTTATTTACGTTTTTTGTTTGTGTTTCTTTTTCTCTTAGTTTCTTTCCTTTCTTTGCCTTTTTCTTTTCTGAAAAATTATGAGATGGAGAAACTCAACACAAAAGAAACTCATGGCCAGGGACTTAATCAGCACAGATATAAGTAAGATGTTTGAAATAGAATTTAAAACCACAATTATAAGAATACTAGCTGGGGTTGAAAGAAGCATAAAAGACACCAGAGAATTCCTTTCTTCAGAGAGAAAAAAGAACTAAATTCTAGTCAGGGAAGTTTAAAATGCTACAACAGAGATGTAATCTTGAATAGATGCCAGGACAGAGGATGGAAAAATCAGAGTAGAGAATCAGTGATATAGAAGATAAAATTATGGAAAATAATGAAGCTGAAAATATGAAGAACACAAAGGCCAGAGATCATGATATAGGACTTAGAGAACTCAAAGACTTATTAAAGAAGAATAAAATTCGGATCATAGGAATCTTAGAAGGTGAAGAGAGAGAAAAGGGGCAGAAGGTTTATGTGAGAAAATTATAGCTGAAAACTTCCTTAATCTGGAGAGGAAACGCAGACATCAAAATCCAAGAAACAGAGAACTCCCATTAAATTCAACAAAAGATGACCATCGCCAAGTCATATTATAGTCAAATTTTCAAAATACGCATACAGGGAAAGAATCATGAAAGCAGCAAGGACAGAAGTCTTTAACCTATAAGGGAGGACAAACCATATTCATATTAGATCTGTCCACAAAATCTTAGCACGCCAAAAAGGAGTAATAGGATATATTCAACGTGCTGAATGGAAAAAATATGCAGGCAAGAATCCTTTATCCAGCAAGGCTATTATTTAGATTAGAAGGAGAAATAAACAGTTTCCCACACAAATAACAACTAAGGAGTTTATGACCACTAAACCAGCCTTGCAAGTAATGTTACAGGGAATTTTGAGTGCAGAAAAATACAAAAACAAAAACAAAAACAAGAAAAGCAAAACAAAACCAAAAAAACCACCAAAATAACACAGACTAAAAAGGACCAGAGAACATCACCACAAACACAAAATCTACAGATAACACAATGGCACTAAATTCACATCTTTAATAATCACTCTGAATGTAAATGGAATAAATGCTCCAATCAAAAATATAGGGTATCAGGATGGAGAGGAAAAAAAATATGTATATGCTGACTACAAGAGATTCATTTTAGATCTAACAACACCTGAAAATTGAAAGGGAGGGGATGTATAACCATCTATCATGCCATGGACATCAAAAGAAAGCCAGAGTAGCCATACTAATATCGGACAAACAAGACTTTAAAACAAGACTGTAACAAGGGATGAAGAAGGGTATTATATCATAATTAAGGAGTATATACATTAAGAAGATCTAATAATTGTAAATATTTATGCCTCAACTTGGAACACCCAAATATATAAATCAGTTAATAACAAACATAACAAAACTCATTGATCATAATACTATTATTGTAGGAGACTTTAATACTCCACTTACAGAAATGGACAGATTATCTAAGCAGTAAATAAATAAGGGAAAAAAATGGCTTTTAATATACTGGACCAGATGGATTTCACAGGAAAATTCAGAATATTTTATCCTAAAACAGCAGAGTATACATTCTTCTCCATTGCACACGGAACATTCCACAGGATAGATTGCATACTGGGTCACAAATTAGCATTAAAAAAGTACAAAAATATTGAGATCATACACTGCATATTTTTGGATAATAATGCTATGAAACTTGAAGTCAACCACAAGAAAAAAAAATGGAAAGCCCTCAAAAACATCCTACTAAAGAATGAATGGGTTAACCAGGTAATTAAAGAAGAATGTTTAAAAAATACATGGAAACTAATGAAAATTAAAACACGATAGTCCAAACCCTTTGGGATAGGCTGCAACGGCAGCTCTAGGAGTAAAGTATATTGCAATTCAGACCTATCTCAAGAATCAAGAAAGGTATAAATACACAATCTAACCTTACACATAAAGTAACTAGAAAAGGAACAGAAGGTAAAGCCTAAAGCCAGCAGAAGAAGGGAAATAATAACCGTTAGAGCAGATATAGAAGATACAGAAACAAACAAACAAAAACAGTAGAACAAATCAACGAAACCAAGAGCTGGTTCTTTGAAAGAATTATGAAAGTTGATGAACCAGACTTAGTAAAAAGAAAAGAGAAAAGACCCAAATATATAAAATTACGAATGAAAGAAGAGAGATCACAATCAGCCATAGAGACACAATGGTAAGAGAATACTATGAAAAATTATATGCCAACTAACTGGTCAATCTGAAACAGAAATGGACAAATTCCTAGACACTCATGCATGACCAAAACTCAAACAAGAAGAAATAGAAAATTGGAAAAGAACTCGTAACCAGAAAAGAAATTTAATCAGTAATTAAAAATCTCTACACAAACAAGAGTACCATGTCAGACAGCTTTCCAGAGGAATTCTACCTGACATTTAAAGAAGCGTTAATACCTTTTCTTTTCAAATTGTTCAAAAAAATATAAACGGAAGGAAAACTTCCAAATGAATCCAGCATTACCTTGGTCCCAAAACCAAAGATCCTAGTACAAAGGAAAATTATAGGCCAATACCACTGATGAACATGGATGCAAAAAAAAAAAAAAAACTCTTAACAAGATATTAGCAAATCGAATTCAACAGTACATTAAAAGAATTATTCACTATGATGAAGTGAGTATTCCTGAGCTGCAGGACTGGTTCAATATACACAAGTCAATGAACGTGATATACCACATTAATAAAAGAAATGATAAGAACCAGACAATCATGTTAATAGTTGCGGAAAAAGCATTTGACAAAATACAGCATCATTTCTTGATAAACACTCTCAGCAAGTAGGGATAGAGGGAACATATCCCAACATCATAAATGTGATATATAAAAAACCCATAACTAATATCCTCAATAAGGAAAAACTGAGACATTTTCCCCTACCATCAGGAACAAGCAAGGATGCCCACTCTTACCAATACTATTTAACATAGTACTGGAAGACTTAGCCTCAACAATTGGACAATGAAAATAAATAAAGGAAATAGAAACTGGCAATGAGGAAGCCAAACTTTCACTATTTGCATATGACATGTTACTCTATGTGGAAAACCCAGAGGACTCCACCAAGAACTGCTAGAACTAATACATGAATTCACCAAAGTCACAGGATATAAAATCAATGTGCATAAATCTGTTGCATTTCAATACACCAATAATGAAGCAGCAGAAAAAGAAATCAAGGAGTTGATCCCATTTACGATTGCACCAGAAACAATAACATAACTAGGAATAAACTCAAATTAAGAGGTAAAATATCTGTTCTCTGAAAAGTATAGAAGAGTTATGAAAGATATTGAAGAGGACACAAAGAAATGGAAAAGCATTGCATGCTCATGGATTGGAAGAACAATTATTGTTAAAATGCCTATACTATCTAAAGCGGTATACACATTTAATGCAATCCCTATCAAAATACCACCAGCATTCATTGCAGAGCTAGAACAAACAGTCCTAAAAATTTTATAGAACAACAAAAGACCCTGAATAGTCAAAGAAATCCTGGAAAAGAAAAACAAAACTGGGGGCATCACGATTCTGAATTTCAAGCTATATTACAAAGCTGTAGGCATCAAGACGTTATGGTGCTGGCACAAAAACAGACACATAGATCAATGGAACAGAATAGAAAGCCTAGAAATGGAACCATAACTATATAGTCAATTCATATTCAACAAAGCAGGAAAGAATATCCAATGGCATAGAGTGTCTTCAGCAAAGGGTGTTGAGAAAACTGGACTGCAATATGTAGAAGAATGAAACTGGACCACTTTCTTACACCATACACAAAAATAAATTCAAAATGGATGAAAGATCTATATGAGAGACAGGAAACTATCAAAATGCTACAGGAAAAAACAGGAAGAAACCTCTTTGACCTTGGTCACAGCAATTTCTTACTAGACACGTCATCAAAGTTAAGGGAAACAAAGGCAAACACGAACTATTGGTACTTTACTAAGATAAAAAGTTTCTGCACAACGATGGAAACCATCCACAAAACTAAAAGCCTACAAGATGGGAGAAGATATTTGCAAACAACTTATCTGATAAAGATTTAGTATCCAAAAACCCATAAAAAGCTTATGAAACTCAACACTCAAAAAGTGAATAAACCAGTTAAGAAATGGGCAGAAGACATGAATATACACTTTTTTTCCAAAGAAGACATCCAGATGGCTAACAGATACATGAAAATATCTTCAACATCACTCATCATCAGGGAAATATAAATCAAAATCACAATGAGACATCACCTAACACTAGTCAGAATGACCAAAATTAACAACAGAAGAAACGACCGATGTTGGTAAGAATGCAAAGAAAGGGTAACCCTCTTGCATTGCTGGAGGAATGAAAACTGGTTTAGCTACTCTGGAGAACAGTATGGAGGTTCCGCACACACACAAAAAGAAAGAAATGAAAAAGAAAATATAACTACCATATAATCCAGAAAATGAACAATTAGGTATTTATCCAAAGGATACAAAAATACTGACTTGAAGGGGTACATATGCCCAATGTTTATAGCAGCATTATAAGCAATAGCTAAACTATGAAGATAGCCCAAATGCCTATCAACTGATGAATAGTTAAAGAAGATATATATACAATGGAATATTACTTGGTCATTAAAAAGAATGAAATCTTGCCATTTGCAACAATAGTGATGGAGCTAGAATGTATTATGCTAAGCAAAATATGTCAGAGAAAGAAAAACACCATATGATTTCACTCATATGTGGAATTTAATAAACAAAACAGATGAACACATAGGAAAGGGGAAAAAAGAGAAGGAAGGGAAACAAACCACAAGAGACTCTTATTGGTAGAGATTAAACTGAGGGTAGAAGGAGGGAGTTGGGTGGGAGATGGGCTAGACGGGTTTTGTGTATTAAAAAGGCACTGGTGGAGCGCCTGGGTGGCTCAGTCAGTTAAGTGTCGACTCTTGATCTCAGCTCAGGTCATGATCTCAAGGTTCGTGGGCTCAAGCCCCATGCTGGGCTCTGTGCTGACAGCGTGGAGCCTGCTTGGTATTCTGCCTCTCCTCCTCTCTGCCCTTTCCCCTGCGGTGCTCTCTGTCTCTCTCAAAATAAATAAAATTTAAAAAAATTTAAAGGGCACTGGGTGTTGTAAGTGATGAATCACTGAATTCTACTCCCAAAATGAATATTGTACTGTATGTTAACTAACTAAAATTTAAATAAAAAATAAAAAGGAATACCGAAGAAATTTTTTAAAAGAAAATAAAGAGATTTTATAATCAAAATGGAAAAAATGAGTTTGAATACTGAACTTGCCATATAATGACTGTGTGATTTTGAGCGAAATGCCTAAGTTCTCTGGAACTGAGTTCCTCTATCTTAAATGAGAATAACATTTCCTGCCTCACAAAGCTAGTTTTCCTGGTTTTCTTGGTCAAGTAAGGTTATAGATGTAATATATCTTTCCATGTTCCTCATCAGAATGTAAACCCTGGGAAGGCATTGCCCATGTCTTAATCTTCTGTTGCCTCCTCGACAGTTTCGTTCATAGTAAATAACTGATATCTACTTTTCCATGAAATGGAAAGCATTGGAAAGCATGTTTTTGTGACAATAGGCTTCTTCTTAATGCTCATTGTCCAGAGCCTTTGAATCTAATATACCTAAATCTCTTTTGCTGGATCCAATTAATAATTTAACATGCTAATTAGCAAATTAATGGCTTCCACATGCACAAAAAATTTATTTATAAAACAAATTGAGTATTTTCTGTTTTAGTCCATAGACCCCATTTCCTGAAATCATTATGAATAATGATTTTATTTTATTTATTTTTTTAATATCTTTTTTTACATAAAAATTTTTCTTTTTTATTTTTTTTAGTTCTAGTAGTTTCTTTTTTTATTTTTTTATTTTATATATATTTTTTTATTTTTTTAAATTTTATAATAGTTTATTTTCAAATTGGTTTACATATAACACCCAGTGTTCATCCCAACATGTGCCCTTTTTAATGCCCATCACTCCCTCTCCCCCCTCCCTCATCCCTCTCACCCTCAGTTTGTTCTTCGTCTTGGAGAGTCTCTTATGTTTTATCTCCCTCCCTCTCTGTGTCTTTTATTTTCTTTCCCCTCTTCCCCTCCCCCTGGTTTTTGCTTAGTCTCACAAAGTCCACCTATTCGTGGAAACATATGGTATCTGTCTTTTTCTGACTGACTTATTTCACTTAACATAATACCCTCCAGTTCCATCCATGTTGCTACACATGGCCAGATTTCATTTTTTCTCAATGAATAATGATTTTAGACACAAACTTTCCATTGGTGCCTTTTGTTGTTGCTACAAAACCAATAACAAGCAGCCACTCCATTCATTGACAGAGATAAGTCATTTTAAGCTCCTCAAAGCCTGTGATTATATTTATTGGGGATGCAGTAAAAGAAAAATAAGAAAGAAAAAGGAGGAGTACAGAAATTGCCACAAAAGTCTATACTAACACAGTAAATATAATACATCATCCCTAGACAAGTAGATTTCTTATATACCATCCTTTATTTCTTGCTTTTCTGTTGCATGTGTAAGGGTGATAGGTCTAAATATTATACTTAAATAGTATTTTTCTTCCAATGATCTTAAGGTCTGTTACAAATACTATTTTCTTGAACTTTCATAACCCATAGGAATATGAGCGAAGCATTTATATTCTATTTGTGCATTGCTTGAATATGGTTAGCAGTGTCAGTCTCAAATGTGAAGACTTTCTTAAAGTTTTTATTTATATTACACATAGGTAATATTGGTTTCAGATATACAGATTAGTGATTCAACACTTCCATACAACACCAGTGCTCATCACAACAAATGCAGTCCTTAATTCCCATCACTTATTTAACCCATCCCCTCACTTACCACCCCCATGATAATCATCACTCTGTTCTCGATTGTTAAGAGTCTGCTTCTTAGTTTACCTCTCTTTCTCTTTATTTCCCTTTGTTCCTTTGTTTTTTTTAATTCCACATATAAGTGAAACTATGTGGTATTTATTTTTCTCTGACTTATTTCACTTATCATAATACTATCTAACTCCATCCATGTCACTGCAAATGGCAAGATTCCACTCTTATTTATCGCTAATATTCCATTGCATGCATAAGTATATGCATATACATACATACACACATATATCACATCTTCTTTATACATTCAGTGCGCACTTGGGCACTTACCATACTTTGGCTATTATAGATAAAACTGCTATAAACATTGGGGTGCATGTATCTCTTTGAATTAGTATTTTTGTATTCATCTACTAGTGAAATCACCGGATTGTAAGGTAGTTCTATTTTTATCTTTTTGAGAAACCTAAATATTGTTTTCTATAGTGGCTTCACCACTTTGCATTTCCATGAATAGTGCAAGAGCGTTGCCATTTCTCACAACCTCCCTAGCCCCTGTTGTTTCTTGTGTTGTTGATTTTAGCCATTCAGAAAGATGTGAGGTGGTATTTCATTTTAGTTTTGATATATATTTCTCTGATGATGAATAATGCAGAGCACCTTTTCATGTGTGTTAACCATCTGTATGTCTTCTTTGGAAATATGTTTCTTTAAATCTTCTGCCCATTTTTAATTGGATTATTCATTTTTGGGGATGTTGGGTTTTATAAGTTCTTTATATATTTTGGATACTAACCCTTCGTCAGATATGACATTAGCAAATATCTTCTCCCATTTCATAGGTTGCCTTTTACTCTTGTTGATTGTTTCCTTCACTGTGCAGAAGCGTTTTATTTTGATGAAGCTGCAATACATTATATGCTTTTGTTTTCCTTGTTTCGGACAACATATCTAGTGAAAAATTGCTACAGCTGGGTCAGAGTTTACTGCCTGCGTTCTCCGCTAGGATTTCTGTCATTCCAGTTCTCACATTTATGTCTTTCGTATATTTTGAATTTATATTTGTGTATGGTGTAAGAAAAATATCCAATTTCATTCTTTTTGCATGTTGCTGTCCAATTTTCCAAACATCATTTGTTGAAGAGACTGTCTTTTCCTCATTGGATGTTCGTTCCTGCTTTGTAGAAGATTTTTTTTTTGTTATAATAGTTTATTTTCAAATTGGTTTACATATAACACCCAGTGTTCATCCCAACATGTGCCCTTTTTAATGCCCATCACCCCCTCTCCCCCCTCCCTCATCCCCCTTACCCTCAGTTTTTTCTTAGTCTTTGAGAGTCTCGTATGTTTTATCTCCCTCCCTCTCTGTGTCTTTTTTTCTTTCCCCTCTTCCCCTCCCCCTGGTTTTTGCTTAGTTTGATTAATCGACCATATAGTTATGAGTTCATTTCTGAGATTTATATTCTGTTCTATTGTTCGATTTCCTACTTTTATGCCTCTTTTTCAAGGTTGCTTGGGCTAGTCAGGGTGTTTGTTGATCCATACAAATTTTAGAATTGTTTATTCTAGTTCTGTGAAAAAACGCTGGTGGTATTTTGGTAGGTATTGCATTAATTGTGTAGATTGCTTTGAGCAGTACAGACATTTAATATTTGTTATTCCACGAGCTTGGAATGTCTTTCCATTTATTTGCATTCTCTTGAATTTATTTCCTCAGTGTTTTATATTTTTCAGAGTATAGGTCTTTCACCTCTTTGGTTAGTCTCATTCCTAGGTATCTTATGGTTTTTGGTGCAATGTTGTAAATGGGATTGGTTTTTCTTTTTAATTTCTCCTTCTGATGCTTCATTTTTGGTATACAGAAAAACAACAGACTTCTGTACATTGACTTTAGTGAAATTGTGTATCAGTTTTAATAGTTTTTGGTGTACTCTCAAGTTTTCTATACATATAGTATCATGTCATCTGCAAATAGTGAAAATTTGACTTCTTCCTTGCTGATTTAGATATACTTTATTTATTCTTGTTGCCTGATTTTTCTGACTAGGATTTCCAGTTTTATATTAAATAACAGTGGTGAGAGTGAACATTCCTGTCTTGTTCCAGACATTACAGGAAAAGCTTCAGTTTTCTCCATTGAATATGATATTAGCTGTGAGTTTTCCATAGATGGTCTTTAATGTGGTGAGGTATGTTCCCTCTAAAATTACCTTGTTGAGGGTTATAATTCTGAACGGATGTTGTATTTTGTCAAAATTTTTCTGCATTTATTGAAACGATAATATGCTTTTTATCATTTCTTTTATTAATTTGGTGTATTGTGTGACTTGATTTCTGAATATTGAACCATGTTTGCAACCCAAGAAGAAATCTGAGGGGATCATAATGAATTATTTTTTAAAATATATTGTTGGTTTTGTTTTGCTAGTTATTTTATTGGGAATTTTTGCATCAGTGTTCATCAGGGTTACTGGCCTGTAGTTCTCTTTTTTAGTGGCTTCTTTATCTAGTTTTTGTATCAGGGTAATAATGGCCTCATAGGATGAATATGGAAATTTTCTTTCTTTTTTTTTTTGGAATAGTTTGAGAAGAATAGGTATTAACTCTTTTTTAAATGTTTGATAGAATTTGCCTGTAATGCCATCTGGTCCTGGAATTTTGTTTGTTGGAGTTTTGTGATTAGTGGTTCAATTTCTGTGCTTGTTATTGGTCTGTTATAGTTTTTATTTCTTCCTGTTTCAGTTTTGTTATGTTTCTAGGAATTTATCAATTTCTTCTAAGTTGTCCAATTTGTTGGCACCTAGGTTTTCATAATATTCTCAGAATTTTTTGTTTTCCTGTGGTGTTGGTTTTTATTTCTCCTCTCTCATTTGTGATTTTATTTATTTGGGTCCTTCCTCTTGTCTGTTTGATAAGTATGGGTAGAGGTTTACCACTTTTATTAATTTTTTCAAAGACCTGGTTCATTTGATATACTCTATTCTTTTTGTTTGTTGTTTGTTTCTATATCATGTATTTCTGTTCTAACCTTTATTATTTGCTTCCTTCTGCTGGCTTTAGATTTGTTTGTTGTTCTTTTTATAGTTCCTTTAGGTGTAAGGTTAGCTTTTTTACTTAATATTTTTCCTGCTTCTTGAGGTAGGCCTGTATTACTATATACAGTTTATGACTGCTTTTGCTGCATCTCAAAGGTTTTGGACCATTGTGTTTTTGTTTTCATTTGTCTCCAGTACTTTTAATTTTTCTATGATTTCCTGTTTTATCCATTTATTATTTACTAGCATGTTGTTTAACACTCATATATTTTTTATCTTTCAAATTTTTTTCTTATGGTTGACTTCTGGTTTCATAGCGTTGTGGTCAGAAAAGTTACCTGTCATAACTTCAAACTTTTTAAATTGGTCGAGGCCTCCTTGGTGACTTAACATGTCATTTATCCTGGAGAATATTCTATGTACAATTGAAAATAATGTGTATTCTGCTGTTTTAGGATAGAATTCTCTGAATTGTTAAGTTCATCTTGCCCAGTGTGTCATTTAAAGCCATTGTTTTCTTGTTAACTTTATGTTTAGATGATCTGTCCATTGATGTAAGTGAGGTGTTAAAGTCCTCTACCATTATCGTATTATTATTGATTCGTTCCTTTATGGTGTTTTTAATTGTTTTATATATTTGGGTGCTCTATGTTGGGTGCATAAATGTTTAAAATTGTTATATCTTCTTGTTGGATTGCTTCTTTTATTATTATATAGTGCCCTTCTTTGTTTCTTATTACAGTCTTTGTTTTAAAGTCTAGTTTCCCTGATATAAGCGTTACCAGTCCAGTTTTCTTTTGACATCCATGTGCATTATAAATGTTTCTCCATCTTCCTACTTGCAATTAGCAGGTGTCATTAGGTCAAAACTGAGTCTCTTGAAGGCAACATATAGATCAGTCTTCTTTTTTATCCATTCTGGCACCCTATGTCTTTTGACTGAGGCTTTTACTTCATTTACATTCAAAGTAAGTATTTATAGAAATGTATTCATTGCCACTTTATTACTTGTTTTGTCATTGTTTCTAGAGATTTTCTCTGATCCATTCTTGTATTTGTCACTTTAGGTCTCTCCTTTGCACTCAATAAGTCCCCTTTAATATTTCCTGGAGGGCTGGTTTAATGGTCACAAACTATTTCAGATTTGAATTTCTGGGAAATTCTTTATCTCTCCTCATATTCTGAATGATAGACTTGCTAAATAGTATATTCATGGCCGTGGATTTTTCCCATTCAGTACTTTGAATATATCATGCCACTCCCTTCTGGCTTCCCAAATTCCTTTTGTGAAATCTGTAGCTAGCCTCTTGGGTCTCCCCTTGTAAGTTAAGGACTTCTTTTGTCTTGCTGCTTTTAAGAATTTTTTTCCTTATCACTGTATTTTGCCAATGTAACTGCACTATATCTTAGTGTTAGCCTGCCTCTGTTGAATTTGATGGGAGTTTTCTGTGCCTCCTCAGTCTGGATGTCTGTTTCCTTCCCCAGATTAATGACATTTTCATCTATTCTCTTTTCAAATAAACTTTCTTCCTCCTTTTCTCTCTTCTTCTGGGACTCCTAAAATATGAACGTTATTACATTTGATGGAGTCACTGAGTTCCTTAAGTCCATTCTCGTGTTCCATAATTCTTCCTATTCTCTCTTGTTCGTCTTCATACTTTACTTTGTCTTCTAAGTCATTAATTAATTTTTGTGTTTCTTCCAGCCTGCTGTCCATTGCATCAAGGATGTTTCCAATCTCGTTTATTGCACTCTTTTTTTGATTGATTCTTTTTTAACACTTTTATCTCTGTGGTAAGGATCTTACTGATTTCTTCTATTCTGTTCTCAATCCCAGTGAGTATTCTTATGATTATTGCTTTAAATTCTCCATCAGGCACATTACTCATATCTGTTTCAATTAGATCTCTGGACATGGCCTTATATTGTTATTTCATTTAGGATGAATTCCTCCATGATTTTGTCTCTCTGCCTTCTTCTCTGTGATAGAAAAGCCAGTTACTTCTCTTGCTCCTGCAAGTAATGACCTTATGAGGAAGAGGACCTGTGCCCAGGTCCTGCTGCTTCAGGGAGTGTTCTGGTGTGTGCTCCATGTGCTCTTCTGCTGTGTTTGGCTGTTCTGTCCTTCAGGCCAATCATCCGCAGAGGCTCACGTTGGTTGCTGTGGGTAGCATTTGGCCCTTGACCTGAATGTGGTGAATTTTAACTAGGTGGGCTCTTTTCTGCTTTTAAATGAGATGTACACCACCTACAGCAGAACTGAGACCCTGCAGAACTCTCTGGTCAGGAGATGTGGTGTGGGCAGGGTTTGTGCTGGTCTTCTGCGGAAGAGCCTGCTGCACCTAGTGTTGGTGCTGCACTGCTTCTCACAGGTGGCTCTGTGTCAAAGCTAAGATGCAGTGAAGGAGAATGGCACAAGCCAGTTCATTTTTTACCCAAAGAGGCATCTTCATGAACACTGGCTTTCAAGGTTGTGCTCCAAGAAGAGAGAATACTATTCCAACCATGTTCTTTAGGCGTTTTTCAAATCACTGTTTCCATGGTGTCCACTCCTGGGTTGTTTGCCTGCCTTCTCTCCAGGAACAGCACAATGGCCTCTGGGCTCTATCCCAACCAGGACCTTATCACAACAACCAATCTTTAGGACTCCATGCTTTAAGCCCTGCTGGTTGCAAAAACTCATGAAATTCGGCCCCTCTACTTTTCCAAGCCAATGGCTTTGGGGAAACATTCTCCTTGTGCATTCCTCTATGTGCTCCTCTCTCTCTCTCTCTTTCTCTCTCTCTCTCTCTCTCTCTCTCTCTCTATTTATCTCTCTCTCACCCTTCTATGGGACCACAACTTCCTCCCCTCCACAGCATCCACATTGCATTTCTACCTCAAAACCTGTGTATCCACTCCCTACCTTCTTTAATGTGTCTTCTTCTCTCCCTTTTCCTGTGAGGTTTGTACTTTCAGTCTTCAGGTCTATTTATGGATCATTTAAGATGATTTGATAGTTGTCTAATTCCATTAGAGGGATAGACAAGCCTAGGGTCCTGCTACTCTGTGGCCATCCTACATACTCATTAATTACTTCTATTAGATTTATTTTGGACATGAGTTGCACTTACTTTAAGCCTGGATAAAATCAACTAGGTAGGTTGCTATAGTGGAAAAAAGCATTGGACTTAAAGACACACACTGAAAAGTTGGATTTCTTGTTGTATCCTATAATAGCTACATGACTTTGTGCTAATTTTTGAGGCTCAATTAAAAAATTATTTTGAAATTCTTAATTTATTATAAAATGTTGATCCGCAGTTTCTATTTTTCTCCTTCAAAAGTCTTTATTTAGAGATGATTACCTGCAACATAGCGGAGGAGTAGGGGGATCCAGTATATCGCTTGTCCCATAAACTGGGAATGACTGAAACCAAAGTCTCTCTCAACTCCAAGAATCGGGGAGAAAAGGTGCTGCAGCCTACAAGGAATGGAAGGCCAAACCAGAGCCCCAGAAACCATGAGTTTAATCTGGGAAGGATAAAACAAACTCGGGGAGCTGAGCTGAGGGGACGGTGAGCATCTTCGGAGATAGCTGGGTAAGTGCCGATCAAACAAAATCTGAACGAGAGGGCCAGAGAGGATGAGACCGCTACCATCCAGCCCCTAAATGCAGGGCTTTTGAAGAGAAGTTCAGTGGCAAAGAGCAGCACTCCCCTTGTGCCACCAGTCCCACGCGGCCCACGTCTGTGCGGCCAAGAGGTGCGCGCTGCCAGGACTGGCAGCAGGGACCCAATCAGCCAGAGTCACCGCCGCCTGCGGAGCAATTCTAACCCCCGCAAAATTACAGTGAAATAGGGTGTAGCAGGCGGCTGCGCCAACGCCCAGTGAACTATGCCGGCACCAGTGGGGGAGTGAGGACAGAAATAAAGGGGCGAATAGAGACTCCAGGACTAGTGGCGAGGGACTGGAGAGACATCATTGTTGTCTCACAAGCCAGGGAAGTCACCTCAAAAGCCACCCCTGCAGCAGTGGAGGCGGGACCCGCCTTACACCAAACCATGCCCCTTCTCACAGGATTGACACCTTTCAGCTGCAGCGACTGAAGCCAAGTACAGACAGCTGCATGGAGTAACTCCAGGTGATTTTTTCTTTTTTAAATTTATCCCTCCCTTTCTCCGTCTTACTGATCCCCGCCTCTGAGCTGGTTACCCAGGGTACTGGCTGGCTTAAACATTCTTTTAACCCACTCTCTCAGGCATGTTCTACACCTCCTTCTGTAATTCCCTATACCTCTTTCTGGAATAACCAGGCTGCATAAGGTCATCTGGGCAACATCTATCCCCATTCCTCTTTCCTTGCACCCATCCTAATTATGATTTCTCTGAGTCTGGATTAAGCCCTTTAGTCGCTCTACCTGGGCAAAGTCCATTTCCTTCTTCTCCCCGCACCTGTCATTATTCTTTCTGTATATGCTCTGCCACCAGCACACTACATACCTGGTCCTTAATGGGTAGCTGGTACTTCAGGACATTGCCTTCAGAGAGTCATTTGATATTCTTTTTTCTATTGTGAACTGCTTGTCTGTATCATTTGTCAGAACGTTTGAGTATTTCTGTTTTCTGTTTGTCTGTCAGTCTGTTTTCCATTCCAGGGCAACTTCAAGAAAAAATCCAAACGCATCTTGTTGGAGACCAGAAGACTCTGGCCCTGGTGACATTGCCTAAGGAGAAGACTCAGGCCCATAAGACAGTGCCCTAGACCAGGGCCCGCATCAGTGGATGGGGGTGCCTTGAAGCAAATGCCAGGATGTAATACAACAAGAAAAGAATTATGGCTGGTCTGACTCTGAAGGAGGGCTGGTTAGCCAGAGATGGGTAAGACTCTTCACGGGAGGGGCGACCTAAGACAGGCACAGTCGCAGTAAGAGTCACCAGGACACCTGGCTATAGGGTCACTGGGCCTTTGTGCTGATTTGCGATTCATCCTAATATCTCCTGAAGAAGATGGGCCATAGAAAAACAGGAGTGCTCCACAGCTTCCTCCCCTATTAAGCCAACATATGCTGCTATACTTTATCAATAATAAAATCATATTGAGAATCATGGAAATAAAATCTTTAAGAAATCAAGAATTTAGAATGTATCATTGATTTGTTTTAGGGTGATGCCAGACTCTCAGGAATGTGATTATTGCTGTGAGTCTTGGGACATAATTACTAGGAAAATAGAAGTTAGAGTATGTTACAGAAAAATAAGGATGTTTTTCACATAATCTTTCAACTGTAACCAAAAGTCTTTGTGCTTGCTCTTTCAACCTATACCACTTACTAGAGTGTGCCCATTCGCTGTACCCTGCCTGCATGTAAGTTGTTCTTGATCTTTTGACTGAAATTGTTTTTGAACATTTCTATGGAATGTACCCATTTGTCATACTTTGCTTACGTGTGAACTGTGTAACCGAAACTGTTCCTGAACATTTCTATTGTAAATCGCGGGAACAATCATGAGGGTTGAAATCATTTTTTAATCATTACAAAATATATGCCTGTACTGCTTCTAAAACTACATAAAAACCCAGAGAGAAAAATAAACTTTGAGCAGTCTCCAAAAGAGGCTGTCTTCACATCTTTGTGTGTCTTTGTCTTGTCTTGTCTTTATGTTTCAGCCCTTACTTAGGGAGCCCTGGACCAGTCCTATTATGAGGCTGACTCCGAGAGACTGACTACATGTCTTCTCTCGTGTCTAGAACAACCATCACGCAGGTGAAACCCTGGACCAGCCGGAAGCCCTGAAGTAGGAGCTGGCCTCCTCTCAGGGTGACCCCGGCAGCATCTAGCCAAAATGACGAAATGGAAGAATTCTCCTCAAAAGAATCTACAGGAAGTAGTGACAGCTCAGGAAATGATGAAAACAGATATAAGCAACATAACAGAACATGAATATAGAATTATAATCATAAAACTAATCACTGGGCTTGAAAAGCATAGATGAATGCAAATGGTCCCGTGCAGCAGAATTCAAGGACACTTAAAATGGTCAGGAAGAATTAAAAAAGACTGGCTGAAATACAAGACAAATTGGAAGCAGCCACAGCAAGGATTGAAGAGGCAGAAGAGAGAGTAAGTGCACTAGAAGATAAACTTATGGAAAATGAGGAAGAAGATATAAAGAGAGAGAAGCTGATCCAGGAACAGGAAAGGAGAATTCGAGAGCTTAGCGATGCACCCAAAAGAAACAATATCCGTATCATAGGAGTTCCAGAGGAAGAAGAGAGAGAGAAAGGAGTCGAAGGAGTACTTGAACAAATCATTGCTGAGAACTTCCCCAACATGAGGAAGGAAATGGGCATGGAAATCCAAGAGGCACAGAGAACTTCCCTAAGATGAAACTTGAATAGACCTTCTGCACAACACATCATAGTGAAGCTGGCAAAATACAAAGATAGGGAGAGAATCCTGAAAGCAGCTAGGGAAAAAAGGACCTTAACATAAAAAGGCAGACACATAAGGGTTGTAGAAGACTTATCTACAGAAACTTGGCAAGCCAGAAAGGAATGTCAGGATATCATCAATGTGATGAGCAGGAAGGACATGCAACCAAGAATTCTGTATCCGGCTAGCCTGTCATTCAGAATAGAAGGAGAGATCAAGGTTTCCCCCAACAAACAAAAACTGAAGGAATTCATCACAAATAAGCCAGCATTACAAGAGACCCTGAGGGGCCCTATATGAAGGAAAGGTTGCAAAGAACACAAACTACCAGACACAGCCTTACAAACGTGAAACCTACAGATAATACAGTGAGTATAAGCCCATATTTTTCAATATTAACACTGAATGTAAATAGACTAAAGCGCCAATCAAAAGACACAGGGTAACAAAATGGATTAAAAAAACAAGACCTGGGGCGCCTGGGTGGCTCAGTCGGTTAAGCGGCCGACATCAGCTCAGGACATGATCTCACTGTCTGTGAGTTCGAGCCCCACGTCAGGCTCTGTGCTGACGGCTCAGAGCCTGGAGCCTGCTTCAGATTCTGTATCTCCCTCTCACTCTGTTTTTCCCTTGCTCATTCTTTGTCTCTATATCACTCAAAAAAAAAAATAAAATAAAAAACGCTAAAAAAAAATTAAAAAAAAAACACACAAAAAACAAGACCTATCCATTTTCTGTCTTCAAGAAACTCATCTTAAACCTGAGGACACCTTAGATTGAAAATGAGGTGATGGAGAACTATCTACCATGCTACTGGAAGTCAGAAGAAAGCTGTAGTAGCCACACATATATCAGACAAACTTGACTTTAAAATGAACGATGTAGTAAGAGATGAAGAAGGACATTATGTAACAGTCACAGGGACCATCCAGCAGGAAGAGCTAACAATTATAAATATTTAGGCGCCGAATTCTGGGGCACCCAAATTTGTAAAACAACTAATTACAAACATTAGCAACCTCATCGATAAAAATGTCCTAATAGTAGGGGATCTTAACACTCCACTCTCAGCATTGGATAGATCCACTAAACAGAAAATCACCACAGACACAATGGCCCTGAATGACTCATTAGAACAGATGGGCCTCACAGACATCTTCACGGTCCTTCACCCAGAGACAAAGGAATTTACATTCTTCTCAACTGCACACGGTACATTTTCCTAGATAGACCACATTCTGGGGAACAGGGAAGCTCCGAATAAATAGAAAAGAATGGAGATCATTCCGTGCACACTGTCAGACCACAATGCTTTGAAACTTGAAATCAACCACAGGAGAAAGCCTGGAAAACATCCAAAAACATGGAGGCGAAGGAATAACCTACTAAAAGACGACTGGGTCACCCAAGCATTCAGAGAAGAAATTAAAAAAATACATGGAAGCAAATGAAAATGAAAATACAACAATCCAAATGCTTGGGATGCGGCAAACGCAGTCCTGAGAGGGTAATATATTGCAATACAGGCTCACCTCAAGAAACAAGAAAAATCAATAACACAATTTCCAACAGGATGCCTAAAAGAACTAGAAGCAGAACAACTAAAACAACCCAAACCCAGCAGAAAGAGAGAAATAACAAAGATCAGGGCACAAATTAATCCTATGGAAACAGAAAAAGTAGTGGAACAGATCAATGAAACCAAAAGCTGGTTCTTTGAGAAAATAAACAAAATAGACAAAGCTCTAGCCAGGCTTCTCAAAAAGAAAAGACAGAGAACCCAAATCGATAAAATCGTGAATGAAAAGGCAGTAATTACAACCAATCCCTCAGAAATACAAGAAATCCTCAGAGAAAACTATGAAAATTTATATGCCACCAAACTCGACAACCTGGAAGAAATGGATAAATTCCTAAATAGCCACACGCTACCAAAACTCAAACGAGAAGAAATAGAAAATTTGAACAGACCCACAACTAGTGAAGAAATAGAATCAGTTATCCAAAACCTCCCATCAAATTAAAGCCCTGGACCGGATGGCTTTCCTGCGGAATTTTACCAGACATTTAAAACAGAGTTAATTCCTGTCTTCCTCAAGCTGTTTCAAAAATTTGAAAGAGAAGAAATACTTCCGGACTCATTCTATGAACCCAGTATCACTTTGATTCCCAGACCAGATAAAGACCAAGCAAAGAAAGAGAATTATAGGCCAATATCCCTGATGAATATGGATGCAAAAATTCTCAACAAGATACTAGCAAATCGAATCCAACAGCATATAAAAAGGATTATTCACCATGATCAAGTAGGATTCATCCCTAGGGTGCAGGGCTGGTTCAATATTCGCAAATCAATCGATGTGATACATTGCATTAACAAAAGAAAAGATAAGAACCATATGATCCTGTCAATAGATGCAGAAAAAGCATTTGACAAAATACAGCACTCTTTCCTAATAAAAACCCTCGAGAAAGTCAGAATAAGTAGGAACATACTTAGGCATCATAAAAGCCATATATGAAAAGTCCACAGCTAATATCATCTCTAATGGGGAAAAATTGAGAGCCTTCCCCCTGAGATCAGGAACAAGACAGGGGTGTCCTCTCTCACCACTCCTATTTAACATAGTGTTGGAAGTCTTCACATCAGCAATCAGACAAAATAAAACAAAATAAAAGGCATCAAGATTGGCAAGGAGGAAGTTAAACTCTCACTTTTTGCCGATGATATTATACTTTACATGGAAAACCCGACGGAATCCACCAAAAGCCTACTAGAACTGATCCATGATTTCAGCAAAGTTGCAGGGTACAAAATCAATGTACAGAAATCGGAGGTATTTCTATACACCAAAAGTGAAGAAGCAGAAGAGAATAAAAGAAGCTAATCCCTTTCACAATTGCACCAAAACCCATGAGATACTTAGGAATAAACCTAACCAAAGATGTGAAAGACCTCTACACTGAAAACTATAAAAAACTTATGAAGGAAATAGAGGATCACAAAAGGAAATGGAAAAACATCCCATGCTCATCGATTGGAAGTATAAATATCGTTAAAATGGCAATACTACCCAAAGCAATCTACACATTCAATGCAATCCCAATCAAAATTGCAACAGCATCCTTCTCAAAGATAGAGCAAACAATCCTAAAATTTGTATGGAACCACAAAAGACCCTGAATAGCCAAGGTAATACTGAAGAATAAAACCAAGGCGGGACATCACAATCCCAGACTTTAACCTCTACTACAAAGCAGTAGTCATCAAGACTGTAGGGTATTGGCACAAAAACATACACATAGACCAATGGAATAGAATAGAAAACTCAGAAATGGACCCGCAAGTATATGGCCAACTAATCTTTGACAAAGCGGGAAAATGTATCCAATGGAAAAAAGACAGCTTCTTTAATAAATGGTGCTGGGAGAACTGGACAGCAACATGCAAAAGAATGAAACTAGATCACTTCCTTACACCACTCACAAAAATAAACACTATATGGATAAAAGATCTGAATGTGAGACAGGAAACCATCAAAATCCTAGAGGAGAATGCAGGAAAAAGCCTCTTTGACCTAAGACGCACCAATTTCTTACTTGACACGTCTCCAAAGGCAAGGGAATTGAAAGCAAAGATGAACTACTGGGACCTCATCAAGATAAAAAGCTTCTGCAAGGCAAAAGAAACAACCAACAAAACGGATAGGCAACCAATGGATTGGGAAAAGATAATCTCAAATGACATATCGGATAAAGGACTAGTATCTAAAATCTATAAAGAACTTACCAAACTCCACACCTGAAAAACGAATAATCCAGTGAAGAAATGGGTGGAAGTTATGAATAGACACTTCACCAAAGAAGACATCCAAATGGCAAACAGACACATGAAACGATGCTCAAAGTCACTCATCCTCAGGAAAATACAAATCAAAACCGCACTGAGATACCACTTCACACCAGTCAGAGTGGCTAAAATGAACGAATCAGGAAACTATAGATGCTGGCGAGGATGTGGAGAAACAGGCACCCTCTTGCACTGTTGGTGGGAATGCAAACTGGTGTAGCCACTCTAGAGAACCGGGTGGAGGTTCCTCAAAAAAATTAAAATAGATTTACCCCATGACCCAGCAATAGCACTGTTAGGAATCTACCCAAGAGGTAAAGGTCTGCTGATGCATAGGGGCACGTGTACCCCAATGTTCATAGCAGCACTTTCGACAATAGCCAAATCATGGAAAGAGAATAAGTGTCCATCAACTTATGAATGGATAAAGAAGAAGTGGTGTATATATACAACGATATACTATGCAGCAGTGAGAAAGAATGAAATCTGGCCATGTTTGGCAACATGGATGGAAGTGGAGGATATTATGCTAAGTGAAGTAAGTTAGGCAGAGACAGACAGATGCCATATGTTCCCACGCATAGGTAGACTTTGGGAGACCTAACAGAAAACCAAGGGGGAGGGGAAGGAAGAAAAAATAAAAGCAAGCCACAGAGAGGAAGGAAGACATAACATGGGAGACTCTCAAAGACTAAGGACAAAATGAGGGGAGAGGGGTGTATTTGAGGGGGGAGAGTGGGTAATGGGCACAGAGGAGGGCACTTGTTGGGATTATCATGGGGTGTTGTAGGGAAACCAAATTGATAATAAATTATTCAAAAAAGTCTTTATTTAAATTCCAGTTAGTACACATACAGTGTAATATTAATTTCATGTGTAGGATTTATTGATTCATCACTTCCATACAACATCCAGTGTTCATCAAAACAAATGCTGTCCTCAATCTTCATCAACGATTTAACCAATCACTTTGCCCACCTTCCCTCCAGCAACATTCAGTGTGTTCTCTATAGTTTAGAATCTGCATTATGGTTTGCTTCTCTTTTTTCCCCATGTTCATCTGACTTCTTTTTTAATTTTCACATATGAGCGAAAGTGTATGGTGTTTGTCTTTCTCTGACTGAAATTTGGCTTAGCATAATACTCTTTAGCTCTATCCACATTGTGGCAATGCCAAGATTTTATTCCTTTTGATGACTGAGTAATATTTTACTCTTCAGTTCACTTCAAATATATATATATATATATCACATCTTCTTTATCTATTCATCAATCAATGGTCATTTGGTATCTTTCCATAGTGTGGCTATTTATAATGCTGCTATAAACATCAGGGTGCATGTGTCAATTCAAATCATTATTTTGTATACTTTAGGTAAACATCTTGCAGTGCAGTTACTGGATCCTAATGTAGTTCTATTTTTTAACTTTTTGACAAACGACCATACTGTTTGTCAGAGTTGCTGCACCATTTTGCATTGCCAACAGTGTAATGCAGTCTCTGCATCCTCACCGACATCTGCTTTTTCCAGTGTTGTTTTTAGCCATTCTGACAGGTGTTAGGTGGTATCTCATTGTATATTTGATTTATATTTCTTTGATGATGGGTACTGTTGAGCATCTTTTCATGTGTCTGTTGCTCATCTGTATGTCTTCTTTGAAAAAAAAAATGTCTATTCATGTCTTCTGCCCATTTCTTAAACTAGATTATTTGTTTCTCAGGTAAAGAGATTGATAATTTCTTAATGGATTTTGGATACTGACCCTTCATCAGATATGTCATTTGCAAATATCTTCTTCCATTGAGTCAGTTCCCTTTTGGTTTTGTTGATTGTTACCTTCACTGTGCAGAATCTTTTTATCTTGAAGCGGTCTCAATAGTTCATTTGTGTTTTTGTTTCCCTTCCCTCAGGAGACAAGCCTAGTAAGATATTGTTATGGCTGATGTCAAAAAGGTTACTGTCTGTGTTTTTTTTTCCTTTGATTTTGATGGTTTCCTGTCTCACATTTATGTCTTTCATCCTTTTTTTATATATAAGATTTTATTTTTCGTGAGTGCCTAGGTGGCTCAGTCGGTTAAGTGACTGACTTCAGCTCAGGTCATTATCTCATGGTTCATAGGTTTGAGTCCCACATTGGTTTCTGTGCTAACAGTTCAGAGCCAAGAGCCTGCTTTGGATTCTCTGTCTCGCTCTCTCACTGCCCCTCCACGGCTCATAATCTGTCTAAAAAAATAAAACATCAAATTTTTAAAAATTATATAAAGATTTTAATATTTTTTAATTTTTTAATTGTCAAATTGGTTTCCATACAACACCCAGCGCTCATCCCAACCTGTGACCTGTTCAGTTATCACCCACTCTCCCCTCTTTATACCTCCCCAACCCTCGGTTTGTT
Organism: Paguma larvata; assembly: GCA_030068075.1. Lineage (NCBI taxonomy): Eukaryota > Metazoa > Chordata > Mammalia > Carnivora > Viverridae > Paguma > Paguma larvata. The sequence continues at coordinate 48,782,643 of CM057830.1, read as the reverse complement.
CTTAGTATTTGAGAGTCTCTTATGTTTTGTCTCCCTCCTTCTCTGTGTCTTTTTACTTTACCCTCTTCCCTTCCCCTTAGTTTTCTGTTAAGTCTCGCAAAATCCACCTATGAGTGGAAACATGGTATCCGTCTTTCTCTGACTGACTTATGTCACTTAACATAATACACTCCAGTTCCATCCATGTTGCCACATAGGGCCAGATTTCATTCTTTCTCATTGCCACGTAGTATTCAATCGTATACACATACCACGTTTTCTTTATCCATTTATCAGTTGATGGACACTTAGTCTCTTTCCATGATTTGGCTATTATCAGAAGCGCTTCCATAAACATTGGGGTACACGTGCCCCTATGCATCAGCACTCCTCTATCTCTTGAGTAGATTCCTAGCAGTGCTATTACGGAGTCATAGGGTAGTTCTACTTCATTTTTTTGAGGAACCTCCACACAGTTTTCCAGAGTGGTTGAACCAGTTTGCATTCCCACTAACAGAGTAGGAGGGTGCCTGCTTCCCCAAAACCTCACCAGCATCTTTAGTTTCCTGATTTGTTCATTTTAGCCACTCTGACTGGTGTGAGGTGGTATCTCAGTGCAGTTTTGATTTGTATTTCCCTAAGGATGAGTGACATTGAGCATCGTTTCATGTGTCTGTTAGCCATCTGGATGTCTTCCCTGGGGAAGTGTCTATTCATAACTTTCCCTTATTTCATCACTGGATTATTCGTTTTTCGGGTGTGGAGTTTGGTAAATTCTTTATAGATTTTAGATACTAGTCATTTGCAATTATCTTTTCCCATCCTGTTGGTAGACTGTTAGTTTTTTTGGTTGTTTCCTTTGCAGTGCATAAGCTTTTTATCTTGATGAGGTCCCAATAGTTCATGTTTGCTTTTAATTCCCTTGCCTTTGGAGACGTGTCGAGTAAGAAATTGGTGTGGCTCACGACAAAGATGTTTTTTTCCTGGTTTCTCCTCTAGGATTTTGATGGTTTCCTGTCTCACATTCAGATCATTCATCCATTTAGAGTTTATTTTTGTGAGTGGTGTAAGGAAGTGGTCTAGTTTCATTCTTCTGCATGTTGCTGTCCAGTTCTCCCAGCACCATTTATTAAAGAGGCTGTTTTTTTCCATTGGATACTCCTTCCCGCTTTATCAAAGATTAGTTGGCCATATGCTTGCGGGGCCATTTCTGGGTTTTCTATTCTATTCCATTGGTCTATGTGTCTGTTTTTGTGCCAATACCGTACTGTCTGGATGATTACTGCTTTGTAGTAGAGGTTAAAGTCAGGGATTGTGATGCCTTCTGCCTTGGTTTTCTTCTTCAATATTACTTTGGAAATTCAGGGTCTTTTGGGGTTCCATACAAATTTTAGGATTGTTTGCTCTGGTTTTGGGGAGAATGCTGTTGCTATTTTGATTGGGATTGCATTGAATGTGTAGATTGCTTTGGGTAGTATTGCCATTTTAACAATATTTATTCTTCCGATCCCTGAGCATGGGATGTTTTTCCATTTCCTTGTGTCTTAAGTTTTTAATAGTTTTCAGCATAGAGATCTTACATCTTTGGTTATGTTTATTTGTATGTATTTTATGGTTTGGGGGGCAATTGTGAATGGGATTAGCTTGTTTATTTCTCTTTCTGCTACTTCATTGTTTGTGTATAAAAATGCCACTGATTTCTGTACATTGATTTTGTATCCTGCGACTTGGCTGAATTCATGGATCATTTCTAGTAGGCTCTTAGCGGATTCTTTTGGATTTTCTATGTAAAGTATCATGTCATCTGCAAAAAGTGAAAGTTTGACTTCAACTTTGCCAATCTTGATGCCTTTTATTTTGTTTTATTTATTTATTTTTTTGTCTGATTGCTGATGCTAGGACCTCCAGCACTATGTTAAATAGCAGTGGTGAGAGTGGACACACCTGTCTTGTTCCTGATCTCAGGGGAAAGCTCTCAGTTTTACCCCATTGAGGATGATATTAGCTGCGGGCTTTCCATAAACAGCTTTTATGATGTTTAAGGATGTTCCTTCTATCCCGAATTTCTCGAGGGTTTTTATTAGGAAAAATGCTATATTTTGTCAAATGCTTTTTCTGCATCTATTGACAGGATCATATGGTTCTTATCTTTTCTTTTGTTAATGCGATGTATCACATCGATTGATTTGCGAATATTGAACCAGCCTTGCACCCTAGGGATGAATCCTACTTGATCATGGTGAATAATCCTTTTTATTTGCTGTTGGATTCGATTTTCTAGTATCTTGTTGAGAATTTTTGCATCCATATTCATCAGGGAAATTGGCCTGTAGTTCTCTTTTTGCTGGGTCTCTATCTGGTTTGGGAATCAAAGTGATGGTGGCTTCATAAAATAAGTCTGGGAGTTTTCCTTCTATCTCAATTTGTTGGAACAGCTTGAGGAGCATAGGTATTACCTCTGTTTGAAATGTCTGGTAAAATTCCCCAGGGAAGTCATCTTGTCTAGGGCTTTTATTTTTGGGAGATTTTTGATAACTGATTCAATTTCTTCACCAGTTATGAGTCTGTTCAAGTTTTCTATTTCTTCCCGTTTGAGTTTTGGTAGCGTGTGGCTGTTTAGGAATTTGTCCATTTCTTCCTGGTTGTCAAGTTTGGTGGCATTAATTTTTCATAGTATTTTCTGACAACTGTTTGTATTTTCGAGAGATTGGTTGTAATTGCTCCTTTTTCGTTGGTGATTTTATCTAATTGGGTTCTCCTTCTTTTCTTTTTGAGAGCCTGGCTAGAGTCTTATCAGTTTTGTTTATTTTTTCAAAGAACCAACTCTTGATTTCATTGATCTGTTCCACTACTTTTTGGGTTTCCATGTTTTTAATTTCTGCCCTGCTTTTTGTTATTTCTCTCTTTCTGCTGGGCTTGGGGTGTCCTAGACTTTTGCTTCTAGTTCCTTTAAGAGTGCTATTAGAATTTTTGTTAGTGATTTTTCTTATTTCTTGAGGTAGGCCTGGACTGCAATATATTTCCCTCTCAGGACTGCCTTTGCCACATCCCAAAGAATTGGATTGTTGTTTTTTTTTTTTAAATTTTCATTTGTTTCCATGTATTTTTTAATTTTTACTCTGATTGTTTGGTTAACCCATTTATTTTTTACTATGTTGTTCTTTAGCCTCCATGCTTTTGGGGATTTTCCAGTTTTTTTCCTGTGGTTGATTTCAAGTTTCAAAGCATTGTGGTCTGAATGTGTGCATGGTATGATCTTAATTCTTTTATATTTATTCAGATTTTCCTGATGCCCCAGAATGTGGTCTATCGTGGAAAATGTACCATGTGCAGTTGAGAAGAATGTAAATTCCTTTGCTTCTTGATGAAGGACCCTGAAGATGTCAGTTAGGCCCATCTGTTCCAATGTGTCATTCAGGGCCATTATTTCTGTAGTGATTTTGTGATTAGTCGATGCATCCAATGCTGAGAGTGGAGTGTTAAGATCTACTACAATTAGGACATTTTTATCGATAAGGTTGCTTATGTTTGTAATTAATTGTGTTACAAATTTGGGTGCCCCCGAATTCGGCACATAGATATTTATAATTGTTAGCTCTTCCTGCTGGATGGTCCCTATGATTATTATATAATTCTTGTCTTCATGTCTTATTACATCCTTTACCTTAAAGTCTAGTTTGTCTAATATAAGTGTGGCTACTCTAGCTTTCTTGTGACTTCCAGTAGCGTGGTATATTGTTCTCTATTCCCTCACTTTCAATCTGAAGGTGTCCTTAGGTCTAAAATGAGTCTCTTGAAGACAGCAAATAGATGACTCTTTTTTTTTTCATCAATTCTGTTACTCTGTCTTTTGCTTGGAGCATTTAGTCCATTTACATTCAGTGTTAATATTGAAAAATTTGGGTTTAGAGTCACTGTGTTATCTGTAGGTTTCATGCTTATAAGATGTCTTTGGTAGTTTGTGTTCTTTGCAACCTTTCTTTCGTAGAGTGCCTCTCAGGATATCTTGTAATGCTGGTTTATTTGTGATGAATTCCTTCAGTTTTTTTTTAGTTTGGAAAAATCTTTATGTCTCCTTCCATTCTGAATGACAGACTGGCCGGATAATGGATTCTTGGTTGCATATCCTTCCTGTTCTTCACATTGAAGATATCTTGCCATTCCTTTCTGTATTGCCAAGTTTCTGTAGATAAGTCTGCTACAACTCTTATGTGTCTATCTTTGTATGTTAAGGCCCGTTTTTCCCTAACTGCTCAGAATTCTCTCTGTATACTTGTATTTTGCTAGTTTCAGTATGATATGTCGTGCAGAAGGTTTATTCAAGTTACGTCTGAGGGGGATTCTCTGTGCGTCTTGGATTTCCATGCCCATTTCCTTCCTCATGTTTGGGAAGTTCTCGGCAATGATTTGTTCATGCACTCCTTCGATTCCTTTCTCTCTCTCTTCTTCCTCTGGAATTCCTGTGATGCGGATATTGTTCCGTTTGAATGCATCGCTCAGTTCTCGAATTCTGCTTTCTTTTTCCTGAATCAGCTTTTCTCTCTTTTTCTCTGCTTTCTCTTTTTCAGTAATTTTATCTTCTAATTCCCCTATTCTCTCTTCTGCCTCTTCGATTCATGCTGTGGCCTCCTCCAATTTGTTTTGCACCTCTTTTAAAGCATTTTTTAATTCCTCCTGACCGTTTTTTAAGGTCTTTGATCTTTGCAGCAAGAGACCCCCTGGTTTCTATGCTTTTTTGAAGCCCAGCAATTAGTTTTATGTTTATAATTCTATATTCATGTTCTGTTATGTTGCTGACATCTATTTTCCTCAATTCTTGTGCTGTCACTACTTCCTGTAGTTTCTTTTGTGGAGAATTCTTCCATTTTGTCATTTTGGCTAGGTATGTTTTGATTTGTTTCCTGGGGTCACTGTTTCCTTGAAGTGCTTTCTGAATTTTGCCTTCTAATCCTTGTAGACTCCAACACCTTTCCTCCCAGACTCTTGGGTTTGAGAGTCCTTTGGTTTCAGTCCTTCCTAGTTTGAAAGACACGGGGAATACCGGGTCCCCCTACTCCTCTGCCATGTTGGATCGACCTCCAAGATTTTATTTTTAAGTAATCTCTACACCCAACGTAGTGATCGTACTCATGATCCCAGGACCAAGAGTCACATGCTTCATTGAATGAGCAAGCCAGGTGCTTGGTGATTTTTCATGAACTTTGAATTTATTTTTGTGAATGGTGTAAGAAGTGGTACAGTTTCATTCTTCTACGTGTTCCTGTCAAGTTTCTCAGCACCATTTTTCACAGAGACTAACTTTTTTCCACTGAATATTTTTTCCTAGTTTCTTAAAGATTAGTTGACGTTATAGTTGTGGGTCCATTTTTGGGTTTTCTCTTCTTTTTAAATGTATATTTGTTTACTTTGAGGGAAAGAGAGAGTGCATGGCATGGTCAGAGAGAGATTATACAGAGAATCCCAAGCAGGCTCTGACTGTCAGAGCAGAGTCCAATGCAGTGCTAAAACTCACGAACCCTGAGATTGTAACTTAAGCAGAAATCAAGAGTCAGATGCTTAACTGACTGAGCTACTAAGGCGACTCCATTTCTGGGTTTTCAATTTTGTTCTTTTATCTATGTGTCTTTTTTTATGTCAGCACCATAGTTCTTGATCACTAAAGCTTTTTAGTATAACTTGAAGTCTGGAATTGTGATGTCTCGGTCATTGCTTTTCTTTTTCAAGATTGCTTTGGCTATTTGGGGTCTTTTCTTGTTCTATACATATTTTAGGATTGCTTGTTCTAGCTCTGTGAAAAATGTTGTTGGTATTTTGATATGGATTGCATTAAATGTGTAGATTGCTTTGGGTAACATTGACATTTTAACAATATTTGTTCTTCCAGTCCATGAGCATGTAGGTTTTTTCCATTTCTTTGTCTCATATTCAATTTGTTTCATAAGTGATTTATAGCTTTTTGAATACCCATCTTTATCTCCATGGTCTCGCAGTGGTGAAAGTGGATTCCCCTACTTGTTCCTGACCCTAGAGGAAAATCTCAGTTTTTCCCCATTGAGGTGTTATTAACTGTGGGTCTTTTGTTTACGGTCTTTATGATGTTGAGGTATGTTTTCTCTATCCTTGCTTTGTTGAGTTTTTTTTTATTATTCATGAATGATGCTGTACTTTTTCAAATGCATTTTTCTGCACCTCTTGAGAGGAATATATTGTTCTTATCCTTTCCTTTATTAATGTGGTGCATCATGTTGATTGATTTATGAATATTGAACCACACTTGCAACCTTGGAATAAATTCCACATGATTGCAGTGAATAATTATTTTAATGTACTGTAGGATTCAATTTGCCAGTACTTTTTTATTTCTGGAATAGTTGTATCCATGTTCATCAGAGATATTGGTCTGCTGTTCTCTTCTTTATTCTGGTTTGGTTTTGGAATCAAGGTAATAGTGGTGTCAGAGAAGGAGTTTGGACATTTTCTTTCCATTTCTATATTTTGGAACAGATTGAGAAGAAAAAGCATTAATTTTTCTTTACGTGTTTTGTAGAATTCCCCTGTGAAATCATGTGGCCCTGGTCTTTTGTTTCTTAGCAGTTTTTTCATTAGTATTTCAATTTCTTTGCTCGTTATGGGAATGTTCAAGTATTCTATTTCTTCCTGTTTAAGTTTGGTAGTTTACATGTTTCTGGGAATGAACCCATTTCTTTTAGATTTCCCAATTTTTTGGCATATAGTTTTTCATAATATTCTGTTATAATTGTGTTATAATGGTGTTGGTTATAATCTCTCCTCCCTCATTTGTGATATTTATTCTGGGCCCTTTCTCTTTTTGATAAGCCTGGCTGGGAAAGTATCAATTTTATTAAGTTTTTCAAAGTACCAGCTTATTGTTTCGTCTATATGTTTTTGTTTTTTGCTTCTAAATAATTTATTTATGTTGAAACTTAATTATTTGCTTCCTTCTTCTGACTTTAGTCTTCATTTGTTATTCTTTTTCTGTGTAAGATTACATTTTTTACTTGATATTTTTCTTGCTCCTGAGGTAGGCTTTTTTTTCTACATACTTCCCTCTTATGACAGCCTTTGCTGCATCCCAGAAATTTTAGACCATTGTGTTGTCATCCTAATCTATTTCCATGTAATTTTTATTTCTTTAATTTCCTGGTTTACTCATTTATTTATTTTAGTTAGATGTTCTTTAATCTCCATTTATTTTTGGTATTTCCAAATATTTTTCTGTGTTTGACTTCATGTTTCAAGCATCGTGGTCAGAAAATATGCATGGTATGATCTCAATCTTTTTGCATTTGTTGAGGCCTGATTTTTTGACCGAGTATGTGAACTATTCACAGACTATTCCATGTGCACTTGAAAATAATGTGTATTCTATTGCTTTAGGATGAAATGTCTGAACCCAAAGCCATTAATTCCTTGTTTGTTTTCTGCTTATATGATATGTCCATTGATGTTAATGGGATCTTAAGTCTCCACCATTATTGTATTATTATCAATGAGTTCCTTATGTTTGTTATTAATTGTTTTATATATTTGGGTTGTACCAAGTTGGAGGTATAAATATTTACAATTTTTAGATATTTTTCTTGGATGGACCCCATATATATATGTATATATATATATATATATATATATATATATATATATATATATATATATATATATATATATATCCTTTACATCTCTTGTTACAGTCTTTGTTTTGAACACAAGTTTGCCTGTTATATGTTTTACTACTCCAACTTTCTTTTGAGGTCCATTTGCATGGTAAAAGTTTCTCCATCCACTCACTCTCAATCTATAGGTGTCTTTAGATCTAAAATTGGTCTCTTTTTGGTAGTATATAGATATATCTTTGTGTTTTTTTTTATCCATTCTGATACCCTGTACCTTTTTATTGGAGCATTTAGTCCATTAACTTTCAGAGTAATTCTTGATAGATGAATTTAGTGCCATTTTATTGTTTGTTTTGTCATTGTTTCTGGATTATTTCTGTTCCTTTCTAGTCTTTTTCATACTCAACACATTCCCTTTAATATCTATTGCAGGCCTGCTCTAGTGGTCATGTGTTCATTTAGTTTTTGTTTTTTTTTTCTGAGAAACTCTCTTTTTCTATTCTGAAGGATTGTGTTCCTGAACAGATTATTCTTGGCTGTAGACTCTTCCCATTAAGTACATTGAACATATCATGCCTCTCCCTTTTGACCCAATTCTTTGACCTTATTCTTTATTATGCACAGAACAATGATAAAATGCCATTATTTTGAGAGAGCCAAATGATGTGTTAGACCTTAAGATACTTTGAAAGTATAAAGTACTGCTTCATTTATATTTAAAGAAATATTTTTTTAATTTTATAATAGTTTATTTTCAAATTGGTTTACATATAACACCCAGTGTTCATCCCAACATGTGCCCTTTTTAATGCCCATCACCCCCTCTCCCCCCTCCCTCATCCCCCTCACCCTCAGTTTTTTCTTAGTCTTTGAGAGTCTCTTATGTTTTATCTCCCTCCCTGTGTCTTTTTTTCCTTTCCCCTCTTCCCCTCCCCCTGGTTTTTGCTTAGTCTCACAAAGTCCACCTATTCGTGGAAACATATGGTATCTGTCTTTTTCTGACTGACTTATTTCACTTAACATAATACCCTCCAGTTCCATCCATGTTGCTACACATGGCCAGATTTCATTTTTTCTCATTGCCACGTAGTAGTCCATTGTATATAAGTACCATAACTTCTTTATCCATTCGTATACTTAAAGAAATCTTTTAATACAAGTGAATGATTTTTATATACAACACAGAAATAATTTTTGTATTTTTTCCATTTACATGTAAAATAGAAACTCTATACAATCTGAATATTATAGCTTCAATAAAAATTGTTATTACAGAATATCAATAGTGGAGTAGACATTGGAGATAATCAAGTCCATCTCACATCACTGTATAGAGGGGATGCTTGAGACCAAGAGGAAAAAGAGATTTGCCTTGGGTTACACAATTATTGGTAGTAAAATCAGGATTGGAACGCTGGTCTCCTTTCCTATCTAATGCCATGCCAATTCTACAACAATGCCTCATTACAATGGTCTTTTTAGTTTTTTTTTTTTAAATTACTTTTCATCCCAAACTTATCTTTCATTACCCTGGCTACTCCATGAAGATAACTTTGTTTACATGAAGAGAATAACCTAGGAAGCAGTTCTTCCATACATATTTACCTTCCTGCTAGTATACTGTCAACTACTGCATAGCTCCTATGGCAATAGATAAGAATTTCAAAAAATATGACTCAGTGAGGAGGCATGCATTCTTTCTCAGGGATATGGGATATCCAGGCCTTGATCTTGCTGGAAGTAACAAAAAGGAAATAAGTTACCAACTAGCACAGTGGTAAGTGTTTACTTAGTGTTCATTTTATTCCTTTTCCTCTCACGTTGTGACAAAAAATTTATTTTCTATAAAATACATTCACAGTTACTATCTAAAGTTGTTCACACAACAACTGTATAAGATAAGAATTATTCTCATATTATGGATGAGAAAACTGAGGCTATTATTCTCATATTATAGATGAGAAAACTGAGGATCAGACAAATGAATGGATAAAGAAGATGTGGTACCAACAAACACATGAAGTGATGTCACGCATCATCAGGGAAATACAAATCAAAACCACAATGAGATACCACCTCACACCAGTAAGAGTGGCTAAAATGAATAAATCAGGAAAATTTAGATGCTGGCGAGGATGCGGGAAGCAGGCACCCTCCTACACTGTTGCTGGGAATGCAAACTGGTGCAACCACTCTGGAAAACGGTGTGGAGTTTCCTCAAAAAAAATGCAAATAGAACTACCCTATGACCCAGCAATAGCACTGCTAAGAATCTACTCAAGAGACACAGGAGTGCTGATGCATAGGGGCACGCGTACCCCAATGTTCATAGCAGCACTTTTGACAATAGGCAAATCATGGAAAGAGACTAAGTGTCCATCAACTGATGAATGGATAAAGAATATGGTGTATATATATATATATATATATATATATATATATACAAAGGAATACTACATGGCAATGAGAAAGAATCAAATCTGGCCATGTGTAGCAACATGGATGGAACTGGAGGGTATTACGCTAAGTGAAATAGGCCCGTCAGAGAAAGACAGATACCATATGATTCCACGCACAGGTGGATTTTGAGAGACTTAGAAAAAACCATGGGGGAGGGGAAGAGGGGAAAAGAAAAAAGACACAGGGGATTGGCCAACATGGCAGAGGAGTAGGAGGACATGCTGCTCTCAGGCATCTTTTAAACTAAGAAGGACTGAAACTGAGGGACTCTGAATCCCAGAGATCTGCAGGAAGAGGAGTTGGAGGCTACAGGTAAGAGAACGTGAAATCCAGAAAATCCTGGGAGACTGAATGAGTACAATCTGGGAGAAAGAAAGAGAGCCGCAGAGGTTAGGACTGCGGGGAGTAGGCCCCATTCCCTGATCCCCTTCCTCTGAAAGACAAGGGGAAGAGAAATAGCAGCGGGGAAAGTACCTCAAACCAGGGCAGAGAGGGAGCTTATCATCCAGTCCCTATCCACGAGGCTTTCTGGAGAGAAGGTCCATTGCTCATGGCAGAGCTGGCGGAGCTTTCTTCACTCTGGAGCCAGCGATGCTGTCCCAGCCTGTGACAGGGAGAGGCGCCGTGCCATCACTGGATCGGTGCTGAGTCAGGGACACAATTTAAATAGGGAAAACTGGGCATGCCAGGGGCTCACGACCACCCACCAGGTCGTACTTCCCCTTCAACCCTGACCAAGTCGAGGACGGACACAGAGGAGGGTTCTGAGATCCCAGGTCCGTGAAGAGGGCTAAGGAGACGCCATTGTGGTCGCACAGGTTCTGAGTCAGTGACTCAATTTACATAAAGAGTGGTGGTCAGAGCAAGTTAAAGGAACTCATAAACATAGGGTTTGTGAACACCCAACAAACTACTGTGCTGGTAACCTGGATAGAGTTGAGGACGGAAACTGAGGACTGATATTCAGTGGGTCTGTGAAGAGTGATCTGAGACTATCGGGCCTGGGAGGGCGCCATTTTGGTCACCCATTCCCACAACGCCAATCCCTAGAACTCCATCCCTCAATGGTGAAGGTGGGACCTGCCTACACCAGGCCATGCCCCTCCTCATATGGAAGACTCCCGTCTGCAGGAGTGGTAGCTGGGGAGACACAAATACTGCAGCATTGCCTGGATTAATTCTAGGTCAATTCTTCGGTTTTAGATATATTCTCCCTCTTCTCCTTCCTATCTCTCCTCACCTCTAAACCAGTCACCTGGGGGTGTTGGCTTGTTAAACAGACATTTAACCCACTCTCTCAATGCATGTTCTACACCTCCTTCTTTAATTTCTTATTTCTCTCTATGGAACATTCAGGCCACATAGTGCATCTGGGTAACATCTGACTCCATTTCTCTTTCTTCACATCCTTCCTTATTTTGTTTTCTCTCTTGCTGGATCAAGTCTTCTAATCTCTCTCCCTGGTCAAAGTTCAATTGCTTCTTCTCCCCACACCGGTCACTACTCTATGTATGCTCTACATTCATCAGACCACACACCCTATAATTAACGTGTAGCTGGTATGTTAGATCGCATGCCTCCAAAGTGTTGTTCGTTTATCTTTTTTTAGGTTGTGATTTGTTTGTCTGTATTACTGGAAGGTAGGGTTGTGAGTATGTGTTTCCAGTTTGTCGGTCTGACCCTTTTCCTTTCCAGGGAGAACTAAGAAATAAACCAATACACACCTAGCAAAAATGATGAAACGGAAGAACTCCCCTCAAAAGACTGTACAGGAAACAGTGACAGCACAAGAAATGATGAAAGCAGACATAAGCAACTTAACAGAACAAGAATATAGAATGATAAACATAAAAATACTCGCTGGGCTTAAAAAAAGCATAGAAGAAAGCAGGGGGAACCTAGAGGCAGAGATCAAGGTGCTAAAAATGGTCTAGATTAATTAAAAATGCTTTAAATGAGGGGCAAAACAAATTGGAGGCGGCCATAGCGCAGATTGAAGAGGCAGTAGAGAGAATTGGGGAATTAGAAGATAAAATTACAGAAAAGGAGGAAGCAGAGAAAAGAGAGAGAAACTGATTCAGGAACATGAAAGGAGAATTCGAGAACTGAGCGATGCAATCAAACAGAATATCTGTATTATAGGAATTCTAGAGGAAGAAGAGAGAGAGAAAGGTGTTGAAGGGGTACTTGAACAAATCATCGCTGAGAACTTCCCAAACATGAAGAAAGGAATGGGCACTGAAGTACAAGAGACACAGAGAACTCCCCTCAGACGTAACCTGAATAGACCCTCAAAATGACACATCATAGTGAAGTTGGGAAAATACAAAGACAAAGAGAAAATTCTGAAAGCAGCGAGGGAAAAAATGGGCCTTGATTTACAAAACAGACACATTAGGTTTGTAGCGGACTTATCTACAGAAACTTGGCAAGCCAGAAAGGAATGGCAGGAAATCTTCAATGTAATGAACAGGAAGGATAGGCAATCAAGAATTATTTACCCTGAGCCTGTCATTCAAAATGGATGGAGAGATAAAGGTCTTCCCCAGCAAACAAGAACTGAAGGAATAAATCACAAATAAACCAATCTTGCAAGAGATCCTGAGGGGGAATCTATGATCGAAAGGTTGCAAGGAGCACAGAGCACCAGAGACATCCTTGCAAGCATGAAACCTACAGGTAACACTGTGACTCTAAACCCATATTTTTCAATATTAACGCTGAATGTAAATGGACTAAATGCTCCAATTAAAAGACACAGGGTAACAAAATGGATTAAAAAACAAGACCCATTTATCTACTGTCTTCAAGAGACCCATTTTAGACCTTAGGACACCTTCAGATTGAGAGTGAGGGGAGGGAGAACTATCTACCATGCTACGGGAGCTCAGAAGAAAGCTGGAGTAGCGACACTAATATCGGACAAACTGGACGTTAAAGTAAAAGATGTAATAAGAGATGAAGAAGGGCATTATATAATAATCACAGGGATTATCCAGCAGGAAGAGCAAACAATTATAAATATCTACACGCCGAACCAGGGGCACCCAAATTTGTAAAGCAACTAATTACAAATGTAAGCAATCTTACTGATAAAAATGTGCTAGTTGCAGGGGACCTTAGTACCCCACTCACAGCGCTGTATAGATCCACTAAACAGAGAATCACCATAGAAACAATGGAGCTGAACTACACCTTGGGCCTGACAGATATCTTCAGGGCCCTTCATCCAGAAGCAAAGGAATTTACATTCTTCTCAAATGCACATGGTACATTTTCCAAGATAGACCATATTTTGGGGCACAAGGAAGCGCTGAATAAATGTAAAAAAAATTGATATCATACCATGCACAATTTCAAACCACAATGCTTTGAAACTTGAAATCAACCACAGGGAAAAGTAAGGAAAACCCCCAGAAACATGAAGGCTAAAGAACAACCTACAAAAGATGAATGGGTCAACCAAGCAATCAAAGAAGTTAAAAAATACATGGAAACAAATGAAAATGAAAATACAACAATCCAAACACTTTGGGATGCGGTAAAGGCAGTCCTGAGAGGAAAATATATTGCAATCCAGGCCCACCTCAAGAAACAAGAAAAATTCCTAACACAAATTCTAACAGCACGCCTAAAGGAATTAGAAACAGAACAGCTAAGACAACCCAAACCCAGAAGAAAGAGAGAAATAACAAAGATTAGGGCACAAGCTAATCCTATGGAAACAGAAAAAGTAGTGGAACAGATAAATGAAACCAAGAGGCGGTTCTTTGAAAAAATTAAAAAAAAATTGAGAAATCTCTAGCCAGGCTCCTCAAAAAGAAAAGAGAGAGAACCCAAATAAATAAAATCACGAACAAAAATGGAGTGATTACAACCAATCCCTCAGAAATACAAGCAATCATCAGAGAATATTATGAAAAACTATATGCAGTCAAACTGAACAACCTGGAAGAAATAGACATATTCCTAAACAGGCACACACTACCAAAACTCAAACGGGAAGAAATAGAAAACTTGAACAGGCCCATAACTAGTGAAGAAATTGAATCAGTTATCAAAAATCTCCCAGCAAATAAAAGTCCAGGGCCATTTAAAACAGAGTTAATTCCTATCCTCCTCAAGCTGTTCCGAAAAATTGAAACGGAAGGAAAACGCCCAGACTCATTCTATGAAGCCAGCATCACTTTGATTCCCAAACCAGATAGAGACCCAGCAAAGAAAGAAAATTACAGGCCAATATCCCTGATGAATATGGATGCAAAAATTCTCAACAAGATACTAGCAAATCGAATCCAACAGCATATAAAGAGAATTATCCACCATGATCAAGTAGGATTCATCCCTGGGTTGCAGGGCTGGTTCAACATTCGCAAATCAATCAACGTGATACATCACATCAACAAAAGAAAAGATAAGAACCATATGATCCTGTCAATAGATGCAGAAAAAGCATTTGACAAAATACAGCATTTTTTCTTAATAAAAACTCTCGAGAAAGTCGGGATAGAAGGAACATACTTAAACATCATAAAAGCCATATATGAAAAGCCCACAGCTAATATCATCCTCAATGGGGAAAAATTGAAAGCCTTCCCCCTGAGATCAGGAACACGACAGGGGTGTCCGCTCTCGCCACTGCTATTTAACATAGTGCTGGAAGTCTTAGCATCAGCAATCAGACAACAAAACAAAATAAAAGGCATCAAGATTGGCAAGGAGGAAGTCAAACATTCTCTTTTTGCAGATGACATGATACTTTACATGGAAAACCCGACGGAATCCACCAAAAGCCTACTAGAACTGATTCATGATTTCAGCAAAGTTGCAGGGTACAAAATCAATGTACAGAAATCGGTGGCATTTCTATACACCAACAATGAAGCAGCAGAAAGAGAAATCAAGAAGCTAATCCCTTTCACAATTGCACCAAAAGCCATAAAATACTTAGGAAGAAACCTAACCAAAGAGGTGAAAGACCTCTACACTGAAAACTAAAAAAACTTATGAAGGAAATTGAGGAAGACACAAGGAAATGGAAAAACATCCCATGCTCATGGATTGGAAGAATAAATATCGTCAAAATGGCAAAACTACCCAAAGCAATCTACACATTCAATGCAATCCCAATCAAAATTGCACCAGCATTCTTCTCAAAGCTAGAGCAAACAATCCTAAAATTTGTATGGAACCACAAAAGACCTCGAATAGCCAAAATAATACTGAAGAATAAAACCAAGGCGGGAGGCATCACAATCCCAGACTTTAACCTCTACTACAAAGTGGTGGTCATCAAGACTGTATAGTATTGGCACAAAAACAGACACATAGACCAATGGAATAGAATAGAAAACTCAGAAATGGACCCGCAAGTATATGGCCAATTAATCTTTGACAAAGCGGGAAAATGTATCCAATGGAAAAAAGACAGCCTCTTTAACAAATGGTGCTGGGAGAATTGGACAGCAACATGCAAAAGAATGAAACTAGACCACTTTTTTACACCACTTACAAAAATAAATTCTAAATGGATAAAAGATCTAAATGTGAGACAGGAAACCGTCAAAATCCTAGAGGAGAAAACAGGAAAAAGCCTCTTTGACCTAAGACGCACCAATTTCTTACTCGTCACGTCTCCAAAGGCAAGAGAATTAAAAGCAAAGATGAACTATTGGGACCTCATCAGGATAAAAAGCTTCTGCACAGCAAAAGAAACAAGCAACAAAACGAATAGGCAACCAACGGAATGGGAAAAGATCATCGCAAATGACATATCGGATAAAGGACTAATATCTAAAATTTATAAAGAACTTACCAAACTCCAAACCCGAAAAACAAACAACCCAGTGAAGAAATGGGCAGAAGATATGAATAGACACTTCTCCAAAGAGGACATTCAGATGGCCAACAGACACATGAAACGATGCTCAATGTCACTCAGCATCAGGGAAATACAAATCAAAACCACACTGAGATACCACCTCACACCAGTCAGAGTGGCTAAAATGAAGAAATCAGGGAACTATAGATGCTGGCGAGGATTTGGAGAAGTAGGCACCCTCCTACACTGTTGGTGGGAATGCAAACTGGTGCAGCCACTCTGGAAAACGGTGTGGAGGTTCCTCAAAAATATGAAAATAGAGCTACCCTATGATCCAGCAATAGCCCTGCTAGGAATCTACCCAAGAGACACAGGAATGCTGATGCATAGGAGCATGTGTACCCCAATGTTCATAGCAGCACTTTCGACAATAGCCAAATCATAGAAAGAGACCAAGTGCCCATCAACTGACGAATGGATAAAGAAGTTATGGTACTTATATACAATGGACTACTACGTGGCAATGAGAAGAAATGAAATCTGGCCATGTGTAGCAACATGGATGGAACTGGAGGGTATTATGTTAAGTGAAATAAGTCAGTCAGAAAAAGACAGATACCGTATGTTTCCACGAATCGGTGGACTTTGTGAGACTAAGCAAAAACCAGGGGGAGGGGAAGAGGGGAAAGGAAAAAAAGACACAGAGAGGGAGGGAGATAAAACATAAGAGATTCTCAAAGACTAAGAAAAAAACTGAGGGTAAGGGGGATGAGGGAGGGGGGAGAGGGTGTGATGGGCATTAAAAAGGGCACATGTTGGGATGAACACTGGGTGTTATATGTAAACCAATTTGAAAATAAACTATTATAAAATTAAAAAATAAAAAAAATTAAAAAAAATAAAAACAAAAACATTTTTTTTTAAAGTCCAGGGCCAGATGGCTTCCCTGCAGAATTTTACCAGACATTTAAAACAGAGTTAAAACCTATCCTCCTCAAGCTGTTCCAAAAAGTTGAGACGGAAAGAAAACTCCCGGACTCATTCTATGAAGCCAGCATCACTTTGATTCTCAAACCAGATTGAGACTCAGCAAAAAAAAAAAAGAAAACTACAGGCCAATATCCTTGATGGACATGGATGCAAAAATTCTTAACAAGATATTAGCAAATAGAATCCAACAGCATATAAAAAGAATTATCTACCACGGTCAAGTAGGATTCATCCCTGGGTTACAGGGATGGTTCAACATTCGCAAATCAATCAAAGTGATACATCACATTAACAAAAGAAAAGATAAGAACCATATGATCCTGTCAATTGATGCAGAGAAAGCATTTGACAAAATACAACATCCTTTCTTACTAAAAACTCTCGAGAATGTCGGGATAGAAGGAACATACTTAAACATCATAAAAGCCATTTATGAAAAGTCCACAGCTAATATCATCCTCTATGGGGATAAACTGAGAGCCTTCCCCTGAGATCAGGAACACGACAGGGATGTCCACTCTCACCACTGCTATTTAATGTAGTGTTGGAGGTCCTAGCATCAGCAATCAGACAAGAAAGCAAAATAGAAGGCATCAGGATAGGCAAGGAAGAAGTCAAACTTTCACTTTTTGCAGATGACATGATACTTTACATGGAAAATTCAACAGAATCCACCAAAAGCCTACTAGAACTGTTCCATGAATTCAGCAAAGTTGCAGGATACAAAATCAATGTACAGAAATTGGTGGCAATCCTTTACACCAACAATGAAGCAATAGAAAGAGAAATAAAGAAGCGAAACCCATCCATAGTTGCACCAAAAACCATAAAATACTAAGAATAAACCTAACCAAAGATGTAAAAGATCTCTACTCTGAAAAGTATAAAATACTTATGAAGGAATTGAGGAAGACACAAGGAAATGTAAAAACATCTCATGCTCATGGATTAGAAGAATAAATATTGTTAAAATGGCAATACTACCCAAAGCAATCTAAACATTCAATGTAATCCCAATCAAAATAGCAACAGTATTCTTCTCAAAGCTAGAGCAAACAATCCTAAAATTTGTATGCAACCACAAAAGACCCCGAATAGCCAAAGTAATACTGAAGAAGAAAACCAAAGCAGGAGTCATCACAATCCCAGATTTTAACCTCTACTACAAAGCAGTAATCATCAAGACAGCATGATATTGGCACAAGAACAGGCACATAGACCAATGGATTAGAATAGAGAACGCAGAAATCGACCCACAAGCATATGGCCAACTAATCTTTGACAAAGCAGGAAAGAGTATCCAATGGAAAAAAGACAGCCTCTTTAACAAATGGTGCTGGGAGAACTGGACAGCAGCATGCAGAAGAATGAAACTAGACCACTTCCTTACACCACTCACAAAAATAAACTCTAAATGGATGAAGGACCTGAATGTGAGACAGGAAACCATCAAAATCCTAGAGGAGAAAGCAGGAAAAACCTCTTTGACCTACACCACAGCAATATCCTATGCGACACATCTCTAAAGGTGAGGGAATTTAAAGCAAAAATGAACTATTGGGACCTCATCAAGATAAAAAGCTTCTGCACAGCAAAGGAAACAACCAACAAAACTAATAGACAACCGATGGAATGGGAAAGGATAATTGCAAAGGATATATCAGATAAAGGAATAGTATCTAAAATCTATAAAGAATTTACCCAACTCCACACCCAAAAAACAAATAGTGTAGTGAAGAAATGGGCGGAAGGTATGAATAGACACTTCTCCAAGGATGACATTCCAGATGGCCAACAGACACATGAAACCATGCTCAAAGTCACTCAACATCAGGGAAATACAAATCAAAACTACACTGAGATACCACCTCACATCGGTTAGAGAGGCTAAAATGAATAAATCAGGAAGCTATAAATGCCAGCGGGGATGTGGAGAAGCAGGCATCCTCCTACACTGTTGGTGGGAATGTAAACTAGTCCAGCCACTCTGGAAAATAGTGTGGAGATTCCTCCAAAAAATGCAAATAGAACTACCCTATGACCCAGCAATAGCACTGCTAGGAATCTACCCAAGAGACACAGGACTGCTGATACATAGGGGCACGTGTACCCCCATGTTCATAGCAGCACTTTCGATAATAGCCAAATCATGGAAAGAGATCAATGTCCTTCAACTGACGAATGGATAAAGAAGATGTGGTGCATATATACAATGGACTACTGCGTGGCAATGAGAAAAAATGAATCTGGTCATGTGTAGCAACATGGATGGAACTGGAGGGTATTATGCTAAGTGAAATAAATCAGTCAGAAAAAGACAGATACCCTATGTTTCCACGCATAGGTGGATTTTGAGAGACTTAGC
This sequence comes from Paguma larvata, assembly GCA_030068075.1. Classification (NCBI taxonomy): domain Eukaryota; kingdom Metazoa; phylum Chordata; class Mammalia; order Carnivora; family Viverridae; genus Paguma; species Paguma larvata. The sequence continues at coordinate 48,763,397 of CM057830.1, read as the reverse complement.
AAATCCATGGGGGAGGGGAAGAGGGGAAAAGAAAAAAAGACACAGAGAGGGAGGGAGACAAAAGATAAGAGACTCTCAAAGACTAAGAACAACCTGAAGGGTGAGGGGATGTGGGAGGGGAGAGAGTAGGTGACAGGCACAGAGGAGGGCACTTGTTGGGATGAGCACTGGGTGTTATATGGAAACCAGTCTGACAATAAATTATTTAATAAAAGATTATGTGGTACACACACACACACACACACACACACACACACACACACACAATGGAATATTACTCAGTCATAAAAAAGAATTAAATCTTGCCATTTGCAGCAACATGAATGAAGCTAGAGAGTATAATGCTAAGCAAAGTAAGTCAGTAAGAGAAATAAAAATACCATTCGATTTTTCTTATATGTGGATTTTAAAAAGAAAAACAAATTATTAAAGTAGAGAGCAAGAAACAGACCCTTCATTATAGAGGACAAAATGATGGTTACCAGAGGTGAGATGGAGGCGGATAAGGTGAAATAGGTGATGGGAATTAAAGAGTACGCTTACCATGATGAGCACTGAGTAATACACAGAATTGTTGAGTCACTATACTGTATACCTGAAACTAATGTAACACTGTATGTTAACTACATTGGAAGTAAAATTAAATATTTGATAAATAGAAAACTGTCATACAAAGTAAACGAATTATCCAAAATTACATTGTAAATAAGAGACTGAGCAAAAATTTCAATTCAGGTTCTTGATTACAAATCACAACATCTTGCCATTATACCACAGTTCCCAATAATTTTGGCATACTTAGGGAATTATAAAAAATAGTATTAAAGATGTCATTGGGGTGCCTGAGTGGCTGTCAGTTAAGTGTCCTACTCTTGATTTTGGCTTAGGTTTCTAACAGTTTGTGAGATTGAGCCTCGCATCTGGCTCTGTGCTAAGAGTGTGGAGCCTGCTTAGGATTCTCTCTCACCTTCGTCCTCTGCCCCTCTCCAGCTCACACACGTCTCTCTCTCAAAATAAATACATAAACTTCAAAAAATAATGTAATTAAAAGTTTAAACCTCATGGAAGAACTTTTAAATGATATAAATTAATAAGATTAAATATTTCCACATTTTTGAAACAACCTAACATTTGTAAATTATAAAAATAAAAGAAGTTTAAATTCTTTAGACTGATCAAGTGTCCAACAATATGTGACATGAGTCTACAATCAGTTGGAATAAATTGATTTATTTGATTAATTTGATTAATTTTAACTTGCCTGTTTAGTTAAATAAATTAAACAGATTTTACAAAAGACCTACACTTACCAAGGATATACCTGCTTTATAAAATTTGTCTTCTATTTTCATACTATCTGGAAAAAAAATGCAGAAGCAAAAAGGAAAAATGTCAGAACCACAGCTAAATTATTGCTGAGAATGGCTGCTTCTTTCTCTAGCACTGGTTCTTCTTCAGTTGCATATATTGGAGTTGCTTAAGAATTTTCTGAATATACTATGTGAAAAACATTCCTCAGAAAATTGAAGTGAAGTAGTGGTTTATTTCTTCATAAGAAACCTATGAAATTATATAGTTATGGTTTTCTCTAAGATATTTGGTCTTCTCTAAATACAGTGTTGAAAGTCAGAGAGATGTGGATCTAAAACACAGCCCTGAACTTAAATAGCTGCATGACTTTGAACAAGTCATGTAAGCTGTTAAGAGACTGTTTTATATTTGTAAAATGAAGATGATAATAGTATCCACATCATAGGTTATTATGAGGATTAAATGGGATAACCCATGTTTTGGTACTTAACTAGTAAGTCTCAATTAACAATAGTTATTTTTTCTTACCCCATCCTAGCCTTATATCCCATTAAAAAGCCTAATTTTTTTCAACCTAAGAAAATAATCCCATTAGCTATGCTCTTCAGATTTTCACTACCACTTCAATAGCTCTATTTTCTGAAAGAAAACTTAACTTTCTTATAAAAGTAGCCTCAGCTTTTCATATTATACAGATCATGACAATATTCTTACATTGGTCTACCCTTTCCAACACACACACACACACACACACACACACACACACACACACACACACACGTACAGCCCTCGACAACAATAACTACCAAAGTACCTACCTCTTAACGTCTTTGACATTTCCGATATCAGTCACATAGACTTAACAAGATCAATTCTTTGGAGGTCTGTAGTCCATATCTGTATTTCTTACTTGTGTGGCTTATCCATCACATCATGACTTTTATCCTCTGTTGCTGAAGCAGAATTGTCAAAAAAAAAAAAAATCCAAATCCACAGAATGGGAGATTCCAAAAGAGTTTCAGGAGCAGAAGGCAAACCTATGCTGAGAATTCAATAAATCATTCTCTGAATTGCATTTTACCCATTTAAAGTTCAGTACTACAGTCAGGTGAGCAAAAGATTTAGATCTCAAAAGTTGATAGTTGTTTTCAATAATTGTGCTAATCAGAGGTATAGCATTTTTTTAGTCTCTTATATATATTGACTCAGAATTTTCCATAAGCTTGAGAGAACTTATTCTGTGACTATGGGTAAGACTATAATCTAAAGAACTGTAGCCAAATTATGTGTGTGCACATGCTCTCATGCACACACACACATATTAAAAAAAATAAACCACAAATGAATAGTGAATTTAAAGAGAACTACTTTTAGACTTTTCATTAAGTAGCAGAATGTTTCCAGATAGATCCTATGTACATTTTACAGATTATGTATGACTCTTCTCTCTTGTTAATCTATACAAAACAAAGCAATTTCATGAATTTTAAAGGACCACAGTTTAGAACAAACATTACTTTTCTGAAGACCTGAAGTGTATATTGTCACTGAGACTTTTCTTTTAGTTCACTCGCAGTCATATTAACTAAAAAGTCAGACATGTGGTTTACAAAGTTGTCAGAAACAAGAAAAACACTTGGACAAACCTAGCCTTAAACCTTGTACTCATTCCTTTCTACCTCACGTCAAAATAAATGAATGAAACATCTCTTTGAGGAAAAATTTTAAATGCTAAATTATTATACTAATAACCAATTATTTTATAATTTTAAGTTGCTTAAAACATACTTCCCAACTAGAAGTTAGAGCATTAAACCATGGTCCCGGAGCAAAGTATGGCCTAACAAAGATTTGTGGAGGTCCTTATCATTATCCCCCAGTTACTAGCTTTAAGTATTTTTTTCATTCCCTGAATATTACTTTTAGTAATGTGGTGACTACACTTTTCAAACTCTAAATCTGATTATAATATATGATAAATAAGTTTTTTGTGTTGCTTCCTGGTGCCAGATGCAATCCAAAAGATGTAACTAGGATTTTGAAAGAACTGAAATTTATGGGACCCTCTGGCGGCTTGAAAGGATAATAGGAGCTAATCCTCAAAATCAAGAATGTCTTGGAAAATTTGGTTACTATATGAATAAGGTGTCTGAGTCAATGATACTGGATAGGTGAAAAATCAGTTAAAAGTCACAATAACAGGAAATCTGTCCCTCGTTCACCTCTGACAGCCTGCCTGACCACTGGCATGCCCTGCCATTGTCCCTCAGAAACGTTTTGATTACTTGCTGTCCTTTTTGAAATTAAGCCAGTATCCAGGGCACTGGGTCCTCATCTCACTCGGAATTATTCCAAAGGAGTAGAATTTGATGTAGATGTCCAAGATCTACTGCTTCAAGGTGTAGAAGTTTTAGCCAATGCTGTAGCTGTTACTGTGAGGCCAAATGGAAAAACAGTGACTGTTGATAAGACCTGGGGAAGAACTGAAGTAACAAAAGATTATGTGACTGTTGCAAATTCCATTGGCTTAAGAGATAAATATGAAAATATCGGCACTAAAATTGCTCAAGATGTTACCAGTAACACAAATGAAGAGGCTGGGGATGGCACCATTAACTGCTACTAGATTGGCACTCTATTGCCAAGGAACGCTTTGAGAAGATTAACAAAGATGCTAATCCTGTGGAAATCAAGAGAGGTGTGATGTTAGCTGTTGATGCTATAATTGCTTAACTTAAGAAGCAGTCTAAACCTGTGACAACCCCTGAAGAAATTTTTCAGATTGCTACAATTTATACAAATGGAGACAAAACAATGTGCAACATCATTTCTGATGTAATAAAAAAGGTTGGAAGAAAGGGGGGTCATCACAGTAAGGAATCGAAAAACACTAAATGATGAATTAGAAACTATTGAAGGACAATAAAAAGTTATAAAAAAAGAAAAAAAAAACTATTGAAGCATGAAGTTCGACTGAGGTTATGTTTCTCCATACTTTATTATTACATCAAAGGGCTAGAAATATGAATTCCAAGGTTCTTATGTTCTAACGAGTGAAAAGAAAATTTCCAGAATCCAGTACATTGTACCTGCTCTTAAAATTGCCCATAAGCTCTTGGTCATAATTGCTGAAGATATTGATGGAGAAGCTCTGAGTACACTCATTTTGAATAGTTAAAAGTTGGCCTTCAGGTTGTAGTAGTCAAAGCTCTAGGTTTTGGTGACAATAGAAAGAATCAGATTAAAGTGATGGCTATTGTTACTCATGCAGTGTTTGGAGAAGAAGGGTTGACTCTAAATCTTGAAAATATTCAGCCTCATGACTTAGAAAAAGTTGGGAGCTAATTGTGATGAACAATAATGCTATGTTCTTGAAAGGAAAATGTGACAAGCCTCAAATTGAAAAACATATTCAAGAAATCGTCAAATGGTTAGATATCACAACTAGTGAACATGAAAAGGAAAAACTCAATGAACGCCAGGCAAAACTTTCAGGTGGAGTAACTGGGCTGAAGTTTGGTGGGACAGGTAAACTTGAAGGAAAAGAAAAGAAAGAGTTAAAGATACTCTCAATGCTACATGAGCTGCTGTTGAAGGCATTTTTCTGGGAGGGGGTCATGCCCTGTTTTCATGAATTCCAACCTTGAATCCAAGTAACAGCTACTGAAGATTAAACAACTGATCTTGAAATTATTAAAAGAAAATTCAAAATTCCTGCAATGACCATTGCCAACAATGTAGGTGTTTAAGGATCACTAATAATTGAGAAAATTATGCAACATTCCTCATAAGTTCGGTATGATGGTATGCTGGGAAATTTTGTGACTATGGTAAAACAGGAATCATGCATCCAACCAAGATTGTTAAGAACTGCTTTTTTGTATGTTGCCAGGGTGGCCTCTTTGTTAACTACAGCAGAAGTTATAGTCACTGAAATCTCTAAAGAAGACAAGAACCCTAGAAGGGGTGGAATAGGTGTAATGGGAGGTGGTATGTTCCAATTCCTTTAATAGTATTTTACTAATAAACTGTGAGAGGAAGTTCAAGGCAGTGGTCCTCACCAATAACTTCAGAGAAGTCAGCTGAAAGAAATGACTGAATAAAAGTCTAGCTAATGTTTAAGAAAATCACTATAACCATCAGTTACTGGTTTCAGATAACAACATATAATGGTATACTGCTGTCATTGTTAGGGCCTACAGATATTTTATTTTGTATTTTTTGAATAAAATGACATTTGTCCATTCCTGATAACTGAGTGCAAGAGCCATGTAACAAATACATTGCTTTCTACTTAAATCACTGAAGCACTTTTAGTACTATTTTGTCAATTAAGATTTTAGTGATTGCCATCACCAGATGAAAAGTTAAGAAGAAAATTTTTGGGGAAAGCAAGCATAATTGTGTACAAAGTAGAAAAATATCCAATTTTGTGACAATTTATGTTAATGAAAATTTGTTTAAAGTTTTTTAAAAATGTCAAGACAGGAGAAGCTGGCAATATGTAACCTGAAATCATTAAACATATATTCCAGAGTTCATTTAGACATATATTTATTTCAAGAACATGGCACGTGGCTTTATGCAAAGAAACCCATGATTCTAAGATGTGATACATGTTCAAGAATAAAATGCTGCTCTGGATCAGATCCCCATGATATGGTATCAGGATATTAAGGTTACTTACTGCTCAACCTGGCATCACCAATTTGTGGAGAAATATATTCCCACTGGCATCTAAGTTGGCTATACCAGCAAATATGGTGTTAGTTGTAGCTTCTTGTTGCCACAACTACCATGATGAAAAGGTAAACCTTGCTTATCCACATATGTTCCTGAGAGATTCCCTTCTGATTCTACAGTTTTATAGATGAAATAATACTACATTTGTGGGCAGTCAAGAAAAGGTTCACAATTCGTCTCTGGAGTCTAAAAGGGCATTAACAAGACTGTTCTCAGTAGCTTACATTCTGCTATACTGAATTTCTTAAAGACAACGTGAGTCTTATTCATACCTAAGTCCCCTGTGCTAAGTTTCACGTTTAGTAGATGTTCCAAAAATAGCTGATAAATAGCTTATAAGATCATCCAGGAAGAAAGTGCTTTTTTTATAATTTTTTTAACGTTTATTTACTTTCGAGAGACAGAGCGTGAGCAGAGGAAGTGCAGAGAGAGAGAGAGAGAGGCAGACGTAGAATCCGAAGCAGGCTCCAGGCTCTGAGCCATCAGCACAGAGCCCGACGCGGGGCTCGAACTCACAGACCGTGAGATCATGACCTGAGCTGAAGTCGGCCGCTTAACCGACTGAGCCACCCAGGCGCCCCAGAAAGTGCTTTCTTGATCTTTCAAATTTTTCTTTTTGTCTTCATCACTGAATAACACCTATTTATTTGATTTGATTATTGTCTTATAGGCAAGCAGGAAAAGAGGCAAAGTTTTGAAGCAGCAGATAAAATTATTCACACAATGATGCAAATGTGGATATATGTCTTGAAAGAACTGCTACTCACCTACCTTCCTGTGTGCCCAGGATGAAGGGTATAGGTGGTCATTATCTCTCCAAGTGCCACCTATGTAACTATGGTCCTTAAAAGAAGCAGCAGTATCTCACAACTTGGCTGTTTAGACTACTTCCTTGTAGAGGAGTAAGAAGAGCAAAATTGGTACTATTAACCATATGTCTCCCTCAGAGTAAAATCTTGCTAGAATACAGAAGAGAGTGAAGAAGGTTAAGAAATGTGTCAGTATGTGCTATATTTCCAAAAAATCTAAACTTTACAATGATCTGGACTAAAAGAGAGAGAGGGAGAGAGAGAGAGAGAGAGAGAGAGAGAGAGAGAGAGAGAGAGAGGGAGAGAGAGAAACAGAGAGAGAGAGAGAGAGAGAGAGAGAGGCAAATTAAAATAAACAAGAACTTGAAATAGCAAAGAACAAATACATATACAGTAGGAATCTAAGAATTTTCTAAATTTTATGATCAAGGCAAAGGGATACCTATCACAACGCATGACCAACATAAGGAAGAAAGAAGTCTATTAGAAAAAGAAGCCAAGCCATATAACTTGTCTTCTATTTCTATCGGTTGGAAAGAAGAATAATCTCATTTGTACATCTGTTAACTTAGAAACATCTGTTCCCCTAATGGGGAAAAAAACTTTTATTTTGTTCTAGTATGTATGTATGTTCTAGAGCAAGAGAAAGTAGTATGTATTTATAGTATGTACATAGTATGTATAGACTTACGTTCCCTCTCTCTCTTCCTCTCTCTCTCTTTCTTTCTCATGTGTGTGTGTGTGTGTATGTGTGTATGTGTTTGTGTATGTAATTTTATACCAAGGAAGATATCACTGCAATACACAATTCATATGTACTAAATCATTAATATATGTTAAGCCAATAAGAACCAAACAGATAAAATTGAGACTATTAAGTAGTGTAATGATATGTACTAGTCCAATGATTGACTTACTTTCATATATTTTCTTTAAGGGAATAAGCTTTTTATGGTTTTGTTTTATTTTCTTACACAAACTTGCTTTAATAAAGCCACTAAACCAAACAGAATAAATCTGCACAATTTAGAAGCCAAACTTGCATATGTAAGTAATAATCATGTTTTCTCATAATAAAAATATGTTCCAATCAGAAGACTTTATTTGAGTTCGGCAAAGTAAAAGCAACAGATGGATCAGATATTTTAGTGTCCCAAATCTCTTATTGGACTCCAGAAGCAAAGCAATAGAATTCTGACTGAGTGTAAATATTGTTGGGCTAAAATGTAAACAGTCATAATGATAGTCTTACCACCTTTCAGTTAACATAAATCAAATTTCCAAGAATTTCAAAATTTATCAATTGTTACTTAAGACTTAAAGGAGCTCTCAAAATATAGTCTTTAATATAAGAAAACATTAGAAGAAAACAACTAAAATTTCAGAAAAAATATTTTTGTAAATTCAATAAAAAAAGAAACTAATGTGCTAATTGTAATAAGTCAGACAAAGAAATATAATTTTACTTATATGTAGATTCTAAAAACCAAAACCAACCCACCATCAAAACAAATGGAATCATAAACACAGAAAACCAGCTGGCGGTTGCCAGAAGGGATGTGATTAAGGGGGATGAGCAAAAGTACAGCATAGGGAATATAGGCAATAGTATTGTGATAATGTTGAATGGTGATAAATGGTAAATACAGTTATTGTGGTGAGCATAGCTTAATGTATAGAATTGTCAAATCAATAAGTTGTACACCTGAAAGTACTATAACATTGTCTGTCTATACTTCAATTTTTAAAGAAAATGACTAACAAATTAAAGCTCACCAAAATATTCCATACATTTACCTTAAAACTGAGTTTTAAAAACAACATATGAAATAAACAAGGTTTATATTATTTCCTCCACTACCTAAATGATAAAATTGAGACTGTGAAATATTAAGTGACTTATTCTGTGTCATAAAACTCCAAAAATGGTGCGGTTGAACTGGGATATAGGTCCTCTGACCCCTACTACATTTTTCCTTATGCCTTCCAGACTATTGATGAGTAGTATTCCATTGTATGAATATTTTACAGTTTGTTTATTTACTCCCTTTTTTTTATAAATCTTTGGGTTTTTTGAAGATTTACAAATAAAGCTGCTATGAATATTTGTATACAAATCTTTGTATGAACATATGCTTTCTTTTCTCTTGGTTAAAAACTAAGACTGGAATGACTGGTTCATATAGTAGTTCTATGTTTAGCTTTTTAAGAAACTGTAAAATTGTTTTTTCCAATGTGGTTGTATCAATTTATGTTCTCCCCAGGAATGTATGTATGAATCTAGTTTCTTTACATACTTGCTAACATACTCAGTTTTTAGTGTACTCATTTTTTTTTAATTTTAGTCATTCTAATAATACCATCCCATTGTGGCTTAATTGCATTTATCTAATGATTAATGATTTGAACATAATTTTATACTTATTTGCATTAATTATCTCTTTTTATTTTATTCCAATATTTTACTTAAATTCAAGTTAGTTACTATATGGTATAGTATTGATTTCAGGAGTAGAATTTAGGGATTCATCAATTACATGTAAAAACCAGTGCTTATCACAACAAGTGCATTGGGCATTGGTTTCAGGAGTAGAACCCAATGATTTACCACTTACATATAACATCCAGTCCTAATCCCAACAAGTGCCCTCCTTAATGCCCATCACCCATTTATCCCATCCCTCCACCCCACCTTCCCTCCAGCAACCCTCAGTTGGTTCTCTATGTTTAAGAGTCATCTATGGTTTGCCTCCTTCTCTGTTTTTATCTTATTTTATATTTTTCTTTCCCTTCTCCATGTTCATCTGTTCTCCCTCCCTCCCTCCCTCTCTCTCTCTCTCTCTCTCTCTTTTCCTTCCTTTCTTTTGTTTTGAGAAGGAGGGTGCGCAGCAAGTGCAAGTTGGGGAGGGAGGGAGAGAAAGAGGGAGAGAGAAAGAGAGAGAGAGAGAGAGAATATCCAAAGCAGTCTTCATGCTCAGCATGAAGCCCAATGTGGGACTTAATCCCACAGCCCTGGGATCAAGACCTGAGCCAAAATCAAGAGTTGGGCGCTCAACTGACTTAGACACCCAGGTGCTTCTCATCTTTTTTGTTTCTTAAATTCTACATATGAGTGAAATAATATGGTATTTGTCTTTCTCTGACTAACTTATTTCACTTAGCATAATACACTCTAGTTCCATCCACATCATTGCAAATGGCAAGATATCATTCTTTGGGTGGCTGAGTAAACACACACACACACACATACAAATATATATATATATATATATATATTATATAATATAATATATATGATATATATATATAGTAAAAGCCAGTCTTTTCAACAAATGATGTTGGGGAAACCGGACAGCTCTATGCAAGAGAATAAAACTGGAAAAGTTTCTTATGCCACACATAAAAATAAACTCAAAATGAATTAAAGACCTAAATGTGAGACACAAAACCATAAATTTCCTAGAAGAAAACATAGTAAGTAATCTTTGACATCAGCCATGCAAACATTTTTCTAGATATGTCCCCTCTGGCAAGGGAAACAAAAGCAAAATAAAATTATTGGGATTACATGAAAACAAAAAGGTTTCACTCAGTGAGAAGAATCATCAACAAAAGTAAAAGTCAACCTATTGAATGGGAGAGGATACCTGCAAATAATGTATCTGATAAGAGGTTAATATCCAAAATATATAAAGAACTTTGGCAAATCAACAGCAAAAAAGAAATCTAGTACTCCAATTAAAAGATGGGCAGAGAACATGAATAGACATTTTTTTCAATGAAGACATACAGATAGCAATAGACACATTTAAAGCTCAACATCATTAATAATCAGGGAAATGTAAATCAAAACAGTAATGAGATATCACCTCCCACCTGTCGAAAAAGCTAAAATAAAAAAACAAAACAGTATCAGTCTTGGTGAGGATGTGGAGAAAAAGGAACTGCTGTGCATTATTTGTGGGAATACAAATAGGTGTAGCCACTGTGGGTAACAGTATGGTGGTTCCTCGAAAAATTTGAAATAGAATTACCACGTGATCCAGTAATTCCTCTACTGGGTATTCACCCAAAGAAAATGAAAATGGCATTTCAGAAAAATATATGCACATCTACGCTTACTGCAGTATAATTTACAATAGCTGAGGTATGTAAGGAACCTACCTGTTCATCAATACATGAATATACATTCAGGAAAATGTAATATAACCAATGGAATATTAAACAGTCATTAAAATAAGGATGAGATCATGCCATTTGCAACAATGTGGATGACCTAGAGGGTATTATACTAAGTGAAATAATCAAAGAAAAACATATTTCATCTATTTTAACTTATATAATAAAATCTAAAAAGGAAAACATGCAAGAAGAAGAAACAGATCAATAAATACGGAGAACAAACTGATCTTTGCCAGAAGGGAGAGAGATGAGGGAATGGGCAAATTTGGTAAAAGGGAGTGTGAGATACAGGCTTTCAGTTATGTAATTATTGAGTCAAAGTGGTAATAGATACAGTATGGATAATAAGGTAAATGCTATTGTAAGAGCATTGTATGGTAACAGATGATAGATACACTCGTGAGCATAGCATAACATACAGACCTATCAAATAACTATTTAGTACACCAGAAACTAATGTAATATTGAGAGCCAACTGTACTTCAACAAAAACATTACAAATAATAATCACAATTATAAAAATTTGGGAAGAGCTGACATCCATAGTAAGGCTATTGACAAAAAAGTGAAATATATCTCCAGTTATCTATATTTTCCTTAACAGCTTTCCACAGTGTTTCATAGTTTTCTGGATACACATTTATTTTGTATTTATTTTGTTAGATTTATACGTAAAGATTTTGTTTTTTATAAATGGTGTTTTGTTTTAAATTTCATTTATTCATTGCTGACACAGAGTAGAACAATTGATTTTTGTATATTGACCTTATACTTTGCTTGTTGTTATCTCAATCTAATCTCATCAATATATGTAACACTATACTCCAAATCCATTTGAACTTCAAAAACTAAAATATTGAATATGCTGAAGAAAAAAATAGAAGCACTGTATTTTCCACCAATCTTACTTCTTGGTATTTACCCAAATAATATGAAAATACGATATCAAAGAGATATATACATATATATTTATTGTTTATTGTAGCATTATTCACAGTAGTCAAAATATAGAAATAACCTAAGTGCCCATCAATGAATGGAAAAAGAAAATATGTTGTGTGTGTACATATGTACACATTCATACATATATATATATATATATGTATATATACATTCATATTATGGAATATCATTTGTCTATGAGAGAGAAGGATATCCTATCATTTCTGACAACATAATTGGACCTAGAATATGTTAGGCTAAATGACATATGTCAGACAGAGAAAGAGAAGCAAAATATGATATTGCTTACACATCAAATCTGAAAATGTCAAACTCATAAAAGCAGAAAGTACAATGGTTGTTAGCAGAGATTGGTGGTGGGAGGATAAGCCATATGTTGTTTAAATTTAAATATGTTGTTACAAATTGTAACAAGTAGTAGAGATCTAGTGCACAGTATAGTGAATCTATACAACGATACTCCACTATAATCATCAAACATCCTAACAGGCTAGAACTTAATGATTCCAACCACTAAAAAGAAAGAATCCATCCACTGAGCCATGGCTCAGTCAGTTGAGCATCTGACTTCGGCTCAGGTCATGATCTCCCAATTCATGAGTTTGAGGCTTGCTGAAGTCAGCTTGTCAGTGTAGAGACTGTTTCAGATATTCTGTTCCCCTCTCTCTGTACCTCCCCTGCTCATGCTCTCTCTCTGTCTCCCTCTCAAAAAAAATAAATATTTATAAAAGAGAATCATTATGTAATGTGATAGACATACTACTTATTACTACAATGGCAATAATATTACAATATGTCAATATTTCAAATTTACATAGTTTACACACTAAATTTTCAAGTAATATGTCAAATATATTTCAATAAAATATTTAAAAGTTACAATCTACCTTTACTCTCTTGAAAAAAATTTAGTAGCATCAAGTTGAGATGAAAAAAGTAAAAGAAAAACCTATAATATAAAGAATAAAAGTATAAATGGTTGGTGTTACTGATTGTTTAATCTTTTAAGTATAGAATTAACAAAATAAAGGCAATAATTAAGAATGTTAGAAAGTGAAAAAACTGATTATTAATCTAATATGAATGAGCTATGAAGAGTTCACTATAGAGACTTCTTTAAACAAATGGAATAGAAGAAACTTAAACAAAGTCAACAGTCAAAAAGAAATGATAATTATACTAAAAATATCTGCATGGATGAAAGAACAAGATGCTCAACAATATTTTCCGCAAAGTTTATAATTATCTTCGCTGGGAAAAAAAACTTTCCTAAGACTGTGATTCAGACAACTGCCTGGAATGTATCCAAGTATTGTACTGGACTGTATGGAAATGATAAGGACGAATATATTTATTCATATTTGATAGTAAATGAAAATACCCTAGAAACACACAATGAGACAAAACTTATCCAAATAAGCAGACATTTATATAAAGGATCACATCCATATGGCCTGATCCTCTACCAAAATACAAGCATACCTCATTCTATTGCATTTTACTTAATCATGCTTTGCAATAACGTGTTTTTCACAATTTGAAGTTTTGTGGCAACCCTACGTCAAGCAAGTCTATCAGATGTTAATGCTCATTAACATTTTACAACATCATTTTATTACTTCATGTCTCTGTGTCACATTTTGGTAATTCCCGAAATATTTCAAACTTTTTCATCATTATTCTATTTGTTATGGTGATCTGTCCTCAGTGGTCTTGATGTTAGTATGATAATTTTTGGGGGGCACCATGAACTGTGCTCATATGTGCAAACTTAATTGATAAATGTAAATATTCTGACTGTTCCACTAGTCAGTTATTTCCTTGTACCCCTCCCCTCGGACCCCCCTATTCCCAGAGAAACAACAGCATTGAAAGTTGGCCAATTAATAACTCTACAATGACTTCTTAGTGTTTAAGTTAAAGGAGGAGCTGCCTATCTCTCACTTTATATCAAAAGCTAGAAATAATAAATCTTAGCAAAGACGGCATGTCAAAAGCTGAGATAGGCAAAAAAAAAAAAAAAAGCCTAGCTTCTTGCATCAGTTTAGTCAAATTGTGAATGCAAAGGCAAATTTTTTAAAGAAAGTTAGAAGGGCTACTCCAACGAATACACAAACAATAATTTAAAAAGAGCCTCGTTGATGATAGGGAGAAAGGATTAACGGTCTGGATAGAAGATAAAACAAACTTCAACAGTCCCTTAAGCTAAAAGCTAATACAGAACAAGACCCTAACTCTCCTCAATTCTGCGAAGTCTGAGGGAGATGAAGAAGTTGTAGAAGAAAAGTTTGAAGCTGGCAGAGGTTGGTCCATATGTTTTAAATAAAAAAAGCTGTCTTTATAACATTAAACTACAAGGTGAAGCAGCAAGATTTGGTTTAGAAACTGCATCAAATTATTCATAAGATCTAGCTAAGATAATTAATGAAGATGGCTACACTAAACAACAGATTTTCAATGAAGAAAAGCAGCCTTATATATTGGAATGCCATCTAGGACTTTCATAGCAAGAAAGAAGAAGTCAATGCCATAGTTCAAACCTCTTATTAGTAACTAATACAGCTGATGATTTTAAGTTAAAGCTAATGCTCATTAATTATTCTGAAAATCCTAGGACCATTAAGAATTATGCTAAATATACTCTGCTTGTGCTCTAAAAATGGAAAAACAAAGCCTGGATGAAACCGTATCTATTTATGGCATGGTTTACTGAATATTTTAAGCTAACTTTTGAGGCCTACCATTCAGAACTAAAGATTCCTTTCAAAATATTATTGTTCATTGTCAATGCACCTGATTATCTGACAGATTTGATAAAGATATACAATGAGATTAATGTCGTTTCCATGCCTACTAACACAACATCTATTCTGCAGCTCATGGATTTAAGAGTAACTTTAAATTTCAAGTTTTATTATTTAAGAAATATATTTTGTAAGTCTATATCTGTCATAGATACAGATTCCTCTGATGAACATGGGCGAAGCAAATTGAAAAACTTCTTGAAAGGATTCACCAATCTACATGCAATTAAGGATATTTGATTCATGGGAAGAGGTCAAATATTATTAACAGGAATTTGGAAGAATTGATTCCAAGCCTCATGGGTGACTTTGAGGGGTTCAAATTTTAATTGAAGGAAGTAGCTGCTGATGTGGTGGAACAAGAGAACTAGAATTAGAAGTGGAGTCTGTATCTTTACAAATTAGTCTTTTCATTTTCCTTGGGTAAATATGCAGTAGTTGAATTACTGGGTTATATGGTACTTCTATTTTAAATTTTTTGAAAAACCTCCATACTACTTTCAACAGTGGCTATACTAATTTACATTCCAAAAATAGTACACATATTCTTTTTTCTCAACATCCCCACCAGCACTTGTTTTTTTCTTGTTTTTTTTTTTTTTCACTTTAGCCATTCTGACAGGTGCGAGGTTGTGAGATCATTGTGGTTTTAATATGCATTTCCCTGATGATGAGTGATGTTGAACATCTTTTCATGTGTCTGTTGGCAAAGTATTTTTCTTCTTTGGAAAAATGTGCATTCTGGTCCACTGCTCATGCTTTAGTAAAATTGTTTGCTTGGTGTTCAGTTGTATAAGTTCTTTTAAAGAAAAATTCCAGTATATTTAACATACGGTGTTATATTAGGTTCAAGTGCACGATGTAGTGATTCAACAATTCTATACATTACTCAGTGCTCATCATGATAAGTGTACTCTTAATACTCTTTACCTATTTCACCCATCCCTCTGCCAACCTCCACTCTGGTAACCATCAGTTTGTTTCTACAGTTAAAAGTCCAGTTTTTGTTATTTTTTCTTTTTTCCTTTTTTTTTGTGTTTCTTAAATTCCACATATGAATAAAATCATGTGTTATCTGTCTTTCTCTAAATAACTTATTTAACAAAGTGTTACACTCTCTAGATCTATCTATTTCATTACAAAAGACAAGATTTTTTTCTATATCTACACTTATTTTTTTATTTTTAAAATAATTTTTAGCTTCATGTGTAGAATTTAGTGATTCACTACTTGCATACAATGCACAGTACTCATCACAAGTACCCTCCTTAATATGCATCACCCATTTAACCCACCCCCTGCCTGTCTCCCTTCCAGAAACAGTTTGTTCTCTGTAGTTAAGAGTCTGTTTTAATGGACTGTCTCTCTCTTTCCCCTATGTTCATCTGTTTTGTTTCTTAAATTCCATACGTGTGGAATCATATGGTATTTGCCTGACTTATTTCGCTTAACACTATATTCTCTAGCTCCATCCACATCATTGCAAATGGCAATACTTCTTTTTGAGTTGAGTAATATTCCATTGTCTATCTATACTACATCTTTATTCATTCATAAGTCGATGGACATTTAGGCTCTTTCCATAATTTGCCTGTAATTGATAATGCTGCTATAAACATTAGGGTGCATGTGCCCCTTCATATGACTATTTTTTAAGTTTATATATTTATTTTGAGAGAGAGCATGAGAAGGGGAGGGGCAGAGAGAGAGAGGGAGAGAGAGAATCCCATTGGGCTCCACAATGTGGGGCTCAAACTCACAAACCATGAGATCATTACTTGAGCTCAAATCAAGAGTTGGAAGCTTAATTGCCCGAGCCACTCAAGTACCCCTCGAGTCACTATTTTTGTACCCTTTGGTAAATACCTAGTAGTGCAATTGCTGGGTCATGGGATATTTCTATTTTTAACTTGTTGACGAATCTCCATACTGTTTTCCAGAGTGACTGAACCACTTTGCATTCCCACCAACAGTATAAGAGGGTTCTCCTTTCTCCACATCCTTGCCAACACCCATTGATTCTTGTGTTTTTAATTTTAGCCATTCCGACAGATATGAACTGGTATCTCATCATAGTTTTATTCCCCCCCCCTGATGATTAGTGGTATTGAGCATCTTTTCATGTGCCTGTTAGCCATCTATATGTCTTCTTTGGTAAAATGTCTATTAATTACTTTTGGCAAATTTTTAAGATTTTATTATTTTTTATGGTTCAGTAATATTCCAGTGTGTGTGTGTGTGTGTGTGTGTGTTTGTGTGTGTGTGTGTGTGTGTCTATCTTCTTTATCTAAAAATCTATCAGTGGATCTTTGGGCTGCTTCCACAATTTGGCTATTGTAAATAATGCTGTACTAAACATAGGGATGCAAATAGCCATTTGAATTAGTGTGTTCAGGACCCAATATTGGATCATAGGGTAGTTCTATTTTTAATTTTTTTATGGAACCTCCATACTGTTTTTCACAGTGGCTGCACCAGTTTGCATCCCCACCAACAGTTCACAAGGGTTCCTTTTTCTCCACATCTTTGCCAACAGTTGTTGTTTCTCATGTTGGTTTTAGCCATTCTGACAGGTTTGAGATGATAACTCATTGCAGTTTTTATTTCCATTCTCCTGATGATGAGTGATATTCAGAGTCTTTTCATATGTCTGTTGGTCACCTGGAAGTCTTTTTAAAAGAAATATCTATTCATATCTTTTCTGTATTTTTTTATTTGGATTATTTTTTGTGTGTGTGTTGAGTTATATAACTTAATTTTTATTTTAATTCAAGTGTACTTAACATACAGTGTTACATTAGTTTCAGGTGTACAATATAGTGAGTCAACAATTCCATACATCACCCAGTGCTCATCATGACAAGGGCACTCCTTAATCCCCATCCCCTATTTCATCCATCCCCCTACCCATGCCTCTTGTAACCATCAGTGTGCTCTATACAGTTAAGAGTCTGTTTCTTGGTTTGTCTCTCTCTCACACTTTTTTTTTTCCTTTAGTCATTTGTCTTGATTTTTAAATTCAACATATAAGTGAAATTATATAGTATATTGTCTTTCCGGGACTCATTTAATTCGCTTAACATTATATACTCTAGTTCCACCCATGACACTGCAAATAGCAAGTTTTCATTCTTTTGTATGGCTGAATAATGTTCCATCATATATATGTATATATAGCAGCAATTTTTAGTCATACATCTATTCATGGACACTTGGGCCGTTTCCATAATTTAACTATTAAAAAATGATGCTATAAACATTTGGGAATATATATTCCTTTGGATTAGTGTTTTTGTCTTTTTAGGGTAAATACTGAGTAGCGTGAAAACTGGATCACAGAGTAGATCTACTTTGCACTTTTTGAGGAAACTTCATACTGTTTTCCACAGTGGCTAAAGCAGTTTGCATTCCCAAAAACAGTCCAAGAAAGTTCATTTTTTCTCCACATTATTGCCAACACTTCTTTCTTCTGTTGTTGATTTTACACATTTTGACAAGTTTGAGGTGATATCTCATTATAGTATTGATTTGTGTTTCCCTGATGATGAGTGATGTTGAGCATTTTTCATGTGTCTGTTGGGCATCTGGATGTCTTTGGAGAAATGTATTTTCTTTTCTTCTCTCCTTTCTTAAAGTGGATTATTTGTTTTGGGGTGTTGATTTATTTGAGTTCTTTATGTAATTTTGATACGAATACTTTATTGGATATGTCATTTGCAAGTATCTTTTTCCATTCAATATGGTGTGTTTTAGTTTTGTTGATTTTTTTCTTTTATTGTAAAGAAGCTTTTTGTTTTGGTGTAGTTCCAATAGATTATATTTTTCTTTTGTTTCTTTGCCTTAGGAGATATGTATAGAAAAATATTGCTAGGGTCAGTGTCATAAAATCAACTGCCTGTGCTCATTTGTACGATTTTTATGATTTGGGGTGTCACATGTAAGGGCTTGATCCACTGCGAGTTTAGTTTTGTGTATGGTATAAGAAAGTGGCTCACTTTTGTTGCTTTGCATGTAGCCATCCAGTTTTCACAACACCATTTGTGAAGAAAACAGTCCTTTCCCATTGCATATTCTTTCCTCCTTTGTTAAAGATTAATTGATCATATAATCATGGGTTTATTTCTGGGCTCTCTATCCTGTTCTATTTTTTAATATTAATTGATTGATATTTTTAAATATATTTTTAAAATTTACATCCAAGTTAGTTAACGCATAGTGTAAAAATGGTTTCAGGAGTAGAATTTAATGGTTCATCACTTACATATAATACCCTGTATTCATCCCAGCAAGTGCCCTCTTTAATATTCATCACCTATTTAGCCTATCCTCCCACGCACCACCCCTCTAGCAACCTTCCATTTGTTCTTTGTATTTTAAGAGCCTCTTATGGTTTGCCTTGATCTATGTGTCCATTTTTGTGCCAGTACCATATTATTTTGATTATTACAGTTTTGTAGCATATCTTGAAATATGGGATTGTGATGCACCCAATTTTATTCTTCTGTTTCAAATGTCTTTGGCCATTAAGAGTCTCTTGTGGTTCCATAATTTTGAGATTATTTGTTCTAGTTCCCTGAAAAATGCTGTTGATATTTTCATAGTGATTGCATTAAATCTGTAAACTACTTCTGGTAGGATGGACATTTTTATGATATTTGTTCTTTCAATCCATGAGCATGGGACATCTTCCTATTTGTTGTTTTTGTCTTCAGTTTCTGTTATCGGTGTTTTACTTTTCCCAGAGTACAATTCTTTCACCTCCTTTATTAAGTTTATTCCTAGTTTTTTTTCTTTTCCTTTCTTTTTTTTTCTTCTTTCTTCTTCTTTTTTTTTTGGTGCTAGTGTGAATAGGATTGTCGTCTTAATTTTTATTTTAGCTGCTTACTTATTATTGCATAGTAATGTATCAGATTTCTATATATTGATTTTGTATCCTTCAAACTTACTGAATTCATTTATCAATTATAGCTGTTTTTTGGTTTTCATGAAATCTTTAAGGTTTTTTATATATAGTAACATATCATCTGCAAACAAAGTTTTATATCTTTCTTATTAATTTAGTTGATTATTTGTTTCATTTTCTTCTCTAATTGCTTTGGCTATAATATTCAGTACTAAGTTAATTAAAAATGGTGTGAGTGGATATCCTTATCTTGTTCTTAATCTTAGGGGAAAAACCCTCAGTTTTTCACCATTGAGCATAATGTTAAATGTGGGTTTTTCATATATGATCTTTATGATTATAAGGTATGTTTCTTCTAACCTACTTTGCTTATGGTTTTTATCATGAATAGATGTTGTACTTCATTCAATACTTATTATCTATCTATTTAAATGATTCTCTTGTTGATGTGACATATTCTGTTGATTGATTTGTGAATGTTGAAGCGCCCTTGTATCGTGGGAATAAATATTAGTGATCCAGGTAATTTTTTTTGATGTATTGTTGATATGGTTTGCTTGATATTTGGTTGAGGATTATTGCAGCTATGTCCATCAGAGATATTGGCCCTTAGTCTCTGTTTTTAGTGTTTTTGTCTGGTTTTGATATTCAGATAGTGCTGGGGTCACAAAATGAATTTCAAAGCTTTCTTTCATATTCTATGTTTTGGAATAATTTGAGAAGGGTAGTTATTTACTCTTCTTTAAAAGTTTCTTTTGTATTTCCCCTGTGTAGAATCTCCTCCTGGACTTTTGTTTGTTGTGAATTTTTTGAGTACTGATTCAATTTCATTGCTGGTAATTGACTTTTTCAAGTTTTCCATTTCTTCCTGATTCAGTTTTGGGAGGTTATATATTTCTAGGAATTTATCTAGTTCTTCTAGGTTGTCCAGTATCTTGGCATAGAACTTTTCATATTTTCTTATAATTTTTTGAATTTCCGTAAGTCCAATTTTTCATTATTTGACAAGAAAGCTAAAAGTTTATATTTTTTCCTTTCCTAGAATCAGCTCCTGGCTTCATTGATCTTTTAATTTCTATATAATTTACCTTTGCTCTAGCCTTTATTATTCCCTTCCTTCTAATATTTTGTATTTTCCTGTTCTTTTTCTAATTCCATCAGGAGTGAGGTTGGGTTGTTTATTTAATTTAATTTTTTTTTTTTTTTGCTTCTTGAGGTAGACCTGTATTTCTGTAAACTTCCCTTTTACAACAGTTTTTGTTGCATACCAAAGATTTTGTATCGTTCTTTTTATACTTTATTTTTTCCATGTATTTCTGATTTCATCCTTGATTTCTTGGTTGACCAATTCATTGTTTACTAATATGTTATTTGACCTCCTTTTATTTGTGTTTTTTCCATCATTTTTTTTTGTGGTTGACTTCTAGTTTAATAGCCTTGTAGTCAGAAAAGACGCATGGTATAACATCAATCTCTTTTTAATGTGTTGAGACTTGTTTGGTGGCCTATTCCAGAAAATGTTCCTTGTGCACTTGAAAGGAACATGTATTTTGCTGTTAGGGTAGAATGTTCTGAATATATCTGTTAAGTCCATCTGTTCCAATGTGTCATTCAAAGCTAGTGTTTCCTGGTTGATTTTATGTTTTCCTGATTTATCTATTGATGTAGGTGTGGTGTTCAAGACCTCTATTATTACTGTATTACTATTGATTATTTCATTTATGTTTCTTATTAGTTGTATTATTCATTTGGGTGCTACCATGTTGGGTGCATAAATATTTACATTTGTTAGATCTTTCGTGATTGTTCCTTTTATGGTTATAAAGTGTCCTTCCTTACCTCTTGTTACCTTCTTAGTTTTAAGGTCTATTTTGTCCAATATTTTTGTTTGTTGAGAATTTTTCAATTACTGATTCAATTTTATTTCTGCTTATTGGTCTATTTCTTCCTGTTTTAGTTTTGGTAGTTTATATGTTTCTAGGTATTTATCCATTTCGTCCAGGTTATCCAATTTTTTGGCATGTATTTTTTCATAATATTCTCTTAGAATTTTTGTATTTCTATGGTGTTGGTTGTTATTTTTCTCCATCATTTATGATTTTATTTATTTGAATCTTTTCACTTTTACTTTTGATAAATCTGGGTAAAGATTTATTAAATTTATTGATTTTCTCAAAGAACTCGCTCCTCCTTTGATTGATCTGATTTATTGTTTTTATTACTTTCTATATCATTAATTTCTACTCTAATCTTTATTTCCTTCCTTCTACTGGCTTTAGGTTTCAGTTATTACTCTTTTTCTACTTCCTTTAGGTACAAGTTGGTACAAAATTTGAAATTTTTCTTGTTTCTTGAAGCAATTCTTGATTGCTGTATCCTTCTCTCTTATGACTGCTTTTGCTGCATCCCAAAGGTTTTTCACCATTGTGTTTTCATTTTCATTTGTTTACATGCATTTTTTATTTACTGGTTTCCTTTTTAAAAAAATTTTTAATGTTTTTTAAATTTATTTTTGAGAGAAAGAGAGACAGAGTGTGAGTAGGGAAGAGGAAAAGAAAGAGGGAGACACAGAATCTGAAGCAGGCTTCAGGCTCTGAACTGTCAGCACAGAGCCCAATACAGGGCTAGAACTCATGAACTGCGAGATTATGACCAGAGCCAAAGTCAGAGGCTAAACTGATTAGTCACCCAAGCCCCACTATTAATTGATTTCCTGATTGATCTACCCATTGTTTAGTAGCATGTTGTTTAACTTCTATGTATTTGTGACCTTTCCATTTTTTTTTCTTATCGTTGACTTCTAGTTTCATAGCATTGTGGTCAGAAAAGATGTATGGTATTACTTTAAATTTTTCTATTTCTTGAACCCTGTGTTATGAGTTAATATTTGACCTATTCTGGAGAATGTCCTATGTGCACTTGAAAGAAATGTGTATTCTGTTGTTTTAGGATGAAACGTTCCGAATATATCTGTTAAGCCTATCTGGTCCAATGTGTCATTCAAACCCATTGTTTTCTATAATTTCTGTTTAGATGATCTGTCCATTGATGTAAATGGGGGTATTAAAGTCCCCTACTATTATGGTATGTTTATCCATTAGTTCCTTTATGTTTTTATTAATTGTTTTATATATTTGAGTGTTCCATGTTGGGTGCATAAATATTTACAATTATTCGATTTTTTTTTTGGATTGTGTTCTTTATTATGTTAGATTGCCCTTTTTTGCCTCTTTTTACAACCTTTGTTTTATAGTCTATTTTGCCTAATATAAGTATTGCTGCTCTGGCTTTCCTTTGACATCCATTTGCATGATAAATGTCTCTCCATCCCCTCACTTTCAACCTGCATGTGTCATTAGGTCTAAAGTGTGTCTCTTATAGGCCATATGTAGATGAGTCTTGTGTATTTATAAATTTTGAGATCCTATGCCTATTTTTTGGCATTTACATCCAAAGTAATTATTGATAGATATGAATTTATTGCCATTTTGTTACCTTTTTGTGGTTGTTGCAGTATTTATCTGATCCATTTTCTCTTGCTCTCTTTAATGGGTTGCTATGTTTCTTTTGTGATATACTTGAATTACTTTTTATTTTTTGGATATCAATTAATGAGTTTTGATTTGTGGTAATCATTAGGTTTCTAGATAAATTATTCTGTGTATAGCAGTCTATTTTATTTGATGGTTATTTAAATATTAATGTATTCTTTACTCTTTTTCTTCCCACAGTTTAGGTATATGATGTACTATTTTATATTCTTTTATCTTGTGAATCCCTTGACTAATATATATTGATATATTTATTTTTATTGTTTTTGTGTTTTTTGCTTTTCATACTCTTATTTATTGTCTTTCCTTTCCACTTAAAAAGTCCCCTTTAATATTTCCTGTAGGGCTGGATTAGTGGTCATATACTCCTTTAGTTTTTGTTTCTCCAGGATACATTTTATCTCTCCTTCTGCCCTGAATAATACCCTTGCTGTGTAGGATATTCTTGGCTATAGATGTTTTTCTTTTCAGCACTTTGAATATATCTTGCCACTCCATTCTGTCCTGCTAAGTTTCTGCTGAAAAGTCCATCATTTTCCTTATAGGGTTTCCCTTGTATGTAACTGTCTTCTTTTCTCTTGGTGATTTTAATTTTTTCTTTCATCTTGGTCAGAAGAAGATAGACATAGAGGATCATCCTAGGCTTGCCTTGCCCACGAATACAACTAGATAACTATCAAATCATCCCAACCACTTCAGAAATTTACTGAAAGGCTGGAGGAACAAACACAACTAAAGGTAGAGAAGGCCACGATGAAAAAGTCAGGAAGTGTGGAGCTGTGTTTTGGGAGAAAAGAGGATCATGGCCGCTGCAGGGAGAGGGAGCCGCAATCATGAAGAAGGGCAAGACACAGACTAATACACAGGGAAGCACACGTTGGAAACCACTCCCCATATCAATTGGCGCGATAGGTGAAAAAGGCTGAATGTCAAATTCTGGCAATTAGTGGTGCATAAATTTTCAATCTCTAAAGGTCAGTGGACTTGGCTGGTATACAGCAGCATCGTGCTGCTTTTGGAGCCTTTAGGGAGACGGCCTATGCACATACAACACGTAAATAGTGATTGGAAAAGCGCCTGGGGCATGGAAGGGGGAGGTAATTTGCTAATTTTCAGACCATGACTCAGAAAGAAAATATTCACAGAGAGACCCTTTTGGGAATAAAGAAACTGGCAGAAGCCATTTCCCTCACCCACCCATCAGTATAAACAGATAGCTTCCTGTGGAAACTAGCACAGTGGTGGTACTCACAACCAAACTTGCTTACACCAAGCTGCAGACATCAGACTACAGTGGACCCACCTTCCCAAGTCATGTTTGCCACAGTCCCAGTGCATTGGACTCCTTCCTCAAAAGACTTCCCCAAAGTCCTGCCCACACCACATCTCCTGATCTTTGAATTTTGCAGATCCTTGTTTATAGTGTCAGTGATGACAGGCCTCATTTTGCAAGCAGATCACATCACACCTAGTTAAAATGTGCCACCTTTAGACCAAGGACCAAACACTTCCCACAACTGGCAAATAGAGCCTCTGCAGATGAATTGCCTGATTGATAAAGCAGCCAGGACAAATCAGCAGAGTTCATGCAGCACAAATTGGAGACACTGCTGGAAGTGTTGGGCTCTGGGGAACAGGTGGCACTACATGGCAGAACACTACAGGACCTCTTCTTCATAAAGCTATTATCCTCAAGAATAGGAGATATAGCTGACTTTCCTATAACATAGAAACAGGCAAAGGGACCTAGACAAAATGACAAGACACAGAAATTTGTCCTAAATGGAATAACAGGGCAAGGCCACAGCTAGAGATTTAAGGGAAACAGATATAAGTAACATGCTTGATGGAGTATTTAAAGCAATTATCTTAATGACACTCAGTGGTTTTGAGAAAAGTGTGGATGACATTAAGGACACTCAGTGGTTTTGAGAAAAGTGTGGAAGATATCTTAACACTGAGATAAAAAAAAAGAAACAATAAGACATGAAGAGCACAATAAACAACATTAGAAACACATTTGATTGAATTAACAGCAACCTGGAAGAAGCAGAGGAACAAATTAATGACCTAGAAGAAAGTGTAATGGAAAGTAGTCAAGCTGGACAAAAGAGAGAAAAAAGAATTATGCAAAATGAGAATAGAGTTAGGAAACTCAGTGACTCCATCAAATGTAATAGCATTCGTAACATAGGAGTTTCAGAAGAAAAGAGACAAAAAGGGATAGAAAATTTAGTTGAAGAGACAATAGCTAAAAACTTTCCTAATATGGAGAAAGAAGCAGGTATACAGATCTAGGAGGCACAGAGAACCTCCAACAAAATTAACAAAAGGAGATCCACATCAAGACATATCATAATTAAATTGGCAAAATATATTGATAAAGAAAAAAGTTAAAGCAGCAAGACAAAAGAAGACAGTGATATACAAGTAAAAAATCCATAAGTATATCAGGGGCCTTTTCAACAGAAGCTTTCCAAGCCAGAAGGGAGTGGCATGATATATTTAAAGTGCTGTGTGGGAAAAACCAGCGGCCGAGATTGTTCTATCCAGCAAGGCTATCACTTAGAATAGAAAGAGAGATGAAGAATTTCCCAAACAAAAATTAAAAGATTTCATGACCACTAAAGCAGCAAGAAATATAAAAGGGGATTATTTGAGGAAAGAGGAAACATCAAAATTTACAATATGAAGGTTAGAAACACAAAAGCAATAAAAATGAATATTTCTGCAAAAAAAAAACAGTCAAAGGAACTCACAAAATAAAAAGATGTAAAATATGACAACATATGCCTAAAACATGGAGGGAGAGCAATGAATAACTTAAACAACCATCCACTTAACAGAGAGAGACTGCTATATGCAGAAGATGTCATATACAAACCTAATGATACCCATATATCAAAAACCACTATTACATACGCAAAGAATAATGAGAATGAAATCCAAATATGTCTGTTAAGAATACCAGAAAACCCTGAAAAAGAGAAAAATAAGAAGGAATCAGAGAAAATCCTCAGAAACTGCTACAAAAGAAATAATAAAATGGAAATAAACACATACCTATCAATAATTACTTAGATTATAAATGAACTAAAACCTCCCATCAAGAGACATAGGGTGAAAGAATGGATTAAAAAAAAAAAGACCCATATATATGCTGCCTTTTAGACCTATAGATACGCACAGATTGAAAGCGAGATGACGGAGAAACATCTATCATCTACACTGATGTCAAAAGGAAGCCAGAGTCACAATACTTACATTAGACAAAATAAACCTTAAAACAAAGATTGTAACAAGAGACGAAGAAAGGCAGTATACATAATAAAGGGGACGATCCAAGAATAAAATACAATTGTGAATATTTATGTATCCAAAATAGAAGCACTCTAATACATAAAACTGTAATAACAAACATAAAGTACCTAATCAATAATAATCCAAAAAGAGTAGGGGATTTAACACCCCACTTACATCAATGGACAGATCATCTAAAGAAAATCAACGAATGAATATTGGGTTTGAATGACACATTGGAGCAGCTGTGAGGTGATATCTCATTGAATTTTGATTTACATTGCCATGATTGTTAGTGACGTTGAAAATCTTTTCATGTGTGTGTTGTCCTTGTGGATGACTTCTTTGGAGAAATGTTAGTTCTGCCAATTTTTAATTGATTTCTTGTTTTTTGGTTGTTGAGTTACAGAAGTTTTTAAATATATTTGGATACTAATCCTTTATTGGATCTGTTGCATTTCTAAACACTAATAATAAAGCAGTAAAAAGAGAAATTAATAATACAATCTTATTTACAATTACATCGAAAATAGTAAGATACCTAGGAATTAACCTAACCAGAAAAGCGAAGGGCTAGTACTTAGAAAACTATAAAACACAGATGATAAAAATTGAAGGAAAGACAAAGAATTGGAAATACATTCCATGCTCATGGACTGGAAGAACAAATATTGTTAAAATGTCTATGCCACCAAAGAAATATACATATTTAATGCAATCCTATCAAAATATCAGTAACATTTTTCAAAGAACTAGAACAAACAATCCTAAAATATGTATTAAACCACGAAAGGGCCAAATAGCCAAAACACTCTTGAAAAAGAAAAAACAAAACAAAACAGAAGGCATTACAATTCCAGATTTCAAGTTATAAGACAAAGGTGTAGTAATCAAAAGAGTAAGGAACTTGCATAAAAATAGACATATAGATCAATGGAACAGGATAGAAAAGCCAGAATTAAACACACACTTATATGGTCAATTAATCTTTTACAAAGCAGAAAAGAATATCAAATTGGAAAAAGGCTGTCTCTTCCAAAAAAGGTGTTGGAAAAACTGGACAGCTACATCCAAAAGAATGAAACTGGACCACTTACTTAGACCTTGACCAAAAATAAATTCAAAATCGATGAAAGACGTGAATGTGAGACCTAAAACCCTATAAATCCTAGAAGAGGGGGAAATGGCTAACATGGCGGAGGAGTAGGGGGATCCAGTATTTCACTTATCCTTTAAACTGGGAAATACTGAAACCAAAGTCTCTCAAATCCAAGAATCGGGGAGAAAAGGTACTGCAGCCTACAAGGAATGGAAGGCAAAACCATAAATGCCCCAGAAACCAGCTACTTCAAGAAACAATCCAAAACACACTTAGCCAAAATGATGAAATGGAAGAATTCTCCTCAAAAGAATCTACAGGAAGTAGGGACAGCTCAAGAATTGATGAAAACAGATATAAGCAACATACCAGAACATGAATAGTGAATGATACTCATAAAACTAATCGCTGGGCTTGAAAAAAGCATAGATGAATGAAAGGGGTCCCGCACGGCAAATTCAAGGAATTAAAAACGGTCAGTAGGACTTTAAAAAAGGCCTTGGATGAAACACAAGCAATTTGGAAGCAGCAACAGCATGGATTGAAGAGGCAGAAGAGAGAGTATGTGCATTAGAAGATAAAATGATGGAAAAAGCGGAAGCAGATAAAAAGAGAGAGAAGCTGATCCAGGAACAGGAAAAGAGAATTCGAGACCTAAGTGATGCACTCAAACGAAACAATATCCGTATCATAGGAGTTCCAGAGGAAGAAGAGAGAGAGAAAGGAGTCGAAAGGGTACTTGAACAAATAATCACTGAGATCTTCCCCAACATGAGGAAGAAAATGGGCATGGAAATCCAAGAGGCACAGAGAACTCCCCTCAGACGTAACTTGAATAGACTTTCTGCATGACACATCATAGTGAAGCTGGCAAAATATAAAGACAGGGAGAGAATCCTGAAAGCAGCTAGGGAAAAAAGGACCTTGACATAAAAAGGCAGACACATAAGGGTTGTAGAAGACTTATCTACAGAAACTTGGCAAGCCAGAAAGGAATGGCAGGATATCTTCAATGTGATGAGCAGGAAGGACATGCAACCAAGAATTCTGTATCCGGCTAGCCTGTCATTCAGAATAGAAGGAGAGATCAAGGTTTTTCCCAACAAACAAAAACTGAAGGAATTCATCACAAATAAGCCAGCATTACAAGAGATCCTGAGGGGCACTCTATGAAGGAAAGGTTGCAAAGAACGCAAACTTCCGGAGACATCCTTACAAACGTGAAACCTACAGATAATACAGTGATTATAAGCCCATATTTTTAAATATTAACACTGAATGTAAATGAACTAAATGCGCCAAACAAAAGACACAGGGTAAAAAATGGATTAAAAAACAAGAACATCTATTTGCTGTCTTCAAGAAACTCATCTTAAAGCCGAGGACACCTTGAGATTGAAGTGAGGGGATGGAGAACTATCTACCATGCTACTGGAAGTCTGAAGAAAGCTGGAGTGCCACACATATATCAGACAAACTAGACTTTAAATTGAACGATGTAATAAGATATGAAGAAGGACATTATATAATAGTCACAGGGACCATCCAGCAGGAAGAGCTAACAATTATAAATATCTATGCGCCAAATTCGGGGGTACCCAAATTTGTAAAACAACTAATTACAAACAAAAGCAACCTTATCGATAAAAATGTCTTAATACTAGGGGACCTTAACACTCCACTCTCAGCATTGGATAGATCCACTAAAAAGAAAATTACCACAGAAACATCGGCCCTGAATGACACATTAGAACAGATAGGCCTAACAGACATCTTCACCGTCCTTCACCCAGAAGCAAAGGAATTTACATTCTTCTCAACTGCACACGGTACATTTTCCAAGATAGACCACATTCTGGAGAACAGGGAAGCTCTGAATAAATAGAAAATAATGTAGATCATACCGTGCACACTGTCAGACCACAATGCTTTGAAACTTGAAATCAACCACAGGAGAAAGCCTGGAAAATACCCAAAAACATGGAGGCGAAGGAATAACCTACTAAAAGTCAAGTGGGTCAATCAAGCAATCAGAGAAGAAATTTAAAAATACATGGGAACAAATGAAAATGAAAATACAACAATCCAAATGCTCTGGGATGTGGCAAAGGCAGTCCTGAGAGGGAAATATATTGCAATCTAGGCCCACTCAAGAAACAAGAAAAATCAATAACACAAATTCTAACAGTATGCCTAAAAGAACTAGACGAAGAACAACTAAAACAACCCACACCCAGCAGAAAGAGAGAAAAAACAAAGATCAGGGCACAAATTAGTCCTATGGAAACTGAAAAAGTAGTGGAACAGATCAATGAAACCAAGAGCTGGTTCTTTGAAAAATTAAAAAAAAAATAGACAAATCTCTAGCCAGGCTTCTCAAAAAGAAAAGAGAGAGAACTCAAATAGATAAAATCGTGAATGAAAAGGCAGTAATTACAAGAAATCCCTCAGAAATCAAGCAATCATCAGAGAATACTATGAAAAACTATGTGCCACCAACCGCGGCAACCTGGAAGAAATGGACAAATTCCTAAATAGCCACACGCTACCAAAACTCAAACGAGAAGAAATATAAAATTTGAACAGATCCATAACTAGTGAAGAAATAGAATCAGTTATCAAAAACCTCCCATCAAATAAAAGCCCTGGACGAGATGGCTTCCCTGCAGAATTTTACCAGACATTTAAAACAGAGTTACCTCCTCTCCTCCTCAAGCTGTTCCAAAAAATTGAAACGGAAGGAAAACTCCCGGACTCATTCTATGAAGCCCGCATCACTTTGATTCCCAAACCAGATAAAGACGCAGCAAAGAATGAGAATTACAGGCCAATATCCCTGATGAATTTGGATTCAAAAATTCTCAACAAGATACTAGCAAATCGAATCCAACAGCATATAAAAAAAATTATTCACCATGATCAAGTAGGATTCATCCCTGGGTTGCAGGGCTGGTTCAATATTCGCAAATCAATCAACGTGATACATCACATTAACAAACAAAAGATAAGAACCATATGATCCTGACAATAGATGCAGAAAAAGCATTTAAGAAAATACAGCACCCTTTACTAATAAAAACCCTCGAGAATGTCGGAATAGAAGGAGCATACTTACACATCATAAAAGCCATATATGAAAAGCCCACAGCTAATATCATCCTCAATGGGGAAAAAATTGAGAGCCTTCCCCCTAATATCAGGAACACGACATGGGTGTCCACTCTTGCCACTCCTATTTAACATAAGACTGGAAGTTTAGCATCAGCAATCAAACAACAAAACAAAATAAAAGGCATTAAGTTTGGCAAGGAGGAAGTCAAACTTTCACTTTTTGCAGATGACATGATACTTTACATGGAAAACCCAACAGAATCCACCAAATGCCTACTTGAAATGATCCATGATTTCAGCAAAGTTGCGGGTACAAAATCAATGTATAGAAATCGGTGGCATTTCTATACACCAACAATGAAGCAGCAGAAAGAGAAATAAAGAAGCTAATTCCTTTCACAATAGCACCAAAAACCATAAAATACTTAGGAAGAAACCTAACAAAAGATGTGAAAGACCTCTACACTGAAAACTAGAAAAAACTTATGATGGAAATTGAGGAAGACACAAGGAAATGCAAAAACATCCCATGCTCATGGATTGGAAGAATAAATATCATCAAAATGGTAATACTACCCAAAGCAATCTACACATTCAATGCAATCCCAATCAAAACCGCATCAGCATTCTTCTCAAAGCTAGAGAAAACAATACTAAAATTTGTATGCAACCACAAAAGACTCCGAATAGCCAAAGTAATACTGAAGAATAAAACCAAGGCGGGACATCACAATCCCAGATTTTAACCTCTACTACAAAGCGGTAGTCATCAAGACTGTATGGTATTGGCACAAAAACAGACACATTGACCAATGGAATAGAATAGAAAACTCAAAACTGAACCTGCAAGTATCCGGCCAACTAATATTTGACAAAGCAGGAAAGAGTATCCAATGAAAAAAAGACAGCCTCTTTAATAAATGGTGCTGGGAGAACTGGACAACGACATGCAAAAGAATGAAACTAGACCACTTTCTTACACCACTCACAAAAATAAACTCTAAATGGATGAAGGACCTGAATGTGAGACAGGAAACCATCAAAATCCTAGAGGAGAAAGCAGGAAAAAGCCTCTTTGACCTAAGACGCACCAATTTCTTACTCGACATGTCTCCAAAGGCAAGGGAATTAAAAGCAAAGATGAACTTTTGGGACCTCATCAAGATAAAAAGCTTCTGTATGGCAAAAGAAACAACCAACAAAACGGATAGGCAACCAATGGATTGGGAAAAGATAATCACAAATGACATATCTGATAAAGGACTAGTATCTAAATCTATAAAGAACTTACCAAACTCCACACCCGAAAAACGAATAATCCAGTGAAGAAATGGGTGGAAGATATGAATAG
The DNA here is from genome assembly GCA_030068075.1 of Paguma larvata. Lineage (NCBI taxonomy): Eukaryota > Metazoa > Chordata > Mammalia > Carnivora > Viverridae > Paguma > Paguma larvata. The sequence goes on along the minus strand of CM057830.1, from coordinate 48,731,270 downwards.
ACACTTCGCCAAAGAAGACATCCAAATGGCAAACAGACACACGAAACGATGCTCAATGTCATTCATCATCAGGGAAATACAAATCAAAACCACACTGAGATACCACCTCACACCAGTCAGAGTGGCCAAAATGAACAAATCAGGAAACTATAGATTCTCTCGAGGATGTGGAGTAAGAGGTACCCTCTTGCACTGTTGGTGGGAATGCAAATTGGTGCAGCCACTCTGCAGAACTGGGTGGAGTTTCCTCAAAAAAATGAAAAAAAGATTTACCCTATGACCCAGCAATAGCACTGTTAGGAATCTACCCAAGAGATACAGGACTGCTGATGCATAGGGGCACGTGTACCCAATGTTCATAGCAGCATTTTCGAAAACAGCCAAATCATGGAAAGAAACTAAGTGTCCATCAACTGATGAATGTATAAAGAACAAGTGGTATATATACAATGGAATACTATGCAGCAATGAGAAAGAATGAATCCTGGCCATGTGTGGCAACATGGATGGAGCTGGATTATATTAGGCTGAGTGAAATAAGTCATGCAGAGAAAGACAGATGCCATGTGTTCCCACAAATAGGTAGGCTTTGGTAGACCTAACAGAAAACCAGGGGGGAGGGGAAGAGGGGATGTAAGGGGGAAAAAAAGCCACAGAGAGGAAGGAAGACATAACATGGGAGACTCTCAAAGACTAAGAACAAACTGAAGGGAGACGGGGGTGTGGGAGGGGGGAGAGCGGGTGATGGGCACAGAGGAGGTCACTTGTTGGGATTATCATGTGGTGTTGTATGGAAACCAAATTGACAATAAATTATTCAAAAAAATTCTAGAAGAGAACACCAGCAGTGATCTCTTTGTCATTGGCCTTGCCAATTTTTTTTCTAGATGTGTTCCTCATGCAAGGGAAACAAAAGCAAAAATAAACTATTGGGACTATATCAAAATAAAAGTTTCTGCTCAGCGAAGAAAACAATCAACAAAACTAAAAGATCACCTATGGAATGGAAATAGACATTTTCAAATGACATATCTGATAATTGGTTAGTATCAAAATGTATAAAGTTATAAAACGCAATGCCTCCATAATGTAATCCAATTAAAAATGGACAGAAGACATGACTAGATATTTTTCCAAAGAAGACATACAGATGGCCAACTGACACATGAAATGGTGTTCACTATAACCGTCAGCTAAATACAAATCATAACTACAATGAGATATCACCTCAAAGCTTTCAGAATGTTTAAAACCAACAACACAAGAAACAAAAAAATTGGTGAGGATGTGGGCGAATGGAACTGTCTTGTACTGTGGTGGTAATGCAAGATTGTCCAGTCAATGTCAACAACATTATGGAGGTTCCTCAAAAAATCAAAAATAGAACTATCCTATGATCTGGCAATTGCACCACTAGGTATTTGCCCAAATAATACAAAGACACTAATTTAAAGGAATACATGCACCCGATGTTTACAGCAGCATTATTTACAATACTCAAGATATTGAAACAGTCCTAGTGTCCATCAACTGATACATGAAAAAGGAAGATTTGATACATAGATATAGATATAGACATAGATGTAGATATAGATGATATAGACAGATAGACATAGATATAGGAACATGAACAAAGCCATATAAAAGAATGAAATCTTCCCATTTCCAATGACATGGATAGACCTAGAGAATATTATCCTAAGCAAAATAAGTCAGTCAGAGAAAGACAAATACCATAATGATTTCATTAATTTGTGGAATTTAAGGAACAAAACAATCCAGCAAATGGTAATAGAAAAAAAGAGTGACAGGGACAAACCAAGAAACACACTGTTAACTGCAGAAAAAACACAGATGGTTAGTGTTGATGAGGGGATGATGGGAGGTGTGTTTAATAGGTAATGGGATTTAAGGACCACACTTTTCAAGATAAGCACCAGGTGATGTTAAATCACCAGGTGATGTTGAATCACTATATTGTGCACTGGAAACGAATATAACACTGTATGTTAACTAACTGAAATTAAAATAAAAACTTTTAAAAATAAAAAATAAATAACAATTTTCCTTTATCTTATTTTTGCCATTTTAATTACTTTGTGTCTTAATGTGGATCTCCTTGTGTTGATTTTGGGGTGTTCTCTGTGTTTCCTGGTGTAGATATCTGTTTCCTCTCCTAGATTCAGGATGTTTTCAGCTATTACTTCTTCAAATAAATTTTATGCCCCACTTCCTCTCTTCTTCTCCACCCCCTCCTCTTCCCCTTCTTGTTCTTCCTCCTCCTCCCCCTCCCTCTCCTCCTCCTCCTCCTCCTCCTCCTCCTCCTCCTCCTCCTCCCCCTCCTCCTCCTTCTTCTTCTTCTTCTTCTTCTTCTTCTTCTTCTTCTTCTTCTTCTTCTTCTTCTTCTTCCTCTTCCTCTTCCTCTTCCTCTTCCTCTTCTTCCTTCTTCTTCTTCCTGTAATGCAAATGTTATTATCCTTGATGGAATCACTGAATTCCCTGGGTCTGTTCTAGTTTTGCATAATTATTTTCTTCTCATTTTATCAGCTCAATTACTTTGATTACTGTGTTCCAGGTCATTAATTCATTCCTCTGCTTCATCTAGACTATTTATCTCATTAAGTGTATTTTTATTTTCTTTTATTGTTTCTTCATCTCTGATTGTTTTTTCTTAATCTCTTTGTCAAGGGTATTACTGAGGTCCTCCACTGTTTTCTTAAGTTCAGTGAGTATCTTTATAATCATTACTTTAAGTTCTCTATCCAGAATATTGCTTATATTAGCTTCACTTAGGTCTCTTGCTGTGGTTTTGTCCTGTTATTTCATTTGGGATGCATTCCTCTGTATTCTCATTTTGTCTAAATCCTTGGGTCTGTTTCTGTGTGTTAGGGAAGTCAGCTACATATCCAGGTACTGATGGTAATGATCTTATGTAGAAGAGGTCCTATTATGTTCCATTAATCTATGTGTCTGTGTTTGTGACAGTACCATACTGTCTTGATGGCAACAGCTTTGTAATACAGCTTGAATTCTGGAATCGTGATGCCTCTAGTGTTGTTTTACTTTGGCTATTGGGGGTCTTTTGTGATTCCATACAAATTTTTAGAATTGTTTGGTCTAGCTCAGCGAAGAATGCTGGTGGTATTTTGATAGCAATTAGAATAAATGTGAAGATTGCTTTGGATAGTATAGACATTTTTACAATGTTTGTTTTTCAGATTTGTAAGTATGGAATGTTTTTCCACTTCATTGTATCTTCTTCAATATCTTGTATAGTTTTTCAGAGTGCAGATATTTTATCTCTTTAGTTAGGTTTATTCCTAAGTATCTTATTGTTTTGGGTATAATTGTAAATGGGATTGATTCCTTGATTTCTTTCTATGCTGGTTCAAACTTCTGCACATTGATTTTTATATCCTGTGACTTTGCTCAATTCATATATCAGGTCTAGCAGTTTTTTGGTGACCTTTCAGATTTTCTACATAGAGTATCATATCATCCACAAATAGGGAAAGTTTGACTTGTTACTTGCCAACCTGGATGAGATTTATTTCTTTTTTTAATCTAATTGCTGAGGCTAAGACTTCCTGTACTGTGTTAAATACTAATGGTGACAGTGGGCATCCGTATCTTGTTCCTGACTGTAGGGGAACAGGTCTCGGTTTTTCCCCATTGAAGATGATATTAGCTGTGGGACTTTTGTGTATGGCCTTTATGATGTTGAGGTATGTTCCTTCTATCCTTTCTTTGTTAAGGGATTCATAATGAATACTGTATTTTGTCAAATGCTTTTACTGCATCTATTGACAGGGTCACCTGGTTCTTATCCTTACTTTTATTAATATGGTGTATCATGTTGATTGACTTACAAATAATGTACCAGCCCTGCAGCACAGGAATAAATCCCACTTGATGGTGGTGAATAATTCTTTTGATATTCTGCTGAATTCGATTTCCTAGTATTTTGTTGAGAATTTTTGTGTCCAGATTCATCAGAAACATATTCCTGTAATTCTCCTTTTTAGTGAGATCTTTGTCTGGTTTTGGAATCAAGGTAATGTTTACATCATAGAATGAGTTTGGAAGTTTTCCTTCCATCTCTATTTTTTTTTTGGAACAGTTTGGGAGGAACTCAGAAATAAACCCAAAACTATATGGTCAACTCATCTTTGACTAAGCAGGAAAGAATATCCAAAGGAAAAAAGACAGTCTCTTCAACAAATTGTGTTGGGAAAACTGGATGTCGACATGCAGAAGAATGAAACTGGATGACTTTCTAACACCGTACACTAACGAAAATTGAAAATGGATGAAAGACCTAAATGTGAGACAGGAAACCATCAAAACCCTAGAGGAGAACACAGGCACCAACATCTTTGACCTCGGCCAGAGAAACTTCTTACTAGACATGTCGCTGAAGGCAAGGGATAAAAAAGCAAACATGAATCATTGGGATTTCATCAAGATAAAAAGCTTCTGTACAGCAAATGAAATAATTAACGAAACAAGTCAGTCAGAAAAAGACAGATACCATATGTTTCCACGAATAGGTGGACTTTGTGAGACTAAGCAAAAACCAGGGGGAGGGGAAGAGGGGAAAGAAAAAAAAAAGACACAGAGAGGGAGGGAGATAAAACATAAGAGACTCTCAAAGACTAAGAACAAACTGAGGGTGAGGGAGATGGGGGGGGAGAGGGGGTGATGGGCATTAAAAAAGGGCACATGTTGGGATGAACACTGGGTGTTTTATGTAAACCAATTTGAAAAAAAACTATTTTAAATTAAAAAAAAATAAAAAGCTGAAAACACACACACACACACACACACAAAAACTAAAAGGCAGCCTACAGAATGTGAGAAGGTATTTGCAAACGACATATTTGATAAAAAGTTAGTGTTTAAAATCTATAAAGAACTTATAAAACTCAACACCCAAAAAACAAACCACCCATTTAAGAGATGGTCAGAGGGAGTTGCCCAGCTAAGAGATGGGCAGAGGGTGGAGGGGCCAACATGGTGGAAGAGTAGGAAGACCCGCTCCTCTCCGGTGTCTTTTAATCTAAGAAGGACTGAAACCGAGGAACTCTCAGTCCCAGAGATCTACAGGAAGAGGAGTTGGAGGCTACAAGGAAGAGAATGCAAAATCCAGAAAATTCTGGGAGACTGAGTGAGTGCAATCTGGGAGAAAGAAAGGTGTGGACTGAGTGGAGTGGGCCCCAGTCCCTGGGCCTCTTCCTCCGAAAGACAAGGGGAAGAGAAAGAGCAGCAGGGAAAGTACCTCCAACTGGGGTGAAGAGGGAGCTTATCATCCAGTCCCTATCCGCAAGGCTTTTTGGAGAGAGGGTCCATTGCTCACGGTGGAGCTGGCAGAGCTTTCTTCACTCCGGAGCCAGCAATGCAGTCCCAGCCTGTGACACGGAGAGACACCACGCCATCGCTGGATCGGTGCTGAGTCAGGGACCCAATTTGGGTTGGGAAGACTGGGCATGCGGGGGGCTCGAGACCACCCAGCGGGTCGTGCTATCCCTGCAACCCCGACCAAGTAAAGGAAGGACACAGAGGAGGGTTCTGAGATCCCAGGTCCGTGAGGAGAGGCTAGGGAGATGCCATTGTGATCGCACTGGTGCTGAGTCAGAGACTCAATTTACATAAGGCGTAGCGGTCAGAGCAAGTTAAAGGAACTTAGATGAGCGTGGGGCTTACTACCACCCAGCCACTTGAACTGTGCTGGTAACCTGGATAGAGTTGAGGAGGGAAACTGAGGAGTGCTCTGAGACTGTGGGACCGTGTGGGGTGATCTGAGACTGTTGGGGCTGGGGCGGCGCCATTGCGGTCGCCCATTCCCACAAAGCCAAACCTAGGACTCCACCCGCCAGTGGTGGAGGTGGGTCATGCCTACACCAGGCCATGCCTCTCCTCATATGGAAGACTCCCTTCTGCAGGCGTGGTAGTCGGGGAGACACAAATACTGCAGCATTGCCTGGAGTAATTCTGGGTCAATTCTTCGGTTTTAGATATATTCTCCCTCTTCTCCTTCCTATCTCTCCCCACCTCTAAACCAGTGACCTGAGGGTTTTGGCTTGCTTAAACAGATATTTAACCCACTCTCTCAATGCATTTTCACACCTCCCTCTTTAATTTCCTATCTCTCTCTATGGAACAATCAGACCACATAGTGCATCTGGGCAACATCTACCTTCATTTCTCTTTCCTCACAACCTTTCTCATTCTGATTTCTCTCTTGCTGGATCAAGTCTTCTAATCTCTCTCCCTGGTCAAAGTTTAATTTCTTCTTCTCCCCACACCGGTCACTACTCTATGTATGCTTTGCCATCAGCAGAGCGCACATCCTATCATCAACGTGTAGCTGGTACATCAGGTTGCATACCTCCAGAGTGTCGTTCATTAATCTTTTTTATTTTGTGATTTGTTTGTCTGTATTATTGGTCAGTACGGTTGTCAATTTGTGTTTCCTGTTTGTCGGTCTGACCCTTTTTCTTTCCAGGGAGAAGAAATAGGAAATAAACCAATACACACCTAGCCAAAATGATGAAACGGAAGAACTCCCCTCAAAAGACTGTACAGAAAATAGTGACAGCACAAGAAATGATGCAAGCAGACATAAGCAACTTAACAGAACAAGAATATAGGATGATGAACATAAAAATACTCTCTGGGCTTGAAAAAAGAATAGAAGAAAGCAGGAGGACCCTAGAAGCAGAGACCAAGATCCTAAAAGATGGTTTAGAGTAATTAAAAAATGCTTTAAATGAGGGGCAAAACAAATTGGAGGCGGCCACAGCACGAATTAAAGAGGCAGAAGAGAGAATAGGGGAATTACAAGATAAAATTACAAAAAAGGAGGAAGCAGAGAAAAAGAGAGAGAAACTGATTCAGGAACAGGAAAGGAGAATCAAACGCAATCAAATGGAATAATATCCATATTATAGGAATTCCAGAGGAAGAAGAGAGAGAGAAAGGAGTTGAAGGGGGTACTTGAACAAATCAACCCTGAGAACTTCCCCAACATGAGAAGGAAATGGGCATTGAAGTCCAAGAGACACAGAGGACTCCCCTCAGACATAACCCGGATAGACCCTCAGAACGACACATCATAGTGAACCTGGAAAATACAAATACAAAGAGAGAATTCTGAAAGAAGCTAGGGATAAACGGGCCTTGACTTACAAAGGCAGACACATTAGCGTGGTAGCACACTTATCTACAGAAACGTGGCAAGCCAGAAAGGAATGGCAGGAAATCTTCAATGTGATGAATAGGAAGGATATGCAGCCAGGAATCCTTTACCCAGCCAGCCTGTCATTCAAAATGGATGGAGAGATAACGATCTTCCCAAAGAAAATTGAAGGAATACATCACAAATAAACCAATCTTACAAGAGATCCTGAGGGGGACTCTATGAAGGAAAGGTCGCAAGGAACACAGAACACCAGAGACATCCTTACAAGCATGGAACCTACAGATAACACATTCACTCTAAAGCCATATTTTTCAATATTAACGCTGAATGTAAACGGACTAAACGCTCCAATTAAAAGACACAGGGTAACAGAATGGATTAAAAAACAGGACCCATCTATCTGCTGTCTTCAAGAGACCCATTTTAAACCTGAGGACACCTTCAGATTGAAAGTGAGGGGTGGAGAATTATTTACCACGCTACGGGAACTCAGAAGAAAGATGGAGTAGCCACACTTATATCGGACAAACTGGACTTTAAAGTAAAAGATGGTGCCTGCTTCTCCACATCCCCGCCAGCATCTATAGTTTCCTGATTTATTCATTTTAGCCACTCGAACCGGTGTAACGTGGTATCTCAGTGTGGTTTTGATTTGTGTTTCCCTGATGATGCGTGACTTTGAGCATCGTTTCATGTGTCTGTTGGCCATCTGAATGTCCTCTTTGGAGAAGTGTCTATTCATATCTTCTGCCCATTTCTTTACTGGATTATTTGTTTTTCAGGTGTGGAGTTTGGTAAGTTCTTTATAGATTTTAGATATTAGTCCTTTATCCGATATATCATTTGCGATGATCTTTTCCCATTCCGTTGCTTGCCTATTCGTTTTGTTGGTTGTTTCTTTTGCCGTGCAGAAGCTTTTTATCTTGATGAGGTCCCAGTAGTTCATCTTTGCTTTTAATTCCCTTGCCTTGGGAGACGTGTCGAGTAAGAAATTGGTGCGTCTTAGGTCAAAGAAACTTTTTCCTGCTTTCTCCTCTAGGATTCTGACGGTTTCCTGTCTCACATTCAGATCTTTTATCCATTTAGAATTTATTTTTGTGAGTGGTGTAAGAAAGTGGTCTATTTTCATTCTTTTGCATGTTGCTGTCCAGTTCTCCCAGCACCATTTATTAAAGAGGCTATCTTTTTTCCATTGGATACATTTTCCCGCTTTGTCAAAGATTAGTTGGCCATATACTTGCGGGTCCATTTCTGAGTTTTCTATTCTATTCCATTGGTCAATGTGTCTGTTTTTGTGCCAATTCCATACAGTCTTGATGACTACCGCTTTGTAGTAGAGGTTAAAGTCTGGGATTGTGTTGCCTCCTGCCTTGGTTTTCTTCTTCAGTATTATTTTGGCTATTTGGGGTCTTTTGTGGTTGCATACAAATTTTAGGATTGTTTGCTCTAGCTTTGAGAAAAATGCTGGTACAATTTTGATTGGGATTGCATTGAATGTGTAGATTTCTTTGGGTAGTATTGCCATTTTAAGGATATTTATTCTTCCAATCCATAAGCATGGGATGTTTTTCCATTTCCTTGTGTCTTCCTCAATTTCCTTCATAAGATTTTTATAGTTTTCAGTGTAGAGGTCTTTCACATCTTTGGTTAGGTTTATTCCTAAGTATTTTATGGTTTTTGGGAATGCAAACTGGTTCAGCCACTCTGGAAAACGGTGTGGAGATTCCTCAAATAAATGAAAATACAGCTACCCTATAACCCAGCAATAGCCCTGCTAGGAATCTACCCAAGAGACACAGGAATGCTGATGCATAGGGGCACGTGTACCCCAATGTTCATAGCAGCACTTTCGACAATAGTCAGATCATGGAAAGAGACCAAGTACCCATCAACTGATGAATGGATAAAGAAGTTGTGGCACATATATACAATGGACTACTACGTGGAAATGAGAAAAAATGAAGTCTGGCCATGTGTAGCAACATGGATGGAACTGGAGGGTATTATGTTAAGTGAAATAAGTCAGGCAGAAAAAGACAGGTACCATATGTTTCCATGCATATGTGGACTTTGTGAGACTAAGCAACAACCAGGGGGAGGGGAAGAGGGGAAAGGAAAAAAGACACAGAGAGGGAGGGAGGTAAAACATAAGAGACTCTCAAAGGCTAAGAACAAACTGAGAGTGAGGGGGGTGAGGAAGGGGGGAGAGGGGGTGACGGGCATTAAAGAGGGCACACGTTGGGATGAACACTGGGTGTTATATGTAAACCAATTTGAAAATAAACTATTGTAAAAATAAAAAAATAATGTAAAAGATGTAATAAGAGATGAAGAAGGGCTTTATATAATAATCATAGGGACTATCCAGCAGGAAGAGCTAACAATTATAAATATCCACACGCTGAATTCTGGGGCACACAAATTTGTAAAGCAACTAATTATAAATGTAAGCAATCTTATTGATAAAAATGTGCTAGTTGCTGGGGACCTTAGTACCCCATTCACAGCGCTGGATAGATCCACTAAACAGAGAATCACCACAGAAACGATGGAACTGAACCACACATTGGAACAGATGGGCCTGACAGATATCGTCAGGGCCCTTCATCCAGAAGCAAAGGAATTTACATTCTTCTCAAATGCACATGGTACATTTTCCAAGATAGACCATATTTTGGGGCACAGGGAAGCGAGGAATAAATATAAAAAAATTGAGATCATGCCATGCACACTTTCAGACCACAATGCTTTGAAACTTGAAATCAACCACAAGAAAAAGTCTAGAAAACCCCCACAAACATGGAGGCTAAAGAACAACCTACCAAAAGACGAATGTGTCAACCAAGCAATCAGGGAAGAAATTAAAAAATACGTGGAAAGAAATGAAAATGAAAATACAACAATCCAAACGCTTTGGGATGCGGCAAAGGCAGTCCTGAGAGGGAAATATATTGCAATCCAGGCCCACATCAAGAAACAAGAAAAATTCCTAACACAAATTCTAACAGCACGCCTAAATGAACTAGAAGCAGAACAGCTAAGACACCCCAAGCCCAGCAGAAAAAGAGAAATAACAAAGATTAGGGCACAGATTAATCCTATGGAAACTGAAAAAGTAGTGGAACAGATCAATGAAACCAAGAGATGATTCTTTGAAAAAATAAAAAGAAAATTGATAAACCTCTAGCCAGGCTCCTCAAAAAAGAAAAGAGAGAGATCCCAAATCAATAAAATCACGAACAAAAATGGAGTGATTACAACCAATCCCTCAGAAAGAAAAGCGATCATCAGAGAATATTATGAAAATCTATATGCTGTCAAATTGAACAACCTGGAGGAAATAGACAAATTCCTAAACAGCCACATGCTACCAAAACTCAAACGCGAAGAAATAGAAAACTTGAGCAGACCCATAACTAGTGAAGAAATTGAATCGGTTATCAAATGTCTCCCAGCAGATAAAAGTCCAGGGCCAGATGGCTTCCCTGCAGAATTTTACCAAACATTTAAAACAGAGTTAAAACCTATTCTCCTCAAGCTGTTCCAAAAAATTGAGATGGAAAGACAACTCCCGGACTCATTCTATGAAGCCAGCATCACTTCGATTCCCAAACCAGATAGAGACCCAGCAAAGAAAGAGAACTACAGGCCAATATTCTTGATGAACATGGATTCAAAAATTCTTAACAAGATATTAGCAAATCGAATCCAACAGCATATGAAAAGAATTATCCACAAGGATCAAGTAGGATTCATCCCAGGGTTACATGGATGGTTCAACATTTGCAAATCAATCAACGTGATATACCACATTAACAAAAGAAAAGATAAGAAACATATGATCCTGTCAATTGATGCAGAGAGAGCATTTGAAAAAATAGAGCATCCCTTCTTAATAAAAACTCTCGAGAAAGTTAGGATAGAAGGAACATACTTAGGCATCATAAAATCCATTTATGAAAAGCCCACAACTAATATCATCCTCTATGTGGAAAAACTGAGAATCTTCCCCCTGAGATCAGGAACACGACAGGGATGTCCATTCTCACCACTGCTATTTAATATAGTGTTGGAGGTCATCACTATCTTTCACATCAGTAATCAGACGCGAAAGCAAAGTAAAAGGCATCAGGATAGGTAAGGAGGAAGTCAAACTTTCACCTTTTGCAGACGACATTATACTTTACATGGAAAACCCAACAGAATCCACCAAAAGCCTACTAGAACTGATCCACAAGTTTGGAAAAGTTGCAGGATACAAAATCAACGTACAGAAATCAGTGGCATTCCTTTACACCAACAGTGAAGCAATAGAAAGAGAAATAAAGAAGCGAATCCCTTTCACAATTGCACAAAACCCATCAAATACCTAGGAATAAACCTAACCAAAGATATAAAAGACCTTTATGCTGAAAACTATAAAACTTATGAAGGAAATTGAGAAAAACACAAGGAAATGAAAAACATCCCATGCTCATGGATTGGAAGAATAAATATTGTTAAAATGGCAATATTACCAAAAGCAATCTACACAATCAAAACAATCCCAATCAAAATTGCAACAGCATTCTCTCAAAGCTAGAGCAAACAATCCTAAAATTCGTATCGTTCCACAAAGGACCTTGAATAGCCAACGTAATACTGAAGAAGAAAACCAAAATGGTTGACATCACAATCCCAGATTTTAACCGCTACTTCAAAGCGGTAGTCATCAAGACAGCATTGTATTAGCACAAGTCCATCAACTGACAAATGGATAAAGAACTGACAAATGGATAAAGAACATGTGGTATATATATACAATGGAATACTACGTGGCAATGAGAAAGAATGATACCTGGCCATGTGTAGCCACATGGATGGAACTGGAGGGTATTATGCTGAGTGAAATACGTCAGTCAGAGAAAGACAGATGCCATATGTCTCCACACATATGTGGGCTTTGAGAGACTTAACAGAAAACCATGGTGGGGGGGAAGAGGGGAAAAGAAAAAAGACACAGAGAGGGAGGGAGATAAAACATAAGAGACCCTCAAAGACTAAGAACAAACTGAGGGTGAGGGGGGTGAGGGAGGGTGGAAAGTGGGTGACAGGCATTGAAGAGGGCACTTGTTGGGATGAGCACTGGGTGTTATATGGAAACCAATTTGAAAGTAAATTATTAAAAAAAAGAGAAGGGGGAGATGAATGAATAAGTGGGTGCAGCTTTTGTTTAGAATAGTAAAACATTTCTACATGATACTGTATTGGTAGATACATGACATTGTCAAAATACATATATTTGTATAACACAAATACAGAATCCTAGTGTTAAATAGAAATTGTAGAGTTAATAATGTGTTCATATTGTTAATTAATTATTACAAATCTACAACATGATGCAAGATATTAAAATAGGAATAACTGTGCAGGGGTAGGGAAAGGAGGTATATGAGAACTATACACTTTTTGCACAACTTTGCTGTAATCTTACAATGGTTGTAAAAAATTCCAGTTAAAAATATGTCCTGCTCTTTGTATACATTGCTATTAAAATGAAATAACAATCCACCAACTGGGGGAGGAGGAATACTTGCAGAGCACATATCTCAAACAATTTGTACCTAGAATATATAAAGAATTCAAAATGCAATAATAACGAGCAACATTGAAAAATAAGCAAAAGTTGTAACACTTTATCATATGAATGGAAATTAAGCACATGAAAAAATGTGCAACATCAGCAGTATTTAGGGAAGTGCAAATTAAGCACACAACGGGATGTCACTACTTCCTTATTAGAATGGCTTAAGTAAAAAAAAAAATGGACATAATCAGTTTGACAAGGACGAAGAATAACTGGAACTCCCATACATTGCTGTTGGGAATATGACATGGTTTAGCCAGTTTGGAAAACAGTTTGGAAGTTTTTGTTTGTTTGTTTTGTTTTTGTTTTTATAAAGGTCAACATACACTTATCATAAAACCCAGCAATCATACTCTTAGATATTTACCTAAGAAAAATGAAGACATGTGTTCCCACGAAGACTTATATGTGCATATTTACAGTAGCTGCATCCATAATCACGAAAATTCAAAAATAGCCCAAATGTCCCTCAATTGGTTAATAGAGAAAAAATTTAGGACACACCATACAATGAACTAAAACTCAGCAATAAAAATGAAGAATACATTACTACTACATGAAACAACACAAGTGGATCTCAAAAATATGCCTCGAAGTTAAAGAAGCCAGAATCAAAAGGCTACATTCTATATGCTTCTACTTAAACATGACATTCTATAAAAGGCAAAAGTATAATATGGGAAAACTGATAGGTAGTTACTAGAGAATAGGGATGAAGGGGTGAGATGAATACAAAGTGGCATGAGGAATCATTTAGTGGTGACATAATTAATTGACATCTTGATTATGGTGGTCATTAAAATATGTTTTTTTATAATTTATAGAATTGTACACCTAAAAAGTGTGAATTTCAGTGTATATAAATTGCACAATAAAACAAAAATTGAGTAATTGAGTGAAAAATAATAAGTGCAGTAAATACTGTTCCTGTAAATTTAAAAAGCAATATATATATTTTTTATGATTACACAAATGAATATACAAATGACAATATACATTAGAGACATAGGTGTGCGTGCTAAAACGGGAGATGGAAAAGGTGGATAAATAAAACAGAAAGTTATGTATAAAGAAGACATGCAGATATGCACAAAACGAAGGGCAGTGTTTGAATCCATAAGGATGATTAATCCTATCATTCAAACTAAGTTCATCTAATGTATAAAAAGAAAAAAAAGAGAGACCATAGTCCAAAAACACAAAAAGGAGTGGATATGTGCTGATTATCTTTGTACAGTGGAGAAAAAATACAAGTCCATTTCTATGGCCCGATAATTTCACTTCATGCTATCTACTTTAGGGAAACACTCAAATATATGCAAAAGGGTGCCTGCTATAAAAGTATTTGGAATTGTAAAAAAATTACAAACTAAATGTCCACATGGGAAATGGCAAAATCAACTAAGGTATATCCATGTTACAGGGAATTAAATAATACTTTTAAAAATAATTAGGTAAAACTATCTGTACCAGCATAGGAAAAATAAAGGCATACTGCTAACTAAAAGAGAAAACGCAAAACAAAATGGTCAGTATGATCTTATTGATATATTAGTAATGAATAAAATGATACTATACGTATATAATGGTATAAATAAATATTAAAATGCATGGGTAAAGTACTGAAAGGATCTGTATCAAATTATTAACCATGAATTCCTTTGGGAGGGTAGTGATTAGAATTATGGATTAGAGTCCAGGCAACTTTAACATTACCCCAATGTTTAAATAATTTTTGCATGAGTTTATTTTTACAATGCTTTATAATTAAACCTTAGTAAAATATAAACATTAGTAATTGTTTTATTGATACATTTATCTCATACATTAAGCTATTACTCAAAAGTAATGCTATGTCAGATGAACTTCGTTTATTAGATTTTAAGTCAATTTTTAACCTGTAACTAGACTGCAACTGTAGTAGGTAGAAATCTAACTTTGCCCCCGGATCTCTCCACCCTCTGGTGTACATGCCCAGTATAATCCCCTTTTAACTTGAATGTGGACAAGTCTGTGGATATAATGTATGTTCTTCCCACAATTAGGTTATATCATATGGCAAAAGCAAAGGGATATTCTCAGATATTATTTAAGTCTCTAACCAAGTTGACTTGAAGTTAATTAGGAGGGACACATACAGTGTGGGCCTAAACTAATCAGATGTCCCTTAAAATAGGATCTATAGGTAATAAACGGAAAGGACCAGAGACTTTCCCCTTCTTGATGTTTATTTTTTAACGTTTTATAAATAAAAATTCTAGTTAACATATAGTGTAACATTACTTTCAGGAGTAGAATTTAGTGATTCATCACTTACATATAACACTCAGTGCTCAACACAAGCACCCTCCTTAATACCTATCACTCATTTAGACCATCCCCTGCCCACCTCCCATCCAAAAGCCCTCAATTTATTCTCTATAGTTAAGAGATTCTTATGGATTGCTCCCTCTTTTTTTTCCTTCCCTTATGTTCTTCTCTTTGATTCTTAAATTACACATATGAGTGAATTTATATGGCATCTGTCTTTTCTTTGATTCACTTATTTCACTTAGCATAATACACTCTAGCTCAATCCATGTCATTGCAATGGCAAGATTTCATTCTTTCTTATGTCTAAGTGTGTGTGTATATATATATATATATATATACATATATATATATATATATATATATATATATATATATATATATACATATATGTGTAAACTGAGGATCCTACATAGTGTTTTCCAGAGTGGCTACACCACTTTGAATTCCCACCAGTAGTGTAAGAAGGTTCCCCTCTCTCTGCATCCTTTCCATCATCTTCTGTTTCCTGTGTTGTTAATTTTAGACATTCCAACAGATATGAGGTGGTATCTCACCATAGTTTTCATTTATATTTTCCTGATCATGAGTGATATTGAGAAACTTTTTCTGTGTCTGAGGCCATCTGGATGTCTTCTTTGGAAAAGTGTCTATGTCTTCTTCCAATTTTTTGACTGGATTTCTTTGCTTATTGGGTGTTGAATTTGATGAGTTCTTCATAGATTTTGGATACTAACACCTTATCAGATATGTCATTTGCAAATATCTTCTCCCATTAAAAAGGTTGCCATTTAGTTTTGTTTCCTTTGCTATGCGGAAGCTTTTTACTTGATGAAGTTCCATAGTTTATATTTGCCTTTGTTTCCCTTTCCTATGAAGGTGTGTCTAGCAAGAAGCTGTTTTGGCCAAGGTCAAAGAGGTTGGTACCTATGTTCTTCTTTAGGAATTTGATGACTTCCTGTCTCATATTTAGGCCTTTCACTCATCTTGAATTTATTTTTGTGTATGGTGTAAGAAAGTGGTCCAGTTTCATTTTCCTATATGTTGCTCTCCACTTTTCCCGAAACGATTTGTTGAAGAGACTTTTTTCCAATGGTTATTTTTTCCTGCTTCGTTGAAGATTAGTTGACCAGATAGTTGTTGATCCATTTCTGAGTTCTCTATTCTGCGCCCGCCATTAGTCTATGTGTCTGTTTCTATGCCAGTACCATTCTGTCTTGAGGACTACAACTTTGTAATATAACTTGAATTGTGATTTCTCCAGCTTTGCTTTTCTTTTTCAAGATTGCTTTGGTTATTTGGGCTCTTTTCTAGTTCCACAAAAACTTGAGAGTTGTTTGTTGTAGCTCTGTGAAACTGCTGTTGGTATTTTCATAGAGATTGCACTAAATATGTAGATTGCTTTGGGTAGTATAGACATTTTAACAATAACCGTTCATCTGATCCATGAGTATGGAATGTTTTTCCATTTCTTTTTTTTTTTTTTTTTTTTTTTTTTGTTATAATAGTTTATTTTCAAATTGGTTTACATATAACACCCAGTGTTCATCCCAACATGTGCCCTTTTTAATGCCCATCACCCCCTCTCCCCCCTCCCTCATCCCCCTTACCCTCAGTTTTTTCTTAGTCTTTGAGAGTCTCTTATGTTTTATCTCCCTCCCTCTCTGTGTCTTTTTTTTCTTTCCCCTCTTCCCCTCCCCCTGGTTTTTGCTTAGTTTCACAAAGTCCACCTATTCGTGGAAACATATGGTATCTGTCTTTTTCTGACTGACTTATTTCACTTAACATAATACCCTCCAGTTCCATCCATCTTGCTACACATGGCCAGATTTCATTTTTTCTCATTGCCACGTAGTAGGATTGGAAGAATAAATATCGTCAAAATGGCAATACTACCCAAAGCAATCTACATATTCAATGCAATCCCAATCAAAATTGCACCAGCATTCTTCTCAAAGCTAGAGCAAACAATCCTAAAATTTGTATGGAACCACAAAAGACCTCGAATAGCCAAAATAATACTGAAGAATAAAACCAAGGCGGGAGGCATCACAATCCCAGACTTTAACCTCTACTACAAAGCGGTGGTCATCAAGACTGTATGGTATTGGCACAAAAACAGACGCATAGACCAATGGAATAGAATAGAAAACTCAGAAATGTTTTTCCATTTCTTTGTGTCCTCTTTAATTTCTTTCATCAGTGGCCTATAGTTTTCAGAGTACAAATTTTTTACCACTTTGTTTAGGTTTATTCCTAGGTATCTTATTGGTTTTGGTGCAATTCTAGTGCAATAAATGTCTTCATTTCTCTTTCTACTGCTTCATTATCGATGTATAGAAATGCAACAGATTTCTGCACGGTGATATCGTATCCTGTGACTTCACTAAATTTGTCTATCCGTTGTAGCAATTTTTTGATGGTCTTTAAGGCTTTCTACCAAATCATGAAATTTTATTTCTTCCTTGCCAATTTTGATTGATTTATTTCATTTTTTTTGTCTGATTACTGAGGCTAGGACTTCCAGTACTATGTAAAATAACAATGGTGATACTGTACATCCCTGTCTTGTTCCTGACCATAGAGGAAAATCTGTCAGTTTTTCCCTATTGAGGATGATATTAGCTGTGGGCCTTTTGCATATGGTCTTTATGATATATAGGTATGTTCCCTCTATCCTTACTTCATTGAGGGTTTTTATCAAGAATGGATTCTGTACTTTGTTAAATGCTTTTAATACATGTATTGAGAGAGTATCATATCGTTCTTATCCTCTCTTTTAGGTATGCAGTATATCACATAGATTTGTAGATATAGAAACACCCCTGAAGTCCAGGAATAAATTGTACACGATCGCAGTGCATAATTCTTTTTATGTACTATTTGATTCAATTTGCTAGTATCTTGTTGAGAATTTTTGCATTCAGGATCTTCAAGGACATTGACCTGTAATTCTCCTTTGTTAGTGGGTCTATCTGATTCTGGAATCAAGGTAATGTTGGCCTCATACACTGAACTTGGAAATTATACTTCTATTTCTATCTTCTGGCATAGTTGAGAAGAACAGGTATTAACTCTTCTTTAAATGTCTGATAGAATTCCCCTGGGAAGTCACCTAGTCCTGGGCTTCTGTTTGTTGGGACACTTTTGACTAGTGGTTCAATTTCATTGCTGGTTAGTAGTCTGTTCAAATTTTCTATTTCTTCCTTTTTCAGTTTTGGTAATTTATGTTTCTAGGAATTTATCCACATCTTCCAGATTGCCCAATTTGTTGACATATATTTTTTCATGATATTCTCTTATAATTGTATTTCTGTGGTGTTGATTATCAACTTTCTTCTCTTGTTCTTGATTTTACTCATTTGGGCCCTTTCACTTCTCTTTTTAATAAGTCTGGGTTAGGATTTATTGATCGGATAAATCATTGAAAGAATCACCTCCTAGTTTCATAGACCTGTTCTATCATTTTTTTCTATATCATTTATTTCTGCTCTAATCTTTACTGTTTCCCTTCTTCTGCTGGCTTTAGGCTAAATAGTTTGTCCTTTTCTAGCTCTTTTAGGCGTAAGGTTAGGTTGTGTATTTCAGACTTTTCATGGTTCTCGAGGTATGCCTATATTGCTATATACTTGCATCTTAGGACTGCTTTTGCTGCATCCCAAAGGTTTTGGACCATCTTGTTTCCATTTTCATTTGCTTCAATGTATTTCTTTATTTCTTCTTTAATATCCTATTTAACCCATTCATTCTTTAGTAGAATGTTCTGTAACCTCCATGTATTTGTGGTCTTTCCAAACATTTTCTTGTAGTGACCTCACGTTTCATAACATTATGGTTAGAAAAAGTGCCCGGTAAGATTTTTGTTGGAGACCAGAAGACATTGGCCCTGGTTACATTACCTAAGGAGGAGATTCAGGCCCATAAGGCAGTGCCCTAGACCGGGGCCCTCATTGGTGGATGGGGGTACCCTGTACAACAAGAACATAATTATGGCTGATTTGACTCTGAAGGAGGGCTGGTTAGCCAGAGATGGGTAAGATTCCTGAGGGAGGAACACCCTAAGACAGGCACAGTCGCAGTAAGAGTCACCAAGACACCAGGCTATAGGGTCACTGGGCCTTTGTGCTGATTTGCGATTCATCCTAATATCTCCTGAAGAAGATGGGCCATAGAAAAATAGAAGTGCTCCACAGCTTCCTCCCCTATTAAACCAGCATATGCTGCTACACTTTATTAATAGTAAAATCATGTTGAGAATCATGGAAATAAAATCTTTAAGAAATCAATAGAGTTTAGAATGTATTATTGATCTATTTAGAGTGATGCCAGACTCTCAGGAATGTGCTTATTGCTGTGAGTCTTGGACAAAATTACAATAAGAAATAGAAGTTAGAATGATGTTTCAGGAAAAATTGTGATGTTTTTCTTGTAAGCTTTTAACTGTAACCAGCAATCTATGAATAAAACCTTTGTGCTTTGTACTTGCTCTTTCAACCTATACCACTTATTAGAATGTGCCCATTTATTATACCTTGCTTAACCTGTAAATCGTTTTTGGTCTTTTAACTGAAAATGTTTATGAACATTCCTATTGAATGTACCCATTTGTTAGATCTTGCTTACGTGTAAATTGTATTTGACCTTTCAATCAAAATTGTTTCTGAACATTTCTATTGTAAATCATGGAACAATCATAGGGGCTAAGATCATTTTGTTAATCATTACAAAATATACATCTGTACTGCTTCTAAAAACTACATAAAAACCCATAAAGAAAAATAAACTCTGAGCAGTCTGGATAAGAGGCTGTCTTCAGTGCAGTCCAGATGAAAGACTGTCTCCATGTCGTTTGTGTGTCTTTGTCTTGTCTTGTCTTTGTTTTAGCCCTTACGTAGGGAGCCCTGGACCAGTCCTGATACGAAGCTGACTCCAAGAGACTGACTTCGCGTCATCTCTTGCGCCTAGACCAACCCTCATGCAGGTGAAACCCTGGACCAGACGGAAGCCCCGACCAGCTGGCCTCCTCTCAGGGCAGACCCCGGCAGATTTTGATCATTTTGTAATAGTTGAGGCCTCATTTGTGACCCACTATGTGATCTATTCTGGAGAATGTTCCATGTGCCCTCAAAAAGAATGTGTATTTTGCTGCTTTAGGATGAAAAGTTCTGAATATATCTGTTACGTTCCTCGAGTCCAGTGTGTCATTCAAAGTCATTGTTTCCTTGTTGATTTTCTGCTTAGATGATTTTGTCCATTGTTGCAAGTGGGGTGTTAACATCCTTACTATTACTGTATTGTTATTGGTGAGTTTCTTTATGTTTGTGCTTAATTGATTTATGTATTTGGGTCCTTCCAAGTTGGAGTCATGAATATTTACAATTCTTAAATCTTCTTTTTGGATAGATGTCTTTATTATGATATAGTGCCCTTCTTCATCTCTTCTTACAGTCTTTTGCTTAACATCTCATTTGTCTAATATGAGTATGCCTACTTCAGCTTTCTTTTGTTGTTCATTAGCATGATAAATGGTTCTCTATCCCCTCTCTGTCAATTTGCAGGTGTCTTTAGGTCGAAAATGAGTCTCTTGTAAGCAGCATATAGATGGATCTCGTTTGTTTGTTTTTATCCATTCTGAAAGCCTTTCCCTTCTGATTGGAGAATTTAGTACATTTGCATTCATTGTGACTATTGATAGATATGAATTTAGTGCCATTGTATTACCTGTTAGGTCATTGTTTCTGGAGATTCTCTCTTTTTCTTTCTAGTCTTTGTTGCTTTTGGTCTTTATTTCCCACTCAGAGTCTCCTTTAATATTTCTTGCACAACTGAGTTCGTGGTGACAAACTCCTTTAGTTTTTGTTTTCTGGGAAACTATCTCTCCTTCCATTCTGAATTAGGACCTTGCTAGATAAAGTGTTATTGGCTGTGAGGAATAAGCTTAGGAATCCCCCAGACTTACACCAATGGATTAACAAGATATAAAGAAATACAAAGCCATAGAATGCTCACATCCGAGTTTGGGTAAAGAAGATTGGCACCCAAAGAATAGGGAGGGGCAAAGGCACCCCAAAACAGAGAGGGAGGGGCAAAAGCCACAAAATAGGAATGGGTGCAAAGGCTCCTAATACATAGGTATATGAGGTAAGCAAGATTCAGCATGCAGGGCAAAAATGCCCCCCAGTTTAGTACTATAGCAGAAAAGCTGCTTTCACAGGAGGAAAAGGCCAAGTTTGGCAAACAGGTAAATTGGAGTATAGACTGCTGTGCTGCAGGCAAAGCAGCCCAAAGCGGAGATGGTTAACAAAAGAAAAGGTGGCTTGTTAACCCTGAGTTTATTTCGCCTATTTTCAGGAGCCATCTTGGGCTCACAGGTTGAGATGTCTCCCTGTATGGAAAAGGCAGATGTTGCAAGATATGCTATCGACCAACTGGCACCCAATACTATCTCCTAATAACATTTCAGACCTGGACTTCTTGAACTTCTCTGGTTGGCCTCAAGGGATAAAATGTCCTTTGGTTTTATGGATAACATCCAAATGAGAGTAATCTGGCCAGAAGTAACCTCAAAGTTGCCTCTTGGAGATAGGTTACACAAGTTGATCATACAGAATAGCAGTTCTGAGTTGGTTAAAAATTAGTGTAACTTATGTAGACGTCAGTGAGAGTATAAATTCACTCACTCATAAATAATGGAAACTCAGGCAAGCGTTAGAAAATTATGTCTCTACCAAATGAGTTGCACTTTCCCCCTTATGGTTAAGAATGCTGGACAGAATGACTCCTAATCTATCTATAAATGATTAACATAGGCCTTAAGGCAACACTGTATGTGCCATCTGCTTGCTCAATATCACCATGACAACCCTGCTTTCTTCTTAAACATCCTGTTTTTTCCCCCTGACAAAAACTTACCTAACCCTACTTCAAAAACAGTATGTGTTCATTAACTTAAGAACAGAATCATAAAAATAGCTAGTTATCAATCTATGCTTACCGATGTAATGTCACGGAAGTACTCCTTGATGTAATGTCATTTACTGCCTTTAAATAAAGACACTGAGATCAGCAGGACAGAGTTGCTTGCTTGGTTCCAGTAACTTCGCAGCTCTCTCAACTCATTCATCATGCCGACACTGTTCATCCTTGGGGACACCTGAGAGTGCTGCAGCAGGCCCGAGGCACCCTATCTGTTTAATCCCCTAGGCTAGCTAAGATAAACAGACGTGGTGCCTCCTGTCTGCCATTAACAATCATCTGCCAATCTGCCCAGCAACAGGATTTTGTTTTACATTGACCCAAACACCATATATCTTCAAAAATCCCCTTTTCCCTTATGTCTCTAAGTTAATGTTCCAGTTTCTTTGTCTCTTTGTGCATGCCCATCACGTTTGTAAGCCTTCTGATCTTAATAAATATGGGGCAAATACTCTTATTCAGGGCTCTTGTCTTTTCTCGGACATTAGCCATCTCTCGTTTTAATCCTGCATCCTGCTTTCTTGCTAAGACAAGAAAGAACTTTAGACTCAGAGTCTGTGACAACTGGCTGAGTATTTTTCCCATTCAGTACATTGAATGTATCCTACAATTCCCATTAGGCCTGCCAAGTTTCTGTGGACAGGTCTACTGCTAACTTTGTCTTCCTTCATATGTTAGATATTTCTTTTCCCTTGCTGCTTTTAGGATTTTTTTCCTTATCTGTGTATTTTTCAAATGTAACTACAATATTTTTTGGTGTTGGCCTGCTTTTGATAACTTTGATGGGAGTTCTCTTTGCTTTCTGGATTCAAATGGCTGTTTTTGTCCCCAGAAGTTTTTGTCCCTGAAACGGAAATTTTCAGGTATAATTTAGTCAAATAACACTTCTGCCCCCTTTTCCCTCTCTTCTTCTGGGACTCCTATGATATGAACGCTATTATGCTTTATGCAGACACTGAGATCCATAAGTCTACATTCATGTCCAAATATTTTTCTTCCCCTCTTCTTTTCAGCTTCTTTATTTTCCATAATTTTATCTTCTATATCACTTATTTATTTCTTTTGATTGTTCCATCTTTGTGGTTATTATATGAAGTCAGTTTTACTTCTCAGTTGCATCATTTTTTTTTATTTGGGCCTGACAAGGTTTTAGGCATTTTATTTCTGCAATAAGTTACTCCCTCATGTCTTCTATGTTTTTCTAATGCCATTTAGTATCCTTATGATTGTTGTTTTAAATTCTGGATCAGGCATATTACTTATACCTGTTTTGATTAGATGCCTAACCATGAGCTTTTTTTGTTCTTTTTTTGGGGAAGAATTACTCCATCTTAGCATTTTGTTTAGGTTTCTGTCTTCTCCCTTTTTGGAAAACCTGTTACGTTTTCTGGTCCTGAGAGCAATGGCTTTATGAAGAGGTCATATACTGTCCAGGGCCTGGCACTTCAGGAAGTGTTTCTATTGTGTGCTGTGTGCACTCTGCTGTTGTGTTTTGACTACCCTTTCCCTCAGATCAGTCCCCTACAGTGTTTCTTCTTGCAGCGGGAAGTGTTTGGACCTAGTCCCATGCGTGGTTAGTCTCAAATAGGTGTCCTCTTGTCTGCTTGTCAAAATAGGTCTGATCCTATTTCCACTAGCGCTGCAGCTTTGCAGCACTCTATATTCAGTAGGCTGCTCATCCACAGGTGTTTGTGCTGGTGTTCTGGGGAGGGGACTGCTGCTGATCTGGCTCTCAGGCACACTTGACTTACTGTAGAAGCACTGCAGAGTGCAGGGGAGTGGCGCTGAGTGTAAACAGCTCAAACCTCCACTGTGGGTGATGTGTTGCTCACTGAAGTCCACCCATGCTGATAGGGGAGAAAAATGGCACCAGCCCACTCCTTATTCCCAGAGAGGGAAGCTCACACCCCCCACTATCCAAAAAGCTCTCACAGAAGAGTGAATAATCTCTCCTCATGTGTCCCTGCCTTCATAATGTGTCTGGTTTCTCTGCCCACCCAGCAGCACAGTCCACCCGTGTTTTATCTCAGTCATGCTGGCTGAGTTTCAAGACTCCAAATTTTAGGAACTCAGCATGACACTGACCCATGATGATCCCCTCCAGAAAGGTCTTACCCTGCTGGAGCTGGTGCAGATCTGTCCCAAAGGGTAGTCGCATGAATACACAGAAACTTTGAGTTTAGAGTAAGGACAGCAAAAAGCTGGCCTCCATGTTAGCAGCCCTCAGAAGGTGTCTCTGACCCTCTGCCAATGAATGGGGCAGCAAAATGCCATTCATCCATTCTTTTACCCTCAGAGAGCAGTGCCACCTCTCCGAAATGCACTCCAATAAGACGAGTTGTCTGTCTTAGTACGACTCAGGGGATCCTCAGACCATGCTGTCTGCTCCTGGGCCTCTGCCCTCCTTCTCCACAGAAGCACCACTATGTCCACCAGGGTCCACACTGGCCATGGAGCAGACTTCTAAAACTTCAGTCTTTGAACTTCAGTGGTTGTAAAAATTTATGATAATCAGTCCCTCTCATTTTCCCAGTCAAAGGATTGGGGTAAGTGTTTTTCTTGTGCAATCCCCTGTGCATTGCTCTCTCTCTCCTCTTTCTGTGATCAGGGCTCTCCCCCCACATCTCTAGTACCTGCGATTCTTTCTTCCCCCAAATCACATTTGGCATCTCCTACTTTCCATGATGTGGCCTCTTTTCTCCCTCTAGTTGTGTAGTTTGTTCTCTCAGCCCTCAGATCAATTTCTTGGATGTTCACAATGATTTTATATTTATCTAGCTGTGTTGAGTATTGAGGCAAGTAATGGGCCCCCCTACTACTCCACCATCTTACACTACATCCCCTCCTGCCTGCTGGTTTTGAAGAAGCAAGCCACCATGATTTCTCCAGTTGCAAAAAATAACACCTCAGCTAACAATCACATGAGCTTGGAAGAGATTGCTGAGCTTCAGAGGAGACTTCAAACAACTTTATTGCAGCTTTATGAGACCCTGAACATAGCACCCTGTTAAGGTATGCCCAGATTTCTGACCAGTGGAAACTCTATGAAAATAAATGTATGTTGTTTTAAGTACAAAATTTGTGATATTTTTAAATAAAGCAAAAGAAAACTAATACAAAGCTCTATAGTTATGAGCCTACCTCCTACAAAATCGTAAATGTGGAGTTTGCATTTAGAATGGGTAGTATCATATTCATTTTTTATTCCTGAGATTTAGTATCATTCTGATACATATTATGTTCTCAGTGTTTACTAAAGGAATATTCTTTTTTTTTAAATTTTTTTAACATTTATTTATTTTTGAGAGACATAGAGACAGAGCGTGAGCAGGGGAAGGGCAGAGAGAGAGGGAGACACAGAATCTGAAGCAGGCTCCAGGCTCTGATGAGCCATCAGCACAGAACCCGACGCGGGGCTCGAACCCACAGACCGCGAGATCATGACCTGAGCCGAAGTCGGCCGCTTAACCAACTGAGCCACCCAGGCGCCCCAGGAATATTTATTCTTACATACCAAATTAATTAATTTAAAGTTGAAATTTACATATGTTCTGATCTATTTAACTTCTCTGATACAGAAACTTTTAGGATATTAATAAAGTGTATGCACCTGTTAATCTACAACTATTATTTAGAGACAGTATCTGGGTTGTGTAAAGCATGTTAGACTAAAATTTAGGAGAACTTTATTTTTGTCCCAGATTTGAAATAACTATGTAACCAAGGAAATGATGAAATGACTTTTCCAGTTGTGTGACTTCTTTGGGCCTCAGCTTCCTCATTCATAATAGAAAAAGGCCAGACTGGGAGATCTCAAAGTCCCTACCAATTGATGATTCTAAGTAGCTTAAACTCTCTAAGGTTCAGGTCTCTCAGTTAAATAAAAAAAGTTCATATAAACTGCTCTACCTTCCATTGGTTGTTGTGAGTTTGCAATCAAATTAAATAATGAATATGAAAAAGCTACAAAAACAAGTATTGTAATGTCAATCTTACAATTCCAGAAACATTATTCATGAGATGATAGAAAGGCGAAGATAATATTTTTATAAAGCCACTTTTTTGAACATACATATATACCTACCTACCTACATACATACATGCATTCATATAGACATATAGTGAAAAAAAATGCCAAGTAGAATGTCAAGGAAAATCTCAATATCTAATTGGTTATTTTAATCAATTCATGAATTGGGCAACATTCCAATTAGCAAGTAGAGGGAAGCTCCAAAGGGCTACAGAAAAGGAAAGTTTTTAATTGTAGAGAGGGAGTGGAAAAAAAGAAACTGTTAACAAAAAAATCCATTGTTTTAGGCAAGGCTGCCCTCCTAAGAAAAACAGAAGGGGTGTATCAGTAAATTTCCTAGTGCTAACCAGAAAACTCCTGTGTTTACATGTTAAAAATTATATTTCTGGGGGGTTGAAACTGACATTAGGTTAGGTATTAAGTCTTAGTTTGGTGACTTGGGGCCTTAACCTAAGGGATACCATTTGGGACCTGTGGTTTTCTTTTTAACCCCCCCCCCTTTTTCATGAGAGTCTCAGCTTAACTGGGAAATGTGATCAAAATCTAAGGCATTAGTGCTACCCTCAGCTACTGCTCCATAGTTCCCAAGCCTTTTTTTGATCCTTCGTGTGGTATTCACAGGTCATTACATTCTTGTGCAATCTCTGTGATATTCACAGGTTAAAAAAATTTAAGTCAGTTGTTCTGTTTATTCCTTTCTTTTTTTTATTTTTTTTTAAATTTTTTTTAATGTTTATTTATTTTTGAGACAGAGAGAGACAGAGCATGAGTGGGGGAGGGGCAGAGAGAGAGGGAGACACAGAATCCGAAGCAGGCTCCAGGCTCTGAGCTGTCAGCACAGAGCCCGACGCGGGGCTCGAACTCACAGACCGCAAGATCATGACCTGAGCTGAAGTCGGAAGCTCAACCGACTGAGCCACCTAGGCGCCCCTGTTTATTCCTTTCTTAATGTTCTGCTCTTAGGGAGATCTTTTGCTTGGGTGGGTAGATGCTGCAAACATGCACTTAAAAAAATTGAGAGAATATAATCCACCAGGGGGATTATTGTGATGACTATAAGTAGAATAATTCCCAGCCTTTGGAGTGTATTTTGAAGCCAATGTCCCCAGAACCAAGCAAATCAAAATCAAATACATGAAAGAAAGGCCCTGCTGAAGGAGTAATTCTTTTAAGCCAAGTGGCTTGCTCAGTGATCTCATGTAATTGTGTGTACACTTCCTGAAAAGTGTTAATCCAGGTGCAGCAAATGGTGTTGGCTACAGCAGACACTTTCTTGTTTCGCTAAAAGATAATCAAGGACTATTCTATTATCAAGAGTAACTGGCCAGAGTCTAAGAATTTTTCTTGGAAAACTGTTGCTTTAGCACCAGTTTTTCAAAAAAAAATTAAGAATTAAGGTAAATCTCTTGATCATAGCATCACTTACATTTATCTCTACCCAGGCAAGTAGAGACTTCACCAAAGGAGTGCGTTCTGAATCATGAAAGCCTCCTGGGAGGTCCTTTCCAAATTAATGATGCCAACTTATGAGATGTCTTATTTTGCTTGTGAAAAGTTACGTGCACAGATATTCTCTTAGCCCAAAATAAAAGGTAACTCTAAATTCCAATTACCTTTTTTAGCTATGTCTCAAGAGATAGAGATGAAAGCATTATATTTCTAGGCCAATGCGAAAGTAAAGGAAAGGGAAAGAAGGAGGAATGTGTTTCATGTTTAGTTAAAGTATAAAGTCTTGATCCATTGTCTTGGGTGGAAGCAGTCTACCGTGACATCAGCTACTTCTCTTTCTTGTCAATTTGATTCAGAGGTTTCCAGCATCTACAGGACCAGGTGTCAGGTGGAAACTTTTTTTTTTTTTAGCAGTGTGATATATACTCAAACCTCACTACTTTTTAGTTTGCAGTAGTATTAGTCATCAGTTGCACTTGGTAAGTTTCGTTCCAATGGGGCTTGAGGGTTGTCTTCCTCTGATAACGTTGCCAGATTATCTAATCACCAGGCTCTAAACTGTGACCAACAGGGTCATATGAATTGGAATCTAGTAAGGCTTCTTTAACCGGTTGATGATAGGTTTGAGTATAAGACATTAGACACTTAGAGTAGATGTTCATACTAGCATGAGACAACAAGGGATCAGCAGAAGGTTGTACACTGATAGAATTTCAAGAAGTTTGTATGGTTTT
This sequence comes from Paguma larvata, assembly GCA_030068075.1. Classification (NCBI taxonomy): domain Eukaryota; kingdom Metazoa; phylum Chordata; class Mammalia; order Carnivora; family Viverridae; genus Paguma; species Paguma larvata. The sequence goes on along the minus strand of CM057830.1, from coordinate 48,702,945 downwards.
GTTAAGGTATATGTTATTTTACCAGTGAAGGGGGTGCTTCAATCAACAGAGATTACAGAAGGTATACTCCAAATGAGAAATATACTTTTAACAGTCTTCTTTTTCCATTTTGAGGGCATCAGCCTTGGGGCAGGGAACGGCTTCAACCCATCTGGAAAGCATACAAACAAATATAAGAACATATTGATAACCTATACTAGGTGGTGATTGAAGGAAGTCCAGCTGCAGGTGTCTAAGTGTCCAGAGGAGGGGATCTATAACCTCCAGGAACAAAAGCAGTTTCTCCAGGATTATGGACCTAACAAGTCAGACATTATTGGTACGGAAGTCTCTGTACCCATGTATATTTATAATTTGAGTCATCTTAAAAGCTGAATGGTGGGTAAAAGAATGTAAAAGTCATGAAATGGATTTTATCAGAAAGCTGAGAAGAACCAACTGACTGCTTAAAGCTTCCCATAGCCCAGACCATCCATTGAATTTGCAGCCATTATTTACCCATCTTAATATTCTATGATTCAGGAGCAGATTATTGCCATGGTACGAAGACATCAGGATGGCAAAATCTGGCAATGGGGGGCATTTTTGTTGAAGCAGAATGGATTTTATTCACAAGAGCAACAATCTTACACATAAAACATAAAGAAAATTTAGTATGGCTTCCCGTTTGACAATGCTTTCCATATAATTTAAGATATCAAATAAATCTAATTAGTTTTGCAAATCTTTTGGAATGTTCCAGGTAATAAAGACTTAAGCAGACAAAAAGTCTAGAAAACCCTTTTGTCTTTTTAACAGAGAGAAAAGCAAATTCTAATTTTACACCAGGTCACTTTTGATATTAGTGTTTATGTATTCCAATCTAGTCTTGATCACACAAAAAAAATCTTTTTCAAGATTATTTCTTCACAAACCTTTTACCACTTTTTTTTTTTAACATTTAGGTTGTTTCCTGAGTATTTCCTCTCTAAAGAACGAACCTTATTTAGGATAAAATTACTTTTTTACCCTCAAAAATAACGCATCCTCATTCCTCATATTTATTTTTAAACCAAAAACACACATCTTACTTTCCTTGTATAGTCATTTCCCTTATTAGATTGTTTTAACTCTTAGGAACCGTAATTTCTAGTGAAAGCTAATAAGGAAGAAATTGTGAACTGTATGTTGGACCAGCATTCCTTAGGTTGGGAAATTAATGAATACGTTTTATAATTTTTAGAAATGCATTTTTCTTAGTACAATCTTTTAAGAAAGCACAAAACTTGTTTACTAACAGACCCAAATTTATCTTGAGTTTCTTTGTAATAAAGAAGCCAAAATAGATGAATCTATGTTCAGTAATTAGTGTTTCAGCATTTTATCTTATTTGGAAATGATCTAGATATTTAATGAGTTTAACTTGATTTGTCATTTAAACTAACTCGGCAAAATTTTAAGGTTTTAGGTTACCAAAAAGATTTAGTAGTTTTTTTTTAAAAGTTTACCTAAATTTCAAAAATTTGATTTGCACCTATTTAATTTGCTTGGTTTTCTTTAAGTGTTTGTTTATTTATTTATTTATTTATTTATTTATTTATTTATTTATTTATTTATTTATTTATTTTGAGTTGGGGGAAGAGAGGGAGAGAGAGCAGGAAAGGGGAAGAGAGAAAGGGAAAGAGAGAATCCCAAGCAGGCTCCACGCTCAGTGTGGAGCCTGATACAGGGCTCGATCTCTGTGAGATGATGACCAGAGATGGAAACTTTGACTGGTCACCCAGGTGCCCTGTAATTTGCTTGCTTTTAACAAAAATCTTATTTCAGAGTTTCCCTTTGTGTATTTAAGAAGATAACATAGCACTTGACAAGAAAATCCCTCAGTTTTGACAACCATGGGAATTGCACCTACGAAGGCTCTCTTTTGAAAGTAGACACGGGGATGTCTGTAAGCCAAGTAACTTAGCAATCATTTTTAGAGTGGAAAAAATTAGAGGATCAGTAGAGTGAGTACTCAAAGGAAAGTGGGGAGCAGTAGTCTTTTGTTTAAGTGCCTTTAATTTTTCATCATCTTTAATTTTTCATTAGTTTTTTGCAATGAATCTTTTAATGAAACTACTTTGAAATTTTGAAAACTTTTGGAGGCTTCTGCTTGCCAATTAGAACAGGTATCCTACTCTGTTTAATTTGGGGGCCCTTGATTTTAACTATACTTCTTAAATGATCTTATCTAATTGGAATGTTTCAAATAATGGTCATTATATTTCTAGGCTGTAATTCTCCTGAGGGTTGGAAACACTTTGGAAGGATGCTGGCCTTAATTTGTATTAAGTTGACCTAGATTTTTTTTATTCAAGTATAATTAATAGACAGTGTTGTATTCATTTCAGGTGTACAATATAATGATTCAACAACTCTATACATTACTTAGTGCCCATTATGATAAGTGCATTCTTAATCCTCTTCACCTATTTCATCCAACAACCTAACATCTGGCACCTACCAGTTTGTTCCCTATATTTAAGTCTTTTTGTTTGTTTGTTTGTTTGTTTGTCCTTCTTTTCTTTTGCTTCTTTATTTCATTGTTTCTTAAATTACACATAAGAGTATAATCATATGGTACTGGTCTTTTTTTGACTTATTTCACTTAGCATTATAACTTCAAGATCCATCCATGTTGTTGCAAATGGAAAGATTTCATTATTTTTTATGGATGAGTAATGTCTATTGTATATATACACAACAATTTTCTGTATCTATTCATCATTAGATATACACTTAGGTTGCTTCCATATCTTAGCTATTGTAAATGATGCTGCAATAAAAATAGGGGTGTATATATTTTTTTCAAATAAGTGTTTTCATTTTCTTTGGGTAAATACCCAGGAGTGGAATTATTGGATCATATGATAATTCTATTTTTAATTTTTTGAAGAACCTCTGTACTGCTTTTCACAGTCGCTGCACCTGCTTGCATTCAGAACAAGAGTGCACAAGGGTTCCTTTTTATCCACATTCTCACCAACACTTAATTCTTGACTTTTTGATTTGATTTTATTTTTTTTAATTCAAAATAGTTTATTTTCAAATTGGTTTACATAAAACACCCAGTGTTCATCCCAACATGTGCCCTTTTTTAATGCCCATCACCCCCTCTCCCCCCCCCATCTCCCTCACCCTCAGTTTGTTCTTAGTCTTTGAGAGTCTCTTATGTTTTATCTCCCTCCCTCTCTGTGTCTTTTTTTTCTTTCCCCTCTTCCCCTCCCCCTGGTTTTTGCTTAGTCTCACCAAGTCCACCTATTCGTGGAAACATATGGTATCTGTCTTTTTCTGACTGACTTATTTCACTTAACATAATACCCTCCAGTTCCATCCATGTTGCTACGCATGGCCAGATTTCATTTTTTCTCATTGCCACATAGTAGTCCATTGTATATTAGCCATTCTGTCAGATGTGAGGTAATATGTCATTATTGTTTTGATTTGTAATCCTCTGATGATTAATAATGTTGAGCATTTTTCTATTTGTATGTTGGCCATTTGTATGTCCTCTTTGAAAAAAATATGTATTCATGTTCTATGCCCATTTTTATTGGACTGCTTGATTTTTCTTTTTGGGGTTGAATACTATAAGTTCTTTCTGCATTTTGGATATTAGTCTCTTATCAGATACATTATTTTCAGATATTGTCTCACATTCAGTAAGTTGCCGTTTGTGATGATGCAAAATTGTTTTTTTTTTTATAGTCCCAATACTTTAATTTTCTTTTTGTTTTCCTTGCCAGAGGAGACATACATCAAAAAATTTTGCATGGCATATGTCCAAGAGACTGGCAGTAGCCTATTATTTTCTTCTAGGAAAGTAATGGTTTCAGGCATCACATTTAGGTCTTTAATCCATTTTGAGATTATTTTTGTGTATGGTGTAAAAATTGGCCCAGTTTCATTCTTCTGCCTATAGCTGTTCAGTTTTCCCAGCATCATTTGTTGAAGTGATTGTCTTTTTTCCCATTGTACTTCTTGCCTCCTTGGTAGTACATTAATTGGGTATATAATCGTGGGTTTATTTCTGGATTCTGGGTTTTGTTCCATTGATCTACACATCTATTTTTGTGCCAGTGTTACTACACAAAGTGTTACTACAACTTTGTAGTACATCCTGAAATCTGGGATTGTGATATCTCCAGTTTTGTTTTTTCTTTTCCAAGATTGCTTTGTTTGTTTTTCTATTCCAAGATTGCTTTGCGTTACTACACAAAGTGTTACTACAATTTGGTAGTACATCTTAAAATCTGGGATTGTAATATCTCCAGTTTTGTTTTTCTTTTCCAAGATTGCTTTCGCTATTCGAGTTCTTTTGAGATCCCATACAAAGTTTAGGATTATTCATTCTACCTTTGTGAAAAATGCTGTTGGTATTTTGATAGGAATTGCATTAAATCTGTATATTGCTTTGGGTAGTGTAAACATTTTCAGAATATTGGTTTTCCCAATCCAAGAACATAGAATATCTTTCCATTTATGTGATCATCTTCAATTTCTTTAATCATTGTTTTATAGTTTTTGGAGTACAGGTCTTTCACCTCCTTGGTTAAGTTTATTCCTAAGTATTTCATTCTTTTTGTTGCAATTATAAATGGGATTGTTTTCTTAATTCCTTTTCCTACTATTTCATTATCAGTGTATAGAAATGCAACAGATTTCTGTACGTGAATTTTGTATCCTTTGACTTTACTGAATTTCAGTTCTAGTAGTTTTAGTATGGAGTTTTTAGGGTTTTCCATATATATATAGTATCGTATTATCTGTAAATTTGAAAGTTTTACTTCTTTCTTACCAAATTGCATGCCTCTTATTTTCCTTCTGTAATTACTGTAGCTAGGAATTCCAGTGCTATCTTAAATAAAAATAGAGAGAGTGGACATCTTTGTCTTCTCACTGGTGTTAAAGGAAAAACTTAGTTTTTCAGCACTGAATATTATGCCAGGTGTGCGTTTTTCATATATTGCCTTTATGTTGAAGTAGGTTCACTGTAAGCTCACATTTATAATAAATGGAGGTTGTGCTTTTCAAATGCTTTTCCAACATAAATTATCATGTTTTATTTTTCCTTTCTCTTTTCGATGTGATGTGTCATGTTGATTAATTTGCAAATATTGATCCACTCTCATATATCTGGAATAAATCCCAGTTGATTATGGTGAATAATTTTTTTAAATGTATCAATGGATTCAGTTTCCTAATATTTTGTTGAGGATTTTTGCATGTATGTTCATTGGAGATATTGGCCTGTAGTTTTCTTTTTTCTTTCTTTTTTTTTTTTTTGTAGGGTCTTTACCTGATTTTTTTTTTGTTATGGTAATATTGGCCTCATATATATAACTTTAGTTTTATTTCATCTTCTATTTTTTGGAATCATTTGAGAATAATAGTTATTGCTCTTTATTTGTTTATTTATTTTTAATTAACTTTTTAATGTTTATTTATTTCTAAGAGAAAGACAGAGGGTGAGCAGGAGAAAGGCAGAGAGAGAGGGAGACACAAAATCAGAAGCAGGTTCCAGGCTCTGAGATCTCAGCACAGAGCCTGATGAGGGCCTCGAACCCACGAACTGTGAAATGATGACCTGAGCTGAAATCAGATGCTTAACGGACCGAGCCACCCAGGTGTCCTAGTTATTACTCTTTAGATGTTTGGTAGAATCTATCTATGGAGCCATCTGGCCCTGCACTTTGTTCATTGCAAATTTTTTGATTACTGAATCAATTTAATTGCTAGTCATCGATGTGTTCAAATTTTCAATTTCTCTCTGATTCAGTTTTGGCAGGTTATATATTTCTAGGAATTTATACATTTCCTCTAGGTTAGCTAATTATTTTGCTTATAATTTTTCAAAATTCTTTGTATTTCTATACCAAATAATTGACATTTAATTCTATAATTGTTTGTATTTTCAAGGTATCAGGTATAGTTATTTATCCTCTTTGATTTCTGGATTTATTTAAGTGAGTCCACCCCTTCACCCCCCCTTTTTTTTCTTTGATGAGGCTGCTAAATGTTTGTCAATTTTGTTGATCTGTTTAAAGAATCAACTCCTGGTTTCATTGTTCTATTATATCTTTGGCCTTTATTTCATTTATTTCTGTTTTAATTTTTATTATTTCCTTCCTTCTACTGACTTTGAGCTCTCTTACCTGTAAAGTTAAGTTGTCTATTTGACATTTCTCTTTCTTCTTCAGATAGACCCATATGCTATAATCTTTCCTCTTAGAATAGCTTTTGCTTTATCTCTAAGGTTTTGAATTATTGTGTTTTGATTTTCATTTGTCTGCATGTATTTTTGAATTTCCTCCTTGATTTCTTGTTTGATTCATTCATTGTTTAGTAGCAAGTTATTTAGCCTCCATGTATTTAATGTATTCTTTCTAGATTTTTTTCTTGTTATTGAATATCAGTTTCATACTGTTGTGGTTGGAAAAAATGCATTATATGATTTTAATTTTTTGAATTTGTTAACCCTTTTTTGTGGCATAACATGTGGTCTATTCTGGAGGATGTTCCATGCACACTTGGAAATAATGTGTAATCTGTTTTTGGATGAAATGTTGGAATATATCTGTTAAATCTATCTGGTCCAGAGTGTCATTCAAAGCCACTATTTCTTTGTTGATTTTCTGTCTGGATGATCTGTCCATTAATGAATGCGTGGTGTTATAATCCCCTAGTATTATGTATTGTTACTGATTTCTTCCTTTATGGCTGTTAATAGTTGTTTTATGTGTTTGCATGCTTCTGTGTTGGGTGCATACATATTTACAATTTTTATCTCTTCTCGTTGAATTGTCTCCTTTATGATTTGTAATATTGTTCTTTGTACTTTGATAAAGTATTTTTATATTTTCTCCTATAAGTATTGTTACCTCAGCTTTCTTTTCACTTCCATTTGCACAATTAATGTTTAGCCGTCTCTTCACTTTAATCTACATATGTCTCTAGGTCTGCAATTATTCTCTCGTAGGCATCATATAGATGGATCTTGCTTTTTTATTCATTTAGGCACCCAATATATTTTGATTGGATCATTTAGTCTATTTACATTCAAAGTAATTATTTATAGGTGTGAACTTATTACAATTTTGTTACTTGTATTACAGTTGTTTTTGTAGTTCTTCTCTTTTCCTTTTTCCTCTCTCTTGCTGTTTGATGGTTTTCTTAGACATATGCTTGGATTCCTTTTTTTTTTATTTTCTGAATACCTTTGCAGGGATTTTATTTCTGCTTACCATTGGGCTAATATGTAACATCATATTTATATAGCATTCCACATTAGGTTGATGGTCACTTAAATTTAAACCTATTCTAAAGCACTAAAATTTTATATCCTTTTCCATGTTTTATGTATATGATATCATACTTTAAATCCTTTTATTTCGAGAATCCCTGGACTGTTACTTAGATAATATTGATTTTCTTCCTTTTGTGCTTTAATTTCTATATTGGTTTTAAAAGCTATTAATTTACTACTTTTATAAGGTTTGTAGTAATGGTGTTTTTTTTCCGTTTCCATTAGAAAATTGTGACCTTTTCTTTCCTCTCAGAGAATTCCCTTTAATGTTGCTTATAAGGTTGATTTAAAGGTGATAAAATCCTTTACATTTTGTTTGTCTAGGAAACCCTTTATCTCTCCTATTCTGAATGATACCTTTGCTGAATAGAATATTCTTTGTTGCCGATTTTTACTTTCAGCACTTTGATTATATCGTGCCACTTCCTTCTGGCCTTCAAAGTTTCTGCTGAAAAGTCAGCTGATAACCACATAGGGTTTCCCTTGTATATAATTGTATCCTTTTCCCCAGCTAGTTTTAAAATACTCTCTTTGACACTACTTTTTCCAATTTTATTTATTTTGTATCTTGGTGTGGAGCTCCTGAATTGATTTTGTTAGAGGCTCCCTGTAAATCCTGGATTTGGATGTCCATTTCCTTCCCCAGATTAAGAAAGTTTCAGTTATTATTTTTTAAAATAAACTTTCTGCAACTTTTCTCTCTCTTCTCCCTCTGAGATCCTTATATTGCAAATGTTATTATTCTTGATGTTGTTGCTGAATTCTCCTAACCTATTCTCATTTTTATTAGTTTTTTTTTTCTTTTTGCTGTTTACTGGTTTGTTTCTCATTACTCTGTCTTCCATGTGGTTGAATTGTTCTTCTACTTCCTCTACTTTACTATTTATTCCATTTACTGTATTTTTATCTTAAGTATTCAGTTATTCATCTCTGTTTTTTTTAATTTACATTTTCTATCTTTTTGTTGAAGGTCTCACTGAGATGCTCCACTCTTTTTTCAAAGCTAATAAATGTGTTTATGAGTATTACTTTGAATTTTCTATCAGGCATATTTCTTATCCTCATTTCACTTAGCTTTTTTGCTGTGGTTTTTCATATTCTTTAATTTGGGACATATTCCTCTGTCTTCTCATTTTGTCTAACTCTCTGTGTTTGTTTCTATGTATTAGGAAAGTCAACTATGTCTCCTGCTTTTTAGAGTAGTGGCCTTATAAAGATGAGGTCCTGTAGTGCCCTGTGGCACAAAGTCTTTTGTTCATCAGAACCAAGCACTTCAGGTGTGTTTTTTCCCCATATGTGTGTTCCATGTACCCTACTGTTGTGGTTTAGCTGCATTTAACTTCAGTCCAGTTGGCTGCAATGACTCTCTTCAACTGTTTTGGAAAGGGTTTAATCCCTGTTCTGTTAAAGGACTAGTCTGGGGGCCTCTTGGACTTGACTTGTGTCAGGTTAGATGTCTGCCCTCATCCCAGTTTCCAGAAGTGCAGTTGCACCAATGTGTAGGGTGTTCTTCCTGTTTTTTCCCATAAGAGGCTTTCATTGGTGGGTTGGTCCTATAGTTTTCTACAGGGCCAGTTTTCTGCCCCCAGTTCATCTGTTGGTATTGCAGTGACCTCAAACTACAGGGTTCTCTCTTTATGCTGCCTCTGTGATGTTTTTGTTGGTGGGTGGGGTGGCTTTTTAGTTCAGATGTCTGCCCCCAGCCCGTATTAGAGCCTGCAGTTGAACTAGTGTTTGCATTTATATTCCTTTTTCCTAAGGGCGAGTCACTTTAGGGTGGTACTCATAGGGCGTGTGGTGTTAGCCAGCTATGTGGAGTGTGCTCATGCTGGTTCTCACAGGTGTCCTGTTATCTTGACTTGGGGAGGTGGGAGGGATAGACGCGGTGCCTGCCAACTCTTTTGTTCTTAGGAAATCGTCTAAATGTCCATGTTACTTCAGCACAAGTTCTGAGATTAGTAAATAAATCTTCCATATACCTCAGGCACTCTTCAAACTGCTGCTTCTATGCCATATCTCTGGAAGGTTGTTCATTGTGCTATATATTTCAGGGTGGTGATATAGTTTCCTATCACTTTCTAGCTCTTCCAGAGCCAAGCTCACTAATATTTGAAATACAAGATTTAAGCCTCAGTGATTGTAAAAGCTCACAAAGTTAAGCTCCACTGCTTTTGAAAGCCAAATGTTATTGTAATTTGTCTTCCCAGTGCAGGTCCTCCATGTCTGGGGTGCACAGTGTGGAGTCTATTCCTCTCCCTTCTGTGGTGCCCCTCCCATTTGTGGTCGTCTCTTCAGAAGTTTGATTTCTGACTGAGTCTCTGCCCCCTTACCATTTGTTATGTGGCTTCCTCTTTATGATTAATGGTGGAGAGTCTGTTCTACCTTGCTTCAAGTTGTTTTCTGGGTTAGTAGTACTGATGTGGCTGTTATATAGGTACATTTGGGACAATGTGAGCCTAGGATCCTCCTACTCCACCATTTTCAAAGTTAACACACAGTTTTGTCCAGCTATATATAACTGTGAAAGGGATGAAACTCACACACACGTCTGGCCTTATTTGGGGGCACCAACCTGATAATAACTAAGCCAATTTTCTCAGGACACAGAATAAGCTTAGTAAGATACTACTAAGATATCTGCGACTTCTGAGAAAATATTTCTTAGACATGAAATAAACAAGTGTGCTAGAAGGTGCCATGCTTAACTCTAGAATTTAACAATTCCATTAGTTTAACGTTTGAGTTTCTTGGATCTGACCTAATAACCAAAACGGATATGCTGTAGGGCTGGTGACTGTGTGTGTTTTACAGTGTACTTTATTGTATGGAAGTTTTCTTGAGTTTGGCAGGTAACCTACTGTCAATATAACCCATTCTGTGACAAATTATCCTATCACAGAAGTTTTCTTGAAGTGGTATGCACTCTAACAGCTTTTAAATGCTCAACATGTGCCCTCCGATTTTTGTTGCTTTTTGGTCTCTAAGATCCCCTTTACATTGAACAAGACAAACAAACATGCGCACTATAATGTATCAGCAGTAACCAAGAGAGGTTACTGTCCTGGACACAAGAAGGACCTGTGTAAGCCCCCACTAATTTCTATGGAAATTTTCTGAGGTTTTCCACCTGGGGGATTGTATTCTGAAAGACTAAGTACTTGGATCCTGGCACACCCTTATGAGAGTTCAGTTGGACTCTGGGCAAAATTGACAGTTCAACAGAGCTCCATGAAAAACTGTTAGCTCATCTGGGCTCCAGGCAAATATGTCAGCTCAGTTGGCTCTGGGTATAATCATTTGCCAGCTCAAGCTGACACACTATGTAAAGGAAAGCCAATTGTATCAGGAGCTCAAGTCCAAAATAGAGATAAGCTCAGAATTGAGAGGATCTTATCCACAGCCCTCAGAAAAGGTGAGAGAGACAGTGAACACAAAATATTTGGGTACCACGCCTGTTTTTCTCATCCCCAAATACTGCTAGAAGTTGGCTTCAGATGCCACCACTGCCACCAAAACTGTTAAACAACAAAAATTCAACCAAGTAAATTTTAAAAATCTAATTGGCTTTATTATTTCATGAGTTGGGCAGCATCTCATCTAGCAAGTAGAAGGGAACTCCAAAGGGCTACAGAAAATGAAAAGTTTTTAATGGTAGAGAGGAAATGAGAAAAAGGAAAGAAAACTCCATTGTTTTAGGCAAGGCCACCCTCTTAAAGGGAACAGAAAGCATCTATCAATAAATTTCTTAGTGCTGACCATGCAGGAAATTTCCATGTTGACTGGTAAAACTTACATTTTGGGGGTGGGAGTAGGGGGTGGGCAAAAGCGAAGTTAGGTTAGGTATTAAGTCTTAGTTTACTGACTTGAGGCCTTAATCTAAGTGATGATATTTTAGATCTGTGGTTTTCTTTTTTAACTTGTTTTTATTTTAATAAGAGATAGTTAACATGCAAGGTTATATTAGTTTCAGTTGTAATATATAGTAATTCAACAGTTCCATATATCACCCTGTGTTCATCTTGACAAGTGCATTCCTTAATTCCCATCACCTATTTCACCTGTCTCTCCACCTCCTTCCCCTCTGGTAGTCATCAGATTGGTCTCTATTATTAAGAGTTTGTTTCTTGCTTTGTTGTTTTATTTTTACTTATTTTTATTTTTTAATGTTTATTTTTGAGAGAGAGACAGAGACAGAGACAGAGTGTTAGTGGGAGAGGGGCAGAGAAAGAGGGAGACATAGTGTCTGAAGCAGGCTCCAGGCTCGAACTGTCAGCACAGAGGCTGATGTGGGGCTTGAACTCACAGACCATGAGATCATGACCTGGTCATGATCAGCATGCTTAACCAACTGAGCCATCCAGGCAACCATGTTGTTTTCTTTTAAAAACAACTATTGACTTAAGTTTCCTAAGATATTTCTAATGTTAATATTTTTATTGTGAGAAAATATAAAGAACAAAAAATACTATTTTAATAATTTTTAAGTGTACAGTTCAGTTGCCTGAAGTACATTCACATTGTTTTGCAATCATCATCACTATCCATTTCAATAACTCTTTTATCATTCCATATTGAAACTCTGTATCCATTAAATAATAACTCTCCATTCCATCTTCCTCAAACCTTTATAACTACTGTTCTACTTTCTGTCACTATGAATTTGGCTACCCTAGGTAGGTCGCATAAGTGGCAGCACACAGTGTTTGTCTTTTTGGGTCTGGCTTATTTCACGTAGCTACGTTCTTCAAAGATCATTCATGTTGTAATATGTATCAGGATTTCATTTCCTTTTTTAAAAATATGTTTTAAATAGAAATTGTGTATATTTAAGATACAAAATAAGATTACATGTCATCTCCTCACATAGTTACCGTTTTCTCTTTTGTGATGAGATCTCCTGAAGTCTACTCTCATAACATATTAGCATTGTGCAGTATAGTATTAGTGTGTATAGTCATCATTCCCATATAGTAGTCACTAGACTCATTGATCCTATATAACTAAAATTGTGTACTCCATGACAACATCTCTCCTTTACCACCTCACTCAGTCCCAGGTAACCACCATTTTAATCTGCGTCTGAATTCAAGTTTTGTTTTGTTTCTTTTTTTTAATTTTTTTTTAAATGTTTATTTATCTTTGAGAGAGAGAGACAGACAGAGCATGAGCAGGGGAGGGCCACAGACAGAGAGGGAGACACAGAATCTGAAACAGGCTCCAGGCTCTGAGCTGTCAGCAAAGAGCCCGACGCGGGGCTTGAACTCGGGAACGGTGAGATCATGACCTGAGCCGAAGTCGGACACTCAACCGACTGAGCCACCCAGGCGCCCCTGAATTCAAGTTTTTAAAAAAATATTATAGATTCTATACATAAGATCATATCGTACCTGACATTCTCTGTCTGTCTTATTTCACTTAGCAAAATGTTCTCAAAGTTCATCCATGTTGCCACAAATGGTAGGAATAACTTCATCTCCTGGCTGAACAATATTCCATTGTGTGTGTGTATATATAATATACACATAATCTTTATCCATTCGTCTGCTGACATTTGAGTTGTTTTTATGTCTTGAGTATTGTGAATAATCCTGCAGTAAACAGGGGATGACAGATATCTCTGAGATATTTTTTTTTTTTTTTTGAGATGGAATCTGATGACCAAGCAGGCAGCCCTGGGAATTCCGGCGTCTCTGGCATCTCCGCCCTGCCGGCCTCAGTGTCTTTATTTAAAGGTAGTGAGTTACATTACAGCAATGAGTGACAGCCTATCAGTAAGCATAGTTTGAACAATAATGTGTTATATCGGTAAAGCGGCGAGTCTTGCAAGTTGTTTTCAAGTTAGTTAGCTGGGGGAGAGGACAGGAAGTTACCTGGGCCTGACTATGTTAATTATCTATAAACAGGCCAGGAGTCATTGCCTATTCTTCCAATTACAATGGGGGAGGTCCAACCCGTCTGGCAAGGACAGAATTCCCAATGCTTGTCCTTTAATTTGACTTCATTTTGATATATCTTAGAAGTGGGATTGCTGAATCATGTTATTAATTATATTATTATTATTCTATTCTATTATTAATTTTTATGGTACTTTTTAATGAGATATAATTGATACACAGCATGTATAAATTTCACGTGACAAAATAAAAACTTGACTTACATATATTGTGAAATAATTACCACAGTAAGTTAACATCCATCACTTTATATAGCCATTATTTTATTTTTATTTATTTATTTATTTATTTTTTAATTTAAAATAGTTTATTTTCAAATTGGTTTACATAAAACACCCAGTGTTAATCCCAACATGTGCCCTTATTTAATGCCCATCACCCCCTCTCCCCCCCCATCTCCCTCACCCTCAGTTTGTTCTTAGTCTTTGAGAGTCTCTTATGTTTTATCTCCCTCCCTCTCTGTGTCTTTTTTTTTTCTTTCCCCTCTTCCCCTCCCCCTGGTTTTTGCTTAGTCTCACCAAGTCCACCTATTCGTGGAAACATATGGTATCTGTCTTTTTCTGACTGACTTATTTCACTTAACATAATACCCTCCAGTTCCATCCATGTTGCTACGCATGGCCAGATTTCATTTTTTCTCATTGCCACATAGTAGTCCATTGTATATATGTACCACATCTTCTTTATCCACTCGTCAGTTGATGGGCACTTAGTTTCTTTCCATGTTTTGGCTATTGTCGAAAGTGCTGCTATGAACATTAGGGTACATGTGCTCCTATGCATCAGCAATCCTGTGTCTCTTGGGTAGATTCCTAGCAGGGCTATTGCTGGATCATAGGGTAGCTCTATTTTCATTTTTTTGAGGAACCTCCACACCGTTTTCCAGAGTGGCTGCACCAGTTTGCATTCCTACCAACAATGTAGGAGGGTTCCTACTTCTCCACATCCTCGCCAGCATCTATAGTTTCCTGATTTGTTTATTTTAGCCACTCTGACTGGTGTGAGGTGGTATCACAGTGTGGTTTTGATTTGTATTTCCCTGATGATGAGTGACATTGAACATCGTTTCAAGTGTCTATTTGCCATCTGAATGTCCTCTTTGGAGAAGTGTCTATTCATATCTTCCGCCCATTTCTTCACTGGGTTGTTTGTTTTTCGGGTGAGGAGTTTGGTAAGTTCTTTATAGATTTTAGATATTAGTCCTTTATCCGATATGTCATTTGCGATGATCTTTTCCCATTCGTTGGTTGCCTATTCGTTTTGTTGGTTGTTTCTTTTGCTGTGCAGAAGTTTTTTATCTTGATGAAGTCCCAATAGTTCATCTTCGCTTTTAATTCCCTTGCCTTTGGAGACGTGTTAAGTAAGCCATTTTTTATCTCCGATGAAATCTTTTAATTATTTACTCTCTTAGCAACTTTCAAATACATCATACACCAGTGATAACTATAATAATCGTGTTGTTTTTGCTCCGAATTGCTTTGAATTTTTTTGTCTTTTGTGGTTCCATATGAATTTTGGATTTAAAAATAAATACTTCTGTAAAAACTGTCATTGGAATTTATGAGAGACTGCATTGATCTGTAGATTGACTTGGGTAGTATGAACATTTTAACAATATTAAGTCTGCTTCATGAACAGCAGATATCTCCAATTTTTGGAGTGTCTTACTCAATTTCTTTCTTCAGTGTTTTATAACTTTCAGGGTACAGATCTCTCATTTCTTGGAAAATTAATTCCTATGTTATTGTTCTTATGCTGCTATAAATGGAGTTGTTTCCATTACTTCTTTTTCGAATATTTTGTGGTTACTATAGAGAAATACAATTGAATTGTGTATGTTGATTTTGAACCCTAAAACTTTATTGAATTTTTGTTTTGTTTTGTTTTTAAGTTATAACAGTTTTTCTATCTGTGAGATCATGTCATTTGCTAACAGAAAATATCACCTCTTCCTTTTGGATTTCAATGCATTTTATTTCTTTTTCATACCTAATTACTCTGGCTAAGACTTTTAGTACTATAAAGAAAAAAGTGTTTAGAATTGAGATGTATATGTTATTCTTGTCATTGACAGAAAAGTGTTTACCATGATGTTAGCTGTGGGCTGGTCATATATGGCCTTTATTACTTTTGAGGTACATACCCTTTATACTCACTTTGTTGATAGTTTTTATCGAAATTATGTGAAAAATTTTTAAATGATTTTTCTGCATCTATTGAAATAATTATATGACTTTTATCCTTCATTCTTTCCATATGGTGTAAAATATTTACAGATTTGTGTATGTTGAAAAACAATTACATTCCAGAAATTAATCCCACCATTGATCATAGTGTTTGGCACTTTTAACGTGCTGGTGCATTTGGGTCACTAGTGTTTTGTTGAGATTATTGCCACTTATGTTCATTAGAGTTATTGGACTGTGATTTTCTTTTCTCATAGTGTCCTTATCTGACTGTGACATAAAAAGAATGCTGGCCTTGTGCAATGAGTTTGAAGGTGTTCCTTCCTCTTTCATTTTTTGAAAGACTTTTAGCATTTTTATTGACATTAATTTTTCTTTAAATATTTGGTAGAATTAATCACTGAAGCCATTAATTGGTAGGTTTTTATTTATTGGAAGATTTTTTTATTATTGATGCAATCTCCTTTCTCCCTATTTATCTGTTCACAACTTCTATTTCTTTATAATTCAGACTTTATAGGTTGTATACTTCTGGGGAAATATTCATTTCTCATATGCTATCAAATTTATTGGCATATTAATGTCCATGGTAGTTTCTAATGATCCTTTGTATTTCTGTGGTTATGTTTGCTGTTTCATTTCTAATTTTACCTCTCTGAGTCCTCCTTTTTTGCCTTAGTCTAACTAAAGATTTGTTAATTAGTTTATATTCTCAAAAAAACAACCCAACACTTATTTTTATTGATTTTTCTAGATTTTATTTCTCTTCTGATCTGTATTATTGACATTTTTGTTAACTTTAGGTTTAGATTTTGTTCATGAGGTTTAAAGTTTGGTTGTTTATTTAAGATGTTTCTTTTTTGTGTTTGTTTGTTTGTTTATTCTTTTATTTTTGAGAGAAAGAGAGCACAAGCAGAAGAGGGGCAGAAAGAAAGAGGGAGACACAGAGTCTGAAGCAGGCTCCAGGCTTTGAGCTGTCAGTGCAGAGTCCAAAATGGGGCTCAAATTCACAAACAATGATATCATGACCTGAGCCAAAGTCGGAAACTTATCCAACTGAGCAACCTGGGTACCCCAAGATGTTTCTTTTTCGTAATATAAGCATTTATTGCTCTCGCCTTACTCTTAGAACTGCTTTTAATATATACCATAAGTTTTAGTATTGCTGTGTTTTCATTTTCGTTATTTAACATACTGCATTATATTAGTTTAAGTTGTATAATAGATCTGCATAACTTTTCAGGATAACTTTTTATTTTCCTTTTGATTTCTTCTTTGACTCATTTTTGTTTAGCAGTGTTTCGTTTAATTTTTACATATTTTTTTCAGTTTTCCTTTTGTTATTGATTTCTAGTTATATACTGATATGGTAAGAAAACATACTTGATATGATTTCAATCTTCTTAAATTTCTTAAGATGTATTTTTGGCCTAGAATAAGATCTATTCTGGGGTATTGATCCATATGAACTTGAAAAAAGTGTATTTTACTGTCGTTGGATGGAATACACTGTATATATCTTTTAGGCCCATTTGGTCTATAGAATTGTTCAAATCTGCTATTTCCTTATTGATTTTCTGATTAGATGTGCAATCCATTGTTGAAAGTAAGATATCTTACTATTACTGTATTAACGTCTGTTTCTCTCTTGGGTTCTGGAAATATTTTCTGAAAATATTTAGATCCTCCAATTTGGGTGTATACATATTTACAGTATTTATATCTTCATTATGAATTAACCACTTTATCGTTATATAACAGCCTTATCTGTCCCTCTTGATAATTGTTTTAATGTAAAGTCTATTTTGTCTGATGCAAATATAATTGTTCATGCTCTTCATTGATCTCCATTTGCATAGGATATCTTTTTCTATCCTTTCACTTTCTATCTGTGTTCTTAAAATTAAAGTGGATACACTTGCAGTGAGTATAGTATATCTTATAGAAAATTCTAGTCACTATGTTGGACACCTGAAACAAATGCAAAATTGTGTTTTAAATATATTCAAGTTAATAATTAAAAAACATAATAATTATTAATTTAAGTAACTTCTAATGTCAAAAACTAAAAACTAATAAAGTGTCTCTTATGGGTAGCGCATTAAAGGAACTTTTTAAATCCATTCGGCCACCTTGTATATTTTGAAGATTTTAATCCATTTGCACTTAGTTATTTATGAGTAAGGTTTATTACTTTCATTTTGTTCACTGTTTTCTGACCGTTTTCTAGTTATTTTGTTCTCTTCACTCTTGCTGTTTTTGAGATTTAATTTTTTTTTTCTGTAGTGGCATGCTTTGATATATTTCAGTTTATGTTGTTTATCTATTCCAGGTTTTTAATTTTGGGTTAAAATTAATTTTACAAAAGCATCTTATATAAGGGGGGAGGAAATAATATGGTGCAGAAGTAGAGGGACTCTGGGCTTTTTGTTTAGTCCCTCAAACACAGCTGTATTGAGATAAGATCACTTGGAACACACAGAAAATTAATCTGCAGACTAGCAGGAGGATCTCTACAGTTGGAGGGAGACAGTGTGGCAGGGGCAAGGTGTGTGGAAGTGAATTGAGAGAGAGAAAAATGGTGGTGCTGCTGGGGGTGGAAATCCTTTCCAATGAGAGAGACAAAAGAGGAAGGCGAGGAGATAAGAGAGTGAGGCATCAATTTGCACAAGAGGAAAACCTCTCTAGACCACTGACTGGGTAGCGAGAAGTACTGAATAACATAGGTTGTTTTTTGTTTTGTTTGGTTTGGTTTGCAAACAGCATTTGAAGCTCAAACTCTGAGGTTTTGGAAATGCGTGGCTTTCTTCAGAGCAGAACTTTGCCCCATGTTCCTAAGGTGGGGGGAGCCACCCTGGAAGGCATATAACGGTGCAGATCTCCAGAGCACATTAGAAAACATTTCCCTTTCTGGAGTACCTTTGGAAGATCATGTATTGCCTCCCAAAGGATAAAAGAGACTGCAGGCACCAGCCAAAAGCCTTTCATCAATTGGAGACACAGGCACATCCAGAGGGAGTAAAACACTGCTTTTAGCAGTGCTACGCAATAGGTACCACACGCTGCACAGATGTGGGACTGTTTTCAGAGACAAAGGACTTCAGACACAGCAACAGAGGCTTTACTCTGGAAGACAGGTGTGGGTGCACATGGTACTGAATCCTTTAAGACTTTGAGTTTTGAATCCAGCCACAGGCCAAAGAAGAAACACAGGAGAGTTGTGGTGCAGGGCAAGCTGATTGCCCTTGCTATTCTGTGAGGCCCACCTGAACAGCAGGGGGTGTGAAATCCCTTGTCAGGGAATGAGAGATTGGGATTGAGACATTTTCCCCCAACAGCAACAAGGTGAGACTTCAGAGAGTACAAAAGCGGTCCACAATGGAGGCAGTGCCCATATACCCCTCTGCCTCCAGTGCCTGGGCAACTGCTTATTTACTGGGGTAAAACTGACTCTGAATTAATGCAGCGAGACCTAATCTCCAGAAGACCAACACAGCCAGCACCCCGCATGCATCAAGTGTACTGAAAATCCAGTGCTTCAAAATTAAATCTGGAGTTCTGCTGGAAATAGGACCAGGCTTACCTTTTTATGTTTTTTTTCTTTGTTTTTTTTTTTTTTCTTTCTTTTGGAATCAGACTCATAGTTTCTTGTTTCTTTGTTTGTTTGTTTGTTTTTCATTTCTGTTTCTTTTCCTTTTGGGGATCAGGCTTCCTTCTTTTCATTCTTTCTTTTTTTCTTCTTTTCTTCTTCTTTTTACTTTTCTTTTTGTTTGAATTAGCCTTATAGATTTTTATTCTGCTTGGATTTTTTTTTTGTTCCTTTTCTTTTTATTTTTTGGGAGGTCAGGATTTTTTTTCTTTTTCTTATCTTTTTCCAAGCTTAATCAAACAACAACAAAAAATGAAACATACCTATTAATAGGCCCAAGTACTCCCCACTGCAAGCAAGTAAAACCTCTGCTAGGAAAGAGCAGTCAAAATGCATCAGTGGAGTGGACACAGCAGACGACAGAAACATTTATTGAAATTCCAGGCCCTGTACAGTGTATGCCCTTTTTTAATATAGCAGTAATCTCAGGTGTAGGAAACATAACAAGCTTTTAAAACATGCAAAAGACAGAAACTTAGCCCAAATCATAAGATGAGCAAATTCTCACCAAATGAAAGGTCAAGAAGAAATCATAGCCAGGGACATGCTCAAAACAGATATATGAAATACATCTGAATAAGAATTTAGAACAAGAGTCATAAGATTACTAGCTAGGCTTTCAGAAAAAAGCATACAGGACACCAGAGAAATGCTTGCTGCAGAGATCGAAGACCTGAAAACTAGTCAGGCTGAAATAAATACAATAATTGAGAGGTAAAGCTGAATGGATACAGTAACAATAACGATTTAAAAAACAGAGGAGAGAATAGGTGATATAAAGGATAAAAGTATGGAAAATAATGAAGATGAAAGAAGAGGGAAAGAAACTGTTAGATCATGAGGGGAGACCTAGAGAACTTAGTGATTCCATAAAATGAAACAATATCTGTATCATAGGAGGGCCAGAAGAAGAGTGTGAAAAAGGGGCAGAAGGTTTATTTCAACAAATTATAGTTGAGGACTTCGTGAATTGGGGGAAGGAAACAAGCATTCAAGTACAAGAGGCACAAATAACTCCCCTCAAAATCAACAAAAATGGGTCAACACCAGGACCTATCACAGTGAAACTTGCAAAATACAAAATTAAGAGAATTCTGAAATCAGTTAGGGACAAAAGGTCCTTAACTTACTAGGGTAGACACATAGGATTAGCAGTAAACTTGTCCACTGAATCTTGGCAGGCCAGAAGGGAGTAACAATGTGTTGAATGAGGAAAATATGCAGTCAAGGATTTATCCAACAAAGCTGCTGTTCAGAATACAAGAAGAGATAAAGATTTTCCAAGAAAACCAAAACTAAAGGAGTTTGTGACACTAAACCAGCCCTGCAATAAATTTTAAGGGGGACTCTGAGTGAAGATAAAAATAGAAGACCAAAGCAACAGGGACGCCTGGGTGACTCAGTCAGTTAAGCTTCCGACTCTTCATATCAGCTCATGTCATGACCTTACGGTTTGTGAGGTTGAGCCCCATATCAGGGCTCTGTGCTGACAGTGCTTGAGCCTGCTTGATATTCTCTCTCTCCCTCTCTCTCTGCCCCTCCCCTCCTCACTCTCTCTGTCTCTCTTTCTCAAAAATAAATAAATAAACTTAAATTTTTTTTTTAAAAGAATACCAAAGCAACAAAAACTATGAAGGACCTGACAACATCACCAGAAACAGCAACTCTACAGGTAACATAATGGCACTAAATTCATTTATTTCAATAATCACTGTAATGTAAATGGACTAAATGCTCCAATGAAAAGACATAGGGTATCAGAATGGATTAAAAAAGAAAACAAGATCCAGCTATATGCTACCTACACAGTAGAACAGATCAATGAAACTAAGAGGTGGGTTTTTTTTAAAGAATGAACAAAATTGATAAACACCTAGCCAGACTTCTTAAAAAGAAAAGAGAGGACCCAAATAGATAAAGTCATGAGTGAAAGAGGAGAGATCACAACGAACACCATAAAAATACACAGAGTTATAAGAGAATACTATTAAAACTTATATGCCAACAAACTGGACAATATGGAAGAAATGGACGAATTCACAGGAACTCATACCCTACGAAAACTGAAGCAGGAATAAATAGAAAATTTGAACAGATCCATAAAACCAGCAAAGAAATTGAATCAATTATGAAATTTTTCTCAACCAACAGGATTCCTGGGCCAGATCACTTCCCAGGGAAATTTTACCAGACATTTAAAGAAAAGTTAATACCTATTCTTCTCAACTGTCCCAGAAAATAGAAATGGAAGAAAAATTTCTAAGTTCAGTGTATGAGACCAACATTACCTTGATTCCAAAATCGGGTAGACACCACTAAAAAAGGAGAATTACCAGCCAACATCCCTGATGAACCTGGATGCAAAGATTCTCAGCAAGATACTCGAAAATTGAATTCAAAAGTACACTAAAGTAATTATCCACCATGATCAAGAGGGATTTATTCCTGAGCTGCAGGGCAGGTTTAATATTCTCAAATAAATGAATGTGACCCACCACATTAATAAAGAATAATAGCCGCGTGATCCTTTCAACAGATGCTTAAAAAGTATTTGACAAATTACAGCATACTTTCTTCATAAAAAAGTAGAAATAGAAGAAACATACCTCAATATCATGAAGGCCATATATGAAAGACCCACAGCTAATATCCTCAATGAGGAAAAATAAAGCATTCTCCCTAAGGTCAGGAACACGACAAGGATGTCCATTTCACCACTATTGTTCAACGCATTACTGGAAATCCTAGCATCAGGAATCAGACAACTAAAAGTAATAAAAGGCACACAAAATGGCAAGGAAGAAGTCAAACTTTGACTATTCGCAGACAACATGATACTCCATGTGGAAAACCTGAAAGACTCCACCAAAACACTGCTAGAACTGGTAAATATATTTGGCAATGTTGCAAGATATAATTTCATCTTACAGAAATCAGTTTCATCTGTATACAAAAACAAGGAAGCACCAGAAAATGAAATCAAGCAATCTATCCTCTTACAATTGCACAAAAACCCATAAAACCTAGGAATAAACCAGGAGGAAAAGGTAAAAGATCTGTACTCTGAAAATGGAATACTTATGAAAGAAATTGAAGAAGACACAAAGAAATGGAAAAACATCCTATGCTCATGGATTGGAAGAACAAATAATTAGGAGTGCCTGTGTGGCTCAGTCATTTAAGCATTTGACTCTTGATTTTCGCTGAGGTCATTATCTCTTGGTTCGATAATTTGAGCCCCACGTTGGGCTCTGTGCTGATGGTGCAAAGCCTGCTTAGGATTATCTGTTTCCCTCTATTTTTGCTTTTCTCTCTTTCTATCAAAAATAAATAAATAAATAAACATTAAAAAAGGAATAACAAATATTAAAAGGCAACTGACAGAATGGGAAAAGATATTTGCAAATGATATATACAAAATCTATAAAGAATTTATCAAAGCCAACAACACAAAACAATTAATCCTCTGAAGAAATGGGTAAAAGATATGAACAGACACTTTTACAAAGAAGACATCCTGATGGCTAACAGACACAAGAAAAGATGCTCAACATCACTCATCATAAGGGAAATACAAATCAAAACCACAATGGGATACCACCTCACACCTTTTAGAATGGCTAAATTTAACAATTCAGGAAACAACAGATGTTGGTGAGAATGCAGGGAAAGGAATACACTTCTGTACTGCTCGTTGGGAATGCAAACTGGTGCAGCCACTCTGGAAAACCATATTTAGGTTCCTCAAAAAATGAAAAATAGTGCTACCCTACGACACAGCATTGCACTACTAGGTTTAACCAAAGGATACAAAAATGCTGATTTGAAGGAGCACATGCACCCCAATGGTTATCAAAAATAACCAAATTATGGAAAGAGTCCAAATGTCTGTCAACTGATGAATGGATAAAGAAGATGTGGTAAATATAAATATAAATATATATAGATATATATATATATATACATACATACAATGGAATATTAGTGATCAAAAAGAATGAAATCTTGCCATTTGCAATGATATGGATGGAACTAGAATGTATTATGCTAAGTTAAATAAGTCATCAGAGAAAGATAAATATCATATTGTTTCAATCATATGTGGAATTTAAGAAACAAAACAGATGAACATAAGGGAAGGAAAGAAAAGATAAAAACAGAGAGGGAGGCAAATCATAAGACACTCTTAAATACAGAAAACAAACTAAAGGTTGCTGGATGGGAGGTGGGTAAGGAGATGGGCTAAATCGGTGGTGGGTATTAAGGACGGCACTTGTTGAGATCAGCACTGGGATGTTATATGTAAGTGATGAATCCCAGGGTTCTACTCCTGAAAACAATACTACACATTATGTTAACTAACTTGTATTTAAATACACATAAAAAAAAAGAGGGCCCTTGTGTTGAGCACTGAATGATATATGCACATTATGAATCACTAAATTCCAGTCATGAAACCAATATTACCAGTGTAACTAATATGTTAACCAGCTAGAATTAAAATGAATACTTGAAACAAAAATATCTTAGATTAATAACTACCTATTTTATCCCAATAACATATTAAAATCAACCTCATACAAAACTCTATACTTGATATCCTCCCCTCACATTTTATATAATGATGTCACAATTTATACCTTTTATACTTGTGCACATATTAAAGTTATTTTATCTGTAGAGTTATACTCTGTGTTTTTCTTTTATAGGAGTAAAATATGATTTACTCACCAACATTACAATATTAGAGTATTCTGAATTTAACAATATTCCTAACTTTACATTGAGTTTTATACCTTAAAATATTTTCATGTTAGCATCTTTTTCTTTCATTTTGAAGAACTCCCTTTAGCATTTCTTAGAAGGTTGGTCTGCTGGTAATAGGCTTCCATATATTTTTTTTTTTTTTTGGTCTGGAAAAGTGATTATGTCTCCTTCATTTTCAAAGGCAGCCTTGGCCACTACAGTTTTCTTAGTTGGAAGTCTGTTTGTTTGTTTGTTTGTTTGTTGTCAGCACTTAGAATATGTTATCCATATTTTGCTTGTCAGTAAGAATTATATTGAGAAATCCAGTGATAATTTTATGGGGGCATCATTTGTATGTGACTAGTTGCTTTTCTTTTGTTACATTCATAATTACCCTTTTGCTTTTGCCTATTGATAATTTGATTATGTTTCTTGGTGAATATCTATATTTCATCTAATTGGGGTTATTTGGAATTCATGGACCTAGATTATCCTTTCTTTTTCCATATTAGGGGAATTTTCTTTAATTATTTATTTACATAAGTTTTCTGCCCCCTTTCTCTTTCTCCGTGCCTACTGGGACTCACATAATGCATATATATATATTTTCAAATTTTATGTAAATTCTAGTTATTTAACATAAAGTGCAATATTGGTTTCAAGAGTAAAATTCACTGATTCATCATTTACATACAAGACCTAATACTCATCACAACAAATCCCTCCTTAATACCTATCACTCTTCTAGATCATCCCCCACCCTCCTTCCTTCATTAAACTATTTTTCTCTTTTAGTATTATCTCATAAGATACTTAGGTTTTCTTAATTCTTCTTTATTATTTTTTTCTTTTTTGTTCTTCATACTGGGTAATTTAAAAATTATCTGCCTTCAAGGTCATTGATTCTTTCTTCTGCTTGATTTGACTCTCTTGTTGAAACTATAAAATTTTTCAGTTCAGTCGTTGTTTTTCAGATCCCAAATTTGTTTGATTTTTTTATAATAGTTTATTTTCAAATTGGTTTACATATAACACCCAGTGTTCATCCCAACATGTGCCCTCTTTAATGCCCGTCACCCCCTCTCCCCCCTCCCTCACCCCCCTCACTCTGAGTTTGTTCTTAGTCTTTGAGAGTCTCTTATGTTTTATCTCCCTCCCTCTCTGTGTCTTTTTGTCCTTTCCCCTCTTCCCCTCCCCCTGGTTTTTGCTTAGTCTCACAAAGTCCACCTATTCGTGGAAACATATGGTATCTGTCTTTTCCTGACTGACTTATTTCACTTAACATAATACCCTCCAGTTCCATCCATGTTGCTACACATGGCCAGATTTCATTTTTTCTCATTGCCACGTAGTAGTCCATTGTATATATGTACCCCAATGTTCATAGCAGCACTTGCGACAATAGCCAAATCATGGAAAGAGACCAAGTGCCCATCAACTGACAAATGGATAAAGAAGATGTTTGATTATTTTTTAGGGTTTCTATCTCTGTTAAACTTCATATATTGATCATATTTTCGTGATTTCACTTAGTCATGTATCTGTGCTCTCTTGTGGCTCACTGAGTTTCCTTAAGATGATCATTTTGAATTTTTTTGTCAAGTAGTTTATAGATCTCATGTCTTTAGAGTTGGTTATTGGTGCTTTATTAGTCAGTTTTGGTGATGTCATGTTTTCATGATTATTTATGATCCATGTAGCTTTTCATCGGTATCACAACATTTCAAGATGTAAACATCTCTCCTAGGCTTTATAGACTCACTTTGGAAGGTAAAGCCATTCACCAGTCAACCTGACCAGAGATTTTCTGTTGGCCATCTTCTGGTGTTTGTTGGTGGCCTTGCTGCTGGTGTCCTTGGGCTGGCAAGTCTGGTGCCTGGGTCTTAAGAGTCAATCTTGGTTGACTCAGGTTATACTGGTATGGTTCTTTTACTTGGGTCCATTTGTGAGCCTGGTGTTTGAGTCTGTGATGTTGGGCCTGAGACCTGGGTCTGCATGAGCAAGCCTCGATCCTTGGTACATAGAGGTTGACTAGGGACCAAGGACTACTTGAGAAACCCTGGCATTTGGGTCTGTAGGGGCAGGCCTTGAGCCTGGGTTCACAGAGGTGGGCCTGGACCTGGATCCATAAGGAGTGACATGCTCACAGTGTCCACTGGGGAAAAGTTCACTACATTTTTCACAGAGGCAACCCTGATGTCTGGGACTATGGTGTTGATCCAGAAGCCTGGTACAATAGAGGTAGGCCTAAAGCTTATGGCAGTCTGGCCCTCGGATGGGCCTTGGATTTCTGTCATGGGGGCATCCTTGAAGTATAATTCCACAATGCAGTCCTGGACCTGGAGTATTCCTAGAGCCTGGTTCTGCTGAAAACTTGGTACGTAGGGGACAATCACTGGTGTGAGCTAGGGGTCTGGAGATATGAAGGCTGTCCTGAAGGGTCTGTGTGTACTGACCATGTGCTTAGTGCCACAGGGGCTGACCTGATGCTGGGATGGGAATGAAGCCTAGGACTTCAGAGGCAGGTCTGGATCCTTGATCACAGGAGAAAGACTGGAGCCTAGTGTTTTAGAGGCTGATAAGTCATACCACTAAGTGCCTGGGTATGTTGGGGCCAGCCTGGACACTGAATCCACAGGAGCTGGCCTGGCAAAAGGACACACCTAAAGGATGGGCCTACAAATGTTCTGGAGCTCGGGGTTGCAAGGATCTGCCTGTCCCTGGGGCAGTCCAGTACCCTATAATTATATGTGCCACCCTGCAGCTTGGGGCCAGCCAGGAGCTTGGAGCCCTGGGAACCAGCCTGGAACCTAGTTCTATAGGAGCTTCTCTGGGAGCCTAGGATCTGCAGGAGCTGATCTATAGGCTGGAACTCCCACAAACTTCACTGGTGCTGGTGTAGCCTGGGAGCTCGTCTCATTATGGGCTAATCCAGGAGATTGGGTGGGTTCATGGGTGCCTGTGGCCACTGGGGCCAGCATAGTGCCAAGGTTTACTGGAGTGGGTTTGTTGCTGGTGTCTGCAGTAAAGTCGAGTGTTCACTTCACTTCAACTCCCACAAAAGGAAGGCGTCTTTCTTTGTTGTTGGGCTGTCTGGGCTTAAGTGAGAGGTACCGAGGTAATGTTGAAACTAATTTCTATCCTCTTCAATATGTCTTTTCCTTTTTCTGTGCTCCATCCATGTTGTAATCTCTCATCTGGAATCCTTAGTTCTTGTGAAGGTATATTTGTACATGGATAGTTGTTCAAAATGATGTTTCTATGAGGATATAAGCACTGGAGTCTCCTATACCACATTTGCTGAAATCATTCCATAATTTCATTTCTTTCTAATGATGGATAATATTCCATCGTATGCATATATCACATTTGATATATCCATTCATCTGCTGATGGGCAACTGGATTGCATCCACCTTTTAGCTATTGTGAATAGTGTTTCTATTGCATAAACAATGCTGTACAGGTATTTGTTTGAGTCTCTACTTTCAATTATTTTGGGTATATATCTAGGGGTAGATCTGTTGATTAATGTAGTAATTATATATTTAATGATTGGATGAACTGTCATATCCATCAGCAAAACACAAGGGTTCCAATTTCTCCACGTCCTCAGCAACACTTATATCCATTTTTTTTCTGTTTTCAATGTGGATTTTTTTTTTTTTTGAGAGAGAGAGAGAGAGAGAGAGAGAGAGATTGAGGCAGAGAGAGAAGGAAAGAGAGAATTCCAAGCAGGCGCTGAGCTGACAATGGATCTTAAGAACCATGAGATTATGATCTAAGCTGAAATCAAGAATGGATGCTTAACTGACTGAGCCACCCAGGTGCCCCTCATTGTGGTTTTGATTTGCATTTCCCTAATGATTAGTGACATTGACTATATTTTCATGTACTACTTGGCCATTTATATCTGCTTTGGAGAAGTGTGTCTTCAAGTTCTTTGCCCATTTTTTAATCTGGCTATCTGTTTTTTGTGTTGTTAAGACGTAGGAGTTCTCTATGCATTCTGGATATTAATCTCTTATCAAATGGTGATTTGCAAATATTGTCTCTCATTTTGTGGGTTGCTTTTTTACTCTGTTGGTAGTGTCATTTGATGGACAAAAGTTACAATATTATGAAGCCCAGTTTATTTAATTTTACTTTTATTGTCTGTGCTTTTATTGTTACATCTAAAATTTTATTGCCAAATCTGTTTTCTTCTAAGAGTTTTATAGTTGTAGGTCTTACATTTAGGTCTTTCATCTATTTTCAGTTACTTTTTGTATATGGTGTTAGATAAAGGCCCAACTTCATTCTTTTGCATATAGATATCCAGCTTTCTCAACATCATTTATTGAAAACATTGTTCTTACCCACTGACTGATCTTTTCACCCTTATTAAAAACCATTTGACCATATATGCAAGAGTTTATTTCTGGGCTCTCCATTCTATCCCATTGGTTTATATATTTGTCCTAAGTGATTTTTTAATGAGAAGAAATCATTTGTACTTTGACTTAGAAAGTCATGAGAAGTAACAAAGGACTATTTTTACCCTTAATGCTAAGACAACTTGCTAAATAAGTAATAATTAGAGGTAAAATATATTAATACCCAATGAAGTTCTTTATTCTTTTGCAAGAACACTGGAAGTTACACACTCTACAAATCCCATCAATTTGAGCTCTGATTCTTCTATCGAATCATCCCATTTCCTCCTCTAATTCCTTTAGGTCACATTGGCCAAGGTTTCCTCCTTTTCACCTCTACTTTCATACTCTTGTAAAATGCCATGTCCTTTTCCAAAAAAAAAAAAAAAAAATTGAGCAGTGAATTTACATCCACTCTAACAAACAACCAATACCTTCACAGGAAATAACTGCAACACTGTTTTTTAAGTATGCAAAAGCTAAACAATTTAGCAACTCTCCTTTCTTTTTTTTAAAGTTTATTTACTTTTGAAAGAAAGAGTGTGTGCACATGGGAGCGTGCACAATTGGGGGAGGGGCAGAGAGAGAGAGAGAGAATCCCAAACTGGCTCCAGCACAGAGCCAAACGCGTGGCTCAAAATCACAAACCATGAGATCATGATCTGAGCCAAAACCAAGAATTGGACCTTTAGTTAAGGGTCCAACTGATTGAGCCACCCAGTCTCCTTTCAAACTCTCCTTTCAAACAAATTTACTCTTCTGGTCTCTCAAGCCTGGAGTTATGTTTTATAAGCTGAGTTATTGTTTTTGTTTAAAAAAATCATACACACTAATTAGAAAAATTCAAACAATAAAGTACGAGAAAGTAATTACCCTATATCCAACCACTCAGAAATATCATCATTGTGGGTAACTTTCTCCCTCTCTCTTCCACTTTCTCCCTCTTCTTCCCCTCTCTGCCTTCTGTCTTCACTTCTGTCTCTTTCTATATATTAGACACGCACACACACACGCGGTATTAATGATTGATGGATGGAAAAGCGTGCAAAAATAATTTTTCAAGATGTAATTGCATTATGCATTTTTTTCCAAAATAAAAGTATCATGACCATATTTCAGACATTATCAATTAATACTTTACTCAAAAGTTAAGGGTAATAACATTCTTACATTTAGTACTACTGTCTTTTACCCCATATCCTGATTTTGGTTACCTATATTGCCATTTTTACATTGTGAACTTTTATAAGACTTTCATTCATTTTTGTAAACATTTTCATTTTTGTTCAGTCTTATTCTAAATACAATCAAAGTTCACAACCAGTCATATATATATGACTTCTCAAATACTTATTTCCATACATTATCATATTTGACTTGATTTTGACTTCAAGTAGTTTTTTTCTAGTATTTCTCAAAGATATTATGTTCCCTGCATTTGTGCATGCTGAGAAGATCTGCCTATTTCATTTACACCCAAAGAAAAATGTGACTAAGTTAAAGAAGTGACAGTTTTGACATGTGTATATCCATAAAACCAACATGAAGATAATGAACATTTTAATTATCCCCAAACATTTTCATTATGTCCCTTTGTAATTCATCCCTAAATCTACCTCTGTCTCTAGGAAACAGAATATCTGTTTTCAATTCCTATAAAGTGGATAGCATTTTTTTTTAGAATTTTATGCTATGGTTTCTACACTACATTTTTGTCTGCTTTTACTCAGCATAACAATTTGTAGGTTTATCCATGTTACGACATGCATTGGTATTTCCTCTTATTCTAAAAAAGGTTGTGAGAACTTCACTGACAGAGTGTACACACCACACAACTCATCTATTAAAAGTATTCAATTCTATGTTTTTTATTTCCTTTTTTTTTTTTTTAGAAAGAAACCCCATACCCATTAGCAGTCACTGCCCATCCTCCCATTGCTCCACATACCCATCACCCTAGGCAACCACTATTTTCTGTTTCCATAGCTTTTCCTATTCAGGACATTTCTTATAAATCAAATCACATAATATATGGCCTTTTGTGAATTGTTTCTTTCACTCAACATAATGTTTACAAGACTCATCTATATTATAGAATGTATCAGATTCTTTTCTATTCCCCAATAGTTTTGCATTGTAAGCACATTTTATTTATCAGTTAAGTAGTCAGTGGACATTTGGGTTGTTTCCACTTTATAGCTATTATAAATATTGCTGCTGAAGCACTTTCGACAATAGTCAAATCATGGAAACAGACCAAGTGCCCATCAACTGACGAATGGATAAAGAAGTTATGGTATTTATATACAATGGACTACTACGTGGCAATGAGAAAAAATGAAATCTGGCCATGTGTAGCAACATGGATGGAACTGGAGGGTATTATGTTAAGTAAAATAAGTCAGTCAGAAAAAGACAGATACCATATGTTTCCACGAATAGGTGGACTTTGTGAGACTAAGCAAAAACCAGGGGGAGGGAAAGAGGGGAAAGGAAAAGAAGACACAGAGAGGGAGGGAGATAAAACATAAGAGACTCTCAAAGACTAAGAAAAAACTGAGGGTGAGGGGGATGAGGGAGGGAGAGAGGGGGTGATGAGCATTGAAGGGGGCACATGTTGGGATGAACACTGGGTGTTATATGTAAACCAATTTGAAAATAAACTATTATAAAATTAAAAAAAATAAAATGGCAGTAAGAGGAAAAATAAATAAATAAATAAATATTGCTGCTGAGAAGATGTGTATACAACTTCTTGAACACCTGATTTTAATTTTATTTTTTTATATCTATGAAGAAAAGTACTGGATCATATAGTAATTCTTTGTTTTGTTATTTGTAGAACTGCCAAATTCTCTTCCATGGTGGCTGCTCCATTTTATATTCCTACCAGTAGTGGACAACGTTTCTAATTTTTCCAAATCATTGCCAACACTTGTTATTTTTTGTATTATAGCTATCTTAGTGGGCATGAACGGTATTTCATTGTAGATTTGATTTTCATTTCCCTAGTGGGTAATGATGTTAAGCATCTTTTCCTATGTTTGTTGGTCAATTGTACATCTACTTTGGAAAAATACTTACCCAAAATTTTGTTCATTATTTTTTTGGGTTATTGGTCCTTTTGTTGTTGAATTGTAAGAGTTCTCTATATATTATGAATAAAAGACTCTTTTAAAATATGTGATTTGCAAATATAGTCTCCCATTCTATGGGTTCTCATTCCACTTTTTCTATGGTATCATTTGCATCACAAAAGATTTAAATTTTGATGTAGCCTACTTATCTTTCCTTTTGTGTATATTACCTTTGGTATCATATTTAAGAAATCATTGCCTAACTCAGAATTACAAAAATTAATCCTGTTTTATTCCATCAGTTTTATAGTTTAGTTCTTATATTTAGATTTATGCTCCATTTTCAGTGACTTTTTGTGTATGGTGAATAGTAAGGCCCTAATTTCAAAATTTGTTCTTTGAATATTTTCTTTATAATTCCATTTTATCTGTTCCGTGGGCTTATTAACTAGATTTTTGTTTTAAAAATGTTTATGTGTTTGTTCAATTATTTTTTAATGCTTTTATTTATTTTTGATAAACAAAGAGAGAGCGAGCGAGCAAGGGAGAGGCAGAGAGAGAGAGAGAGAGAGAGAGAGAGAGAGAGAGAAACAGAATCCAAAGCAGGTTGCAGGCTCTGAACTATCAGCACAGAGCCCAACGTGGGGCTCAAACCCACAAGCCATGAGATCATGACTTGAGCCAAAGTCTGACACTTAATCGACTGAGCCACCCAGGCATCTCTGTTCAATTGTTGACTTAAAGTTTATATAATACATTTTTAACTTGTTACAGTCCACTTCCAAATGATATTATACCAGTACACATATAGTATAAGAACCTTACTAAATTACACATTTGTTTTTCCCCTCTAAGGCTTACTGCTACTGTTGTCGTACTTGTTTCTATATATGTGAAAAAATATAAATAAATATATATATATGTTATTTTTCCTTTAAATCTACAATTAATTTTAAAGGATTCAAATAAAAATAAATTAAAGTTTATATTTATGCACTTAGTTACAGTTTCTGGTGTTCTTTATTCTTTTGTATAGATCCAGATTTTCCTATGGTATCATTTTACTTGTGCTTGAGGGAACACATTCAGCATTTATTTTAGCATGGGCCTGCTATTTATAAACTATATATATATGAAAAAGTATTCACCTTTATTTCTCAAAGATATTTTGAGGGTATAAGATCTTAGGTTGATAGCTTAGTTCTTTCACTATTTTAAAGATACCCACATTTTTCTGGCTCGTGTTGTTTCTGATAAGAAGTCTGCCATCATTTTTGTTTTGTATTTAATTAGTATTTTTATTTGTCTGAATTTCTCTGTATTTTTAGTTTTAAGCAATTTGACATTGATGAGTTTTAGGGTAGTTTTCTCCATGTTTCTTGTGTTTTAAATTGACTGAAATTCTTGAATCCATGGCTATATTGTTTTATCAAACTTGGAAATTTTGTCTATTGTTTCTTCTAATACTTTTTTTCCCAGTTCCAACATTCCCTCTCTTCAAATTTCCACTACTTCTGGGACTCCAATTACATGTATATTAGACTATTTGAAGTTGTGTCACAGTTCACTGATAATCTGTTCTTTATTTCAGTCTCTTTACTCTTGTTTCATTTTGTTTATTTTGTATTGCTATAGTTTCAAGCTCACTAATATTTTCTACTGAAATATCTAATCTGGTGTTAATTTTATTCAGTTATTTTTCATCTCAGGTGCTTCAATTTTCTGATTCTCTAGAAAAAATATTTCAGTCATTTTATACTTTCAATTTAATACTCACCATGCTCGATATATTTTTAAGTTTTCTTGAATATATGTAATATAACTGTTTTATTGTTCTTATATAATTTTATTATCTCTAATTTCTGTGTAAGTTCTAATTAATTTTTCTCCTCATTATGAGTCATATTTTTGTTTCATTGTAAAACATAATTTGTTATTGTATGCAGACACTGCAAATTTAACTTCATTGGTTACTGATATTTTTGTATTCTCACAACTATTCTTGATATTTATCCAAAAATACTTTTATGTTACTTGGGAATAATTATATTTTCAGATCTTAATTTTAAGTTTGTTAGAAAGACTAGAACAGCATTTAGTCTGTGGTTAATTTTCTCCATAAACGAGACAATATTTTGTGATTTTTCCACACAAAGTCTTGGGCTTTACGAGGAATTCTACCCTAGCTGGTGGGAGAAGGCACAATTTCATGAACTGTGTAAAGTACAGTCATTACTCTCTCTGCCTTTTTAGGTGGTTCTTTCCTTAATCTTGCAGTTTCCTATCACTCTTGTGCTGACCAACACTAAGCTAACTATTCAAGTGGAACTCTGCAGATTTCTGTTGTTTCTATAGATTCAAGTGAAGTTAAGCTATTCTGTTTTTTTTTTTTTTAATTGCAGGAACCAGTGTTCAAAGAATCAGTAATGTTACAAATATAATAGCCTTTTAAAGCCACATAATTCAGCATTAATATTTTTCAGATAGGAAATCCTAGTCGCTGAGAGATTAAATGCCTTGATTAAATTGTTTTCATATATCTGCCGGCAGAGCTAGGACTAAAAATTGATTTCCTAAATCTTAGTACAGTGTTGTGTTAGGTAATTTCCATCACGCTCCATTCAAGAAATTTATAGGGGGTGCCTGGGTGGCTCAGTCGGTTGAGCATCTGTCTTCAGCTCAGGTCATGATCTCACAGTCTGTGGGTTCAAGCCCCACATTGGACTCTGTGCTGACAGCTCAGAGTCTGGAGCTGCTTCGGATTCTGTGCCTCCCTCTCTCTCTGCCCCTCCCCTGCTCGCGCTCTGTCTCTCTCAAAAATAAAAATTAAAAAGGGCACATGTTGGGATGAACACTGGGTGTTATATGTAAACCAATTTGAAAATAAACTATTATAAAATTTAAAAAAAACTATACCCTTAAAAAATAAATAAACATTAAAAACTAAAAAAAAAAGAAATTTATAAAATTCATCCTCTTAAATCACCAAATTCAAACTATTCTTTAAATTCATGTCAAAGACACACTTGAAAATGGAGGCTTACTGAAGGCAGGGAAGATTTCAAAAAACAAGATATGTATAGAAGAATTTAAAAGATAGGTAAGAATTCATGTAGACAGACAGAAGTAGAGAAAAGTATGAGCAAATACAGAGGAGATAAAAACCATAAAAGCATTTTAGCTTGAAATTACATGGTAAATTCTGGGGAACTAGAAGTACCTTGATATGAGTGGAGCAATAGACATGACAAAGAGTTCAATTTTTATTCTGTAGGAAATGATGAATCACTGAAGCATGGGAACAAATCAAAATTTCACTTTAGATGGATCATTCTGGAGTCAGTATAAAGGAAAAATTGAAGAAAATGGAAAGGTTAGGAAGACTGTTAGACCCAAAAACTACTTAGGTGACTACTGCAATCATCCAGGCAAAAGAAACGGAGTTTAAATTAAAACACTAAAGGAGTATCAATGATGAAGGTATAAAAAAGAGATAAATATCTTTATCTGTATTTATCTATCTACCAATCTCTCTATCATCTATCTACTTTGAGTGGTAGATTACTTCTTCGGAACAATTCAATATAAAGGTTGGAAAGAGAAACTATGTGGAAGGATTATGATTCCCAGATTTCTGACTCCTTTTGGTAATTTGGTAGATGATAATATCATTAACTAAGGAAAGAAACTTAAGATAAAGAGTAGTTTTGAAAGAAATATTGTGGATTCAACATTAGATATTCTAAATTTAAGGAACCAAAGGAAATTTTAAGTCAATAAGTTAGGTCGGCAGTTAGATATGTGTGTGGACCTCATGCAGGATATCTGATCAAGATATATAAACTTGTAATCTATATGTATATAGTTTATAGTGGAGTCTGTGGGTATGAGTGATAGCACCCATATTGTGAAGATAAGAAAATAGGGCCAAGGACACTGCCCTAGAGAAAAATTTAAGTGTGGATGGAAAATAAAGACTGGCACTAAGACTGAGAGGGGAGGGGCGCGTAGGTGGCTCAGTCGGTTAAGCATCTCACACTTGATTTCAGCTCGGGTCGTGATCTCATGGTTGGTGAATTTGAGCCTCCCATTGGGCTCTGTGCTGATGGTGCAGTGATTCTTTCTCTCTCCCTCTCTCTGCCCTTCTCCCACTCTCACTCTCTCATAAACAAACAAACAAACAA
Source organism: Paguma larvata (assembly GCA_030068075.1). Classification (NCBI taxonomy): domain Eukaryota; kingdom Metazoa; phylum Chordata; class Mammalia; order Carnivora; family Viverridae; genus Paguma; species Paguma larvata. The sequence continues at coordinate 48,667,411 of CM057830.1, read as the reverse complement.
ACAAACAAACATTTAAAAAAGACTAACTCCCTCTCTCTCTGCCCCTCCCCAGCTTGCATTCTCTCTCTCTCTCTCTCTCTCTCTCTCTCTCTCTCTCTCTCTCAAAAATAAATAGACATTAAAAATTACAAAAGAAACTGAGACATGTCAAGTAAGAAGTTGCTGTGGCTGAGGTTAAAGAGGTTGCTGCCTGTTTCTCCTGCAGGATTTTGATGGTTTCCCGTCTCACATTTAGGTCTTTCATCCATTTTGAGTTTATTTTTGTGTATGGTGTAAGAAAGTGGTCCAGTTTCATTCTTCTGCATGTTGCTGTCCAGTTCTCCCAACACCATTTGCTGAAGAGACTTTTTTCCCCCATTGGATACTTTTTTCTGATTTCTTGAAAATTAGTTGGCCATATAATTCTGGGTCTATTTCTGGGTTTTCTATTCTATTCCCTTGATCTCCATGTCTGTTTTGTGCCAGTACCCTACTGTCTGGATGATTACAGCTTGGTAATGCATCTTAAAGTCTAGAATTGTGATGCTTCTAGCTTTGGTTTTCGTTTTCAACATTATTTTGGCAATTTGGAGTCTTTTTTGGTTATATTTCTAACTTGAATGTAAATTTAAAAATATACTGAGTGGAAAGTCATAAGAGTAATCAAAAGCTAAACAAAGTTTTAAAGAGGAGGTGCATTTTATAAAGTATGTAGAAAAGTCAAGTCAGAGATTTAATGTTATTTGGATGTTAACACTGAGGTATTCATAAAGATGATTTAGCTATCTTCTAAAACAATAAAATAATAAAACATGGTGTCTGCTTTTGATACATATTACTGCTCTGAATTTGCATACTATTAATAAAAATGCTATTGATGCTGTTGTCGCAAGCCATTTAATAGCTAAATTTACTATAGAGGTAAGAAGCCAAAGTCAGTTTGTTAAACATTATACATTAATGTTTCCTTCAGGTTAAATTAAAATTACACCACTGTATAAGGAAACTGGTAGGCAAATAATCTTTGAGAATCCCTGTAGTTTTATGTTCTGTAATTTTAACCATCTTACACTAAGAAACTTAAAAATGTGCACAAAATAACTTTTTTTTCCTATCTCAGAGTTGGATGGAATCATAAAGTAACTTAGTTCAATACTACATGTGATGGTTGAATATCCTTTAAAAAACTACAGAAAAGTGGGATATGCAGCCTCTGCTTGAGGAATGAACTTGGAAATGTAGTTCAGGGACATGTTCCTATAAAAAATTCAGTTGATTTTCGTACATAACTTATAGCTGTTTAATATTTTTAGCTTTACATTCATAAGAAAATACATGGAAAAACGTAAAGACAAAAATGGAAAAATCACCTTTAAAGCAAAAAAAGAACAATAAAATTACAAAGTTGCCCACTGTTACTAGAGTTAACAGATCTAACAAATATTAGAATTCACAACATAGGAACTCCTGAGAATAGGGCAACATGAAAGTGTCTTTAAAATAAGCGATGCTAGAAAACATTCAACAGATTTTAAAATGGAAAATAATTCAAATGAAAATAATAGGACAGTATAAAAAAACAGGTGGACTTGTTTTATACTTTTCAGAGTATACTTTTATCTCTTTGGTTAGTTTTATTCCTAAGTATTGTCTCGTTTTTAGTGCAATTTTAAATGGGACTGATTCCTTAATTTCTCTTTTTGCTGCTTCATGATTGGTATATAGAAAGTCAACAGATTTCTGTATGCTGATTTTCTTATCTTGTGACTTTACTGAATTCATTTATCAGTGCTACCAGTTTTTTAATGGAGTCTTTCAGATTTTCTATATGTCTTGTCCTCTTAAATAGTGAAAGTTTTACTATTTCATTGCCAATTCGGATGCCTTTTATTTCTTTTCTTAGTCTGATTGCTGTCTTCCTCCTGACCATAAAGGAAGAGCTCTGTTTTTTCTCACTTAAGATGATATTATGTGTGGGTTTTTCATTGATTTTGAGAGAGAAGGAGAGGGGGGAGGGGCAGAAGGAGAGGAGAGAGAATCCTAAGCAGGCTCTGCGCTGTCAGCGTGGATCCCAACATAAGGCTCAATCTCACAAACCATGAGATCATGACCTGAGCCAAAATCAAGACTTGGATGCTCAACCAACTAAGCTATACAGGCACCCCCATATGTAACCCTATGTTCCCTCTGAACCTATGTTGAGGGTTTTTGTCGTGAATAGATGTTGTATTTTGTCAAGTGCTTTTAATGGATATATTGAAATGATCATATGGCTCTTAACATTTTTATTAATGTGATGTCTCATATTGATTGGTTTGCAAATATTGAACCACCCTCTGACCCCAGGAATAAATCCCACATAGAATATCTAATGCTGAATTCGTAATATTTCTTTCAAAACTACTCATGATTTTGCTTATTATTTTTCAAGTTTTTTTTTTTTTTAATTCCAGTTAGTTAACATGCAGTGTAATATCAGTTTGGGGTATAGGATTTTTTTAAAAAATTACAGTTTTAAGTTTTAATTTCATTTCCCGTTAGTTAACATATAGTGTAATATTAGTTTCAGGGGTAGAATTTAGTGATTCATCACTTATATACAACACCCAGTGCTTATCACAACAAAACTCATCACCCATTAACCCATCCTCCTGACCACTTCCCCTTCAGCGACCCTCAGTTTATTCTCCAAAGTAAAGGGTCTATTTTCTGGTTTGCCTTTGTTTCCTTCCCCCTATGTTCATCTGTTTTGTTTCTAAATTTTTTAACGTTTATTCATTTTTGAGAGACAGAGAGCAAGCAGCGGTGGGGCAGAGAGAGAGGGAGACACAGAATCCAAAGCATGCTCCAGGCTCTGAGCTGTCAGCAAAGAGCCCGACACAGGGCTTGAACTCACGAACCATGAGATCATGACCTGAGCCAAAATCAGACGCTCAAACCAACTGAGCCATCCAGGAACCCCTCACCTGTTTTGTTTCTTAAACTCCTCTTATGAGTGATATCATATGGTATTTGTCTTTCTCTGACTGACATATTTTGCTTAGCATAATACTCTCTAGCTCCATCCACATCGTTGCAAAGTTCAAGATTTGATTTTTTTTAAATGACAAACGTTCCATTGTGTGTGTGTGTATATATATATACACACATATGTGTGTGTGTATATATATATATATATACATACATATATATACCACATCATCCTTATCCACTCCTCAATCAATGGACATATGGGCTCTTTCCAAAATTTGGCTATTGTCGATAATGCTGCTATAAACATAAAGATGAATGTATCACTTAGAATCAATATTTTTGTATCCTTTGGGTGAATAGCTAGTATGGCAATTGCTAGATCACAGGGTAGTTCTATTTTTAACTGTTTAAGGAAACTCCCCACTGTTTTACAGACTGTCTGCACCAGTTTGCATTCCTACCAACATTGTGAAAGTGTCCTCTTTTCTCTTCATCCTCACTAACACTTGTTCTTGCCTGTGTTGTTAATTTCAGCTATTTTGACAGGTGGGAAGTGATATCTCATTGTGGCTTTTATTCGTATTTCTCTGATGACAAATAATGTTGAACATATTTTCATGTGCCTGTTTCTGATCTATAGGACTTCTATGGAAAAATGTCTATTTATGTCTTCTGCTCATTTCTTAACTTGATAATTTGGTTTTTGGGTGTTGAGTTTGGTAAGTTCTTTATAGATTTTGGATACTAATCCTTTATCTGATGTGTCATTTGCAAATATTTTCTCCCATACCTAGGCTGACTTTTACTTTTGTTTCTTGCTTCCTTCCTCGTGCGGAGTCTTTTTACCTTGATGAAGTCCTAATAGTTCATTTTTACTTCTGTTTCCCTTGCTTTTGGATACATATCTAGTAAGAAATTCCTATGGCCAACATCAAGCGGTTACTGCTTGTGTTTTCCTGCAAGATTTTGATGGTTTCCTGTCTAATATTTAGGTCCTTCACCTATTTTGAATTTATTTTTGTGTATTATGTAAGAAAGGGATCCAGTTTTATTTTCCTGCATGTTGTTGTCCAGTTTTCCCAACTCCATTTGTTGAAGAGACTGTCGTTTTTTTACATTGGTTATTTCTTACTGCCTTGTTGAAGATTAGTTGACCATATAATTGTGAGTTCACTTCTGGGTTTTCTATTCTGTTCCAATGATCTATGTATTTGTTTTTGTGCCACAAAACAGTGTCTTGGTCACTAAAGCTTTGTAATATAACTTGAAGTCTGGAATTGTGATGCCTCCAGCTTCGCTTATCTTTTTCAGGATTGCTTTGGCTATTTGGGGTCTTTTGTGTTTCCATACAAATTTTAGGATTGTTTGTTCTACCACTCTGAAAAATGCTGGTGGTATTATATTTTATATTTAATTTTTATTTAATATATTCCTTTTTAAATTACATCCAAGTTAGTTAGCATATAGTGCAACAATGATTTCAGGAGTAGATTCTTTAATGCCCCTTACCCATTTAGCCCATCCTCTCTCCCACAACCCCCCCAGTAACCCTCTATTTGTTCTCCATATTTAAGAGTCTCTTATGTTTTTGTTCCCCTCCCTGTTTTTTTTATTATTTTTCTTCCCTTACCTTATGTTTATCTGTTTTTCTTAAAGTCCTCATATGAGTAAAGCCATGTGATGTTTGTCTTTCTCAGACTGACTAATTTCACTTAGCATAATACCTTCTAGTTTCATCCATGTAATTGCAAATGGCAAGATTTCATTCTTTTTGATTACCAAGTAATACTCCCTTGTATACATATACCACATCTTCTTTTTTTTTTTTTTTTATCGACATCCTTTTTTTTTTTTTTTTTTTTTTTTTTTTTTTGTTATAATAGTTTATTTTCAAATTGGTTTACATATAACACCCAGTGTTCATCCCAACATGTGCCCTTTTTAATGCCCATCACCCCCTCTCCCCCCTCCCTCATCCCCCTTACCCTCAGTTTTTTCTTAGTCTTTGAGAGTCTCTTATGTTTTATCTCCCTCCCTCTCTGTGTCTTTTTTTTCTTTCCCCTCTTCCCCTCCCCCTGGTTTTTGCTTAGTTTCACAAAGTCCACCTATTCGTGGAAACATATGGTATCTGTCTTTTTCTGACTGACTTATTTCACTTAACATAATACCCTCCAGTTCCATCCATCTTGCTACACATGGCCAGATTTCATTTTTTCTCATTGCCACGTAGTAGTCCATTGTATATAAGTACCATAACTTCTTTATCCATTCGTCAGTTGATGGGCACTTGGTCTCTTTCCATGATTTGGCTATTGTCGAAAGTGCTGCTATGAACATTGGGGTACACGTGCTCCTATGCATCAGCATTCCTGTGTCTCTTGGGTAGATTCCTAGCAGGGCTATTGCTGGGTCATAGGGTAGCTCTATTTTCATTTTTTTGAGGAACCTCCACACCGTTTTCCAGAGTGGCTGCACCAGTTTGCATTCCCACCAACAGTGTAGGAGGGTGCCTACTTCTCCACATCCTCGCCAGCATCTATAGTTTCCTGATTTGTTCATTTTAGCCACTCTGACTGGTGTGAGGTGGTATCTCAGTGTAGTTTTGATTTGTATTTCCCTGATGCTGAGTGACATTGAGCATCGTTTCATGTGTCTGTTGGCCATCTGAATGTCCCCTTTGGAGAAGTGTCTATTCATATCTTCCGCCCATTTCTTCACTGGGTTGTCAGAAGAAAGCCGGAGTAGCCACACTTATATCAGACAAATTAGACTTTAAAATGAACGATGTAATAAGAGATGAGGAAGGACATTATATAATAGTCTCAGGGACAATCCAGCAGGAAGAGCTAACAATTGTAAATATCTACGCACCGAATTCAGGGGCACCCAAATTTGTAAAACAACTAATTACAAACATTAGCAACCTCATCGATAAAAATGTCCTAATAGTAGGGGATCTCAACACTCCACTCTCAGCATTGGATAGATCAACAAAACAGAAAATCTCCGCAGAAACAATAGCCCTGAATGACACATTAGGACAGATGGGCCTCACAGACATCTTTAGGGTCCTTCATCCAGAAGCAAAGGAATTTACATTCTTCTCATCTGCACACGGTACATTTTCCAAGATAGACCACATTCTGGGGCACAGGGAAGCTCTGAATAAATATAAAAGAATTGAGATCATACCGTGTACAGTGTCAGACCACAATGCTTTGAAACTTGAAATCAACCACAGGAGAAAGCCTGGAAAATATCCAAGAACATGGCGGCTAAGAAATAACCTACTAAAAGATGACTGGGTCAACCAAGCCATCAGAGAAGAAATTAAAAAATACATGGAAACAAATGAAAATGAAAATACAACAATCCAAACGCTCTGGGATGCAGCAAAGGCAGTCCTGAGAGGGAAATATATTGCAATCCAGGCCCATCTCAAGAAACAAGAAAAATCAATAACACAAATTCTAACAGCACGCCTAAAGGAACTAGAAGCAGATCAACTAAAACAACCCAAGCCCAGCAGAAAGAGAGAAATAACAAAGATCAGAGCTCAAATTAACCATATGGAGACAGAAAAGGTAGTGGAACAGATCAATGAAACCAAAAGCTGGTTCTTTGAAAAAAATAAACAAAATAGACAAACCTCTAGCCAGGCTTCTCAAAAAGAAGAGAGAGAGAACTCAAATAAATAAAATCGTGAATGAAAAGGGAGAAATTACAACCAATCCCTCAGAGATACAAGCAATCATCAGAGAATACTATGAAAAATTATATGCCACCAAACTTGGCAATCTGGAAGAAATGGACAGCTTCCTAAATAGCCACACGCTACCAAAACTCAAACGGGAAGAAATAGAAAATTTGAACAGACCCATAACTAGTGAAGAAATAGAATCAGTTATTAAAAACCTCCCAGCAAATAAAAGCCCTGGACCAGATGGCTTTCCTGCGGAATTTTACCAGACATTTAAAACAGAGTTAATTCCTATCCTCCTCAAGCTGTTCCAAAAAATTGAAACGGAAGGAAAACTCCCGGACTCATTCTATGAAGCCAGCATCACTTTGATTCCCAAACCAGATAGAGACCCAGCAAAGAAAGAAAATTACAGGCCAATATCCCTGATGAATATGGATGCAAAAATTCTCAACAAGATACTAGCAAATCGAATCCAACAGCATATAAAGAGAATTATCCACCATGATCAAGTAGGATTCATCCCTGGGTTGCAGGGCTGGTTCAATATTCGCAAATCAATCAACGTGATACATCACATCAACAAAAGAAAAGATAAGAACCATATGATCCTGTCAATAGATGCAGAAAAAGCATTTGACAAAATACAGCATCCTTTCTTAATAAAAACTCTCGAGAAAGTCGGGATAGAAGGAACATACTTAAACATCATAAAAGCCATATATGAAAAACCCACAGCTAATATCATCCTCAATGGGGAAAAATTGAAAGCCTTCCCCCTGAGATCAGGAACACGACAGGGGTGTCCACTCTCGCCACTGCTATTTAACATAGTGCTGGAAGTCTTAGCATCAGCAATCAGACAACAAAACAAAATAAAAGGCATCAAGATTGGCAAGGAGGAAGTCAAACTTTCACTTTTTGCAGATGACATGATACTTTACATGGAAAACCCGACAGAATCCACCAAAAGCCTACTAGAACTGATTCATGATTTCAGCAAAGTTGCAGGATACAAAATCAATGTACACATCTTCTTTATCATTCATCCATCGATGGGCATTCGGGCTCTTTCCATGCTTTGGCTATTGTTGATAGTGCTGCTATAAACACTGGGGTGCATGTGTCCCTTCGAAACAGTGTACCTGTATCCCTTGGATAAATACCTAGTAGTGCAATTTCTGGATTGTAGGGTAGTTCTATTTTTAATTTTTTTGATAAACTCTCATACTGTTTTCCAGAGTGGCTGGACCAGTTTGCATTCCCACCAGCAGTGCAAAAGAGATCCTCTTTCTCTGCATCCTCACCAACATCAGTTGTTGCCTGAGTTGTAAATTTCAGCCCCTCTGACTGGTGTGAGGTGGTATCTCAGTGAGTTTTGATTTGTATTTCCTTGATAATGAGCAATGTTGAGCATCTTTTCACGTGTCTGTTTGTTACCTGGAAGTCTTCTTCGGAAAAGTGTATATTCATATTTTCTGCCCATTTCTTCATTGAATTATTTGTTTTTTAAATGTTGAGTTTCATAAGTTCTTTATAGATTTTAGATACAAACACTTTATCTGATATGTCATTTGCAAATATCTTCTCCCATTGCGTCGGTTGCCTTTTAGTTTTGCTGATTGTTTCCTTCGCTGAGCAAAAGCTTTTTTTATTTTGATGAGGTCCCAATAGTTCATTTTTGCTTTTGTATCAGTTGCCTCTGGAGACATGTTGAGTAAGAAGTTGCTGCGGTCCAGGTCAAAGAGGTTCTTGTCTGCTTTCTCCTCGAGGATTTTGATGGCTTCCTGTCTTACATTTAGGTCTTTCATCCATTTTGAATTTATTTTTGTGTATGGTGTTAGAAAGTGGTCCAGGTTCATTTTTCTTCATGTCGCTGTCCAGTTTTCCCAGCAACACTTGCTGAAGAGACACTGGTGTTATTTTAATAAAGATTGCATTAAATATGTAGGTTGCTTTGGTTCTGTAGACATTTTAACAATATTTCTTCTTCCGTTCCATGAGCATGGGCTGTCTTTCCATTTCTTTGTGTCCTCTTCAATTTCTTTCATCAGTGTTCTATAGTTTACAGAGTACAGACCTTTATCCTTTTGGTTAGGTTTATTCCTAGGTATATTATGGTTTTTGGTGCAATTGTAAATGGGATTGGTTCCTTGATTTTTCTTTCTGCTCCTTCATTATTGGTGTTTAGAAATGCAACAGATTTCTGTACATTGATTTTGCATCCTGCAACTTTACTAAGTTTGTCTATCAGTTCCAGCAATTTTCGATGCAGTCTTTCAGGTTTTGTAGTGAAAGTTTCATTTCTTTGTCAATTTGGATATCTTTTATTTCTTTTTGTTATCTGATTGGCTGCCAGCCTTATGTTAAATAACAGTGGTGAGAGTGAACATTCCTGCCTTATTCCTGAACAAAGAGGAAAAGTTCTCAGTTTTTACCAATTGAAGATATTATCAGTGGTGGTTTTTTTGTATTTGGCCTATATGGTGTTGACATATGTTATCTGTAAACCCACTTTGCAGAGAGTTTTTATCATGAATGGATGTTGCTTTTGTCAAATGCTCCTTCTACCTATATTGAGAGGATCATATGGTTCTTAACTTTTATTAGTGTGATGTGTCACATTGATTAATTTGTAAATATTTAACCATCCTTGCAACCAAAGAATATATTATCATGGAGAATTATTATTTTAATGTACTGTTATATAAAGTTTGCTAGTATTTTATTGCAAATGTTTGCATCTGTGTTCATCAGGGATACTGACAGGTAGTTACCATTTTTGTTGTTTTGGTTTCAGTGTAATGCTGGCCTCACAGTATGAATTTGGATGTCTTCCTTCCTTTTTCATTTTTTGGAATAGTTTGAGAAGAATACCTATTAACTCTTCTTTAAATGTTTGGTAGAGGTCACCTGTGAAGCCATTTGGTTCTGAACTTTCATTGATTGGGAGTTTTTTTATTACAGATTCAATCGTTGCTGGTTATCAGTCTGTTCAAGTTTTTGGTTTCTTCCTGTTTCAGTTTTGGTAATTTATATTTCTAGTAATTTATCCATTTATTCCAGGTTGTCCATTTTGTTGGCATATAGCTTTTCATAATATTCTTTTAGAATTTCTGTGGTGTTGTTTGATATATCCCCTCTCTCATTTGCAACTTTAAGTATTTTTTCTCTTTGATGAGTCTGGCTAGAGATTTCTCAATTTCAATGGATTTTTTCAAATAAATAGCTCCTGATACCATTGATATGTTCTATCATTTTAAAAGTTTCTATATAATTTAGTTGTAATCTAATCATTATTATTTCCTTCCTCTGATGCCTTTAGGCCTCTTTTGTTGTTCTTTTTCTCTCTCCTTTAGGTATAAGGTTAGGTTGTTTATTTGAGATTTTCCTTGCTTCTCAATGTAGGTCCGTATTGCTATATACTTCCCTTTTAGGGCCACATTTGCTGCATCTCACATGTTTTGGACAGTTGTATCTTCATTTTTATTTTTCCACTTATTTTTTTATTACTTCTTTGATTTTCTGGTTGACTCATTCATTCCTTAGTAGCATGTTATTTAAACTCCACGTTATTTGTGATCTTTCCAGACTTTTTCTTGTGGTCGACTTCTGGTTTCATTGCATTGTGGTCAAAAGAGGTGCATGGTATGACCAATGTTTATATTTGCTGAGGCCCATTTTTGACCTAATAGTTGATCTATTCTGGAGAATGTTCGATTTGTAGTGAAGAAGACTGTGTATTCTGCTGCTTTAGGATGGAATGTTCTGAATATATCTGTTAAATACATCTGGTTCAGTGTGTCATTCAAAGCCATTGTTTCTGTGTTGATTTTCTGCTTAGATGATCTGTCCATTGATGTAATTGGCATATTAATATTCCCTACTATTATCGAACTATTATCAATTAGTTCTTTTGTGTTTGTTTTAATTGATTTATACATTTGGGTGTTTTCATGTTAGGTGCATGTATATTTACCAATGTTAGATTTTTTTTTTGTTGTATTGTCCCTTTTATTGTGATATAGTGCCTTTCTTTATCTCTTGTTACAGTCTTTGTTTTAGTTTTTAGTTTTTCTGAATTAAATATTGTTATTCCAACTTTATTTTTTAAATTTAAATTTTAGTTAGTTAACATACAGCACAATATTTGTTTCAGGAGTAGAATTCAGTGATTCATCACTTACATACAACAGCCAGTGCTCATCACCAGTGCCTGCCTTAATACCCATTACCCATCTAGCCCATCTCCCACTCATCTCCCTCCAACAACTCTCAGTTTGTTCTCTATTGTTAAGAGTCTCTTGTGGTTTGTTTCCCTCTCTTCTCTTCTCCCTCTTCCCATATGTTCATCTGTTTTGTGACTTTCTTTTGATATCTATTTGCGTGATAAATGTTATTTCATTCCAATACTTTCAATCTGCAGGTGTCTTTAAATCTAAAATGAGTCTGTTGTAGGCAGCATATTGATGGGTCTTCCTCTTTTAATCCATTCTTTTACATTATCTTGTTATTGGAGTGTTTAGGCCTTTTGCATTCAAAATAATTATTGATAGATATGTATTTATTGCCATTTTATTATGTGATTTGTCATTGTGTCGGAGATTTTCTCTGATCCTTTATTGTTTTTGGCATTTTTGGTCTCTCTTTTCTACTAAAAAATTCCTTTATATATTTCTTGCAAAAGTGGTTTAGTGACAAACTCCTTTAGCTTTTGTTTGTATGGGAAAGTCTATTTCTCATTCTACTCTGAATGATAGCTTTGCTGGATAGAATATTATTGGCTACACATTTTTCCCATTCAGCACTTTGAATATATCACACCGTTTCCTTCTGGCTTGCTAAGTTTCTGTTGAGAAATCTCCTGGTAAGCATATGTGTTTGCCTTGTAACTTAGGAACTTCTTTCGTCTTGATGCTTTTAAGACATTTTCTTCAGCACTATATTTTGTAAATTTAGTTACAATATGTCTTAGTGTTGGCCTGCCTGTTGATTTTGATAGAAGTTTTCTGTGCCCTCTGGATCTGCATGTCTGCTTTCTTCCCCAGATTAGGAAAGTTTTCAGGTATTGTTTCTTTTATTTTTTAGTTAATTCATTTTTTAAAAAATAATCTCTACTCCAAATGTGGGACTGGAACTCATGACCCCAAGATCAAGAATCACATGCACTTCTGACTGAGCCAGCCAGGTGCCCCAGGTACTATTTCCTCAACTTAATTTTCTGTCCCTTTTTCTCTCTTCTTCTCGAACGTCTATAATATGAATGTTTTACACTTGATGAAATAATTGAGTTTCTTAAATCTATCCTCGTGTTGCATAATTATCTCTCACAGTATGAAGAGTTCTCAAAAAGTTAAAAATAGAACTATGCTATAATTCAGCAATCGCACTCCTAGGTATTTATCTAAAGGATACAAAAATATAGATTTCCAGGGGTACATGCTCCCTGATGTTTATAGCAACATGATCAACAATAACTAAACTATGGAGAGAGCCCAAATGATGTCCATCATCTACTAACAAATGGAAAAAGAAACTCTGTGTGTGTGTGTGTGTGTGTGTGTGTGTGTGTGTAAAATGGAAAACTACTTGGTGATAAAAAAGAATGAAATATTGTAATTTGCAATGGCGTGGATGAAGCTAGAGTGCATTATGCCAAGCAAAATAAGTCACTCAGAGAAAGACAAATACCATATGATTTCACTCATAGCTGGATTTGATAATCAAAACAAATGGGGGAGAGATAAGGAAACAAACCATATGAGACTCTTAATGATAAAGAACAAACTGAGGTTGATGGAGGAAGGTGGGTGGAGGATGGGCTAAATGGGTGATGGGTATTAAGCGGGACACCTGTTGTGATGAGCACTGGGTGTGGCAAATGATGAATCACTGAATTCTACTCCCGAAACCAATATTGCATTGTATGTTAACAAACTAAAATTTAAACAAAAAAATTGAGAAAAGTTTGTTTCTCTATTTTCTTCAGCTCTTTACTTCCCATTAATTTGTCTTCTATGTCACTAATTTATTCCTATGGTTCTTCCAGCCTGTTGTTCATTGCATCAAGCCTTTTGTCCACCTCATTTAATACACTGTTCATCTCTGATTGATCCTTTTTTAAATGTTTTATCTCTGTGGTAAGGATCTCCCTGATGTCTTTTTTTTTCTTTTGCAAGTTTGGCGAGTATCTTTATAATCACTGTTTGAAGTTGTCCATCAGACATGTTACTTATATCCTTTTTGCTTAGATCTCTGGCCTTTGCCATCTCTTTTTCTTTCATCGGGGATAATTTCTCCATCTTTGCATTTCTGTGTCTCTGCATTCTTCTCTGTGTTAGAAAACCCATTTAATGTCTTTTTCTTCTGAAACTAATGGCCTTATGAAGAAGAGGTTGTGTATGCTCAGGATGTGTTGGTTTGGGGAGTGTCTCTTGTGTGTGGTGCATGTGCTCTACCGTTGTGTTTTTGCCTCTCTATCCTTCAGGCCAATCATATGCAAAGGCTTTTCTTGTCTTTTGTAGACAGTGTTTATTCCCTGGCCTCAATGTGGCACGTTTTAACTAAGTGTGCTCTGATCTGTTTGTGAAATTAGACCTGACACCACCTTCACCAGAACTTAAGGCCTGCAGAATTGTGTTCAAGAGATGCGATTTGGGCAGAGGTTTTTACTTATCTTCTGTGAGAGAGACCCACCACTCCAGGACTAGGCAAGCATGACCAGTAAGGGTAGTACCAGTAGAGTATAGAGGGGCAGGGCATAGTTTATGCAAGTTAGGCAGCCAGTGTTAGGCCTGCTGTTTCCTGCAAGTGACACTGTATTTATGCTGAGTGTAGGTAGGGAAATGGTGCTGTTCAGCATCTTTGTTCTTGGAAAGATGTCTTGGTGAAATTGCCTCTCAGGGACATGCTCTGAGAAGAGTGAATATTCTTCCCACTGTGTGCCCCAAGCACTCTTCAGATCACTCTTTCCGTGCTATCTGACCCAGGTTGCTTGCCTGTCTTCTCTCCAGAAGCAAGGCAGTGCCCTCTGGACTCTAACCTAACCAAGCTTTCTGACCTTTAAAGCTCCAGGCTTTATACCCTTCTGGTTGCAAGAACTCATGAAATAGAGTCCATCTCATTTTCTGTACCAACGTTTTTTTAGGGAACATTTTCCTTATTCATTCCCCTGTGTGCTCCTCCCTCTCTTGCCTTCTCCAGGACCATGACTCCCTCCCCTTCACAGCACCTGTGACCCATTTCTTCCACAAAAGATATCTCTGCATTTCCTACCTTCTTTGATGTGGCCTCTTCTCTCCCTTGAGTTGTGGAGTTTGTTCTGTCAGTCTTCAGGTTGATTTCTGGTGTATTTAGGATGATTGGATAGTTATCTTGCTGTGTTCATAGGATGAGGCAAACCTAGAGTCCTCCTCCTCCTCCTCCTCCTCCTCCTCCATCTTCCTCTGTCTTGTTTTTTCTTTATGATTCTGTGAACATGTTTTGAAAGCCATACAAAGCTTATTGTGTCCTTTGACACTTTGGCTGTTAGCACTTTGCATCACTGTAATTTTGTTGTGTAATTCTACTTTTAATTCTTGTACAAAATTAAAAAGATAAAAGGATAAAATAACTATAAATTTATGTTAATGAGTACATACTCAGATACCAATTGAATATATAATAATATAATTGTTAACATCAACAACACAAAATGATGGCCAGATTTGTAAAGTAGTAGAGTATTTGTAGGTAAATTAAATTAAATTAATCAGTTTAAAACTTGTTAAAACTTTAAGATATTTTACATAATAGCCATGGTAACCACAAAAATAATCTATAATATATACAAAAAAAGAAAATGAGAAGTAAATCAATACTTCACTAAAAAAATCAAGAAAACAAAGGAAAATAGTAAGAGAGAAAATAAATTAAAAAAAATGCATACATAAAACTTTTAGCAAAATGTCAATAGTAAGTCCTTCCCTATCTGTATTTAGAAATAAATGTAATAAACTTCCCACCAAAAACACACGGATCAGTGAATGGATAAAAAACAGAATTCAATTATATGCTGTTTACCACTCAATTTAGATCTAAAGACATACATAGGTTAAAAGCAAACTATCATGCAGATAGTAACCAAAAGAGCAGAGGTGGCTAAACTAATATTTGACAAAATAGAGTTAAAGTGAAAAACTGTTGCAACAGACAAAGAATGACATTTTATAATGATAAAAGAATCAATTTGCTTGGAAGATATAATTATTACAAATACATATGCACCAAACAGCAGAGCTCTTAAATATATGAAACAGTCAATAGTATTCGGATTCATTGAGACAGAGAGTAAAATGGTGACCTAGGACTGTGAGCAGGGTCCAAAGGCAGTTAATCTTCAATTGATACAGAGTTTCAATTTTGCAACATTAAAAAAGTTCTGGAGATCTGTTGCATAAAAAATATGAAGATTATCAACATAACTGAGTTATACACTTAAATGGTTCAGATGAAAAAAAAAGCTTATTAGGCAAAAAAAAACACATTAAGATGATAATTTTTATGCTGTGTGTTTTTTAAACAAGTTTAAAAATAAAAATGTTATTTAAAAATGGTGGAAATGCTCTATAGAGAGATATAAAACATAATTTAGAACGGGCATTATTTCAACATAACTGAACCATTGCATATTCCATCTTTACTAGGCAGTTACTTTTATAAAAGATGCTTATATAAAATGTGGGTATTTTTCATCACCACCTCTTTCAGTTCACTCAGAACTTATATAAGCTCAAATGTGATCAACTAGTATGTTGAAGGAGTAATGAACACTTTAATTTTTAATTAAAATTCCCTGGACTAATGGTTACCATGTCAACAAATACTGTCATCAACAGCTTTGCAAATAGTAAGACTTGAGGCTTGTTTACTTAAAGCACATAATAAAGAATCATTAATTTGTTTATTTTAGTATTTGTGAACATCCTCAGGTGAACGTGAGTTGGTAATGAGCCTTTATAGGTTGACAACTCTTTTGATGTTAGCTTGTAAAGCTGAAAAAAGCCCAAGTCCTATATTAGAGGATAACTAATAGTAGTCAAAGAAAAAAAGTAATATAGACAAAGCCAGCAAAAAATATGAACACTAAAATCACATGCAGCATATAAGAGGGTATTCACACTGAAAAGGGATTATTTATTTCTAATTATTCAAGCATACATATACATTCATATGCACCCACAATCACGCACTCACACACACTACAATACATACACTTCAAGACTCATTTACCATGAGTTATTTCCAAAAAGGCAGATTCGTTTTGTCAGGTAATCGAAAAGAATTGAATCTCATCATTGATTTACCTACCTGTCTCCTCCTCAATTGTGTGAAAGCAAAGAAAACATATTAGCTTCACTTACAGATAAAAAAGGAAATAGAAAAAAAAGGAAAATAAATGATATGGTAGGGTGATGTAAAATTACTGTTTAGAACTATTCACTTTGTGTGTGAATTTTAATAAGTTTACAAATAAAACAACAAAATTGCAGTTCTGTAAAGAAGTTTTAAAAGTCAAAAAGTGAGTTTCATTGATATGTTCTACTGGTTTTGTTTTGGTTCTATATAATGTATTTCTGTTCTAATCTTTATTATTTAACTTCTTCTGCCAGCTTTAGGCTTCATTTGCTGTTCATTTTTTAGTTTCTTTAGGTGTAAGGCTAGGATATATATTTGAGATATTTCTTGCTTCTTGAGGTAGGCCTCTATTATTTATTATATACTTCCCTTTCATAAACACTTTTGCTGCATTCCAAAGGTTTTGGACCGTTGTGTTTATATTTTCATTTATTTCCATAAATTATTTATATTTCTTCTTTTAATTCTGGTTGACCCATTCATTATTTTGTAGGATATTTACTAAACTCCGTGTATTTGTGGTCTCTCCTTTTTTTTTCTTGTGGTTGACTTAAACTTTCATAGTGATGTGGTCAGAAAATATGCATGATATGATATCAATCTTCTTGTACTTCTTGAGACTTGATTTGTGACCTAGTATGTGATGCGTTCTGGAGAATGTCCGATGTTCACCTGAAAATAATATGTATTCTGCTGCTTTGGGATTAAATGTTCTGAATATATCTGATAAGTCCATCTGGTCCAGTGTGTCATACAAACCATTGTTTTCTTTTTGATTTTCTGCTTAGATTTGCTGTAAGTGGGTTGTTAATGTCCCCTACTATTATTGCATTATTATCAATAAGTTATTTGAAAGAATTAATAAAATTGGTAACCTCCCAGCTAGAATTACCAAAAATAAAAGATAAGGGAGTCAAATAAAGAAATAACTAATGAGAGAGAAGAGATCATAACCAATACCACAGAAATACAAATTAATGGGCAGAAGATATAAATATACATTTTTCCAAAGAATATATATAAATGATGAAAAGATATATGAAAAGATGCTCAATATCACTCATCATCAGGGAAATACAAATCAAAACCACAATGAGATATCACCTCGCAACTGTCAGAATGGGTAAAATTAACAACGCAGGACACAACAGGTATAGGCAAGGATGTGGAGAAAGGGTTACACTTTGTTGGTGGGAATGAAAACGGGTGCAGCCACTTGGAAAGCAGTATAGAAGTTCTTCAAAAGGATAAAAATAGAACTACTTTATGATCCAACAATTACACTATTATGTGTATCCACAAAGGATACAAAAACACAGATTCAAGGGGTATATGCATCACAATGTTTATAGCAGCATTATCAACAATAGCCAAACAATGGAAAGAGCCCAAATGTCCATCAAATGATGACTTGATAAAGAAGATGGGATTTATATATATATAAATATATATATATAAATTCATATATATTATACATATATATATATATATATATATAATCTCCACCTTTTTATTTGAATTTTAGTCAGTTAACATGTATAGTAAAATTGTTCAGGTGTAGAATTTAGTGTTTCATCACTTACATATAACACCCAGTGCTGTACTGATAGAAAATATCACCTAATAGTATTCCATTATATATTTACCCAAAGGATACAAAAATATAGATTTGCAGGGGTACATGCTCTCTGATGTTTATAGCAACATTACCAATAATAGCCAAACAATGGAGAGAGCCCAAATACCCATGTACTAACAAATGGATAAAGAAGATGTGCATATATATATATATATATATATATATATATATATATATATATATAAAATGGAATACTACCCAGTGGTAAATGGATAAAGAAGATGTGCATTTATAGATATATAAAATGGAATACTACCCAGTGGTAAAAAAAAATGAAACAAGAGTGTGGATGAAGCTAGAGTGTATTATGCTAAACAAAATAAGTCAGTCAGAGAGACTGGTATGCCATATGATTTCACTCATATGTGGAATTTAAGAGACAAAACAGATAAACACAGGGGAAGGGGAAAAAAAACAGCGAAGCAAACCATAATACACTCTTAACTATGGAGAACAAACATAGGGTTAATGGAGGGAGATGGGTGGAAGATGGGATAAGTGGGTGATGAGTATTAAGGAGGACACTTGTGATGAGCACTGGGTGTTATATGTAAGTTATGAATCACAAAATTCTACACCTGAAACAAATTTTACCATACATGTTAACCGACTAAAATTCAAATAAAAACGTGGAAGAATATTAGCAAATTAAATCCAACTATGTGTAAAAAATACACAAGTGAGATATTTTTCAGGTATGTAAGTTTGGTTGAAAATTCAAAAATCAAAGTAATTCAGGTTGAAGAAAAAAAAATCATATGATCATATCGATAGACACAGAAAAAAGTTTTGATAAAATCCAACACCCATTCATGATCAAATCTCTCAACAAACCAGTTATAGAGGGGAACTTCCCCAATCCGATAATAAACATCTACTAAACTTCATGCTTTCCCCCTAATATGGGAGAAAGATAAGATTGTCTTCTCTCACCCTACTATTCAACCTTATACTAGCAGTCCTAAATAACTCAATAAAGCCCCCAATATAAAAAGATATTATACCTATTAGCAAGGAAGAAATAAACTTTCTATATTTACAGATGGCATGATCGTATATATAGTCAATCCCAGAGAATAAACAACAAACTGAAAATGAGTGATTATAGAAAAAGTTGCAGAATACAAAGTTAATACGCAAAACTCAATTGCTTTCATAAATACCGGCAATGAACAATTGGAATTTGAAATTTAAAACACAATATCATTTACACTACCACATATAAAGCGTGATGCCAAGGTGTAAATCTAACCGCATATGTAAAAAATCTATATGAAGAACTACAATACTCTGATGAAGGAAATCAAAGGTCTAAATGAATGAAGAGATATTATGTGCTCTTAGATAGGAAGAATCAATTGTTAAAATATCAGTTCTCTGCTTAATCAATAGATGCAATGCAATCTTTATAAAAATCTCAGCAAGGTACTTGTAGATGTCAACAGATTAATTCTAAAGTTTATATAGGAAGGCAAAATACCTTGAAAGGCCAAAAAAGAAATCGATGGAG
Organism: Paguma larvata; assembly: GCA_030068075.1. Taxonomy (NCBI): domain Eukaryota; kingdom Metazoa; phylum Chordata; class Mammalia; order Carnivora; family Viverridae; genus Paguma; species Paguma larvata. The sequence goes on along the minus strand of CM057830.1, from coordinate 48,648,214 downwards.
AACATCATAAAATTGACACTAACTTCGAAGAGTTACTATAAGGTTATAGTAATCAAAACAGTGTGGTATTGACAAAGATATATACAAATAGATCCATGTCGCAGAATAGAAACAAAGAAATAACCCTCCCCAAGAAATAGTATATTGATCTTTGAGATAGAAATAAAGGCAATTCAAGGAGAAATGATAGTATTCAATAAATGGTACTAGAAAAACTGAATATCCACATGGAAAAAAAATAGACATAGACCTTACACAAAATTAACTCAAGTGGATTATAGGACCGAGATACAAAATTCAAACTATAAAGTTCCTAGCAGACCAAAATCTGGGTGACCTTTGGCTCAGTGGTGAATTTTTAGATAAAACACCAAAAGCATAACTATGAAAGACAAAATTTATAATTTGGACTTCATTAAAATTAAAAGCATTTGTTCTGTGAAAGACTGTTAAAAGAATAAAAAGAGAAGTCACAGGGTGCAAGAAAATCTTGGTGAAACACACGTATATGAAATTACTGATATCCTTAATATACGGATAACCCTAAAACTCAACAATAAGAAAATAAAACAATACAAAATGGCAACAGATATGTATAGACCCCTCACTAAAGAAGCCATACAGATAACAATTAAGTATATGAAAAGAATTCAAAATTACATCTCACTGGAAAATTGCAAATTAAAACAATGAGATACTACAGCACATTTAGTAGAATAATAAAAACCAAAATACAACATGAAATGTTGGTGATGATGTGGAGTATAGGCATTCTCATTCATTGCTGGTAAGGATGAAAACTGGTACAACCACAAAAGCCAGTTTCTTATAAAATTAAACATACTATCAAAAATGATCTACCAACTATACTCTTTGCTATTTACCCAAATGAGTTGAAAACACATCTCTACACAAAAACCTTCTCAAAAGTGTTTTAGCATCTTTATTCATAATTGTCCTAATTTGGAAGCAAATATAATGTTCTTCAAAAGGGGAATAGAACGGGGACCAAGACGGCGGAGGAGTAGGGAGGACCAAAGTTTCCCTTGTTGTTTTGAACTGAGAGGGACCGAAATAGAGAGATTCTCAACTCCAAGAACCTGGCAGAAAAGGTGTAGCAGCTTACAAGGAACGCAAGAAACATAGACAACGCCATAAGACCGTGAGTCTAATCGAGAACGGACAAAACGAACTCGGGAAACCGAGCTGGGGGGAGGGTGAGCCGGGGACAGTGGGGAAAGTGCCCAACATTCGAAGGAGAGCAACAGAGAGGGGGAGTCCACCACCATCCAGCCCCTAAAGACAGGGCTTAGGAGGAGAGGCTCTGTGTCTAACAGCAGAACCCAGCAGAACTCTCCTTGTGCGGGACCGCTGACGGAGGCACAGTCAGCCCACCCGGCCCAGAGTCGCTTAGCCGCCAGCAGCGTGGGGAGGGACCGACCTTGGGACCGCTGCCGCTGCTATCGCTGGAGCGAGGAGTGCCCGCCAGGCACCGCTGCCGCCTCCGGCACCCTGAGCGAACAACCGCGGGATCCTGGGCTGCTGCCGGCGGAGCGGGGAGTGCGCGCTAGTCGCCGCTGCGCCCCGTGGAAAGCGAAAAACCGCTGGGACCACTGCATCGATGGGACCACCTCAACAGGGATTGTGCGCCAGTTGCGCCACCATCCTGTGGAGAGCCGGCGACCTGGGACCATTGCCGCTGCCCGCCTGAACCGGGATCAGGCGCTAGTCGCCACGGAGGGCCCAGTGGGGTGCGATCAATCGCTGGGACTGCCACTACTGCGGTCGCCTGAGTGGGGAGTGTGCACAAGTCGCCCCGGCCAGGCGACCGGCTGCAAGGGGGGCCCCCAGTCGCCTGTGGAGCACCTCTAACCCTGACACATTTGCAGAAGGTTGGGGGGTGGCAAGCAGGCAGGCGCCCACCTTCCAGTGGACCGCACTGCGCCGGTACCCATAGCGGAGTAAGGACACAAACAAGGGGGCGAGTGGAAGCCCTGGGACTGGGAACAAAGGACTGAAGGGACGCCATTGTTGTCTTACGGGCCCACAAGCACCAGCCCCAGGAAGTCACTCCCTGAGCCATCCCTGCCTCAGTGGAGAACTCCCGCCTACACTAAACCACGCCCATCTGCGCAGGAGTGACACTTCTCCGCGGGAGCTACAGAGGCCAAGTCCAGACCGCTGCCTGGAGTAACTCCAGGTCACTTCTTTTTAAAATAGATGCTCCCCGTTATTCTTCTTACTGATCCCCACTCTGAGCTGACTATCCAGGGGCCTGGCTGACTTAAACAAAATCTTAATCCACTCTCTAAAGGCATGTTTTTCATCTCCTTCTGTACTTCCCTATTTCTCTCTCTGGAATAACCAGGCCACATAATCTCACCCGAGCAATTACTGTCTTCATTCCTTTTTCCTTGTAACCGTCCTTATTCTGATTTCTCTCAGTCTGGATTAAGCTCTTTAGTCACTCTACCCAGGCAAAGACCATTTCCTTCTTTCCCCCGGAACTGTCATTATTCTCTCTGTAGACGCTCTGCCACCAGCACAGTACACACCCTGTCCTTACCGTGTAGCTGGTATTTCAGGACATTGTCCTCAGAGTGTCATTTGTTATTCTTTATTCTGTTGTGAACCGCTTGTCTGTATCATTTGTTAGTACGTTTGAGTATTTCTGTTTTCTGTGTGTCTGTCAGTCTGTTTTCCTTTCCAGGGCAACTTCAAGAAACAACCCAAAACACATCCAGCCAAAATGACGAGACGGAAGAATTCTCCTCAAAAGAATCCACAAGAAGCAGTGACAGCTCAAGAATTAATGAAAACAGATATAAGCAACATAACAGAACATGAATATAGAATGATAATCATAAAACTAATCGTTGGCCTTGAAAAAAGCTTAGATGAATGCAAGGGGTCCCGCGCGGCAGAGGTCAAGGACCTTAAAAACGGTCAGGAAGAATTAAAGAAGACATTGGAAGAAATACAGGGGAAACTGGAAGCAGCCACGGCACGGATTGAAGAGGTAGAGGAAAGAGTGCCTTAGAAGACAAAATTATTGAAAAAGAGGAAGCAGATAAGAAGAGAGAGAAGCTGATCCAGGAACAGGAAAGGAGAATTCGAGAGCTGAGCGATGCACTCAAAAGAAACAATATCCGTATCATAGGAGTCCCAGAGGAAGAAGAGAGAGAGAAAGGAGTCGAAGGGGTTCTTGAACAAATCATTGCTGAGAACTTCCCCAACATGAGGAAGGAAACGGGCATGGAAATCCAAGAGGCACAGAGAACTCCCCTCAGACGTAACTTGAATAGACCTTCTGCACGGCACATCATAGTGAAGCTGGCAAAATACAAAGATAGGGAGAGAATCCTGAAAGCAGCTAGGGACAAAAGAACCCTAACATACAAAGGGAGACCTATAAGGGTAGTAGCAGACTTATCTACGGAAACTTGGCAAGCCAGAAAGGAATGGCAGGATATCTTCAATGTGATGAGCAAGAAGGACATGCAACCAAGAATTCTGTATCCGGCTAGCCTGTCATTCAGAATAGAAGGAGAGATCAAGGTTTTTCCCAACAAACAAAACCTGAAAGAATTTATCACAAATAAGCCGGCACTGCAAGAGATCCTGAGGGGCATTCTATGAAGGCAAACCTACAAAGAACACAAACTGCCAGGGACAGCCTTACAATCATGAAACCTACAGATAATAGAGTGACTGTAAGCCCATATTTTTCAATATTAACACTGAATGTAAATGGACTAAGTGTGCCAATCAAAAGACACAGGATAACAGAATGGATTAAAAAACAAGACCCATCTATTTGCTGTCTTCAAGAAACTCATCTTAAACCTGAAGACACCTTCAGATTGAAAGTGAGGGGATTGAAAACCATCTACCATGCTACTGGAAGGCAGAAGAAAGCCAGAGTAGCCACACTTATATCAGACAAATTAGACTTTAAAATGAACGATGTAATAAGAGATGAAGAAGGACATTATATAATAGTCTCAGGGATCATCCAGCAGGAAGAGCTAACAATTGTAAATATCTACACACCAAATTTGGGGGCACCCAAATTTGTAAAACAACTAATTACAAACACTAGCAACCTCATCGATAAAAATGTCCTAATAGTAGGGGATCTCAACACTCCACTCTCAGCATTGGATAGATCCACAAATCAGAAAATCTCCGCAGAAACAATAGCCCTGAATGACACATTAGAACAGATTGGCCGCACAGACATCTTTAGAGTCCTTCATCCAGAAGCAAAGGAATTTGCATTCTTCTCAACTGCACACGGTACATTTTCCAAGATAGACCACATTCTGGGGCACAGGGAAGCTCTGAATAAATATAAAAGAATTGAGATCATACCGTGTACACTGTCAGACCACAATGCTTTGAAACTTGAAATCAACCACAGGAGAAAGCCTGGAAAATATCCAAGAACATGGCGGCTAAGAAATAACCTACTAAAAGATGACTGGGTCAACCAATCCATCAGAGAAGAAATTAAAAAATACATGGAAACAAATGAAAATGAAAATACAACAATCCAAACGCTCTGGGACGCAGGAAAGGCAGTCCTGAGAGGGAAATATATTACAATCCAGGGCCATCTCAAGAAACAAGAAAAATCAATAACACAAATTCTAACAGCATGCCTAAAGGAACTAGAAGCGGAACAAATAAAACAACCCAAGCCCAGCAGAAAGAGAGAAATAACTAAGATCAGAGCACAAATTAAACATATGGAGACAGAAAAGGTAGTGGAACAGATCAATGAAACCAAAAGCTGGTTCTTTGAAAAAATAAACAAAATAGACAAACCTCTAGCCAGGCTTCTCAAAAAGAAAAGAGTGAGAACTCAAATAGATAAAATCGTGAATGAAAAGGGAGAAATTACAACCAATCCCTCAGAGATACAAGCAATCATCACAGAATACTATGAAAAATTATATGCCACCAAACTTGGCAATCTGGAAGAAATGGACAGCTTCCTAAATAGCCACACGCTACCAAAACTCAAACGGGAAGAAATAGAAAAATTGAACAGACCCATAACTAGTGAAGAAATAGAATCAGTTATCAAAAATCTCCCAGCAAATAAAAGCCCTGGACCAGAAGGCTTTCCTGCGGAATTTTACCAGACATTTAAAACAGAGTTAATTCCTATCCTCCTCAAGCTGTTCCGAAAAATTGAAACGGAAGGAAAACTCCCGGACTCATTCTATGAAGCCAGCATCACTTTGATTTCCAAACCAGATAGAGATCCAGCAAAGAAGGAGAATTACAGGCCAATATCCCTGATGAATATGGATGCAAAAAATTTCAATAAGATACTAGCAAATCGAATCCAACAACATATAAAGAGAATTATCCACCATGATCAAGTAGGATTCATTCCTGGGTTGCAGGGCTGGTTCAATATTCACAAATCAATCAACGTGATACATCACATCAACAAAAGAAAAGATAAGAACCATATGATCCTGTCAATAGATGCAGAAAAAGCATTTGACAAAATACAGCACCCTTTCTTAATAAAAACGCTCGAGAAAGTCGGGATAGAAGGAACATATTTAACATCATAACAGCCATATATGAAAAGCCCACAGCTAATATCATCCTCAATGGGGAAAAACTGAAAGCCTTCCCCCTGAGATCAGGAACACGACAGGGGTGTCCACTCTTGCCACTGCTATTCAACATAGTGTTGGAAGTCTTAGCATCAGCAATCAGACAACAAAACAAAATAAAAGGCATCAAGATAGGCAAGGAGGAAGTCAAACTTTCACTTTTTGCAGATGACATGATACTTTACATGGAAAATGCAACGGAATCCACCAAAAGCCTACTAGAACTGATTCATGATTTCAGCAAAGTTGCAGGATACAAAGTCAATGTACAGAAATCGGTGGCATTTCTATACACCAACAATGAAGCAGCAGAAAGAGAATTAAAGAAGCTAATCCCTTTCACAATTGCACCAAAAACCATGAAATACTTAGGAATAAACCTAACCAAAGATGTGAAAGACCTCTACACTGAAAACTATAAAAAACTTATGAAGGAAATTGAGGAAGACACAAGGAAATGGAAAAACATCCCATGCTCATGGATTGGAAGAATAAATATCGTTAAAATGGCAACACTACCCAAAGCAATCTACACATTCAATGCAATCCCAATCAAAATTGCACCAGCATTCTTCTCAAAGCTAGAGCAAACAATCCTAAAATTTGTATGGAACCACAAAAGACCTCGAATAGCCAAAATAATACTGAAGAATAAAACCAAGGCGGGAGGCATCACAATCCCAGACTTTAACCTCTACTACAAAGCGGGAGTCATCAAGACTGTATGGTATTGGCACAAAAACAGACACATAGACCAATGGAATAGAATAGAAAACTCAGAAATGGACCCGCAAGTATATGGCCAATTAATCTTTGACAAAGCGGGAAAATGTATCCAATGGAAAAAAGACAGCCTCTTTAATAAATGGTGCTGGGAGAATTGGACAGCAACTTGCAAAAGAATGAAACTAGACCACTTTCTTACACCACTCACAAAAATAAATTCTAAATGGATAAAAGATCTGAATGTGAGACAGGAAACCGTCAAAATCCTAGAGGAAAAAGCAGGAAAAAGCCTCTTTGACCTAAGACACACCAATTTCTTACTTGACACGTCTCCAAAGGCAAGGGAATTAAAAGCAAAGATGAACTATTGGGACTTCATCAAGATAAAAAGCTTCTGCACAGCAAAAGAAACAACCAACAAAACGAATAGGCAACCAACGGAATGGGAAAAGATCATCGCAAATGACATATCGGATAAAGGACTAAAATCTATAAAGAACTTACCAAACTCCACACCCGAAAAACAAACAACCCAGTGAAGAAATGGGCGGAAGATATGAATAGACACTTCTCCAAAGAGGACATTGAGATGGCCAATAGACACTTGAAACGATGTTCAATGTCACTCATCATCAGGGAAATACAAATCAAAACCACACTGCGATACCACTTCACACCAGTCAGAGTGGCTAAAATAAACAAATCAGGAAACTATAGATGCTGGCGAGGATGTGGAGAAGTAGGCATCCTCCTACACTGTTGGTGAGAATGCAAACTGGTGCAGCCACTCTGGAAAACGGTGTGGAGGTTCCTCAAAAAAATGAAAATAGAGCTACCCTATGAGCCAGCAATAGCACTGCTAGGAATCTACCCAAGAGACACAGGAATGCTGATGCATAGGAGCACATGTACCCCAATGTTCATAGCAGCACTTTCGACAATAGCCAAGTCATGGAAAGAGACCAAGTGCCCATCAACTGACGAGTGGATAAAGAAGATGTGGTACATATATACAATGGACTATTGGCAATGAGAAAAAATGAAATCTGGCCATGCGTAGCAACATGGATGGAACTGGAGGGTATTATGTTAAGTGAAATAAGTCAGTCAGAAAAAGACAGATACCATATGTTTCCACGAATCGGTGGACTTTGTGAGACTAAGCAAAAACCAGGGGGAGGGGAAGAGGGGAAAGAAAAAAAATGACACAGAGAGGGAGGGAGATAAAACATAAGAGACTCTCAAAGACTAAGAACTAACTGAGGGTGAGGGGGATGGGGGGGAGAGGGGGTGATGGGCATTAAAAAAGGGCACATGTTGGGATGAACACTGGGTGTTTTATGTAAACCAATTTGAAAATAAACTATTATAAATGAAAAAAAAAGGGAATAGATAAGAAAACTGTGGTATATCTATGTAGTGAAATATTATTTGGCATTAAATAGAAATGAGCTACCAAATCATGAAGAAAAAAAAACATGGAAAAGCCTTAAATGCACATTGCTAAGTGAAATAAGCCAATCTGAAAAGTCTACATACTGTAAGATCCCAATTAAATGGCATTCTGGAAAAGTCAAAACTAGTTAGATAATAAAAAGTCCAGTGGTTGCCGGAGGTTCAGTAAGAGGAAGAGAGAGAAAACTGAATAGGTGAAGCACAGGGTATTCTATATGATATTGTAATGATGGATTCATATCTTTATACATATGTCAAAACCCAGAGAATGTACAATACAAAGAGCAAACCCTAATGTACGCTATAAACTTTATTTCATAATTACGTTTGACCATTGGTTCATTGAATTGTAAGAAATGTACCATACTAACTGAAGATGTTAATAATAGAGTAAACTATGTACAGAGAGAAGGGGGACTATGAGCACTCTGTAAAAAATCAAAAAACAAACAAACAAAACCAACAAAAGTAGAGTGAGCATTCAAGACAAAAAAATGGCACGAGCTATGGTAATATATATTTTCTAGGGAGTGGAGAGTTCATGTAGATCAAAGTAATAATGAGAAAGATTAGAAAGGTAGTTTGGAGCCAGATTGTGGAAAGCCTTTAATATGAATAAAAGGAGATTTGAGCTTTATTTTGTTAAGTCTTAAGGATTTATGAGAATAATTTGTCACTATAATTTTCTTCTATGAGGATATTTCCCTTTGAAATCCTAAACTCTTTTTTTAGTGTTTTATTTATATTCAAGAAAGAGAGAGAGAGACAGACAGAGAGAGAGTAAGCAGGGGAGGGGCAGAAAGAAAGGGAGACAGAATCCGAATCAGGGTCCAGGCTCTAAGCTGTCAGCACAGAGCCCAATGCTGGGCTCGAACCCACGAACCATGAGGTCATGACCTAAGCCGGGAAAAGTCAGGCGCTTAACCAACTGAGCCCCCCAGGCGCCCCTGAAATCCTAAACTCTTAAATTCACATTATTTTTTCCAAATGATGGCAAATGAAGTAATAAAAGACAAACAATTTACATATTTAAATATGTAAAATAATTACTAAGAAAGTAATGTTTAGCTCAAGCCTAAAACTAAAACTGTAGTTGGATCATCTGTGAGATAAAAATTTCTCAGTGAAATGGCTGTGAACAATTTCTATTTTTAAAAATAACAAATATCATCTAGTATTTTTGTTGCTGTTTGTAGCAATCTTATTTAACTTTTCCACAGGTTGTGCAATGGTAAAGGTAAATCCAATGCAGATCTGAATTTTATAGCATATTCTGCTTGGGTCCTCATAACAAATGAAGATATTCCATTTTAGAACTCAGTTTATCCTAAGATATTTCTCAAACATTTCATTACATTTTAGGTTAAGCAGTAATTTCATTGTTCTTTAAAGTTTTTATTTAAATCCCAATCAGTTAACATACAGTGTTACATTAGTCTCAGATGTCTCAGTGATTCAACAATTCCTTACCTCACCCAGGGCTCATCACAAGTGCACTCCTTAATCCCAATCAGCTATTTAAACCTTGCCCTGACAAACATCCCTTCTGTAACCATCAGTTCTCTATAATTCAGAATCTGCTTCTTGGTCTCTCTCTTTCTCTCTTTCTCTCTCTCTTTTCCCCTTGGCTCATTTGTTTTGCTTCTTAAATTCCACATATGAGTGAAATCATATGGTATTTGTCTTTCTCTGACTGACTTCTTTTGCTTAGGATTATACTCTGTAGCTCCATCCATGTTGTTGCAAATTGCAATACTTCATTCTTACAGCTGAAAAATTTTATATTATGTGTTTGTGTGTGTGTGTGTGTGTGTGTATCACATTTTTATCCATTCATTAATTGATGGACACATAGGCTGCTTCCAAATCTTGGCTATTGTAAATAGTGCTGCTATAATATCAGGGTGTATGTATCCCTTTGGATTTGTGTTTTTAGATCCTTTCGGTAAATACCCAGTAGTTTGATTACTGGATCATAGGGTAGTTCTATTTTTAATTTTTTGAGAAAACTCCATACTGTTATCCACAGTGGTTGCATCAGCTTGGATTCCCACCAATAGTGCAAAAGGATTCCCATCGATCAACATACTTGCCAACCCCTTTTGTTTCTTCTGTTGTTGATTTTAGCAATTTTGACAGATGTAAAATGATATCTCATTATAGTTTTGAATTGTATTTCCCTGACGATGAGTGATGATGAGCATCTTTTCATGTGTCTGTTGGCCATCTGAATGTCTTCCCTGGGTGAAATGTCCGTTCATGTCATCTGCCCATTTTTAATTGGATTGTTTTTTGGGGTGTTGACTTTTATAAGTTCTTTTGCATACTAACCTTTAATTAGAAATGTCATTTGCAAATATCTTCTCTCATACAGTAGATTGCCTTCTTATTTTGTCAGTTGTTTTGTTGTTGTTGTTGTTATACAGATGTTTTTCATATTTATCTAGCCCCATAGTTTATTTTTGCTTTTATTTCCCTTGCTTCAGGAAACCAATCTAGAAAAAAAGTTGTGTAAGTCCGATGTCAAAGATATTATTGCCTTTGTACTTTTCCAGAATTTTTATGGTTTCAAGGTCTGAGATTTAGGTCTTTCATCCATGTGTAATTTATTTTTTGTAAGGTGTATGAAAGTGATCCAGTTTCATTCTTTTGCATGTTGCTGTCCAGTTTTCCCAACACCATTGGATATGCTTTACTGATTTGTCACAGATGAATTGACCATATAGTTGTGGGTTCATTTCTGGATTTTTTATTGTGTTCCATTGATCAATGTGTCTATTTTTGAGACAATACCATACTGTTTTGATCACTACAACTTTACAATTCAACTTGAAGTCCAGAATTGTGATGCTTCCAGCTTTGCTTTTCTTTTTCAAGAATGCCGTGGCTATTCGGAGTCTCTATGGTTCTTATAAATTTTAGGATTATTTGTCTTAGTTTTGTGAAAAATGCTGTTGGTATTTTGATAGGTATTGCGTTAAATGTGTAGACTGATTTGAGTAGTATAGGCATTTTAACAATATTTGTTCTTCCAATCCATGAGCATGAAATGGTTTTCCATTTTTGTTTCATCTTCAATTTTTTTCGTCAGTGTTTTATATTTTTCAGAGTACAGGTCTTTCACCCTTTTAGTTAGGTTTATTCCTGGGTATCTTATTATTTTTAGTGCAACTGTAAATGGGATTGTTTTCTTAATTTCTCTTTCTGCAGCTTCATTATTGATATATAAATACAACAGATTTTCTGTACAGTCATTTTGTGTCTTGTGACTTTTCTGAATTATCTAATAAGGTCTAGCAGTTTATTGGTGGAATCTTTCATGTTTTCTATATATAGTATCATGTCATCTGCAAATGGTGAAAATTTTACTTCCTCCTACCTTGGGATGTCTTTTATTTTCTTCTGTTATCTGAATACTGTAGCTAGGACTTCCAGCACTGTATTGAATAAAATGGTAAGAGTGGACATCCTTGTCTTGTTCCTGACCTTATGGGAAACGTTCTTAGTTTTTGCTATTAAAGATGATGTCAGCTGTGAGTTTTTAATATATCACATTAAATATGTTAAGGTATGTTGTCTCTAAAACTACTTTGTTGAGGGTTTTTTTTATCATGAATGAATGCTGTACTTTGTCAATTATTTTTCTGAATCTACTGAAGTGATCGTTTGGTTATTATCCTTTCTTCTATTAAAGTAATGTATGATATTGATTGATTTGTGAATATCGAACTACTCTTGCAAACCAGGAATAAACTCCACTTGATCGTGGCAAAGGATTTTTCAGTGTATTCTTGGATTATTTGCCTGTATTTTGTTCATTTTTGCATCTGTATTCAGAAAAGCTATTGGCTTGTAGTTGTGTTTTGTTTGTGTTGTCTTTAGCTCGTTTTGGCAGCAGGGTAATGCTGGCCTCATAGAATGAATTCGGAAGTTTTCTATTTTTTAGAGTAGTTAGAGAGAAATAGAATTAACTCTTTAAACGTTTGGTTGTATTTGCCTGTTAAGCCATCTAGTCCTAGAATTATGTTTGTCCACATTTTTTTTTCTGACTCAATTTTTTTGCTGGACCAATGTCTGTTTAAATTTTTTATTTCTTCCTGTTCAATTTTGGTAATTTATCTTTTTCCAGAAATATATCAATTTCTTCTAGGTTGCCCAATTTATTGGCATGTAGTTTTTCATAATATTCTTTTATAATTGCATTTCTGTGATGTTGGTTATTTCTCCTCTCTCATTTGTGATTTTATTTATTTGAGTCTTTTATCTTTTTTTCTTCATAATTCTGGTTAACTAGTATTTTTAAGCAGTGTTTCCTTAAAACCCAAGTTTGCTCATTCATTTCTTTTTTTTATTTTTAAAAACTTTTTAATGTTTATTATTTTTGAGACACAGAGAGACAGAGCATGAGTGGGAGAGGGGCAGAGAGAGAGGGAGACACAGAATCCAAAGCAGGCTCCAGGTTCTGAGCTGTCAGCACAGAGCCCGATGTGAGGCTTGAACTCACGGACTGCGAGATCATGACCTGAGCCGAAGTCGGACGCTCAACCGACTGAGCCACCCAGGCGCCCCTGCTCATTCATTTCTTTCTTTTTTTTTTTTTTTTAATTTATAATAGTTTATTTTCTTTTTTTTATTTCAACGATTTTTTCATTTTATAATAGATTATTTTCAAATTGGTTTACATACAACACCAGTGTTCGTTCCAACATGTGCCCTTTTTAATGCCCATCACTCTATTTCCACCCATGCTTCTGCTTGACCCAACCTAGTTCACATGGTTAATATTAAACCAATCACTGTCTCCAGGGGAGTGGTGTATGCTGATCAGACATTTACATCAAACATCCACTCTTCTAATAGAGGAAACTCTAATAGAAGAGAGATGAACTCTACCAAAGCCATACAGAAAATCTGAGTTCTTTATGGGAGATGTTAGTTATGCTACCAAAACTATAGGTTCCCATGAAAAATAAGGAATTAAATGTAGTTATCCTAGGTAGGCTTAATTTAATTTAGCTATATACAGTACAATGCTCAATAAGGAAGTCAAAATTATAGGGTCATTCATCAGCATATGGCAATGGTCAACATAGATTATTACACTATTCAATTATTTATTTATTTAACAAATAGTTACTGGGGACTTACACTATGCACATAAATGCTATAATTGCTATTGAAGAATAAAAATAAATAAATAAAATCACCCTACTTTCACAGTTTGTATTTAGGTGTTGGAGAATAATATACATTACTATAATAACAAATTATGAAGACACGTGAAACTAAATATATGATACCATAATAAAAACTTTATGTAGCTTTATCATACATTGCTCATTAGGTATGTTCTTGGGTCATTATATATAAAACAATATTTTCATATTTAATCACATTGTTAGCGAACTTCTATTTTATTTACTTAAGTTTATTTACTTTTTTAAAAAAAATTTTATTGTCAAATTGGTTTCCATACAACACCCAGTGCTCATCCCAACCTGTGGCCTGCTCAGTGCCCATCACCCACTCTCCCTCCTTCCATACCCCCCTCAACTCTCGGTTCGTTCTTAGTATTTAAGAGTCTCTTACATTTTGTCTCCCTCTCTCTCTGTGTCTTTTTTTCTTTCCCCTCTTTCCCTTCCACCCCAGATTTCTGTTAAGTCTCGTGAAGTCCACCTATATGTGGAAACATATGGTATCTGACTGACTTATTTCACTCAGCATAATACTCTCCAGTTCCATCCATGTTGCCACACATGGCCAGATTTCATTCTTTCTCATTGCCACATAGTATTCCATTGTATATATATACCACATCTTCTTTATCCATTCCTCAGTTGATGGACACTTAGTCTCTTTCCATGATTTGGCTATTGTTGAAAGTGCTGCTATAAAAGAAAATACCAAATGTTTGTAGCCCATCCCCAGACATTCTGGCTTAATTAATTTGGGCTGGGCTTGGATACTTTTAAATGTTCCCCAAGTGATTCTAATATGTACTAACCAGGGATGAAACTACTGATCTAGTCTAGTCATTTCATATTGCAATTGAAGAAACTGAGGCTCAGGAAAAATATGTAATTTGCCCAAGATATTGGATAAAGTCCAATCCCTTGCATCCTAGTCCACATATTTTGAGGATAATTTTATGTTTGTTTTTTCAATCTGTTTACTTTAAATTCTCTTACATTATTTTTTTCTAAGATATTGAAGCCATATAAGCAATTCATAGGATCTTATACACATATTAAAATAAGCCACATAATTAATTTTTTTCATTGGAAGCAACCCAGTTACTCCATTAGACTCAAACAACTATATTGTGCTAATTTTCATAGTATTTAACACAACTCAATAACTAAGAAAATTCCTTTTTTAGGACATCTAGGACTACTCAAATAATTATAGTAAGGAAGTTCTAAAAATCTCATAATGTTTAATGGTGTTGGGTAATTTAGCAAGTATATTTGAATGGGGAAGGGTAAAAGACCTTCAGATACACAATGCAGAGTAGCAGATATGTACGTTACTGACTGATATGTATTAAAAAGTCTAGAAACACTAAGCCAATTTGAATAAAGCAATATTGAAGGATTTATAATGAACAGAAAACATACAGGAAAGGAAAAATTGTAGTGAGTGAGGTTGATATAAAGATGAATTTCAAGGAAAATCTTTTTGTAGGAATATATGTGAACAGACAGAGAAGCAAAAAACGACTTTGACATTTTTGGGGGAAGGAAAGCATAAGTAAAAGTTGGGCATGGGGTTTTATTACACTATACATAAAAGGAAATTTAAAATGGATTAAAGTTCTGAATGTGAGACCTGAAACCATAGAAATCCTAAAGGAGAACATAGGCAGTAATCTCTTTGACATTGGATATAGCAACTTCTTTCTAGATATGTATCCTGAAGAAAGGGAAACAAAAGGAAAAAATAAACTACTGGGACTTCATCAAAATAAAAAACTTCTATATAGCAACTTAAAGCCAACTTAAAGTTGCTAAAAGGCAACTTAAAGAATTGGAGAAGATATTTGCAAAAAACATAACTGATAAAAGGTTAGTATCCAAAATATATTAAGAACTTATAAAACTCAACACCCAAGTAAACAAATAACCAAATTAAAAAAGGGGCAGGAGACATGAACAAACATTTCTCCAAACAAGACATACAGATGACAACAGACACATGAAAATAATTGCTCATCATCCCTTAGCATCAATGAAATGCAAATCAAAACTACAGTGAGATATCACTTCACTTCTGTCAGAATGGCTAAAATCAACAACAGAAGAAACAACAGATGTTGGCGAGGACGTGGAGAAAAAGTAACACTCTTGTACTGTTGGTGAGAAAGTAAACTGGTGCAGCTACCCTGGAAAACAGTATGGAAGTTCCTAAAAAATTTAAAAAAAGAATTATCCTGTGATCAAGCAATCACACTACAAAGTATTTACCCAAGGAATACTTACTGTTTTCCCTAATTCAAAGGGATACATGCACCCTGATGTTTATAGTGGCATTTTTTACAATAGCTAAGGTATGAAAGTAGCCCAAGTATTCATGAATTGATGAATGTATAAAAGAAATATGGTACATATGGAGGGTTGGTTAAGATGGCAGAGGAATATGGCCACCTTAAGCTTGCCTCTTCCCTCAAACACAACTAGATAAATATCAAATGATTTTGAACATCCAAGAACTCAATTTGAGAACTGTGATAAAAAGCTTCATGTATACAAGCAAAAAGCCTACTACCTTGTGGTAAGTAGGAATTGTGGAGAGTTGATTTGGGGGAGAAAAGAGTCATGGGCACTGCGGAGGGGAGGGAGCCCTGACCACAGGAAGAGGGGAGGGAGAGAAAGAGAGAAAGCAAGAAAGAGTGAAAAAAGAGTGAAATGATGCACAGGGTATTTCACAGGAAAAACTCTTCCCCAAAACTATTGACTGGGGAAAAAAGGAGAGGGTTTAAATACTGCAAGATTTTTATAAACAGTGGATCACAGTATCTGACGTTTTGGAAATCAGCACCATCTCCAGGGTTGCACATGTTGGTGCTCCACTAAGAAAGGAGGGCGGAGAGTGGTAGCAGGCAAAATGGTCTGAGGACGCCATGTGTCACACTGGGAGAAACAGTTCCTCTGCTTTGAGTGAATTTGGTACAGGGGATACAGCCTCTCCAGGGGCAAAAGACCCAGCAAGCACCATTGAACTTCTCTATTTAGCAGCATAGGAACAAAGACACTGGCTGTGGGCAGCAAACCTTGGTGCCAAATTTGTGCTGCTGTTTACCATAAATGCTGAACTACTGCATAGTCATGTGACCATTTTCTAGGATAAATCAGCACTGGCCACAGTGCAGCAAGACACTCCCCCAGAGTATCAACACAGGGCCATGCTGAGGGGTCTCTGAAGTTTAGACTTTTGAAACAAAGTTGTGCATAAGATAAAACACAGGAGGGCTGGACCACCTGGCAAGTGGAAAGTTCAGACATAGATTGCAAGCCGGGATCTGACAGAAGCCAGGGACACAGGAAGGGTAATTGCTTGTCTTTGAGAGCTTCCTAAGGAGTGATGGGCACAAGCCCCCTGATCTGGAGATGAGAGGGCAGGGTGAAGTCATTTTCACCCTTTGCCCACAAGCAGTGGCCAGCCTCAGTGACCTAAACAGCAATGACTAGTGGAAACCAGAGCTGTTACATCAAGCCCTGCCCACCTGTGCCCTGCAGGAGCATCTCCACCAGGGCTAGTCAGCCTGAGAATCACCAAAACAGACCCCGCCCCCAGAAAACCAGTGCAAATCACTCGCACACATTATGTCTATTGATAGAGTACTCCGAAGCTACAGCTGGAGGGGAAATAAAATCTACCTTTATTTTTATTATATTTTTAAATACTTATTTATTTATTTATTCATTTATTTATACTGTCATATTTTGGATCTAGCTGCTTTCAACAAGCAGACCAAAACACACAGAAGATATAGTTTGGGTATTTTTCTGGATGGAATAACAAGACAAAGGAATTCACTCCCCCAAAAAGGAACAAGAAGTAGAAATTACAGGTCGAGATTCAATCAATACAGATATAAACAAGATGTCTGAAATAAAATTTAAACAACAATGATAATTATACTAGCTGGGCTTGACAAAAGCATAGAAGACACTAGAGATTCATTATTGCAGAGATAAAAGAACTAAAATCTAGTCACGCTGAAATTAAAAATGCTATAAGTGATGGACGACTTGAATGGATGCCAAAACAGCCAGGATGGAAGAAGTGAGAAATGAATCGGTGATATAGAAGATAAAATTATGGAAAATAATGAAGCTGAAAATAAGAGGGAAAGAAAAATATAGGATAACAAAGGTAACCTTAGGGAACTCTATGACTTCTTAAAACATAATAACATTTATATATAGAGGCCCCAGAAGATGACGAGAGAGAAAAAGGAAAAGAAGGTTTATTTGACCAAAATATAAATAAAAACTTCCAAATCTGGGGGAAAACAGACATCAAAACCCAACAAGCACAGAGAACTCCCAGTAAATTAAAAAAAAGAAACACAGAAAGAAACAGCCATCACCTAGATATCATAGTCAAATTCACAAAATACACAGACAAGGAAAGAATACTGAAAGCAGCCTGGTAAAAAAAAGTCCTTAACCTACAAGGAAAGTCAGATCAGGTTTCAACAGATCTGTCCACAGAATTTTGGCAGAACAGAAAGGAATGGCAGGATATATTCAACCTGCTGACTGGGAAAAATAGGCAATCAAGGATAGTTTATCCAAAAAAGCTGTCATTCAGAATAGAAGGAGAGATAAAGAGTTTGCAAGACAGACAAAAACTAAAGGAGTTCATGACCACTAAACCAGCCCAGAAAGAAATACTACAGGAGACTCTGAGTAGGGGAGGGACAACAACAAAGGTTAAAAAGGAAAAGAGAACATCACTAGGACACCAAACTTACAGGTAACACAATGGCATGAAATTCATATTTTCCAATATGAATAAATGGAATAAATGATCCAATAAAAGGACACAAGGTATCAGAATGGATACAAAAACAAGATCCATATATATGTTGCCTACAAGAGATTCATTGTAGACCTATGGAGACCTACAGATTGAAAGTGAGGATGGAGAAACATTTACCATGCTAATAGACATCAAAATAAAGCTGTAAGAGCCACACTTATATCAGACAAATTAAATTTTAAAACAAAGACTGTAACAAGAAATGAAGAAAAGCATTATATCAAAATTGAATTTTCTCTCCATCAAGAAGATCTAACAATATAAATATTTATGCCCACAAATTGGGATCACCCATATGTATAAATCTGTGAATAACAAAGAAAGAAATCTCTAATAGTAATAGAGTAATACTAGGGGAATTTAAGACTCCACTTAGAGCAAACGAAAGGTCAACTAAAGAGAAAATCAACAAGGAAACAATGGCTTTGAATAACACACTGGACACGGTAGACTTAATACATATATTCAGAACATTTTATCCTAAAGCAGTAGAATACACATTTCTCAAGTACACATGGAACAGTCCACAGAATAAATCACATACTGGGTCACAAATCAGCCCTAAAGGACAAAATGGTTGATATCATATCATGCATATTTTAGACCATAATGCTATGAAATTTGACATCAACCACAAGAAAAAATTTGAATAGCCTTCAAATACATTGAGGGTAAAGCACAAACTACAAAGAATGGATGTGTCAACCAGGAAATTAAATAAGATATAAAGAAAAACATGGAAGCAAATGAAAATGAAACCAAGACAGCCCAAATACTAGGGATGCTGAAAAGAAGGTCTTAAGAGGGAAATATATCATAATACAGGACTACCTCAAGAAGCAAGAAAAGTCTCAAATACACAACCTAACCTTACATCTAACAGAGCTAGAAAAGGAAAAGAAATAAAGCCTAAAGCTAGCAGAAGGTGGGAAATAATAAAGATTAGAACATAAGTAAACAATATAGAACAAAGAAACAAAAACAAAAACCAGTAGAACAAATCAATGAAAGAAAAAGCTGCAAATGTTTTGAAAGAATAAATGAAATCGATAAACACTGAACCAGACTTATCAAAAAGAGAATGGATCCAAATAAATAAAATCACAAATGAGGGCCAACATGGCAGAGGAGTAGGGGGCACTGGTGCTCTCTGGTGTCTTCAAACTAAGAAGGACAGAAACCAAGGGACTCTCGATCCCAGATCTGCAGGAAGAGGAGTTGGAGGCTACAGCGAAGAGAACTTGAAATCCAGAAAATCCTGGGAGACTGAGTGAGGGCAATTTGGGAGAAAGAAAGAGAGCTGCAGAGGTGCGGACTGTGGGGAGTGGGCCCCGGGCCCTGGGCCCTTCTGCCGAAAGGCAAGGGGAAGAGAAGGAGCAGCGGGGAAAGTACCTTGGACCTGGGCGGAATGGGAGCTTATCATCCAGTCCATAACCGCAAGGCTTTTGGAGAGAAGGTCCGTTGCTCACCGCGGAGCTGGCGGAGCTTTCTTCACTCCAGAGCCAGTGACGCTGTCCCAGCCTGTGACACAGAGAGGCGCCACGCCATCACTGGATCCGTGTTGAGTCAGGGACACAATTTACATAGGGAAAACCGGGTGTGCAAGGGGCGCACAACCACCCAGCAGATCCTACTGCCCCTGAAACCCAGACCAAGTCCAGGACAAAAACAGAGGAGTGTTCTGAGACTCCTGGACCTTGAAGAGGAGGCTGGGGGATGCCATTGTGGTCACCCCGGTGCTGAGTTAGAGACTCCATGTATATAAGGTGCAGCGGTCTGAGGGAGTTACAGAAACTCAGATGAGCATGGGGCCGGTGACCACCCAGCAAATTGCACTGCAAGGCATGCAACCCGGACAGAGTTGAGGATGGAAACAAAGGAGTACTTTGAGACTCCGGGTCCCTGAAGTGGAGGCTGGGGGGACGTCATTGTGGTCATGCTGGTGCTGAGTCAGAGACTCAATTTACATAAGGTGTGGCAGTCGCAGCGAGTTAAAGGCACTCAGAGGAGCTCAGATGAGCATGGGGCGCACCAGCAAATTGAACTGTGCCGGCAACCAGACAGAGTTGAGGACGGAAACTGAGGAGTGATCTGAGACTCTGGGGCCCGGAAGAGGGGCCTGGAAGAGCGCCATTGTGGTTGCGCATTCCCACAAAGCCAAACCCTAGGACTCCACCCCCCAGTGATGGAGGTGGGACACGCCCCTCCACATACATTTATGAAAAGCCCACAGCTAATATCATCCTCAATGGGGAAAAACTGAGAGCTTTCCCCATGAGATCAGGAACACGACAGGGATGTCCACTCTCACCACTGCTATTTAACATAGTGTTGGAGGACCCAGCATAAGCAATCTGACAACAAAGCAAAGTAAAAGGCATCAGGATAGGCAAAAATGAAGTCAAACGTTCACTTTTTGCAGACAACATGATACTTTACAGGGAAAACCCGACAGAATCCACCAAAAGCCTACTAAAACCGATTCATGAATTTGGCAAAGTTGCAAGATACAAAATCAATGTACAGAAATCGGTTGCATTCCTTTATACCAACAATGAAGCAATAGAAAGAGAAATAAAGAAGCAAATCCCATTCACAATTGCACCTAAAACCATAAAATACTTAGGAATAAACCTAACCAAAGATGTAACAGCTCTTTACTATGAAAACTATAAAATCTAACAAAGGAAATTGAGGAAGACACAAGGAAATGGAAAAACATCCCATGCTCATGGATTGGAAGAATAAATATCGTCAAAATGGCAATACTACCCAAAGCAATCTACACATTCAATGCAATCCCAATCAAAATTGCACCAGCATTCTTCTCAGAGCTAAAGCAAACAATCCTAAAATTTGTATGGAACCACAAAATAGCCAAAGAAATATTGAAGAAGAAAACCAAAGCAGGAGGCATCACAATCCCAGACTTTTACCTCTACTCCAAAGCGGTAATAATCAAGACAGCATGTATTGGCACAAGAACAGACACATAGACCAATGGAATAGAATAGAGAACCCAGAAATGGACCCACAAGCAGATGGCCAACTTATCTTTGATGAAGCGGGAAAGAGTATCCAATGGAACAAAGACAGCCTCTTTAACAACTGGTTCTGGGAGAACTGGACAGCAGCATGCAGAAGAATGGAACTAGACCACTTCCTTACACCACTCACAAATTTAAACTCAAAATGGATGAAGGACCTGATTGTGAGACAGGAAACCATCAAAATCCTAGAGGAGAAAGCAGGAAAAAATCTTTTTGACCTGAGCCGCAGCAATTTTCTACATGACACATCTCCAAAGGCAAGGGAATTAAAAGCAAAAATGAACTATTGGGATCTCATCAAGATAAAAAGTTTCTGCACGGCAAAGGAAACAACCAACAAAACTAATAGGCAACCAACAGAATGGGAAAGGATAATTGCAAATGACATATGAGATAAAGGACTAGTATCTAAAATCTATAAAGAACTTACCAAACTCCACATCCAAAAAACGAATAATCCAGTGAAGAAATGGGCGGAAGATATGAATAGACACTTCTCCAAAGATGACATCCAGATGGCCAATAGACACATAAAACAATGCTCAATGTTACTCATCATCAGGGAAATACAAATCAAAACCACACTGCAATACCACCTCACTCCGGTTAGAGTGGCTAAAATGTACAAATCAGGAAACTAAAGATGCTGGCGAGGATGTGGAGAAGCAGGCACCCTCCTACACTGTTGGTGGGAATACAAAGTATTGCAGCCTCTCTGGAAAATGGTGTGGAGGATCCTCAAAAAAAAATGAAAATGGAGCTACCCTATGACCCAGCAATAGCACTGCTGCTAGGAATCTACCCAAGAGACACAGGAGTGCTGATGTATAGGTGCACGTGTACCCCAATGTTCATAGCAGCACTTTCGACAATACCAAAATATGGAAAGAGACTAAGTGTCCATCACCTGACGAATGGATAAAGATGTGGTGTATATATACAATGGAATACTACGTGGCAATGAGAAAGAATGAAATCTGGCCATGTGTAGCAACATGGATGGAACTGGAGGGTATTATGCTAAGTGAAATAAGTCAGTCAGAAAAAGACAGATATCCTATGTTTCCATGCATAGGTGGATTTTTAGAGACTTAGCAGAAAACCATGGTGGGGGGGAAGAGGGGAAAGGAAAAAAAGACACAGAGAGGGAGGGAGATAAAACATAAGAGACTCTCAAAGACTAAGAAAAAACTGAGGGTGAGGGGGATGAGGGAGGGGGGAGATGGGGTGATGGGCATTAAAAAGGGCACATGTTGGGATGAACACTGGGTGTTATATGTAAACCAATTTGAAAATAAACTATTATAAAATTAAAAAAAATAAAATATAAATTTTACAAAAAAGAAAAAGAAAAGAAAATAGAATGCATTTTCCAGGGGTTTGGGAGAGAGGGGAATACAAAGTTATTGTTTAATGAGTATAGAGTTCCAGTTTTACAGGATGAAAAGAGGTACGAAAAAGGATGCTTGTGATAGTTGCACATCATTATGAATGTATTTAATATCATTTATATGTACACATAAAAATGTTTAATATGGTAAATATTTATATTATGTATACTTTACCACAATTAATAAATCAAATAACGCCACATAACATGATATCTGCACTATTAGCAAAAGTTTAAGTGTACAGTACAGTACTGTTAATACTAAGCACAATATTGTATATAATAGATCCCTATAACTTTTTCATCTTAGGTAACTGAAACCCATACAACAGCATCTCCCCATTTCTCCCTGTACCCATATCCTGGAAGCCACCATTCTACTTTCTGCTCTGATGAGTTTGACTACTTTAGATATCTATACAAGTGGAATCATGTAGCATTTGTCTTTTTGTGACTCTCTCATTTCACATAGGTTAATGTCCTCAAAGTTTACCCATGCTGCAGAATATTACAGGGTTTCTTTATTATTTATGGTTGAATAATATTCTATTTTATGCATATGACATTTTTATCTATTTATGTGTCAATAAACATTTATTTCCACTTCTCATTTATTGCTAATAAAATTGCAATGAACACAAGAGTGCAGATATCTCTTCAAAATCCTGACTTCGATTCTTTTGTTATTTATATAAGCAGAAGCAAAACTGCTGCATCATATGGTGATTCTACTTTATTTTGAGGGAACCTCCATGTTGTTCTCTATAGCGGATGCATTATTTTACATTATAACCAGGAATGCACAAGGTTTCCAATTTCTCCATATTCTTACCAACACTTTTTATATTCTGTTTTCTTTTTGCTTTTGCTTTTTATTTTTTAAAAAATTTTAACATTTATTTATTTTTGAGAGGAGGGAGGGGCAGAGAGAGACACACACACACACAGAATCCAAAGTAGGCTTCAGGCTCCAAGTTGTCTGCACAGAGCCCTATGTGGGATGTGAACTCAAGAACTGAAAGATCATGATCTGAGCTGAAGTCGGATGCTTAACCGATTGAGCCACCCAGGCGCCCCTGTTTTTGCTTTTTAAATAATGGTCATCCTGACAGACATGAGGGGATATCTCCTTGTGGTTTTGGTTGCTATTTCCTTTTGAATAATATTCAACATCTTTTTATATATTTATGTTCCATTTTTTTTTGTTTTTTTTTTGTTTTTTTTCCAGTTTTTATGTTTTAGTTTTATTTTTTTTTTATAATAGTTTATTTTCAAATTGGTTTACATATAACACCCAGTGTTCATCCCAACATGTGCCCTTTTTAATGCCCATCACCCCCTCTCCCCCCCTCCCTCATCCCCCTTACCCTCAGTTTTTTTCTTAGTCTTTGAGAGTCTCTTATGTTTTATCTCCCTCCCTCTCTGTGTCTTTTTTTCCTTTCCCCTCTTCCCCTCCCCCTGGTTTTTGCTTAGTCTCACAAAGTCCACCTATTCGTGGAAACATATGGTATCTGTCTTTTTCTGACTGACTTATTTCACTTAACATAATACCCTCCAGTTCCATCCATCTGGCTACACATGGCCAGATTTCATTTTTTCTCATTGCCACGTAGTAGTCCATTGTATATAAGTACCATAATTTCTTTATCCATTCGTCAGTTGATGGGCACTTGGTCTCTTTCCATGATTTGGCTATTGTCGAAAGTGCTGCTATGAACATTGGGGTACACGTGCTCCTATGCATCAGCATTCCTGTGTCTCTTGGGTAGATTCCTAGCAGGGCAATTGCTGGATCATAGGGTAGCTCTATTTTAATTTTTTTGAGGAACCTCCACACCGTTTTCCAGAGTGGCTGCACCAGTTTGCATTCCCACCAACAGTGTATATTTATGTTCCATTTTTATATCTTCTTTGAAAAAATATGTTTTCAAGGCTTTTAGCTATATTTTAATCAGGTTTTTTTTCTATTAAGCTTAGGAGTTCCATTTGTATTTAGGATATTAAATCCTTTTCAGATATATGATTTAGAAATATCTTTTCACATTTATAAGTTACTTTTACACTCTTTAGATTGTTTTCAACGTGCAGACGCTTTTAAGTGTAGCCACTTGTATATTTTTGCTTATGTTGCATGTGATTTTGGCATCATATGCAAAAAACTCATTACCAAGATCAATGTTCTTTTTTTTAATGGGCCAAATATTTGTGTCCTCCCAAAATTCACATGTTGGTACTCTAAACCTTAGTGGGATGGTATTTGGAAGTGATTCCTTTAAGAGGGAACTAGGTTTAGATTATATCATAAAGGTAGTACTCTTAATAATGGGATTACTACCCTTATAAGAAGTATAACACAGAGATATCAGACATCCCTCTCTCTCCCCTTTCATCCTCCCTCTCCCTTTCTTTCTCTCCACACACAGGCACTAAGGACAAGCCATGTGAACACACAGTAAAAAGGTAGCCATCTGTAATCCAGGAAGAACTGAATTGGCCAGCATCTTGCTCTTGGACTTCCCAACCTCCAAAACTGTGAAAAATTTCTTTTGTTTAAGCCATCTAGTCTATGGTATTTTGTTACAGCAATTGGTACTAATTGGTACTAAGTTGTGGGGTACAAATTTATGTAACACATACCTAAAAATGTGGAATTGTACAAATTTATGTAACAAATAAGTAACAATGTGGAATTGGCTTTGGAGCTGTGTAATGGGTAAAGGATGGAAGAATTTGAATTGTATACTAGAAAAAAGCCAAGATTGCTGTGAAGGAAATGCTAAAGGAAATTTCGGTGAGTGTTTACAGAGAAAAGAGTAGAACCGGTGAGAAAGCCTCCATCTTCCTAGAGAATACAGATATAATTTTTAATAGAATGTTAGTAGAAAGACGGATTATAATGTTATTCTGATAATGTATGAGGATAAAATGAGAAACAATAAAGGAAAAGCATTACTTGCTATAAATTATCAAAGAAATTGGCTGAATTTTGTTCATGTTCTAGTGTTTCTGGAAGGTAAAACATGTGAGCAATGAAATTGGATATTTATCTGAAGAGATTTATATTCAAAGTTTTGAAACAATAGCTAAGTTCCTCCTGACTGCTATGGTAAAATAAGATAGGGGGGATGAATTGAAGAAGAAAATGTTCAGCAAAAAATAACCAGAAGTAAAGATTTTGTAAATTCTCAACCTGTTCCTATTGCAAAAAATGAGAAATGTATTTGGAAGAGAACACCAAGATTTTAGTTAACCATTCAATAAATTATTATGAGTATAATAACCCCTATCAATAGAAACCAGGAATAGAGATGGGATTATACCAGAAAAGATATTGGCAGTTTCAATAAAGGTCACATAGAAAATAAAATATAATTAAAGAAAGAGATCGAACTTCTTAAATCCTAAAAGACCAGACTGTAGACTTATCGGGCTGCAAATATGTTATTCAAGATGAGGGGAAAATGACCCCAAAGGCAACCCAGAGATCATCAGGGATCCTCCTCAGTTTAAGTGTGTGTGTGTGTGTGTGTGTGTGTGTGTGTGTGCGTGCGCGCGTGTGCAACAGTACAGGATGTGCCTTCCAAGAACTTCACAGTGTAGAGCCTCCTGGCAGAGATACAATGGATGTGGGATGCTCAGCAAAACTTGTTGTGGTGCAAACCCATCCCAGGAAAAAGATGGGGGAAGGGCACAATTTCCAACCTAGTATGTCCAGAAGGCTGGGACAATACCCTAGTGGATCTGGAAGGCAGAACATCGAACAAAAGACAGTTATACATGAGTCTGAAGATCTCATGAAATTTGGCTTGCTAAATTTTACATTTGTTTGTGGCACCTTTCTTTCTTCTGTTTTTTTTTTTTTTGGAATGAGAATATCTATATTATGCCCATCCCACCATTGTATTTTAGAAGCACAATAATTATGTGATTTCTCAGGTACACAGATTGAAAGGAATTTGTCCTCAGAATGAATGTTAACTCCTTTCTCACCAATATGTAATTTAGATGATACTTAAATAAGACTTTAGAATTTAGAGTTGATACTAGAACAAATTCAGACTTTGTGTTTTGGGGGTGAAATGACTGTATTTTGCATAAAAGAAGAACATGAAGTTTGAATTTTGGGTGGACAGGAGCAGAATGTGATGGGTTACATGTTGTATGCTCCCCAAATTCATATGTGGAAGCCCTACCACCAATGTGATTGTAGATAGAGATGGGGCTTTTGGGTGGTAATTAGTTTTCAATTAGGTCAAGAGACTGAGAATCTCATGATGTGATTAGTGTCCTTATAAGAAAACACAGAGAACACAGAGAAAAATCTCTTTCTTTCTCCCCATGCATGCATGAAGGAAAGGCCAAATGATCATACAGCTAGAAGGCAGCTCTCTACAAACCAGGAAGTAAGCCTTTACAAGATACTAAATCTGCTCACCCCTTGATCTTGAACTTCCCAGCTTCTGGAACTTTAAAAATATATGTAAATTGTTTAAGCAATGTGCTTTATGGTACTTTTTTAGAGTAGCATGAACTAAGGTTAATTTCATAAAACATTTCCTTGTTTTCTTCTAAGAGTTTTACAGTTTTAAGCTTTATGTTTAAGTCTTCAGTCCATTTTGACTTGACTTTGTGTATAGTGTACGATAAGGATCAAATTTCCTTATTTTGCATGCTATCCAGTTTTTCTAACATAATTTGCTGAAGACAAAGTCCTTTATCCATTGTATATTTTGACACCCTTTAGAATATCAGTCGAATCTACATGTATGAGAGTATTTCTGGGCTCTCTATTATGTTCCACAGGTCTGTATATCTTTCTTTAACCCAGTATCACAATGTTTGATTACTATATCTATATACTATGTTTTAAAAGGGGCGCGTGGGTGGCTCAGTTGGCTAAGTGTCTGACTTCAGCTCAGGTCATGGTCTCACGTTTGTGAGTTCGAGACCCGCATTGGGCTCTGTGCTGACAGCTCAGAGCCTGGAGCCTGCTTTGGATTCTGTGTCTCCCTCTCTCTCTGTTCCCTCCACCACTCGTGCTCTCTCTCTCTCTCTCTCTCAAAAATAAACATTAAAAAAATAAATAAAAATAAAAACAGATGTGTGAGGTCTCTAGCTTTGTTCTTTCTTAACATTGCTGTCCTTTGTGATTTCATACACATTTTAAGATTTTTTTTCTATTTCTATAAAAAAAAACAGAAATTTTAAGTGGATTGAATTGAATCTCTATACTACTTTAAGTAGTATGGACATATTAAGAATATTAAGTCTTCCAATCCATAAATATAGGATACATTTCCATTTATATGTCTTCTTTACTTTCATCAATGTTTTGCAGTTTTCAATACAAGTCTTTCATCTTCTTGGTAAAGATTTTCCTAAATCCTTATTCTTTTTCTTAACGGCTTAATTTTTGTAGTGCAGTTTTCAATTCAGAGACAATTTGAGGTAATAGTACAGAAATGTCCTATATAGTCCTTGCCACCATACATGCATGGTGTCCCTCATTATTAATATTACTGAAAGAAAATCACTCAATGGAATGGTATATTTTTTACCAAGGATGAGCATACAATGGCACATCATAATCATTACATAGCATAACATAGTTGTGACACAACATAATCACTTAGTTTTCATTACAGTCTACTCTTGGCGTGGTGCGTTTTATGGGTTTGGACAAATATATAAT
Organism: Paguma larvata; assembly: GCA_030068075.1. Lineage (NCBI taxonomy): Eukaryota > Metazoa > Chordata > Mammalia > Carnivora > Viverridae > Paguma > Paguma larvata. The sequence continues at coordinate 48,620,215 of CM057830.1, read as the reverse complement.
GATATTATCCACCGTTATAATATTATACAGAGTATTTTCAGTGACCTAAATATTCTTTATGCTCTTCCCATTCATCCCCTTCTCCACACTAGCAACCACTGATATTTTTATGGTTTCCATAGCCTGTTAGCCATCTGCATGTCTTCTTTAAAAATGTCTAGTCAGATCCTCTGAATCTTTTTTTTTCCTCAGTTTAAAATTTTATTTTATTTTTTAATAGTTTATTGTCAAATTGGTTTCTATACAACACCCAGTGCTTAATCCAACGAGCGCCCTCCTCTGTGCCCACCACCTACTCTCCCCCCTCCCACACCCATCTCTCCCCTAAGTTCTTTCTTATTCTTTGAGAGTCTTTCATGTCATGTCTTCCTTCCTCTCTGTGGCTTTTTTTTCCCCCTTCCCCTCTTCCCCTCCCCCCTGGTTCTCTGCTAGGTCTTCCAAAGCCTACCTATGCGTGGGAACATATGGCATCTGTCTTTCTCTGCCTGACTTATTTCACTCAGCATAATATCCTCCAGTTCCATCCATGTTGAAGATGTGGTATATATATACAATGGAATACTATGCAGCAATGAGAAAGAATGAAATCTGGCCATGTGTGGCAACATGAATCTTTTTAAATTAAATTTTTGTTATTGAGTTTTATGAGTTCTTTATATATTTTGTGTATCAAAACCTTATTGGATAAATAATTTGCAACTATCTTCTCCATCTCATTCAGTAGGCTTCCTTTTCATTTTGTCGATGTTTTCCTTCACTAAGCAAAAGTTTCTTAATTTGATGTAGTCTCATTTGCTTACTTTTGCTTTTGTCTCATTGTCCTTTGTATTTTTCTGGTATCAGTTGTAACTTCTCTTTCACTTGTAATTTTATTTATTTGAGTCCTTTTTCTTTTTTTGTTAAGTATAGCTACAGTCTTTTCAGTTTTGTTTATCTTTTCAAAAAAATCAGCTCTTAGTTTCATTGATCATTTCTATTGGCTTTTTAGTCTCTATTTCATTTATTTCTGCTGACTCTGATCTTTATTATTTTATTCCTTCTAATAAATTGGGATTTTAGGGGGGGTATTCTTCTTCTACTTCCTTTAGGTGTAAAGTTAAACTGTCTATTGAGATATCTCCTTTTTTTTTTTTTTTTTTTTTGGAAGGCCTAGATTGCTGTGAACTTCTCTCTTAGAACTGCTTTTGCTGTATTCTGTAGATTTTGGTTTGTTGCATTTCTGTTTTAATTTTTGTATAGGTATTTTTAAAATTTCTCCTTTGATTTCCTCTCTGACCCAGAATTGTTTGATAATATGTTGTTTAATCTCCATATGTTTGTAATGTTTCCAGAATTATTCTCGTAACTGACTTCTAGTTACATACCATTTTGTTTGGAAAAGTTGCTTGATAATAATTTCAATGTTCATAAAATTTTGTGACTTGTTTTGCAACCTAACATGTAATCTGTCCTGGAGAATGTTCTTGTGGACTTGGAATTTTTTGTGTATATCTATTACACGATTCTGGAGTAATGTGTTATTTACGGCCAGTGTTTTCTTATTAATTTTCTGTCTGGGTGATCTATCCATTGATGTGTGTGGGGTGTTAAAATTGCCTTCTATTATTGTATTACTTTCAATTTCTTCCTTTGAGTCTGCTAATAATTGTTTTCTAGATTGGGTGCATACATATTTATAAATGTTATATCTTTTTGATTGGCTGACCACTTCATTATTGCCTATAGTGCCTCTGTCTTTTATTACAATCTGTTTTAAATTCTATTTTGCCTAATATGAGTATACCTACACCAGCTTTCTTTTCATTTCATTTGTATGTAATAATTTTTCTGTCTCTTCATTTTTGGTCTATGTGTCCTTACTTCTGAAGTGATTCTCTCGTAAGCAATATATAAATGTCTCTATTTTTACATATTCGGTCACTCTGTCTTCTGATTTTAGAATTTAGTCCATTATATTTAATTATTGATAGGTATGAACTAATTGTCACTTTGTTGACTGTTTTCCAGCTGGTTTTATAGTTCCTTTCTGTTCTTTTCTTCTTTTTCTCCCTTGCCTGGTAGTTTGGTGAGTTTTTATTTAGTATTATGTTTACATTCCTTTCACATTTCGTTTTGTGTATTTACTATACATTTTTTGCTCTGTGGTTACTGTGAAGTTCACGTGTATTATCCTATGCATATAACAGTCTATCTTAAATCGATAACTTAAATTGGAATACATTCAGAAACTCCTATTTTTTACCCCCTCCCCACATTTTGCATTTTTGATGTCACTTATTATATCTTTTTATTTTATATATACCTTAATTATTGTAGTTTTAATTTTACTAATTTCCTCTTTTAACCTAACTTTTCACTCTTTATAATTGATTAAGTCACTACATTTAGTATATAATTACCTTTTTCAGGAGATTTTTGTATCTCTATGGTTCCTTTAATATTTCTTACAAAGCTTGCTTTAGTAGTAATGAACTCTTTTAGTTTTTCCTTATATGGAAAACTCTTTATCTCTCCCTCAAGTCTGAATGATAACCTTGCCAAGTATGGGATTCTTCCATGTAAATTTTTTTTTTCCTTTTAGCACTTTAAATATGTCATGCAGCTCTCTTCTGGCTTGCAAATTTTCTGCTAATAACCTTATGAAGTTTCCACTGTATGTAAGAATTTGCTTTTCTCTTGCTACTTTTTAAGATTCTTTCTTTATTTGCAACTTTTCACATTTAATCATAATATGTCTTGGTGTGGCTTCCTTTAGTTCATCTGTTGGAATCACTAGACTTCCTAGATCTGAGTGTTTCTTTCCTTCCCTAGGTTAGGGAGGTTAGGGAAGTTTTTAGCCATTATTTCTTCAACTAGATTTTTTTGCCCCTTTGTCTTTCCTTTGGGGACCGCTAAAATGTGAATGTTATTCTACTTTATGTTGTCCCCTTAAGCTATCTTCACTTTTTAATTTTTTTTCTTTTTGCTTCACAGGCTGGGTGAGTTACATTGCCTATATTTCAGTTCATTGATCCATTCTGCTTTATCCATTCTGATGTTGAACACTTCGGATGTATTTTTCAGTTCAGTTATTGGATTCTTCAGCTCTGTGACTTACTTTTGATATATTCATATGCTATTCTTCTCTTTGTTAAAGTCCTCATTGTGCTTATCCATTCTCCTGTGTTTGGTGAGCATAAATGGCCATTACTTTGAATTATTTATCAGGTAGATTTTTATCTTCATATCATTAAGGTCTTTTCTGAGGTTTTATCTTATTCTTTCATTTGGAATTTATTTCTCCATTTCCTCATTTTTTTTTTTTTGATTGTCAGTGCTTCTTTCTATGTATCACATGAAATAGTTACTTCTCTCACCTTAACAGAATGTCCTTGTTTAGATAATGAAGCTTATTTAACCTTGCCCTAGCTCTTGATTATCTCTTGGACATTCGTGGTTGTCTAAACTTCCCAATTCATTCTTGATATTCCCCTGTTACCGAGTGCATCAAGACCTGTCAGTGATCTAAGGAAAGAGACACCATTTACCACCTAATTTCAGGGTGATTGAAAGCCAAACTCTAATGGTACAGTTTCTAAAGTATACAACCATATGCAATCTGTGAAACCACATCATAATCCCCATTTGCCTCCTAACCAGATCAGGAGGTGTCTCTAAGTGACAGTTGCAAAAACTGGGACTCCAGTCAAATGTATAATCTTCTTTCTGAAAAGTCTTGTTGGGCTGTAGTGAGGTCAAGGCATTGAACAAAGATAGTGTATCCCTGCTTATGTTTTCTGGGATTGCCTACTTAATGTCTAGATGTGTGAAAAATCAAAAGCCTGCCCCTCAGGTTAAAGCTTCAGGCTAAGTATGAATGCCTTTTACAAAGGAAGACTAGAATTCTGTATTAGTGTACTTTCTGTGCAGTACCCTTGGAGGGTGGCCTGCCAAGAAGTATCTTTCTGACTGTTACAAGCCTGTAGAGCTCTGGAATTTTGGTCCTCATAACTACCAGGGTCTGATGAATTAATGAGAGGCGTCCTCTCTGTGAATTTTGTATGCCTTTTGTCTTCAGCAAGGCAGCTGGAAATTATTGGGGATGGAGCATGCTCACTGGCTTTAAAATGACAGTGGGTGGACGCCTGGGTGGTTCAGTCAGTTGAGCATCTGACTCTTGATTTTGGCTCAGGTCATGATCTCATAGTTGTGGGATTGAATTCTGTGTCAGGCTCTAAGCAGACAGAGCAGAGCCTGCTTAGGATTTTCTCTCTCTCTCTCTCTCTCTCTCTCTCTCTCTCTCTCTCTCCCCTACCCCCACTCATGTTCTCTCTGTATCTCAAAATAAATAAACAAACATTAAAAAATAAGCAAAATGGCAGCGGAAAAGTGTCTTGATTCAATATACCTGTGGGCTTCAGCAATACAGCAGGAGAGTGACTTGTCTATGTGTATGCACAGCTCTCGGGCTGGGAGAAAGAGAATGCTGATTCAATCATGTTTGATAGCCCCAGCAGGGACAGAGGAGGGTTATAACCTTCCACACTCACAGACTTCAGTTAGGATGTGGGAGAACTCCACGACCATGCAAGTTTGCCTGCTACAGCTAGGGAGTGAGAGAACACACTGATCATGCTCTCTGGCCTCAGCCAAGTCTCAACCACACTCTTCCACTGTCCCAGCAATGCAGTACATGGATAGTGTGTCCAAGTTCATTTCCTTATGCTTGCAAGCTGAGTGGGGAGTGCCACAAGGGCATTCAACTGTTCCTCCATCTCTGAGGAGCATCACAACTGTCCCCCAAACCTCTAGCTGATGCCCCAAGATCAGCAAATGAATCTCCCTCCCATACAGCCTAGATATGTTTCAAGCTGCTCTTTTTTCCCCCACTGGGTCTCAGGGTGAGCAAGATAACATGCAAGCCCTACAAGAAGGGAAATTAAGTTTGCTATAGCACTTTGGGATCCCTGAATATCAGCCTCATTGGTTTTCTAAGTTATACGTTCTGTGGTCCCATCTTTCTGGAACAGATCCTAGGGGCCAGGGTGTCTAAGATGGGGTACCAACTCCTCACTCTTCTGGGAACAGCACTTGTTTGGTGACTTCCTCCCTATTTGTCATCATGCCTGGAATGGATTTTTTGCAAGACTATCTCTACTTTTCCTACCCATTTCAATATTGTCCTTTCGTCCTTTATTATGGAGAACAGTTCCTTTACTTTCCAGATCTTTTTCAGAGGGAAACGACCCATATATAACTGCAGATTTGGTGTAGGTTTTGGAAGAGGTGAATTCAAGATCTTCTTACAGTACCGTGTTTTGGTCTTATTTCCTGTGTCTTGGTTTCTAATACTCTTGATACTTTATTGTGCAAACCAGAAAATTTTAATTTTAATCAATTCAAGCTTATCAATTATTTTTTTTGTGTGTATGTGCATGTGAATCATGTTTTTGGTGCTGCATCTAAAAAGTCATCACCATGTGCCAGATAATTAGGTTTTGTCCTTATTATCTTCTACAATTTCTATAGCTTTGTGCCTTACATTTAACTTGATAGTACATTTGAAGTTAATTTTTTGTGAAGAGTGTACGATCTGTATCTAGATTTATTTTCTTTCTTTTCTTTTCCCTTTCTTTCTTTCTTTCTTTCATTATTTTTTTATTTCCTTCCTTCCTTCCTTCTTTTTGTATGTGGATGTCCCTTTTCCAGAACCATTTATTGAAGAGCTTATCTTTGCTCCATTGTATTGATGTTTCTTGTTTGTCAAAGATCAGTTGACTATTTTTATAGTTGTCTATTTCTGGGTTCTCTATATTTCTGGTTTTTACTTGATTTTTAGATGTTAAACCATCCTTGAATTGCAGGGATATATTCCACTTACTTATAGTGAAAAAACATTTTAACGTACTATTGAATACAATTTGCTAATATTTTGCTGATATTCTTTGCATCCACATTCATGAGATACTTGTCTGTAATTTTATTTTCTGGTAATTTCTTTGTGTTGTTTTCGTATGAGGGTGATGCTGGCCTCATAAAATGAGTTAGGAAGTATATTTTCTATTTCTATCCTCTGAAAGAGAAATTGTAGAGAACTGGTATAATTTCTTCTTTAAGTGTTTGGTAGTCTTTTATTATTTTTGACGCTATGGTAAATAAGATTACTTCTTAAATTTATTTTTGGATTCTATGTTGCTATTGTACAGAAATGCAACTAAATTTTATATGTTGATTTTATATCTTAAGTAGTTTATTTATTAGTTCAAACAGTGTGTGTGTGTGTGTGTGTGTGTGTGTAAAATATTCAGGAATTTCTGAGTATAATATCGCGCTACCTAAGAAGAGAGATAATTTTACTTCTTTCTTTTCTATTGGATACATGATTTCATTTGTTTTTGTTTGTTTGATTTTTTTTACTGATTGCCCTTGCTGAATTTTCGAATATCATGCTGGATGAGAGACTTGGTCCTGGTCTTAGGGGAAAAATTTATAGTCTTTACCACTGAGTATGATGTTGGTTGTGGGCTTTTCAACTATGGCCTTTATTATTTTGAAACAATTTCTTCTATTCCTAGGTTGTTGAGTGTTTTTAACACAAAAAAGTGCTGAATTTTGTCAAATAATTATTCGGCATGTATTCATATGATCATGCAATTTATTTCATTTTATTTTAATTACAGTATACCTACCATACAGTATTATATTCGTTTCAGGTATACAATATAGTGATTCAACAATTCTATACAATTCTATACATCACCTAGTGCTCATCACCACAAATGCCCTCCTTAATTCCCATTAAATATTTCACCCATTCTTTCACCCACCTCCCTCGGGAAACCATCGGCTTAACCAATAGTTAAGAGTCTGTTTCTTGACTTGTCTCTTTTTGGGTAAATACCATTAATGAAATTACTGTATCATAGGGTACTTCTAGTTTTTAATTTTTTGAGGAGTCTACATACTGTCATCCACAGTGGATGTAACATGTTGCATTCCCACCATGACTGCAAGAAAGTTCCATTTTCCCCACATGTTTGCCAACACTTGTTGTTTCTTATGTTTTTATTTCTAGCCATTCTGACAGGTGTCAATGTAGTTTTGATTTGCAATTTCTTGACAATGAGTGATGTTGAGCATCTTCTCATGTGCCTGTTGGACATCTGTAAGTCTCCTTTGAAGATATACCTGGGCATTTCTTCTCCTCACTTTTAATTGGATTATTTGGAGGGGGAGTGTTGAGTTTCATAACTTCTTTGTATATTTTGGATACAAACCACTTATCAGATATGTCTTTGCAAATATCTTCTCCCTTTTAGTTTTGTTGATTATTCGCTGTGCATAAGCTTTTTTTTTTTTAATTTTTTTAACGTTTATTCATTTTTGAGACAGAAAGAGACAGAGCATGAGTGGGGGAGGGACATAGAGAGAGGGAAACACAGAATCCGAAGCAGGCTCCAGGCTCTGAGCTGTCAGCACAGAGCCCGACGTGGGGCTCGAACTCACGGACCGTGAGATCGTGACCTGAGCCGAAGTCGGACGCTCAACCGACTGAGCCACCCAGGAGCCCCTGTGCATAAGCTTTTTATTTTGATATAGTCCGAATAGTTTATTTTTGTTTTTATTTTCCGTTCTTCGGAAGACATATCTTAAAAATTGTTGCCATAGCCAATGCCAGAGACATTTCTGTCATAGTTCTCTTCTAGGATTTTATGATTTTAGGTCTCACATTTAGGTTTTTAATAAATTTTGAGTTTGTTTTTGTTTATATTGTAAGAAAGTGATCCAATTTCATTCTTTGGCACATAGATGACAAGTTTTTTCAACACCATTTACTTAAGAGACTGTTATTTTCCCTTAGGATATTATTTCCTGCTTTGTCAATGACTAATTAACCATATAATTGTGTGTATATTTATCCAGTTTCTATTTTGTTCTATTTATTTATGTGTCTCTTCTTGTGTCAGTACCATACTATTTTGATTACTATAGCCTTGTTTTATCATTTGAAGTGTGAAATTCTGATACCCTCAGCTTTGCTTTTCTTTTTCAAAATCGTTTAGACAATTTATTGTATTTTATGGCTCCATACAAGCTTTAGGATACTTTGATCTAGCTCTGAAAAAAAATAAGAAATTGGTATTTTGATAGGGATTTCATTAAATATGTAGATTGCTTTAGGTAGAATAGACATTTTAAAAATATTTGTTTTTCTACACACTGAGATACCACCTCACACTGGTCAGAGTGCCTAAAATGAACAAATCAGGAAACTATCGATGCTGGCAAGGATGTGGAGAAACAGGCACCCTCTTACACTTTTGGTGGGAATGCAAACTGGTGAAGCCTCTCTGGAAAACAGTGTGGAGGTTCCTCAAAAAATGGAAATAGAACTACCCTATGACCCAGCAATAGCACTGCTAGGAATTTACCCAAGAGATACAGGAGCGTTGATGCACAGGGGCACGTGTACCCTGATGTTTATAGCAGCACTTTCAACAATAGCCAAATCATGGAAAGTGACTAAATGTCCATCAACTGACGAATGGATAAATAAGATGTGGTTTATATATACAATGGAATACTACATGGCAATGAGAAAGAATGAAATCTGGCCATTTGTAGCAACGTGGATGGAACTGGAGGGTATTATGCTAAGTGAAATAAGTCAGTCAGAGAAAGATAGATACCATATGTTTTCACAGATAGGTGGATTTTGAGAGACTTAGCAGAAGACCATGGAGGAGAGGAAGAGGGGGGAAAAAGTCACAGGGAGGGAGGGAGGCAAAACATAAAAGACTCTTAAATACTAAGAACAAACTGAGGGTGGATGGGGGATGTGGGAGAGGGGAGAGTGCATGACAGACATTGAGGAGGGCACTTGTTTGGATCAGCACTGGGTGTTGTATGGAAACCAATTTGACAATAAATTATATTAAAAATATTTGTTTTTCTAAATGATGAGTATAGAATATCCCTCTATTTCTTCAATTTCTGTTATCATTGTTTTATAGTTTTCAGAGTGTAGACCTTTTACTTATTTAGTTAGGTTTTCTCCTAATTATTATTTTTATTGAAATTCTAAATTTTTTAACATTTTTATTTATTATTGAGAGAGAGAGCATGAGCATGGGAGGGGCAGAGAGAGGGGGAGACATAGAATCTGAAGGAGGCCCCAGGCTCTGAGATGCCAGCACAGAGCCCAAGGCGGGGTCGAACTCACAAACTGCGAGATCATGACCCGAGCCAAAGTCGGACGCTTAACCAACTGAGGCACCCAGGCGCCCCTTTTATTGCAATTCTAAATGGGAATGCTTTAATTTCTCTTTCTGCTACTTCATTATTGATGTATAAAAATGGAACAGATTACTGTACAGTCATTTTATATACTGCAAATTTACTGAATTCATTTATCAGTTCTAGTATTTTTTGGGTGGAATATTAAGGGTTTTCTGTATAGAGTATAGCCAATGCTATGGCTAGGACTTCCACTCCTGTGTTTTTAATAAAAGTCGTGAGAATGGACATCCTTGTCTTATTCCTCACTTTAGAAGGAAAACTCTCAGTTTTTCCACCTTGATTATGATCTTCACTGTCAGTTCATGACCTTTATTATGATGAGGTATGTTTTCTCTAAACCTACAATGTTGAGGGCTTTTATAATAAATGGATGTTGTATTTGATGAGATGTTTTTTTCTACTTCTATTGAAATCATCCATGGCTTTTATCCTTTCTCTTACTGATGTGATGTATTATGTCAATTAATTTGCAAATATTATGCCACACTTGCATCCAGGGAATGAGTCCCGCTTGATCATGGTGAATGATTTTTTTAATGTATACCTGAATTTAATTGCTAGTATTTTGTTGAGGATTTTTGCACCTATATTCATCAGAAATATTGACCTGTAGTTGTCTTTTGTTTGTGGTGTCTTTATATGGTTTTAATATCAAGGTGATGCTGGGTTCATAGAATAAATCTGGCAGTTTTCCTTTCTTTTCTAAAATTTGTAATCATTTGAGAAGAAGGTATTAACTCTTTTTCAAATGTTTGGTACAATTTTCCTGTGGAGCCATCTGGTTCTGAACGTTTGTACATTGGGGGGTTTTTCTTTTGTTTTGTTTTGTTTATTTGTTTGTTTTTTTAATGGATACAATCTTCTTGCTAGCAATTAGTCTATTTAAATTCTTCTTGCTTCAGTTTTGATAGGTTATAGGTTTCTAGGAATTTATCAAATTCTTTTAGGTTGCCCAATTTGTTGGCATATATATATATATATATATATATACATATATATATATATATATATTCATAGTATTTTTTATAATTGTTTGTATTTCTGTAGTGTTGGTTTTCTATGCTCTTTCGTGTATAATTTATTTGTGTACTTTATCTTTTTTTTCTGATGAGTCTGGCTAGAGCATTATGAATTTTATTTATCTTTTCAAACAACCAGCTCCTGGTTTAATAGATTTTTCTTTTTTACTACAGACTTTTTGTTTAGTTTCTATATCATTTATTTTTGCTCTGATCTTCATTATTTCCTTAATTCTGTTGGTTTGGGGATTTGTTTTTTGTCAGTTTTCTTACATCATTAGGTGTAAAGTCAGGTTTGTTTGTTTGTTTTTAGACTTATTATTCCTGGAGGTAAGCCAGTTTTGCTACATATTTCCTAATGGCTACAATGTGTCATCACAAAAATTAAGTGGAATATACCAGTTTCTATCAAAACTGATGTCATTAATTTTAAGACACACTATTACTTTATGTACCACTAAGGAAAAAAAAATACTGCCAATTAAACTATAACATGCCACTGGTTTTTAACACATATCCCTATATTAGAGAGGTTAAAATGTGGAAAGATGTTATTTTATTTTATCTATTTATCTATTTATTTTAATATAATTTATCGTCAAATTGGCTAACATACAGTGTAGAAAGTGTGCTTTTGGTGTTGGGGGCATATTCCTGTGGTTCATCACTTACATACAACCCCCAGTGCTCAATGACCTCACTCATTCTCCCTTCTCCCCCATGAACCCACCAATCCTCAGTTTGTTCTCTGTATTTAAGAGTCTCTAATGGTTTGTCTCCCTCCCTCTCTGTTTGTAACTATTTTTTCCCCTTCACTTTCCCCCATGGCCTTCTGTTAAATTTCTCAAGATCCACATATGAGTGAAAACATATGATATCTGTCTTTCTCTGACTGACTTACTTCACTCAGCATAATACCTTCCAATTCCATCCACGTTGCTGCAAATGGCATGATTTCATTCTTTATCATTGCCAAGTAGTATCCCATTGTATATGTAAGCCACATCTTCATCCATTCATCAGTTGATGAACAGTTAGGTTCTTTCCATAATTTGGTTATTGTTGAAAGTACTGCTATAAACATTGCAGTACATGTGACCCTATGAATCAGCACTCCTGTATTGTTTCCAGGTAAATTTTTATTTCTTGTTGATTTCATGGTTGACTGATGCATTGTTTAATAGTATGTTCTTTAACTTCCATTTCTGTAGTCTTTCCAAATTGCCTGAGGTGCTTGATTTCTAGATTTATAGTGTGGAGTTCAGAAAAGATGCTAGGTATGACTCTTTCACGTGTTGATACTTATTCTGTAGTCCCATGTATGATCTGTTCTGGAGAATGATCCATGTGAATCTGAAAAGAATGTATATTCTTTTTTTTTTAGGATGGAATGTTCCAAATATAACTATTAAATCCATGTGGTCCAATGTATCATCAAAGGCATTGTTTCCTTGTTGATTTTCTCATTGGTTGGTCTGTCCATTGATGTAAGTGGGGTGTTAAAGTCCCATACTATGTTGTTGTTGTTGTTGTTGTTGTTAGTTAGTTAGTTAGTTTCTTTATTTTCGTTAACTATTTTATGCATTTGGGTCTCTCATATTGGGTGCATAAATATTTACAGTTGTATATTTTTCTTGGATTGTCCTTTTTTTTAAATATTTATTTATTTTTGAGAGAGAGAGACAGACAGACAGAGCATGAGTTGGGGAGTGGCACAGACAGAGAGGGAGACACAGAATCTGAAACAGGCTCCAGGCTCTGAGCTGTCAGCACAGAGCCCGATGCGGGGCTCGAACTCGGGAACTGTGAGATCATGACCTGAGCCGAAGTCGGACGCTTAACCGACTGAGCCACCCAGGTGCCCCGGATTGTCCTTTTTTAAATATACCATCCTTCTTTTTCTCTTGTTACAGGCTTTGGTTTAAAAACTATTATGTCTGAGGGTGCCTGGGTGGCTCAGTCAGGTAAGCGTCCAACTTCTGCTCAGGTTATGATCTTGCGCTTCATGGATTCAAGTCTCATATTGGGTTCTGTGCTGACAGCTCAGAGCTTGGATTTTGCTTCAGACTCAGTATTTCCCTCTTTCTCTGTCCCTCCTCCTGCTTGCACCCAGTCTCTTTCTGAAAAATAAATAAACATTAAATAATATTAAAAACTATTTTGTCTGATATAAGTATTGCTGTCGAACTTTCTTTTGACATCCATTTGCATAATAAATGTGTCTCCATCCCCTCATTTTTAATCTATAGGTATCTTTAGGTCAAAAACGAACATCCTGTAGAGAACAAATAGATAGTTCTTTTTCTTGTATCCATTCTGTCTCCCTATGTCTTTTGATGGAAGTGCTTAGTCTATTTACATTCAAAGTAATAATTGATAGATGTGTATTTATTGCCATTTTATTTCTTGTTTTGTGGTTGTTTCTGAAGTTTTTTTCTGATCCATTCTACTCTTTCTCTTCTTCATGGTTTGCTGATTTCCTTTAATGTTATACTTAGATCCTTTTTTCCTTACTCTTTACATATCTATTGTTGTTTTCTGATTTTTGTTTACCATTAAGTTTGTATATACCCTCTTTTGCACATAAGAGTCTATATTAAGTTGATGGTCACTTAAATTTGAATGCATAATTCACTCCTCTCTTCCCCATGTTTTGGTATATGGTATCATATTTTACATCCTTTTATTTTTTTTTATTTCCTTGACTGATTTTTTACAGAAATATTTATTTTTACTGCTCTTTGGCTTTCTACATTCATACTGTTGCTTTTGGCCTTTCCTTTTGAAGCAAAGTGTCCTCTTTAATATTTCTTGCAGGGCTGGTTTAGTGGTCATGAACTTCAGTTTTTATTTGACTGGGAAACTTTTTATCTCTCATCCTATTCTGAATGATACCCTTGATGAATGAATACTCTTGGTTGCATATTTTTCCCATTCAGCACTTTGAATATATCATGCCTCTCCCTTCTGGCTTGCACAGTTTCTGCTGAAAAATCTGCTGATAATCTTATGGAGTTTCCCGTGTATGTACCTGTTTTCTTTTGTCTTGATGCTTTTAATTTTTTAAAGATATATTTAAATTGAGGTTAACATACAGTGTAATATTAGTTTGTGGTATATGATATACAGATTCAAAAATTCTATAGAACACCAGGTGCTCATGACACCAAGTGCACTCTTTAATCCTAATCATCAATTTAACCCAAATCCCCCACCCACCTCACCTCTGATAACCATCAGTTTATCCTCTATAGTTAAAGGTCTCTCTCATGGTATGCCTCTGTCTCCCTTTTTTGTCCCTTTGCTCTTTTATTTTGTTTGCTAACTTTCACATGAGTGAAATAATATGGTATTGGTCTTTCTCTGACTGACATATATAATGTACCATTATACTTGCTAGCTACATCCATGTCACTGCAAATGGCAAGATTTCTTTCTTTCTTTCCTTTTTTTTGCTAATATTCCATTGCATATATATATATATATATATATATATATATATAACCACTTCATCTTTACCCATTCATTAGGCAATGGACACATAGGCTGCATCTATAGTTTGGCTAATGTTGATAATGATGCTCTAAATACTGGGGTGCCTCGATCAGTTTTATTTAGAATTTTTGTATTCTTTGGATAAATATCTAATAGTACAATCGTGGCATCATAAAGGTTATTCTATTTTCAAATTTTAGAGGAAACTGAACAGTGTTTTCCAGAGTGACTGCACTATTTTGCATTACCAGGTGTGTAAGAAAGTTCCATTTTCCCCACATGTTTGCCACCACTTGTTGTTTCTTGTGTTTTTGTTTCAACACATTCAGACAGATGCGAGGTGATATCTCATTGTAGTTTTGATTTGAAATTCCCTGACAATGAGTGATGTTAAGCAACTTCTCATGTGCCTGTTGGTCATCTGTATATCTCCTTCAAAGAAATATCTGTTCATTTTTTCTGCCCTTTTTCTAATTGGATTTTTTGGGGGTATTGACTTGCATAAGTTGTTTGTATATTTTGGATTTAACCTTTTATCAGATATGTCATTGGCAAATATCTTCACTCATTTCAAAGTTTGCCTTTTAGTTTTGTCATTTGCTTCACTGTGGAGATGCTTTTTATTTTGATATAGCCCCAATAATTTCTCTTTGTTTTTGTTTTCCTTGCTTCAGGAGACATACCTAGAAAAATGTTTCTATGACCAATGTCAGAGACATTTCTGCCTGTGCTCTCTTCTAGGATTTTTTGGTTTCAGGTCTCGCATTTAGGTATTCATTCAGTTTTGAATTTATTTCTATTTGTGGCACAAGAAAGTTCCAGATTCAAGCTTTGGCATGTAACTATCCAGTTTTTCCAACACCATTTGTTGAAGAGACTGTATTTTTTTCATTGAATATTCATTTCTTATTTTCTAAGATTAATTGAGCATATACTTGTGGGTTCTGCCTCCCCTGTGTGCCCACTGTCTGTTCCCTGAAGCCCCAGCTTGTTGGTGATGGGGAGAAAACTCTTCTGGGTTTTCTCTTCTGTTCTACTGATCTCTGTGTCTACTTTTCTGTCAATACCATACTGTTTTGTTTATGACAGCTCTTTAATATAACTTGAAGTCTTGAATTGTGATGTCTCCAGCTTTGCTTTTCTTTTTCAAAATTGCTTTCACTATTTGTGATTGTTTCTTCTTGTTCTGTGAAAAAAAATGTGGCTGGGAATTGCATTAAATATGTAGGAAGCTTTGGATAGTATAGTTTACAATTATTTGATTTTCCAATCCATATAATGGAATATTTTTCCATTTCCTTCCGCTATCTTCAATTTATTTTATCAGTGTTTTATACTTTTCAGAGTACATTTTTTCACTGTTTTGGTAAGGTTTATTCCAAATTAATATTTTTTGGTTCAATTGCAAATTGGACTCATTCCTTAATTTTTATTTCTGCTGCTTCATTATTGGTGTATAGATATGCAATGGATTTCTGTACATTTATTTTGTATCATGTGACTTTCCTTTATTCATGTATCAATTCTACCAGTTTTTGGTAGTATCTTTCTGGTTCTACATAGAGTATTATGTCATCTGCTAATAGGGAAAATTTTACCACTTCCTTGTCAATTTAGATACATTGTACTTTTTTTTTCTTTTCTGGTTGCTGTGGCTCAGACATCGAGTACTATGTTAAAAACAGTGGTGGGGGGAGGGGCCAACATGGCAGAGAAGTAATGGGATACAAAGTTCCCTCCTCTTTCAAACAAAGCAGTGTTGAAGTCAAAGGACTTTGAATTCCAAGAGTCTGGGAGGTAAAGAGACAGAATCGCTTCCAGGGACCCATTGGGACAACCTGATGGGCCATAGGAGCATGATTGCAAACTGGGAGAGATAAAACAAACCCATAGGAGCATGATTGCGAACTGGAAGAGATAAAACAAACTGAGGGGAGGGCCTTCTGTGGAAAGACAAAGGGAAGAGAAAGAGAGGCTGGGGAAGCATACGACTGTATGTGGACAAGAGAAAAACCATGGAACGGTAGGGAGAAAGATCCAATTAATAACTAAGGGTCTTTCTCTGGACTGGGGCTGGCTGCCCTGGTGGCACACCTGGGGTGGAGGGGAGTCAGTGCCTGATTTGGTGGCTAGGTCAGGAGCGCAGTCTGCAGTAGGAGAAAGAGATCCCCTCCCTGGAATCCTATGGTAAGAGGACAAAGGCCTGCCCCCTCCAGCCAGAGACCACATACCAAGTCGCAGGGAGCGGCAACCTCCTAGTACTGGGGCAGATAGAGGAGGAGTTTGAATCCCAATCAAGTGACAGGGAGGCACGGGAGTTGGCGGAGTGGGACAAACAGCCTCATTTGCACCCATGGCACGGTGAGGATGGCTTGAAACGAGCGGTTTGGGACACCTGGTCTGTGGAGGAGAGACTGCGGTGTCATCATTTTTCTCCCCATCACCAACAAGCTGGGGCTTCAGGGGACAGACAGTGGGCACACAGGGAAGGCAGAACCAGCCTACATGAAACCACTGCCCTCTGTGCTTGATAACTGCATATCTATTGGAGTGGGAATGATGCTGACAAACCAGACAGTACCTCCTCCAGACCAGCGCTGTTGTATTGCCTGGTTTAATTATCAGACAGTTCTTATTATATAGATATATTTTTCCTTTCTTTTCTCCTTCTTATCTCTTCCATCCTCTAGGCTGGTTAACCTGGATGTTGGCTTGTGTAACCAGACATATTTAGCCCATTCTCTTGATACATGTTCTACAGCTCCTTCTTTATTTTCCTTTCTCTCTGGATTAAGCCATATAGTTTCTCTGTCTGGTCAATTTTTAATTTTTCTTTTTTCCTGCTGCTGTCATTTCTCTCTTTGTACGGGATAAGACCACTTCCATCAGCAATGCCTCCACCTTGTTCTATACTTGTAGCTGGTGTTTCTGTTTTTTTGTTGTTGTTTTGTGTGTGTGTGTGTTTGTGTGTGTGTGTGTTTGCGTGTTTTTGTTTTCTGTTTCTATTTTGTTTGTTTTCCTTTCAAGGGATAATTCAATGAACAAATCAAAGCACACTTCCTGGAGGGTCCAAAACATTACTACACTAGGGAGATAAAGTAACCAAAGTCACAACAAAAGAGAACAAGTAACACTCTCCAAAATTCACATCCTGAAGGGCCAGGCCCTGGATAGTGTATGACTCCTCTTTAATATAGTAGTGCTCACAGGTGCAGGGCACATAAAAAGCTTTTAAAACACGTAAGGAATAGAAAACTAGCCAAAATGATGAAAAAGAATAATTCTACTCAAAAGAGATTCAAGGAAGAAATGACAGCTAAAGAATTGCTAAAAACATATATAAACAATATAATTGAAAAAGAATTTAGAACAATAGTCATAAGATTAATGGCTGGGCATGAAAAAAGCACAGAATAGAGCAGAGAATCTATTGCTGCAGACAACAAGGAACTAAAACATAGTCATTATGAATTTTAAAATGCTGTAAATGAGGTGCAAAATGAAATAGAAGTGGTAACAGTGAGGCAGAGGCAGAGGACAGAATAGTTGAAATAGAAGATAAAATTATGGAAAAAGATGAAGTTGAGAAGAGAGAGAAAAAAATTCTGAACCATGCGGGGAGAATTAGAGAACTAAGTGATTCAATGAAATGGAATAATATCAGTATCATAGGAGTTTCAGAAGAAGAGAGAGAGAAAGGGGCCAAAGGTGTACTTGCACAAATCATAGCTGAGAACTTCCCCAATATGGGGAATGAAACAGACATTGAAATCCAGGAGGCACAGGGAACTTCCTTCAGATGTAACTTGAATCAATCTTCTACATGACATATCATAGTGAAACTGGCAAAATACAAAGATAAAGAGAATTCTGAAAGCAGCTAGGGATAAATGGGCTTTAACCTACCAGGTAGACACATAAGGGTTGTAGCAGAACTATCTACTGAAACTTGGCAGGCCAGAAAGGAGTAGCAGGAAATTTTCAATGGGCTCAATAGGAAAAATATGCAGCCAAGAATCCTTTATCCAGCAAGGTTGTCATTCAGAATAGGAGAGATAAAGGTTTTCCCAGACAAACAAAAACTGAGGTAATTCATCACCACCAAACCAGCCATACAAGAGATCCTAAAGGGGATTCTGTGAGTGGAATGTTGCAAAGACCACAAAAGCCCAGAGACATCACTACAAGCATGAAACCTACAGGTAATTTGACTTTAAACCCATATTTTTCAATAATAGCACAATGTAAATGGACTAAATGCTCCAATCAGAAGACATAGGGTATCAGAATGGGTAAAAAAAAAAGAAAGAAAAGAAAAACAGAACCAATCTATTTGCTGTCTACAAGAAACCCATTTTAGACCTGAGGACACCTGCAGATTGAAAGTGAGAGGATAAAAAAAACATCTATCATGCTACCAGAAGTCAAAAGAAAGCTGGAGTAGCCATACTTATATCAGATAAACTAGATTTTTAAACAAAAGGCTGTAACATTAGATGAAGGACATTATATCATAATTATGGGGTATATCCATCAAGAAGAGCTAACAATTATAAATGTTTAAGCACTGAATTTGGAAGGACTCAAATATATAAAACAATTAATCACAAACATAAGCAATCTTATTGGAAAGAATGTGGTAATTGCAGGAGACTTTAATACTCCACTTATGGCAATAGACAGATCATCTAGATAGATAATCAATAAAGAAACAATGGCCCTGAATGATACACTGAACGAGAGGAACTTGACAGATATATTTAGAACTTTTCATCCTAAAGCAGCAGAATACACATTCTTCTCAAGTGCACATGGAACATTCTCCAAGATAGATCACACACTGGGTCACAAAACAGCCCTCAATAAGTATAAAAGAATTGACATCATACCATGCACACATTCAGATCACAATGCTATGAAACTTGAAATCAACCACAGGAAAAAGTTTGGAAAACTTCCAAATGCATGGAGGTTAAAGAACATCCTACTAAAGAACGAATGGGTCAACTAGGCAATTAGAGAAGAAATTTAAATATATAAGCAAACAAATGAAAATGAAAACAAAAATGCAAACCCTTTGGGATGCAGCAAAGGCAGTCCTAACAGGAAAATACATTGCAATCTATCTCAAGAAACAAGAAAAATCCCAAATAAAAATATAACAGCACACCTAAAGGAACTAGAAGCAGAACAACAAAGTAATCCCAAACCCAGCAGCAGAAGAGAAATAATAAAGATCAGAGCAGAAATAAACAATATAGAATCAATCAAACAAACAAACAAACGAAAACAACAATAGAACAGATCAATGAAAATAAGAGCTGGGTTTTTGATAAACACTGAGCCAGACTTCTCAAGAAGAAAAGAGAGAGGACCCAAATAGATAAAATCAGGAATGAAAATATATTTATCACAACCTATCCCCAAGAAATACAAGTAATTATCAGAGAATACTATGAAACATTATATGTCAGCATACTGGACAACCTGGAAGAAATGGACAAATTCCTAGACACCCACATACTACCAAAACTCAAACAAATTTGTACACCCATAACTAGTGAAAAAATTGAATAAGTCATCAAAAATCTACCAACAAATAAGAGTCCTGGGCCAGATAGCTTTCCAGGGAAATTCTACCAGACATTTAAGGCAGAGTTAATACCTATCCCTCTCAAGCTGTTCTAAAAAAATAGAAATGGAAGAAAAACTTCTGGACTTATTCTTTGAAGCCAGTATTACCTTGATTCCCAAACCAGACAGAGACCCCACAAAAAGAAAGAATTACAGGTCAATATCCCTGATGAACATGGATGCAAAAATTCTCAACAAGATTCAAGCAAATTAAATTCAACAGCATATAAAATGATCAGGACCGCCAATCAGGACTGCACCTGGGAAAGAACCCCAAAGGGTATTGGGACAGGAGGGACAGAGATCCCAGCTGTCCCTAACTGGAGTTGAAGAAGGTCGAGACTTGTTCATGCCTGCCCTGAGGAAGGGCACCTGCCCCATGCCCTGTCATTGTCCCAGTTGTGTAGGGATCAGCAGCTGGAAAGGAGATGGGGAATCCAACCACTTTCCCCAGGACAGTCTTCCCAGGAAGCTTGGGGCAGAAGCCCAGGCCAGGCCTACTCCTGACTAAGGGGGAAAAAAGGGAGGCCATGCCGTCCAGCTCGGTGGATCAAGGTCAGAAGTAAGCATCCTGCCGGGCCTCAAATGTGGAGGACCTGTCCCCACCATCCTGGAGGGCTGGGGGCCCATCTGCCTTTCCACGCAGCAAGAGCTTCCTGACTTGGGCCTTCTTTTCCTGCTTTTACAGTTCCTTCTCCTGCTTCTGTTGCTTGTTCTCCTTATTTTTTCCTACATATGCCATGATAAGGTGGGATTCATTCCTGGGCTGCAGGGTTGGTTCAATATTCACAAATCAAACAATGTGGTACATCACATTAATCAAAGAAATGATAATAACCATATGATTCTGTCAATATATGTAGAAAAAGCATTTTATTTTATTTTTTTAATTTTATAATAGTTTATTTTCAAATTGGTTTACATATAACACCCAGTGTTCATCCCAACATGTGCCCTTTTTAATGCCCGTCACCCCCTCTCCCCCCTCCCTCACTCCCCTCACCCTGAGTTTGTTCTTAGTCTTTGAGAGTCTCTTATGTTTTATCTCCCTCCCTCTCTGTGTCTTTTTAGAAAAAGCATTTTAAAAATACAGCATTCTTTCTTAATAAAAACCCACAAGAAAGTTGCGATAGAAGGAACATACATAACATCATAAAAGCCATATATGAAAACCCCGCATCTAATATCATCCTCAATGTGAAAAAACTGAGAGCTTTCCCCCTGAGAAAAGGATCACGACAGGGATGTCCACTCTCACCATGGTTGTTTAACATACTGTTGGAAGTCTTAGCATGAGCAATCAGACAACAAAATGAAATAAAAGACATCAAAATTGGGAAAGAAGAAGTCAAACTTTCACTTTTAGCAGACAACATGATACTGTATATAGAAAACCCAAAAGACTCCACCAAAAGTCTGCTAGAACTTATACATTAATTCAGCAAAGCCGCAGGGTACAAAATCAATGTATAGAAAACGTTTGCATTTTTATACATCAATAATGAAGCAACAGAAAGAGAAATCAAGAAACTGATCCCATTTACAATTGCAACGAGAACCACAAAATTCATAGGAATAAACCTAACCAAAGATCTAAAAGATATGTATGCTGGAAACTATAGAAAAATTATGAAAGAAATTGAAGAAGACATAAACAAATGGAAAAACATCCCATGCTCATGGATTGGAAAAATAAATATTGTTAAAATGTCAATACTACCCAAAGCAATCTATGCATTCAGTGCAATCCCAATCAAAATTGCACCATTATTCTTCTCAAAGCTAGAACAAACAATCCTAAAATTTGTATGGAACCACAAAAGATCCTGAATATCCAAAGTAATATTGAAGAAGAAAACCAAAGCGGGAGGCATCATAATCCCAGACTTTAGCCTCTACTATAAGCTGTAATTATCAAGACAGTATGGTTCTGGCACAAAAACAGACATATAGACCAATGGAATAGAATAGAGAACCCAGAAGTGAACCCACAAATGTATGGCAAACTAATCTTTGACAGAGCAGGAAAGAGCGCCCAATGGAAAAAAGAGACTTAGCAAATGGTGCTCGGAGACCCGGACAGCACCATGCAGAACAATGAAACTAGACCACTATCTTACACCATACACAAAAATAAACTACAAATAGATGAAAGACCTAAATGTGAGACAGGAAACCTTCAAAATCCTAGAAGAGAAAGCAGGCAACAACTTCTTTGATCTCAGCCACAGCAATTTCTTGCTCAACACATCTCCAAAGGCAAGTGAAATAAAAGCAAAAATGAACTATTGGGACCTCATCAAGATAAAAGGCTTCTGATTTGTATTTCCCTGATGATGAGTGACATTGAGCATCGTTTCATATGTCTGTTGGCCATCTGAATGTCCTCTTTGGAGAAGTGTCTATTCATATCTTCCGCCCATTTCTTCACTGGGTTGTTTGTTTTTCGGGTGTGGAGTTTGGTAAGTTCTTTATAGATTTTAGATATTAGTCCTTTATCCGATATGTCATTTGCGATGATCTTTTCCCATTCCGTTGGTTGCCTATTCGTTTTGTTGGTTGTTTCTTTTGCTGTGCAGAAGCTTTTTATCTTGATGAAGTCCCAATAGTTCATCTTTGTTTTTAATTCCCTTGCCTTTGGAGACGTGTCGAGTAGGTGGACTTTGTGAGACTAAGCAAAAACCAGGGGGAGGGGAAGAGGGGAAAGGAAAAAAAGACACAGAGAGGGAGGGAGATAAAACATAAGAGACTCTCAAAGACTAAGAACAAACTGAGGGTGAGGGGGATGAGGGAGGGGGGAGAGGGGGTGATGGGCATTAAAAAGGGCACATGTTGGGATGAACACTGGGTGTTATATGTAAACCAATTTGAAAATAAACTATTATAAATTAAAAAAAAAAAGATAAAAGGCTTCTGCACTGCAAAAGAAACAATCAACAAAACTAAAAGTCATCTGATGGAATGGGAGAAGATATTTGCAAATGACATAATGGATAAAGGGTTAGTATCCAAAATCTATAAGGAACTTACCAAACTCAACACCCAAAAAACAAATAATCCATTGAAGAAATGGGCAGAAGACATGAATAGATACTTTACCAAAGAAGACATCCACATGGACAACTGACACATGAAAAGATGGTCAATGTCACTCATCACTGGGAAATATAAATCAAAGCCACCCTGAGATACCACCTCATAACAGTCAGAGTGCCTAAACTGAACATCTCAGGAAACAACAGATGCTAGCGAGCATGTGGAGAAATGGGAACCCTCACTGTTGGTGGGAATGCAAACTGGTGCAGCCGCTCTGGAAAAGAGTGTGTAGATTCCTCAAAAAATTAAAAATAGAACTACCCTATGATCCAGCTATAGTACTACTAGGAATTTATTCAAAGGATGCAGTAGTGATGATTCTTAGGGGCACATGTACCCCAGGGATTATAGCAGCACTTTCAACAATAGCCAAATTATGGAAAGAGCCTAAATGTCCATCAACTGACAAATGGATAAATATGTGATTTATATATACAATGAAATACTACTTGGCAATGAGAAAGAATGAAATCATTCCATTTACAGCAACGTGGACGGAACTGGAAGGTATTATACTGAGTGAAATAAGTCAGTCATAGAAAGACAGATATCATATGTTTTTACTCACATGTGGATCTTGAGAAACTTAACAGAAGACCATGGGGGAAGGGATGGGTAAAAAAAAAATAGTTACAAACAGAGAGGGAGGGGGGCAAACCATAAGAGACTCTTAAATACAGGGAACAAACTAAGGATAGATGGGGAGAGGGGGAAATGGGTGATGGGCATTGAGGAGGGAATTTGTTGGGATGAGCACTGACGGTTGTATGTAAGCGATGAACCACGGGAATCTACCCCAAAAACCAAGAGCACACTTTACACACTGTATGTTAACCAATTTGACAATACATTATATTAAAATAAATTAATAAGTAAAAAAAAAGAAAAAGAAAAATATAAATGTAGAATTTGTGAAACAATTTGGCATGGGACTGTTTTTTTCCCTTGGGAGTCTTTTGATTACTGATTCAAATTTCTTTGTTGTTTATCTGTCCAAGTTTTCTATTTCTTCCTGTTACAGATTTGGTAGTTTACGTATTTCTAGACTATTGTTTATTTCTTACAGATTGTGCAATTTGTTGTTATATAGGTTTTCATAATGTTCTCTTTGAATTGTTTGTATTTCTGTGATGTTGGTTGTTATTTTTCCTCTCTCATTTGTGATTTTATTTACTTGTTATTTTTTTTCTTTTTGATAAGGATGGTAGATGTTTATCAATTTTATTAATTTTTTCAAAGAACCAGCTCCTGTTTTCTTAAATCTGTTTAGTTTTTTAGTTACTTTTTCATTTATTTTCGCTCTAATATTTATTATATTTCTTCCCTTCCCTTGACTTTAGGCTTTGTTTGTTGTTCTTTTTCTACCTCCTTTAGATTGTTTACTTCAGAATTTTCTTGCTTCTTGAGGTAGGCCTGAATTGCTATATACAATCCTCTTAAGGGCAACTTGGCTGCATCCCAAAAGTTGGGGACTACTGTGCTTTCATTTTCATTTTTTGCCATGTATTTTTTAAAATTTCTTCTCTGATTTCCTGGTTGACTCATTCATGTTTTGTAGAATGTTGTTTAGCCTCCATGTATTTGTGGTTTTTCTAATTTTTTCTTATGATTTACTTGTAGATTCATAGTGTTGTGGTCAGAAAAGATGCTTGGTATGATGTCAATCTTTTTGTATTTGTTGAAGCCTGATTATGATAGAATATGGGATCTTTCTGGATATTGTCTCATGTGCATTTGAAAAGAATGTGTATTCTGCTGCTTTAGGATGGGATGTTTTGAATATATCAGTTAGGTTCACTTGGTCCAGTGTGTCTTTCAAAACCATTGTTTCATTGTTGATTCTCTGTTTAGATTATCTGTCCATTGATGTAAGTGGGGTGTTAAAGTCCTTGAGTATTATTGAATTGTTATCAATGAATTACTTTATTTTTGTATTAATTATTTTGTATATTTGGTTACTCCAATGTTGGTTGCATAAACATTTACAAATGTATTTTCTTGTTGGACTATCCCCTCTATGATTGAATAGTGACCTTCTTTGTAGCTTGTTATAGTCTTTGTTTTAAAGTCTAGTATATTGGATTGGATATTGTGACTCCAGCTTTCATTTGACATCCACTTGCATGAGAAATCTTCCTCCATTGCCTCACTTTCAATCTTTCTTTAGGTCTAAAATGAGTCTCTTGTAGATAGTAGATACATAGGTCTCTCTTTTTTAATCCATTCTGACAGCCTTAGAGCATTTAGTCCATTTACAAAGTAATTATTCATAGATATGTATTTATTGCCATTCTATTACCTGTTTTGTCATTGTTTCTGGGGTTTCTTTCTAATCATTTTTGGTCTTTCCTTTCAAAAGAGTCTCTTTTAATATTTGTTGCAGGACTGCTATAGTGGTCATTAACTCCTTTAGTTTTTGTTTTTCTGGAAATCTCTTTATCTCTCCTTCTAAGCTGCATAGAGTATTCTTGGCTGTAGATTTTTTCCATTCAGCACTTTCAATATATTATTGTGCTCTCTTCTGTCTTGAAAAGTTTCTGTTTTGAAAACTCCAGCTCTTTTTGTCTGACGTCCTTTGTAATTTAAAAGCTTCTTTTGTCTTACTCCTTCTGAAATTTTGTCTTCATCCTTATGTTTTATAAATTTAATTACAATATGTATTGGTGTATGTATACGTTTGTTGGTTTTGATGAGAGTTCTTTGATCCTTCTAGATCTGGATGACTGTTTCCTTTCCCAAATTCAGGAAGTTTTCAGCTATTATTTTCTCAAGTAAATCTTCTACTACATTTTCTTTCTCTTCTTCTTCTACAATTCCTATAAGATGAGTGTTATTACATTTGATAGAGTCATTGAGTTCCCTAAGACTATCCTCATCCTCCCTTATTCTCTCTTGCATGAGCTGCAGTACTTTAAATTATTTTGTCTTCTGTGTCATTAATTCTTCCCAGCTTGCTGTTCATTTCATCAAGCATGTTTCCCATCCCTCTTATTGTACTCTTCCTCTCTATTCTTTTTTAAGTTATTAGTTTCTGTGTTAAGTTTCTCCCTGATGTCTTCTATTTTTCCCCAAACCTTGTAAGTATACTTATTTCTGTTGCTTTAAATTCTCCATCAGGCATATTACTTATATGTGTTTTGCTTAGATCCTTGGCCTTGGCCTTACCTTGTTCTTTCATTTGGGATAAATTCCTCCATCTTGGCATTTTGTTTAAGTCTCTGCCTTCTGTGTGTTAGAAAAGAATATTTTATTTTCTTCTCCTGATAGTAATATCTTTATGAAGAAGAGGTCATGTAGTGTCCAGGGCCTGGCACTTCAGGGAACACCCCTGGTTTGTGATGTGTGTGTTCTTCTGTTGTGTATTGGCTGCTGTATCCTTTAGGCGAGTCATCTTCAGAGGCTCACTTTCCTTGCTGTGTGGACTGTTTGGTCCTTGGCCTGAATGTGGTAAATTTTAACTAAGTGTGCCCTCATCTGCTCTTGAAATGAGACCTGATACTACTTCAAGGAGGACTGAGGCCCTGCTGAACTCTATGCTGGGAAGAAACTGGTGTGGGTAAGTGTTTGTGCTCGTCTCTTGGGGGAGGTGCTAGCTATTTTAACTATATTCAATAAGGTAAAGGAAAGTATGTCTAAAGAAATAAGGGAAAGCATTAGAACAATATCTTACTAAATAGAGAACATCAACAAAGAGATAAATTATAAAAATGAACCAAATAGAGATTCTAAAGTTGAAAAGCAAAGGAATGGGAAAAATGCACTGGAGGGTCTCAACAATATATTTGAGCAGACAGAAAAAAAGAATAAATTTGAACATAGAGCATTGAGACTATCCAGTTGAGGAAAAGAAAGGAGAGTGAAGCAAACTAAACAGAGCCTAAGAATACTATGGGACACTATTGAGACAGTCAAGAAATGTATAATGGGAAATCCAGAAGGAGAGGAGAGACAGAGGCAGAGAGTTTATCTGAAGAAATAATGGCAAAAAATTAAATTTCGTTATATACATGAATCTACACATCCAAGGGGTTCAGGAAATTTCAAGCAGGATAAACTCAAAAATATCCACACTTGGATATGTCATAATAAAACGTTGACAACTAATCCTACAGAGATTGGTGAAAACACCAAGAAAGAAATGCCTCATTATGTGTAAAAAATCATTAATATGATTAATGTCTCATTAGTTATTTGATGCCATGGTAGAATGAAGGCTGTGGGATGACATATTCAAAGTTCTGAAAATATTTTATAACCAACAATCTTATATCCAGCAATACTATCCTTTATAAATGTATGGCAAATTAATACATTTCAAATCAAAATTGATAAAGAGGATGAATTAAGATAGCGGTGTAGTAGTGGGATCCTATGCTTTCCTCATTCTTTGAACACATCTAGAATAATATTAAATCATTCTGAACACCCAGGAAATCAACCTGAGGCTCAAGAAAATAAACTGCACACCTAGAGGGATAAAAGAGGCTACATCATGGAAGGTAGAAGGTATGGAGATGTGATTTGGGAGAGAAAAGAACTGCTGCTGGTGTGGAGGGGAAGGAGCCCTGATCAGGGAGACAAGAGATAAAGAGAGAGACAGAGATAGAGAGCAGAGTGCAAGGCATTACACAAGAAAAACACTTCCTTAAAACTAGTGGTGGGGAAAAAGAGAGGTGTTATCACAAGCTCTTATAAGCAGCATTGCCAGGTGGAGCCTGGCAAGCATAGAGAGCAGACATAAGAGGCAGATGGTATGGTCTGAGGAACTTCCGGGTTGCACTGGGAGAAACAGTTGTCCTTCTTGAAGCACATTTGGGAGAGGAAACATTGCTTCTCCAGGGACTAAAGAGCTGGCTGTTACCATTGAGCTTCCCTGTTCATTGGCATAGGAACAGAGGCATCTGCTAAGGACAGCTAACCTGGACACCAGCTTTTTGCTGTGCTTGATCATAAACTCCAAGCCACTGCACAATTGTGTGACTACCCTTCTGGGACAAACCTTCACTGGCCCCAGCATGGCCAGATGCTTCCCCTGAGGATCAGTGTGGGTCAATGCTATGCTGGGACCTTAAATTTTGAGGTTTTGAAATCCAGCAGCATGTCTGAGATAAAACACAGGAACATTGTGCTGCTGGGTGGGCTGATGCCTTGGGCAAAGACAGGGTGAGAATAATAATCTGAGGGATGTCTGGGGCAAATGAAGGGGAGAGTTTACACTCTTCTGTGAGGGCTGCCTGAAGAATGGTGAATATTAACTACCTTCTGTGGACTAAAGAGCTAGTCAATAGTCAAAACTATTTTTACAACTGCCTACCAGCATGGAGGACTTCAGTGAGCAGCACAGAGCCCACAGTAAAGTCTTGAGCCATTTAAACCAAGCCCCACTGCCCTGCACTCTCTAAGTGCTTCTGAATTTGGACAAGTGTGCCTGATAATCAAAGAAGCAGTAGGACCCTCCCCCAGAGGACCAGTGCAACCCTCTCCTCCCACACATATGAATTCTACTGACCATAGAGTCTTACAAAGCTTCAAATCTAGGGGAAACAGAACCTAGCCTCTTTTAACAATCAGACCAAAACACACCTAGTTAAAACTCGCCACACACTAGACAAGGAACAAATACTTCTCACTACAGGCAAGGAGAAACTGCAGAGAACTCACATCGGGGAAAGAGTAGTCAAACATAGCAGTAGACTGCACACAGCACACAACAGAAACACTTTCTGAAGCCCCAGACCCTGGAAAACATATGACTTACTCATAATATAGTCATTACTCTCAGGAACAGGAAAAAAAAACAGTGTTTCATAACACATGGAAGAGAGACACTTAAACAAAATGCCAAGTTGGAGGAATACATCCCAAAAGAAAGAACAAGAAGTCATACCCACGATCTAATCAGATCTAAAACAGATAAAAGTAATATGTCTGAACCAGAATTTAAAATAATAATCATAAGGATATTAGCTGTGCTTGAGAAAAGCTAGAAGACCCTAGGGAATCCCCTTACTACAGAGATAAAAGACCAAAAAAGTAGTCAGGGAGAAATAAAAAAGCTATAATTTACAAGCAAAAAATCACTGGATGTAATGACAAGGATGGAAGAACAGAGAAATGAATAAATAAAATGGAACATAAAATAATAGAAAATAATAAAGTTGAAAAGAAGAAAGGCAAATATTGGATCACAAAATGTAGACTTAGGAAAATAAGCAACTCCATAAAGTGTGATAACATTCATATTGTAGGAGTCCCAGAAAAGGAAAAGAGGGAAAAGAGGGAAGAACCTTAATTTGAGCAAATTATAGTGGAAAAGTTCCACAATCTGGGGAGGGAAACAGACATCCAAATCCAGGAGGCACAGAGAACTCCCATAAATATATGAAAAAAGCTGGCCAACACCAAGACATATCATCATTAAATTTGCAAAATACAGAGATAAGGAAAGAATCTTGAAAGAAGCAAGGGAAAAGAAATCCATAACTGACAAGGGAAGACAAAAAAGGTTAGCAGCAGATGTCTGCAGAAACTTGACAGGCCAGAAGGAAAGAGCAAGATATATTCAACATGCTGAGTGGGGAAAAAAAAATACGCAGCCAAGAATACTTTATCCAGCAAGGCTGTCATTCAGAATAGAAGAAGAGATAATAAATTTCCCAGACAAACAAAAACTAAAGGAGTTTGTGACCTTAGTACTAAACTAGCCTTCCAAGAAATATTACAGGGGACTCTGAGTGGGGATAAAAAATATCAAAAGCAACAAAGACTAGAGAGGAACAGAGAACATCATCAAAAATACGAAATTTATAGGTAACACAATGCACTAAATTCAGTACTATGAATAATCACTGTGAATGTATATGGACTAAATTCTCTAATCAAAGCACATAGGGTATCAGAATGGGGAAAAAAAGAAAAGAATACCCATCAATTTGCTGACTATAAGAGATACATTTTAGACCCAGAGACCCAAAGATAACTGCAGATTGAAGGTGAGGGGATGGATTGGGGAGCCCCAGTGGCTCACTCAGTTAAGCATCCAACTTTGGCTCAGATCATGATCTCGCAGTTTGTGGGTTCAAGCTCTGCATCAGTCTCTGTGCTAACAGCTCAGAGCCTGGAGCATGCTTCCGATTCTGTGTCTCCCTTTCTCTCTGTCCCTCCCCTGCTCATGCTCATTCTCTCTAAAAAATAAATAAATATTAAAAAATTAAAAAGAAAGAACTGAGAAGGAGAACCATCTATCATGTTAATGGACATTAAAAGAAAGCTGGAGGAGCTGTACTTCTATCAAATGATCAGCATTTCAAATTAAAGGCTGCCTGGAATTAAATAACAAGAGATTAAAGAGGTCATTGTATCATAACAGGTCTATCCAACAAGAATGTTTAATAATTGTGAATATTTGTGCCTCCAATTGGGAATACAAAAATATATAAATCAATTAATAACAAAAAAAAAAGAATCTCATTCATAAAAATACAATAATAGTAGGGAATTTAACACTCCAATTATAGCAATGGCCAGATCATCTAAGCAGAAAATCAACAAGAAAACAAAGGCTTTAAGGGCACCTGGGTGGCTCCATTGGTTAAGCGTCCATCGACTCTTTTTTTTTTTTAACTTTTATTTACTTTTGAGAGATGGAGAGCGACAGAGCATGAGTGGGGAAGGGGTAGAGAGAGGGAGACACAGAATCCGAAGCAGGTTCCAGGCTCCGAGCTGTCAGCACAGATCTGACGAGAGACTCGAACTCATGAACTGTGAGAACATGACCTGAGCTGAAGTCAGATGCTTAACTGACTGAGCCACCCAGGTGCCCCAATGCGACTCTTGATTTCAGCTTAGGTCATGATCTCACAGTTCATGAGTTCGAGCCCTGTGTTGGCCTCTGCACTGACAGTGCATGGGATTCTCAGGCCTTGGATTCTCTCTCTCCCTCTCTCTCTGCTCTGCCCCACTCTCTCAGTCTCTCTCTCTCTCGAAATAAATATATAAACTAAAAAAAAAGAAATGAAAAGAAACAATGGCATTAAATGACACACCAGACCAGATGGACTTAACAGATATATTCAGAACATTTCATCCTAAAGCAGCAGAATGTACATTATTTTTGAGTCCACATGGAACATTATCCTGAATAGATCACATGCTGGGTCACAAATCAGGCTTCAACAGGTACAAAATGATTAAGATCATACCATGCAATTTTTCCAACAACAAGAAACAATTTGGAAAGCCAGAAAGAATTACAGGTCAATATCTCTGATGAACATGGATGCAAAATTTCTCAAGTTACAAGCAAATTGAATATAACAACATAAGATATATTCACCAAGATTAAGTGGGACTTATTCCTGGGCTGTAAGGATGTTTCAATATTTGCATTTCAATCAATATACCACATTAATAAAAGAAAGAATAGGAAATATATGATCCTCTAGATAGATGCAGAAAAATAATTTGACAAATACTACCTCCATTTTTTAATAAAAACCCTGAAGAAAGTATGGATAGATGGAATATACCTCAACATCATAAAAGCCATATAGGAAAGACCCACAGCTAATATCATTCTCAATGGGGAAAAACTGAGACTTTTTCCCCTAAGGTCAAGAACATGACAGGGATATCCACTCTCACCACTGTTGCTCAACATAGTACTGGAAGCCCTAGCCTCAACCATCAGACAACAAAAATAAAATACAAATTGTTAGGGAAGAAGTCAAGTTTTCACTCTTCACAGATGATATGATACTCTACATGGAACACCTGTTAATTCTCTGTTTCTTTTGTCCCTGAAATACAGCTAGCTAGATCAGCACCAAACCATTTTGCACACCTTGAAAATTGATCTGAGGTCTAACACGATGATCCGCATAACTTGAGTCACAGAACTCAGCAGGTATGTGTCACAGAGAGGTGAACTGGGGGAGAGAGAAGCCACAGAGGATGAGGAGCTTTTTTTGTTTGCAGAGAGAAGATGGAGACAGGTGGGAGGATACACGAAAAGCACTCACCCCAAAAACAGCAGGAGAGAAAAAGTAAGAGTGAAAACACCTGCAAGGAACTGAATAAGAAAGGGAGAAAGGAGAAAAGAGAAGGTTTCATTACCATTAGGAGTCTATAGACAGGGGAGCACAGAGTCAGAAGCTCCGTAGCTCAATATTTGGTGGTGCTCTGGTGGGAAGGGTGAATCTCCAGGAGCAGAAAGTGCGGAGGGGTCCTCAGGCCACACAGGGAGAGGCAGTTCCCTTGCCAGGAGGACATTTGGTAGAAGCTGTGCAGTCTACACACAGGAAAATGTCCCAGCAGACCCAAGATTACAACCATGTTTGCTGGTGTTGGAACAAAAATGCTAGGGTGCAGTGAAGCCTGGCGCCAGATGTGTGTTGTGATTTACCATAGTCCCTGAATTGCTGCTGCTACACGATCATGCAAACATTTTTCTGGGGCAGGCTGGCACAGCCACAGTCTGTGGACCTCTGCAGTGGAGCAGTTGCATGAGCATTCCTGAGGGTGGGCTGTCACTCAGCCATTGCTCGGGGAGAACCTCCCCCAGAGGGTCTGAGTGGGTTAAAGCCACAGGGCCCTCAGAAGTGGGGGGTTTGGAAACATGGCCTCATCTGATAAAATTTGGGAGTGAGGTGCCGCTTGCTTGGACACAGTGTAGAAGCGGGGAGTGGATGTAAGCTGGAAGGAGGAGTGCTTGATTGCCAGTTGGTGAGGGTGCAGAGTGCTGATGTTAGAGAATAGTAGGCTGGGTGACAGCATTTTCACCTCCCCTGTGCATGCACACACACGTAAACTCACACCACACGAATCCACACCAGTAAGCTAAGCAGCACTACCTAGCGGAGAATGGGCCATAACACCAAGCCCCATCCAACTGCACCAACCAAGCCATAGAGGACGACCACAGTCTCTCTCCCTGCTTAGTGTATGGACTATAAAGTACTTCATAGTTTGACTTCTAGGGGAAACTGGATGTAATTTAGTTCAGATTTCATTCTGTTTGATGGTCCATCTATTGATTTTTTTTCTTATTCATGAATAAAGAAAGTAAAAAAAGTATTTTTATTTTTCTGATTTTATAAAAAAGATTTTTCTTTATTTTTTACTACATTTTTTTTATCATTTTTGTAAATTCTTTTAGTCTATTTTACTTTCTTCATTCCATCTTATTCTATTTTATTGGGTACATTTTAAAAAAAAATTTTAAACTTTTTCTTACATTTTTTCTTTATTTGCTTTTTATCTTTTCTTTCCTGTCCCTTTCTTCTCTATTATATTAAGGTTCTCTCAAGAACCAGACCAAAACATACCTAGGATCTAGCTTCTTTATTTGATTTGTGTTGTTTTAATTTTTTAAACTTTATTTTTAATTTTATTAGTTCTTTTTCTTCCTCCAAAATGATGAAATGAAGGAATTCACTCCAAAAGAAAGAACAAGAAGAAATGACAGCCAGGGACTTAATCAACATAGATATAAGCAAGATATTGGAACAATAACTTAGAGTCACGATAACAATACTAGCTGGGGTAGAAAAAGGATAGAATCCCTTTCTGAGCAGATAAAAGAAGTAAAGTCTAATCAGGACGAAATAAAAAATGCTATAATTGAGATGCAATCTTGAATGGCTGCCACAGTGGTGAGGATGGATGAAGCAGAGCAGTGAATCAGAGATATAGAAGACAAACTCATGGGGAAAAATGAAGCAGAAAAAAAGGAAACTAAGGAAAAAAGGCAAAATATAAGAATTAGAGAACTCAATGACTCATTGAAAAGGAATGATATCCGAATAACAGGGGTCCCAGAAGATGAAGAGAAAAAAAGGGGTAGAAGTTTTATGTGACCAAATCATAGCAGAAAAGTTTCCTAACCTGGGAGAAAACACAGACATCAAAATCCAGGAAGCACAGAGAACTCTCATTAGATTCAACAAAAACCGACCATCAACAAGGCAAATCACAATCAAATTCACAAAATACACAGACAAGGAAAGAATTATGAAAACATCAAGGGAAAAAAAGTCCTTAATCCACAAGAGAAGATACATTAGGTTTTCAGCAGACCTATCCAAAAAAACTTGGCGGGCCAGAAAGGAGTGGCAGGATATATTCAACATGCTGAATCAGAAAAACATGCAGCCAAGAATTCTTTATCCAGCAGGGTTGTCATTCAAAACAGAAAGAGAGATAAAGAGTTTCCCAGATAAAAACTAAGGGAATTTGTACCCACCAAACCATCCCTGCAAGAAATTTTAAGAGGGACTCTCTGAAGGGAGAAAAGACAAAACAAAAAAGACCAAAAGCAATAAAGACTAGAAAGGACAAGAGGACACCACCAGAAATTCCAACTCTACAGGCAACACAATGGCAATAAGTTCATACCTTTCAGTACTCATTCTTAATGTTAATGGACTAAATGTCCCAATCAAAAGACATATGGTAATATAATGGATAAGAAAACAAGATCTATCTATATGCTGTATAGAAGAGATCCTTTTTAGACCTAAAGACATCTTGAGATTGAAAGTAAGGGGATGGAGAACCATCTATCATGTGAATGGTTGCCAAAAGAAAGCTGGCACAGTCATACTTATATCAGACAATCTAGATTTTAAAATAAAAACTATAACAAGAGATGAAGAAGGGCATTATATCATAATTAAGAAATCTATCCAGCCAGATATAACAATTGTAAACATTTATGACCCCAATGTGAGAGCACCCAAATTTATAAATCAATTAATTAAAAACATTAAAAAAAACCTCATTGACAATAATACCATAATAGTAGAGGACTTCAACACCCCACCCAAAACCAGCAGAAGATAGGAAATAATAAAGATTAGACCAGAAATCAATGATATTGAAATGAAAAAACAAACAGAACAGATCAATGAAACCAGGAGCTGGTACTTTGAAAGAATTAACAAAATTGATAAACCCCTAGACATATTTATCTGAAAGAAAAATGAAAGGACCCAAACAAATAAAATCACAAATGAAGAAAGGACAGATTACAACCAACACAACAGAAATAAAAGCAATAATTATGAGCAATTATATGCCAAAAAAATTTCCCAATCTAGAAGAAATGGCCAATTTCCTAGAGATATATAAACTACTGAAACTGAAATAGGAAGAAATAGAAAAGGAACAGACACAGAACCAGTAAAGAAGTTGAATTTGTAATTAATAATCTCACAACAAACGAGAATCCAGAGCCAGATGGCTTTCCAGAAGAATTCTACCAAACATTTAAAGAAGAGTTTACACCTATTCTTTTAAAGCTGTTCCAAAAGATATAAATGGAAGGAAAACTTCCAAACTTACTCTAAGAGGCTAGCATTACCTTGATACCAAAACCAGACAAAACCCCACTAAAAAGAACTATAGACTAATATCCTTGATGAACATGGAAGCAAAAATTCTCAACAAGATACTATCCAACCGGATCCAACAATACCTTAAAAGGATTATTCAACATGATCAAGTGGGATTTATATCTGGGATGCAGGGCTGTTGCAATATGCACAAATCAATCAATACGATACATCACATTTATCAAAGAAAGGATAAGAACCACATGAACCTCTCAATAGATGCCGGAAGAGCATTTGACAAAATACAGCACCATTTCTTAATAAAAACTCTTAAGAGAGTAAGGATAAAAGGAACATACCTCAAGAGCACGAAGGCCTTTATGAAAGACCCACAGCTATTATCATCTTCAATGGGAAAAAAACTGAGAAATTTCCCCCTAACATCAGAAACACCACAGGGATGTCCACTTGAAGCATTGTTATTCAACATAGTGTTGGACGTCCTAGCTTCAACAATCAGATAACAAAAACAAAAAAAAAAAAGGTGTCCAAATCAGCAAGGCAGAAGTCAAACTTTCACTCTTCACAAATGACATGATTCTCTAGGTGGAAAATCCAAAAGACTCCACCAAAATATTGCTAGAACTGATACGTGAATTCAAACAAGTCGTAGATATAAAACCAATGTAGAGAAATCAGTTGAATTTCTCTACGCCAATAAAGAAATAGCAGAAAGAGAAATCAAGGAATCAATCCCATTTATAATTTCAAAAAAAACTATAAAATACTTAGGAAAAAACCTAACCAAAGAGGTGAAAAATGTATAAACTGAAAACTATAGAAAGCTTATGAAAGAAATTAAAGATACAAAGACTGCAGAAACATTCCATGTTCATGGATTATTAGAACAAATATTGTTAAATGTCAATAGTACCCAAAGCAGTCTTCATATTCAATGTAATCCGTATCAAAAGAATGCCAGCATTCTTTACAGGGTGAAAACAAACAATTCTAAAATTTGTATGGAACCATAAAAGCCTGCAAGTAGACAAAGCAATGTTGATAAAGAAATCCAAAGCCGGAGGCATCACAATTACGCACTTCAAGTTGTATTGCAAAGCTGTAATCATCAAGACAGTATAGTACTGACCCCAAAACAGGCACATAGATCAATGGAACAGAATAGAGAACGCAGAAATATACCCACAAATAGATGGCCAACAAATCTTTGACAAAGCAGGATAGAGTATCCAATGGAAAAAAGACAGTTTCTGTAGCAAATGATACTAGGAGAACCAGACAGCAACATGCATAAGAATGAAACTGGACCACTTTCTTACACCATACACAAAAATAAACTCAAACTGGAAGAAAGACCTAAATGGGAGACAGGAAAGCATCAAAATCCTAGAGAGAAAACAGGCAACAAACTCTTTGACCTCAGCTGTAGCAACTTCTTACTTGCCATGTCTCTGGAGGCAAGGGAAGCCAAAGCAAAAATGAACTTTTGGGACCTCATGAAGATAAAAATTTTGCAAACCAAATAATCAGCAAAACTAAAAGGCAACTGATGGAATGGGAGAAGATATTTGCAAATGATATATATGATAAAGGGTTAGTATCCAAATCTATAAAGAACTTATCAAACTCAACAC
Organism: Paguma larvata; assembly: GCA_030068075.1. NCBI lineage: Eukaryota > Metazoa > Chordata > Mammalia > Carnivora > Viverridae > Paguma > Paguma larvata. The sequence goes on along the minus strand of CM057830.1, from coordinate 48,583,705 downwards.
CCAAAAAGCAAATAATCCAGTGAAGAAATAGGCAAAAGTCATGAATAGACACTTTTAGAAAGAAGACTTCTAGATGGCTAACATGTACATGAAAAGATGCTCAATATTACTCATCATTAAAGAAATACAAATAAAAACCACAAGGAGATACCTCCCCACACACACCTCTCAGAATGGTTAAAATTTACAATTCAAGAATAACAGATGTTAGGGAGGATGCAGAGAAAGGGGAACATTTTTTCACTATTAGTGGGAGTGCAAACTGGTGCAGCTACTCCAGAAAATTAAATGGAGGTTCTTTAAAAAGTTAAAATAGAGGGGTGCCTGTGTGGCTCAGTCAGTTAAGCATCTGACTTCGGCTCAGGTCATGATCTCAAGGTCTGTGAGTTTGAGCCCCGCGTCGGGCTCTGGGCCGACAGCGCGGAGCCTGGAGCCTGCTTCGGATTCTGTGTCTCCCTCTTTCTGTGTCCCTCCCTCACTCGTGCTCTATCTCTCAAAAATAAACATTAAAATTAAAAAAAAAAGTTAAAATAGAACTACACTATGACCCAGCAATTGCAGTACTAGGTATTTATCCAAAGGATACAAAAATGCTGATTCGAAGTGGCATGTGCACCCCAATGTTTATAGCAGTGCTATCAACAATAGCCAAATTATTAAAAAGACTTCAAATATCCATTGACTGATGAATCAATAAAGAGGATGCAGTATATATATATATACAATGGAATACTACTTTGTGATCAAAAAGAGTGAAATCTTGCCATTTGCAATAACACTAAACGAACTAGACTGTATTATGCTAAGTGAAATAAGTCAGTCAGGGAATGACAAATATCATATGATTTCATTCATATGTGGAATTTAAGAAACAAAACAGATGAACATAGGGGAAAGGAAGCAAAAATAAGATAGAGGAGACCAACCATAAGAGACTCTTAAATACAGAAAACAAACTGAGGGTTGCTGGCGGTGTCCTGGGTGGGGGTATGGGCCATATATATATATATGTATGTATGTATGTATGTATGTATATATATATATATATATATATATATATATATATATATATATATATATATATGTATATATGTAGTGAATCACTACATTATTCCCGAAATCATTATTACACTATATGTTAGCTAACTTGAATTTAAATTTAAAATAAAAAACATAATATCTCATGGTTGCTTCCCTATCTCTCTCTTTTTATTCCTTCCCATATGTTCATCCGTTTTGTTTCTTAAATTCTACAATTGAGTGAAATCATTGTGTATTTGTCTTCCCTGCCTGAATTATTTCTCTTAGAATAATACATTCTGGCTCCATCCACAACTTTGCAAATGACAATATTTCATTCTTTTTGATGGCCAAGTAATATTCACTATTATATTCAAATACATACACACACACTACATCTTCCTTATCAATTCATCAATCGATGGACATTTGGGCTCTTTCTGTAGTTTGGCTATTGTTAATGATGGTGCTATAAATATTGGGTGCATGTGTTTGTATTTTTGTATCCTTTGGGTAAATACCTAGCATTGCAATTGCTAGGCCCTGGGGCACTTCTATTTTTATCTTTTTGAGGAATCTCCACAATGTTTTCCAGAGCAGCTGCACCAGTTTGCATTCCCACCAACAGTGCAAGAGGATTCCCCGTTCTCCACCTCCTCACCAACATTTGTTGTTTCCTGTGTTGTTAATTTTAGTCATTCTGAGGTGGTATTTCGTCATGGTTTTCATTTATATTTTCCTGATGATGAGGGATGCTGAGAGTCTTTTCATCTTCTGTCAGTCATCTAGATGTCTTTGGAAAATTGTCTAACCATGGTTTCTGCTCATTTCTTAACTAGATTATTTGTTTTTGAGGTGTTGAGTTTGATAAGTATTTTATAGATTTTGGATACTAACCCTTTATCAGCTATGTCATTCACAAATATCTTCTCCCATTCCACAGGTGCCTTTTAGTTTTGTTGATTGTTTACTTCCCTGTGCAGAAGCTGTTTATCTTGAAGAAGTCCCAATAATTCATTTTTGCTTTTATTACCCTTGTCTCTGGAGATATGTCTAGTAAGAAGTTGCACCAGCCAAGATCAAAGAGGTTGGTGCCTTTGCTTTCCTCTAGGATTTTGATGGTTTCTTGTCTCACATTTAGGTCTTTCACCCATTTTTGGGTTTTTTGGTGTGGGTATGGTGTAAAACTGTGGTCCAGTTTCATTCTTCTGCATGTTGCCATCCTACTTTCCCAATATGATTAGTTGAAGAGACTTTTTTTCATTGGATATTCTTTCCTGCTTTGTCGAAGATGAATTGGCCATATAGTTGTGGGTCCATTTATGGGTTTTCTATTCTGTTCCATTGGTCTATGTGTCTGTTTTTGTGTCAGTACTATACTGCCTTGATGACTATACTTTTGTAATATAACTTGGAGTGTGGATTTGTGATGTCTTCAGTTTTGCTTTTCTTTTCCAAGATTGTTTTGGCTATTTGGGGTCTTTTGTGGCTTCATACAGATTCTAGGATTGTTATACCTCCTCTGTGAAAAGTGCTGCTGGTAATTTGATAAAAATTGCATTAAATATGTAGATTTTTGAGGCATTACAGATTTTTTAACAATGTTTTGCTAATCCATGAGTGTGAGTTTTTTTTCCATTTGTGTCCACTTCAATTTCTTTCATAATTATTCTCTACTTTTCACTGTACAGATCTTTTACCTTTTGGTTAGATTAGTTCCTAGGTATCTTATGGTTTGTTGTGCAATTGTAAACAGCACAGATTCCTTGATTTCTTTTTCTGCTGTTTCATTATTGGTATATAGAAATGCAAGATTTCTGTACGCTGATTTGATATACTACAACTTTGCTGGATTCATGTATTAGTTCCAGCAATTTTTGGTGAAGTCTTTAAGGTTTTCTACATAGAGTATCATGTCATCTGCAAAGATTGAAAGTTTAACTTCTTCCTCGCTAATTTGGATGCCTTTTATTTCTTATTGTTGTCTGATGGCTGAGGTAAGACTTCCAGTACTATGTTAAATAACCATGGTGAGAGTGGACACCTCTGTCTAATTCCTGGCCATTGTTGAAAACCTCTGTTTTCCCCATTGAGGATTGTATTAGCTGTGAGTCTTTTCTATATGGCCTTTAATATCATGACTACTATATTTTATTTTTTAATATTTTTTTATTTTTGAAAGAGAGAGAGAGAGAGAGAGAGAGCAGGGGAGGGGCAGAGAGAGAGGAAGCACAGATTCTGAAGCAAGCTCTAGGCTCTGAGCTGTCAACACAGAGCCCAACACAGGGCTCGAACTCATGGACCATGAGATCATGACCTGAGCCGAAGTTGGAAACCTAACTGACTGAACCACCCAGGCACCCGCCCCTTTTTAAAAATGTTTTCTTTATATATTTAGGTGATCCCCTATTAGGTGAATATTAAGTGCATATGAAGTGCATATATATTTATAATTTTTATGTCCTCTTGTTGGAATGATTCCATTATCATTGTGTTAATGTCCTTTTTTGTCTCTTCTTGCACTCTGTTTTAAAGGGATTTTCTCCTGGTATAAATATTGCTTGCTCAGCTGATCTTTTCTTCAGTTTAATTTTCATGGACTACCTTTTCCAATTTCTGTACTTTCAGTCTTTATGTGTTTTTGGGTCTGAAGACTATTGTAGGCAGAAAAAAAAGGTAATTTTTATTCATTCGATACCCTATGTCTTGTGATTGAAGAAGTTAGTGCACTTGTATATTCTTTAAATGTTAATTCCACTACAGTTACATACAGTGTCCTATTAGTTTCAGTTGCACAAAACAGTGATTCAACAAATCCATACATCACCCAGTACTCATCGTGACAAGTGGAGTCCATAATTCCCATCTCCTATTTCACCCATCCTCCCACTCACCTCCCCTCTGTTAACCATCAGTTTGTACTCTATAGTCAAAAGTCTGTTTCTTGTTCTCTCTCTCTCTCTCTCTCTCTCTCATTTTTTCCTTTGCTTGATTTTAGTGCTTCTTAAATTCCACATATGAGTGTATTTGTCTTTCTCTTACTGACTTATTTCACTTAGCATTATACTCTTTAGCTCCATCCATACGGTTGCAAATGGCAAGATTTCATTTTTTATGGCCAAATAATATTCTGTTGTATATATATATATACACACATATATATAATATATACATATATACACATATATACATATATATACACACACACATATATATATATATATATATATATATACACACACACACACATATATATATAAAACAATGGCGTATACACACAACTTTTTAAAATTGTTTTAATATTTATTTTTAAGAGATTAAGAGAGCGCGTGAGTGGGGGAGGGAAAGAGACAGGGGGACAGAGGATCCAAAGAAGGCTGACAGCAGAGAGCCCAATATGGGGCTCAAACTCACAAGCTGCAAGATCTGACCTGAGCCAAAGTTGGATGCTCAACCAACTGAGCCACCCAGGCACCACCACCCCCCAAAAAACACACAACTTCTTACCCATTCATTTACTGACAGACATTTGGGCTGCTTCCGCGATATGGTTATTGTAAATAATTCTGCTATAAACATAGGGGTAAATGTATCCCCTTTTAATTAGTGTGTTTTTGTATTTAAGGAGTAAATGCCCTGTAGTGCAATTACCGGGTAATTGGGTTGCTCTACCTTTAAATATTTGAGAAACTCCCATACTGTCTTCCACAATGACCTCACGAGATTACATTCCCACCAAAAGAGAAAGACAGTTCCTTTTTCTTCATATCTGCATCAACACTTGTTTTTTCTTGTGTTTTTTTTTAGCCATTCTGACGGATATGAGGCGATATCTCATTGTAGTTTTAGTTTTCATTTCCCTGATGATCAGTGATGTTGTGCATCTGTTTATGTGTCTGTTGGTCATATGCATATCTTTTTGGAGAATTTTCTGTTCATGTCTTCTGCTATTTTTTTTAATTGAATCCTTCATTTTTTAGTGATATTAATTTATTCTTGATACCAACTGTTCTCAAACATCTTCATCCATTCAATACACTGCCTTTTAGTACTGTTGTTTTTTTCCTTATCTGTGCAGCAGCTTTTTATTCTTTTTTTTAAAGAATCACTTTATTTTTCTTTAATTTTTAATGCGTATTTATTTTTTGAAAGAGAGAGAGAGCGAGAGAGTGGGGGAGAGACAGGGAGAGGGAGACATAGAATCTGAAGCAGGCTCCAGGCTCTGAGGGATCAGCACAGAGCCAGACATGGGGCTAGAACTCGCAAGCCGTGAGATTATGAGCTGAGTTGAAGTCAGATCCTTAACCAACTGAGCCACGCAGGCACCCCATCAGCAGCGTTTTATTCTCATGTAGTTCCAATAGTTTATTTTTACTTTTATTTCCCTTGCCTCAATAGACATATGTAGAAATAAGTTGCTGAGAAATGTCACAGATATTATGACTTGTGGTCTCATCTAAAATTTTTACGGTTTGACATCTCACATTTAGTTCTCTAATCCATTTTGAATTTATTTTTGTGTATGGTATAAAAGTGGTCCACTTTCATTCTTTTGCTGTCCAGTTCTCCCAACACCATCTGTTAAAGAGAGAGTCTTTTTCTCATTGGATATTCTTTCTTGTTTTGCCAATGATTAATTGACCATATAAGTGTGGGATTATTTCTGTGTTTTCTGTTATGTTGCATTGATCTATGTCTGTATTTTTGTATCAGTTTCATACTGTTTTGATTACTAGAGCGTTATCATATAACTTGAAGTCTGGAATTATGATACTTGATATTTGCTTTTCTTTTTCAAGATTCCTTTGGCTATTTGGGATAGTAAATTTTAAAATTGATTTTTCTAGCTCTGTGAAAAATACTGTTGTTATTTTGATAAGGACTGCATTAAATATGTAGATTCCTTTGGGTGGTATAGACATTTTAAACATATTTGTTCTTCTGATCCATGAGCATGGAATGTCTTTACATTTCTTTGTGTTGTCTTCAATTTCTTTCATAAGTTTTATAGTTTTCAGAGTACAGGTCCCTCGCCTCTTTGGTTAGGTTCATTCCTAAATACCATATTACGTTTGTTGTAATTGTAAGTGATATTTTCTTAATTTTTTCTTTCTGTTACTTCATTATTACTGTATAGAAACACAACAGATTTGTCTGCATTGATTTTTGTATCATGCAACCTTAAAGAATTCATTTACCAGTTCCAGTGGTTTTTTTTTGGTGAAATCTTTGGGGTTTTCTATATATAGCATCATGTCATGTGCAAATAGTGAAAGTTTTACTTTCTCCTTACCAATTTGGATACATTTTATTATTTTTGTTGTCTGATTGCTGTGGTTAGGAATTTCAGTACTATATTGATTAAAAGTGGGGAGAGTGGACATCCTTGTCTCGTTCCTGTCTTTAGGAGGAAAGTTCTCACATTTCCCCCCATTGAGTATGATGTTACCTGTGGATTTTCCATATACAACCTTTATTATGTTAGGTATGTTCCCACTAAACCTACTTTGTTCAGCGTTTGTATCATGAATGGATGTTGTACTTCGTCAAGTGTTTTTTTCTGCATCTATTGAAATGGTTATATGGTTTTTATCCTTTTTTCTTATTGATGTTGCATCCCGAGAACAGCCTCATTTGATTGTCATGAATGTTTTTTTGTTGTTGGTTTTTTTTTTGTTTGTTTGTTTTTTTACTGTATTGTTGGATTCAGCTTGCTGGTATTTTGTTGAGTATTTTTGCATCTATGTTCATCAGAGATACTGGCCTATGGTTCTCTCTTTTGTGTGTCTTTACTTGGTTTTGGTATTAGGGTGATACTGGCTTCATAAAATGAGTTTGGAAGTTTTACTTCCTCTCCTATTTTTTGGAATAGTTTGAGAAGAATATTTATGAACTATTCTTTAGATATTTGGTAGAATACACTTGTGAAAACGTCTGGTCCTGGACTTCTGTGTGTTGGAATTTTTTCAATTATTGATTCAATCACGTTGGTATCAAATAATCTGTTCAAATTTTCTGTTTTCCTGCTCCAGTTTCAATAGGTTATATGTTTCTAGAGATTTATCTTTTTGTTCCATTGCGTAATTTGTTAGCATATAGTTTTTCATAATATTGTTACAATGTTTTTATTTCTATGGTGTTGGTTGCTATTTCTCCTTTTTCATTAGTGATTTTGTTTGAGTACTTTTTTTTAATGAATCTTGCTAGAGGTTTATTGATTTTATTCATCTTTTCAAAGAACCAGTTCCTGGTTTCATTGATCTGTTTATTGTTTGTTTAGTTTCTATATCATTTATTTCTCCTCTAATCATTATTATTTCCTTCCTTCTGCTGATTTTGGCTTTTATTTGTTCTTCTTTTTCAAGCTTCTTTAGGCATAAAGTTAGGTTATTTATTTGAAGTTTTTCTTAGTTGTTGATGTAGGTCTATATTGCTATATATTCCTCTCTTTGGATGGTTTTTGCTGCTTCCCAAAGGTTTTGGACCATTGTGTTTCATTTTTGTTTCTTTCCATGAACTTTTTGATTTCTTCCATGATTTCTTGGTTGACCTATTCGTTGTTTAGTGGCATGTTATGTAACCTCCATGTAGTGTGGGCTTTTTTTTTTTTCTTGTGGTTGATTTCTAGTTTCATAGCATATGACCAGAAAAGATGCATGGTGTGATGTCAAGGTTTTTGAATTTGTTGAGATCTATTTCGTGGCCTAATATGCAATCTATTCTGGATAATGCCACATGTGCAGCTGAGAAGAATGTATATTCTGCTGTTTTAGGATGGAATGTTCTGAATAGGTCTGTTAAATCCATCTGGTCTAGTGCATCATTCCAAGCCACTGTTTCCGCAATTGATTTTTTACTTGGATGATCTGTCCATTGATATAAGTGAGGTGTTAACTTCCCCTACTATTAGTGTATGTGTATCATTTAGTTCTTTTATGTTTATCTTTCACTGTTTTATGTATTTGTGTGTTCCCAGGTTGGGTCCAAAAATACTTATAATTGTTACATCTTCTTTTGGATTGCCCCACTTATTATTATATAGCGTCCGCCTTTGTCTCCTATTACAGTCTTTGTTTTAAAGTCTACTTTGCCTCATATAAGTATTGCTACTCTGGCTTCTTTCTTTTTCTTTTTCTTTTTCTTTCTTTTTTTTTTTTTTTGAGAAAGAGAGAGAGAGAATCAGTGGTGGAGTGGCAGAGTGAGAGAGAAAGAGAGAGAGAATCTCAAGCAGGATCCATACCCACTACAGAACTCAATGCAAGGCTTGATCTCTTGACTGTGAGGATCATGATCTGAGCAAAAATGAAGACTCAGATGCTTAACCGACTGAGCCACCCAGATGTCCTTACTCTGGCTTTCTTTTGACACCTTTGGATGACAGATATTGCTCTATCCCCTCACTTTCAATCTGCAGATGTCTTTAGGTCTAAAATAAGTCTCTTGTAGGCAGTGCAGAGATGTGCCTTTTTTTTTATACACTCTGTCACCTTATGTATTTTTATAGGATTTTATGTATTTTTCATTTACATTGAAAGTAATAATTGATAGATGTTGCCATTCCATAACTTATTTTGTGGTTATTTTGTAGTTTTTCTCTGATCTTTTATTTTCTTGTTCTTTTTCATGATTTGCTATTTTCCTTTAGTGATATACTTGGTTTCCTTTCTCTTTGTTTTTGCATATCTAATAGTGGTTTTTGATTTGTGGTTACCATTAAGTTTGCATATATTATTTTCTGCATATGCAGTCTATATTTAGTTGGCGGTCACCTAAGCTTGAACCAATTCTTTACTCCTCTCCTCTGCCTCTAACGTTTTATGTAGATGGTGTCGTATTTTAAATCCTTTTTATTTTGTGAAGCCCATGACTAACTTTTTTACAGAATTACTTATTTTACTGTTTTTTGTGTTTACTCCTTTAAAAAAAAATTTTAATGTTTAATTTTTGAGAGTGACAGAGGGAGGGAGGAGCAGAGAAAGAGTGAGACATAGAATCTGAAGCAGGCTCCAGGCTCCAAAGCTCTCAGCACAGAGCCCAACACAGGGCTCAAACCCATGAACTGTGAGATCATGATATGAGCCCAAGTCAGACACTTAACTGATTGAGCCACTCAGGCACCCCATGTGTTTCCTCCTTTTTATACTTTCACTTATGGTCTTTCCTTTTCACTCAGAGTCCCTTCGAATATTTTGTAGGGCTGTTGTAGTGGTCATAAACTCCCTGTTTTTGTTTTTCGAGAAACTCTTTATCTCTCCTTCTATTCTAACTGATAGAGTATTCCTGGCTGTAATATTTTTCCTTTCAGCACTTTGAATATATTGTAATAGGTCAACTTGTAAGATATAAGAAAGCTTATTGTATATAAGTTTTGCTTAAACTCACCTTTCATAAATAATTGAGATAAAAGCTTATGTAGTTCTCTGTTAGAGTTATCAGAAACTACTAACTGCCCCATCTCACTTCTGTAACTTCGCCTGCTTGCTAAATAGATAACTAACTTAGGTTGCAAAATGCTCCCCTACCCCTTCTACCAAGATCTGGCCTAGGCAAGACCAATATGTAAAAAGTCACATACTCACTGCCCCATGGTATCTTAGGTGTCTAACTATGATTGGTCATTTTAAACCCTCTTAAGACAAAGAACTTTTTTTTTTTAATAGTTTATTGTCAAATTGGTTTCTATACAACACCCAGTGCTCAATCCAACGAGTGCCCTCCTCTGTGCCCACCACCCACTCTCCCCCCTCCCACACCCATCTCTCCCCTCAGTTCTTTCTTATTCTTTGGGAGTCTCTCATGTCATGTCTTCCTTCCTCTCTGTGGCTTTTTTTCCCCCTTCCCCTCTTCCCCTCCCCCGTGGTTCTCTGCTAGGTCTTCCAAAGCCTACCTATGTGTGGGAACATATGGCATCTGTCTTTCTCTGCCTGACTTATTTCACTCAGCATAATATCCTCCAGTTCCATCCATGTTGCTACACATGGCCAGATTTCATTCTTTCTCATTTAGTCAGAGTGGCTAAAATGAACAAATCAGGAAACTATAGATTCTGGCAAGGATGTGGAGAAACAGGCAGCCTTTTGCACTGTTAGTGGGAATGCAAACTGGTGCAACCACTCTGGAGAACTGTGTGGAGGTTCCTCAAAAAAAAAAAAAAAAAAAAAAAAAAAAAAAGACAAAGAACTTTAAATTGATAGGTTCCCGCCAAAACTAACATCTGTGTGTCACTATATAATTGGCTACCATGAAAAACTGTAAATTGTAATTGGTTAACTAAATAATGATGTACTCTGACTTGCTAAATTCCATATAAGCTCACTGCTACCTTTGTTCAGGGCCTTTCTCTGCAGTTTTCTCTTTAAGATCAGGAGATCAGGTTTGGCCCAGCCGTGAATAAAATCTTGCCTCACTTCTATTCGGCGTTTGGTGGTTTTTTTCGACAGCACCCTGTTTCATTTGGAGGTTCCTCCAAGACTCTATGATCACCCAAAATTCGGAGGCTGAAGCGGAACAGCTAGGGGCGAGCTCCTGACAGACATTCCTCGGCCCCGGCCTTCCATTCTCAGACCTGGTTTAAGTAAGGTAAGCAAGGCGGCGCCTATTTTCTGTTTTCTGTTACTGACCAGATCTGATTCTAGGAGGGAAGACTGAATGCGGCTTAACTTCCCCCTAGCTGGTGTCTGGTGGAGAGGTCTCCAGCACTATCTCAGTCTTCAGATCATCTGGGTCTTTGGATCATCTGGGTTGGGCTTGATCACCGAAACCATTTGTTCTATGTGCAGTGTTCTGTGCGCCCTGTTAAACGTTTCCTGTTAACCTATCATTATCTCTGGTGTGACCTACTGTTTAACCTCCGTCATGGGTCAGTCTTTGTCCAAGCTTTGCTCCCCCTTAAAATGCATGCTAAGTAACTTCTCTGGTTTCAGAAAAAGAGGAAAGAACTATGGCTTTAATCTAAAGCCATCCTGGCTGCTGACATATTGCCGAATGGACTGGCTGACATTCTCTGTGGTTGACTGGCCCCCATAGGGCTCCTATAATCTTAACCTTGCTTATGCCGTCCGCAGGATTTGTCATGATGTTCATCCTGACCAGGAGCCATATGCTGTGACTTGGGTCGACCTCCTAGAAGACCCACCTTCCTGACTGAGAGAGTGCCAGAAACAGGTCCAAAAGCTGTCATCTGTCATTTCCCTTTCCAATCCCCTTCCTGTTCTTCTCCAAATCCCAAACCCTTGCTTCCCATCACTCAGCCTTCAAAGAGGCTTTACCCCGTGCTTCAGGAGGATCAGACTTGTTATCTGATCCTCAGAGACCACCTCCTTATCCCCATACTCCACTAGCTCCCTAGGAACCAAAAGCCGCAGAACCTTTGACTAGTCCCCCACATACCAGATCAGGAGCCCTCTATGGAGGAGAATATCAGTCCTCTGATGCCACGGTTCCCATCCTTCCTCTTAGGCAAATGGCTCTGGCTCCTGGTCCAGACTGGCAGCCAACATGCCCGACGCTTGTCTACACTCTTTTCTCCACCACGGACCTCTACAACTGGAAAACTCAGAACCCGTCTTTCTCTAAAAACCCCCAGGGCCTAATTGACTTATTGAACTCTAGTTTTCACCACTCACTTACCTACTTGGGAAGATTGTCACCAACTCTTGCAGGACTTACTGACTTCCGAGGAAAGGGCCTGAGTGCTCCGGGAGGCAATGAGAGAGAGCAGTCCTTGGCTCAGATGGAATGCCTACCAGAGACCTTCACAGAATTGAGCCCGTTTTCCCTTCTGTGCCGCCCCAGTGGGACCCTAACACGGCTAATGGTAGGGATCATGTACTCCAGTATGGCCAGATTCTGTTACAGGGGCTTTGCGCAGTGGCATGAAAGCCCACCAATCTGACAAAAATTCATGACATGGTCCAAGGACTGAATGAGTCGCCTGCAGCCTTCCTAGAAAGGGTTTACCAGGCTTACCACTTATATTCTCCAATTGACCCCGAGGCAATAGAGAACCAAAACACCATTAATATGGCTTTCGTTTCTCAGTCAGACCCAGACATCCGTAAAAACTCCAAAAATTAGAAGGATTCGAAGGAAAGGCAATTTCAAAGTTGGTAGAAATAGCCCAGTGAGTTATTCAGAGCAAGGACAGCCCTGACATTATTCAAGGGAAGGAAATAGGGAAAGTCCTCGTAGCAGTCTGGGGAAAACCTCCAGGCAACAGCAAAGGACATAGAAGGCCTCAACTCTGCCAGAAAGGACCCTGAGCAACATTGGGAAAAAAATCAATGTACTTATTGTAAGGAAGAAGGACATTGGAAAGATAAATGCCCAACAAAAAGCCTCTCACCCTGGTTGCCCAGGAACAATGATGCCACCACAGCTCCCCTCTTTCCCTGAATCCCCAGGAGCCTGTGGTTACCCTCATCGTAGAAGGGAAACAAACCAGATTCCTGGTTGACACTGGGGCTACGCATTCCGTTCTTAAAGAACCCTTAGGACCTGTGATTAAAGAAAAGTTATACATTCAGGGAGCCACAGGACGAACGCAAGGCTACCCGTGGACTCATGCCCGAATCACTAACCTAGCTCAAAGGACTATTACTCATTCCTTTGTGCTCATTGCTTAAAGCTGTTGCAAAGCTTTAAGGTCCAAATTTCCTTTACCGGAAATTCTATGGACTTGAACCAACCGCCACCTGCTATTCTCGTTACCTGTCCAATATCAGAGGAATATATACTCCTAGAAAAACCAGAGCGGAAAGCTTTGCCATTAATAGAAAAGTGGAAAGAGACAATTCCTACAGTTTGGGCTGAAACTAACCCCCCTGAACTAGCCATTCAACAAGCGCTGCTAGTGATCCAGCTAGCTGCCACAGCCAACGAAATCCAGGTGAGGCAATATCCCATCAGCCAGCAAGCAAGGGAGGGAATTGCCAAACACATAAACCCCTTGCGAGAAGTTGGGATCCTAATGCCATGCCATTACCCCTGGAAAACTCTCTTGCTTCCTGTCCCAAAACCTGGGACTTCAGAATATAGGCCGGTACAAGACCTCAGAGAAGTTAACAAAAGGATTGAGACAATTCATCCTACAGTCTCCAACCCCTATACTCTCCTGAGTGAACTCTCACCAAATTACCACCTTTACTCTGTCCTGGACTTGAAGGATGCATTCTTTGCTTTTCCGATTGCAAAGGTCAGTCAGCCTATTTTTGCCTTTGAATGGACAGACCCAGATGGAACCTACAATGGACAGTTAACCTGGACTCGACTGCCCCAAGGGTTTAAAAACTCCCCTACTCTTTTCGATGAGGTTCTTCGAAGGGATTTGGTCCCCTACTGGGAGAGCTACCCAGTTGTTACGCTGTTACAATATGTAGATGACTTGCTCCTAGCCGCTGACTCCATAGAGAACTACAAAAAAGGCTATGGAGGACCTGTTAAGGGAATTAGATGTCCTGGGATATAAAGTTTCTGCAAAAAAAGCGCAAATTTGATTGGACTCTTTAATATACTTGGGCTTCCAACTGCATGAAGGCAAGCGATAGCTGGGCCCGGAAAGAATCCAAGCTATCCTAAATATTCCTAATCCCACAACTAAAAGGCAGATCATAGAGTTCCTAAGAACCACTGGGTATTGCCACCTCTGGATACCTGGTTTCACTGAAATGGCAAACCTCCTGTACTCTGCTACTGGAGGTGAAGGAACTGAGATGGTCTGGGGAGAACAGGAAGATAGGGCTCTTGAGCAAACCCTTACCCAAGCCCCAGCCCTGGTTTTACCTGATATTACCAAACACTTCCAACTATTTGTACATGAGATCCAGGGTATTGCAAACGGTGTCCTTACTCAAACTTTAGGCCCCTGGAAACGACCTGTAGCCTACTTGTCCAAGCGATTGGACTCTGTTGCCACTGGGTGGCCCAGTTGCCTCATGTTGCCACCACTGCCATGCTGGTTAAAGAGGCTTCCAAACTAACGCTTGGGCAAGACCTTCAGATCATAGGACCTCACGCAGTAGCATCCCTGCTGTGCTCCCCACCAAACTGATGGATCTCCAATGCACGAATCATCCAGTACATCCCTCCAAACATCACTTTCCTGAAGACAGAGGCTTTAAATCCAGCGTTACTGCCTGATGATGACTCAGAGGCCCCACTCCATGATTACTTAGAAACTGTGAGTACTCTTTTTTAAAAAAATAATTTATTGTCAAATTGGTTTCCATACAACACTCAGTGCTCATCCCAACAAGTGCCCTCCTCTGTGCCCATCACCTACTCTTCCCCCTCCCACACCCCTCATCCCCTCAGTTTATTCTTAGTCTTTGAGAGTCTCTTATGTTATGTCTTCCTCCCTCTCTGTGGCTTTTTCTTTCCTTCCCCTCTTCCCCTCCTCCCTGGCTTTCTGTTAGGTCTCCCAAAGCCTGCATGGGAACATATGGCATTTGTCTTTCTCTGCCTGACTTATTTCACTCAGCATAATGCCCTCCAGTTCCATCCATGTTGCCACACATGGCCAGATTTCATTCTTTCTCATTGCCACATAGTATTCCATTGTATATATTTACCATATCTTCTTTATCCATTCATCAGTTGATGGACACTTAGTCTCTTTCCATGATTTGGCTATTGTCAAAAGTGCTCCTATGAACATCGGGGTACACGTGCCCCTATGCATCAGCAGTCCTGTATCTCATGGGTAGGTTCCTAACAGTGCTATTGTTGGGTCATAGGGTAATTCTATTTTCATTTTTTTGAGGAACCTCCACAGAGTTCTCCAGAGTGACTGCACCAGTTTGCATTCCCACCAACAATGCAAGAGGGTGCCTGTTTCTCCACATCCTCGTCAGCATCTATAGTTTCCTGATTTGTTCATTTTAGCCATTCTGACTGGTGTGAGGTGGTATCTCAGTGTGGTTTTGATTTGTATTTCCCAGATGATGAGTGACATTGAGCATCGTTTCATGTGTCCTCTTACGGGACTGAGGGGGAACTTAAGAGATCAACATCAGCCAAAGGTGGATTTTGAGCTGTTCACTGATGGCAGCAGTTTTGTCAAAGATGGAATCAGATATGCAGGTGCAGCTGTAGTGACTCAGGACCAGGTTATCTGGGCCCAAGCCCTTGAGCACGACACTTCTGCCCAAAAGGCAGAGCTGATAGTTCTAGCCCAGGCCCTCAGATGGGCAAAGGGAAAAACGGTGAACATTTTCACTGATAGTAGGTATGCCTTCACCACTGCCCATGTTCATGGAGCTCTATATAAGGAAAGAGGACTATTAACATCAGGAGGAAAATAAAATTGAAAAAAGAAATCCTGGCCCTACTGGAAGCCTTATGGCTTCCTAAAAAGGTGGATATTATACATTGCAAGAGCCACCAAAAGACAGCCTCATTAATAAATGGTGCTGGGAGAACTGGACAGCAACATGCAAAAGAATGAAACTAGTCCACTCCCTTTCACCACTCACAAAAATAAACTCTAAATGGATGAGAGACAGGAAACCATCAAAATCCTAGAGGAGAAAGCAGGAAAAAGTCTCTTTGACCAAAGACGCACCGATTTCTTACTCGACACGTCTCCAAAGGCAAGGGAATTAAAAGCAAAAATGAACTACCGGGACCTCATGAACATGAAAAGCTTCTGCACGGCAAAAGAAACAACCAACAAAACAGATAGGCAACCAACGGAATGGGAAAAGATAATCGCAAATGACATATCCGATGAAGGACTAGTATCTAAAATCTAGGAAGAACTTACCAAACTCCACACCCAAAAAATGAATAATCCAGTGAAGAAATGGGTGGAAGATATGAATAGACACTTCTCCAAAGAAGACATCCAAATGGCAAACAGACAAGTGAAATGATGCTCAATGTCACTCATCATCAGGGAAATACAAATCAAAACCACACTGAGATACCACCTCACACCATTCAGAGTGGCTAAAATGAACAAATCAGGAAATTATAGATGCTGGCAAGGATGTGGAGAAACAGGCACCCTCTTGCACTGTTGGTGGGAATGCAAAGTGGTGCAGCCACTCTGGAGAACTGTGTGGAGGTTCCTCAAAAAAATGAAAATAGAATTACCCTATGACCCAACAATAGCACTGCTAGGAATCTACTCAAGAAACACAGGAGTGCTGATGCATAGGGGCATGTGTACCCCAATGTTCATAGCAGCACTTTTGACAATAGCCAAATCATGGAAAGAGACTAAGTGTCCATCAACTGATGAATGGATAAAGAAGATGTGGTATATATATATATATATATGTGTGTGTGTGTGTGTGTGTGTGTATGTGTATATATATATATATACACACACAATGGAATACTACGCAGCAATGAGAAAGAATGTGTGGCAACATGGATGGAACTGGAGGGCATTATGCTGAGTGAAATAAGTCAGGCAGAGAAAGACAAATGCCATATGTTCCCACGTATAGGTATGCTTTATGAGACCTAACAGAAAACCAGGGGGGAAGAGAAGAGGAGAAGGGAAAAAAAAGCCACAGAGAGGGAGGAAGACATAACATAAGAGACTCTCAAAGACTCAGAACAAACAGAGGGGAGACGGGGGTGTGGGAGGGGGGAGAGTAGGTGATGGGCACAGAGGAGGACACTTGTTGGAATGAGCACTGGGTGTTGTATGGAAACCAATTTGACAATAAATTATTGAAAAAATAAGCAAAAAAACAAAACAAAAAAAATGAAGGAAAGAATGAATAGAACTCTAAAAGAAACCTTGACTAAATTAATTACAGAAATTGGCGAAAACTGGGTAGGCTTCCTTCCTTTTGCCCTTCTCAGAGTACGCTGTACACCTTACATAAGAGGCAATACTCCCTTTGAGATCCTATTTGGAATACTACCTCCCTTGCTTCCAAAATTGGGAGATGAACAATGGGCAGAAATCTCAAACCAACATCTCCTTAAGTCTTTGCAGACTCTACAAAGGACACTTCCAGACATCCATAACCTAGTAAAAGAAAGCCAGTAGGAATCGCCCTCTACAGTCTAACCATTGGACCAAGGACTCGGACATAGAGATTGGATCTGAGTGCATCATCACATCTTCTCAATTTTAGAGGCACGCTGGATTGAGCCCTATCCAATCATCTTTTCCACCCTATCCGCTGTGAAGGTTGCTGGCCAGAGCCACTGGATCCATCACTCTCAAATTAAAGCAGTACACCCTGACCACATTCCTCTACAATGGACTGTCAAACGGACCGAAAATCCATTGAAGGTCCGGCTGGTAAAAGAACCTCCTGGGTAATTTTGTTCTTAATAATTTCCTTGGTCGGAGGAACATTTTCTGACCACGCCTCTGTCCAGTACCATTGGATAGTTAGCAAAACCACTACGGGACAGGTTTTAGCAAATTCAACTTCTTACACTTCCCCTGCTTTGACCTTTAATCTGTGTCTTCTTTTCCCCATTGAATGGAAACAACAACCATGGTATAAAGGTGCTACCGGAGTTATGCCTTACCAGAGAACCCCAGACTGCCTAACATTCAAGAGAGTACAGTTTTAGGCTTGTCCCTCTGACAGGCCCCCTGACTGCCAAGGACAAGTCCAGTTTCACTGTGCCTCATGGGATTGTGAAACCATAGCTGACTGGGTTATTGAAAAGGATCAGTTTATACTGTCTACGAGAGCATTGTCCACAACCAAGAGCCAACACCTAGTCACTATCATCATTAAAAATGGTTTAGATCCCCGATGGAATACAGGGAGAACATGGGGATTGAGATTATATGTTTCTGGTCTTAATCCCGGAACTGAGTTCACCATTCAGAGGTTTAAAGTTAGAGTCACCCCTAGAGAACCCATTGGGCCCAATCCTGTAATTAACCCTCTCCCTGACCCTGGAAAACTGCCACCCAGGCCTCTAGCCCGGTCATCAGCTAAGCCTATAGCCCATTCACCCACCACTACTGCCCTTATGTTGACTCCTTCGCCTGCTAGGAACAAACCTGAAATAAGAGAGACCAATACCTTTAAAGCCTTGTACTATACCTTTAAGTTTTTAAGTGCCACCAACCCTAACATCACTCGGGATTGTTGTCTATGTTTGGATCCTAGCTCCCTCTACTACATAGGAATATGTGCTCCGGTCCCTTTGGGAACAAGAGAAGACCAAATCAGGAACTTGAGCTATGGCCAGATAGAGGGTCATTGTACCTGGGGGCAGAACCCAAGTCTCACCTTAGGAGATCTAGAAGGAACGGGGACTTATTTCTATGCTGGAAATTACCAGATAAAACAGTCCAGATATTTGACTTATTGTAACAGCACCATCTACTCGCCAAGTAATACTCATGTGAGGGGTACCCCTTACTTCCGTGTACCGCCCTCTGGAACTTGGTTCGCTTGTCCCTCGGGTTTAACAGTTCCTTGTTTAAACCTCCACCTTATAATCAAGAGGTCTGATTTCTGCATTCTAGTCCACCTCCTACCCCAGGTCTTCTACTTTTCAGGTGAAGGAGGAAGAGAACACCTAGGTTTCATTCCCCAGTCTCGATTTACGAGGGAACCCATTTCTACTATCCTAGTGCCCCTCTTTGTAGGACTGGGGGTTGCAGGATCCATTGGCATAAGTACTGCTGCTTTCATCACAGGGGATCAGAACTTCAAATTACTAAGCGAACAAATTGATCAGGATATATCAGAATTAGAAAGGAATATTGATAAACTGTCTGAATTTGTAAACTCTTTAGCTGAGGTGTTACTTCAGAATCAGAGGGGCTTAGAACTGTTATTTTTACAACAAGGAGGGCTTTGTATGGCCCTTGGGGAATTGTGTTGTTTTTATGTCAATAATTCAGGAATCATCAAACGGAGCTTGAGTCAGATCAGACAACGACTAGAGGAAAGAGAAAGACAAAGACAAATTAATCAAAATTGGTAAGAGTCTATATTTCCCTGGTCCCCTTGCCTAACAACTCACCTAACTGCCCTTCCAGGACTCCTTATCTTTCTCTTTCTAACTACAACTATAGGACGCTGTTTGATAAAACTACTACTTCAGTTCATAAATCGAAAAATAGGATCTATAAAGCTTACGGTATTATGTAGCCAATACTTCCCACTAGCCCAAATGCCAGAATAAGGTTATTCAAAGGTTTGAATAACTAACAAACAGGAGTGGGGAATGTAATAGGTCAACTTATAAGATATCAGAAAGCTTATTATATATAAGTTTGGCTTAAACTCACCTTTCATAAATAATTGAGATAAAAGCTTATGTAGTTCTCTATTAGAGTTATCAGAAATTACTAACTGCCCCATCTCGCTTCTGTAACTTCGCCTGCTTGCTAAATAGATAACTTAGGTTGCAAAACGCTCCCCCACCCCTTCTACCAAGATCTGGCCTAGGCAAGACCATCATGTAAAAAGTCACGTACTCACACTGCCCCACGGTATCTTAGGTGTCTAACTATGACTGGCCATTTTAAACCCTCTTAAGACAAAGAACTTTAAATCGATAGCTTCCCGCCAAAACTAACGTCTGTGTGTCACAATATAATTGGCTACCATGAAGTAATTGCAGTTGGTTAAATAAATAATGACGTACTCTGACTTGCTAAATTCCATATTGTTGTAGGTTAACAAACCTGAGTAAATAATGGGAAAACATTAACCGGCTGTTTTGGCTTCTGTAAATTGCATTATGTAATTGGCTACCAAGGGATGTTGTAACTTGTAATTAGTTAACTAATTGATAATGTACCCTGACTTGTTAAAGTCCATATAAGCCCCCTGTAGCTGTTCAGGGCCATTCTCTGTACTGTCTCCTTAAGATCAGGTGATTGGGTTTGGCCAGGCCGAGAATAAAATCTTGCCTCCCTTCTATTCAGCGTTTGTTGTTGTTGTTGTTGTTGTTGTTGTTGTTTTTACGGCACACTGTTTCAATATTAGGCCACTCTCTTCTGACATCCAAGGTTTCTGCTGAGAAATCTGCTGACAGTCTAATACACTTTCACTTGTATATAACTGTCTTTTTTTTTCTTCCTGCATTAATTTTTTTTTCTTTATCACTAATTTTTGCAATTTTGATTACTGTGTGTCTTATTGTGGGCTTCCTTTGCTTGATTTGTTGGATCTCTGTGCCTCCTGGAATCTGTAGATATGTATTCTCCCCAGATTAGGGAAGTTTTTAGGTATCATTTCTCCAAATAAATTTTCGGCCCACTTTTGTCTCTCTTCTCCTTCTGGGATCCTTACAATGTGAATATTTTTATGCTTCATCGAGTCACTGACTTCCCTAGCCTATCTTCATTTTGCATATTTGTTCTCTCATTTATTCAGCTTGATTACCTTGCATTACTGCCTTCTAGTTCATTAATTCTTTTCTCTATTTTTTTCCACCCTGCTACTTAATCAAATAAGTGTATCTTTAATTTCAATTAATGTGTTCTTCATCTCCGATTGCTTCTTTGTTTTTCTCTTTATTAAGGGTCTCGCTGATGTCCTCTACTCTTTCCTCTAGTACAGTATTTTATAATTTAAAATCTTTGCCCAGCATGTTACTTATATTCCTTCCATTTAAATATCTTCTTGTGACTGGACGCTGGAAAGTGGTACCCAATGTGGGGCACTAAGCAGCCATCAGGGAGGAGATAACAAAGGAGCTATTGCCTATATGTTCCTATTCGTCATTTGTGACCTGGGATATTGAGCTCTTGGGCTGGCAGAATTCCAGTTCATGAGGCAATCCGGGTCATTCTGGTCTAGCCAGAACGACTGAAACCAAAAGACTCTCAACTCCAAGAATCGGGGAGGAAAGGTGTTGCAATCTAAAAGGAATGGAAAGCAAAATCCAGAAAACTCCCCAGGAACCTCTGTTTTCCTTTCCAGGGCAACTTCAAGAAACAATCCAAAACACATCTAGCCAAAATGACGAAATGGAAGAATTCTCCGCAAAAGAATCTACAGGAAGTAGAGACAGCTCAGAAATTGATGAAAACAGATACAAGCAACATAGCAGAACATGAATATAGAATGATAAAACTAATCGCTGGGCTTGAAAAAAGCATAGATGAATGCAAGAGGTACCACGCAGCAGAGTTCAAGGACCTTAAAAATGGTCAGAAAGAATTTAAAAAAGACCTTGGAAGAAGTACAATGCAAATTGGAAGCAGCCACAGCGCGGATTAAAGAGGCAGAAGAGAGAGTAAGTGCATTAGAATATAAAATTATGGAAAAAGAGGAAGCAAAAAAAAAAAAAAGAGAGAGAGAGAGAGAGAGAGAGAGAGAAGTTGATCCAGGAACAGGAAAGGAGAATTCGAGAGCTGAGCGATGCACTCAAATGAAATAATACCCATATCACAGGAATTCCAGAGGAAGAAGAGAGAGATAAAGGAGTCGAAGGGGTACTTGAACAAATCATTGCTGAGAACTTCCCCAACATGAGGAAGGAAACAGGCAAAGAAATCCAAGAGGCACAGAGAACTCCCCTCAGACGTAACTTGAATAGACCTTCTGCACGACACACCATAGTGAAACGGGCAAAATATAAATACAGAGAGAGAATCCTGAAAGCAGCTAGGGAAAAACAGGACTTAACGTACAGGGGCAGACACATAAGAGTTGTAGAAGACTTATCTACAGAAACTTGGCAAGCCAGAAAGGAATGGCAGGATATCTTCAATGTGATGAGCAGGAAGGACATGCAACCAAGAATTCTGTATCCGGCTAGCCTGTCATTCAGAATAGGAGAGATCAAGGTTTTCCCCAACAAACAAAAACTGAAGGAATTCATCACAAATAAGCCAGCATTACAA
The DNA here is from genome assembly GCA_030068075.1 of Paguma larvata. Taxonomy (NCBI): domain Eukaryota; kingdom Metazoa; phylum Chordata; class Mammalia; order Carnivora; family Viverridae; genus Paguma; species Paguma larvata. The sequence goes on along the minus strand of CM057830.1, from coordinate 48,561,888 downwards.
GAGATCCTGAGGGGCACTCTATGAAGGAAAGGTTGCAAAGAACACAAACTACCAGAGACAGCCTTACAAGCATGAAACCTACAGGTAATACAGTTATTATGACCCCAAATTTTTCAATATTAACACAATGTAAATGGACTAAATGCGCCAATCAAAAGACACAGGGTAAGAGAATGGATTAAATAACAAGACTCATCTATTTGCTGTCTTCAAGAAACTCATCTTAAACCTGGGCACACCTTCAGATTGAAAATGAGGGGATGGAGAACTATCTACCATGCTACTGGAAGTCAGAAGAAAGCTGGAGTAGCCACACTTATATCAGACAAACTAGACTTTAAAATGAATGATATAATAAGAGATGAAGAAGGACATTATATAATAATCACAGGGATCATCCAGTAGGAAGAGCTAGCAATTACAAATATCTACGCACCGAATTCGGGGGCACCCAAATTTGTAAAACAATAAATTACAAACATAAGCAACCTTATCGATAAAAATGTCCTAATAGTAGGGGATCTTAACACTCCACTCTCAGCATTGTATAGATCCACTAAACAGAAAATCACCACAGAAACAACGACCCTGAACGACACAGTAGAACAGATGGGCCTAACAGACATCTTCAGGGTCCTTCACCCACCAGCAAAAGAACTTACATTATTCTCAATTGCACACGGTACATTTTCCAAGATAGACCACATTCTGGGGCACAGGAAAGCTCTGAATAAATAGAAAATAATTTATATAATATCGTGCACAGTTTCGGACAACAATGCTTTGAAACTTGAAATCAACCACAGGAAAAAACCTGGAAAATATCCAAAAACATGGAGGCTAAGGAGCAACCTACTAAAAGACGAATGGGTCAACAAGTAATTAGAGAAGAAATTAAAAAATACATGGAAACAAATGAAAATGAAAATACAACAATCCAAACGCTCTGGCATGCGGCAAAGGCAGTCCTGAGAGGGAAATATATTGCAATCCAGGCCCACCTCAAGAAACAAGAAAAATCAATAACACAAATCCTAACAGCACGCCTAAAAGAACTAGAAGCAGAACAACTAAAACAACCCAAACCCAGCAGAAAGAGAGAAATAACAAAGATCAGGGCACAAATTAATCATATAAAAACAGAAAAAGTAGAGGAACAGATCAATGAAACCAAGAGCTGGTTCTTTGAAAAAATAAAGAAAATAGACGAACCTCTAGCCAGGCTTCTCAAAAAGAAAAGAAAAAGAAGTCAAATAGATAAAATCATGAATGAAAAGGGGGTAATTACAACCAATCCTTCAAAAATACAAGCAATCGTCAGAATACTATGAAAAATTATGTGCCACCAATCTCGGCAACCTGGAAGAAATGGACAAATTCCTAAATAGCCCTATGCTACCAAAACTCAAACAGGAAGAAAGAGAAAATTTGAACAGACCCATAAGTAAATAAAGAAATTGAATCAGTTATCAAAAATCTCCCATCAAATAAAAGCCCTGAACCAGATGGCTTCACTGGGAAATTTTACCAGACATTTAAAACAGAGTTAATTCCTATCTTCCTCAAGCTGTTCCAAAAAACTGAAACGAAAGGAAAACTCCCGGACTCATTCTACGAAGCCAGCATCACATTGATTCCCAAACCAGATAGAGATCCAACAAAAAAAAATTATAGGCCAATATTCCTGATGAATATGGATGCAAAATTTCTCAACAAGATACTAGCAAATCGAATCCAACAGCATATACAAACAACTATCCACCATGATCAAGTAGGATTCATCCCTGGGTTGTAGGCTGGTTCAGTATTCGCAAAACAATCAACATGATACATCACATTAAAAAAACAAAAGATAAGAACCATATGATCCTGTCAATAGATGCAGAAAAAGCATTTGACAAAATACAGCACCCTTTCCTAATAAAAACTCTCCAGAAAGTCAAGATATATGGAACATACTTAAATATCATAAAAGCCATGTATGAAAAGCTCACAGCTAATATCATCCTCAAATGGGAAAAACTGAGAGCCTTCCCCCTAAGACCAGAAACATGACAGGGGTGTCCACTCTCACCACTTCTCTTTAACATAGTGTTGGACGTCCTAGCATCAGCAATCTGACAACAAAACGAGATAAAAAGCATCAGGATTGGCAAGGATGAAGTCAATCTTTCACTCTTCGAAGATGCCATGATACTTTACATGGAAAACCTGACAGAATCCACCAAAAGCCTGCTAGAACTGATCCATGAATTCAACAAAGTTGCAGGGTACAAAATCAATGTACAGAAATGAGTGGCATTTCTATAATTAACAATGAACCCATAGAAAGTGAAATAAAGAAGCTAATCACATTCATACTTGCACCAAAATCCATAAAATATCTAGGAATAAACCTAACCAATGATGTAAAAGACTCTACGCTGAAAACTATAAAAAACTTATGAAGGAAATGGAGGAAGACACAAGGAAATGGAAAAACATCCCATGCTCATGGATTGGAACAATAAATATCGTTAAAATGGTAATACTACCCAAAGCAATCTACACATTCAATGCAATCCCAATCAAAATTGCACCAGCATTCTTCTCAAAGCTAGAGCAAACAATCCTAAAATTTGTATGGAACCACAAAAGACCCCGAATAGCCAAAGTAATACTGAAGAATAAAACCAAGGCGGGAAGCATCACAATCCCAGACTTTAACCTCTACTACAAAGTGGTAGTCAACAAGACTGTATGGTATTGGCACAAAAACAGACACATAGACCAATGGAATAGTATAGAAAACTTAGAAATGGACCCGCAAGTATATGGCCAACTAATGTTTGACAAAGCGGGAAAATGTACCCAATGGAAAAAAGACAGCCTCTTTAATAAATGGTGCTGGGAGAACTGGACAGCAACATGCAAAAGAATGAAACTAGTCCACTCCCTTTCACCAGTCACAAAATTAAACTCTAAATGGATGAGAGACAGGAAACCATCAAAATCCTAGAGGAGAAAGCAGGAAAAAGCCTCTTTGACCTAAGACGCACCAATTTCTTACTTGACATGTCTCCAAAGGCAAGGGAATGAAAGCAAAGATGAGCTACTGGGACCTCATCAAGATAAAAAGCTTCTGCACGGCAAAAGAAACAATCAACAAAACAGATAGGCAACCAATGGATTGGGAAAAGATAATCGCAAATGACATATCGGATAAAGGACTAATATCTAAAATCTATAAGGAACTTACCAAACTCCACACCTGAAAAACGAATAATCCAGTGAAGAAATGGGTGGAAGTTATGAATAGACACTTCACCAAAGAAGACATCCAAATGGCAAACAGACACATGAAACGATGCTCAAAGTCACTCATCCTCAGGAAAATACAAATCAAAACCGCACTGAGATACCACCTCACACCAGTCAGAGTGGCTAAAATGAACAAATCAGGAAACTATAGATGCTGGCGAGGATGTGGAGAAGTAGGCACCCTCCTACACTGTTGGTGGGAATGCAAACTGGTGCAACCACTCTGGAAAACGGTGTGGAGGTTCCTCAAAAAAATGAAAATAGAGCTACCCTATGATCCAGCAATAGCACTGCTAGGAATCTACCCAAGAGACACAGGAATGCTGATGCATAGGGGCACGTGTACCCCAATGTTCATAGCAGCACTTTCAACAATAGCCAAATCATGGAAAGAGACCAAGTGCCCATCAACTGACAAATGGATAAAGAAGTTATGGTACTTATATACAATGGACTACTACGTGGCAATGAGAAAAAATGAAATCTGGCCATGTGTAGCCAGATGGATGGAACTGGAGGGTATTATGTTAAGTGAAATAAGTCAGTCAGAAAAAGACAGATACCATATGTTTCCACGAATAGGTGGACTTTGTGAGACTAAGCAAAAACCAGGGGGAGGGGAAGAGGGGAAAGGAAAAAAAGACACAGAGAGGGAGGGAGATAAAACATAAGAGACTCTCAAAGACTAAGAACAAACTGAGGGTGAGGGGGATGAGGGAGGGGGGAGAGGGGGTGATGGGCATTAAAAAGGGCATATGTTGGGATGAACACTGGGTGTTATATGTAAACCAATTTGAAAATAAACTATTATAAAATAAAAAAAAGAAAAAATTAATTAATTAATTAATTAATTAAATGGCAATTACATTCCAGAAAACTGCAAAACTATTGGTTGTGGAAAACTTGCCCTTTAGGGCCACGCATGCAGCACTCGAATGAAAGCCAGCACTTATGCACCACTTTGAAAAGTGCATATGTCAAGGAGACTCATTTGCTAACCTTAAAGCATTTGCCATGGAGACAGGAAATAGCAGGGACTCAGACAGTAGATTATGATCTCATTCTATCTTACTGATCTTGTCACTTGAATTCTGCCTCTAACCTGCTAACACCAGGGGTTATGTTCTGTTGAGAGTCCCACCCACCAATAGAGCACAGCAGTCAGATACACGCATCACACCAAGCAGGGAAACATCCCTACCCTCCGTGCAGAGCAGGAGTCATGAGAATGTCCTACACTCAGGCTGGGGTCATCCTCGCCACCAACATGTCATATGTCATAGCATCTGAAGCCTCATCCTGCGGCCAGCCCGTGTGCCAACCCCACCACCAACGTGTCACACCTGCTGTCCTGCCTTAAGAAGAGTGTGCAAACATCCCACAAACGGACAACACCAGCACCTGGCTCTGGCAGCCAAGAGACAGTGTGCTTTCAGGCCCCACGGGAAATCTCCTACATAAGGCCACTGCCTTGAAGACTGAAAAAGAGACCTCTGGGGGGCTCAGTCAGTAGAACATCTATTTCCTGTATAATAAAATGTGTTTTTCCTCAAAAAAAAAATAAAGTATGTCTTCATGGAGTTTCAATAAATATTCCTCTATATTTTCTTATAAATTACTCTATTTTCGTATGAAACATTTATAACCTTAATCCACCTAGTTTGATGTAAGAAGTAAGGATTTAGCATTTATTTCCTGTAAAAAAACTAATTAAACACCATTTGTTGAAAACCCCTTATTTTTCTCACAATAATTTGTGAAGCATTTTCCCACAAACTTTTCACAAATCAAATACACATCTACCTAACTCATATAGTAAAGATATATTTTATATATCAAAGAAATATGTATTTACGAATAGCATATATGACACTAGAATGTAGGTTCAATGAGAGTAGGGATTTTGTTTTGCTCATTTCTGGGCTTCTAGTGTTTTAAATATTGGTTGCACTGAAAAAATGTTTGGTTAATTAGTATACTACAATTTCTCCCTGGGCTACATATCTTATCCATTGATAAGTCTTAAGTTGTTACTCCAGTATTACATTATTTTGAGTAGTCTAGCTTTAAAAATAATTTCAATACCTGATAAGGAAAGCTCCCCTCATTACTCTTCTGTTCGAAAATGTTCTTGGCTAATCATGCATATTTACTCTTTCAAATATAATATTAGAACAATTTTATCAAGTTTAAAAATAATTTAAATACATCTTTAATTATTAATAGTTTAGTTATGCTAGGTATTTCAAAATAGGCAAGACCCTATCTATTAGGAGGTCGTATTTCAGGCAAGTGTAATCAAGTGTAAAGAGAAAAGAAACTTCTAAGTCCCTAAAATAGCAACCCGATTAACAGAGGTTTGAAACAAAATCAGGTGATATGGTACAACAGTGAAAAGGTTAGACTTTTTCAATATTTATTAATTGGACATCTGTGATCACTATTAGAATCTGTATTTAAAGGACTCCTATAAATCAGCAAAAAAAAAAAATGAACTGATAGAATAACTGGCAAATATGAATAGGTATTTCACAAAAGAAAAACTCACCCACACTAAAAGCATTTGAAAAGATGCCCAAACACATAAGCAATCTGAGAAATATTCCATAAAACAATGAGATATAACTTTATAGTAATGTGATTGGTAAAATTAGAAAGATGATAGTGATAAATATTACAGGGGAATTTGGAGAGATAGGGGCCCTAATTCACTGCTGGTGAAGTCATACTGGAGAGAAATCTGACACCACTTACTCAAATCGAATAATATGTATCTTATGAGCCCAGTAGTCTCACTCTGCGCTAGAGAAATTCTCACAGTAGAGAGATATGTATAAGGATGTTAATTGCAAAAGTGCTTGTGGTACAAAAAAGCAATTCACAAGAATTCATACATGAAAATTAACAAAGAATGTTAGAATGATATCCAATAGGAATTGGAGAAGATAGTAAAGAATGGATATGACAGGGAAGAAGTAAACATTTTTTTTAAGTAGCAGGAGTGACATCACCAAGACAGTAACATAAGTTTTTCCTGATTTACCTCATCCTCATAAAAATAACTACTAAATAATAAGACACTAACAGAGAATCCTAGAATACAGCGGTTAGGTTAGGGTAAAGCACTCCCATGCAACGCCAAGACCATAAAAGAATGTATTAGAACAGCAGAAGTAGCAGCTACATGTTGATCGCATTGCATCAACCCCAGGCCAGTGCAGCACCATGTGAAGTGACATCCTGAACCTCCTGTTTCTCCAGTGGGAAGAAGAAACCCGGGTGGTGGTGGTGGTGTACAACCAGCTTCCCCCAGCATGGGGGTTGCCTTGCAGGAGATCCTGCTCTGATCTCAAGCAACAAGGGTTTCAGGGGAATCTGAGGAGCTCAAGCACTAAGTATGTGAGAATGTAAAGAGAACATGGGAGGGGCTTGCAACAACCAGCACATGCATCTTGGCAGACTGAGTTCATACTTCTAGTGCCAAATTAGTAATCCAAACCAGCAGTTTTACTTATCTACAGAACTTATCACAGGCACACTCTGGAAAGGGAGCTCTGCACGGAGCAGATCTCCCTGATTTAGAACCTCAAATAAGTTTCGAAGGGGCCTAGAGCCCAGTTTGCACACACCCAGGCAAGAAGATGAATCACATCCCACCCACTGTGGACACTATCTTCCAGCCCCATTTTACCAGAAAGGCTGGCATCAATGCCTGGAAGCAGTGCGACCCAGTGGAGCTCAAGCCTAGAGGGAAGCAGAAAGAGGTGACTGTCCCCAGAGCAAAGCCAGTATTAGATATGAAGCATTTCCTAATACACAGTCAGGGGTATTAATTCACAGCCAAAGTAGAAGGTAATTCCCAGTTCCCCTCAGCTAATTAGCAAAAGAAAGGTGCCTTATTGATCCTGAGGTAGCATCCTCTATCTGTCTTATCCCCTAGGCATGTTAAGGTAAACAGACTAGGCAACTCTTGCCTGCCATAAACAACCACCTGCCCTGCACTAGGACTTTGTTCTGTATTGACCCAAACTCCTCTAACACAACATATCTTCGAAAGCTCCCTTTCCTTCACATACATGAGTTAATGTTCACTGTTTCACTGTCTCTTTGTGCGTGTCCATCACGCTTATAAGCCTTCTTATCCTAATAAAAATGGAGCAAGGACCCTTACTTGGGGCTCTTGTCTCCTCCCGGACATTAGCCTCTCTTGAATTTTAATCCTGCATCCACTCTCTTGCTGGACAAGAGAGAACTCCAGACCCAGAGTCTATGACAAACAGCTACATGCAAAAGAATGAAACTGAATCACTTTCTTACACCATACACAAAAATAAATTCTAAGTGGATTAGAGACCTGAAACCATAAAATCCTAGAGGACAATAGAGGCAGTAACTTCTTTGATATCAACCATAGCAACTTCTTTCTAGATATGTCTCCTGAGTCAAGAGAAACAAAAACAAAAATAAACTATCGGGACTACATCCAAATAAAGAGCTTCAGCACAGTGAAGGAAGCAATCAATAAACCTAAAAGGCAACCTATAAAATTGGAGAAGATATTTGCAAATGATAAAGGGTTAATGTCCAAAATATATTTTTAAAAACTTATGAAAGTGAAAAATGAATAATCCAACTAAAAATGGGCAAAATACATGAATAGACACTTTCCCACAGACATACAGACGGCCAACAGATGTATGAAAAGATACTCAACATCACTAATTATCAGGGAAATACAAATCAAAACTACAATGAGATATCACCTCACACGTCAGAATGGCTAAAATCAGCAAGACAGGCAACAACAGGTGTTGACAAGGATGTAGATAACTGGGAACCCTCTTGCACTGTTGGTGGGATGCAAACTGGTGGAACCACTCTGAAAAACAGTATGGAACTTTCTCAAAAAGTTCAAAATAGAACTACTCCAGGATTCAGCAACTTCACTACTATGTATTTACCCAAAGAAAGCAAAAGTACAAATTCGAAGGTATACATACACCCTGATGTTTATAGCAGCATTATCTACAATAGCCTAATTATGGAAACAGCCTAAGTGTCCACTGACTGATGAATGGATAAAAAGATGTGATACACACACACACACACACACACACACACACACTATGGAATATTACTCAGCCATAAAAATTGAAATCTTGCCATTTGCAAAGATGCAGATGGAGGTTGAGAGTAATATACTAAGTGAAATAATTCAGTCAGAGAAAGACAAATACCATATGATTTCTCTCTTATGTGGAACAATGTTTGTGAAACAAAACAAACAACCAAGAGGACAAAAAAGAGAGAGACTGAAGCAAACTAAAAAATAGATTCTTAACTATATAGCACTAACTAATGGTTACCAGAAGGGAGGTGGGTGGAGGGATGGATTAAAAGGTGAGGAGGATTAAGGAGTGAACTTGCTGTGATGAACACAAGCTGTTGTATGCAAGTGTTGAATTACTGTTTTGTACACCTGAAACTAATAGTAAACTGTATGTTAACTACCCAGAATTTAAATAAAAACTTTTTTAAAATGTGGCAAGAGAGCACATCCTTGTCTTCCTCCTGATCTTAGAGGAAAAGCTCTCAGTTTTTCATCATTAGGTATAATGGCTTCTCACAGATGACCTTTATCACATTGAGGTCTGTTCCTTCTAAACCCACTTTGTTTAGAGTTCTTATCATGAATACGTGTTGAATTTTGTCAAATGCTATTTCTGGATCTTTGAGATTATCATGTTTTTTATCCTTTGTTTTATTGATGTGTTATATCAAGTTATTTGATTTGTAAATATTGAATCATTTCGCATCACTGAAGTAAATCCCATTTGATAATGGTAATTGGTCTTTTAACATATTGTTGAATGCAATTTGGTGGTATTTTATTGATATTTTTTGCATCTATGTTCATTAGAGATATTGGCCTATAGTTTTCTTTTTTGTGGTGCCTTTGTCTGGTTTTATTATAAAGGTAATGTTGGCCTAGTAGAATGTATTTGGAAACTTTCCTTACTCTTCCATTTTTTTGAATAGCTTGAGAATAATAGGTATTAACTCTTCTTTAAATGTCTGGTAGAATTCCCCTGTGAATCTATGTGGTCCTGGACTTTTATTTTTTGTTGCTTTCTTGATTACCAACTCAATTTCATTACTATTAATTGGCTTTTAGATTGTAGTTTTCCTTATGATTCAGTTATGGAAGATTTCATGTTTCTAGGAATTTGTCTATTTCTTCTTTTTCTTAAATAAACATACAGGGTTTTATTAGTTTCAGGTGTACAATATATTGATTCAACAATTCCATACATCAGTTAGTGTTCATCAGGACAAGTGCACTTCTCAGTCTACATCACCTATTTAACCCATTCCCCCCTCGCTTCTGATAACCATCAATTTGTTCTCTATAATTGAGTTTTTTGTTTGTCTCATTTTTTCACTTTTCTCATTTGTTTTGGTCTTAAATTCCACATCATTGGTCTGATTTGTTGGGATACAATTTTGGTATTATTCTCTTCTAATCCTTTGTGGTCCTGTGATGCTGGTTTTTATTCCTCATTTATGATTTTATTTGGATCCTTTCTCTTTTTGTCTTGACGAGTCTAAGCATTTATAAACATTATTTATGTTTTCAAAGAACTAGTTCTTGGTTTCATTGATTTTTTAAAGCTCTCATTGATGATCTGATCCTTATTATTTTTTTCCTTCTACTCACCTTTGGCATTCTTCTTTTTCTAGTCCCTTTAGGTGTAAGGTTGTATTGTTTATTTGAACTTTCCTGTATTTCTTGAGGTAGACCTATATTGCTAAATACTTCCATTTTAGAATTACTTTTGCTGTGTCCCAGCGATTTTAGACAATTATGGTTTCATTTTCATTTGTCTCCACGTGTTTTTTAAATTTCTTCTTTGATTGCTTCGTTGACCTATTGATTATTAAAGTCGCAGCTGTATTTTTAAAAATGGCTACTATATAGACAATAGATCAGAACTGGAGAAAAGAGGAAGTATTCATTGTCCAATAGCTCACCTCTTCTTTGATATCACAGCTTTGTAATAATTCACATGTAAAAATCCAAATTCATTTAATGCTCATCAAAGTTTCTCTTCTCAATTTATATATTGCTGTTTAAAAATCCTAGCATTCAGCGATATTTTTCTGACTCAATTTACTAGTCTACCAATTCCATCCATCATAAGACCCATCTTATACCATATCTCACACATTCACATAGTTGATGTGCATTGAGGTCTACTACCTAGCAATGTTTTGAGTTCTGCTCATCCACTTTTTAAAACCTAGAACATGTCATTAAATTTTTTCTGAGCTCCAGTTTGCTCACCTATTAAAGCTCATAGTACTTACGATGTTGTTCTAAATAATTAAATGAGATAATTTATGTAAAAACATTTATAAATTGTAAAACACTATACATGAGTTCACTTATTGCAACTGTCATTATTATTATGTTAAAGAGAGAAGGGTGTTGAGAATACAAAGACATACATGACATAGTCTACATTATCAAGAAGTATACAATTTGGAAATATTGAGATAAACATGCCTTAACAAGCAAGTGCTATTGAGGAAGGCGAAGGAAAGGAACAATGTGTAGAGAGCTTTGCATAGGTTATATCAACAGGAGTTCAAAACAGTAAAAGTTCAACCTCGTCTGGGCTTCAAAAAATCCTGGGCCATCCCTTTGCTTCCAATTTTAATTCTTTATAGAGATTGATTTTAAAACTTCCCTACCCACCATCCTCATTTTCACACAGATTGTGTCTTTTTTCTACTTAAAAATACAATAGAGAGCATCAGGTGAAACCTTCTTCAAATCCTTTCCTTTCTAACTACAAATTTATCTATGAATATTCATCCATCCATCCAAGTAAATGTGCATTTATTTTATGCTGCATCACAGTTCAGGCACCGAGCATTCAACAGTGAACAGCATAGACAAAACCCTTATATATTCTAATGAGAGAGATAGATAATATACACATATATCTCTAACTGTAAAGATATATCCGTCTTGACCACTTTCATTTCCATAAGAAAAATATACATATCTCTTTCTCAATAAAGGTAACTTCTTCAAATGTGATCTTGATTCCACATCCATTAGACTGTTGTCAATGATTTATTCCCTCTAGTATCTTTCATTTTTATATGTCAACTAGTTCCTCTTCCTCAGCTTGTAACATATTCAAGTCTTTCCATTCTAAAAGAAAAGTTTACCATTAATAATACCTCCTCCACTTACTATTGTTCTACTCCCTTCTATGACTTATCACAAAGTTTCTTGAAAGTGTTCTATATTTACTGTATTGATTTTTTCAGTTATTAATTTGTCTCAAACCACTCGCTTTGGTTTCTATCATTTCCCACTGATATGACTTTCATCAAGAATATAAAATTACTATTCTGTTGGGATCAAAATAATAAATAAGACAGATCGATAAATATGTCAGATGGAGACCAAGATTAAGGGGATAGACAAAGGGTGGGTTTGCAACTTTAAATTAAGCACAGTGTTATAAAGTCTCCCAGTATTTCTCTATCAAGCCTATTCTTACCATCTTCTTTCCTATATGGGAGAAAGAGACGCCCCTCTTAATGGTATAAGGCCCACACTTCTGAATACTCTGAATGCCATGTCTTCCAATATGCTTTAAAGACTTTGCTTTATCAGTTATCTCTTTTTATTTTCCCCCATCTCTTCTCTATTAGGGAAGCAGTATAGCTTAATGATTATGAGTATAGGCTAAATAATCAAAGTGTTCAGGTTCAACTCCTAACTCTACTACTTAGGCAACTCTATCACTTGTGCAACCTCATAAATGTCACTTTACCTCTCTCTCATAAGGTTGTTGTAATGATTAAATGACATACTATATGCCCAGAACTTAGTAGAGTTCCTGACACAGAGTAAGCATTCAATAATGTTAGCATTATGATTGCTTTAATTACTGAATCCTACCTCCCATCATGTAAAGATGACACATTTTCTTCCATTTTAAAACAAAGCTGAGACACAGGGAAAGGGCAAACAAGGGTGTTTCTTCCTACCCCTGGATCCTACCTACATCTATTATTCCTCCACATTCCTAGCCATGTTTCTTCAAAGTCTACTTTCCACTCTCTAGTTCCTAACCTTCCATTCATATTTCAAGTGAAAGCAAGCTGGGTCCTCCCCCCCCCCATAATTCCTCTAAAAATGATCTTTCTAATATCATCAATGACTACTTATTTTCAAATCTAATAATTACTTCTCAGACTTTACTTACTTAACTTTTTGTGGTAACCGATACTGTAGTTCCTCCTTACCCCTTGAAACTATACCATTATCTTTAGGACTAGCCCTTCTAGTTCTCATTCTATCTCTAGTAAATTCCCTTTCAGTCTCCATCATGGGATCCTCTTCTTCGTCATCCATCTTAAATGCTGGTATTCATGGAGGTCTATCCTTAGTTCCCTTCTTGTCACACTCTCTAAAACCTTTTCATAGGGTATCTAATCCATACCTATGACTTCCAATCTTACTCCTACTCTGTCAACTCTCAAATATATTTTTCCTACCTTATCTTTTTCTCTGAGTCCCAGATTCATATATCCAATTATCCAGTGAAAAATCCATCCAAGAAATGACAGATGAAAACTAAGCTTTTATCTTTCAAGCCCCCATAAACCTTACCTCTTAGTGTCTTAATCAGTTTGGGATTCTATAACAAAATAACAGAGGCCGGTTGGCTTATAAACAAGAAACCTTTATTTCTCACATTTCTGGGGAGTACAGGATAATGCTGCTGGAAGATTCAGGGTCTGGTAAGGGCCTACTTAGATAGTTATCTATTCACAGTAACCTCACACTGCAAAAAAAGGGAACTAGCTCTCCAGGGTCACTTAAAAAGGGAACTAATCCCAATCATGAAGGCTCTGTCTCAATGATTTAATCACCTCACAAAGGCCCTGCCTCCTAATGCAATTACCTAGGGGGATTAGAATTTCACTATATACATTTGGAGGGACACAAACATTCAGACCATAGCACTTAGTAAGCTCTTCTGCTTTCTCTACCAAACTATTCTTATAATTTCCAATATATTTTGCTCAGTCTTGCCCCATGTCTTTGCTCATGCCTCTTCCCAGATTACTCTCCTAATGCCTATCAAATTCACTGGATCAGTGTTTATCAAACTTTAATGTTGCATGATAACCATCTAGGGATATTGTTAAAATGCAGATTCAGAAGTCTAGGGTTGTGTCAAGTATCTGCATTTCTAACAAACTGACAAGTGATGCTAATGCTGCTAGTCTGTGGACTATACTTTGTATAGCAATGGTCATTCTAGAAAGAGTTCTCTGAAGGCAAGGAATTCTGTCTGTTTTGCTTACTACCATACTCCACTGCCTGGTATAATGTAATCGCCCAAACAAGATTTGTGGAATAAATTAATGAAATAATAACCATGACTTCATCCTATACATGCTTTAGAACTCATCTACTCAAAAAAAATTTATACTTCGAGCTGACTGTATAATAATCAGTTCTTCATTTTTTGCTCACTCACGTATTACTTATTTCTACATCTATTAAGGACAACAATGGCTTTCAATAATAGATTTTTTCATCACAAGTTTTGTTAACATAGTTAGAAATAATATCAAGGGTATAAGATGTTTCCAACATGGTTTCTCACTGAGTGTTCAAGTGGCGCTTTGGCTTTTGATTTTCTTTTTCTAATTATTTGGTTCTGGATTAAATGTTAAAAGGTATGTCATGGAAAAATGAGGAAAGAACACAAAAAATTGCAAAAGAGGAAATAAAAATGTCTAATAAATATTCGAAAACTATTAAATCCGAATCCTTTGTGCCTCAGGTGAAACTGGTAGTGCTGAAAGAGATGCCAGCCATCCTCAGTAGGTCAGTGGGGGAAATTCCTGCCTTGCCATTGGCTAAGGGTTAAAGGCAGTTTGCTATATAGGCATCCTTGAAAAGGGAGTCTGATGTCTTAGTTGGAAAATGGCAGAGGAGTAGGAGGAACCGGTACTCCCTGGGTCTTTCAAACTAAGAAGGACAAATACCTAAGGACTCTCAACCCCAAGAGTCTGGGAAGAAAGGTATTGGAGTCTAGAAGGAATAGAAAGCAAAATCCAGAAAGCGCCCGAAGAAAGCGGTAAACTCAAGAAATAAATCAAAACACACCTAGCCAAAATGATGAAACATAAGAATTCTTTGCAAAAGAAATTACAGAAAGTAGTGACAGCACAAGAATTGATTAAAACAGATATAAACAACATAACAGAATATGAATATAGAATGATAATCATAAAACTAACAGCTGGTCTTGAAAAAAGCATAGAAGAATGCAGGGGGTCCCTGGCTGGAGAGATCAAGGACCTTAAAAACGGTCAGGAGGAATTAAAAACTGCTTTACATGAGGTGCAAAACAAATTGGAGGTGACCACAGTGCAGACTGAAGAGGCAGAAAAGAGAAGAGGTGAATTAGAAGATAAAATTATGGAAAAAGACGAAGCAGAGAAAAAGAGAGAGAAGCTGATTCAGGAACAAGAAAGGAGAATTCAAGAGTTGAGTGATGCAATCAAACAGAATATATCCATATCATATGAACTCCAGAGGAAGAAGATAGAGAGAAAGGAGCTGAAGGGGTACTTAAATCATTGCTGAGAAATTCCAAAACATGAGGAAGGTAACAAGCATGGAAATCCAAGAAGCACAGAGAACTCCCCTAAGACGTAACTTGAATAGACCTTCTGCATGGCACATCATAGTGAAACTGGCAAAATATAAAGACAGGGAGAGAATCCTGAAAGCAGGTAGGGACAAAAGGACCTTAACATACAAAGGCACACACATAAGGGTTGTAGCAGACTTATCTACAGAAACTTGACAAGACAGAAAGGAATGGCAGGATATCTTCCAAGATCAGGAAGGATATGCAGCCAAGAATCCTTTATCTGGCCAGCCTGCCATTCAGAATGGAAGGAGAGATCAAAGTTTTCGTAAACAAACAAAAACTGAAGGAATTCAAAACAAATAAAGAGACTTACAAGAGATCCTGAAGGGGACTCTATGAAGGAAAGGCTGCAAGGAAAACAAAGTACCAGAGACATCCTTACAAGCATGAAACCTACAGATAACACAGTGACTTTAAACCCATATTTTTCAATATGAACACTGGAATGTAAATGGACTAAATGCTCCAAAAAAAAAATACATAGGGTAACAGAATGGATAAAAAAACAAGACTCATCTATTGGCTGTCTTCAAGAGACTCATTTTAGACCTGAGGACACCTTCAGATTGAAAATGAGGGGATGGAGAACTATATACCGCACTACTGGAAGTTAGAAAAAAGCTGGAGTAGCCACACTTATATCAGACAAACTAGACGTTAAAGTAAAGGATGTAATAACAGATGAAGAAGGGCATTATATAATAATCACAGGGACTATCCAGCAGGAAGAGCTAACAATTCAGGGCACCCAAATTTGTAAAACAATTAATTACAAACATAAGCAATCTTATCGATAAAAATGTCCTAACTGTAGAGGACCTTAACACTCCACTCTCAGCATTGGATAGATCGACTAATCAGAAGATTACTACAGAAACAATGGCCCTGAAGGACACATTGGAACAGATGGGCCTAACTGACATCTTCAGGGTCCTTCATCCAGAAGGAAAGGAATTTAAATTCTTCTCAACTGCACACGGTACATTTTCGAAGACAGAACAAATTTTGGAGCATAATGAAAATCTTAATAAATATAAAAGAATTAAGATCATACCATGCACACTTTCAGGCAACAATTGAAATCAATCACAGGAAAAAGTATGGAAAATCCCCCCAAAACATGGAGGCTAAAGAACAACCTACTAAAAAATGAATGGGTTAACCAAGCAATCAGAGAAGAAATTAAAAAAATACATCAAAAAAAATGAAAATGAAAACACAACAATCTAAATGCTTTGGGATGCGGCAAAGGCAGTCCCGAGAGGGAAATATATTACAATCCAGGCCCATCTCAAGAAACAAGAAAAATCACTAAGATAAATTCTAAAAGCACGCCTAAAGGAACTAGAAGCAGAGCAACTAAGATATCCCAAACCCAGCAGAAATATAGAAACAACAAAAATCAGGGCTGAAATTAATAACATGGAAACCAAAAAAGTAGTGGAAAAGATCAATGAAACCAAGAGCTGGTTCTTTGAAAAATTAAACAAAATTTATAAACCTCTAGCCAGGCTTCTCAAAAAGAAAAGAGAGAGAAACCAAACAGATAAATTCACAAACAAAAAAGGAGTGATTACAACCAATCCTTCGGAAATACAAGAAATTGTCAGAGAATACTATGAAAAATTATATGCCACCAAACTGGACAACCAGGAAAAACTAGAAAAATTCCTAAACAACCACACGCTACCAAAACTCAAACAGGAAGAAATAGAAAATTTGAACACACCCATACATAGTGGAGAAATTGAATCAGTTATCAAAAATCTCCTAACAAATAAAAACCTTGGACCAGATGGCTTCCCTGGAGAATTTTACCACACATTTCAAACAGAGTTAATATCTATTCTCCTCAGCTGTTCCAACAAATTGAGATGGAAGAAAAACTCCCGGACTCATTCTATGAAGCCAGCATCACTTTGATTCCCAAACCAGATAGAGACCCAGCAAAAATAGAGAACAACAGGCCAATATCCCTGATGAATATGCATGCAAAAATTCTCAACAAGATACTAGCAAATCGAATCCAACAACATACAAAAAGAATTATTCACCCTGATCAACTGGGATTCATCCCTGGGTTGCAGGGCTGGTTCAATATTCGCACATTAATCTATGTGATGTATCACATTAACAAAAGAAAAGATAGGGGCGCCTGGGTGGCTCAGTCGGTTGAGCGTCCGACTTCAGCTCGGGTCATGATCTTGCAGTCTGTGAGTTCGAGTCCCATGTCGGGCTCTGTGCTGACAGCTCAGAGCCTGGAGCCTGCTTTGGATTCTGTGTCTCCCTCTCTCTCTGCCCCTTCCCCACTCATGCTCTGTCTTTCTCTGTCTCAAAAATAAACAAACATTAAAAAAAAAAGAAAAGATAAGAAACACATGTTCCTGTCAATAGATGCAGAAAAAGCATTTGACAAAATACAGCACCCTTTCCAAATAAAAACCCTGGAGAAACTCTGGAAAGAAGGAACATACTTAAACATCATAAAAGCCATTTATGAAAATCCCACAACTAATATCATCCTCAATGGGGAAAAACTGAGAGCCTTCCCCCTGAGATCAGGAGCACGAGAGGGGTGTCCACTCTCAACACCTCTATTTAACATAGTGCTGGAGGTCCTAGCATCAGCAATCAGAAAACAAAACAAAATAAAAGCCATCAAGATTGGCAAGGATGAAATCAAACTTTCACTTTTCACAGACATGATACTTTTCATGGAAAATCCGACAGAATCCACCAAAAGCCTGCTAGAACTGATCCATGAACTCAGCAAAGTTGCAGGATACAAAATCAATGTACAGAAATCAGTGGCATTTCTATACACAAACAATGAAGCAACAGAAAGAAAAATAAAGAAGCGAATCCCATTCACAATTGCACTAAAAACCATATAATACCTAGGAATAAACCTAACCAAAGATGTAAAAGATCTCTACGCTGAAAACTATAAAAAACTTATAAAGGAAATTGAAGAAGACACAAGGAAATGGAAAAACATCCCATGCTCATGGACTGGAAGAATAAATATCATTAAAATGGCAATACTACCCAAAGCAATCTACACATTCAATGTAATCCCAATCAAAATTGCAACAGCATTCTTTTCAAAGTTAGAGCAAACAATCCTAAAATTTGTATGGAACCACAAAAGTCCCCGAATTGTGAAAGCAATAGTACAGAAGAAAACCAAGGCGGGAGGCATCACAATCCCAGACTTTAACCCCTACTACAAAGCGGTAATAATCAAGACAGTGTGGTATTGGCACAAAAACAGACACATAGACCAGTGGAATAGAAAATTCAGAAATAGACCCGCAAACATATGACCAACTAATCTTTGACAAAGCAGGAAAGAGCATCCAATGGAAAAAAGACAGCCTCTTCAATAAATGGTGCTGGGAGAACTGGACAGCAACATGCAGAAGAATGAAACTAGACTACTTCCTTACACCACTCACAAAAATAAACTCTAAATGGATGAGGGACCTGAATGTGAGACATGAAACCATCAAAATCCTAGAGGAGAAACCAGGAAAAAACCTCTTTGATGTGAGCCGCACCAATTTCTTACTCGACACATCTCCAAAGGCGAGGGAATTAAAAGCAAAAATGAACTATTGCGGCCTTATCAAGAATATATATACACAATGAATACTACATGGCAATGAGAAACAATGAAATCTGGCTATTTATAGCAACGTGGATGTAACTGGAGGGTATTATGCTACGTGATATAAGTCATTCAGAGAATGACAGATACCATATGTTTCTATTCATAGGTGGATTTTGGGAGACATAGCAGAAAACCATGGCGGGGGGGATGAGGGGAAAGGAAAAAGACACAGAGAGGGAGGGAGACAAAACATAAAAGACTCTTAAATACTAAGAACAAACTGAAGGTTAAGGGGGTTATTGGAGGGGGGAGAGCGGGTGACGGGCACTGAGCAGGGCATGGGTTGGGATGACCACTGGGTGTTGTATGGCAACCAATTTGACAATAAAAAAATTAAAAAAATAAATTAGAGAAAAAAAGAATCAAATAGAATAGGAAATACCAGAAAACATTGTGAATAGTAAGGTTAAAGTACCCATTATCAATTCATAGTCTTCAACTTCAATTGCTCTTCTCAGTTGGCTCCTCCAGAATATGGTGACAAGCAGTATGCTGCATCTTCCCATGAAAGCTTCTTCCTGGCATCACCTTTGGTGTGGAGTACCACCAGTGTGGCTTTTCCCTATAAAAAGCTCCCCTAACACTCCAGTTTCCCAGCAAGTTTTGCTAGCATGGCACTTCCCTATGAATGGAAACTCAGACAGCTTTGCCATGAATTTCAAGGAATATAATTCCAGAGAAAAATTTCCTCAGCTTCCCTATGAGTCACTCTAGTGTGGCACCTCAGCTAAGTTCATCATCCAGTGAGCTACTGCTGTGTCCTTTCTAAAAAAGTCTGGATCTCCGCCCACAAACAGGGGGAAAGAAAGAGGATCTTCAAGATTTGTTACTTCCTTGGGGTGCTCCATCACAGCCCTGAGGTTTGTAGCTGCTCCCTATATCTCTTAATGTATATATATATATTTTATATATATATATATATATACACACACACACACACACACACACTATTCCCTCTCTCTATATCTATCTATCTATCTATCTATCTACCTATCTATATCCCTACTCCAAGGGATTGGAGATCTATATATATATATATATATATATATATATATATATATATATATATATATATATCTCATTTACTAGCAAATCACCCACTACTCCAATCCCTTGTTATAATCAATAATTTTTTAATTTTTTATGCTAACCTTCTCTGCTCAACTTTCTGTTTTTTGTCTCTTGATCAGATTCTAACTGACATAAAAAGTACTTTTTTGTAAAACTGTAGTTTCAGTTTGTGTGTACTAGTCCATGATCATAATACCTATTTTGAAAGTTTTACTTCACGCATAGTGGGAATTCAACAAATGAAGTGAAAATAGGCTCTAAAAGGCATTTCCTGGAGTGCCTCGGTGGCTCAGTCGGTTAAGCATTCAACTCTTGGTTTTGACTTGGGTCATGATCTCATGATCTCACAGTTTTTGAGTTTGAACCCACATCGGCCTTTGCACTGACAGTGTGGATCCTGCTTAGACTTCTCTCTCTCTCTCTCTCTCTCTCTCTGCCTCTCCCCCATTCACTCTCTGTCTCTCTCAATAATAAACTTAACAAAATTTACTAAAAAATAAAAAAGAAAGGTATTTCTCAAAAAATTTGACAAAATAATTTAAAAGGATCCTTATAAGGAAGAAAAAGTATGCTTAATTAAGCCATTCTGACCAAGCAATAGCTTTTTCATCTCTTTAATGAAATCACATTTTAGAAAATGTATAAAGCATGGAAGAGGGGCATTTGACAGATAACGAGAAAAAAAACGAAGAACAACGCAGAACAATAACTCTAAGAATTGTACCAAAAATACTAAAGCCCAGAGGGAAATAAGGTAACAAAAATGCTAATAATACAAATAATGGGTTCAGTCTTTGGGGAATACAAAATCATATTATCAGATAGAAATACAAAACTACTAAACTTCTACTTTTTTCCACTTTAGCTTTGAAGAAGACTGATTATCAAAGTAGATAGAATAGAAAAACATGGTTCTGAGAGAATCAAAGTGGATTATGATAGATGAAGAAAGTAAGAGAAAAGCTAGCTCCTCTAAAATAAATCAAACTTCCAAATCCAGATACATTATAAGCTGGAACCCTGAAAGAAACTGTTACTAGTTTGAAAATAAGAGAGGTACACTGGATATAAGGTTTCTTAAAAAGAAGAAAGGTAAAAACTAAGAACTATATACCTAAAATGGATAAAGTACTATGGAGTCCCAGCAAAATTCTAGAATGAACTACTAAATAGATGGTTTGTGAATAATCTAGAAAAGAAATCGGTGATTAATAGTAGCCAGCATGAATCCAATACACTTGGTATTGCCAATTTAAACTCTATTGGTTGGGTTATTAGCCTGAAAGATAAAATGAATGCCAGAGATACAATGTACCTTGTTCATTTAATTATTTGACAAATTTCTCATGATACCTCAAACTTAGAGCAGTTAGGTAAATTTGTAACTGATAAAATTCAAATAAAATATAGGATTAATAAGTTGATATCAACTTGGGGAAAGTATGTAGGAACACACCAGTAAGTGCTCCATTCTTGGTCTTTTCAATAATTTTAACAATTTATGGACAAAGAAGGGATGCTTACCATACCTGGGTTGGATGCCTAGAAAGATGTATAAAGCAACATGATACTGTACAATGGTTCTCAATATTTTTGGTCTCAGGACCCCTTTACATTCTGGAAAAGTTTAGAGAACCTCATCACTTCTGTTTATATGGATTCTTTTAATATTAACCATATTAGGACTTACTTTTTAATATTTTAATATATTTAAAATAATCCCATTACATGCTAATACGTTTTTATAAAAATAGCTACCTTTTAAAATAACTGTCTTTTACAAAACAAAGGAAATAATGAGAAAAGCAGCACTATTTTACACTTTGGCAAATCTCTTAAATGTACAGCTAAATAGAAGACGGCTAAATTCTCATATCCGTTTTTGCACTCAGATCTGCTGCAAAATGTTGTTTGGGTTGAAATTTATGAAGAAAATTCCAGTTTCACACAGATATGTAAATGAAATAATTACATATCTATAATAATAGTATTTTAATATCCCTTTCAGATAGTTCTGGGTATTCTATGATTTATACAAAAATTCAACAAATGATAGTTTCTTAAAGGTCGATTGTAGTGTGAAATATTAACTAAAGGAACTACCTTTCTTTTTGAAAGTTTAAAAAATTTTATTTAGAATGGTTTAAATAATCGTATGACAATTTGAACTGCTAGGTTGTACAAAAAATAACTTGAAAATTTCCTTTTGATGTCCTCCAAGAGTTGCATTCCATTATATGTGCCTTGTTCTTTCTTCGGACCTGGAAAAAATATACAACTGATTATTGCACTTTGCCTCACATATTTTGAAGCCCTGCTGTTATGCACATACACATTAAGGATTGTTATACCCTCTTAGAGAACTGATCCCTTTATCATTATTCTCGTTATTTCTGATAATTTCCCTTGCTCTGAAGTCTGCTCTGTCTGAAATTAATAGAGCTATACTCATGCTTTCTTTTGATTAGTTTTAGCATAGCATATCTTTCTCCTTTCCTTTAACTTAATCTATACATGTATTATGATTCTATTTTCTCTCCTTTCTCTAATTTTAGTGGTTGCCCTAGATTTTGGAATGCATGTTTATAATTAATCCAACTCCACTTCAAATAACATTATGTGGCATCACAGGTAGTACAATTGCCTTATATTAACAAAGTATTCCTAATTCCTCCTTCTCATCCCTCATATCATTGCTGCCATTCATTTTGCTTAAACATAAGCTATATTTATTTAATACATCATCGATACTGTTATTTTGAACAAACTGTTATCTGTTACATCAACTGAATATAACAAAAATAAAATATTTTATTTTACCTTTGCTTATTCTTTCTTCAATGATCTTATTATCTTTATATAGATTTGAGTTTCTGGCCTATATCATTTTCTTTCTCTTTGAAGAAATTTTAACATATCTTACAAGGCAAAGTTAATGACAACGAAGTTCCTCAATTTTTCTTTATCTGAGAAAATCTTTTTTACCTTAATTTTTTTAATCTTTATTTATTTTTGAGCGAGAGAGAGTGCAAGCAGAGGAGGGGCAGAGAAAGAAGGAGACATAGAATCCTAAGCAGGCTCCAGACTCCAAGCTGTCAGCACAGAGCCCAACATGGAGCTCAGACTCACAAACCACGAGATCATGACCTGAGCCAAAGTCGTACATTTAACCGACTGAGCCACCAAAGTGCCCCAAGTCTTTATTACTTTTAAAGAAGAATTTTATAAGGTACAGAATTCTAGGTTGGTGGGTTTTTCTTTTGTCTCAACACTTTAAATATTTTAAACTACTACTTTCTTGCTTGCATAGCTTCTGATTAGAATTTTTATCTTTTGTTCAGGTGTTTTTCCCTCTGAATTTTTTTTCCTTTATTTTTGATTTTCTTCAGTTTGAGTACAGTATGCATAAGTGTAATGGTTTTTACATTTTAATTTAATTTAATTTGGCATGAAACCTGGTTTGATGTTCTCTGAGTTTCGTGGATCTATGGCTTAGTGTCTGACATTAAACTGGGGAAATTCTCAGTCATTGTTGCTTTAAATATGTCTTCTGTTCTTTTCTTTCTTCTCCTTCTGGTATTACCATTCTGTATATTATACATCTTTTGTAGTTGTTCCATAGTTTTTACTATGTTTTTAAAATTATTTTCAGGTTTCTTTCTTTGCTTTTCAGTTTTGGGAGTTTCTAGTGACATATCCACAAGCTCAGAGATTATTTCCTCAGGTGTATGTAATTTACTAATAAGCCCATCAAAGGCATTAATTTCTGTTACAGTGCTTTTTTCTTTATCTCAATCATTTCTTTTTGATTCTTTTTAGAATTTCCTTCTCTCTGCTTATATCATCCATCTACTTTTTCATGTCATCTACTTTTACGATTGGATTATTTAGCATATTAATCAAAATAATTATCTTAAATAGTTGGTCTAATAATTCCAACATTCTTACCATATCTGATTCTGGTTCTAATGTTTGCTCTGTCTCTTCAAATGGTGTGGTTTTTTTTTTTTACCTTTAGTATTCTTCATCATTTTTTGTTGAAAGTTGGACATATACAACATTTAAAACAATCACTTCATTTAATATCACCAATGATCTAATCAAAAAGTCTTCAAATACTGGAAAGCTGTCAAACTAATGGTCAAGGACACAATTTTTTCCAAAATTCTAATTCTCATTTGAAAGCCCAAACTTTATCATTTGTAACAAATACTCCCAGTTGTTTGCCTTGAAATGACAGCTCTACTTCATCCATTATTGAGAAGAGGTCTTCAAAATACATTGGAATAACCATAGAATTTTTTGCCTATTGCCTCTCAGGCAAAAATGGTATTCTATGAGAAAAACTGCTAGCTTGGCTCAAAATTCAACCATGCAAATGCTTTTCCTAAAGGCAACCATCGAACTTCTTATTCTGTCACAAAGAATACTAAATGACATGTACTCAGGATCAAGATTCCAAAAAAATTTTTTTAATTATTTTTTCATAAAATACATTTTTAAGAGAAGTTAATTTTTCTTGTGGTATGTGGTGGTAAAGAATATAGTAACCACTCGTACAGTTTGGTACCACTTCCTTGATTTATGTGTGCTAAAATGCCATTGCTTTTATCCCGTCAGTGGGAATATCAACATAGTAAAAAAAAAAGCAAAATAACATAATAGCATTATTTTGAAAATAATTTTGACCTGACAGAACCCTTAGAAGAGTCTCACAGACTCATGGGGGTCCTTGGATCATACTATGAGGAACACTGGTATAGTGTAAAGGATAACAGGTTTTCAAACCATATAGACTTGCATTCAAATTCTGCTTCCTCAACAGGTTTTGCAGTTAGAAAAATCTGGTTTTGTTTGTCTCTTTGACTTTGTGTTTAATTTTTAAATTAATAAATTGTATTTTAAAGTAATTTTACATTCACACCAAAATTGTGCAGGAAGTATAGAGAGTCCCTATATACTCCTTGTCCTCAAACAAGCACAACTTCATCATTCAAAACCTATATGTAAAGAATGCTTTATGATCTTGGACAAATCATTTTATCACTCTGAGCCTCAGTTTTCTCATCTATATAAAGGGATTAATAATGTTTATATAAAGTATCATTAAAAAATTAAATAATCTTAGTAACATTACCTTGTACTATACCTTGAACATAGAACTCAACATCTAAAAATGAAAAAGTTGAGGAGGGTTCAAGATGATGGGATAAGAGTATCCCGAACTCATCTCCTCCCAGAGCAAACAAATATATAACACCATATGGAATAACTAACTCAGAAAAAAAGCCCTTAAAAGTAAATGAACAGAGCCTCCATAATAAGGGACAAAGGAACAGCATCAAGATGTGTAGGAGTTGGCAGAGACAAGGTCTCACTGAAAAAGAGGGGAAAAAAGCACCCCAAGACTGGCAATCCACAATCGGGAGGGGTCTCAAAAACACAGAACTTCTCTTTGCAAGGAGTTGGAGCTCAATATCAGGCACTCCAACCCTTACATCTCACACAGGAGACAAGCTCCCAAAAAGCTAGGCCCTGAAAACTAATAAGGATTATGTCTAGGAAAATCACAGAGCTTCAGGGAAAGGAGAAACCACTCTTAAAGGACTTGTATGTAGTCTCATTCACCTTGGGACTCAGCAATAAAACACCAGGTGGGAAAGTTCCTAGAACACAGGTGAAGAAGACCCACTTACTGGTCCTGAATTATTTGCTGGAGAGACAGGAAACTGCTAAGACACTCTATGTGGAGTGAGACACGGTTGGGTACAATTTGTGTGATTAAATTCTATCTTGTTAATGCCAACATCCTGGGACTCTCGCTGTAACCTTATAACACTTCTAGGCATGCATTCTGAGAGCCACATACAGCACCATGGTCACAGCAGCAGGAAGGCAACATCACCAGCTGAACTGACCAATAGTAAGTCTCCACCCACCTGTCACCACAGCCCCAGCCATTTGGGCTGTGGGAGAGCCCCAACCACTGGAGGAGCTGCATTGTCCCAGACAGCTAGAGGGAGTAGCCCTGCCAAATATCATAGCCACAGCATGAACCATAGCACCCCAAGCAGCTGGGGTGATGGGGATAATCCCGCCACTCATGCAGCCACAGAGGCAGCCATGATGTGCCAGCAAGCTGGACCAGGGGATGGTTTTGCCCACTATCACAGTCCAAACCAGCTAGGCTGCAGGCAGAACCCCACACAGCTATGCATTTGAAGCCACAGCCATGAATCCTAAGCCATATTGGCAGGTGTGGGCAAGAGCCCTGCCCACAACCATGCCACAATGGCTGTTGCACAACAAGTGGGCAAACAAAGCTCAACAGGGGATGCCACTTGGGTACCTTGCTTTGGCGAACAGAGTGGATTACACTTATGGGCACCAGGGGACAATTCCTACACAATGTCAATCCTTCAAAACTGGGAGAGGTAGCTGATCAGCCTAACACATAGAAAAAAGAAAGAAAAAAGAATGAGTATATAGAGACATATAGTCCAAATGAGAGAACAAGATAAAACCTCAGAAAAGGACCTTAACAAAAGAGAAATACGTAACCTACCTGACAAAGAATTTGAAGCAATGATCATAAAGATACACACCAAACTCAGAAGATGAATGAAAGCAGTGAGATTTCAAAAAAGACAAAATAAAGAAAGTACCAATCAGACGAAGAATGCAATAAGTGAAATGAAAAATACACTAGAGAGAATTAACAGCAGATTAGATGATACAAAAGAATGAATCAGTGAAGAGAAACACAAGGTAGTGGAAATCATCCAATATGAACAACAAAAAGAAAACGGGATTTTTAAAAATGAGAATAGTTGAGGGGCAGGGCGTTCTATAGGGGCATGAACACTCCACGGGCACATGCTCTGGGCCACAGTGACTCACTCCAAGTTCCTTTCCTCGCAGTCTGCAAAGCCTGCCTGAGCCCTCCCATTAAGTGCAGAGTGAACCATACCTGCAGCTGCCAGCCAGGCCCTCCATGGTCTTACTTCCTAGACCTCCTTGGCTAACCCGGTCAGCTCTCTATATGTGGCTGTGTATAGATGGTGCAAGGACTAGGCAGCCTCTGTGGCCCTTATGGTCTACAATTGGTCCATCAGTGGTGCTGGTGGACCGGACCCATTTCTGGCAACCCAATCTTCTTCCCCTTAGACCCAGGAGCTTGGTGCTTGGCTGGGGGTTGCACCACCCGGGGCTGAGGAGTGCAGCCAAGGTGTAGTGATCAGAATGTGCTAGCCTAAAGGGAATGTGCCCAGTGAAGTTTTCCTGAGGAACGTCAGATCTGAGCTAAGTCACATCTACCTACCTAAGAAAAGAAATTTCCAGTTGGATATCCAGAGCATCTACCTGTTCTTTCTGTGTCTTGAATTGAAACTTAACAGGATTCTCTAAGGTCTGAAAGGGAAATAAAAGGCATTTTTACTCTATTCTTTTTACACCTTTACTATACCTCCTGCTTTATTTTCCTTTCTGTCTCTCGGATTAAGCCTTACAGTTTTTGGGGGGTTTTTTGTTTTGTTTTTTTGTTTTGTTCTTTGTTTTTGTTTTTGTATTTTTTTTTATTCTCTGCTTCGTTCTTATTTTGCTCCTTTCATTTTTCTGTTTGTATGTGATCGGGCTCCACCCCTTTTCCTTTTTTTATCCAGAATTACTTCAAAGAACAAATAAAAGTACACCTGGTGGAAGGTCCAAACACTCCATAGCTACAAGCAAGGAGGAGTTTTGCAGAGGACTGACCAGTAGCATAGAGTAGCCAAAAGGCAACAACAGAGTACCTGTGACACATTCGAAAATGTTGGAGACCAGAAGACATTGGCCCTGGTGACATTGCCTAAGGAGAAGACTCAGGCCCATAAGACAATGCCCTGGACGGGGGCCCTCATCGGTGGATGGGGGTGCCCTGAAGTATATGCCAGGTTATAATACAACAAGAACATAATTATGGCTGGTTTGACTCTGAAGGAGGGCTAGTTAGTCAAAGACGGGTAAGATTCCTGAGGGAGGAACAACCTAAGACAGGCACAGTTGCAGTGAGAGTCACCACGACACCTGGCTATAGGGTCACTGGGCCTTTGTGCTGATTTGCGATTCATCCTAATATCTCCTGAAGAAGACGGGCCATAGAAAAATAGGAGTGCTCCACAGCTTCCTCCTCTATTAAGCCAACATATGCTGCAATTCTTTATTAATAAAAAAATCATATTGAGAATCATGGAAATGAAATCTTTAAGAAATCAATAAAATTTAGAATGTATTATTGATCTATTTAGAGTGATGCCAGACTCTCAAGAATGTGATTATTGCTGTGAGTCTTGGGACATAATTACTAAGGAAATAGAAGTTAGAGTGTGTTACAGAAAAATAAGGATGTTTTTCACATAATCTTTCAACTGTAATCAAAAACCTTTGTGCTTGCTCTTTCAACCTATACCACTTACTAGAATGTGCCCATTTGTTGTACCTTGCCTGCATGTAAATTGTTCTTGATTTTTTGCCTGAAGCTGTTTTTGAACATTTCTATTGAATGTACCCATTTGTCATACCTTACATACGCGTGAACTCTGTAACCGAAACTGTTTTTGAATATTTCTATTGTAAATCACAGGGACAATCATGGGGGGGATTGAAATCATTTTGTTCATCATTACAAAATATATGCCTGTACTGCTTCTAAAACTACATAAAAACCCAGAAAAATAAATAAAACTTTGAGCAGTCTCCAAAAGAGGTTGTCTCCACATCTTTGTGTGTCTTTGTCTTGTCTTGTCTTTATGTTTCAGCCCTTACTTAGGGAGCCCCGGAACAGTCCTGATATGAGGCTGACTCCGAGAGACCGACTTCACGTCTTCTCTCGCGCCTAGACCAACCATCACGCAGGTGAAACCCTGGACCAGCCGGAAGCCCTGAAGTAGGAGCCGGCCTCCTCTCAGAGCAACCCCGGCACCAAAATGCATTCACTTCCTGAAATGCCAGGCCCTGGATAGTGTATGATACCTTTTTGATATAGTAGTACTCACAGA
Source organism: Paguma larvata (assembly GCA_030068075.1). NCBI lineage: Eukaryota > Metazoa > Chordata > Mammalia > Carnivora > Viverridae > Paguma > Paguma larvata. Next base: position 48,533,047 of record CM057830.1, on the reverse strand, counting down.
TGAAGGACACATAACAAGCAATTAAACCATGTAAAATACAGGGGCACCTGGGTGTCTCAGTCAGTTAAGCATCCAACTTCAGCTCAGGTTATGATCTCGTGGTTCATGATTTCAAGCCCTACATGGGGCTCTGTGCTGACAGCTCAGAGCCTGGAGCCTGCTTCAGATTCTCACTCTCTCTGCCCCTCCCCCGCTTGCACTCTACCTCTCCCTCTCTCTCAAAAATAAGAAAATAAACGACAAAACATGGAAGAAATGATAGCCAAGGGAATTGCTCAAAACACATATAAACAATATATCTGAATAAGAATTTAGAATAACAGTCATAAGACTGATAGCTAGGCTTGAAAAAAAAGCATAGAAGACAGCAGAGAATCTATTGCTGCAGAGATCAAAGACTTGAGAATTAGTCACAATGAATTAAGAAATGCTATAAATGAGATGCAGCATAAACTAGATACAGTGACAACAAGAATGGAATAAGCAGAGGAGAGAAAAGGTAAAATAGAAGATTAAATTATGTAAAATGATGAACCTGAAAAAAAAAGAAGGAAAGGAAATTATTAGACCACAAGGGGAGAATTAGATATCTGATTCCATAAACATAATAAAACCCAAATCATAGGAGTTCCAGAAGAAGATGAGTGAGAGAAAGGTGAGGTTTATTTGAACAAATAATAGCTGAGAACTTCCCTAATCTGAGAACAGAAACAGACATCTAAGTCCAAGAGGCACAGAGAACTCCCTTCAAAATCAACAAAAACAGATCAACACCACTACATATATCATACTGGAACTGGCAAAATACAAACATAAAGAGAGAATTCTGAAAGCAGCTAGGGACAAATGGGACTTAACCTACAAGGGTAGACACATAAGGGTAGTAGCAGACCTGTGCACTGAAAGTTGGATGGCCAGAAGGGAGTGTCAGGAAATATTCAATGTACTGAATATGAAAAATATGCAGCCAAGAATCCTTTATCCAGCAAGGCTATCATTTAGCATAGAAGGAGAGATAAAGACTTTCCCAGACAAACAAAAACTAAAGGAGTTCATGACCACTAAACTAGCCCTACAGGAGATCCTAAGCGGGACTCTGTGAGTGGAAAGCAGCAAAGACTACAACGGACCCAAGACATCACCACAGACAGAAAACCTACAGATAACAAAGACTTGAGAATTAGTCACAATGAATTAAGAAATGCTATAAATGAGATGCAGCATAAAATTCATATCTTTCAATAATTACTCTGAAAGTAAATGGGTTAATGCCTCAATCAAAAGACATAGGGTATCAAAATGTATCAAAAAACAAGATCCATCTACATGTTGCCTACAAGAGACTCATTTTAGACCTGAGAACACCTGTAGACTGAAAGTGAGGGGATGGAAAATCATCTATCATGCTAATGGACATCAAAAGAAAGCCAGAGTAGCCATATTTATATCAGACAAACTAGACTTTAAAACAAAGACTGTAGCAAGAGATGAAGAAGAGCATTATATCATGATTGAGGGGTCTAGGAGAACCTTGGTGTCTCAGTCAGTTAAACATCCGACTTCAGCTCACAGTTCGTGGGTTCGAGCTTTGCATCAGGCTCTGTGCTGACAGTTCGGAGCCTGGAGCCTGCTTCAGATTCTCCGTCTTCTTCTCTATCTGCCCCTCCCCGCATGTACTCTGTGTCTCTGTTTCTCAAAAATAAATAACCATTAAAATTTTTAAGTTAAAAACTAATCAAAGTATCTATTCATTGAGAAGAGCAAACAATTGTAAATATGTTCCCAATGTGAAGGCACCAAAATATATAAATCAATTAATCATAAACATAAACAAATGTATAGATAAGAATACCATGATTGTAGGGAACATTAATATTCCACTTATGGCAATGGACAGATCACCTAGGCAGAAAATCAATAAGGAAACAATGACTCTGAATGACACATTGAACCAGATGGACCTAACAGATTTAATCAGAACTTTTCATCCTAAAGCAGCAGAATACACATTCTTCTCAAGTACTCATGGAACACTCTCCAAATTAGATCACATACTGGCCCACAAACAGCCCTCAAGTATAAAATGATTGATATCATACAATGCATATTTGCAGAACACAATGCTATGAAACATGAAATCAACCACAAGATAAACTTGGAAAGTCCCCATATATATGTAGGTTAAAGAACATCCTACTAAAGAATTAATAGGTCAACCAGGAAATTAAAGAAGAAATTTAAAAATATATGGAAGCAAATGAAAATGAAAACATGACAGTCCAAAATCTTTGGGATGCAGCAAAGTCAGTCATAAGAGGAAAACACATTGCAATTCAGGCCTTTCTCAAGAAGCAAGAAAGGTCCCAATGCATGATTGAACCCAACACCTAAAGGACCTAGAAAGGCAGCAGCAAAGAAAGCCCAAAGCCAGCAGAGGAAGAGAAATAACGTAGATTAGAGCAGAAATAAACTATATGGAATAAAAAAGAAAAAACAGAACATATCAATGAATCTAAGAGGTTTTAGTTTTTTTTTTTCAAAAAGAAAAGAGAGAGGATGCAAATAGATAAAATCATGAATGAAAGAGTAGAGCTCACAAAAACACAACGTAAAACCAAATATGTGACTACTATGAAAAATTATATACCAAACAACTGGACAATCTGGAAGAAATTGACAAATTCCTAGACACTCACACACTACCAAAACCCAATCAGGAAGAAATAGAAAATTTGAACAGACCCATAGTCAGCGAAGAAATTGAATTGGTTATCAAAAATCTCCCAACAAATAAGAGTCCTGGGCCAGATGACTTCCCAGGGAAATTCTACCAGACTTTTAAAACAGAGTTAATACCTATCCTTCTCAAACTGTTCCAAAAAACTAGAAACGGAAGGAAAACTTCCAGACTCCTTCTACAAAGTCAGTATTACCTTGATTCCAAAAGCCAAAGAACCCACTTAAAAGGAGAATTATACTCCTATTTCCCTGTTGAACATGTATGCAAAAATTCTCAACAAGATCCTAGCAAATTGAATTTAATAGTACATTAAAAGAATTATTCACTATGATACAGTGGGATTCATCCCTGGGCTGCAGGAATGGTTCAATATTCACAAATCAAATAACATGATACATCACACTAACAGAAGGAAGGATAAGAACCATATGATCTTGTCAATAGATGCGAAAAAAGCATTTGACAAATACAGCATCCTTTCTTAATAAAAACTCTCAAGAAAGTAAGATAGAAGGAACATACTTTAACATCATAAAAGTCATATATGAAAGGCCTACAGACAATATCATCCTCAATGGGGGAAATCCCCCTGAGATCAGGAACACAACAGGGATATCCACTCTTACCACTGTTGTTTAACATAGTGTTGGTAGTCCTAGCCTCAGCAATCAGACAACAAAATGAAATAATAGGCATCCAAATTGGCAAAGAGGTCAAACTTTAACTCCTAACAGATGATATGATAATTTTCTTAGAAAACCCAAGACTCTACCAAAAAACTGCTAGAGCTGATAACAGGAATTCAGCAAAGTCACAGGATATAAAATCAATGTACAGAAATCGGTTGCATTTCTATACACCAATAATGAAGCAACAGAAAGAGATATCAGAGAATTAGCCCCACTTACAATTGCACCAAAAAACATAAAATGCCTAGGAATTAACCTAACCAAAAAGGTGAAAGATCTGCACACTGAAAACTATAGAAAACTTATGAAAGAAATTAAAGAAGACACAAGGAACTGTAAAAACATTCCATGCCCATGGATTGGAAGAACAATATTTGTTAAAATGTCAATACTCCCCAAATCAGTCTACACATTCAGTGCAATCTCAATCAAAATATCACTGGCCACCTTCACAGAGCTAGAACAAATAATCCTAAAATTTTTATGGAACCACAAAAGACCTGGAATAGCCAAAGTAATGTTGAAAAAGAAAAGCAAAACTGGAGGTGCCACAACCCCAAACTTGGCCTGTGTTACAAAGCTGTAATCGTCAAGGCGGTATGGTACTCGTATAAATACAGACCCATAGAACAATGGAATAGAAAAGAGAACCCTGAAATTTTCCACAAATATACGGCCAACTAATCTTCAACAAAGCAGGAAAGAGTATCCAATGCAAAAAAGTCTCTTCGCAAAATGGGGCTGGGAGAGCTAGACAGCAACATGCAAAAGAATGAAACTGGGCCACTTTATTACATCATACACAAAAATAAATTCAAAATGGATGGAAGACATACATATGAGACAGAAAGCCATCAAATCATACAGGAGAAAACAGGCAGAACCTCTTTGACCTCAGCTGCAGCAACTTGTTACTTGACATGTCTCTGAAGGCATGAGAAATAAAAGCAAAAATGTATTATTGGGACCTCATCAAGATAACAAGCTCCTGCTCAGCAAAGGAAACAATCAGCAAAACTAAAAGTCAATCAGTGGAATGGGAGAAGATATTTGTAAATGACATATCAGATAAAGGGTTAGTATAAAAAATGTATAAAGAACTTACCAAACTCTACACCCAAAAAATCAATAATCCAGTGAGGAAATGGGCAGAACACATGAATAGACTCTTTTCCAAAGAAGACATCCAGTTGTCTAACAAACACAAGAAAAGATGCTCAACCACGCTCATCATCAGGGAAATACAAATCAAAACCACAACGAGATATCACCTCACACAGATCAGAGAAGCTACAATTAACAACTCAGGAAACAACAGATATTGGCGAGGATGTGGAGAAAGGGGAACACTCTTGCACTGTTGGTGGGAATGCAAACTGGTGCAGCCACTCTGGAGAACTGTGTGGAGGTTCCTTCAAAAATTAAAAATAGAATTACCCTACATCCCAGCAATTGCACTAAGAATTTATTCAAAGGATACAAAAATGCTGATCAGAAGTGGCACATTCACACCAATGTTTCTAGCAGCATTATCAACCATAGCCAAGTTATGAAAAGAGCAAAAATGTCCATCGACTGATGAATAGATGAAGAAGATGTGGCATATATATACATACACACACACACACACACACACACACACACACACACACACACAATGGAATACTGCTTGGCAATGAAAAACAATGAAATCCGGCCATTTGAAATAATGTGGGTGGAACTGGAGGGTATTATGCTAAGCGAAATAAGTCAGAGAAAGACAGATATCATATGATTTCATTCATGTGTAGGATTTGAGAAACTCAACAGATGAATATAGGGGAAGGGAAGGAAAAATAAGATTAAAAATAAAGAGGGGGGCAAACCATAAGAGAACCTTAAATACAGAGAACAAAGTGAGGGTTGATGGGGCTGGAGGGGGGAGTGGGGAAAATGGGCAATGGGCATTAAGGAGAGAACTTGTTGCTATGAGCCCTGGGTATTATATGTAAGTTATGAATCACTGGAATCTATTATCGAAGCCAAGACTACACTGTATGTTAGATAACTTGAGAATAACAAAACAAAACAAAACAAAACAAACAAACAAACAATTATGAAAGCCCTTTCTGAGCCTGGGAACCAGACATTGAACATAGCTGTTTTCCCAAAACTATAAAAATGCTGGTTTTGCAAATATTCAGTGTGGAATTCTCACCACATAGTTCACTGATAAAACTCTAAAGAAACTACAATGATAGACCTTTCATATCATAAGGAGAAGCTTCTGTTATGTGACCAAAAGTTGCAACGCAACTAAAGAATTAAGGGCATGATGATCTGCGGGTTAGCAGTGGAATCAGAGATGTTAAGATGCTGAGGGTTTTAAATGAAACTTACATTATAAATCACTTGTTCATTCCATAAATATTTATTGCTTAAAAAAACAAGAATAGCTTAATGGACCTCGGAGACAACATCAAGCATATTAACATTCTCATTATAAAGGTTGCAGAGGGAGAGAGAGAGAAAATTTACAGAAAATTTATGTGAGGAAAAAATGGCAAAAACTTTTCTGAACTACAGAAGCAAATGGGCGTCCAGGTCCAGGAAACACAAAAGTCCCAAACAAGATGAACCCAAAAAGATCCACATGAAGACATATTATAATTAAAATGTTAAAAATCTTTAAAAAGCTAAACAAAGAATCTTAAAAGAATCCAGAGAAAACAGCTAGTTATATACAAGGGAATCATCATAACAGTATTGGGTAATATTTCAGCAGAAACTTTGCACCCCAGAAAGGGAGTGGCAAGATATATTCAAAGTGCTGACGGAAAGAAAAACTTACAACCAAAAATATTCTACCTGGCACGGGTATCATTCAGAATTTGAGAGAAAAAATGTCTCAGTCAAGCAAAAGTGAAAGAGGTCCATCACCAGCAAACCAATTTTACAATAAATATTAAATAGACTTCTTTAAGTGAAAAAGTAAGACCACAAATAAGATAATATATGAAAGAAAAGTCCCAATGGTAAAGTCAATTATTACTTTATTATAATAAAAGTAGTGGATCTACCACTTATAAAGCTAGTATGAACGTTAAAAAACTAAAGTACTAAAATCAATTATAAATACAATAATTAGGGGCACCTGGGTGGCTCCGTCGGTTAAGCGTCTGACTTCAGCTCAGGTCATGCTCTCACGGTTTGTGAGTTCGAGCCCCACGTCGGGCTCTATGCTGACAGCTCAGAGCCTGGAGCCTGCTTTGGATTCTGTGTATCCCTCTCTCTCTGCCCCTCCCCTGCTCCTGCTCTGCCTCTCTCTCTCTCAAAAATAAATATACATTAAAAAAATAAATACAATAATTAGTTAAGGGACACACGCAAAAAGATGTAAAATATAATGTCAAAAACATAAAATGTGAGGAGGAAGTGTGTTTTTAGAATAATCTCAAACTTAAGTAAACATCAACTTAAAATAGACTGCTTTATAAGTTCTTTATAAATTTTAGATATTAGTCCTTTATCCGATATGTCATTTGCGATGATCTTTTCCCATTCCGTTGGTTGCCTATTCGTTTTGTTGGTTGTTTCTTTTGCTGTGCAGAAGGTTACCAAACTCCAAACCCGAAAAACAAACAACCCAGTGAAGAAATGGGCGGAAGATATGAATAGACACTTCTCCAAAGAGGACATTCAGATGGCCAACAGACACATGAAACAATGCTCAATGTCACTCATCATCAGGGAAATACAAATCAAAACCACACTGAGATACCACCTCACACCAGTCAGAGTGGCTAAAATGAACAAATCAGGAAACTATAGATGCTGGCGAGGATGTGGAGAAGTAGGCACCCTCCTACACTGTTGGTGGGAATGCAAACTGGTGCAGCCACTCTGGAAAACGGTGTGGAGGTTCCTCAAAAAAATGAAAATAGAGCTACCCTATGATCCAGCAATAGCCCTGCTAGGAATCTACCCAAGAGACACAGGAATGCTGATGCATAGGAGCACGTGTACCCCAATGTTCATAGCAGCACTTTCGACAATAGCCAAATCATGGAAAGAGACCAAGTGCCCATCAACTGACGAATGGATAAAGAAGTTATGGTACTTATATACAATGGACTACTACGTGGCAATGAGAAAAAATGAAATCTGGCCATGTGTAGCCAGATGGATGGAACTGGAGGGTATTATGTTAAGTGAAATAAGTCAGTCAGAAAAAGACAGATACCATATGTTTCCACGAATAGGTGGACTTTGTGAGACTAAGCAAAAACCAGGGGGAGGGGAAGAGGGGAAAGGAAAAAAAGACACAGAGAGGGAGGGAGATAAAACATAAGAGACTCTCAAAGACTAAGAAAAAAACTGAGGGTAAGGGGGATGAGGGAGGGGGGAGAGGGGGTGATGGGCATTAAAAAGGGCACATGTTGGGATGAACACTGGGTGTTATATGTAAACCAATTTGAAAATAAACTATTATATATAAAAAAATAGACTGCTTTATATATATGTTGCTATAAATGAACCTCACAGTAGCCACAAATGAAAACCACTAATAGAGACACACACACAAAGTTGAAAGGAATCCTACCATAACACTACAGAAAGTCATTAACCCACAAGGGAAAAGAGCAGGAAAAGAAGAAAGAAAAGGAAAAGAAGTATAAAAACAACCAGAAAACAATTAACAAAATTGTAGTAAGTACATATGTATCAATAATTACTTTAACTTTTTAAAAATGTTTATTCATCCTTGAGAGAGAGACAGAGACAAGAGCATGAGTGGATAAGGGGCAGAAAGAGAGGGAGACACAGAATCTGAAGCAGGCTCCAGATTCTGAGCTGTCAGCACAGAGCCCAATGCAGGGCTCCTACCCACGAACCACAAGATCATGACTCGAGCCGAAGTTGGACACTTAACTCACTGAGCCACCCAGACACCCCAATAATTACTTTAAATGTAAATGTAATAAATCTTTTTACCAAAAGGCACAAGGTGAAATAATAGATTTATTTTATTTTATTTTATTTTATTTAAACAAATTTTTTTTTTTTAGTGTTTATTTACTTTTGACGGAGAGACAGAGTGTGAGCAGGGGAGGGGCAGAGAAAGAGGGAGACACAGAATCTGAAGCAGGCTCCAGGCCCTGAGCTGTCAGCACAGAGCCCGATACGGGGCTCGAACTCACAAACCATGAGATCATGACCTGAGCCGAAGTCGGTGCTTAACCGACTGAGCCATCCAGGCGCCCCAAGATTTATTTTAAAAAGACCCTACATGAGACTCAGTTCAGATCAAAAGTTATACACAGACTAAAAGAGAAGGGATGGAAAAAGATATCACATGCAATAGGAAATAAAAAGATAGCTCAATACCAATGTTTTATCAGAAAAAAAAGCCTTAAAACACAGACTGTAACAAAATGCAAAGAAGAGCATTATATAATGAAGAAGGATTTGATCCGACAAGAGGATATAACATTTGAAAATGCTTATACATCTAATATATAAGCACCTAAATAAATAAAGTATATATTAAGAGACATAAAGGGAGAAATGGAAAGTCAGGCAATGATAGTGGGGGACCTTTACACCCACTTACATAACTGGATAGTTCATTCTACTAGAAAATCAACAAGGAAACACTAGCCTTAAATGACACAATTGACAACGTAAATGTAAGGGTTATATATAGAACAATCCATCCAAAAACAGCAAAATTCACATTCTTCTCAAGTGCAAATGGAACATTCACCAAGACAGATCATATGTTAGACCACGAATCAATAAATTTTAAAAGAAATCATAGCAGCACTTTCGACAATAGCCAAATCATGGAAAGAGACTAAGTGCAACTATGCAGCAATGAGAAAGAATGAAATCTGGCCATGTGTGGCAACATGGATGGAACTGCAGGATATTATGCTGAGTGAAATAAGTCAGGCAGAGAAAGACAGATGCCATATGTTCCCACGCATAGGTAGGCTTTGGAAGACCTAGCAGAGAACCAGGGGGAAGGGGAAGAGGGAAAGGGGAAAAAAAAAGCCACAGAGAGGAAGGAAGACATGACATGAGAGACTCTCAAAGAATAAGAAAGAACTGAGGGGAGAGATGGGTGTGGAAGGGGGGAGAGTGGGTGATGGGCACAGAGGAGGGCACTCGTTGTATTGAGCACTGGGTGTTGTATAGAAACCAATTTGACAATAAATTATTTAAAATAATAATAATAATAATAATAATAAATAAAAATTAAAAAAAAGAAAACATATCAAGTATCTTTCTTGACTACAACACTTTGAAACTAGAAGTCAACTACAAGATAAATAAAAAAAAAAACATATGGAGGCTAAACAACATGATATTAACAACCAATGGGTAAACACAGAAAAAATGAATCAAATCAAAAATGAATCAAAGAAAAAATGAATAAGATAAATAAAAATGGAAATGCAGCTTTCCAAAATCTACGGGATGCAGAAAAAGCAGTTCTAAGAGGGAAGTTCATAGCAATACAGTTTTATCTCAAAAAACAAGTCAAATCTCAAACAATCTAACCTTACACATAAAAAGTACTAAAAGCAGAATAAACACACCATAATCAGTATTAGGAAGGAAATAATAAAGATCAAAGTGAAAATAAATTACATTGAGGATAAAAACAACAGAAAAAGCAATTAAACTAAGAACTAGTTCTTGAAAAAGATAAATTAATAAATCTTTAGGTAGATGTATCAGAGATAGAGAGAAAGAGAGAGATTCAGGGGAAATGGAATAGGAGAATCCTGATCTTATCTTGACCCACAGACATATCAAGGTAACAATAACATCTATGCAACTAACTCTGAAAGCAACCAGAAGACTGGCAGAACAGACTTACCACAGTTAATTGTAGAGAAGAGGCCACATCAAAAAGGGTATAGGAGGAGCAGAGATGACGTTGGGAACCAAACCGCCAGCAAGACTCCTCACAAATGAGAGGAACACCATAAGCACAGAGAAATTAGAGGATCATATCCCACACCAGGAATCCTTGGCACTGGGGAGATAAACTTAAAAGCAGCACAACAAAAGAAAATAGTTACATACAAAAGAAACCCCATAAGCTTATCGGCTGATTTTTCAGGAGAAATTTAGTAGACCAGAATGTAGAGGCATGATATAACCCAAAGTACTGAAAAGAAAAAGAAAACTACAACCAAGAACTCTACCCAGAAAGTTTATCATTCAAAATAGAAGAGATAAAGAGTTCCCCAGACGAACAAAGGTTAGAGTAGTAGACCGCTATTATACCAGCCTTACAAAGAAATGTTGAAGGGAATTCTTTGAGTAGAAAGGCAGGCCATAACTAGAAGTAAGAAAATTATTAAAGGAAAAAATTTCACAGGTAAAAGTTAATACATACTAAACTGAGTAATCTAATCACTTATAAAGTCAGATTGGAAATTAAAAAACAAAAGTAGTAAAATCAATTATCTACAAAAATCAGTTAAGACAGAGGATGGGAAGATGGTGAAGGAGATCTTCAACTCATCGCATGGACACACCAAGATAATAGGCACATCCGTGCAGCTAACTCAAAACACAACCCAAAGACTGGCAGAATAGACTTTACACAGTTAATCATAGGGAGGATTACAAATCAAAAAGAGCAAGAGGGGAGAGATTAGTTAGGAATGAAACCTGTAATGAGACTAACCACAAAGTGGAGGGACAACACAACATGGAAAAGCGAGAGGATCAGACCCTGCCAGGCACTCATGCACAGGGGGTGTACGTGGGGAAGATGAGTCCCCATAACATTTGGTTTTGAAAATGAGTGGGGCATAACTTCATGAATTTTTACAATCAGGGGAAATGAACTCTGGGCACTTTAAAAATCAGTGGGATTATCTCTAGGAGAGCCATGGGTTATAGGAAACTGGGCTCCTGCCATTAAACAGACAGCATAACAAACAATCCAGGATACAACATAGAAGCAACAGTTTGAAAGGTGTCTGGTATATATGTGAAAAAGATTTATTTACTAATCTAAGAACATGCACTGGAAGGCCAGAAATCCTTAAAACACTTCGACAAGAACAAAAGAGTTCTCAGACTCCATTACTCTCCCTCCCTCTGACACTTAGATAAAAGGACACTTTAGGAAACCAGCACTTTCTACCTATCTTGCTAATACTGAGTGCCCTGCCCCCATGTTTGTGGATACCTTCCCATCCAAACCACCTCACTCAGCAGAAATTCTTCCAAAGAGACTCTTGCCATTGGGGAGTACGTAGATCTAATGAACAGGGACATTGCCCAGTTGGGCATAAGAGATCTCTCTTCATAAGGACACTGTATTCAAGATCAGGAAAAGTGGCTGACTTTCCTAATATGTAGAAACAAACACAGACAGTTAAACAAGACAGTTAAACAAATTGAGAAGGCAAAGAAGTATGTCCAAAATGAAAGAACAGGACGAAACCACAGCAAAAGAGCCAAATGATATGGAGGTATGCTACATGTCTTAAGAAAAATTCAAAGTAATAATCATAAGGATAATTCCTGGCGGGGGGGGGGGAGATGGGAACAGCATGGAAGCTTTTTTTCTGTCTTGCGTACATGAAATATAGCCAGATCAACACTAAACCATCCTGCACATCTAGAAAACAGATTTGAGGAATAACACAACAAACTGCAGAACCTGAACCACAGAACTCAGCAGGTATGCGGGGAGGAGAGGCCAACTGGGGGAGAGAGGAGCCGCGGAGGGGAGGGAGCTGTTTTGCCTTGCAGAGACAGGAGGGAGACAGGGGGGAATGCATGGGAAAAAAACACCCCATAAAATCAGCTGAAGAGAAAGTGGAAAAGAGGAAACAGTCACAGGGACTGAACTAAAAAGGGAGAAAGAAAGGAGAGGGTTTAAATTCCATTAAGACTCTCTAAAAAGGGGGAGTGCAGAGTCTGAAGCTCTGCAGTTCAAAATACTTGGCAGTGCTCTGGTGGGAAGGGCGAATTCCCAGAAGAAGAGTGGGTCTGGGAGGTCCTCAGGCCATGTGTGATTTTCCATAATCCCGGGAACGCTGCTGCTACACGATAGCTTGAGCTTTTTCTGGCTTGGGCTTGCACCCAGTCGCAAGTCTCTGGACATCAGCAGTAGCAAGGTCCCATGAGCATTTCTGGGTGCGACTGGCACCCAGCCATTGCTTCGTGAGACCCTCACCCAGGGGATCTGAATGGGACAAAGTCACAGTCCTCAGAAGTGAGGAGTCAGGAAACACAGTTGAATCTCAGATAAAACTCAGGAGGGAGGTGCCACCAGGCAACCTGACAGCCAGGTCACGGACAGAGTAAAAGCAGGGAGTGACTGAAACTGGACACAAAAGACTGGTGAGTGATTCCTGGTCGGGGAGGACACAGAATCCCAATGAAGGGCTGGTGAGTGGGTGAGGCCATTATCACCCCACCCACACATGTGCAAGCACACCTATAGGGGCCACAATGATCCACCACAGTAAGGCAAGCAGCGCCATCTAGTGGAGAACGCATTCATTACACTAAGCTCTGCCAAACTGGGCCAAACTTGCTCTTCAGGAACACCACAAATCTCTTCTCCTGCTTAGTTCACAAACTATAAACTGCTTCATAGTTTGACCTCTAGGGGAAAATGATGTAATATCAATCCTATTTCAGACTGTTTGCTGGTCCAGGTATTCAATTTTCTTTTTTTTTTCTTCTTTTTTTTCTTTTAGAAAGAGAAAAATTTATTTTTATTTTCAATTTTTATTAAAAATATTTTCCTTTATTTTTTCTACTAAATATTTTACTGTTTTTAATATATCAAATTCTATCACATTCCAACATGTCCTTTATTGTTTTTTATACTAAATTTTTCACTTTTTTGTACATTTTCCAAATTCTATTATACTTCCATCATTTATTTGATTTTCTGTGTATGTTTCTAATTTTTAATTGTAATTTTTCCCTTTTTTCTCTAATCGAACTCCTCTCAATTATCCTATTTCATTGAATTCATTTTTTCAAATTTTGAAATTTTTCTTTTTTTTCCTTTCTTCTTTTTCTTCTTTTTCACTTTTTTCCCCTCTAAACAATCAAGCTCCTTTCAACAAACAGACCAACACACCTAGGATCTAACATCGTTGATTTGATTTTGTATGTGTGTGTGTGTATGTGTGTTTGTTGTTTTTAATTCTTTATTTTTTCTCCATTTTTTTCTCCAATCAAGCACTTTTCAATAACCAAACCAAACACACCTATGATCTAGCATCATTTGTTTGATATTTGTGTATGTGTATGTGTGTGTTGTATTTTTAATTTTTTAATTTGAATTTTTCCCTTTTTTCTCCAATCTATCAAGCTCCTTTCAATAACCAGACCAAAACACACCTAGGATCTAGCATCATTTATTTGATTATGTATGTGTATGTGTGTTTTGTTTTTAATTTTAAATTTTTAACCCTTTTTTCTTTAATCAATCAAGTTATTTTCAATAAGCAGACCAAAACAGACTTGGGATCTATCATCATTTATTTCATTTTGTGTGTGTGTGTGTGTATGTGTTGTTTTTAATTTTTTAATTTTGTTTCTCCCCTTTTTATTTTATCTAATCAATCATGCTCCTTTCGATAACCAGACCAAAACACACCTAGTATCTAGCATCATTGATTTATGTGTGTGTGTGTGTGTGTGTATGTGTGTGTATTTTCAATTTTTCATTTTAATTTTTTTTACCTTATTAATTCCTTTTCTTCCTTTGAAATGATGAACGAATTCACCCCAAAAGAAAGAGCAGGAAGAAATGACAGCCAGGGACTTAACCAACACAGATACAAGCAAGATGTCTGAACCAGAATATAGGATCATGATGATAAGAATACTAGCTGGGGTCAAAAATAGATTAGAATCCCTCTTTACAGAGATAAAAGAAGTAAAAGCTTGTCAGGGTGAAATAAAAAAATGCTATAACTGAGTTTCAAACTCAAATGGTTGCCATGGCAGCAAGGATGGATGAGGCAGAGCAGAGAATAAGCGACATAGAAGACAAAATTATGGACAATAATGAAGCAGAAAAAAAGAAGGAGAGTAAAGCAAAAGGGCATGAATTAAGAATAAGAGAAATCTGTATCTCATTAAAAAGGAACAACATCAGAATCATAGGGGTCCCAGAAGATGAAGAGAGAAAAAGGGGTAGAAGCGTTATGTGAGCCAATCATAGCAGAAACCTTTCCTAACCTGGGGAAAGACACAGACATCAAGATCCAGGAAGCACAGAGGATTCCCACAAGATTCAACAAAAGCCAACCATCAACAAGGCATATCATAGTCAAATTCACAAAATACTCAAGCAAGGAAAAAATCATGAAAGCAGCAAGGGAAAAAAGTCCTTAACCTACAAAGGAAGAGAGATTAGGTTTGTAGCAGACCTACCACAGAAACTTGGCAGGCCAGAAAGGGGTGGCAGGACATTTTCAATGTGCTGAATCGGAAAAATATGCAGCCAAGAATTCTGTATCCAGCAAGGCTGTCATTCAAAATAGAAAGAGAGACAGAGTTTCCCAGACAAAGAGTTAAAGGAGTTCATGACCACTAAACCAGCCATGCAAGAAATTTTAAGGGGGACTCTCTAAGGGGAGGAAAGATGGGGGGTGGGGAAAGACCAAAAGCAACAAGGAGTGGAAAGGAGCAGAGAACACCACCAGAAGCTCCAACTCTACAAGAAACAAAATGGCAATAAGCTCATACCTTTCAGTACTCACTCTAAACGTCAATGGACTAAATGCTTCAATCAAAAGACATAGGGTAACAGAATGGATAAGAAAAAAAGATCCATCTATGTGCTGTTTACAAAAGACCCATTTTAGACATACAGACACCTTCAGATTGAAAGTATGGGGATAGCGAACTATCTATCATGCTAATGGTCACCAAAAGAAAGCCAGAGTAGCCGTACTTATATCAAACAATCTAGACTTTAAAATAAAAACTATAACAAGAGAAGAAGGGCATTATATCATAAATAAGGGGTCTATCCACCAAGAAGACATAACAATTGTAAACATTTATGCTCCAAATGTGGAAACACCCAAATATATAAACCGTTTACTCACAAAAATAAAGAAACTCATTGATAATAATACCATAATAGTAGGGGACTTCAACACCTCATTTACAACAATGGACACATCATTTAAACAGAAAATCAATAAGGAAACAATGGCTTTGATGACACACAGGACCAGATGAACTTAACAGATATATATAGAACATCTCATCCTAAAGCAGCGGAATATACATTCTTCTCCAGTACACATGGAACGTTCTCCAGAATAGATCACATACTGGGACACGAATCAGACTTCAACAAGTACAAAAAGATCTAGATCATACCATGCATATTTTCAGATCATAATGCTACGAAAATCAAAATCAACCAGAAGGGGGCACCTGGGTGGCTCAGTTGGTTGAGTGTCCGACTTCGGCTCAGGTCATGATCTCACTGTCCCCGAGCTCGAGCCCCACGTCGGGCTCTGTGCTGACAACTCAGAGCCTGGAGCCTGTTTCAGATTCTGTGTCTCCCTCTCTGTCTGTGCCCCTCCCCTGCTCATGCTCTGTCTGTCTCTCTCTCTCAAAAATGAATAAACATTAAAAAAAATTAAAAAAAAAAGCAACCAGAAGAAAAATTTGGAAAGATAACAAATACTTGGACACTAAAGAACATCCTACTAAAGAACGAATGGGCTAACCAAGAAGTTAAGGAGGAAATTAAAAAGAACATGGAAGCCAATGAAAATGATAACACCACAGCCCAAAACCTCTGAGACGCTGCAAAGGCAGTCATAAAAGGGAAGTATATAGCAATCCAGGCCTTCCTAAAGAAGGAAGAAAGGTCTCAGATACACAAGCTAACTTTATACCTCAAAGAGCAGGAAAAAAAACAGCAAATAAAACCCAAAACCAGCATAGGACAGGAAATAATACAGACAAGAGTAGAAATCAATGCTATCGAAATAAAAAAAAAAAAAAACAGTAGAAAAGATCAATGAAACCAGAAGCTGGTTCTCTCAAAGAATTAATAAAATTGATAAAATACCATCCAGTCTGATCAAAAAGAAAAAGGAAAGGACTCAAATAAATAATATCAAGAATTAAAGAGGAGAGATCACAACCAACACAGCAGAAATGAAAACAATAAGAGAGCAATTACATGCCAACAAAATGGGCAATCTGGAAGAAATGGACAAATTCCTAGAAACATCGAAACTTCCAAAACTGAAACAGAAAGAAATAGAAAATTTGAACAGCATAAACAGTAAAGAAATTGAATTAGTCACCAAAAATCTCCCAAAAACAAGAGTCCAGGGCCAGATGGCTTTCCAAGGGAATTCTACCAAACATTTAAGGAAGAGTTAACACCTATTCTCTTGAAGCTGTTCCAAAAAAAATGGAAATGGAAGGAAAACTCCCAAACTCTTTCTATGAAGCCAGCATTACCTTGATTCCAAAACCAGACAAAGACCCCACTCAAAAAAGGGAACTATAGACCAAATCTCCCTGATGAACATGGATGCAAAAATCCTCAATAAGATATTACCCAACCGGATACAACAATAC
Organism: Paguma larvata; assembly: GCA_030068075.1. Lineage (NCBI taxonomy): Eukaryota > Metazoa > Chordata > Mammalia > Carnivora > Viverridae > Paguma > Paguma larvata. Next base: position 48,516,016 of record CM057830.1, on the reverse strand, counting down.
ATCAAAATAATCATTCACCATGATCAAGTGGGATTTATACCTGGGATGCAAGGTTGGTTTAATATCTACAAAACAATCAATGTGATTCATTCATCACATCAATAAAAGAAAGGACATGATCCTCTCAATAGAGGCAGAAAAAAGCATTTGACAAAATACAGCATCCTTTCTTGATAAAAACCCTAAGAAAGTAGGGTATGATCACCTTAAGGTATGATCATACCTTAAGATCATAAAAGCCATATATGAAAGACCCAATGCTAATATCATCCTCAGTGGGGAAAAACTGAGAACTTTCCCGCTGAGGTCAGGAACAAGACAGGATGTCCACTCTCGCCACTGTTATTCACCATAGTATTGGAAGTCTTAGCCTCAGCAATCAGACAATACAAAAAAATAATAGGCACCCAAGCCGGCCAGGAGGAGGTCAAATTTTCACCGTTTGCAGATGACATGATACTCTATATGGAAAACCCAAAAGATTCCACCAAAAAACTGCTAGAACTGATCCATGAATTCAGCAAAGTGGTAGGATATAAAATCAATGCACAGAAATCAGTTGCATTCCTATACACCAATAATGAGGCAACAGAAAAAGAAATCAAGAAATCAATTTCATTTACAATTGCAGCTAACACCATAAAATACCTAGGAATAAATCTAACCGAAGAGGTGAAAAATCTATACACTGAAAACTATAGAAAGCATATGAAAGAAACTGAAGAAGACACACACAAAAAAATATTCCATGCTCCCGGATAGGAAGAACAAATACTGTTAAAAATGTCAATACTCCCCAAAGCAATCTACATATTCAATGCAATACCTATCAAAATAACAACAATATTTTCACAGAGCTAGAACAAACAGTCCTAAAGTTTGTATGGAATCACAAAAGACCCAGAATAGCCAAAGCAATCCGAAAAAAAAAAACCAAAGCAGGAGACATCACAATCCCAGACTTCAGGCTATATTACAAAGCTGTAATTATCAAGACAGTATGGTACTGGCACAAGAACAGACACTCAGATAAGTGGAACAGAATAGAGAACCCAGCAATAGATCCCCAAACATATGGCCAACTCATCTTTGACAAAGCAGGAAAGAATATCCAATGGAATAAAGACAGTCTCTTCAGCAAGTGGTGCTGGGAAAACTGGACAGCAACATGCAGAAAAATGAGCCTGGACCACTTTCTTATACCATACACAAAAATAAACTCAAAATGGATGAAAGACCTAAATGTAAGACAGGAAGCCATCAAAATCCTCAAGGAGAAAGCAAGCAAGAACCTCTGACCTCAGCCACAGCAACTTCTTACTCAACACATCTCCAGAGGCAAGGGATACAAAAGTAAAAATGAACTACTGGGACCTCATCAAAAAAAAAAAAACAAACAAACAAAACAAAAAAACTTCTGCACAGCGAAGGAAACAATCAGCAAAACTAAAAGGCAACGGATGGAATGGGAGAAGATCATTGCAAACGACATATCGGGTAAAGGGTTAGTATCAAAAGTCTATAAGAAAAAAACTGAGGGTAAGGGGGATGAGGGAGGGGGGAGAGGGGGTGATGGGCATTAAAAAGGGCACATGTAGGGATGAACACTGGGTGTTACATGTAAACCAATTTAAAAATAAACTATTATAAAATTTTAAAAAAAGTCTATAAAGAATTTATCAAACTCAACACCCAAAACACAAATAACCCAGTGAAGAAATGGGCCAAAGGCATTAACAGACACTTCTCTAAAGAAGACATCCAGATGTCCAACAGACACATGAAATGATGCTTAACATCACTCATCATCAGGGAAATAGAAATCGAAACCACAATGAGATACCACCTCACGCAAGTCAGAATGGCTAACATTAATAACTCAGGCAACAACAGATTCTGGTGAGGATGTGGAGAAAGAGGGTCTCTTTTACACTACTGGTGGGAATGCAAACTGGTACAACCACTCTGGAAACAGTATGGAGGTTCCACAAAAAATTAAAAATAGAACTACCCTATGACCCAGCAATTGCACTATTAGGTATTTATCCAAGGGATACAGGTATGCTGTTTTGAAGGGACACATGTACTCCAATGTTTATACCAACACTATCAACAATAGCCAAAGTATGGAAAGAGCCCAAATGTCCATCAATGAATGAATGGATAAAGAAAAAGTGGTATACACACACACACACACACACACACACACACACACACACACACACACACACTGGAGTATTACTCGGCAATCAAAAAGAATGAAATCTTGCCATTTGCAACTACATGATGGCACTAGAGGGTATCATGCTAAGCGAAATTAGTCAGTCAGAGAAAGACAAATATCATATGACTTCACTCATATGAGGACTTTAAGATACAAAGCAGATGAACATAATGGAAGGGAAGCAAAAATAATATAAAAACAGGGAGGGGGACAAAAACATAAGAGACTCTTAAATATGGAGAACAGACGGGTGCTTTTTCTGCCCGCGGTGTCTCAGATTCATTCTTAAGGAACTGAGAACTTAACCTTCCAAAATGTCAAAAAGATCATCTTATGCCCCACCTCCCACCCCAGCTCCTGCAACACAAATGCCCAGCACACCAGGGTTTGTGGGATACAATCCATACAGTCATCTCGCCTACAACAACTACAGGCTGGGAGGGAACCCGGGCACCAACAGCCGGGTCATGGCATCCTCTGGTATTACGATTCCAAAACCCCCAAAGCCACCAGATAAGCCGCTGATGCCCTACATGAGGTACAGCAGGAAGGTCTGGGACCAAGTAAAAGCTTCCAACCCCGACCTAAAGTTGTGGGAGATTGGCAAGATTATTGGTGGCACGTGGCGAGATCTCACTGATGAAGAAAAACAAGAATATTTAAACGAATACAAAGCAGAAAAGATAGAGTACAATGAATCTATGAAGGCCTATCATAATTCCCCCGCATACCTTGCTTACATAAATGCAAAAAGTCGTGCAGAAGCTGCTTTAGAGGAAGAAAGTCGACAGAGACAGTCTCGCATGGAGAAAGGAGAACCTTACATTCAGCCTGCTGAAGATCCAGATGATTATGATGATGGCTTTTCAATGAAGCATACAGCCACCGCCCGCTTCCAGAGAAACCACCGCCTCATCAGTGAAATCCTTAGTGAGAGTGTGGTGCCAGACGTCCGGTCAGTTGTCACAACAGCTAGAATGCAGGTCCTCAAACGACAGGTCCAGTCCTTAATGGTTCATCAGCGAAAACTAGAAGCTGAACTTCTTCAAATAGAGGAGAGACACCAGGAAAAGAAGAGGAAATTCCTGGAAAGCACAGATTCATTTAACAATGAACTTAAAAGGTTGTGTGGTTTGAAAGTGGAAGTGGATATGGAAAAAATTGCCGCTGAAATTGCACAGGCAGAGGAGCAGGCTCGCAAAAGGCAGGAGGAAAGAGAGAAAGAGGCAGCAGAGCAAGCCGACCGCAGTCAGAGCAGCATGGCTCCTGAGGAGGAGCAAGCTGCCAGTAAGGCCGAGGACAAGAAGGACGACGAGATCGTCCCAGTGGAGACAGAGGAGACACACCTTGAAGAAGCGACGGAGAGCCAACAGAATGGTGAAGAAGGCACATCTACTCCTGAGGACAAGGAGAGCGGGCAAGAGGGGGTGGACAGTATGGCTGAGGAAGGGACCAGTGACAGTAACACTGGCTCAGAGAGCAACAGTGCAACCGTGGAGGAACCGCCAACAGACCCCACACCGGAAGACGAGAAGAAAGAATAAATGTTGCCTTGTTTTATGTGTTCTAAATACTTTTTTAAATGAAAAAAAATGTTTTTTGAGTTTTAATGGTGTTATGTGGTTTGTGTACAGATATTTTTCTTGTCCATATCATACCACCAAAGGCTTTTGGACCATTTAGCATCAAGAGCCGAATGGCACAGTCACCTTTCTTAACCCATTGTGAAGATGGTTCTTTTCTTTGGGTCTTATTTCTAGCCCTTGAATACTGAAAGCCTCAGAATTTAAATTAATTGAGAAATGCCCACCTCTTTCGGAGAGTTATCCTTTGATGCTGCACAATCCAACTCTTACGAATGCCTTCCTATAGCTCACTGGGGTGCTTACCAAAGCCATAGCTTTAAACCTCCTGGTCCCTGTCAACAGTCTCCTGAAAGTCCCCTTTCCTTAGATTTCCACGAAGAGTAGCTTCTTGAAAACGTAATCATGTATGAGTATGTGTTTGTTCACTTACCCTTTTTTATTTTTAATCAATGTCACATACCAAGAGTTGTGTTAAGGAGTTGACTGCAACTAAGCGCAGGTCGTATGGATCCAGAAATAGTTTCCTTAGGTAGAGTAGTTTCCAGCTTCTGAAGTAGGCATTAAGGTGAACATGGCACATACACGTTATGTATACTGCTTTTTGTTATGATTAATATTGGGTGTGTTCTGATAAATTCATCCTTATTGTACAGAAAAAAAATTACTTTTTTACCAAGTTTTCCAAAGACAGAATAGATTACAAAGCTTAAGGAATCAAATAGTCTTGCGGTGGACTAGACAACTTCAAAATGATTAGCCCATTAGGAAGACAGCTGGGAATTAAGTTCATTCACTTGAAATTGTTCTCCAGTAAGCAAAACGTTCAAAACCTCAAGGCTCGGGATCCCATAGATCAGAGTCTACCTTTTTGATAAACTCTTAGTAAAGTCTTGGAGACTAGAAGAAAGATAGTTTGTGACACGTATGCTTCCCAAAAACTAGAATCGATTTTTACTGAATAGTGGTATATCTGATGGTATATGTTTCTTAAAGGTCCAAATGTAATAAATAAGTGGAAAAAAAATATGGAGAACAAAGGGTTATGGAAGGGCTTGTGGGAGGGCGGATGAGCTAAATTGGTAAGGGGCATTAAAGAATCTACTCTTGAAATCATTGTTGCACTGTATGCTGACTTGGATGTAAATTTTTTAAAAATTAATAAAAAATCTAAAAATAAAAAAGAATACATGAATATTAATCAACCAAGATGGATGGATAAGAAAATATATATGAATATTAATTAACCATGAGAAGGAAGGAAAGAGTGCCATATGTGACAACATAAATGGACCTTGAGGACATTATGCTGAAATATTAGACAGAAGACAAATACTGTATGGTATCATGTATATTTGAATCTAAAAAAGCTTAACTCAAGAAAGCAGAGTAAAATAATGGTTACCAGAGGCTGCGGTGGAGGTTGGAGGAATTGGGGATAAATTATTTAAGGGTAAACAATGGAAACTAGTAGATAAATAAATCCTGGTGAAGCTAACACACAGCATTGTGATTATAGCCAATGACATTGTATTATAAGTTTCAAAGTTGCTAATAGACTAGATCTAAAGTATTCCCACCATCAAAAAAATAATTATAAAACATGATGAAGGTGTTAAATAACTCTATAGTAACTCTATGGTAGTAATCATTGCAACATAACAAATATATCAAATAAATATGATGAAATGCTGAAACTTACACAGTGTTATATATCTATTTTATTTCAATAACAAAATTTAATAAAGACTATAAGAATGAAAAAAGGAGAATAATAAGATAACTTGAGACAAACAAAAATGAAAATACAACATATTGAAACATGTAAGATGTAGCAAACACCATGCTGAGATAAGGTGTATAGTATACACCTATATTTAAAAAGAAGATTTCAAGTAATCAGCATAATTTTACATCTCAAGGAAATAGAAAAAGAACAAACCATATCCAAAGTTAACAGAAGGAAATAATAAGTATTAGAGCAGTAATAAATAGAATAGAAAATAGGAAAAAAGTCGAGTTGATTATTTTAGCAGTCCATCGCCTTAACCACTCGACCACCCGGTCACCTTCGAGTTGATTATTTTAAAGTGAAAACAAAATTTAAAAACCATCAGTTAGATTAAGGAAAATAGAAAGAAGACTCAAATAAATAAAAGAAATGCAAGAGGAGATCCTAACAACTATTGTCACATAAAGGATTATAAGACACTACTATGAGTTATTACATGCCAACAAATTGTATAATCTGGAAGAAACAGATAAATTCCTACAAAGATACAACCTACCACAAACTGAGTAAGGAATGAAAAGAAAAACTAAACAGACCTATAACTAGTAAGGAGACTAAACGAGTAATCAAAAATGTTCCAACAACAAAAAAGCTCAGAACCAGATGGTTTCACGGATGAGTTCTACCAACCATTAAAGAACTAACACCAATCCTTTACAAACTGTTCCAAAAAAATTAGAAGAAAGAATTCCAAACTCACTTTATGAGGCAAGCATTACTCTGATGTGAAAGCCAGAAGAAAAAAAGAACCTACTAAAAGAAATAAAATTACACCAATATCCCTGATGAATACAGTTTCAGAATTTCTGAATAAAGTACCAGCAAACCAAACTCAGTAGTACTTTAAAAGGATCAACACACCATGAAAAAGTGGAATTTATCCCTGAGATTCAAGAGATGAAAATCAATCATTGTGATACCTCACATTATCAGAAAAAGGAAAAAATATATGATTAACTCAATAGATGTAGAAAAAGCATTTGACAAATTTTAACACAATTTTATGAAAAATAACACTCAAAGATTTAGGAATGGAAAAAAATTATCTCAGCATAATAAAGGCCATATATGAAGAGCCCATGGTTAACATAATACTCAATAATAAAATTTGAAAACTTTTCCTCTAAGATCAGAATAAGGAGAGGATGTCCACTCACACCACTTTTATTCAATACAGTACTGAATTTTGGGACTTTTTTTCTTTATTTCTGCCCCCCAAAGAAATAACATTGGAATTTTGATAGGGATTACACTGAATTTGTAGCTTGTTTTTGGTAGCATAAACATTTGAACAATATTAAGTGTTCTAATCCATAAATATGGTATGTCTTTCCAATTATTTATGCCATCTTTAATATCTAGCTAGAGCAATTAGGCACATAAAAGAAATTAAAAGACATGCAAAGCTAAACAGAAGTGAAACAAATCATCTCTGCTCACAAGTGACATGATGTTATGTGTATAAAATTGTAAACATTACACACACAGACACACATACACACACATTCTTAAAATTCAACTGAAATCGAAAAGGACCCCAAATAATATTGAGCAGAAAGAACAAAGCTGGAGCCCTCACACTTCCCGTTTTCAAAACATACTGCAAAACTACAGTATACTGCTAGCATAAAGGCATATATATAGATCTATGGAAAAGACTAGAGAGAGTGCAGGAATAAACCCATGCATATAGTCAACTGATATTCAACACAATGTTAATAATGAACAATGGGTAAAGGACACTCTCTTCAATAAACAGTGTTGGAAAACAATATCCATATCCAAAAGAATGAAATTTGACCCTTGTTTTACAGATACACAAAAATCAAATCAAAATGGATTAAAAACTTAAATGTAAGACCTGAAACCATACAACTCCTTGAAGAAAATATTAAAAACAAGCTTATTGACATTGGTATTAGTGAGCATTCCTTTGATAGGACACCAAAAATGCAGGCAACAATAGCAAAAATAGATAAAAGGAATAAGTATATAAAACTAAAAAGCATATTCACAGAAAAATAAATTAAGAGTGAAAAGGCAACCTATGGAGGGGCGCCTGGGTGGCTCAGTCGGTTGGGTATCCAACTCTTGACTTCGACTCAGGTCATATTCTCACAGTTCATGAGATTAAGCTCCATATGGGGCTCTGCACTGGACCCTGTTTGGGACTCTCTCTCCTTTTTCTCTGCCCCTCTCCCATTCTCTGCCTCTCTCCCTTTCTCTCTCTCCCTCTCTCTCTCTCTCCCTCCCTCCCTCCCTCTCTCTCTCCCTCTCTCTCTATCTCTCTCTCTCTCTCTCTCTCTCCCTCCCTTCCTCAAAATAAATGAATAAACATTGAATAAACATTGTTTTTAAGTGAAAAGGCAACCTATGGAAAGGGGAAAATATTTTCAAACTATATTTCTGATAAAGGGTTAATTTCAAAAGTATGTAAGGAACTCATACAATGCAATAGTAAAAACGAACAAAAAAACACCAATTAAAAAACAAGAAGGGGCACCTGGGTGGATCAGTTGATTAAGCAGGTGACTTCGGCTCAGGTCATTATCTCGTGGTTCATGGGTTCTAGCCCCAGATCAGGCTCTGTGCTGACAGGTCAGAGCCTGGAGCCTGCTTCGGATTCTGTGCCTCCCTCTCTCTCTACCCCTCCCCCCGCTCAAGCTCTGTCGCTTTCACTCTCTCTGCGTCTTTCAATGTATGAATAAACTTCAAAAATTAAAAAAAAAACAAGGAAATTTTGAATAAACACTTTTCCAAAGAAGACACTGAAATGGTCAACAGATATTTAAAAGGATATAGTTAACATCAATAATTATCACAGAAATGCAAACCAAAACCACAAGGAGATATTACTTCACACAAGTTAGGATGGCCAGTTTTAAAAGAACAAAACAAATTGAAAAGCAGAAAATAAGTATTGGTAAGAATGTTTACAAACTAGAACCCTTGTGCCATGTTGGTGGAAATGTAAAATGGTGCAGGTGATATGGAAAATTCCATGGAAGTTCCACAAAACTTTTTTTTTAAACTACCATGTGATACTAAAAACAAATAACCCAGATAAAAAATGGGCAGAAGTCATGAATAGACATTTTTCCAAAGAAGACATACAGATGGCTAACAGACACATAAAAAGATGCCCAACATCACTCATAATCAGAAAAACACAAATGAAAACCATGAGGAGATACAACCTCACACCCGTGAGAATGACTAAAATTAACAACATAGGAAATAACAGGTGTTGGCAAGGATGCAGAGAAAAGGGAACCCTTTTACACTCTTGATGGGAATGCAAACTGGTGCAGCCACTCTGGAAAACAGTATGTAAGTTCCTCAAAAAGTTAAAAATTGAACTACCCTATGATCCAGGAAATGTACTACTAGGTACTTACTCCAAGGATATGAAAATATGATTCAAAGGAATGCATGCACCCTAATGTTTACAGCAGCATTGTCAACAATAGGCAAATTATGGAAAGAGCCCAAATGTCCATCAACTGATAAATGGATACAGAAGATGTGGCATAATATATGGTATTATATAATATATATATACATATATGTATTATATATAATTCTATTCAGAATATTATTCTGCCATCAAGAAGAATGAAATTTTGTAATTTGCAACAGTATGGATGGAGCTAGAATGTACTATGTTAATCAAAATAAGTCAGAGAAAGACATAAACCATATGATTTCACATATATATGGAATTTAAGAAACAAAAAAGATTGATATATGAAAAGAGGGGGGACAGAAGAGAGGGAAACGAAGCAAAAGAGACCCCTAATGATAGAGAACAAACTATGGGTTGATGGAGGGAGGTTGGTACGAGATGGGCTATACGGTGATGAGCACTGGGTGTTGGATGCAGGTGATGAATCACCAAATTCTACTCCAGAAACCAATATTGCACTGTATGTTACCTAATATTTAAAATTTTTTAAAGTTTCCATGCAAATTTTAGGATTATTTGTTCTAGCTCTGCAAAAAAAAAAAAAAAAAAAAAAAAAAGTGCTGGTGGTATTTTGAGAGGGATTGCATTAAATGTGTAGATTGCTTTGAGAAGTATAAACAATTAACCATATTTGTTCTTCCAATCATGAGCATGGAATTTTTCTCCATTTCTTTGTGTCTTCTTCAATTTCTTTCATAAGCTTCCTATAGCCTTCAGCATGCAGATCTAACCTCTTTGGTTAGATTTATTTCTAGATATTTTATGGTTTTTGGTGTAACTATAAATGGGGTTGATTCCTTCATTTCTCTTTCTGCTGATTCATTATTGGTGTACAGAAATGCAACCAATTTCTCTACATTGATTTTACATCCTGCGACTTTGCTGAATTCACATATCACTTCTAGCAGGTTTTTTTGGTGGAGTCTTTTGGGTTTTCCATGCCAAAGTTATGTTGAAAAACAAAACCAAAGCTGTAGGCATACAATTCCAGACTATAAACTGTATTACAAAGCTGTAATCATCAAGACAGTACGGTACTGGCACAAAAACAGACACATAGATCCATGGAACAAAATAGAGAACCCAGAAATGGACCTACAACTATATAGCACACTAATCTTCAACAAAACAGGAGAGAATATCCAATGGATAAAAAGACAGTTTCTTCAGCAAATGGTGCTAGGAAAACTGGATAGAAACATGCAGAAGAATGAAACTGGACCATGTTCTTACACCATACACAAAAATAAAGCCAAAATGAATGAAAGACCTAAATGTGAAGCAGAAAACCATCAAAATCCTACAGGAGAAAACAGGCAGCAACCTCTTTGACCTTGGCCGCAGCAACTTCTTACTTGCCATATCTCCAGAGGCAAGGGAAATACAAGCAAAAATAAATGATTGGGACCTCATCAAGATAAAAATCTTCTGCACAGCAAAGGAAGCAATTGGCAAAACTAAAAGGCAACCAGTGGAATGGGAGAAGATATTTTCAAATGACATAACAAATAAAGGGTTAGTATCAAAAATGTGTAAAAAAACTTATCAAACTCAGCCCCAAAAGAACAAATAATCCAGTGAGGAAATAGGCAGAAGACATAAACAGACACTTTAGCAAAGAATATATCCAGATGGCTAACAGACACACAGAAAAAGATGCTCAACATTGCTCATTATTAGAGAAATACCACAATGAGATACCACCTCACGCCTGTCAGAATGGCTGAAATTAACAACTTAGGTAACAACAGATACTGGCGAGGATGCAGAGAAAGGGGAACCCTTTTGCACTTTCGGTGGGAAAGCAAACTGGTGCAGCCACTCTAGAAAACAGTATAGAGGTTCCTCAAAAAATTAAAAATAGAACTACCCTAGGACCCAGCAATTGCACTACTGGATATTTACCCAAAGTATACAAAAATTTTCATTTGAAGAGGCATACGTTTATAGTATCACTATCAACAATAGCCAATTTATGGAAAGAGTCCAAATGCCCATCGAGTGATGAATGGATACATAAATATGGAATGGAATACTACTCGGAGATCAAAAAGAATGAAACAGTGACATTTGCAACAACGTGAATGGAACTAGAGGGTATTACACTAAGTGAAATGAGGCAGTCATTTCACTCATATATGGAATTTAACGAACAGGACAGATATTCATAGGGGAAGGGAAGGAAAACTAAGATAAAAACAGCAAGGGAGGCAAGCCATAAGAGACACTTAAATACAGAGAACAAAGTAATGGTTACTGGAGGGGAAATGGGTGGTGGATGGTTTAATAGGTGATGGGAATTACGGAGGGCACTTGTGATGAGCACCTGGTGTTGTATGTAAGTGCTGAATCACTAAATTCTAAACCTGAAACTAATATTACAATGTATGTTAAGTAACTGGAATTTAAATAAAAACTTGTGGGAGGTGCCTGGGTGGCTCAGTTAGTTGAGTGTCCGACTCATAATTTTGGCTCAGGTCATGATCTCACAGCTCCTGGGATCGAAGCCCTTCATGGGCTCTGCTGACAGCAGGGAGCCTGCTCGGGATTCTCTCTCTCCTCTTTCCCTGCCCCTCCCCTGATTGCATCCTCTTTCTCTCTCTTAAAAAAATAAATAAAAATAAACATTAAAAATCATTAAAAAGGGCACATGTTGGGATGAACACTGGGTGTTATATGTAAACCAATTTGAAAATAAACTATTATAATAAAAAAAAAATCATTATAAAAAAACTTGGAGGAAAAATAGTATTTAGAGCCCCCCCCAAAATAAAAAAGAAACTACCACACAATCCAACAACCCCACTTCTGGGTATTTATCCAAAAGTATTGAAAATAGGATCTCCAAGAAATATTTGCACTCCCACAGTCACTGATATTATTTACAATACACAAAGGGAGGAAACAACCTAAATGTCCATTGACAGATGAGTGGATAAAGAAAATGTGGTAGAAATATGCAATTGTACATCATTCAGCCTTAAAAAAAGAAGGAAATGTTATTACATGCACAACAACATATATACCTTGAGGACATTACATTAAGTGAAAGGAGTCATTCACAGAAGGACAAATACTGAATAATTCCACTTATATGACGTATCTAAAGTAGTCAGACTTACAGAAGCAGAAAGTAGAATAGTATTTGCCAAAGGCTGGGGGAAGACAGAAAAGGGGAGTTACTATTCGATGTGTATAGATCTTGTCACACAAGATGAAAAAGTTCTGGAGATCTCTCCTAGAACAACATTCTACTGAACACTTAAATTTATGTTAAGAGGGTAGGTCTCAGGGCACCTGGGTAGCTCAGTCATTTGAGCATCCGACTTCAGTTCAGATTATGATCTCAGGGTTCATAAGTTGGAGCCCTCCATCAGGTTCGCTGATGTCAGTGCAGAGCCTGCTTCGGATCCTTGGTTATCCTCTCTCTCTTCCCTTCCCCCACTAGCTCGCTTGCTCTCTCTCTCTCTCTCTCTCTCTTTCTCTCTCTCAAAAGTAAATTAAAAAAAAAGAAGAAGAAGTTAGGTCTCATATGTTTTTACCACAATAAAAAAATTGGAGGGGTGTCTGGGTGACTCAGTCACTTAAGCGACCAACTCTTGGTTTTGGTTCAGGTCATGATCTCACAGCTCATGAGTTCCAGCCCTGCATTGGGCTCTGTGCTGACAGTGTGGAGCCTGCTTGGGATTCTCTGTCTCCCTCTCTCTCTGCCTCTCTCTCTCTCTCTCCCTCCCTCTCTCTCTCAAAAATAAATAAACCTAAAAAAACTTAAAAGAATTGGAAGAAACCCCTAACATATCAATAATTATTCTAATATGTAAATAGTCCAAATCCACCAATTAAAAGACAGAGATTGGCATAGTGGATAAAATCAATATGGTCCAGTATATGCTGTCTACAAGAAATTCACTTCAAACGTAAAGACATATGTAGACTGAAACTAAATGGGTAGAGAAAAAAGATATAACATTGAAACATAGATTTTTTAAAAAATTACTTTCCCATAAAAAAAGAGAGAGAGGAAAGCAAACCATAATCGACTCTTAACTATAAAACACAAGCTGAGGGCTGATGGAGGGAGGTGGGTGGGGGATGAGGATGGGTACTAAGGAGAGCACTTGTTATGATGAGCACTGGGTATTATATGTAAGTGATGAATTACTAAATTCTACTTCTGAAATGAATATTACACTATATGTTAACTAACTAGAATTTAAATAAAACTTAGGAAGAAAAAAATCACTTTCCCATAAAGTACACTTCCCAGCAAAAAAATTACAAGGGATAAAGAGGAATATTATACAACGTTCATGAAATAACATAATTATAGAGACAGAGAACAGATTAGAGGTACGAGGTTAGAGAAGAGGACAAAGGAGGTTGAGTGTGGCTTTATAAATACAATGAGAGACCCTTGTGATGGTACAGTGAAGTATCTTGAGGTGGTGGTGATTACATGAAAGTAAATATACACATACATACGTAATGGTTTATATAAGTGGGAAATCTAAATAAGATCAATGTCAATTTTCTGGGTTTTGATATTGTACTATAGTAATGCACCATAACATTGAGCGAAGCCAAGTGAAAGTTATACAGGCTCTCTCTGTACATTTATTGCAATTTCCTATGAATCTATTTTTTTTCAAAATTCATGTACATGTATTTATGTACGTGCGTGTGTGCTTTCAGAATATAACTACTTTATACTTCCATCACTGTTACCACCTTAACTTGAACATTTTCTCTTACCTGGATTACTATAACATTCTCTTACCTGGTCTCCCTGCTTCTTCTTTCCTCTTGAAGTTTATTCTTCACACAAGATCCAGAATATTCTCTACATATAAATCAAATCAAGCTCTTATTCTCCCAACCTTCCAATGCCTTTCCAATACAAAAAGTAAAATCCAAAACTCCTATTTTGTCCTAAAAGGTCTACATGATTTGGTTTCTGAATACATCACTGACATTTTCTACCATAATACTGAAGAATAAAACCAAGGCGGGAGGCATCACAATCCCAGACTTTAACCTCTACTACAAAGCGGTGGTCATCAAGACTGTATGGTATTGGCACAAAAACAGACACATAGACCAATGGAATAGAATAGAAAACTCAGAAACGGACCCGCAAGTATATGGCCAACTAATCTTTGCAAAGCAGGAAAATGTATCCAATGGAAAAAAGACAGTCTCTTTAACAAATGGTGCTGGGAGAATTGGACAGCAACATGCAAAAGAATGAAACTAGACCACTTTCTTACACCACTCACAAAAATAAATTCTAAATGGATAAAAGATCTGAATGTGAGACAGGAAACCGTCAAAATCCTAGAGGAGAAAACAGGAAAAAGCCTCTTTGACCTAAGACGCACCAATTTCTTACTCGACACGTCTCCAAAGGCAAGAGAATTAAAAGCAAAGATGAACTATTGGGACCTCATCAAGATAAAAAGCTCCTGCACAGCAAAAGAAACAACCAACAAAACGAATAGGCAACTAACGGAATGGGAAAAGATCATCGCAAATGACATATCGGATAAAGGACTAATATCTAAAATTTATAAAGAACTTACCAAACTCCACACCCGAAAAACAAACAACCCAGTGAAGAAATGGGCGGGAGATATGAATAGACACTTCTCCAAAGAGGACATTCAGATGGCCAACAGACACATGAAACAATGCTCAATGTCACTCATCATCAGGGAAATACAAATCAAAACCACACTGAGATACCACCTCACACCAGTCAGAGTGGCTAAAATGAACAAATCAGGAAACTATAGATGCTGGTGAGGATGTGGAGAAGTAGGCACCCTCCTACACTGTTGGTGGGAATGCAAACTGGTGCAGCCACTCTGGAAAACGGTGTGGAGGTTCCTCAAAAAAATGAAAATAGAGCTACCCTATGATCCAGCAATAGCCCTGCTAGGAATCTACCCAAGAGACACAGGAATGCTGATGCATAGGAGCACGTGTACCCCAATGTTCATAGCAGCACTTTCGACAATAGCCAAATCATGGAAAGAGACCAAGTGCCCATCAACTGACAAATGGATAAAGAAGTTATGGTACTTATATACAATGGACTACTACGTGGCAATGAGAAAAAATGAAATCTGGCCATGTGTAGCCAGATGGATGGAACTGGAGGGTATTATGTTAAGTGAAATAAGTCAGTCAGAAAAAGACAGATACCATATGTTTCCACGAATAGGTGGACTTTGTGAGACTAAGCAAAAACCAGGGGGAGGGGAAGAGGGGAAAGGAAAAAAAGATACAGAGAGGGAGGGAGATAAAACATAAGAGACTCTCAAAGACTAAGAAAAAAACTGAGGGTAAGGGGGATGAGGGAGGGGGGAGAGGGGGTGATGGGCATTAAAAAGGGCACATGTTGGGATGAACACTGGGTGTTATATGTAAACCAATTTGAAAATAAACTATTATAAAATTTAAAAAAATGAATAATATGGAAACTGAAAAGGTAGTGGAACAGATCAATGAAACCAAGAGCTGGTTCTTTGAAAAAATATACAAAATTGATGATCCTCTAGCCAGGCTTCTCAACAAGAAAAGAGAGAAAATCCAAATGGACAAAACCATGAACAAAAAGGGAGTGATTACAACCAATCTCTCAGAAACACAAGCAATTATCAGCGAATACTTTGAAAAATTATATGGCAACAAATTGTACAACTTGGAAGAAATGGAGAAATTCCTAAATAGCCACACACTACCAAAACACAAATGGGAAGAAATAGAAAACTTGAACAGACCCATAACTAGTGAAGAAATTAAATCAGTTATCAAAAATCTCCCAACAGGGGCGCCTGGATGGCTCAGTAGGTTAAGTGGCCAACTTCGGCTCAGGTCATGATCTCGCGGTCTGTGAGTTTGAGCCCTGTGTCAGAATCTGTGCTGACAGCTCAGAGTCTGGGACCTACTTCAGATTCTGTGTCTCCCTCTCTCTCTGCCCTTCTCCTGCTCACGCTCTGTCTCTATGTCTCAAAGATAAATAAACGTTAAAAAAAAATTTAAAAAATCTCCCAACAAATAAAAGCCCTGGACCAGATGGCTTCCCTGGGGAATTTTACCACACATTTAAAACAGAGTTAAAACCTAACCTCCTCAAGCTGTTCCAACAAATTGAGATGGAAGGAAAACTCTCGGACTCATTTTATGAAGTCAGCATCAATGATTCCCAAACCAGATAGAGATCCAGAAAAAAAAAAAAAAAAAAAAAGAACTACAGGCCAATATCCCTGATGAATATGGATGTGAAAATTCTCAACAAGATACTAGCAAATTGAATTCAACAGCACATAAAAAGAATTATTCACTATGATCAAGTAGGATTCATCCCTGAGTTGCAGGGTTGATTCAAAATTCACAAATCAATCAATGTGATATATAACATTAACAAAAGAAAAGATAAGAAACATATGATTCTGTCAATAGATGCAGAAAAAGCATTTGACAAAATACAGCATCCTTTCTTAATAAAAATCGTCAAGAAATTCAGGATAGAAGGAACATACCTAAGTATCATAAAAGCCATTTATGGAAAGCCCACAGCTAATATAATCCTCAATAGGGAAAAAGTGAGAGCCTCCCCACCCTGAGATCAGAAACATGACAGGGATGTCCACTCTCACCATTGCTATTTAATATAGCTTTGGAGGTCCTAGCATCAGCTATCAGATAACAAAACAAAATAAAAGGCATCAATATTGGCAAGGAGGAAGTCAAACTTTCACTTTTTACAGATGACATGATACTTTACATGGAAAATCCGACAGAATCCACCAAAAGCCTACTAGAACTTATCCGTGAATTCGGCAAAGTTGCAGGGTGAAAATCAATGTACAGAAATTGGTGGCATTTCTATACACCAACAATGAAGCAGCAGAAAGAGATATAAAGAAGCTAATCCCTTTCACAATTGCACCAAAAACCATAAAATACCTAGGAATAAACCTAACCAAAGATGTAAAACACCGTTACACTGAAAACTATAAAAAACTTATGAAGGAAATTGAGGAAGATTCAAGGAAATGGAAAAATATCCATGCTAATGGATTGGAAGAATAAATATCGTCAAAATGGCAATACTACCAAAAGCAATCTACACATTCAATGCAATCCCAATCAAAATTGCACCAGCATTCTTCTCAAAGCTAGAGCAAAGAATCCTAAAATGTCTATGGAACCACAAAAGACCCTGAATTGCCAAAGTAATATTGAAGAAGAAAACCCAGGTGGGAGGCATCACAATCCCAGACTTTCACCTCCATTACAAAGCGGTAATCATCAAGACAGTATAGTATTGGCACAAAAACAGACACATAGACCAGTGGAATAGAATAGAGAACCCAGAAATGGACCCCCGAGCATATGGCCAACTAAACTTTGACAAAGCAGGAAAGAGTATTCAAAGGAAAAAAGACAGCCTCTTTAACAAATGGTGCTGGGAGAACTGGACAGCAACATGCAGAAGAATGAAAATAGACCACTTCCTTACACCACTCACAAAAATAAACTCTAAATGGATGAGAGACCTGAATGTGAGACAGCGAACCATCAAAATCCTAAAGGAGAAAGCAGGAAAAAACCTCTTTGATGTGAGCCGCACCAATTTCTTACTCGACGCATCTCCAAAGACAAGGGAAGTAAAAGCAAAAATGAACTACAGGGACCTCATCAAGATAAAAGGCTTCTGCTCTGCAAAGGAAACAACCAAACAAACTAAAAGGCAACCAACAGAATGGGAAAAGATAATTGCAAATGACCTATCAGATAAAGGACTAGTATCTAAAGTCTATAAAGAACTTACCAAACTCCACACCCGAAAAAGGAATAATCCAGTGAAGAAATGGGCGGAACATATGAATAGTCACTTCTCCAAAGAAGACATCCAGATGGCCAACACACGTGAAACGATGCTCAATGTCACTCATCATCAGGGAAATACAAATCAAAACCACACTGAGATACCACCTCACACCGGTCAGAGTGGCTAAAATGAACAAGTAAGGAAACTATAGATGCCGGAGAGGATGTGGAGAAATGTGTACCCTCTTATACTGTTGTTGAGAATGCAAACTGGAGCAGCTGCTCTGGAGAATGGTGTGGAGGTTCCTCAAAAATGAAAATAGAACTACCCTATGACCCAGAAATAGCACTGCTAGGGATTTAGCCGAGATATACATGAGAGCTGATGCATAGTGGCACGTGTATCCCAATGTTTATAGCAGCACTTTAGACAATAGCCAAATCATGGAAAGAGACTATGTGTCCATTAACAAGAAGTGGTATATATATATATATATATATATATATATATATATATATACACAATGGATTACTACGTGGCAATGAGAAACAATGAAATCTGGCCATTTATAGCAACATGGATGGAACTGGAGGTTATTATGCTAAGTGAAATAAGTCAGTCAGAGAAAGACAGATACCATATGTTTTCATGCACAAGTGTATTTTGAGAGACCTAGCAGAAAATCATGGGGGAGAGTAAGAGGGGAATAAAAAGCCACAAAGAGGGAGAGAGACAAAACGTAAGAGACTCTTAACTACTAAGAATAAACTGAGGGTTGAGTGGGTGATCGAAGGGGGTAGAGTGGGTGATGGGCATTGAGGAAGGTACCTGTTGGGATGAGCACTGGGTGTTGTATGGAAATCAATTTGACAATAAATTATTAAAAAAAGAGAGAGAAAAAAAACTTTCTGCCTAAGATCAGGAACAATACAAATATTTTTGTTCTTGCTACTTCTATTTCTAGAACTAGAGATTCTAGGAGGTTAAATAACTCAATAGAAAAATAAATACCTTCTATAGGAAAGGAAGATTTAAAATGTATTTATTGGCAGATGACATGATCATCTATATAGATAATCTAACCAGATCTACAAAAGAAAAATCAAAAACTAAAAGGCAACCTACATAATGGGAGAAGATAATTGCAAATTACATATCTGATAAAGGTTTAGTATCCAAATCCATAAAGAACTATCAAACTCAACACCCAAAAAGCAAATAATCCAGTGAAGAAATAGGCAGAATACATGAAAAGACATTTTCCAAAGTCATGCATGGCTAACAGACACATGAAAAGGTGCTCAACATCACTCATCATCAAGGAAATAGAAATCAAAACCATGATGAGATCCCACCTCACATCTGTCAGAGTGGCTTAAATTAACAACACAAGAATCAACAGGTGTTGGTGAGGATGAGAAGAAAGGGGAACCCTCTTGCACTGCTGGTGGGAATGCAAACTGGTCTTGCCACTATGGAAAGCAGTATGGAGGTTCCTCAAAAAGTTTAAAATAGAACAACCCTATAACCCAGCAATTGCACTACTAGGTATTTACTCAAAGGACACAAAAATACTGATTCAAAGGGGGCACATGCACTCTGATGTTTATAACAGTATTATCAACAATAGCCAAAGTATGGAAAGAGCCCAAATGTCCATCTTCTAATGAATGGATAAAGAAGACGTGGTATATATATATGCAATGGAATATTACTCAGCCATCAAAAAGAATGAAATCTTGGCATTTGTAATGACGTAGATGGAGCTAGAATGTATTATGTTAAGTGAAATAAGTCAGCCAGAGAAAGACAACTACCAAATGATTTCACTCATATGTGGAATTTAAGAAACAAAACAGATAGATGAACATAGGGGAAAGAAGAAAAAAAAGTGAGGGAGGCAAACCATAGGAGACTCAACTATAGAGAAAAAAACTGAGGGTTGCTGGATGAGAGAGAGATGGGGGGTAGGATAAATGGGTGATGGCTATTAAGGAGGGCACTTAGCTGAATGTTATATGTAAGTAATGGATCACTAAATTCTACTCCTGAAACCAATATTACACTATATGTTACCTAACTAGAATGTAAATTAAAATTTTGAAAAAAAAAATAATAAAGTATGTTAACATTTTATCAGATACTCTGGTTACTTGGTTGCTAGCAGTTAGGAAAACTAGAAACCACACGGTTAGGATTCCAGTAACGGTTTTTCATGTAACCTTCAATAATTTTTAAAATATCATCTCTGGGCCTCAGGTTGCTAGTCCTTAATATCAGACTAGATAATATGCTATCTAATATTCATTCCTGTTCAATGAATGAAGATAAGCACAGGCAAATGTGCTCTATTTCTAATTATATTTAATGGTGGACACCATTTGACATTCTGTTCATCCCACCACCTCCCTTTCTGTAAGAACTGTATGTCCCCTCACTTAGGGGCCTAATAACCATATTTATACCATATGATCTTTCCCACCCACCCATAGATAATCAGATCCTGGGCTGACATATGGTCCAAAGTGGATCAATCAGAATTGGGAATTGGGGATTCAGAAATGCAGTCTCTGGTTGCCTGAATTTAGAATATAAAAATTGGGAGCTGTAGGGTAAGCCATATTTGGCTATGTGCTGACAGAGTGAGAAAAATAAAGCAGAAGAGCTAAAAGAAACAAAGAAAAACAAGAGACCCAATGGCCCCAGGGATGGGCAGGGAGGAGAGAAAGAAAGAGGAAAGATCCCTTAGTCATTGACAGCTTCTCATTCCTAGTTGTAATTTCTCATGTGCCTGGATTATACCTTCTGTCCTTAGGTTCCTTGAGAATCGCTAATATCTTTAATATAAAGTCCTTTTCTGTTTTCATTTAGTTTGAATTAGACCTTTATTATTTGCAACAAAAAATCCTTAATTAAGACAGGCACAATTGGGTCAGTAGTCAACAAGAACAAAAAATTATACACAAAGTTCTAGACATCTTTTGCAAAGCATCCTTGCATCAGTTTCATTGCATACTTAGATTAATCACTAGTTAGAAAATTCATTAAGCAAGATATTTCATTCAATAGCCTTTAGTTAACTGAGTCTCTGGGACTACCTAGATTAGAAACATTCATATCCAAATGCAAACATAAAAATTTCCTTCCTAAATCAATTGATTTTACTACACTAAGATTTTAAATATTTTCTAAGTTTCAGCTCCTCTCTCTTAGCAAAGACAACTAAGAATTAAATAGAATTCATTAATTCCTATTCATTGTACATTTAGCTATGAGAAAATTGTTACAAAAATACTCAGTCCCTCTTCCTCTCATCTATAATAGCAAAGGGGGTGGGAGATGGCGAGTTCTAATTAGTTAAAAATTCCAGGGAGCTAAATTTTTATTCTAGTTGATCTAATAACCTCTGTGTTATTGCTTCCTTTGCTCTTACTCCTAAAGTCTATCAGTGGAGAGCAATGTGCTACACAGTAGAGGCAAATTATCATTACTGCAAAAGGCATGAAATGAAGAACTAGTTTTTCCCCTCCCAAAAGAGCATCAATAGTAAATAACAAGTCTCTAGCAACCCTACTATTAGGTATAATTGTGCTATGTCTAGGTTAACTTTCACATTTATTCTGATTTCTTGTTAGAAGAATTTCATTCCATGATATCGGTAATTCTGGTTTTTACAACTTTTTGTATCATCGAATAAATGGAACAAAGCTATATCAATATGCATGCATGCATTATATGATTACTAATTCAAAACTAGAGAAAGTTTTACTACTTTCAGAGCTGTTAGAACACCATTTACATATTAAGACTACTGAGTGTAACTTCCAATGCACACTTACTTCACTTTCTTACTCTGATGAAATGATAAGAATTTAAGTGCACAGTATTTACATGCAAATAATATTGCTACTACAGGTTTTAAAACATCTAAGAGCAGTTCATCATAACTATTGTCCCAATTTTGCTTACACTATTAACTGATATTCAAACTCCTTTTCCTGTCAACAGCCCAATGTAATTAATAACCTAAGCCTCATATGCTTAACACAGCACTTACTATACAGTGTTTTTTTTTTTTTTATTTTGGCGGGACAGAGGCAGAAGGAGAGAGAGACAGAAAGACAGAAAGAGAGAATCTTAAGCAAGCTCCATGCTTAGCACAGAGCCCGATGTGGGGCTTGATCCCATAACCCTTGGGATCATGACCTGAGCTGAAATCAAGAGTCGGTCTCTTAACTGACTGAGCAACCCAAGCACCCCAAGAAGACATTTTTAAATACATAAAACCTAGTGGTTCCTACCTTCATTCACTTATTTAAATTCAATAAAAATAATTTAAACTGATTTTGTTAGAGGCAGTTAGGTTCTAATAGGGGGCCTGGAGGCCAGCAAACAGGAAGCCATGGCCAGCTATCTAGAAAGTCAGAAGACTATTCTGGCAGCACTCCAAAACAAAGCCACAAGAAGCTGGATCAAACCAGACAGGCCCAAGATGGCTAACAAAGTAGACCCACTCCTAACCAAATAAGAAAAGGCCTGAAACCCTGCTTCCAAGAAAAATCCCTTCCCCAAGTAATGAATATTCCGTCACCTTGTTAACAACTGCAGACAAAAGATGGAAACCTAAACCCTAGGCTGCAGTTCTCATTCTCTCTCGAGCTCACCCACTCTCACATCTTGAGAGTACACTTTTCCTTTAATAAATTTTCCCACCTGTGTCCATTGTCCACTGTTTTGTGTCTGTCCTTGAATTCTTTCTCCTGACGAGGTCAACAGCCTTTGGCAACATCTTTGGAACAGGCTAGATCAAGGCATCAGGGCCTGGGGTCTCCCCAGTTCACCTAGCAACAGTTTCACAGCCAGTAAAGAAGCTCTGACATTTCCTAACCTCTGGTAGGGCTTTCTGCTTCTTCTATGGAGTACAATCCATCACCAGCATGGGTTTGGCACTCTACAGCAATTTTTTTTAGCATAATTCTTACACCCACACTATAACAAATTTTTATTAGTGGAGCCTGAATTAAGGAAATTTTGTTGTACTATCATTTGGATCCCACTAATCTAAAATTTGAGATAATACAAACAGGGGCTGAGATTAAATTGATCTTAGTATTTCTTATGAACAAAGAGTTTGCAAAGCAAATTAATAGTGTAAACAAGAAAGTAGAGAAAATAAGTGCTTCCAGGCACATTTAAATACCTTAGAAATATTTCTTTACATATAATTGATATACTAACTACAAATCATTCTCACATATTTATTAAAGTAAGATCCTTAAGAGTTATACTTTGTTTTATACTTCTTTAATCTAGTTCTGGTTACAATATGCACAAGGAAATCATAAAAACTGTAGTACATAAAAAATATTCTAAAATTCAAAAATTCAAACTTTTTAAAGTTTATTTTTATTTACTTTGAGAGAGAGAGTAAGGTGAGGAGGGGCAGAGAGAGGGGGAGAAATAGAGAAAATCCCAAGCAGGTTCCACACTGCCAGAGTGGAGACAATGTGGGACTCAAATTCACAAACCATGAGATCATGACCCAAACCAAAATAGAGTCAGACACTTAATTGACTAAGTCACGCAGGTGCCTCAAAACTTCGACAATTTTATATCTATCCTACTGATGTTATTGCAAATTAAGAAAAAAATTAAACATATAAACCTAATATCCATTTTTCTTACAGCCCTACTTTTCCTCTTCTTCTATGGAATCACAGGTATCTAAACTTATTTGGCAGCAAAACCAATACAATCCATGATAATTAAATCTATTGATAATAAGCAAAAACAACTTGGTCAAAAATTATAGCCTTGAAAGTACATAGGAAGAGAAAAGGAATATAAGGATCTGTGTGCACATTTAGAAATTAAACTCAACAAGAATAATTAAATGCCCATCAAAAGTCAAGGAGCAACTAATAAATAAGAAGAATGGCTTATGTATGATCTCTGGAATCAAACTTATACTCACATCACACCTAATATATCAACTGATTTTCAAATTGAAAGAAAAACAGCAATTATTTTTAAATCTAGTAATTAAAATAATTGCCTAAGTTAGACATAGTATTTTAAAAGAATTTGCATTAGTCATCTTCTTGTCACTACTTCCAGTCAAATGATCCAGTTTCAAATGCAGTTTATCTGATATGGATTCAGCTTTTTTACTATGACAGAAAATCTTTCCTAAATAACATTTTTTTAAATTTTTAATTTTATTCTAAGAGACACAAGCACGGGAAGGGCAGAGAGGGGAGGACAGAGGATCTGAAGAAGGCTCTGTGCTAACAGCAGCAAACCTGATGTGGGGCTTGAACTCACAGACCACAAGATCATGACCTGAGCTGAAGTTGGACACTCAACAGACTGAGCCACCCAGATGCTTCTCCTAAATAAGTTTTTAAAAATATAAATGTATTTTATAAAATTCATGTGGGAGGGGGGTCACAGAAGTAGCTCAAAATTGCCAGTGAAAACAAACCAATATCCACATTTGTTAGGAAAAGTGGAAATGAGGTACAGAAAGTGAACATAATGAGCTAGCTATATAATTCAGGGCTTTGAAAGGTTATGGAGATACTAATAACTTAATGTACAATAGTTTTTTTTTTTCTGTTTAAAATGGAAAGTTTATTTGCTCAGTACACCGAGTAGGATGCAAGCACTGTCATGACAAATATACAGAAATATGCAGATCAACATAAAACAGTAATTTAGTTTAAATGAAGGGAAAGCTTTTTAAATGTTATGACAACATACTCCCAAGAATCTTTTCTTCAGTTAATTTAACTATACATTTCAACAAAATAAAGGATAATGGATTAAGTGGAAGTTAGCTTGCGAATTTTTCTTAAAAATAAAACTCCAACTCTATCAATCCATGCCAGCTAAACACTAGAACTAAAATTCCCAAATAAGTGCAAAAGGAGATGAAGGAGTTAGTTACCTTTTTTGCTTAAACAGTCCAGAGGAAAATGGTTACTACAAATACAGCAGGCAAACTGTTAAGACTGACCGATCGAGAACAAATGTACAATAGTTTTAATGAAGACTGTTTAAAAATATCCATTTTCCTCATTATGAATCATGTCAAAATTCAACTTCAGGTTTTCAGTTAATATATATTGCATTTTAAAAGCTACTAGAAAAATCTTGCATTTCAGTAATGAAATCTCACCATCAAATACCTGAAATGCATTTGTTATTAGGAAAAAAGGAATGAATCAGCCCATAGGGGAACTTTTGGGTGCCAACAGTCCAAAGACAGTTAACAATTTATAATATAAGATGTGATATTAAGAAAACAATAATTGTGTGTAAGTTCTTGTGAATATTACTTTAGAACTTATATGTGAATGTTTTATTTTGTTTGTATGTATCATTCTTTAAGAAAGAATTCTACTCTCCACTTTTCTTCCTACATTGAATTGGCAGTTAGTATTTTTCACTTTGTGGAAAAGCTTCCCATAAGCTTCCATGATAAAACCTAGAGATGTGCTCATCTGGGCAATTTTTCAAACCATTGATGTAATAAATATCATACTTACGAATATAATAACACTTTTGGAGTGCCTGAGTGTCTCAGTCAGTTAAGCATCCAACTTCGGCTCAGGTCATGATCTCACAGTTTGTGGATTCAAGTCCTGCATCAGGCTCTGTGCTGATAGCTCAGAGCCTGGAGCCTGCTTCACATTCTGTGTCTCCCCCCCTCCCCCTCTGCCCTTCCCTCACTCACACTCTGTCTCTCTCTCTCTCAAAAATAAATAAACATTAAAAAATATGAAAAGGTGGCGCCTGGGTGTCTCAGTCAGTTAGGCATCTGACTTTGGCTCAGGTCATGATCTCATCTTTCATAGGTTGGAGCCCTAGCTCAGAGCCTGGCACCTGCTTCAGATTCTGTGTCTCCCTCTCTCTCTGCCCTTCCCCCGCTCATACTCTGTCTCTGTCTCTCTCAAAACTAAATAAACATTGAAAAAATGTATAAAAAATAATATAATAACACTTTTTAAACTACATATTTAAAGAAAATTATAACTTATGGACACATCTTTGGTACTCAGTGTATTGCTGCTCTACCTCCAGACTCAAATAAGATACAAATATTGAGAAATTCCTAGTATATAGTAATAGAAACTGACAATTCTTTACCCTATTTCACATGCAGCCACCACTGAGATTTAGTAGCTTACCTAAGATGTTTATCTGCCTTAAGTCATAATAGTACACAGAACGTGACATACAAACTAATTTTAATTTTCTTAGCAGTTTCCCCATCATTTAAATTCGCCAGTTCTCTTTCCAAAAGATTTCCCTAATGATACCAACCTAATCAACTAAGGACATAAATGTGCAAATACTTGCTTAGCAAAGGAGACTAAACCCAACATATTCTGAATATGTTTTGCTATCTGTTAACTAAGTTAATTTCCAATGATCCAATATTCATTGAGTATGTTTGTGTGGACTATTCTGTTCTCTAACTAATAACTTGTTTATTTAGCTAATAGTTAACATTCTAAGTAGAGGATGCTCAAAACAACAATTATATTTGTCAAAATTATTAGCTACTGTGAATTAACATTTATTAGTAATAACTACAATCAGAGAAGACTATTGCTAGCAGCAAAGATACCACATGAAAGGTAGAAGGTGGTGTATAGAAGCCTCAAAGAATTTTCAAGTTTTGTTATATTGTTCTTTAGGGTAAATCTGTGAATTAATTCAAGAATTCTTTGACTTTCTGTTGGGGGGCATATCTCTCTTTTTACATAATTATAGCACATTTTCTTATTGTTATTTTCCTATACAAACAGCAACTTACAGTGATTGACTAAAACCAAGAACTCACGTAACTAATTTTCAACACAGCAGAAAGTTGTTAGCAAAGCACTAAAATAAGTTTTGTAGAGATTTGTAATTGCAGTTTAAACACTGATGCTAGCTTCCAATTATTAACACAATTATTAACACCATGCTATTAATAGCATTATATTAGAACTTTGACAGACATCAATTTGTAGGACTCTGGCATACCTCCCTTTGTTTTCAAAAAATAATAGAAATAGTAGTACTAATTAGCAGTACTAAAAACTAAGCTATCATATACTTAATGAACCAAAATTAATATTGCTTATAGAATCTCCCAATTTACCTAATCAAGAAATAGTCTTTGGAGAATATTAATAATCTAAAGTTGTACTAATCAGATCAGTCCTGTACAAAATACTTAGATTATAACTTCTTTGGAGGATAGTGAAAACATATAGGTGATAATATGTGAACTTAATACTCTATCTATATCTCCTTAGAAAAAATTTTCACCTGTCCAAAGAAATAGAATGTTTATTTTAAGTCTGACTTCTATAATGCACATTTTACCAATTATTTAATATTAATTTATTGATTTAGCATATAGTGTACCATTTAAAACTATGCCCACTACAAAGGAGTTAACTGCCACTGACAGTGCCCTTTAGGTTTATCCAGGAGAGTAATATTCAGTAAGATCAGAAAATCAAGTGCCTCACAGTTCATGCTATGCTGACTCTCCCACCTTCCAACAAAATCTATAATTCTATAAAGAATCAAATCAAGTCTGAGACAAATGCCACCCTCCAAAGCTCTTATTTTACGCTATCATTATTTTATTTCTTATTTTGTACTACACTATGTTCTAACTGTTGACCATGACCACATATATTTTTTTGTATTTCAACAATAGATAAGCAATTTAACTCCTGGGGCCTATTACTCTACTATCCTCCACACTAACACTCTGAAGCTAGGGAAAAAAGCTTGTTGAAAATCAATTAATTTAAAAAAAATACCTAATTCATTCCAGAGTTTACTGGTTAAGTGCTTTGTTGTACTTGTAAAATTAACTATTAATATTATCTTAGAATGTATTTATGACACTCTAGGTAAATACTCTCTGAGTATGTGGCAGCTTTATAACCAGATTCATTAAAATCAAATTCTAAATTGGATCCAAATTACTGCTTGGTTCTAAAAGTGTGTGAAATGAACAGCAAGTATCCACATGGTACATTTTATATCATAGTTCACACTTGACTTGATCAAGAGCTTTTCCAAAACAAAACATCTCTAACTTTGGAATCTAGCAACTAGAAGCATGTCAATTGGCAATTCACCACCACCACCACCAACAACAACAAAAACAAAGTAAAATACTCACTGAGGTCCAAGATTACTTTGTAGAGATACTAGAATTATACTATGCTTTAAACCATATCCAAAGAACCTCAAACATGAAAGCTACATTTTACCCAAAATTATTAAGTCTTGACTGATTCACTAGCTAAAGTTATCTAATCACAAATGGCATCTATATCCTTTTTAAAAATCTTTAGCCTAAAAGCATTTACCCAAAACTGAATGCTGCTTTTTTAATACTGCACTGCTTTTTTAACTCTTTCTTCTTTTTCTAATAAAAGAAACATTAAATAGCTTAAAAACTAGTAGGGAGGGAAGAGAGCCAAATAAAATAAGGAATCTATATTTCATTGTGCATGAAAGTACCTTACAATCAAAATTACTAGTTAATCTATATTCAATTCACTTTTGGAAAGGGTCAACTGTGAACTGCGATTTTTTTTTCAACAATTTGCTTTTAAAGAAACAACTTCTCTACAAAATATTGCTAATTTTCAAAAAGCACCTTACAACTTTAGATCTTCATCTAATCATCCGGTCCAAAACACCACTTCACGTCCCTCACTGCCATGTTTTTGGGAAGCAACTATTGTCAATTGCAGGATAGCCCAGGAAGAACAGATAGATCATAACACATCCTTGCTTTTACTAGGGACATTTTACTTTTCATTAGATTTACTCAAAAAGTAGTTATGTCATTCTGAATAAAGAGTAGTCAGTTCATAAAACCTGTTTCCCTGTTATCAATCGGTCACTGTCTACTTCTCTTCAAGTTTGATGCCACTTTGGAAGTCAAGTGGAGTGTGTGTTTGCTAGTTTGTTTTATTATTATTATTTAATGTAAGTACTGACTTCCTAACTCTTACATGTCAGGAGTCAGAAGCCAAGCACGCGAGTATCAAGAAAACTGAAAAGGGGCCAGGCCATCTGCCGTTCAAGCTTTGAGGTATGGAGAGACAGCAGTCTGAGAAATGGCTCTTGAGCTTTTGGAGAGCAAGAGAAAAGGGGTGAGAACGGTATTGGGAAAGTCTGTCCTGCAATCAAGGAACAAGCTGCGTGATTGTACGTAGAATTATCAGCATCTATGGCACCTAGGAAGCAAAGCCAGGCCTTAAGCCACTCATTCCTGGATGCCGAGGTTGAGACCAGAGAGTGGTGATTTTTAGAAGGAAAACTACCTCGAAGGGAATACGGAGCCGCGAGCAGATGTAGGAGAGGCGTTAGAAGCTTTTGCAGGAAAAAGCGCGTTGGCCGCCGCTCGGAGCCCCGGAGGCCGGAAAGGCGCCCCAGCACCCTGAGAGTGCGGTACCACTACTCACCCCTACTCTCCTACGGTCCCCGTCGTCGCCCTGCTGGACAAAGCCCCTGCAAGGGGAGCCCCTCCCCCGCCCGCCGCCAAGGGTGGGCTCTGCGGGCGAGAGGAGATGGCGGCGCAGGTGTCCGTGAGCCGGTGCCAGAGACGCGCCCAGGAGGAGCTAGCTGGGTGCAAAGGCGGCAGCCTGGTGCCTTGCGCTCCCTGGCGCCGCCAACTTCACCACCATCGACGTGGAGGGGCCTGAGGAAGCACTGGGGGAGAGGCCCTCGCCCAGCGGCCAGTATCTTCCTGGGATACTAGGCCAGAGCTCCGGCGGGACAGCCGCCCCCGGCCCCCTCAGCGACCCGACCCCCAGGCCTGATTCCCGTCCCTCAGACCCCGCGGCCACAGAGTAGCGGCGGCTCCCTCTCGGGGCCGTGGTCGCAGCTGCATCCTCGTGCTCCTCCTCTGGCGCCGCTGCCTACACACACACAACCCCGGCGCGGTTAGAGCAACTGCGCCCAGACTGCCGTCGCCTAGCAACCGCGCGCATGCGCCCCACCCCCGCCGGCGACCGCAGCCACCGCTGGCGATTCTGTCCCGGCTCAGTTCACGACCTACAAAAAGTACGTAAAATCTCACTTCCAGAGCGCACTTCCTAGACCCTGGATGGAGCGACGTCAAGGTGATGTGAGCAGAGGTGCAGATGCTCTGCAAATGGAAGAGACTAGAGGACTTAGGGTGTGACAATTTCCCGACTCCTGGACAGGAATCTCGGTGGTTGAGAGTGACAGTCAAACGACCTCCTAACTTATTATTTAGTCTTGCCTTCTCCAATCCATTCTTACTTAACAAGGGCTTTCAGAGGAATTTTCTAAATAACCTCTCCGACCATGTCACTCATCTGCATAACTCTAGTGGTTAAGGGACAGCCCCCTTAATAGGGCCTAACAGTTCTAGAGTAGTGCAACAGCATTGTCTTTGGTCTCCCTGCCTTTAGACTTGTCTTTCTACAGTCCGTTCACATACTTCCATCAGAGTGATCTTTGTAAAACATAAATCTATTCTCACTTCCCTCTGGTTTGGAGAAGGGCTTTGGAGTTAGAGCCAGTTTTGAATTTCTGCCCCTACACTGAGTCTGTTTCCTAGAGCCAGGATACTTTACTTCTCTGAATTTGTTTCCTCATTTGTAAAATGGGGATTGTTATAGTACCTACAGAGTAGTTAGGATTAAATGAGAGACTGCATGTAAAGCACTTAACATACACAACTTGCACTTAACATACACAACTTACTCTGGCACCAGAATAAGCACTCAATAAAAATTAGAGCTATTTTTAAGTTGATCTTATTGCCTGTAATAAAGGTTGAAGCATAAACTCCCTAACTTAGTATTCAAGGTCCCCTAAGATCTTACCTTTATTTTTCTAGCTCTAGTTCTTTTCCATTTCCCTTTGGGCACCTAGCCCCAAACCAGTCCTTGCAGTTTTTGAGATACATCTAGATCTATAAAGTTCGTAGATATATTTTCCCAAGGTTCATCTGGGAAAGAATTCTATGAAATCCCTCCAATTAATAAACATGTAAATGATCTTTCCCAAAATACACATGCTAATTTTTAAATATTGACACGGAGAATTGACACATACATAGTGATTGTTTACAAATTTGTGTGATTTTTCTAGAGGCTTATTTACTCGATCTTTTGAAATGAGGCTTAGTTTCTATAATGTATAGTGACAAAAATATGTCACCAATTTTGAACTTAATACAATGCATAAACATATTTACAAACATCATGGGCCCTCCTGTATGTTTATTTAATAAAAGCGGAAGTGTAAAAACACCTGTACCATGTGTAGGAAGTCTAAGAAGCCTTAGAACTGCTGTGGAAATATTAGTGAAAAGCTCAAATGGAATATAAAACTAAAATGAAGGGCATCTTGTGCCTTGTGGTTAAGCGTCCAACTTTGGCTCAGGTCATGATCTCAAGGATAGTGAATCTCAAGCCTTTTGGGCTCAGGGCTGACAGCGCAGAGCCTGGAGCCTGCTTTGGAACCTGTGTCTCCCTCTCTCTCTGCCCCTCCCCTGCTCATGCTCTGTCTCTCTCCCTCTCTCTCAAAAATAAATAAACATTAAAAAATTAAAACTAAAATGAAGCTTTGAAAACCAGGCTGCCAGAAAATATTGAAAATGGAGAACAATTGTTGTTCAATTGTTCAAAGGTGAAAAAGACTAATTAAATAGAAGTATCAGATGAAAATAATCAATAATCTGTGATCGACAAGCAAGATCAAAACATAAGGAATATATATTACCACTGCGAATATGGCGGTGAGCTTGGACAGACTTCTTACCCAGATCATACCTTTCCTTCCATAAGATACAAACATGCCTTTCATGTTCAAAGTAAAACAATTTATTAGTTTTGAGCCTTTTCCAAGGATCATCAGCAACTCAAAGGGACAGACTTCTAACAAAATTTGCTTAAGTCTTCTAAAATCTGTATTTAGTGATATAAAACTTGTATTTTCTGTACACTTATTGAACTCATTACATTCTATAGTGAAACAGAGGAATAAATATATAAAATTCTACTAGTCACTAATTCTTCCTTTTTTACATATAGAATTGTCACTGCTGCACTTAAACTCCTTCAATATTTTTCCTTGTGTTTCAATATAAAATCTGAGCTCCTTTGCACATGTCAGTGTATCTGCCTCTACTATGTTAGCAAAGTAAAACACTGTCAACAAATAGAAACCTATCCACATCAAATGGAAAGAAGAAAAAAACACTTATTATTGAGTAAGCACAGCACAGCACAGTGCATGCATACAAGTAGTTTTAGATAGACTATAAAGTCAGGATAAAATTCCACACAACTTATAGAGTAAAGCAAATTACAAAATTTACTTGAAAATTGTAGTGGCTATTTGTTTAGTTAATTGACTTCCTCCAAAAGAATAACAAAACATCTCATATTTCCACAGAAGACACTTTGAATCTTCCTGGAAGTCGAATGATTACAACTGGAGATAGGCTCCCACATTATCTCTGTAGATATGTCTTTATATTTCAGAGGGGAATATGGCTCCTGAAATTGAAAAACTGTATACATTCTAAAACTGGATACTGAGCCTTTATAGTACCTGGAAAGATTTATCTGCATTCCAAAAGTTAGAGAAAGGATACACACCCACTGTGCCCCCACCAAAGAGGCATATTAAGTGGAAGGGAAGAAATAGTTTTTCTCTTTACTCACCTTTATTTATCTTTATAATTCAGTGAGTTCTTCAAAAACAGAACTCTGTGCTCACACTAGATGACATCTAGTAAATCATGAGGAAGTCTTTCTTAAATAAAAAAGTCACAGAAGAGGTGACATTGTTCTGGGTGTTGACAGATGAGTAGGAATTTTCCAGAAGGAAATAGAATATTCCATGTGAATAAAAAAGTCTGTTCAAAGGCCCAGAAAATGTGAAAGCCCATGGTATGTTCAGTGAAAGTAGAAAATTTGGATTTACACATAGTATATCTGAATTTAGGGGCTGAGCAGCCTAAGGGTGCAATGGAGTACAAAAACATAGGTTGGGTGGAAGATTGAGAAATGCCTTTGATACCATGCCAGAGTTTGGAAAAGGTTTATATCTAATAAATAAATAGGGAAATATACTAATACTTGTTTGAGGATCTGGCACAAATATTAAACAGTGTCCCAACCCCAAAGAGCTTATAATCCATTGGATGCAAAAGACAAGATAACAAATAATTAACATAAGTGAGATACCATAAGTTGACAGGATTGTGGATAGACTTTGGATAAAGTTTCTGAGAAAGCTCCTTGGATGATTTCATCTCGACCTATAGTGTAAAGGGTGTCCATAATTGGAGTAACTCCTGGAATTTCAAATAATTGAACCCTGTGTGTCTATATGCTGTAGTTCTCCCCCTCTTTGTTCCCTGTTTCCATTCTGGCTCTGCTGAAGAAAATCACTCTGACCTTTTAATGCAAATTGATATTACCACAGATTTAATTTCTCATCTTACCACTTGGCACCACTTGAAAATCTTTTCACTTTTTTCTTGGTCAGTCCCTCTCCAATTCTCCTCAGCTATTATTCCAAATGTTAACCATTCTCCACTCTTACTCATGATTTCATCACTCACCCATCAAACCTACCATCGAACTGATTACTTCATCACCTACCTTCCTTAAAAAAAATGAAGTTATCAGGCTTTCTTCTCACTTACAATCTGTATCTGCTCCCATACTCTACTTTGATCCCTTCACCTTATATAGACTGTGTAAAACTAAATTTTCCATCTGAGATCCTGATCCTTGTCTCACCCAGTCTTTCAGAGATCTTGCTCAATAGAGCAAGGTTTTCTGTCTTCAATATCTTACACCTCTCATCCTCACACACTGCCCTATTCCCCACAGCCTATAAACATCCTCAAATCTTTTCCATCCTTAAAATAAACACTTTCCTTTATCCTGGAGACTCCTCTAGTTTCCTTGAAGGGTTGACTGTTATCACCTTTCCTTTTCACACACAGGTCTCAAAAGTGGATATCTACATTTACTGCCTTTATTCCTTCACTTCCCATTTACCTTTCAACCACTGTAATAAGGATTTTACCTATACTTCTCCACTAAAACCTCATTTGTTAAGAACACCATTTACTGATAAATTTCTCTTTTTAATGGACACTTTTAACCCCTTTCTTATTGGATCTTACTGCCACATATAATAGTGTTGATTACTTCAGTTTGCTTGAAATTCTCTGCTCACTTGACCTTCAGACATATAGTTTCCTTGCTCTTTTCCTTACTTTTTAGATTTTACATTTATGTAACTTTCATGGATTCCTCTTAAATATGTATGTTTTCCAATGGCTCTGTCCATGGCCTGGTTCCACACTCTCTTACCTATACATGGATGACTTCCAAACCTATGTTGATAGTTCACACCTGCCTCCTGATATATAGATAAGTAGACACCCTTATCTGGATGACCCCAAACAATTTAAATTTATTTTATGTATGTGTGTGTGTGTCTGTCTATAACCTATCCATAGATTAGGGAGAAATGTGTCTTTTTCTATCTTAAATAAGGCAAAATGAAATTATGCCTGCACATCACCCAGATTTCTGCCCATCGTAAGTAAAGGAAAAGGACCAGTGGCGGGCGAGATAAAAAACTTCCCCTATCACTTGGAAATTTCAATTGTCAGTTACTTCTTCCAGGGGCTCAGATGTCTGCTTATGGGCAAGATTCCGCTGAGGTTTGCTTCCAGGGCCTGAATGATCGATGCTAGCTCTACCTCAAGAAGATTGGAAGGATTGTGGGTAATATCTAGATCTTGTTTTGTATTCAACAGTGAATAAAGAGCAAAAGTTTACTTCACCTACCCCATCTAATTAAATCAATATACCCTGTTGATTCTATCTCCTAAATATTTCTCATATCCATATTTACTTTATACTTCCCCTGCCACCAGTTTTGCCTCAGTTTAGACCCTCAACATTTCTTTCAGGACTATTTCAACAACTTTCTAATTGGGCTCCTTGTCTTCATTCTTAACTCTCCTCCAAACCATCTTTGGCTCTGCTCCTTTTTTTTTTTTTTTTTTTTTTTTTTTTTTTTTTATAATAGTTTATTTTCAAATTGGTTTACATATAACACCCAGTGTTCATCCCAACACGTGCCCTCTTTAATGCCCATCACCCCCTCTCCCCCCTCCCTCATCCCCCTCACCCTCAGTTTTTTCTTAGTCTTTGAGAGTCTCTTATGTTTTATCTCCCTCCCTCTCTATGTCTTTTTTTTCTTTCCCCTCTTCCCCTCCCCCTGGTTTTTGCTTAGTTTCACAAAGTCCACCTATTCGTGGAAACATATGGTATCTGTCTTTTTCTGACTGACTTATTTCACTTAACATAATACCCTCCAGTTCCATCCATGTTGCTACACATGGCCAGATTTCATTTTTTCTCATTGCCACGTAGTAGTCCATTGTATATAAGTACCATAACTTCTTTATCCATTCGTCAGTTGATGGGCACTTGGTCTCTTTCCATGATTTGGCTATTGTCGAAAGTGCTGCTATGAACATTGGGGTACACGTGCTCCTATGCATCAGCATTCCTGTGTCTCTTGGGTAGATTCCTAGCAGGGCTATTGCTGGGTCATAGGGTAGCTCTATTTTCATTTTTTTGAGGAACCTCCACACCGTTTTCCAGAGTGGCTGCACCAGTTTGCATTCCCACCAACAGTGTAGGAGGGTGCCTACTTCTCCACATCCTCGCCAGCATCTATAGTTTCCTGATTTGTTCATTTTAGCCACTCTGACTGGTGTGAGGTGGTATCTCAGTGTAGTTTTGATTTGTATTTCCCTGATGATGAGTGACATTGAGCATCGTTTCATGTGTCTGTTGGCCATCTGAATGTCCCCTTTGGAGAAGTGTCTATTCATATCTTCCGCCCATTTCTTCACTGGGTTGTTTGTTTTTCGGGTTTGGAGTTTGGTAAGTTCTTTATAAATTTTAGATATTAGTCCTTTATCCGATATGTCATTTGCGATGATCTTTTCCCATTCCGTTGGTTGCCTATTCGTTTTGTTGGTTGTTTCTTTTGCCGTGCAGAAGCTTTTTATCTTGATGAGGTCCCAATAGTTCATCTTTGCTTTTAATTCTCTTGCCTTTGGAGACGTGTCGAGTAAGAAATTTGTGCATCTTAGGTCAAAGAGGCTTTTTCCTGTTTTCTCCTCTAGGATTTTGACGGTTTCCTGTCTCACATTCAGATCTTTTATCCATTTAGAATTTATTTTTGTGAGTGGTGTAAGAAAGTGGTCTAGTTTCATTCTTTTGCATGTTGCTGTCCAATTCTCCCAGCACCATTTGTTAAAAAGGCTGTCTTTTTTCCATTGGATACATTTTCCCGCTTTGTCAAAGATTAGTTGGCCATATACTTGCGGGTCCATTTCTGAGTTTTCTATTCTATTCCATTGGTCTATGTGTCTGTTTTTGTGCCAATACCATACAGTCTTGATGACCACCGCTTTGTAGTAGAGGTTAAAGTCTGGGATTGTGATGCCTCCCACCTTGGTTTTATTCTTCAGTATTACTTTGGCTATTCGCGGTCTTTTGTGGTTCCATACAAATTTTAGGATTGTTTGCTCTAGCTTTGAGAAGAATGCTGGTGCAATTTTGATTGGGATTGCATTGAATGTGTAGATTGCTTTGGGTAGTATTGCCATTTTGACAATATTTATTCTTCCAATCCATGAGCATGGGATGTTTTTCCATTTCCTTGTGTCTTCCTCAATTTCCTTCATAAGTTTTTTATAGTTTTCAGTGTAGAGGTCTTTCACATCTTTGGTTAGGTTTATTCCTAAGTATTTTATGGTTTTTGGTGCAATTGTGAAAGGGATTAGCTTCTTTATTTCTCTTTCTGCTGCTTCATTGTTGGTGTATAGAAATGCCACCGATTTCTGTACATTGATTTTGTATCCTGCAACTTTGCTGAAATCATGAATCAGTTCTAGTAGGCTTTTGGTGGATTCTGTCGGGTTTTCCATGTAAAGTATCATGTCATCTGCAAAAAGTGAAAGTTTGACTTCTTCCTTGCCAATCTTGATGCCTTTTATTTTGTTTTGTTGTCTGATTGCTGATGCTAAGACTTCCAGCACTATGTTAAATAGCAGTGGCGAGAGTGGACACCCCTGTCGTGTTCCTGATCTCAGGGGGAAGTCTTTCAGTTTTTCCCCATTGAGGATGATATGAGCTGTGGGCTTTTCATATATGGCTTTTATGATGTTTAAGTATGTTCCTTCTATCCCGACTTTCTCGAGAGTTTTTATTAAGAAAGGATGCTGTATTTTGTCAAATGCTTTTTCTGCATCTATTGACAGGATCATATGGTTCTTATCTTTTCTTTTGTTGATGTGATGTATCACGTTGATTGATTTGCGAATATTGAACCAGCCCTGCAACCCAGGGATGAATCCTACTTGATCATGGTGGATAATTCTCTTTATATGCTGTTGGATTCGATTTGCTAGTATCTTGTTGAGAATTTTTGCATCCATATTCATCAGGGATATTGGCCTGTAATTTTCTTTCTTTGCTGGGTCTCTATCTGGTTTGGGAATCAAAGTGATGCTGGCTTCATAGAATGAGTCCGGGAGTTTTCCTTCCGTTTCAATTTTTTGGAACAGCTTGAGGAGGATAGGAATTAACTCTGTTTTAAATGTCTGGTAAAATTCCGCAGGAAAGCCATCTGGTCCAGGGCTTTTATTTGCTGGGAGGTTTTTAATAACGGATTCTATTTCTTCACTAGTTATGGGTCTGTTCAAATTTTCTATTTCTTCCCGTTTGAGTTTTGGTAGTGTGTGGCTATTTAGGAAGCTGTCCATTTCTTCCAGATTGCCAAGTTTGGTGGCATATAATTTTTCATAGTATTCTCTGATGATTGCTTGTATCTCTGAGGGATTGGTTGTAATTTCTCCCTTTTCATTCACGATTTTATTTATTTGAGTTCTCTCTCTTTTCTTTTTGAGAAGCCTGGCTAGAGGTTTGTCTATTTTGTTTATTTTTTCAAAGAACCAGCTTTTGGTTTCATTGATCTGTTCCACTACCTTTTCTGTCTCCATATGGTTAATTTGAGCTCTGATCTTTGTTATTTCTCTCTTTCTGCTGGGCTTGGGTTGTTTTAGTTGATCTGCTTCTAGTTCCTTTAGGCGTGCTGTTAGAATTTGTGTTATTGATTTTTCTTGTTTCTTGAGATGGGCCTGGATTGCAATATATTTCCCTCTCAGGACTGCCTTTGCTGCATCCCAGAGCGTTTGGATTGTTGTATTTTCATTTTCATTTGTTTCCATATATTTTTTAATTTCTTCTCTGATGGCTTGGTTGACCCAGTCATCTTTTAGTAGGTTATTTCTTAGCCGCCATGTTCTTGAATATTTTCCAGGCTTTCTCCTGTGGTTGATTTCAAGTTTCAAAGCATTGTGGTCTGACACTGTACACGGTATGATCTCAATTCTTTTATATTTATTCAGAGCTTCCCTGTGCCCCAGAATGTGGTCTATCTTGGAAAATGTGCCGTGTGCAGATGAGAAGAACGTAAATTCCTTTGCTTCTGGATGAAGGACCCTAAAGATGTCTGTGAGGCCCATCTGTCCTAATGTGTCATTCAGGGCTATTGTTTCTGCGGAGATTTTCTGTTTTGTTGATCTATCCAATGCTGAGAGTGGAGTGTTGAGATCCCCTACTATTAGGACATTTTTATCGATGAGGTTGCTAATGTTTGTAATTAGTTGTTTTACAAATTTGGGTGCCCCTGAATTCGGTGCGTAGATATTTACAATTGTTAGCTCTTCCTGCTGGATGGTTCCTGAGACTATTATATAATGTCCTTCCTCATCTCTTATTACATCGTTCATTTTAAAGTCTAATTTGTCTGATATAAGTGTGGCTACTCCGGCTTTCTTCTGACTTCCAGTAGCATGGTAGATAGTTCTCCATCCCCTCACTTTCAATCTGAAGGTGTCTTCAGGTTTAAGATGAGTTTCTTGAAGACAGCAAATAGATGGGTCTTGTTTTTTAATCCATTCTGTTATCCTGTGTCTTTTGATTGGCGCATTTAGTCCATTTACATTCAGTATTAATATTGAAAAATATGGGCTTACAGTCACTGTATTATCTGTAAGTTTCATGTTTGTAAGGCTGTCTCTGGTAGTTTGTGTTCTTTGCCTCCTTATTTTCATAGAATGCCCCTCAGGATCTCTTGCAGTGCTGGCTTATTTGTGATAAATTCTTTCAGTTTTTGTTTGTTGGGAAAAACCTTGATCTCTCCTTCTATTCTGAATGACAGGCTAGCCGGATACAGAATTCTTGGTTGCATGTCCTTCTTGCTCATCACATTGAAGATATCCTGCCATTCCTTTCTAGCTTGCCAAGTTTCCGTAGATAAGTCTGCTACTACCCTTATAGGTCTCCCTTTGTATGTTAGGGTTCTTTTGTCCCTAGCTGCTTTCAGGATTCTCTCCCTATCTTTGTATTTTGCCAGCTTCACTATGATGTGCCGTGCAGAAGGTCTATTCAAGTTACGTCTGAGGGGAGTTCTCTGTGCCTCTTGGATTTCCATGCCCGTTTCCTTTCTCATGTTGAGGAAGTTCTCAGCAATGATTTGTTCCAGAACCCCTTCGACTCCTTTCTCTCTCTCTTCTTCCTCTGGAACTCCTATGATACGGATATTGTTTCTTTTGAGTGCATCGCTCAGCTCTCGAATTCTCCTTTCCTGTTCCTGGATCAGCTTCTCTCTCTTTTTATCTGCTTCCTCTTTTTCAATGATTTTGTCTTCTAAGGCACTAACTCTTTCCTCTACCTCTTCAATCCGTGCTGTGGCTGCTTCCAGTTTCCCCTGTATTTCTTCCAATGTCTTCTTTAATTCTTCTTGACCGTTTTTAAGGTCTTTGAACTTTGCCTCGTGGGACTCCTTGCATTCATCTAAGCTTTTTTCAAGGCCAGCAATTAGTTTTATGATTAACATTCTATATTCAAGTTCTGTTATGTTGCTTATATCTGTTTTCATTAATTCTTGAGCTGTCACTACTTCTTGTAGACTCTTTTGAGGAGAGTTCTTCCGTCTCGTCATTTTGGCTGGATGTGTTATGGGTTGTTTCTTGAAGTTGCCCTGGAAAGGAAAACTGACAGACACACAGAACACAGAAATACTCAAACGTACCGACAAATGGTCCAGACAAGCAGTTCACAACAGAAAAAAATAACAAGTGACTCTCTGAGGGCAATGTCCTGAAGTAACCGCTACACGTTAAGGACAGGGTATGTAGTGTGCTGGTGGCAGAGCATATATAGACAGAATAATGACTGGTGCAGGGAGAAGAAGGAAATGGACTTTGCCCAGGTAGAGCGACTAAAGGGTTTAATCCAGACTGATAGAAATCAGAATAAGGACAGGTGCGAGGGAAAAGGAATAAAGATCGATGTCGTCTAGATGAACTTATACGGCCTGGTTATTCCAGAAAAAGGGCAATGTAATGATTTAATCACTGTTCGCCCTTTATTCAATATCACAGAGCTCAACCTGGCTCTGCTCCTTTAATGAGTTATCTAAAATGCAAATCTTAACAAATTCCTCCCTGATTAAAAATATTCGAACTACTCCACGGTGCCTGATGAATTCACTTAAAGCTACATAATCCTCTTTATAACTTGTCTCTTCTCCAGCCTCATCTCCTACCATTCTCTGCATTCTATCTCATGCTCTGAAATATATTGTTTGCAATTCTTCTTTGATAAACATACCCCTTTTTCTGGGAGTTTCACCTGCCACCAACTCCACCACAATGTTATTGTAGAAATTTTCATGTTATGGGGTGCCTGGGTGGCTCAGTCGGTTAAGCGCCGACTTCAGCTCAGGTCATGAACTTGTGGTCTGTGAGTTCGAGTCCCGGGTCGGGCTCTGTGCTGATGGCTCAGAGCCTGGAGCCTGCTTCGGATTCTGTGTCTCCCACTCTCTCTGACTTTCCCCTGCTCACGCTCTGTCTCTATGTCTCTCAAAAATAAATAAATGTTTAAAAAAAAAAGAAATTTTCATGTTATGTTACTGATTGGCCTCAGTTGACCAATCTAGGTCTATTGTAGCCCTTCCTCAGAAATTTGGAATCTAGACTGAGATTTCAGCCCACTTTGGCTCTTTTCTTATGCTAAGTAGTGTACATTTCAGAGCTGTTGGCAGCAGCCATTTATATGCCATATGGTCTGGGAAAGAGGAAAAGCTGGTCTGCTGTGAAACATAAAGTAGATATACAGAGAGATGTAGAGATGAGAAAGAGAAACTCCAGATAGCAATTGAGTCCCTAGCTCCAGCTTATTCTTTTAAGCTCATCTGCCTTATTCTTGAGTTCCATAAGACACTCATGCTAAATTTATTTTATTACTCAAGCTAGTTTGAATTGAATTTCTCTTTCTTGAAAAAAAAACATCCTGTTCTCCCATATCATGTTCTTTAACACTCATGTCTTTGCTTATTTTTCCCTTTAACGGGAAAACTATACTTCCCCTCAAAACACTTTTACCTGAATA
The DNA here is from genome assembly GCA_030068075.1 of Paguma larvata. Taxonomy (NCBI): domain Eukaryota; kingdom Metazoa; phylum Chordata; class Mammalia; order Carnivora; family Viverridae; genus Paguma; species Paguma larvata. Next base: position 48,474,533 of record CM057830.1, on the reverse strand, counting down.
ATTCCTATTTTTACAGAGAAAGTAGGACTCGGGCCCTCCACCTGTATCAGGAAGGTACTCTACACTTTATTCATTCTTCTCAAGAAAAGGGAATAGCGATATTATAGGTCAGATGTCATGACCATGATTGGATCAGACTTAATACCAGGTGGGATAATTGTCTGCAAATAAGTCCCATCCTCATGCATAGTTCTTTTCTTATTCTTCCCATATCTTTGTTGTGGATATTGTAAGACAGCCAGAGCCTACTCTACTTATTTATTTATTTGTTTGTTTGTTTAAATTCAAGTTAGTTAATATACAGTGTAGTATTGGTTTTAGGAGTAGAACCCAGTGATTCATAACTTACATATAATACCCAGTACTCATCCCAACAAGTACCCTCCTTAATGTCCATCACCTGTTTAGCCCATCCCACCCACACCTCCGCTCCAACAACCCTCAGTTGCCGTTCTCTGTATTTAAGAGTATCTTATGGTTTGCCTCCCTCTCTGTTTTTATCTTATTCCTTTCCTTCCCCTACATTCATCTGTTGTGTTTCTTAAATTCCACATCTGAATGAAATCATATATTTGTCTTTCTCTGACTGACTTATTTCACTTAGCATAATAAACTCTAGTTCCATCCAAGTTATTGCAAATGGCAAGATTTCATTATTTTTGATCACCGAGTAATATTCCACTGCATGTATGTATGTGTGTGTGTATATATACACACACATATATATATATATCACATCTTCTTTATCCATTCATCAGTTAGCGGATATTTGGGCTCTTTCCATAATTTGCCTATTGTTGATAGCACTGCTATAAACTTTGGAGTGCCTATACCCCTTCGAACCAGCATTTTTGCATCCTTTGGATAAGTACCTAGTAGTGCAATTGCTGGGTCATAGGGTAGTTCTATTTTTAACTTCTTGAAGAACCTCCATACTGTTTTCCAGAGTGGCTGCATCAGTTTGCAGAGCTTACTTTATAGCAGCTCCAGCTGTGTGCACTCTCTCTCTCTCTCTCTCCTGGCATTAATTAATATTCCTGTGACTTGTGGCTGGCCAAAGAATAGTAACATTTTGATTTGAACTTGGGAACAAGAGTGCCATTAGAGAACCTAACATAGATTTTAAATGAGCCACATTTTATCCATGCTTTCCCATCTCTCTACACCAGGAAATATTTTGTGCAGCCCCTATATTTAGCACAGTTGCACAGTTGCAACTCATATAAGAATGAAAAGAGATTCTGCCTTAAAGTAGGACATCTTTTGGGAAATGTAGACTGAAGAGACAGCTGCACTTCTGTTGAAGCTCCATTAGAAAGCAGAGTCCCTCACAGAGAAAGAAAAGTTCTCCTTATGGCTAGCTAGCAAAGGACCCCTTATATAGAAAGAATTTTGGTGCACATGCTTTTAGGCATTGATTGAAGAGGTAGTACCTTGCTCTCCTCACCTCCCACCCCAACTTGTCTCTCATTTGGAGCTAAATAATGGTATATTTTTCCAAGACAAGTCACATCCTACCATGGTATGAAAAAGATAGTAGAAGAGATTTTGTGTTTCTATTTAGGTAACCAAAGCCTGGGAAATCTAAAAGCTGAGAGAAAACAATACTGACATAGATCCATGCTTGAGAAGTGCCAAAAGCAGCAACTCAGAGGTTGTTACAAGACTTTTAGAAAATAAATATTGAAGCTCACTTAGTCTCTTGACAGACAATTTCTCACACAATGTTTTTATTTTATGGTTATAGGCACTGCACTATTACCACAAATTGTCAGGCACACAGATAAAGTTTAAAACTAGATTTGGGGTTTTTATCTGTTCACCCTCTATTCTCATTCCTCAAGCAACGGGACTGGTAATAGTAAATGGGAACACTATTTTTGCTTAGGATTGTCATTGGTCAAGATTGTCATTGGTCATACATTTTATGAGTATGGGACTGAAATTTGAGAAAAGTGAAACTCAAAGGAGACTTGGAGTTGTATGGATCCAATTTCAAAAGTGTTAGAAAAGTTATAATCCCAGTGAAATGGAGCCAAGTCTGTAGCTGCTGAAGGAAGCCAGACTCCAACCAGGCATCTGGATGACACCTCCTTTGGCTGAGATAAAGAAAAATTAAAAATTGGGGAGAAGATAACTTTTGGCTTTAATTTCTTTACGGAATTAATTTCTACAAAAGAAGTAGTTTTCCATGTGGGAGTCTATGTGGAAACTCAATCTTTGAGGAGTTTTATATTGTTCAAATGCAAGATATTATATTGCTAGGCTAGTGCTGCATTATCTGGGCTTTGCTACCATGTATTATTCATTGAACCATGTCGGACAATTGTAGACAAGCATAATTTGAGGTGGGAGATAAAATAATGGGTAAAATTTTGGCCTGCTATGAAGCTATGGTCCTGGAAGTATAAAATAAAAGAATGATGAATGTAAGGGAGATGGTATCACAAAAGGAGAACCATATCTTTCCCGATGTTCCATGGGTCTTCTCCCACAAGGGAGATATTATCATTCTGTTGACCATCATCTTGGCTATTAAGCCCAAAGGATTAAAGGAAAATCTAATGTAGAGGAATATAAGATTAGAGGAGCTCCCATTCCTTTTCTTCACTCCAGAAAAATCTCCAACAGATGGTTTCCACACTTTTTCCTACTAATTTTTCCCTCCTTCTAAGCAGGAACGAATGCCAAACCGATAGATCACATATCAATACACTTGCCTGGGTCACATTTAATTGTGAGGTGAGGAATGGGGTCACTACACCAAAGACCAGGCAGTCAGGCATGGCCTTATTCTCAGCTGCTTCTCCTTTCATTCTGCTGGGATCATCAAAGTTCTTTCTCTTCATCTAAGTTTCTTGGACCCTGCATATAATAAAATAGTTTTAGTATTTTTATTCATGCTGAGTTGGGGAGGTAGCAGGCTATCTTAGGCCTCAAGCTTATGCCATGCACTTCAAATCAGGTTTACCAGAATTCTGTATTGGACGTATTAGGCCAGGTATAATTAATAATAACATGGTGCTCTGTTTACCAGTCTTTATTGTTCTTTCCTTGGCGAGTAATTGAGGAAAAAAAGTAAGGCAGAATTTGGGCATTCTAGCCAATACCAACTAAACCTCTTCCCAATATATCTTCTCTCTTCGTTGTAACAGGTACCTATGTAATTATCTACCCAGAAAATCTCTCTAGGAATTCTGTTCCCCTTATCTTGTTCCTCCACTCCAACATCTACATGGTTGTAATACAAGCTGTCATATTATTACAACATAATCATAGCCTCTAACCATCATTGATTGGATCGGGGTGAGTGGTAAGCACATTATTTCAGGTGGCCCTTTTCCCTGGGGTAAGAAGACAGCACCAGCTGCCCATGTCCTTTTTATCAAAAGAGCAAAATCTCTTCTTGGAGCCCCCTAAGCTGATTCCTCCTTATGACCATTGGCCAAAACTGGATGCATAGTCACTCTTTCAGGAAACTAGAGAAGTTGGTATCTTGCCTCAGCCAGTCACATTCAGTATGATGCTGGCAAGGAAAACATGCGGCATGAATATTGCAGAACCAATTTATAAGATCTGCCATATTAATACATTCATTTATAGAATATAATACAGAAAGAAATTTACTAAATATAAACCTAACTGCCTTACAAGGAAAACTATCCATTTATTTTTTATTTTTTTAATCTTTAATGTTTATTTTATCTTTGAGAGAGAGTGTGTGTGTGTGAGTGAGGGAGACACAGAGAGAGAGGGAGGCACAGGATCCGAGGCAGGCTCCAGGCTCTGAGCTGTCAACACAGAGCCCAATGTAGGATTCGAACTCATGAGCTGTGAGATCATGACCTGAGCCAAAGTCAGATGCTCAACTGACTGAGCCATCCAGACGCCCCTAAAAACTATCCATTTAAAAAGGGAGTTCTTTGTTTGGCTGTATATCTTTTATGGGTTGGGGTAGGTAAGCTAGTATGGGGAAGCTGGAGAAGAGAGAAGTACTCTGCATAACAGAGGAGGAAGTGTTTGGAACTATGTGAGCAATCTGGGAGGGAGTGGGATAAGAGAAGAGATAGGAGAAAGTAGATTGTGGAAAGCCACATGGTTTGAGTTCTGAGCTTTGCCTATTACCTCAAAATCTTCAATAAAGTATACAACTTATGAGAGGATTATTGTGAATAGATTTCTTTGAAAATTGGTGAAGGATTGAGCTCTATGCATAAATTGTGTTGGAGTAAAACACCGAAGCATGTGTAGATACAGGAGCGATAGGCTAGAGCCCAAAGAAAGCAAGAAGGTATAAGCCCCAACTGTGACAAAAGAAATCATAAGGAGAGTAGGAGTTAATATATAATGGAATGATAGAGTCCCAAACCAATTATTTCAAGTTCCCTGAGAAGTAAGGCAGGCCAACCCAACATCTGAGTTACATATGTTTCTTGTCCTCACTAAGTGGTGAGCTCCTATAGGACTAGAATAACATCTTATTCATCAATGCATTCCAGCACTTAGCCAGATGCATTAAACACGATGGATAGTCCATAAATATATCTTAAATTAAACTAATCTACCTATATTGTCATTCTCAATATACCTACCTTAATTCCCTTAGCAAATTTAAATCTGCATTAAGAGTGTGTCTGATTCATTTTTTATCAAATAAAGTGCCTTAGCATAGTAGGTGCTTAAAGGGCCAATTTTCAGAGCCATGACTTAATAGAGAAGGATAAAGTCTCTGGTAATCTAAATCACATTTCTAGTGTGCTCTATAATGTAGACTCTGATTTCTTGGCAGCTTGTTTTCCTTAGGCCAATATGAAAATGAAATTTTATTCCCAGGCAAATATTAATTGATGACAGGAGAAGGTAGCACAGACACCTCCTGCGTGGGAGAGGGAAAACAGAGTGGGATTTTAATTTGCCACCAATCATTCATAAAGTAGACAGTCAAGCAAATAGTCAAGAGTTGGAAGTATTAGAAACTAGAAATTAGAAATTATAGTTAATTTATTATAAGTATAACTAAGTGTAGAAAAATACTGGAATGATAGAGATTATAATGTTGAGTATGAAAATCTTTATCAAGTGAAATTAAAATGGGTGTTTTTTGTCTTTTCTATCCTTATATGCAAATTGTAAACTTTACAATATGTTCATAAACAATTTTATTTTTTTAATATATTTATTGTCAAGTTGGCTAACATACAGTGTATACAGTGTGCTCTTGGTATAAACACTTTTAAAAATAAATTCAGTTTATTTTTTCAACAAGAATAGAATTAACATTTATTAAATTCTTTTTATAGGCCAAGCACTATACCAAGCACTTTAAAAATGTAATATTATTTAATCTTTGGTAATACCTTATTCAGCCATTTTTTTCTTTTTTTTTAATTAGGTCTTTAATCTAATTCCAGGGGCGCCTGGGTGGCTCAGTCGGTTGGGCGGCCGACTTCGGCTCAGGTCATGATCTTGCAGTCTGTGAGTTCGAGCCCCGCGTCGGGCTCTGTGCTGACAGCTCAGAGCCTGGAGCCTGCTTCCGATTCTGTGTCTCCCACTCTCTCTGCCCTTCCCCTGTTCACGCTGTGCCTCTATATCTCTCAAAAATAAATAAACATAAAAAAAATTTAATCTAATTCCAGTATAGCTAATATCCAGTGTTATATTAGTTTCAGCTGTACAATATAGTGATTCAACAATTCTATATATTACTCAGTGCTCATCATGATAAGTGTACTTTTTAATCCCCATCACCTATTTCACCCATTCCCCTGTCCCACCTCCCCTCTGATAACCATCAGTTTGTTCTCTATAACTGAGAGTCTTTCTTAGTTTGTCTCTCTCTCTTTTTTCCTGTGCTCATTTTTTTGTTTGTAATTTCCACATATGAATGAAATCATATGATATTTGTCTTTGACTGACTTATTTTGCTTAGCATTATACTCTCTAGCTCCATCCATGTTGTTGCAAATGGTAAGATTTCATTCTTTATATTATTCAGTCAATTTTATGGATAATGTAATTGAATCCTGAGAAACGATTTTCCCTAGAATCCAGCTGGACAGTTCAAGTATAAAGATTTAAACCCAGTATTTTTTTTTTCTGGATGGTATGGTAAAACAGAAATTGCTGAGCCCCATCCCAGATTTCTGATTAAGTAGATTTAGTGTGGGACTGAGAGTTTTCAGGTTATGCTGACCCTCCTGTTATGAGGATTGCACCATGAAAAACATTGCTCCAGAGAATCAAGTATTGTGAAAGCCTTAAGTAATCTAGGTTTGAGCTTCCAAATCAGTGGACTAAAGCACAGTGGTATGCCAGGGAAGAATGACAGGTATGTAGAGGTATTGAATCTCTTTTGCCCTTAAAATGGTTGGGGGGTACCTGGAGTAACTGGTTTTCTTGGGCCACAAACAGCCTTGTTGTTTATTCTCTATTTGTTTTTCTATAATGTAAAAGAGTTAGAAAGCACTGATCTGGTCCAACCATTTATATGATGCCTGAATCCTTTTTATATCTGTAACAGATGGTTATATACCTTTCGCTTAAATACCTCCAGAGATGGGGAAACATTCACCCATTTTTTATTCAGTTCATTTAAGACTTCTCCAACCTAAATATTAGAAAGATTTTTTTTCTCTGCACAAGCAGAAAGCTGGGGTAAGGGAGAGTAAAAGAGAAAATATATGATTCATTGGGGAAAATTTGATGTTTTAGACAAGTCTGTCATTTCCTTCTGTATCATTTTTTAAATTTATTTATATATTTTGAGAGAGACAGAGACCGTGCGAGTGGGGGAAAGGTAGAGAGAGATGGAGAGAATCCCGAGCAGGCTCCACACTGTCAGCACGGAGCCCGATGTGGGGTTCGAACCCATGAACCATGAGATCATGGCCTGAGCCAAACCAACAGTCAGACACTTGAACCAACTGAGCCACTGAGGCACTGAGGCGCCCCTTCGTCTGTATCATTTTTGCACTAAAACAACTTGCTATCAAAATCTAGCAGCTTAAAAAAGCTCACATTTATTACTTTATGGTTTCTGTAGGGCAGGAATCCAGACATGGCTTGATTGGATCTACCACTTCAAGGTCTCTCAAAGGAAATTATCACAAGATATTGGCTAGACTGTAGTGATCTCAAGACTCAACTTTGAAAAAAATCTACTTCCCAGTTCACATGATTGTTGTGGATTTTGGGCTGGAGGGGGTGCCTCAGTTCCTTGCTAGCCCTTGGCCAGAGACTGCTCTCATTTCATTAACACATGAGTCTCTTCAACATAGACATATGTTTCATAAAAGGTGTATGCTAAGAAGGTGTATGCTAAGGAGTTGATAGAGTTGGCTAGTAAGACAGAAGTCACAATATTTTGTAACATAATCTTGGAAGAGACATCCCATAACTTTGACCATATTCTATTCAACAGAAGCAAGAAACTTGACCAAACCTATACTCAAGGAGAGGGGATTTCACAAGGTAATGGATACCGGGAGGCAGTGATTATTGGGGGTTCTTGTAGAAGTCTACCTGCTACACAGATCCTTCTATATTCCTTCTTAGACAAGCTACACTAGCCACAGCCCCAATAAGGCAGCCCTTATCAGTACGTTCCCTCATTTCCCTGAGTTGGACAATGACTTAGATTATGATAAACAGAGACCAAGTTGCTTGCTTCAGTGAAATGAGCTTGGCAGGTCATTGTAGCAGAGATCTTCAGCTGCCAATCGTAACCATTTTCATATTGTTTCTTGATAGCAGAACTGAGATTTTTTATTCAGGGCAATGATGCGCCTAGATCTTTTTCTCTGCCCTCTTTATGGCTTGAGGTGGCCATAAGACTTAGTTCTGGCCAGTGAAATGTAAAGAAAAACCTGATAAGCATTTCTGGGAATGCTTTGCTTTCCTGATAAGCAGTTAGCACTTCCTTTTATACCTTTCTTCCTTTCTCCCACTATGATCATGCCTATGATAGCTGAAATTCAAGCAGCCATCTTGCAACCATGTCAGGTAGAACCCTGAAATACTGGCTCTAACATCATTGAAGTAGTCTATCAACACCAATAACCCCCTATATCTAAGGGTTTTTTTTTGTTTAATTCAATTTATTTAAACAAAAACAATAACGATTCACCCATTTCCCCTACCTCATCACCCCCACCTTTGGTATCCACTAAATCTGTTCTATGTATCTACGAGTTTTGTTATTTATTTATTCACTTTCAGATTTCCATATATAAGAGTGATCATACGGTAATTGTCTTTCTCTGTCTTAATTATTTCACTTAGTATAATGCCCTCAGAGTCCACCTATGTTGTACTAAATGGCAAGATTTCATATTTTTTATGGCTGAATAATATTCCAGTATATGTATATGTGTGTGTGTCTATTACAGTTTCTTTATCCATTCATCCATTATTAGACTCATTATATGAAAAGAACTACTTATTTGTTTAAGTTACTATAGTCGTTCCTGTTTATTGTTGCTGAAAGCATGCCTATCTTTTTCAGTCATACAGACTGGAGGGATGAAACTTCCATTTTTGAATAGCCCTCCTTGGCTCTGATAAATAAGAAGAGGATGCTGATTTGCAAGAAGAAATAGGATTGTTGAACAGATGTTTCAAGAAAAAAGGCAAGATACCATGCAGTCCAAGAGAGTGAGTGAGAACAAAAGATAAAAAGGGTTTCCAGTCCCTTGAGACATGACTGAGTTCCTCTAATTGGGTTCCACAATATTGTCTACCGTATCATTAGAATAATATCCTTTTTTACTTGAGTTAATTTCTGTAGCTGGCAACCAAATATGCCGTGCGTGACACTTGAGTTAATAATTTCAAAAAAGCAGGAGACTGAAAGGTTGCAATTAGTCCAATGTTCTAAATTTTCCAATTGATTTTATAGCTCTAGAGCCATCTTTGACTGGAGTTTATCAAAAAGGTGTGTCACTACAGGCCTGTCAAAGATGGCATACTTTATCCCCTGCACCTAAACCTCACTGGCCCCAGTCACTACAAATCTACTCAATAGGCAACTTTTTAGCCCCCACAGAATGTCTGGTTTGTTAATGTGCATCTGTAGATCTCAGTTTGTGCCCTGATCTGTAGGAGTGTCACTTTCTTGTTTACCACTCATAGTCTGATTGCCACACAAAGGCCACATGAATTCTGGGAGAATACCTTCACTGGCCCAGACCTTATATAATTAACAGGGTTAGATCCTTAGACCACTTCCTCTCCCAGGGCCTCTCTAAATCCATGTGATTCCCTCACAGACCATTGGGCCAAGAATCATATAAGAAGAACTGAGCTAAGAGAAAGGATTGAGCGAAGAGGTAACATGTTGTAACACAGTGGAAAAAGAGCATGAACTTTAGAGTCTGACGGGCTCGAATCCAGGCTCGGCCATTTCTTAGCTGAGTGATTCTAGATAAGTAGCTTATATCTCTGAGCCTCAGATTACTCAACAGTAATACAGAAATAATAATACCTAGTGAGGTAATAATAGTGAAGATTGAAACTAGCAAAGTTGAGGCTTGAGTTAAGATGGCAGAGAAGTAGGGGGACCCTGGGTTCCCCACATCCTTCAAACACAGGTGTATTGGGGTAAGATTACTTTGAACACCCAGTAAATTAAAATGCACAGTGACAGGAGGATCTCTGCAGTTGGAGGGTGACAGCGTGGCTTGTGTGAGGTGTGTGGATGCAAGTCGGGGAAGAGAAAACAGCAGAGCAACAGAGGAGAGGGAACCCTTTCCATGGAGAGATAAAAGGGAGAGAAATAAAGAGGGGTTGAGATGATGGGGCATCAAGTTAGCACAAGAGAAAAACCTTTCTGGACCAACGACTGGGGAGCGGGAAGTACTGAATGTCCCAGTTCTTTTATGCAAACAATTTCTGGAGCTCAAACTCGCAGGTTTGGAAATGCACGACCTTCTCTGGAGCAGAGCTGTGGGCTTGCTCCTGGAGAGGAGGTAGCTGATTCCAAAGTCCATAGCGTGCTATGATGATCTCTGGGGTGCACTGGGAGGGAACAGTCCCATTTCTGGAGTAGTTTTGGAAGAGGGTTTATTGCTTCCACAAGGACAAAAGACTCTGCAGGTGCCAGCCAAAATCCTTTCATTAGCAGGTTGGAGAGGCTCTACTCTGGAGCAGGGGAGCAGAGCCACACTGTGCCAGGTCGTTTAAGGTTTTGGTTTTTGAATCCCAGCTGAGCACCAAGGAGAAGACATAGATAGTTGAGGCACAGGGTGAGATACTGTCCTTGCAATTATATGCATGCTGCCTGAACAGGGGGGATAGAGATCCCTGGTCTGGGAATGAGAGATTGGGGTGACTCCTTTTCCTCCCAATACCAACACTGGGACTTCAGAGAACAACGCAGCAGCCGCCCATGGAGGCAAGACCTGATTATACCAAACCCTGCCCCTCATGCCTGGCAACTACTGGTTTATTACAGCAAGACTGAATCTGCCCCAAAGCAGCTGGCTCTCCTCCAGACCAGCACAGTCACCACACTCCAAGCACCGACAGACAACTCTTTTTTTCTTCCCTATTCTTTTTTGCTTTTGGAATCAAGCTTATAGTTTCTGATTTGTTTTTTGTCATATCGTTTTATCTTTTTTTTATTCTTTTTGGTCAGTTTTTTTATTCTTTTCTTTTTCCTTCTTTTCTCATTTCTTCTGCTTTTTTTCTTCTCCTTTTTCTTTCTCTTTCCATGGAATCCCTTATAGTTTTTTGATTTTCTGTTTGGTTTTCTTTTACCCCCTTTCCTTTTTCTCTTTTTATGAGATCAAGCTTACCCCCACCTTTTTTTTCCAGGACTACCTAAACAAACAAATCAAAGCACACCTACTTAAAGGTCTAAACACCCCACCACTGAAAGCAAAGAGGGGCTCTGCAGAGTATTGACCATTGGGAAAGATCAGCCAAAACACAACAGTGGAGTTCACATGACATACACCAGAAACACTGTTGGGAGCCGTTTTGGGCTCACAGGTTGAGACCCCTCCCTGCGTGAGAAAGGTTGAAGCAAAGCTCCCGCCAGCCAAACTGGCACCTAGTTTTACCTCCTTCTAAATAATCTTTCAGGCCTGGATTTCTTGAATTGCTCTCGTTGGCCTAAGGGATATAATGCTCTTTGGTTTTATGGCGCATGGAAAAGGGGACCTGGAGTGTGATGTCTTGATGGATAAAATCTGAATGAGAGTAACCTGGCCAGAAGTAACCTCAAGGTTGCCTCTTGGGGATAGGTTACACAAATCAATCATATAGAATAGCAGCTATGAGTTGACTAGAAATTGGCAGACGTTAGGCCCCAAGACTCCTTGAACCAAACTAGATTTTCCTGGCAGGTATCACTCCCCTCAGCCCCACCATAAAACCTCAAGGCACATCTCCGTAAAGCTTCTCTCAGAATTAACACACTGATGGGAAAGATTGTAAAGAGACTTAGGACCTTCCCCAAAGGTTAGCCTCGCCCAAAAGTTAGAAGCACTGTTTATCAGCAGCAAATATTGAGCACCTCCCTGAGGTTAACATTTCACAAATCCTTTTGTAATTTGCATCCCCACGCTCCCTTATACCATAAACCTATAGATGACTACATAGGTCTTGTGACAACAATGTATGTTGTAAAGAATGCCTTGTCACTGATGTAATGTCACTCGCTACCTTTAAAATTAAAGACACTGAGACCACCAAAGCAGAGATGCCAGAATTGCCAAGGCTGCCTGCTTGGTCATCAGACTCCATCTCTCATGGCTCTCTCACTTCATTTCGCCTGACCGTTTGTCCTTCATGGACCCCTAGATTTGCCGGAACAAGGACCCCAGCAAAACACTTTCTGAAGTGCCAGGCCCTAGACAATATATGACCCTAATTTAATATATGTAGTACTCTCAAGTTCAGAATACATAAGCTGTTGAAACATGCAAAGACAGAAACTTAGCCAAAATGTCAAGACAGAGGAATTCTCCCCAAAAGAAGGGTCTAAAGGAAATCACAGCCAAAGACATACTCAAAACACAAATAAACAATATATCTGAAAAAGAATTAAGAATAACAGTCATAAGACTACTGGCCGTGCTTCAAATCAGTATAGAAGGCACTAAAGAAAACCTTGCTACAGATATAAAAAACCTAAGAACTAGTCACAATGACATAAATAATTCTATAACTGAAATGCAAAATAAGCTAGATACAGTGACAGTGAGGAGTGAAGAAGCAGAGGAGAGAATAGGTGAAATAGAAGTTAAATTATTGAAAATAATGAAACTGAAAATAGGAGGGCAAGGAAATTACTAGATCATGAGGGGAGACTTAGGGAACTCAGTGATTCCATGAAATGAAACAATATCCATATTATAGGAGTCCCAGAAGAAAAATAGCAATAAAAAAGTGGCAGAAGGTTACCTTAAACAAATTATACTTGACATCTTCCCTGATATGGGGAAGGAAACAGACATTCAAGTCCAAGAGGCACAGAGGGAGGGGGGAGAGGGGGTGATGGGCATTAAAAAGGGCACATGTTGGGATGAACACTGGGTGTTATATGTAAACCAATTTGAAAATAAACTATTATAACAAAAAAAAAAAAAGATGACAAATACAGGTAAACCAAAAAAAAAAAAATAAAATAAAAAATAAAACTTTGTAGCAATGTCAAAAAAAAAAAAAAGAGGCACAGAGGACTCCCTTCAAAATCAACAAAAACCAGTCAAAACCAAGACATATCACAGTGAAACTTGAAAAATACAAAGATAAAGAGAGAATTCTGAAAGCAGGTAGGGACAAAAGGTCCTTACACTATAAGAGTAGACACATAAGATTAGTAGCAGACCTGTCCACTGAAAGTTGGCAAGACAGAGGGAGTGGCAAGAAATATTCAGTGTGATGAATAGGAAAAATATGTAGCCAAGAATTCTTTATCCAGCAAGGCTGTGATTCAGAATAGAAGGAGAAATAAAGATTTTCCAAGCAAACAAAAACTAAAGGAGTTCGTAACCACTAAACCACCCCTGCATGATATTCTAAAGCAGATTCTCCAAGTGGAGAAAAAAAAAACAGAGCAGCAAAAACTACAAAGGACTAGAGAACAGCAACAGAAACAGAACCTACATAAAAGACAATGGCACTAAATTCGTATATTTAAACATTCACTCTAAATGTGTATAGACTAAATGCCCCATCAAAAAACATAGAGTATAAGTATGGATTAAAAAACAAAACAAAACAAGATCCATCTAAATGCTGCCTGCAAGGTACTCAGACCATGGGACACCTGCAGATTGAAAGTGAAGGATGGAGAATTATCTATCATGCTAATGGATGTCAAAAGAAAGCCATAGGAGCCATACATATATCATCCATACTAGATTTTAAAACACAGACTATATGGAGAAGTGTCTATTCATATCTTCCACCCAAAGTCACTCATCATCAGGGAAACACAAATCAAAACCACACTGAGATACCACCTCACACCAGTCAGAGTGGCTAAAATGAATAAATCAGGAAACTATAGATGTTGGCGGGGATGTGGAGAAGCAGGCACCCTCCTACACTGTTGGGGGGAATGCAAACTAGTGCAGCCACTCTGGAAAACGGTGTGGAGGTTCCTCAAAAAAATGAAAATAGAGCTACCCTATGACCCAGAAATAGCACTGCTAGGAATCTACCCAAGAAACACAGGAATGCTGATGCATAAGGGCACGTGTACCCCAATGTTCATAGCAGCACTTGCGACAATAACCAAATCATGGAAAGAGACCAAGTGCCCATCAACTGACGAATGGATAAAGAAGATGTGGTACATATATACAATGGACTACTACGTGGCAATGAGAAAAAATGAAATCTGGCCATGTGTAGCAACATGAATGGAACTGGAGGATATTATGTTAAGTAAAATAAGTCAGTAAGAAAAAGACAGATACCATATGTTTCCACGCATAGGTGGATTTTGAGAGACTTAGCAAAAACCAGGGGGGAGGGGAAGAGGGGAAAGGAAAAATAGACACAGAGAGGGAGGGAGATAAAACATAAGAGACTCTCAAAGACTAAGAACAAACTGAGGGTGAGGGCGGTGAGGGAGGGGGGAGAAGTGGTGACGGGCATTAAAGAGGGCACGTGTTGGGATGAATACTGGGTGTTATATGTAAACCAATTTGAAAATAAACTATTTAAATAAATAAATAAATAAATAAATAAATAAATAACACAGACTATAACAAGAGATGAAGAAGGGCATTATATCATAATTAAGGGGTCTATCCATAAAGAAGAGCTAACAATTGTAAATATTTATGCCCCCAATTTAGAGAATAAATTTACAAATCAATTAATCATGACTATAAACACACTCATTAATAATAATACCATTATAGTAGACTTTATTACTCTACTTAGAGCACTGGACAAATAATCTAAGCAGAAAATCAACAAGGAAACATTGGCTTTAAATGACACACTGGACTAGTGTCGTATACTCTAAGCCTAAAGTTTTCTCTTGTCTAGCAAGAGAGAGGGACTCCGGATTAAAACGAGAGCTGACTAATGTTTGGGAAAAGACAAGAGCCATGAATAACGATCCTCGCCTCGTATTTATTAAGATCAGAAGGCTTACAAATGTGATGGGCCTGCATTAAGAGATAAACTGTGAACATCAGTTTATGGGCATGAGAAAAAAAGGGGATTTTTTGAAAATATCCAGTGTTTGGAATTTGGGTTAATGCAGAACAAAATCTTGGCATTGGGAAGATGGGCAGGCAGTTGATAATAGCAGAAAGAAGGCATTGTGTCTGTGTATCTTAGCCTGGGGGAAAAGACAGATAGGGCAAAACATTTTGAGGTTAGCAAGGCAACTTTTCGTGAGAAAATTATCTTTGCACTGGGCAGTATTATCTGCAGCTGCACGGTAGCATAGTGTAGTGGTCTAGCCTTGCTCACCTAATTTGGTCCTTCTTTCCTGTGAAATCAGCTTTCTGCTATAATACTAAATTGGGGGCACTTTTGCTCTCCATCTTGCTTATCTCATATACCATTGTATGGGAGCCTTTGCGCCCATTCTTATCTTCGGGCCTTTGCCCATCCCTCTCTATATTTTGGGTTCAGCACCCCCCTATTCTGAGGGTGCCTTTGCACCAACCTATTCTCGGGATGCCAATCATGTTTACCCAAACTTGGGTGTGAGCATATTATGGCTTTTTATTCCTTTATGCCTTGTTAACCCATTGATGTAGGCCTGGGGGATTCCTAAGCTTGTCCCCCACAGACCAGATGGACTTAACAGACACATTCAACACATTCTATCCTAACGCAGCAGAATACACTTCTTCCTGAGGGCATGTGGAACATTCTCCAGAATAGATCATATATTGGGGCACAAATCAGCCTTCAATAGGTACAAAAACATTGAGATCATACCATGCGTGTTTTCAGATAACAATACATATTTCAGTTGAAACTTGAAATCAACCATAAGAAAAAATTTGGAAAGTCCTCAAATACATCAAGGCTAAAGAACATCTTACTAAAGAATGAATGTGTTAACCAGGAAATGAAAGAAAAAATTATATAATACATGGAAGCCAATGAAAATGAAAACACAACACTTTGGGATGTTGCAAAGGCAGTCTTAAGAGGAAAATACATTGCAATTCAAGCCTATCTCAAGAAGCAAGAAAGGTCGCAAATACACAACCTAACCTTACACCTAAAGGAGCTAAAAAAACAAACAGCAAATAAAGCCCAAAGTCAACAGAAAAAGGAAAATAATAGAGAGCAGAAATAAATGATATAGAATAAAAAAAAGTAGAAATTATCAATGAAATTAAGAGCTGCTTTTTTGTCGAAAGTGCTAGGGAGGGGGGAGAGGGGGTCATGGGCATTAAAAAGGGCACATGTTGGGATGAACACTGGGTGTTATATGTAAACCAATTTGAAAGGAAACTATTATAAAATTAAAAAAAATAAAGTTCTAGTAGGCTTTTGGTGGATTCTGTCGGGTTTTCCATGTAAAGTATCATGTCATCTGCAAAAAGTGAAAGTTTGACTTCTTCCTTGCCAATCTTGATGCCTTTTATTTTGTTTTGTTGTCTGATTGCTGATGCTAAGACTTCCAGCACTATGTTAAATAGCAGTGGCGAGAGTGGACACCCCTGTCGTGTTCCTGATCTCAGGGGGAAGGCTTTCAATTTTTCCCCTTTGAGGATGATATTAGCTGTGGGCTTTTCATATATGGCTTTTATGATGTTTAAGTATGTTCCTTCTATCCCGACTTTCTCGAGAGTTTTTATTAAGAAAGGATGCTGTATTTTGTCAAATGCTTTTTCTGCATCTATTGACAGGATCATATGGTTCTTATCTTTTCTTTTGTTGATGTGATGTATCACGTTGATTGATTTGCGAATATTGAACCAGCCCTGCAACCCAGGGATGAATCCTACTTGATCATGGTGGATAATTCTCTTTATATGCTGTTGGATTCGATTTGCTAGTATCTTGTTGAAAAGTTTTGCATCCATATTCATCAGGGATATTGGCCTGTAATTTTCTTTCTTTGCTGGGTCTCTATCTGGTTTGGGAATCAAAGTGATGCTGGCTTCATAGAATGAGTCCGGGAGTTTTCCTTCCGTTTCAATTTTTTGGAACAGCTTGAGGAGGATAGGAATTAACTCTGTTTTAAATGTCTGGTAAAATTCCGCAGGAAAGCCATCTGGTCCAGGGCTTTTATTTGCTGGGAGGATTTAATAACGGATTCTATTTCTTCACTAGTTATTGGTCTGTTCAAATTTTCTATTTCTTCCCGTTTGAGTTTTGGTAGCGTGTGGCTATTTAGGAAGCTGTCCATTTCTTCCAGATTGCCAAGTTTGGTAGCATATAATTTTTCATAGTATTCTCTGATGATTGCTTGGTTGCAGGATACAAAATCAATGTACAGAAATCGGTGGCATTTATATACACCAACAATGAAGCAGCAGAAAGAGAAATAAAGAAGCTAATCCCTTTCACAATTGCACCAAAAACCATAAAATACTTAGGAATAAACCTAACCAAAGATGTGAAAGACCTCTACACTGAAAACTATAAAAAACTTATGAAGGAAATTGAGGAAGACACAAGGAAATGGAAAAACATCCCATGCTCATGGATTGGAAGAATAAATATCGTCAAAATGGCAATACTACCCAAAGCAATCTACACATTCAATGCAATCCCAATCAAAATTGCACCAGCATTCTTCTCAAAGCTAGAGCAAACAATCCTAAAATTTGTATGGAACCACAAAAGACCTCGAATAGCCAAAATAATACTGAAGAAGAAAACCAAGGCGGGAGGCATCACAATCCCAGACTTTAACCTCTACTACAAAGCGGTGGTCATCAAGACTGTATGGTATTGGCACAAAAACAGACACATAGACCAATGGAATAGAATAGAAAACTCAGAAATGGACCCGCAAGTATATGGCCAACTAATCTTTGACAAAGCGGGAAAATGTATCCAATGGAAAAAAGACAGCCTCTTTAACAAATGGTGCTGGGAGAATTGGACAGCAACATGCAAAAGAATGAAACTAGACCACTTTCTTACACCACTCACAAAAATAAATTCTAAATAGATAAAAGATCTGAATGTGAGACAAGAAACCGTCAAAATCCTAGAGGAGAAAACAGGAAAAAGCCTCTTTGACCTAAGACGCACAAATTTCTTACTCGACACGTCTCCAAAGGCAAGGGAATTAAAAGCAAAGATGAACTATTGGGACCTCATCAAGATAAAAAGCTTCTGCACGGCAAAAGAAACAACCAACAAAACGAATAGGCAACCAACGGAATGGGAAAAGATCATCGCAAATGACATATCAGATAAAGGACTAATATCTAAAATTTATAAAGAACTTACCAAACTCCAAACCCGAAAAACAAACAACCCAGTGAAGAAATGGGCGGAAGATATGAATAGACACTTCTCCAAAGGGGACATTAAGATGGCCAACAGACACATGAAACGATGCTCAATGTCACTCATCATCAGGGAAATACAAATCAAAACTACACTGAGATACCACCTCACACCAGTCAGAGTGGCTAAAATGAACAAATCAGGAAACTATAGATGCTGGCGAGGATGTGGAGAAGTAGGCACCCTCCTACACTGTTGGTGGGAATGCAAACTGGTGCAGCCACTCTGGAAAACGGTGTGGAGGTTCCTCAAAAAAATGAAAATAGAGCTACCCTATGACCTAGCAATAGCCCTGCTAGGAATCTACCCAAGAGACACAGGAATGCTGATGCATAGGAGCACGTGTACCCCAATGTTCATAGCAGCACTTTCGACAATAGCCAAATCATGGAAAGAGACCAAGTTCCCATCAACTGACGAATGGATTAAGAAGTTATGGTACTTAAATACAATGGAGTACTACGTGGCAATGAGAAAAAATGAAATCTGGCCATGTGTAGCAACATGGATGGAACTGGAGGGTATTATGTTAAGTGAAATAAGTCAGTCAGAAAAAGACAGATACCATATGTTTCCACGAATAGGTGGACTTTGTGAAACTAAGCAAAAACCAGGGGGAGGGGAAGAGGGGAAAGGAAAAAAAGACACAGAGAGGGAGGGAGATAAAACATAAGAGACTCTCAAAGACTAAGAAAAAACTGAGGGTAAGGGGGATGAGGGAGGGAGGAGAGGGGGTGATGGGCATTAAAAAGGGCACATGTTGGGATGAACACTGGGTGTTATATGTAAACCAATTTGAAAATAAACTATTATTAAAAAAAATAAAAAAATAAAGTAACATTAGAAAGAAAAAAAAAAGAGCTGCTTTTTTGAAAGAATAAACAAAATTGATAAACCCCTAGCCGGACTTCTCAAAAAGAAAAGACAGAAGACCCAAATAGATAAAATCACGAACGAATGACGTAAGATCACAACCAACACCACAGAAATACAAATAATAAGAGAATACTATAAAAAAATTATATGCCAACAATCTGGACAATCTGGAAGAAACTAATTCTTAGACACTCACATACTACCAAAACTCAAATAGAAGAAATAGAAAATTTGAATAGGCCCATAACCAGCAAAGGAAATGAATCTGTTATCAAAAATCTCTCAAGAAATAGGAGTCCTGGGCCAGACAGCTTCCCAGGGTAATTCTGCAAGACATTTAAATTTTTTTAATATTTATTTATTTTGGAGAGGGAGGGAAGGGCAGAGAAAGAGGGAAACACAGAATCCAAAGCAGGATGCAGGCTCTGAGCTGTCAGTATAGAACCTGATGCGGGTATCAAACTCACGAACCATGAGATCATGACCTGAGCTGAAGTTGGACCCTTAATTGAGTGAGCCACACAGGTGCCCCAATTCTACCAGACATTTAAAGAAGAGTTAATACCTATTCTTCTCAAACTGTTACAAAAAATAGAAATGTAAGGAAAGCTTCCACACTCATTCTATGGAGCCAGCTTTAGTTTGATTCCAAAATCAGACAAAGATCTCACAAAAAGGATAATTACAGGCCAACATCCCTGGTGTACCTATGTGAAAAAATTCCCAACAAAATACTAGCAAATCAAATTCAACAGTACATCAAAAGAACTATTCACCACAACCAAGTGGGATTTATTCCTGACCTGCAAGACTGATTTGATATTCACAAATCAATCAACTTGATATACCACAAAATAAAAGAAAGGATAAGAACCATATGATACTCTCAATAGTTGCAGAAAAAAATATTTGACAAAATACAGCATCTTTTCTTGATAAAAACACTCAAGAAGGGAGGGACAGAAGAAACATACCTCAACATCATAAAATCCATATGTTTAAGGCCCACAGCTAACATGATCTTCAATGGAGAAAACCTGAGAGCTTTCCCCCTAAGATGAGGAACACATCAGGGATGTTCATTCTCACCACAGTTATTCAACATACCACTGGAAGTCCTAGCCTCAGCAATTAGAAAACACAAAGAAATAAAAGGTATCCAAATTGGCAAGGAAAAAGTCAAACTGTCAGTCTTTGTAGATGACTTGATACTCTACCTGGAAAACCTGAAAGACTCCACTAAAAAACAGTTGCTGCTGATACATGAATTCGGCAAAGTCACAGGATATAAAAATCAATATAGAGAAATCGGTTGCATTTCTATACACCAGTAATGAAGTAAAGAGATATGTAGGATTCAATCCCATTTACAATTGCACCTACAACCACAAGATACCTAGGAATACACTTAACAAAAGAAGGAAAAGATCTGTATGCTGGAAACTGTAGAAAGCTTATGAAAGAAATTGAAGACACAAAGAAATTGAAAAACATTTAATGGATCAGAAGAACAAATATTGTTAAAATGTTGATACTCCCCAATGCAATCCATGCATTCAATGCAATCCCTATCAAAATAACACCAACATTGTTCAACAATCTTAAAATTTGTATGGAAATATAAAAGTACCCAAATAACCAAAATAATGTTGAAAAGAAAGAAAATCAAAGCTGGAAACCTCACATTCCAGACTTCGAGCTATATAACAAGCTGTAATCATCAAGACAGCATGGTACTGGGGAAAAAAATAGACACATAAGTAAATTGAATAGAATAGTTAACCCAGAATGGGACCACTTATGTATGGCTAAGTAATCTTTGACAAAGCAGGAAAGAGTATCCAATGGAAAAAGACAACCTCTTCAGCAAATGGTGCTGGAAAAACTGGGCAGTGAAATGCTGAAGAATGAAACTAGACCACTTTCTTACACTATACACAGAAGTAAATTCAAAATGGATTAAAGACCTAAATGTAAGACAGGAAACCATCAAATTCCTACTGGAGAAAGCAGGCAGCAAACTTTTTGACCTCAGCCACAGCAACTTCTTACTTGACATGGTTCCAGAGGCAAGGGAAACAAAACTAATAATGAACTATTGTGACTCCATCAAGCTAAAAATCTGCTGAACAGCAAAGGAAACCATTAACAAAACTAAAAGGCAACCAAATAAATGAGAGAAGATATTTGCAAATGACAGATAAAGGGTTAGTATCTGAAATCTATAAAGAATTTACCAAAGTCAACACACCCCCCCAAAAAAATGATCCACTGAAGAAATGTGCAGAAGACATGAATAGACACTTTTCCAAAGAAGACATCCAGATGGACAACAGACACATGAAATATGCACAACATCACTCTTCATCAGGGAAATGCAAATCAAAACCTCAATGAGATATCATCTCACACCTGTCAGAATGGCTGAAGTGAATAACTCAGGAGCCAGCAGATGTTGACAAGAATGCAGAGAAAGGGGAACCTTTTTGCATTGTTGGTGGGAATGCGAACAAGTGCAGCCACTCTGGAAAACACTATGGAGGTTCCTCGAAAAATTAATAATTGAACTACCCACATCCCAGAAATTACAGTACTATGTGTTGATCCAAAGGATACAAAAATGGTAATTTTAAGGGGCGCATACACCCAATTTTTGTAGCAGTGATATCAACAATAGGCAAATTATGGAAAGAGCCCAAATGTCCACTCACTGATGAATGGATAAAAAAAGATGTGGTGTGTGTACACAATGGAACACTACTAGGCATTGATAAAGAATGAAATCTTGCCATTTGCAACAATGTGGATGGAACAAGGGAGCATTATGCTAAGCGAAGTAAATCAGTCAGAGAAAGACAAATATATTTTTTCACTTATTTGGAATTTAAGAAACACCACAGATGAATATAGTGTAAGGGAAGGAAAACCATGACAAAAACAGAGAGGGAGGCAAACCATAAGAGACTCTTAAATACAGAGAACAAACAGGGTTGCTTGAGGGGAGATGGGTGGGGAGATGGGTGGGGAGATGAGTAGGGAGATGGGTTAAATGAGTGATGGGCATTAAGGAAAGCACTTGTTGGAATGAGCTCTGGATGTCATATGTAAGAGATGAATAACTGGGTTATAGTCCTGAAACTAAGACAACACTGTATATTAACTAACTAGAATTTAAAAAAAAACTAGCAATGTTTATAAAAGTACTTTGCTTTATCTTATGCTTGGCATGATTAGGTGTTCTTTCAGTGAAAAAAATATGTAAACTGTATGATGTTTTCTCTCCCTAGTGAAGTCTTATCCAACTCTCAAGACCCAACACAGATCCCATTTATTTGGAAAGTCTTGATATTGAAATTGAAGAAAAGAAAAAAAAATTATTTACTAACAAGGTTACCAAAACTATTGAAATGTTCTGATTTTATGTGATTGGACTAAATTCAATACTATTTTTAAGAATTTAGGAGGAGGGGCCAACATAGCTGAGAAGTAGGGGGATCTGAAGTTCCCTTGTCTCTCAAACAATGCAGTGTTGAAGCTAAATAAGTTTGAACTCCGAAAGTCTGGAAGGCAAAGTGACAGTGGCTTCCAGGGACCCACCAGGTCAAACTAAAGGTCGATAGGTGCATGATAGAAAACTGGGAGAAATAAACAGAACAGAGGGGAGGGATCCCTTTCTGCAGAGAGACAAAGGGAAGGGAAAGAGAGGCTGGGGAAGCATAGGACTGTGTCTAGACAAGAGAAAAACCAGGGACTGGGACAGAGAAAGATCCAATTTTGAACTGTGGGGCTTTCCCTGGACTGGGGCCGGCTGCGCAGATAGTGCACCTGGGGAGGAGGTGAGCCAGCCCCAGTCTCGGTGGCTAGGTCAGGGGTGCAGTCCACAGTAGGAGAAAGTGATCTCCTCCCTGGAGTGCTGTCGGAAAAAACAAAGCCTGCCTACATCCACCAACCAAAGACCACATATCAGGCAGCGAGGAGCAATGCTTCAGAGTTCCAGGGTGCCCTGGGGGAGAGTTTGAATCCCAGCCAAGTGCCAGTGCACGGGAGTCCGCAGAGTGAGACAAACCGCCTCGTTTGCACCCATGACACAGTGAGGACAGCTTGAACAGAGTGGTTTGGGACACCTGGTCTGTGGAGGAGAGACAGAGGTGTCGCCATTTGTGTCCCCACCACCACCAAGGTGGGGCCTCAGGAATGGGACAGCAGGGCCCACAGTGGAGGCAGGACCTGCCTACACCAAACCACGCCCCTCTGTGCCTGATAATTGCATATCTACTGGAGCAGGATTGATGGTGATGAACCAGACATCCCCTCCTCAAGACCAGCGCTGTTGTATTGCCTTGTTTAATTCTCAGACAAGGGAGAATTTCCTTTTCTCTTTATCTCTTCCCTCCTGTAGTCTGGTTACTCTGACTGTTGATTTGGTTTAAGCTGACATATTCAATCCATTCTCTTGATACATGTTCCACACCTCCTTCTTTATTCTCCCTTCTCTCTCTGGATTAAGCCAAACAGTTTGTCTGGACAGCATTATTTTCTTTTCTTTCTCCCCACTTCCTTCTTTATTTTCCTTTCTCTCTCTCTCTGGATTAAGCCATATAGTTTCTCTTTCTGGTCAATTTTTATTTTTTGTTTTTCCCTGCCCCTGTCATTTCTCTCTTTGTATGGGATAAGGCTTGTTCTATCAGCACTGCCTCCGCCCTGTGTTGTTTACTTGTAGCTGGTGTTTCTGGTTTCTGGTCTTTGGATCTGCTTATTTGTTTGCTTGTTTTTGTTTTCTGTTTGTTTGTTTGTTTTCCTTTCGAGGGCTACTTCAACTAACAAATCAAAGCACACCTGCTGGAGGGTCCAAAACATCACCACCACCACTGAAGGAAAACTTCAGTACCAAAGTAACCAAAGTCACAACAACAAAGAGCAAGTAACACTCTTCAAAAAATACCTCCTGAAGGGCCAGGCCCTGGACAATGTATGACCCCTCTTTAATATAATAGTGCTTGCAGGCGCAGAGCATATGACAAGCTTTTAAAACATACAAGGGACAGAAAACTAGCCAAAATTACAAAATGGAAGAATCCTGCTAAAAGAAATTCCAGGAAGAAACGACAGCTAAACAACTGCTAAAAACAGATATAAACAATATAACTGAACAAGAATTTAGAATAATAGACATAAGATTAATCGCTGAACTTGAAAAAAGCATAGAAGACAGCAGAGAATCAATTGTTTCAGAGATCAAGGAACTAAAAAATAGTTATGATGAATTTTAAAAACTCTGTAAATGAGGTACAAAATAAACTAGAGGCGGTGACAGCGAGAATTGAAGAGGCAGAGAGGAGAATAACTGAAATAGAAGATAAAATTATGGAAAAAGATGAAGCTGAGAAAATAAATTTTAAAAATTCTGGATCACATGGGGAAAATTAGAGAACTAAGTGATTCTATGAAATAGAACAATATCCATATCATTGGAGTTCCAGAATAAGAGAGAGAGAAAGAGGCCAAAGGTGGGTTGAACAAATCATAGCAGAGAACTTCCGAAATCTGGGGAAGGAAACAAACACTGAAATCCATGAGACGCAGAGAACTCTTTTCAGAAAAAACTTGAATCAATCTTCTGCACAACATATAATAATGAACCTGGCAAAATACAAAGATAAAGAGAGAATTCTAAAAGCAGCTAGGGATAAATGGGCCTTTACCTACCAGGGTAGATACATAAGGGTAGTAGCAGACCTATCTACTGAAACTTGGCAGACCAGAAAGGAGTGGTAGGAAATTTTCAATGGGCTGAACAGGAAAAATATGCAGCCAAGAATCCTTTATCCAGCAAGCCTCCCATTCAGAATGGAAGGAGAGATAAAGATTTTACCAAACAAACAAAAGCTGAAGGAATTCATCAACATTGAACCAGCTCTACAAGAGATCCCAAGTGGGACTCTGTGAGTGTTGGAAAGTCCACAAAGTACCAGAGACATCACTACAAGCATGAGGCGTACAGAAAATACAATGACTCTAAACCCATATCTTTCAATAACAACACTAAATATAAATGGACTAAATGCTCCAATCAAAATATATAGGGTATCAGAATGGATAAAAAAAAAAATCCATCTGTTTGCTGTCTACAATAGACCCATTTTAGACCTAGGACACCTTCAGATTAAAAGTGAGAGATGGAGAACCGTCTATCATGCTACTAGAAGTCAAAAGAAAGCTGAAGTAGCTATTTATATCAGACAAACTAGATTTAAACTAAAGACTGTAACAAGAGATGAAGAATGTCATTATATAGTAATTACAGGGTCTATCCATCAAGAAAATCTAACAATTATAAATATCCATGCACCAAATACGGGAGCACCCAAATATATAAAACAATTAATCACAAACATAAGCAATCTTATTGGTAAGAATGTGGTAATTGCAGGGGACTTTAATATTCCAATTACAGTAATGGATAGATCATCTAGACAGAAAATCAATAAAGAAACAATGGCCCTGAGTGATACACTGGGCCAGATGGGTTTGACAGATATATTTAGAATTTTTCACCCTAAAACATCATAATACACATTCTTCTTGAGTGCACATAGACAATTCCCAAGATAGATCACATACTGGGTCACAAAATAGCTCTCAATAAGTATAAAAGAATTGACATCATACCATGCACACTTTCACATCACAATGCTATGAAACTTGAAATCAACCACAGGAAAAAGTTTGGAAACCATCCAAATGGTTGGAGGTTAAAAACAGCCTACTAAACAATGAACGGGTCAACCAGGCAATTAAAGAAGAAATTAAAAAATATAAGCAAACAAATGAAAATGAAAAGACAACAATCCAAACTTTTTGGGATGCAGCAAAGGCAGTCCTGAGAGGAAAATACATTGCAATCCAGGTCTATCTCAAGAAACAAGAAAAATCACTAATACAAAATCTAAGAGCACACCTAAAGGAACTAGAAGCAGAATAGCAAAGACACCTCAAACCCAGCAGAAGAGAAATAATAAAAATCAGGGCAGAGATTAACAATATAGAAACCGAAAAAACAGTAGCACAGATCAATGAAACCAAGAGCTGGTTTTTTGAAAAAATAAACAAATTGATTAACCTCTGGCCAGGTTTCTCAAAAAGAAAAGAGAGAGGTCCCAAATAGATAAAATCAGGAATGAAAATGTATTTATCACAACCAATCCCTCAGAAATACAAGCAATTAATTATCAAAGGATACTTTGAAAATCTATATGCCAACTAACAGGGCAACCGGAAAGAAATGGACAATTTTCTAGACACCAACACACTACCAAAACTGAAATGGGAAGAAATAGAAAATTTGAACAGACCCATAACTAGTGAAGAAATTGAATAAGTTATTTAAAATCTCATAACAAATGAAAGCCCTGGATGACTTTCCTAGGGAATTCTACCAGACATTTAAACCAGAATTAATACCTATCCTTCTCAAGCTGTTACAAAAAATAGAAATGGAAGGAAAACTTAGTACTCATTGTATGAAGGCAGCATTACCTTTATTCCCAATCCAGACAGAGACCTCGCAAAAAAGGAGAACTACAGGCCAATATCCCTGATGAACATGGATGCAAAAATTCTCATCAAGACACTAGCAAATTGAATTCAACAGCATAGAAAAAGAATTATTCAACATGATCAATTGGGATTCATTCCTTGGCTGCAGGGTTGGTTAAATATTTGCAAATCAATTGACATGATACATAACAGTAAAAAAGAAAGAATAAGAACAATACAATCCTGTCAATAGATGCAGAAAAAGCATTTGACAAAATACAACATATCTTCTTAATAAAAACACTCAAGAAAGTCGGGATAGAAAGAACATACTTAGACATCATAAAAGCCATAAATGAAAAGCCCACAGCTAATATAGTTTTCAATGGAGAAAAACTGAGAACTTTCCCCCTGAGGTCAGGAACACAACAGGGATATCTACTCTCACCAGTGTTATTTAACATAATGTTGGAAGTCCTAGCATCAGCAATAAGACAACAAAATGAAATAAAAGGCATCAAAACTGGCAAAGAAGAAGTCAAACTTTCACTTTTCACAGACTACATAATACTGTACATGGAAAACCTGGCAGAATCCACCAAAAGACTCCTAGAACTGATACATGAATTAAGCAAAGTCCCAGTGTACAAAATCAACGTACAAAAACCAGTTGCATTTTTATACACCAATAATGAAGCAACAGAAAGAGAAGTAAAGAAACTGATCCCATTTTCAATTGCACCAAGAACCATAAAATACCTAGGAATAACCTAACCAAAGATGTAAAAGATCAGTATGCTGAAAACTATATGAAGAAAATTGAAGAAGACACAAAGAAATGGAAAAATATTCCATGCTAATGGATTGAAAGAATAAATAAATAAATATTGTCTATACTACCCAAAGCAATCTATACATTCAATGCAATCCCAATCAAAATTGCACCAGCATTCTTCTCAAAGTTAAGACAAACAATCCTAAAATTAATATGGAACCACAAAAGACCCTAAGCAGACAAAGTAATCTGGAATACGAAAACCAAAGTGGGAGGCCTCACAATCCCAGTCTTTAGCCTCTACTAAAAAGCTATAATCACCAAGACAGTATGGTATTGGCACAAAAACAGACACATAGACCAATGGAATAGAATAGAGAACCCAGAATTGGACACACAAATGTATGGCCAACTAATCTTTGACAAAGCAGGAAAGAGTATCCAAAGGAAAAAAGACAGTCACTTTAGCAAATGGTGCTGTGAGAACTAGACTAGCAAAATGCAGAAGAATGAAACTAGACCATTTTCTTACACCATACACAAAAATCAACCCAAAATGAAAGACCTAAATGTGATACAGGAAGCCATCAAAACCCTAGAGGAGAAAGCAGGCAACAACCTCTTTGACCTCAGCTGCAGCTACTTCTTACTTGACATGGCTCCAGAGGCAAGAGAAATAAAAGTAATAATGAACTATTGGGACCGCATAAAGATAAAAATCTTCTGCACAGCAAAGAACACAATCAAAAAAAAAAAAAAAAGGCAACCAGCAGAATGGGAAAAGATATTTGCAAATAAAATATCGGATAAAGGGCTAGTATCCAAAATCTATAAAGATCTTACCAAACTCAATACCCAAAAAACAAATAATCCAGTGAAGAAATGTGCAGAAGACATGAATAGACACTTTTCCAAAGAAGACATCCAATTGGCCAACTGACACATGAAAAGATGCTCAACGTCAGTCATCACTAGGGAAACACAAATCAAAGCCACAGTGATATACCACCTCACACCGGTCAGAGTGGCTAAAATGAACAAATCAGGAAACTACAGATGCTGGTGAGGATGTGGAGAAATGGGAACCCTCTTGTACTGTTGGTGGAAATGCAAACTGGTGCAGTCACTCTGGAAAACAGTGTGGAGGTTCCTCAAAAAATTGAAAATAGAACTACCCTATGACCCAGCAATTGCACTACCCGGAAATTACCCAAGGGATACAGGAGTGCTGATGCATACGGGCACGTGTACTCCAATGTTTATAGCAGTGCTTTCAACAATAGCCAAATTATGAAAAGAGCCTAAATGTCCATCAACTGACGAATGAATAAGGAAGATGTAGTTTACATACACAATCAAATACTACTTGGCAATAAGAAAGAATGAAATCATACCATTTGTAGCACCGTGGATGGAATTGGAAGGTATTACGCTCAGTGAAATAAGCCAGTCAGAGAAGGAAAGATATAATATGTGGATCTTGAGAAACTTAACAGAAGCCCATGTTGGAAAGGAAGGGGAAAAAATAGTTACAAACAAAGAGGGAGGGAGGCAAACCACAAGAGACTCTTAAATACAGAGAACAAACTGAGGGTGGGTGGGGGGTTGTGGGAGAGGGGAAAATGTGTGACGGGCATTGAGGAGTGCACTTGTTGGGGTGAGCACTGGGTATTGTATGTAAGCCAATTTGACAATAAGTTATATTCATTAAAAAAAAGAATTGAAATGGGTTAAAGACTGTAGGTAGTGCCCACTCACAGAGTGGAGGACTAGCAAAAACAAGAGGACTGCATCGTGATAATAATTAACATATATTTGAATTGAAAAACAATCATTTAAATAGTAATTTGAAAATAGTAACTATGGAAATAAATTCTGTATTTATGTAAAATAACCATTTTATGTTCTATCAATGATATTTTCTTTATATTGGCTTTAAATTATATATTTTGCTAAATATATCTAAGGAAATACATAATCTAAAATCTGTCAATAAATGAACTTGTGATCTTTCTCCCAAATTAAATTAAATTATCTTTGTGGCTTAAATATAAATATTTTGGAAAATTCTCGCTTGACCTACTTTCTTTAGAAAACTAGAGATCTTCTGAGCTTCAGTAAGAGGAAGAGAGATTTGGACAGGAAAACAAGCTAGTTTATAGGTTCCCTTAAAAGGTAGTCCATGCTCTAATCCTACCCTACTTCTACCAAGGAATGGCTTCAGTAAGAGCTGAGCCTACAGAAAGATTGGGAATGAAGAGCAGAAAATACTCATGCTTGATTTTTATCTGAAAACTTGGGAGGGAGTTGAGGACATCCCTGCAAGAGTTTCTGTGACATTATAGTATGAAAAGTCAAAATAGTGAGGGATAAGTAAGGTTACAGAAGCAGATAGCCTGAAGCAAAATATTCCATAGACATTGTGTGGTAGAAAGAGCATCTGTACTTTCCCATACTCCTGAGGAAGATGTATAACTTAGTTAAGAAAAAAAAATTAAGGGGTCTTGCCTTCATAATAAAGGGTCTCCACAGTGGAAATCAACATGGGTCCTATTGCTGGAGACCAGGGCAAATTGCCAAAGCATCAGAAGAATGCACTTCGGAGAGGTGACCATGCCCAAGATAAAAAAAAAGGCATACTTCTCAGCTGATACCAGCACAGAACACCAGATGCCTTCCTTATGTATGTTCTTGGAACTTAAATTGAGTCAAGAAAAATAAAAAGGAAGATTATAAAATCCCAAATTGTTTGAATATAACTGAGAAAAACCCTGATGTGACTTAACATAAGTTTGGTTGTAGAGCAATAAATTTATACCTTTTGCACAACTGAGTATACAGATTGAAAATGTCATGTCTATTACACTTATGAGCAGCGGTGTGAAATGAAACTAGAGAGTTAAGCAAAAGCCAGAAAATTACTTTGAATTTTATCCTAAAAGCTATAAGGATCCATAAATGGAATTTGATGGATAGGAGGAAAGGGATTAGCTAGAAGTAGGATTACAGGATTACCAGGGGAGAATAACAAGATTGAGTTTATAAAGGCCACTGGCAATTCTGTGAAGTAAGAATTGAAGGCAAGAAAGAGCAAGTAAACAAGACTGCAAACTGTTACATTAATCAAGATGTGAGATGACAGGGCTTAAAGTAAAGTATTTGGAGTCAAAGTAGATAAAAGTGGGTGGATTCAAGAGTTCGAAAGACATAATAATGAACAAACTATGCCTTACTGAAAATGAGTCAAGAGGGCAAAGGAAGAGTCAGTGATCAGTCTTGGGTCTATCTTGGGGGTGCTAAGTGGATTTTTGTCTTTTTTTGTTACCCAGAATTCATTGCACCTTCATTTGGTAGCTAACCCTGATTTTATTTGAAAAAAATAATTTTCTACACCATTGTGTGTAGATTTGGTAAGATCATCAATCCAAGAAGATGCCCTCTGTACCCTTGCTGAAGTGTAGGCACATGACCAAATCTTGGCCAATTAGAATGCATTTTCTGAAACTATAAAACTTCAATAAAGTAATTAATGTGTAGAGAAAAATATTTAGAGCTGATTCACTCAAGTGATTGCACCCTGAGGAAACTGTCAGGTAGTTTCTGGTTATCTGATCTCCAGAGCTACCTTCATTCTTATGCTTTTGCAGCATTCCTCTTGATTCTGTAGCTCCCAGATAGCCTTAAATTTCCTCTTTACTTAAATTAGTCAGAGGCATTTTCTGCTGCTTGCAACTCAAGAAACCTCGTTGATACAGCTGTCTTTGTGAAGGTCATTGATACTTGACATGTTGGTTATTATCTCTCAGCTACAAACCCAGCCTTATAAACTCTGCTTTATGAGCTAGACCTAATTTTCCTTTGTCAACTGGCTTTCTGTTAGGTTCTGCCAATAGGGGATACTAGAAGGAGACTGCAGGGCAGGAAGAGGGAGAAGAAACTTTTCCTTCTTGTTACAATTTCTGTTCCTGTTCATGTTGCTCCTGCAAAGGCCTTTCACTAGTCAGTGGCAGTTGGCTTTAGTAGCAATTTGTGCTAATCTCCTTTTCTACCACACTTCCAGAACTCCCAGAACCAGGCTTGTCATGCTCTGTCAGAGACCACAGCACCATCAGAGCAAGGTCCCCTTCTCAGGGAACTGGGTTTTATCTCTCTACCATTCCTATTTTAAGTTTCTAATGTCTAATAAACTCCAAACTCTTACCTTTATTTTCCTGGTCCTAGAGATGGTAGTTGCTTCCTGCAGCTACCTACTTTTGTGATACCTTAGTGACTCCTTTTTACTTTTTCAAGTTCTCCAAAACAATTTTTTATATTATATATTTTATAAAAATAACGGGGGATGCCTGGGTGGCTCAGTCGGTTAAGTGTCCGACTTCGGCTCAGGTCATGAACTCACAGTTCGTGGGTTCGAGCCCCGCATCGGGCCCTGTGCTGACAGCTCAGAGCCTGGAGCCTGCTTCGGATTCTGTCTCCCTCTCTCTCTGCTCTTCCCTCACTCGTGCTCTGTCTCTCAAGAATTAAATAAACATTAAAAAATTATAAAAAATAACGGGTTTGCTTTCTGTTTCTTGACTGCACTTGGGTGTAGTCACTGAGATTCAGGAAAGAAAGAGTCATAAATGTGTATGGGGGGAAGATAATTGATGAATTTTGGATATGTTGAATGTGAGATGTCTGTAGTACATTCAAGAGCAGATGGTCCACAAGCAGTTGGGTATATGTATCTGAAGTAGAGAGTTCTAAACTGGAGGTATGGAATTAGAGGTCATCAACATACAAATAGTCATTATATATGGATAAATATTTCAAATAGAGCATACAGAACATGCAAAGTAAATATTTGTGGACTAATTGAATGGACACCATAGCATAAGGTACTGTACTGTGGGATGCCTCTCAAGCCCTATGTTCTCAATTCAATCACTTAGGTGAATTTAAATATACTTTCAATTCTTATTGACTGATAAGAGACTGACTTATACTATTATGCAATTAATAAATCTCTATTGATTTGATCTGAGCTTCTTCTATTGCTGGGTTTTAACTCACGAAGTAAAGACAGAAGAAAAACATTTTAAACGGTTTCAATTGCAATAAAAATATTATAAATATGCAATTTAACCATTGTTAAGTATACAATTCAGAGGCATTAATTACTTTCACAATGCTGTGCAACCATCACTACTATTTCCAAAGCTTTTTCATCACCCCAAACAGAAAGTGTGTATCCATTAAGTAATAACTCCCCATTCTGTGCCCCCACCTCCCAGTTCCTGTTAACTTCTAGTCCACTCTGTTTCTACAAATTTGCCTATTCTAGCTATATTATATAAGTGAAATCATACAATATTTGCTGTTTTGTGTCTGGCTTATTTTAATTAGCATATTTTCAAGGTTCATTCATATTGTAGCATGTATTATAATGTCAGTTGTCAGGGTGGAATAATATTCCACTGTAGGGGTACACCACATTCCATTTATTCATTCATCTGTTGATAGACACAGGTTGTTTCCATCTTTTTGCTATTATGAGTAATACTGCAATGAACATTGGCATACAAGTATTTGTTTGAGTCCCTTTTATGACTTCTTTGGGGTATATATACATATCACATGAAAATTCTATGTTTCACTCTTTGAAAAAGTACCAAATGTTTTCTACATAAACTGTACCTTTAATTTTCCTACTAGCAATGAATGAGTGCTCCAATTTCTCCACAACTTTACCAACACTTGTTATTTTCTGTATTTCTTTTTATATTTGACCTTTATCAGGCATATGATTTGTAACACTTTCATCCATTGCATAGGTTGTCTTTTCACTTTCTTGATAATTCCTTTGATGTACAAGTTTTAATTTTGATTAGGTCCAATTTTTTTTTCGTTCGTTGCTCATGATTTATGAGATCTAAGAATGCATTGCCAAATCCAAAGTTATGAAGATTTACATCTATGTTTTTACGAGTTTTATGGTTTTAGCTTATATGTATATTTATAGATATAGAGTGATCCATTTTTGAATTATTTTTGCACATAGTATGAGGTAGGGGTCTTGTTTTGTGACCTATCATGTTGTCTGCCCTAGATAATATTTCATGTGAACTTGAAACAATGTGTACTCTCTATATATTTCTTAATTCTAATTGGTTTATATTGTTATTCAAGCTTTCTACTTCCTTACTTATTTCTGTAAGTCTACTTCTCTTATCCATTACTGAAAGTGGTGTTTTCAAGTCTCAAACTATTATTGTATAATTGTTCATTTCTCTCTTCATCTCTGTCAGTGTTTGCTTCATGTTTAGCAGCTCTATTGTTTGCTGTGTATGTTTATAATTTTAATATATTCTGGATGAATTGACACTTAGATATAAGGTCCTATTTTTTTTCTGTTGCAACAGCTTTTCTATTATAGTCCATTTTGTTTCATTAATATAGCCACCAGCTCTTTTTTGCACACTATTTGAATGGAATATCTTTTCCATTCTTTCACTTATAATATGTTTCCATCTTTGGATCCAAAGAGAGTTTCTTGAAGACAATATACAGTTTATCATGTTTTTATTTTTTTAATTTTTATTGTTTATTTATTTTTGAGGGACAGAGAGGGATAGAGCATGAACGAGTGAGAGGCAGAGAGAGAGAGGGAGATACAGAATCCAAAGCAGGCTCCAGGTCCTGAGCTGTCAGCACAGAGCCCGATGTGAGGCTCGAACCCACAAACCACAAGATCATGACTTGAGCCAAAGTCAGACACTTAACCAACTGAACCACCCAGGCACCCCATCCTGTTTTTAATCATCCTCCAGTCTCTGCATTTTGATTGAAGGTTTAATTCATTTATATTTTATGTAATTACTGATAAGCATTCGCTTCTATTTGGTTTTTGGCCCTCATTACATTGATGACTGCTGTCTTCTGTGGTTAATTGACTTTTTGAGGTACACCATTTTGATTACATTATCATCTCCTTTTGTGTATATTTTCAGATATTGTTGTTGTTGCTATGAGGATTACATTTATCACCTTATAATACTCTAGTCTGAATTGATACCAATATAATTTCAGTAGCATACGAAAACTGCTTTTACCATCTCTGTCCTCCCTTTAAGTTGTCAAAAATTACATCTTCATATATTATGTTTTGAATGATATAGATTTGTGATTCATTTCTATGCACTTTAAATCCTGTAGGAAATAAAAATTGGAGTTACAAACCAAAAATATAATAATACTGGCACTTAGATTTGCCCATATAGTTACCTTAACCAAAGATCTTTACTTCCTCATATGGGGTTGAGCTACAGCCTCATGTCCTTTCATTTCAACCAGATGCATTTTAACCTGTTACCATTTCTTTTAGGTTAGATGTAATGGTAACAAACTCCTTCAACTTGTATTTCTGTATTTGTCTCAGTATCTCTCACATTCTTGAAGGAACAATTTTGCTGAATATTGTATTATTGGTTTACAATTTTGTTTCCTTTCAGCACTCTAAATATGTAACTCCACTGCCTTTTGACCTGTATAGTTTCTGATAAGAATGAGTCATTTATCTTATTGAGGATCACTTGTAGGTGACAACTTGCTTCTTTCTTGCTGCTTTCAAGTTTCTCTTTTTGTCTTTTGACAATTTGATTATAATATGTCTTAATGTGGATCACATTGAGTTTATCTCACTTGGGATTTTTTAATTTTTATGATTTTCACCAAATATTTAAGTTGTCAGCCATTATTTCATCAAAAATATTTTTGCCCCTCCCTCTCTTTATCTTAATCCCCATCTTGCTCTCTCTCTCTCTTCCTCCCTTTTTCCTCTCTTCTCCCAAATAATATGTCTGTTGCTTTGCTTGATGGTATACCATAGGTAATTTTTTCATGATTCTCTGACTGGTTGCTTCGATTATCGTATCCAAGTTCCTTTATTGTGTCTTATGCCTACACAATATTGCTTTTAGCTTCTGTAGTTCATTTTTTAATTTATGTTATTATACTCCTTGGCTGAAAAATTTGTTTGATAACTTCTTTTAACATATGTTATAATAGTTGCAGGTGTTCAATATAGTAATTCCACAATTCTATACATCATTCAGTGCTCAACATGACAAGTACACTCCTTAATAACCATCATCTATTTCACCCAACCCCCCACACACCTCCCTTCTGCCATCACTTTGTTCCATATAGATAAAAGTCTAATTCTTGGTTTGTTTCTCTCTCTTTTGTTTCCTTTGCTCAAGTGTTTTGTTTCTTAAATTCCACCTATGAGTGAAATCATGGTATTTATCTTTTTCTAATTTATTGGGAAGAATTATACTCTCTAATTCCATCCACTTCTTTGCAAATGGCAAGATTTCAATATTTTTATGGCTGAATAATATTCCATTGTATGTATTTAAATATCTTTATTCATATATCCATGGAACATGG
The DNA here is from genome assembly GCA_030068075.1 of Paguma larvata. NCBI lineage: Eukaryota > Metazoa > Chordata > Mammalia > Carnivora > Viverridae > Paguma > Paguma larvata. The sequence goes on along the minus strand of CM057830.1, from coordinate 48,438,961 downwards.
GCTGCTTCCATAATTTGACTATTGCAGATAATTCTGCTATAAATATAGGAGTGCATGTATCACTTTGAATTAGTGCTTTTGTATTTTTGGAATGAGTAGCCAAAAGTGCAATGACCAGACATAGGGCAGTTCTACTCTTTTTTAATTATGCATGTATGCATTTATTTATTTAGTTTCAAGTTTTTAAATTACAGTTAGTTAACATAGAGTGTAATATTACTTTCGGGAATAGAATTTAGTGATTCATTGCATATATATAACACCCAGTCCTCATCACAAGTGCACTCCTTAACACATCACCCATTTAGACCATCTCCGCACCCACCTCCCCTCCAGGGACCCTCAGTTGGTTCTCTACATGTAAGAGCTTGGTTTGTGGTTTGCCTCTTTTCATGAAATCACTTAGTTCTCTAATTCTACCCTCATGGTCTAATTGTTTCCTTTCCCTCTTCTTTTCAGCTTCATTATTTTCCATAATTTTATTTTGTATGTCACCTATTCTCCCCTTTGCCTTTTCAGTCCTCATTGTGACTGTATCCAGTTGGTTTTTCATCTCAGTTATAGCATTTTTTACTTCAGCCTGACTAGTTTTTAGGTCTTTGGTCTCTACAGCAAGGGTTTTTCTGGTGTCTTTTTTCAAGCCTTGCTAGTAGTCTTATGATTATTGTTCTAAATACATTTTCAGATATATTGCTTATGTCTGATTTGAGCAAGTCCCTGGCTGTGATTTCTTCTTGACCTTTCTTTTGGGGAGAATTTCTCTGTCCTGTCGTTTTGGCTAAGTTTCTGTCTTTTGAGTATTTTAGAGGCTTGTTATATTTCCTGTACCTGAAAGTAATGCTATATTAAAAAGAGATCATACGCTGTCCAGAACCTGGCACTTCAGGAAGTATTCCTCGTGTGTGCTATGTGCATTCTGCTGTTGTGTTTTGGTTTCTCTTTCCCACTGGTCAGTCCTGTACAGACTTCTCCTTTCTTTCAGTGGAGTGTTTGGAGCTTTAAGTAGGTGTGCTTTGATTTGTATGTTAAAATAAGGCTGGAAAATGGGGGAAAATTCTTATCCTAAAAAAAAAGAGAAAAGGAAAGAGAAGAACAACAACAAAAAGCACAGAGAATCAAAAAATATAAGCCTGATTCCAAAAATAAAGAAACAAACGAGGAAAAGTAAAATGAAGGCAAACGAAAGAAATAAAGAAGACTGATCCAAAGAAAAAGACAAAAGGACATTAAATAAACAAGAAACTATGAACCTTATTCCAAAAAAAAAAAAAAAAAGAAGAAGAAGAAGAAAAAAAAAGAAAAAAGTAAGCCTGGTCCTATTTACATGAGAACTGCAGGTGTCGTTTTGATAAACTCGATATTCAGTACACTTAGTGCATGAGGGGTGCTGGTTGTGTTGGTCTTCTGGAGGAGATGCCTGCTGTGTTGACTCAGAGTCAGTCTTGCCCCACCAGGAACCTGGGGCAGGAACCTTGTCCCACCTCCACTGGTGGCCTCTGTACTGCTCTCTGAAGCTCTGAAGTCTCACCATATTGGTGTTGGGCGGAAAACGGTGCCACCCCCAATCTCTCATCCATGGACAGGGGATTTCACACCCCCTGTTGTTCAGGTAGCCCTTACAGAATAGCAAGGGCAGTCAGCGCGCCCTGTATCATAACTCCCCTGCATTTTTTCATGGTGCATTGTCAGGATTCAAGACTGGAAGTCTTTTTATTTTTTTATTATTTTTTTTTTTGGCGATCTTTATTTATTTTTGAGAGACAGAGCGCGAGTGGGGGAGGAACAGAGAGAGAGGGAGACACAAAATCCAAAGCAGGCTCCAGGCTCCGAGCTGTCAGCACAGAGCCCAATGTGGGGCTTGAACTCACGAATGGTGAGATCATGACTTGAGCCAAAATCGGATGCTCAATCGACTGAACCACCCAGGCGCCCCTTCAAGACTGAAGTCTTAAAGGACTCCACGGACCCTCCTCAATCCTCAGGTGTGGAGACTTTCCGCACTGTGTCTGAAGTCCTTTGTTCCTGAAAAATAGTCACACACCTGTGCAGTGTATGGAATCTATGGTGTAGCACCTCTAAAAGTAGCAAAGGTTATATTCCCTCTGGGTGTGTCTCTGTCCTCTTTTGATGAAAGGCCTTTTGCTGGAGACTGCAGGGTCTGTTGTTCTTAGGGAGGTAATATACCCTCTTCCAAAAGTACTCCAGGAAGGGAAATGTTCTCTTCCAAAATGCCCCAGAGACCTCTACACCACGCTAAGCATTCTGGAGCCAGCTCCAACCTCCCTAGGGATGGCAGCCACAGCTCCACTCTGGAAAAAGTCACGCACTTCCAAAATCTCAGAGTTTGACTTCCAAATGCTGTTTGTGAAACAAACAAATGAACAAACAAACAAACAAAAAATACTGCTATCTCAGTATTCCTCACTTCCCCAGTGCATGGTCCAGAGAGATTTTCCTCTTGTGCAAACTCGATGCCACATTCTCCCAACCCTTCTCGTTCTCCTTTTGTCTTTCCAAAGAAAGGATTCCCTCCCCTCCATGGCACCGCCATTTGTTCTCCCCAATTCATTTTCACGCATGTCACACCTGCCATGCTGTCTCCCTCCAACTGTGGAGATACTTCTGGCAGTCTGCAGATGGATTTTCTGAGTGTTCCAAGTGATTTGACCTCAATACAGCTGTGTTAGAGGGACTAGGAAAGCCCAGTGTCCCTCTACTTCTCCACCATCTTAATCTTCTGCTTTTCTAGAACTGTTACTGATTTTAGAACTGTTTTTTTCTAGTTTTGTGAAAAACAATAGTGGCATTTTGATAGAGATTGCATTAAATGTGTAGGTTGCTTTGGGTAACATAGACATTTTAATAATATTCTTCTAATCCATGAACATGGAATCTTTTTTCCATTTTTTTGCTGCGTGTGTCCTCTTCACTTTCTGCCATAAGTGTTCTAATGATTTCAGAGTACCTCTTTTGGTTAGGTTTCTTCCTGGGTATATCACTTTTGGTACAATTGTAAATGGGATTGAGTCCTTCATATCTCTTTCTGTTGCTTAATTATTGGTATACAGAAATGCAATAGATATGCATACATTTATTTTGTATCCTGCAACTTTCACAAATTTGTGTATCAATTCTAGCGTTTTTTGGTGGAGTCTTTCAGGTTTTCTACATAGAATATAATGTCCTCTGAGAATAGTGAAAATTTTACTTTTTCCTTTTGAATTGGATCCATTTTATTTCATTTTGTTGTCTGATTGCTGAGGCTAGTACTTCTAGTACTATATAAAATAACATTGTTGAGTGTGGACATCCCTGCCTTGTTCTTGACCATAGAAGAAAGTCACTGAGTTTTTTTCTCATTGAAGATAATATTGGGTTTGGTATGTTCCATTTTTCCATACTTTGTAGAGGATTTTTATCCAGAATGGATGAGGTACTTTGTCAAATGCTTTTTCTGCATCTGTTGAGAGCATCATATGGTGTTTTACCTTTCTTTTCTTATTTTATCACATTGATTGATTTGCAAATACTGAACAACCCTTGCACCTGAAGCACAAATCCCACTTGATCATGGTGAATGATTTTTTTTGTGTGTGAATTATTCTTTTAATAATACTGTTGGATTAGATTTGCTAGTACCATGTTGAAAATTTTTGCATTTGTGTTGATCAGGAGTATGATATTGGTTATAGCATTTTTTTTATTTTGGGTTGAGTGGTTTTTATGTCTTTTATCTCTGTGGTAATGGACTCCCTGGTGTCTTCTATGCTTTTCTCAAGCCCAGCTAGTATGCTGATGATTGTTGATTTAAATTTTGGATTAGGCCTGTTACTTAGATCTGTTTCGATTAGATCCCTGGCTATGGTCTTTTCTTGTTCTTTCTTTTGGAATGAATTCCTCCAATTTGGCATTTTATTCTGTGTAATAGGAAGCCCTGTTATGTTTCCTGGTCCTGAGAGTAATCCTTTATGAAGAAGGGTCATATACTGTCCAGGGCCTGATGCTTCAGAAAGTGTTTCTGGTGTGTGCTATGTGTATTCTGCTGCTGTGTTTTAGCTGCTATTTCTGTCAGGTCAGTCCTCTGCAGAGTTTCTACTTGCCTGCAGTGAGGAATGTTTTGTCTTTGGGCAGAGTGTGGTGAGTTTTAACAAGGTGTGATCTGGTTTGCTTGCTACAAGAGGCCTGAGGCTATTTCCACTAAAGCTAAAGCCTTGCAGCACTCAGTAGATGTGGTACATGTGGGGGGGGGTTATGCTAGTCTTCTGAGGAAGGGGATGACTTCTCTGGTTCTCAGGCACACTTGCCCTAGTAAATTAGCAGTATGTAGAACACTGGGTGAAGGACTTGGTATAATTAGTTTTCGCTAGCATTATTGGCACTGTGCTGCTTACTAAAGTTAGTTTATGCTGAGGGGCAGGAGGGAAGTTTCCCCAGACCTCTCCTTCATCCCACGTGAGGGTATTCCCCACCCACAACTGTCCAGGAATCTCTCACACATGAGTGAACAAACTCCTCTTGTCTGTCCCACGCATCCCACTAATCCATGCCTTCACCCTGTCTGTGTCCAGGACATCTGCTCACCTGAGAGTGCACTACACCTGTATTTTATCCCAGGCAGGCCAGCTGAGTTTTAAAATCCAAACTTTAGTGACGTGGTATAGTGTTCTGGGAAGAGGGTCTCAGCATGCTGGGGCTGGTGCCAGTTTGCTCAACAAGGGCAGTCGCACCAACTCATAGGAGACTGGAGTTTGGAGTAAGGTGCAGCAAAAGGTCAGTGTCTGTTAGTCACCCTCAACAGATGCCTCTACACCTATGCTGTGGAGCAGGGGAGCATAATGGTGCCTGTAGGCTATTTTGTCCCTGGAGAGACAATGCCACCTCCCCCAGATGCGCTCCAAGTAGGGGGAACTGTCTCTCTCAGTGCGTCCTAGGGGATCCTTAGATTGCGCCACCACTTCAGAGCTATCTGCCCTCCTACTCCACAAGAACACTGCAGTGCTCACTGGGCTTCATACATGCCATGACCCAGACCTCTAAAACTCTAGACTTTGAGCTCCCCTTGTTGTAAAAACAATGATAATCAGCACCTTTAGTTTTTCCAATCAATGGCTTTGGGGAAGTATTTGCCTTATGTGATCCCCTGTCTGTCTGTCTGTCTGTCTCCAACATCAGGGCTCCCTCCCCTCTGTAGCACCTGTGATCCTTTTCTCCTCCAAATCACATCTATGCACCTGCTACCTTCCATGATGTGGCCTCTTACTCCTTAGTTGTGCAGTTAGTTCTGCCAGTCTTCAGATTGATTTCTTGGGTGTTCAGAATGAGTTGATATTGATCTAGCTGTGTTCATGGGAAGAGACAATCCTAGGGTCCTACTACTACTCTGCCATCTTAGCTCTCCCAACTTTTTATTTAAATTCCAGTTAGATAAAATACAGTGTAATATTGGTTTCAGAAGTAGAATTTAGTGATTCAACATTCACATATGACACCTGGTGCCCATCAGAACAACTGCACTCCTTAATCCTCATCACCTGTTTAATCAATTCCCTCCACCCATCTCCTCTCTGGTAACCCATCAGTTTGTTCTGTATGGTTAAGATTCTGTTTCTCAGCTTGCCTCTCTCTCTTTTTCCCCCTTGCTCCTTTATTTTCTTTCTTAATTTCACATATGAGTGAAATCATATCATATTTGTCTTTTTCTGACTTATTGTGCTCTCCATAATATCCCTAGCTCCATCCACATCATTGTAAATGACAAGATTTCATTCTTTTTATGACTGAGTAATATTCCATTGTAAACCACATTTTATTTATCCATTCATCAGTTGATGGACATTTGGGCCCTTTCCATAATTTGGCTATTGTAGATAACACTGTATTTTTTGTGTTCTTTGGGTAAATACCTAGTAGTGCAATTGCTGGATTGTAGGACAGTTCCATTTTCCTCTTATTGAAGCATCTCCATACTGTTTTCCAGAGTGACTGCATTCCCACCAACAGTCCAAGACGGTTCCCCATTCTCTACATCCTTGCCAACACATGTTGTTTCTTGTGTTGTTGTCAACACAACACATGTTGTTTCTTGTGTTGTTGTTCTGACAGGTGTGAGGTAATATCTCCTTGTAGTTTTTATTTGTATTTCACTGATAAGTTATTTTGAGCAGCTTCTCCTCTATGTGTTAGCCATCTGTATGTCTTCTTTGGAAAAATGTCTATGTATATCTTCTTCCCATTTCTTAACTGGATTATTTTGTTTTTTTGGGGGTGCTGACTTTTAGAAATTTTTTTAGATTTTAGATACTAACCTTTTATGAGATATGTCATTTGCAAGTATCTTATACCATTTCATACGTAGGCACTTTGTTGATTGTTCCTTTGCTGTGCAGAAGCTTTTCATTTTGATGAAGTCCCAATATTTGCTTTTGTTTCCCTTGACTCAGGGGCAGATCTAGAAAGAAGTTGTTATGGCTGATGTCAAAGAGGTTACTGCCTGTGTCTCCTCTAGGATTTTTTATGGTTTCAGGAGTCATATTAAATCTTTAATCCATAATCCATTTTGAATATTTTTTGGGTATAGTGTGAGAAAGTGTTCGAGTTTCATTCTTTTGCATGTTGCTGTCCAGTTTTCCAAATAGCAATTGTTGAAGAGACTGCTTTTTTCCCCATCGGATATTCTTTCCTGCATTTTGAAGATTAATTGACCAGATAGTTGTGGGATAATTTCTATTCTGTTCTATTGATCTCTGTGTCGACTGCTGTGTCAGTACTAAATTGGTTTGATTACTACAGCTTTGTAATACAACTTAAGTCCAGAATGTTGATCCTTCCAGCTTTGCTTTTCATTTTCTAGGTTGCTTTTCCTAATTGGGATCTTCTATATTCCATACAAGTTTTAGGTCTGTTTATTCTAGCTCTATGGAAAATGCTGTTGTTATTTTGATAGAAGTTGCATTAAATGTGTAGATTGCTTTGGGTAGTATAAACATTTTCACAATGTTTGTTCTTCCAAGCAATGAGCATGGAATGTCTTTCTATTTCTTTGTACCATCTTCAATTTCTTTTGTAAGTGCTTTATGGTTTTCAGAGTACAGGTCTTTCACCTCTTATTCCTAGGTTTGTGTGTGTGTGTGTGTGTGTGTGTGTGTGTGTGTGTGTGCAATTATAAATGGGCTTGATTTCTTGAATTCTCTTTCTGCTGCTTCATTATTTGTGTAGAGAAATTCAACAGATTTGTGTATGTTGATATTTTATCCTGCGACACTACTGAATTTGTGTATCACTTCTAGTAATTTTTTGGTGGAGTCTTTCAGGTTTTCCATATATTGTACCATGTCATCTGCAAATAATGAAAATTCCACTTCTTCATTGCTGATTGGATGACTTTTATTTCTGATTGCTGTGGCTACTACATCCAGTACTAAGTTAAATAAGTGGTGAGTGTGGACATCCATGTCTTATTCCTGACCACAGAGTAAAAGCTCTCAGTTTTTCCCCATTAAGGATGTTAGCTCTTGGTTTTTAGTCAATAGCCTTTTATTATCTTGAGGTATGTTCCTCTAATTCTACTTTGCTGAGAGTTTTATTGTGAATGGATGATGTACTTTGTCGAATTCTGTTACTGCATTTATGAGAGAATCATAAGGTTCTTATCCTTTTTTATTTTTAATATGATGTTTGTTGATTGGTTTGCAAATACTGAATCACCCTTGCAGCCCAGGAATAAATACTACTAGATCGTGGTGAATTATTCTTTTATTGTATTGTTGTATTCAGTTTGCTATTATTTTATTGAGAATTTTTGCATCCATGGCTATCAGCTATATTGGCTTTAGTTCTCCTTTTTAGTGGAGTCTTTATCTGAAGTTTTCCCTCAATTCTATTTTTCGGAATAGTTTTAGAAGTATAGATATTAACTCTTCTTTAAGTGTTTGGTAGAAGTCACTTGTGAAGTCATCTGGCCCTGGACTTTTGTTTATTGGGAGTTATATGATTACCGATTCAATTTCTTTGCTGGTTATTCATCCATTGAAGTTTTCTACTTCTCCTTGTTTGTTTTGGTAGTTTCCATGTTTCTAGGAATTTATTTCTTCCATGTTGTCCAATTTGTTGCCATATATTTTTTCATAATATTCTCTTAAAATTGTTTATATATGTGTGTTGTTGGTTGTTACTTCTCTTTCTCATTTGTGTCTTTAGTTATTTGGGTCCTTTCACTTGTCTTTTTGATAAGTCTGGCTCGGGGTTTATCAATTTTATTTTTTTTTCAAAGAACCAGTGTCTGGTTTCATTGATCTGTTCTACTGATTTTTTCATTTATGTATCATTTATTTATTTTTTAAACAATTTTTAATGTTCATTTATTTATTTTGAGGGGGAGAGAGACAGAGGCAGAGACATAGAGAGAGAGACAGACAGAATGAACAGGGAAGGGGTAGAGGGAGAGAGAGAGAATCCCAAGCAGGCTCTGCACTGTCAGCATGGAGCCTGATGTCAGGCTCAAACTCATGAACTGCAAGGTCATGACCTTAGACAAAATCAAGAGTTGGATGCTTAACCAATTAAGCCACCCGGGCATTCTTCTATATCATTTATTTCTATTCCAATATTTATTACTTCTTTCCTTCTACTGCCTTTAGGATGCATTTGCTTTTCTTTTTCTATCTTATTTTTTGTAAGTTGAGGGTGCTTACTTGAGATTTTTCTTGCTTCCTGATTTATGCCTATATTGCTCTATACTTCCCTCTTATGGCTACTTTTGCTGCAACCCAAAGATTTTGAACCATTGTGTTTTCTTTTTCATTTGTTTCCATATATATATATTTTTTAATTTCTTCTTTGATTTCTTGGTTGACCCATTCATTGTTTAATAGCATGTTGTGTAACCTCCCTGTATTTGTGGACTTTCCAAATTTTTCCTTGTGGTTGATTTCTAGTTTCATAGCATTGTGGTCAGAAAAGGTGCACGATATGATTTTAATCTTTTTGTACTTGTTGAGGCCTGATTTGTGGCCCAGTATGTGATCTATTATGGAGAATGTCCCATGTGCACTTGAAAAAAATGTGTATTCTACTGTTTTAGGATGAAATGTTCTGAATATATCTATTAACTCCATCTGGTACAGCTTGTCATTCAAATCTATTTCCTTGTTGTTTTTTTCTTTAGATGGTCTGTCCATCGATGTAAATGAGGTGTTAATGTCCACTAGTATTATTGTATTATTAACAATAAATTCCTCTATGTTTATTATTAATTGTTTTATATACTTGGGTTCTTCCATGTTGAGGGCATAAATATTTACAATTGTTTTATCTTCCTGTTGGATTGTCCCTTTAGTATGATACAGTGCTCTTCTTCATCTCTTGTTACAGTCTTTGTTTTAATATCTAGTTTGTCTGATATGATTATTGCTACTCTGGCTTTCTTTTGGCATCCAATTGTGTGATAAATGTTTCTCAACCACCTACTTACAAGCTGCAGGTGTATTTAGGCCTAAAGTGAGTCTCCTGTAGGCACCATATAGAGGAGTCTTAAGTTTTTATCCATTCGGACACTCTATATCTTTTGTTTGGAGTGTTTACTCCATTTACATTCAAAGTAATTTTTGATAGATATGTATTAAGTGCCATCGTATTACTTCTTTTATCATTGTTTCCAGAGATTTTCTCTTATCCTTTCTTGTCTTTGTCAATTTTGGTCTCTGCTTTGCACTAAAAGAGTCCCCCTTAATATTTCTCAAAAGGCCGTTTTAGTGGTCATGAACTCATTTTTTGTTTGTTTTCTGGGAAACTCTTTATCTCTCCTTCTATTCTGAATGATAGCCTTGCTAGATAGGGTATTTTATTTTTAAATGTTTATTTTTGAGAGACAGACAGAGCATGAGTGGGGGGAGGGGCAGAGAGAGAGAGAGAGAGAGAGAGAGAGAGAGAGAGAATACAGAATCCAAGGCAGGCTCCAGGCTCTGAGTTGTCAGCACAGAGCCAGATGCAGGGCTTGAACCCACAGACCTCAAGACCTGAGCCAAAGTCACATGCCCAACAGACTGAGGCACCCAGGCACTCCTAGGTAGAGTATTCTTGAGTACAGATTTTTTTCCCATTCGGCACATTGAATATTTCTTGCCAGTTCCTTCTGCTTGCCAAGTTTCTGTTGAGAACCCCCTAGCTAATCTTATAGGTCTTCCCTTGTATGTTTATTGCTTGTTTTGTCTTGATGCTTTTAAGACTTTTTTTATCAGTATATTTTAAAAATTTAATTACAATATGTTATGGTGTTGGCCTGCTTTTGTTGAGTTTGATGGGAGTCCTCTGTGCCTCCTTGATGTTGATGTCTGTTGCCTTCCCTAGTTTAGGGATGTTTTCAGCTATTATTTCTTCAAATAAATTTTCTGCCTTTTTTTCTCTCTTCTTCAATGACTCCTAATTCATTCCTCTGCTTTTTCCTGCCTGCTATTTATTGCATTAATCCTATTTTCAAACTCGTTTATTGTATTTTTCATCTCGTGATTCTTTTTTAACTCTTTTATTTCTGTAGTAAGGTCCTTACTGATTTTTTTCTATTCTTTATTCTAGTCCAGTATCCTTATGACTGTTGCTTTAAATTCTCCATCAGGCATGTTATATCTGCTTAACTTAAATCTCTGGTTGTAGTCTAATCTTGTTCTTTTATTTTAGATAAATTCCTTCATCTTGGCATTTTGTCTGTCTCTGCTTTCTTGTGTTAGAAAAGCCAATTATGCTCCTGAAAATAATCCTTATGAGGAAAAGGTCATGTAGTTCCCAGGGCCTGGTGCTTCATGGAGTATCTCTGGTGTCTCTAGTGTGTGCTACATGCACTCTACAGTTGTGGTTTGGCTACTCTACCCTTCAGGTCAGTCATCTGCAGAGGTTCTCCTTGCCTGCTATGTGCACTATTTGGTCTTTGGCCTGAATGTGGCAAGTTTTTACTAGGTGTGCTCTCATCTGCTTGTGAAATGAGACCTGTCATCACCTCCATCAAAACTGAGGCCTTACAGACATCTCTGGCTTTTTATAATTTCTATATCCATATTCTCATATTATTTATATATTATATTCCTTCTCAATGCCTTTTAGTTCTTTATCTATTGTTCTGTTGAGTTATTTTAGCATATTTAAGGCAGTTGTCTTTTTTTAAGTTTTTTTAATGTTTATTTATTTTTGAGAGAGAGAAACAGACAGAGTGCAATCAGGGAGGGGCGGAGAGAGAAGGAGACACAGAATCCGAAGTAGGCTCCAGGATCCAAGCTGTCATCCCAGAGCCCAATACGGGGCTCAAACCCACAAACCATGAGATTGTGACTCGAGCCGAAGTCAGACGCTTAACCGACTGAGCCACCCAGGCACCCTTAAGGCAGTTGTCTTAATGTCTTTAGTTAGTTCAGTGTCTGGGCATGCTTTGAGATGGTCTCTGTGAATTTATATTTTTTTAAGAAGAGGCATTTCTTCATGTTTTTTTCTTTTTTATGCCTTGTGATCGTTGTTGCGAACATCTGAATATTATAATGTGATAACTCTGGAAATCTGATTATCATTCTTCCCCCAGGTTTACTGTTGCAATTTTTTAAGCTGTAATTGTCTAGTGACTTTGCTTGACTTGCAGAAACTGTATTTCTTTTTTTTTTAAATTTAAAATAGTTTATTTTCAAATTGGTTTACATAAAACACCCAGTGTTAATCCCCACATGTGCCCTTTTTTAATGCCCATCACCCCCTCTCCCCCCCCATCTCCCTCACCCTCAGTTTGTTCTTAGTCTTTGAGAGTCTCTTATGTTTTATCTCCCTCCCTCTCTGTGTCTTTTTTTTTCTTTCCCCTCTTCCCCTCCCCCTGGTTTTTGCTTCGTCTCACCAAGTCCACCTATTCGTGGAAACATATGGTATCTGTCTTTTTCTGACTGACTTATTTCACTTAACATAATACCCTCCAGTTCCATCCATGTTGCTACGCATGGCCAGATTTCATTTTTTCTCATTGCCACATAGTAGTCCATTGTATATATGTACCACATCTTCTTAATCCACTCGTCAGTTGATGGGCACTTAGTTTCTTTCCATGTTTTGGCTATTGTCGAAAGTGCTGCTATGAACATTGGGGTACACGTGCCCCTATGCATCAGCAATCCTGTGTCTCTTGGGTAGATTCCTAGCAGGGCTATTGCTGGATCATAGGGTAGCTCTATTTTCATTTTTTTGAGGAACCTCCACACCGTTTTCCAGAGTGGCTGCACCAGTTTGCATTCCCACCAACAATGTAGGAGGGTGCCTACTTCTCCACATCCTCGCCAGCATCTATAGTTTCCTGATTTGTTTATTTTAGCCACTCTGACTGGTGTGAGATGGTATCGTAGTGTGGTTTTGATTTGTATTTCCCTGATGATGAGTGACTAAATGGATAAAAGATCTGAATGTGAGACAGGAAACTGTCAAAATCCTAGAGGAAAAAGCAGGGAAAAGCCTCTTTGACCTAAGAAGCACCAATTTCTTACTTGACACGTCTCCAAAGGCAAGGGAATTAAAAGCAAAGATGAACTATTGGGACTTCATCAAGATAAAAAGCTTCTGCACAGCAAAAGAAACAACCAACAAAACGAATAGGCAACCAACGGAATGGGAAAAGATCATCGCAAATGACATATCGGATAAAGGACTAATATCTAAAATCTATAAAGAACTTACCAAACTCCACACCCGAAAAACAAACAACCCACTGAAGAAATGGGCGGAAGATATGAACAGACACTTCTCCAAAGAGGACATTCAGATGGCAAACAGACACTTGAAACGATGTTCAATGTCAGAAACTGTATTTCTTATTGTGTGTGGCTTTTGAAGTTTTTGTTTCTTAGCTGCTGTCCCCCTGGTGTGAACATATTTCTGTAAATGTCATGACCTAAGGAAACAAACAAAAACCTACCTCTCCCTGTCTTTTCAGATTGGTTGTGTGATGGGTCTTTCTTTGACACTTAGCCTGCATCTGACCTTTAAGCATCAAGCCTAAGAATCAGCATCAAGTGAAAGCTTAAGGTCCTCAGAGGGCTTTTGTAAGGATTCATCTTGCCCTGTGTACATACAAGGCTTAATTCCTTCATATACACATGTACTGTTGAATGCCCTAATTTCCCAAGGAAACTCCCCTCCAAATTTTTCTCCCAGGCCTTAGGAGGTCTATTGTATATGTAAACAGTAGTCTTTTGCCCCAGTAATGTGTGGTTTGTCTGCTTTGCTTACAATATTTTCAAGAAACACCCACCAGTTTACTGGCCTGGGTATACTCCAAGTTAGGCAAAACAGACATCAATGCCTTGCATCAGTCCTTAAGTTATTCCACAGATAGGTTAGAACAGACCTAGGTAATAATTTGTAAATGAGGTCTTTGTGCTTCTTCTGGAAGCTTGTACCAGAGTCTCACTCTACAAATGCAACTGCCATCTTCAAGACCATCATCAACCTGAGGAGAGGGTGGGACAATGACAAATAAAAACACCACAAACTTTTGTACAATACTTTTGCACAAGAATTTCTTGATTAAAATTGTCTTGATTGCTGTAAACCTTTGTTTTCCACAATTCTAACAAAGTTGGTTCTAACAATTTTTTTGCCCATTTTTCATTGTTTTTTTAATAGGATGGGAATGGAGCCTCCTGCTCCACCATTTTCCTGTTGTCACCTTGAATCTGTCTTTTAAAGAAAAGGGAATCCTGAGAAACTAATTTGACTTTTTTCTCCAATTAATCCTTTGGAAAGCATGATTAATTTTGTAATTTCATTTTGACTTTGGCTGCTAAGAAACTCAGATATAGATTGTGGCTACCACTAGCAATTATGCAAGACTTTCTTTCTTGTCTTTACCTCTGCCTTTATCTTATTTTATGCACTTATATCCCATTTGTACCTGTTTCCTTTTTCACTATATCTTTTATAATATATGTATATCTGTAAACTGCATGAAATTCTTTTGGTGGAAGGAGGGGAGATATAAAGAAGAGAATATGATTAAATTCCAATATTTCAACTTACTACCTGGCCACTTTATACCTGGGAAAGAATTCATAGTAAGTATCTGTTGAAATATTTTTGTTTTACCACTATATCATCGACTCGGTGAGGATAAAAAGCCAAGAAGATCACAAAAAGCATAACAAGGCTAATAATTTACAATGGTGAAATGAGTTCCTGAACCTACCTTTCAACTATGAAGTCTATAAACTGAAAAAAGATGAAGGGTACTGCAACAACTCAGCAATACAAAAGAGTTCAAAGTTTCTAGACATTGACTAATATAAAGAACAATTTGTTTTGGATCTCCAAGAACACCCTGATTTAATTAACACAGACCTAATAAACCAAAATTTTCTTTATCTTATTATATACAGTATTGCATAGTGTTAAACACATGAGCTCTTCAGCCGGTTTCCCTACATTTTATCCTAGGGATGTCACTTATTAACTAAGTGACCTTGGGGTAGTTATATTACCTCTCTCTGACTCTATTTCTGTAGCTTTAACATGAGAATAATAGTAATACCTAATTCATAAAGTGTTTTTAAAAACACTCATAACAGTAACCAGGGCTGAGATTAAGAACTAAATAAATCAATCAGTCAGCACATGAAGGGAATGGGATGACACCAAGATAAGGAGTTTAAAGGGATGGGGTGACCAAGCTCATGCCAACTCCCAGGGTGACAGAGTTGCCAAATAAAATGCAATATGATAAGCTAAATTTGAATCTGAGATAAGCCACAAAAAATTTAGTATGGTGAGATATTCCATGAGACATACTAAAGAAGTATTGGTTATCTGGAATTTAAATCTGACTGGGTATCCTGTACTTTATTTGCTAAATCTAGTAATCCTATCTCAGAGAGGGGGATGCAATGGCCCCATTTTCAGAGGTTAGCTAAAGACTGCACAGTTAAGTGGTCTAGAACCAAAGCCCAATTCCTGAAATGGCAGCAGTAAGTTAAGCCTTGTGGTGGGTGGATTAGGCAGCCATGTATCCAGACTCAGGAATCAGCAAGGAGATAGAACCTGGGGTTCTAGAATACTATACTTCATAACATAATCAGTGGCTAATAAGGGTGAGGGTCATAACTGTCCCAAGTAAAGGTACTGGCAAGCAATAAAAGCAAGGTGGATAATGATAAGCCATGGTAATAGTTTGTATCTGTGAGAAGAAAAGAAGGAATGAAGCTTGGCAGTAACAACCACAATAACCATCAACACTAAAACAGGAAAGTAGCAGAAACCTAGCTCTGCAGACTTGAGCACAAGTGGGGCAGAGCAGGCAAGTTGGAGAGTTAGGGAATGAGATCACTGGCATGACCAGGTCTGTTCTCTGAGACCACTGAATCCTAGGTATGCCTGGGAGGAGGAAGACTTGGGGAGTTCAGCAATATGAAGGGACACCTATACCCAAACTTGAGAATGCATGTAAATTATAAACCCCACACAGCAGTGGGCAGAGTTATTATATGTCTTGCCAAGTGCTCAGACACGGGCAAATCTGAGCCTGGATATTGGCATTATTGGATTCAGCTACATTTTTAACACACATGTGGATGGCAATCACAGCTGATCAAAAGGGTAGGGTCAAGGTGTATGAGGGATGAGAAGATCCATTTGGCCTGAAAGTCACATTCATGAAAGGTCTTAAATTGAGACCTTGACATTATCTCCAGATTAGTTTAAATACTGTCACTGATATAAGACATTATTTAACATTTTATTGAGATATAGTGCAAAGAGCATAAATTTCACTCTTTTTAAAATGTATGATTAGATTCAAGGCCAACGTGATGGAGGAGTAGGGTGACCCAGTATTCCCTATGTCTTTCAAATGAAGAAGGACTGAAACCAAAGGACTCTCAACCCCAAGAGTCTGGGAGAAAAGGAGTTGGATTCTACAAGGAAGAGAATGCAAAATCCAGAAAGCACCGAAAAGAGTGAGTAAGTGCAATCTGGGGGAGAGAAAATGAACCAAGGGGGTACAGAGGGGAGGGGAGCCCCTTCTGTGGAAAGTCAAAAGGAAGAGAAAAAGCAGCTGGGAAAGTGCAGAGCGATCGGGATCAGAATGAGAGAAAAACCTCAGATGGGGATGGAGAGGGAGCCTATCATCCAGTCCCTACTGCAGGGCTTTAGAAGAGAAGTTCCATTGCTAACGGCAGAACTCTCTTCACACTGGGGCCAGCAGTGGCGGCCCAGCCCGAGTTACAGCGAGGTACGGAGTCACCTCCAGATCGATGCCAGAGACTCAATTTTCATAAGGGAAACTGGGCATAGATGTCAGAGCGAGTTAAAAAACTCAGATAAGCATGGAGCACGTGACCGCCCAACAAATCACACTACGCCTGCATCCTCAGCAGAGCAGGAACAGAATCAAAGGGGTGATTTGAGACTCCGGGTCTGTGAAGAAAGGACTGGGGGGATGCCATTGATGCCCCACATGCCCACGAAACCGGACCGTAGGATTCCATTCGCTGGCTGCGGGACCCGCCTACACCAAACCATGCCCCTCACCATAGGTGAGACTCCTTTCTGCCTGAGCAATAGACACTGAGATGCAAACTGCTGCTTGGAGTAACTCCAGGTCAATTCTTCTCCTAAACAGACATTTAACCCACTCTCACCACATGTTCAACACCTCCTTCTGTACTTTCCTATCTCTGTCTCTGGAATAACCAGTCCACATATTTCATCTGGGTAACATCTATCTTCATTTGTTTTTCCTCACCTCCCTCCTTATTCTGATTTCTCTCTTCCTGGACTAAGCCTTTCAGTATCTACATGGTCAAACTTCATTTTCTTCTTCTCCCTGCACCTATTGTTACTCTCTGTATATGCTGTAGAACAGCACAGGGCATACTCTATCCTTAATGTGTAGCTGGTACGTCAGGTCTCATGCCTTCAGACTGTCATTCGTTATTATTTTTTTTCTGTTGTGATCTGCTTGCCTAATATTATTTGTCAGTGTGTTTATGTGTTTTTCTTTCCTGTTTATCTCTCTGTTTTCCATTCCAGGGCGACCTCAGGAAACAAACCAAAATACATCTGGCCAAAATAATGAAATGGAAGAATTCTCCTAAAAAGAAAATTCAGGAAGTAGTGACAGCTCAAGAATTGATGAAAACAGATATAAGCAACATAACAAAACATGAATATAGAATGATAAATATAAAACTCTCCGCTGGGCTTGAAAAAAGCATAGAAGAATGCAGGAGGTCCCTCACTGCAGAGATAAAGGACCTTAAAAATGGTTGGGAGGAATAAAAAATGCCTTAAAAGAAGTGAAAAACACATTGGAGGAGGGTACAGCACGAACTGAAGAGGCAGAAGAGAGAATAGGTGAATTAGAAGATGAAATTATGGAAAAAGAGGAAGCAAAGAAAAAGAGAGAAAGCTGATTCAGGATCAGAGAAGGAGAATTCAAGAGTTGAGCGATGCATTCAAACAGAACAATATCTGTATAATAGGAATTCCAGAGGAAGAAGAGAGAGAGAAAGGAGTCGAAGGGGTACTTGAATAAATTATTCCTGATAGATTCCCCAACATGAGGAAGGAAACCAGCATGGAAATCCAAGAGGCACAGAGAACTCCCCTCAGACGTAACTTGAATACACCTTCTGCATGGAATATAATAAATAGTGAAACTGGGAAAATACAAGGACAAAGAGAGAATTCTGAAACCAGCTATGGAAAAAAGGGCCTTAACATACAAAGGTAGACACATAAGGGTTGTAGCAGAAACTTGGCAAGCCAGAAAGGAATGGCAGGATATCTTCAATGTGATGAACAGGAATGATATGCAGCCAAGAATCCTTTATTCAGCCAACTTGTCATTCAGAATAGAAGGAGAGATAAATGTTTTCCAAACAAATAAAAACTGAAGAAATTCATCACAAATAAACCAGTCTTACAAGAGATCCTTAGGGGGACTCTATGAGGAAAGGTTGCAAGGAACACAAAGTACCAGACACATTCTTACAAGCATGAAAGCTACAAATAACACAGTGACTCTAAACCTATATTTTTCAATATTAACACTAAATGTAAATGGACTAAATGCTCCAATTAAAAGACATAGGGTAACAGAATGGATTAAAAAATAAGACCCATCTGTTTGCTGTCTTCAAGAGATTCATTTTAGACCTGAGGAAACCTTCAGATTGAAAGTGAGGGGATGGAGAACTATCTACCACGCTACTAGAAGTCAGAAAAAAAGCTGTAGTAACCACACTTATATCAGACAAACTAGACTTTAAGGTAAAGGATGTAATAAGAGATGAAGAAGGACATTATATAATAATCACAGGAACAATCCAGCAGGAAGATCTAACAATCATAAATATCTATGCGCCAAATTCAGGGGCACCCGAATTTGTAAAACAACTAATTACAAACATATGCAATCTTATCGATAAAAATGTGCTAATTGCAGGGGACTTTAACACTCCACTCACAGCATTGGATAGATCCACTAAACAGAGAATCACTAAAGAAACACTGACACTGAACGACACATTGGAACAGATGGGCCTAATCTACATCTTCAGGGTCCTTCATCCAGAAGCAAAGGAATTTACGTTCTTCTCAAATTCACAAGGTACATTTTCCAACATAGACCACATTCTGGGGCACAAGGAAACTCTCAATAAATATAAAAGAAGTGGGATAAACAATACACACTTTCAGACCACAATGTTTTCAAACTTGAAATCAACCACAAGAAGTCTGGAAAATCCCCAAAAATATGGGGGCTAAAGAACAACCTATTAAAGAATGAATGGGTCAACCAAGCAACCAGAGAACAAATTTAAAAATACAGGGAAACAATGAAAATGAAAAAACAACAATCCAAACGCTGTAAGATGTGGCAAAGGCAGTCCTGAGATGGAAATATATTGCAATCCAGGCCCATCTCAAGAAACAAGAAAAATCACTAACACAAATTCTAACAGCACGCCTAAAGGAACTAGAAGCAGAACGGCTAAGACACCCCAAACCCAGCAAAAAGAGAGATATAACAAGAATTAGGGCAGAAGTTAATAATATGGAAACTGAAAAAGTAGTGGGACAGATCAAAGAAACCAAGAGCTGGTTCTTTGAAAAAATAAACAAAATCGATAATTCTCTATCCAGGCTTCTCAAAAAGAAAAGAGAGAGAACCAAATAGATAAAACTATGAACAAAAAGGGAGTGATTACAACCAATCCCTCAGAAATACAAGCAATTATCAGCGAATACTATGAAAAATTATATGCCAACAAAATGATAACTTGGAAGAAATGGAGAAATTCCTAAATAGCCACACACTACCAAAACACAAATGGGAAGAAATAGAAAACATGAACAGACCCATAGCTAGTGAAATAATTGAATCAGTTATCAAAAATCTCCCAACAAATAAATGTCCTGAACCAGATGGCCTCCCTGGGGACTTTGACCAACATTTCAAACAGAGTTAATACCTTTCCTCCTCAAGTTATTCCAAAAAATGAGATAAAAGGAAAATTCCTGGACTCATTCTATGAAGTCAGCATCACTTTGATTCCCAAACCAGAAAGACATCCAGCAAAAAAACTAAACTACAGACAAATATCCCTGATGAATATGGATGCAAAAATTCTCAACAAGATACTAGCAAATCGAATTCAACAGTATATAAAAAGAATATTCACCATGATCAATTAGGATTCATCCCTGGGTGCAGGGCTGATTCGATGTTTGCAAATCAATCAATGTGATACATCACATTAACAAAAGAAAAGATAAGAACCATATGATTCTGTCAATAGATGCAGAAAAAGCATTTGAAAAAATAAAAACCATCGAGAAATTTGGGATAGAAGGAACATAGTTAAATATCATAAAAGCCATTTATGAAAAGCCCGCAGCCAATGTCATCCCCAATGGGTAAAAAGTGAGAACCTTCCCCCTGAGATCAGGAACACGACAGGGATGTCCACTCTCACCACTGCTATTTAACATAGTGTTGGAGGTCCTAGCATCAACAATCTGAAAACAAAACAATATAAAAGGCATCGGGACTGGCAAGGATGAAGTCAAACTCTCACTTTTCGCAGACATGATACTCTACATGGAAAACCCAACAGAATCCACCAAAAGTCTGCTAGAACTGATCCATGAACTCAGCAAAGTTTCAGGGTACAAAATCAATGTACAGAAATGAGTGGCATTTCTATAACCAACAAGGAACCAATAGAAAGAGAAATAAAGAAGCTAATTTCATTCACAATGGCACCAAAAAACATAAAATACCTAGGAATAAACCTAACCAAAGATGTAAAAGATCTCCACGCTTAAAACTATTAAAAACTTATGAAGGAAACTGAGGAAAACACAAGGAAATGGAAAAACATCCCATGCTCATGGATTGGAAGAATAAATATCATTAAAATAGCAGTACTACCCAAAGCAATCTACACATTCAATGCAATCCCAATCAAAATTGCACCAGCATTCTCCTCAAAGCTAGAGCAAACAATCCTAAAATTTGTATGGAACCACAAAAGACCCCTAATTGCCAAAGTAATATTGAAGAAGAAAACCAAGGCAGGAGGCATCACAATCCCAGACTTTCACCTCTACTACATAGTGGTAATTATCAAGACAGTATGGTATTGGCACAAAAACAGACACGTAGACCAATGGAATAGAATAGAGAACCCAGAAATGGACCCGCAAGTATATGGCCAACTAATCTTTGACAAAGCAGAAAAGGGTATCCAATGGAAAAAAGACAGCCTCTTTAACAAATGGTGCTGGGAGAACTGGACAGCAACATGCAGAAGGATGAAACTAGACCACTTCCTTACACCGCTCACAAATTTAAACTCAAAATGGATGAAGGACCTGAATGTAAGAGAGGAAACCATCAAACCCTAAAGGAGAAAGCAGGAAAAAATCTTTTTGACCTGAGCCACAGCAATTTCATACTTGACACATCTCCAAAGGCAAGGAAATTAAAAGCAAAATGAATTATTGGGACCTCATCAAGATAAAAAGCTTCTTCACTGCAAAGGAAACAACCAGTAAAACTAATAGGCAACCAACGGAATGAGAAAAGATAATTGCAAATGACATATCAGATAAAGGACTAGTGTCTAAAATCTATAAAGAACTTACCAAACTCCACACCCGAAAAACGAATAATCCAGTGAAGAAATGGGCAGAAGATATGAGTAGACACTTCTCCAAAGAAGACATCCAGATGGCCAACACACACGTGAAACGATCCTCAATGTCACTCAGCATCAGGGAAATACAAATCAAAACCACACTGAGATACCACCTCACACCAGTCAGAGTGGCTAAAATGAACAAATCAGGAAACTACAGATGCTGGCAAGGATGTGGAGAAACAGGCACCCTCTTACACTGTTGGTGGGAATGCAAACTGGTGCAGCCGCTCTGGAGAACAGTGTGGTGTTTCCTCAAAAAAATGGAAATAGAACTACCCTATGACCCAGCAATAGCACTGCTGGGAATTTACCCAAGAAGTACAGGAGTTCTGATGCAAAGGGGCACGTGTACCCTGATGTTTATAGCAGCACTTTCGACAATAGGCAAATCATGGAAAGAGACTAAGTGTACATCGCTTGACGAATGGATAAAGAAGATGTGTTATATATATACACACACACACACACACAATGGAATTCTATGCAGCAATTAGAAAGAATGAAATCTGGCCATGTGTAGCAACATGGATGGAACTGGAGGGTATTATGCTAATTGAAGTCAGTCAGAGAAAGACAGATACCATATGTTTCCACGCATAGGTGGATTTTGAGAGACCTAGCAGAAAACCATGGGGGAGGGGAAGAGTGGGAAAAAAAAGCCACAGAGAGGGAAGGAGGCAAAACATAAAAGACTCTTAAATACTAAGAACAAACTGAGGATTGAGGAGGATATGGGAGGGGGAGAGACGGTGACAGGCACTGAGGTGAACACTTGTTGGGATAAGCATTGGGTGTTGTATGGAAACCAATTTGACAAAAATTGATTTAAAAAAAAAGAAATAAAAGAAAATATAGATAAATGTTAAAAAAAAAAAAGAATATGTATTCTGCTCCTTCAGGATTAAAGTGATCTGAATATAACTGTTAAAGGAAATAAAATGTACAATTACTTCTTTTTTAAATTTTTTTTAGTGTTTATTTATTTTTGAGACAGAGAGAGACAGAGCATGATGGGAGGAGGGGCAGAGAGAGAGGGAGCCACAAAATCTGAACCAGACTCCAGTCTCTGAGCTGTTAATACAGAGCCCGACACGGGGCTTGAACTCACAAACTGCGAGATCATGACCTGAGCAAAGTCACACGCTTAAGCAACTGAGCCACCCAAGTGCCGCTACAATTACTTTTTAAATGTACAATTTGTTGTCTTTTATTACATTTACAATGTTGTGGCAACCATTTCCACTGGCTAATTCTAGAAAATTTCATAACCACCAAAAGAAAACCAAAACCCATTAAGAAGTCACTCTGTATAACTCACCGCGTCCCCAACCCAGCCCCTGGCAACAACTAAGCTACTTTCTATGGATTTCCCTATTATAAATATTACATATAAATGGAATGATACAATATGTGGCCTTTCTATCTGGCCTCTTTCACTCAGTATAATATTTTCAAGGTTTATCCATGTTTTAGCTGTTGATCAGTATTTCATTCTTTTATGGATAAATAATAATTCATTGTAAAGACAATTTATATTTTGGTTGTATATGTCAGTTGATGGACTTTGGATGCTTATTTTTACCTTTCAGGGTTTTATGAATAATTCTACTATGACTATTCATGTACAAATTTTTGTGTGGACATAGGTTTTCGTTTCTCTTGGGTATATACCTAGTTGTGGAATTAATCGGTCATATGGTAACTTAACTTATTGAGGAACTATCAACTTTTATTTTATGCTATTCCCAAGAGCTTTCAAAAATGGAAATAATCTGAGACTCCTCACCACAAGAAATCCTATCCTTAACCAGTATTGACTGCTGGGATGATCTTCAAGGTCCAATGGAAAGAACTATACTAATATAGTGCCACCCCCAAATAGGGACTTATGCAATAACTATTATATGTCCTCTTCCCTTCTCCCCACACCTTCCTTCTTATTTCTAGTCACTTTATGAAGATAGGGAGGTGTAAAAAGGATCTTTATATGTCTTTCAGATACACTGTATTTTCCAGGTTACAAACCTTTTTTGACAGGAAAGCGTTACTATTCCCATTTGGTACATGAGGAAACTGAGGCTCCAAGAGGTAAAGTGACTTGTCAAATGTCCTGAAGTCAGTGACTTGCTGATCTTGCATTAGATTCTAAGGTTTTAGACACATTGTCTAGGCTTCTTTTCACTGAAGTGTGTGCCCTATAACGCCTCTGGAAAAAGTGGAATATCACTGATATGTTTGGGCTCATAAACTAAATCTAGATTGCCTCAACAATGTTGAAAGTTGATCTTGATCCCTTTGGTGGTGGACTCCCCCTCTCTGTCGCTCTCCTTCGGATGTTGGGCACTTTCCCCGCTGTCCCCGGCTCACCCTCCCCCCAGCTCAGTTTCCGGAGTTCGTTTTGATCCCAAAAGGAAAAGAAATAAACATGGACAGAAGGATGCAAGGAATGCTGTTTCTCCCTGTGAAGGTAGCATGACTGGGAATGACTTATCTGAAGGGAGCTATACACTCCTCACCTGTAGAATGTGAATCCATTGAGGTCCAGGTCTATGCTAGGCCCTGAGATACAGAAGGCAAAGAGAAAGTCTGGCACTAAGGTGAGATGAGTGAGGTATTTGCTTTGAGAAGAATTTTAAGGGGATCCAAGAAAACATAGTAATCAAGATAAACAGTATTTTTCTTGATTTTCATTTTCAGAAAATTATAGATTCATATGCAGTTGAAAAAATAATACAAATAGATCCTGTGTACCCTTTACTGTATTTCTCCAATGGTAACACTTGCAAAAATATAGTAAAATATCACAAAGAGGATATTCACAATGATAGTCAAGACACAGAACATTTTCGCCACTGCAAGGATCCCTCACATAGCTACACTCACTTCTCTCTTACCATCATCCCCTTTGTAGTCCCTGATAGCCATTAATTTGTTCTCTACTTCTATAATTTTATAATTCCAGGAATGTTGCATAATCATATAGTAACTTTTGGAGATTGGCTTTCATTCAGCATAATTATGTTTTTATTGCTGAGTAGTATTCCACGGTATGAATGTACCACAGCTTGTTTAAACATTCATGTGTTGAAAACATCTGGTTTATTTACAGTTTTTGGATATTAAAAATAAAATGGCTATAAATATATGGATTTGATATAAGCATAAGTTTTCTTATTTTGTAAGATAAATGCCTAAGAGTGCATTTTCTGGGTTGTTTGATAGTTACATGTTCCCTTTTTTTTTTTTTTTTTTTTTTTTTGCTTTTAGCATTTTATTTTATTTTTTTAATAGTTTATTGTCAAATTGGTTTCTATACAACACCCAGTGCTCAATCCAACGAGGTCCCTCCTCTGTGCCCACCACCCACTCTCCCCCCTCTCACACCCATCTCTCCCCTCAGTTCTTTCTTATTCTTTGAGAGTCTCTCATGTCATGTCTTCCTTCCTCTCTGTGGCTTTTTTTTTCCTCCTTCCCCTCTTCCCCTCCCCCCTGGTTCTCTGCTAGGTCTTCCAAAGCCTACCTATGCGTGGGAACATGTTCCCTTTTTTAAAAAGAAACATGCAAACTGTTTTCCAGAGTGGCCATACTATTTTACATGTTCACCAGCTATATATGAATGACCCAGTTTCTCTGAATCCTTGCCAGCATTTGGTGTTATCACCATTTTTTTTTAATTTTAGCCTTTATGAACGGTATGTAGCAATGTCTCATTGTGGTGTTAATTTGTACTTCCCAAATGGCTAATGATGTTGAATATCTTTTTGTGTACTTAATTGCCATCTGTATATCCTCTTCTGTGACACATCTCTTCATATCTTTTGCCCATTTTCTAATCAGATTAGATTTTTTTTCCTGTTAAATTTTGAGAGTTATTTATATATTCTAGATGCTAGTCCTTTGTTGAGTATGTGGCTTTCAAATATTTTCTTACAGTTTATATCTTGTCTTTTCATCTTCTTTCAACAGAAGTTTTAAATCCTGATAAAGTCCAAATTATCTATTTCTCCTTGTATGGATTATGCTTTTGGTATAAATCTAAGAATTATTTGCTTGTTCCTAGATTCCAAGGATTTTCTCCTGTTTTTCTTTCCTGAAATTTTATACTTTTACATTTTACATTTAAGTCCGTCATCAATTTTGAGTTATTTTTTACATAAGATGTGAGGTTTGGGTCCAGATTAATTTTTTTCAACAGATATCCACTTAGTCCAGCATCATTTAATAAAAAGACCATCCTTCTTCCACTGAAATGCTTTTGTACCTTTGCAAAAAATAAGTTTGGTTTATTTGCGTGGGTCTATTTCTAGGCTCTGTATTCTATTCTATTGATTTCTGTGTTTATCCCTCCACCAATCAGTATTAATTACCGTAGCTATCTAATAAGTACTGAAAGTGGTTAAAGTGATTTATTTCGCTTTAGTCTTCTCTTTCAAAATTTATTTTAGCTATCCCTTTCCTTTCCTTTTCCATATCTTTTAGAATTATCTTGTCTCTAGCTACCCCAATTTTTTTCTGTATTTTGGTATCAACTGCATTAAACTTATGAACCAATTTGGAAAGAATTAGCATATTGTCCCAGTTTTGATCATTAGGCTTTTGCCTTGTTCCTTATGCTTAATTTGCTACCCATGTCATCAATCCCTCTACAACATAAAACTGCTTTTATCTCACAGAAAACTGTTATCTACCTTCCTCCACTGCTTCCATATCAGAGCTAACTGAAGTCTGGTGGCTGGAGCCCTTGTCTCTATGGACACACCATCCTGGAGGCAAGTGCCTGCTGGGATATTCCAAATATGTACTCCCTTGGAGCCTTCTTGCTCTGCATATCCTGCATGTTGGGATACTCTTGTTAATTCATGTCACACTCTAACAAAGTCTCTGGTCTGTGGCTTGTCAGGTAATGTTACCAGTCCAGCTTTTTATGGTAGGGCCTGAATCTTCCCCAAACACTCATCTAACACCAACATGAATATGTGATAGCAGAGGAATGGGGAGAATTCTTGGTCCTGGATTCTGGGTCCCTTCAGCCTTACCTGACCCTCCACTGCTAACAGGGCCATACTAGGCAGGGCTTCTAGCTTGGAATTGGAGGATTTATAGTCTAAAAAGACACTTTGGCAAAGCTGTTTTTGACAAGTGAAAGATAAGCATGTTTATCTTAATAGCACTTACTTTCTTGTTGCATTTCTTTGGTCTTTAGCCAGGTCCTGCTTACTCTGATCCTCAGTTTCTCTATCTTTAAAATAAGGACAAATAGCACTAAATTACTGGTTTTCAAAATCCAGTATTTTTTTAAGCAATAGAGCACTATGTTGAAAAATCTCTTTCATGAAAACCCCAAAATTGAAAACAATACCAGCTGAACTCTAATTTAATCAAGAGTGCAGTGACTCCCCTTTACCCTAAATTTTAGGGCTCTCTCAAACCCAATTTGAAAACCATTGATCTAGCTGATTCTGAGAGGCCTTTGGAGAATTGATATTCACTAGCCTCTCTGTGTTAAATAAACCAAGGAAGTAAGAGGATCAAAAGGGGGAGAAATGTTGAGTCATTCTTTATTCAAGATGTGTTGGTTTAGAGGGGCATGATTTCAGGAACATGCATGCCTTTGCCTGCCAGAAGGATATTGATTCAAGCTTTCCTCGTTTTTAAATTTTTTTAATGTTTTATTTATTTTTGAGAGCAGGAGAGACAAAGCATGAGCAGGGGAGGGGCAGAGAGAGAGGAACACACAGAATTCGAAGCAGGCTCCAGGTTCTGAGCTGTCAGCACAGAGCCCGACGCAGGGCTTGAACTCACAGACTGTGAGATCACGACCTGAGCCGAAGTCGGACACTTAACTGACTGAGCCACCCAGGCGCCCCTGGTGCCTGCAACAGACCCAGCTCTGATAATACTTGTCTGGGAAAACCCTCCTGATTCTCCCATTTGGAGTTCCTTAGTCCTTCCTATATGATCCCAGAGCATGCTATCAACTTCTTCCTTATAACACAAATCACGATGTATTGATATTGTTTGTTTACCAGCCCATCTCAAATTAGGTTATGAACTTCCTGAAAATAGGAACTGCCCTTATTTCTCTGGACATCCAGCCCTAAGAATAACACCTAAAATAGAGAGCTTATTCAATAAACATTTGTTGAAGTGAAATTTTGGACCGAGAAAAAAAAAATTTCCTGAATTCTTTTGTTCTATCCTTGAATACCTTTTTCCCCCCAAGAAACCCAAATCACCAACTAATTCTCCAGAAAGCTTATCTAAATTTAAAGAAAGCAAACTATTTTAATTGTTTGGTCTTCCATAGAGTTAGAATATTGATTTTTAATCTGATTTATGATAAAGTTGAGATGCATTTTTTGTGTGCCAATGTGCTATATGTAGGGCTTATCTAATATTATTTGGTTAATACCAAATAATAGATCAATACCAAATAGTAGATCATGTAATCAATGTGTATAGTACATTAATGGCCATTTTATAAGACCAGAACATAATTTATCTACTTTTTGAAAAAGTTTATTTATTTACTTTTGAGAGAAAAGGAGAGGGAGAGAGGGAGAGAGGGAGAGAGGGAGAGAGGGAGAGAAGGAGAGAGGGAGAGAGGGAGAGAATGAGGAGAGGAGAGGCAGAAAGAGAAGGAGAGAGAAAATCCCAAGCAGGCTCTGTACTATTAGCACAGAGCCCATTGCAGGGTTCAATTTCATGAATTGTGAGATCATAACCTGAGCCAAAATCAAGAGTCAGATGGCTAACTGACTGAACCACCCAGGTGCCTCTTTAATTTCCCTATTTTTAAATAATGTCACAAATTTAAATATTTTGTATCTTCAATTTTATGACAGATTGTTGACCACATCATTAATGTACTTATTTAGCATTTTCATTCCTAAGCAGATAGGCACAATCTTTCCTTTCAATCCTTAGTATTTAGAGGATAATGGGAACCTGAC
This sequence comes from Paguma larvata, assembly GCA_030068075.1. Classification (NCBI taxonomy): domain Eukaryota; kingdom Metazoa; phylum Chordata; class Mammalia; order Carnivora; family Viverridae; genus Paguma; species Paguma larvata. Next base: position 48,410,793 of record CM057830.1, on the reverse strand, counting down.
TAGTAGGAGAGATAGGTTGTCAACAGTGGTAAATAAAAAGGTGGAAAGTTTATTGAAAAATATCCATCTTAATAGCAAATATTTCTATATTGCTTACTGATTTTAAGCCAGTTCCAAATATTAACTCAAGTTAATTCTCATTGCAAATCTGAAGGTAGTTTTAATGACTATCATACCCATTTGCCAGATAAGAAGAAGAAAATTCAAAGAACGTAAGTGATTTGTCCATAAGTCAAATGGCTAAACCTACTGGAGCACAGACATGCAGCCTAACTGCACAGTTTGGGTGTCTCAAAACCGTGTATACCACCACTGTGCTAAGAAAGGAAAGGATATATGGGGCAGTTGAGCTGAGCAATTATACGGGGTCTATGTAAGGGGATTTTGAAAACTCAGGGAAAAAATACTTGCCTTTTCACTTATCTCCCGATCTATTTACTTAAAAATGCCTGATGTTTCATTTATTGAGATTCATTCCTTTCACTTAAGACTTGGTCTGCTGTTTATAATGCAACCAACCTCTGGGTGAGGCAACACTAAGACTTAGGAGTTATTTTTATTTTCCTAGTTTGTTTTTTTTTAATTTTTATTTTATGAACATCACTTTGTATTGTATAGGTTTAATCTTTATATAGTTAAATTTGTCCATATTTTCCTTTGGGGTTGATTCTCTGTCATGGTGGCTTTACAAGTTATCACCCCTCTAACACTCTACTATAATTAAAGCTTTTTTTGCCCTATATTAAGGGGGAGACAGTGACTCTAACTTTCACATCTTATGCTGCCCTGTCCATTTTGAGATCTCTAAATAAACCTCTATCATTGTTTTCTTATGCATAAATCAATAAAAACTATTTATTGTTTTTTTATGCTCTGCTCCTATTTCTGTTCACTAAATTCTCTCCAAATTTGGGGACACAAAGTGGCTCTGAGAATTGGGAGAAGTGGCAAGGACAGTAAAAGGTATTAATGGTACCGAATGCTTAATGTATTTCAGCCATTGTGCTTTTTCATACCTTATCTTTTTTCATTTAATCCTTAAACATATGTATGAGGGTGAGGAGGAACCTATGGGTGCTTCCAAGGTGCCCCAAACTGGGAAAAATGTGATTCAGCCCTCCTAGAAGCCCAGCTCCATACTTTGTCCTGGATATATAAAGCAGGCACTTAGTAGTCAGGGCCTGAAGGTCATTTGAGCTAGACCTACGGTTTGGTCTTCCTCAAAGAGGTAAGAATGGAAGGAAGAGGGAGGAATGTTGTCATTTCTCAGAGATAAAGCAGAAGAAAAAGAAGAAGTTTGATGTCAATACCTTGGGGATAGCTTCTATTTTGAAGTTAGGAGGAAGAAAAGGAGAAATGAACTCAGAGAAAAAGGTAGTAAGAGCAGTGATGTGGCTTGAAAGCCAAGGCAAGAAAGGCCATTTCAGTATGATGTTACTCTGAGAACATGGTTCTGACCATCTCTCTGGGAAGCAACAATAGATAGAGCCCAAAGCCTGCTGTTCTGCTACCATAGAAGCTAAATGAGCACTGGGACAGGTTCCAGCAAAAATGAAACATATAGATGAAAGCATTTAGTAGAACCGCAAACATATTAACACACACATCTTGGAAAGTCCTGACCATTACCAGTTTATGTGTTCAGGGGGATATCTAAGGAATCAGAAAAGTTACAAATATAGTTATCCAGTTCTTTTGTCTACCCATTAATCTTCAAAGATGCTAAATTACAACATAGTAGAATCCCAGAGTGACTGACCTAGAATACCAGACAAGCTAGTCCAATCCCTTTGTGTGAGAAATGTTGGAGTGGAAGCACAGAGAAGGAAACAGATCTGCATAGGTCACACAGAGTCAATGGCAAAGCTGGGCATAGAAACCAGCTCTCCTTCCCTGTCTCATTTGTGTGGTTCCAAGTAAATGAGGAACAACAAGGAAAGATTAGTGGCAAATATTCCAAGTTGATGAATTTTTAAAAGTATATGTGGTAGAAAATAGAATCATGGAATATCAGTACTAGAGCATGCCCTGGAGTTCCTCATTTAGTGTGATGATATTTTACAAATGAGGAAACTGAGACCCAGAAAGGGCTTGGCTGGTTAGTGGTGCAGCCAGACCCTCAACACAGTTCTCCTGCTTCATTAGCCTGCCTCTTCATGGAAGCTGATCCATAAACATTTAGAAAACCTACAGAGATTTAAGAAATAAATACAACAAAAGCAATTGTTCACATGATTTTTCTCCTCTCCTGATCAGAATGCAAGTGCTGTGGGAAAAAGTACATAAGGAGAAAGTTCAAGGAAATGAGAGAATGACTGAATCCTTTAAAACAGGATAAACAGGAAAGCAAGGGCAGATGGGTTAAATGACTCACATCTACTGGGAGTTGAGGGAGACGGATGACACAGGGAAATAAACAAGAGAGGGCCCTAGGTTCACATCTTACTGGACTTAGAAAATCAGGCTTTTAAGCATCTATCCTCTGTTAGATATTTTTCTTAAGTTCCAGGGTATATTAGAGAGTGCCATCTTATCATTTTAGAGATGCGAAGATTGAGACCTAGTAGGGGAAGGGACTTTGAATCCAAAGTCGTGGACTCAGCAGTCAATGTATCATCTCTCTTGAGTTCTGGAGGAAACTGATGAATGTTTACTAAGAAAATTCAGTAGATGTACACTAGGCTAGGCTACTTTTATAATAAGGTTTTTCACAATATGCTTTACAGATCTGGAGTGGGCCTTCCTTACTCTGACAGCATTTCTTTATGCCCTGTACTTTCATTTGGGGGATTTAGTTCAGTGACATTGGATAGGTGAGAAAGGGTAGAGGAGCAAGATAGTTTAATGACACAAAGCCATTAAAAATAGCAAGAATCAGGGCGCCTGGGTGGATCAGTCAGTTAAACGTACGACTTCGGCTCAGGTCATGATCTCACAGTTCGTGGGTTCAAGCCTCGCATCTGGCTTTTTGCTGACAGCTCAGAACTTGGAGCCTGCTTCATATTCTTTATCTCCCTCTATCTCTGCCCCTCCCCCATTCATGCTCTCTCTTTCTCAAAAATGAATAAACATTAAAAAACTTTAAAAAAATTAGCGAGAATCTCAGATGAAACGTTGTCTGAAAATACCTAGCATAATCCATGTAGGCAGATGCAAATTATATTCTAATCATCTACAGTTCCCATCTCCTAAGGGAATCTTGAGTAAATCTTCAATTACTAATTCCCACATACATTATAAGAATAATTAGGCAAGATTAACTGAAGAGATGGAGAATATAAAAATTTCTGGAAGACTGTGAAAATGGGACTGCTTATCTCTGCTCCCAAGTTACTGGTTGACCACAGGCAGGTGAATTACGATTTCTGATCTTCAGATTTTCCATATGCCACATGTGGGAGCCTTTCTAACTAACATCCTATGGTTCTCTTCCATTCTTCCCTGTCTCAATGAATGGCACTACCCTATTGTCCAGTCTAAAACTCCAGGAGTCATTTTAGATGCAATATCTTTTCCTCCATACTTCTTTATCCAATCAGTGAGCAAATCATACCAGTTCTGGATCTAATAATATGTTTCCAGTCAGTCTGGTTTTCTTTATATACACTGTTACTAACCCAATCCAAGCCACCATTATCTATTTCCTGGGCAACTGCAATAGCCCTTCACTAGTTTTCCTGCTTCTACTCTTGCCCCAGTACAATCTGTTATTCTCATAGCAGTCAGAGTGATCTTTAAAAATTAGATCATGGTGCCTGGGTGGCTTGGTCAGTTAAGCGTCCAACTTCAGCTCAGGTATAATCTCACAGTTTGTGGGTTCGAGTTTTGCATCAGGCTCTGTACTGACAGCTCAGAACCTGGAGCCTGCTTCACATTATGTGTCTCCCTCTCTCTGTGCCCCTCCCCCACTCATGCTCTGTCTCTCTCTCATGCATAAAAATAAACATTAAAAATTATTTTAAAAAACTAGATCATGTTACTCCATTACTTTAAACCCTCTATGGGTGCCATTGTAATTAGAATAAAATCCAAATTTCTCACTAGGGTTTGCAAGATATTGTCTCTGCCCATCTCCTCAATCTACTATTGTTTCCCTGAGTCAGCCAGAATCCTACCTACTTTCTTTCATAGCTCAAGCATATTTCTGCCTCAGGGCCATTACACTGGCTGTTCCCTCTGCCTGGAATACTCTTTCTCCAGATCATTGCATGACTTATTCCTTTTCAGGTCTCTACTCCAATGTAGAGACTTCTCTGGCCGTCCTATCTAAAATATCCTCCCTTCTGCCACTACTGTAATTCCATTATCCTCTTTCAGTTTATTGGCTTTATCTTCACCTAAAATTATCATATTTATTTGATTTTTCTTTTCCAAGATTATTGTTTGGTTCCTCTCACTAGAATGAAAACTTCATGAGGCCAGGAATCTTAGGGAAGCAACAGAACATAGTGGTTAGGGTCATGGCTTCCAGAGACAGACTTTCTAAATGCAGATTTCAGTTTGCAACTAATAGTTGAGTGACTCTGGTAAAGTTATCTAACTTCTCTATGTCCTATCTATATCTTATCCTATATCTTATCTATATCTTATCCTTTTCTATAAAATGGGGATAATAACAAAAATACTTCTTTGAGTCATTGCAAAAATTAATCTGAATTAACACATGCAAAGCACTATATCCCCAGTACCTAGGAGAGTGTCTGGCATGTAGTAGGTGCCCAAGAAATATTTGAAGGCTGGCTGCATGAATTAATCCTTGATGCCTCCTGCTCCTTCCCTCCTTTTCTGCTTAGTTTCCTTTGGGAAGCTTTTCTTTGACTATAACCTTGCCCTCTGCCCAGGACTAAGTTTATTGTCCTGTTATGTGTACTCACAGAACCCAGACTTCTTCCAATCCTTAATTGCTGGGTATAGCTATATATTTGTATATTATCTTTTTTAATATAACTGGTCTCTCCAAATAAACTGCAAGCTTGCTGAGGGCAGAGTCTATGGACCGCTTTATGTACTATGGGATCTCTGCTGCAGAGCATAGTGCCTGACATAATAGGTACACAATGAATTGTTTTTAGCTGAGTCACCCAAAAACTTTGGCTCATTTTTCTCTTAGAAATGCTAATTAGAAACATGGTTTGAGAAATTTAATAAGTACTTTGCAGCACTTTTTGAAAGGCAATTGCATCTCTGCTTCCTCTCTTAGTTTTCAGTTCAGTATTAAAGCACAGGAAAAGATATATGAATTCAAACATTTTGGCCTTTAAATCTTAGTCTAGTTCCTGAAAGTATCATGTCCACAAGCAATTGGCTGACTTCTCCTTTACCAATTCCTTGATTTTTAATGGTATTAACCCAACATTCCTTGCCCTCCTTACCTGTTTCTTAGCAATAAGGACAATGCTGGTCCTAATAGGACTAAGAGTTTTCCCACCACCTCAAAGCAATCAATTTTTCTGATAAAATAATGTATTAGAACTCACTGCTAGCACAGCTCCTAAATATTCTCTCACCTGTTACAAACTTCTAATCACTTGAGAGTTATTGAACAGTTACTATAAGAAGACTACCAGCTTGGCTTGAATATTGTTTTAAGTACTGCTTCAGGAAAAGGGGCAGAAGGCTATAATTTCTATTTCCCTTTCTTATCTATAACATTTTCCTTCCTCTCCTCACTAGCCCAGTTTCTTATCACTCAGTAAAGAGCAGGTAAGATACTTGTTATTAAAGAGGTCAAGAAGCCAAGACAAACTCATAGAAGCTAAGAGGCTTATGAACCCTTTCCTTAATTGGACACCTTGATTGTTACAAATAGAACAAACCTTTCAAGCTTTAGGCACTCCCAAGATTCCTTCTCTTAAATTAATTGTCATCTTTTAATGTCTATGGATTGGGAACATATATGGTCCTCTGTAGTCCGCCTGTATTGGAGTATATTATCTGGCTGAAGTAACAGAGACATTTGGATAGTAGTAGTAGTGTGGGGCTACAGAAAGAGCACAAGGTCCTGAGTTAAGAGTCCTGTTTCTATGTCAGACAGAGTGAGTGCCTTTGGAGAAGTCCTTTGCCTCTCTTTGCCTATTTCCTCATCTGTGGATTAAGGTTTTGGTGAGGCTTTAAAGACAAAATACTTGCAAAAGTACTTTCAAAATTAGATTGTAAAGCTATTAACACATTTAATTTAAACAGAGGCAAAGCTAGACCCTTACCAGATATGTGAACACAATGTGAGTTAAATATTCTAAGAGTAAATGGATAGTGGAAGAAGAAATATTAGTTTTAAAACCTCAAAGGAAATTCCTAAATTGCTTCCCACACATCACTATACACACCCTCCATTTCTCCTCAAACCAATTAACCCATAAAGCAATTTATGTTTGACATAAATATATACATCTAAGACCCCATTTTACTTTTGATCTCTATATTTTTCATACATATTCCCTTCCTTAATCTACACCTAACTTGGTCTGACCTGAACCCAGGCTCTAGCTTTGTAACTTATTGTGTGGCCTTGGGTCAAGCCACTTTCCCTATATGAGTCAGTTTTCTTCCTTGTAAAAGATGAATCTACTTACCACCTTCATAGTGGTTGTGATGATGAAATGAGGCACTGTACATACAGCTGATATGTGCCAGGCACTTACGCAGACTTGTTCCCTTTGCCCTCCTCTTACAAGACACGGCTTGGTTCAATTCTTGCCTCTGGACTCTATGGTAGGGTAGCTTAGACCCACAGTCATTGTGACCAATTAACTCGATAGTCTTCAAATGCTTGCTGGTGGCACTATATGACAGGAATCTTCAAGACCATCAAGAAAGTACTAGGCTAGACACCATAGAGAATTTCCTGGTTGTGAAAGGTATTTCTGGGATCCAAAGAAATTTTTCCCCAAGAACTTCTAAAAACTCAACGTGGACATCCAGAATGTCCTGCGATTTATATTCCACTAACTTTTCTCTAGTACCTAAAAATTACCAAGACCTATATTCAGTACCATTGGGATGATCTCATTGAGTACTCACAACAAGCCTTTGAAGTGTGGCTAAATAGGTTCATTTTTCAAATAAAGAAACTGAGGCCCAGAAAAAGAAAGGGCAAGCTCAATCAGAGAGAGCTCTGATTCACCTTTAGTTAAGAGTGAGCCAAAGTCCTCTTTTTGTAAAGCCCAGCTCTCTGGCCCAGTCTGTGCTCTCGAAGTAACTATTTCTCACAAGCTCTCATCTCCTCCAAATCATTTTTCACTTGGCCTCTAAAGTCACCTTCCTAAGACATTCTTCCAATCTTATCACTCCCATGCTTTGAAACATAAAATAATTTGGCATTATTTGGCACATAGTAAGCACTTGATAAATGTATATTGAATAAATGTATGCCTATATGATTAAGTCCAAACTCTTTAGTGTGACATTCAAGGTCTTTCATATTCTGGCTCCAACCCACCTTTTCTACATACTTTTCCCACACTTCTCTTTCCCACCTACACAGCCCACGTATGAACCTTATACCTCAGACACGGTGGTACACTTGTCCTTTCCTTTATATATGTGTTGTGCCCTTCCCCGGGAGGTCTATCCTGCCCAATGGTCTGGCAAACTCTCTGTCACCTTTTGAGACCTATTTACATCTTTTCTGCCAGGTTACACCTTATCCATTTCTATATATGTTAGAACACTGCACTGTAATTAATGGATCACCTTACAGTCTCTCCTGCTCCTCAAAGCCAAGGACTTATTTTTATTTATTTTTGCCTCACGCAGTAACTCCCCCAGTACCTCCTTCATTGACTGGCGCAATGTGAGGTCAGTAACTGTTTGCAGAATGAATTGAAGACTGGAAGGAACTAGGTCACTCCCCCGTTCCCCCAGCTTTAGCAGCTACTCCCTCCTCCCTTGCCTCTTCTCCAACCCCGCCCTCCCGCATCTCCATCTGAATGCCAAAACCACTAATTCCGCTAGCAGCTACCCGAATACTCAACATCCTAAAAGCGAATTCTGCAGGGTTTCTCTCCAGCCCCAAAGCGTCCACTAATTAGCGATTCCTGGTTACCTTTTGGGGGTGAGTAGGCGTAAGGGCCCCTGGAGGGGTGTGAGAGAGTATGTCTTTTATCTCTCCAGTTGCCTTCTGGGGTATTTTTTCCCCATTTTTTTTCTGCGCGGACCACATGAAACATCCCTGTTCGCTTGAATACCTCACAACCTTTGACATCTGTGACGAATTGATTTAAAATGTGGCTGCAGGAAGCGAAATAGGCATGTCTCGCTAGACCTTCTGGGAGTTGTAGTCTCGCTGGTCTTTGCGCTGCCTGGCTTCTCCTGGAGCTGAGGACTACAGCTCCCAGGCCTGCTCAGAATCCCTACCGCACAGGCTCAGAGCCCCATGCGCGGAGGAGGTGGTTACGTTGTGTCTATTGTATCCCTGGGCTTGTGTGTTTGTACATTTCTCGGGACCTGAAATTGAGAGTGAAAAAGCATGGCAGATGAACAAGAAATCATGTGTAAATTGGAAAGCATTAAAGAGATCAGGTAAGTGGAACATTGCAGCGCCCCCCCCCGGAAGCCCTCAAAATTACCCGCTGCGGGAGGGAGCTGAGTTACCTATGGAAAATATCTATTGTTAAGCTATTTGTGGAGAGGGGCGGGAAAGGAACCCATGCACGCAATTCAAAGATAAAAGGGATGCTGGAAAGTGTCGGAACTGAGACTAGCAGAGAGACTGACCAACAGAGACTTCTTGCCAGTGTCATAGAGAAAGCCAGATGGAGACACAGAGGTGCTGGGAGGGTTGTTGGTTCCAAGACAGCTGTTTTTCATCTTGGGATGGGAGTTGAGGGACAGCATACTTAAATCTGTTATTTGTGTGTTTGTAGGGGGGGGGGCTCCAGGGTGTATTGGCTCCTTTCTCTTTCAAAGTCTAGATGTTTTTTTGTTTGTTTGTTTGTTTTGTTTTGTTTTGTTTTGAGTCTCCTGATCAACTTCAGGACCTGGAGCTCAGGCTAGCCTTTTGAGAGCAAAGTCCAGCGCATTGGGGCTGGTGGTGGCTGCCAGGGACTGAATCTGGCAGAGGTATCTGGCAGGCTGGGACTGGGAGGACGGCAAGCACTCAAGCACTCGCGAGTGTGTCTTTTTTTGCATTCAAACACCCACCAGCTTCTTCCTATCCTACCCAGTGCTCCATAAGGGGGATGGGAGCAATGGAGACTGGGGACGTGGTGGCTGTGCCAGAAGGTGGGATCTCAACAGCAGTTCTAAGACTCCAGAAGTGTAAGATAGGCAAGTAAAGTTGGAGTTGCCTGTGTCCTGACCCCTTCCCTCCAGGAGCAGCATTGCAAGGCAATGATGCTGTCCTTGCTCAGAACACAATATCACCTGGCAAGTGAACTGCCTGGGCTTTCCTGCATCTACTATGCTTTGCCAGAACCACACTCCTTTGCCCGCTCCAGCTTGACCTGGTTTGGACAGTCTCCCTTTAGTGTTTTCACGGAACCTGGGGAAAGGGGGTGTATGGATATCAAGTGTATCTCTTTAATAAATAAGACTTTGGGCCAAAAGATTTAACCCTTGGGGTGAATGGCTTAGGTGAGACTCACACATATGGGTGGTGTAGGGAGGCACTTGAGCTTTTTTTGTCCTTTGCAGGGTTTGCATCTCTGCTTCCACAGGGGTTTAAAGGGAAAGAACTATTATTTATTGAGCACCTGGTGTGCCAAGTTCACTGACCCACTATTGCTTATTACAGCAAGAGTCTGGAGAGCTTCCTACATCTGTTTTACAACTGGGAAAATGGAAGCTCAGAAGATTTAAGTAATTTTCCCAGAGCCAAACAGCTTGAAAATGCCAGATTTTGAGACTACCCAGTCAATTTGTGTGCAGAGGCTCTGGTTTTCCCACTCTATCCCATGGAGAGTCTAGGAAAGCCTGGAGAGGGGGGTTATGTTGCAATATTTTTCTGCAAAATTATAAGGAGATAGAGAGTGAGATACTTTGGTGTGTCAAAAGGCCAGTCATCATAATAACAATACAGCTAATAAGCTTAGGCCTGCAAATGGTGGCCCTAGACTTTTACTCTTACTGGACTTTAAAGAAACCTCTGCCCAACCCCAAAAGAAGGAACAACTGAGAGCAAGGGAAGTAACTCCTCCCAGTGGAGAACACATGGGGAACCTCTACCCTTACTAGTATGAACCAGGCATTCCTACCACTAGCTGGGATGGGTACATCAGAGGCCTAGAGTGAAGGATGAAGTCCCACCAGCAACCAGCAGTAACAAGGAACCCCTTGCAAACCTGGTGGTCAGCTAGGGACCCAGTGGAGAACCTGGACTTATACTGATCACTTCCTGAAAAACAAAACAAAGAAACATGTCAGGTCTGCAAAACCAAAAGGTTTAACTGTCCAAATTTAATTTTTAGAGAAATCACTTGCCATACCAAGATTATCAACTTAAATGAGAAAAGAAAGCAAACACATGCCAACATTGAGATGACGCAGATGTTAGAATTATCTTGCAAGGATTTTTTTAAAATATAACTTATCGTCAAATTGGTTCCATACAATACCCAGTGCTAATCCCAGCAAGGATTTTAAAGCAGCTATCATAAAAATGATACACTAAGCAATTGCAACACAGTTAAATGATGAAATTGAATATCTCGGCATATAGATAGAAAGTCTCAGGATATATTAAACATAAAGGAGAACCAAACAAATTTGTGAACTGAAAACTGAAAAATATTGTATATATACATATATATATATTATAAATATCTATAACTATATATATATATATATATATATATATATATACACACATACATGCACACACATACATATTGAGGATATTTACACATCTAGAATTGTTATATTTTCTTGGTGGCCTGACCCTCTCTCATTATATAATATCCTACTCTGTTCCTTTGCTCTGAAATCTGCTTTATCTGATATTAACCATAGTCACTCCTGGATTCTTTTAACTCAAGTTTCCATGTTATCTTTTCCCCTCTTTTTTCTTTCACCCTACCTATATCTATATTCGAAGTGCATTTTTTAATAGGCAGCATATGGTTTGATCATTTTTTTAAATCAACTTTAAATTGTATACATATATACAAATACACACACACACACACACTGAGTGGATGGGCTCCACAGCAAGATGAGGAAGACATAGGAAAAAATCAGACAACTTAAACATCAAACTATAGAAATCACTATCCAAACAAAGGAAAATTAGATTTCCAATAAAAAAAAGAAAGACTTAAGCACAACCTCCAGACCTGTGGGACTATAAAAAAGATCTAACATCTATGTCAACAGAATCTCAGGAAGAGAGGAGAAAAAAGGGCTTTGAAAATACTTGAAGAAATACTGGCTAAAACTTCCCAAACTGAGCAAAGGACTTGAACGTCCAGATTCAACAAACTAAGCAAACACCATCAGGATAAATGTGAAGAAATTCACACCAAGATACATCATAATCAACCTGAAAACAAAAGGCAAAGAAAAGATCCAGGAAGCAACCAAGGAGAAACAACACCTTACCTATATGTTCAGGGGAAAAAATTAGAAGACAACAGATTTCTCATCAGAGGCTGACCAGACCCTACCAGAAACTGGCACAACATTTTCCAAGTGCTGAAGGAAGAGAATCATGAATCCTGAATGAAATCCCTAATGAAACCCAAAATCTTATGTCCAGCGATAATATCCTACATGAATAAAACACATTCTAAAAGACATTCTAAAATGAATTGAGGCAGAGAAGTTATCAGTAGGAAGTCTAAAGTAGGTTCTTTGAACACAAAATAAACAATAAAAGGACCCTTGCAAGGAAGAACACAATGAGCTAAAACATGGGTAAATACAAGAAAAAGGTTTTTTTCTCTCCAGTTGTCTGAATTATGTTCGATGATTGGATTGAAATTTATCTCCCTGTCTTATGTAGTTCTCAGTGTACATAGAGGAAATGTTTAAGACATTCATGTCACAAATAGGGGAGTATAATGGTATGTAAAATTATATACTTCACTTGAGCTGATAACAATGATGACATCAGATGACTGAGATAAATTATGTTACATAATGTAATAATGAGAGGAAACACTAAAAAAGCTATACAAAGAGATGCACTCAAAAACATTATAGATAAATCAAAATGGAATTTAAAAATATGTTCAAGGGGCACCTGGGTGACTCAGCCGGTTAAGCATCCTACTTCTGCTCAGGTTATGGCTCGCAATTCATGTGTTCAAGCCCCATGTTGGGCTCCATGCTGACTGCTCAGAGCCTGGAGCCTGCTTCAGATTCTATATCTCCTTCTCTCAGCTTGCTTGCTTGCACTCTGTCTCTCTCTTTCTCTCTCTCAAAAATAAATAAACGTTTTTAAAAAATGTTCAAGTCACCTACAGGAGAGCAGGAAAAGAAGAAAAAAAACTAAAGTCAGAGTGAACAAACAGATAACACAAAATAAAATGGCAGACTGAGGCTTAACATAGCAATAATCATGTGCATATAAATGGTCTAAATACACCAATTAAAAATGGACTTAAAAATGATGCAAACATATGCTGTCTATAAAAAATGCACTTCAAATATAATGATATATGTAGGCTGACAGTAAAAGGAGATGAAAAGATACCATGGAAACTTGAATTAAAAGAAACCAGGCATGGCTAGTTAATGTCAGATAAAACAGATTTCAGAGCAAAGACAAATCCCAGGAATAGAGTGGAATATTACATAATGAGAAAGGGTCAAGTGGTCAAGAAGAAATAATAATTCTAGGTGTGTCTTCCCCCCAAGTCATTTAAATTAGCTTGCTTTTGACAATTTTACAGTAATATACAAAAGTTACATCACTTGGTTTAAGAATTTAAAGTGGGGAAGTACTACAAATACATACTCAATGTTCACACATAGACAGGTAAACATGTATGGGAGGTGGAGAGGAGGGAACAAAAGAAGGGGTAGAAGGAACTGGAGAAAGGAACTAACATATTTGTTGATCACCTAATTTCAAAGCTCTTGGCTCATTTAGTATTCAGTCTTCCTAGTAGAAATCTGTGGTAGAAATTATTATCCCCATTTTACAGTAAGGATACTGAGGCTTGGAGAGGTTAGGTAACCTATCTATGGGCACACAGCTAAGAAAGGGAGAGAATATATCCTGTTCACATGGTGTATGCATTCAAAAAAATGTTGATAATCTGATTAACCATTATGCAGTTCTTCAACTACTCTATTCTCAAATCCCTTGAAGGTATGAGCAGAGCAGCCTATTTCTGTTAAAAAATAACAATAATGTTTCTTCTGAGCTGAAGTAGCAGTGACAATGGCAAGCAACATCAACAAAAGACCTGATTAAGACAAGCTGGAAGCTAGACAGACCCCCCCCCAGGCTGAGGCCCAGAAAGAAGCACATTCATACCCAGTGCTCATGCATACCAATGGCAGAATTTGAAATGGGAAATGTCTCAGGAACAGATTCTTTCACCAAAGACCATTCCTCACTCCTGACTCTGACCATGTGTCCAGCCCTGTCTTTCCTCCCAGTCCCAACCACACTGCAACACTGTGCTCCAGACTACAGGCCCTGAATCTCACACTGGTCTATTTTGCTCAACCATTCCTTAGGCTTCCAAGTGGTGGTGAAAGACCATCCAGATATGTGGAAAGGGGAAGAGGAAAATAGACAAAAGAAGGGAGATGGAAAAGGGAAGAAAGAAGTTATGAGGCAGAAAAAGTGAGTGCAGCCACCACTAGATGAACCAGAGCATACTGATATCTCTTTGACAAGCCCATTCCATTCATGCACACGTATTATACTCAGCCATGCACATATCTATACACAATGAGCTTTCTCTACTTAAAAAAGGAAAAACACATTTTGGAAGTATATACACATATACCTCATTTTATTGTGCTTTGCAGATAGTGAATTTTTTACAAATTGAAGGTTTATCTCAACCCCACATCAAGCAAGATTTCAGGTGCTATTTTTCCTACAGCATTTGCTCACTTCATGTCTCCATGTCACATTTTGGTAATTCTTGTAAAATTTTGAATTTTTCACTATTATTATATTTCTTATGATGATATGTGGTGAGTGATCTTTGATGTATCATTGTAACTGTTTCAGGGTGCCACGAACTGCACCCATATAAGATGGTGGACTTTAATGAGTAAATGATGTCTATTCTCACTTCTCCACTGACCAGCTGTTTTTCCATCTCTCCCTGTCTCCTTGGGCCTCCCTATACAATGAGATACATCAATATTGAAATTAGACCAATTAACAAACCTACAATGATCTCTAAGTGTTCAAGTGAAAGAAACACATCTCTTACTTTAAATCAAAAACTAGAAATGATTAAACTTACTGAGGAAGGCAAGTCAAAAGATGAGACAGACCAAAAGCTAGGCTTCTTGTGCTAGTTATCTAAGTTGTGAATGCAAAGGAAAAGTTCCTGAAGGAAGTTGAAAGTGCTGCTCCAATAAACACATGAACAATAAGAAAGCAAAACAGCCTTGTTACCGATAACGAGGAAAGTTTTAGTGGTCTGGATAGAAGATAAAACAAGTTACAACATTCCCTTAAGCCAAACTCTAATCCAGGGCAAGGCCCTAACACTTAAATTATTTGAAGGCTGAGAGAGGTGAGGAAGTTACAGAAGAAAAATTTGAAGTTAGCAGAGGTTGGTTCATCGGGTTTAAGGAAAGAAGCATTATCCATAACACAGAAGTACAAGGTGAAGTAGTAAGTGCTGATGTAAAAGCTGCAGCAAGTTACCCAGAAATGTAGCTAAGATCATTAATTAAGGACAACAGATTTTCAGTGTTGATGTAACAACCTTATATTGGAAGTAGATGCCATCTAGCCCTTTCATAGCTAGAGAGGAGAAGTCAATGCCTAGTTTCAAAGCTTCAAAGGATAGGCTGACTCCCTTGTTAGGGGCTAATGCAGCCAGTGGCTGTAAGTTGAAGCCAAGGCTCATTTACTATTCTGAAAATCCTAGTGCCCTTAAGAATTATCCTAAAACTACTCTGCCTATGATCTATAAACAGAACAACGAAGCCTGGATGAAAGCACATCCATTTACAATATGGTTTACTAATATTTTAAACCTACCATTGAGACTTACTGTTGAGAAAAAAAAAATCCTTTCAAAATATTACTGCTCACTGACAAGCACCTGGTCACCTAAGAGATCTGATAGAAATGAAAAATGAGATTAATGTTTTTGTACCTGCTAACACAGCATCCATTCTGTAGCCCATGGACCAAAGAATAATTTCACCCTTAAGAAATACATTTTGTGGGGTACCTGGGTGGCTCAGTCGGTTAAGTATTCAATTTCAGCTCAGGTCATGATCTCACAGTTTGTGAATTCAAGCCCCACATTGGGCTCTATGCTGATAGCTCAGAGCCTGGAGCCTGCTTCAGATTCTTTGTCTCCTTCTCTCTCTCTGCCCCTCCTCCACTCGTGCTCTGTCTCTGTCTCTCAAAAATAATAAACGTTAAAAAATTAGAAAATAAATACATTTTTAAGGTGATATCCATCATAGATAGTGATTCCTCTGATAGATCTAGGTAAAGTAAATTGAAAACCTTCTGGGAAAGGTTCACCACTCTAGATATCATTAAGAACACTCATGGTTCATGGGAAGTGATCAAAGAATCAAAAGTGACAGGGGTTTAGAAGAAATAATTGCACTCTCATGGATGACTTTGAAGGATTCAAGACTTCATTGGAGGAACAAACTGCAGATGTGTTGCAAATAGCAAGAAAACTGGAATTAGAAGTGGAACCTGAAGATGTGACTGGATTGCTGCAATCTCATGATAAAACTTTAACAGATGAGGAGTTGCTTCCTATGGATGAGCAAAGAAAGTGGTTTCTTGGGATGGAATATACTCCTGGTGAAGATACCATGAAGATTGTTGAAATGACAACAAAAGATTTAGGATATTACATAAATATTAGTTGATAAAGCAGCAGCATTTGAGAGCATTGACTCCAATTTCAAAAGAACTTCTGTGGGTAAAATGTCACCAAACAGCATCACATGCTACAGAGACATTGTTCATGAAATTAAGAGTCAATTGATATGGCAAACTTCGTGGTCTTATTTTAAGAAATTGCCACAGCAACCCCACCCTTCACCAACCATCACCCTGATAAGTCAGCAGACATCAAAATCAAGGCAAGTCCCTCCACTAGCAAAAAGATTATCATTGAAACATATGATGTTTAGCAGTTTTTAGAAATAAAATATTTTAATGTATGTACATCTTTTTTAGACAATGTTATTGCACACTTGCTAGACTACAGTGCAGTGTAAACAGCTTTTTATGTACTAGGAAAAAATATATTTGGGTCTCGTTATTGCAATATTCACTGTATTGCAGTGGTCTGAAACAGAACCCATAATATCTCAGAATCATGCTTTGTTTGTGGTGTGAAGGAGATTCTTTTTAAGTATAGGTTTCTGCTCTGGGAATTCTCTTTTTCTTACTTTGACTTTCTCCTGGATGACCAGCTATACTCCCATTGCTTCAAATATCGCTTTCAAATCTCCAATCTCTAACCCCTAGCTTCCTACCAAGCTTCAGCCCAATACATCCCATGACCTCCTTAGCTCGTCCACCTGGTTGTTCCACAGATGATGCTTATGTCGGCCAACTCTTATGACTTTGTTTCCACCAACTCCAGTCCAGGTTCTGCCCCTAAACTTCTGGTTTAATGCCATTATTCTCTGCATAGTTACCTCAGATTGAAACCTAAATGTCAATGTTGCTTACCCTCCCGCCCCTTTTTTTTTCTAACAACTCACCTCTGATGTCTTAGCAAGTCCTACTGTTTCTACATTTGCCATATGGCTCAAATTCTTGCCCCACTCTCCATTTCCACACTTACTGCCCCATTATGCTTTCATCATGACTGGCCTGCATATTTGTAATGTTTTATCCATTTCTACCTATAGAATTACTTTCCTGTCTTCAGGAAAGAACCTCCCTGTCTTCAATGCCATCCACATTGCTATAAGAGCTGCCTTCATAAATCACTGGTGTTACTATGTTATCCTTCAAACACATTTAATGACTTCCCATTGCCTATAGCCATTTTTTTTTCAAAACACAGGTCATGAATCATGTGTTTCATGAAATAAATTAGTAAGTTCCCAGTAACATTTGTAAAACCTTTTTTAAAAATAACAAGATAGACAATATAAGCATACATTGCATAAGAAATGGTAGATATTATTTTCAGAAGCTTTTGTTTTCAAGTTTTTATCTGTGTATGTACGTATTGGGTCACAGTATGAAAATCATTTCTTGCTGTAGGTCATTTCTTACTGTATGTCTACAATTGTTATATCCATACCCCCCCCAAGTCTGGCCCAGGCCCACCTTTCCACCTTATCTGCTACTACTCCTTTTCATTCAATCTATCTTTTATCTACATGAAAGTTCCTTGCTCTCTCACAAAGTTCCATTCCTCTAGGCATTTGCCAGTGTCAATCCCTCATTCTTGAATGTCTTTCCCTCATTCTAAGCCTGTAAGTCCTACTCATTTTTCAAGGAAGACCCAGAACAAACCCTACCTCTTGTTCAAAACCTTCCAAATTCCACAGTCCAAATGTATCACTACCTTTGTGGGCTCCCACAAGGAAACTTACAGAGATTTATTATTCCACTCAAGTTTTTCTGCCTTTTGATAAAGTTTTGAATTGACCTATATCTTCTTTCCTTATTTCATGCAGTCATTGTTGTGGCAGCTTCAGCAGGTTCCTCTGTCACCTGGCTTGAGGACTGACACATCCCCAGTGCTCATTCAACAGCTCATCACAGGAGATCTGGTACCTCTGTGATTTAGGAATGGTCAAGCCAAGCCAAACAATGCTGATCACAGGAGAGAGAACGGAAAGGAGTTGACATTTGATAGTGAGCTGTAAGAAAGTCTTCAAACTGAACTGTTCTAAGATAGCTGCTTTTCTGACAGTAGCTGTTTTCCCAGATGAGCAAATAAATATAAAATAGAACACTCAGTATTTATGGAGTGTTCTAGCTAGATTAGAGTAGGCAAGAAAAGCTGGCTCCCTTTTCTTCATTCAGAGACATTTACCAACTGCCTGATCTGTGCTATACACCCGACTAGGATATTCTGTGGGAACCATTAAGATAAATTAGACCTGCTCTCAAGGATCTTAGAATCAAGGTGAAAAGCTCTGATCTCTTTCCTGAGTTCCAGACTCACATATCCAGCCGCTGGATATGTCACTGGCATCTCAAACAGGCCCCAACAGAACTTTCAATTCCACCCCATCCCCAATATTCCTCTTTTCTAGTCTGCCCCATCAATAAATGTCACCCCAATCCAAAACCTGGAATCATTCTTCATTCCTCCATCTCTCTGACTCCCTACATCTGAAGCATTAGCACAGTGATTATTAAACATTAGCATAATGGTTATGCATCAGGCTCCACCTGCTGGACAATTGAAACAGATTGCTGGGTCCTACCTCCAGAGTCTCTGATTCAGGAGATCTGGGGTGGGGCCTGAGCATTTGCATTTTTAACAAGTTCCCAGGCAATATCATTACTGCTGGTCCAGGGATCACACTTTGAAAATCACTGCATTAGTAAGACCTGGTGGGTTATACGTATAAAATATATTGTGAATCTGTCCATTTCTCACCATTTCCTTAGCTCATCAACAAATCTGTGAAGTTTTTTTATCCATCTTCACTAGCCAATGTCTTCACTTGATCTGCCTATCCTCAAGTCCTACAGGTCCCAGATGTCCTACCCTGCTTGTTGTGTGAGTGTTGAGGCTAAGTCACCTCCAAAGCTGGATGACAGATGAGCCTGTCACATTTGGCCCAAGAATGGATGTTCCATTGCCTTAGAACTTCTCCTCTTCTCTACCCTTCTTATTCCACATTAGCCAGCAAAAAGTCATTGGAAAGAAGTCAGCCAGATGAATATTTTTATTTTGACTCAAGGTTTGTCTGAATAGGCTGTGGTTTAGGGAGGTCAGGTATTCCTTGTTCAATAGTTAAGTAAGACTGTGGCCCCAGTGACTGTGGGAAAGCCAAAGGAAGTATCCTGTGGTTTTCCTGCAATTCTGTGGCCATACCAGCTGCACTGGTATGATTTCAATAGGAATTTTTCCACATAAAATCACATCTTTAATGACTTGAATGCTTTCTTGTAGAGCCAAACATGTCACAGATTCTACTTTATAGAGTCATCTAAGACCTCTGTGCAAGCCTACACTGAGTTCTACTCAGGTAGAATTTTCATGGTTCCAGGAGGTTCCCTGATATGCCCTATTTCACCCTGAAAATTAGTGACTGCGCTAGGACAAGAATTCACCCCCACTGGCTTGTTTTCCATCACTTGAAATCTATCATATGAAGAAAGTTCCTTGGTATGGTGGAAAGGTTGATTAGGTTCAACACAATGAATTCTCCACCCCCTGTTTTGTGAGCTTTGACAAGCCACTTTATTTCTCTCAGCCTCAGATTTTTCATCTGTAAAAATGAAGCTAAACACACCTATTCATATGCTCATGATGATGATTAAATTATATGACATATAAAACACCTAATACAATTGCAGGAACATACTAGACACACACACACATACGCACACAAATAACTATTATTAAACAGAACCTTTCTGGGGGTACCTGGCTGGTTCAGTCAGTTAAGTGTCTGACTCTTGATTTTGGCTCAGGTCGTGAGATAAGCCCCATGTCAGGTGCCATGCTGGGTGTGGATCCTGTTTAAGATTCTCTCTCTCCTTCTCCCTCTGCCGTTCCCCCACTCTCGTGCACGTGCACTTTGTCTCGAAAATAAATTAAAAAAATAAACAGAACCTTTGTGAATACTCAATTTTTTTCCTAGTTTCTGGCACTTATGAACTCTTAATAAATGTTGACTGAATGAATCAAATCCCCCCCCACCCGTGGTAATATATTTCTTACTCTGAGACTACTGCAATTACATTCAATACCCTAAACTTATGACATATTTCCATTCATTTTGTCACTACAAATGTAATTTCTGGGCTCTGTTTATGGTGAAAGCAGTGTGGTAGATGATGTGGGGTTTACAGAGAGAAGTATGGAATTGTGCCAGTCTCTAGAAGTCTGTTGTATGTATAATTATCTGGATTTTAAATTGCTTCATGTGTACATTTGTACATTTAGAGGACCCAGAGGAGCATAGCTGTGTGCTCTTGGGCTAGTTCTTTTCCCAGTCTGGACATTTGTTTCTTCATCTCTGAAATGAAGAGGATGGATTTGATTGGTAGCTTTGAAATAATGTTTTAAGGAGCCCTAAGAGTTCCAGGGAGGTATGTCAAGAACCACTCTAATAAAGTCAGGCAGAGTTTTATTTGAAGAGAAAATAAGGACTCTGGGGGTCCCAATTTCACTTCAACCATAACGGTTATAATTTGTTATATTTTCTGTATTGGATCACAATTATTTTATTTGACGAAGGGATCTTCTCATCAGTCACCCACGAGATCCAGCACACTGTTGGAGTAAATGGTACTTGCTTAATAACCTTTCTTTGTCCACTTGACTGATAGAAAATTTGAAGAGAAGGAAGCTAGCATGATGCTCACTCTAGATTTGAGAAAGCGAGGACATTTTACTTAAATTTGATCTTAAGCCCAAACTACCCAGTTACTAGACAGAGCATGGAAGGTTGGGCACTAGATACTAAGCCTGAAGAGCATACTAAGGGCAATCGACCCCAAGGGTAATGTCTCCATTTTGGTTTTCATCATTTACCCTCTCCCTAGTCCTCCTGGGTACCTCAGTTGACCAACTTCTTTAAAAATCTATTTTCCTATATACAAGCGTTTTTTTTTTTTTTTGTTTGGTTTTTGTTTTTAATTTTTTTAATGTTTATTTTTTAGAGAGAGAGAGACAGAGCATGAATGGGGGAGGGTCAGAGAGAGAGAGGGAGACACAGATTCCAAAGCAGGCTCCAGGCTCTGAGCTGTCAGCACACAACCGGACGTGGGGCTCAAACTCACGAACCATGAGATCATGACCTGAGCCGAAGTCGGACGCTTAACCGACTGAACCACCCAGGTGCCCCACAAGCATTTTGACAAGTAATTTATTTTCCAAGAGAAGCAGGGGCAGAGGAATAGAAAGGCCTTAGAATGTGAGTTCTGACAGTGTTGTGAGTTTAGATTTAGTTCTGGGTACAGTAAGAAGCCATGGGAGGATATATGTTTAACAGCTCTATTGAGTTGTAATTTACATACTGTAGAAAACATCCACTATAAGTGACAATTCAATAGCTTTTAGTAAATTTGCAGTTATGCAACTGTCAATTTTAGAACATTTCCATCATCCCATAAAGAACCCTTATGCCCAGTTTCAGTTGATCTTCGTTCCCACTCACAGCCCCAGGCAACCAGGAATGAACTTTCTGTCTTTATAGATTTGTATTTTCAGGACATTGCATATATCTTAGCATATTGTTTCTGAGGTTCATACACATTGTAGCATATGCTAGTGTTTCTTTCCTTTTTGTTGACAAATGGTTTTTCATTGTATGGATATACCACATTTTGTTTATTCACTGACATATTAATAAACATTTGGATTGTGTCGACATTTCAGCTTCTAGGAATAATGTTTCTCTGAACAGAGGTGTATAAGTCTTTACATGGAAATATGTTTTGTTTTAATATTTTATTCAAATTCCAGGTAGTTAACATAAAGTATATAACACTAGTTTTTTTTTTCACATTTTGAATGTTTACCTTTTTATTTTTATTTTTTTTTAAATTTTATAATAGTTTATTTTCAAATTGGTTTACATGTAACACCCAGTGTTCATCCCAACATGTGCCCTTTTTAATGCCCATCACCCCCTCTCCCCCCTCCCTCATCCCCCTCACCCTCAGGTTTTTCTTAGTCTTTGAGAGTCTCTTATGTTTTATCTCCCTCCCTCTCTGTGTCTTTTTTTCCTTTCCCCTCTTCCCCTCCCCCTGGTTTTTGCTTAGTCTCACAAAGTCCACCGATTCGTGGAAACATATGGTATCTGTCTTTTTCTGACTGACTTATTTCATTTAACATAATACCCTCCAGTTCCATCCATGTGGCTACACATGGCCAGATTTCATTTTTTCTCATTGCCACGTAGTAGTCCATTGTATATAAGTACCATAACTTCTTTATCCATTCGTCAATTGATGGACACTTGGTCTCTTTCCATGATTTGGCTATTGTCGAAAGTGCTGCTATGAACACTGGGGTACACGTGCTCCTATGCATCAGCATTCCTGTGTCTCTTGGGTAGATTCCTAGCAGGGCTATTGCTGGATCATAGGGTAGCTCTATTTTCATTTTTTTGAGGAACCTCCACACCGTTTTCCAGAGTGGCTGCACCAGTTTGCATTCCCACCAACAGTGTAGGAGGGTACCTACTTCTCCACATCCTCGCCAGCATCTATAGTGTCCTGATTTGTTTATTTTAGCCACTCTGACTGGTGTGAGGTGGTATCGCAGTGTGGTTTTGATTTGTATTTCCCTGATGATGAGTGACATTGAGCATCGTTTCATGTGTCTGTTGGCCATCTGAATGTCCTCTTTGGAGAAGTGTCTATTAATATCTTCCGCCCATTTCTTCACTGGATTTATAACACTAGTTTTAAGTGTACAATATTCAGCACTTCATACAATATTCAGCACTTCATACAACCAGTGCTCATCAGAAGTGCACTCCTTATCCCCATCACCTATTTAACCCAGACCCTCACCTACCTACCCACCCTCTGGTAACCATCAGGTTGGCCTCTATGTTTGAGTCTATTTATCTTTTTTTTTTTTGTAGTTTCAAGTTTTTATTAAAAGCCCAATTACTTAACCTATACTCTAATATTAGTTTCAGGTGTAGGATTAAAGATTCATCACTTACATACAACATCCATTGCTCATCACTAGTGCCCTCCTTAATACCCTTCACCCATTTAACACATTCTCTGCCCACTTCACCTCCAGCAACCCTCAGATTGTTCTTTATAGTTAAGAGTAGTAAGTTTTACAGATTGCCTCTATTTCCCCCCCATATTCATCTGTCTCATTTCTTAAAATCCACATTTTAATAAAGTCATATGGTTCTTGTCTTTCTCTGACTTATTTTGCTGAGCATACTACTCTCTAGCTCGATCTACTTGCAAATGGCAAGATTTCATTCTTATTTTATGGCTGAGTAATATTGCATTATTCATGGTATATATGTACATATACATATATACCATTTTTCTTTATCCATTCATCAGTCTATGAACATTTGGGCTCTCTCCATAATTTGCCTATTGTTGATAATGCCACTGTAAGCACTGGGGTGCATGTATCCCTTCAAATCAGTATTTTTGTATCCTTTGGTTAAATATATATTAGTGTAATTGCTGGTTCATAGGGTAGTTCTATTTTTAACTTTTTGAGGAGCCTACATACTGTTTTCCAGAGTGACTACATCAGCTTGCATTCCTACCAACAGTGTAAGAATGTTCTCGTTTCTTTTTATCCTGTCGTTTCCTGTGTTGTTAGTTATAGCCATTCTGACAAGTGTGAGGTGATATCTCTTTGTAGTTTTGATTTGTGTTTCCCTGATGATGAGTGATATTTAGCATCTTTTCATATGTCTGTTGGCCATCTGAATGTCTTCTTGGGAAAAAATGTTTCTTCATGTCTTCTGCCCATTCGTTAACTGGGTTATTTGTTTTATGTGTTTAGTTTGATAAGTTTGTTATAGATTTTGAATAGTAACCCTTTATCAGATATTCCATTTGAAAATATATTTTCCCATTCATAAGGTTGCCCTTTAGTTTTATTGATTGTTTCTTCACTGTGAAAATTTTTATATGTTTTATTATTTTTATTTCAATTTTTAAAAAATCCTAGTTAACATATATGGTAAAGCCGGTTTCAGGTGTAGGATTTAGTGGTTCACAACTAACATATCAGCCAGTGCTCATCACAATAAGTGCCCTCCTTAATGCCCATCTCCCACTTAGCCAATCTGCCACACACTTCCCTCCATAAACCCTCAGTTTGTTCTCTATATTTAAAAGTCTCTTATAATTTCCCTCCCCTTCTTTTTTCCCCTTCCCCTATGTTCATCTGTTTTGTTTCTTAAATTATATGTTAGTGAAATAATAATGGTGTTTGTCTTTCTCTGGCTGGCTTATTTTGCTTAGCATAATACACTAATTCTTACATAAATACATAAGTAGCATAATGAAGCTAGAGCTTCATCCATGTCCTTGCAAATGACAAAATTTCATTCCTTTTTATGACTGAGTAATATCCTAGCATGTGTGTATGTGTGTGTGTGTGTGTGTGTGTGTGTGTGTGTGTGTGTATACATACACACCACTCTTCTTTATCCATTCATCAGTCAATGGACATTTAGGCTCTCTCCGTAGATTGGCTATTGTTGATAGTGCTGCTATAAATATTGGGTGTGCATGCATCCCTTAAAATCTGTATTTTTGTATCCTTTGGGTCAATACAATAATTTCTGAGTCATAGGGTAGTTCTATTTTTTACTTTTTAAGGAACCTTCATATTGTTTTCCAGAGCGGCTTTACCACTTTGCATTCAGACCAACAGTGTAAGAGTGTTCCCCTTTCTCCTTATCCTCAGCAATATCTGCTGTTTCCTGTGTTGTTAGTTTTACCATTGTGAAAGGTGTGAGGTGGTACCTCATCGTGGTTTTGATTTGTATTTCTCTGATGACGAGTGATGTTGAACATCTTTTCATTTGTCTGTTAGCTGTCTGTATATCTTCTTGGGAAAAATGTCTATTTATGTCCTCTGCCCATTTCTTTTTTAAAAATGTTTGTTTGTTTATTTATTTATTTTGAAGGGATAATGGCAGAGAGAGAAGGAGAGAGTGAGTATCCCAATCAGGCTCTGTACTGACTGCACAGAGACTGGCATGAGGCTCGATCCCATGAACCTTGAGATCATGACCTCAACCAAAATCAGAAGTCATATGCTTAACCGACTAACCCTCCCAGGCGCCCTGTGTTCTGCCCATTTCTTAACTGGATTGCTTATTTTTTGAGTGTTGACTTCGATAAGTTTTTTTTTTTTTTCCATAGATTTTGGATACTAACTCTTTATCAGACATGTCATTTGCACATATCTTCTCCCATTCCATAAGTCGTCTTTTCATTTCATTGATTGTTTCCTTCCCTGGGGAGAAAGTTTTTATCTTGATGTAGACCCAGTAGTTCATTTTTGCTTTTGTTCCCCTCGCCTTTGGACATGTGTCTAGTAAGAAGTTGCTGCAGCCAAAATCAAAGAGGCTGCTGTCTATGTTTTCTTCTAGGATTTTGATTATTTCCTGTCTCACATTTAGGTCTTTCATCCATTTTGAATGTATTTTTGTATTTGGTGTAAGAAAGTGGTCCAGTTTCATTCTTCTGCATGTTGCTGTCCAGTTTTCCCAACAACATTTATCGAAGAGGCTGTTTCCCCTTTCCCTATTGGATGTTCTTTCCTGCTTTGTCGAAGATTAGCTGACCATTTAGTTGTGGGTCCATTTCTAGGTTGTATATTCTGTTCATTGATCTATGCATCTTTTTTTGTGCCAATACCATACTCTCTCGATGACTACAGCTTTGTAATACAGCTTGAGGTCCTTAATCATGATGCCTGCAGCTTTGTTTTCCTTCCTTTTCAGGATCACTATTGCTCTTCATGGTCTTTTGTGGTTCCATACAAACTTAGGGTTTACTATGTGGCAATGAGAAAGAATGAAATCTGGCCATGTGTAGCAACATGGATGGAACTGGAGGGTATTATGCTAAGTGAAATAAGTCAGTCAGACAAAGACAGATACCATATGTTTCCACGCATAGGTGGATTTTGAGAGACTTAGCAGAAAACCATGGGAGAGGGGAAGAGGGGAAAAGAAAAAAGACAGAGAGGGAGGGAGACAAAACAAGAGATTCTCAAAGACTAAGAGGGGTGGAGGGGTGAGGGGAGTGTGGGAGGGAGGAGAGTGGGTGACAGGCACAGAGGAGAGCACTTGTTGGGATGAGTACTGGGTGTTATATGGAAACCAATTTGACAATAAATTATTTTAAAAAATAAATTTAGGGTTGTTTGTCCTAGCTCTGTGAAAAATTCTCGTGGTATTTTGGTAGGGATTGCATTAAATGTGTAGATTGGTTTGGTTAGTATAGACATTTTAGCAATATTTGTTCTTCCAATCCACGAACATGAATATTTTTCCAAATTTTTGTGCCCTTTTCAATTTCTTTCATAAGTGTTCTAAAGTATTCAGAGTAGAGATCTTTTACCTCTTTGGTTATGTTTACTCCTAGGTATTTTATGGATTTTGGTGCAATTGTAAATGGAATCAATTCCTTAATTTCTTTTCCTACTGTTTCATTATTGATGTATAGAAATTCAACAGATTTTTATATGTTTATTTTGCATCCTGCAGCTCTACTGAATTCATGTATCAGTTCTAGCAGTTTTCTGGTGGAGTCTTTCAGCTTTTCTACATAGAGTATCATGTCACCTGCAAATATTGAAAGTTGACTTCTTCCTTGCTGATATGGATACCTTTCATTTCTTTCTGGAAATTCATTTTAATTTCTCCTGGTTAGACTCCTAGCAGTAGAATTTCTGGTTCATATGATAAGCATACATATAACTTTTTAAGGTACTGAAAAACTGTTTTCTAAAGTATTATTGCAATTTCCATCACCAGAAGCAGTGCATGAAGATTACACTTGCTCTACACCCCTGAATAGCAAAGTAATGTTAAAAAAGAAAGAAAACAAAGCTGGAGGCATCATAATTCTGGATTTCAAGCTATATTCCAAACCTGTAATCATCAAAACAGTATGCGGTAGTGGCATAAAACAGCCACATAGATCAATGGGACAGAATAGATAACCTATAATGGGTGCACAAATATGTGGCCAACTAATCATTGACAAACCAGGAAAAACTATCCAATGGAAAAATGATGGTCTCTTCAGCAAACAGGGTTGGGAAAACTGGACAGTGGCATGCAGAAGAATATACCTGGACCACTTTCTTACACTATACAGGAAAATAAACTCAAAATGGATGCAAGACCTAAATTTCTTTCATAAGTTTATATAGTTACCAGCATACAGATCTTTTGCTTCTTTGGTTAAGTGTATTCCTAGGTATCTTATGGTTTTTGGTGCAATTTTAAGTGTGATCTATTCTTTGATATCTCTTTCTGCTGCTTTATTATTGGTGTATAGAAATGCCACAGATTCCTATACATTGATTTTATATCCTGCAATGTTGCTGAATTCTCTATCAACTCTAGCAGGTTTTTGGCGGGGTCTTTCGGGTTTTCCATGTAGAGTATCATGTCATCTACAAAGAATGAAAGTTTGACTGTTCTCTTGCAGATTTGGATACCTTTTATTTTCTATTGTTGTCTAATTGCTGAGACTAGGACTTAACAGTACTATGTTGAACAACAGTGGTTAGAGTGGACATCCCTGTTGTGTTCCTGATCTTAGGGCCAAAGCTCAGTTTTTCCCCATTGAGGATGGTATTAGCTGTTAGCCTTTCATACATGGCTTTACGATGTTGAGGTATGTTCCTTCTATCCCTACTTTCTTGAGGGTTTTTCTCAATAAAGGGTGATGCATTTTGTCAAATGCTTTCTCTGCATCTATTGAAGGGATCATATGGTACTTATCTATTATTAACATGGCTTATCGTGTTGATTGGTTTGTGAATATTGAACTAGCTCCTGTAGCCCAGGAATAAATCCCACTTGATCATTGTGAAAAAAAATATTTTGATGTATGGTTGAATTTTATTTTCTAGTACTCGAAGAGAATTTTTGCATCCATGTTCATCAGAGATATTGGTCTATAATTCTCCTTTTTAGTGGGGTCTTTGTCTAGTCTTGGAAATAAGGTAATGTTGACTTCATAAAATGAGTTCGGAAGCTTTCCTTACATTTCTAGTTTTTGGAATAGTTTGAGGAGAATAGGTATTAACCCTTTAAATGTCTGGTAGAATTCCCCTGGGATGCCATCTGGCCCAGTACTCATTTGTTGGGAGATTTTTAAAAACTGATTTGATTTCTTTCATTTTTACGAGCCTGTTTAAATTTTCAGTTTCTTTCTGCTTGAGTTTTGGTAGTGTGTAAGTGTCTAGGAATTTGTTCATTTCTTCAATTTTATCCAGTTTGTAGACATGTAATTTTTCATAGTATTCTGTTATAATTGTTTCTGTCTCTGTGGTGTTGGTTGTGATCTCTCCTATTTCACTCATGATTTTATCTATTTGGGTCATCTCTCCTTTCTTTTTGAGAAGTCTGGCTAGGGGTGTATCCATTTTGTTTGTTCTTTCAAAAAACCAGCTCCTCTTAGTTTCATTGATCACTTCTGCTGTTTTTTAGTTCTATATCTTTATTTCTGCTCTTATCTTTATTATTATATCCCTTCTGCTAACTTTAGGCTTTATTTTCTACTTGTTTTCTAGGTCCTTTAGGTGTAAGGTTAGGTTGTGTATTTGGGACCTTTCTTGCTTTTTGGGATAGGCTTGAATTGCAATGTATTTCCCTCTTAGGACTGTATTTGCTGCATCCCAAAGAGTATTTATTGTTCTATTTTCATTTTCATTGGCATATATATATATATATATATATATATATATAAAGTTAATATATATATTAACTTAATGGTTAATCCATTCATTCTTTAGTAGGATATTCCTTAACTTCAATGTATTTGAGGGCTTTCAAAATGTTTTTTGTGGTTGATTTCATAGCATTGTGATCTGAAAATATGCATGGTATGATTTCAATCTTTTTGTACCTGTTGAAGGTTGATTTGTGCCCCAATATGTGATCTATTTTGGAGAATGTTCCATATGTACTCAAAAACAATGTGTATTCTGCTGCTTTAGGGTGAAAAGTTCTGAATATATCTGTTCAAGCTATCTGCTCCAATATGTCATTCAGAGCCATTGTTTTCTTGTTGATTTTCTGCTTACATGATCTGTCCGTTGCTGTAATCGAAGTATTAAAGCCTACTACTGTATTGGTATTAATATCAATGAGTTTGTTTATGTTTGTGATTAATTGATTTATTTATTTGTGTGTATCCAAGTTGGGGGCATAAATATTTACGATGGGTAACTCTATTAATAGATCGACCCCTTAATTATCATATAATTCCATTCTTCATCTCTTTTTAGTCTGTATTTTAAAATCTAGTTTATTTGATATAAGTATGGCTATTCTGGCTTTCTTTTGATGTCTATTGGCATGATAGATGATTTTCCATCGCCTCACTTTCAATATGAAGGTGTCCCATGGTCTAAAATGAGTTTCCTGTAGGCAGCATATAGATGGATTTTGTTATATTTTCCATTCTGTTACCCTATGTCTTTTGATTGGGGCATTTAGTCAACTTACATTCAGAGTGATTATTGAAAGATATGAATTTAATGCCATTGTGTTTTCTAGTGATGTTCTTTGGTCTTTTGCAGTCTTTGCTGCCTTGACCTTTTTTTTTTTTTTCCTCCATTCAGTCTCCCTTAGAATTTCTTGTAGGCTCATTTAGTGGTCACAAACTCATTTAGTTTTTGTTTGTCTCAGAAAGTCTTTTTTTTTTCTCTTTCTATTCTTAATGACAGCCCTGCTGAATAAAGAATTCTTGGCCTCATATTTTACTTATTCAGCACATTATATATTTCCTGCCTCTCCTTTATGGCCTGCCATGTTTCAGTAGACAGGTCTGGTGCTAACCTTATATGTCTACCCTTATAGGTTCAGGACCTTTTGTCCATAACTGCTTTCAGAATTCTCTCTTTGTCTTCATCTTTTTCAAGTTTCACTATGATATATTGCGGTGTTGACTTGTATTTGTTGATTTTGAAGGGAGTTCTCTTTTCATCTTGGACTTTGATGCCTGTTTTCTTCCCCAGATTAGGGAAGCTCTCATGTCTTCTATATATTTTTTTCAAGTTGACCTAGTAGTCTTATGATTATTATTTTAAATTCTTGTTGAGATACATGCTTTTGTCTGTTTTCAACAAGTCTATGGCTGTGATTTCTTCTTAACCTTTCTTTTGGGGAGAATTCCTCCATCTTGTCATTTAGCCTAAGTTTCTGTCTTTTGTATCCCGCACTTGAGAATACTACTATATTACAAAGGGGTTATACACTGTCCAGGGCCTGGCACTCCAGGAAGTGTTTCTGGTGTATGTTTCATGCACTCTGTTTGTGTTTTTGCTTCTCTTTATCATTGGTAAGTCCTATGTAGAGCTCCTCTTTGTTTGCTGTGGCGGAGTGTTTGGACCTTTAACTAGGTGTGCTTTGATTTGTTTGTTGACGTTACCCCGGAAAAAAAGGGGGAGGGGAAGTCTGACTCCCCCCCCCAAAAAAAAAGAAAAAAGAAAGAAGATAAAAGGAAACCCAATAGAGAATCAAAAAATTATAAGGCTGATTCCTAGGAGAGAGAAAGGAAAGAAAATAAGTAAAAAAAAAAAAAAAAAAAAAAAAAAACAGAAGAAAAGAGAAACGAAGGAAAAAGAAAAGAATTAAAAAGCATGATCAAAAAAAAATATATATATATATATGTCTGAGAGGGAGGGAGACAAAACATAAGAGACTCTTAAATACTAAGAACAAACCGAGGGTTGAGGGGGGTATGGGAGAGGAGAGAGTGGGTGATGGGCAATGAGCAGGGCACAGGTTGGAATGAGCACTGGGTGTTGTATGGAAACCAATTTGACAATAAAAAAATAAAAAATAAATAAAATGAACAAAGTAAAAAAAATATATATATATATATATATATATACATATATATAAAGCGATATGATAAAAAAAAAACAACAGAAACTGCGAGCCTCCTTTCAGAAGAAAAAAAGAAGAGGGAGGAAGTAAAGAGTGAGAGTTGTCTGTTGGTGCCTGGGAATAGTGGTTGTGGTGGTCTGGATGAGAAGCCAACTGCATTGGGTCAGATTCAGTCTTGCCCAGTAAATAAGCAGTTTCCAGGCATGGAGGGGCAGAGTTTGGTATAAGTGTGTCCCACCTCCACTGGGGCCACTGTGGTGCTGTCTGAAGTCCCACCGTGTTGGTGTTGGATGGAACAATGGCCCTACCCCAATCTCTCTTTCCCAGACCAAGGATCTCTATCTACACTGTTCAGGCAGTCCTTACAGAATAACGAGGGCAGTCATCTCACCCTGCTCTAAAACTTTCCTGCACCTTCTCCTTGGTGCATGACTGTAATTCAAAGTCCAAAGTCTTAAAGGACCTGGCACAGCATGGAACCACTCCTCTCCTCCCGAACAGAGCCTCTCCACACTGCTGACTAAAGGCCTTTGGCTGGTACCTATAGGGGCTTTTGTCCTTGGGGAGGCAATAAACTCTCATTCCAAATTACTCTAGGAAGGGGACTGTCCTACCCAGTGTGCCCCAGAGATCACTACACCACTCTATACACTCTGGGACCAGCTGCTTTCTCCTCAGGAGCATGCACCATTCAAGAGAAAGTCGTGCACTTCCAAAACCTCAGAGTTTCAGCTCTAAAGGCTGTTTGCAAAAAGGAACCAGCACACTTCATACTTTTCATTCCCTAGTGTGTGGTCCGAAGAAGTTTTTGTGCTCGTTCACAACCCCTTTCTCTTTCTCTGCCTTTCGTCTCTCCACAGAAAGGGTTCCTTCCTCACTGTGGCTATGTTGTTTTATCTCCCCCAGTTGATATCCATGCACCTCACACCTGCCAAGCTGTCTCCCTCCAACTGTGGAGATACTTCTGCTACTCCACAGATCAGTTTCCTGGGTGTTCCAAGTAAGCTGACCTCAATACACCTGTGTTTGAGGGACAAGGAACATCCATTGTCCCCCTACTTCTCTACCATCTTAACTTCTCCCCGACCAAGTGATTTGTGACAGAGTTGCAAAAGTAATTCAACATAAGAAGTACAGTCTTACAACAAATGGTGCTCGAGCAATTGGATATCCATAAGGAAGCAAAAAAAAAAAAAAAAAAAAAAGAATCACATCCTAAACCTTACACTTTATACAAAAATTAACTCAGGATGGATTATGGATATAGATATAAAACTTTTTAATGTTTATTTATTTATTTATTTATTTTTAATTTTTTTATGTTTTTATTTATTTTTGAGAGCAGGAGAGACAAAGCATGAGTGGGGGAGGGTCAGAGAGAGAGGGAGACACAGAATCTGAAGCAGGCTCCAGACTCTGAGCTGTCAGCACAGAGCCCGACGCGGGGCTCGAACTCGCAGACTGTGACATCATGACCTGAGTCGAAGTCGGACACTTAACCGACTGAGCCACCCAGGCACCCCTGTTTATTTATTTTTGATAGACAGAGACACAAAGCGCAAGCAGAGGAGGGTCAGAGAGAGGGAGACACAGAATCTGAAGTAGGTTCCAGACTCTGAGCTGTCAACACAGAACCTCATGTGGGGCTCAAACCCATGAACCCCAAGATCATGACATGAGCCAAAGTAGGACACTTAACCAATAGAGCCACCCAGGCTCCCCATAATTATAAAACTTTTAAAAGATAATATAAGGGAAAATCTGATTAAGATGATGAAAGACAGTCTACTAACTGGGAGGACATATTTGCAAACCACATATCTGACAAAGGATTCATAACTAGGATATATAAAGACTTGCAAAACTCAACTGTTAGAAAACAAATAATCTAATTAGAAAATGGGCGAAAGACATACACAGCCATTATATATATATACAGTTGACAAATAAGTATATGAAAAGATGTTGAACCCTACTATCCATTAGGGAACTGAAAATTCAGATCACTTTGAGGTGTCACCACATGCCTACTAAAAGAGTTCAAGTAAAATGACTAAGTGGAAATTGGATCACTCATTCATTGTTTCTGGGGCACGTGAAATGGTACAGCCACTTCAAAAAACAGTTTGGCAGTTTCTGGACAAAGTAAACATGAAATTACCATACAACCCAGGAATTTCAGTCGTGGCCATTTATTCTAGAGAAATGAAAATGTATGGTAACACTAAAACTTGTATTCATAGCAGCATTATTCATAATTGCCAATAACTAGAAAAACCGCAGATGTCCTTCAGTAAGCATTGTTTAGAATTGGCAATGCATTATGATAATAAAGAGCAAGCCAACTTTAGTTTATCCTATGATTATTTAAAAAAATAATGTTTATTTCTTTTTGAGAGTCAGAGACAGAGTGAGAAGGGAAGGGGCAGAGAGAGAGGGAGACACAGAATACAAAGCAGGCTCCAGGCTCTGAGCTGTCAGCATAGAGCCCAATGAGAGGCTCAAATTCACAGACAGTGAGATCATGACCTGAGCTGAAGTCGGATGCTCAACCGATTGAGCCACCCAGGTGCCCCTTTATGATTATTTTTTAATTCTCTACACACGATGTACCTTTTATTGTCTTTACCCAGGGTAGACTGCTCGCACTTCCCTGCCCTTCATATACCACTGTTGAGAGGTAAAGTAGTACCATCAAAGCCTGCAGTGACACTACCACCCTTGAACTAAGGCATGGCCCAGATTCCCCCCACAGAAACTGAATTTAGAAATTGCAGCAAAGAAGGGCACCTGGGTGGGTCAGTTGGTTAAGCATCCAATTCTTGCTTTCAGCTTAGGTCATGATCTCCGGTTTTATGGGTTCAAGCTCTGGATCAAGCTCCATGCTGATAGTGCAGAGCCTGCTTGGGATTCTATGTCTCTCTGTCTCTCTCTGCTCCTCCCCCACTCATGCTGTCTCTGTCTCTCTCAAAATAAATAAATAAACTTAAAAACATAAAGACATAGCAGCAAAGAGAGACTGTTCCTGAAACCCATTTTCATAACTATTTCCCTCCTCTAACCAGGAGTCTTGGCCCTTCTGACCCTTAGTCAAGGTTTCTAGTCCATGCTATTTCTTGCCGCAGTGGACAATTGAAAAATTCTCTAAAACACCATGATTAGAGGCAGACATTGTGGCTACCCTGGGCCTCAAACCCAAAGGATAAAGCTGCCATTTTGTTGGTGACAGCCCTCCTTCTCATAAAGAGGAATAACCCTCTACTTTAAGGAAGGCTTTGTGCCTTTGATTTTCCTATTCCAGGCAGCATTTAACTGTGACACCACCAGGTGAAACATATTTGGTTTATTTTTACTTAATCTAGTACCACAGTGCCTACTGCCTTAAACATGAGTTTCTGTAGGCATGGAGAAAAAAGGGAGGATAAGGTAAAAGGCATTCATCCAAACAGGGAAAGATGTACCCTGCTGGTTTCTATGAAGTATTAATGGGAGAGAGTTCTTACTGTGATTTCATTTAGTAGTAGTTGTTGACATCTTAATTGAATTGGCTACAAACTAGGAAGGCATGGTCCAATTCTATAAGATTATTTATATTAAAATTATGACATGGCTTATGCTGATGATTATTATTCTAATCTTAGTAAATGGTAATATGTCTTGCTGCTCGTGCTAGTATATGTACACACATGCACATGCACACAAATGCACACATGCATGTGCGCGTGCACACATACGCACACACGCACACACCCTACTCACTGTAGGCTTTTTATAACAAAGTTAAAACCACTGTGATAAAGGATATCACCATAGCAGAAGAGTCAGGCAGAGTCGGGAGGAAAGGGTACTATAATTTGTTGACTGCTCACCATGTGCCATATACTCTACTTGGGGACTTTACATGTTTTAGCTTATTTAACCCTCACCACATAACCAGTAAAGTAGGAGCTATCATTATTCCTTTGTTACTAATGAGGAGGCCAAGACTGAGAGAAGTAAAGTGAGATCATCAGATTATGTCACTCTCTTGCTGCTTGGAATACTACAATGATCCCCCCTTCCTAAGGATAAAAGTCCTATCTCCTCATCTCAGTCTCCAGGCTGTGTTCTCGCAACCTCCCTACTTTCATTTCAGGCTTCCTCCCTCTTGCAGTAAGTGCTCCACCTAAACTGACCTTTGTTTAATTCCTCTAATGTGCCATATTTCTTTTATGCTCCAAGGCCATTGCTCATACTAGTCTCTCTGCATGGACTGCTTTCCTCTGTGTCTACCTGCAGTCGCTAGCTATCTCCTACTCACTCTCCAGGTGTCAAATCCACAGGTTCTCAGAGAAACTTCCCCTGACTGCCCCCCTTGACTCTACAATGTTCCTTAGACTCTATTAGATACCTTTGTTGTATAATTCTATTGCATTCTGCATCTCATCCCGACTACTCATCATATAGTTTTTCATGTAACAGTGCATTCAGGGTCCATTTTAGTCATTAAGCTTTCTGTCCACAGATGATACTGATCCTTGCCTTATGACTAGCAACAAATGTTCCATAAATATTTGTTAAATAAATTGAGTTTATATTTAAATTCTATATAATTGGTACATAATAGGTGCTCAATAAATATAAATTATAAATATAGCTGTTATTTTTATTGTCCAAAAAAATAGATAATCAAGGGCAGAATCCGGATTTATACCCAGGTCTGAATCTAAAGCTTGTGTTCTTTTCATAACATGATTCTGCTTGCAGAAATGGGTTGTAGGTTGAGAACTGCGACAAACTGGCTGTATGACTTAGGGTAATATACTATATCACTCTGAACCTCAGTGTTCTCATCTGTAAATTTGGATAGGGATAGGCAAAGTTCAGATTGCTCTTCATGTAATCCAGAGGAGGAAATCAAAGCCTATATGGGAGGGTCTCTAAATAATTAATCAACTAATACAAGTCAATTTCATCCTCTGCAAGACAGTCAAGCAGGTATACTAAGAATCCTTGATATCTTTATGGTATTTAGCCTGCACAACCCATTTTGGAAGTGTGTAGTAATGGGTGGTGGTAGAGAGCCCTGCATTCAAATATCAACATCCTATTTATTAGTTCTGTGGTCTTAGGCAAGTTACTGCCCTGAACCTCAATTGCCATTTTTTTAATTTAAATTTTAGTTAGCCAATCTACAGTTCAATATTGGTTTCAAGAGTAGAATTCAGTGATTCATCATTTACACACAACGCCCAGTGCTCATCACAAGTTCCCCCCTTAATACCCATCACCTATCTAGCCCGTCTCCCACCCACCTCCCTCCATCAACCCTGTTCGTTCTCTATCATTAAGAGTCTCTTGTGGTTTGTTTCCCTCTCTCTTATTACCCACTTCCAATCTGCTCATATGTTTTGTTTCTTAAATCCCACATATGAGTGAAATCATATGGTATTTATATTTATCTGACTTATTTTGGTTGGCATAACACATTCCACCTCCATCTATTTCATTGCAAATGGCAAGATTTCATTCTTTTCAATGGCTAATATTCCATTGTGTATGTATACAACATTTCTTTATCCATCCATTAGTTGAAGGACATTTGCACTCTATCCATAGTTTAGCTATGGTAGATAATGCTGCTATAAACATCGGGGTGCATACAGCCCTTCAAATCTGTTTTTGTATCCTTTGGGTAAATACTTAATAGTGCAATTGCTGGATCATATGGTAGTTCTATTTTTAGTTTCTTGAGGAACCTTCATAATGTTCTTTAGAGTAGCTGCACCCATTTGTAATCCTACCAACAGTGCAAGATTGTGCCCCTTTCTGCACATCCTTGTCAACACCTGTGGTTTCTTATATTGTTAATTTTAGCTATTCTGATAGGTATGAGGTGGTATCTCATCATGGTTTTGATTTGCATATCCATGATTATGAGTGATGTTGAGCATTTTGCGATATGTCTGTGAGCCATCTGGACGTCTTCTTTGAAAAAGTGTCTATTCGTGTCTTCTGCCTATTTCTTAATTGGGTTATTTGTATTTTGGGTGTTGAGTTTGATATGTTCTTTATAGATTTTGGATACTAACCTTTTATCAGATATGCCATTTGAAAATATATTCTCCCATTCTGTAGGCTATCTTTTACTTTTGTTGATTGTTTCCTTTGCTGTCCAGAAGCTTTTTATCTTGATGAAGTTTCAATAGTTCATATTTGCTTTTGTTTCCCTTGCCTACGGTGACATTTCTAGTAATAAGTTGCTCTGGCCAATGTCAAAGAGGTTGCTGCCTGTTTTCTCCTCTAGGATTTTGATTGTTTTCTGTTTCTCATTTAGGTCTTTCATCCATTTTGAATTTATGTTTGTGCATTGAGTAAGAAAGTGGTCCAGTTTTACTTTTCTGCATGTAGCCATTGTTTTCCTAACACTATTTGCTGAAGAGACTGTCTTTTTTCCATTGGGTATTTTTTCCTGCTTTGTAGAGGATTAGTTGACTATAGTTGTGGGTCCATTTCTGGGTTTTCTATTCTTTTCCATTGATCTATGTGTCTGTTTTGGTGCCAGAACCATACTGCCTTGACTACTACAGCTTTGTAATATAGCTTAAAATCCTGAATCATGATGCCTCAAGTTTTGTTTTTCTTCTTTAGGATTGCTTTGGCTATTCAGGGTCTTGTGTGGTTCCATAAAAAGTTTAGGATTGTTTGTTTTAGTGCTGTGACTAATACTGGCAGTATTTTGATAGGGATTGCAGTAAATGTGTAGATTGCTTTGGGTAGTATAGTCATTTTAACAATGTTTGTCCTTCCAGTCCATGAGCATGGAGTGATTTTCTATTTCTTTGTGTCTTCTTCAATTTCTTTCATAACTATTCTCTAGTTTTCAGAGTATAGATCTTTTACCTCTTTAGGTTCATTCCTAGGTATCTTATTATTTTGGGTGCAATTGCAAATTGGATCGATTCCTTGATTTCATTTTCTGTTGCTTCATTATTGGTGTATCGCAGTGCAAAAATTTCTGTACATTGATTTTATATTCTGCAACTTTGATGAATTCATGTATTAGTTCTAGCAATTTTTTGGTGGAGTCTTTTGGGTGTTCTACATAGAGTATCATGTCCTCTGCAGATAGTGAAAGTTTTACTTCCTTGCTGATTTAGATCTTTTTTTATGTATGTTTATTTTTGAGAGAGAGAGAGCATGAGATGGGGAGGAACAGAGAGAGAGGGAGACATAGAATCTGAAGTGGGCTCCAGGATCTGAGCTGTCAGCACAGAGTCCAATGTGGAGCTTGAACCCATGAGCTGTGAGATGATGACCTGAGCTAAAGGTAGATGCTCAATCAACAGAGCCACCCAGGTGCCCCTGATTTGGATGTCTTTTATTTTGTTGTTGTTGTTGTCTAATTGCCAAGGATATGATTCTAGTGTTATGTTAAACTGTATTGGTGAGAGTGGACATACTTATCTGGTTCCTGACCTCAGGGGAAAGGCTCTCAGTTTTTCTTCATTGAGGATGATATTAGTGGGTCTTTCATCTATGGCCTTTATGATTTTGAAGTATGTTCTGTCTATCCTTACTTTCTTAAAGGGTTTTAATCAAGAATGGATTCTCTATTTTGTGAAATTCTTTTTCTGCATCTATAGACAAGATTACATGATTCTTGTCCTTTTTTTTTATTAATGTGTTGTATCACATTGATTGATTTGCAATTACTGAACCAGACCTATAGCCTAGGAATAAATCCCACTTGATCATGGTGAATAATCCTTTTAGTATATTGTCGAATTTAATTGACTAGCATCTTGCTGAGAATTTTCGCATCCAGGTTCATCAGGGATGTTGCCCTGTAATTTTTCTTTTTAGTGTGATCTTTGGTTTTGAATTGAGGTTATATAGACTATGTCGAATAAATCTGTAGGCTTTCCCTCCATTTGTATTTTTGGGAAAAGTTTGAAAAGAATAGTTATTAACTCTTTGTTAATAGAATTCCCTTGGTCTGCCATCTGGCCCAGGACTCTTGTTTGTTGGGAGATTTTTGATTACTGATTCAATTTCTTTGATCTTTAAGGGTCTGT
Source organism: Paguma larvata (assembly GCA_030068075.1). Classification (NCBI taxonomy): domain Eukaryota; kingdom Metazoa; phylum Chordata; class Mammalia; order Carnivora; family Viverridae; genus Paguma; species Paguma larvata. The sequence continues at coordinate 48,371,878 of CM057830.1, read as the reverse complement.
TCAAATGTTCTATATCTTCCTATTTCAGTTTTAGTAGTGTGTGAGTTTCTAGGAATTTTTCCATTTCTTTCAGATTCCCCAATTTATTGGCATATAATTTTTCATAGTATTCTCTTATAATTGTATTTCTTTGGTGTTGGTTGTGATATCTTTTCTTTAATTCATGATTTTTCCTATTTGGGTCACTGCTTTTTTCTTTCTGATAAATCTGGATAGGGTTTTATCAATTTTGGTAATGCTTCCAAAGATCTTCATTTCATTGGTCTTTTCTACTGTTTTGTTGTTTCTACATCATTTATTTCTGTTCTGATTTTTATTCTTCTGCTGGCCGAAGGCTTTATTTGCCATTTCTTTTCTAGATCCGTTAGATGTAAGGTTAGGTTGTGTATTTGGAACCTTTCTTCTTGAGATAGATCTGAATTGCAATAAATTTCTCTCTTAGGACTGCCTTGCTGCATCCCAAAATACTGTCATGTTTTCATTTGCTTCCGTATACTTTTTAAAAATTTTTTAACATTTATTCATTTTTGAGAGACAGAGAGAGTCAGAGCAAAAGAGGGGAGGGGCAGAGAGAGGGAGACACACAATCTGAAGCAGGCCCAGGTACCCCTGCTTCCATGTATTTTTAATTTCTTCCTTAATTTCCCGATTAACCCATTCATTCTTTAGTATGAGGTTCTTTAACCTCCATGTATTTGAGGGCTTTTCAAATTTTTTCTTGTGGTCGAATATAAGATTCATAGCATTGTTATCTGAAAACAGACATGGTATGGTCTTGACTTTTTGTACTTAAGGGCTGATCTGTGACCTAGTACACGATCTTTTTTGGAGAATGTCCCACGTGCACTTGAGAAAAATGTGTATTCTGCTTTAGGGTGAAATGCTCTGAATATATCTGTTAGGTCTATCTAGTCCAGTGTGTCATTCAAAGCCATTGTTTCCTTGTTGATTTTCTGCTCAGGTGATCTGTCCATTAATGTAAGTGGGGTTTTAACATCCCCTACTATTATTGTATTATTATCAATGAGGTTCTTTACGTTTGTAATAATAAATCGTTTTATATATTTGGGTGTTTCAGGTCGGGGGCATAAACATTTACGATTGTTAGATATTCCTGATGGATAGACACCTTAATTATGATACAACGCCCTTCTTCATGTATTATTACAGTTTTTGTTTTAAAGCCTAGTTTATCTGATATAAGTATGGCTACCCCAGCTTTCTTTTGATCTCCATTAGCATGACAGATGGTTCTCCATCCCCTCACTTTCTTTTTTTATTTTTTTTAATGTTTATTTATTTTTTAGAGACAGAGTCAGAACTTGAGCTGGGGAGGGTCAGAGAGAGAGGGAGACACAGAATCTGAAGCAGGCTCCAGTCTCTGAGCTGTCAGCACAGAGCCCGACGTGGGGCTCGAACACATGAACCATGAGATCATGACCTGAGCCGAAGTCGAACACTTAACCGACCAAGCCACCCAAGTGTCCCAATCCATCCCCTCACTTTCTTTTTTTTTTTTTTAATTTTATAATAGTTTATTTTCAAATTGGTTTACATATAACACCCAGTGTTCATCCCAACATGTGCCCTTTTTAATGCCCATCACCCCCTCTCCCCCCTCCCTCATCCCCCTTACCCTCAGTTTTTTTCTTAGTCTTTGAGAGTCTCACTTTCAATCTACAGGTGTCCTCAGGTCTAAAATGAGTCTCTTGTAGGCAGCATACAGATGGGTTTTTAATCCATTCTGTTACCCTATATCTTTTGATTGGAGCATTAGTCCATTTACACTCAGAGTGAGTATTGAAAGATTGTGTTGCCTGTAGTATTGGTGTTTCCGGTGATGTTCTCTGGTCCTTTCTGCTCTTTATTGCATTTGGTCTGTTGTTTGCTTGTTTTTTTGTTTTGTTTTGTTTTTTTGTTTTTTCTCCACTCAAAGAGTCCCCCTTAAAATTTCTTGCAGGGCTGTTTTAGTGGTCACGAGCTCCTTTAGTTTTTGTTTGTCTGGGAAAGTCTTTATTTATCCTTCTATTCTGAATGACAGTCTTGCTGGATAAAGACTTCTTGGATGCATATTTTTCCCATACAGCACATTGAATATTTCCTGCCACTGTTTTCTGGCCCGCCATGTTTCTGTGGACAGATTTGCTGCAAACCTGATCTGTCTTCCCTTGTAAATTAAAGATTTTTTTCCCCTTTCTGCTTTCAGGATTCCTTCCTCGTGTGTTTATTTTGTGAGTTTGTCTATAGTATGCTTTGGTGATGGTCGGCTTTTGAATTTAATGGGAGCTCCCTGTGCTTCTTGGATTTTAATGCCTGTGCCTTTCTCCAGATTAGGGAATTTTTCAGCTAATTTGTTCAAATAAACCTTCTGCCCCTCTTTTTCTCTCTTCATCTTCTGGGACTCCTATAATACGAATGTTGTTACATTTTAATAAGTTACTTAGTTCCCCAAGTTTGCCTTTCTGTTCCATGACCTTTCTTTCCCTCTTCTTTTTAGCTTCGTTATTTCCATTTTGTCTTCTATACCACAGATTCATTCCTCTGCTGCATTTGTCCCGTTTTTATGGCCTCAATTTGGGATTGCATCTCAGTTGTAACAAAATTAAAAATTTTGACTTGATTATATTTTAGTTCTCGTATCTCTGCAGTAAGAGATTCTCTAGTGTCTTCTGTTGATTTTTTCAAGCCCTGCTAATATCGTTATAATTGTTGTTTTAAGTCTAGTTCAGACATCTTACTTATATCTCCCTTGAGTAAATCTGTGGCCACTCTTTCTTTGGGGTGAATTCCTACAATATTTGGGAGGGGGGGACAAAGGGACTAAAGGCAAAATAAAATAAAAATTTTTAAATGGAAGAAAAAAAACTTAATAAAGTACATAATGGAAGCTAGATCCTAGGTGTGTTTTGGTCTGATTGTTACAAGAAGCTTGATAGAAAAAAGTTAGAAAGAAAGAAAAGAAACAAAAACAAATAAAATTAAGAATTAAAAATAAGTATACTAAGGTATTTAATAATAATAAAATAAACAAAATTTAAAAATTGCTCCTTGTGTACTAATAGAAAGGAAGAAACAAACAAAAACAAAGACAAAAACAACTAGAAACACACAAAAAATCCTGAACGATGCTATTTCCTTCTGCCCTAAAAGCCGAAGATCTGCAACACTCTACGATCACTATACTTTGTGTAGGTAAAAGGTTTGTGTTGGCCTTCTGGGTTAGGGGCCTATTGCTCTGATTCTCAGGTGCAGTTGCTGTAGTGGAGATGTGCCCGTGGGGCACAGGGGAAGCTGGGCTTGGTGCAGCAGCTCTGTTTTCCACTTGGTGGCAGTTTTGCTCACTGAGGTGGATCAAGCTGCTGGGTGAAGGGAGAAAATGCCTTCACCTGTTCTTTCACCTCGGGAGCATACCACCCCTCTTCAGTAAGCCCTCAGAACTGTATTGACAGGCACTCTGTCTGTGTCCTTCATTTCCATCAGATACCTGTCTTCACCATTTCTGGTTCTGAGCTGTACATCTGCCAAATGTCACAGTACTCCTGTGTTTTATCTCAGGCACAGGTGTGTTTCAAAATCCCATATTTCAGACTCTTGCAGCATTGACCCGCAGTGATCCTTTGGGGGAGAGTCTCCCTGCATTGTGGCCAGTGGTAGCTTGTCACAGAAGATAGCTGGGAGACTAAATGGTGGATCAGAGTTCATGGTAAATTGCAACACACAGCCAACACCAGGGATGGCTCCCCTCAGCAGGCTTTCTGCTCCTATACTGGTGAGTGGGACAGTTTGATGGTGCCCACAAGATCCTTTGTCCATGGAGAGGCTGTTTTACCCATCCCAAATGCATTCCAAGCTGTGGCTGGAGTCTCAGAAGACAGCCATGCGTCTGCACAGCAGTTGGGAGTTTATGGCGAATAACAACACGCAACCGGCACCAGAGTTTACAGACCTCCACCAGCATCTTTGTTCCTTTGCTGGTGAGTGGGACAGCTCGATGGTTCCTGCAGGATCCTTTGCCTGTGGAAAGGCAATATCACCTCTACCAAATGCACTCCAAGCAGGGGAACTGCTTCTCCCCATGTGACCCTGGGGATCCTCAGGCTGCCCACCCCTGGGGCTCAGCTCTGCTCTCCCACCAGAGCACTGCTCAGCTCCCCAGGCACAAACCTGGCAATGTTGCAGACCTCCAAAACTTCAAAATCTTCACTCTGTTCTTTATAGAAAACTGGTGGTGTTGTAACCCTCTCCTTTTTCCTCATCAAAGGTTTTGCATAGTTTTCTTTTGCAGTCCCCAATGCACGTTTTTACTCTTTTTTTTTCTTCAATGCTTTTCTCTCTCTCCTCCTTCTCTCTGGCTACTCCCACCACTGTCAGTTCCCCCTCCCCTTGGGGAATACCCGCAGCCCTTTTCTCCCAAAAAGTCTTTCATATCATTCCTACCTTCCAAAGATTGTTTTTTCTAATTTGTAGATGTGTATGTAGTTTTTTCTCTAAGACTTCTGATCAATTTATTGGGTGTTCTGAATGATTTGATATTTAGCTGTGTTCAGTGGAGGAGGCAAGCTTAGAGTCGCCTTATTCCTCCACCATCTAACCTCCACCCCTTAATTTCCTTTTTTACAAATGAAATAGTAACACCTATCTTTTTTACCCTTTTCTAAGGCAAAACAATATAACATGGAAAGAAATTTTGAATAAAGAAAGAAAAATTTCTCCCATCACCCTACCTACCTAACACAATTCTTTTTGTGGTTCTGTACCATTGAGGGTCACTTCTTGAGGCAGGATACAGGACAGAGAGACTAAAGACAGAAGCACACTAAAGCCAGAGGCCAGAGTCTAGGGAGTAGAGCAGGAACACCCATGGGATTGGCTGGAACAGAGGAAAAAGCCAACTACTGAGGCAGAAGAAAGGAGATGCCAAATTTGAGTGATGGATAACAGCTAGGAAGTACCTCAAAACCAGAGAGTAGAGAGCCAGTGGGAGGAAAACAGTGTGCTGCAGAGGGGACTCCTTCCAAAGTTTTGTGGCCCTTTCACGTAGATGGGCTTTAAGTCATCTTAAATACTTTTGAAACCATGCCAGTACATTTTGTGCATGTATATTTTGAAAAATGCAATCTGAGTGTATATACATTTATTGAGTATCATATCTTCGATAGTTTCCATGTCACAGTCTTCATAATTGTTCCTTTTAATTGCTTCTAAATGGACTAAGCTATAGTCCATAGTCAACATTCCTGTGTATTAACTTTTTGTTTCCTTTAATTATTTCCTTTGAATAAATTCACAGGTATAGGATTACTGAACCAGAGAGTACACAATTGGGATTTAACAACCAGAAACAGGTTTTATTTTTTAGGAAAAGAAATGAGCTATAGTTCTTCTAGTCTCCTTCCTCTTCTAGAACTGAGTAGTGGACACTATAGAGCTGTGCTGTCCAATTAGCCACATGTGTGGTTTAAGTTAAATTAATTAAAATTAAATAAAATACAAAATTCAGTTCCTCAATTGCACTAGCAACATTTCAAGTATCCAGTAGCTACACATGCCTAGTGGCTACTGTATTGAAAAGCATAGAGACAGAACATTTCCATCATTGTACAAAATTTAATGGACAGTGCTCCTTTAAGAATTTCTCAAAAGGTCATCGTTGGCATTTCCAGTGGGGGTTATTTGTGGTGTGGGACTTTCCTATGCATTGAGAGGCTGTTTAGCATCTCTGGCCCATACCAGTGGTGTTCTCTCTTGAATCAGTCTAATAGCAAAATATCTTCCACATTTTCAAATGTCCCACAAGAGAATAAAATTATCCCCTTTTGAGACCCACTGAGCTTCTATCTTAGAATAAAGTCTCTCCTAACTTTTAGGGGATGGCTTCAGGTTGGATCCACCTAGAGAAAGAAAAGCTTATAAAGTGGCTTAGAAAAAATGCCTTAGCTCAGGGCCTAACTGCACCCCATTCCCATTTTCCTCCCTTCTCCTACTAGCCTGTTTCTTGCTTTTGGTAATTGCAGGAACAAGACCCTGCAGATGGAGAAAATCAAGGCACGTTTGAAGGCTGAGTTTGAGGCCCTTGAGTCAGAGGAGAGGCACCTGAAGGAATACAAGCAGGAGATGGACCTGTTACTACAGGAGAAGATGGCCCATGTGGAGGAACTCCGACTGATCCATGCTGATATCAATGTGGTATGTAGCTGACTGCTAGAAGCCTACCTCTGAGAAATAGACAGTAGTGAGCACCGTGGCCTCTCCTTGTGTTGTGGCTGTGGCCAACCAACTTGGGGAAGTAGGCATCAGGCTGTGGTGGAATGGAAGAATCCAAGAGTTCTGAGATTTAGTCTTGGCTCTGTCACTGATTGACTGTATATCACTGGACAAGTCCCTTTTTCTCCCAGGCCTTATTTTCCTTCTCTTTACTATGACAGGGATTCAGTCACCTCTAAGGTCTCTTTCAGCATTGACGTGCTCTCATTCTGGGAGTTGAGAGTTAGCCTTGGGGTAAAACAGAGCAGACAGCTGCCTCTAGGGTCTAGTTCAAAGGGCTCCAAAGCCTCCAAGTAGGCTAAGCAAATAATCTCTGCCAGTCTACTAAAGTGAGGCTCCCTCATTAGAGTCTCTCTTCTGGAGATACTTGGGACATGGGGAACAAACTGCTTGCTAAGGTCCCCACTTTTTGGGGTTATTCAAATATAGTCTGAATGATCACCTGTCTGAACTGCAGTATTGATGATTCCTGCACCAGGAGAAAAATTGGAGGTGCTGACTTATGTTGTCCTTTTCAATCCTTAGAGCCTATGACAATAAAAAGTAGTTTTTAAAAATTACATTTCAAGGGGCGCCTGGGTGGCTCAGTCGGTTGAGTGGCCGACTTCGGTTCAGGTCATGATCTCACAGTCCATGGGTTCGGGCCCCGCGTCAGACTCTGTGTTGATGGCTCAGAGCCTGGAGCCTGCTTCAGAGTCTGTGTCTCCCTCTCTCTCTGCCCTTCCCCTGCTCATGCTCTGTCTCTATGTCTCTCAAAAATAAATAAATGTTAAAAAAATTGTAAAGAAAACCAAGTTTCTTTAAAAAAATTACATTTCAAGGAGTTATGTTTCTATTCTTGGGAAATTCATTTTTATGACAATACTTATTTCCTAATATTGTCAAGCCTAGGACCTTAAAGGAAATATAGATGTGATTTAGACAGTAGTAACTTGGTATTTTCTGTTTCACAAGATCACAGGATTCCAGGCTCTCATGAGGAGTTGGCATTTCTGCTGCCACGTAACCAAGGATACAAAGTCAATGTGGTTAACAAAATATTAACTGGGGTTGAAAATCTAAGCCAGTGGATCTCAAACTTAAACATACATCAAAGTCACCTAAAAGAGTCTCTTAAAACATAGATTATTGTACTCCACCCTGGAGTTTCTGATTTTATATGTCTGGTATGGTGTCTGAGAATTTGCATTCCTAATGAGTTTCCAGGTGGTGCTAATGCTGCTGATCTAGTGATCACATTTTGAAAACCCCTGATCTAAGAGAAAAGCTACTGACCTAGGAAGCAGAAGTCCTGAGTTTTTGTCTAAGTTTGCCCCTAAGAAGTATTTATCTGAGGAAGTTTCTTCTTCTTTCTGAGTCTCAATTATTTGATCTGTAAAATGTTGGTGAGGCAGACTAAATGATCTCTAAGGTCCATTCTAGCTTTAAGGTGCTATATTTGAATAATAACTACCATTTATTGAGCCTTTACTCTGTGGTAGTCCCTGTACTGAGAGCTTTATATGCATTCAATCACTGAATTTTCCTAAGATTATATGAGGTAGGAACTATTATTGTCACTATTATACAGATGAAAAATGATGAGGCTTGAAGAGAGTCACATAGACTACATGGTGAATTAAGGACATGACCATAGATTGGCCTGGCTCTGGAGTCTGTGCTATTTTATCTACTTAGCTGTAGACCCTTGCAGAGAATGTTGGTGTCTTTTCTTGGTACCTACCTCACTCTAATGTTTCAGATGGAAAACACCATCAAACAGTCTGAGAATGACCTAAACAAGCTGCTAGAGTCTACACGGCGGTTACATGATGAGTATAAGCCACTGAAGGAACATGTGGATGCCCTGCGCATGACTCTAGGCCTACAGAGGCTCCCTGACCTGTGTGAAGAGGAGGAGAAGCTGTCCTTGGAGTAAGCTGCTTGCTCCCTGTCCCTGCAACACACACAACACACACAACACACACACACACACTTACACACACATGCAGCAGCACATATACACACATAAAATCTCGTGTTAAAAGTCACAGTACCCGGTCCTAGCCCCAGGACCATCAGTGGTTGTTGACTCATTGTATGACCTTGGGCAAGTCTCCGTGCACCAAAATAAGGACGATTAGACTAGTATTTCTAGGTCGCTTTTAAAATTCTTCGTGCAATTTTGGTAACACAAGACCGTGTCTGTGACTCTTTGTGTGTCTGGGTGTGTATGTGTGCGCGCGTGTGTGTGTCTATGACTCTTACAAGCTCACTTGCCAAGTCAAGATCTAGAAGGGGTGTCTAGAAACCTTTGAAAATGTAGAAGGCTGGGCTTTCATGATCTCCAGGGGCTATCCTGGAACTTCATCTGAAGACCCAGAATTAAGAACTACACTCACCTTACAGAGACAGTTGAGTTCAGTAGAAGGAAGCAGACTTTCTTAAGATAGAGCAGGCTGCCTATGGATATTGTGAGCTTCTTATTCTGAGAATTATGTCAGCATAGCCCTGAGGATACTTAATGGGAATATTGCAAGGTACATGGGATAAACAATAGGAAAATGCCCTTTAAGGACTTTGCCAGCCCTGGGATTCTTGATTTTCTGGATCTGTCAGAGCCAGAGAGCGGAAGGATTATCCTTCCCAGCAGACAATTGGCCAGGTACCCAAGGGGAACCTTGTGCTGGGGAGGGCGCAGGAATTTTCTATACTGGGGCACAGCCCAACCCCTTTGGTTCTGTGGCATGGAGCCTTTAAGAGGGACAAGGTCTCTTTGCTTTCTGAATGATCCAGCTAATGTCTTTCATCTCCAAAGTTACTTTGAGAAGCAGAAAGCAGAGTGGCAGACGGAGCCTCAGGAGCCCCCCATCCCTGAGTCCCTGGCCGCTGCAGCCGCTGCTGCCCAACAACTCCAAGTGGCTAGAAAGCAGGACACTCGGCAGACAGCCACCTTCAGGCAACAGCCCCCACCTATGAAAGTAAGTGAACTGGGCAGGGGTCATGGAGGAAGAAAGGTGTCTATAAGCAGCTTCGTGGAAGGCTGGGACTGGGGCTTTGGAGTTACCTATTTGGTGCCTTCCTAAAACAGCCTTTGCTTAGGACACAGAAGAAGGGGTGTTGTATATGTGTTGTAGCAGACCAGCTGGGTGTTTTTTTTCTTCCAATATTTTATTTAAATGCAAGTTAGTTAACATATAGTGTAGTATCGGTTTCAGGAGTAGCATTTAGTGATTCATCACTTACATATAACTCCCAGTCCTAATCATAACAAGAGTCCTCCTTAATGCCCATCACTCATTTATCCCATCCTCCATCCACCTCCTTTCCAGCAACCCTCAGTTTGTTTTCTGTATTTAAAAGTCTCTTATGGTTTGTCTCCCTCCTTCTCTGTTTTTATCTTATTTCCTATCTGTTTTTATCTGTTTCCTATCTGTTGAGTTTCTCAAATTCCACCTATGAGTTAAATCATATGGTATTTGTCTTTCTCTGACTGGCTTATTTCCCTTAGCATAATACACTCATTCCATCCATGTTGTTGCAAATGACAAGATTTCATTCTTTGTGATAGCTGAGTAATATTCCATTGTATATATATACCACATCTTCTTTATCCATTTATCAGTCGATGGACATTTGGGCTCTTTCCATGATTTGACTATTGTGGATAGTGCTGCTATAAACAATGCAGTGTGTGTGCCCCTTCGAATCAGTATTTTTCTATCCTTGGGGTTAATACCTACTAGTGCAATTGCTAGATCATAAGGTAGTTCTATTTTTAACTTTTTTAAAAGTCAAGTGAGTTAAATACAGTGTAGTCTTGGCTTCAGTAGAACCCAGTGATTCATCTCTTACATATGACACCCAGTGCTCATCCCAACAAGTGACCTCCTTAATGCCCATCACCCATTTAACCCATCCCACCACCCACCTCCCCTCTAGGAACCCTCAGTTTGTTCTCTGTATTTAAGAATCTCTTATGGTTTGCCTCCCTCTCTGTTTTTATCTTATTTTTCCTTACTTTTCCCTATGTTCATCTGTTGAGTTTCTCAGATTCCACCCATGAGTTAAATCATGATATTTGTCTTTCTCTGACTGACTTATTTCATTCAGCATACTTTACTTCCATCCACATTATTGCAAATGACAAAATTTCATTCTTTTTCATCACCAAGTAGTATTCCATTGTGTGTGTGTGTCTGTGTATGTATACACACACACGTATACATACATATATACCACATCTTTATCCATTCTTCAGTCGATGGACATTTGGGCTCTTTTCATAATTTGGCTATTGTTGATAGTGCTGCTATAAACATTGGGGTGCATGTGCCCCTTCAAACATGCATTTTTGTATCCTTTGGATAAATTCCTAGTAGTGCAATTGCTGGGTCGTAGGGTAGTTCTATTTTTCATTTTTTGAGGAAGATCCATACTGTTTTCCAGAGTGGCTGCACCAGTTTCCATTCACACCAACAGTGCAAAACTGGTTCCCCTTTCTCTGCATCCTTGTCAACATCTGTTGTTTCCTGAGTTGTTAACTTTAGCCATTCCGACAGGTTTGAGAAAATATCTTATTGTGGTTTTGATTTATATTTCCCTGATGATGAGTGATGTTTTAAGTATTTGTACATGTGACAGACCAGCTGGTTTTATTGCCTCATATTCCCAGAGGGGCTACAATGCAGGCAGATTGACAGGCTCTGCTAAAGTATAATTTTAAAAAGTTAGAAGCAAGACTTGTGCAAATATATAGTGAGCATGTGTTGTTAATGAGGAACTCAGGATTACAAAGCTGGTTCGAAATGCACTTAAGAAATACATATATATATGTAAGGGAAGGGAAGGAAAGGAATGCTGAAATAAGTTTGGAAAATTAAATACAGAACTGATTGGTGTCCTACAGCGATAAACTGTAACCTTTGTAATTATCTTTCCTTTGGAACAGAAATAATCTATATCTCTACGGGGCAAAAACCGTTTGTTGCTTATTAGCATAAATCACAGAGTTTGGGCCCTGATCAATAGTAAATAGTCAAATAAAGGAACATTCTCCTAGAGCAGGGGTCAGCAAACTAGAACCTACAGGCCAAGTCTGATTTGCTCCCAGTTTTTGTAAATAAAGTTTTATTGGCACATATGCATGCTCGTTTATGTATTGTCTGTAGCTTCTTTCATGTAGAACAGTTATAGTTGAGTAGTTGTAACTAAGAACATGTGACCTAAAAGTCTAAAATATTTATTCTCTTGGCATTTGTAGAGAAAGTTTACTGATATCTGTCCTAGAGAACTGAATAATCCTTGATAGGGCCTGTTGAACAATGCTTTAATATAATATTAAATGGATATATAATTCTCATTTACCTTATTCCCCAATTTCAGATATTTTTCCTCAGTACCTCTCTTTGATTCTCATTCCTTTATAGCCCTTACATCTGATACATCTGGCACTGATCTCTACTCGATTCTCAGTCATTGATTACTACTCTTTTCTGTTGGGAAGTCACGATTGCTTTCTGGGGGTCAGAAGGCTGAACCATAGGCTAGAGGAATCTGATCACTAACTTTTTTTGTCCTTTGTCCTTTCACTAGGCCTGCTTGTCATGTCATCAGCAAATTCATCGGAATGCACCTATATGTCCTCTGTGCAAAGCCAAGAGTCGGTCTCGGAACCCCAAAAAGCCAAAACGGAAGCAGGATGAATGAAGAGATGGAGAACACATAGAGCTCTGTTGCTCATAATGCTTTCCCTTGGCCAGAGTGATTGATGTCCTGATTCAAAACCACCCTACCCTACCTCTACCAAGTTTCCTATTTAATGTGATGGAAGCACAACCCATGTTACTTTACTCTTATTTCTTTCTTCTCTTGGAGTTTCCGATTTAAGAAGAAATATGCTTCAGGTGCTAATGACAGTGTGTCTGATAATCCCTTGTCTCCCACCCACATTTCCCCCCCAGCCCTTTTTTGAAGTTGAGGGAAGGGCAGAAGGCCCAGATGTGATTCTCTTCCTTTTGAGTCTGAGGCCTGGGGCCTAAGGGCTGAGGGTTGGAGGAAGCCCTTGCTTCAAGTAAATGCTCCAGTGTGCCCCCTACTTGTACTTTTGCCTTGGGCTCTGAAGGGACAACAGTCTTCTTTCAGGACTTTCCAGTAGCCTTGGTATATATTTCTCCCTCACTGCCACCCTCATCTCATCTCATCTCATCTCATCTCATCTCATCTCATCTCATCTCATCAAGGTCCAGAAGTAACTTGGACAAGGCCTCCTTTTCATATACATTTGGGAGGCCTAGCTACTATTATGGATTTCACTCCCACCCTAGTCTCCCAGATATACTAAAGTTCTCAGGTACCAGACTGTGTGTCTAGAGATCCTGAGACTTATGAGTCTTTCTCTCATAACCCTAGATTTTCAAATCAGTGGCAGAAGTTCCCTACGGTGAAATTAGGGAGCCACACCAACTCCACAAGTCCTTTATAAATTGCTGCCTAAATCATTGGGCTCTAATGTAGGAGCTGCCTTAGGTCGAGTGGGACCCCATGCAGACATCTGTGTTGCCAAATGTTCAAAACCATTATTTTGGTACTTATGTAGTGATATATCTGAGAATCAAGTGAGTGCTAACCATTTTACACAGACAGGAGTGTGGGACTTCCCTTCTTTTCATCCTTCCCTCTCTTGGGCCTGCCCTCTTCTATAAGGAAGCCTCAGCTCAGGTCAGCTGCTGGCCATCCCGTTTCCTATAGATTCTCCAAATGGCCTTCCCTTACAGAAGAAAAGGCACTAGGTTCCCCAGGCCCTGTAACTCTCTTCTCTACCAAAAGCAGATGTCTAGTCAAGTTACTCTTATACTTAAAGGACAGAGATAGGAGTTGGCTGAGTGAAAAAGTTTTAACTCCAAGTCTCAGTCCTTGGCTGGGGAAAGGGTTGAGGTATTTTCCCTTCCTTCCTTAACTGTAGTTTTAAGTTGCTGGTGTTTATGTGTTCAGAATATAAAAAGTTCCTCTGCTCTTTGAAAGTAAGAGTGATATGTCTGTACAAATTCTTTTAAATAAACATTTGTTCATTGGAGTGAATGCTGACTGAATGCCTATAAGTACCAAGTAATATAAAAGATATAGTGCCTTTTCCTCTTCTGGGTAGCTCTTCTTCACGTTTATTCTTTCCACCCTATAAATAAGGAAACCGAACAAACCACTGCACAATAATTTACCCTATTATTATTAAAATTTCCTTTTATTCAGTACTCTTTGCCAGCTTTCTGTGCAAGATTATGAACATGATTGTATTTGATTTTCAAAACAATCTTTTTAATTTTATTTATTTTTATTTTTGAGAGAGAGAGTGAAAGTGGGGGATGGGTAGAAGGAGAGAGAGAGAGAGAGAGAGAGAGAGAGAGAGAGAGAATGTTAAGCAGGCTCCACACCCAGTGCACAGAGCCTGATACAGTGCTTTGTCTCACAACCCTGAGATATTGACCTGAGCTGAAATCAAGAGTCAGATGCTTAGCTGACTGAGCCATCCAGTACCCAAAAATATTTCAAGCTAAGTACTTTTATTACCATTTTCCAAAAAATAAACCAAAGTTCAGAGAAGTTAAATAACTTGTCCCAAGTTAAACAGCTGGTAAGATAAATTTTAAGATGTGAACCCAGATTTCGTTCGTTCGTTCAGATTTCGTTTTTTCCTACTTTTTCTCTATAATCATTTTTTTTTCTTTAAGTCTTTCTCCCTTTGGGGATAGTTTGATGATAGGAGTAGTTGAAATAACTATAAACTAGATTCCTAGGGACTAGGAATCCAGTAACTGATACAGGAATACAAAGGTCTCATTCCTTACAGGAATACAATAGGGAACAACATTGAAAGACCATCTAGTTTCAGAGCTCCCCATAGGGTGGACTAAGGTTTCCATTAACACTGTGTTACAGTTAGGGGTGCCTGGGTGACGCAGTTAGTTAAGCATCTGGCTCTTCATCTTGACTCAGGTCATGATCTCACTGTTCGTGAGCTCAAACCCAACATTGGGCTCTGTGCTGATAGTACAGTGCCTGCTTGGGATTATGTCTCTCCTCTCTGACCCTCCTCTGCTTGTGCTCTCTTTCTCTCTCAAAATAAATTAATAAACTTAAAAATAATTAAAAAATACCTGTTTCGGCTCAACAGCTCCCTCTGTTCAACCCTGCCTCTTCTAATGCTTCTCTTCTACAAGTGTTGATCCCAAGGGCTCCCTAATTAACGTTCTGTACATTAAACTGTCCTAGTAATTCTCAGTAACCCATTAGCTGACAAAAATTCCTCTGTGCCTCAGTGTCCCCATCAGGAAAATGGAGAAAATAGTAGTACCCACTTTCAGGACTGTTGTAAGCAATGCTACGTGCATAGTAAGCACTCAGTACGTGTTAATTTCCTTCAGGTAGATTGAATGACTTGTCAAATACTATTTGTCTTACCTAACATTACTTCCTTACCCCAGATTTTGTTCATCTACAGGCCTGCTTTTGAGGTGGCCAAGGCTCACTGTTGGCAAAAAGAGGACACTCAGCTATGTGACTCTGAGTATACCTTAACCTGTATAGGTCTCAGTAGGTCCCTGGAAGTATATGAGTGGTTATTTCTCTGCGTCCATGACACACTGGAGGTCAGATCTGTCAACTATAAAAGTCAGTTGTAGCACCACTGCTAGGTCAGTCACTTCCCAGAGACATTTCTGAATGGGAAGGGATCAAACACGTGTTGAGCACCTACCCCTGTTAGCCACTGGTTGGGGTGCTGCTACCTCATTTAGTTTTTCTGGTTTATTTATCTATTGTGAAACAAACTGCCTCAAAATATAGTAGCTTAAAACAACCATTGCTCATGATCTGCAATTTGAGCAAGACTTTCAGGGAATAGCTTATTTCTATTCCATGTGGTGTTGCCTCAAACAGCTTGGCTAGGGCTGGAAGATCCAAGACGTCAGCACTCTATTTATCTGGCACCTGAGCTGGGGTGGCTGGAAGAGCTATGGGCTGTCTGGGCCTCCCAACTCCTTTGTTAGTATTTTATCCTCTATGGTCTCTCTTCCAAGTTGGGTAGTCAGACATTTTTAACCTAGCAGCAGCTTCCAAAAAGGTAAAAAACAGAGCTTCAAGGCCTTTTGTGGCATAAGACCGAAATGATACAGCAACACTGCTGCTGTACTCTACTGGTCTAAACAAGCTGAGCTCACAGCAAGTCAGATTTAAAGAGTGAGGAAAAGGGACTCTGTACTCTGATGGGAAGGACTGCATGCAGGTCATAGATAGGAAGAAGTGTTGGCCATATTTACAATCTACCACATCTTCCAACAACAACCTTGCAAGGAAGGTGTGATATGTGTCCATTTTATAGATGATAAAACTGTAGCTCGAAATGGTAAAGTAATTGCCCAACAACTAAGAAAAAGGCAGAGCCAGAGGTCAGAAATAGGTCCATCTGCCTCTGAATCCTGTATTCCTTCTGCCTAAGTACAGTGCTGCAAGTAAGTCAGAGACCTGCTTAAAGGAGAATGAAGAAGGGAAGAGAAGGAATAAAAATAGAGTGAAAGAAGATAATGGAGATGGAGAGAGAGAAAAGGTGGAGGAGGAGGAGGAGAGTAAAGGAAGTTACTTGTTATATTGGTAAAATCCTTTACACTTAAAGGAACTGTTTCAACATTCTTATCTGATGCTAAAGTTAATAAGCCTGTACTGTTAGTAGATTATCTATTATCAACCACACTTTATAAATGAGACCCAGAGAGGCAAACTGGCTTATCCAAAGTCATATAGCAAGTTAAGAGCAACTAAATCCACAACAAGAACTCAGGCCTTCCAATCTTGGAATAACCCAGTCTAGGGACCTCTTTACATGTTTGACACAGTAGGAATAAATTTTATGCATGTTTTGTTCCAGAGGTTACTTTTACACTGAGAATAGAAGCTCACTCTACAAGAGAAGGCCAATTTTAGCAAATCTGCTCTCAAAGTTCAGTTCCCTATTACGACTGTGCCCTCAGCTATCAGCACATTTGAAATGATAACATTTCCCAAAATAAATTCTGGGAAGGCTGTTAACTCAGGGCCAGGTGCCCCTAGCTTACTTACTAACCCTTTCTTGGCCTCAATTTTCTCAAATGTGGGACAGAAGCAGTGGTTGTCCTCTCTTCATAACATTGTTAAGATTAAATGTGCTAATACATATAAGGTGCCTAGAATAGCACCTGAGAAGCACTCAGTAAATGGTAGCTAAAGAGGAAGAAAAGAATGATTATGAGTGATTCCAGAGAGGAAAAAGATGAGAAGGAGGAAGAGGAAGGAGGAAGGTAATGAGGAAGAAGAGTAGGAGAAGGGAGATGAAGGGGTTAGGAAAGAAGTGAGAGATGATGGGGAAAGGGAAGTGTACAATACGGAAGAGATTACACCATGTAGGGCATCCCAAATAAGGAAAGCCGATAGCTGAAAGTCATCGTTCCTTTCCTGGAGCTTGATGAGACTCAGGATCTGCTGCCACCTGCCAGTGAGTCTAACAGATGTAAAAGACACAGACATCTCTTGGGAAGTAGGCAGAAGCCCCTCTTTCTACCACATTCTTTTCTGCTTGCGCCTAGGGAGGGAAGAGTAACCCTATACAAGAGTCCCTCATATGTGGTATATGCTCATGTGCACTGCAGTGTTTTTTGAACTGTACAACATATGGAAATGACACTGACTCAGGAACCAGTTGTTTCTGTTTTCAAATCCATTGTTTTTTAATTATTATCAGTACATTTTTGAGAAAGTCAACAAACTTTTCTGGCATCTGGTTTCCTCATCTGTACACAGGAAAGAATACCTGCTGTGTGGGGATGCAGTGAAAACTTTCAAAACGAATAAGGGAAGGATCACCATTATTGGATGCCCATAAGTTAGTGGGCACTGTGTTGTTTTCATATACTTTATCACATACAGGAGGTGGCATAGTGTAGTTGCTAAGAGCATCAATAGTAAAGTCAGAGATTCTGGATTCAACTCTCAGAAGTGCCATTTGCTGTGTGAGCTTCAGTTAAGCTCATTAACTTCTTGAAAGCTTATCTTTACAATGGGAGTAATAATAGAATTTACCTGATTGAATTGTTATGAAGATAAAATGACCTAATATTTATAAAGTGCACAAAGAAAGCATTATTTGAGTGATAAAGCAAGTAAATCAAATCTTCCTAGCAACACTTGGTGTCACCAAATTAGAACTGAGAAAATTGAGGCTGGTAGAAGTCAAGTGTCTTTTTTTTTTTTAAGATTTTATTTTTTTTTATATATTTTATTATTTTTTTAATTGTCAAATTGGTTTCCATACAACACCCAGTACTCATCCCAACCCGTGCCCTGCTCGATGCCCATCACCGACTCTCCCCCTTCTATATCCCCCTCAACCCTAGGTTTGTTCTCATATTTAAGAGTCTCTTATGTTTTGTCTCCCTCCCTCTCTGTGTCCTTTTATCTTTCCCCGCTTCCCCTTCCCCCTAGTTTTCTGTTAACTCTCGCAAAGTCACCTATGCGTGGAAACATGGTATCTGTATTTTTATGACTGACATTTTTCACTCAGCATAATACCCTCAGGTTCCATCCATGTTGCCACACATAACCAGATTTCATTCTTTCTCATTGCCGTGTAGTATTCCATTGTATATATATATACCACATATAGTTGATGGATGCTTAGTCTCTTTCCATGATTTGGCTATTCTCGAAAGTGCTCCTATAAACATCGTGGTACACGTGCCCCTATGCATCAGCACTCCTGTATCTCTTGGGTAAATTCCTACCAGTGCTACTGCTGCATCATAGGGTAGTTCTATTTCCATTTTTTTGAGGAAGCTCCACAAAGTTCTCCAGAGCAGCTGCCCCAGTTTGCATTCCCACCAACAGTGCAGGATGGGGCCTACTTCTCCACGTCCACGCCAGCATCTATAGTTTTCTGATTTGTTCATTTTATTTTTTTTTATTTTTTTATTTTTTTGGTAAGTGTGTGGGCTAGGTTGCCTTTTAATTTTTTTTCTTTTTTTTTTAATTTAAAATAGTTTATTTTCAAATTGGTTTACATAAAACACCCAGTGTTCATCCCAACATGTGCCCTTTTTTAATGCCCATCACCCCCTCTCCCCCCCCCCATCTCCCTCACCCTCAGTTTATTCTTAGTCTTTGAGAGTCTCTTATGTTTTATCTCCCTCCTTCTCTGTGTCTTTTTTTTTCTTTCCCCTCTTCCCCTCCCCCTGGTTTTTGCTTAGTCTCACCAAGTCCACCTATTCGTGGAAACATATGGTATCTGTCTTTTTCTGACTGACTTATTTCACTTAACATAATACCCTCCAGTTCCATCCATGTTGCTACACATGGCCAGATTTCATTTTTTCTCATTGCCACATAGTAGTCCATTGTATATATGTACCACATCTTCTTTATCCACTCGTCAGTTGATGGGCACTTAGTTTCTTTCCATGTTTTGGCTATTGTCGAAAGTGCTGCTATGAACATTGGGGTACACATGATTTGTTCATTTTAGCCACTCTGTTGTGAGGTAGGATCTCAGTGTGGTTTTGATTTGTATTTCCCTGATGATGAGTGACATTGAGCATCGTTTCATGTGTCTGTTAGCCATTTGGATGTCTTCTTTGGAGAAGTGTCTATTCATATCTTCGGGCTATTTCTTCACTGGATTATTCGTTTCTCGGGTGTGGAGTTTGGTAAATTCTTTATAGATTTTAGATACTAGTCCTTTATCTGACATGCCTTTTGCAATTATATTTTCCCATTCCGTTGGTTGCCTATTAGTTTTGTTGGTTGTTTCTTTTGCCGTGCAGAAGATTTTATCTTGATGAGGTTCCAGTAGTTCATTTTCGCTTTTAATTCCCTTGTCTTTGGAGATGTGTTGAGTAAGAAATTGGTGCGTCTTAGGTCAAAGAGGCTTTTTCCTGCTTTCTCCTCTAGGATTTTGACGGTTTCCTGTCTCACATTCAGATCTTTTATCCATTTAGAATTTATTTTTGTGAGTGATGTAAGAAAGTGGTCTAGTTTCATTCTTTTGCATGTTGCTGTCCAGTTCTCCCAGCACCATTTATTAAAGAGGCTGTCTTTTTTCCATGGGATACATTTTCCCGCTTTGTCAAAGATTAGTTGGCCATATACTTGCGGGTCCATTTCTGAGTTTTCTATTCTATTCCATTGGTCTATGTGTCTGTTTCTGTGCCAATACCATACTGTCTTGATGACTACCACTTTGTAATAGAGGTTAAAGTCTGGGATTGTGATGCCTCCTGCCTTGGTTTTATTCTTCAGTATTACTTTGGCAATTAGGGGTCTTTTGTGGTTCCATACAAATTTTAGGATTGTTTGCTCTAGTTTTGAGAAGAATGCTGGTGCAATTTTGATTGGAATTGCATTAAGTATGTAGATTGCTTTGGGTAGTATTGCCATTTTAACGATATTTATTCTTCCAACCCATGAGCATGGGATATTTTTCCATTTCCTTGTGTCTTCCTCAATTTCCTTCATAAGTTTTTTATAGTTTTCAGTGTAGAGGTATTTTACATCTTTGGTTAGGTTTATTCCTGGGTATTTTATGGGTTTTGGTGCAATTGTGAATGGGATTAGGTCCTTTATTTCTCTTTCTGCTACTTCGTTGTTGGTGTATAGAAATACCACCAATTTCTGTACATTGATTTTGTATCCTGCAACTTTCCCAAATTCATCAATCTGATCTAGTAGGCCTTTGGTGGATTCTGTTGGGTTTTCCATGTAAAGTATCTTGTCGTCTACAAAACGTGAAAGTTAGACTTCATCCTTGCCAATCTTGATACCTTTTATTTTGTTTTGTTGTCTGATTGCTGATGCTAGGACTTCCAACACTATGTTAAATAGCAATGTCAAGAGTGGACACCCCTGTCGTATTCCTGATCTTAGGGGGAAGGCTCTCAGTTTTTCCACATTGAGGATGATATTAGCTCTAGGCTTTTCATAAATGGCTTTTATGATGTTTAAGTATGTCCCTTCTATTCTGACTTTATCCATGATTTTTATTAGGAAAGGGTGGTATATTTTGTCAAATGCTTTTTCTACATCTATTGACTGGATCATATGGTTCTTATCTTTTCTTTTGTTAATGTGATTTATCACAGTTGATTTATTTGTGAATGTTGAACCAGCCCTGCAACCCAGGGATGAATCCTACTTGATCATAGTGAATAATTCTTTTTATGCTGTTGGACCCGATTTGCTAGTATCTTGTTGAGGTTTTTGCATCCGTGTTCATCAGGGATACTGGTCTGTAGTTCTCTTTTTTTGCTGGGTCTTTATCTGGTTTGGGAATGAAAGTGATGCTGGTTTCATAGAATGAGTCTGGGAGTTTTCCTTCCCTTTCATTTTTTTTGGAACTACATGAGGAGTATAGGAATTAACTCTGTTTTAAATGTCCAGTAAAATTCCCCAGGGAAGCCGTCTGATGCAGGGCTTTTATTTCTTGGGAGATTTTTGATAACTGATTCAATTTCTTGACTAGTTATGGATCTGTTCAAAATTTCTATTTCTTCCCATTTGAGTTTTGGTGCGTGTGGCTATTTAGGAATTTGTCCATTTCTTCCAGGTTGCCTAGTTTGGTCGCGTATAATTTTTCACAGTATTCTCTGACAATTGCTTGTATTTCTGAGGGAGTGGTTGTAATTTCTCCCTTTTCATTCATGATTTTATCTATTTGAGTTCTCTCTCTTTTCTTTTTGAGAAGTCTGGCTAGAGGTTTGTTTATTTTGTTTATTTTTTCAAAGAACCAGCTCTTGGTTTCATCGATCTGTTCCACTACTTTTTCAGTTTCCATAGGATTAATTTGTGCCCTGATCTTTGTTATTTCTCTCTTTCTGCTGGGTTTGAGTTGTTTTAGTTGTGCTGCTTCTAGTTCCTTTAGGTGTGCTGTTAGAATTTGTGTTATTGATTTTTCTTGTTTCTTGAGATGGGCCTGGATTGCAATATATTTCCCTCTCAGGCCTGCCTTTGCCGCATCCCAGAGCGTTTGGATTGTTGTATTTTCATTTTCATTTGTTTCCATGTATTTCTTAATTTCTTCTCTGATTGCTTGGTTGACCCACTCGTCTTTTAGTAGGTTGTTCCTTAGCCTACATGTTTTTGGGGATTTTCCAGACTTTTTCCTGTAGTTGATTTCAAGTTTCAAATCATTGTTGTCTGAAAGTGTGCACGGTATGATCTCAATTCTTTTATATTTATACAGACCTTCCCTATGGCCCAGAATGTGGTCTATCTTGGAAAATGTACCGTGTGCAGTTGAGAAGCATATAAATTCCTTTTCTTCTGGATGAAAGACCCTGAAGATGTCAGTTAGGCCCATCTGTTCTAATGTGTCGTTCAGGGTCATTGTTTCTGTGGCGATTTTCTGTTTTGTGGATCTATCCAATACTGAGAGTGGAATGTTAAGGTCCCCTACAATGAGGACATTTTTATCGGTAAGTTTGCTTATGTTTGTAATTAGTTGTTTTACCAACTGGTAAATGGACATTTAGTCCATTTACATTCAGTGTTAATATTGAAAAATATGGGCTTATAGTCACTTTGTTATCTGTAGGTTTCATGCTTGTAAGGATACCTTTGGTAGTTTGTGTTCTTTGCAACCTTTCCTTCATAGAATGCCCCTCAGGATCTCTTGTAATGCTGGCTTTTTTGTGATTAATTCCTTCAGTTTTTGTTTGTTGGGGAAAACCTCAATCTCTACTTCTATTCTGAATGACAGGCTAGCCGGATACAGGATTCTTGGTTGCATATCCTTCCCGCTCATCACATTGAAGATATCCTGCCATTCCTTTCTGGCTTGCCAAGTTTCTGTAGATAAGTCGGCTATAACCCTTATGTGTCTGCCTTTGTATGTTAAGTCCCGTTTTTCCCTAGCTGCTTTCAGGATTCTCTCTCTATCCTTATATTTTGCCAGTTTCACTATGATGTGTCATGCAGGTCTATTCAAGTTACGTCTAAGGGGAGTTCTCTGTACCTCTTGGATTTCAATGCTCATTTCCTTCCTCATGTTGGGGAATTTCTCAGCAATGATTTGTTCTAGTACCCCTTCGACTCCTTTCTCTCTCTCTCTTCTTTTTCTGGAATTCCTA
This sequence comes from Paguma larvata, assembly GCA_030068075.1. Taxonomy (NCBI): domain Eukaryota; kingdom Metazoa; phylum Chordata; class Mammalia; order Carnivora; family Viverridae; genus Paguma; species Paguma larvata. Next base: position 48,349,493 of record CM057830.1, on the reverse strand, counting down.
TGATATGGATATTGTTCCGTTTGAATGCATCGCACAGCTCTCAAATTCTCCTTTCTTGTTCCTGAATCAGATTCTCTCTCTTTTTCTCTGCTTCCTCATTTTCCATAAGTTTATCTTCTAATTCGCCTATTCTCTCTTCTGCCTCTTCAGTTCGCGCTGTGTCTGCCTCCAGTTGGTTCCACACCTCATGAAAGCATTTTTTAATTCCTCCTGACCGTTTTTAACGTCATTGATCTCTGCAGCGAGGGACCCCTTGCATTCTTCTATGCTTTTTTCAAGCCCAGCGATTAGTTTTATATTTATCATTCTATATTCATGTTCTGTTATGTCGCTTATATCTGTTTTCATCAATCCTTGTGCTGTCACTACTTCCTGTAATTTCTTTTGCAGAATTCTTCTGTTTCATCATTTAGGCTAGTTGTGTTTTAATTTGTTTCCTGCGGTCACTGTTTCCTTGGGGCGCTTTCTGGGTTTCGCTTTCTATTTCTTGTAGACTCCAGCACCTTTCCTCCCAGACTCTTGGGATTGCGAGTACTTTGGTTTCAGTAGTCAAGTATGTTTACATATAGGTTTGACTCCACTAAACCACAAAAATGCTTAGAAGAGTGTACTGATGCGTGCAATTTATTAGGAAATACATCAACACTTAAGTGGATTGATGGATGGATAGAAGGACAGATAAATGATCAAATAAGTTTAGTAAAATGCTAATTGTAGGATCTAGGTGAGGGCATGTTGGTGTTTACCTATAAAATTTTCTGTACGTATAAATTTTTCATTAAAAAATATTGGGGAGGTGAAACATCTATCTGGTAATATTACTTCTTTGCCTAAAAGCCTCAGTTTATTAACTAGTATTACCATCTTATAATTTGACCTTTTTATGATCGGCATAGCTTTTATTGAGCCCAGTGGAGTTGGCAGAGCACCAGGGAGAACAGCTGATAATGGAGAGAGGGTGACAGCGTTGTGTTCCCACTTAGCATGACATACTTGTCCCAGTCCTCCCAGGACTGTTCTTGTTTTAAAACGGAAGGTCCTGGGGTGCCTGGGTGGCTCAGTCGGTTAAGTGGACGACTTCAGCGCAGGTCATGATCTCACGGTCTGTTAGTTTGAGCCCCGTGTCGGGCTCTGGGCTGACAGCTCAGAGCCTGAAGCCTGCTTCAGATTCTGTATCTCCCTCTCTCTCTGTCCTTTCCCTGCTCACGCTCTGTCTCTATGTCTGTCTAAAATAAATAAACGTTAAAATATATAAAAATAATAATAAAACGGATGGTCCTACATCTTGGGAAATCCCTCAGTCCTAGGCAAACTGGAATGGTTGGTCACTTTACTGCACCTTTGGACCTAGCTGTGCTGTGAGCCTTCTTTTTTCTGGTGGTGCTAAGGGAAGCAGCCATTTACTGTTTTTAGTTTATGTCATAGGATGCTTGTGGGCTCTCGGCAGACAGTTTGAGATCTGGCCCTGACCCATTCACTCTGCCAACTGGGCAGACGCTGCACCCTGCTGGTGATGGAGTACAAGTATTAGAGAACCTTCCCCACATTGTTGTGCGCATCCAGTGCAGAAGCAGGTATGCTTGCTCTTTTCTCCTCTATACATTACCATAGTCTTAGCCATTCAAGTTTGAAATACCATAACCCTGACATCTCCGAGGGAACAGAGACACTGCCCTTGATCTTTGGGTACTACTGCCAACCCTGAATCCAGACATTCTTCCACATTCTGACCAAGTAACCATACTGCCCACCAGGAGGTGTCTGGGTTCCATCCAGAAAGCAGAAGGGATGCCTCCACAGCAAGCAGGTGACTGTGTATCCAAAAGGAGTAAGGAACAGATGTTTACATATGGTAACACCTGGGAAAAGTGAAGAGGCAGTCTAACAATCCCCAAAGATACAATGTCTGTTTTTATGTGTTCCCAAGAGAAAAGCCGACAGAGAAGTACAGTTCTTCTCTCTAATACTACTCTGGCGAGGCACCACATCCATTAAAAAAATATGGCTGGGGAACCTGAGTGGCTCAGTGGGTTGAGCCTCCCACTTCAGCTCAGGCCATGATGTCATGGTTTATGAGTTTGAGCCCCACATCAGGCTTGCTATTGTCAGCCTGTCAGCACAGAGCCTGCTTCAGATCCTCTGTCCCCCTCTCTTTGCCCCTCCCATGCTTGTACTCTCCCAAAAATAAACAAATATATTTTTTTAAAAAAATATGGATTGCCAGGACTTTAGATGGCTTGCTAGATGCCTCTTAATATATATCACTCCGTGACACAGGCATTGGGGTGAAGACAGATCTGAAAAGGCCAAAGAATCATAGTTTCTCTTTACTGAGTGAGCATTTAATAAGGTTTATTTTTCTTTTTCAATTTTTTCATTTTCAAATTAGAATTATTTAAATTCTAGTTAGTTAACATGTAGTGTAATATGTTCAGGAATAGAATGTAAGGATGAATCACTTACATATAACACCCAGTCCTCATCATAACAAGAGCCCTCCTTAATACTCATCACCCATTTATCCAACCCCCTTCTCACCTCCCTCCATCAACCCTCAGTTTGTACTCTATCATTGAGTCTCTTATGGTTTGTTTCCCTCTCCCTTTCCCCCCTTCCCATATGTTCCCTGTGTGATCTCATTCAAATTATTTTAAATTTTTTTAATGTTTGTATTTATTTTTGAGACAGAGACAGAGCATGAGTGGGGGAGGGGCAGAGAGAGAGGGAGACACAGAATCTGAAGCAGGCTCTAGGCTCTGAGCGGTCAGCACAGAGCCCAATGCGGGATTTGAACTTATAAACCCCAAGAACATGACCTGAACCAAAGTTGGACCTTCAACCAACCAAGCCACCCAGACACCCCTGATCCCATTCAAATTCTTTTAATAACTTCTCAGACATTAGATCCCATTCATTGCATAGCTGATCCCTTGTTAAATTTGAGCCTAGTAATTTAGAGCTGGAAAGGTGCTTAGAGTCATTTAGTCTAACTCATCCTCATACTAATGGGAACATTAAACCCAAGAAAGGGGGAGCGGCTGGCACAGGTCAGAAATCAGTCTATTACAGAGGCAGAGATAGAATCAAGGTCTTATCCTGAATCCCAGCCTATTCCAGGTTCCTGATGCCAACTTCGTCCTAATTCCTCTAAACATATAGATGTCTTTATACTGGATATCCTCTTTTCTAGGGCATCTCTAAATGGCCTTGTCCCAAAGCTAGTCTCTGACCATTGGTGCAGTAGCCAGTGAGCTGTGATGGGGAATTCGACATAAAAGAGCTCTGCCCCATGGAACAAACTATGTTTTTGGGGAAAATCCAGTCCTGGATTTCCAGAAAGACTGAGACTGAACTCCTTCCATGGATAAGATAGTCTTTACTGCCTAAATCTCATCTTTTAAGAGAAGACATTAGTTCCTTTAGGTTCTAGATCAAAGCCTGTTGGACCTTCATGTATGTTCCATCTCAACTCCTGATTCCCAGATTTTTCCACATCCAAAAGGGCTCAGCCTCCTAAAATTATGGCTTCAGATCCCCTTTCTGCCCCTCAGGCCCCTCTAATATTTCCTAGTCTCCCTCCTCTTTCCCTAAATTCCTCCTGCCCACCTACTCCTGGACCTCAGAGGCTTCAGGCCTGGGGCACTTTCCTGGTCCACCAACTCCATCCTACCTTCCTACTCCAGCCTGGAACTTCTGGTCCATTGTTTTAGTATTTCACTTGCCAATGCCTTCAGGATCTCTTCATTCCCATCCTTTCTACATGCTACTTGGAGAACTCAAATCAAGGATAGTTGCTGCTATTGTTCTGGGAAGCCAAATGCTGTAGGGGACATCCTCTAACCCTGTGTAGTCTGGACCTGCTTAGCATTCATAGTCCCTAACTTTATCTGGGCCTTCAGCACTGTGTAGTTAGTTCCTGGTCACCATACAGTTACTCCCTGGTCACCTTCCTTTCCTATTCCCTCAGTAAAGAGTGAGAGCTGTCACCTAGAGGTCATATGGATATTCAAAATTGCATATGTTAAATCAGAATAGGTAGAGGAGAAGGGCAGTCTACAGTTAGGGTCATCTGAGTTTAAACCTGGTGTCTTCAAGTTATTGGTTTTGTGACCTTGGTCAGTTCCATAATCTCCCTTAGGCCTTATTTTCTTCTTCTATAAGGTGTGGAAAATTTTACAAAGCATTTTATCATCCATTGTGCCATTTGATATTCCCCAGAATGTTAAAAGAGAATTAAGATATAAATCAAGGAAATGCAATCTCTGGATCTTGGATTGGATCCCAATCCAGAAATTAACTGTAAAATATGAGAAAAAATAGAGAAATTTGAGCACTAATTGAGTATTCAATGACATTAAAGAACTGTTAACTTCTTAAGTTGTGATAATTATACCGCGGTAATGTTGGAAAACATAATTCTTAACTTTTAAATATACATACTGAAGTATTTTAGCATGAAATAAGATGATGTTTGCAATTTGTTTTAAAATAACCCAGTGAAAAGTTGAGAGAGTGAAGGGCACTATAAAGTGGCCATGTTAAAATTGGAAGGTGAGGAATTGAAGGTAAGATGGCAGAGGAGAATTGTGATCCTAAGCAGAGTGTCTCCTCCTTCGAACACAGCTAGATAAATATCAAATCATTTTGAACACCAAGAGATTTATCAGTAGTCTTAGAGACCCAAGCTGCATGTCTATAAACCAGAAAAACAACCCCCGTGGAAGGTAGGAACTGTGTTTAAGAGTTTGTCGAAGAAAAGGGCCATGGGTGCTCACCAGGGGAGGAAGCACTAACTACGGTGGGAGTAAAAAGAGAGAAGGATGAGAGAGAAAAAGCTTGGGGGAAAAAAAGAGCAAAAACACATGCAGGTAATTTTACAAGAAAACTACTCCCCAAAACCTTTGATGAGGAAAAAGCAGAGGGTTAAAATACTGCCAGGTTTCTATAAAGAGTGGAATGCAGATTCCGAAATTTCAGAGGTCTGCAACACTGCCATTCTGGTGCCTGGGGCACTTAGCAGTGCTCTGGTGGGAAAGCAGAGCTGAGCACCAGTAGCGGGTAGCTTGAGGATCCCCATGGTCATATGGAGAGAAGTGGTTCCCCTGCTTTGAGTGCATGTGACAGAGGTTATACACCCTCTCTGTATGCAAGGGACTCTGCAGGTATCATCAAACTGTCCTGCTTACCAGTATAGGAACAAAGACTCCAGCTGAGGTTAGCAATCCCTAGTGCTGGTTATGTGTTGCAATTTACCATGAACTTTAAGCAAGGATGCTGTCACATGGCTGTCTTCTGTAACCAGCCCTCAAATTCCACTATGCAAGGAAACCCTTTCACAAAGACCAGTGCAGGTCCCGGCCGATGGGGTCTCTGAAATGTGGGGTTTTAAAACACAACCATGCCTGAGATAAAACACAGGAGTGCTACAATGTTTGGCAGGCGGGCAGGATGGAAACCAGGGACACATGTGAGGTCATTGTGTATAATTGAGGGCTTACTGAAGAAGGGTGGTGTGCATCCCCTGCTCCTGAGATGAGTGAATGGGCGAAGTCATTTTCTCCCTGTACCCAGCAGCTTGATCAACCACAGTGAGCTAAACAGTACCACCAGATGGAGAATGGACCTGCTTAACCAAGCCCTCCCCGCCTAGGCCCTGTAGGTACATCTCTACTAGGGCAAATGCACCTAAGAATCAGAGCAGCAGGCCCCATCCCCAAAGACCAGCACAAACCCCTCTCCCACATCAACTCTACTGATCATAGAGTGAAATTGCAAAGCTTTGGCTCCAGGGGAAAAAAAAGATCCAGTGTCATTTGGGTTTTTGTTTGTTTGTTTCTTTTTGTTTTTGTTTTCGTATCTTTTCTTTCTTTGTTTTTTAGATACAGAAAAAGCAATTAATTAAATTAATTAATTAATTTTAAATGTTTAAATTATTTAAAATATTATAACTTTCTCTAAATTTTATTTTTTTTTCTTCTTTTGTTTTTTATCTTTTTTTCTAACAAGCTTCTTGTGACAAGCAAACGAAAACACCTAGGATCAAAGTTTTACTTTATTTTTGTATTTTTTTGGATATTTTAATAATTATTTTGTTTTTTTATCTCTTTCCAAAATGACAAGATGGAGGATTTCACCCCAAAAGAAAGAACAGGAAAAAATGATGGACAGAGATTTATTAAGGCAGACATAAGTAAGATGTCTGAACTAGACTTAAAACAACAATTATAACGATATTAGCAGGTCTTGAAAAAATCAGCAGAAGACACTAGAGAATCTCTTACTGCAGAGATACGAGAACTAAAATATAATCAAGTCAAAATTTTTAATTTTGTTACAACTGAGATGCAATCCCAAATTGAGGCCATAAAAACAGGACAAATGCAGCAGAGGAATGAATCTGTGCTATAGAAGACAAAATGGAAATAACGAAGCTGAAAAGAAGAGGGAAAGAAAGGTCATGGGAGAGAAAGGCAGACTTAGGGAACTAAGTAACTTATTAAGAGGTAACAACATTCATATTATAGGAGTCCCGGAAGATAAAGAGAGAAAAAGAGGGGCGGAAGGTTTATTTGAACAAATTAGCTGAAAAATTCCTTAATCTGGAGAAGGGCACAGGCATTAAAATCCAAGAAGCACAGGGAGCTCCCATTAAATTCAAAAGCCGACCATCACCAAAGCATACTATAGACAAACTCACAAAATAAACACACGAGGAAGGAATCCTGAAAGCAGAAAGGGGAAAAAAATCCTTAATTTACAAGGGAAGACAGATCAGGTTTGCAGCAAATCTGTCCACAGAAACATGGCGGGCCAGAAAACAGTGGCAGGAAATATTCAATGTGCTGTATGGGAAAAATATGCATCCAAGAAGTCTTTATCCAGCAAGACTGTCATTCAGAATAGAAAGATAAATAAAGACTTTCCCAGACAAACAAAAACTAAAGGAGCTCGTGACCACTAAAGCAGCCCTGCAAGAAATTTTAAGGGGACTCTTTGAGTGGAGAAAAAACAAAAACAAAACAAACAAAAAAACAAGCAAACAACAGACCAAGTGCAATAAAGAGCAGAAAGGACCAGAGAACATCACCGGAAACACCAATACTACAGGCAACACAATCTTTCAATACTCACTCTGAGTGTAAATGGACTAATGCTCCAATCAAAAGACATAAGGTAAAAGAATGGATTAAAAACCCATCTGTATGCTGCCTACAAGAGACTCATTTTAGACCTGAGGACACCTGCAGATTGAAAGTGAGGGGATGGAGAACCATCTGTCATGCTAACGGAGATCAAAAGAAAGCTGGGGTAAAAACTCAAACGGAAAGAAATAGAAAATTTGAACAGACCCATAACTAGTGAAGAAATAGAATCAGTTATCAAAAACCTCCCAGCAAATAAAAGCCCTGGACCAGACGGCTTTCCTGCGGAATTTTACCAGACATTTAAAACAGAGTTAATTCCTATCCTCCTCAAGCTGTTCCAAAAAATTGAAACGGAAGGAAAACGCCCGGACTCATTCTATGAAGCCAGCATCACTTTGATTCCCAAACCAGATAGAGACCCAGCAAAGAAAGAGAATTACAGGCCAATATCCCTGATGAATATGGTTGCAAAACTTTTCAACAAGATACTAGCAAATCGAATCCAACAGCATATAAAGAGAATTATCCACCATGATCAAGGAGGATTCATCCCTGGGTTGCAGGGCTGGTTCAATATTCGCAAATCAATCAACGTGATACATCACATCAACAAAAGAAAAGATAAGAACCATATGATCCTGTCAATAGATGCAGAAAAAGCATTTGACAAAATACAGCACCTTTTCTTAATAAAAACTCTCGAGAAACTCGAGATAGAAGGAACATACTTAAACATCATAAAAGCCATATATGAAAAGCCCACAGCTAATATCATCCTCAATGGGGAAAAATTGAAAGCCTTCCCCCTGAGATCAGGAACACGACAGGGGTGTCCACTCTTGCCACTGCTATTTAACATAGTATTGGAAGTCTTAGCATCAGCAATCAGACAACAAAACAAAATAAAAGGCATCAAGATTGGCAAGGAGGTAGTCAAACTTTCACTTTTTGCAGATGACATGATACTTTACATGGAAAACCCGATGGAATCCACCAAAAGCCTACTAGAACTGATCCATGATTTCAGCAAAGTTGCAGGATACAAAACCAATGTACACAAATCGGTGGCATTTCTATACACCAACAATGAAGCAGCAGAAAGAGAAATAAAGAAGCTAATCCCTTTCACAATTGCACCAAAAACCATAAAATACTTAGGAAGAAACCTAACCAAAGAGGTGAAAAAACTCTACACTGAAAACTATAAAAAACTTATGAAGGAAATTGAGGAAGACACAAGGAAATGGAAAAACATCCCATGCTCATGGGTTGGAAGAATAAATATCGTTAAAATGGCAATACTACCCAAAGCAATCTACACATTCAATGCAATCCCAACCAAAATTGCACCAGCATTCTTCTCAGAGCTAAAGCAAACAATCCTAAAATCTGTATGGAACCACAAAAGACCTCGAATAGCCAAATACTGAAGAATAAAACCAAGGCGGGAGGCATCACAATCCCAGACTTTAACCACTACTACAAAGAGGTAGTCATCAAGACTGTATGGTATTGGCACAAAAACAGACACATAGACCAATGGAATAGAATAGAAAACTCTGAAATGGACCTGCAAGTATATGGCCAACTAATCTTTGACAAAGCGGGAAAATGTATCCAATGGAAAAAAGACAGCCTCTTTAATAAATGGTGCTGGGAGAATTGGACAGCAACATGCAAAAGAATGAAACTAGACCACTTTCTTACACCACTCACAAAAATAAATTCTAAATGGATAAAAGATCTGAATGTGAGACAGGAAACCGTCAAAATCCTAGAGGAGAAAGCAGGAAAAAGCCTCTTTGACCTAAGACGCACCAATTTCTTACTCGACACATCTCCAAAGGCAAGGGAATTAAAAGCAAAGATCAACTGTTGGGACCTCATCAAGATAAAAAGCTTCTGCACAGCAAAAGAAACAACCAACAAAACGAATAGGCAACCAACGGAATGGGAAAATATCATCGCAAATGACATATCGGATAAAGGACTAATATCTAAAATCTATAAAGAACTTACCAAACTCCACACCCGAAAAACAAACAACACAGTGAAGAAATGGGCGGAAGATATGAATAGACACTTCTCCAAAGAGGACATTCAGATGGCCAATAGACACATGAAACGATGCTCAATGTCACTCAGCATCAGGGAAATACAAATCAAAACCACGCTGAGATACCACCTCACACCAGTCAGAGTGGCTAAAATGAACAAATCAGGAAACTATAGATGCTGGCGAGCATGTGGAGAAGTAGGCACCCTCCTACACTGTTGGTGGGAATGCAAACTGGTGCAGCCACTCTGGAAAACGGTGTGGAGATTCCTCGAAAAAATGAAAATAGAGTTACTCTATGACCCAGCAATAGCATTGCTAGGTATCTACCTAAGAGACACAGGAATGCTAATGCATAAGAGCACGTGTACCCCAATGTTCATAGCAGCACTTTCGACAATAGCCAAATCATGGAAAGAGACCAAGTGCCCATCAACTGACGAATGGATAAAGAAGATGTGGTACATACATACAATGGACTACTACGTGGCAATGAGAAAAAATGAAATCTGGCCATGTGTAGCAACATGGATGGAACTGGAGGGTATTATGTTAAGTGAAATAAGTCAGTCAGAAAAAGACAGATACCATATGTTTCCACGAATAGGTGGACTTTGTGAGACTAAGCAAAAACCAGGGGGAGGGGAAGAGGGGAAGGAAAAAAAGACACAGAGAGGGAGGGAGATAAAACATAAGAGACTCTCAAAGGCTAAGAACAAACTGAGGGTGAGGGGGATGCGGGAGGGGGGAGAGGGGGTGATGGGCATTAAAAAGAGCACATGTTGGGATGAACACTGGGTGTTACATGTAAACCAATTTGAAAATAAACTACTATAAATTAAAAAAAAAGAATTATTCACCATGATCAAGTGAGATTTATTCTTGGACTCTAGGTCTGTTTTAATATTTGCAAATCAATCAAAGTGATACATCACATTAATAAAAGAAAGAACCGTAAGAACCATATGATCCTGTAAATAAATGCTTAATTAATTAATTAAATTAAAATCCAAGTTAGTTAACACATAGTGTAATAATGGTTTCAGGAGTAGAATTTAGTGATTCTTCACTTACTTGTAACACCTAGTGCTCATCCCGACAAGTGCCCTCCTTAATGCCCATTACCCATTTAACCCATCCCCCTACTCAATCCCCCTCCAGCAATCCACACTTTGTACTCTGTATTTAAGATTTTCTTATGGTTTGCCTCCCTGTTTTTTTTTTTTTCATCTTATTTTAAGGAGGGAACTTGTGATGAGCATTGTGTGTTATATGTAAGTGATGAATCAGTGAATTCTACTCCAAAAACCTATATTGCATTATATATTAACTAACTAAAATTTAAATTAAAAACCAAAAGATCTTGAGGATGGGTACATAAGAATTGATCATATTATTCTCTCTAATTATTCTCTTTAATATGCTTGGAATTTTTAATTGTAAAATCATCTGGGGAGAATTTAAGTTACAATAACTAGTAACAATATTTTTTTTTCTTGTTCTATCCAGATTTGCTCAGTGGGAACTCTAGTACACTAAAATGTCTCCTAAAAAGATTTAGGAATTTTCAGGAAGGTCTCATATAGCTTGTAACATATGTTTTCTAGTTACTATGTGGTATAAGTCACTTTATCTCATTTTTCTTAGTCTCCCTGCTATGATGATCCCTTTTTCTACTTGTTATTTTTTTACTGCTTGATCTGTTTTGTGAGGAAAATCTGACTCTAATCTCACTAGTTCCATGTAAAACATACAACGATTCTATAGAAATATCTAAGCACTCTTTTCATAAGACTTAAGAACGAATTCTCAGAGACTAAGTGTATGTAAGTGTCATACTATACATTCAGAATCTTTCTACTAAACACTGAATGATTATTGTCGATTCTCCCATCCTTTAAAGTAACTGTTTCCCTAGAAGACTACTTGGTGTCACATGCAAAGAAGCTCCCATGGAGTTGAAGGAGCCATCCTATTGGCATTTCAGTTCTATTTTATTTCTGAATTTAATGTACCTGGAATCTCTGAAGTTTTATAACAATTGTACCAGATAGATTTAATAGCACCACTGTACTGATAAAGAAACTAAGACTCAGAGGTTAAGTAATTTGCCTAAAGTCACAATACCAATAAATGACAGTGTCGGGATTTGAGTCCATGCAGCCTGATTCCAGAGTCTGCTCTCTTTCTCTTTTTCCATGTACTATGCACCCACGTTGAGTCTAATTTCATCTACTAATTGTTTTATTTTTTCATTATATAAATGTTGATGAGTTGCAGAGAATGAGAAGAATGACCTAAGACTAATGGAAGATATATATTAGGAAAGAATAAGAAGTAAAATTGGATAAGTAGGGTGAGCCCGATTACACGTGGCATGGAACATCAGGATCAAGAGGATGAATTTCCCTCCAAGACTAGGGAAATCATAGATATCTAGAATCAGGTGAGGTGTGATGAAAACAAACTCCCAGGAATGTGAAGAGGTTGACAAAAATAGATCAGAGGTTTTGTTGCTTTAGTTGTCGTTTTCGTGAGGGTCATAGAGACAGACCTCAATTACTGGATGCTCAAGCCAAAATAATCCCAAAGAAATCAGATCAGAAATGGGAAACAGTCTCCACAAACTTCCATTTATGTCTCTACTTCATTTTTGCTGCCATTTTGTTCCAAAACACTCTTCAGAGAGCAAATTAAAAACTTAAATAAAAGGGAAAATATGTTCCTGGGTATTGTGGCGGGGGGAAAAATTTCTCTCCACCTTTCTATGTTCTTGGCTGGAGCCCCCACAACAAAAAACAGACTAACAAGAGAAAGACAAACAGAAGTTTGTAAAATTGTATATTTCATGTACACATGGGAAATACTCAGGGAAAAATAAATAACTCTGAAAGAGGTGGCTTATAATTCATGCTTAAGTTCTATCATAATAATAACAAAATGATAATTAGATGAAGCGAAAAATATGTTAACTCATTGTGGTAAACATTTCACAATATACACATTAATCAAATCATCACATCGTACACTTCAAACTTACACAGTGTTTTATGTCAATTATATCTCAATAAAACTGGGGAAAATAAGAATTTAGGTTAAATACCATCTTAGCTGAGACAAATAAAGGATGACATGACCAGAAAAAAGCACTATAAATAAAGGAGTGGTTTGTTATAGAAATTTAAGTAGATACTTGCTTCATTGATAAGATTCTTTTGTGATTTAAAATCATTCTTCCTTTCCCTGTACAGAGAGGAGGAAATGTTTATAAAAGGAGATTTCTTTTATAAATATAAATTTCCCTTACTAAAGGGTAACTTCTCCGTGTGTTTCAGAGCATCTCCTTTGTCTCCTGTTTCTCAAAAGAATCAGCTTACAACAATCTTTATGCCAAAGAAGCACATTTTTGGGTAGCATATTATGTCATCCTTCAGTATTATTAAGTGCTCAGTGTACATAGGAACACAGAAACTTAAATTCAGATAGAATTTTCCTATATTGCATCCAAAGCCTATGCATACCTGGAGAAAATCTCTCACTTCCTTCAACACCACATTGCAACAAGAGCAGTTCAGGGATGTAAAAAGCTGTATTCTTAAGATGAACTGAAATCTCCTGGTAGCTTTTTCTAAATTTGTTATGAGGCCTTCTTGTTCTTCCCTTCACTTCTATACAGAATCCATCGGCAATCTCTTCTATATAGCAGCCTTCCATATTTGAAAACATTTTCGGCTGCTCCTGGCTATCACTTACATCACTCACTTGTGTCCCCTCAAAATTAAATATTATCTTTTATTTTGCCAAATGGCAACAAAGAAAGCACAGGCTGAATTTCCCATGGGAACATAATGGCATATTTACCCAAAGATAATTTCATTTGAAAATTGATACACACACACACACACATGCACACACTGCACACATAACTCATGGTTATCATATTGGTGTGTGGATTTGGTGAAAGGGAGAGGGGTTGGATTTCATTTTCAATTGGAAATTCCATATCTATGAGGCCTGCTTGAACAAGCCTCCTGTATGTAGAGATACTATGTAAAGCTCTGATCCTTTCTTCGGTGCAGTTTGGTGCATGTCTGATCTTGATGGAATGTCCCAGGTAGTTTACCATATTTAAGAAGGTGGATAAGTCAATTATGGCCTTGCTGTTCCCATAATCTTCAGTGATGTTCTGCCAACTTTTCTGTGGATTAAGTTTCTTTAAGAAACAAGCCTTTTGAAATCCTTATTTGATCAGGTAATCCCCATACCAGGACAGACAAGTCACATCATGTTCTCCATGGTATCCTTGAAAACCAGCAGCAACACAAACATGGTAGATGTGAAAACAAAGAGTATATTAGACTGGGTTTGGAATTCCTCAAAAACCTCCATCCCCAGGAAGTTGTCATTTTACCTATCAGGAATTTCCCTAGAAAAGCACCATTATTTTTTTTGTCATTATTTGACCTGACTCAGAAACTCTGCTCAGTAGGGAAAGTTCTATCCACAAAGCATTTGTTCAAATCAGTCACTGGTAATTATTTAACGTTGCAACTGTCTGAGTCAGTGATATTAGTTTGGTAAAATAAAAGTTTGGCCAAAATAAGATAATTGTGTAATTAAATGCTTATAATAGGCTTTGAAAAACTCCAGTATGCTCCTAAAAGTACATGTACATGTGCAGAAATTTATATGTGCCTAAGAAAGATCTGAAGAGGCCCTAATGTGTCACCTCTGGTTATCCTTGAGGCTCTGCACAAGCAGGAAGTGAAAGCTAAGACTGAGTTGTCATCTGCTTGCCAGAACATCGAAGGTGTGCTCCAAAGCACACACAGAGCCCCTAAACAAAGGCTGACATGTTTACTGGTTCAGAGAATTTAAAGAAATCTCTGATCAATCATTAGATTACCACTAAGATAACTGAGCAGAGACTACACTGACTTCATCTGACAGGGAATGCAAACTGTACAGAATCAGTCAAGTAAATTCACTAAACAAACAAAGAACAATTATAGAATCAATAATAATGACAACAAAACAGCAACAACAAGAATCCCTGAGGGTGAAAAGAATTCTGATATCTAGAGCACCGTATTGTAGCCCATACATGGGGGGGGAGGGGAAGAAGTTAATAGAAATTGCTCTGAGGAAGTCCAGATACTGGATTTAACAGACAAAGACTTTAAATAGGTCATTATAAGTATGTTCAAAATACTACAGGAAGCCACACCTAAAGAATTAAAGGAAATTATGTGACCAATGTTTCACCAAATAAACAATACCAATAAAGAGACTGATTTTTAAAAATTTTTAATGGATATTTATTTTTGAGAGAGATAGAGAACATGCATGAACAGAGGAGGGACGGGGAGAGAGGGGGACAGAAGATCCAAAGGGGGCTCCATGCTGACAGCAGTGAGCCTGATGTGGAATTTGAACCCACAAACCATGAGATCGTGACTTGAGCCAAAGTCAGATGCTCAACCAGCTGAGCCACCCAGGTGCCCCACAGTCTGTCTCTTAATGTAGTGGGTAGTATTTCCTATGTTTATGGACAATGTAGATACTAACTGTTGATTATTGATACTACTCACATACTAAGTGATATAAAATCAGAGGACTGAGAAGTAAGTTGGGGTCTTCACAACTTTCTAGCTCTAGTGCCTATGTTGGGGCAGGGGAGCTATTAATTAAACTAAGTAGGCAAAGATGGTACCAGAAGTTGATGATTTGAAAAGAAGGGGACAGAATGGAAAGACATTAAGGTTTATAAAACTCCAGAAAGTCCTACCTTTCCCTCTTAGAAGCTGAGCAACTTTGTGCAAGTCCTCTCATTAATTACCATTCGCTAAACAAATATTAACTGGGCACCTACTAAGTACCAGGAAATGTGCTAAAAGTAGTTAGATAATCAACCTCACAATTTTACCACAATTTACCTCATCAATCAACAGATATTATTAAGTACCTACTTTGTACCAAGTTCTCTGCTTGTTGCTGAGGATGAAATAGTGAACAAGAACAAGACAAAGATTCAACATCTAAGGTGCTTCTGTTCTCAGGAATGGGGCAGACAAAGGAAGAGACACACAAAAAACATATAATAAATAAATAAATAAATAAATAAATAAATAAATAAATAAATAAAACTTGTGTTAAGTAATTTTCTGAAGAATAAATGAGAAGACATATTAGAAAGTAATTGAAAAAGAGGTGGCTACCTAATATGATATGTCAGGTAAGTTTTCTCAGTCTGAGACCTAAAATATAAGAGGAAACATACTGTGCAAAGAAGGAGGAGAAGAGCATATCAGGAAGAAAGAACAGCTAGTACAAAGGCCTTGATATGGGAAGGAGTTTGGATTATTAGAGAAACAAAAAGGCCAGTGTGACTGGATCATGGTGAAAAAGGATAGATGGGCAAAGGAGAGGGGTACCAGAAAAGGAAGTAGAAATAGAGAAGGGGTTCCTCTTTTTTTTTATATATAAATTTTTTTAACATTTATTTACTTTTGAGACATAGAGACAGAGCGTGAGCAAAAGAAGTGCAGAAAGAGAGGGAGACACAGAATCAGAAGCAGGCTCCAGGCTCTGAGCTGTCAGCACAGAACCCGACATGGGGCTCGAACTCACAGACCGCGAGATCATGACCTGAGCCGAAGTCGACTGCTAAACCGACTGAGCCACCCAGGCGCCCCGAAGGGGCTCCTCTTGATCCTATTTCCTTGTCTGTAAATTAGAAATAATACTAGTTAGTTCATCTCTTTAAACCTAGTGTCTAGTACAGAGTTTGGCAAAAAGTGAGCACTCAATGAATATCTGCTTGGTGTATTTTTTGCATGATAGATAAGTCAAAGTAAGGAGTGGAGGGAGAGACCTACTTAAAAGTGTCTCCCTAACCTGTATATTATACTGTTGAGCATAGTGGGAAACATATGGAAAAAAAACAAACAAGGGATCTCAGGGAAGTCAGCTTTCCACCATCTCCTATGCTGGCTCTTAGAAGGAAAATGTGGTGTTCTGGACTAGAAAACCAAAAATTCTGGAACCAGAAGGAGTTTATGCTGGCACTTCTGGAACCTGGAACCAAGCTCAGTGACTGGGCCAGTGTCCATGTTACATGCTGGTCTATAAAAATCCTCCAGTTGAAAGGATTAGGATTGGTGGCACTCAAGGATCAGGAAGGCTTATCACAATCTATTCTTCTATCTGGCAGAGTGAAGTGTCTGATAAGAACCTTTGGAGATGACGATCACATATTAATAACTGAGTTTTCACTTTCCTTCCCAGCTCCGAACAAATATGATATAATTTTCCTAGTTTTCCATTCTTGAAGCTTCAAATTCTAGAATCATAGAAACCCCAGGCAGGAAGAACACCAAAGGTCACTTGATCTAACCTCTCATCTCCCAGCTAAATGTGAACGCTTCCCTCTCAGACCCTCATTATGCCTCAATTTCTTCTACATCCCTGCCAAAGAACAAGAATCACCATAAACGACATTCTTTCTGTCAGACACTTGACTAGGCACTTTGCACACATTGTATCATTTATTCCTCAAAATAACTCCATTTCACAAATGTTCAAATTGAGGCTAACAGAGGTGAAGAGATTTGTGCCACATATAAATTTATGGGCAACACAAACATTCAGTCCATAGCACACATTTCCTTTGACCTCTCCATTCCCAACATTCTATCACTTGCCAAGTCCTATTGATAACAACTCTGAGATAAGTATTACTAGTATTATGTGCTGGAGACCAGAAGACAATAGCCCTGATGGCTATTTTTTTTTTTAGGATTTTTATAGACCAGCATGTAACATGGACACTGGCCCAGTCACTGAGCTTGGTTCCAGGTTCCAGGAGTGCCAGCATAAACTCCTTCTGGCTGCAGAATCTTTGGTTTTCTAGTCCAGAACACCACATGCCCAGGGTAAAGACCTAAGGTTCAAAGGCCATTTGCCCAAAACCTGGACCCTGCTGGAAGGTAAGGGTGTCTACAGGCCGGTGCTGGGCAGAGAAACCATGGAGCTATGGTTTCCAATCCAAGTTGTCCTGTTTGACCCCAGAGGATGGCTGGTTAGCCAAGGATGAGTAAGATTCCTCAGAGGAGGAACAACCTAAGACAGGCATAGTCACAATGGAGGTAGCAGGAAAATCTGTGCAGGGCCTAAGCAATATCATTAACCTGGGTCTAAGAAGAACTCTCGAGAATAAGCCCCTGCTGTGATAGCTTCAGGGTGAAGAAAAAGGGCTCCAATGGCCCCCCTTCCCCAAGCCGGAATAGGTTCTGACCTGTTTATTTAGTGTTATCAGCCTTAGAGACATATAGTGTTGATTGTCGTAGAAATAAAAAGAAAATCATTCAATAGTAATAACATGAGATATAATTCCTAATCTTTTCTCACTATACTCAAGAGTACAGCCTGACCCTCAAGAATGTGGTAAATGCTGCACTTTTCAGGTTAAGACATTATTAATGGTCAGTAGATAATAAATAATCTTAGAAAGTAACTTTAGAGAAAAACATGTTTTTCACATAATCTTTCAACTGTAGCCAGAACCTTTAATTGATATTTGTATACTTTTTTCTTATCCTTTCAACCCATAATATTTACCAGAATGTAACCATTAGTTATGCTTTGATTGCATGTGAGCTGTTTTTACCCTCATATACTGATTGTTTAAACATTCTATGTAACCTTGAGAAACAAGCGTTCTTTAAAGTTTTATGGAATGTGAAGGTTGTTTTAATCAGTTTGGAACCTTGAGAAACAAGCATACTTTATTTTACTAGGAACCTTGAAAAATTAGAATGATTTCATCCTGTCAATCTTTACAAGATGTATACTTACTGTGCTTAGAAAAAAATACATAAAAACCCTGAAGAAAAAATAAACTTTGAGCAGTCCAGATAAGAGGCTGTCTCCGTGTCGTTTGTCTTGTCTTCATCTTGTCTTTATGTTTTTGTCTCAGCCCTTACATGGGGAGCCCTGGACCAGTCCTAATACGAGGCTGACTCCAAGAGACTGACTACACGTTTTCTCTCGTTTACGTGCCCAGACCAACCCTCACACGGATGAAACCCTGGACCAGCCAGAAGCCCTGAAGTAGGAGCTGGCCTCCTCTCAGGGCAAACTCCGGCAATTATACCTATTAATAGTATTATGCCCATTTAACAGATGGGGAAATAGAGGCTTAGAGCAATTAAACAACTTCCCCAAGGTCACACAGCTAGTAAATAACAGAGTAGAAATTCGAGCCTAGATCATCTTGTCCCAGATCTGAGCTATTTGCTATCATATTAAATCACCAACCAAATGGTGGTAATTGTAATGATGATCACAACTCCCAAATCTATCTGTACTGAGTTTTATAGTTTTCCCCAGTACATTCACCTATAGCTGATTTAATCAGCTTTGCCCACCTACATTTGGTAGGTAGTCTTATGACCTTATTTAATAAATGGAAGAAATCGAGGTCCAAAAGTGGTAAGTACTTTGCTTGATTATTGAATAAGTTATTAGCAATGGTGGGACTGGCCCCCATAATCCCCGGTGCCCTATTTTTTTTATTATAGTTGGCACACAATGTTACCTTACATTCAGGTGTAAAACAGTGATTCAACAGTGATTTATATGTTATGCTTTGCTCACCATAAGTGTAAGTACCATCCATTTATCTTTTCATTTCAACAATAGCCAGAGTATTATTTTGTGCTAAGTTCTGCATAGTACAAATAGTGATCGTAGTGAATATTCAGGGTCTTGAATATCTTCACATTATGCTATTTTAAAATACCAAATTAATCTGTCTAAAGTGTAATCTTGTTGTTTTGGTACTTTCAAAGTTCTAAAATATTAATCATTTATGTCTTGAGATGTATCTATAAAATTTTATGCTTCGTTATTAAAATATCAAATTGGACAAAAGTACTCTTGTTCAAACATGGTGACAACAGCACTATGTTATTTACAACTCTTCCAAAGAATACTATTTTTATATTCCAATTTCCAAGGTTTCCCAGGTTAATCTTCCAAAGTTTATTATTTGTATCTCCCTCAGGTTCATTTTGGACATTAGTCTAACTCAGGGGTTCCAAGAGGAGTCATCTTAGATCTAGAGGTGGCATGGATGTTAAGGGGAAAATGTTAAGAAACAGAAGAAAAGATGAGATTGGTAGATTATGAGAGGACAAAAATTGAACGAGTATCAAGAGAGGAAATGAAATCAATTACTATAGTTCCCCAGAAGCTTCTGCTTCCCCTCACCCCCTACTATAATCCATCTATCTCTTTATCTTCATTTCACTCCATTGATAGACTCATTATCTGATAATATCACCCCACATAAAGTATTTTATTTTAACCAAGAACTTCTTGCTCAATTATCCCTTCTATAGGTCAGCAATAGCCCTGTCCTGAACCCTGGGATTTCTCAGATGGAAGATCATTTGAGGACAAAGTAAATTATATGGTACCATACCTATATAAAACAACTACCAAAATATTGGTGTTATCATTCTTCTCTGACATTGAATCAGTACATAAAGAGATAAGACCAATATCTCAAATAAGTATGCACATGCAATTGTGTGTGTGCATGCATGTATTAATGTGTGTGTGTGTGTGTGTGTGTGTGTGTGTGTGTACTGGGAATGGTGGCATAAAGACAAGGGAAGACATTTAAATACGCAACTGGGGGGCACCTGGGTGGCTCGGTCAGTTAAGCGTCTGACTTCAGCTCAGGTCATGATCTCGCGGTTTGTGGGTTCGAGCCCTTTGCCGGGCTCTGGGCTGACAGTGTGGAGCCTGCTTGGGATTCTCTCTCTCCTTCTCTCTGTGCCCCTCCCCTGCTTGTGCATGTTATCTCTCTCTCTAAAAACAATTACCAACTTGGCAAAATGTGTTATTTAGAGAAAATAAGATAGAAAAAAGAGACATAGAAGATAGAAGGAAGAGACTTTAATGGAGAATTAAAAGAAAAGGCAGGTTTCAATACTGGGGGATGTGAGAGAAATGACAATCAATACAAACATATGAGAAAAAAGACAATGTGGGAAACTGTCTGAACTAGTTAGAGCCCAGGGAGGTGGCTTGCAGGAGCATTCTAGAATCACAGTGTCTCCGGCCTCTGGTCATCTCAAATGGCATTCTGAATTTCTCTTTATTGATACATGACATGAATGCTTCTAGCCTATGCTTCTATACTTCCATTATATGGGGAGCTCACTTTCTCTTAAAACCACTGCTTCCTCTTTATATTATTGGTCAGTAAGCTAGTAGTGTTCTGGGAGATAACATATAAAATAAGATCTTAAACATATGCTTTGGTCATGTTTGGGAATTTGCTACCGGCTTTCTCTTTTATCCCTTTTTTGAATTGTAAACATTTATTATTATTATTATTATTATTATTATTATTATTATTATTATTAATTTAAATTTTTGTTTGCAAATATACAGTGCAATATTGGTTTCAGGAGTAGAATTCAGTCATTCATCACTTACATACAATGCTCAGGGTTGATCACAAGTGCCCTCCTTAATATCCATCACCCATCGAGCCCATCACCCACCCAACTCCTTTCCTCAATAAACCATCAGTATGTTCTCTATCATTAAGAGTCTCCTGTGATTTGTTTCCCTCTTCCTATGCCTCCAATTCTCATATGTTTGTATGTTTTATTTCTTAAAATCCACATTTGAGCAAAATATTATGGTATTTGTCTTTCCCTGATTGACTTATTTCACTTAGCATAATACAACTAGCTCCATCCACATGATTGGAAATGGCAAGATTTCATTCTTTTTGATGGCTAAATAATATTCCATTGCATACCTATACTGCACATTTCCTTTTATTTGTTTAATTTTATTTATTTTTAAATTTTTTTACATTTATTTATTTTTGAGAGAGAGAGGCAGAGCACAAGTGGGAGGGGGCAGAGAGAGAGAATGAGACACAGAATCCAAAGCAGGCTCCAGGCTCTGAGCTGTCAGCACAGAGCCCAATGCGGGGTTTGAACCCACAAACCTCCGAGCTGTGAGATCATGACCTGAGCCGAAGTCAGCTGCCCAACCAACTGAGCCACCTGGGCGCCCCTCCTTTTATTTTTATTATTTAAATTTAGATTTAAGTTAGTTAACTATAGTGAAGTATTGGTTTCAGAAGTAGAGTTTAGTGACTCATCACTTATATATAACACTCAGTGCTCATCCCAACAAGCAACTTCTTTAGTGCTCATCACCCATTTAGCCCATTTCCCCACATCCCCTCCATCAACCCTCAGTTTGTTCTATATATTTAAAGTTAACTTATGGTTTACCCCCCTCACAGTTTTATCTTATTTTGTTTTTCTTTCCCTTCCCCTATGTTCATCTGTTTTGTTTCTTAAATTCCACATTTGAGTGAAATCATATGTTATTTGTCTTTCTCTAATTTACTATTTCACTTAGCATAAAACACTGTAATTCCATCCATTATGTTGCAAATGGCAAGATTTCATTTTTCATCATCAAGTAACATTACATTGTATGTATGTATGTGTGTGTGTGTGTATATATATATATATATATATATATACACACACACACACACACACACCATATATCCTCTTTATCCATTAATCAGTCGATGGACACTTGGGCTCTTTCCATAATTTTGCTGTGCTGATAGCAGTGCTATAAGCATTGGGTGCATGTGCCCCTTCAAAACAATGCTTTTGTATCACTTGGGAAAATGCCTAATGATGCAATTGCTGGGTTGAAGGTTAGTTCTATTTTTAACTTTTGAGGAACCTCCCTACTATTTTCCAGAGTGGCTGTACCAGTTTGCATTTCCACCAACACTTCAAAAGCATTCCCCTTTCTCTGCAGCCTCACCAACATATAATGTTTCCAGAGTTAATTTTAGCCAATATGACAGGTGTGAGGTATTAGCTCATTGTGGTTTTGATTTGTATTTCCCTGATGATGAATGATATTGAGCATCTTTTCATGTGTCTGTTAGCCATCTGGTTGTCTTCTTTGGAAAAGGTCTGTTCAGGTCTTCTGTGTATTTCTTCACTGGATTATTTCTTTTTTGGGCATTGAGTCTGATAAATTCTTTATAGATTTTGCATACTAATCCTTTAACTGATATGTCAATTGCAAATATCTTCTCCCATTCTGTCGACTGTCTTTCAGTTTTACTGTTTCCTTTGCCTGCAGAAGCTTTTTATCTTGATAATATCACAATAGTTCATTTTTGCCTCTATTTCCCTTGTCTCCAGAGACATGTCTAGCAGGAAGTTGATCCAGTCGAAGTCAAAGACATTGCTGCCTGTTTCCTTGTGTAGGGTTTTGATCATTTCCCATCTTACATTTAGGTCTTTCATCCATTTTGAATGTATTTTTGCGTATGGTGTAAGAAAGTTGTCCAGTTTTATTCTTCTACATGTCACTGTCTAGTCTTCCCAACACCATTTGCTGCAGAGGCTATTTTTTTCCATTGGATATTCTTTCCTGCTTTGTCAAATATTAGTTGGTCATACATTTGTGGGTACATATCTGGGTTCTCTATTCTTTTTTTTTAATGTTTATTTATTTTTGAGACAGACGGAGACAGAGCATGAGTGGAGGAGGTGCAAAGAGAGAGGGAGACACAGAATCTGAAGCATGCTCCAGGCTCTGAGCTGTCAGCACAGAGCCCAACTCGGGGCTCGAACTCACAGACTGCGAGATCATGACCTGAGCCGAAGTCGGACGCTCAACCGACTGAGCCACCCAGGTGCCCCTGGGTTCTCTATTCTGTTCTAGTGATCTATATGACTGTTTTTGTGACAAAACCGTACTGTCTTGATTATTACAACTTTGTAATACAGCTTGAAGTCTGGAATTGTGATGCCTCCAGATTTTTGTTGTTCCAAATTAAGCTGGGTATTTGGGATCTTTTGTGGTTTCATATGTATTTTAAAATTGCTTTTTCTGGCTCTGTGAAGAATGCTGGTGTTATTTTGATAGGGATTTAATTGAATGTGTAGATTTTGGGGTATTATAGACATGTTAGCAATCTTTGTTCTTCCAATTCATGAGCATGGAATGTTATTCCATTTCTTTGTGACTTCTTCAATTTATTTCATAAGTGTTCTATAGTTTTCAGTGTATAGATCTTTTACATCTTTAGTTAGGTTTATTCTTAGGTATATTATGGCTTTTGGTGTAGCTGTAAATAGGATATATTCCTTGATTTCTCTTTTTGCTGCTTCATTTTTCTGTATAGAAATGCAACTAATTTCGGTATATCGATTTTATATTCTGTGACTTTACTGAATTCATGTATGAGTTCTAGCTGTTTTTAGCGGAGTATTTTAGATTTTCCATGGAGTATCATGATGATGATAAAATCATCTTCAAACCCTACTTCTTGAAGGTTTTTATCAAGAAAAGTTGCTGTATTTTGTCAAATGCTTTTGCTGCATCTATTAAGAAGATAGTGTTGTTATTATTCTTTCTTTATTAATGATATTAGCTGTGGATTTTTCATATATGGCTTTTATGATCATGAGGTATGTTCCTTCTATCCCTACTTCTTGAGGGTTTTTATCAAGAAAAGTTGCTGTATTTTGTCAAATGCTTTTGCTGCATCAATTAAGAAGATAGTGTTGTTATTATTCTTTCTTTTATTAACGTAATGTATCAGATTGATTTGTGGATAATTAATCACCCTGAAGCCTAGGAAAAAATCCCAAATGATCTGGTGAATAGTTCTCTTAATTTATTGTTGGAATTCTATTCGCTAGTGTCTTGTTGAGAATTTTTGTTTTCACGTTCAAGAAAATTGGTCTTTAATTCTACTCTTTAGTGGAGTCTTGGCTCCTTTTGGAATCAAGACAATGCTGACTTCATACAATGAGTTTAGAAGTTTTCCTTCCATTTCTATTTTTTGGAATAATTTCAAAAGAGTAGGTATCAACTCTTCTTCAAATGTTTGGTAGAATTCCCCTGGGAAACCATATGGCCCTGGACTTTATTGGGAGATTTTAGATTACTGATAAATTTCCTGCTGGTTTTGGATCTGTTCAAATTTTCTCTTTCTTTCTTTTTCAGTTTTGGTACTTTTTATGTTTCTGGGAATTTGTCCATCACTTCCAGATTTCCCAGTTTGTTTTCCTATAATTTTTCTTAGCATTCTCTTATAATTGGTTGTATTTCTGTGGTGTTGTTTGTGAACTCTCTTCTTTCATTCGTGATTTTATTTATGTGGGTCCTTTCTATTTTACTTTGGTAAGTCTTGTTAGGGTTTTATCAATTTTGTTAGTTCTTTTAAAGCCAGATCTAAGATTCATTCATCTGTTCTACCTTTTTTTTTGTTTGTTTACTACCATTTATTTCTGCTCTAATCTTTACTATTTCCTTTCTTCTGCTAGCTTTAGACTTTATTTGCTGTTCCTTTTTTCAGCTCCTTTATATATATATTTTTAAATTTTTTTTAACGTTTATTTATTTTTGAGAGGCATAGAGACAGAGTATGAGCAGGGGAAGGGCAGAGAGAGAGGGAGATACAGAATCTGAAGCAGGCTCCAGGCTCTGAGCCGTCAGCACAGAGCCCAAAGCGGGGCTCGAACTCACAGACCGTGAGATCATGACCTGAGTCGAAGTCGGCCGCTTATCAACTGAGCTACCCAGGCGCCCCAACTCCTTTATATTTAAAGTTACACTGTATATTTTGAACATTTTTGCTTCATGATATAGGCCTGAACTGCAATACACATGCCTCTTAGGGGTGCCGTTGCTGCTTCCCAAAGAATTTGGACTCTCTTGTTTTCAGTTTTTATTGACTTCCATGTATTTTTTATTTATTCTTTAATTTCCTGGCTAACTCATAAGAGACTCTCAAAGACTAAGAAAAAAACTGAGGGTAAGGGGGATGAAGGAGGGGGGAGAGGGGGTGATGGGCATTAAAAAGGGCACATGTTGGGATGAACACTGGGTGTTATATGTAAACCAATTTGAAAATAAACCATTATAAAATTAAAAAAATAAAGACTTATACTAACAAACAAATAAAAGCACTCTATGTAAAGGTACAAACACCCCTACTGTAAGCAAAGAGGAGGTCTTCAGAAGAATGAACAGCAGGAAAGAGGGGCCAAAACACAACAGCAGAACACCCAGAAACACGTTCTGAAGAGCCAGACCCTGGGGTGTGTATGACTCCTTTTTAATATAGCATTACTCTCAGGTGCAGGAAACATAACAAGCTTTTAAAACATTCAAAATATAGAAACTTAACCAAAATGAAAAGATGGAGGAATTTTCCCCAAAAGAAAGGTCAAAAAGAAATAATATCCAGGGACTTGTTCAAAACAGATATAAGCAAAATATTTGAGTAAAAATTTAGAACAATAGTTAGAAAACTAGTAGCTGGGCTTGAAAAAAAAGCATAGAAAACACCAGAGAAACACTTTCTGCAGAGATCAAAGACCTAAAAACTAGTCAGGCTGATATTAAAAAATGCAATAATGGAGAGGTAAAACTGACTGGATACAATAAAGATTGAAGAAGCAGAAGAGAGAAAAGGTGATATAGAGGATAAAATTATGGAAAATAATAATGCTGAAGAGAAGAGGAAAAGGAAAGTATTAGATCATGAGATGAGACCTAGGGAACTTAGTGATTCCATAAAATGAAACAATATCCATCTCATAGGAATCCCAGAAGAAGGGCCAGAAAAAGGGGCAGAAGGTTTATTTGAACAAATTATAAGAGAGGACTTCCCTAATATATGAACAGAAATAGGCATGCAAGTCCAAGAGGCACAGAGAGGTCCCCTCAAAATAAAAAAAACAGCTCAACATGATATATCATAGTGAAACGTGCAAAGTACAAAGATAAAGAGAATTCTGAGTGCTTCTAGGGAAAAATGTCCTTAACATACAAGAGTAGGCCCTTGAGATGATCAGCCAAACTGTCCACTGAAACTTGGTAGGCCAGAAGAGAGTGGTAGGAAACCAATGTGCTGAATGGGAAAAATATGCAGCCAAGAATTCCTTATACAGCTATGCTGAAGAAATTCCCAGTCAAATAAGAACAAAGGAGTTCTTATCCAGTAAACCAGCCATGCAAGAAATTTTAAGAAGGGACTCTTTGAGTGGAGATAAAAAAAGAATGCCAAAGCAACAAAAGCTACAAAGGACCAGAGAACATCACCAGAAACACCAACTTTACAGGTAACCCAATGGCACTAAATTCATAACTTTCAATAATCACTCTGAACTAAATGGACTAAATTCTCCAATCAAAAGACATACGGTATCATAATGGATAAAAAATAAGATCCATATATATGCTGCCTATAAGAAATTCAGTTTAGACTAAAGACACCGGCAGATTGAAAGCGAGGGGATGAAAACCATCTATTATGCTAATAGTTGTAGAAAGAAAGTCAGAGTACCCATACTTATATCAGACAAATTAGATTTTTAAACAAAGACTGTACCAAGAGATGAAGAAATGCATTATATCATAATTAAGTGGTCTGCCCATCAAGAGAATCTAACAATTGTAAATATTCTGCCTCAAAATTGGAATACCCTAATATATAAATCAATAACAAACATGAAGTAACTCATTGATAATAATACAATAATAGCAGGAGGCTAAAACAACCCACTGACAGCAATGTACAGATCATCTAAGTAGAAAATCATCAAGGAAGCAATGGGTTTATATTTTTTAATTTTATAATAGTTTATTTTCAAATTGGTTTACATATAACACCCAGTGTTCATCCCAACATGTGCCCTTTTTAATGCCCATCACCCCCTCTCCCCCATCCCTCATCCCCCTTACCCTCAGTTTTTTTCTTAGTCTTTGAGAGTCTCTTATGTTTTATCTCCCTCCCTCTCTGTGTCTTTTTTTCCTTTCCCCTCTTCCCCTCCCCCTGGTTTTTGCTTAGTCTCACAAAGTCCACATATGCGTGGAAACATATGGTAACTGTCTTTTTCTGACTGACTTATTTCACTTAACATAATACCCTCCAGTTCCATCCATCTGGCTACACATGGCCAGATTTCATTTTTTCTCATTGCCACGTAGTAGTCCATTGTATATAAGTACCATAACTTCTTTATCCATTCGTCAGTTGATGGGCACTTGGTCTCTTTCCATGATTCGGCTATTGTCGAAAGTGCTGCTAGGAACATTGGGGTACACGTGCTCCTATGCATCAGCATACCTGTGTCTCTTGGGTAGATTCCTAGCAGGGCTATTGCTGGCTCATAGGGTAGCTCTATTTTCATTTTTTTGAGGAACCTCCACACCGTTTTCCAGAGTGGCTGCACCAGATTGCATTCCCACCAACAGTGTAGGAGAATGCCTGCTTCTCCACATCCTCGCCAGCATCTATAGTTTCCTGATTTGTTCATTTTAGCCACTCTGACTGGTGTGAGGTGGTATCTCAGTGTGGTTTTGATTTGTATTTCCCTGATGATGAGTGACATTGAGCATCGTTTCATGTGTCCGTTGGCCATCTGAATGTCCTCTTTGGAGAAGCGTCTATTCATATCTTCCGCCCATTTCTTCACTGAATTGTTTGTTTTTCGGGTGTGGAGTTTGGTAAGTTCTTTATAGATTTTAGATATTAGTCCTTTATCCGATATGTCATTTGCGATGATCTTTTCCCATTCCGTTGGTTGCCTATTCGTTTTTTGGTTGTTTCTTTTCCTGTGCAGAAGCTTTTTATCTTGATGAGGTCCCAATAGTTCATCTTTGCTTTTAATTCTCTTGCCTTTGGAGACGTGTCGAGTAAGAAATTGGTGCATCTTAGGTCAAAGAGGCTTTTTCCTGTTTTCTCCTCTAGGATTTTGACGGTTTCCTGTCTCACATTCAGATTTTTTATCCATTTAGAATTTATTTTTGTGAGTGGTGTAAGAAAGTGGTCTAGTTTCATTCTTTTGCATGTTGCTGTCCAATTCTCCCAGCACCATTTGTTAAAGAGGGTGTCTTTTTTCCATTGGATACATTTTCCCGCATTGGCAAAGATTAATTGGCCATATACTTGCAGGTCCATTTCTGAGTTTTCTATTCTATTCCATTGGTCTATGTGTCTGTTTTTGTGCCAATACCATACAGTCTTGATGACCACCGCTTTGTAGTAGAGGTTAAAGTCTGGGATTGTGATGCCTCCCGCCTTGGTTTTCTTCTTCAGTATTATTTTGGCTATTCGAGGTCTTTTGTGGTTCCATACAAATTTTAGGATTGTTTGCTCTAGCTTTGAGAAGAATGCTGGTGCAATTTTGATTGGGATTGCATTGAATGTGTAGATTGCTTTGGGTAGTATTGCCATTTTGACGATATTTATTCTTCCAATCCATGAGCATGGGATGTTTTTCCATTTCCTTGTGTCTTCCTCAATTTCCTTCATAAGTTTTTTATACTTTTCAGTGTAGAGTTTTTTCACCTCTTTGGTTAGGTTTCTTCCTAAGTATTTTATGGTTTTTGGTGCAATTGTGAAAGGGATTAGCTTCTTTATTTCTCTTTCTGCTGCTTCATTGTTGGTGTATAGAAATGCCACCGATTTCTGTACATTGATTTTGTATCCTGCAACTTTGCTGAAATCATGAATCAGCTCTAGTAGGTTTTTGGTGGATTCCGTCGGGTTTTCCATGTAAAGTATCATGTCATCTGCAAAAAGTGAAAGTTTGACTTCCTCCTTGCCAATCTTGATGCCTTTTATTTTGTTTTGTTGTCTGATTGCTAATTCTAAGACTTCCAGCACTATGTTAAATAGCAGTGGCGAGAGCGGACACCCCTGTCGTGTTCCTGATCTCAGGGGGAAGGCGTTCAAATTTTCCCCATTGAGGATGATATTAGCTGTGGGCTTTTCATATATGGCTTTTATGATGTTTAAGTATGTTCCTTCTATCCCGACTTTCTCGACAGTTTTTATTAAGAAAGGATGCTGTATTTTGTCAAATGCTTTTTCTGCATCTATTGACAGGATCATATGGTTCTTATCTTTTCTTTTGTTGATGTGATGTATCACGTTGATTGATTTGTGAATATTGAACCAGCCCTGCAACCCAGGGATGAATCCTACTTGATCATGGTGGATAATTCTCTTTATATGCTGTTGGATTCGATTTGCTAGTATCTTGTTGAGAATTTTTGCATCCATATTCATCAGGGATATTGGCCTGTAATTTTCTTTCTTTGCTGGGTCTCTATCTGGTTTGGGAATCGAAGTGATGCTGGCTTCATAGAATGAGTCTGGGAGTTTTCCTTCCGTTTCAATTTTTTGGAACAGCTTGAGGAGGATAGGAATTAACTCTGTTTTAAATGTCTGGTAAAATTCCGCAGGAAAGCCATCTGGTCCAGGGCTTTTATTTGCTGGGAGGTTTTTAATAACTGATTCTATTTCTTCACTAGTTATGGGTCTGTTCAAATTGTCTATTTCTTCCCGTTTGAGTTTTGGTAGCGTGTGGCTATTTAGGAAGCTGTCCATTTCTTCCAGATTGCCAAGTTTGGTGGCATATAATTTTTCATAGTATTCTCTGATGATTGCTTGTATCTCTGAGGGATTGGTTGTAATTTCTCCCTTTTCATTCACGATTTTATCTATTTGAGTTCTCTCTCTTTTCTTTTTGAGAAGCCTGGCTAGAGGTTTGTCTATTTTGTTTATTTTTTCAAAGAACCAGCTTTTGGTTTCATTGATCTGTTCCACTACCTTTTCTGTCTCCATATGGTTAATTTGTGCTCTGATCTTTGTTATTTCTCTCTTTCTGCTGGGCTTGGGTTGTTTTAGTTGATCTGCTTCTAGTTTCTTTACGCGTGTTGTTAGAATTTGTGTTATTGATTTTTCTTGTTTCTTGAGATGGGCCTGGATTGCAATATATTTCCCTCTCAAGACTGCCTTTTCTGCATCCCAGAGCGTTTGGATTGTTGTATTTTCATTTTCATTTGTTTCCATGTATTTTTTAATTTCTTCTCTGATGGCTTGGTTGACCCAGTCATCTTTTAGTAGGTTATTTCTTAGCCGCCATGTTCTTGGATATTTTCCAGGCTTTCTCCTGTGGTTGATTTCAAGTTTCAAAGCATTGTGGTCTGACAGTGTACATGGTATGATCTCAATTCTTTTATATTTATTCAGAGCTTCCCTGTGACCCAGAATATGGTCTATCTTGGAAAATGACCGTGTGCAGATGAGAAGAACGTAAATTCCTTTGCTTCTGGATGAAGGACTCTAAAGATGTCTGTGAGGCCCATCTGTCCTAATGTGTCATTCAGGGCTATTGTTTCTGCGGAGATTTTCTGTTTTGTGTATCTATCCAATGCTGAGAGTGGAGTGTTGAGATCCCCTACTATTAGGATATTTTTATCGATGAGGTTGCTAATGTTTGTAATTAGTTGTTTTACAAATTTGGGTGCCCCCGAATTCGGTGCGTAGATATTTACAATTGTTAGCTCTTCCTGCTGGATGGTCCCTGAGACTATTATATAATGTCCTTCTTCATCTCTTATTACATCGTTCATTTTAATGTCTAATTTGTCTGATATAAGTGTGGCTACTCCGGCTTTCTTCTGACTTCCAGTAGCATGGTAGATAGTTCTCCGTCCCCTCACTTTCAATCTGAAGGTATCTTCAGGTTTAAGATGAGTTTCTTGAAGACGGCAAATAGATGGGTCTTGTTTTTTAATCCATTCTGTTATCCTGTGTCTTTTGATTGGCGCATTTAGTCCATTTACATTCAGTGTTAATATTGAAAAATATGGGCTTACAGTCACTGTATTATCTGTAAGTTTCATGTTTGTAAGGCTGTCCGTGGCAGTTTGTGTTCTTTGCAACCTTTTCTTCATAGAATGCCCCTCAGGATCTCTTGCAGTGCTGGCTTATTTGTGATAAATTCTTTCAGTTTTTGTTTGTTGGGGTAAAACCTTGATCTCTCCTTCTATTCTGAATGACAGGCTAGCCGGATATAGAATTCTTGGTTGCATGTCCTTCTTGCTCATCACATTGAAGATATCCTGCCATTCCTTTCTGGCTTGCCAAGTTTCTGTAGATAAGTCTGCTACTACCCTTATAGGTCTCCCTTTGTATGTTAGGGTTTTTTTGTCCCTAGCTGCTTTCAGGATTCTCTCCCTATCTTTGTATTTTGCCAGCTTCACTATGATGTGCCATGCAGAAGGTCTATTCAAGTTACGTCTGAGGGGAGTTCTCTGTGCCTCTTGGATTTCCATGCCCGATTCCTTCCTCATGTTGGGGAAGTTCTCAGCAATGATTTGTTCAAGAACCCCTTCGACTCCTTTCTCTCTCTCTTCTTCCTCTGGAACTCCTATGATACGGATATTGTTTCTTTTGAGTGCATCGCTCAGCTCTCGAATTCTCCTTTCCTGTTCCTGGATCAGCTTCTCTCTCTTTTTATCTGCTTCCTCTTTTTCAATGATTTTGTCTTCTAATGCACTAACTCTTTCCTCTACCTCTTCAATCCGTGCTGTGGCTGCTTCCAGTTTCCCCTGTATTTCTTCCAATGTCTTCTTTAATTCTTCCTGACCGTTTTTAAGGTCCTTGAACTCTGCCGCGCAGGTCCCCTTGCATTCATCTAAGCTTTTTTCAAGCCCAGCGATTAGTTTTATGATTATCATTCTATATTCAAATTCTGTTATGTTGCTTATATCTGTTTTCATTAATTCTTGAGTTGTCACTGCTTCTGTAGATTCTTTTGAGGAGAATTCTTCCGTCTCGTCATTTTGGCTGGATGTGTTATGGGTTGTTTCTTGAAGTTGCCCTGGAAAGGAAAACTGACAGACACACAGAACACAGAAATACTCAAACGTACCGACAAATGGTCCAGACAAGCACTTCACAACAGAAAAAAATAACAAGTGACTGTCTGAGGGCAATGTCCTGAAGTAACAGCTACACGTTAAGGACAGGGTATGTAGTGTGCTGGTGGCAGAGCATATATAGACAGAATAATGACTGGTGCAAGGAGAAGAAGGAAATGGACTTTGCCCAGGTAGAGCGACTAAAGGGTTTAATCCAGACTGATAGAAATCAGAATAAGGACAGGTGCGAGGGAAAAGGAATAAAGATCGATGTCGTCTAGATGAACTTATACGGCCTGGTTATTCCAGAAAAAGGGGTAGGGAAGTAAAGAAGAGGTTGTAGGACATGTCCTCAAAGAGTGGGTTTAAAAAACAAAAACAAACAAACAAAAAAAAAACAAAAACAAAACAAAACAAAAAAACAAATAACAAAAAAAAATGATAAAGCCAGTCAGTACCCTGTATGACCAGCTCAGGGATCGGGATAGGTAGGAATGAGAAAGGGAGGGATAAATTTAAAAAGAGGAAATGACTGGCGTTACTCCAGGCAGCAATCTCCACTTGGATCAGTTGCTCCTGCTGATAGTTTGGGAGGGGCGTGGTTTAGTGTAGGCGGGTCCGGCCTCCACTGCTGCAGAGATGGCTTCTGGAGTGACTTCCTGGCTTGTGAGACAACAATGGCGTCTCTCCAGACCCGCGCCACCAGTCCTGGAGGCTTTATTCGCCCCTTTATTTCTGTTCTCTCTCCACCGCTAACGCCGGCCTAGTGTGGTTTACTGGAAGGTGACCCGGCCTTGTCCCACAGAAGCCGCCGCCTGGGGCTGCCTGGGTCCCTTCGGTGTGTGTGCCCAGAGGCTCTGGGCGAGGGTGGCGCGGTGGCGCAGCCATCTGCTACCCCCCGATTGGGCTGTAACTGTGCGGGGGTTAGAGGTGCTCTGCAGGAGCCGCCGCCTGGGTCTCCGCTTCCTGTGACGGCAGCGCGCGCGCCCCGGAGGCGCTTGGCGAGGGTGGCGCGGTGAGGCGGCCGTCTGCCACCCCCGATTTCGTTATAATTGTGCCGGGGTTAGAGGTGCTCGGCTGGTGGCGCCGCCTGCGTCCCCGCTGCCAATCCCCCCGGCTTTGGGTCCCAGTGGCTCAGGACGGGGTTGGTGTGGTCCCAGCAGCACGCGGGGATTACTGCTGTTTGCTACCGAACTTCTCTTCAAAAGCCCTGCTTAGGGGCTGGATGGTAGTGGTCTCACCCGCTCCGGCCCTCTCGTTCAGATGTTGTTCGATCGGCACTTTCCCAGCTATCTCCGAAGACGCTCACTCTCCCCTCAGCTCAACTTCCCGAGTTCGAGTTCGTTTTATCCAACCCAGATTAAACTCACGGTTTAGTTGGGCCATGTCTGTTTTCGCCTACGTTTCTTGTCAGCTGTAGCACCTTTTCCCCCCGATTTTTGGAGTTGAGAGAGACAATGGTTTCAGTCGTCCCCCTTTAAAGGGCAAGCGAAATACTGGAGCCCCCTACTCCTCCGCCATGTTGCCTTCTCCCTGTTAGTACAAATCTTGAAAAAAAGGCAAGAAAAAGGTTGATCCCAAAAAGGAGAAAGGGAAAGGGAATGAAAAACAGACAAGAATAGAATAAAAAAATTCTAAGGCTGAAGTGACAAAAAAAGAAAGGAAAATATAAGGAAGAAAATGAAAAGAAAAATTGAAGCCTGATCCAATTAGAAAAAAAGAAAAGAAAGAGAAAAGGAAATGAAACAAGCAAACAAAAAACAGTGTGGAGAAAACATCTTTGAAGTAACATTATTATTGACTAAATTAGAAGTGTTTAGAAATGTGGAACAATAAAAAAAACAGTGTCATAATCTCAACTCTGTGAAACAACACTGTGGAGAAAGAATCCTTCAAATAATAGCTTATTTCACTAAGTTAGAATCATTTGTAAATCTATGTGTGTTCTGTCAGGAAAGTGCCATATACTCAACTCCGTGATAGAACACTGTGGAGAAAGTGTCCTTTAACTAGCATATTCTTTCACTAAGTTAGAAGCGTTTACAAACATATATGATGAAGTATTAGGAAAATGCTATATACTCAACTGTGTGAAACAACACTGTGGGAAAAGTGTCTTACAAGTAACATCTTTTTTCATTAAGTTAGAAGTTTTGCAAACCTATCTGTGGAACTGTAAGGAAAGGGCCGTATCTCAACTCAGTGAAACAGCAATCATGAGAAAACATCTTTCAACTAATATCTCCTTTCACTGAGTTAGGAGTGTTTGAAAATATACCTGTGGAATGGTAGGGAAAGTGACATATATTCAAATCTGTGACAACACAGTTGAGAAAGCATTATTCAAGCAGCAACTTCTTTCAATGAGCTTGAATGGTTTGCAAAAGTATATCTGAAAATATAACAAATATGTCATATACTCAACTATAAAAAATAGAATTTCGAAGAAAGCATCTTTCAACTACTTTCACTAACTCTGAAGTGTTTGCAAACATATGTGTGGAACTATAAGGAAAGTGCAATATACTCATCGGTGTAAAACAACACTGTGGAGAAACCACGATTCAACTAACATCTTTCAGAAATTTAGAAGTATTTGCAAACGTATGTGTAGAACTATATGGAAAGTTCCATATACTCAATTCTATGAAACAACGCTGTGGAGAAAGCATATAACAACTATCATCTTTCATTATGTTAGAAGCATTTGACAACTTATACATGGAACTCTAAGAAAAGTGCCACATACTCAATGCAATACAACGTGGTGGAGAAAGCATCTTTTAACTATTTTTTTTTTCAGTAATTAAGAAGTGTTAGCAAATGTAGGTGTGGAATTAATGAAAGGGCCATATAATCAACCTCATGAAACAAGACACTGGAGAAAACATCTGTGAACTAACTTCATTTTTGAGTAAGTTACAAGTGTTTACAAATCTTTGACACCTGGGTGGCTCAGTGTGTTAGCGTCAGACACTGGATTTTTGTCCAGGTCATGATCTCACCGTGGTGTTATGGAGTTCTGCCTTGAGTTCCATGCTGACAGTGTGGAAACTGCATGGGATTCTGTATCTCTCTGTCCCTTTAACATATGTGCTTCCTCACTCTCTCTCTGTTTCAAAATAAATGAATAAGCTTTTTAATTTAAAAAAGAACTGCTTACCAACCTATGGGTGGAACTGTATGCAAAAGACCATATACTTAACTCTGTAAAACACTACTGTAGAGAAATCATCGCTCTTATAAACATCTTCTCTTATTAAAAAATTAAGCTTTTTCATACCTATCTGTTAAACTATAAGGAAAGTGCCCTATATCCAACTATGTTAAATAATACTCTGGAGAAACATCCTTCTACTAGCATCTTCTTTCAATAAGTTAGTTGTGTTTGCAAAGTATGTGTAGAAGTAAATGGAAAATGCCATATACTCAACTCTGTGAAATAACACTCTGCTGAAAATATCTTGGACCTAACATTACTTTGGAGTAGATTATAAGTGTTTACACACTTAGGTATGGAACTATATAGGAAGTGTCATATACCCAACCCCATAGAACAACACTCTGCTGAATGAATCTTTCAACTACCATCTTCTTTCAGTAAGTTAGAAGTGTTTGAAAACATATGTGTGGAACTGTAAGAAATGTGCCATACAGTCAACTCTGTGAAATAACACTGAAGGAAGCATCATACAACTAAACATCTTGTTGTACTGAATTGGAAATATTTGAAAACGATTTGTGGAACTATAATAAAAGTGGCATATATTCAACTCTTTGAAACAACACTGTGGTGATAGAATCTTTCTACTAACATCTTCTTTCTGTGATTTAGAAGTGTTTGCAAACGTATGTGTGGAACTATATGGAAAGTGACGTAGACTAAACTCTGTGAAACAACAGTGGGAAGAAAACATGTTTCAAGAAACAGCTTCACAAAGTTATAATTCTTTTAAAATGTAGGTGTGGAACTATATTGATAGTGCAATATACTCAACTCTGTGATACAACACTGTAGAAAAAGCATCTTTCAATTAACATCTTCTTTCACTATGTTATAAGTGTTTGAAAATCTATGTGTGGAAGAAGTTAAAAAATACATGGAAACAAATGAAAATGAAAATACAACAGTCCAAACGCTTTGAGATGCGGCAAAGGCAGGCCTGAGAGGAAAATAAATATATTGCAATCCAGGCCCATCTCAAGAAACAAGAAAAATCACTAACACAAATTCTAACAGCACGCCTACAGGAACTAGAAGCAGAACAGCTAAGACACCCCAAACCCAGCAGAAAGAGAGAAATAACAAAGATCAGGGTACAAATTAATCATATGGAAACTGAAAAAGTAATGGAACAGAGCAATGAAACCAAGAGGTGGTTTTTTGAAAAAATAAACAAAATTGTTAAACCTTTAGCCAGGCTTCTCAAAAAGAAAAGAGAGAGAACCCAAATAGATAAAATCAAGAATGAAAAGGGAGTGATTACAACAAATATTTCAGAAATACAAGCAATCGTCAGAGAATATTATGAAAAATTATATGCCACCAAATTGGACAACCTGGAAGAAATGGACAAATTCCTAAACAGCCTCATGCAACCAAATCTCAAACAAGAAGAAATAGAAAACTTGAACAGACCCATAACTAGTGAAGAAATTGAATCAAAGAGCTCCCAACAAATAAAAGCCCTGGACCAGACGACTTCCCTGGGGAATTTTACCACACATTTCAAACAGAGTAAATATCCATCCTCCTCAAGCTGTTCCAACAAATTGAGATGGAAGGAAAACTCCCAGACTCATTCTATGAAGCCAGCATCACCTTGATTCTCAAACCAAATAAAGACCCAGAAAAAAAAGAGAATGACAGGCCAATATCCCAGATGAATATGGATGCAAAAGTTCTCAACAAGATACTAGCAAATCGAATCCAACAATATATAAAAAGAATTATTTTCCGTGATCAAGTAGGATTCATCCCTGAGATGGAGAGCTGGTTCAATATTAGCAAATAAATCAATGTGATAATCACATCAGCAAAATAAAAGAAAACCATACGATCCTGTCAATAGATGCAGAAAAAGCATTTGACAAAATACAGCACCCTTTCCTAATAAAAACTCTTGAGAAAGTCTGGATAGAAGGAACATTCTTAAACATCATAAAAGCCATTTATGAAAAGCCCACAGCTAATATCATCCTCAATGGGGAAAAACTGAGAGCCTTCCTCCTGAGATCGGGAACACGACAGAGGTGTCCACTCACCACTGCTATTTAATATAGTGCTGGAGGCCCTAGCATCAGCAAACAGACAAGAAAACAAAATAAAAAGCATCAAGATTGGCAAGGATGAAGTCAAACCTTCACTCTTCACAGACAACATGATACTTTACATGGAAACCCCAACAGAATCCACCAAAGGCCTACTAGAGCTGATCCATGAATTCATCAAAGTTGCAGGGTACAAAATCAATGTACAGAAATCAGTGGCATTTCTATACACCAACAATGATGCAACAGAAAGAGAATTCAAGAAACTAATACTATTCACAATTGCACTAAAAACCATAAATTACCTAGGAATAAACCTAATCAAAGATGTAAAAGATCTCTATGCTGAAAACTATAAAAAAAAGTCTTATAAAGGAAATTGAAGAAGACACAAGGAAATGGAAAAACATCCCATGCTCGTGGATTGGAAGAATAAATATCGTTAAAATGGCAATATTACCCAAAGCAATCTACACATTCGATGCGATCCCAATAAAAATTGCACCAGCATTCTTCTCAAAGCTAGAGCAAACAATACTAAAATTTGTATGGAACCACAAAAGACCCCGAATAGCCAAAGTAATACTGAAGAATAAAACCCAGGTGGGAGGTATCACAATCCCAGACTTTAACCTCTACTACAAAGCGGTAATTATCAAGACAGTATGGTATTGGCACAAAAACAGACACATAGACCAATGGAATAGAATAGAAAACTCAGAAATAGATCCGCAAGCATATGACCAACTAATCTTTGACAAAGCGGGAAAGAGTATCCAATGGAAAAAAGATAGCCTCTTTAATAAATGGTGCTGGGAGAACTGGACAGCAACACGTAGAAGAATGAAACTAGACCACTTCCTTACACCACTCACAAAAATAAACTCTAAATGGATGAAAGACCTGAATGTGAGACAGGAAACCATCAAAATCCTAGAGGAGAAACCAGGAAAAAGCCTCTTTGACCTGAGCCGCACCAATTTCTTACACAACACATCTCCAAAGGCAAGGGAATTAAAAGCAAATATGAAACTTCTGCACTGCAAAGGAAACAACCAACAAGATTAATAGGCAACCAACGGAATGGGAAAAGATAATTGCAAATGACATATTGGATAAAGGACTAGCATCTAAAGTCTATAAAGAACTTAACAAACTCCACACCCGAAAAACGAATAATCCAGTGAAGAAATGGGCAGAAGATATGAATAGACACTTCTCCAAAGAAGACATCCAAATGGCTAACAGACACATGAAATAATGCTCATTGTCACTCAGCATCAGGGAAATACAAATCAAAACCACACTGAGATACCACCTCACACCAGTCAGAGTGGCTAAAATGAACAAATCAGGAAACTATGGATGATGACGTGGATGTGTAGAAACAGGCACCCTGTTGCAATGTTGGTGGGAATGCAAACTGGGGCAGCTGCTCTGGAGAACTAGTGGAAGTTCCTCAAAAAATGGAAATATAACCACCCTATGATGCAGCAATAGCACTGCTAGGAATCTACCGAAGAGATACAGGACTGCTGATGCATAGGGGCACATATATTCCGATGTTTATAGCAGCACTTTAGACAATAGCCAAATCATGGAAAGAGACTAAGTGTTCATTAACTGATGAATGCA
The DNA here is from genome assembly GCA_030068075.1 of Paguma larvata. NCBI lineage: Eukaryota > Metazoa > Chordata > Mammalia > Carnivora > Viverridae > Paguma > Paguma larvata. The sequence continues at coordinate 48,310,577 of CM057830.1, read as the reverse complement.
TAAAGAAGATGTGGTGTATATGTATAATGGAATACTACACAGCAATGAGAAAGAATGAAATCTGGCCATGTGTGGCAACATTGATGGAACTGGAGGGTATTATGCTGAGTGACATAAGTCGGTCAGAGAAAGACAGATACCATATGTTTCCACACACAGGTGGACTTTGTGAGACTTAACAGAAAACCAGAGGGGAGGGAAAGAGGGGAAGGAAGAAAAAAAACACAGAAAGGGAGGGAGACAAAACTTAAGAGACTCTTAAATACTAGGAACAAACTGAGGCTTGAGGGGGTTAGGAGGGAGGAGAGTGGGTGACGGGCACTGAGCAGGGCATGGGTTGGGGTGAGCACTGGGTGTTGTATGGAAACCAATTTGACAATAAAAAAAAAGTTATTACCTGTGTTCCGTTATGAGATTTTTATGGTTTCAGATCTCACAATTAGATCTTTTTTTAAGTATACTTTATTGTCACATTGGTTTCCATACAACACCTAGTGCTCGTCCCAACAAGTACCCTCCTCAATGCCCATCACCCACTTTCCCCTCTCCCCCACCCCCATCAACCCTAAGTTTGTTCTCTGTATGTAAGAGTCTCTTATGTTTTGCCTCGCTACCTCTCTGTTTGTAACTTCTTTTCCCCTTCCCCTCCCCCATGGTCTTCTATTAAGTTTCTCAAGATTCACATATGAAAGTAATCATACAGTGTATGTCTTTCTCTGCCTGATTTATTTCACTTAGCATAATACCCTCCAGTTCCATCCACATTGCTGCAAATGGCCAGACTTCATTCTTTCTCATTGCCAAGTAGTATTCCATTGTATATATAAACCACGTCTTCTTTATCCATTCATCAGTTGATGGACTTTTAGGCTCTTTCCATAATTTGGCTATTGTTGAAAGTGCTGCTATAAACATCGAGGTACACGTGCCCCTATGCATTGGCACTTCTATATCCCTTGGGTAAATTCCTAGCAGTGCTGTTACTGGGTCAAATGATAGTTCTATTCTTAATTTTTTGAGGATCTCCACACTGTTTTTCCAGAGCGGCTGCAGCAGTTTGCATTCCCCCCAACAGTGCAAGAGGGTTCCCCTTTCTCCACATCCTTGCCCACTTTGACTGGTGGGGAGTGGCATCTCATTGTGGCTTTGATTTGTATTTCCGTGATGATGAATGACGTTGAGCATCATTAAATGTGTCTGTTGGCCATCTGGATGTCTTCTTTGGAAAAGTGTGTCTTCATGTCTTCTTTTCATTTCTTCACTGAATCATTTGTTTTTTGGGTGTGGAGTTTGGTAAGTTCTTTATAGATTTTGGATACTGGTCCTTTATCCCATATGTCATTTGCAAATAATCTTTTCCCATTCTGTCGGTTGCCTTTTAGTTTTTTTTTTTTTTTTGATTGTTTCCTTTTCAGTATGAAGGTTTTTATCTTGATGAGTTTCGAATAGTTCATTTTTTGTTTTAATTCCCTTGATAGGAGACTCTCAAAGACTAAGAAAAAAACTGAGGGTGGGGGGGATGAGGGAGGGGGGAGAGGGGGTGATTGGAATTAAAGAGGGCACGTGTTGGGATGAACACTGGGTGTTATATGTAAACTAATTTGAAAATAAACTATTATAATAAAAAAAAAGAAATTAATAAAAAAAAATAATAATAATTCCCTTGTCTTTGGAGATGTGTCGAGTAAGAAATTGCTGGGACTGAGGTCAAAGAGTATTTTTCCTCCTTTCTCCTCTACGGTTTTGATGGTTTCCTGTCTCACATTCAGGTCTTTCATCCATTTTGAGTTTATTTTTGTGTATGGCGTAAGAAAGTGGTGCAGTTTCATTCTTCTGCATGTTGGTGTCCAGTTCTCCTAGCACCATTTTCCAGAGAGACTGTCTTTTTTCCATTGGATACTCTTTCCTCCTTTGTGAAAGATTAGTTGGCCATACATTTGTGGGTCCAATTCTGGATTCTCTATTCTATTCCATTGGTCTATGTGTCTGTTTTTGTGCCAATTCCATATTGTCTTGATGATTACAGCTTTGTAGTAGAGGCTAAAGGTGGGATCGTGATGCCTCTTGCTTTGATTTTCTTTTTCAATATTACTTTGGCTATTTGGGGTGTTTTGTGGTTCCATACAAAATTCAGGATTATTTGTTCTAGCTTTGAGACGAATGTTGGTACAATTTTGATTGGGATCACATTGAATGTATAGAGTGTTTAAGGTAGTATTGACATTTTTAACAATATTTATTTTTCCTATCCATGAGGACAGACTGTTTTTCTATTTCTTTATGTCTTCTTCAATTTCCTTCATAAGCATTCTATAGTTTTTAGCGTGAAGATCTTTTACATCTTTGGTTAAGTTTATTCCTAGGTATTTTGTGGTTCTTGTTACAACTGTGAATGAGATCAGTTTCTTTATTTCTTTTTCTGTCGATTCATTATTGGTGTATAAAAATGCAGCTGATTTCTGTACATTGATTTTTGTACGCTGTTACTTTGCTGAATTCACGTATCACTCCTGGACCAGTTGGCTTCCCTGGAGAATTCTACCAGACATTTAAAGCAGTGTTAATACCTATCCTTTTCAATCTGTTTCAAAAAATAGATAAGGAAAGAAAACTTCCGGACTCATTCTATGAAGCCAGCATCACTTTGATTCGCAAACCAGACAGAGACCCAACATAAAAAGAGAACTACAAGCCAATATCTGTTGAATATTTATGCATAAATTCTCAACGAGCCACTAGAAAATTGAATTCAACAGCATATAAAAAGAATTATTCATCATGATCAATTGGGATTCATTCCTGGGTTGCAGGGCTGGTTCAATATTCGCAAATCGGGGCGCCTGGGTGGCTCAGTTGGTTAAGCGGCCGACTTGAGCTCAGGTCATGATCTCGCGGTCTGTGAGTTCGAGCCCCGTGTCGGGCTCCGTGCTGACAGCTCGGAGCCTGGAGCCTGCTTCAGATTCTGTGTCTCCCTCTCTCTCTGCCTTTCCCCTGCTCACACTCTGTCTCTATGTCTCTCAAAAATAAATAAAAACGTTAAAAAAATTTCTTTAAAATATTCGCAAATCAATCAATGTGATACATCACATTAATAAAAGAAAGGATAAGAACCATATGATCCTGTCAATAGATGCAGAAAAAGCATTTGACAAAATACAGTATCCTTTCCTAATAAAAGCCCTCAAGAAAGTCAGGATAGAAGGAGCATATTTAAACATCATAAAAGCCATTTATGAAAAGCCCACAGCTAATATCATCCTCAATGGAGAAAAACTGAGAGCATTTCCCCTGAGATCAGGCAAACAACAGGGATCTCCCCTCTCACCACTGTTGTTTAACATAGTGTTGGAAGTCCTAGCATCAACAATAAGAAAACAAAATGAAATAAGAGTTATCAAAATTGGCAGAGAAGAAGTCAAACTTTCACTTTTTGCAGACGATATGATACTCTACATGGAAAACCTGACATACTCCACCAAAAGTCTGCTATAACTGATACATGAATTCAGGAAAGTCACATTTAGGTCTTTAATTAAGTTTGTGTGTATTTGTGGATATGATGTAAGGAAGTTGTTCACTTTCATTCTTTTGCATAATGCCATTCAGTTTTTTCTGACACCATTCTTTGAAGAGGCTCTCTTTTTCCCCTTGGATATTCTTTCTTGATTAGTTCAGGATTAATTGAACATATATTTGTGTGTGTGTGCATTCTGCATTTCCTATTCTGTTCTATTTTTTAAAAATTATTTAATTAAATTGAAGTTGATTAACATGTAGTGTAGTATTAGTTTCAGGAGTAGAACTCAGTGCTTCATCACCTACATATAACACCCAGTGCTCATCCCAACAATTGCCCTCTTTAATGCCCATCACCCGTTTAGCCCATTCCCACACCCAACACCCCTCCATCAACCCTCAGTTTGTTCTCTGTATTGAAGAGTCTCTTATGGTTTGCCTACCTCTGTGTTTTTATCTTATTTTTCCTTCCTTTCCCATATGTTCATCTGTTGTGTTTCTTAAATTCCACATATGAGTGCTATCATATAATATTCGTCTTTGCTTAATTGACTTATTTCACTTAATGTAATAATCTCTAGTTCCATCCACGTTGTTGCAAATGGCAAGATTTCATTCTGTTTCATTGCCGAGTAGTATTCCATAATGTGTGTGTGTGTGTGTGTGTGTGTGTGTGTGTGTATACATACCACATCTTTTTTATCCATTCTTCACTTGATGGACATATGGGCTCTTTCCATAAGTTGGTTATTGTTGATAGCACTGCTATAAACTTTCAGTGCATGTGCACTTTGAATTAGTATTTTTGTGTCCTTTCCATAAATACGTAGAAGTGCAATTGCTGGGTTGTAGGGTAGTTAGTTATATTTTTAATTTTTTGAGGAACCTCCATACTGTTCTCCAGAGTGGCTGCACCAGTTTGCATTCCCACCAATAGAGCAAAAGTATTCCCCTTTCACCACATCCTCGCCAACATCTGTTGTTTCCTAAGTTGTTAATTTTAGTCATTCTGACAGGTGTGAGGTGGTATCTCATCGTAGCTTGATTTACATTTCCCTTATGATGAGTGATGTTGAGGATCTTTTCATATCTGTTACACATTCGGATATCTTCTGTTCTGTTAATCTGTGTGTCTATTTTTGTGCCAGTAATACAACGTGAAATCTGGAATTGTTCTGCATCAGCTTTCCTCTTTCAGGATTATTTTGTCTCTTTGGGGTCTCTTATGGTTCCATGGAAATTTTAGGATTGTTGGTTTTAGTGCTGTGAAAAATGATAGGGATTGCATTAAATGAGTATATTGCTTTGGGTACTATAGGCATTTCAAGCATATTTGTTCTTTTGATCCATGAGCATGGAATGTCTTTCCATTTCTTTGTGTCATCTTGAATTTCTTTCATCAGTGTTTCATAGTTTTCAGTGCACAGGTCTTCCTTCTGTTTCATCAGGTTTATTCTTGGTATGATATTATTTTGAGTGTCTCTGTAAATGAGATTGTTTTCTTAATTTCTCTTTCTGCGGCTTCATTGTTAGTCTATGGAAATGTAATAAATTTCTGTACTTTGATTTTTATATCCTGAGACTTTACTGAATTTATTTTTCAGTTCTAGCCATTTTTATTGTGAAGTCTTTATGGTTTTCTATCTGCAGTCTCCTGTCATTTGCAAATAGTGAGAAATATACTTCTTCCATACTGATTTGGATTTCTTTTGTTTCTTTTTTGTTTTCTGATTGCGTTGGTTGTGTCTTTCAGCACTATGTTGAGTGAAATTGGTAAGAATGGACATCATTGTTTTCTTCCTGCTTTAGGGAAAATCCCTCAGTATTTTCTTACTAAAGACGATGTTAGCTGTGTTTTTCACAGATGGCCTTTATTTTGTTGAGGTATGCCCTCTCTAAACCTACTTTGTTGAAGGATTTTTATCATGTGTGGATGTCGTAGGTTGCCAAATTCTTTTTCTGCATCTGTTGAGAGGATCCTATTATTCTTAACCTTTCTCTTATTGATGTGATGTATCACAATGATTGACTTGTGGATATCGAACCACGCTTGTGACCCAGGAATAAATCGCAGTGGATCATGGTGAAGGATTTTTTTTAAATGCATTGTTGAATTATGTTTGCTATTCTTGTATTGAGAATTTTTGCATGTATGTTCATCAAGGATATTGGCCTTTACTTATCTTTTATAGTGGTGCCTTTTCCTGGTTTTGGTATCAGGGTAATGCTAGCTTCATAGAATGAATTCAGACTTTTCCTTCCTTTTATATTTTTGGGAATAGTTTAAGAAGACTAAGTATTAAATCTTCTTTAATGGTTTGGTAGGATTTGCCTGTGAAGCCATCTCATTCTGGATATAGTTTGTTGGAAGTTTTTAATTATTGACTTGATTTCTTTACTGGGTATCAGTCTGTTCAAATTTCCTATTTCCTCCTGTTTCAGTTTTGGTCATTTATATGTTTCTAGGAATTTAATAATTTCTTCTAGGGTGCCAATTTGCTGGCATGTGTTTTTTTCATAATATTCCCTTATGATTGTATTTCTGTGGTGTTGGTCGTTATTTCTCCTTTCTCATTTGAGATTTTATGTATTTTAGTCCTTTCTTTTTTTTCCGTTATGAGTCTGGCTAGAGGTATATTAAATTCATTGATTTTTTTCAAAGGGCCAACTTCTGGTTATATTGATCCCTTCTATTGTTTTTGTTTTCTTTCTTTCTTTCTTTCTTTCTTTCTTTCTTTCTTTCTTTCTTTCTTTCTTTCTTTCTTATCTGCTCCAATCTTTACTATTTCCTTCCTTCTGCTGTTTCTATGTTTGTTTGTTGACCTTTTTCTAGCTTCTTTAGGTGCAAGATTAGGTTGTTTATTTGAGTTTTCTCTTGCTCCTTGAGGTAGGCCTGTATTGCTATAGCATCCCTCTTAGAATTGGTTTTGCTGCATCCAGAAGTTTTGGACCATTATGTTTTCATTCTCATTTTTTCCATGCATTTTTAAAAATTTTAAATCAAAGTCAGTTAATATATAGTAAAATAATGATTTCAGGAATAGAATTTAGTGATCCATCACTTACATATAACACCCAGTGGTCATCCAAACAAGTGCCATCCTTAATGTCCATCACCCATTTAGCCCATGCCCCCACCGAACACCCCACCAGCAACCCTCAGTTTATTCTCTTTATTTAAGAGTCTTCTATGATTGGTCTCCCTCTCTGTTTTATTTTACTTTTGATTTTCTTCCCTTAGGGTCATCTGTTATGTTCCTTAAGTTCCACATATGAGTGAAATCATATGATATCTGTCTTTCTCTGATTGACCTATTTTGCTTGGCATAATACACTCTAGTTCCATCCACGTTGTTGCAAATGCAAGATTTCATCCTTATTGATTGCTGGGCAATATTCCATTATACACACACACATACACACACACACACCACATCTTCCTTATCCATTCATCAGTTGATGGACATTCGGGCTTTCTCCATACTTTGTCTATTGTCAATAGTGCTGCTATAAACATCGGGGTGCATGTGCCCCTTCGAATCACCACTCCTGTATCATTTGGATAAATACTTAGTAGTGCAATTGCTGGTTCATAGGGTAGTTCTACTTTTAATTTTTTTGAGGAACCTCCATACTGTTCTCCAGGATGGCTGCACCAGTTTGCATTCCCGTCAGTAGTGCAAAAGTGTTCCTCTTTCTCCACATCCTTGCCAACATCTATTGTTGCCTGAGTTGTTCTTTTCAGCCATTCTGAGAGGTGTGAAGTGATAGCTCATTCTGGTTTTCATTTGTATTTCCCTGATGATGAGTGGTATTCAGCATCTTTTTATGTGTATGGTGGCCATGTGGATATTTTCTATGGAAAAGGGTCTTTTCATTTCTTTTGTTCGTTTCCTCACTGGATTATTTGTTTTGGGGGTGTTGACTTTGACAAGTTCTTTATAGATTTTGGATTTTTCCATGTACTTTTAAGATTTCTTCTTCTTTTTTTCCCTGTATAACACATTCATTGTGTTATTTTAAAAATTATTGCCTCCATGTATTTGTGGTCTTTCTAGATTTTTTCTTGTGGTTGACTTCTAGTTTCATTACACATTCATTGTGTTATTTTAAAAATTATCTTACTTCCATGTATTTGTGGTCTTTCCAGATTTTTTCTTGTGATTGACTTCTAGTTTCATAGCACTGTGACCAGAAAAAGTGCATGGCATGACTTCAGTGCTTTTGCATTTGTTGAGATCTGTTTTGTGACCTAACATGTGATGTGTTCTGAGAATGTCCCATGTGCACTTGGAAAGAATATGTATTCTGCTCTTTTAGGATGGAATGATCAGAATATATTTCTTAAGTCCATCTGGGCCAGGGTTTTATCCATGTTTCTTTGTTTATTTTCTGTTTACATGATCTGTCCATTGCTGTAAGTTCATGTTAAAGTTCCCTATTAGTATTGTATTATTACCGATTACTTCCTTCATTGGTTATTAAATGTTTAATGCATTTAGGTTCTTCTAACTTGGGTGTATAGATATTTACAATTGTTATATCTTCTTGTTGGATTGTACCCTTTATTATGATTTAGTGTCCTTTTTGTCTCTTATTAAAGTCTTTGTTTTTAAGTCTATTTTGTCTGATATAAGAATTGCTACTCCAACCTTCTTTTGTAACCATTTGCATGAGAAATGCTACTCTATCCTCTCACTTTTAATCTGCAGGTATCTTTAGGTCTAAAATGCATCTCTTGTAGGCAATATGTGGATGGGTCTTGTTTTTTTTTTTATCAATTCTTCTTCCCAATAGTTTTGATTGGATCATTTCGCCCATTTACATTCAAATTACTTATTGATGGATATATATTTATTTCCATGTTATTACTTGTTTTGTGATTTTTTATGAAGGCTTTTTTCTGATCCTTTCCTTGATATTCTATCTGTGAACAAAACACTGTGGAGAGCCATCTTTCAACAGACATCTTGTTTCACTAAGTTAGAAGTATTTGAAAACATATTCAGGGAACTATAAAGAAAATGCCTTATACTGAACTCTGTGAAAAACCCATATGGAGAAGCCACCTTTAACTAAAAATCTGTTTCACTAAGTCAGAAGTTTTTGAAAACCTAAGTCTAGAAGTATTATGAAAATGCCATATACTCGCTCTCTGAAACAACGTTTTGGAGAAATTACCTTTCAACTAACATATTCTTTCCCTCAGTTAAAAGTGTTTGAAAAAGTACATGAGGAACTACATGGAAAGTGTGATATATTCAACTCTTTAAAACAACACAGTGGAGAAAGAACTTTTCAACTAACATCTATTTTCACTAAGATAGAAGTGTTGGAAAACATATATTTGCATTATAAGGAAAGTGCCACACAGTCAAATCTGTGAAACAGCAATGTGGAGAAAGAACCTTTCGACTATGATCTTCTTTCACTAAATTATCAACATTTGAATATGAATGTGTGGAACTGTTTAGAATGTGCCATATACTTAACTCCGTGATTCAACAGTGTGAAGAATCTATCTTTCAACCAACTTCTTTCAATAAGCTAGAATTGTTTGTGGGATGCCTGGGCAGCTTAGTCTGTTAAGTGTTTGAATTTGGCTTACATCATGATCTCCCCACAGCACAGAGCCAGCTTTATATCCTCTGTCCCTCCCTCTCTCTCTCTGTTACCCCCCTCATCTCTCTTTCTTTGTCTCTCAAATAAAAAATAAACATTAAAAATGAAAATGAATTGTTTGTAAATGTTTTTGTGGAAAAGTATGGAAGTGTTTTATACTCAACTGAAAAAACATTGTGGAGAAAGCAACTATAAACTAATACATACTTTACCTAAATTTGTACAGTTTGATAACCTATGTGTGGAAAAATAAGGAAAGTGGCATATACTTACACTGTGAAAAAAACACTTTTGACAATCTATTAATTATTCAATTTAAAAATCCTTTCAGGGGCGCCTGGGTGGCTCAGTCGGTTAAGCGGCCGACTTCGGCTCAGGTCATGATCGCATGGTCTGTGAGTTCGAGCCCTGCGTCGGGCTCTGTGCTGACAGCTCAGAGCCTGGAGCCTGCTTCAGATTCTGTGTCTCTCTCTCTCTGCCCTTCCCTTGCTCATGCTTTGTCTCTATGTCTCTCAAAAATAGAATAAAAATGCTAAAAAAAAAATCCTTTCGTGAAGTTAGAAAGGCTTATAAACTCTTAGTTCCTATGAGTGGAACTATACGGAAAAGTGTCACAAATCGACTCTGAAAAAACACAAATGTGGAGAAAACATCATTCAAATAACATCTTCATTAAATCAATAAGAAGTGTTTCTGAAAGTATGTTTGGGGCAATTTGGAAAGTGTAATAACTGTGGAAACAATGATTTGGGGATACATGTCTAATGCAAGATGACTCAGCCATGAAAAAAGAAGGAAATGGTGCCCTTTTCAAAGACAGGGGTGCAGCCAGAGTAGATTTCTGAGTGAAAATGTAACCCCAAACCACACAATCAGCCCCGCTCTTGCACCAGAAATTAAAATCTGATGTACATCCTGACTATTGCCCTCAACTCAGCCCTCCCTGGAGGGTTCTGCACTGCTGACAGACCCCTACCATCTGCCAAACCCTATCCCTAACCCTAGTCATTATTTTCCCTAGCCAGAGGTGAATCACAACTCTGATGAAACAAGGAATTTTCGACAAAGGACAGATGAAAGGTTACTCAACTTGTAATGGAAGAAGATGTTGTGCCATTTGGAATGACTGAGATATAGCACGAGCATAGAATTGTGGGCAAAAACCTAACCCTAACCAACCCTATCAGCCAGGGCTTCATTTAATTCTTCTGTGGAGTGCTCTACACTGCCAGTGCATAGGTCACTACCATCTCCTGGTCCTTAACGCTAACCCTAGTCATGGCTCTGATACCACCTGGACCCAAATCTCAGGTTGAAGGAAACAATGAATTTAGGGCACATGATTGACAAAAGATTATTCAGCCAGGAACTATAATGAATTCATGCCTTTTGCCACTACTGGATGGAGCTAAAGAGTATGATTCAGAATGAAAATCTAAGCATATCCCACAAAATAAGCCAAGCCCCCAAACCAGAACCTTATGCCTGACACTCACCCTAATGTTAACCCTCAAAAGAACACCTTGGGGAGGGCTCCACCATCAGGCGATTAAGCCCCTACCATCAGCCAGGCCCTAATTATAACTTTAGCCATAAATCTGTCACTCCCCTGGACCCCATTCCTGGTCTGAGGAAACAATGGTTATGGGACATAGGACTGATTCAAGTTCACTCAGCCAGGGATACAGTGTGAAGCCATGCAATCTGCCACAACCAAGATGGAGATGGACAGTACGATTCTGTGTGAAAACCTGACCATGAACCACACCATCATTCTACCTCTAAAATTGAAACCTAAGCCTGAAATTTACCCTAATAGTCAAACTTAGCTGAGTCCTTTGGAAGATGGCTCTGCACTGTCAACAGAAAAATCTCCTACCAAATTCCAGGCCCCGACTCTAACCCTAGCCATGTCTCTGTCCCTACCCAAGCCCGAATCCCAGTACCAGGGAAACAACGGATTCGGGACACATGTCTGTTGCAAGACTGCTCAGCCAAAACCATAAGAGAAAACGGTGCCATTTAAAAAGATCAGGATGGAGCCAGAGAGTATGACTCTGAGAGAAAACATGACCCTAACCTACGACATCAGCCTAACCCTGAACTGAACATTAAGCCTGAACCTCACAATAATACTGGCCATCAAATGAGACCTACCTGTAGGTTTTCACATTGACAGTGGATAAGTCTTTATCATTTTTCTAGCCCTAACCCAACCCTATTTGGGCCTGAATGCTAGTTCTGAGGAATCAATGGATTTGGGACACATGACTGATGCAAAAGGACTCAGTCAGGAACAAAGAAGAAAATTGTGCCATGTGCAATGACTGGGATGCAGACAAAGAGTAGGATTCTGAAGGAAAACCTAACCACAACCCATACAACGAACTTAGCCCTTCAACCCTAATCCAAAGTCTGAGGCACACCCTGACTTTGGCCCTCAATTTAGCCCTCTGTGGAGGGTTCTTACTGTCTGCAGATAGACTCCTACCATCTGCTGGGCCCTAACCCTAACCCTAGTCATGACTGTCCCTACCAGGGCCTGAATCCTGGGTCTATGTAAACAAGGGATTTGGGACCCATGACTGACACAAGATTACTCAGTCAGGAATGTAAAAGGAAGTGTGCCGTTCGAAATAACTGGGATGCAGCTCAACAGTATGATTGCAGTCAACAACCTAACCCTAACGCATTTCATCAGCCTACCCCTGAATATGATGAATACGCCTGACACCTTAACACTTGCCCTCAACTCAAACACCAAGGTAGATCTCTGCATTGGTGCAAGGAGGGCCCTAGCATTTCCTGGGCTCTAACCTTAATCCTAGCATTGGTGCTGGTTCTAATCTGGCCAGAATCCTATGTCTAAGAAAACAACCAATTTGGGACACATGAGTATCACAACGTTATTCAGGTGGAAATACAGAAAGAATCCATGCCCATTGCCACCTTCATAATGGAGCTAAAGAGTGTGATTCATATTGAAAATCTTTCTGGACCACACACAATCATCCCAACCTTTGAACCTGGACCCTAAACCTGACTTCACCCTAACTCTTGCCCTCAAATCCACCCTCTGACTAAAGCACTACCCTGTAATTGTAGGCCCCTAATATTTCATGTTCCTTACACCTAGCAATGGATGGGGCTCTCCCTGGGTCCATATTCCAGGCCTGAGGAAACAACGGATTTTGGAAACAGAACTGATTCGGGGTGACTCAGCCAAGAACACAATGGGAGAAACTACACTTTCACACAACCAGGATTGAGCCTGGCAGTGTGATTTTGTGTGAATACCTGACCCTTACCCACACCACCAGCCCAGCTCCTGAAGATGAAACCTACACCTGACCAAAGCCCTAACTGTTGCCATCAACTGAATCCTCTGGGGAGAGCTTGGAACTACTGGCAGATAGGCCCCTATTATCTACTGGGCCCCAGCCCTAGCCCTAACCATAGCTCTGTCCCTATTGAAGCCCGAATCCCAGGGCTAAGGAAACAACGGATTTGGGACACACGAATGATGCAAGCTGTTTATCCAAGAACAAAGAAGGAATAGTGCTGTTTGCAATGACCGGGATACAGCCAAAGAGTAGGATTCTGAGCAAAAACCTAACTCTAGACCACACAATCGGCCTAGCCCTTGCAACTGAAACCAAAGCCTGATGCACACCCTGAATTTTGCCCTCAACTCAGCCCTTTGTGGACAGTTCCACACTGCTGGTGGATTGATCCCTACCATCTACTGAGCCCTAACCTTAACCCTAATCATGACTCTGTCCTAACCTGGGCCTCAATCCCAGGTCTGACCAAACAAGGAATTTGGGATGCAAGACTGACAAAGGATTACTCAGACAGAAATGGAAAAGGAAGTCGTGCCATTTGTGTCAACCAGGATGGAGTTCGAGCATATAACTGTAGGCAAAAAGCCTTAAACCACACCATCAGCCTAGCCCTGAACATGATCCATGAGCCCGATGTTCACCCTCACACTTGCCCTCAACTCAGTCCTTTGGGAGGTGCTCTGCACCACTGGTGATCCAGTTACTACCATCTGCGGGTCCCTAAAACCAACCCTAGTTCTGGCCTTATCAGGGCTTGAATCTCAGGTTAGAGGTAACAACATACTTGGAGCAGATGACTGATCAAGATTACTCAACCTCATAGAGAGAGGAGCTAAGATGGTGGAGAAGTAGGGCAACCCTGGGTTTTTCTCATCCCTCAAACACAGCTGTATTGAGGACAGATTACTTGAAACACCCAGGAAATCAGTCTGTGGAGTTGCAGACAGATCCCCACAGGTGGAGACAGCTTGGGATGTGGGAGGTGCATGGATGTGAATTTTGGGAGAGAAAAATGGCCTCACCACAGAGTGGAGGGAACTCTTTCCATGGAGAGAAAATAGAGAGAAGGAGAGAGGGGTTGAGATAGTGTGGCATCAAGCTAGTACAAGAGGAAAACCTCCATGGACCATGGAATGGGGACCAAGAAGTACTGAGTGTCCCAATTCTTTTTTGCAAAAAGCTTTTGGAGCTCAAACTCTGAAGTTTTAGAAGGGCATGACATTCTCTGGAATGGAGCTGTGGCTCATGCTCCTTGAGAGGAGGGAGCTGGCACATAGGGAGGTGAAGTGATCTCTGGGGTGCACAGTCCCCTTCCTGGAATCCTTTTGGAAGAGGGTTTATTGCCTTCCTCCCAAAGACAAAAGACTCTACAGGTGCCAGCCAAAGGCCTTCCATTTGCAAGGTGGAGAGGTTCTACTTGAGAAAAGGGGAGAAGATCCATGCCATGCAAGGTTCTTTAGGACTTTGGGTTTTGAATTCCAGCCATATGTCAAAAAGAAAAAAACCATGAGAAAATTTTGGTGCAGGGAGAGCCGAATTGCTTTGCTATTCTGTGAGGACTGCCTGAACATCAGGAGTTGAGATCCCCAGTCCGGGGATGAGACATTGTGGTGGCAGTAGTTTTCTCCCCAACACTAATGTGGTGGGACTTCAGAGAGCAACACAATGGCCTCCAGTGGAGGTGGAACCCACTTACATCAAACCCTGCCCCTCTGTGCTTGGCAACTGGTTATTTACTCAGACTGACTCTGAGCCACACAGCTGGCTTCTCCTCCAAATACCAGAATAGTCATCACTCTCTAGGCATCAACAAACAACTTTTTTTCCTTCCATTCCTCTTCTTATTTTTTTCTTTTGGAATAAGGTTCATAGTTCCTTTTTTTTTAATTTCCTCTTCTATTTTATTCTTCTTATTCAACCAGGCATTTTAATTTATTTCTTTTTCCTTCTTTTTTTATTTCTTCTGAAATTTTTCCTAAATTGTCCCTTCTTTCTCGTTGAATTAAGCCTAGTTTTCCAATTCTGTTTGGTTCCTTGTTTTTCCACTTTCCTTTTCTCTTGTTTTGGGATCATTAGTCCCTTCCCCCCATTTTTCCAAGGTTATTTCAATAAACATATCAAGGCACACCTATTTTAAGGTCCAAACACTCCATCACTGAAGCAAGGAGATCTTCAGAGGACCGACAAGTGCGAAAGAGCAGCTAAAACACAAGAGCAGAGTGCACACAGCATAAACCAGAAACACTCCCTGGAGTGCCAGGCCGTGGACAGTCTATACAGTAGTACTCTCAGGTGCAGGAAAGATAACAATATTTTAAACCATAAAAAATCCAGAAACTAAGCCAAAATGACAAGATGGAGAACTTCTCCCCCAAATAAAGGTCAAGAAGAAATCAGAGTCAGGGACTTCCTCCATGCAGATATAAGCAATATATCTGAACAAGAATTTAGAACAGCAGTCATAAAACTATTAGCTCGGCTGAAAAAAGCACAGAAAACATCAGAGAAACCCTTGCTGCAGAGATCAAAGACCTAAGAACTAGTCAGGATGAATTAAAAATTGCTATAGCTGAGATGCAAAATAAACTAGATACAGTGACAGTGACAAAGCAGAGGCTAGAATGGGTGAAATAGAAGATAAAAGTATTGAAAATAATGAAGCTGAAAAACAGGGGAAGGAAATTACTAGAATGGAGACTTAGAGAAATAAGTGATTCCATGAAACAAAAACAATATTCGTGTCATAGAAGTCCAAGAAGAAACAATATGAGAAAAAGGGACAGAAGATTTATTTGAACAAATTACAGCTGAGAACTTCCCTAATCTGGGGAAAGAAACAGGCATCCAAGTCCAAAAGGCACAAGGAACTCCCCCCAAAATCAACAGAAACAGGCTAACGCCATGACATACCGTTGTGAAACTTGCAAAATACAAGGATAAAGCGTGAATTCTAAAAGCAGCTAGGGACAAAAGTTCCTTAACCTACAAGGGTCTATAAGGGTAGACACATAAGCTTAGTAGCAAATCAGTTCACTGAAACTTGACAGGTCAAAAGGAAATAACAAGAAATATTCAATGTGCTGAATGGGAAAAATATGCAGCCAAGAATGCTTTATCCAGCAAGGCTGTCATTCAGAATACAAGGAGAGATAAAGACTTTCCCAAACAAAAACTAAAGGAGTTCATGACCACCAAACCAGCCCCATAAGAAATTTTAAGGGGGAATCTGAGTGGAGAAAAAAAGAAGACCAAAGCAGCAAAGACTACAAAGGATCAGAGAACATCACCAGAAACACCAAATCTACAGATAACACGATGCTGTTAAATTCATATCTTTCAATAATAACTCTGAATATAAATGAATGGACTAAATTTTCTAATCAAAAGAAGTAGGGTATCATAATGGATTAAAAAACAAAATCCATCTATATGTTGCTTACGAGAGACTCGTTTTAGACCTAAGGACACTCACAGATTGAAAGTGAGGGGATGGAGAACCATCTATCATGCTGATGGAGGTGAAAAGAAAGCCAGAGTAGCCATTCTTATATCAGACAAAGTAGATTATAAACTAAAGGCTGTAACAAGAGATGAAGAAAGGCCATTATATCATAATTAAGGGGCCTACCCATCGAGAATATCTAACAACTATAAATATTTATGCCCAAACTTGAAGCACCCAAATATATAGATTAATTAATCACAAACATTAAGAGACTCACTGATAATAAGACCATAATAGTAGGGGACTTTAATACTCCAGTTACAGAAATCATCTAACAGAAAATCAACATGGCAACAACGGCTTTGAGTGACACACCAGACCAAATATCTTCAGAACATTTCATCCTAAAGCAGTAGAATGCACATTCTTCCCAAATGCACATAGAACATTCTCTGGAATGGATGACATACTGGGTCACAAATAATCCCTTAACAGATATAAAAAGATAGAGATAATACCATGCATATTTTCAGATTACAACGCTATGATACTTGAAATCAACCACAAGAAAAAATTTAGAAGACCCCAAATATGCAGAGATTGAAGAACATCCTACCAAAGAATGAATGGGGGGCACCTGGGTGGCTCAGCCGGTTAAGCGGCCGACTTCAGCTCAGGTCATGATCTCACGGTCTGTGAGTTCGAGCCCCATGTTGGGGTCTGTGCTGACAGCTCAGAGCCTGGAGCCTGCTTCGGATTCTGTGTCTCCCTCTCTCTCTGCCCTTCCCCTGCTCACGCTCTGTCTCTATGTCTCTCAAAAATAAATAAACTTAAAACAAAAAAGAATGAATGGGTTATCCAGGAAATTAAAGAAGAAATAAAAAAAAAAAAACATTGGAAGGAAATGAAAATGAAAACATGACAGCCAAAACCCTTTAAGATGCAACAAAGGTAGTCCTAAGAGGAAAGTACATTGCAATTCAGGCCTATCTCAAGGAGCAAGAAAGGTCCCAAATACACAAACTAACGTTATCACTAAAGAAGCTAGGAAAGCAGCAGCAAATAAATCCCCAGGCCAGCAGAAGAAGGAATATCATAAAGATTAGAGAAGAAATAAATGATATAGAAATAAACAAACAAATGAAACACAGTAGAAGAAGAGATTAATGAAACTAAAAGCTGGTTTTTGAAAGAATAAACAAAGTTAATAACCCCCTAGCCAGACTTCTCAAAAATAAAGAGGACCCAAATAGATAAAATCACAAAAAAAAAGAGAGATAACAATCAACACCACAGAAATACAAACAACTTTTAGAGAATACTATGAAAAACTAAATGCCAGGCTACTGGACAATCTGGACGAAACAGACAAATCCATAGACACTCACACACTACCAAAACTCAAACAGGAATAAAGAGAAAATTTGAACACGCCAATGACCAGCATAGAAATGGAATTGGTTATCAGAAATATCCCCCAAACAAGATGGCTTCCCAGGGTAATTCTATATAATATTTAAAGAGTTAAAACCTATTCTTCTCAAAATTTCCAAAAAATAAAATGGAAGGAAAGTTTCCAAACTCATTCTAGGATGCCAGCATTATCATCATTCTAACACCAGACATAGACCCCACTAAAAAGGAGAATTACAGGCAAATATACTTGATGAAGCTGGATACAAATATTCTTAACAATACACTAGCAAATTGAATTCAACACTACATTAAAAGAATTATTCACCAGGATCAAGTGAGCACTATTCCTGGGCTGCAGGTCTGGTGCAATATTTGCCAATCAATCAATGTGAACGACCATATTAATAAAAGCAAAAAGGATAAGAACCATATGTTTTTTTCACTAGATGCAGAAAAAGCATTTGACAAAAAACAGCATATTTTCTTGATAAAAACCCTCAAGAAAGTAGGGATAGAAGGAATATAACTCAACATTATAAAAGCTGTATATGAAAGTCCCAAAGCTAATATCATCCTCAATGGGGAAACACAGAGCTTTACCCATAAGGTTAGGGACATGACATGGATGTCCATTCTCACCACGGTTGTTCAACATTTTACTGAAAGTTCTAGACTCGACAATCAGACAACAAAAAGAAATAAAAGACATACACACTGGGAAAGCAGTCAAACATTCATTCTTCGCAATTGACATGGTACTCTACGTGGAAAACCCAAGAGACTAGACCCAAAAACTTCTAGAACTGATACATGAATTCAGGAAATTCACAGGATATAAAATCAATGTACAAAAATCAGTTGCATTTCTATACACCAATAATGAAGCAACAGAAAGAGAAATTAAGAAATCAATTCCATTTAAAATTGCCTCAAACAAACCAAGATACCTAGAAATAAACTTAACCAAAGAGGTAAAGATCTGTATCCTAAAAAGTATACAAAGTTTAGGAAATAAATTGTAGAAGTCACACACACACACACACACACACACACACACACACGCAAAAAAGGAAAAACATCCCATGCTCATGGATTGGAAAAAAATATTGTTAAAATGTCTATACTACCTAAAGTAATCTGCACATTCAATGCAATCCCTATAAAATAAAATCATCACTCTTTACAAAGCTAGAACAAACAATCCTAAAATTTGTATGGAACCAGAAAAGACCTCAATTAGCCAAAGTAATGTTGAAAAAGAAATTCAAGGCTGGAGGCATCACATTTCTGGACTTTAATCTGTATTACAAAGCTGTATTTATCCAGACAGTGTGGTACTGGCATAAAAATAGACAAATAGATCAGAATAGAGAACAGAATGGAACAGAATAGAGAAGCCATTAAAGAACCTATACGTGTATGGCCAAATAATCTTTGACAAAGCAGGAAAGAATATCCAATGGAAAAAAAAAAGACATTATCTTCGACAAACAGTGCTGGGAAAACTGGACAGTGACATGCAGAAGAATGAAACTGGACCACTTTCTTACACCATACGCAAAAATAAATTCAAAATGGATGAAAGGCCTAAATGTCAGACATAAAACCATAAAAATCCCAGAGGAAAAAACAGACAGCTACCTCTTTGACCTCAGCCGAAGCAACTTCTTACTACACATGTCTCTGGAGGCCAGAGAAATAAAAGAAAAAATTAACAATTGGGACCTCATCAATCTAGAAAGCTTGTGCTTAGTGAAGGAAACAGTCAACAAAAATAAGAGGCAACTGAGGGAATGGAGAAGATATTTGCAAATGACATATCGGATAAAGTGTTAATGTCAAAAATCTATAAGGGATTTATCAAAGTCAATACCCCCAAAACAAATAATCCATTGAAGAAATGGGCAAAAGGCATGAATAGACATTTTTCAAAAAAAGACGTCCAGATGGCTCACAGACACATGAAAAGATGCTCAATATCATTCATCATCAGAGAAATACAAATCAAAATCAGTAAGATACCACCTCACACCTGTCAGAATGACTAAAATTAACAACTCAGGAAATCACAGATGTTGGCGAGGATATGGAGAAATGAGAACCATTTTGCGCTGCTGGTGGGAATGCAAACTGTTGCAGCCACTCTGGAAAACAGTATGGAGGTTTCTCAGAAAATTAGAAATAGAGCTACCCTACAACCCAGCAATTTCACTACTAGGAATTTATCCAAAGGATACAAAAATGATGATTCAAAGGGGCACTTGCACCCTAATATTATAGCAGCGCTATCAACAATAGCCAAATTACATAAAGAACCCAAATGTCCATCAGCTGATGAATGGTAAAGAAGATATATGGTGTATATATAAAATGGGATACTATTAGTGTTGGAAAAGAATAAAATCTTGCTATTTGCAACGATGTGGATGGAACTAGAGTATATTATGCTAAGCGAAATAAGTCAGTCAGAGAAACACAAATATGATATGATTTCACTCATACGTGGAGTTAAAGAAACACAACAGCCAAACCAAAGGGAAAGGAAGCAAATATAAGATAAAAACAGAGAGAGAGAGACAAACAATAAGAGACTCTTAAATAAGGAGAACAAACTGAGGGTTACTGAGGGGAGGTGTGTGAAGAGATGGGCTAAGTTGGTGATGGGTATTAAAGAGGGCACTTGTTGGGATGAGCACTGGGTGTTATATGTAAGCAATGAATCAGTAGGTTCTTCTCCTCAAACTAATACTAACCAATGTTAACCAACTTGAACTTAAATAAATATATTTAAATAATATAAAATTTTAAATAAAAGAACAGAGCACACTGGCATATTTCAGAATGGTTCTGTTTCCCCTCCCTGTGATGGTAACATGAGGGGACTTTTTTTGAGACAACCTCTCTAAGAGAACTTGGTGGAGATCTTAGAGGTAAAAGTCCCAAAAGTGTGAGCACACTTCCCTAAGACTGTCCCCCAAAGTTATTAAGTCTCAGACTTGTCCTCATAGAACCTCCAACAGTTTATCAATTACACTTTGGGTTTTCCTGCCCCAGCTCTAAATCTAGAGGTTTCTGCTCTTGTAAGTCCTGAGTCTCTGTATCTGCCTTTCTCCATCTGCAGTTGTGGAAGCAGAGTTTGCCCTGTGACTTCAATGCTATGATGAATTTAGAAGACCTGTTGATTTTCAGTTTATCCAACTTTGTACTTATTATTAGCACAGGGTGGTGACTTCCAAGTCCCTTATGTGTGGAACTGAAAACCAGAAGTCCCTCAACTTTATAGATTAATGAAATTGAAGCCTACACAAGAAACTGCCAACATTCGACATCTTTGTTTTCTGAAGCACACTGCTTTTATTTTGGACTCAATTATTTCTAGAGTCACTGGCTGCTTTGTAAACATTGGGAATTCAAGGCTATATAAAAAATAGATGAGGAAATTTTCCTATCTCAGTGGGTTGGTAAACACTATCCCTCTGCTTCCTGTAGTATTGCCATGGTTGTGTGTCACCTCACAACCTGTGGGACCTGGGGCCAGAGAGCATTTCTCTTCAGGGAACAGACAAGGATATCCCCCCCCCATTAACATAATCCCATCTTTCTACATCCTTCAGCTCATAATTGGAATAAAATCTTACAGAAAATGGAGAAACAAAAACAGAATGGTGACCACTCTGGGACTTCATCTTATAACAACATTCCAAGAAAAATATTGAAGTCACAGGGAATGTTTATTTATGACTGTCATTGAACATTTGAATGACCATCCTGTAAGAAAATGGAATAAAGTTTACATTTACAATTTTAAAAAGCAAAGATTAAAGTAGTTCTATTTTTAATTTTTTGAGGAACCAGCAATAGAACTCGTAGGAATTTTTCCAAAGGATACAGGAGTGCTGATTCACAGGGGCACATGTACCCCAATGTTTACAGCAGTGCTTTCAACAATAGCCAAAGTATGGAAAGAGTCTAAATGTCCATCAACTGATGAAGGGATAAAGAAGATGTGGTTTATATATACAATGGAATACTAGTTGGCAATGAGAAAGAATGAAATCATACCATTTGCAGCAACATGGATGGAACTGGAAGGTAGTATGCTAAATGAAATAAGTCAGTCAGAGAAAGACAGATATATTTTTTCACTCATATGTGTATCTTGAGAAGCTTGACGGAAGACCATGGGGGAAGGGAAGGGGGGAAGATAGTTACAAACAGAGAGAGAGGGAGTCAAACCATAAGAGACTCTTAAATACAGAGAACAAACTGAGAGTTGATGGGGAGTGGGAGAGAAAGGAAAATGAGTGATGGGCATTGAGGAGAGCACTTGTTGAGATGAGCACTGGGTGTTGTACGTAAGTGATGAATACAGGGAATCTATCCTGAAAACCAAGAGCACACTTTACACACTGTGTGTTAGACAATTTGACAATAAATTATATTTAAAAAAATAAACAAAGATTACTCAGCGACTAACAAAGAAGGAAATCATGCTATTTACAATTTCAGTGATAGAGCCAGAGAGTTCGAATCTGAGGGAGAATCTCACCCTAACCCACACCATCAGCATAGCTCCTGAACTGAATCCTAAGCATGACCCTCCCCCTAAAACTCAGCCCTCCAGGGAGTGCTCTGCACTACCAAGGGATAGACCCCTATCATCTCCAAAACCCTAACCCTAACCCTAGCCACGGCTCTGGCCCTACCAGCTTCCAGATTCCAGATCTGAGGAAACAAAGGATTTGGGACACAGAACTGATGCAAGATTACTCAGCCAGGAACATGGTAGGAATAGACACCATTTGCAATAACCGTGATGAAGCAAGAGAGTAGGATTCAGAGGACAGCCCTATCCTTAACCCAACTAACAAGCTAGTCCATGAATGTGAACCTTAAGCCTGACCTTCACACTGACCACTCAACTCAGCCCTCTGTGGAGGGTTCTGCACTGCCTGCAGATTGACCACTACCATCTGCTGGGCACTAACCCTAATTCTAGTCATCGTTCTGTCCCTATCTGGGCCCAAATCCCCAGAAATTGTGCCATTTGCAATAGACCAGGGAATGGTAGTGGCCTGTTGACCAGTACTTCAAAGCACTAAGCACAAAGAACTGAGTTGACAGCAAGTGTTAGGATGAGGGTCAGGCATATGGTTCGTGTTCAGGGCTAGGCTGATGATATAGGTTAGGATTAGGTGTTTGCCCACAATTCTACACTTGAATTTCATCCCAGTTGTTCCAAATGTCACAACTTCCTTTTGTCCCTGGCTGAGTAATCTTGCATCAGTCAATGTGTCCCAAATTCGTTGTGTACTCAGAATTAGCATTCATGCCCAAGTAGGGTCAGGGCCGTGTCTAGAGTTATGCCTGGGTGAGGAAATTGTTAAAGGCCTATCTGATGGCACTTGAAAGATCTACAGGGAGGGCTCATTTAACGTGAATGTCAGTGTGAGGGTCAGCCTTAGGGTTGACTTTAGAGGTAGGCTGATGATGTAGCTAAGCATTAGGTTTCCACTCAGAATCATACTCTCTGGTTCCATGCTGGTCTTTGCAAATATTGCCATTTTGTCTTATAGGCCCAGCTGAGCAATGACATCACTCATGTGTCCCATATCTGTTGTTTCCTTATTTCTGGTATTCAGCCTTCAGTAGGGACAGAGCCATGGCTAGAGCTAGCATTAGGGACAAGGAGATGGTAGTGACCTCTTTGGCAGGAGTGAAGAGAACTCCCCAAAGGGCTGAGTTGAGGGTGAGTGTTAAGTGAGGGTGAGGCTTATTGATTGTGTTTCCTAGGCCTCTAGGGTGATGGCAGTGATCATTGCAAACAGCACAACTGCCTCTTCTATTCTTGGCTGAGTAGTCTTGCATCAGTCTTGTGCCTCAAATTCCTTGTTTGGTCAGACCTGGGATTTGGACTCGGGTAGGGACAGAGTCATGACTAAGGTTAGAGTTAGGGCCCAGCAGTTTGTAGGGCTCCATTCATCGGCAGCGAAGAACCCTCCCTGGAAGGCTAGGTTGAGGGTCAAAGCTAGGATTTGTGACAGGCTTTGGTTTCGGTTCAAAGGCTGCGCTGATTGTGTGGTCTAGAGTTAGGATTTTGCTCAGAATCCTACTCTTTGCCTGCATCCTGGTCCTTCAGCAATCAGGGCTGAATTGAGTGTGAGTTTTAGGGGGAGATACATGTTTAGGATTCCGTTCAGGGGCTATGCTGATAGTGGGAGTTAGGGTAAGATCTTCCCTCAGAATCAATATCTCTGACTCCATCATAGTTGTTGCAAATGTCATGATGTTTTTCTCTGTATGGTGCTGAGTAATCTTGTGCCAGTCATGGGCCCTATTTCCATTGTTACATCTGACTTGAAATATGGCCTGCTAAGGATGGGGACTTGGTAGCAGCCTGTTTGGCAGCAGTGTGGAGCACTCCCTAAAGGGCTGAGCTGAAGGTGAGTGTTGGGGTAAGGGTCAGGCTTATGGATTGTGTTCAGTGCTAGGGTTATGGTGTGGGTTATTGTTATGTGTTTGCCCATAATCCTACTCTAGAGCCCCATACTGATCATTGCAAACAGCAGAACTTCCTTTTCCATTTCTGGTGAAGTAATCTTGCATTAGTCATGTTTCCCAAATTCCTTGTTTGGTCAAACCTGGGATTCAGGCCTCAGTAGGAACAGAGTCATGATTAGGGTTAGGCTTACGGCCTGGCAGATGATAGTGGTTTCTCCACTCACAGTGTGGAACCCCCCACAGAGGACTGAGTTGAAGGCAAAAGTCAGGATTTGTGACAGGCTGTGGTTTCAGGTGCAAGGCCTAGGCTGATTGTGTGGTATACAGTTAGGATTTCCACTCAGATACCTACTCTTTGGCTGCATCTTGGTCATTACAAATGGTACCATCTCCTTTTCTGTTCCTGGCAGACTCATCTTGCATCACTCCTGTGTCCCAAACCCATTGTTTCCTAAAAAGTAGCATTCAAACCCTATTAGGGTCAGACCCATGGTTTTGGTTAGGGTTAGTTTACGGAAAATGGTAAAGGCATACTTGAAGGGCTCAGTTGAGAGAGTCTATTAGTGTGAGGGTCAACCATAGGGTCAGGTTCTTCAGTCAAGAATGCTCTAACCAGCATGGGTATCATTCAGAATAGAAGGAGAGCTTCATAGACTACTAAAAGCTAAACAGTTTATGATCACTAAACCAGATCTTCAAGAAATATTTCAGTGGAATGGAGAGACGAAAACTGTCAGTATAGAGGTAGAAAACATAAAGCAGATAAACGAATTTTTCTGTGAACAAACCAGTCAAAGAACTCAAAAAATGATATAGAATATAATAACATATACTCCTTTTTCCTCGATTAGACTTATGCCCATTTGAATAGAGAACTTTGACTCATCTTGTAGTCATTCCTCCCCCATTGCAGCTTTTTTAACTTGGTCTCAGTTCACAAAGCAAGACCATGTAGCTGTCTCATAAACAACCATGTTTGAAGGATTGGAAGTGAGTTTTCAATCAGTTCCTGAGCCAGTGGAGGGCTCTTAGAGTCTGATATTTCAGAGGACAATGGCCCCTTATGTTCCTGAATTCTTGTTGCTTAGCAGGCTATTATAACAATAGTAAATAATTGCTTTTCTTTTGAAACAAGGAGATCCCTGGAATCCTTTCAGAGCCAGTGTCTCAGAGTCATAACCTTTCCTATTAAGGGGGGAGTCTGGTACAATATTAGTGAGTGTGCAATAGGTTTGGCCACAGGGGCCCTGGAAGCTGTGCTTCAGAATTTAGGGAGATCACCAAACATAGAACATGTGCAGATGCCCAATGAAGAATGCTCGTGTGTAGGCTAAGACAGAGGTTTTAGGAAGGGAGCCCTCCTCCAGTCTGGATCAAGATTAGTAAGAAAGGTATCTCATTTGCAGATGGATGCTATTCGTTTGGAAATGTAGAACTTTGGCACCGCTTGTACTCATGTGCATCCCATTGATGCTTTTCCAGCTAGGTCTCACTTCATGTACCAGGACCCTGGTGCTGTTACTTACATAGCCATGGCTATATGAATGGTGCCAGTTTCCCAGTCAGTTACTGAGGAAATTGAAGGTGCTCTGAATCTAATATCAAAGAGGAAATCTGGCCCTTCTGTCACTGAGCACATGGTGTTGCCTAGCTGGCTAGGGTATGCACAAGCATGGGTATCCAGTTGATCTCCCTCCCATCACTAATGGAGATTCCTTCTTTTGGAAGAACAGCATGTTTTCATGTGAGCAGGATGTTCCAGGATGTGACCAGCACAGAAAGTACCTTCTGACGGACTACTTCACCAAGTCCCACTCCAAACACTTGCCCATTGGCTAGGAGTACATCCCTGCTACAGCTGTATCACTGCTGCCCCTATATCCTGATGGCAAGGGCAGGACACATACCCAGAGCCAGGTATTTCCCTCTGATGCTGAAGAAACCATCTGGGCAGGATTCTTGCTGACAGGGCTTTCAGGTGGAACTCATGGACGGCGTTTTTGCCAAAGTCCAAAGGCGTCTCTCCCTCCTGACTCAGTCAATGAGCTGATGAAGACTGTGCTACTAACATCACTCTCTGCATTATCTCATTCTTATCCCCGATGCAGAACTCTGGGCCTCCCTGTATCCATTTTAACCCCTTGGCTCTGTTTTAACTCTGAGCCCTTCATGTGATTGTCTTATAGTCATATCCTGGGCTCTCCACTGGGGTATCTGGTCCATTCATTGTGACTGTGGCATATGTTGGGCTAACAGGTCCCTGGCTCTTTGGCAGGATAGTTTTCCCTGTATGTTTGTTCATCTCTGCATGAGTCTCGCGGAACTCAGGTTTCTGACCAAGTAGGCCTGTGTTTTTGTTGTTTTGCCAGTGACAGACCCAGAGATCTTGTTGGGTTTTCAAGCACCTTGAAAAGACAAGAATAACTATAAAATGGGAATGTGTTACAGTATCTGAATGATGCTCATGGAAAGATCTATTAATTTTAAACCAGTGCAACCTTAATTATATGTGAATAGACAAGGCAACCCTGCTCTAGTACCTATCTCTGCATTTCTTCCAGGCATCTTGCACACTGGTCAGCATCTTGACTCAGTATATCTTCATTATAGCTTATTCCTGGCTTTCTTCAACACATCACATCATGCATATCCATTTCATGTGAGGATACACATGTGAGAGCACATTAATCCTCCAAACATGGGATGGGAGAAGTGAAATGGTAAAGAGGCAAAGACCGGGGTGCTGTCCTCATGGGTTCTACCCTGCCAGTCCCTGCCTTCTACCACTGTCCTTGGGACTGTTGTGGACTTAGTCCTGCCATTCAGAACTGTCACTTTTGCTACTGTTGAGTATGCTGAAGGAGGACAGCACTGCACAGGCCGATGCCATGATTGTCACACCATGACCACAGTGTGGCTTTGCTGGGCCACTGAATTTGCTATGGTACTTTCTAAGGCACAGGGCTGTTCATGCCTTGGCACCAGACCCAGAAACCTCTTTGTGGTGGTGACCTGTACCTACCCCTCATGTCTGTGATCCTGCTGGCCCCTCAGTGCCACAGATGGAAGGTAAATCCACGTCTGACTAACTGCAAGTACTGCCATTACCAGTGGCTGGGCTGCCTTGCTTGGGACCTACCTACAATATGTATAGGCCTGGGTGAAAATACATTCCTGGGCCCTGCTGAGTGAATGACAGCTCCATGTCTCCTAAGTCTAAATGTGGACATAGTTAAACATAGACCCATGGGAAGGGAGTGGCCATAAGGAGGGCCAAAGTTCAATATTTCCAATGGGAATGGGATCAGTCTGGAAAGGGGCCCTGTAACTTCATGTCCCCTCAGCCAAGAAAGGAGGATAGCCTTTCTTGGCTAACCCTTCCCAGTCGTCTGGCCCAGGTTAAGTGCAAAGTTTCTAACCTGGGCCCTTCCGATGCCCTAGGCCTCTGAATGCCTGCATGGTTTTGACACCAACTGGCCAGGGGCCCTGCGGCCAAACCTATCTCATAGTCACAAGGAAGGGACTAGGATCCCTATCTGAACACCAAGGATATTCCTCTGAGAGACAATACGGGATGGACCCCAGAGACGACCTAGTGTGAACATAGAGCAAAGGGGGTGGGGAAATAGATTCACAGAGGGCTAGAGTTCTTCACTAGGAATGATAATAGGATGATGTGGAAAATGAAATGACTAGTGTCATCTTCTAGCAAGCTTGCTATCTCAGGAGTAAGCAAGACCTGTGGGCTTTGGAGAAGGGAGACCCCTACAGGCTCCACACGGTTGCCCTGTCAGCAAGGGTCCTTCCTTCTTCCTTCAGAAAGAGAGGGAAAGCCCTGGTTTTGGGTCTGTTTCTTGCCCTTTCCCACTAGTAGACAGGGGTGGCAGTGATACAACTGTGGCTGTGTGGGGACTGATGGTCAAGTGGTTAGAACCTGGCCTGGGTGCAGTATTCCCTTCAAAGCCCTTTTGTGTACTTACCAGGGCCTGGAGCAGAGTTCAATGCATGAGCTATCTATTCTGCAGGATTAAGGCACCTCTGTCAACCAGGGGAGGGAAGCCAGCTGGCTACCCATCCTTCCAATGACTCTAGCTGACTAAGCACCAAGCCTCCAGGGACAGAGGGGCCTGCCTTCCTCTGTGATACCAGACACTGAGAGCTGTCAATTGGCTCAGGAACTGACTGGGAACTCCATACCTACGTGTGGACCTGGGCTGTGTATCTGACACAGCCCCATGGACCCTGGACTGTTCTAGTTAAAAAGAGTACATGCTTCTGAGGCTCCTGCTCTGAATGACTCCCAGGTAGTACCTAGTTTGAAAAAAATAACAATAAAATGCAAATAGGTACACAGAGGACCAAAGTTCATTACAGGAGAAAATGGGCTAAAGTTAGAATTCAGTGCCTACTCCTATCTCCTGGCCGGCTGGCTGTCTGGGTAGTAAGAAACACTTGAGGGATGGTGTAAAAGGCATCCTCCCCTGGCTACACCTGAGAGTGAAATTCTGCAGGAGGTCTGTGTCCTTCCTTCAGAAATAGAGGGAAAACTGGATTGGGGGGGAGGTTTCCTGTCCTTCCCATCAGGAAATAGATGCACCATTGATTCAGAGGCAAAGGGGTTCCTGTTCCCAGCTGGATCTCAAGTGTTTGGAACCTGGACCTGATGCAGTAGTTCTTTAAAGAGCCCTTTCTGTGCTGACCAGGTCCTAAAGCATAGTGTGCCTATGGGAATCATGTTTGACACAGAATGAAGGCATGTCTACCCTTCACTGCACTTACCAGAGCTGAACTAGCACCAAGCACTCTGGGACAAGAAGACTATCCTTCCTTTGAGATAAAGTTACTGTTTGCTCTTACAGAACACAGGACCAGAGTGGGAATTTAGCACCAATCTTTGGGCTCTGCTTGTGTGAAGTGAGAGAAAGTCCAATGGTCCTTGAATGTGACCCAAGACTTAGAAAATAGAAAATTGGTGGTAATGACTACAAGGAAGACCAAGGCTCTACATTACAGATGGGAATGGGAGAATGCTGGGCACACATATCTACCTCATTTCTCCTTGCTGCATGTGAAATCCTCTGGGACTGCCTCCAGATATCCATACTTAACCTGCTTGGCAACTTCATATGCCCAAGGCCTCTCATTTTGAACAGAGTTCTAATGGGAAGTTGCAAGGGATCCTGTTGCCAATCTATGCCAGAGTCCCCAGGACTCAGATAGAGACCCCAGTTTGAAAAAAAAAAAAGGGAGCAAAAGGATGGAAATAAATAGATGGCCAAAGTGTTTCATTACCAAGGAGAGAAGTATGAAGCTGAGAAGGACATGCCTAGGATAATCTCCTGAGAAGATGTTGCCTATAGTAAGAAACACCTGTGGGCAGGGACAAATGGAAACATCCATTGTCTACACCTGGGTGCTCAATTAGCATGAGGCCTACAATTTTCCTTCTGAAAGAGAAGGAAGGCTCCTTAGCTTGGCTCCTCTGTATTCCCTACTCCTTAGGGCATAGAAAGGACAGTGATTCAGTGGTAGCGGGTTAGTGACCCCGTGGGTGCTTTAAGTATTCTATCCAAGTCATGGTGCAGTATTCCTTGTAAAGGCTTTTTTGGGCTGAACTGTCCTGCAGAATACTGTGCATAACTGATTCATCAGCCTTAGAGGATGAAGACATTTCAATCAGCCAGGGAAGGGAGGCAAGCTGGCTACCCATCACAGAGATTACCAGGGCCAGTCAAGAAACAAGTGCTCATGGACAGGAGGGTCATTCTTCTTTGGGATAAAGTAAACCATTGTTCTCATATAGCACAGGACTAGAATGGTAGTTCATCACAAATCATGGATGTCGACTGTGTGGCTGACAGACAAATTCCTCCTGGTTGTGACTCATGACTTTGTTATGAAAACAGAAGATGATTGGCAAGGGCTAGAAGGAAGATCAAGGTTCTACATGACAGAAGAGATTAAGATAAAGCTGGGAATGAAATGTCTAATATAATTTCTCCTTCAACCAGAAGTAAGGTCAGCTCCCTCCCAAACACTGGCATTGCCTACACGTGGACACTAAGTTGGGCACTTTCAAGGGCCCTGTACCTCCCATTGTCAACATAGTTCTGAAAGGCAAATAATTAGGTTTCCCTTGTCCCAACCTATGCCAGAGACATAAGAAATTGACCAGATTCCCCAACTTAAAGGAAAGGATTTTCCTCTGAGCCACTGGCTCTGAATGGCACCAAGGGAGAAACCACTTTGTAAAAAGAAAACAAGTATTCATTGAACTGGAAATGAGGAAGGTGAAAGTGCTTCATTTTAGATGAGAATAGGACAAAGATTAGAATTAAGTGTCTAGAATGACAATTTCCTGCCAAGGTCCTGTCTAAGGAGTAAGAAATATCTGTTGCCAGAGAGGAACGAAACCTCTAAACCAAAACCTCATGAAAGCCCAGTATGCAAGAGATCTGCATATTTCCTTCTGAAAGAGAAGGAAAGCTTCTGGCCTTGGCTCTTTTTCCTGACTTTCCCATTAGAGTATAGAGGCAGCAGGGATTAAGGTGTAGTGGGTCTATGCTCCAGGCTGTTGCTCAAGTGTTTTGAATAATTGCTGTGGCGCATTAGGTTTTGAATGGCCACTTTCTGCACGGCCTAGGTCCTGGAGCATGCCTCCAGGATTATGTGATTTTCAGACTCTTAGGCCAAGCAATAAGTGTTCTCTGACTGCTGTTAGTGCACTCTTTCCTGTGGGTTGCCAGAAACGAATTACTCTTGGTTAGCACAGAAGCAGAATGAGAACTCACCACCAATCCCTGGGATCTCGCTGTGTGGTTGAGAGCCTCACTGCCCCACCCAACCTGAAAACCAAGTCCTAGTTAGCAAATGGCAAAGGGATGGGAATGGATCTGTGGACAGCCAAAGTTTCATTTTAGATGAGAATGGAAGAAAGCTGAGAGTGAAATGTCTCACTCCATTTGCCCTTGCCCAGAAGCGAGGTCAGCTGTCTCCCAAAACCTTTGGCCTTACCAAGACACATATATTCTGTACTGAGTAATTTCCACTTATCTACATCTAATGTTGTCTATATAGATCTACAAGGCAAGTTGCAGGGTTCCTATGGCCCAACCTATTCTGTTGTCACAAGAACTCATCCAGAATCCCCGATTAAAATCAGAGGGAATTGCTCTGAATCATGGGGTCTGATTGGCCCACAGCAGATTCTAGTTTTAAAAGGAGCAAAAGGGGGTGCCTGGGTATCTCAGTAGGTTAAACATTTGACTCTTGGTTTGGCTCAGGTCATGATCTCACAGTTTATGAGTTCAAGTCCCATGCTGGGCTTTGTGCCAAGAGCTAGGAGCCTGCTTGGGGTTCTGTGTCTCCCTCTCTCTTGGCCCTTCCCCCTCGCACTCAGTCTCTCTTTCTCTCTTAAAATTAAATAAATATTTAAAAAATTAAATAATTAAAAAATATTAAAAGAGAAAAAGAATGGGGCTCTAGGGTGGCTCAGTTGGTTAAGCATCCAATTATGGTGGATGTCATGATCTTGTGGCTTGCAAGCTTGAGCCCTACATCTGGTTCTTTGCTGTCAGTGTGGAGCCTACTTTGGATCATCTGTCCCTCTCTCTCTTCCCCTCCACCACCTGCGCTCACTCTCTCTATCTCTCACACAAAATAATAATAAACATTAAAAAAGAGTAAAAAGATGGAAATAGATACACTGAGGGACTGTGTTTCTATGAGAGATGAGAATGGGATAAGTCTGAGGATGAAATGACTACCCCAATCTCCTGGTAAGCTGACTGTCTCAGGAATAAGAAATTCATATGGAATAAGGCAAAGGGAAACCTCCATCATTTACAATGGGAGCCCTGATGGCAAGGTGCCTGTATTCTTACTTGAGAAAGAGAGGGAAAGCTTCTGGAGTTCACCTTTTTCCTTTCTCATCCTATCAGTGGATAGAGTCTGCAGTGATTCCAGGGTAGTGGGTTTGTGCTCAAATGTTGAGAACTAGGCTGTGGTGCCGTAGTTCTTAAATGGTCTCTTTCTGTACTAAGCAGGTCCTGGAGAATACTGCACATGGGTGAACAAACTGCTCTTCAGAGTGAAAGCATCTTTAATAGCCAGGGAGGGAGACAAGTTGGCTAACCATCATTTCTTTTATCAGCCAACCAAACACCACATACTCCCAGGAAGGCAATCTTTCCTTTGGGATATCAGAAACTGATTG
Source organism: Paguma larvata (assembly GCA_030068075.1). NCBI lineage: Eukaryota > Metazoa > Chordata > Mammalia > Carnivora > Viverridae > Paguma > Paguma larvata. The sequence goes on along the minus strand of CM057830.1, from coordinate 48,278,518 downwards.
CGCTTGCATAGCACAGACAAGAGTCAGAGCTCATTAGGAATGCCTGGGCACTCAGTATGTGGGGAACAGCCTCTTTAAATTTGCCTGGGATTTATAGGAGGAGGGGCAACATGGCGGAGGAGTAGGGGGCTCCAGTATTTCGCTTGCCCTTTAAACGGGGACGACTGAAACCATAGTCTCTCTCAACTCCAAAAATCGGGGAAAAAAGGTACTACAGCTAACAAGGAACCAAGGCGAAAACAGACTCGGCCCAGCTACACCATGAGTTTAATCTGGGTCGGATAAAACGAACTCGAACTCGGGAAGTTGAGCTGAGGGGAGAGTGAGCGTCTTCGGAGATAGCTGGGAAAGTGCCGATGGAACAACATCTGAACGAAAGGGCCAGAGCGGGTGAGACCACTACCATCCAGCCCCTAAATGCAGGACTTTTGAAGAGAAGTTCGGTGGCGGAGAGCAGCACTGCCCGTGCACTGCCGGGACTGCGCCAACCCCGTCCTGAGCCGCGGGGACGCGCGCGTCGCCGGCCGCCGGGACTGCCAGCGGGGACGCAGGCGGCGCTACCAGCCGAGCACCTCTAACCCCGGCACAATTATAACGAAATCGGGGGTGGCAAATGGCCGCCTCACTGCGCCACACTCGCCCAGCGCCTCCGGGGCGCGCGCGCTGCCGTCACAGGAAGCGGGGACCCAGGCGGCGGCTCCTGCGGAGCACCTCTAACCCCCGCACAGTTACAGCCAAATCGGGGGTAGCAGACGGACGCGTCACCGCGAAACCCTCGCCCAGCGCCTCCGGGCACGCACGCCGCTGCCGGGACTGGCAGCAGCGACCCGGGCTGCCCCAGGCGGGGCTCCTGTGGGACACGGCCGGGTCACCGTCCAGTGAACCACACTAGGCTGGCGTTGGCGGTGGAGAAAGAACAGAAATAAAGGGGCGAATAAAGCCTCCAGGACCGGTGGCGCGGGTCTGGAGAGAAGCCACTGTTGTCTCACAAGCCAGGAAGTCACCCCAAAAGCCATCCTTACAGCAGTGGAGGCGGGACCCGTCTACACCAAACCACATCCCTCCCAACCTATCAGCAGTAGCCACTTATGCCAAGTGGAGATTGCTGCCTGGAGTAACTCCAGTCATTTTTTCTTTTTAAATTTATCCCTCCCTTTCTCATTCCTACCAATCCCCATCCCTGAGCTGGTCATCCAGGGTACTGACTGACTTAATCATTTTTTTTGTTTTTTGTTTTTGGTTTTTTTTTAACCCACTCTTTGAGGACATGTCCTACAACCTCTTCTTTACTTCCCTAGCCCTTTTTCTGGAAGAACCAGGCCGTATAAGTTCATCTAGATGACATCGATCTTTATTCCTTTTCCCTCCCACCTGTCCTTATTCTGATTTCTATCAGTCTGGATTAAACCCTTTAGTCGCTCTACCTGGGAAAAGTCCATTTCCTTCTTCTCCCTGCACCAGTCATTATTCTGTCTATATATGCTCTGCCACCAGCACACTACATACCCTGTCCTTAACGTGTAGCTGTTACTTCAGGACATTGCCCTCAGACAGTCACTTGTTATTTTTTTCTGTTGTGAACTGCTTGTCTGGACCATTTGTCGGTACGTTTGAGTATTTCTTTGTTCTGTGTGTCTGTCAGTCTGTTTTCCTTTCCAGGGCAACTTCAAGAAACAACCCAAAACACATCCAGCCAAAATGACGAGACGGAAGAATTCTCCTCAAAAGAATCTAAAAGAAGCAGTGACAGCTCAAGAATTAATGAAAACAGGTATAAGCAACATAAGAGAACATGAATATAGAATGATAATCATAAAACTAATCGCTGGGCTTGAAAAAAGCTTAGAAGAATGCAAGGGGTCCCGCGCGGCAGAGTTCAAGGACCTTAAAAACGGTCAGGAAGAATTAAAGAAGACATTGGAAGAAATACAGGGGAAACAGGAAGCAGCCAGAGCACGGATTGAAGAGGTAGAGGAAAGAGTTAGTGCATTAGAAGACAAAATCATTGAAAAAGAGGAAGCAGATAAAAAGAGAGAGAAGCTGATCCAGGAACAGGAAAGGAAAATTCGAGAGCTGAGCGATGCACTCAAAAGAAACAATATCCGTATCATAGGAGTTCCAGAGGAAGAAGAGAGAGAGAAAGGAGTCGAAGGGGTTCTTGAACAAATCATTGCTGAGAACTTCCCCAACATGAGGAATGAAACGGGCATGGAAATCCAAGAGGCACAGAGAACTCCCCTCAGACGTAACTTGAATAGACCTTCTGCATGGCACATCATAGTGAAGCTGGCAAAATACAAAGATAGGGAGAGAATCCTGAAAGCAGCTAGGGACAAAAGAACCCTAACATACAAAGGGAGACATATAAGGGTAGTAGCAGACTTATCTACAGAAACTTGGCAAGCCAGAAAGGAATGGCAGGATATCTTCAATGTGATGAGCAAGAAGGACATGCAACCAAGAATTCTGTATCCGGCTAGCCTGTCATTCAGAATAGAAGGAGAGATCAAGGTTTCTGCCAACAAACAAAAACTGAAAGAATTTATCACAAATAAGCCAGCACTTCAAGAGATCCTGAGGGGCATTCTATGAAGACAAAGTTGCAAAGAACACAAACTGCCACGGACAGCCTTACAAACATGAAACTTACAGATAATACAGTGACTGTAAGTCCATATTTTTCAATATTAACACTGAATGTAAATGGACTAAATGCGCCAATCAAAAGACATAAGATAACCGAATGGATTAAAAAACAAGACCCATCTATTTGCTGTCTTCAGGAAACTCATCTTAAACCTGAAGACACCTTCAGATTGAAAGTGAGGGGATGGAGAACTATCTACCATGCTACTGGAAGCCAGAAGAAAGCCGGAGTAGCCACACTTATATCAGACAAATTAGACTTTAAAATGAACGATGTAATAAGAGATGAAGAAGGACATTATATAATAGTCTCAGGGACCATCCAGCAGGAAGAGCTAACAATTGTAAATATCTATGCACTGAATTCGGGGGCACCCAAATTTGTAAAACAACTAATTACAAACATTAGCAACCTCATCGATAAAAATGTCCTAATAGTAGGGGATCTCAACACTCCACTCTCAGCATTGGATAGATCCACAAAACAGAAAATCTCTGCAGAAACAGTAGCCCTGAATGACACATTAGAACAGATGGGCCTCACAGACATCTTTAGGGTCCTTCATCCAGAAGCAAAGGAATTTACGTTCTTCTCAACTGCACACGGTACATTTTCCAAGATAGACCACATTCTGGGGCACAGGGAAGCTCTGAATAAATATAAAAGAATTGAGATCATACCATGTACACTGTCAGACCACAATGCTTTGAAACTTGAAATCAACCACAGGAGAAAGCCTGGAAAATATCCAAGAACATGGCGGCTAAGAAATAACCTACTAAAAGATGACTGGGTCAACCAAGCCATCAGAGAAGAAATTAAAAAATACATGGAAACAAATGAAAATGAAAATACAACAATCCAAATGCTCTGGGGTGCAGCAAAGGCAGTCCTGAGAGGGAAATATATTGCAATCCAGGCCCATCTCAAGAAACAAGAAAAATCAATAACACAAATTCTAACAGCACGCCTAAAGGAACTAGAAGCAGATCAACTAAAACAACCCAAGCCCAGCAGAAAGAGAGAAATAACAAAGATCAGAGCACAAATTAACCATATGGAGACAGAAAAGGTAGTGGAACAGATCAATGAAACCAAAAGCTGGTTCTTTGAAAAAATAAACAAAATAGACAAACCTCTAGCCAGGCTTCTCAAAAAGAAAAGAGAGAGAACTCAAATAGATAAAATCGTGAATGAAAAGGGAGAAATTACAACCAATCCCTCAGATATACAATCAATCATCAGAGAATACTATGAAAAATTATATGCCACCAAACTTGGCAATCTGGAAGAAATGGACAGCTTCCTAAATAGCCACACGCTACCAAAACTCAAACGAGAAGAAATAGACAATTTGAACAGACCCATAACTAGTGAAGAAATAGAATCAGTTATTAAAAACCTCCCAGCAAATAAAAGCCCTGGACCAGACGGCTTTCTCGTGGAATTTTACCAGACATTTAAAACAGAGTTAATTCCTATCCTCCTCAAGCTGTTCCAAAAAATTGAAACGGAAGGAAAACTCCCGGACTCATCCTATGAAGCCAGTATCACTTTGATTCCCAAACCAGATAGAGACCCAGCAAAGAAAGAAAATTACAGGCCAATATCCCTGATGAATATGGATGCAAAAATTTTCAACAAGATACTAGCAAATCAAATCCAACAGCATATAAAGAGAATTATCCACCATGACCAAGTAGGATTCATCCCTGGGTTGCAGGGCTGGTTCAATATTCGCAAATCAATCAACGTGATACATCACATCAATAAATTTGCCTGGGACCCAAGGCATAGTGATCAATACAGCCAGGGAATCAGAATGCTAGACACAGGGCCAAACGGTTTAATTTCAGCAGAGAATGGGATTAAGCTGACAAGGAAATGTCTAGTTCCATGTTCCTTTTGTCCCAAAAGTGAGAATAGATCCCTCCTGATAACTCTGACGCTGACTACACATGAGCATTCCTGCTGGGCACCTCGAAATGCCCTGGGCTTATCTTCATCAACATCGTACTGAAAGGCAGTGCTTGAGGTGCTCCGTGGCCCAGCGTATGCCAGAGTGACAAGAATGTGGCCAGACTCCTTAGTTAAAAATAGAGAAAAGAGCTCTAAGACACTATGCCTGAATGGACAGCAGAGAGAACTTAGCTTGAAAAAAAGCAACAGGATGGAGGAGAATACACAGACGGCCAAAGTTCTTTATTAACAGAAGAGAATGAGATATAGCAACAAATGAAGGTACTAGCACGATCTCCTGGCAAGATGGTTGTCTCAGGAGTAAGAACACTGTGTGGGCTAGGATAACGAGAAACCTCCTACATTGTTCCTTCAGAAGGAGAGGGAAAGTTTCTGGCATTGGATTTTTTTGGCCCTGTCCTTTGAGGCGGTCATGATGCATAGTTAGCTGGTTCTGGCTTGTGGCTGACCCTCAAGTATTTGGAACATGACTCTGGAGCACTGACTCTTGAATATGCTGTTTCTGCACATTCTGCAGGTCTTGAAATACTGCAAATGGGTGAACTGTCTGTAGCAGCCAGTCGTTGGAGTTCTGCTGTCTAACTATTACCATGTCAATTCCACCCTTTCAAGAACCAAGTCTTCAGTGACAGGAGGTCAGAAACTGAAGGCTTTCATTTAGTGTGAGTGATTTCCACCAATCCCTGGTTTTTCACTGAGTTATTGGCTGTCCCACTGTGCCCAGTGGGGACCAAGATATTATTACACAAACAGCAAGGGAAGGGATGCCTGAGGGGCTAAGTCAGTTAAGCGACCCAAACTTGATTTCGGCTCAGGTGATTATCTCACGGTTGTGAGGACAAGCCCCACATCGGACTTTGTGCTTTTGGTCTGGGAGCCTGCTTTGGATCCTCTATCTCCCTCTTTCCGTCCCTACACCACTCATGCTTGCTCTCTCTCTCTCTCTCTTAATTAAATATAAGAAATGTTTTTTTTTTTTTAAGTAAACCAAAACAAAAGAAAAAATACCAGCAAGGGAATGGGAATGGACACACGTAAGGCCAAAGTTCTTCCTTTCCTATGAGACTGTGATCAAGCTGAGAAGAAAGTGACTAGCATCATCTATTTGAAGGTGTTTGTCTTCAGAAAAGGAAGCACCACTGCACTGGGGAAAGGAAAAAAATCACCACTTGTTTTACCTGGAAGCCCATTCCAGAGGAAACCTTCATCATCTGAAATTCAAATGAGAATGGAATACAACTGAAAATTTACTGTATGGCTCAGTATTTTCTCGTTCCAGAAGCAGGACTGGTTTTCTCCCAACTCCTCTGGGCCTGCCCACTACATGCAAACATTCCATGCTGGGCACCTTCAAATGCCCTAGGTTTCCTCATGTATGCATAGTTCTAAAACACAAGTGGTAAGAGGCCCCGTAGCCTAATGTGATCCAGAGTCCAGACAATGTGACCCAAGTCCTCAGCTAAAATGATAGTGGATTTGTCTTAAAAATGGCCCCAAATGCCTACCAGAGTAGACCTAGTTTTAAAAAATGACCAAAAATGGGTATGGATACACAGATGCCCAATGTTCTTTCTTGCAGGGAGACTATAATAATGTAAAGAATAAAGCAACTAACATAATCTGAAGTGTAAGAAACACCATGGTGTGGGCCCAGGGAAATGTCCATTAACTACACCTGATGCCCCTCCTACAAGAAACTCTCATCCAGAACTTTATAATCCAGAAATCCTTCAGGTCATTGCCTTTTCTCCTGTCCTTTCCATCAATTATACATGCAACATTCATTCAGTGATTCACGGTCAGTTTCCCTGCTGACCTTCAAGTGTTTGGAACCGGGCTCTGGTGCAGGAATCCTTGACTGGGCGACTGGGCTCTTCCTGCAATGATGCATGTCCAGGAGCAAACTGCCCATCTGAGAGCCTTCTGCTTTTCAGAATAAAGGCATGTCAATGAGCACAGTGAGGGACATAATCAGGATAAACATCACCATGCCACCTACAGCCTGTCAAATACCACATTTTCAGTAAGAAGAGCAATTTTCCCTTGGGGATATCAGAAACTGATTGCTCTTGCCTAGCACAGTCAGTGACAGGGGCTCTCCATTAATTCCTGATTGCTTTTTATGTGAGTGACAATCCTATTTCTCCTGAATGTGAACCAAGACCCCATTAGAAATTCCTCAAGGAGATTGGAACACATGGAGGGCCAGAGTGCTTTATTTTAAGAAAGATATGGTGTATAACTTAGAATGTTGTGCCTAGCTTGATTTACCCTTGCTGCAGGATTGAGGCTGGCTCCATCACACTCCTCTGTTTCTGCCTACTGCAAATATTGTGGTCTGGGCTCCTTCGAATGCCCTATATCTTTTGTGGCCAATGTAAGGCTGAAAGGCAAGCCCTGTGGGTGGGCCCATGTTGCCCAACTGTTCTCCAAGTTGGGAGAATGTGGTTCGACTCCCCACTTGACAAGAGTGGACATGGCTTTTACCTTCTGGCCCTGAATCCCCACAGTGAATGCCTAGGTAGCAAAAGTGCAAGGGGATGGGAATGGAGACATCAAAGTCCCAAGTGCTTCACTGCAGATGAGGACAGCATAAATCTGAGAATTAAATGAGTACCTAAGGTTCATCTGGCCCCACAAGGGAGGCCAACTCACTCCCAGCTCCTCTGGACTTGGCTTATGGGAAAAATGCTGTTATGGACACTTTACAATGCCTTAGGCCTCCCATTGTCAACATAGTTATGAAAGGAAAGTCTCAAGGGCCTCATTGCTCAAGCTATACCTGAGTAAGATGAGATCAGTGAGACTGTCCTCTTAAACACTGAGGAAATGTCTCTTGGAAACTCCCCTGGAATATTTCACAAGAAAGACCTAGTTTGAAAAAGGTAAAAATGGTGGAATTGAATACATGGAGTGCCAAAGTTCTCCTTATCAAATGAAAATGGGATAAATCTTAGAAAGAAGTGACCAACACACTCTTTTGGCAAGTTGGCTGTCTTGGGTATCAGACATGTTGATATGTTGGCTAGGGCAAAGAAAATCTCCAATGGCTATAATGGCAACCAATTTTGCAAGAATTCTTCATTTTGGACTTCAGAAAGGGATGAGAAGCTTCTGGCACTGAGTGCATTTCATACCCTGACCTACAGTGGATACAGTCAGCAGTGGTTTTGGTGTAATCGGTTTTGACACTTACGTCTTTGGAATCAGGCTCCGTGGAAATATTCCTTGAATAGGCAGGACACTGGCAGTTATGGGAGCTATTTGCCCAACTAGGAATTGGGGCATTCGCTGTGTGAGCGAAAGCCCTATCACATGTCAATGTGACTCAAGACCTCCTTAGAAAAACAGGTAGAGGATCATAATGGATACATAATAGGTCAAAAGTCTTCATTTCCACAGAGAATAAGATAAAACTAAGAAGAAACTGACGAGCTCTGTTGCTTTTCTCCCCACAAATGAGGATGCTTCCTCCCAATTCTCTGAATTTGCCTATATGCTAACATTTTATCTGGCAATCTTCAAGTGCACTATACCTTTTCACTAGTAAAACTATTTCTAAAATTAAGTCTCAAGGGGGTTTTTTCTCAGCGTATGCCAGAGTCCAGATAACTTGGCCAGGCTTCTCAGTTGTAATGAGGGGTCATTGTTCTTAGGACTGGCCTTGAATTCCCCACAGTGGGGACTTCAAAAAAGAGCAAGCACTTGGGAATGGATACACAGAAAGCAAAAAGATCTTCATTTCAGATGAAAATGGGATAATTCTGGGAATAAAGAGAATAGCACAATCTTCTGCCAACTCGCTATTTTCTGAAGGAACAAACACATGTGGGCTGGGTAAATGGGAATCATCCATCTGCTTGATGAGGAACCAGAAGGAAAGCTGAGGGCCAAACACAAGCTTGCATTACCTGACCACCCCCATGTGGAATATGTGTGACTTTCCTCAGGCACTCCTGGCTGCACAAGGGCAAAAGAAAGGATAGAAAACAAATGGTTAAGCTGATACAGCCTCCATCGATTTACAAGTATCTTAGTAAATTACAAGAACAAGGCAGGGGCCTAATCTCCAAAAACCTAGAGACTCAGTTTCCTGGAGCCCCAACATCAGCCTGCCCTCCATAGTGATGTGAGGAACAAAATCAAGAAGGAAATGGTGGATAAAACTGAATTTCCTAGAGTGTGGGGTGGCTAAGTACCTTAAGCCTCCGACTTTAACTCAGTTCATGATCTCACAGCTCCTGTGTTCCATCCCCAGAGGGGCTCTGTTCTGACATCTCAGATTCTGGAGCCTGCTTCAGATTCTGTTTCTCCATCTCTCTCTCTCTCTCTCTCTCTCTCTCTCTGCCCCTCTCCTGGCACATATTCTCTCTCTCTCTCTCTCTCTCTCTCTCTCTTTGTGTCTCTATCTCACTGTCCCTCTCTCCCATTTTCTCCCTCTATCCCCTCTCTCCAAAAAAAAACATTAAAAAATTAAAATTTAATTTCCTTGTCACCTGCAACCCATTTACAAATACTCAAGGCTTGCAGAGTAAAATGCTTCTCAGAAACTCCCTACTGTCTTAATGTTAGTTTTTTGATAGAGGGAATATAAACCTTAGCTTGACAATAGCTAGGCCTCCAGTAATGCTTTAGCATACTTTAGCATATGAAAGTGCTTGCCACTTGCCATTTGACTTTACCTTCCCCAAATCCATATTATATAACCAGCCATTCTTCACATTATTAATAACAATAACAACAATTAAAAATAATAATAATAATAATAATAAATCAGAAGCAACACACTGAGGGCCAAAGTTGTTCACCTCAGGTGAAAATGGAATAGAGGTGGGACTGCTGACATGAGCACTATTTCCTAGGCAAGTTTGGTGTCCTGACAATAAGAAGGAAACACCTGGGGGCTAGGATGAAAGGAAACACCAGCCACAAATACACTGCCTCCTGACCTAGATAGGGCAGGAAGACTTCTGGCTCTTTCCTTATTCCTCCTTTCATTGGATAGAGGCACTTGTGATCTATCTGAATGTTGACTTCTTTGTGCTGGCTGGAAGCCTTGTCTGTGGAACTGGGTTCTGGTCCAAGAGTCCTTGAATGGACTCTCTGCCCTGACCACCTGGGGAAGAACAGTGCTCATGCTCAAACTTTGATCTTCTCAGAATGCAGGAATGTCACAGGGGCAAGTGGGATCAGGGGAACAAACCCCCGTCAAGCCAACAGAAGCCTGCCAAACACAGAGGTCTCAGTAAAGGAGGGCACTATGTCCTTAGTAATCACCATGTGTTAGCTGGTGGTGGATGCCGGGCACTCTGAGCCACAGCCACATGGTTCCTGACTCTGACCCCTGAATCCCATCTCCCCTTGCACAGAAGTGAGGATGGCTCCCTCCCAATAACACTTGCCCCTTTCCAAGACGTTTGCCTTCTGTTGCCGAGATAGGTCTCACAGGTAAGCCCGTGGAGAACCCACTATCCACGTTATCCTGGATTTAGGTGAATTTAGCAGGACTCCAAAATTAAAATCATAGAGAAATTCTTCCAGGCTTGTACTCTCAACCCCTGACAAGAAAGCCTGTTTAGAAAAAGATCAAGAGAATTGGAAGGGATACACTTCGGTCCAAATTTTTTGTCTCAGATGATAATGGAATAAAGCTGTGGATGAAGTGACTGGCACAAATCCCCTGAGAAGCTTGGTGTACTATGACTTTGGAAAACCCTTGGGCTATTGCGAAATGGAACATATCGCTATACCTGCGAATACTAAAGTAGCCTAAAAACCCTACAATTTACCTCAAACAGTATAGGAGGGCTTGGGGCACTTGACAGGTTTGCAGCTTTTCCTACTAGGGGATTAAAGCAGTATGATTTGGAGGGCAGAGTATCCATATGAGCTGGTGCCCAAGTCTGCAGGAATGGGTTTGATTTTTTAGGTTTTGAGTAGTTTCTTTCACATTCACTTGCTGTGGAAGTGGACTGGCCATGTGGCAACCTTTAGAGGCTCAGAAATCTGGATGTTCAGGCAGTCTATTGCAGAGGCACAGAGTACAGTAATAGTCACTGAACAATCATAAGACTTCAATGCCCCAAATTTTTAGGAGGGCAACATTGTTCCCTTGATATCAGTAAGTAGTTGTTAAGGGGGTAGAAAACAGCCTCTGTATATGCTCACTCAGATTTAATCAGCCCTATCCATGTGGCTTTTTTTTTTACTTCTGACTGTGGCCCTTATAGCTATATCCCCATTAGCATTTCCCACAGAACTGATTACAACTGTTTCCAAATATCACATGGCCCTACCCACAAGCAATCAGCTTGTGCTAAACACATTCGAGTCCCCAAATCCTCCTGTTCCCAAGGTAGATCGGGCAGACACCCCAGGGGCACCTGTTCTTCAAGTGATTCCAAATGTATGGGAATGTGGCATGACCTCACAATTAAAATTGGAGAAACATGCTGCCAGACTCTGGCACTGAATGTCTCCCAGTGAACACACAGTGAGGATAAGTGTAAGGGAATTGAAAAGGATACACTGAGGGCTCAAGTTCTTCATGTCAGATGAGAACAGAATGAATCTGTAGATAATGTTACTAGCACAATTCCCTGAGACAGTTTGGTGTCATGGAGGCAGAAAGACCTGTGGCCTAAAGAGAAGTGGAATATCCACTAACTATACTAGGGAGTTCTGTGGGCAAAAGTCATGTACCCAACTTCAATAAAGTCAGGAATGTGTCAAGCTCACACCAGCTTTCAAGCCCTCTCTATCTGTGGACATACATAGTTGTGACTCACAAGGTAGGATCTTGCTCCTGGCAGGTCTGCATATTCAGCTCTGATATTTTAGTCTTGAGTAGTTTTTTGCCCTCACCTGCTCAGTGAATGGACTTTACATGTATGAACTCTGAGTGTCTCAGGAGGTGGGGGGCTCAGACTTTCCTGAAAGGAGTGGAAAGAGAGCAGGGCAACGGTTCAATGCAAACAGAATTCTGACAAATACAGAGTTCTTACTGGCAGGAGGTCAACTTTCCTCTTCAATATCAGAAGTTAATTGCTATGTGATGACACACGGTGTGAGTGCAGGCTCCTCGGGAATTACTGGGTGCTCTCTGAGTGACAGTGCTGTAGCTCCTGAATTTGGCCCTATGCCCTTCCTTCAGAAAGGAGATCGGATCCTCCCCAACATCATCTGCCCCTGTGCACATGCAAACCTCTTCAGCTGAAGAGTTTCAAGTGCCCTGTGCCTCTTTTTTGCAAGGTAGAGCTTGCAGAAGAGATCCATGGACTCCTGTTGCCCAGTCTACCCCAAATTACTGAGAACTAGTCACAGCTCCATGATTAAAATCAGAAAATGTTCCCAGATTATGTCTGTGAATGTCCCCTAATTAAATCCTCATTAATGAAAGAGCAAGGGCATCTGAAGGGATGCACTGAGAGCTAAATGTCTTCATCTCTGATGAAAATGGAATAAAGTTTCACATGAAGTCACTTGAACTTTTGCCTAGGCAAGGTTGGTGTCATCACCAACACGAGTGGGCCAGATCTAAGGGGAACATCCTTTAGCTACACACTTGGGAGCCCTGTGTGCAAAAAGACTGTCACTATTTTCCATTTCTTTCCTTCAGTGATAGAATGGTGGTGATTTGAGGGCTCCTGTCTGGGTCGTGGCTCACACCCAAGTCTGTGGAAACAGGATCTGATCTTTTAGTTATTGAGTTATAGGGATTGCCTTAAATGCGTAGATTGCTTTGGGTAGTATAGACATTTTAACCATGTTTGCACTTCCAAAGCATGTGCATGCAATGTTTTCCCATTTCTTTGTGTCTTCTTCCGTTTCCTTCATAAGTTTTCAGAGTACGGATCTTATACCTCTTTGGTCAGGTTGATTTCTAAGTATCTTACAAAGGATCTTTGGTGCAATTGTCAATGGGATAGATTCATGGATTTCTTTTTCTGTGTGTGGGGGGAATGGGACAGATGGGTGATGAGTATTGAGGAGGGCACTTATTAAGATGAGTCTTGGGTGTTGTCTGTAAGTAAGGAATCACCGAATTCTAATCCTGAAATCAATATTACACTGTATGTTAACTAACAAGAATTAAATAAATATTTGGGAAAAAAACAGGAAAAAATGAGCAGATGATTTGATATTGCTATTTTTACACCTCCATTTTGACCCTGCTATCCTGACTCAGAAATTTTATCTTGGAGAACTTAGCTCACACACACAATTTTGTTTTGGTGCTGTGCTTAATAAACATTGAAATCAGAAATGTACAAACATAGAATGTCTGTGGATAAAGTATTTTTTAGGGAAAAATAATAAAAGATTTCAATTACTTGATCAATTTGAAAAAGTATAGCTCAACATATCAGTTCTAGTTTATCAGAATTTATTTAAAAATAAATGATATAATTAATGAAATTTTTTTCAGATCCAATTAATTTTTCTGTAAATGAATTGATGTTCCAGCCACACCATAATGCATGAAGTATAGATTCTGCTTTTTTTTTATTTTAAAAAAGGAAATCCTATACTGACATGTTAAAGCGGGCAGATCAATGATATGTGATCTCCCATGGTGGGCAAGCCATAATCAGTTATAGACTCCCACATCTGGGGCTCATTTATATGAAGAAGAAACGCATGTGTATTCTGTCTGTGCCACTGTTACTTTGACATCTACTGCATGTGCCCAAATCTCACAATTCATCAAAGCAAGAACTTTACCATTGGAGCACTGTGTTACTTTGGAAAGGACGTACATTCTTCCGAAGGACAGATCTCTGTATGCCTAGCAGCAGAGGCAGGTGTGGAAGTAGACTCTATGATTCTGAGATTTAGTGCTTCTGCCTGATGATATCTATGTCTTCTCTACTGGGAACAGGAGGTGGCAGTGGGGTGGGGTGGTTACTTAAGATCTACTTCTTGAGAAGAGCCGTTGCTGCATTACCATGCCTTATAAGCCTGGGAGCACACTCATGAACTGTTGGGAGAGTGATGTCCTAAGTACCTGGTGGTGGACACAAACCTGATTTTTCCTCAATGGCTCCAAACATTTGCCTGTTTTATGCAGGTTTTCAGGCCTGTCTAAAGTAAACTGGTATATTTAGTATACAGGTATGGCTGAACACTCGCAACCTGACACCCTATCCAGTATTAATGGAGCCTGACACCACACCCTCTGGAGAACTGTCTTTTATAATTATGTACCTAAGCTTTCATGGTATAGTGGGGTGACTGAAATGATCAAGAAACTAGGACTGGCCTAGATCATAGAAAGTGGGAAGAGTCCAGAGGATAAGGCTGGGCTCTGCCTTTTTTAGGCCATGGCTCAAATCTATCCAATCATGTGTGCTTTAGAAATGAGAGATTCTATTCTTCTGGAAGGAATCATACTCATTTGCTTTCCATTTTGGGTCATTTTACTATCCAAATCCCCACATGTGCATGGCACACACATACTGATAGATAGTATGTTCAAGAAAGAGCAGACACTGGGGAAGTGACAAGAGAGAAAGAAGAAAAAGGTTACTGAGAGCTCTGCCATGGGACAGCAGCATCCATTTTCTTAGCTTCAATGTCAAGGACCCAAATATGGTCAAGGATTTCCTAATATTCATAGGTTTTGCTGGACCCAGGGCCATCCTTGGTCCAGCCTCCAGAGGAAAGGACTAGGGTACTACAGTCCAATTCTGTGCGCACCTGAAATTATGATGAACTAGCTCTTCTTAGTTTAAACAATAGCTACAGAAGAAAAGACTTCAGTGTTCTTCTGTAGAGTGTTTTGTTTCTCCAGAATTCCATATAATCATAAAGGGTCAATTGGCCTTAGCTCTCCAATGACTCATTGTGTTCCAGTTTACTGGAGAAATGCTTTATACTTGCTGGAAGTTTTTGAGAGCCACGAGAGGCTTGGATACTTGGGTAGGTGAGGACTTGGGATAAGGAAGGACATGCCAGAGCACTGTAAAGTCTCAGGACAATACTGGTCATTGTTGGACCCCCAGGGTCTTCATTTGGAAATAGGGGTGTCATTGTCCTGTCTGATGTGAGAATGCCACATAAGTCAATAGTATACCCTGGGAATTGACAGACAAAGGGGAATGGCAGAAGCCTGAAATCCCTCGCACTACCTTGGAGCCTATAGTTCCAGAGATTTACCCAGGGATCTTAAAGGGCCACTGCCTTTATGGACGCCACAGAAAGGTGATTTTGTTTGCATGTCTTCATGCCTGTAGCTCCAGTGCTAGTGCTGGGCACCAGGGAACAGGCAGCTTCCTTTGTCAGTGGTGCCCACTGAGTTTTGCTGGAAGAACTGGGTCAGGGAAATGTCATGCAGAAGTTGTTCTGGATTTCACCTACCTCACATACACCAGGAATCTCCCATTACTACCAGTTATCTCCACAGAGTAAACTAGTCAAAATCTAGATCGAGGGCTCCATGGTTCATCTATTTATTCATTCAGTAACTTGTCTAAGCACTCACCTTTTGCTTAGGGATCTTGTGGGCCTAAGTGCAAGACTTACAACGAAAAACTGGTCCCTACATGCCAGGGCTTCACAGTCTGAAGGGGAGATGGACAATGGTATGAAAGACAAGACATGTGAAGAAAAGGCAAGAACTATAATAGTGAAAAGAATGAGTGTGCTGTGAGGACTGGCTGAGGTGTCACTGGAAGGTATGAGAGGCCTCAATGAGGTGACATTTGCTGGGGCCAGCATGACAAGAGGGAACCGCACTGCACATGTCTGCAGCGTGTCAGGGAGAAGATACTGCTGGTGCAGAGACTAGAAGAGAGAATTTAGTTTGTCCATTAAAAACATTAGAAAGGTGGAAAATATGGCTGTGTGTTCCTGGGAGGGGAGAGGCAGGAAAGAGCCAGAGCATAGACCAGATGCTGGGACCTAGTAGACTGTTAGTTACCCATTCCTCTCTGACAGCATTATTCAAATACCTTGACTCTTAAGGTTACAAATATTAAATGCTCACAGTTTTTGTGGAAGAGGAATCCAGAACAGCATAGCTGTGTGACATTGCCTCAAAGTCTATGAAGCCAGGGCTGTGGTCTAAAAGGAGACTCAAAAGGGTGATATTTTACTCCTAAGCTTACTCACATGGGCAATGTCAGAATTCAGTTTGAAATGAGAGACTATTTCAAACTTTTGACCTGAGAACTTGTATATTTCTCTCCTATATAGGGATCTCATATAGTAGCCCCTAACTTAAGTGCTTTATCCCCCATTTCCAGGAGTAGAGGAGAGACAGAGGGAGCAAATGAGGACAGATAGAAGAGGGAGAAGGGGAGGGAGGGAGGGAGAGAGAGAGAGAGAGAGAGAGAGAGAGGAGTAGAGAGACATAGAGAGAGATGGAACAAACACAGAACAAAGAAGAGAGTGACAGAATTTGTGTCATGAAATCTTGAAACTGACCTCCCATCACTCCAACTGTGTTCCACTGGTTAGAAGGCAGTCACTAACAGCTTAGTGGTTTCACAAGGAATGAAGTTTACTGACTGGACAAGGATCATTGTCTGCACTCCCCGGGGAAGTCCAGGAGAGTGTTTTCAGCTGGTTCACCCCAGAACTGAGAATAGCGGCTACATTTTGGAAACGGCTGTAAGTGATGAACAACCAACCTCACTCATCATTAGAAAAGTGAGCATAGGATAATGGGTGTGGTGTAATTTCTCACCCACCAAACCAGCAAAAATATTTCACCAAACCCCTGAAACTAGACCCCTTCTCGTGCAGTAGACATAAGGGCACTCATTTTTCAGTAGTGAGAGGGGCCTCAACTCTGTTACTGGAGGGTGATTTTGCCATGATTTCAGCTGCCATCACCTTGATTATGGTGGGGGGGGGTCTACTTCTAGAAACCAAAGACAGTGATTAGAAATTTGCACAAAGAATTCATGTAGGCATGTGTCTTCTCTGCTTCCCCACTAAGAGCCCTGAATGAAACACTTCCTCAGACAGAGAGGAATCCGTTCCTCTGGCATCAGGTCCATGATACAGCCATGTAAAATGATGGTGTCAGAGAGAATATCTTACTCTACTGTCAAAACCCTTTAATGGACCATTACCAAGTGAGTGGGCTGTTAGGATTTTTTTAAATTTAAATGTTAGTTTGTTAGCATGTTGGTTTCAGAAGTAGAATTCAGTGATTCGTCACATATAACACCCAGTGCTTATCACAAGTGCCCTTCTTAATACCCATCACCCATATAGCCCGTTTTTCACCCATCTCTATCCACCAACCCTCATTTTATTCTCTATCATTAAGAGTCTCCTTTTTTTTTCTTCTGCACCTTCCCATATGTAAAATTCTACATATAAGTGAAATGCTTTGATATTTGTCTTTTCAGATGGACTCATTTCACTTAGCATAATACATTCTAGTCCCATCCATGTAGTTACAAATGACAAGAATCCATACTTTTTAATGCCTTGGTAATATTCTCAAGATAAAAACTTTTTCACAGTGAAGGAAACAATCAACAAAACTCGAAGCAGCATACAGAATGGGAGAAGATATTTGTAAGCGACATATCTGATAAAGGGTTAGGATCCCAAATCTAGAAACAAATTATCAAAGTCAACACCCAAAAAAACCAAACAACCCAGTTATGAAATGGTTAGAAAAAATGAATAGACAATTTTCCAAAGAAGACTTCCAGATGGCTTACAGACACAAAAATGTGCTCAACATCACTTGGCATTAGAGAATGCAGAGCAAAACCATAATGAGATATCACCTCACAACTATTAGAATGGCTAAAATTAACAAGGTTGGTGATGATATGGAGAAAGGAGAACACTCTTGCACTGCAGGTTGGAATGCAAACTAGTGCAGTCACTCTGATATGGTTTCCTTTAAGGAAAAGGTTAGAGGGCACTCCTTGTTGTTCTCACTTCTGTTTACTATTTAGGACACTGACAGCAGGTGAAGATTATTCCCTATGATGAGTAGAGTAAAAAAGGTGAAAAACAGATATAAATGGATATTTAAATATATGGAGTAGGGTTCACTCAGTTAAAACGAAAACCAAACCAAACCAAAACCAAAACCAAAACCAAAAACAAAAGTTTACCCAACCAAATAACCAAATTCACATTGTGATTCCGCTCTGTGAAAATCATGCTCATATGTAGAAAAATTGCCTAGGCTGTGATTGTCTTTGAATGCCAGGATTTTTATTTTCTTCATTATCCTTATTTTATCTTTCCAAATAGCACAGCAAGTTACTGGTAAATGTAATCTGGTTTGCTTAAGCTGCTTACAGTTTAGATTTAGGAACCACAATATTGTGTGGGCCAGGGTTAGGCAAGGACACAGGATCTTGTCCTGCAACTCCATCTCGGTTGTGGAGATATTGTGGTGAAATGTCTGGTTTCCACACTGAGATATTCCCCATTGTCCACTGGGACAAACCCGTTCTTTTCTCAGACTTTGATGGTGGACCCACTTAGGGCCATAGCACTGGCTAGGGTTAGGGTTAGGACTCAGGAGGCATCAGGAGCTGAACCACCAGCAGCACAACGGTCTCCCAGGTGGGCTGGGTTAAGTGCACATGGTCTGATGTCAGACAGGCTTAGCGTTTGGATTCAAGAGCTACAGGATTGTGTGGGCCAGGGTTAGGCAAGATCTCAGGATCCCCTCCTGCAGCTCTATTCTGGCTATAGAAACATCATGGACATATTCTGATTTCCACACTGAGATATTCCCCATTGGCCAGTGGACCAAATCTTTTCTTTGCCCAAACCTCCATGGTGGGCCCCCATAAGACCAGAGCCTTGCCAAAAATTAGGATTCAGACCCAGGAGGTGCCAGGGCCTGAATGCCCAGAGGTGGTCCCCCCAGAAGTCCGAGTTGAGGGCACATGGTATGGCGCAGGTCAGGCTTAATCTTTGGGTTCAAGGATTGGCCATGTGTGTGGCAAAGCTTAAATTCGGCTACATGATCACCTGTGAGCAGTTCCTTCCCTGCTTTGGAAATTGCATGGTGATTTTCCAAATCCCACACTGAATATTCCTGCGATTATGGGTCCCAAAACCATTCTGCTCTCAGACCAAGGAATTATGCCCTCATGGGGAAAGAGCATTGTCTAGGCCTATGGTTAGGTCCCAGGAGTTTTCAGGTGCAGAACCATACCAGTCCTGTGATCTACGAGGAGGGAAGATTTGAGTGCAACTGTTAGTGTGCTGGACAGGTATAGGGTTTGGGTGCAGTGGACCACCCATTATGTGCTAAAAGCTTAGCACTTGGCCCCAGATCCCCTTCTGAAGCTCCTTTCAGGCTTTGGAAATCCCATGATCAACTCTAGCGTTCCTCACTGAATATTTCAGCACCCATCATGTGTCCCAAATAAGTTCCTTTCTCAGATGTAGGAGGTGGGCCCTCTTAGAAGCAGAGCCATAGCTAAGATTAAGGATGGCTCCCGGGAGGTGTCAACAGCGCAAACACCAACAGTGTGATAATTTGCCTGGAGGGCTGACTTGAGGGTGCATGGTTGGGTACATGTTGACCTTTGGATTTAAATACAGGAGCCAGAAGATTTGTGGACCAAAGTTAGGCAAGATCTCAGTATCCCTTCATGAAAATCCCTCCCTCCCTTGGAAGTGTCATGGTGACATTCTGGCTTTCACACTGACATATTCCCCATTGGTCATTGAACCCAAATCTGTTCTTTTTTCAGACATCCATGGTGGACCCCCTTAGGGCCAGAGTTTTGGCTAGGGTTATCGTAAGGTCCCGGGAGGCTCCAGGGGATGAAATCCCAGCAGGGCAGGGTTCTCCCCAGGGGCTGAGTTGAAGGCGCATGGTTGGGTGTAAGTCAGGCTTTGCCTTTGGTTTCAAGGGCAAGCATAGGGTGTGTGCCAAGCTTAGCTTTGGCCTCAGGAAACCCATTGGGAAGTTCCATCCCTGCTTTGGAAATGGCTTGGTGATTTTACAAGTTCCATGCTGAATAATCTTGCACTGGTTATGGGTACCAAATCCATTTGCTGTTCTCAGACCCACCAATTGATCCCTCATAGGGAAAGAGCCTTGGCTGGGGCCAGGGATAGGTCTCGGGAAATTTCAGGGACAGAACCTATGCAAGAACAAGAATCTCCCTGGGGGATGAGTTGAGTGCACCTATTAGGGTGAAGAAAAGGCATAGGATTTGGGTGCTGTGGACGGCCAATTGTGTGTTCCAGGCTTAGGTCTAGGCACCGAATCCCTTTTGAAGCTCCATTCAGGCCCTGGAAATCCCAAGGTCAACTTCAGTGTACCTCGCTCAATATTTCAGTGCCCATCATAAGTCTCAAGTCTATTCTTTTCTCAGACCTAGGAGGTGATCCCTGTTAGTAGCAGAGCCATGGCTAGGATTAGGGTTGGCTCCAAGGAAGTGCCTTGGGCACAATTACCAATAGTTCAGTGATCTCACTGGAGGCCTGAATGGAAGGCCCATGGTTGGGTGTGGGTCAGTGTTAGGGTTTGAAAACAGGAGCCAAAAGATTGGGTGCACCAGGACTAAGCAATGTATCATGATCCTCTCCAGTAGCTCCATGCCAACCATGAAAATGTCATGGTGAAATACTGGCTTCCATGCTGAGATATTCCCCGTTGGTCATTGGCCCAAATCCGTTCTTTTTTCAGACGTTCATGGTAGGCCCCCTTAGGGCCAGAGCCTTGCCTAGGTTTAAGGTCAAGTCCCAGGAAACTCCTGGCACTAAACCTCTAGCAGTGTGGTTGTCTCCCTGGGGGGCTGAGTGGAGGGTGCATGGTAGGTTGCATGTCAGGTTTCGACTTTGGATTTAAGGGCAAGACTAGAATATGGGCCAAGCTTAGCTTTGGCCTCATTTCCAGCCTTGTGCATCTCCATCACTGCTTTAGAAATGGCATGGTGGTATTCCAAATTGCATGTTGAATAACCTTGCCCTTGTTATGGGCCCCATATCCATTCTATTCCCAGACCTAGGGCCAGAGTCCTGAGTAGGGTTAGGGCCAGGTCCCAGGAGGTGCCAGCTGTGGAACTCCAAACAATGTTGTGGTCTCCCTGGAAGGCAAAGTTTAGGGTACATGGTAGTGAGCGGATCAGGCTTAGTATTTGTGTTCAAGGGCCAGCAAGTGTGTGGCCCAAGCTTAGGTTTAGCCATAGAGTCCCCCCTAGGCAGCTCCATCCCTGCTTTGGAAATGGCATGAAATATTCAAGTGCCATGCTGAATAATCCTGCACCATTATAGACCCCAAATTCTTTCTGTTCTCAGACCTAGGAATTGGGCCATCATAGGGAAAGGTCTTGGCTAGGGTTTGGGTTAGGTACCAAGAAGTTTAATGGGGGGAGAACTGACACCGTCCAGTAATTTACTTTGGGTGGCTGAGTGGAGGTTTCCTATTAGGGTGAGGGACAGGAATAAGATTTGGGTGCAGAGGAAGGCTGATTTTGTAGTCCAGTCATAGGTTTTGGCCCCAGATCCCCTTTGAAGTGCCCTCAAAATCCCGTGGTCAATTGCAGGGTCCCTTGCTAAATACTTCAGCACCCATCATGGGTCCTAAGGCTGTTCTTTTCTCAGACCTAGGAGGTGGGGCCCCTAGGCAGAACCTTGGCAAGGAAGTACAAGGAGCATAACCATCAACAGTGCCGTGATCTGCCTGGAGGTCTGAGTTTAGGGTGCAGGATCAGGTGTGGATTAGGTTTAGTGTTTGAATCAAGCACCAGAAGATTGTGTGGGCCAGAGTCAGGCAAGGTTTCAGGATCCCCTCCTACAGGTCCATCCCTGCCACGGAAATTTTATGGCAAAATGTCTAGATCCATACTGAAATATTCCTCGTTGGTCATTGAAACCAAATCAGTTACTTTTTTCAAAAGTCCATGGTGGATCCTGTCAGATCCAGAGGCTTGACTAGGGTTCTTGTCAGCAGGGCAGAGTTTTCAACTGGAGGCCGAGTCGAGGGCGCATGGTAGGGTGCAAGTCGGGCTTTGCCTTTGGTTTCAAGGGCCAGCCTGGGGGTGTGCCAAGCTTAGCTTTGACATAAGGAAATCCCTGTGAAGCTCCATCTCTGTTTTGGAAATGGCCAGGTTATTTTACAAGTGCCATGCTGAATAATGAAGGCATCTCAATCGTCCAGGTCAGCGAGGCAAGCTGGCTCTCTTTCATGTTATAAGCACAGCATCTAATCACAAAGCACTAAGGGACTAAAGGCCTTCTTTTCCTTTAGTAGAGCACAGCCTGATAGCTCTCACTGAGCATAGGACCAGAGTGGGAGTTTGAGGCCTAGAAGGAGTGCCAGCTGAGGGAGTGATGACTGCATGGCTCCTAAGCGTGAATGAATGTAGAGTGAGAAACACAGTAAGGGAGAGGGAATCACTACATCCATGACCAAAGTGCATTCAATATTTACACAATGGGAATGAGACCAATGTGGCATAGAGATGGGTTTCTTCCTGTCCTCTAGGCCCAGCAAGGAATCCATCTCCCTGCTGATACATCTGGCCCAGCCTCCAAGCAAATAGGTCTCTGGTGGACTGTTGCCAATGCTCTAGGGCTCTGGATATCCATGTGGTCCAGAAATCAAAGGCCAGGGCTCCTTTGGCTTGACAAGTTCAACAGTCACAAGGACTGATCCACATTGGACATCTCCAAGCTGGAGATAGAACTCTAAGACTGAATTCGTATGGACCCTGAGATGAACCTTCATGGATATAAACAATGTCATTAAACTTGATACACTAAGCCTGATTTTATAAGGTCCATGCAGAATAATCTTACACTGACTATGGGCACCAAAACCGTTCACTGTCTCATATTGTCTACACCAGCATTATCTTCTCCATGACACACTGCTGTCATGTGCAGTGTGGTTCCTTCTTGTCATTTTGGCCCCAGCAAATGTCACCTCAGGGAGGTCTCTCATACACTCCAACAACTCCCCAGTCTGTCCTCACATAACTCTCGTTCTCTTCACGAAGACAGTTCCTGCCCTATTTTTCACATGTCTTATCCTTCATACCTTTGTTCCTCTCCCCTCCAGACTGAGGACCTGGCAGGCAGTGACCACTTTGTCATTGTCTTACACTTGGGCCCACCATATGGCCAAGCATGAGGTGAGTGCTGGGAGCAGTTACCAAATGAATAAATGGAAGGACCTTGGGGCATTCTATCTCAATTTTGACCAGCTTCCTCTGTGGAGATAACTAGGAGTAATGGGACATTCCTGTTGTATCTGAGGCAGGATAAATGCAAAACAACCTCTGCATGACCTTTACCTGGTCTAGTTCCTTCCAGAAAAACTCAGTGGGCAACACTGACACAGGAGGCTGCCTGTTCCCTGGTGCCCAGCACTAGCACTGGAGCCACAGGCATGAAATCAGCAAACAGAATCAGCATCTTTCTGTGGCTGCCATGAAGGCGGTGGCCCTTTAAGGTCCTAGGGTAAAACTCAAGCCTGAGAAGCTCCAGGGCTGTGCCACTGATCTCAGGCTTCTGCCATTCCCCTTTCTTTTTCCATCTGCAATGTATACGCTTTTCTCCTGAGGCATCCTCATGTCTGCCAGGACAATGACCCCTCCATTTCCAAATGAAAACCCTGGGGGTCCGACAAGGACTGGGATTGTGTTGGACTCTAGATTCAGTGTACAGTGCTCTGATATGTCCTTCCCTATCCCAAGTATTGACCAACCCAAGACTCCAAGCCTCTTTAGGCTCTCCAAGGCTTCAGGCATGTAGAAAGCCTTTCTCTAGTAAATCAGAACACAGTTAGTCATTGATGAAAAGCCAAGGCCAATTGACACATTATGCTTATATGGAACTATGGAGAAACACAGCACTGTACAGGAAAACACTGAAGCCTTTTCTTCTGTAGCTATTCTCTAACCTAAAGGGAGTTAGTGCATCATAATTCCAGGTGCCCACAGAGTACCCTAGTCCTTTCTTCCAGAATCTGGGCCAAGGATGGCCATGGGTCCAGCAGAAACCTATCAATTTCAGGTATTCCTTGCCCATATTTGGGCCTTTGACATTGAAGCTAAGAAAATGGATGCTGCTGCCCGATGGCAGAGATCTCGCTAATACATTTCTTCATTCTCTCTTGTCGCATTGCCAGTATCTACTCTTTCTTGAACGCACCATCAGTATGTGTGTGCCAGTGCAAAATGACCCCACATGTAGAGGAAGTGGGCATGATTCCTCTTAGAATATTAGCCTCTCTCAATTCTAAAGCAAACATGATAGGAGGGATATGAGCTATGATCTAAAAAGGCCGAGCCCGGCCTTATCCTCTGGACTCTTCCCACCTCCTGTAATCTGGGCCAGTCCTAGTCTCTTGATCATATCAGTCACCCCACTGTGCAATGAGAGCTTGGATATAAAACTACAAAAGCCAAGATGTGATGTCGGGCTCCATCAACCCTGGATAGGGTGACAAGTGGGGATTTTTCAACCACGCCTGTGTACTAAGTATACCAGTTTACATTAAACAGACCTAAAAACCTGCATAAAACAGGCAAATGTTTGGAGCCAATGAGGAAAAACCAGGTGTGTGTCCACCATGCAGGACATCACTCTCCTAAAAGTCCAAGAGTGTGCTCCATGCCTTATGAGGCATGGTAATGCAGCAAAGGCTCTACACAAGAAGTAGATCTTAAGTAACCACCGCACCCCACTGCCACCTCCTGTTCCCAGTAGAGAAGACATAGATATCATCAGGCAGAAGCACTAAATCTCAGAATCATAGAGTCTACTTCCACACCTGCCTCTGCTGCTAGGCATACAGAGATCTGTCCTTCGGAAGAATGTACATCCTTTCCAAAGTCACACAGTGCTCCAATGGTAATGTTCTTGCTTTGGTGAAGGATGAGATTTGGGCACATGCAGTAGATGTCAAAGTAACAGTGGCACATACAGAATACACCTATGTTTCTTCTTCATATAAGTGAACCCCAGATGTGGGAGTCTATAACTGATTATGGCTTGCCCACCATGGGAGGTCACATATCATTGATCTGCCTGTTCTAACATGTCAGTATAGGATTTCCTTTTTTAAAATTAAAAAAAAGCAGAATCTATACTTCATGCATTATGGTGTGGCTGGAACATCAATTCATTTACAGAAAAATTAATTGGTCCTGAAAACATTAATTATAAAATAAATTCAGATAAATTAGAACTGGTATATTGAGCTATACTGTTTGAAATTGATCAAGGAATTTTAATGTTTTATCATTTTTCCCTGGAAACTATCCAAAGACATCCTATGTTCATATAGTTCCAATTTTAGGGTTTATTAAGCACAGCACCAAAACAAAATCGCTTGTGTATGTGAGCTAAATTTTCCAAGAAAAAATGTCTGAATCAAGATAGTAAGGTCAAAATGGAGGGGTAAAAATAGCAAATCAAATTATCTGCTCATTTTAGCCCCCATTTTTAAGAAAAATTTTTATTTAATTCTCGGTAGTTAACATACAGTGCAATATTTGTTGCAGGATTAGAATTCAGTGACTCATCCCTTACAGACAACACCCAGTGTTCATCATAACAAGTGCACAACTCAATACCCATCACCCACTTGTCACATCCCCCCACCCACCCAGAAAAATGGGAATCGATCCCATTGACAATTGCACCAAAGATACTTTGTAAGATGCTTAGAGATAAACTTGACCAAAGTGGTATAAGATATGTACTCCGAAAACATATGAAGGAAATGGAAGAGAATACAAAGCAATGAGAAAACATTCCATGCGCATGGTTTGGAAGTACAACCATTGTTAAAATGTCTATACTACCCAAAAGAATCTACACAGTTAATGCAATCCCATCAAAATACCACCAGCATGTTACAGAATCACAGAAAACCCTGAAAAGCCAACGTAATCCTGAAAAATAACAGCAAATCTGGAGGCATCATTGTCAAACATATTCCAAAGAGCACTGGAATAGAAAAGAAAAACAAAAACAAAAGCCTATGATTTATTGTTATATGTATTATTACCGACCCACTTACTGTTGGAGACCAGAAGACATTGGCCCTGGTGACATCACCTAACAAGAAGACTCAGGTCCATAAGGCAGTGCCCTAAGCCAGGGTCCTCATCAGTGGATGGAGGTGCCTTGAAACAAACGCCAGGATGTAATAAGACAAGAACATAATTATGGCTGGTTTGACTCTGAAGGAGGGCTGGTTAGCCAGAGACGGGTAAAATTCCTCAGGAGAAGAACAACCTAAGACAGACACAGCCACAGTAAGAGTCACCACGACACCTGGCTATAAGGGTCACTGGGCCTCCATGTTGATTTGTGATTCATCCTAATTTCCTCCTGAAGAAGACGGGACATAGAAAAATAGGAGTGGCTCCACAGCTCCCTCCCCTATTAAACCAGCATATGCTGCCATACTTTATTAATAGTAAAATAGTGTTGAGAATCATGGAAATAAAATCTCTAAGAAATCATTAGAGTTTAGAATGTAACTTGATCTATTTAGACTGATGCCAGACACTCAGGAATGTGATTATTGCTGTGAGTCTCAAAACAGGATTGTAATAGGAAATAGAAGTTTGAATAATGATGTTTTTCATGTAATCTTTCAACTGTAACCGACAATCTATGAATAAAACCTTTGTACTTTGTACTTGCTCTTTCAACCTATACCAGTTTTTAGAATATACCCATTTGTTATACCTTGCTTACATGTGACCTGTTTTTAACCTTTCAACCGGAATTGTTTTTGAGCATTTCTGTTGTACATCACGGGAATAATCAAGGGGGGCTGAGATCATTTTGTTAATAATTATGAAATATACATCTGTATTGCTTCTAAAACTATATAAAAACCCAGAAAGAAAAATAAACTTTGAGCAGTCTGGATAAGAGACTGTCTTCAGAGCAGTCCAGATGAAAGGCTGTCTCCGTGTCATTTGTTATGTCTTTGTCTTGTCTTTGTGTCTCAGCCCTTACATAGGGAGCCCTGGACCAGTCCTGATACAAGGCTGACTCCAAGAGACTGACTTCGCATCATCTCTCGCACCTAGACCAACCCTCACGCAGGTGAAACCCTGGACCAGCTGGAAGCCCTGAAGTAGGAGCTGGCCTCCTCTCAGGGCAGACCCCAGCAACTTACCAGAAGTATGCTTGTTTTCATTTTGTCTTCATGCTTATAGTTCATCAGTGATATCATAATATCAACTGTTTGCCACTCAAATATTTAGAATAAATTAATAACAAAATGATAGCATAATGTGATATCATGAAGTTTCAATGTGTTTTTCCAACATTTTCTAATCAGAAGTGTTTCAAAATGTTCAAACTCACCATTCCCAGGTGACAGTAGAATCTGACAAAATCCAGCAGCCACAAATGACAGAGTGCCTTTCATGTGAATTTAGATATTTCTATACTTGTGTTTGATATAAGTTACCTTTTTAGAGATCACACAGATCTACTCAAAGCTCAACCTCTGGAAGGCTTCCCACTTTAGACACATATGTTATATTCATGTCTATATACCTGAAGACATAAAAAAAGGATGTGTCCTTGTGTGTTCAATGCAATATGAAGAAAGGTATCACACTGAAGAGCAATCAGGTTAGATGCTGAATAGAATAGAGGCTCTAAAATCCAAATTCACTTCAATTCAGGTGGTGCTGGAAAGAGCCCACCTCACTTCAGGAGGAAGAAGAGACTAAGATCAGGGTCAGAGTCAGGAGTGACTGGTCTGTCCTCAAACTGTGACAAGAAACTCTAGGCAAGCTCTGACTCTGGTGGTGTACTACCACACAGTAATTAGGTTTTAATGTTGGGGAAGAAAGTTGTTTCTTATGATACTGAGAACTCAGTGCTTGACAGGATTATATAGGCCCATATGGTCACTCCCAGCTCTCTACACAGCTCCTCGAATGTCTAAACTTCCTTCATTCTGAGATACTAATGGCTCGTCCCTGAAAAGTCCATATGTTGAAGAGGTAAGGCTAGAAAAAAGTCAACTCAATAATTAAAAGACCAGAGCCCATTTCCACAGACTTAGGTGGGAGCCAGGAGCCAGGAAGAAGCCCCCAAATCACAACCATTCTATCACTGAAGGAAAGGAATGGAAAAGAGTGACAGTCCTATGCACACAGGGCTCCTAACTGGGTAACTAAAGGAATTTCCCCTTAGATTGGCCTACTCATGTTGGTGATGACATCAACTTGCCTAGGAAAAAGTTCAGGTGACTTCATGTGAAGATTTCTACCATTTTTATCAGAGATGAAGACATTTGGTCCTCAGTGCATCCTTTCAGATGCCCTTACTCTTTCATTAATAGGATTTCATTAGAGGACATCCAGAGACATCATCTGGGGGCATTTTCTGGTTTTAAACATTGAGTTGTGACTAGTTACTAGTAACCTGGGATAGGCTGGGCATCAGGAGTCCATGGAACTCTACTGCAAGACCTATCTTGGCCAAAGGAGGCACAGGGAATTTGAAACTGTTCATCGGAAAAGGTTTGCATGTGCACAAGGGCAATGATTTTGGGAAGGATCCGAAGGACCTAGGGTCAAATTTAGGAGCTACAGGACACTCAGACAGCACCCAGTAATTCCCGGGGACCCTGCACTCAAACCGTGTGTTATCACATAGCACTTAGTTTCTTAGTCTTTGAGAGTCTCTTATGTTTTATCTCCCTCCCTCTCTGTGTCTTTTTTTTCTTTCCCCTCTTCCCCTCCCCCTGGTTTTTGCTTAGTCTCACAAAGACCACCTATTCGTGGAAACATATGGTATCTGTCTTTTTCTGACTGACTTATTTCACTTAACATAATATCCTCCAGTTCCATCCATCTGGCTACACATGGCCAGATTTCATTTTTTCTCATTGCCACGTAGTAGTCCATTGTATATAAGTACCATAACTTCTTTATCCATTCGTCAGTTGATGGGCACTTGGTCTCTTTCCATGATTTGGCTATTGTCGAAAGTGCTGCTATGAACATTGGGGTACACGTGCTCCTATGCATCAGCATTCCTGTGTCTCTTGGGTAGATTCCTAGCAGGGCTATTGCTGGATCATAGGGTAGCTCTATTTTCATTTTTTTGAGGAACCTCCACACCGTTTTCCAGAGTGGCTGCACCAGTTTGCATTCCCACCAACAGTGTAGGAGAGTGCCTGCTTCTCCACATCCTCGCCAGCATCTATAGTTTCCTGATTTGTTCATTTTAGCCACTCTGACTGGTGTGAG
The DNA here is from genome assembly GCA_030068075.1 of Paguma larvata. NCBI lineage: Eukaryota > Metazoa > Chordata > Mammalia > Carnivora > Viverridae > Paguma > Paguma larvata. The sequence goes on along the minus strand of CM057830.1, from coordinate 48,249,697 downwards.
GTGGTATCTCATTGTGGTTTTGATTTGTATTTCCCTGATGCTGAGTGACATTGAGCATCGTTTCATGTGTCTGTTGGCCATCTGAATGTCCTCTTTGGAGAAGTGTCTATTCATATCTTCCGCCCATTTCTTCACTGGGTTGTTTGTTTTTCGGGTGTGGAGTTTGGTAAGTTCTTTATAAATTTTAGGTATTAGTCCTTTATCCGATATGTCATTTGCAATGATCTTTTCCCATTCCGTTAGTTGCCTATTCGTTTTGTTGGTTGTTTCTTTTGCTGTGCAGAAGCTTTTTATCTTGATGAGGGCCCAATAGTTCATCTTTGCTTTTAATTCCCTTCCCTTTGGAGACGTGTCGAGTAAGAAATTGGTGCGTCTTAGGTCAAAGAGGCTTTTTCCTGTTTTCTCCTCTAGGATTTTGATGGTTTCTTGTCTCACATTCAGATCTTTTATCCATTTAGAATTTATTTTTGTGAGTGGTGTAAGAAAGGGTTCTAGTTTCATTTTTTGCATGTTGCTGTCCAATTCTCCCAGTACCATTTGTTAAAGAGGCTGTCTTTTTTCCATTGGATACATTTTCCCGTTTTGTCAAAGATTAGTTGGCCATATACGTGCGGGTCCATTTCTGAGTTTTCTACTCTATTCCATTGGTCTATGTGTCTGTTTTTGTGCCAATACCATACAGTCTTGATGACCACCGCTTTGTAGTAGAGGTTAAAGTCTGGGATTGTGATGCCTCCCGCCTTGGTTTTATTCTTCAATATTATTTTGGCTATTCGAGGTCTTTTGTGGTTCCATACAAATTTTAGGATTGTTTGCTCTAGTTTTGAGAAGAATGCTGGTGCAATTTTGATTGGGATTGCATTGAATGTGTAGATTGCTTTGGGTAGTATTGCCATTTTGACGATATTTATTCTTCCAATCCATGAGCATGGGATGTTTTTCCATTTCCTTGTGTCTTCCTCAATTTCCTTCATAAGTTTTTTATAGTTTTCAGTGTAGAGATATTTCACCTCTTTGGTTAGGTTTATTCCTAAGTATTTTATGGTTTTTGGTTCAATTGTGAAAGGGATTAGCTTCTTTATTTCTCTTTCTGCTGCTTCATTGTTGGTGTATAGAAATGCCACCGATTTCTGTACATTGATTTTGTATCCTGCAACTTTGCTGAAATCATGAATCAGCTCTAGTAGGCTTTTGGTGGATTCCGTCGGGTTTTCCATGTAAACTATCATGTCATCTGCAAAAAGTGAAAGTTTGACTTCCTCCTTGCCAATCTTGATGCCTTTTATTTTGTTTTGTTGTCTGATTGCTAATGCTAAGACTTCCAGCACTATGTTAAATAGCACTGGCGAGAGTGGACACCCCTGTGGTGTTCCTGATCTCAGGGGGAAGGCTCTCAATTTTTCCCCATTGAGGATGATATTAGCTGTGGGCTTTTCATATATGGCTTTTATGATGTTTAAGTAAGTTCCTTCTATCCCGACTTTCTCGAGAGTTTTTATTAAGAAAGAATGCTGTATTTTGTCAAATGCTTTTTCTGCATCTATTGACAGGATCATATGGTTCTTATCTTTTCTTTTGTTGATGTGATGTATCACGTTGATTGATTTGTGAATATTGAACCAGCCCTGCAACCCAGGGATGAATCCTACTTGATCATGGTGGATAATTCTCTTTATACGCTGTTGGATTCGATTTGCTAGTATCTTGTTGAGAATTTTTGCATCCATATTCATCAGGGATATTGGCCTGTAATTTTCTTTCTTTGCTGGGTCTCTATCTGGTTTGGGAATCAAAGTGATGCTGGCTTCATAGAATGAGTCCAGGCGTTTTCCTTCCGTTTCAATTTTTTGGAACAGCTTGAGGAGGATAGGAATTAACTCTGTTTTAAATGTCTGGTAAAATTCCGCAGGAAAGCCATCTGGTCCAGGGCTTTTATTTGCTGGGAGGTTTTTAATAACTGATTCTATTTCACTAGTTATGGGTCTGTTCAAATTGTCTATTTCTTCCCGTTTGAGTTTTGGTAGCGTGTGGCTATTTAGGAAGCTGTCCATTTCTTCCAGATTGCCAAGTTTGGTGGCATATAATTTTTTATAGTATTCTCTGATGATTGCTTGTATCTTTGAGGGATTGGTTGTAATTTCTCCCTTTTCATTCACAATTTTATCTATTTGAGTTCTCTCTCTTTTCTTTTGGAGAAGCCTGGCTAGAGGTTTGTCTATTTTGTTTATTTTTTCAAAGAACCAACTTTTGGTTTCATTGATCTGTTCCACTACCTTTTCTGTCTCCATATGGTTAATTTGTGCTCTGATCTTTGTGATTTCTCTCTTTCTGCTTGGCTTGGGTTGTTTTAGTTGATCTGCTTCTAGTTCCTTTAGGCGTGTTGTTAATATTTGTGTTATTGATTTTTCTTGTTTCTTGAGATGGGCCTGGATTGCAATATATGTCCCTCTCAGGACTGCCTTTGCTGCGTCCCAGAGCGTTTGGATTGTTGTATTTTCATTTTCATTTGTTTCCATGTATTTTTTAATTTCTTCTCTGATGGCTTGGTTGACCCAGTCATCTTTTAGTAGGTTATTTCTTAGCCGCCATGTTCTTGGATATTTTCCAGGCTTTCTCCTGTGGTTGATTTCAAGTTTCAAAGCATTGTGGTCTGACAGTGTACATGGTATGATCTCAATTCTTTTATATTTATTCAGAGCTTCCCTGTGCCCCAGAATGTGGTCTATCTTGGAAAATGTACCGTGTGCAGTTGAGAAGAACGTAAATTCCTTTGCTTCTGGATGAAGGACCCTAAAGATGTCTGTGAGGACCATCTGTCCTAATGTGTCATTCAGGGCTATTGTTTCTGCAGAGATTTTCTGTTTTGTGGATCTATCCAATGCTGAGAGTGGAGTGTTGAGATCCCCTACTATTAGGACATTTTTATCGATGAGGTTGCTAGTGTTTGTAATTAGTTGTTTTACAAATTTGGGTGCCCCCGAATTCGGTGCGTAGATATTTACAATTGTTAGCTCTTCCTGCTGGATGGTCCCTGAGACTATTATATAATGTCCTTCTTCATCTCTTATTACATCGTTCATTTTAAAGTCTAATTTGTCTGATATAAGTGTGGCTACTCCGGCTTTCTTCTGACTTCCAGTAGCATGGTAGATAGTTCTCCATCCCCTCACTTTCAATCTGAAGGTATCTTCAGGTTTAAGATGAGTTTCTTGAAGACTGCAAATAGATGGGTCTTGTTTTTTTAATCCATTCTGTTATCCTGTGTCTTTTGATTGGCGCATTTAGTCCATTTACATTCAGTGTTAATATTGAAAAATATGGACTTACAGTCACTGTATTATCTGTAAGTTTCATGTTTGTAAGTCTGTCCGTGGCAGTTTGTGTTCTTTGCAACCTTGTCTTCATAGAATGCCCCTCAGGATCTCTTGCAGTGCCGGCTTATTTGTGATAAATTCTTTCAGTTTTTGTTTGTTGGGAAAAACCTTGATCTCTCCTTCTATTCTGAATGACAGGCTAGCAGTATACAGAATTCTTGGTTGCATGTCCTTCTTGCTCATCACATTGAAGATATCCTGCCATTCTTTCTGGCTTGCCAAGTTTCTGTAGATAAGTCTGCTACTACTCTTATAGGTCTCCCTTTGTATGTTAGGGTTTTTTTGTCCCTAGATGCTTTCAGGATTCTCTCCCTATCTTTGTATTTTGCCATCTTCACTGTGATGTGCTGTGCAGAAGGTCTATTCAAGTTACGTCTGAGGGGAGTTCTCTGTGCCTCTTGGATTTCCATGCATGTTTCCTTCCTCATGTTGAGGAAGTTCTCAGCAATGATTTGTTCAAGAACCCCTTCGACTCCTTTCTCTCTCTCTTCTTCCTCTGGGTCTCCTATGATACGGATATTGTTTCTTTTGAGTGCATCGCTCAGCTCTCGAATTCTCCTTTCCTGTTCCTGGATCAGCTTCTCTCTCTTTTTATCTGCTTCCTCTTTTTCAATGATTTTGTCTTCTAATGCACTAACTCTTTCCTCTACCTCTTCAATCCGTGCTCTGGCTGCTTCCAGTTTCCCCTGTATTTCTTCCAATGTCTTCTTTAATTCTTCCTGTCCGTTTTTAAGGTCTGTGAACTCTGCCGCGTGGGACCTCTTGCATTCATCTAAGCTTTTTTCAAGCCCAGCGATTAGTTTTATGATTATCATCCTATATTCAAGTTCTGTTATGTTGCTTATATCTGTTTTCATTAATTCTTGAGCTGTCGCTGCTTCTTGTAGATTCTTTTGAGGAGAATTCTTCCGTCTCGTCATTTTGGCTGGATGTGTTATGGGTTGTTTCTTGAAGTTGCCCTGGAAAGGAAAACTGACAGACACACAGAACACAGAAATACTCAAACGTACCGACAAATGGTCCAGACAAGCAGTTCACAACAGAAAAAAATAACAAGTGACTCTCTGAGGGCAATGTCCTGAAGTAACAGCTACACGTTAAGGACAGGGTATGTAGTGTGCTGGTGGCAGAGCATATATAGACAGAATAATGACTGGTGCAGGGAGAAGAAGGAAATGGACTTTTCCCAGGTAGAGCGACTAAAGGGTTTAATCCAGACTGATAGAAATCAGAATAAGGACAGGTGGGAGGGAAAAGGAATAAAGATCGATGTCATCTAGATGAACTTATACGGCCTGGTTATTCCAGAAAAAGGGCTAGGGAAGTAAAGAAGAGGTTGTAGGACATGTCCTCAAAGAGTGGGTTAAAAAAAAAAACAAAAAACAAAAAAAAATGATTAAGCCAGTCAGTACCCTGGATGACCAGCTCAGGGATGGGGTTCGGTAGAAATGAGAAAGGGAGGGATAAATTTTAAAAGAAGAAATGAGTGACGTTACTCCAGGCAGCAATCTCCACTTGGATCAGTCTCTCCTGCTGATAGTTTGGGAGGGGCGTGGTTTAGTGTAGGCGGGTCTGGCCTCCACTGCTGCAGGGATGGCTTCTGTGGTGAATTCCTGGCTTGTGAGACAACAATGGCGTCTCTCCAGACCCGCGCCACCAGTCCTGGAGGCTTTATTCGCCCCTTTATTTCTGTTCTCTCTCCACCGCCAGCGCCGGCCTAGTGTGGTTTACTGGAGCCGCCACCTGGGGCTGCCTGGGTCCCTGCTGCCAGTCCCGGCGGTGGCGGCGGTGGCGGCGTGCGTGCCCCGAGGCGCTGGGCGAGGGTGGCGTGATGAGGCGGCCGTCTGCCACCCCCGATTTTGTTATAATTGTGCCGGGGTTAGAGGTGATCGGCTGGTAGCGCCGCCTGCGTCCCCGCTGCCAGTCCCCCCGGCGCGCGCGTTCCAGTGGCTCAGGAAGGGGTTGGTGCGGTCCCAGCAGCGCGCGGGGATTGCTGCTGTTTGCTACCGAACTTCTCTTCAAAAGCCCTGCATTTAGGGGCTGGATGGTAGCGGTCTCACCCGCTCTGGCCCTCTCGTTCAGATGTTGTTCAATCGGCACTTTCCCAGCTATCTCCGAAGACGCTCACCCTCCCCTCAGCTCAACTTCCCGAGTTCGAGTTCGTTTTATCCGACCCAGATTAAACTCACAGTTTAGTTGGGCCGTGTCTGTTTTTGCCTACGTTTCTTGTCAGCTGTAGCACCTTTTCCCCCCGATTTTTGGAGTTGAGAGAGACAATGGTTTCAGTCGTCCCCCTTTAAAGGGCAAGCGAAATACTGGAGCCCCCTACTCCTCCGCCATGTTGCCCAGAGCTCAGCATTTAATTTCTGATCTCAAAAAGTAAAGGCTGACCTCTGCCTGTATGAACTCTCTGTTTGGCAGGATTCTGTTGGCATGGACCATTGCACTGCTCTATGTCCACCTCTTTCAGGAAAGCCTGAGCCCCCTACCTCCTCATACACTCAGAGTTCATGCATGTAAAGTCCATTCACCGAGCAAGTGAAGGCACAAAACAACTCAACGACTGAAATACCAGGGCCTTAATCTACAGCTTTGCCAGGAGCAAGATCCTACCTTGTGAGTCACAACTGTGTCTTTCCAGAAATAGGCAGAACTTGGAAGCTAGTGAGGGCTTGACACATTCCAGACCGTATTGAAGTTGTGGTGCATGACTTTTGACTACAGAACTCCCTGGTACAGGTAGTGGATGTTCCACTTCTCTTCAGGATACAGGTCTTTATGCCTCCTTGTACACCAAACTTTCTCAGGGAATTGTGCTACTAATATTATCTACAGCTTCATTCTGTTCTCCTTTGACATGAAGAACTTGAGCTCTCAGTGTATCCTTTTCAATTCCCTTACACTTATCCTCACCGTGTGTTCACTGGGAGACATTCAGTGCCAGTCTGGCAGCATTTTTCTCCAAGTTCATTTGTGGCATCGTGCCGAGTTCCCCTAAGTTTGAAATAGCTTTAGGAACAGGTGCCCCTGGGGTATCTGCCCGATCTACCTTGGGAACAGGAGGTATTGGGACTTGAGTGTGTTAAGTAAGCACGAGAGGATTGCTTGTGGATAGGGGCAGGTGACATTCAGAGACAGTTAGCCTCACTTTGGTGGTAAAAACTGATGGAGATAGGGTCCTCAGGGCCACAGTCAGAAGAAAAAAAAATCACAGATTGGGTTGATTAAGTCCCAGAGAACCTGCATGAAGATTGTTTTCTACCCCCACAACAACTAATTTCTGATATCAAGGGGAAAATGTTGCCCTCCTAATAAAGTGGGGCACTGAAGTCTCCTGTTGGTGCAGTGATTATTACTGTGCTCTGTACTCCTGGCATAGACTGACTGAACATCCTGCTTTCTGAGACTCTAATGGTTCCTGCATGCCCAGTCCATTTCCCCAGCAGATGAACATGAAATAAACTACTAAAAAACTAAAAACACAGAACCTGGTCCCACAGACATGGTCGTCAGCCCATATTGCAACTCTGCCCTCCAAATCCTACTGCTTTTTCCTGCTGACAGGAAAAGCTGCAAAGCTGACAAGTGCCCAAACCCTCCTACACTGGGGTTTTGATGCTTCTTTAGGATTCCCAGGTGTAGGTAAACTATGTTCCATTTCTCTATAGCCCATTGGTCTTCCATAGTCTTAGGACATGAAGCTTCCCTGGGAATTGTGCCAGTCACTTCATTCCCAGCTTTATTCCATTATCACCTGAGAGGAAGAATTGGACCAAAGATCATCATTTCCCATTCCCTTGATCTTTTACTAACCAGGCTTTCCTGTGAGGGACTGAGAGTCCGAATCTGGAAGTATTTCTCTCCAAGTTTAATTGTGGAGTCCTGCTAAGTTTCTCTAAATCTAGGATCACTTGAGCAAAGGGTTCTCCATGGGCTTACCTGTGAGACCTATCTCGGCAACAGAAGGCAAAACGTCTTGGAAAGGGGCAAGTGTTATTGGGAGGGAGCCATCCTCACTTCTGTGCAAGGGGAGATGGGATTCAGGGGTCAGAGTCAGGAACCACGTGGCTGTGGCTCAGAGTGCCCGGCATCCACCACCAGCTAACACATGGTGATTACTAAGGACATAGTGCCCTCCTTTACTGAGACCTCTGTGTTTGGCAGGCTTCTGTTGGCTTGACGGGGGTTTGTTCCCCTGATCCCACTTGCCGCTGTGACGTTCCTGCATTCTGAGAAGATCAAAGTTTGAGCATGAGCACTGTTCTTCCCCAGGTGGTCAGGGCAGAGAGTTCATTCAAGGACTCTGGGACCAGAACCCAGTTCCACAGACATGGCTTCCAGCCAGCACAAAGAAGTCAACATTCAGATAGATCACAAGTGCCTCTACCCAATGAACAGAGGAGTAAGGAAAGAGCCAGAAGTCTTCCTGCCCTATCTAGGTCAGGAGGCAGTGTATTTGTGGCTGGTGTTTCCTTTCATCCCAGCCCCCCAGGTGTTTCCTTCTTATTGTCAGGATACCAAGCTTGCCTAGGAAATAGTGCTCATGTCAGCAGTCCCACCTCCATTCCATTTTCACCTGAGGTGAACAACTTTGGCCCTCAGTGTGTTGCTTCTGATTTATTATTGTCATTATTATTTTTTTATTTTTATTATTAACATTAAGACGGTCTGTTTTTATACCATGGGCTTGGGCAAGGTAAAGTCTGTTGGCAAGTTTACAAGGAGACTTCATAAGCTAAGGACTCACAGATTACTGGAGGCCTAGTTATTGTCAACTAAAGTTGTTTTTCACACTAGCAAAACATTTATATAAAGACAGTTGGAGTTTCTGGAGTAACATTTTACTCTGCCAGCCTCAAGTATTTGTCAATGGGCTGCAGGTGAAAGGAAATTAAATTTTTTTAAAGGTTGATTTATTTTTTGAGGGAGAGGAAAGAGAGGAAGACAGAAAGAGAGAAAGAGACAGAGAGTGAGAGAGAGAGGGAGGGAGGGAGGGAGAGCGAGAAAGAGAATATACACTTGGAGAGGTGCAGAGAGAGAGGGAGACAAAATCTGAAGAAGGCTCCAGACTCTGAGCCATTCGCAGCCTCTGTGGGGCTGGAACACAGGAACTGTGAGATCATGAGCTGAGTTAAAGTCGGAGGCTTAAGGGACTCAGCCACCCACGCACCCCAGGAAATTCCTTTTTATCTGTCATTTCCTTCTTGCCTTTGTTCCTCACATCACTGATGTTGGGCTCCAGGAAACTGAGTCTCTGGGTTTCTGGAGCTTAGGTTCCTGCTTCTTTCTTGTAATTTATAAGATACTTGTAAATCTATGGTGGCTCTATTAGTTTTATCATTTGTTTTCTGTCCTTTCCTTTGCCCTGTGCAGCCAGGAGTGCCTGAGGAATGTCACACATATCCCACATGGGGTGGTCAGGTAATACTAGGTCGTGTTTGGCCCTCAAATTTCCTTCTGGTTCCTCATCAAACATGTGAATAGTTCCCATTTAACCAGTCCATGTGTGTTTGTTCCTTCAGAAAACAGCAAGTTGGCAGGAGATTGTGCTGTTCTCTTTAGTCCAAGAATTATCCCATTCTCATGTGAAATGAAGATCTTTGGGTTTCTGTGTATCCATTACCATGCGCTAGCTCTTTTTTGAAGTAAGTCCCCACTGTGGGGAATTCAAGGCCTGACCTAGGAGCAATGTCCCCTCATTACAATTGGGGAGCCTGGCCAAGTCATCTTGACTCTGGAATGTGTTGGGCAAAAAGACCTTTGGGAATTGCCTTTTAGAGATATTTTGGTAAGGAAAAGACATAGGGCACTGGAAAATGCAGAGAAAATGTTGGTGTATAGGCAAAGCCAAAGAATTGGGAGGAATCATCATTATGTGTGGGGAGAAAAGCAACAAAAGTCATCAGTTTCTTATTAATTTTATCATATTCTCTGTGGAACTGAAGACCTTTGACCCATCATGTATCCATTCTGATCCCCTAGCTGTTTGTCCAATATATTTGAATCACATTGAAATGTGGTAGGGCTTTCACTCACACAGCCAATGTCCAGGGATTGTTGGACAGCTCTCACTCCATTCCCATGTACCTTAGAGCAGTCAATTTCTGATATCCCCAAAGAATGATTCACTACCTGCTACTGACTTTGCGGGGCTTGGCGTTGATGGTTACCCAGATGCCTCCGTCTCTGGACTGCTTGAGATGACTTCATATGGAAAAGCATATGGTTCCCACATGGGAATTTAGCTCCAGACATGGCCAGTGCATGGCCTGTTCACGGAATACTTCCACAGAGCCTGATTTGGTGAAAACCCATTACACCAAAACCACTGGTGATTATCCACTGTAGGTCAGGGTAAGAAATGCACTCAGTGCTAGAAGCCTCTAATCCCTTTCTGAAGTACCAAATGAAGAATTCTTGCAAAAGTTGTGGGCAGTGTAGCCATAGGAGAACCTTTGCCCCATCCTAGAGGTGTCTCTGAATCCCAAGACAGCCAGCTTGCCAAAAGAGTGTGCTGGTCACTTCATTCTCAGATCTAATTGCATTATCATTTGATAAGGAGAACTTTGGCACTCCATGTATCCATTGCTATCTCTTTGCCCTTTTTCAAACTAGGTATTCCTTGTGAGACATTCATGGCCGGTGTCCAAGAGAGATCTCCTCCGCTTTAATCAAGACAGTGGTGTTGAGCTCAACTTACTCAGGGATAGGTTCAGCAACCGGGTCCCTTGAGACTTTCCTTACCTAACTCTATTGACAAAGGGAGGACTTAGACATTGGAAGGTGCCATGAACAGAATTTTTGCCCACAGGCCAAGTCCAGAGGAGCTGGGAGGGTGCAGGCCTCCCTTGTGGGGCCAGAAGTCACTTACATCCTCATTTCACTCTCAGCATTATGCTGTCCTCATCTAGGGTGAAGAACTCGGGCCATTATGTCTCCCTTCCCAACCCCTTGCACTAAATCACCCTAGGCATTCACTGTGGGGATTCAGGGCCAGAATGTCAGAGCCATGTCTTCTCTTGTCAAGTGGGTATCAGACCACGTTCTCCCAACTTGGAGAAAAGTAGGGCAACATGGGCCCACCCACAGGGCTTGCCTTTCAGCCTTGCCCCTGGCCCCAATAGACACAAGGTACTTGAAGAAGCCCAGCACAGAATGTCTGCATGTAGGCAATGACTCAGGAGTGGGATGTGGCCATTCTCGGTTCTGAAGAAAGGGGAAATGGAGCTAGGCACTGCACTCTAAGTTCCATCCTATATCTCTCCTAAAATAAAGAACTCTGGCCCTCCATATGTTCCCATTCCCTCGTGGGTTTTCTACCGAGGTTTTAGGTCACACTCAGGACAAATGGGGTTGTTGCTCACGTGAAAAGCACTCAGGGATTCGTGGAGAGCATCCCATCGCTGCCTGTGCTAACCAAGAGCAATCACTTTCTGAGATCCCAAAGAGAAAATGCTCTCCTTTTACTGAAAATATGATGCTCCACAGACTGCAGGTGGCATGGTGATGTTTACCCTGATTGTGTCCCTCACCGGGCTCATTGACCTGCCTTCATTTTGAAAAGCAGAAGGTTCTCAGGTGCGCAGTGTACTTCCAGACACAAAGAGGGGTCAGTGCACAAGGAGCCCAGTCAAGAACTCCTGCACCAGAGCCTGGTTCCAAATGCTTGAAGGTCAGCTGGGACGCTGACCTTGAATCTCTGCAGGAATGTTGAATCTATAATTGATGGACAGGGCAGGGGAAAAGACCATGGCCAGAAGAATTCCTGGCTTACCAACATTCTGGATGAACATGTCTTGCAGTAGGGGGATTTTCTGGGAGGCATTTGATGATATATCCCACACAACTAGGAGAGAAGTGCCCTACACCCAAATGTGTGAACTAACACTGTGCGGGATATATCAACAAATAACATCACTTTTCTGTAAGTTAGTAGTGTGTTGAATTTCATGCGCAGAACTAAGAGCAAAGTGCCCTACACTCAACTCTGTAAAACAACATCTTGTGCAATGCATCATTCAACGGAAATCTTGTTTCAGTACCATAGTAGTATGTTGAAAACTATGCACAAAACTAAGATTGAAGTGCCATACACCTAACTCTGTGAAACACAACATTGGGGAATGCATATTTCATTGACATCTTGTTTCAGTAAGTTAGTAGTGTTTGGGTTCCATGAGTAGAAATCGGAGTGAAGTGCCATACACTGAAATCTGTAACAACACTGCGCAGAATACATCATTGAAATAACTTCTCTATTCATTAAGATAGTAATGTGTTCACTCGCATTTTCACTACTTTGGGTTAAGTGCAGTGGACTCAACTCTGTGAAACAACAATAAAAGGAATGCAACATTCAACTAACATCTTGTTTTAGTCAGTTATTAGTGTGTTGACTCCCATGCGCAGAAGTAGGAGTGAAGTGCCATACACTGAACTGTGAGAAACAGCACTGTTAAAGAATGCATCATTCAACTGACATCTTGTTTCAGTAAGTTATTAGTGTACCTGATACCATACGAAGAACTATGAGCGGAGGGCACTGAACTCTGTGAAACAACACTGCGCAGAACACATCATTGAACTAATATCTCGTTTCAGTAAGTTGGTAGTGTTTTGAATCCAATAGGCATGAATAGGAGTTAAGTGCAATGCACTCAACTCTGTGAAACAACATTGTGGGGAATGCATCACTCACTGACATCTTGTTTCAGTAAGTTAGTAGTTTATTGGTTTCCATGCATAAACTAGGAGTGAGGTGCAATAAGCTGAACTCTGTGAAACAACACTGTGGGGAATGCATCATTCAAATCACATCTTGTTTCAGTAGTTAGGAATGTGTTGAATCCCATGCGCTGAACTAGGAGAGAAGTGGCATACACTCAAGTCTGTGAAATAACTCTGTGCAGGATATATCATTCAAATAACATCATATTTCTGTAAGTTAGTAGTGTGTTGAATTCCATGCGCAGAACTAAGAGCAAAGTGCCATACACCCAACTCTGTGATACAAAACATTGGGGATTGTTCCATTCAACTGACATCTTGTTTCAGTAAGTTATTAGTGTATTGGATTCCATGCGTAGAACTAGGAGTGATGTGCAATACACTGAATTCTGTGAAAAAACACTGCACTGAATACATCATTGAACTAACCTCTCTTCAGTAAGTTAGTAGTGTGTTTTTTCCCATGCGCAGAACTACGAGTCAAGTATAATGGACTCAACTGTGTGAAACAACACTGTGGGGAATGCATCATTCAACTAACATCTTGTTTCAGTAAGTTAGAAGTGTGTTGAATCCCATGCGCAGAACTAGGAGCTAAGTGCAATGCTCTCAATTCTGGGAATCATTACTGTGGGAAATGAATCATTCCACTAACGTCTTTCAGTAAGTTACTAGTGTGTTGAATCCCATGCACAGAACTAGGAGCAAAGAGCCGTACACTCAACTCTGTGACACAACACTGTGGGGAATGCATCATTCAACTGACTTCTGGTTTCAGTAAGTTATTAGTGTACTTGATACCATATGCAGATCTAGGAGCAAAGTGCCATACACTGAAGTCTGTGAAACAACACTGTGCAAAATACATCATGGAACTAACATCTCGTTTCATTAAGTTGGTAATGTGTTGAATCGCATTTTCAGAACTTCGAGCTAAGTGCAATGGACTCAACTCTGTGAAGCAACCCTGCAAGGAATGCATCATTCAACTAACATCTTGTATCAAAATGTTAGTAGCATGTTGAATCCGATATGCAGAACTAGGATCTAAGTGCAATGCTCTCAATTCTGGGAAACAGTACTCTGGGAAATGAATCATTCGACTAATATCTTTCAGTAAGTTACTAGTCTGTATCCCATGCGCAGAACTAGGAGCCAAGAGCCATACACTCAACTCTGTGAAATAACACTGTGGGGAATGCTTCATTCACCTGACATCTTGTTTCAGCAAGTTAGGAGTGTGTTGAGTCCCACGCGCAGATCTAGGAGCAAAGTGCCATACACTGAACTCTGTGAAACAACGCTGCAGAGAACACATCATTGAACGAATATCTCGTTTCAGTAAGTTAGTAGTGTGTTGAATCCCATGGGCATAACTAAGAGTCAAGTGCCATGCACTGAACTCTGTGAAACAACACTGTGGGGAATGCATCATTCAACTAACATCTTGTTTCAGTGAGATGCAAGTGAATTGAATCCCATGCACCGAACTAGGAGCAAGGAGCCATACACTCAACTCTGTGAAATCACACTGTGGGGAATGCTTCATTCAACTGACACCTTGTTTCAGAATGTTAGTAGCATGTTGAATCCAATGCTCATAACTAGGATCTAAGTGCCATGTTTTCATTCTGGGAACCAGTAGTACTCTGGGAAATGAATCATTCAACTAACATATTTCAGTAACTTACTAGTGTGTTGAATCGCATGCACGGAACTAGGAGCCAAGAGCCGTACACTCAACTCTGTGAAATAACACTGTGTGGAATGCATCATTCAACTGACATCTTGTTTCAGTAAGTTAGAAGTGTGTTGAATCCCTTGCGCAGAACTAGCAGTTAAGTGCAGTGCACTCAACTCTGAGAAACAACACTTTTAAGGAATGCATCATTCAACTGACATCTTGTTTCAGTAAGTTATTAGTGTACTTGATACCATATACCATACGCAGAACTAGCACCGAAGTGCCATACACTGAACTCTGTGAAACAACACTACGCAGAATACATCATTGAACTATCATCTCATTTCAGTAAGTTAGTAATGTGTTGAATCGTGTTTGCAGAACTTCGAGCTAAGTGAAATGGACTCAACTCAGCGAAGCAACACTGTAAGGAATGCATCATTCAACTAAAATCTTGTTTCAGAATGTTAGTAGCATGTTGAATCCGATGCACAGAACTAGGATCTAACTGCAATGCTCTCAATGAGCAATACTGGGAACCAGTATTGTGGGAAATGAATCATTCAACTAACATCTTTCAGTAAATTACTAGTGTGTTGAATCCCATGCGCAGAACTAGGAGCAATGAGCCATACACTCAACTCTGTGAAACACACTGTGGGGATTGCTACAATCAACTGACATCTTGTTTCAGTAGGTTAGAAGTGTGTTGAGTCCCATGGGCAGAACGAGGAGTGAAGTGCCATACACTGAACACTGTGAAACCACACTGCACGGCATTCATCTTTGAACTAACATCTTGTTTCAGTATGTTAATAATGTGTTGAATCCCATTTGCAGAACTTTGAGCTAAGTGCAATGGACTCAACTTTGAGAAACAACACTGTAAGGAATGCATCATTCAACTAAGAACTTATGTCAGTAAATTAGTAATGTGTTGAATCGCATTTGCTGAATGACAGGTTAAGTGCAGTGTACTCAACTCTGTGAAACAACAATGTAAGGAATGCATCATTCAACTAACATCTTGTTTTAGTAAGTTAGTAGTGTTTTGAATCCCATGCACAGAAGTAGGAGCGAAGTCCCACTCACTGAACTCTGTGAAACTACACTGCGCCTAATACATCACTGAACTAATATCTCGTTTCAGTAAGCTACTAGTGTTTTGAATTCGATTCGCAGAACTAAGGGCAAAGTGCCGTACACTCAACTCTATAAAACAACAGTCAGGGGGGATGCATCATTTAGCTAACATCTTGTTTCAGTAAGTTAGAATTGTGTTGAATCCCATATGCAGAAATAGGTGTAAATTGCCATACAGTGAACTCTGTGAAACAACACAGCGCAGAATACATCATTGAACTAATATCTTGGTTTAGTAAGTTAGTAGCGTGTTGACTTTCATGAGCAGAACTAAGAGGGAAGTGCCATATACTCAACTCTGTAAAACAACACTATGGGAAATGTGTCATTCAACTGATATCTTGTTTCAGTAAGCTAGTAGTGTGTTGAACTCTATGTGCAGAACTAGGAGTGAAGTTGAATACAATGAACTCTGTGAAACACCAATGCACAGAATACATCATTGAACTAACAACTCTCTTCGGTAAGTTAGTAATGTGTTGAATCAAATTTGCAGAGCTTCAAGCTAAGTACAATGGACTCAACTCTGTGAAAGAAGACGGTGGGGAATGCATCATTCAACTAACATCTTGTTTTAGTAAGGTAAAAGTGTGTTGAATCCCATGTGCTGAATAAGGAGCGAAGTGCCCTACACTCAACTCTGTAAAATAACACTCTGAGGAATGCATCATTCAAATAACATCACGTTTCTGTATGTTAGTAGTGTGTTGAATTCCATGCGCACAACTAAGAGTGAAGTGCCATACGCTCAACTCTGTGAAACAAAGCTTTGGGGAATGCGTAATTCAGCTGACATCTTGCTTCAGTAAGTTATTAGTTTATTGGTTCCCATTCTCATGAATAGGAGCAAAGTGCATCACACTGAACTCTGTGAAACAACACGGCGTGGAATACATCATTGAACTAACCTCTCGTTTTGGTAAGTAGTAGTGTGTTGAATTCCATGCACAGAACTAGGAGTGAAGTGCCATACACTCAACTCTGTGAAATAAAACTGGGGAATGCATCTTTCAACTGATATCTTGTTTCAGTAGGTAAGGAGTGTGTTGAATCCCATGTGCACAACCAGGAGTGATGTGCCATACACCCAATTCTATGAAACAACAGTGTGGGGAATGCATCATTGAACTAATACCTTGTTTCTGTAAGTTAGTAGTGTATTGGATCCTATGCACAGAACTATGATCGAAGTGCAATAAACTCAACGCTGTGCAACAAAACTGTGCGGAATAATTCAAACTCCAATCTTGTTTCAGTTAGTTAGTAGTGTGTTGAATCCCATGCACAGAACTAGGAACACAGTGCAATACACTCACCATGTGATACAACACTGTGGAGAGTGCATCATTCAACTAAAATTTTGTTTCAGTATGTTAGTAGTATGTTGAATCCCATGTGTGGAACTAGGAGCAAAGTGCCATACACTGCACTCTGTGAAACAACACTGTGGGGAATGCCTCATTCAACTAACCTCTCATGTCACTACGTAGAGTTTTTGAATTCCCATGCGAGGACTAAGGGAAGAGCCATACTCTCAACTCTGTTAATCAATACTGTGGAGAGTGCATCATTCCACTCACATCTTGTTTCACTAAATTGTTAGTGTTTGAAAACTTATGCGAGGACCTGGGAGGGAAGTGCCATGCACTCATCTTTGTCAAACCACATGGTGGGCAATGCTTCATTCATCTAACATTTGGTTCCCTGTGTTAGTACTGTTTCAAATCGCTTGCAAGCAACCAGGAGGGAAGTGCCCTCTTCTTAGGGCCAGATTGTCATTAGGTGTTGCTGTGCTTTACTTCTCCATATTTTACTTCATCCAAGGTCTCCAGGACTCCAGCTTTTCTTATCCATTTGACACATCTTTACTCTCTTACAGAAACAAGGTTCTTTCTCCCATCCATCTCGATCAGTGTCTCAAGAGTCCTATCGTCTGCTTTCCACCTGGGGATCTGGTCCAGTCCTTGTGTTCTGGGAGAGGTTTGGCCACAGGGCTCCTTCTTCATGAACTCACTGGGTTTCAGAAGTATGTGGCCATTCAGAGGCCCAGGGCATTTGAAGGCGACCAGCAGAGGTTGTTTGGTGCAAAACCGGGCAGATATTTGGGCAGGGAGCTGGCCTCCATCTGGGCCATGGGCAAATGAAGCCAGGCATCTTCTTTCCAAGTGGATCCTCATTCCCATTCCCACGGTAAATATCGAGCTTTGGCCTATCTGGTGCCCATATCTTTCCCCTTGCTGTATTTCTGACCATTTATTTTTGTCTCTCTTAGGACCCATGGGGCCATCACTCACGCAGCTGGCAACCCTGGGTAGGCCAGAAACTCCCCCTCTGCTCCTGTGCTCAGTAAGGGCTCTCAGGCTCTGCTCTACCAAAGGAAAGATGGCACAAGAAAGATGTCCCTGTGTGCCTGGTGCTTGGACTGCTCTGCTATGGAGCGTGAAAGGGAAACTGTTTGGCTCCCTGATCTGGAAGATTGCTTTCCTTCATTCTGGGATGCACCCAGATTGCACATGGGCAGTAGGAATGAGGAGGGGGTCAGCATTGGAAGAACCCTTGCCAGGAATTAGGGAATAAAGCCCTTGTTGCAATTTCCTGAGAAAGAGACCACCAAACCCAGTAGCTCCAGCTCCAGCACTGCTGGCTCCCTCAACTGATGGGAAAAGTGTCAGGGAGAGACCAAGCCAGAAATCCTGCCTCTTAAAGAAAGAAGGCAGGCTTCCTGCTGACAGAGCTCCCACGTAGAATCCTTCAGAGTGCTCTTTTGACCTTAGCCCACAGGCCTTTCTCATTCTCAATACAAGCTGGTTGATAGGAGAGTGCACTGGGTACTTCCTCCTCAACTTTCTCCAAGCAATGTGTGATGAAGAACTCTTGCAGTTGTGTGTGTCTACATTGCTGCCCCTGAGCCCTTTTGATTAAAACACATTTTTCATGGAAACTCTTCTGAGACAGTGTCTCAGCCTGGGGCTTTGGTGGTGTTTCTGTAATGGTGATAGAGGTGTTGTATTCGTCCCTTCTGAATTTGGTTTCAGAATGATGTGGCCCTCCCCAAACCCAGGGTGTGTGCAGGCAGTCAGGGAGAATGCTTGTGGGTAGGCTAGGCCAGAGGTTTGAGATGGATCTCGCTTCCTGTGTGGGACAAGGGAAAGGAAGAGTCGTGATCTCCTTCCTCGATTTCCCCCATGCCAATTGGAATGCACGGCTTGACTCACCTTATTGTCATTCCTCTACCATTGCTGCTCTCCTAACATGGTCTCAGTTCACACGTGGAGACCCTGTGTCTGTCCCCTATGCCGACCACTGTCTCTGGAGTGGAGGTGAGTTCCAAGCCCTTCCTGAGCCAAGGCAGGGCTCGCAGAGTCTGATATCCCAGAGGATAGCTAACTCCCTGTCCCTGAGCTCTTGGTGCTGGGCAGGCCACAATATCGTGGGGATGAGTAGTCACATAGACCTTGCCCCTACAGGCTGGAGCTACTCTCATTAGGAAAAACAGACAATCCGTGCATGTGCAGCATGCTCCATGACCTGATTAGTGCACAAATAGCCTTTAGAATATAATCTGCACCAAGGCGTCATTCCCACCTCTTGACTGTCACATGGAAGCACCTTCTTCATATCTTAGCTCCTCTGCTGCCCCTCTCGATGGATATGATGGGTAGAAGCACAGCAGAAGCCAACGTTTCCCACTGTTTCTTAAGGAAGGGTGTGGACCTCTTGCTCACAGGGCTCCAAGGAGCATCCTTTGGAGCACTCTTGTAGGAAAAGCCCACCAAAGGTCCCAGTGATACCTCAGCCAGCCTACTTGAGAATACGTTGTGCTAGTCATGTTCGTCTTAACATGAAGAACACTGGGCCTCAGTGGATCCAGTTTCATGACACAGGTTTATCATCCATCGAGGATTGTCTTGGGGTCCATACAAATTCAGTCTTTCAGAGTGCTATCTCTGGGTGCAGATTCCCAGTGGGGACAAGCCCTTATGACTTTGGGAAAGCTGGAGAGAAAGGAGCCTAGACCTTTTGGTTTCAGGACTACCTGGAGATCCGTATCCCTAGGACATAAAAAGGAGTGCAGCCGAGAGCTGTTTTTGGCCAGGCTGGGCCAGACGTACTAGCAGGGAGCTGGCTTCCTTGTTGGTATTAGTGGAATTGAACAGAAACATCTCCATTGCACATGGATCGCATTCCCATTGCATGGAAATATTGAACGCCATTTGGTCCTGGTTAAAGTCATTCCTGTGCTTCTGACTGCCTCTTCATTCACCCTTAGGTGCCATGGAGCTGGCATTCACTGAGAAGACATCTGGGGTTGGGCGTCCAGTGGGACTGGGTCCCCCGTTCGGTAGCTGCCATGAGCATCGTGTATCCCAAGGGAGAATAGCCTTTCTACTCCTAAGCTTGGTGCTGGGCTTTTGGAAGCAAGGAGTGGTGGGGGGGTGTGTGGAGTGGAGGCAGTTCGCCCCCTTGCTCTGCATGATTGAGGTGTGTTCCTTCCGAAAAGCAGACTGTTCACACTGGAGCAATAGGCTCCAGAAGCTTGTCAGCACAGAAAAGCCCTAGACACTAAGAGGGGACCAATGCCCCTCTTCTCACTTTGGAGCCACAGCTGGTGGCAGCTCCCAGATACAGCACTGTCACTGCCTCCTTCACTTCATGATGGGAAAAGCCAGAAAAGTCTTTTCTGGGCTCTCTGGGTCCTTCTGAGGGAAGGCAGACCTGCTGCTGACAGGGTTCCTGGACTTAGACGCTAGAGGGTGCCATTGCCTAAGCCATCTAGTGTTCTTCCTCAGGCCCAATTGCCAGCAACTGGTGCTTGGCACTCGCTTTTCCATATTTTTCTTCATCCCAAGTCTGCAGAACTCCTGCACCCCTGAATCATCTTGACACATGTTTACTCTCTTGTAGAAACAGGGTTCTTATCACAATGTTACTTCAGAGTAAGGGTCTCAAGAGTCCTATCCTATGCCTTCCCCCCAGAAGTCTGGACTAGTCCTTGTGACTGGGGGAGAGGTTTGTCGAAGGGCTCCATCTTTGTTAATTCACTGCAGTTCAAAAGTATGTGGCCATTCAGAGGCCCAGGGTATTATGGAGGGGACCAGCACAGGATGTTTGGCACGTAGCCTGGGCCAGAGATTTGGGCACTGAGCTGTCCTCCTTCTGGGCCGAGGGCAAATGAAGCTATGCATCTTCTTTCCCAGTGGATCCCCATTCCCAATGGAAATATCGAGCTTTGGCCCATCTGGCTCCCATTTCTTTGCCCTTGCTGTATTTCTGAGCATTTATTTTTCTCCCATACTAACCATGGAGCCATCACTCACTCAGCTGGCACCCCTGGGTAGGCTACAAACTCTCACTGTGCTCCTGTGCTCCTGTGCTCAGTGAGAGCTATCGGGTTCTGCTCCAGCAAGAAAAAGAAGCTCTTCAGTCCCGAGGTGCTTGGTGCTTGACCTGCTGTGCTATGCATGGTAAAGGGGAGCCAGTTTGCCTCACTGACCTGATGACTGACTGGTCTTCATTCTGTGAAGCAGACAGTTTATACATGGGCAGTATGAACCGGGAAAGGTCAGCACTGGAAGAGCCTTTGGCAGGAATTAGGGAAACAAGTCCTCATTGCAGATTCCTGAGCAAGAGTCCTCAGAACCCAATAGCTAGAGCTCAAGCACTCAAGCTACAGCTCCCTTAACTGATGGAAATTGTGGCGGAGATAGAACAATGCAGAAACCGCTGGCTCCCAAAGAAAGAATGCAGGCTTCTAGCTGACAGGGCTCTCAGGTGTAGTTTTTCAGGGGGCTCCCATGGATAAGTCCACAGGCCTTTCTTCTTCTGGATACCACCTGGTTGATAGGAGACTGTGCTGGATGCTTCATTATCAACATTCTCCAAATCTCATGCATGATGAACAGCTCTGGCAGTGTGTGTCTCCACTGCTGCCCCTTATTCCTTTTGATCAAAGAGGGTTTGCATGAAGACTATTCCAAGAGAGAGTCTTAGAGTAATATCCTCTTTTTTCAGTTTGGGGGATTTGTGTTGTCCTTGCTACCATCAGGTAGCAGAGATATTGCATTGGGCCCTTCACAATTTGGTTTCAGAATGATGTGGGCATCCCCAAACACAAGGTACATGAAGGGACCCAGGGAGACTGCTTGTGGGTAGGCTAAGCCAGAGGTTAGTGGTGGAGCCTACATCCTGTGTTGGACAAAAGGAAGGGAAGGTAGAGGTCTCCTTCCTCGATTTTCCCCATGCCCATTTGAATGGATAGCTTTGACTCACCTTATAGTCATTCCTCTCCCATTGCTGAGGTTCTAATTATCTCTCACATCAAACACTGAGACCATGTGACTCTCCCATACGCAACTAAGTTACAAGGATTCAAAATGAGTTTCTAGTCAGTTCCTGACCAAATGGAGGACTCTAAGTGTCTGTCGCCCCACAAGACAATTGATTCACATGTCCCTAAGCTCTTGTTGCTGAGGAGGCTACTATAGCTACAGTCAATCCTTTCTTTTCTTTTGATACAAGAGTTTCCCTGGAATTGTTTGAGAGCCCTTGCCTCAGAGGCATGTCCTGTCCTATGAATCTGGGAGTCCGGTAAAATCCTGGTGAGTGTGCAATGGCTTGGACACATGCACCCTGCGGTTGGATTTCAGAATTCGTGACCATCTCCAGGCCTAGGGCATCTGTAGGTGCCTGGTGGAGAATGCTTGTGTGTAGGTTAAGCCAGAGGTTTAGGAATGGAGCTGGCCTCCTGTCTGGATTGAGATTTGAGAAGGAAAGATTTCTTTTTATGTTGAAGGATGCCAGCCTTTGGGAGATGCAGAACTTTGGCACCGCTTCTACTCATGCACATCCCAAGGCTGCTTTCCTGGCTAGATCTCCATTCATGCTCGAGGGGCCATGGCTGTATGAATGGTGCCAGTTTCCCAGTGAGTTCCTGAGGAAATGGAAGGAATATGGATCTGCCATCCCTGATGAAACCTGGCCCTTCTCTCCCTGAACACATGGTGTTCCTTAGCTGGCTAGGGTATGCATGAGCATGGGTATCCAGTGGGCCTCCTTCCCTTCACTAATGAAGATGTCTTGATTTTGAGGAACAGCAGGTTATTGTGTGGGCGGGATGGTCCAGCATCTTGTCAGCACAGAAAGTACCTTTGGATGCAATCCTACACCAAGACTTGCTTCCAAACACTTGCATCATCTGGGACACATTCCTCCTACAGCTAGCTGTACCACAGCTACCCAGTTACTGATGGCAAGGACAGGACACATGCCCAGAGCCACATCGTTCCCTCTTGTACTGAAGAAAGAATCTGGGCACACTCCTTGCTGACAGGGCTTTCGGGTGGAGCATATAGATGGCCCTGTTTGCCAAAGCCCAGAGTGTTTCTCCTTCCTCAGTCAGTTTGTGAGCTGGGGAAGACCATGCGAGTCTCGTCACTCTCTGCATTATCTCATTCTTATCCCTGATTCAGAAATCTGGCCCTACCTCTACCCATTTTCACCCCTTTGCTTTATTTTCACTCTGAGCCCTCCCTGGAGTCCAGTCCTTGCGTTTGTCATACAGTCATACAATGGGCAATCCACTAGGGATCCTGGTGCATTCGTTGTGAGTGTGGCATATGTTGGCCCAAGGAGCCCCTGGCTCTTCAGCAGGATACTTTTCCCTGTATGTTTGTTCATCACTGCATAAGTCTCACAGAACTCAGGTTTCTGGCCAAGCAAGCCTCTGTTGTTTTGGTTTGGCCATGGGAGATCCTCAGAGCCTCTCAGGATTTCAAGCACGTTACCAACACAAGAATAATTGTAAAGTGAGAGGTGATTAGACTATGTCAATGGTGCTCAGTGCAAAATCTCTTTATTCTGAACCAGTGCTACTTTAAGCGTATGTGAAGGGAAAAGGCTACCCTGCTCTAGAACTTCCCTCTTCATTTCCTGCAGACATATTGCACACTGGCCAGCATCTTGACTCAGTACATCCTTATTCTAGGTTATGCCTGGCTTTCTTTGACACATCTCACCATGCATATCCATTTCATATGAGGGTACCCGGGTGAGAGCACTTGAATGCTCCAAACGTGGGCTGGGAGGAGTGAACTGCTAAGGATGCAAACACCATGTGTTGCCCCAATGGGTTCCACCCTATCTGCCAGAGCCTGCCTTCTGCCATTGTGCTCATGGCTGTTGAGGACCTGGTCTTGCCAGCCAGAACTGTCAGTGTTGCTATAGTTGAGTATGCTGAAGGAGGATAGCACTGCGTGGGCTGAAGACATGGTTGTCACACATAAGCGCAGAATGGTTTTGGTGGCCACCGAGGTTGGCGAGGCACTTCCTTGATGCACAGGGCTCTTCATGCAGTGACACTCTATGCAGACACTTCCTTCTGGTGGTGACATGCACCCACCTCGGATGCCTGTGGTCTTGTTAGCACTTCAGTGCCATAGACACAAGGTCAATCCAAGTCTATTTAAGTGTAAGTGCTGCCATTAGCAGGGGTCAGGTTGCCTTGCTTGGGGCCCACCACCTCCAATATGCACAGACTTGTGTGAAAATCTACTTCTAGGAATGGGTTTAGTGATTGAAAGCTCCATGGCTCCTAAGTCTAAATGGGGATATAGTTAGACATAGAGCCATGGAAAGGGAGTGCTTATAAGGATGGCCAAATTTCATATTTCCAATGGGAATGGAAATGGTCTGAAAAGGTTTGTGTAACATCATGTCCTCTCAGCCAAGAATGGAGGCCAGCTCCCTTGACAGTTGTCTGGCTCAGACTAAGTGCAGATATTCTATCCTGGGCCCTTCCAATGCCCTAGGCTTCTGAATGTCTGCATGATGTTGACACCAATTTGTCAGGGGCTCTGTCTCCAAACCTATTGCTCAGTCCCGATGTTGGGGCTAGCATCCCCAGCTGAACACGATGATTATTCTTCTCAGACTATGTGGAATGGACCACAGAGAGGAGCAAGTTTGAAAATAGAGCAAAGGGGTGAAAATAGATTCACGGAGGTCCAGAGTTCTTCACTAGGCATGAGTGTTGAGAGCCAGTGGCCTTGAGCAGTGTTTTGGGAGCCAGAGGCTTTGAGCCATGTTGAGAGTCAGAGACCTTGAGCAGTGTTTTGGGAGCCGGAGGCTTTGAGCGCAGCCTTTGTCCTTGAGTCGGGTCACAGCCAGGTCATGTGGGGAGGTTCAGAATGCCTTTGCAAAGTTTAATATAGCAAAATACAGTTTGCCTGCTGAGAACTTGTGGAAGGAGACATGTCTTGTACGTACACCATCCTCAGAATGTGGATAAATACTCGAGTGAAAATAAACTCGTTGCTGGTGACGCTTGTATACCCTTAACAACTGTGCCTTGTGTATCAGTTCATCCTCGCCCCCCGATCAGGAACCGTTCGATTCCGCGGCGGCTGGGTGTCTGACAGTAACTAGAGTTGATGTGACGGCAGCTAATCAGCGTTCCATAAAATTCACATCGTTCAACTTCTCCGGTACAAGAAATGCAAGTAACCCCCCATCTGAATACCCCACATGTCGTTCTGCACCCCTGAATGCGTCCAGACAAATTCGCTGGACTAAGTGTAAAGGCAATTCCTCTAGTCTTGTTTCCGTGCCCGGTATGGAATGTCATCTCTTAGATTGGTCACCACTCAACGGCAGCAACCTTCCAGTAGGCCTTTCTCCGAACGACCCTAAATGTGCTAGTGGAAATTCTGTTGGACTCATGTATTCTGATACGGGGTTCCCCGAGACGAACTGGTGGAAAATAGGAGCAGCTATACAACCTATTAAAGTAGTGGATTCAGGAGATTTTGGGAGAAAAAATGGGTCAGGTTGGGATATTGTGAATCTATCTGCTTGCGTTACCCGTCCTTATGCATTATTGGTAGGCAATGTGTCAATAGCTCTACCTCTCAATAGCACTACTTTCAATGTTTCTTGTAATAACTGTATCCTCACTAATTGTATCTCTGTTGTATTCAATGGAACAAAAGGTGAATGCACTGTATGATATGATATTGTACCTTGGAGAAGAGGTGCAAGGTCTAAAAATCAGACAGCACTTACGATGCCATGCAGCCTATCAGGATATTTGTGTTACTAATGTTACTTATAATAGTAGTAAAATTCCTTGGGATCATGTTAAAAGCAATTGCTGGGCTTATGGGTTAATGCAAATGAAACCAAAGATATGTTTATGTTGCATAAAGAAATCTTAGATTTAAGTTCTGCTCCTTCACTACAGTTTAATCCCGCTCAGGTTGCGGATGACATTATGAACAACCTCAGGCGTGTTTTTTCTCCCTTAGGGGGCTGGGGCGGACTGCCTCATTTCTTGCTCTCGCTGGGTTCCGCACTCTTGGGGATATCGATAATTTTAATCGTGCTGCCGCTCCTCCTCTGCTTGGGAAGAAATGCAATTTTAGATGTTTCTTCTGAGCTCCACATGCTGAGTCTAAAGACTCATCCCCCTCTGCAACAAGCATAAAGGGACAGAGTAGCCAGTGACGGGTAAGTACTCTGAGGAATCCTTAACAACCTAAGACAGGACCTGCACGACGGAGTGTAGGTACCAATGATGGGTAAGTTAAGGAAATCGCTCAGGGACACCTAAGACAGGCACTGTCACCTAGCCGTCTCAGGGAGACGGAACGCTTAATTGCCTAAAAAATAAAAAGAGGGGGAGATGTTGAGAGCCAGTGGCCTTGAGCAGTGTTTTGGGAGCCGGAGGCTTTGAGCGCAGCCTTTGTCCTTGAGTCGGACCGCAGCCAGGTCGTGTGGGGAGGTTCAGAATGCCTTTACAAAGTTTAATATAGCAAAATACAGTTTGCCTGCTGAGAACTTGTGGAAGGAGACATGTCTTGTACGTACGCCATCCTCAGAATGTGGATAAATACTCAAGTGAAAATAAACTCGTTGCTGGTGACGCTTGGGAGCGCCAGCCCTCCCTTAACAACTGTGCCTTGTGTATCAGTTCATCCTCGCCCCCCGATCAGGAACCGTTCGATTCCGCGACGGCTGGTCCACTGCACATGAGAATGAGATGATGAGGAAAATGAAGTGACTACTGCCATCTCCTGTGAAGCTGACCATCTCAGGAATAAGCAACACCTGTGGGCTTTGGCCAAGGGAGCCCTTTAGAGGCTACACCTGAGACACTGTAAGCAAGGGCCCTCATTCTTCCTTCGGAAATAAGGGGAAACCTCCTGTGTTGTTCACTCTGAAGGAGAAGGAAAGTTTCTGGAATTGGATTTTTTGTTAGCCCTGTCCCCTAAGGTAGTCATGATACATACTTCACAGGTTCTGGCTTGTGGCTGACCCTCAAGTATTTGGAAAGTGACTCTGGTGCACTGGCACTAGAATGGGATGTTCTTGCACATTCTGTACCTCTATCAAAATACTGCAAACGAGTGAAATGTCTGATTTTCAAAATGAAGCCATCTTTAGCAACCAGTGAATGGAGTTCTGCTGTCTATCACCATTTAAACTCCAGCCTTTCAAGCCCCAAGTGTCACCCAGTGACAGGCGGTCAGTGGATCCTTTGGTGTATCAGAAACTGAATGCTTTCAGTGAGCATGGGAGCAGTTTGGGAACTTTACAGCGATCCCTGTGATTTCAGTGAGTTATTGGCAGGCCCACTGTACCTAGAGGGAAGCAAGATATAATGAGACAGACAGCAAGGGCTGGGGCACCTGGGTGGCTCAGTCGGTTAAGTGTCTGACTCTAGGTTTCAGCTCAGGTCATGATCTCACGGTTGTGAGGTCAAGCCCCACATCGGGCTTTGTGCTCACAGCGTGGAGCCTGTTTCAGATCCTCTGTCTCCCTCTTTCTGCCCGTACCTGGCTCATGCAAGCTGTCTTTCTCTATCTCTTGCTCCCTCTTACGTTCTCTCATACGAGATATGTTTCTAAAAGCTAAAAAAGAAAAGAAGAAAACCAGTGAGGGAATTGGGAATGGACACGTGGAGGGCAAAGTTCTTCCTTTCCCGTGAGTAAGGGATCAAGCTGAGAAAAAAAGGGACCAGTACAATGTATTTAAAGCTTACTGTCCTCAGAATAGGAAGCACCATTGCACCAGGATAAGGGAAAAACAACATTGGTTTTACCTCGAAGCCCAGTCCAAGGGAAACCTTCATCTGGAATACAGGTGAGAATGGGATACAACTGAAAATGGACTGTATAGCTCAGTGTTTTCTTGTTGCAAAAGCAGGACTGGTTTTCTCCTAACTCTTCCTGGCCTGCCTCCATGCAACCATTCCATGCTGGACCCCTCCAATGCACTAGGTTTCCTGATGCACGCATAGTTCTGAAGCACAAGTGGTGAAAGGCCCCGTAGCCCAAAGTCTTCCAGAGTCCAGAGAAGTTGACCCAAGTCCTTAGGTAAAATGAGACTGAATTGTTCTTCAAATCTGGCCCCAAATGCCTCCCAGAACATCCCCCTACTGCAAGACATGTTCATCCAGAATGTTGGTAAGCCAGGAATTCTTCTGGCCATGGTCTTTTCCCCTGCCCTGTCCATCAATTATAGATTCAACATTCCTGCAGGGATTCAAGGTCAGCGTCCCTGCTGACCTTCAAGCATTTGGAACCAGGCTCTGGTGCAGGAGTTCTTGACTGGGCTCTTTGTGCACTGACCCATGTCTGGAAGTACACTGCGCACCTGAGAACCTTCTGCTTTTCAAAATGAAGGCAGGTCAATGAGCCCGGTGAGGGACACAATCAGGGTAAACATCACCATGCCACCTGCAGTCTGTGGAGCATCATATTTTCAGTAAAAGGAGAGCATTTTCTCTTTGGGATCTCAGAAAGTGATTGCTCTTGGTTAGCACAGGCAGCGATGGGATGCTCTCCACGAATCCCTGAGTGCTTTTCACGTGAGCAACAACCCCATTTGTCCTGAGTGTGACCTAAAACCTCGGTAGAAAACCCACGAGGGAATGGGAACATATGGAGGGCCAGAGTTCTTTATTTTAGGAGAGATATAGGATGGAACTTAGAGTGCAGTGCCTAGCTCCATTTCCCCTTTCTTCAGAACCGAGAATGGCCACATCCCACTCCTGAGTCATTGCCTACATGCAGACATTCTGTGCTGGGCTTCTTCAAGTACCTTGTGTCTATTGGGGCCAGGGGCAAGGCTGAAAGGCAAGCCCTGTGGGTGGGCCCATGTTGCCCTACTTTTCTCCAAGTTGGGAGAACGCGGTCCGATACCCACTTGACAAGAGAGGACATGGCTCTGACATTCTGGCCCCGAATCCCCACAGTAAATGCCTAGGGTGATTTAGTGCAAGGAGATGGGAAGAGAGACATGAATGGCCGAGTTCTTCACCCTAGATGAGGACAGCATAATGCTGAGAGTGAAATGAGGAGGTAAGTGACTGCTGGCCCCACAAGGGAGGCCAGCACCCTCCCAGCTGCTCTGGACATGGCCTATGGGCAGAAATTCTGTTCATGGCACCTTCCAATGCCTAAGTCCTCCCTTTGTTAATAGAATTAGAAAGACATGTCTCAAGGGACCCTGAAGCTCAAGCTATCCATGAGTGAGTTGAGCTCAATTCAACTGTCCAGTTAAAAGCAGAGAAGACCTCTCCTGGACACCGACCACAAATGTCTCACAGGGAAGACCTAGTTTGACTAAGGGAAAAAAGATAGATATGGATACATGGAGTGCCAAAGGTCCCTTCTCAAAAGAGAATGGATTTATTCTGAGAATGAAGTGACCAGCACACTCTTTTGGCAAAGCTGGCTGACTTGGGGTGGAGAAGCAGCTCTAGGCTTGGCCAATGTAATACTCCATTGGCTACCCCCGCCATCAGTTTTGCAAGAATTCTTCCTTTGTGAATTGAGAAACAGATGAGAAGCTTCTGGCACCCAGTGTATTCCGTACCCTTACCTAGAGTCGATAGACACCAGTAGTTTGAGTGGAACGAGTTTTCACACCTATATGTTTGGAATCAGGCTCTGTGGAAGTATTCCTTGCACAGGCAATGCACTGGCCACGTATGGAAGCTAAACGCCCATGTGAGTACCATTTTCTGTTCCATATGAAGTCTTCTCAAGCAGCTCTGAGAATGAGGCATACTGGGAAACCATGAATACCCAGCCCCACAAGCTCAGTATCAGGGAGTTCATCGTTCTTTGAGGATATCAGAAACTGACTGCTCTAGGCTAGCCTAGGGTTGAAGGGGAGCTGGCCACCAATCCCTGGGCTTTCGTTATGGGAGTGAGAGCCCTACCACATTTCAATGAGACTCAAGACCTCCATGGAAATCATCTAGGGGGTCACAATGGATACATCACGGGTCAAAGGCTTTCATTTCAGTTGAAAATAGGAGAAAACTGACAAGAAACTGAAAAGGTCCGTTTCTTTCTCCCTGCAATTGACGATGCCTCCTCCCGATTCTCTGGCACTGCCTACAGACTAACATTTCGTCTGGCACCTGTGAGTGTCCTATGTTTTTCCTTGTCCAAATATTTCTCAAAGATATGGCCCGAGGGGCTTTCTTCCCACCCTAGGCCAGAGTCAGGATGCCTTGGCCAGGCTCCTCAATTATAACGGGGGGACATTGCTCTTAGGTCTGGCCTTTTATTCCCCACAGTGGGGACTTACTTCAAAACAGAGCAAGTGCATGGGAATGGATACACAGAAAGCCAGAATCTTCCTCTCAGATGAGCGTGGGAAAATTCTGAGAATAAAGAGAAAGGCACAATCTCTTGGCAAGCTCGCTCTTTTCTCAATGAACGAACACACACACGTGGACTGGGTAAATGGGAATCATCCATCTGCTGGACGAGGTACCAGAGGGAAAGCTGAGGGCCAAACACAAGCTAGCATTACCTGCCCCCACCCCCAGGAGAGATCTGTGTGACATTCCTCAGGCACTCCTGGCTGCCCAAGCACCAAGCAGAGGACAGAAAACAAATGCTGAAACTGATGGAGCCTCCATCAATTTACAGTATCGTAGGAAATTACAAGAAAAAGGCAGGGGCCTCATCTCCACAGTCCTATAGACTCAGTTTCCTGGAGCCCCCAAATCAGCCTGCCCTCCATAGTGATGTGAGGAACAAAGGCAAGAAGGAAATGGCAGAAAAAACAGCATTTCCTGGGGTTTCTGAGTCCCTTAAGCCTCCCAGTTGAACTCAGGTCAGGATCTCACAGTTCCTGTGTTCCAGCCCGAGAGCAGAGAGTCTGGAGCCCGCTTCAGATTCTATGTCTCCCTCTCTCTCTGCCCCTATCCGGGTGCATATTCTCTCTCTCTTGCTCTGTGTCTGTATCTGGCTCTGGCTCTCTCTCTGTCTCTCACTCTGTCTCTCATTTCTCCTGCACTCTCTCTCTCACTGTCTGTCTCCATGTCTCCCCTCTCTCTCCAAAAATTAATCAACATTTAAAGCAAATAGAATTTGCCAGAGACCGGAAGACAGCAACCCTGATGGCAATGCCCAGGGTAAAGGCCTAAGGTTCAATATCCATTTGCCCATAGCCTGGGCCCCCAGTGGGCGAAGGTGTCCCAACGCTTATAGTGGGTATGAGGCTACGGGAGCTAGAGCTACCAACTACATTATCCTGTTTGGCCCCGGAGGATGGCTGCTTAGTCAGAGATGGGTAAGATTCCTCAAGGAGAATAACAGCCTAAGACAGGCACAGTCGCAGAGGGGCCATCAGGAAAAAACTCCTGTAAGGCCTCAGAAAGCACTAACCTAGGCCTGAGGTTTAAGCCCCTGTTATTCAGGGTGAATTACTAACAACCTGGAAGAAAAGCCCCTGTTTGCAGTTACTGCAGGAAGAAGCTTAAGGACTCCATGGCCTTCCCCAAGCCAGTATATGCTGCTACTTTTGTTCCTTTTTACTTAAGAATAATACTTTGAAAGACTTAGAGTGTTGATCATCGTGGAAATAATAAGAAAATCATTTATGAGGTTTTAGTTTGCCTCAGGTAATATAGAAATAATTCAAGAATAAAATAATCTCTGATTTTTCAATTAAACCTAAGAGTGTAGCCCGACCCTCAGGAATGTGATAATGGCTGTATTTTTTGTGTTAAGACATTATTAATGGTCAGTAGATAATAAATAATCTTAGGGAGTAACTTTAGAGAAAAACAGGTTTTTCACATAATCTTTCGACTGTAGCCAGAGACTTTAATTGGTATCTGCATACTTTGTTCTTATTCTTTCAACCCATGATATTTACCAGAATGTACCCATTAGTTATGCTATAATTGCATGTGAACTGTTTCTTACCCTCACATACTGATTGTTTAAACATTCTATGTAATCTAAAAAACAAATCATTCTTTGAAATTTTATGGAATGTGAAGTTTGCTTTGATCAGTTTTTTGCTGGGAACTTTTGGGAAATTGGAATGATTTCATCCTGTCAGTCTTTGCAAGATGCACACTTACTGTGCTTAGAAATATGTATAAAAACTGAAGGAAGAAAAAACTTCGAGCAGTCCAGATAAGAGGCTGCCTCCATGTCTTTTGTCCTAGACCATCCCTCATGCAGGGAAACCTGGACCAGCTGGAATTCCTGAAGTAGGAGCTGGCCGTCCTCAGGACGCACTCCGGCAGAAATTTAAGTTCCTTGTCACCTGCAGCCCAATGACAACTACTTGAGGCTGGCAGAGAAAAATATTTCTCCAGGAACTCCTAACTGTCCTTATGTAAATGTTGGAGAGCAGAAGACATTGGCCCTGGTGACATCACCTAACAAGAAGGCTCAGGTCCATAAGGCAGTGCCCCAGACTGGGGCCCGCATCAATGGATGAGGGTACCTTGAAGCAAATGTCAGGTTTAATACAACAAGAACACCATTATGGCTGGTTTGACTCTGAAGGAGGTCTGGTTAGCCAGAGATGGGCAAGATTCCTCAGGGGAGGAACAACCTAAGACAGGCACAGCTGCAGTAAGAGTCACCATGACACCTGGCTATAGGGTCACTGGGTCTCTGTGTTGATTTGTGATTCATCCTAATTTCCTCCTGAAGAAGACGGGACATAGAAAAATAGGAGTAGCTCCACAGCTCCCTCCCCTATGAAACCAGCATATGCTGCCATACTTTATTAATAGTAAAATAATGTTGAGAATCATGGAAATAAAATCTCTAAGAAAGCATTAGACCCAAGAAATCCAGGACTGCTGATGCATAGGAGCACGTGTACCCCAATGTTCATAGCAGCACTTTCGACAATAGCCAAATCATGGAAATAGACTAAGTGTCCATCAACTGATGAATGGATAAAGAAGCTGTGGTATATATATACAATGGAATACTATGCAGCAATGAGAAAGAATGAAATCTGGCCATGTGTAGCAACATGGATGGAACTGGAGGATATTATGCTGAGTGAAATAAGTCAGGCAGAGAAAGACAGATGCCATATGTTCCCATGCATAGGTAGGCTTTGGAAGACCTAGCAGAGAACCAGGGGGGAGGGGAAGAGGGGAAGGGGGAAAAAAAAGCCACAGAGAGGAAGGAAGACATGACATGAGAGACTCTCAAAGAATAAGAAAGAACTGAGGGAGAGATGGATGTGGGAGGGGGGAGAGTGGGTGGTGGGCACAGAGGAGGGCGCTCGTTGGATTGAGCACTGGGTGTTGTATAGAAACCAATTTGACAATAAACTATTTAAAAAAAGCATTAGAGTTTAGAACGTATTTTGATCTATTTAGACTGATGTCAGACCTTCAGGAATGTGATTATTGCTGTGAGTCTTGAGACAAAATTGTCATAGGGAATAGAAGTTTGAATAATGTTTTAAGAAAATCATGATGTTTCTCATGTAATCTTTCAACTGTAACCGGCAATCTATGACTAAAACCTTTGTACTTTGTACTTCCTCTTTCAACCTATATCACTTATTAGAATGTGCCCATTTGTTTTACCTTGCTTAAGTGTGAATTGTTTTTAACATTTCAACCAAAATTGTCTATGAACATTTCTATTGTAAATCATGGGAACAAACAAGGGGGGCTGAGATCATTTTGTTAATCATTCTGAAATATACATCTGTATTGCTTCTAAAACTACATAAAAACTCAGAAAGAAAAATAAACTTTGAGCAGTCTGGATAAGAGACTGTCTTCAAAGCAGTCCAGATGAAAGGCTGTCTCCGTGTCATTTGTTATGTCTTTGTCTTGTCTTGTCTTTGTGTCTCAGCCCTTACATAGGGAGCCCTGGACCAGTCCTGATATGAGGCTGACTCCAAGAGACTGACATCGCGTCATCTCTCCCACCTAGACCAGTCCTCACGCAGGTGAAACCCTGGACCAGAAGGGAGAGCAGGCCTCCTCTCAGGAAGAAACCTGGCATGTAAATGTTTTGCTAGAGGACAAATCAACTCTAGCTTGACAATAGGTAGCCCTGCAGTAATCTGTAGGTCCTTAGCATGTGAAAGCCTTCATGTAAACTTGCCAGCTGACTTTACCTTGCCCAAGCCTATGATGATAAGCAGGTATTATTCACATGATTTTTATAAAAATAATAATTATTATAATTAATAACAATAGGAAATCAGAAGCAACACACTGAGGGTAAAGTTATTCAGCTAAGGTGAAAATGGAATGATGCTGGGACTGCTGACATGAGCATGATTTCCTAGGCAAGCTTGGTTTCCTGAGAGTAAGAAGGAAATACATGGGGTGTTAGGATGAAAGGAAACAGCAGGCACAAGAATGTCTCAGCATCCCAGCAAACAGGAACCTAACACTGAGGCTTTTATTTCCATAAAGCAAATTTATTCTTGCTGGCACTGCTCAGTTCGGTTCCTACGCAAGGAACTGAGCCCCGAACCCCACGTAGTGTAGTCTTCTCTGTAGTTTTTACTTGTCTCTCATATATTGTAACATATGAACATGCAGTCTCAATAAGTGGTCTCATGTTACAAGGTCCTGGGGAAGCCGTCACATATACGTGTAGCCAGGTCGCCTGAGGTTTTTTGTTTTTTCCTGTTGTTAGGGAGGGGACCGTACCACATTCCCCCCTTTGATGCTGAGACCCCCTATCTAGGGTCAAAGAGCACCATCTTAGTGTAGAAGTCTATATTTTTATCACGTCTTTACATGAGTGACTGTCTTTTTTTTTTTCCTTTCTGTCAATTCTGGCCACAATGAGACTGGAGGCAGACTATACGAGCAGGGGAGCTAAGCAGGGTAACATTAAGCACCCTCTGAAATGTAGGAATCTAATTCCCATGAGGGTTTTGAAACCTCCAAGAGTTGAAACCCATCCTCCAAATAATACTCCGGTGTTTCACCTGATTCAGGTCTGGACTGGGACATGAGAAACCATTTTTATTTGATCTGTGGTCACCTCTATGACGTTTTCATCATCATTTATCTGGAGGCACCAGTTGTTCAGGTTAAATTTTCCACAAACACTTCTCTCAGAAACCAGCATGTAATCGAAGGCCAAGCAATTTTGATAGATGGCATTGTACATTTTGGTTCATTGCTTGGTTAGGAAGTGAAGAGCTCTGAGGCTTACATTGGTTATAATTTGTAGAACTGCTTGTAGTCTAATTATATGGTTTAACATGTACATGGGAGTGTACTGGCCCCAATATCTATCCTTTTCCCAGGTTGCAAGGTCATAATATTGGATTGTACACTCAGGAGGACAATTATTATCATTTAAATTGCTAATTTGGAAGGCACACTTCCTTTTTGAGTCTCCCTGTACCTTACACTTGGGCTCCAAAATGGTTTTCTCTTGCAAGTGTGAGCAGGAAGAACGATGGACAGTTTCCAGAGCATGTGACCCTGACCAGACTAAGGGAAATACTATATAGGCTGTCCTTCCACATTTCTAGTACAGTCCACCTGAAGAACTGCCATTTGATGGCTGTTTTACAGTGTCTCATGCTTCTCAGAGATGAGAGAAGTTAGACAGGAGGTGGGGATCTGGCTCAAGTTGATGTGTGGTTTCACACCATTGGGTTTTCTGGGAAGTTGAGTTATAAAATCTTTGGCCTAGGCATGTTATGTTTTTTAACAGAGTCGTTGGTGAACTTCTTTCCCACTAGGCAAGACAATTTTTCCCAATAATTGAGCTTTTCAGAAGCCAAACCCCAAGAGGAGGACTGTGGTATTTTACTTTACTATAAGGTTTGTGGGGATCTATTTTCTAGTCTCTAATGCCCATTGTTTTCCCGCATTGGTGCCAACGAAGTATCCTATCCACAGAAGGAAGGTGAGTATTAACAGAAACGTCTTATCACATTTCCAGGTTAGCCAGTGGGCCTCGGCCAATCCTGTAGCAAAAAGTAGAGCTCTGGGCGCAATAATAGTGAGAAACAGGGCGTGACTGTACTTCCCAATTAGGAAACATATAGAAAATAAGGACGGTCTTTTGTTTCACCAGACCATGGATTCCTCAAGTTTCTGCCGTGCGTGGATTAGTCAGCTTCTGGAGTGACTAAAGCAGGGCTACAGTCTTCTGGAGCCTCTGAGTTGTGGATTGCTTCTTCTGTATGGTCAGCTTGCACAGCATTGATGGATCAGAAATGCACTCCCAGTTTAGAGATGCCAGATTCACTCTGCTTAGTGAATCCAGAGACCCACTTTGGCTACCTTTACTGCAGTAGGGGTGGACAAAATGACAGCGAATGGGCCCCTCCAGAGGAGTTTTAGGGGTTTGACGTTTTACTCCTTTATCCATATTGTATCTCCTGGTTTAAAGGGGTGAGCATCTGGTCAGATTTATAGGTAATTGTTTTCTGACCCAGTGGTGAAATATGGTTAGAGGAAAGTCAAGGGTCTGCATCTGTCGTCTTAGGGTTAGATTGTCTATCTCATTTAGATTCCCCCCTTCGTGCCCTTAATAATCGGATGGAGCACACCCAAAAAGAATTTGATAAAGGGAGAATGCTGTCTGCTTTTTTAGCCTAGCACTTGCAGCTGCAGTCTGCCTCCCCGAAGGTCCCTTATCTCTCCCTGTCTAATGTTACCCCTTGCCCTATTGATTTCTCCCCTGGAATGAGGCCTGTCACTGCTGTTGGGGAACAGGGACGATGACCATCCTGGCTTCTTCAAAATGATAAGGGATGGCGTAGGGGTACAGCAGTTAGAGTCTACCAAGGGTTAGTCGAGTGGCCCACAGTGCGGTTTGACAGGAAGGCTGGCAGGCATGAGACAGTATAAACATTAGCAGGCACCAAGAGAAAAACACAAAGTACAGATTATACTGACCAGCAAGATGGCATCTTAAGATAATATCTATGGTTTCCAAACCTGTCAAAATAATCTAGGAGAGACCCTAGCTTAATTTTAAAAAATTGTTTTAAAGCATCTAATGCTTGTGAGGTGTTCTTTTGAGTTTTGCTGAGTAGAAGCAGACAGTCTGCTTTATTTCGAGGTGTAAAACTTTTTCAAGAGCCAGGAGTTCTATCAGAGAGAGACAAGGCAGCCATTTATCATTATTAATTTGAAAACTTTTAGGTAAGCCAAACCTGGGTATTATTTTATAAAGCAGAATTTTTATTCCTTTGTGTGAGTTTTCTGTCTTGTAGGGGAAGACCTTTACCCAATTTGTAAAAGTATTCACCCGTACAAACAGATGTTGGCATTTTTTTGGAACTTGGAGCTTAGTGAGAGCTCTTGTTCCTCAGCAGGCTATTCAAACGCTAGTAAAGAATTGCTCTTCTTTTGAAACAAGGGGTTCCCTGGAATCCTTTCAGAGCCAGTGTCTCGGAGACCTATCCTTTCCTATGAAGCGGGGAGTCCGGTACCGTTTTGGTGAGTGTGCAATAGGTGTGGCCACAGGGGGACTGGGAGTTGGCTTGCAGACTTTGTGGACATCACCAGGCCTAGAGCACCTGCAGGTGCCCACTGGAGAATGATCGTGTAGGCTAAGCCACACGTTTCAGGAAGGGATCTGTCCTCCTGCCTGGATCAAGAGTTAAATAAGAAAGATACCTCCTGTGCAGATGGATGCTATTCCCTTAGGTGTTGCAGACCACGGGCACTGCTTGTCCTCATGTACATCCCATTGCTGCTTTTCTAGCTAGGTCTCATTTCATGTTCCAGACGTTGTTACTTGCACAGCCATGGCTTCAGGATTGGTGCCAGTTTCCCAGTCAGTTCTGAAGGAAATTGAATGCTCTCTGAATCTAATTTCTAAGAGAAACCTGGCCCTTCTGGCCCTAAGCACATGGTGTAGCTTAACTAGCAAGGGTAAGCACAAATATAGGACTCCAGTTGTCCCCTGGCCCGCACCCTCATTAAAGGAGATCCTTTCATTTTGGAGGACAGCAGGTGTTCACGTGGGCAGGACTCTGAGGGTTGTGGCCAGCACAGAAAGTACCTTTGGATGAGATCCTGCATCAAGTCCCACTTTCAATCCCTTACCCATGGGGAGGGAGTATACCCCTGCTACAGCTGGATCCCAGACGCGCCCATCTACTAATGGCAAGAGCAGGACGCATAACCGGAGACAGAACATTCTAACTTATCCTGAAGAAAGAATCTGGGTAGGCTCTTTGCTGACATGACTTTCAGGTGAAACGAATAGACGGCACTGTTTGCCAAAGCCAACAGGTGTTTATTATTCCTCAGTAAGTCTGTGAGCTGTGGAAGACTGTGCTAGTCTCATCACTCTCTGCATTAACTCATTATTTTCCCTGATTCAGAACTCTGACCCTACCTCTACCCATTTTATTTTATTTTTTTTAATATTTTATTTTTATTTTTATAATAGTTTATTTTCAAATTGGTTTACATATAACACCCAGCATTCATCCCAAAATGTGCCCTCTTTAATGCCCGTCACCCTCTCTCCCCCCTCCCTCACCCCCTCACCCTCAGTTTGTATTTAGTCTTTGAGAATCTCTTATGTTTTATCTCCCTCCCTCTCTGTGTCTTTTTTTTCTTTCCCTTCTTCCCCTCCCCCTGGTTTTTGCTTAGTCTCACAAAGTCCACCTATTCGTGGAAACATATGGTATCTGTCTTTTTCTGACTGACTTATTTCACTTAACATAATACCCTCCAGTTCCATCCATGTTGCTACACATGGCCAGATTTCATTTTTTCTCATTGCCACGTAGTAGTCCATTGTATATATGTACCACATCTTCTTTATCCATTTGTCATTTGATGGGCACTTGGTTTCTTTCCATGATTTGGCTATTGTCGAAAGTGCTGCTATGAACATTGGGGTACACATGCCCCTATGCATCAACATTCCTGTGTCTCTTGGGTAGATTCCTAGCAGTGCCCTTGCTGGCTCATAGGGTAGCTCTACTTTCATTTTTTTGAGGAACCTCCACACCGTCTTCCAGAGTGGCTGCGCCAGTTTGCATTCCCAACAAGAGTGTAGGAGGGTGCCTGCTTCTCCACATCCTCGCCAACATCTATAGTTTCCTGATTTATTCATTTTAGCCACTTGAACCGGTGTAAGGTGGTATCTCAGTGTGGTTTTGATTTGTGTTTCCCTGATGATGAGTGACTTTGAGCATCGTTTCATGTGTCTGTTGGCCATCTGAGTGTCCGCTTTGGAAAAGTGTCTATTCATAACTTCCGCCCATTTCTTCACTGGATTATTTGTTTTTCGGGTGTGGAGTTTGGTAAGTTCTTTACAGATTTTATATATTAGTCCTTTATCCGATGTGTCATTTGCGATGATTTTTTCCCATTCCGTTGGTTGCCTATTCGTTTTTTTGGTTATTTCTTTTGCCATGCAGAAGATTTTATCTTGATGAGGTCCCAGTAGTTCATCTTTGCTTTTAATTCCCTTGCCGTTGGAGACGTGTCGAGTAAGAAATTGGTGCATCTTAGGTCAAAGAGGCTTTTTCCTGCTTTCTCCTCTAGGATTTTGATGGTTTCCTGTCTCACATTCAGATCTTTTATCCATTTAGAATTTATTTTTGTGAGTGATGTAAGAAAGTGGTCTAGTTTCATTCTTTTGCATGTTGCTGTCCAGTTCTCCCAGCACCATTTATTAAAGAGGATGTCTTTTTTCCATTGTATACATTTTCCTGCCTTGTCAAATATTAGTTGGCCATATACTTGCAGGTCCATTTCTGAGTTTTCTATTCTATTCCATTGGTCTATGTGTCTGTTTTTGTGCCAATACCATACAGTCTTGATGACCACCGCTTTGTAGTAGAGGTTAAAGTCTGGGATTGTGATGCCTCCCGCCTTGGTTTTATTCTTCAGTATTATTTTGGCTATTCCAGGTCTTTTGTGGTTCCATACAGATTTTAGGATTGTTTGCTCTAGCTCTGAGAAGAATGCTTTTGCAATTTTGATTGGGATTGCACTGAATGTGTAGATTGCTTTGGGTAGTATTGCCATTTTAACGATATTTATTCTTCCAATCCATGAGCATGGGATGTTTTTCCATTTCCTTGTGTCTTCCTCAATTTCCTTCAAAAGTTTTTTATAGTTTTCAGTGTAGAGGTATTTCACCTCTTTGGTTAGGTTTATTCCTAAGTATTTTATGGTTTTTGGTGCAATCGTGAAAGGGATTAGCTTCTTTATTTCTCTTTCTGCTGCTTCATTGTTGGTGTATAGAAATGCCACCAATTTCTGTACATTGATTTTTACCCTGCAACTTTGCTGAAATCATGGATCAGTTCTAGTAGGCTTTTGGTGGATTCTGTCGGGTTTTCCATGTAAAGTATCATGTCATTTGCAAAAAGTGAAAGTTTGACTTCCTCCTTGCCAATTTTGATGACTTTTATTTTGTTTTGTTGTATTATTGCTGATGCTAAGACTTCCAACACTATGTTAAATAGCAGTGGCGAGAGTGGACACCCCTGTCGTGTTCCTGATCTCAGGGGGAAGGCTCTCAATTTTTCCCCATTGAGGATGTTATTAGCTGTGGACTTTTCATATATGGCTTTTATGATGTTTAAGTATGTTCCTTCTATCCCGACTTTCTCGAAAGTTTCTATTAAGAAAGGGTGCTGTATTTTGTCAAATGCCTTTTCTGCATCTATTGACAGTATCATATGGTTCTTATCTTTTCTTTTGTTAATGTGATGTATCACGTTGATTGATTTGCAAATATTGAACCAGCCCTGCAACCCAGGGATGAATCCTACTTGATCATGGTGGATAATTCTCTTTATATGCTGTTGGATTCGATTTGCTAGTATCTTGTTGAAAATTTTTGCATCCATATTCATCAGGGATAGTGGCATGTAATTCTCTTTCTTTGCTGGGTCTCTATCTGGTTTGGGAATCAAAGTGATGCTGGCTTCATAGAATGAGTCCGGGAGTTTTCCTTCCATTTCAATTTTTTGGAACAGCTTGAGGAGGATAGGAATTGGCTCTGTTTTAAATGTCTGGTAAATTCCGCAGGAAAGCCATCTGGTCTAGGGCTTTTATTTGCTGGGAGGTTTTTGATAACTGATTCTATTTCTTCACTAGCTATGGGTCTGTTCAAATTGTCTATTTCTTCCCATTTGAGTTTTGGTAGCGTGTGGCTATTTAGGAATTTGTCCATTTCTTCCAGGTTGCTGAGTTTGGTGGCATATAATTTTTCATAGTATTCTCTGATGATTGCTTGTATCTCTGAGGGATTGGTTTTAATTTCTCCCTTTCATTCACGATTTTATCTATTTGAGTTCTCTCTCTTTTCTTTTTGAGAAGACTGGCTAGAGGTTTGTCTATTTTGATTATTTTTTCAAAGAACCAGCTTTTGGTTTCATTGGTCTGTTCCACTACCTTTTCTGTCTCCATATGATTAATTTGTGCCCTGATCTTTGTTATTTCTCTCTTTCTGCTGGGCTTGGGTTGTTTTAGTTGTTTTGCTTCTAGTTCCTTTAGGCGTATTGTTAGAATTTGTATTATTGATTTTTCTTGTTTCTTGAGGTGGACCTGGATTGCAATATATTTTCCTCAGGACTGCCTTTGCTGCACCCCAGAGCATTTGGATTGTTGTATTTTCATTTTCATTTGTTTCCATGTATTTTTTAATTTCTTCTCTGATTGCTTGGTTGACCCACTCATCTTTTAGTAGGTTATTTCTTAGCCTCCATGTTTTTGGATATTTTCTAGGCTTTCTCCTATGGTTGATTTCAAGTTTCAAAGCATTGTGGTCTGACAGTGTGCACGGTATGATCTCAATTCTTTTATATTTATTCAGTGCTTCCCTGTGCCCCAGAATGTGGTCTATCTTGGAAAATGTACCGTGTGCAGTTGAGAAGAATGTAAATTCCTTTGCTTCTGCGTGAAGGACCCTGAAGATGTCTGTTAGGCCCATCTGTTCTAATGTGTCATTCAGGGCCATTGTTTCTGTGGTGATTTATGTTTTGTGGATCTATCCAATGCTGAGAGTGGAGTGTTAAGATCCCCTACTATTAGGACATTTTTGTCTAAGAGGTTGCTAATGTTTGTAATTAGTTTTTTTTACAAATTTGGGTGCTCCTGAATTCGGCGCATAGATATTTATAATTGTTAGCTCTTCCTGCTGGATAGTCCCTGAGACTATTATATAATGTCCTTCTTCATCTCTTATTACATCATGCATTTTAAAGTCTAATTTGTCTGATATAAGTGTGGCTACTCCGGCTTTCTTCTGACTTCCAGTAGCATGGTAGATAGTTCTCCATCCCCTCACTTTCAATCTGAAGGTGTCTTTAGGTTTAAGATGAGTTTCTTGAAGACAACAAATAGATGGGTCTTGTTTTTTAATCCATTCTGTTACCCTGTATCTTTTGATTGGCACATTTAGTCCATTTACATTCAGTGTTAATATTGAAAAATATGGGCTTACAGTCACTGTATTATCTGTAAGTTTCATGTTTGTAAAGCTGTCTATGGCAGTTGGTGTTCTTTGCAACCTTGCCTTCATAGAATGCCCCTCAGGATCTCTTGAAGTGCTGGCTTATTTGTGATAAATTCCTTCAGTTTT
Organism: Paguma larvata; assembly: GCA_030068075.1. Lineage (NCBI taxonomy): Eukaryota > Metazoa > Chordata > Mammalia > Carnivora > Viverridae > Paguma > Paguma larvata. Next base: position 48,207,926 of record CM057830.1, on the reverse strand, counting down.
TGTTTGTTGGGAAAAACCTTGATCTCTCCTTCTATTCTGAATGACAGGCTAGCTGGATACAGAATTCTTAGTTTCATGTCCTTCTTTCTCATCACATTGAAGATATCCTGCCATTCCTTTCTGGCTTGCCAAGTTTCTGTAGATACGTCTGCTACTACCCTTATATGTCTGCCTTTGTATGTTAAGGTTCTTTTGTCCCTAGCTGCTTTCAGGATTCTCTCCCTATCTTTCTATTTTGCCAGCTTCACTATGATGTGCCATCCAGAAGGTCTATTCAACTTACGTCTGAGGGGAGTTCTCTGTGCCTCTTGGATTTCCATGACCATTTCCTCCCTCATGTTGGGGAAGTTCTCAGCAATGATTTGTTCAAGAACCCCTTCGACTCCATTCTCTCTCTCTTCTTCCTCTGGAACTCCTATGATACGGATATTGTTTCTTTTGAGTGCATCGCTCAGCTCTCGAATTCTCCTTTCCTGTTCCTGGATCAGGTTCTCTCTCTTTTTATCTGCTTCCTCTTTGTCACTGATTTTATCTTCTAATGCACTAACTCTTTCCTCTACCTCTTCAATCCGTGCTGTGGCTGCTTCCAATTTGCCTTGTATTTCTTCCAAGGTCTTTTTTACTTCTTCCTGACCGTTTTTAAGGTCCTTGAACTCTGCTGCACGGGACCCTTTGCATTCATCTATGCTTTTTTCAAGCCCAGCGATTAGCTTTATGATTATCATTCTATATTCATGTTCTGTTATGTTGCTTATATCTGTTTTCATTAATTCTTGAGCTGTCACTGCTTCTTGTAGATTCTTTTGAGGAGAATTCTTCCGTTTCGTCATTTTGCCTAGATGTGTTTTGGATTGTTTCTTGAAGTTGTCCTGGAAAGGAAAACAGACTGACAGACAAACAGAAAACAGAAATACTCAAATGTATCGAAAAATGGTACAGACAAGCAGTTCACAACAGAAAAAAGAATAACAAATGACTCTCTGAGGGCAATGACCTGAAGTACCAGCTATACGTTAAGGACAGGGTATATAGTGTGCTGGTGGCAGAGCATATATAGAAAGAATAATGACAGGTGCGGGGAGAAGAAGGAAATGGACTTTGCATTTCCTAAAGGGCTTAATCCAGACTGAGAGAAATCAGAATAAGGACGGGTGCAAGGGAAAAGGAATAGAGATCTATGTCATCTAGATGAACTTATGTGGCCTGGTTATTCCAGGTTATATCGCTCCTGCTGATAGGTGGGGAGGGGCGTGGTTTGGTGTAGGCGGGTCCCAACTCCACTGCTGCAGGGATGGCTTTTGGGGTGACTTCCTGGCTTGTGAGACAACAATGGCTTCTCTCCAGTCCCTCACCACCAGTCATGGAGTCTTTATTCGCCCCTTTATTTCTGTTCTCTCTCTACCATGGGTGCCGGCCTAGTGCGGTTCACTGGACGGTGATGCGGCTGTCTGCTACCCCCGATTTTGCTGTAAGTGTACCGGGGTTAGAGGTGCTCTGCAGGCGGCGCCGCCTGGGGCTGGCTGGGTCCCCGCTGCCAGTCCCAGTGGCGCGCACGTCCCGGAGGTTCGGGACGGGGTTGACGCGGTCCCAGCACCACGTGGGTAGTGCTGCTGTTTGCCACTGAACTTCTCTTCAAAAGCCCTGCATTTAGGGGCTGAATGGTAGCGGTCTCACCAGCTCTGGCCCTCTCGTTCAGATGTTTTTTGATCAGCACTTTCCCAGCTATCTCCGACGACGCTCACCCTCTCCTCAGCTAAACTTCCCGAGTTCGTTTTATCTGACCCAGATTAAACTCATGTTTTAGCTCGGCCGTGTCTGTTTTTGCCTTCATTCCTTGTAAGCTGCAGCACATTTTCCCCTGACCCTTGGAGTTGAGAGAGACTTTGGTTTCAGTCGTCCCCGTTTAAAGGGCAAGCGAAATACTGGAGCCCCCTACTCCTCCACCATGTTGCCCAACACCCCCCCACCCATTTTAAACCTTCTGCTCCATTTTCATTCTGAGCCCTAAATAAGGTCCACTCCATGTGTTTGTTGTAAGTCATATCCTAGATTCTACACTGGGGATCCTGGTCCATTCTTTCGGACCCTGGCATATGTTAGACCAAAGAGCCCCTGGCTATTCAGCAGGATAGTTTACTTTGTATGCTTGTTCATCTCTGCATGAGTCTTGCAGAACTCAGGTTCCTGGCCAAGCAGGCCTCTGTTCTTCTATTTGTCCATGGAAGATCATGAGAGATTCTAAGGTTACAAGAACCTTGAAGAGACAAGAATAACCCTTACATGGGAAGATATGACAGTGGATGAATGAGGCTCAGGGCAAGATCACTTTATTGAAAACCGGTGTAACCTTCAGGGTATCTGAAGGGACAAGGCTACACTGATCTAGTACTTCCCACGGCACTTATTGCAGACATATTGCACACTGGCCAGCATCTGGACTCAGTACATCCTTAATCTAGGTTATTCCTGGCTTTCTTTGACACATCTCACCCTGCAGATCCATTTCATGTGAGGATACCCGGCTGAGAGCACTTGAATCCTCAAAACGTGGGCTGGGAGGAGTGTACTCCTAAGGAGGCCGACACCAGGTGGTGCCCCAATGGGTTCCACCCTATCTGCCAGTCCCTGCCTTCTGCCACTGGGCTCGGGGCTGTGGTGGACCCACCCCTGCCAGCCAGGACCGACACCGTTGCTACACTTGAGTATGCTGAAGGAGGTCAGCACTGCACAGGACGAAGCCATGGCACCACACTGAGACCCTGGAATGGGTTCACTGGGCCACTGAGTTTGCTGAGGCGCTGCCTTGATGCACAGGGCTCTATGCGCCTAGGCTCCTGACCCAGAAACCTCCTTGTGGTGGTCACCTGAACCCAGCCCCGATGCCTGTGGTCCCGCTGGCACCTCGGGGCCACAGATACAAGGTCAGTCCACGTCTGAGGAAGCGCAAGTGCTGCCAATAGCAGAGGCTGGGCTGCCTTGCTGTGGGCCCACCACATCCATCATGCACAGGCTTGTGTGAAAATCTATCCCTGGGCAGGGATTTAGGGAGTGATAGCTCCATGGTTCCTAAGTCTAAACGGGGACAGAGTTAGACATAGAGCCATGGGAAGGCCGTGGGCATATGGAGGACCACAGTTCAAAACTTCCAAAGGGAATGGGAACCATCTGGAAAGGGGATGTGTCATTACACGTCCCCTCAGCCAAGAAAGCAGGCCAGCTCCCTTCCCAGGCGTCTGGCCCAGACTAAGTGCACATGTCTCACCCGGACCCTTCCAACGCCCTAGGCTTCTTAACGCCTACATGGTATGGCCACCAACTTGCCGGGGTCACTGTCACCAAACCTGTGACACAGTCCTGATGTTGGGACTAGGATCCCTAGCTGAACGCCAAGGATATTCTTCTCAGAGAGTCTATGGAATGGACCCCGGAGAGGAACTCATTTGAAAATGGGGCAAAGGGGTGCAACTAGATTCAGGGTAGATGGGCTACTTCACTAGGAATCGGAATGACACGACATGGGAAATGAAGTGACTAGTGCCATCTCTTAGCAAGCTGGCCCTCTCGGGAAGAAGCAACACCTTCTTCTCAGGAATAAGGGCTTTGGTGGAGGGAGCCCTTAACAGGCTCCACCTGGGGCCCTGTCAGCAAGGGGCCTGCCTTCTTCCTTGAGAAAGAGAGGGCAAGTCCTGCCTTTGAGTCTGTTCCTTGCCCTTTCCTAGTAGAGCACAGGGGAGGCTTCTGCCATTCCCCTTTCTCGGTCCATCCGCAGTGTATATGCTTTCCTCCGGAGGCATCCTCATGTCAGCCATGACGATGACCCCCCTATTTCCCAATGAAGAACCTGGGGGTCCAACAAAGACTGGGATTCTGTTGGACTCTAGATTCAGTGTACAGTGCTCTGACATGTGCTTCCCTATCCCAAGTCTTCACCAACCCAAGTCTCCAAGCGTCTCTAGGCTCTCCAAGGCTTCCAGCAAGCGAAAGCATTTCTCTAGGGAATCAGAACACAGCGACTCATTGATAGAGAGCCAAGGCCAATGGACCCATGATGCTTCTATGGAACTCTGGAGAAACAACACTCTCCAGGAGAACGCTGAAGGCTTTTCTTCTGTAGCTATTGTCTAACCAATGGGACTTGACTCATCATAATTCCAGGTGCCCTAGTCCTTTCTTCTGGAGTCTGGGCCCAGGGTGGCCCGGGGCCCAGAAGAAAGCTACCAATTTCACAAATTCCTTGCCCATGTTTGGGCCTTTGAGCATGTAGCTCAGAAAATGGATGCTGCTGCCCCATGGCAGAGCTCTCTTGATCCTGTTCCTTCTTCTGTCTTCTCACTTCCCCAGTGTCTGCTTTTTCTTGAACCCACACACCCTCAGTATGTGTGTGCCAGTGCACATGTGGAGGCTGGATAGTGAAAGGAACCCATGTGGAGAGCAAGTGGGCATGATTTCTCCCAGATACCAGACTCTCTCATTTCTAAATCATGATGGGAGGGATTTGAGCCAAGTTCAAAAAGGGCCCGAGCCCAGCCATATCCTCTGGACTCTTCGTACCTCCTGTGATCTGGGTCAGTCCGAGTCTCTCGATCAGATCAGTCACCCCACTGTACAGTGAGAGTTTGGATACAGAACTCCCTAAACAGTGGTCCAGAGGATGTGATGTCAGGCTCCAAGAATCCTGGCTAGGGTGTCAGTGGGGAGTGGTCAGCCACACCTGTAGATGAAGTATACCGGTTTCCTTTAGACAGGCCTCAACACCTGCCTAAGACAGGCAAATATTCAGAGCCAATGAGGGAAAACCAGGTGTGTGTCACAGGACATCACTCTAAACCCACAGTGCATGAGTGTGCTCCCTACCTTATGAGGCGTGCATGATAATACAGCAAAGGCTCTGCTCCAGAAGTAGGTGTGGAGCAACCACCCCATCCCACTACCACCTCCTGGTCCCAGGAGAGAAGGCATAGAGAGCAACCGGGCAGAAGCACTGTATCTCAGAATCAGAGAGTCCACTTCCACACCTGCCTCTGCTGCTAGGCACACAGAGATCTGTCCCTCAGAAGGAATGAGATAATGCACAGAGTGACGTGACTAGCACCGTCTTCCCCAGCTCACAAACTGACTGAAGAAGGAGAAACACCTGTTGTCTTTGGCAAACAGTGCCGTCTAGTAGTTCCACCTGAAAGCCTTGTTAGCAAGGAGCCTTCTGAGACTCTTTCTTCAGAATCAGAGGGAAAGATTTGGCTCTAGGCATATGTCCTGTCCTTGCCATCAGTAACTGGGGTAGCTGTGATACAGCTAGCAGTAGGAGGGATGTGTCCCAGATGATGCAAGGGTTTGGGAGCAAGTCTTGGTGTAGGATTGCATCCAAAGGTACTTTCTGTGCTGACCAGACCCTGGACCATCCTGCCCGCATGAAAACCGGCTGTTCTTCAAAATCAAGGCATCTCCATTAGTGAGGGAGGGAGGCCCACTGGATGCCCATGCTCATGCGTACCCTAGCCAGCTAAGCAACGCCATGTGCTCAGATCTCATCAGGGATGACAGATCCCTATTCCTGCAATTTCCTCAGGAACTGGCTGGGAAACTGGCATCATTCATATGGCCATGGCCCCTGGAACATGAATGGAGACCTAGCCAGGAAAGCAGCCTTGCGATGTGCAAGAGTAGAAGCAGTGCCAAAATTCTGCACCTCCCAAGGTCTGGCGTCCCTCAACAGAAAAGTTATCTTTCTTCCTCTACTCTCGATCCAGACAGGAGGCCAGCTCCATTCCCACACCTCTGGCTTAGCCTAGACACAAGCATTCTCCAGCAGGCACCTACAGATGCTCTAGGCCTGGTGATGGCCACAAATTCTGAAATCCAACTACAGGGTGCCTGTGGCCAAGCCTATTGCATGCTCACCAGGATTTCACCAGACTCCCAGTTTCACAGGACAGGACATGCCTCTGACACAAGGGCTCCAACACAATTCCAGAGAAACTCTTGTAGCCAAAGAAGAGAAAGGATTTACTATAGCTATAGTAACCTCTTCAGCAACAAGAGCTCAGGGACATGTGAATCAATGGTCCTCTGGGACGTCAGACACTCAGAGCCCTCCATTGGGTCAGGAACAGACTGGAAACTCGTTTCCAATTCTTGTAACTCAGTTGCGTGTGGGAGAGTCACGTGGTGTCAGTGTGTGATGTGAGAGCAAATTAGAAACTCAGCAACGGGAGAGGAATGACTACAAGGGGAGTCGAAGCTATCCATTCAAAGGGGCATGGGGAAAATCGAGGAAGGAGCCCTCTACCTTCCCTTCCTTTTGTCCCACACAGGACGCAGGCTCCACCACTAACCACTGGCTTAGCCTACCCACAAGCGGTCTCCCTGGGTCCCTTCACGTCCCTTAGGTTTGGCGAGACCCACATCATTCTGAACCCAAATTGAGAAGGGCTCATCAATGCAATATCTCTGTTACCATCCCAAGGACACCACAAAACCCCCAAACTGAAAAAAGAGGAGATTACTCTAAGACTCTGTCTTGGAATAGTCTTCACGCAAACCGTCTTTCGTGAAAAGGACAAAGGGGTGGCAGGGGAGACACACAGTGCCAGAGCTGTTCATGACGCATGCGACTGGAACAATGTTGAGAATGAAGCACCCAGCGCAGGGTCCTATCAACTGGGCTGTATCCGGAAGGAGAAAGGCCTGAGGGCTTCGCCACAGAAGCCCCCTGAACAACTACACCTGAGAGTCCTGTCAGCAAGAAGCCTGCATTCCTTCTTTGGGAGCCAGTGATTTCTGCATTGTAATATCTCTGCCACAATTCCCACCAGTTGAGGGATGGCAGCAGGGCTGGAGCTGCAGCTATTGGCTTCTGAGGACTCTTGCTCAGAAATCGGCAACGAGGACTTGCTTCCCTAATTCCTGCCAAAGGCTCTTCCAGTGCTGACCCTTCCGGGTTCATACTGCCCATGTGTAAACTGTCTACTTCACAGAATGAAGACCAGTCACTCATCAGGTCAGTGAGGCAAGCTGGCTCCCCTTTACTCTGCCTAGCACAGCAGGCCAAGCACCAAGCACCTAGGGACTGAAGGACGTCTTTTCTTTGGTAGAACAGAGCCTGAGAGCTCTCACTGTGCACAGGAGCACAGTGAGAGTTTGCAGCCTACCCAGGGGTGCCAGCTGTTGAGTGATGGCTCCATGGGCGTAAGGGAAAAGAAACGGTCTAAAAACAGCAAGGGGAAGGAAATGGGAGTCAGATGGGCCACAGCTCGACATTTCCAGTGTGCATGGGGTCCACTGGGAAAGAAGATGCCTAGCTTCATTTGCCCCCAGCCCAGAAGGAGGACAGCTCAGTGCCCAAATCTCTGGCTCAGGCTACGTGCCAAACATCCTCTGCCGGTCCCCTCCAAATTCCCTGGGCCTCTGAATGGTCACATACTTTTGAAATGCAGTGAATCAACAAAGACAGAGCCCTGTGACAAGACTTTTTCCCAGTCACAAGGACTGGACCCGACTTCCGGGTGTAAGGCAGAGGATAGGACGCTTGAGACCCTTACTCTGAAGTAACAGTTGTGACAAGAACCCTGTTTCTCTATGAGAGTAAAGATGTGTCCAGATGATTCAGAATGGCAGGAGTTCTGCAGACCTGGAATGAAGAAAAATGGAAAAGAAAGTCCCCAGCATCAGCTGCTGGCAATCTGGCCTGAAGAAGAAAAAGAAACACAGATGGCTTAGGCAACGCCACCATCTAGTGTCTCTGTGCGGGAGCCTTGTCAGCTGCAGATCTGCCTTCTTTCAGAAGGACCTGGAGAGCCCGGGGAATTGGTCTGCCTTTTTGACTTTTCCCATCATGAAGTGGAGTAGGCAGTGACAGTGCTGTATCTGGGAGCTTCCCACAGCTGTGGCGCCAAAGTGTGGAGAGGGGAAGTGGTTCCCCTCTCCTTAGTGTCTAGGGCTTTTCTGTGCTGACTAGCTTTGGAGCCACATCTCCAGTGTGAACTGTCTGTGTTTCAGAAGGAACACACCTCAATCAGGCAGAGCAAGGAGATGAGCTGCCTCCACTCCAGCCACCTGCCCCCCACCCCTTGCTTCCAACAGCCAATCACCAGGCTCAGGAATAGGAGGCTATTCTCCTTTGGGATACCGGATGCTCATGGCTGTTACTGAGCAGGGGACCCAGCTCCCACTGGACGCCCATCCCCGGATGCCTGCTCAGTGAATGCCAGCTCCATGGCACCTAAGGGTGAATGAAGAGGCAGTCAGAAGCACAGGAATGACTTCAGCCAGGACCAAAGGGCGTTCAATGTTTCCATGCAATGGGAATGTGATCCATGTGCAATGGAGGCATTTCTCTCCATTCCCCTAGGTCGAGCAAGGAAGCCAGCTCCCTGCTAATACGTCTGGTCCAGCCTGGCCCAAAACAGCTCTCGACTGGACTTCTTTTGATGTCCTAGGGCTCTGGATGTCCATGTAGTCCTGAAACCAAAAGGCCTGGGCTCCTTTCTCTCCAGCTTTCCCACAGTCATAAGGGCTTGTCCCCTTTGGGCATCTGCAAGCCACAGATAGCACTCTGAAAGACTGAATTTGTATGGACCCCACGACAATCCTTGATGGATGATAAACCTGTGCAATGAAACTGGATCCACCGAGGGCCAGAGTTCTTCATGTTGAGATGAACTTGACTAGCACAATGGATTCACAAGCAGGCCGGCTCAGGGATCACAGGGACCATTTGTGGGCTTTTGCTACAGGAGTGTTCCAAAGGATGCTCTGTGGAGCCCTGTGAGCAAGAGGCCCACATCCTTCCTTAAGAAATAGAGGGGAACATTGGCTTCTGGTATGTTTCTGCCCATCATATCCATCGAGAGGGGCAGCAGAGGTTCTGAGATGCAAAGAGGGTCCTTCCATGTAATGGTCTAGAGGTGGGAACGAGGCCTTGGTGCAGCATCTATTCTGAAGGCTTTCAGTGCACTGACCAGGTCATGGAGCATGCTGCGCATGCACAGACTGTCTGTTCTTCCGATTGAGGGTAGCTCCAGCCGTTAGGGGCAGGGTCCATATGACTACTCATTCCCACGGTACTGTGGCCTTCCCAGCACCAAGGGCTCAGGGACAGGGGATCAGCTGTCCTCTGGGATATCAGACTCTGCGAGCCCTGCCTTGGCTCAGGAAAGGCTTGGAACTCACCTCCGCTCCAGGGACGTTGGTTGGTGCAGGGGACAGACACAGGGTCTCCGCGTGTGAACTGAGACCAAGTTCGGAGAGCAGCAATGGTAGAGAAATGACAATAAGGTGAGTCAAGCCGTGCATTCCAATTGCCATGGGGGAAAACGAGGAAGGAGACCACGACTCTTCCTTCCCCTTGTCCCACACAGGAGGCGGGATCCACCTTGAACCTCTGGCTTAGCCTCCCCACAAGCATTCTCCCTGGCTGCCTGCACACACCCTGGGTTTGGGGAGGGCCACATCATTCTGAAACAAAATTCAGAGGGGACAAATGCAACACCTCTATCACCATCACAAAAACACCACCAAAGCCCCAGGCTGAGACACTGTCTCAGAAGAGTTTCCATGCAAACTGTCTTTCCTCAAAAGGGCTCATGGGTGGCAATGCAGACACACCATTGCCTGCCAGAGTTCTTCACCACACATGACTTGGAGAAAGTTGAGAATGAAGTATCCAGTGCACTCTCCTATCAACCAGCTTGTATTGCGAATAAGAGAGTCCTGTGGGCTAAGGCCAAAAGAGCACTCTGAAGGATTCTATGTGGGAGCTCTGTGAGCAGGAAGCCTGCCTTCTTTCTCGAGGAGGCTCGATTTCTGGTTTGGTCTCTCCCTGCCACTTTTCCCATCAGTCGAGGGAGCCAGCAGTGCTGGAGCTGGAGCTACTAGCTTTGGAGAGCTCTTGCTCAGGAATCTGTAACTTGGGCTTGGTTCCCTAATTCCTGGCGAAGGCCCTTCCAATGCCGACCCCCTCCACATTCCTACTGCCCATGTACAATCTGGCTGAATCCCAGAATGAAGGGAAGCAATCATCCGGGTCAGGGAGCCAATCAGGGTCCCCTTCCCGCTCCAGAGCAGAGCAGGCCAAGCACCAGGCACACAGGGACATCTTTCTTGTGTCATCTTTCCTTTGGTAGAGCAGAGCCTGAGTGCCCTCACTGAACACATGAGCAGAGGGAGATTTTGCAGCCTACCCAGCGATGCCAACTGCATGAGTGATGGCTCCAGGGGTCCTAAGAGAGACAAACATAAATGGTCAGAAATACAGAAAGGGGAAAGATATGGACACCAGATGGGCTAAAGCTTGACATTTCCAGTGGGAATGGAGATCCACTTGGAAAGAAGATGCCTGGCTTCATTTGCCCTCGGCCCAGAAGGAGGCCAGCTCCCTGCCCAAATCTCTGCCCGGTTACACCCCAAACAACCTCTGCTGGTTGCCTTCCAATGCCCTGGGCATCTGAATGGCCACCTACTTTTGAAACTCAGTGAATTAATCAAGAAGGATCCCTGTGGCCAAACCTCTGCCAGAACACAAGGACTGGACCAGACCCCCAGGTGGAAAGCAGATGATAGGACTCTTGAGACACTGACCGAGATGGATGGGAGAAAGAACCTTGTTTTTGCAAGAGAGTAAAGATGTGTCAAGATGGATAAGGAGGGCTGGAGTCCTAGAGACCTTGGAGGAAGTGAAATATGGAGAAAGAAGGCCCAGCACCAGCTGCTGGCAATCTGGCCCTTAGATGAGGACACTTCCTTCCTGGAATTCAAACGCTACTAACGCAGTGAACCAAGATGTTAGATGAATGAAGCATTGCCCCCCGTGTTCCTTGACAAAACGCGTATATGGTACTTCCCTCCAAGATCCGGGCACGCGTTTTCAAACACACCCATTTTAGTGAAAGAAGATGTTAGTTGCATGATGCAATCTCCACAATGTTGATTAACCGAGTTGAGAATATGGCACTTCCCTTAGTCCTTGCAGGGGACTTAAAAACTCTTTACCTACTGACACATGAGGGTAGTCGAATGATGATCACAGCATGGTTTCACAGAGTGGAGTGTATGATTCGATGTTCCTAGTTCTGTGCATGGGATTCAACAAACTACTAACTTACTGAAACAAGGCGTCAGTTGAATGATGCATTCCCCTCACTGTTTTTTCATAGAGTTGAATGTGTGCCCCTTTGCTCCTAGTTCTGCTCATGGAATTCAACACACTACTAAGTGACTGAAACGAGATGTTAGTTCAAAGATGTGTTCCGCACAGTGTTGTTTCACGATTTCAGTGTATTGACGCTCGCTTCTAGTTCTGGGCCTGGGATCCAATACACCACTAACTTACTGAAACAAGGTGTCAGTTGAATGATGCATTCCCCAGTGTTATTTCAGAGTTGAGTGTAGGGCACTTCGGTCCTAGATCTGCATGTGGTATTCAAAACATGCCTCACTTACTGAGCCAAGATGTTAGTGAATCCTGCATGCCCCACAGTGTCGTTTTGCAGAGTTGAGTGCATTTCACTTCGCTCCTAGTTCTTTGGAAAGGATTCAACACACTAGTAACTTAATGAAGGAAGATGTTACTTGAATGATGCATTCCCCACAGTCTTGATTCACACATTTGAGTGCACAGCACTTAGCTCCTTGTTCGGCTCATGGGATTCAATACACTACTAACCTACTGAAACCAGATGTTAGTTGAATGATACTTTCCCATCACTGTTGTTTCACAGAGTTGAGCGTGTGGCAGACCATCGCTCCTAGTTCTGCGCGTTGGATTCCAAACACTGCTCACTTACTGAAACAAGATGTTAGTGAAAGGAGGCACTCCCCACAGTGCTTTTTCAGAGTAGAGGGTGTTGGACCTCGCAGCTATTGCTGCGCGATGGATTCCATACACTGCTCATTTCCCCAGTGTTGTATCCCAGAGTTGAGCGTATGCTGCTTGGCTTGGGGTTCTGCGAATGGGATGCCACACCCCGAACTTACTGAAAAAAGATGTTAATTGAAGGAGGCATTCCCCACAGTGTTGTTTTACAGAGTTGAGCGTATGGCACTTTGCTCCTATTTCTGCGCATGTTACTCAACAAATTCCTACTTTATTGAAACAGGACGTTAGTTGAATGAGACATTCCCCTCGGTTTTGCTTCACAGAGTTGAGAGTTTGGCACTTCCCTGCTAGTTCTGCACATTCGCTTCCACGCACTGCTAACATGCTGAAACAAGGGGTTAGTTGACTGAGGCATTCTCCACACTGTTATTCTACAGAGTGAGGGTATGGCACTTCGCTCCAAGATCTGTGATTTGGATTCCACACACTGCTGACTTACTGAAAAAGATGTTAGTGAAAGGAGGTATTCCCCACAATATTGTTTCACAGAGTTGAGTGTATGGCACCTCGCTGCTGGTTCTGCGCGTTTGATATCCCGCACTACTAACTTGCTGAAACAAGATGTTCGGTAAAGTTGGTTTTCTCCACTGTATTCCATCCCAGAGTTGGGTATATTGCACTTCGCTTCTAGTTCTGCGCATTGGATTCCATACACTGCTCACTCACTGAAACGAGAAGTTAGTTGAATGAGACATTCCCTACAGTGTTATTTCACAGAGTGGAGAATACGGCATTCATTGCTAGTTCTGCGCTTTGGATTCCATACACTGCTCAGCTACTGTAACAAGATGTTAGCTGAAGGAGGCATTCCCCACCGTGTATTTTCACAGAGTTCGCTACATGGCACGTCACTGCTAGTTCTACTCATTCCATTCCACACACTGTTAACTCACTGAAACAAGAAATTAGTTGAAAGACACACACCCCACAGTGTTTTTTCACAGAGTTGAGTGTACGGCACTTCGCTCCAAGACCTGCGCGTTGGATCCACACATTGTTAACTTACTGAAACAGAACGTTAGTCGAATGAAGCATGCCCCACAGTGATGTTTCATAGGATTGAACGTATTGCACTTCGCTGGTAGGTCTGCGCATTCACTTCCACACAATGCTAACTTACTGAAACAAGGTGTTATTTCAATGAGGCATTCCCCACAGTGTTGTTTCACAGAGTGGAGCGTATGGCACATCTCTGCTAGGTCTGTGCATTCAGTTTCTCACACTGCTAACTTAGTGAAACATGATGTTACTTGAAAGAGGCACTCCCCACAGTGTTATTTCACAAGATGAGTGCATGGCACCTCCCCGCCTGTTCTGCGTATTATTTATCACACACCGCTTACTTGCTGAAACAAGCTGTTAGTTGTAGGAGGCCTTCCCCACTGCGTTGTTTCAGGGAGTTCAGTGTATGACACTTCGCAGCTAGGTCTGCGCTTTCAGTTTCACACAATGCTAACGTACTGAAACAAGAGGTTAGTTCAAAGAGGGATTCCCCAAAGTGTTGTTTCACAGAGTTGTGTGTATGGCACTTCTCTCCAAGATCTGTGTGTTGGATTCCACACGCTGCTAACTTACTGAACCATGATGTTAGAGGAAGGAGGCCTTCCACACAGTGTTGTTTCACAGGAATAAGTATATGACACTTCGCTGCTACTTCTGCGAATGGCATTCCGTACACTGCTACCTTACTGAAACAAGAGGTTAGTTCAATGAGGCACTCCCCACAGTGTCGTTTCACAGAGTGCATTGTATAGCACTTTGCCGCAAGTTCTGTGAATTCAGTTCCTCTCACTGCTAACTTACTGAAACAAGATGTTAGTTGATTGGGGCATTCCCCACCGTGTTGTTTCACAGAGTGGAGTGTATCACATTTGGCTACTAGCTCTGCGCATTCAGTTTCACATAATGCTAACTTCCTGAAACATGAGGTTAGTTCAATGAGGCATTCCCAACAGTGTTGTTTCACAGAAGGGATTATATGGCACTTTGCTGCTAGTTCTGCGCATTCAGTTCCTCACACTGCTAACTTCGTGAAACATGATATTAGAGGAATGAGGCCTTCCACATAGTGCTCTTTCACCGAACTGAGTATATGACACTTCGCTGCTAGTTCTGTGAATTGGATTCCGTAGACTGCTACCTTACTGAAACAAGAGGTTAGGTGAATGAGGCACTCGCCACCGTGTTGTTTCACAGAGTGGAGTGTATGGCACTTCGCTTCCTCTTTTGTGCATTCAGTTTCTTTCACTGCTCACTTACTGAAACAAGATGTTACTTGTATGAGGCACTCCCCACAGCCTTATTTCAAAGAGTTTGGTGCATGGTACCTCGCTTCCTCTTGTGCGCATTATTTATCACGCAACGCTAACTTGCTGACCCAGACGTTAGTTGCAGTAGGTCTTGCGCACTGTATTGTTTCACAGAGAGGAGTGTACGGCACTTACTGCTAGGTCTGTGCTTTCAGTTTCCCACAATGATACCTTACTGAAACAAGACATTAGTTCAATGAGGCATTCCCCACAGTGTTGTTTCAGAGCGTTGTGTGTATGGCACTTCGCTCCAAGATCTGTGCATTGGAATGCACACGCTGCTAACTTTCTGAAACATGATGTCGGAGGAATGAGGCTTTCCACACATTTTTGTTTCACATAGTTGAGTTTTTGGCATTGTGCTGCTCGTTGTGCATATTGGATTCCGTACAGAGCTTCCTTACTGAAACAAGAGTTTAGTTGAATGAGGCACTCGCCTGTGTTTTTTCACAGAGTGGAGTGTTTGGCACTTTGCGGCAAGATCTGCGCATTCAGTTTCTCTCACTGCTAACTTACTGAAACAAGATTATACTTGATTGGGGCATTCCCCACAGTGTTGTTTCACAGAATAGAGTGTATGGCACGTTGCTTCTTGTTCTGCCCAATCAGCTCCTCACACTGCTATCTTACTGAAACAAGATGTTACTCGAAAGAGGCACTCTCCCCAGTGTTATTTCACAGAGGTGAGTGCATGGCACCTCGCTGTCTACTCTGGGCATTATTCTTCACACATCGCTAACTTGCGGAAAGAAGCTGTTACTTGCAGGACGTCTTCCGTACTGCGTTGTTTCACAGAGCTGAATATATGGCACTACTCGCCTAGGATTCCATACAATGTTAACTTACTGAAACCAGATGTTATTTAATGGAGGCATTCACCACTGTGTTGTTTCACAGAGTGGAGTGTATGACACTTCGCTACTAGGTCTCTGCATTCAGTTTCACATAATGCTAGCTTACTGAAACGAGAGGTTAGTTCAATGAGGCATTCCCCTCAGTGTTGTTTCACAGAGTTGTGTGTATGGCCTTTCGCTTCAAGATCCATGCGGTGGATTCCACAGGCTGCTAACCTACTGAAACATGATATAAGGGAAATGAGGCCTTCCAAATAGTGTTGCTTCACAGAGTTGAGTCTAGGACACTGGGCTGCTAGTTGTGCATATTGGATTCAGTACAGTGCTACCTTACTGAAGCAAGAGGTTCGTTCAATGAGGCACACGCCACAGTGTTGTTTCACAGAGTGGAGTGTATGGCACTTTACGGCAAGATGTTACTTGAAGGAGGCACTCCCCACAGTGTTATTTCACAGAGTTGAGTGCATGGCACCTCCCTGCCTGTTGTGCGCATATTTATCACACACCGCTAACTTGCTGAAACAAGATGTTAGCTGCAGGGGGCCTTCCGCGCTTCATTGTTTCACAGAGTGGAATGTATGAACTTCGCTGCTAGGTCTGCGCATTCAGTTTCACACAATTCCGACTTACTGAAACAAGGGTTTAGTTCAATGAGGCATTCCCCACAACGTTGTTTCACAGAGTTGTGTTTATGGCACTTCGCTCCATGATCTGTGGGTTGGATTCCACACGCTGCTAACTTACTGAAACATGATGTTAGAGGAAGGAGGCATTCCACACAGTGCTGTTTCACAGAACTGAGTACACGATACTTTGCTGCTAGTTCTGCGAATTGGATTCCGTAGACTGCTACCTTACTGAAACAAGAGGTTAGTTCAATGAGGCACTCCCCACAGTGTTGTTCAACAGAGTGGAGTGTATGGCACTTTGCTGCTATTTGTACGCATTTAGTTCCTCTCACTACTAACTTACTGAAACAAGATGTTAGTTGATTAGGGCATTCCATAGCGTAGTTTCACAGAATGGAGTGTATGGCACTTCGATTCCTGTTCTGTGCATTCAGCTCCTCACAGTGTTAACTTACTGAAACAAGATGTTACTTGAAAGAGGCACTCCCCACAGGGTTATTTCACAGAGTTGAGTGCATGGTACCTCGCTGTCTGTTGTGTGCACTATTTATCACACACCGCTAACTTGCTGAACCAAGCTGTTACTTGCAGGAGGCCTTCCGCACTGCGTTGTTTCACAGAGTGTAGTGTACGAAACTTCGCTGCTAGATCTCCGCATTTGGTTTCACGCAATTCTAACTTACTGATACAAGTTGTTATTTAATGGAGGCATTCACCACTGTGTTGTTTCACAGAGTGGTGTGTATGACACTTCGCAACTAGGTCTCTGCATTCAGTTTCATATAATGCTAGCTTACTGAAGTAAGACGTTACTTATATGAGGCACATGCTACAGTGTTGTTTCAGAGTAGAGTGTATGGCACTTAGCTTCCAGTTCCGCACATTCAGTTCCTAACACTGTAACTTACAGAAACAAAATGTTAGTTGATCGAGGCATTCCCCACAGTGTTGTTTCACAGAGTGGAGTATATGGCACTTTGCTGCTAGTTCTGTGCCTTCAACAACTCACAGTGTTAACTTACTGAAACAAGATGTTACTTGAAAGAGGCACTCCCCACAGTGTTGTTTCAGAGTGGAGTGTATGGCACGTTTCAACAAGCTCTGTGCATTCAGTTCCTCTCACTGCTAACTTACTGAAACAAGATGTTAGTTGATTAGGGGATAACACACAGTGTTGTTTCACAGAGTGGAGTATATGGCACTTTGCTGCTAGTTCTGTGCCTTCAGGTCCTCACGGGGCTAACTTACTGAAACAAGATGTTACTTGAAAGAGGCACTGCCCACAGTGCTATCTCACAGAATTGAGTGCATGGTACCTCACTTCCTCTTGTGTGCATTATTTATCACACACCGCTAACTTGCTGAACCAAGCTGTTACTTGGAGGAGGCCTTCCGCACTGCGTTGTTTCACAGGAGTGTACGGCACTTACTGCTAGGTCTGTGCATTCAGTTTCCCACAGTGCTACCTTACTGAAACAAGACGTTAGTTCAATGAGGCATTCCCCACAGTGTTGTTTCACAGAATTAAGTATATGACACTTCGCTGCTACTTCTGCGAATGGCATTCCGTACACTGCTACCTTACTGAAACAAGAGGTTAGTTCAATGAGGCACTCCCCACAGTGTCGTTTCACAGAGTGGAGTGTATAGCGCTTTACGGCAAGTTCTGCGCATTCAGTTCCTCTCACTACTAACATACTGAAACAAGATGTTAATTGATTGGGGCATTCCCCACAGTGTAGTTTCACAGAATGGAGTGTATGGCACTTCGATTCCTCTTCTGTGCATTCAGCTCCTCACAATGCTAACTTACTGAAACAAGATGTTAGTTGAATGAGGCATTCCCCACAGCGTTGTTTCACAGAGTGGAGTATATGGCACTTTCCTGCTATTTCTGTGCATTCAGTTCCAAACACTGCTACTTACTGAAACAAGAGGTTAGTTGATTGGGACATTCCCCACAGTGTTGTTTCACAGATTTGTGGGTAATGCACTTCGCTTCAAGATCTGTGCGTTGGATTCCACACGCTGCTACCTTACTGAAACATGATATTAGAGGAATACGACCTTCCACAGAGTTTTACTTTACAGAATTGAGTATACGACACTTTGCTGCTAATTTTGCGAATTGGATTCACTACAATGCTACCTTACTGAAACAAGAGGATAGTTCAATGAGGCACACGCCACAGTGTTGTTTCACAGAGAGGAGTCTATGGCAGTTAGCTTCCAGTTCTGTGCATTCAGTTCCTAACACTGCTAACTTACTGAAACAAAATGTTAGTTGATCGATGCATTCCCCACAGTCTTATTTCACAGAGTGGAGTTATGGCACTTTGCTGCTAGTTCTGCGCCTTCAGGTCCTCACAGTGCTAATTTACTGAAACAAGATGTTACTTGAAAGAGGCACTCCCCACAGGGTTATTTCACAGAGTTGAGTGCATGGAACCTCTCTTCCTCTTGTGCGCATTATTTATCACACACTGCTAACTTGCTGAACCAAGCTGTTACTTGCAGGAGGCCTTCCGCACTGCGTTGTTTCACAGGAGTGTACGGCACTTACTGCTAGGTCTGTGCATTCAGTTTCCCACAATGCTACCTTACTGAAACAAGACGTTAGTTCAATGAGGCATTCCCCACAGTGTTGTTTCACAGGGTTGTGTGTATGGCACTTCGCTCCAAGATCTGTGCATTGGATTGCACACGTTGCTAACTTACTGAGACATGATGCTGGAGGATTGAATCCTTTCACAAATTGTTGTTTCACATAGTTGAGTATACGGCACTGCGCTGCTAGTTCTGCATATTGGATTCAGTACAGTGCTACTTTACTGAAACAAGAGGTTAGTTCAATGAGGCACACGCCACAGTGTTGTTTCACAGAGTGGAGTGAATGGCACCTTGCGGCAAGTTCTGCGCAATCAGCTCCTCACACTGCTTTCTTACTGAAACAAGATGTTACTCGAAATAGGCACTCCCCCATTGTCATTTCACAGAGGTGAGTGCATGGCACCTCACTCTATGCTCTGTGCATTATTCTTCACACACCACCTACTTGCTGAAAGAGGCTGTTACTTGTAGGACGTCTTCCCCACAGTGTTGTTTCACAGAGCTGAATATATGGCACTACTAGCCTAGGATTCCATACAATGGTAACTTACTGAAACAAGATGTTATTTAATGGAGGCAATGAGGCATTCCCCACAGTGTTGTTTCACAGAGTGGAGTGTATGGCACTTTGCGGCAAGTTCTGCACATTCAGTTTCTCTCACTGCTACTTACTGAAACAAGATGTTAGTTGATTGGGGCATTCCCCACAGTGTTGTTTCAGAGAGTTGTGTGTATGGCACTTCGCTCCAAGATCTGTGCATTGGAATGCACACGCTGCTAACTTACTGAAACATGATGTTGGAGGAATGAGGCTTTCCACACATTTTTGTTTCACATAGTTGAGTTTTTGGCATTGCGCTGCTAGTTCTTCATATTGGATTCCGTACAGTGCTACCTTACTGAAACAAGAATTTAGTTGAATGAGGCACTCGCCAGTGTTGTTTTACCGAGTGGAGTGTATGGTACTTTGCGGCAAGTTCTGCACATTCAGTGTCTCTCACTGCTAACTTACTGAAACAAGATTATACTTGATTGTGGCATTGCCCACAGTGTTGTTTCACAGAATGGAGTGTATGACACGTTGCTTCCTGTTCTGCGCAATCAGCTCCTCACACTGCTATCTTACTGAAACAAGATGTTACTCGAAAGATGCACTCTCCCCTGTGTTATTTCTCAGAAGTGAGTGCATGGCACCTCGCTCTCTACTCTGGACATTATCCTTTACACACCTCTAACTTGCTGAAAGAAGTTGTTACTTGCAGGACGTCTTCCATACTGCGTTGTTTCAGAGAGCTGAATGTATAGCACTACTCGCCTAGGATTCCATACAATGCTAACTTACTGAAACAAGATGTTATTTAATGGAGGCATTCTTCACTGTGTTGTTTCACAGAGTGGTGTGTATGACACTTTGCTACTAGGTCTCTGCATTCAGTTTCACATAATGCTAGCTTACTGAAACAAGAGGTTAGTTCAATTAGGCTTTCCCCACAAGTGTTGTTTCACAGAGTTGTGTGTATGGCCTTTCGCTTCAAGATCCGTGCGGTGGATTCCACAACTTACTCAAACATGATGTTAGAGGAAGGAGGCCTTCCAGACAGTACTGTTTCAATGCGCTGAGTATATGAACCTTCGCTGCTAGTTCGGCGAATTGGATTCTGTACACTGCTACCTTACTGCAACAAGAGGTTTGTTCAGTGAGGCACACACCACAGTGTTGTTTCACAGAGAGGAGTGTATGGCACTTAGCTTCCAGTTCTGCGCATTCAGTTCCTAACATTGCTAACTTACAGAAACAAAATATTAGTTGATCGAGGCATTCCCCAAGGTGTTGTGTCCCAGAATGGAGTATATGCCACTTTGCTGCTAGTTCTGCGCCTTCAGCTCCTCACAGTGCTAACTTACTGAAACAAGATGTTACTTGAAAGAGGCACTCCCCACAGTCTTATTTTACAGAGTTGAGTTGGTACCTCGCTTCCTCTTTTGCGCATTATTTATCATACACCGCTAACTTGCTGTACCAATATGTTCGCTGCTGGAGGCCTTCCGCACTGTGTTGATTCACAGAGTGGAGGATATGGCACTTTGCTGCTAGTTCTGCGCAATTATTTCCTCAAACTGCTAATTTACTGAAACAAGATGTTATTTAATGGAGGCATTCACCACTGTGTTGTTTCAGAGTGGAGTGTATGACACTTCGCTACTAGGTCTGAGCATTCAGTTTCACATAATGCTAACTTACTGAATGAAACAAGAGGGTAGTTCAATGAGGCATTCCCAACAGTGTTGTTTCACAGAAGCGATTATATGGCACTTTGCTGCTAGTTCTGTGCATTCAGTTCCTCACAACGCTAACTTAGTGAAACAAGATGTTACTTGAAGGAGGCACTCCCCACAGTGTTATTTCACCGAGTTGAGTGCATAGCACCTCCCTGACTGAAACAAGAAGATAGAGGAATGAGGCATTCCCCACAGTGTTGTTTCTCAGAGTTGTGTATATGGCACTTGGCTCCAAGACTTGTGCATTGGAATGCACACCCTGCTAACCTACTGAAACATGATATTAGAGGAATGAGGCGTTCCACACTGTGCTCTTTCACAGAATTGAGTATTCAACACTTCGCTGCTAGTTCTGCGAAATGGATTCCGTACAGTGCTACTTTACTGCAACAAGAGGTTAGTTCAATGAGACACATGCCACAGTGTTGTTTCACAGAAGAGTGTATGACACTTCACCTCCGTTTCTGTGCATTCAGTTCCTAACACTCCTAACTTACAGAAACAAAATGTTAGTTGATCGAGGCATTCCCCACAGTGTTGTTTCACAGAGTGGAGTATATGGCAGTTTGCTGCTACTTCTGCGCCTTCAACAACTCACAGTGTTAACTTACTGAAACAAGATGTTACTTGAAAGAGGCACTCCCTACAGTGTTGTTTCACAGAGTGGAGTGCAAGGCACGTTGCAGCAAGTTCTGCACATTCAGTTTCTCTCACTGCTAACTTACTGAAACAAGATGTTAGTTGATTAGGGGATAACACACAGTGTTGTTTCACAGAGTGGAGTATATGGCACTTTGCTGCTAGTTCTACGCATTTAGTGCCTCAAACTGCTAACTTACAGAAAGACGATGTTCTAACGGAGGCATTCACCACTGTGTTGTTTCACAGAGAGCAGTGTATGACACTTCTCTACTAGGTCTGCTCATGCAGTTTCACACAATGCTAACTTACTGAAACAAGGTGTTAGTTCAATGAGGCATTCCCCACAGTGTTGTTTCACAGAGTGGAGTCAATGGCATCTCGCTGCCGGTTCTGCGCATTCAGTTTCATACAATGCTAACTTACTGAAACAAGGGGTTCATTCAATGAGCCATTCCCTACACTGTTGTTTCAAAGAGTGAAGAGTATGGTACCTCGCTACTAGTTCTGCGCATTCAATTTCACACATTGATACCTTATTGAAACAAGATATTAGTTGAAGGAGCCATTCGCTATAGTGTTGTTTCACAGAGATGAGTGCATAGTACTTGGCTCCTACTTCTGCTCACGGGAAACCACACGCTCTTAATTTACAGAAAAAAGATGTTAGTTGAAAGAGGCATTCCCCACCAGGTTGTTTCACACCCTGGAGCGTATGGCGCTTAGCTGCCATTTCTGCACATTCAGTTTCACACACTGATAACTTACTGAAACAAGATATTAGTTGAAGGAGGCATTCCCCACAGTGTTGCTTCACAGATTGGAGCGTTGTCACTTCGCTGCTGGGTCTGTGCATTCAGTTCCTGACACTGCTAACTTGCTGAAACAAGATGTTAGTTGATTGAGGCATTCCCCACCGTGTTGATTCACAGAGTTGAGTCCATAGTACTTCGCGGCAAGTTCTGTGCATGGGAATCCACACCCTCTTAGCTTACTAAAACAAGATGTTAGTTGTTAGGCATTCCCAACAGTGTTGTTTCGCAGAGTGGAGTGTGTGGCACTTTGCTGCTAGTTCAGGTCCTGCGCATTCAGGTCCTCACACTGCTCACTTGCTGAAACAAGATGTTAGTTGATTGAGGCATTCCGCACAAGGCTATTTCAGAGCCTGGAACCTATGGCACTTTGCTGCTTCTTCTGTGCGTTCAGTTCCTCACACTGCTAACTTACTGAAAGTACATGTTACGCGAAAGAGCCATTTTCCACCGTGTTGTGTCACAGAGTTGAGTTTGTGGCACTTCTCTGCGAGGTCTGCGCATTCAGTTTCTCACAATGCTAATTTACCGAAACAAGAGGTTTGTTCAATGAGGCATTCCCCACAGTGTTGCTTCCCAGAGTGAAGCGTATGGCACCTCGCTACTACTTCTGCGCATTTAATTTCAGACACTGGTAACTTACTAAAACAAGATATTAGTTGAACAAGGCAATCCCCGCAGTGTTGTTTCACAGAGGTGAGTGCATAGCACTTTGCTCCTTGTTCTGCTCATGAGAATACACACACTCTTATCTCACAGAAACAAGATGGTAGTTGAATTAGGCTTCCTCACAGTTTTGTTTCACAGAGTGGAGCGTATGGCACCCCTCTGCTGGTTGGGCGCATTCAGGTCCTCACATTGCTAACTTGCTGAAACAAGATGTTAGTTGGTTGAAGCATTCCCCACAGGGTTGTTTCACAGCCTGGAGCATATGGCACTTCGCTGCTAGTTCTTCGCGTTCAGTTCCTCACACTGCTAACTTACTGAAACTAGATATTATTTGAAAAAGACATTCCCCACAGTGTTGTTTCACAGAGTTGAGTGTATGACACTTCGCTCCGAGGTCTGCGCATTCAGTTTCACAAAATGCTAACCTACTGAAACAGGCGTTAGTTGAAAGAGGCATTCCCCACCGTGTTGTTTCTCAGAGCGAAGCGTATGGTAGCTCGCGACTAGTTCTGCGCAATTTTACACACTGATAACATATTGAAACAAGAGATTAGTTGAAGGAGCCATTCCCGACAGTGTTGTTTCGCAGGGTGGAGCGTATGGCAATTTATGCTAGTTCTGCACATTCAGTCCTCACAGGGCTAACTTCCTGAAACAAGATATTAGATGATTGAGGCATTCCCCACAGTGTCCATTCACAGAGTTGAGAGTATGGCACTTCGTTGCTGGTTCTGTGCATTTTATAACACACACAGCTAACTTGCTGAAACAAGATGTTGGCTGCAGGAGGCTTTCCGCACTGCGTTGTTTCACAGAGTTGAGTGTATGGCACTTCACTCCAAGATCTGTTCGTTGGATTCCACACGCTGCTAACTTACTGAAACATGATGTTAGAGGAATGAGGCCTTCCACACAGTGTTGTACAGAATGCACAGAAGTAGCAGTTTAGTGCCATATACTCAATTCTGTGAAGCAACACCGTGTGGAAAGCCTCATTCATCTAACATCTTGTTTCAGTATTTTAGCAGCGTATGGAATCCAACACACAGATCTTGGAGCGAAGTGCCATCCACTAAACTCTGTGAAACAACGCAGTGCAGAACGCCTCCTTCAACCAACAACTTGCTTCAGCAAGTTAGTAGTGTGTGATATAAATTGCACAGAACTAGCAGTGAGGTGCCATACACGCAACTCTGTGAAACAGTCCTGTGGGGAATGCTTCCCTCAGCTAACATCTTGTTTCACCACGATAGCAGTGTGAGGAATTGAATGTGAAGAACCAGCAGCGAAGTGCCGTACACTCAACTCTGTGAAATAACACGGAAGGGAATGCCTCCTTCAACTAATCTCTTGTTTCAGTAAGTTAGCAGTGGGCAGTAACCAATGTGCAGAACTGGGAGTGAAGTGCAATTCACTTAACTCTTGGAAACAACACTGTGCAGAAGGCCTCCTTCAAATAACATCTTGTTACAGCAAGTTAGCAGTGTGTGATATAAAATGTGCAGAACGAGCAGCGAGGTTCCATATGGTAGATTCTGTGAAACAAAATAGTGGGGACTAACTCTTTCAACTAGCATCTTGTTTCACTAAGTGAGCACTGTGTGGAATCCAAGCACAGAATTCTAGGCTAAATGCCATACACTCAACGCTATGAAAGAACACTGTGGAGAAGGCCTCTTTCAACTAACATCTTGTTACACCAAGTTAGCAGTGTATGAAACGGAATGCACAGACCTGGCAGCGAAGTGCCGTACACTCAACTCTGAGAAACAACACGGTGGGGCATGCTCAAACCAACTAATATCTCGTTTCAGAAAGTTATCACTATGTGAAATTGAATGCGCAGAACTAGCACCATGGTGCCATATGCTCCAGGCTGTGAAACAACACTGTGGGGAATGCCTCTTTCAACTATTCTCTTGTTTCATTCAGTAAGTTAGCAATCG
This sequence comes from Paguma larvata, assembly GCA_030068075.1. Classification (NCBI taxonomy): domain Eukaryota; kingdom Metazoa; phylum Chordata; class Mammalia; order Carnivora; family Viverridae; genus Paguma; species Paguma larvata. The sequence goes on along the minus strand of CM057830.1, from coordinate 48,183,306 downwards.
ATGAAATTGAATGTGCAGACCTAGCAGCGAAGTGCAATACGCTCAATTGTGTGAAACAGCACTGTGGGGAATGCCTCATTCGACTAACGTTCTGTTTCAGTAAGTTAGCAGTGTGGGAATCCAACACGCAAGTCTTGGAGTTAATTGCACTTACTCAACTCTACGAAACAACACTGTGCGGAATGACTCATTCAAGGAACATCTTGTTTAGCAAGTTAGCAGTGTGAGGAACCAAATGCCTAGAATTAGCAGCCAAGTGCCACACACTCCACTCTGTGAAACAACACTGTGGGGAATGCTTAATTCAACTAACATCTTGTTTCAGTAAGTTAAGAGGGTGTGGATTCTCATGCACAGAACTAGCAACGAAGTGCTATGGATTCAACTCTGTAAAACAACACGGTGGAGAATGCCTCAACCAACTAACATCTTGTTTCAGCAAGTTAGCAGTGTGAGGAACCGAACACGCAGAACTTGCAGCGAAGTGCCATATACTCCAGGCTCTGAAATAGCCTGGTGGGGAATGCCTCAATCAACTAACATCTTGTTTCAACAAGTTAGCAGTGTGAGGACCTGAATGCGCAGAACTAGCAGCAAAGTGTCATACACTCCACTCTGTGAAACAACACAGTGGGGGATGCCGAATTCAACAAATATCTTGTTTTAGTAGGTTAAGTGGGTGTGGATTCCCATGCACAGAACTAGCAGCGAAGTGCCATACACTCACCTCAGGGAAACAACACGGTGTGGAAAACCTCATTCATCTAACATCTTGTTTCAGTATTTTAGCAGCGAGTGAAATTAACTGTGCAGAACCAGCAGCGAGGTAGCATACACTCCACTCTGTGAAACAACACAGTGGTGAATGCCGCTATTAAATAACATCATGTTTCAGTAAGTCAGCATTGTATGGAATCCTAGGCAAGTAGTGCCATACATTCAGCTCTGTGAAACAATGCAGTGCGGAAGGCGTCCTGCAAGTAACAGATTCTTTCAGCAAGATAGCGGTGGGTGAAAAATAATGCGCAGAACAGACAGCGAGGTGCCATGCACTCAACTCTGTGAAATAACACTGTGGGGAATGCCCCAATCAACTAACATCTTGTTTCAGTAAGTTAGCAGTGAGAGAAACTGAATGTGCAGAACTTGCCCTAAAGTGCCATACACTCCACTCTGTGAAACAGCACTGTGGCGTGTACCTCATTGAACTAACCTCTTGCTTCAGTAAGGTAGCACAGTACGGCATCCAATATGCACAACTAGCAGCCCAGTGTTCTATACTCAACTCTGTGAAGCAACACTATTTGGAAGGCCTCATTTCCCTAATATCATGTTTCGGTAAGTTAGCAGCCTGTGGAATCCAATGCACAGATCTTGGAGTGAAGTGCCATACACACAACTCTCTGAAACCACACTGGGGGAATGCCTCATTGAACTAACTTCTTGTTTCAGTAAGTTACCATTCTGCGAAACTGAATGCACAGACCTAGCAGTAAGTGCCGTACATTCCTCTCTGTGAAACAACACAGTGCGGAAGGCCTCCTGCAAGTAACAACTTGGTTCAGCAAGTTAGCGGTGTGTGATACATAACGCACACAGCAGGAAGCGAGGTACCATGCACTCAACTCTGTGAAATAACCCTGTGGGGAGTGCCTCTTTCAAGTAACATCTTGTTTCAGTAAGTTAGCACTGTGAGGAGCTGAATGCACAGAACAGGAATCGAAGTGCCATACACTCCATTCTGTGAAACTACACTATGGAAGGCCCCAATCAACTAACATCTTGTTTCAGTAAGTTAGTAGTGAGGGGAACTAAATGCGTACAAATAGCAGCAAAGTGCCATACACTCCACTCTGTTGAACAACACTGTGGGGAGTGCCTCATTGAACTAACCTCTTGTTTCAGTAAGGTAGCAGTCTACGGAATCCAATTCGCAGAACTAGCAGCGAAGTGTCGTGTACTCAGTTCTGTGAAACAGCACGGTGTGTAATGCCTCCTTCCTCTAACATCATGTTTCAGTAAGTAAGCGTGTGGAATCCAACCCACAGATCATGGAGCGAAGTGAAATAAATACAACTCTGTGAAACAACGTTGTGGGGAATGCCTCATTGAACAAAACGCTTGTTTCAGTAAGTCTGAATTGTGTGAAACCGAATGCGCAGACGGAGCAGCGAAATTCACACACTCCACTCTGTGAAACAATGCAGCGCAGAAGGCCCCCTGCAGCTAACATCTTGTTTCAGCAAGTTAGCGGTGTGTGATAAATATGCGCACAACAGGCAGGGAGGTGCCATGCACTCAACTCTGTGAAATAACACTGTGGGGAGTGCCTCCTTCAAGTAACATCTTGCCGTAAAGTGCCATACACTCCACTCTGTGAAACAACACTGTGGCGTGTGCCTCATTGAACGAACCTCTTGCTTCAGTAAGGTAGCACTGTACTGAATCCAATATGCACAACTAGCAGCCCAGTGTCCTAGACTCAACTCTGTGAAGCAACACTATTTGGAAGGCCTCACTTCCCTTATATCATGTTTCAGTAAGTTAGCAGCCTGTGGAATCCACCGCACGGATCTTGAAGCGAAAGGCCATACACACAACTCTGTGAAACAGCACTGTGGGGAATGCCTCATTGAACTAATGTCTTGTTTCAGTAAGTTACCATTGTGCGAAGCTGAATGCTCAGACCTAGCGGTAAGTGCCGCACACTCCTCTGTGAAACAATACAGTGTGGAAGGCCTACTGCAACGAACATCTTGGTTCAGCAAGTTAGCGGTGCGTGATTAATAATGCGCACAAGAGGAAGCGAGGTACCATGCACTCAACTCTGTGAAAGAAGACTGTGGGGAGTGCCTGTTACAAGTAACATCTTGTTTCAGTAACTTAGCAGTGAGGGAAACTGAATGCACAGAACTTGCCGTAAAGTGCCATACACTCCACTCTGTGAAACATCACTGTGGGGCATGCCCCAATCAACTATAATCTTGTTTCAGTAAGTTAGTAGTGAGAGGATCTGAATGCACAGAACTAGCAGCGATTTGCCATACACTCCACTCTGTGAAACAACACTGTGGCGTGTGCCTCATTGACCTATCTTCTTGTTTCAGTAAAGTAGCACTGTACTGAATCCAATATGCAGAACTAGCAGCGCAGTGCCGTATACTCAACTATGTGAAACAACAATTTGTGAAAGGATTCAGTCCTCCAGCATCATGTTTCAGTAAGTTAGCAGCGTGTGGAATTCAATGCACAGATCTTGGAGCGAAGTGCCATACACACAACTCTGTGAAACAACACTATGGGGAATGCCTTATTGAACTAACGTCTTGTTTCAGTAAGGTAGCACTGTGGGAAACTGAATGCACAGACCTAGCAGTAAGTGTCGTACACTCCTGTGAAAGAATGCAGTGCGGAAGGCCTCCTGCAAATAACAGCTTGGTTCAGCAAGTTAGCGGTTTGTGATATATAATGCGCACAAGAGGAAGCGAGGTTCCATGCACTCAACTGTGTGAAATAACCCTGTGGGGAGTGCCTCTTTCAAGTAACATCTTGTTTCAGTAAGTTGGCACTGTGAGGAGCTGAAGGCGCAGACCTAGCAGCAAAGTGCCATAGACTCCACTCTGTGAAACAAGACTGTGGGGAGTGCATCGATCAACTAACATTTTGTTTCAGTAAGTTAGCAGTGTTAGGAACTGAATGCGCAGAACTGGAAGCTACGTGCCATACACTCCTCTCTGTGAAATAACACTGTGGCGTGTGCCTCATTGAACTATCCTCTTGTTTCAGTAAGGCAGCAGTGTAGTGAATCCAATTCGAAAAATTAGCAGCGAAGTGTCGTATACTCAGTTCTGTGAAGTAAAACTCTGTGGAAGGTCTTATTCCTCTAACATCAGGTTTCAGTAAGTTAGCAGCCTGTGGAATCCAACGCACAGATCTTGAAGCGAAGTGCCATACCGACAAATCTGTGAAACAACACTGTGGGGGAATGTCCCAATCTACTAACCTCTTGTTTCAATAAGTAGCAGTGTTTGGAACTGAATGCGCAGAACTAGCAGGAAAGTGCCACTAATATACTTTATATTCCACTCTGTGAAACATTGCTGTGGGAAATGCCTCATTCAACTAACATCTTGTTTCAGTAAGGAAGCACTGTACGGAATCCAATATGCACAACTAGCAGCGCAATGCCAAAAACTCAACTATGTGAAACAAAAAATGTGTGGAAAGCCTCATTCCTCCAACATCATGTTTCAGTAAGTTAGCAGTGTTTGCATTCCAATGCACAGATCTTGCAGCGAAGTGCCATACACACAACTCTGTGAAACAACACTGTGGGGAATGCCTCATTGTACTAACGTCTTGTTTCAGTAAGGTAGCATTGTGGGAAACTGAATGCACAGACCTAGCGGTAAGTGCCGTACACTCCTGTGAATCAACGCAGTGCGGAAGTCCTCCTGCAAGTAACAGCCTGGTTCAGCAAGTTAGCAGTGTGTGATAAATAGTGCACACAAGAGGAAGCGAGGTTCCATGCACTCAACTCTGTGAAACAACATGGTGGCGGGTGCCTCATTCACCTAACCTCTTGTTTCAGTAAGGTAGCAGTCTACGGAATCCAATTCACAGAACTAGCAGCGAAGTGTCGTATACTCAGTTCGGTGAAAGAGCATTGTGTGGAAGGCCTCATTCCTCTAACATCATGTGTCACGAAGTTAGCAGTGTGAGGAACTGAAGGCGCAGAACTAGCAGCAAAGTGCCATATAATCCCTTCTGTGAAACAACACTGTTGGGAATGCCTCATTGAACTAACCTCATGTTTCAGGAAGTTAGCATTATGTGAAACTAAATGCGCAGACCTAGTAGCGAAATGTGATACACTCCACTCTGTGAAACAACACGGTGGGGAATGCCCCAATCAACCAACATCTTGTTTCAGTAAGTTAGCAGTGAGAGGAACTGAATGCGCAGAACTTGCCGCAAAGTGCTATACACGCCACTCTGTGAAACGACACTGTGGTGAGTGCCTCATTGAACTAACCTCTTGTTTCAGTAAGGTAGCAGTGTATGGAATGCCATTCGCAGAAGTAGCAGCGAAGTGTCATATACTTATTCCTGTGAAACAACACTGTGTGGAAGGCCTCCTTCCTCTAACATCATGGTTCAGTAAGTTAGCAGCGTGTGGAATCCAACGCCGAGATTTGGAGAGAAGTGCCATACACCCAACTCTGTGAAACAACACTTTGGGGAATGCCTCTTTGAACTAACCTCTTGTTTCAGTACGTTAGCATTGTGTGAAACTGAAAGCGCAGACCTAGCAGCGAAGTGTCATACACTGAACTCCCTGAAACAACGCAGTGGGGAAGGCCTCCTACAACTAACAGCTTGTTTCAGCAAGTTAGCGGTGTGTGATAAATAATACGCAGAACAAGCGGGGAGGTGCCATGCACTCAATTCGTGAAGTAACACTGTGGGGAGTGCCTCTTTCAAGTAACATCTTGTTTCACCAAGTTAGCAGTGTGAGAAACTGAATGCACAGAACTAGCAGAGATGTGCCATACGCTCCACTCTGTGAAACAACACTGTGGGGAAGGCTAATTCAACTAACATCTTGTTTCTGTGAGATAAGAGTGTGTGAATTCCCATGAGCAGAACTAGGAGCAAAGTGTTATGCGCTCATCTCTGTGAAAAAACCCAGTGGGAAACGCCTCCTTCGACTAATATCTTGTTTCAGTAAGTTACCAGTGTGTGAAATTAAATGCGCAAGAGTAGTAGTGAGGTGCCATGTGCTTCACTCTGGGAAGCAACACTGGGGAATGCCTCATTGAACTAACCTCTTGTTTCGGTAAATTAGCATTTTGAGAAACTGAATGCGCAGACCTCGCAGAGAAGTGCCATATGCTCTAGGCTGTAAAACAGCCCTGTGGAGAATGCCTCAATCAAATAACATCTTGTTTCAGCAACTTAGCATGCGAGGACCTGAATGCGCTGAACTAGCAGCAAAGTGCCATACACTCCACTCTGTGAAACAACACTGTTGGGAATGCCTAATTCAACTCAGATCTTGTTTCAGTAAGTTAAAGGGGTGTGGATTCCCATGCACAGAACTTGCCTCGAGGTACTATGGACTCAACTCTGTCAATCAACCTGGTGGGGAATGCCTCAATCAACTAACATCTTGTTTCAGCAAGTGAGCAGCGTCAGGAATTGAATGCACAGAACCAGCTGCGAAGTGCCATATGCTCCAATCTGTGAACCAACACTGTGGGGAATGCCTCCTTCCGCTAACATCTTGTTTCAGTATGTTTTCAGTGTGTGAACCTGAATGCGCAGAAACAGCAGCGAGATGCCATTGACTCCACTCTGTGAAACAACACTGTGGGGAATGCCTCATTGAAATAACACCTTGTTTCAGTAAGTTAGCATTGTGTGGAAGTAAATGCGCAGACCTACCAGCGAAGTGCAATACGTTCAATCCTATGAAACATCACTGTGGGACATGCTTCATTCGACTAACGTTCTGTTTCAGTAAGTTAACAATGTGTGGATCCAACGCGCAGGACTTGGAGCGAAGTGCCGTACACTCAACTCTGTGAAAAAACACTGTGGGGTGTGTGTCTTTCAACTAATTTCTTGTTTCAGTGAGTTAACAGTGTGTGGAATGGAATGAGTAGAACTAGCAGTGACGTGCCATGTAGCGAACTCTGAAAATACACGGTGGGGAATGCCTCCTTCAGCTAACATCTTGTTACAGTAGCTGAGCAGTGTATGGAATCCAAAGCGCAGAACTAGCAATGAATGCCGTATTCTCCACTCTGTGAAATAACACTGTAGGGAATGTCTCATTCAACTAACTTCTCGTTTCAGTGAGTGAGCAGTGTATGGAATCCAATGCGCAGAACTAGAAGCGAAGTGCAATATACCCAACTCTGGGATGGAATACAGTGGAGAAAACCAACTTTACCGAACATCTTGTTTCAGCAAGTTAGTAGTGCGGGATATCAAACGCGCAGAACCAGCAGCGAGGTGCCATACACTCAACTCTGTGAAACAATATTGTGGGGAATACCTCCTTTCACTAACATCTTGTTTCAGTAAGTCAGCAGTGTATGGATTCCAATGCGCAGAACTTGGAGCAACGTGCAATTCACTTAACTCTCTGAAACAACACTGTGCGGAAGGCCTCCTTCAACTAACATGTTGTTTCAGCACGTTAGCAGTGTGTGGAATCCAAATCGCAGATCTTGGAGCGAAGTGCCATACCCTCACTCTGTAGAATAGCAGTGTGGAGAATGCCTCAGTCAACTAACCCCTTGTTTCAGCATGTTAGCAGTGCGTGGAAGCGAATGTGCAGAACCAGCAGGGAAGTGCCATACTCTCAACTCTGTGAAGCAAAATCGAGGGGAATGTCTCATTCAACTAACGTCCTGTTTCAATAAAGTAGGAATTTGTTGAGTAACATGCGCAGAAATAGGAGCAAAGTGCCGTAGGCTCAACTCTGTAAAACAACACTGTGGGGAATGCCTCCTTCAATTAACATCTTTTTTCAGTAAGTTCGGGGTGTGGCATCCCATTCGCAGAACCCCAAGCCAAGCAGCATACGCTCAACTCTGGGATACAACACTGTGGGGGAAATGAGCAGTGTATGGAATCCATCCCGCAGCAATAGCTGCGAGGTCCAACACCCTCTACTCTGAAAAAGCACTGTGGGGAGTGCCTCCTTTCACTAACATCTTGTTTCAGTAAGTGAGCAGTGTTTGGAATCCAACGCGCAGAACTAGGAGCGATGGTCTGCCACACGCTCAACTCTGTGAAACAACAGTGATGGGAAAGTATCATTCAACTAACATCTGGTTTCAGTAGGTTAGTAGTGTATTGAATCCCATGAGCCGAACAAGGAGCTAAGTGCTGTGCACTCAAATGTGTGAATCAAGACTGTGGGGAATGCATCATTCAAGTAACATCTTCCTTCATTAAGTTACTAGTGTGTTGAATCCTTTCCAAAGAACTAGGAGCGAAGTGAAATGCACTCAACTCTGCAAAACGACACTGTGGGGCATGCATGATTCACTAACATCTTGGCTCAGTAAGTGAGGCATGTTTTGAATACCACATGCAGATCTAGGACCGAAGTGCCCTACACTCAACTCTGAAATAACACTGGGGAATGCATCATTCAACTGACACCTTGTTTCAGTAAGTTAGTGGTGTATTGGATCCCAGGCCCAGAACTAGAAGCGAGCGTCAATACACTGAAATCGTGAAACAACACTGTGCGGAACACATCTTTGAACTAACATCTCGTTTCAGTCACTTAGTAGTGTGTTGAATTCCATGAGCAGAACTAGGACCAAAGGGCCATACATTCAACTCTATGAAAAAACACTGAGGGGAATGCATCATTCAACTGACGCCTTGTTTCAGTAAGTTAGTAGTTTGTTGAATCCCATGCACAGAACTAGGAACATCGAATCATGCACTCCACTCTGTGAAACCATGCTGTGATCATCATTCGACTACCCTCATGTGTCAGTAGGTAAAGAGTTTTTAAAAGTCCCCTGCAAGGACTAAGGGAAGTGCCATATTCTCAACTCGGTTAATCAACATTGTGGAGATTGCATCATGCAACTAACATCTTGTTTCACTAAAATGGGTGTGTTTGAAAACGCGTGCCCGGATCTTGGAGGGAAGTACCATATACGCGTTTTGTCAAGGAACACGGGGGGCAATGCTTCATTCATCTAACATCTTGGTTCACTGTGTTAGTAGCATTTGGAATCCAGGAAGGAAGTGTCCTCATCTAAGGGCCAGATTGCCAGCAGCTGGTGCTGGGCCTTCTTTCTCCATATTTCACTTCCTCCAAGGTCTCTAGGTCTCCAGCCCTCCTTATCCATCTTGACACATCTTTACTCTCTTGCAAAAACAAGGTTCTTTCTCCCATCCATCTCGGTCAGTGTCTCAAGAGTCCTATCATCTGCTTTCCACCTGGGGGTCTGGTCCAGTCCTTGTGTTCTGGCAGAGGTTTGGCCACAGGGATCCTTCTTGATTAATTCACTGAGTTTCAAAAGTAGGTGGCCATTCAGATGCCCAGGGCATTGGAAGGCAACCAGCAGAGGTTGTTTGGGGTGTAACCGGGCAGAGATTTGGGCAGGGAGCTGGCCTCCTTCTGGGCCGAGGGCAAATGAAGCCAGGCATCTTCTTTCCAAGTGGATCCCCATTCCCACTGGAAATGTCAAGCTTTAGCCCATCTGGTGTCCATATCTTTCCCCTTTCTGTATTTCTGACCATTTATGTTTGTCTCTCTTAGGACCCCTGGAGCCATCACTCATGCAGTTGGCATCGCTGGGTAGGCTGCAAAATCTCCCTCTGCTCATGTGTTCAGTGAGGGCACTCAGGCTCTGCTCTACCAAAGGAAAGATGACACAAGAAAGATGTCCCTGTGTGCCTGGTGCTTGGCCTGCTCTGCTCTGGAGCGGGAAGGGACCCTGATTGGCTCCCTGACCCGGATGATTGCTTCCCTTCATTCTGGGATTCAGCCAGATTGTACATGGGCAGTAGGAATGTGGAGGGGGTCGGCATTGGAAGGGCCTTCGCCAGGAATTAGGGAACCAAGCCCAAGTTACAGATTCCTGAGCAAGAGCTCTCCAAAGCTAGTAGCTCCAGCTCCAGCACTGCTGGCTCCCTCGACTGATGGGAAAAGTGGCAGGGAGAGACCAAACCAGAAATCGAGCCTCCTCGAGAAAGAAGGCAGGCTTCCTGCTCACAGAGCTCCCACATAGAATCCTTCAGAGTGCTCTTTTGGCCTTAGCCCACAGGACTCTCTTATTCGCAATACAAGCTGGTTGATAGGAGAGTGCACTGGATACTTCATTCTCAACTTTCTCCAAGTCATGTGTGGTGAAGAACTCTGGCAGGCAATGGTGTGTCTGCATTGCCACCCATGAGCCCTTTTGAGGAAAGACAGTTTGCATGGAAACTCTTCTGAGACAGTGTCTCAGCCTGGGGCTTTGGTGGTGTTTTTGTGATGGTGATAGAGGTGTTGCATTTGTCCCCTCTGAATTTTGTTTCAGAATGATGTGGCCCTCCCCAAACCCAGGGTGTGTGCAGGCAGCCAGGGAGAATGCTTGTGGGGAGGCTAAGCCAGAGGTTCAAGGTGGATCCCGCCTCCTGTGTGGGACAAGGGGAAGGAAGAGTCGTGGTCTCCTTCCTCGTTTTCCCCCATGGCAATTGGAATGCACGGCTTGACTCACCTTATTGTCATTTCTCTACCATTGCTGCTCTCCGAACTTGGTCTCAGTTCACACGCGGAGACCCTGTGTCTGTCCCCTGCACCAACCAACGTCCCTGGAGCGGAGGTGAGTTCCAAGCCTTTCCTGAGCCAAGGCAGGGCTCGCAGAGTCTGATATCCCAGAGGACAGCTGATCCCCTGTCCCTGAGCCCTTGGTGCTGGGAAGGCCACAGTACCGTGGGAATGAGTAGTCATATGGACCCTGCCCCTAACGGCTGGAGCTACCCTCAATCGGAAGAACAGACAGTCTGTGCATGCGCAGCATGCTCCATGACCTGGTCAGTGCACTGAAAGCCTTCAGAATAGATGCTGCACCAAGGCCTCGTTCCCACCTCTAGACCATTACATGGAAGGACCCTCTTTGCATCTCAGAACCTCTGCTGCCCCTCTCGATGGATATGATGGGCAGAAACATACCAGAAGCCAATGTTCCCCTCTATTTCTTAAGGAAGGATGTGGGCCTCTTGCTCACAGGGCTCCACAGAGCATCCTTTGGAACACTCCTGTAGCAAAAGCCCACAAATGGTCCCTGTGATCCCTGAGCCGGCCTGCTTGTGAATCCATTGTGCTAGTCAAGTTCATCTCAACATGAAGAACTCTGGCCCTCGGTGGATCCAGTTTCATTGCACAGGTTTATCATCCATCAAGGATTGTCGTGGGGTCCATACAAATTCAGTCTTTCAGAGTGCTATCTGTGGCTTGCAGATGCCCAAAGGGGACAAGCCCTTATGACTGTGGGAAAGCTGGAGAGAAAGGAGCCCAGGCCTTTTGGTTTCAGGACTACATGGACATCCAGAGCCCTAGGACATCAAAAGAAGTCCAGTCGAGAGCTGTTTTGGGCCAGGCTGGACCAGACGTATTAGCAGGGAGCTGGCTTCCTTGCTCGACCTAGGGGAATGGAGAGAAATGCCTCCATTGCACATGGATCACATTCCCATTGCATGGAAACATTGAACGCCCTTTGGTCCTGGCTGAAGTCATTCCTGTGCTTCTGACTGCCTCTTCATTCACCCTTAGGTGCCATGGAGCTGGCATTCACTGAGCAGGCATCCGGGGATGGGCGTCCAGTGGGAGCTGGGTCCCCTGCTCAGTAACAGCCATGAGCATCCGGTATCCCAAAGGAGAATAGCCTCCTATTCCTGAGCCTGGTGATTGGCTGTTGGAAGCAAGGGGTGGGGGGCAGGTGGCTGGAGTGGAGGCAGCTCATCTCCTTGCTCTGCCTGATTGAGGTGTGTTCCTTCTGAAACACAGACAGTTCACACTGGAGATGTGGCTCCAAAGCTAGTCAGCACAGAAAAGCCCTAGACACTAAGGAGAGGGGAACCACTTCCCCTCTCCACACTTTGGCGCCACAGCTGTGGGAAGCTCCCAGATACAGCACTGTCACTGCCTACTCCACTTCATGATGGGAAAAGTCAAAAAGGCAGACCAATTCCCCGGGCTCTCCAGGTCCTTCTGAAAGAAGGCAGATCTGCAGCTGACAAGGCTCCCGCACAGAGACACTAGATGGTGGCGTTGCCTAAGCCATCTGTGTTTCTTTTTCTTCTTCAGGCCAGATTGCCAGCAGCTGATGCTGGGGACTTTCTTTTCCATTTTTCTTCATTCCAGGTCTGCAGAACTCCTGCCATTCTGAATCATCTGGACACATCTTTACTCTCATAGAGAAACAGGGTTCTTGTCACAACTGTTACTTCAGAGTAAGGGTCTCAAGCGTCCTATCCTCTGCCTTACACCCGGAAGTCGGGTCCAGTCCTTGTGACTGGGAAAAAGTCTTGTCACAGGGCTCTGTCTTTGTTGATTCACTGCATTTCAAAAGTATGTGACCATTCAGAGGCCCAGGGAATTTGGAGGGGACCGGCAGAGGATGTTTGGCACGTAGCCTGAGCCAGAGATTTGGGCACTGAGCTGTCCTCCTTCTGGGCTGAGGGCAAATGAAGCTAGGCATCTTCTTTCCCAGTGGACCCCATGCACACTGGAAATGTCGAGCTGTGGCCCATCTGACTCCCATTTCCTTCCCCTTGCTGTTTTTAGACCGTTTCTTTTCCCATATGACCCATGGAGCCATCATTCAACAGCTGGTACCCCTGGCTAGGCTGCAAACTCTCACTGTGCTCCTGTGCTCAGTGAGAGCTATCAGGCTCTGCTCTACCAAAGAAAAGAAGTCCTTCAGTCCCTAGGTGCTTGGTGCTTGGCCTGCTGTGCTAGGCAGAGTAAAGGGGAGCCAGCTGGCCTCACTGACCTGATGAGTGACTGGTCTTCATTCTGTGAAGTAGACAGTTTACACATGGGCAGTATGAACCCAGAAGGGTCAGCACTGGAAGAGCCTTTGGCAGGAATTAGGGAAGCAAGTCCTCGTTGCAGATTCCTGAGCAAGAGTCCTCAGAAGCCAATAGCTACAGCTCCAGCCCTGCTGCCATCCCTCAACTGGTGGGAATTGTGGCAGAGATATTACAATGCAGAAATCACTGGCTCCCAAAGAAGGAATGCAGGCTTCTTGCTGACAGGACTCTCAGGTGTAGTTGTTCAGGGGGCTCCTGTGGCAAAGCCCTCAGGCCTTTCTCCTTCTGGATACAGCCCAGTTGATAGGACCCTGCGCTGGGTGCTTCATTCTCAACATTGTTCCAGTCGCATGCGTCATGAACAGCTCTGGCACTGTGTGTCTCCCCTGCCACCCCTTTGTCCTTTTCACGAAAGACGGTTTGCGTGAAGACTATTCCAAGACAGAGTCTTAGAGTAATCTCCTCTTTTTTCAGTTTGGGGGTTTTGTGGTGTCCTTGGGATGGTAACAGAGATATTGCATTGAGCCCTTCTCAATTTGGGTTCAGAATGATGTGGGTCTCGCCAAACCTAAGGGACGTGAAGGGACCCAGGGAGACCGCTTGTGGGTAGGCTAAGCCAGTGGTTAGTGGTGGAGCCTGCGTCCTGTGTGGGACAAAAGGAAGGGAAGGTAGAGGGCTCCTTCCTCGATTTTCCCCATGCCCCTTTGAATGGATAGCTTCGACTCCCCTTGTAGTCATTCCTCTCCCGTTGCTGAGTTTCTAATTTGCTCTCACATCACACACTGACAACATGTGACTCTCCCACATGCAACCGAGTTACGAGAATTGGAAACGAGTTTCCAGTCTGTTCCTGACCCAATGGAGGGCTCTGAGTGTCTGACGTCCCAGAGGACCACTGATTCATGTCCCTGAGGTCTTGTTGCTGAAGAGGTTACTATAGCTATAGTAAATCCTTTCTCTTCTTTGGCTACAAGAGTTTCTCTGGAATTGTGTTGGAGCCCTTGTGTCAGAGGCATGTCCTGTCCTGTGAAGCTGGGAGTCTGGTGAAATCCTGGTGAGTGTGCAATAGGCTTGGCCACAGGCACCCTGTAGTTGGATTTCAGAATTTGTGGCCATCACCAGGCCTAGAGCATCTGTAGGTGCCTGCTAGAGAATGCTTGTGTCTAGGCTAAGCCAGAGGTGTGGGAATGGAGCTGGCCTCCTGTCTGGATCGAGAATAGAGGAAGAAAGATAACTTTTCTGTTGAGGGACGCCAGACCTTGGGAGGTGCAGAATTTTGGCACTGCTTCTACTCTTGCATATGGCAAGGCTGCTTTCCTGGCTAGGTCTCCATTCATGTTCCAGGGGCCATGGCCATATGAATGATGCCAGTTTCCCAGCCAGTTCCTGAGGAAATTGCAGGAATAGGGATCTGTCATCCCTGATGAGATCTGAGCACATGGCGTTGCTTAGCTGGCTAGGGTACGCATGAGCATGGGCATCCAGTGGGCCTCCCTCCCTCACTAATGGAGATGCCTTGATTTTGAAGAACAGCCGGTTTTCATGCGGGCAGGATGGTCCAGGGTCTGGTCAGCACAGAAAGTACCTTTGGATGCAATCCTACACCAAGACTTGCTCCCAAACCCTTGCATCATCTGGGACACATCCCTCCTACTGCTAGCTGTATCACAGCTACCCCAGTTACTGATGGCAAGGACAGGACACATGCCTAGAGCCAAATCTTTCCCTCTGATTCCGAAGAAAGTATCTCGGAAGGCTCCTTGCTGACAGGGCTTTCAGGTGGAACTAATAGACGGCACTGTTTGCCAAAGACAACAGGTGTTTCTCCTTCCTCAGTCAGTTTGTGAGCTGGGGAAGACGGTGCTAGTCACGTCACTCTGTGCATTATCTCATTCCTTCTGAGGGACAGATCTCTGTGTGCCTAGCAGCAGAGGCAGGTGTGGAAGTAGACTCTCTGATTCTGAGATACAGTGCTTATGCCCGGTTGCTCTCTATGCCTTCTCTCCTGGGACCAGGAGGTGGCAGTGGGATGGGGTGGTTGCTCCACACCTACTTCTGGAGCAGAGCCTTTGCCGCATTATCATGCACGCCTCATAATGTACGGAGCACACTCATGCACTGTGGGGTTAGTGATGTCCTGTGATGTCCTGTGACACACAGCTGGTTTTCCCTCATTGGCTCTGAATATTTGCCTGTCTTAGGCAGGTGTTGAGGCCTGTCTAAAGGAAACCGGTATACTTCATCTACAGGTGTGGCTGACCACTCCCCACTGACACCTTAGCCAGGATTCATGGAGCCTGACATCACATCCTCTGGACCACTGTTTAGGGAGTTCTATATCCAAACTCTCACTGTACAGTGGGGTGACTGATCTGATCGAGAGACTAGGACTGACCCAGATCACAGGAGGTAGGAAGAGTCCAGAGGATAAGGCTGGGCTCAGGCCCTTTTTAGAACATGGCTCAAATCCCTCCCATCATGATTTAGAAATGAGAGAGTCTGATATTCTGGGGGAAATCATGCCCACTTGCTCTCCACATGGGTTCCTTTCACTATCCAGCCTCCACATGTGCACTGGCACACACATACTGAGGGTGTGTGTGTTCAAGAAAAAGCAGACACTGGGGAAGTGAGAAGACAGAAGAAGGAACAGGATCAAGAGAGCTCTGCCATGGGGCAGCAGCATCCATTTTCTGAGCTGCATGCTCAAAGGCCCAAACATGGGCAAGGAATTTGTGAAATTGGTAGCTTCCTGCTGGGCCCCGGGCCATCCTGGGCCCAGACTCCAGAAGAAAGGACTAGGGCACCTGGAATTACGATGAGTCAAGTCCCATTGGTTAGACAATAGCTACAGAAGAAAAGCCTTCAGCGTTCTCCTGGAGAGTGTTGTGTTTCTCCAGAGTTCCATAGAAGCATCATGGGTCCATTGTCCTTGGCTCTCCATCAATGAGTCGCTGTGTTCCGATTCCCTAGAGAAAGGCTTTCACTTGCTGGAAGCCTTGGAGAGCCTAGAGACGCTTGGAGACTTGAGTTGGTGAAGACTTGGGATAGGGAAGCACATGTCAGAGCACCGTACACTGAATCTGGAGTCCAACAGAATCCCAGTCTTTGTTGGACCCCCAGGGTCTTCATTTGAAAATAGGGGGATCATCGTCCTGGCTGACATGAGGATGCCTCCGGAGGAAAGCATATACACTGCGGATGGACAGAGAAAGGGGAATGGCAGAAGCCTGAGATCCCTTGCACAGCCCTGGAGCCTCTAGGTCCTGAACTTTTCCCTGGGACCTGAAAGGGCCACTGCCTTCGTGGCAGCCACATGACGGTGCTGATTTTGTGTGCAGATTTCATGCCTGTGGCTCCAGGGCTAGCGCTGGACACCAGGCAACAGGCAGCCTCCTGTGTCGGCGGTGCCCACCGAGTTTGGCTGGGGGAACTGGACCAGGGAAAGGTCATGCAGAGTCATTCTGCATTTCCCCTGCCTCACATTCCACAGGAATCTCCCATACTCCCAGTTATCTCCACAGAGTAAGCTGGTCAAACTCGAGACGGAGTGGCCCAAGGTGCTTCGGTTCATTCATTCAGGAAATGCTCCAAGCACTCACCTCATGCTTGGCCATCTGGTGGACCCATGTGCAAGGCTTACAATGACAAAGTGGTCCCTGCCTGCCAAGTCTTCACAGTCTGGAGGGGAGAGGAACACAGGGATGAAGGACAAGACATGTGAAAACTAGGGCAAGCGCTGTCATCATGAAAAGAACGAGTGTGCTGTGAGGACAGGCTGGGGAGTCATCGGAGGGTATGAGAGGCCTCCCTGACGTGACATTTGCTGGGGCCAGAATGACAAGAACGAACCACACTGCACATGACTGCAGGGTGTCGGGGGAAGATATTGTTAGTGCAGAGAACGTGAGACACTGAACGGATTTGGTGCCCAGAGCCGGTGTAGCATTCACGAAGTTCCATTCAGCATGGAACTTGTAAAATCAGGCCTGAGTGCATCAAGTTGAATGACATTGTTTCTTAGCCATTGAGGCTCATCTCAGGGTCCACGCGAATTCAGTCTTTCAGAGTTCTATCTCCAGCTTAGAGATGTCCAATGTGGATCAGTCCTTGGGACTGTCGGAACGGTTGAGCCAAAGGAGCCCTGGCCTTTGGTTGCAGGACCACGTGGACATCCAGAGGCCTAGGGCCTTGGCGGGGGTCCACTGGAGACCGATTTGCTTGGAGGCTGGGCCAGACATATTAGAGAGGAGCTGGCCTCTTTGTTGGGCCTAGGGGACAGGAAGACACCCATCTCTATGCCATATTAGCCTCATTTTCATTGTCGAAATAGTGAGAACACTTTGCTCATGGCTATAGCCATTCACTCTCCCTTACTGTGTTTCTCCCTCTGCATTCATTCATGCTTAGGAACCATGCAACCATCACTCACTAAGCTGACACTCCTTGGTAGGCCTCAGACTCCGAATCTGCTCCAGCGCTCAGTGAGAGATATCAGGCTCTGCTCCACCAAAGGAATGAAGGCCTTGTGTCCCTTGGTTCTTGCTTGGTGCTGGGGCTGCTGTGCTATGTAAGGCAAAGGGCAGCCGGCTCGCCTCACTGACCTGGATGATTCACTTGCCTTCATTCTGAGAAGCAGAAAGTTCGCACATGGGCAGTAGGTAAAGCGGGGTGGGGTAGGCCTGGGAGAGCCCTTTCCAGGAATTAGGAAACTAAGTCCTTGGGGCAGACTCCTGAGCAAGAGCCAGCAGAAGCCAATAGCTACAGCTCAAACACTGCTGCCTCCCTCAAGTGCCTGAAGAAGCAGGAGGGGCAGACCAAAGCCAGAATTCACTCCGTCCTAATGAAAATATGCAGGATTCTAGCTGACAGGGCTCCCAGGTGTAGACGCTCAGGGGCTCCCTTGGCCTAAGCCCACAGTCGTTTGTTTATCCTGATACAACCCAGTTCAGAGGAGACTGCACTGGGTACTTCCTTCTCAGCATTCTCCGAATCTCATGGGCGATGAGCCCTGACACGCTGTGTCCCCCACTTAGCCCTTTTTGGGAAGAAAGTTCTCCACGGAATTGATTCAGAGCCACTTTCTTAGAGCAATATCCTCTTGTTTCAGCTTGGGAGTTTGGTGGTGTCCTTGGGATGGTGATATAGGTATTGCTTTGGACCCTTCTCCCTTTCATTGGAGAATTACGAGGCTGTCCCTAAACCTAGGGTGTGGAAAGATGCCCAGGGAGATTGCTTGATGGGAGTTTAAGCCAGTGTTTAGGGAGGATCCGGCCTTCCGTGTGAGACAAGAGGAAGGGATGTTGGAGAGCTCTCCTTCCTCGATTCGACCTGTACCCAGTTGAAATGGAGAACTTTGCCTCACCTGGTAGTCACTCCTGTGACAATGCGGCTTTTTTCACTTGCTCCTTTTCACACAGCAAGACCACGTGGCTGTCTCCTACACAACCATGTTCCAAGGATTGGAAGTGAGTTTCCCATCAGATCCTGAGCCAGCGCGAGGCTCTCAGAGTCTGGGTACTGTAGAGGAGACCGCACCCTTATGTCCCTGAGCTCTTGTTCCTCAGCAGGCTATTCTAACGCTAGTAAAGAATTGCCCTTCTTTTGAAGCAAGGGGTTCCCTGGAATCCTTTCAGAGCCAGTGTCTCAGAGCCCTCTCCTTTCCTATGAAGCAGGGAGTCTGCTACCATTTTGGTGAGTGTGCAATAGGTGTGGCCTCAGGGGTCTGGGAGTTGGCTTGCAGACTTTCTGGACATCCCCAGGCCTAGAGCACCTGCAGGTGCCCGCTGGAGAATGCTCGTGTAGGCTAAGCCACACGTTTCAGGAAGGGAGCCGTCCTCCTGCCTGGATCGAGAGTTAAGTAAGATAGGTATCTCCTGTGCAGATGGATGCTATTCCCTTAGGAGATGCAGAACTTGGGCACTGCTGGCCCTCATGTACATCCCATTGCTGATTTTCTAGCTAGGTCTCAGTTCATGTTCCAGACCCTGGGGTGGTTACATCCACAGCCACGGCGGTAGGACTGGTGCCAGTTTTCCAGTCAGTTCTGAAGGAATTTGAGTGCTCTCTGGCTCTAATTTCCAATAGGAAACCTGGCCCTTCTGGCCCTAAGCACACAGTGTTGCTTAGCTGGCTAGAGGATGCACGAACATAGGTCTCCAGTTGTCCCCCAGCCCTCAGCCCCACTAAAGGAGATTCCATTATTTTGGAGGACAGGAGGTGTTCTCGTGGGCAGGAGACTCAGGGTTGTGGCCAGCACAGAAAGTACCTTTGGATGGGATCCTGCACCAAGTCCCACTTTCAAGCCCTTGCCCAAGGGGCGGGAGTACACCCCTGCTACAGCTGTTTCACTGCTGTCTCCATGTACTGAAGGCAAGCGCAGGACGCATACCAGGAGCCAGGTCTTTCCCGCTGACCCTGAGGAAAGAATCTGGGTAGGCTCCTTGCTGACAGTACTTTCAGGTGGAACTAATAGATGGCAGGATTTGCCAAAGCCCACACGGGTGTCTCCATCCTCAGTCAGTGTGGGAGCTGGGGAAGACCATGCTAGCCTTGTCACTCTCTGCATTAACTCATTCTTATCCCTGATTCAGAACTCTGGCCCTCATCTACCCATTTTCACCCCATTTGTTCTATGTTCACTCTGAGCCCTCCCTGGAGTCCACTCTATGTGTTTCTCCAACAGTCATACCCTGGACTCTCCACTGGGGAACCAAATCCATTCTTTGTGACCCTGGAATAATTGGCACAAAGGGCCCCTGGCACTTCAGCAGGATAGATTTCCCTGTATGCTTGTTCATCTCTGCAAGAGTCTCCTAGAACTCAGGTTTCTGGCCTAGTAGGCCTGCGTTGTTGTTTTGGTTTGGCCATAGAAGAACCTCACAGTTTGGCAGGTGTCAAGCACCTTCAGAAGGAAAGACATACTGTAAGGTGGGAAGTGCTTACAGGCTGTGAATGATTCTCAGGGCAAGTTCTCTTTATTGGAAACCAGTGCAACTTTAAGATTTGTGAAGTGACAAGACTACCATGCTCTAGTACATGCCGCTGCATTTCTGGCAGACACATAGTACACTGGCGAGCACCTTGACTCAGTACATGCTTATTAAAGATTATTCCTGGCTTTCTTTGACACATTCCTACCATGTAGATCCAACACACGTGAGGTTGCATGTGTGAGAGCACGTGAAAACTCCAAAAGTGGGCTGTGAGGAGTGAATTCTCAAGGAGGCCATATCAGGTGCTGCCACAATGGGTTCCACCCTCGTTGCCTGTCCCTGCCTTGTGCCACTATGCTTGGGGCTGTTGTGTATCTATTCCTTCCAGCCAGAACAGTCACTGTTGAGCATCCTGGAGGAAGATAGCAGTGCACAGAAGAAAGCCTTGAGGACCACACTAAGAGCACGGAATCAATTTGCTGGACAGCGGAGATTGCTGAGGCAATTCCTTGAAGCACAGGGCTGTTCTCGCCTAGGCACCTGAACTAGAAACCTCCTTGTCTTGGTCAGCTGCACCCAGCCCCGATGCCTATGGTCCTGCTGGCACCTTGGGGCCACAGATGCAAGGTCAATCCAAGTCTGAGGAAGCGCAAGTCCTGCCCTTAGCAGAGGGTGGGCTGCCTTGCTTCGGGCCCGCCATATACAACATGCACACGCCTGTTTGAAAATCGATCCCAGGGCACGGGTATAGTGAGTGAAAGCTCCATGTGACCTAAGTCCAAACGGGGACAGAATTAGACCTCGAGACATGGGAAGGCAGTGGCCATAAGGACGGCCAAACTTCAATACATTCAATGGGAATGGGAACAATCCGAAAAAGCGATGTGTCATTGCATGTCCCCTCAGCCAATAAAGGAGGTCAGCTCCCTTCCTAGCCGTCAGGCCCCAGCTAAGTGCCAATGTCTAAGCTGGGCCCTTCCCATGCCCCAGGATTCTGAATGCCTGCATGGGGTTGACAAAAACTTACCGCGGTACCTGTCACCAAACATGTCACAGTCTGGATGTTGGATTTACGATCCCCAGCTAAACACAGAGGATATTCTTCTCAGAGACTATATGGGATGGACCCCAGAGAGGAACTCCTTTGAAAATAGGGTGAAAATAGATTCACCGAGGGCCAGAGTGCTTCATTGGAATCAGAATGACATGACATGGAATACGAAGTGACTAGTGCCATCTCCTTGCAAGCTGGCCCTCTCAGGAATAAGCAACACCTGTG
Organism: Paguma larvata; assembly: GCA_030068075.1. NCBI lineage: Eukaryota > Metazoa > Chordata > Mammalia > Carnivora > Viverridae > Paguma > Paguma larvata. Next base: position 48,162,531 of record CM057830.1, on the reverse strand, counting down.
AGGATTATTGATGGAGACCTTAACAGGCCACACACGGGTCCTGTGACCAACTGGCCTGCATTCTTCCTTCAGAAAGAGAGGGAAAGTCCTGACTTTGGGTGTGTTTCTGGCCCTTTCCCCTTGGTGGACAGGGGCAACAGTGATTCAGCTCTGGCTGTTTGGGGCTCCTGACCGAAGGTCAAGGGGTTAGAACCTGACCGGGTGCATTCATCCCTTCAGAGACCCTTTGAGCATTCTCCAGAGTTCAACTGCAGGAGCTCTTGAATATGGAGTATGAAGGCAATTCTCTCAGCTTGGGGAGAAAGGACAGCTGGCTACCCACCCCTGCAATGACCCGAGCTGACTAAGCACCAAGCCCCCAGCGACAGAGGGGCCTGCAATCCTCTGGGATACCACACGCTGAGAGCTGTCAATTGGCTCAGGAAGCGACTGGCTATGCCACACCAATGCTCGGACCCTGGCTGTGTACCTGACACAGACCCCTGGATCCTGGAATGTTCTAGTTTGCAAAAGGTATGTTCCTCTGAAGCTCTTGCTCTGGACGACTCCCAAGTCGAACCTAGTCTCAGGAGAGAGCAGTCGAATGCAAAGAGGCACCCTGGGGACCAAGGTTCATCATTCCAGAAGAGAATGGGCTCCAGTTAGAATTCAGTGCCTACTCCTAGCCCCCGGCAAGCTGACTGGCTAGCAAGTGAGAACTCCTGAGGGCTGTCATCAAAGGATACCACCATTGGCTACACCTGGGCCAGAGTCTGCCCTGGGAGGAGACCAGCTCCTTCTCTCAGGGTTACGGCTGGTCCAGGGTTTCCCCTGCCTGAGGGTTGGTCTGGGCACGAGAGAAGACACAGTGTCAGTCTCTGGGAAAGAGATTCTTTTCAGGACTGCCCGAAGATTATTCTTCCTCCAGGCTCTTTATACATTTTTCTGAACCACACCAAGTATACATCTTGTAAAGGTTGTCAGGATGAAATCATCCCAGTTTCTCAAAGTTCCTAGTAAAAAAACCAAGGAAAACATTCTACGCATTCCATAAAACTGCAAAGAAAGATTTGTGTTTTAGATTACATCGAATGTTCCAACAATCAGTATATGAGGGTGAAAAACAGTTCCCATGCAGTCAGAAAGTAAGTGATGGCCACACTCTGGGAAATACCATGGGTTCAAAGGGGAAGCACAAAGTAGTCGGATATTCATGAAGGCTCTGGCTACCGTCAAAAGATCATGTGGAAAACATGTTTTTCTCTAAAGTTACTCCCTAAGATTATCTATCATCTACTGACCATTCATAATATGTTCACCAAAAGCTGCTGCAATGACCACATTCCTGAGTCAGGCAGCATTCTCCAAAAGTCAATTCAATAGGGAATATACTTCGAAGGTATAGGAGCATCTATCTGAACGGATCTGATTTTATTTCCATGAGAATCCACACTAAGAAATCATTATAAGCAAAATATATGTAAGAGACCGCAGCCCAAAAGTGACTTGTGGGGAGAAAGACCTAAAAGGCCCATCTTTGCCTTGCAGCTCTGCAATCAAGGACTTCTCTTCCAGGTTATTTTTACTCCACCTGGGGTTACAAGAGCTTGAACCTCAGTTCTTCAGCTCACAGCCCTGAAATCGAGGTCTTAAGTTCCAGGCCATAAATGTTTCACCCTGGGTCCCAGGGGCTTGGTCCTCGGGCCTTCACGAAACGGTCTCCTGCACATCTGAGACTGCCATTCTGCAGGAGGTCTGTCTTCTTCCTCCAGAAACAGAGGGAAAACTGTCCTGTCCATCAGGAAATAGATGCGCCATTGATGTAGAGGCAAACGGTCCCTGCTCCCAGCTGCTTCTCAAATGTTTGGAACCTGCACCTGATGCCCTCGTTCTTTCAAGAGACCTTTCTGTGCCGACCAGGGCCTGAGGCATAGTGTGCCTAGGGAAACCATCTGTGAGATGGAAGGAGAGAAGGTCTACCCTTCCCTGCGCTTACCAGGGCTGGCCAAGCAAGAATTCTTCCATTGGGACTTGAGAAAGGGACGAGAAGCTTCTGGCCCTGAGTGCAATTCTTACCCTGACCTACAGTGGACAGTTATCAGTAGTTTGGGCGGAACGGGATTCACACTTTGGTGTTTGGGATCAGGCTCTGTGGAAGTATTCCTTGAACAGGCAAGGCACTGACTATTTCTGGAAGCCAAATGCCTGTGTGGGAACCATCTGATTTTCCACATGAAGCCATCTCAAGCGGCCCGGGGAGGAGGCCTACTGGGGAACCATGAATGCCCAGCCCCACAAGGTCGGTAGCAGGGAGTTGATCGTTCTTTGGGGATATCAGAAATGGACTGCTCTAGGCTCGCCAAGGCTGGAGTGGGAGTTGCCCACCAATCCCTGGGCTTTCCTTCTGGGAGTGACAGCCCTACCACATTTCGATGTGACTCAAGACCTCTGGAGGAATCAGCTATGGAGACATCACGGCTTCAAGGCTTTCATTTCAGTAGAAAATAGGAGAAAACTCACAAGAACCGGACTAGCTCTGTTGCTCTTCTCCCTGCAATTGCGATGCTTCCTCCCGATTCTCTGGCTTGGCCAACACTCTCACATTTCCTCTGGCACATCCAAGTGCCCTATGTCTTTCTCTTGTCCAAATATTCCTCAAAGGCATGGCCCGAGGGCCTTTTGGCCCACCCTAGGCCAGAGTCAGGATGCCTTGGCCAAGCTCCTCAGTCAGAATGAGGGCACACTGCTCTTAGGTGTGGCCTCGAATTCCCCACAGTGGGGACTGACTTTCAAAGAGAGCAAGCGCATGCAAATGGATACACAGAAAGCAGAAGATCTTCATGTCAGATGAGCATGGCAGAAGTCTGAGAACAAAGAAAGAGGCACAATCTGGCAAGCTGGCTCTTTTCTGAATGAACAAACTCTCGCGGGCCGGGAAACTGAGAATCATGCATGTGCTGGATGAGGGAGCACAAGGAAAGCCGAGGGCCACACGCGAGCTAGCATTACCAGTCCCCACTGCCAGGAGACATCTGTGTGACATTCCTCAGGCACTCCTGGCTGCCCAAGCGCCAAGGAGAGGACAGGAGACAAATGCTGAAACTGATGGAGCCTCCATCCATTGACAGTATCTTCAGAAATGACAAGGAAAAGCCAGGGGTCTCATCTCCAGAACCCTATAGACTCAGTTTCCTGGAGCCCCCAGATCAGCCTGTGTTGTGCCCAAATTCTAGATCCCAAGAAGACCACTGGGGAGCCGGGACTGATGCAAACGCAAAGGGTCTTTATTCGAAGCTCGAGCTCCGACTCTTGCACCTCCCGACGCGGCGCTGCACTGGCAAGAGCCCTGAGCCAGGTTTACACAGGCTTTTTATCAGGGTTCGAGTACACTCTTTGGGCGGGAATGGGGATGCTTGGAATTGATGGATTGGCATTTTCGCGGGCTAGTTTCTGATTGAGTATTTCCTATTTGGCGGGCGCGGGCTAGCTATGGATTGGCTTAGTTTGGGGGTCCCGCGCAGATTCAAATGGTCAGCGTGCGTGGGCTGGACACGGATTAGTTTCGCTAGGGGCTATTCGAGGAATCTGACCTCCTGTGGTTTCCCTGGAACTCAAAGTGGAGGCGGGCTCTGCTAATCAGGGTCCAGGCCCACCCGGGGTAGTGACAGGGGATCCTAATCTGGGTCCGGCCTTTTGGTTACTCTGTTTCTTGGAACCCGAGGCAGAGTCCAGGGTGACTTGTTTTCCTGGAACTCGGGGCCCAGAACTACTCTAAGATGGAACTTAAAACAAAATGGAGTGGCCTTAGGCCTGAAAGCATTCTACTTTCACAATATGGCCATCCTCTTGAAGGGAGCGGTTTTAAATTTTATGTCCAAATGGCAGCTCTGCCTTAGTTTGAAGCTAAGTTCTCTTTTTCTGTTAAACAATGGACAGATACCGGGTTAAAGATAGCTGCCCTGGCCTTCTGCCGATTGTGGACCGCTGATAAGAAATACAATTGCTGAGTATTCTGTTTTGCTTCCTGTTTGCTGCAAACATTGTAAAACTTTTTCTGAGTCTAGTCTGACATGTATTAGTTAAAGTAACTGGCATTTCTGACATGTATTAGTTAAAGTAACTGGCATTTCTCGCTTCTGTAACCTTGCTTCCCTGCTTGCTCATTATAAATTAGATTGGGTATCTGGCATTTCTCACTTGTGTAACCTTGCTTCCCTCACATTCTTCCCCTTCCCCCTTTATGACATGCATTAGTTTGTGTGACTGGCTTTGCTCACATTCTTCCCCTTCACCTTTCGGACATTCATTAGCTTGAGCAGACATTTACTAGCTTGAGAACCTTTCTTCCCTCACATTCTTCCCCTTCCCCCTTTTCTGATATGTATTAGAATAAATAACTAACTTTTTCACATAACGGACAGAGACTTCCCGCCAAAGAGCAAACAAAGAACCCCCAATCAGAGGGCTGCATATGTTCGTATTTCAAATATCGACCAATCAGTCACCCTATAACCTGAAACCTTCCTATACTATTTGTCTCTGTCTATAAAAACAGTGTACCAACCATGTTCGAGGCCTTTTTGCATACTGGCAGCGGTATGTGAAGGGACTTGGATCGATCCTGAAATAAAACGACCCTTGCCACTTGGCTTAGACTTTCGACTCTGGTGGTCTCTTGTGGGGGGATTCGAGATTTCGGGCACAACACTCTAACACAGCAAACAGGGTTCACGGCAATCACAGCAAACGGGTCAGGAGTCTAGTGCATTCCTAAGTCTCTACCTCTAATACCTAACAAGATTTCACACACAGCAACTTAGTCGAATACATAGCAAACTCAACAGGCCTCACAGCACCCCAAGAAAAGTTTCACAGTGTTCACAGCAAGCAGCAGTCAAAACAGAATTCTCTGCTATCATAACAACCTTAACAAGGTTCACAGTAAGCAGAAGTCTGGGGCACACTATCTCTAACACAGTACCCCTCTATGTTTAGCAGAAGAGAGAACTGGCTTCAAACTAATGCAGGGCTGTCACTTAGGACAAGAAACTGAAAAACGCTCTCTTCACCTGCCCTCCCTAGGGATGTGAGGAACAAAGGCCAGAAGGAAATGGCACAGAAAAGAGCATTTCTTGGGGTGTCTGAATCCCTGAAGTCTCCGATTTGAATTCAGGTCAGGATCTCACAGTGCCTATGTTCCCGCCCCAGAGAGCAGAGAGGCTCTGTGCCGAGAGCGCAGTCTTAGAGCCTGCTTCAGATTCTGGGTCTCCCTCACTCTCTGCCCCTCTCCTGGTGCTTATTCCCTCTGTTTTCTCTGGCTCTGCCTCTAACTATTGCGCTCTCTCTCTCTCTCTCTCTCTCTCTCTCTCTCTCATTCTCTCTCTCTTGTTTCCCACACACTCCCTGTCTCCGTCTGTCTCCCTGTCTCCCTTCTCTCTCCAAAAATAAATAAACATTTACAGCGAACAAAATGTAAGTTCCTTGTCACCTACAGCCCCTTGACAAATACTTGAGGCTGGCAGAATCAAATGTTTCTCCAGCAACCCCTAATTGTCCTTATATACATGTTATGCCTGGGGGCAAATCAACCCTAGCTTAACAATAGCAAGCGGCACAGCAGTCTGTGACTCTTTAGCATATGAAAGCCCCCTTGTCAACTTGCCAGCTGACTTTGCCTTCCCCAAGCCCAAGGTTATAAGCAGGTATTCTTCACATGGGTTTCATAAAAGTAAGAATTCTTATAATTAATAACAGGAAGAAACCAGAAGCAACACACTGAGGCCTAAAGGTATTCAGCTCAGGGAAGATGGAATTGTGCTGGGACTGCTGACTTGAGCTCCATTACCTAGGCAAGTTTGGTTTCCTGAGAGTAAGAAAGAAACACCTGGTGGGTGGGGATGAAAGGAAACAGCAGGCACAAGAATGTCTCAGCTGCCCAGCAACAGGGACCTGATACTGAAGCTTTTCTTTCCAGAAAGCAAATGTATTCCTGCGGGCACTGCTCACTTCGGTTCCTACGCAAGGAACTGAGCCCCGAACCCCACGTAGTGTAGTCTTCTCTGTAGGTTTGATTTCTTTGTCTCACATATCGAGTAACATACGAACATGGAGTCTCCATAAGTGGTCTCGCGTTACAAGGTCCTGAGGGGTGCTGTCACATACATTTGAAGCCAGGTTCCCTTGAGGATTTTTTCTCCCCTGTCTTTAGGGAGCGAACCCTACCACATTCCTCCCTTTGATGCTCAGATTACCTGTCTAGCCTCAGAGAGCACCATCTTACATTACAGGTCGATATTTTTATCACTACTTTACATGAATGTCCGTGTTTTTGTTTTTTTTTTTTTGTCTCTCTCTGTAATCTCTGTTCACAACGAGACTGGAGGCAGACCATAGAAGCAGGGTAGCACAGCAGCGTCACATTAAGCACCCTCTGAAATTTAGGAATCTCATTCCCATGAGGCTTTTGAATCCTCCAAGAGGTGAAAACCGTCCACCAAAGAAGTCTCCGGTGTTCCACCTGTTTCCGGTCTGGACTGGGATAGGAGCCACATTTCCTTTTTGATCTGCGATCTCCTCTGTGACTTCTTCCTCATCATCTACCTCTAGGAAGCAGGTGTCGGGTTAAATTTTCCACAAACACTTCTCTCACAAGCCGTCAGATAGATGCTCCTATACCTTAGAAGTATATTCCCTTTTAAATTGACGTTTGAGGAATGCTGCCTGAATGAAGAATGCATGACACTTGTTCACAGGACCCGCGTGTGGCCTGTTAAGGACTCCGTCACCAATATTCACAGCTGTTGCTTTTTCCTGAGAGGGCCATCTTGCAAGGAGATGGCACTAGTCACTTCGTATTCCATGTCATGTCATTCTGATTCCCATGAAGCACTCTGGCCCTCGGTGAATCTATTTTCACCCTATTTTCAACCGAGTTCCTCTCTGGGGTCCATCCCATATAGTCTCTGAGAAGGGTATCGTCGGTGTTCAGCTGGGGATCGTGGTCCCAACATGGGGACTGTGTGACAGGTTTGGTGACAGGCACCCCGGTAAGTTGTTGTCAACCCCATGCAGGCCTTCAGAAGCCTGGGACATTGGAAGGGCCCAGCTTAGACACCGGCACTTAGCCTGGGCCTGTGGCCTGGGAAGGGAGCTGATCTCCTTTCTTGGCCGAGGGGACATGCAATGACACATCCCCTTTCCAGATTGTTCCCGTTCCCTTTGGAAGTATTGTCATTTGGCCGTCCTTATGGCCACTGCCTTCCCATGTCTCAAGGTCTAACTCTGTCCCTGTTTAGACTTAGGAAGCCTGGAGCTGTCACTCACTATACCCGAGCCCAGGGATAGTGTAGGGGTCGAGACCCCAAATACCCAAGAACAGAAAGTTTCAGACGCCGAGACTGCAAAAGCTTAGGAGATTTATTAGCTAGCTCGGGCTAGGGTCCAAACCCAGAGCCCCAGCGCAGTGGCCTCCTTTAGGGTAAGGAATCCGCTCTCGGGATTCAGTTCTCTTTTTATAACATTTGTAGGGTTACATGAGCTGTCTCTGCCCCTTCTCTTTGTTCTTTTGAGTCCAGTTGGCCGTGTCTTCTTCTGATTGGCTCGTTTAAATTCGGGGCCTTTCAGTTCGGGGGGCTTCCTTTGTTGGTCTCATGAGGCAGGTCAAACCGGCTCTCCCTGAGAAACAGAAACTCCACGGGGCACAGGAAACATAAACTTTCGGTCACTATCACAGGACCTCCAGGAGGTACAGGAAGCATAAACAGAAAGCTTTTAACCTATATCACAGGAACGAAACCTTTTGGCCTCCTTCATTCCCCCCTTTTCTTTGTATCTACGAGCATTCTTGCTCGTACATAGGGTTAACTGGTGATATTGCTGTCTCATGACCATCAGCTGAACCGTGCTAACCCGTTCCTTAATAAAAGCTATAAGTCTATTTAAGATGCAGGGACCGAAGGTAAGGATAAGGATAAGTATAAGCAGAGGTCTGAGCAGGGTTGAAACAGGGTAGTTAACCAAGGTGATGCGTTAAACTAAGACTCAAACCAGCCTTCCCTCTGTTCTCGTTCTCGTTTATGCCGGGTTAGTCCTTCTCGAACTTTGGCCATTGATTCTTGGACCACTCCAGTGTGGTCAGCATAAAAACAACATTCTTCTCCCAAGGCTGAACATAAACCCCCTTGTTGGAGGAGGACTAGATCTAGCCCCCTTCGGTTCTGTAGGACTACATCAGAAAGAGAGGTCAGAGATTTTTCTAGGTGCGAGATTGATTCTTCAATTCTGGCTATATCTTCATCAATGGCTGCCCTTAGGTTGTTGAATCCCCGGTGCTGGACGGCTAGTGATGAGATCCCTGTTCCTGCCCCTATGGCACCAAGGCCAAATAAGGTGGCCAAGGTTATGGCCGTGAAGGGCTCTCTTTTTGTTCTTATTGGCTCTCTCGCCTCTGTCTCTTCTGTCCATAGATCATACAGAACATTTTCTCGGTGGTAAATTACCTTTGGAAACACCAATACCATGATACAATATTCTATTGATGGATTAAAAACATCCCTGTTAACACACAGGGTGAGCCCTGTCTTAGAACAAACCCACCACCCGTTTAGGGCTGGAATTATCCACTTAGATTCATTTATAGAGTACTTATTAGTCGGGGCACAGAGCTGGATATGGCTAGAGGGGACTTTTCCTATACAAGTCCCATTGCCAGTGACTGCTTGCAGCGTGAGGCCGGGGCCCTCTCGATCCCACCTGCAGGCTGCTGGCGACACTTCTCCTGATTGTGAAAAATGGGGCAGCTAGACCTACAGCTTCGTAGAAGGGGGGTTTTATATCATAACATAACCAGCATGCCTTTGTCGCCTCAGGGTCCGAAGGGTTTAAGGCCTCATACGCTGCTGTTAGCTATGTCTTCTAGGGCCTGATTTTCTTGGACAGCTTGTGTCCTTACCCCTGGGGTAAGGATGGGGGTCTTTCTGGAGGGAGTGGTGGAGATCTGCCTGGGTATAGGCTCTCCTCTTTTTCCCCCTAATATCTGATTTGGCCCTACTGGTTGCATAAGAGGGGAGACTTTCAATTTTATTTGAATGGCAACCCCAAAGGGGGGATGTTGATATAAGTAGAGTCCCCAAGTGAGTCCTGAGACCCATCGCCTGTCCTTTCTTCCTTCCTCTGTAAACCTTACACGGATAAGGTTACAGTTATCATAATACCAGGTCCGGGTACATGGTCTGACATAGGACATTTCAATAAATTCAGGTTTTACTTTCCATTTCCGTTCCCCATCATTGGTGGTGACACAACTCCAGGCTGCACAGTAGAGGCTTTCAATCCCTCCACATGTGCACCTCATTGCCCCCGTCCTAAATCCCAGACATGCATAAAGTCCATTTCTATTTATTGACACCCTCCTTCGATATTGTCTCCATTTACCTTCCTCCATTTTTTTCTAACGGCTAACTTTTTTTAAACTGAAATATAGATCTGCCCACCATGACCATATTTTCCTGGCTTAATCTCTGTAAAATCTATTTCCCAATAACGTCCGGGTTGCCTCCCCCGTTCCCTGGTGCCTGTGTGGGCCCCCCCCCCCCGACCTTCTCTGGTCTCCTAACCTGGCAGACACGACAGCTGCTTGGGAATATTTCTTAAAATCTCTCTCCCTAGGTAGGCTAGCCAGAGTCAATTAGCTCCAATCATCACAGTTATTAATCCAGGGAATGAATGAGAAGTCCTCACATATAGCTAGAGTAACCAGATTATAGAAGGAGAAATAGTGATAGACAAAGAGAGAGTTTCTTATATTAAGCCAACACGAAGTCGTCTAGTCTCAATTTCCTACCACCGTCCTGACTGAAACCCACAGCAATAATCACATTCCTGAGGGTCTGGCATCAGTCTAAATAGATCAAAATACATTTTAAACTCTTCAGAGATTTTATTTCCATGATCCTCAAGTATGGCAGCATATGCTGGTTTAATAGGGGGAGAAGCTCTGGAGCCACTCTTATTATTTTTTTTTTTTATGGCCCGTCTTCTTCAGAATATTAGGATAAATCTCAAATCAACACAGAGGCCCAGTGACCCTATAGCCAGGTGTCCTGGTGACTCTTACCTGACCGTTGCCTGTCTTAGGTTGCCCCTCCCATGAGGAGTCATTGGCTAACCGGCCCTCCTTCAGAGTCAGACCAGCCATTATGTTCTTGTCGTATTACAACCTGGCATTTGCTTCAAGGCACCCCCATCCACCGATGAGGGTCCCAGTCTAGGGCACTGCCTTATGGGCCTGGGTCTTTTCCTTAGGTACAGGTTACCAGGGCCAGTACCGTCTGGTCTCCAACATCTCCCCTTTTCCTGTTGAAATAGATTTTATGCTGCCCCTTAAAATTCTAAAGATAACAAAATTAGAATGGAAACTTCGATATTGATCATCATGGAAACAAAAAAGTGATGAACAAAGTTAGAAAGATTATTATCCAGACCCCCAGTATGTGTTTCTATACTTTATCCCAGGAATGTTCAGTCTTATTAAAACACAAAGGAGTAACAAACCCACTTTTAGGTCACATGAGAGCATCACTGATCTCCTGGATGACTTGTACTAATGCAATTAGAGAAAACACAATCGGAATAAGAAATATAACCTCGTTAATTTCTACCCTAAATTTCCCAGAAGACTAAAGTACAAAAGAACATATGAGGCCTGGACACAGGCTGAAACAACATAGAGAAAACGTCGCAGGGGTCAAGGGGGTCCCTTGACTCTCAACAACAAGGCCGATTGTTCTGCAAAGAGAGCTTGCTCAGGGCCCTGGAGAGCATTATCCTCCACCTCCGGTAGGTAGAAGGCAGTGGAGGCGTCGGAGTGATGTTTCAAAGAGCGTCTCTGCATCTCCCTTTGGGTCATCCTTTGAAGAACCGGAGGAGATGGCAGTGGCTTGGGGAGGCTGGACATAGGGCTGTACCAATCTATCAGGAATCTCCATAGGGGAGTCCACGTCCTGTGGAAATAAACAAGCATACCCTCGCCCCCAGGTTAACACTACATCCTCTTAGATCTTTTGAAGGCGGCTGGTGTATAAGCAGGGGCATTGTCCGTTTTGATTGCCCTGGGAATTTCCAAGTAGGAAAAGCATAGACAAAGGTGCTGGATCACATCCTTAAAGGCCTCTCCTGTATGTGCCAAGGCAATAACATGAGAAAAGGTATCCACACACACATGCACATAGGACAGTTTACCAAAAGATAGAACATGAGTAACATCCATCTGCCAAAGATCATTAGGCCTCAGGCCTCTAGGGTTCCAATTGACCTTTGCTATAGGCAATTACTAGGTTTGCCCCCTTTGTTAGTAAAGTAGCCAGCAGTGCAGAATAGGATGTAACTATCTTTCTGGGTGTAGAGGGCAGATGTAACCATTTAAAGGTGCCTCGAGTTAAGCCTCATTAAAAGCCTGCAAAACCAAACTGGTTTTAAAGCTTGATCCACAACCCTTTTGACGTAGGGTGAGGCTATTTTTCACGCCCTGAGGCAAACCTTTCCATTGATATCTCTGAAAAGGCCACCTAAGGTTTTCAGAAAGCAGGCTAAAGGCAGATCTAGGGCGACCTTCCCGATCTAGGGGAATAGTGATATTGCCACCATTTTTTCCAGCCTTTGGATCAAAGGAGAAGGAATTTTTACCTTCTTGATAAAAGTACAATCCTGTGTACTTTTAAAATCCATGTCTTTTAACCTTAGTCTGTCCTGACCACACATAATATTCCTTTTTAAAGGTTTTTCCTCCATGAACCTTCTACAATTTGTCTTTGGCATTTAGATTTTGTCCAAAGCCATTTTTCTCCAAATAACCAGTCAGATTTAGGACAATATTACTTTCTTTTACCTTCAGTAAAAGCATATTACTATTTCTTATATCTTTCATATCTCCTACTTTCTTACATACAGAGTTGTTTTCCTTATTTCCATCAGTCTTAAATACACTTCCCAGAATTTTAACTGCTAGAAACCTTAGTCTTCAATTAAAACTAAGTAGTAACCAGCTGTGAACTCTGTTATATCAGAATTTGCTAGATGACAAACTTATGAATCAATTAAGCACAAAGCATGTTTTTCAACAGTTCCCAATATCCTTAGTTTTTGCAACAGGTCCAAAGCACAAACCTACATTTAGTAATTAATGCTTCAGCTTCTTATCTCGTTAGATAGCCAATGATTTCAATTTCAAGTTCTCATGCAAGCCAAACTCTTAACACTTTAGGTTACCAAGGACTTTGAAAGCTATCTTAACATTTACCCACAAAAACTATGAGGCAGATCAAGTTAACCATCGCTTTCAGGCTTCCTTTTGCTAACAAATTGGAACAGAGATAACATAATTTTGTTTGACCTTCAGTAAACCTTAGTAAAATAAACTTTTATGTTTAATGCTGATAACTTTAAAGACAGATCCATCAAACAAATTCGTTTAAACACCAAATATGTTTCATTTACTATTTCATTTCTGGAGAGTTTGTTAAAACCTTAGGAAGTCATTATAAAGCACATCCTGAATAGGATTACAGATCATTACAAATCTTAAAACTCTATTTGACCAAGGCGGCAATAAAAGATCCTAAAGGCCAATGTATAGCATCATATTGTAAGGGCAAAACGGGACTGATTCCATTTTGCTTAAGGGCAAACTGGGACTGACTCCATTGTGTTCTGTGTCCTCCATCTTGAGTCCCCAGCGCCTGCGCAGAAGCTTGACCTGTGGGACAGGACCTTTGACCCTTCCTTAGCCAAAGGGCTAGGTCTCGACCAGCACCCCTCCCACTGCCCCTCGACCCCTTTAAAACTATTGTGTTTTGGGAACACGCTCTCTCTCTTGACCCACTGCTGCGTCGGTGCGGTAGGAGATTGAGCTCGAGCTAGCTCGATTAAAGGCTCTTTGTTCTTGCATCGGACTCGGCTCCCTGGTGGTTCTTGGGGTCCCCGAATTCTGGGCATAACATATGGGGTCTCGCCCGGGATACCCCAAAACCCCCGAGGGACTCCCGACCCGAAGAGCCTGACTGACCATGGTCAATGTCTGTCTGTTGTCTGTCTCTTCTGTGTGAGCTCAACTTCCGGTAAGGCCCTATACGGTCTAAGTGGACGCACGGGTGGACCAGGGCCGGAGGATTTGGAAGACGTTCCAATCCTCCGTCTGGAGGGACGTGGAATCCCCTCACTCTGGAGGGACGTGGAATCCCCTCAAAGGTCTGGGACGAGGCGGGGCGCTCCCGCCGGCCGGCGTGAGGCCATCGTCTGGTTTTCGGTTTTGCATCCGAGGAATTGGAGGATTGTTTCTAGGGGCCCTCTGTCTGTTTTTGTGTTTTTCTGTGTTGTTTTTGAAGAGAGCAGTTTTAAATTTTATGTCCAAATGGCAGCTTTGCCTAAGTTTGAAGCTAAGTTCTCTTTTTCTGTTAATCAATGGACAGATACCGGGTTAAAGATAGCTGCCCTGGCCTTCTGCCGATTGTGGACCGCTGATAAGAAATACAATTGCTGAGTATTCTGTTTTGCTTCCTGTTTGCTGCAAACATTGTAAAACTTTTTCTGAGTCTAGTCTGACATGTATTAGTTTGAGTATCTGGCGTTTCTCACTTCTGTAACCTTGCTCCCCTCACATTCTTCCCCTTCCCCCTTTATGACATGCATTAGTTTGTGTAACTGGCTTTGCTCACATTCTTCCCCTTCACCTTTCGGACATTCATTAGCTTGAGCAGACATTTATTAGCTTGAGAACCTTGCTTCCCTCACATTCTTCCCCTTCCCCCTTTTCTGATATGTATTAGGATAAATAACTGACTTTTTCACATAACCGACAGAAACTTCCCGCCAAAGAACACACAAGGAAACTCCAATCAGGGGGCTGCATATGTTCATATTTCAAATATCGACCAATCAGTCACCCTATAACTTGAAACCTTCCTATACTATTTGTTTCCGTCTATAAAAACGCTGTACCAACCATGTTCGAGGCCTTTTTGCATACTGGCAGCGGTATGCGAAAGGACCGGGATCGATCCTGAAATAAAACGACCCTTGCCACTTGGCTTTGACTTTCGACTCTGGTGGTCACTTGTGGGGGGATTCGAGAATTCGGGCACAACAGTTTTGTGGCTGTGTGAGCTCATTTTCTGACGGACCCGAAAAGGACCTAGGCGGTCGCGCTGGAGGGAAATCAGGAGGTTTTCCGCCAAGGGCCTGAAGGGGCTGCTTGTGAGGGAAGCCGTCAGGATTGTTTCTAGGGACACTCTGTTTTTGTGTTTTTTGTGTGTGTGTCATTTTGTGGACTTACTGGACGGACATTATGGAACAGACTCAAACTACTCTTTTATTGTTTCTAGGGACATTACTTGGCAGAACCTTGTAGAGGACCCACCCTCTTGACTTAAACCCTTTCTGCCCCTGCGCCACCTGGAAATTAAACCCATTTTTGCTTTGCAGGGGACGGAGAGAAAAAAGGACGAGAAAAGTCCTATCCAGCCTTCAGCACCCCCCTACCCTGTCCTACAAGGGGGGACTGAAGAAGAATTAACCTTTCCTCCTCAGAATTAACCTTTCCTCCTCCGTATCTGCCCTCCAGGGCGCCAGAGGAACACCTGCCTCCCCCTCGGGGGAGGCGGGCACTGTTCCTAGAATGGGAAGCGGGAATCCCATCACCAACCAGGCTCAGATAGATACCTCCTTCCCCTTAACTCAGCCCGAGTGAGATTTTAACACAGCGAAAGGTAAGGAGAGGCTCCGGGTCTATTGCCAGAGCCTAAATGCGAGGGGAAGCAGAGGCTGCAGAAAGATCAGTGTGCATACTGCAAGGAGATAGGGCATTGGGCCCGAAAATGTCCGAAAAAGGCCTCTGGGAAGAGAAGCAAGGCTAATCGAGTAAAAGTCTTAGAGCTAGGTGAACTGAGTGACTAGGGGAGTTGGGTTCGGACCCTCTCCCCGAGCCCAGGGTAACTCTTAAAGTGGAGGGGACCCCTGTTGACTTCTTGTCGACAGCGGAGCAGAACGTTCAGTCCTCCGCAGGAAAGTTAGCCAGTGAGAAGTCCTGGTTACTTTCAGACAAGGGGGGCCTCAGGTCACCGATGGCAAGGGCCACCCCATCCAGGTCCTAACCAAGAATCTAGAGGACTGACTTTAGGACCATGTAAAGCTCTTTACCCTGTGTGCTTCAGTCTTCCTTCAGGCTGCTTTATTCTGCCTTCAAGCCTCTAGGCTACTGAGCCTATTCTGTCCTCCCTTCCCCCTCCTTGCCTTTCTGCCACCGCCTGGGGTGGCCTGGGGTGGGGCCTAGATCTCTGGCTCTTCAATGCCTCAGGTAGCATTCCGCTCCCCACCCCCACACTGTCAAAAGGAAAAAAGAACCCGCATCTTTAAACTTTAAATTTCCTCATTGGTTCCACGGGGAGAAACTTAACAATGGTAAACTTTTAAGGGGAATTAGATAAAATATTGTTAAGATAGATACTAAGTAAGGTTAAGATGAATGGGATTTTAAAAATACACTGGTGTAAAGTTGAAATTCTGCTTTTCTCTCCATTTAAAACACAAAGTTTTCTTGGACTACTCTGCTCTTGATAAGATAATGTGAACGAAGATTTTTCTCTTTTCTCTAAACCAAAGCTTTAGGTTTCATCTTTATCAGGTCTTTAATTGCTCAGTAAAAACATCTCAATGTTAAAGGAGCTAGGTTTTGCTAACAGCTATATGATGCTATACATTGGCTGTTAGGATCTTTTACTGCCACCTTGGTCAAATAAATAAGAGTTTTAAGATTTGTAATGATCTGTAAGCCTATTAGAATGTACTTTGTAATGACTTCCTAAGGTTTTAAAAAAGTTCCCAGGATTGAAATAGTAAATGAAACATATTTAGTGTTCAAACGAATTTAGGTTTGATGGATCTGTCTTTAAAGTTATCAGCATTAAATATAAAACTTTATTTTACTAAGGTTTACTGAAGGTCAAACAAACTTAAGTTATCTCTGTTCCAATTTGTTAGAAAAAGGAAGCCTGAAAGTGATGGTTAACTTGGTCTGCCTCATAGTTTTTGTGGGTAAATGTTAAGATAGCTTTCAAAGTCCTTGGTAACCTAAAGTGTTAAAAGTTTGGCTTACATGAGAACTTGAAATTAAAATCATTGGCTATCTAACGAGATAAGAAGCTGAAGCATTAATTACTGAATGTAGGTTTGTGCTTTGGACCTGTTGCAAAAACTAAGGATATTGGGAACTGTTGAAAAACATGCTTTCTCCTTAATCGATTCATAAGTTTGCCATCTAGCAAATTCTGATATAACAGAGTTCACAGCTGGTTACTACTTAGTTTTCACTGAAGACTAAGGTTTCTAGCAGTTAAAGTTCTGGGAAGTGTATTTAGGACTGATGGAAATAAAAACAACTGTGTATGTAAAAAAGTAGGAGATATGAAAAAATATAATAAAAATATGCTTTTGGTGAAGGTAAAAAAAAGTAATTTTGTCCTCAATGAGACTGGTTATTTGGAAAAAAATCGCTTGGGACAAAATTTAAATGCCAAAGACAAATTGTAGAAGGTTCATGAAGGAAAAACCTTTAAAAGGGAATATTATGTGTGGTCAGGACAGACTAAGGTTAAAAAACATGGATTTTAAAAGTACACAGGATTGTACTTTTATCAAGTGGTAAAAATTCCTCCTCCGTTGATCCAAATGCTGGAAAAAGTGGTGGCAATATCATTATTCCCCTAGATCGGGAAGGTCACCTTAGATTTCTTTAGCCTGCCTTCTGAGAACCTTAGGTGGCCTTTTCAGAGGTATCAATGGAAAGGTTTGCCTCAGGGCATGAAAAATAGCCCCAAGCTATGTCAAAAGGTTTGTGGATCAAGCTTTAAGACCAGTTTGGTTTTGCGGGCTTTTAATGAAGCTTAACTCAAGGCACCTTTAAATGGTTACATCTGCCCTCTAAGTTACATCCTATTCTGCACTGCTGGCTACTTTACTAACAAAGGGGGCAAACCTAGTAATTGCCTATAGCAAAGGTCAATTGGAACCCTAGAGGCCTGAGGCCTAATGATCTTTGGCAGATGGATGTTACTCATGTTCTATCTTTTGGTAAACTGTCCTATGTGCATGTGTGTGTGGATACCTTTTCTCATGTTATTGCCTTGGCACATACAGGAGAGGCCTTTAAGGATGTGATCCAGCACCTTTGTCTATGCTTTTCCTACTTGGAAATTCCCAGGGCAATCAAAACGGACAATGCCCCTGCTTATACACCAGCCGCCTTCAAAAGATCTAAGAGGATGTAGTGTTAACCTGGGGGCGAGGGTATGCTTGTGTATTTCCACAGGACGTGGACTCCCCTATGGAGACTCCTGATAGATTGGTACAGCCCTATGTCCAGCCTCCCCAAGCCACCGCCATCTCCTCCAGTTCTTCAAAGGATGACCCAAAGGTCGATGCAGAGATGCTCTTTGAAACATCACTCCGATGCCTCCACTGCCCTCTAACTACCGGAGATGGAGGATACCTGCTCTCCAGGGCCCTGAGCAAGCTCTCTTTGCAGAACAATCGGCCTTGTTGTTGAGAGTCAAGGGACCCCCTTGACCCCTGCAATGTTTTCTATATGTTGTTTCAGACTGCGTCCAGGCCTCATATGTTCTTTTGTACTTTAGTCTTACTTCTGGGAAATTTAGGGTAGAAATTAATGAGGATCTACATTTTTACATTTCTTATTCCAATTGTGTTTTACAAGTTATCCAGGAGATCAGTGATGCTCTCATGTGACCTAAAAGTGGGTTTGTTACTCCTTTGTGTTTTAATAAGATTGAACATTCCTGGGATAAAGTATAGATACACATACTGAGGGTCTGGATAATAATCTTTCTAACTTTGTTCATCACTTTTGTTTCCATGATGGTCAATATCGGAGTTTCCATTCTAATTTTGTTATCTTTAGAATTTTAAGGGGCAGCATAAAATCTATTTCAACAGGAAAGGGGAGATGTTAGAGACCAGAAGATACTGGCCCTGGTAACCTGTACCTAAGGAAAAGACTCAGGCCCATAAGGCAGTGCCCTAGACTGGGACCCTCATCGGTGAATGGGGGTGCCTTAAAGCAAATGCCAGGTTGTAATACGACAAGAACATAATGGCTGGTCTGACTCTGAAGGAGGGCCGGTTAGCCAATGACTGGTAAGACTCCTCACAGCGGGGGGCGACCTAAGACAGGCTCGTTCAGGTAAGAGTCACCAGGACACCTGACTATAGAGTCACTGGGCCTCTGTGTTGATTTAGATTTATCCTAATATTCTGAAAAAGACGGGCCATAAAAAAATAAGAGTGGCTCCAGAGCTGCTTCCCCTATTAAACCAGCATATGCTGCCATACTTGAGAATCATGGAAATAAAATCTCTGAAGAGTTTATCTATTTAGACTGATGCCAGACCCTCAGGAATGTGATTATTGCTGTGGGTTTCAAGTCAGGACTGTGTTAAAAAATTGAGGCTAGGCAACTTCTTGTTGGCTTAACTATAATAATTGGAGCTAATTAACTCTGGCTAGCCTACCTCGGGATAAAGATGGCATCGCGACCTGGGTCCATACACCCATGTTCGGCTGCCGGACCCCTCGTCATCCTACTTCTGTTACTAACCCTTGGACCCTGTATCAACAGACTGGTCCAGTTTGTCAGGGATCACGTGGGGGCCATCCAATTGATGGTCCTCCGTACTAAATACAAGTCCCTAGTAATAGAAGAGGACAAAATAGAAAAGCAGCTGGACCCATGATTGGGTCCATAAGTCACAAGACAAGGGGGGAATGTAAGGGAAAAACGGGGCTGATTCCATTTTGCTTAAGGGCAAACTGGGACTGACTCCATTGTGTTCTGTGTCCTCCACCTTGAGTCCCCAGCGCCTGCGCAGAAGCTTGACCTGTGGGACAGGACCTTTGACCCTTCCTCAGCCAATCGGCTAGGTCTCGACCAGCACCCCTCCCACTGCCCCTCGACCCCTTTAAAACTATTGTGTTTTGGGAACACGCTCTCTCTCTTGACCCACTGCTGCGTCGGTGCGATAGGAGATTGAGCTCGAGCTAGCTCGATTAAAGGCTCTTTGTTCTTGCATCGGACTCGGCTCCCTGGTGGTTC
Source organism: Paguma larvata (assembly GCA_030068075.1). Lineage (NCBI taxonomy): Eukaryota > Metazoa > Chordata > Mammalia > Carnivora > Viverridae > Paguma > Paguma larvata. Next base: position 48,143,396 of record CM057830.1, on the reverse strand, counting down.
TTGGGGTCCCCGAATTCTGGGCATAACAATATAGCTGTTAGCAAAACCTAGCTCCTTTAACATTGAGATGTTTTTACTGAGCAATTAAAGACCTGATAACGATGAAACCTAAAGCTTTGGTTTTCCCTAAAAAAGACAGAAAAATTCTTTGTTCACATTATCTTATCAAGAGCAGAGTAGTTCAAGAAAACTTTGTGTTTTAAATGGAGAGAAAAGCAGAATTTCCACTTTATACCAGTGTATTTTTAAAATCCCATTAATCTCAACCTTACTTAGTATCTATCTTAAAAATATTTTATCTATGTCCCCTTAAAAGTTTACCATTGTTAAGTTTCTCCCCTTGGAACCAATGAGGAAATTTAAAATTTAAAGATGCGGTTTTTTTTTCCTTTTGACAGTGCGGGGGTGGGGGGAGCGGAATGCTACCTGAGGCATTGAAGAGCCAGAGACCTAGGCTCCACCCCAGGCCACCCCAGGCTGTGGCAGAAACAAAAAGGAGGGGGAAGGGAGGACAGGATGGGCACAAAGGCCTAGAGGCTTGAAAGCAGACTGAAGCACACAGGGCAGAGAAAAGAGCTGTACATGGTCCTAAAGTCCGTCCTCTAGTTTCATGGTTAGGACCTGGATGGGGTGGCCCTTGCCATCACTGACCTGAGGCCCTCCTTGTCTGAATGTACCCAGGACTTCTCGCTGGCTAACTTTCCTCGTGGGGATGCGGAGGACTGAATACTGTGCTCCGGTGTTGACAAGAAGTCGACAGGAGTCCCCTCCACTTTAAGAGTTCCCCTGGACTCAGGGAGAGGGTCCAAACCCCAACTCCCCTAATCAGTTCACCTAACTCTAAGACTTTTACTCGATTAGCCTTGCTTCTCTTCCCAGCGGCCTTTTTCGGACATTCTTGGGCCCAATGCCCTATCTCCTTGCAGCATGCACACTGATCTTTCTGCTGCCTCTGCTTCCCCTCCCATTTAGAGTCTGGCGATAGACCCGGAGCCTCTCCTTACCTTCTGCCATGTTAAAATCTCACTCGGGCTGAGTTAAGGGGAAGGAGGTATCTATCTGAGCCTGGTTGGTGGTGGGATTCCTGTCTACGCCCGGAACTAGTCTTCGGGCCTCATTGAGGGTTCTTTTTCTCTCCTCAGTCGTGAACAGGACCTGCAAAAGCTGCTGACAGTTGTCCCATGTGGGCTGATGGGTAAAGAGAACAGAATCTAATAAATCAATAAGCTCTGCCGGTTTTTCTGAAAACTTAGGATTCTGAGTTTTCCAATTGTAGAGGTCACTAGTAGCGAAAGGCCAATAGTGATGGGGCTGTTTCCCCTCTGCGTCTGGGGGACCGGTGGCTCGCAGGGGCAGAAGAGTGGAGTCCGGCGGCGGGGTGGACTGCTCCCTCTGAGCCCTTTGTCTGGTAAAGGGCGGACTTCCCACCGGAGCATTCCTGCTTCCATTCTCGGAACAGCGCCCGCCTCCCACAGAGGGGGAGGCTGGTGTTCCTCTGGCACCCTGGAAGGCAGATACGGAGGAGGAAAGGTTAATTTTTCTTCAGTCCCCCTTGTAGGACAGGGTAGGGGGGTGGTGAAGGCTGGATAGGACTTTTCTCGTCCTTTTTTCTCTCCATCCACTGCAAAGCAAAATGGATTTAATTTCCAGGCAGCGCAGGGGTTGAAAGGGTTTAAGCCAAGAGGGTGGGTCCTCTACAAGGTTCTGCCAAGTAATGTCCCGAGAAACAATAAGGGAGTAGTTTGAGTCTGTCCCATAATGTCCACAGTTTGAGTCTGTCCCATAATGTCCGTCCAGTAAGTCCACAAATGACACACAAAAAAACACAAAAACACAAACAGAGGGCCCCTAGAAACAATCCTGATGGTTTCCCTCGCAAGCAGCCCCTTCGGGCCCTTGGAGGAAACCTCCCGACGAGAGTGACAGACGTCTCCCTACACCCTCGACCAGCGACCTTCCAGCGCGTCCGCCTAGGTCCTTTGCTGGTTCCTTTTGCGCCCAGTAGCCTCTACCGTACGGATTTCCAGAATTCACTCCTCCTCAGCTCAGAGTTCTGCTCCTGGGGTCTCTGGATATCCCAGACGAGCCCCCATATGTAAGGGTCGAGACCCCAAATACCCAAGAACAGAAAGTTCCAGACGCCGAGACTGCAAAAGCATAGGAGATTTATTAGCTAGCTCGAGCTAGGGTCCAAACCCAGAGCACCAGCGCAGTGGCCTCCTTTAGGGTAAGGAATCCGCTCTCGGGATTCAGTTCTCTTTTTATAACATTTGTAGGGTTACATGAGCTGTCTCTGCCCCTTCTCTTTGTTCTTTTGAGTCCAGTTGGCCGTGTCTTCTTCTGATTGGCTCGTTTAAATTCGGGGCCTTTCAGTTCGGGGGGCTTCCTTTGTTGGTCTCATGAGGCGGGTCAAACCGGCTCTCCCTGAGAAACAGAAACTCCACGGGGCACAGGAAACATAAACTTTTGGTCACTATCACAGGACCAACAGGAGGTATAGGAAACATAAACAGAGCTTTTAACCTATATCACAGGAACTCCAGGAGGTACAGGAAGCATAAACAGAAAGCTTTTAACCTATATCACAGGAACAAAACCTTTTGGCCTCCATCAATACATTTTCCCACAGGCGTGTGCATGTTGGATGTGGCAGGCCCCAAGCGAGGCAGCTCAGGCTCTGCTATTGACAGGACTTGCGCTTCCTCAGACTTGGATTGACCTTGCCTCTGTGGCCCCGAGGTGCCAGCGGGACCACAGGCATCGGGGCTGGGTGCAGCTGACAACCACAAGGAATGTTCTGGTCAGGTGCCTAGGCGTGAACAGCCCTGTGCATCAAGGCAGTGCCTCAGCAAACTCAGTGCCTCAGCATTCCATTCCGTGTTCTCGGTGAGGCCAGCATGGCTTTGGCCTGTGCAGTGCTGTCCTCCTTCAGCATACTCAACTGTAGCAACGGTGAGGGTTCTGGCTGGAAGGACTAGGTCCACAACAGCCCCGAGCACAGTGGTAGAAGGCAAGGACTGGCAGAGAGGGTGGAACCCATTGGGGCAGCACCTGGTGTTGGCCTCCTTAGCAGTTCACTCGTCTCAGGCCGGGATTGGCCGATGCAAATGCCCTCACCCGGGTACCCTCACGTGAAATGGATATGCATGGGGAGATGTGTCAAAGAATCCCACGAATAACCGACAGTAAGGATGTACTGAGTCAAGATGCTGGCCAGTGTGCAATATGTCTGCAAGAAATGCAGAGGGAACTACTAGAGCAGGGTAGCCTTGTCGCTTCACATACCCTTCAGGTTCCACTGGTTTCCAATAAAGAGATCTTGCCCTGAGCATCATTCACATAGTGGAGTATCTTCCCAACTGACTGTAATTCTTGTGTCTTCAAGGGGCAAGAAACAAGAGAAAATCTGAGTATCTTCCATGGCCAAACCAAAACAAGCACACAGGCCTCCCAGGGCCAGAAACCTGAGTTCTGGGGGATTCCGGCAGGGATGAACAAGCTTACTGAGAAGGGAAAAGTATCCTGCTGAAGAGCCAGGGGCTCTTTGTCCAACATATGCCACACTCAGAAGGAATGCAGCAGGAGCCCCAGGGAACAGCCCAGGCTACGACTGTACGACAAACACCCGGAGTGGACTCCAGGGAGGCCTCAGAGTGAAAATGGAACAAAGGGGGTGGGGAATGGGTGGACGGAGGTCCAGAGTTCTGAATCAGGGATAAGGATGACATAACGCAGAGAGTGACGAGACCAGCATGGCCTTCCCCAGCACACAGATGAACTCAGGAAGGAGAAACACCTATGGGCTTGGCAAACAGGGCCAACTCAAGTTCCACCTGAAAGCCTTGTCATCTTGAGCCGGGTCCACACCCCTTGTCTACTTTCTCTCCTCTCTGAGAGACCTGAGACACTGTCAACACAGCCATCAAATGGCAGGTCCCAGGTGGACTGTACTAGGTATGAGAAAAAACACACTGTATTGTCCATCCCTCGGTTTGGACAGGGTCATAAGTGTTGGAAACGTGTGTCGGTCTTTCTTCCTGAACCCACTTGCCAGAGAACAACATTTGGGAGTTCAAGTGTAAGGGACAGGGAGACTCAAAAAAGCAGCGTGCCTTACAAATTCACGCTGAAAAAGATAAGAAATGAACTCCCGAGCGTAGAATCCAATCTTCTGGCCCTGCCTTCTACACAGTGGATGCATATTGGGGCTACTACACTTTACAGGCTAAACCACATGAGTAGACATCAAGGTGGTCTACAAAAATTATCACCAACGAAAATGCCTGGCTCTTTGGTTTGTAGTACAGCAACGAGCCAAGATGTACGAAACCAAGATGCTTGCCATCGATCAAACTTGCTTGGCCTTAGATTCCATGCTGGCTTCTGAGAGAAGTGTTTCTGGAAAATTTAACCTGACACCTGCAGCCTAGAGATAGATGATGAGGAAAGAGGCACAGACGAGATCGCAGATCAAAAAGAAAAGGTGGCTCCTGTCCCAGTCCAGACCGGAAACAGATGGAACACCGGAGATTTCTTTGGTGGACGGTTTTCAACTCTTGGAGGATACAAAAGCCTCATGGGAATGAGATTCCCAAATTTCAGAAGGTGCTTAATGTGACACTGCTGTGCTACCCTGCTTGTATGGTCTGCCTCCAGTCTCATTGTGAACAGAGTTTACAGAGAGAGATAGAAAAGAGGAAAAAAAGACGGCCACTCATGTAAAGTAGTGATAAAAGTACCGACCTCTAATGTGAGATGGTGCTCTTTGAGGCTAGACAGGGGACCTGAGCGTGAAAGGGGCGAATGTGGTAGGGTCCGCTCCCTAAAGGCAGGGGAAAAAAACCCGCAAGGCAACCTGGCTTCACGTATATGGGACAGCATCCCTCAGGAATTTGTAACGTGAGACCGCTTATTGAGACTGCATGTTCGTATGTTACTCTATATGTGAGACAAAGAAGTCAAAGCTACCGAGAAGACTACACTACGTGGGGTTCGGGGCTCAGTTCCTTGCGGAGGAGCGAACTGAGCAGTGCCGGCAGGAATACATTTGCTTTCTGGAAAGAAAACCCTCCGTGTCAGCTCCCTGTTTGCTGGGCGGCTGAGACATTCTTGTGCCTGCTGTTTCCTTTCATCCCAACCCCTCAGGTGTTTCCTTCTTACTCTCAGGAAACCAGGCTTGCCTAGGTACTGCAGCTCAAGTCAGCAGTCCCGGTATGACTCCATTTTACCTGAGCTGAATACCTTTGGGCCTCAGTGTGTTGCTTCTGGTTTATTCTTGTAATGAATGAGAAGAATTCTTACTTTGAGGAAAACCACGTGAAGAATACCTGCTTATAACCTTGGGTTTGGGGAAGGCAAGGTCAGCTGGCAAGTTCACAAGGGGGCTTTCACATGCTAAGGAGTCCCAGACTGCTGCCTGGCTAGCTATTGTCAAGCTAGAGTTGATTTGCCCCCAGGCATAGCATTTCAATAAGGGCAATTAGTGGTTGCTGGAGAAACATTTTCCTCTGCCAGCCTCAAGTACTTGTCCTGTAGGTGACAAGGAACTTACATTTTGTTCGCTCGAAATGTTTCTTTACTTTTGGAGAGAGAGGGGAGACAGGGAGACAGACAGAGAAAGGGAGTGTGTGGGAAACAAGAGACAGAGAATGAGAGAGAGAGAGAGAGAGAGCCATAGTTAGAGCCAGAGCCAGAGCAAGACAGAGGGAATAAGCACCAGGAGAGGGGCAGAGAGTGAGGGAGACCCAGAATGTGAAGCAGGCTCTGAGGCTGCGCTCTCAGCACAGAGCCTCTCTGCTCTCTGGGGCTGGACACAGGCACTGTCACATCCTGACCTGAGTTCAAATTGGAGGCTTCAGGGACTCAGACACCCCAGGAAATGCTCTTTTCTCTGCCATTTCCTTCTTGCCTTTGTTCCTCACATCGCTAGGGAGGGCAGGCTGATCTGGGGGCTCCAGGAGACTGAGCCTATAGGGTTCTGGAGATGAGGCCCCTGGCTTCTCCTTGTAATTTCCTAAGATACTGTCAACTGATGGAGGCTCCATCAGTTTCAGCATTTGTCTTCTGTCCTTTCCTTGGCGCTTGGACAGCCACGAGTGCCTGAGGAATGTCACACAGATCTCTCCTGGCGGTGGGGACTGGTCATGCTAGCTTGCGAATGGCCCTCAGCTTTCCTTGTGTTCCCTCATCCAACACATGGATGATTCCCAGTTAGGCAGCCCACGTGTGTTTGTTCATTCAGAAAAGAGCCAGCTTGCCAGATTGGGCCTCTGTCTTTGTTCTCAGAATTCTCCCATGCTCATCTGACATGAAGATCTTCTGCTTTCTGTGTAGCCATTCGCATGCGCTTGCTCTGTTTGGAAGTCAGTCCCCACTGTGGGGAATTCGAGGCCACACCTAAGAGCAATGTCCCCTCATTCTGACTGAGGAGCTCGGCCAAGGCATCCTGACTCTGGCCTAGGGTGGGCAGAAAGGCCCTCGGGCCTTGCCTTTGAGAAATATTTGGACAAGAGAAAGACATAGGGCACTTGGAGGTGCCAGACGAAACGTTAGAGTGTTGGCAAAGCCAGAGAATCGGAAGGAAGCATTGTCAATTTCAGGGAGAAGAGCAACAGAGCTTGTCGGGTTCTTGTGAGTTTTCTCCTATTTGCTACTGAAATGAAAGCCTTGAAGCCGTGATGTCTCCATAGCTGATTCCTCCAGAGGTCTTGAGTCACAGTGAAACGTGGTAGGGCTCTCAGTCCCAAAAGGAACGATCAGGGATTGGTGGCCGACTCCCTCTCCAGCCCGAGGCTCGCCTAGAGCAGTCCGTTTCTGATATCCCCAAAGAACCAGGAGCTCCCTGCTACTGACCTGGTGGGGCTGGGCATTCATGGTTCCCCAGTAGGCCTCCTTCCCCGGGCTGCTTCGTATGGAAAATCAAATGGTTCCCACACAGGGGTTTCGCTTCCAGAAGTAGTCAGTGCATTGCCTGCTCAAGGAATACTTCCACGGAGCCTGATTCCAAACACCCAAGTGTGAATCCCGTTCCGCCAAAACCACTGGTGACTGTCCACTGTAAGTCAGGGGAAGAAATGCACTCAGTGCCAGAAGCTTCTCATCCCTTTCTCAAGTCCCAATGGCAGAATTCTTGCTTGGCCAGCCCTGGGAAGCGCAGGGAAGGGTAGACCTTCTTTCCTTCCATGTCACAGATGGTTCCCCTAGGCACACTATGCCTCAGGCCCTGGTCGGCACCGAAAGGTCTCTTGAAAGAACGACTGCATCGGGTGCAGGTTCCAAACACTTGAGAACCAGCCGGGAGCAGGGACCGTTTGCCTCTCCATCAATGGCACATCTAATTCCTGATGGGCAGGACAGTCTTCCCTCTGTTTCTGGAGGAGGAATACAGACCTCCAGCAGAATGGCACTCTCAGGTGTGCAGGAGACCGTTTCGTGAAGGCCTGAGGCCCAAGGCCCTGGAACCCAGGGTGAAGCATTTATGGCCTCGAACATAAGACCTCGACTGCAGGGCTGTGAGCTGAAGAACTGAGGTTCAAGCTCTTGTCACCCCAGGTGGAGGAAAAATCACCGGAAAGAGAAGTCCTTGTTTGCAGAGCTGCAAGGCCAAGATGGGCCTTTTAAGTCTTTCTCCCCCAAGTCAATTTTGGGCTGGGGTCTCTTACATATATTTTGCTTCGAATGATTGCTTGGTGTGGATTGTCATGGAAAGAAAATCAGATCCTTTCTGATAGATGCTCCTAAAACTTGGAAGTATATTCCCTTTTGAATGGACATTTGAAGAATGCTGCCTGACTCTCAGGGATGCGGTCATTGCGGCAGGTTTTGGGTGAAGACATTAAGAATGGTCAGTGGAAAATTGATAATCTTCGGGAGCAACTTGAGAGCAAAACATGTTTTCCACGTAAACTTTTGACTGTCGCCAGAGCCTTCATGAATATCCATCTTCTTTGTGCTTACGCTCTCAACCCGTGATATTTACCAGGATGTGGCCATAGGTACGTTCTGACTGCATGTGAAGTGTTTATTCACCCTGAGCTATTGATTGTTGGAACATTCTATGGAATCTAAAACACAGATCATTCTTTGAAGTTTTATTGAATGCATTGAATGTTTTCATTGGTTTTTTCCTAGGAACTTTGAGAAACTGGAGTGATTTCATCCTGTCAATCTTTACAAGATGTATACTTGGCTTGCTTAGAAAAAATGTATAAAAAGCCTGGGGGAAGAATCAACTTCGGGCAGTCCTGATAAGAGTCTGTTTCCAAGAGACTGGCTCTGCATCTTCTCTCCCACCCAGACCAAACCTCACGCAGGTGAAACACTGGACCAGCCGGATACCCTGAGAGAAGGAGCTGGTCTCCTCTCACGGCAGACTCCGGCCCAGGTGTAGCCAATGGAGGTTTCCTTTGACGACAGTCCACAGGTGTTGTCACTTGCCAGACACTCAGCTTGCCGGGAGCTAGGAGGAGGCACTGAATTCTAACTGGAGCCCATTCTCTTCTGCAATCATGAACCTTGGTCCCCAGGTTGCCTCTTTGCATTTGATTGCTCTCTCCTCAGATTAGGTTCCACTTGGGAGCCATCCAGAGCAAGAGCCTCAGAGGAACATACCCTTTGGAAACTAGAACCTGCCAGGATCCAGGGGTCTGTGTCAGGTACACAGCCGGGTCCGAGCATTGGGGTGGCATACCCAGTCACTTCCTGAACCAATGGACAGCTCTCAGTGTCTGGTATCCCAGAGGATAGCAGGCCCCTCTGTCCCTGGGGCTTGGTGCTTAGTCAGCTCGGGTCGTTGCAGGCATGGGGAGCCAGCTGGCCTGTCTCCCCAGGCGGAGAGAGGTGCCTTCATACTGCAGATTCGAGGGCTCATGCATTTGAACTCTGGAGAACGCTCAAAGGGTCTCTCAAGTGATGATTGGACCCGGTCGGGTTCTAACCCCTTGAGCTTCAGCCAAGAGCCCCAAACAGCCAGAGCTGAATCACTGCTGCCCCTGCCCTCTAAGGGGAAAGGGCCAGAAACAGACCCAAAGCCAGGACTTTCCCTTTCTTTCTGAAGGAAGAACACAGGCCACTTGGTCACAGGACCCCCGTGTAGCCTCTTAAGGGCTCCCTTCCAAAATCCCACAGGTGCTGCTTACACCTGAGGGGGCCAGCTTGCTAGGAGATGGCACTAGTCACTTCGTTTTCCATGTCATGTCTTTCGGATTCCTAGTGAAGCATTCTGGCCCTCGGCGAATCTACTTTCAGCCTCTTTTCAAACGAGTTCCTTTCTGGGGTCCAGCCCATATAGTCTCTGAGACGAATATCCTCGGTGTTCCGCTGGGGATCGTAGTCCCAACATCGGGACTGTGTGACAGGTTTGGTGACAGGCACCCCAGTAAGTTGTTGTCAACCACATGCAGGCATTCAGAAGCCTGGGGCATTGGAAGGGCCCAGCTTAGACATTGGCACTCAGCCTGGGCCTGACGGCTGGGAAGGGAGCGGACCCCCTTTCTTGGCTGAGGGGACATGCAATGATACATCCCCTTTCCGGATTGTTCCTATTCCCATTGGAAGTATTGTAGTTTGGCCGTCTTTATGGCCACTGCCTTCCCGTGCCTCCAGGTCTATGTCTGTCCCCGTTTAGACTTAGGAAGCATGGAGCTGTCACTCACTGTACCCGTACCCAGGGATAGAGTTTCTTACAGGTGTGTGCATGTTGGATTTGGCGGGCCCCAAGCAAGGCGGCCCTTCCACTGCTATTGGCAGGACTTGCGCTTCCTCAGACTTGCCTCTGTGGCCCCGAGGGGCCATCGGGACCACAGGCTATGGAGCTGGGTGCAGCTCACCACCACAAGGAGGTTTCTGGGTCAGGTCCTAGGCGGGAAGAGCCCTGTGTATCAAGGAAGTGCCTCAGCAATCTCAGCGGTCCAGCAAATTCATTCCGTGCTCTTAGTGTGGCCCTCAAGGCTCTGGTCTGTGCACTGCTATCTTCCTCCAGTATGCTCAACAGTGACAGGTCTGGCTAGAAGGAATAGATACTCAACAGCCCCAAGCATAGTGGCAGAAGGAAGGAACTGGCAGATAGGTTGAAACCCATTGGGGCAGCTCCTGGTGTTGGCCTCCTTGAGAATTCACTCCTTACAGCCCATTTTCGAGTTTTCACGTGCTGTCACATATGGAACCTCATGTGGGATGGATCTACGTGGTAGGAATTGTCAAAGAAAGCCAGGAATATCCTTTAATAAACATGTACTGAGTCAAGGTGCTGGCCATTGTGCTACGTGTCTGCCAGAAATGCAGCGGGATGTACTAGATCATGGTAGTCTTGTCCCTTCACAAAACTTTAAGGTTGCACTGGTTTACAATAAAGTGAGCTTGCCCTGAGAATCATTCACAGACTGTAATCACTTCCCACCTTACAGCATGTTTTGTCTTCTAAAGGTGCTTGACACCTGCCAAGCTGGGAGGTTCTTGTATGGCCAAACCAAAACAATAACGCAGGCCTACTAGGCCAGAAACCTGAGTTCCGGGAGACTCCTGCAGAGATGAACAAGCATACGGGGAAATCTATCCAGCTGAAGGAAGGCCAAGGGCCCTTTGGGCCAATTATTCCAGGGTCACAAAGAATGGATTAGGTTCCCCAGTGGAGAGTCCAGGGTATGACTGTTGGAGAAACACATGAAGTGGAATACAGGGAGGGCTCAGAGTGAATATAGAACAAATGGGGTTGAAAATGGGTAGATGAGGGCAGAGTTCTGAATCAGGGATAAGAATGAGTTAATGCAGAGGGTCACAAGGCTAGCATGGTCTTCCCCAGCTCCCACACTGACTGAGGATGGAGACACCCGTGTGGGCTTTGGCAAATCCTGCCATCTATTAGTTCCACCTGAAAGTACTGTCAGCAAGGAGCCTACCCAGATTCTTTCCTCAGGGTCAGCGGGAAAATCCTGGCTCCTGTTACGTGTCCTGCGCTTGCCTTCAGTACATTGAGACAGCAGTGAAACAGCTGTAGCAGGGGTGTACTCCCGCCCCTTGGGCAAGGGCTTGAAAGTGGGACTTGCTGCAGGATCCTATCCAAAGGTCCTTTCTGTGCTGGCCACAACCCTGAGTATTCTGCCCACGTGAACACCTGCTGTCCTCCAAAATGAAGGGATCTCCTTT